>JACAZH010000001.1:10000000-12596364 GCA_014462675.1 Mycena sanguinolenta
CGCATCGAGTTTGCTCGAGCTCTTCGTGATGCTATATTCATTCCAGATCCAGTTGACAAAGCTCGAATAATTGCATGGGGCAGGCGTCAAAACCCACCCCAGGACTGGAATTCCCTGCTTCGTTCATCTTCGCAATGGCTCTGGCGCCGTTGCAAGCGCATCATTCCTCCAGCCGAGGAATTATATCCCCTCGTCGCTGCTGTGTTCAAAACTTTCGGTCACCTCAAAGATGCCAAATCAGGCTTGCCCTTGTTCAACCCCTCAGCTTGGGCCGTAGCCAAGAATGTTCTCGAGCTGATTCAGAAGGGATTTCTCTCAGATCCCCCAGGAATCGCGCTTTATTATCAACTCGGTGTTGACAAGTCCGGTTTGCCTCTTTACCGCTGTGTTCGTGGATCCAACTATCCAGAAGGCGGTGTGCATCGACATCTTCTGTCCCATTTGCCCACATCTGGTGCTGGTATTCGTCATGCGAATGCAAGCCTCAAAGACTTCATTTGCAAACACAATCTAATTGTAAGTTTTGACTTTTATATGTATTTATATGCTCATTTTGCTCTATTCGCAGGTAGGGACGTACAATAGCACGGGAAAGCGCTATAAAGGCCACTACAGCATCTGGCAGATCAACGAGCGTCAAGAGCTTCTCTCCTTTGTTGAAGACGTCCTCATAGACCCGCAATTTCTCGCTGGTTGGGTTAACGGCAACCTTTATCAACCCACAGATGAAGTGGCAGGCGTTCTTCGCATCCCCGATGACGTTCGAATAAAATATGGAATGGCCCAATTTGAACCTTCCATTGATTCTGCACGACCTCACCACTATCTTGCGGCCCTGCAGGGCACTCGCAAGGCAATTCTCCCCATTCATAATCAGGACGAGAAGGATTTGTTCCGTACAATGATGTCTGGAACAAATTCTTTTGGTAACTTCTCGTCTGATGTGCAGGTCGATGCTGGTGTCCGGATTTGGAATGCGAAGGCCGATGCAAATGATAACATTTTCTATAAAGTAAGATTCATTACATGGCTCGCAAGTCTAGCTAATTTCTGACCATAGCTGGCGGAACAACTGAAAGTATATTACAACTCTGACTGGCAGCGAGCCAGCAACATCATACAGACGAAGGCAACAACAGCTGAAGCACGGCAGCCCGTCACCAAACTTCTCAATGACCCGGTTAGATCACTGAGAGTGCCGTCAGTTCCAGAAACATCACTCAAACTGCATCACGCACCCACGGGAATGCTGCCGCTGCCAGCCGTCAAGGTGGAACCTGCACTCAGCATCTCAGATCCTTTGCTCTTGAGCAGTACCTCTGTGCCACCGACTACTGCACAGACACGTTCGCTTGCAATTGCTAACAATCCCGCCTTGCTTTCATTCGACGCGACAGACGAATCTCCGCCGCATCTCGAACCCCCCACCCCTGGAATCTCCTGCTGCAATATCTCACTCAGCGCAGCCAAGCAGCCCAGCTCCCTCACCGACAAACGCTTTGTCAGGCCTCATTTCAGTGTCCAGCAGTAATCCAGCCGATGTACATACTGATTTCGAGGAGTCAGTACATCCACCACAGCCGCCGCCGGAATTGGAGCACGCAGAAATTTTGCGGCAGCTTACCAAGAGAAAGGTTACCGATGACCTAAGTCAGTCCGAACGTCCGGAGAAGAAAGCTCGCAAGGGCCGAACCTGTCGCAAGTGCGCAATCAGCACTTGTCCTGGGAAAAAACAGGTGGATTACTGTGTTAATCGATGCCAAGATTGCGGAAAGGCCGGGCAGGACAAGTCCTGCATTGGGCGCAATGCGAAATTCCCCACTAAGAAATGCACAGAGGCGAAGTGGGATTGAAGATGGGCCTGTAGTAGACAGTACATACCTAATAAACAAGCGAATAGACTATTGGGACGCGACCGACCAAGTGAACGGTACTCTGTTGTCCGATGAACCTGCGACAAATGGGAACGGCAAGACGTCGAGTTCCGCCACGGCATCGCTGGTGAGCGGGCTACGAAGATGTTCCATGCTCCCGGCAGATGTCTTTGCAGAGCAGAAGGGTCGCGCCGCATCCAATCTTATCCTGCTGGCAGAAGCACCAGCAGAACAACTTATCTCCCCGATGCGGCTTGGGACGGTGAAGGGCACCAGCTGTCGTTTTCAAATATTGCTGTTCAAGATGAGCTGATGGGTTTCCCCGAGTTCGATGTAGGCTGCCGTCTCTTCCCGTTTGTGTGTGCATCTAACGGGCTCTCAGGCAATTGTCCCGCCCCCTTTCGACTTCGACTTCGTCTACGTACGCCTCCTACACGAGCCTGAGCTCGATTCTTTGCCCCCGAGTCTCAGCTACTCCCCCTCCTCGACGTCCTCGTCCGGCAACCAGAAGATCCAGATGGCAATATTTATGGACGACGTCATGGAGCGAGGCCCGTTCGCGCACGATGTTGTTGTCGTCTGAGGAGACGAGTGGAGTGCGACATCGCCCACTACACCGTCTGGCTCTGTGTTCAAGCGGTGGGACAAGCGGGTGAAGGGTGGAAACGAGTGGGTGGCGCAAGTGAGTGGTGAGCAGCGAGAGCGAGCGAGCGAGCTGTGCACACTAGCCATGCATGTCGCACAGGATGCGAACTCGCAACAGCGGGACATGCATGGCTTCAGGAGTGCTGCACTAGAGATGCCCACTGCAGCCGTGTCGCGCGACCAGTGTCGGAACGGCATCAAGACGATGCATGCAGCATTTTGATGAATCAAGTGGATGTATTCCCGCGATGTCAGGCAAAGCGTCGCGTCTGGAAAGCCGAGCGGGACGCCGCACAAGCAAGTCGAGCGACACAGTCAATAAGGACCAAAACAAATTAAAGGGGACGCACCAGAGTCTTGGTCCACGTCCTTCCCATCCAAGCCCACAAAAGTAAACCCCCGGATAAACGGCAGCCGAGTTTTGACTCGAAAGATCCAATGCTCTTGATCAAACTACTTGGAACCACCAGATGAAAGCCGAGGAAACAAGATCCAGTGTCCAGAAGCAAAAGATTCTTCATCGTTAAGATTCAGTCCAGAGCATCCCAAAAAGCACGGAACACGAGGAAAAAGCCAGCGGGGATGACGCCGATACCAAGGACCACAGAGTGGGAGGGACAGAAACAGTGACACGAAGCCAGAAGTACCGTACCCCGAAGAAAGCCGAAGTCCGAAGCGTTTGAAACTCCGCTCAGTATCGAAAGATACTGAGCTTTATTTCTTGTAGGTCTAATACTCAACCGATGCTCCCACAAAAATTCATGCATGCCCAGATTATTAGTTAAATTCAATTGCGTACTGTATTCGAGTTTTTTCTGCCCACATTCGAGTATCCTCTGAATGCGTTGCGCGGTTCTTCAGTATCGGAAAGTGACGGCTGTCATGTTTTGCTGAGCACCGCCTCGCGATCGTCCGAGGTCCGAAGAGTCGGAAACGGTTCCGAAATTCTCCAAATTCGCCCGTTTTGGCGCGAGTATTTTAGTTTCTTTTTCTCTTTATTTTTTTATTTTCGCCCACCAACATCAGTATCGAGCCTAAACTGGGGTCAAGGGGTGATTGATCTCTGGATCGTCCAATTTGATGTGGGAATAGCCGAGATCACTGATTGACACCGGAATTTTGCGCAAGCCCGAGTTGCAGCGTCGCAGAGCGTCCTCCAGCATCTCTGCCTTGGCCGGAGAGCAACTTGTAAATCGTCTCTATGTATTCTAGATGACCGGCGAGTTGTGCGACCTTGAAGGTATGTTCTGTTCTCGAGACTGAGCACAGCTAAAAATGATAGTTATTTTTTTGCCCAATGAATTTCGTAGGAGCATATGTGCAATAACAGGGTTAAAGGTAGAGACAGGTATACTGACCAAACCATTCTGTTGAGGGTGGCTTTGGGAAGGCGTGTCGGGAATGCAGAGTAGCGACAAATTGATGAACTGATGATCACTGCCTTTTTCGGGGGAGGGGGTCGTGGGAAGTATTGAGCGATCCAGAGATCGACCACCTCTTGACTGGGGTAGTCTCGCATGTCTCTATGACACCCCGGCGACTCTGCTCATCCCAATTTCCTCCAGAACCTTGACTCTCAGTGCACTGAGTCGACAAACCACAGCGTTGCCAGTCTCGACTTGTTTGCACTATGTCAGGCCTAGTCACGGCGCTATTACATGGTCCCGTGGAGAAGCGACATCCATCAGCGGAGTTTCAATATTCACCCAGATTTGGAAAGTCTCCCTAATTAGGAAGGTTCTCCATTTCACTCGTTCATAGTACCATCCCAGCGCGCGCGCTGTGCGTCTCATTGCTGCAGAAGGACCTGATTTCGTGCCGAGACCTCTGTCAGCAATATTCAAGGTCCAATTAAGCTTCTCTGTGTATACGGCGCTCGAGGTGCCCTGAGAGTCCGAAGAAAATATTTCTCGCTCTCAACTGAGCAGGTTCTTTGATCCTTGAGCTCTTGAAAATTTCGAGAGTGCGAAATCAGTGAGCCTGGCGGTTAATAAAGTTTTTCAACAGAAAGAATCGTCGCTGGAAAGCCTTCTCGCGAACGCGACGCACTGAGGCGGGAGCGCGTGACTTTGACACCTTCCATACTGGGAGCCGGTACCCTGCCGAATGAAACTCCGCCCATCAAATGTCGCTTCTCTATGGACCCCCGGAATAGCTCCAAGACTTTCTTTCCGTGTGAACGACTATCTTCACAAAAGTAAAAGAAAGTCTTGTTTACGAGACTATGTCAGGCCCATAATTTGAACTTTAGACTCTTATTGGTGCTATGAGCTGCTTTCTGGAATAATGATCCTATAACAAGTGCTGCAGCCTGCAGTTGGCCTGCAGGGCTGTTTACCCGTCAACTTCACACTCCAAAAACTGTTCACCTGTGTTCCTCAGCGGCCACTATCCTGGTAGATCACTTGCTGCGCCTTATTTCCCGCTGCATACCCGTTCACCTGGAATCTCGCACATGCGTCTTGTTGCTCGCACGCCTTGCATCCACACCTTGCACTGTCCTGACCCACCGCTATCTGGGGCTGCTGTGCACGCCCAGCTTGCCTGGCTCAAATTGTTCTGCCGCCCCATTTGTCACAGATAGCTGCACCCCTGTCGGCTGCACACCGTTTCTGTGCCCCACTCGATGCAGCTAGCAAGGTTCGTGCACAGCTCTCGTTTGCACATGCTGCTGCTTGCCGCAATTCTATTTTTTGTTGTTCCACTATCACTCACATACTCATCTGACTGGGACAATGCCCTTGTCTTCACCCTCATTTGCACAATGCACATGCTTGGTTGGCTTTCCTGAACAATCTATTGCACTCACAACAACTGTGTTCATACCTGCTCACGTCTCACTAGCCGTACAGCGTTTTGCGCTGGCTATTCATTTGTTTTATTCCACATTGGACTTGTTGGAGGATGGTGGATAATTCTATTTGGAAACCCCTCGGCTATCAAATGTTCTATTTGGAAACCCGGCTTCCAGGAGAAACCCCAACAGTCTCGGCATCGGCCGGCACCTCGGCAAATCCAATCAATTGATGCTCCCATGGTTCAGCGCCGGTGGCATTCGACCACAATAGGTAATATACCTATTTGGCCATACAATAAACCTGAATTTGCGCACACTGTCACTGAAGTACTACAAGGCAATGCTGTTGAAGAGTAAAGTTGACGAGTGTTTGTCACATCGCTGTCACACCTCTTTCAAGGACAACGGATTATGATACTTCAAGCTCGATTTAGGAAATTCTGAAGAGGCAGATCATCGTTAGTATACGTTTAAAGCTATTTGCCATCCAAGAAAAGTCAGGAAAATGTGCTGTGCAGCCAAAACGACGCGAAAAGAGGCGAAATTCAAACTCCGCAACTTACGTAACAAGATTTTAACGCAATCGGACCCTAGCGCTTACAAACAGACTTCAACATAACGAGGTACGAGTTACTATGTTGTATCGTCTGTCTAGGAGAGACTAGGGTGAATCTACTTGTGCTTCAGGCACCTCCGCCTCGTTGCCAGCCCTTCCTGACATTCAGAATGGCGGGCGGCAGGACTGATGAATGTTTCGTAAAATGCGAAGAAGTGAATACTAGTAGCCTACTAGCAACGGAACGAATAGTGGGGGATAATTCTATTGAGAAACCCGGTTGCAGGCAGAAACCCTACCTTATATGGAAGCCCGGCCGTCACAAATTTTTCCGAGGTGGGTTTCTGGATAGGGATCGGCCGGCCGACCTCCGGGGAAGTGTAGTCAAACATCAATATCAGAGGTTCCGATTTAGGAAATTCACAGTAATGCGCTATGGAAACAATAAAAAAGTACAGTATAGATATGAGCGAATTTCATTAGCGATCTATGCTCAACACTCATGAAAATGACCGTGCATATATCTCAACAACGTGGCTCATATGAGGACTGCAAGTCCGAATTGCTCACCAGGTGACACATCCTGTCCACTATCTTGCACTCCTACGGGATGGTCGATACTTGTGCGACTGTTGCATGGATCAGAATCTTGGTCTTGTTTGCCATCATTTCTTTCTCGCATGGGTCACCATTCAAGATCTCCCTTTCCACATCTCATTCTTTTGTTCACAGTGAGTTCTATCTATTGAAATACTAGCTCACTAATTACAACCACTCTCGCAGCTGGTTGCAAGACCCCCGAGCTGGATGTGAACAGCCTGCCGGCCATAACAAAACTCACCAAGTCCGCCCTGTCTCGTCACCAAAGTGTTCCTGTCTCTTCTGAACCCCAGCCTGCCAAAGAACAGCTCCAAAACTCCGTATCCTCCACTTGATTCCCGCCCCACCAAAACCCTTCCTGCACAAGAAGTTTTCCATGATCTTCAGGCCGCATAGCATCAGACAGCATACTGTACCATTTCGTTCAATTCGTAAGGTCACATGTCACAGACCCCAAATTCTACGAAAAAATTCATATGTCACAACGTCACAAGAGCCTCATACGAAAGGGTCCCATGAACTCAAAAATCAGGGAAAAAAACAGCGAGAGCAGCCCTGCAGGGCTTTATTTCATTACAAACCTGCTGGCAGAGCACTTCAACGATTTTGTTCATAATTGAGTTCAGAGGCATGGAGAGGATAATGTGGTCAACGTCGGGATGTCCTCCAAGAGGTAGGCATTGGCCACTGGTGAGGGATCACCTTGCCTGTCAAGGTCTCTCCCAGACCCATAATTGAAGCTGATAATCACTAACCGCCGTGGCGAACATTCCACAATGTTCCTGTTCAACCCGACTTGACCCGTATTTAAACGTTTTCACGCCGCGTCATTTCACTCGACGAGCGACGAATCATCTATGTTACTCAGTTTCTACATTAACCCTTCAGGACATCTCGCCCACCATTTCCGTGTTTGTTCATTCAAGATCTCCAGTCTGTCGTCTTCCACGAGCAACATCGGATCATGCGCTTGCATAAACAGCTTATTGTCGAAGTCCCCCAATAAACGGATTGTCTCCCGGCCTGAACTCCGTGAAAGCGCTATATATAAATTGAAAAGACTCAAAGTTCCGCTAGGTGGGGATGCCATGTCCACCAACACGTACTAAATGGTTTGACCCTGAGATCTATAATCGGTGAATGCGTATGCACTAACATTTTTCAAAACAAATCAACAGTATCTTTCTCTCGAACATTTTCACACACACCTGTTATCGGAAATTGACGACGCCGTATGGTCCACTGTATGAATTTACCATTTCGAGAGCGCAACCTTTACATTGTACCTCGTTTGCGCTGGCCGCTCAATCGGAATCACTTGCTCGCCCAATCCTTCTAGCTGATTCGCGTCCGCATCAGCCAATTTGACAAGGATATAGGCGGACATCTTTTGCAGATGTACGATACAGCCGTCTGCAATTGGTGGTTCATCTGACTCCAATATTACGTCGACGATTTCTCCATGGATGCCATTCGCCAAGACTCAAGTCCAGATCTGTTTCGATATTGGTTGTCACAAAGACCCTAAGCCCGATGGACAATTCAATGAAGCTCGGAAGGTCCTTAAATAATTTGTGCCCGTTCCTTCCCGTTCGTCCTTTTACCGAGATGTGAAGCCAAGGTGGACTTCTCTGGCAAAGTCAATGGCTGCCCCTTGTATGTATCTTCTGCTGAGCATATATAGAACCGCCGGCCAGTTTCTCGGCACATCTTGCGAACGGCGGCTTCGTTCCATTGCGTTCGAACTGCATGTCGGGGGGTCACTAGAGAAGCGTCTTTCCACAGAGCTGCATCAAAATCAACAGCCTTCCTATGGTCTTTTCCAACAATGAGGGTACTGGTGTCTGAGGTAAAAAAAAATCCCTCATCTTTCACGAAACTGTAATTGATACTACAAAGGGAACCGTATCATGCATACACGAGAAATTGTCGAGCTCTGTCAGCGATCGGATAAAGTCTGTAATACTACTGCGACGCGAACCCCATACTATTTGCTAGATTGTTGTGAAAGAAGTCCATAATACAAAGTTAGGCAAGGTCCGTGCGACGTAGTCACGCTTTCTAGTTTTTAAATGCACAAGAAAATCGTGTACGGCACTTGGAAAAGCTTCTCCAGCAATGCTTCGGGATTTTGAGCAGTTGGACCTTTCTTTCACTGTCCATTCTCGCTGGCAGCGGCATAGGCGGCATCAGTGCCCAGAAATCGTTCTATGAAAATTTTCGTAAGTCACACTTGTCACCAGCCCCTATACGAAAGAGTCAATTCGTAAGCGGTGTCACACCCAAAATGGCATTACGAATTGAACGAAATGATACAGTAGAGTAGCCACTAGTTTGTGGTTGTGTCGAGTCTTGTCAATGGCTAGTATCATTCAAGTATCGCTGTTGCCAGCACAGATCCATTGCTTGGCTGTGGAAGACGATGGAGACCCCGTCAACAACTTACTCATCTCGACGGAGTCTCCATCGTTGTCCACAGCCACACGTTAGTTTCGCGAGGCATTGACCAAATATCAACAAACTCCGGCGCCGGCGAACGCAGAAACCAGGTTTCCAAATAGAATCTATTTTTTGGACGTGGGGTTTCTGCCTGCAACCGGGTTTCTCAATAGAATTATCCAATAGTGGGACGGCAGGATAAATGTATATATGAGGACATTGATAAAGGACCACTAAGAGGGTGGAGTGAAGAAACATGGATAGAAGGGAAGGGATTCATACTATGTATTCAACTTAACAGTGAAGAATTAACAAACGAGAGGATTGAACGGATTTGACCTGAACCCCTACTGTGGCGGTGACACACACAGCCACAATTCTCGTAGTGTGAGCCTTCCCGTCATCTGTCTGATGGGAAAGTTCACACTACGGATTTTTACAGGCTTGCCTGCAAGCCAAAACCATCTAGATATATGCATGCTGATTGTATATTTAATTCTAAGACATTCTGTGGAGCCAAATTTTCGAAAAGACAAGTCCCTCAATTTCTATTGAATGGGCAACCCCGAGTGCCGATCAGCCGGGTGCCGAGTTTAAACTCCGTGGTGATCCGAAATTACAGGTAGGGGTTTCCAAATAGACCTTTGTTAGGGTTTCTCGGCTAACTGGGGTTTCCGCTGGTAACCGGGTTTCCAAATAGAATTATCCGAGGATGGTGCAGTCCTTAACCTCAAGAAATAGATAATTTATTGCGAGCGCAGCGAGCAATTCTTCAGTCACGTGCGAGGGAGAGGGTGAAAAGGGGCAGTAAACAAGAACAAATTCGTCAAGATTGATGGCGACGAGTGGGGCAGCGAAACGCCCAGAACTCGGTCATTTCTTATTCTGCTATTCCAGAAATTTAACTGTGAGCTTTCCAAGTATAAAGGAATAGTATTTCCAGCTGGAAACTCAAACGGATTCCAAACAGATGTGTTTCAATTTTCAGCCCGTTTTTTCATGCCACCGCGTGACTAGTGCGTGACTTCCAGTCGGACTTTGATCGGACTGCGAAGCGAGCACCCGGCGCGGCCGCGGATCCATATTACCTCATACCCTGTATCTCAATAAAAAAAGATTGAATGTGAAAGGACAAACGATAAAGGGCAGAATTTATAAATTTCGCTGATTGATCGGGAAAGGGAATTGCCGGGCAATCAAAGGCGATTGATTCCGATAAGGCCGACATGAGGCCTACGTGAGGCCGGCGTCAGGCCCAATTAGGTCCCAATTGCGTTGGGCCTAATTGTTTGCCGGCAGTGTGATCACCCCACTGGACAATAGGTTCTGTCGACCCCTCTCTCCTCCAGTCAGGCCTATCTTTCCGGAACCCGCTTGTCCCTACACCAGCCATGTCTAAGGAAGCGTCGTCCATCCCGGCTATCCAGCACCGTGGAGACGTGGTCAGAATTCCTGACACCCATTCACAGTACGAACGCTTCAAGCATCGATTATGGTTCACCTGGTACATCTGGTCTGTTGCACAGCAACGTCAAGGAAGCAAGAAACCACTGCCGTGGTCTGCTATACTGTGTGGAGCGGATGCTAATGGAGATTTGTGGTTCTGGGAGGATGTCGATGAAAAATGCATCAAAGAATTTACCGAAGATCTTGCCTTTGATTCATCGGTTCCCAAGATGCCTGCGACGTCTTGGGACGATGCTTTACAGGCGCTTGAAGCACGGCGTCGCTCCCGGACACGTACTTCACCGGGGCCGTTGGCTCACCTTACTCCGCCAAATCGACTTCGCTTCATCGCTTGGCTTATGGTTGCGGGTCCGGTGAGGAAGGCCCAAATATCCCGTGGAGGTTTTCAAAGTCTCGAAATTTGTATCAAGCGCTGGGGGACGTGCATGGCCCTTCATGGCACCGACTCGTATGCGGAGAGTTGCACTATCTGCAGCGTTTCGCACCTCTTGTCCACCTGGCTCGAAACTATGCAACAGATATACCTGCTTGATGACCTGCGCTCTATCCCTTGGTACCATGCTTGTGGCTGCTGGGAGAGGTAAGCACATGGTTATATCTGCGGTACGTGATTATTGACTTTCGTCATAGGCACCTATACGCCGTCTCACATTCTGTGAAACGAGAATCGGCTCAGCAGCAGGATTTGGAAAAAGACTCTGCAGCACTTCGAGTGCTTTATGAGCTTGTCGTGTCTCCTTGGCCGCTCATCCTCTGGGTGAATTTCCGTACTGTGGTTCACGATCAGACGGACCATTTGCAGAAATTTTTAGACCTTCTTCGTGGCCCCAAAGCTGAACTTTTCGCTCGCGACGATGACGATGACTCCGATTTGTATCGGATCATCGTGGAGGAGGATGAGCGCCTCGGGTTATATCCCTGTGATTGGAGCCAATTTATGGTCGAAATCGACCTCAAAACTTGGCTTCAAATCAGCAACATGACGTGGACCGTATCTCGACCAGGCCGCGGATTATCCGACAACATGAAGATTCACCTCGTCGCTGGATACTCGTCCACGTCTATTTCCGTGGACAATATTCTTGGGCCACTTGATATCCATTTCAACCACTTCCCCTTCGACTCAATCGCAGGTATCAGAGGCCAGAAACGGGAAACTGTGGCCAATATCGAATCTGAAGACTTCTGGGCCATTGCAAACCTAGAGAATTGGTTGTCGTCGCAGAGTGAATCACTTTGTCATTCGGTTTGGCACGCGCACATGAGTGTCATTGAGCGGATCAAGTGCATGCACTTGGTTCTTAATGCGCTTCCCCAGGTTAGTCCATGGTCGGTATCCGCCAACCCCAATGGGTTCAACTTCAAATCGGACAGAACCTGGCCATGTATACGCATTCTCTTAGGTTGAAACAGTCCGACCATAGCCGGTACGTTAAACCTTACAAACTTGAATATGTGCATCTTTCATCTCTATTCCAGAGGTTTAAAAACGTTTTGGAGTTTCTGGAACCACCCAGAGTGGGGGTTTCTAGAATCCCTGAGGCGTTATTCTTTCGATGTGCAGATTCTTCTAAGCTTGGTTAAGCAAACTATTGCTGAGGTACCTCTCCCCGTTAAAATGCTGTGCTTTAATCACGACTTTCAGAGGGATTCTCGGGCCTTCAACCACACAGTTTCAATGGATATCTACGAGCACATGAATCGCGACATAACAGCCCTCGTTGCCAAACTTGTTGTTGTCTTCCGCGATTCAGAGTCATATAAACGGTTTTTAGCGTGTCGTGAGGCAGATGCGCAGCAAATTTTGGATCTCTTGCAGGACGTGAGCGCCATGATCTATACACTCAATTCGTTTGTACTGAACGGGAAACAGTTGTTGGATCTCGACTCCTTTTCGGTTGCCAAACCTTTGATCTGTAAGGCTCTGTTACGACTTTCTCGCGCATCTGGCTTGCATCCACGATGCTTTTCTCTGCCCGAGTTGCAACGAGTTGGTCAACAAATCACGGGCGGGGGTTTCGGAGATCTCTGGCAGGGCTTAGTCTGCGGGCAAAGTGTTTCAGTGAAGATCATGCGGATATTCAAGGATACACAAGTTGATACTGTTCTCAAGGTTTGCGTCATGGTGAAATTGTCGTTTGACGAAGTTCAAATTGACGAGATCTTTAGGAGTTTAGTCGGGAAGCGCTCATTTGGCGCCAACTATGTCACCCCAACGTCCTTCCGTTTTTCGGTGTATACTATTTGGAGAATAGGTTGTGTCTGGTCTCTCCATGGATGGAAAAGGGGAATATGATGGACTTCTTAACGAATGAAAATCCAACCAGCACCGAACGCCTGTCGCTTGTAAGTGCATTTCATTCTGACCGGAAGCTCCTCGATAAGGCTCATGGTGCGAGGAGATTCTGGACGTAGCCCTTGGGCTCCAATACTTGCACGAGCAAAATGTAGTGCACGGGGATTTGAAGGGGGTCAGTAATTCGCCTCTTTCTGGGGATTGTTTTGAATCGTCTCATAGATCAACATCCTTGTAACGCCTTCGCGCAAAGCCTGCATTGCCGATTTTGGTCTTTCGTCAATTGCTGATATAATGACCTTGCGATTCACTCATTCTACCTCGTATGTTCAAGGAGGTACTGCGCGTTACCAAGCGCCCGAATTGTTGCGCGGCGAGAGTCGGCATTACAACTCTGATATTTACGCTTTTGCATGTGTTTGCTATGAGGTGCGCCGGAGACAGACTCGTCTCTTCAGTTCTCCCTTCGCAATATTGATATTCCCCGGAGATATTGACAGGAATGATTCCTTTTCATGAAGTGCCAAACGACGTCGCCGTCATACTTCAGGTTATCCAAGGCAATCGACCTTTGCGACCGGCGTCGTGTTTGGGCAATGCGTTGGACAGCCTGTGGAAGCTGCTCCGGGAATGCTGGGAGGAGAAACCAAGTCTACGTCCAACGGCTGATGAAATCGTTAGCCGCCTTGTCGAGTCTCCCATTGGGGCAACAACTTCCTTGTCCGCGACAGACTGGGATGGTACATTCACATCCAAATTTCGCCGTTCGTTACAAGCCCAGCCCTTACTTCCGTCATTGAATCAAATTGAACGAATACTTTTCGAGGATGGTCAGTTCAGGCACCGAGTCTTGTGTCACCTACTGACTTTTTCAAGATGATACTGAAGGTGCCTACCCCGGATATTTCCCTATTCAACAGTCCTCGCGCTCTGAGAACGAAATAAGTACGAGATTAGATCATGATATCCCGTGCCCTACCTTAATGCTTCCCCAGGCATTTCGCAACTTGGTCGGCAGCCCAAACGTCGTTATGAAGAGGATGCATCGAGTTTGACTCATCCGAACGATAATTTAAACGCCCAACGATCAAGCCCCTAAAAAACAGAGGCCTTTCGAGTCGGCCGAGATCTCCTTGTGAGATGCAGAAACCCTCTCACTGTCAAAGACAGACCTTAAACTACAAGTGTTCAGTCGGACGGTTTTTGCTGTATGTACGTATTTAAACTGTATTCCTGCCAATTCACGCTGTTCGCCTTGGAAATTTATGACTCGCTCTACCTGTTTTAGTGGATCTAGACTCACTCTGACCTTGAAACGAACCTTGTAATTTAGTTTCATCCTGGTGCGGTGGGTAAGTCTGAGACGGAGTGCAAGAAGTTCTATAGGGAATGAACCAAAAGATAATTCTAAGTACGGGGAGCAGAATGGGTCCAAAGCGCCAACAAACACCTGAAAGCTGGGTACAATATTCAATTCGGTCGGGCCGGCATTATGGAAGCCCTCAAAGATGGTCGCCTCGAAATTCGATTCTAAAATGTGTAGGGTATCCCTAGGACTGGTTCGAGAAACCGCTTTATTACGGGAAGCATCCCAAACCGAAAAAGTCCAAGGACTCAGCGGTGAAATTGGGAAACCGACCAAAACCCGGTCAGGCCAAGGGATCTCCAAAGTTGAAAGAAGCGGACGAGAGAATCGCGGAAGGTCAAGGTGGAAGAGACGGCCGAACCGCTTTCAGAGCACGACGACTCAGATTCTAACGGATAGAAAGACGAAGAATCCGACGATGGCGATGAGAATTTGAGAAATACGTTGACGGAGGACGACAGATCGCGAGCCTTCCGACGCGGAAGTCGCCACGCAAACAGCAGCAGTCCCAGAGTGTCGAGGTGTAAACGAGCACTTACCTTGAATAAAAATGCCTACGGTTCGAATTCTCACCTAAACTTCGTTTCTTGGCCTTGTCTGGGTCAAAGTCGACGGAAAAAACATTCGATATTCGCGAACCTCGTCATGATAACAGAGTTCATCCAGATCCCGTTGCTCGTTTGCGTAAAGCTGGATATTCGTCAATGTAGATATTTTCCGGAGATGGTCACCGGGACATTATTAAGCATCCAAAGCTGAGAGTCGGCATTCCAGATTTAATGCTTCGCTCGTGTTTGCTATAACAATCACATACGCGGTCGAAACTACTCTGGGGTAGGCATTGAATGAATTCGACCAACCTAATTTCACACCCGGCATAGGCCCCATTCATCCCAACGTTCGCTTCCAACACCGGCACCAACAATGAACAGATCGCTGGGGTCATACTTGCTCTTTATGGCGCTCAATTTGTCGTAGTTGGGGCCAAAGAACGTTGTCCGGAAGTTGGGTTCGAGCACATCCGCCTCGTTTGAATATGCACCGGCATTGGACCCGGCGATCTCTTCCATAATCGGAAGCTGGACTTTCTGGAAGAGATGACGAATCTGGTCGATTTCCGCGAGTGACGCTGAGTCGTCCCATGTTCCGACAGAAACAAGCTATGAGGGCTTGATAAATCGGTCCGTAAATTGTGAATAACCAAATTACTAACGTGCATCTTCGCCGTCCGCCAGGCGGGGTGAACAGCAGAGGAGATATGAGCATTCTCCGCTACTTTACCTGGAAAGAAAAATGAGAATGAGTTTAAAAGTCAAGAAACCACAAAGAAATTGGTTCGAACCTCCAGCGACCATAATCCCAAGGATCCTCGGATTATGTCAAGTTAAGAAAGGGAAATCAGTTCAAGAACATACTCAGTCGCGCCACTTTCCAAAACTTTCTTGTACACCTCGCCGACTGTCGAGGGAGAGTCGCGGTATGTAGCAGCTGGAATGAGTCTAGACCCGAGAACTACATTGAGGCCTATCCTGTCGTCGTCCTCAAAGAGCGCGTCATTAATGTCACCGTATGCGAAATCCTGCGATAACAGCGACACGCCCGGGAGCGCCAGAGATGCGTTAAGGAATGGGGCCAATAGTACCATACTCTGCGAAGCGGTCGTGTTCGGCATATATGTATTCAGGAAAAAGACGGAAGCGTTTGTTGAGGTGTCCCTTATGACATACATATAGTGCCCCGCCTTCACTGAGTCCCAGTCGAAGACATGCTGAGCGTGGAGGGTGGCTAGGGACGCCGAGACGGTGTTATTTTCTGTGGCCAGAAAAATCGAACTAGAGGTAGCATTGAAAGTCGGGTAGGTTCGGAAGGTCGCTGAAACCATGACACCCCAGCTACCGGCGCCTCCGCCACGGAGAGCATAGAACACTGATGAAAGTCGATCAAGACATACTCAAGAACCGTGTTGAACCAAAAAAACTGACGGTCTGGATGCGACTTTTGATTGACATTGAGCAGTTCCCCGCTCGCAACCACGATCTCGAACTCTGGAATAATGGTATTAGTGGATCGCAGTGAAGGAGTCTTGAACCTCACCAAGGGCGTTGTCAGCTCCGAGGCCAAGAGCCGGTGACAATGCCGAGTGGCCTGCGCCTTGCACCCAGCCTCCACCAAGACATACTGTGGCTGCTGCGGGTCCAACCGCAATCTTCCCGTTCACTTTACCTTGCTCATAAACTGTCTGGGCGTAGACTCCACTGCCCACAGTCATGGTAGATCCCAAAAAAAGAAATATTTTGGAACTTGCGAGTGTGAATGAGAAGTGAGCTTGGGGCAGTAGAACGTCCGAGATAGTCATGCCCGGAAGATTTCACAACCACTCGTAGATTGTGAGTGCTCGAAAATTTCACTGCAGCCTGGAAGAAAACTCAGTGAAGTCCTTGAAGATGGAGAGCATAGTAATACTTGAATATCTGCGACTGTCTCTGCCTCAACCGCATAAAGAGGGACGTCACCCTGGCCACAGGTAGTCCCGTTGCGCAAGCACAGAGAAGGAGGGCTGAGGTCATAACCCTGCGGTTGACATTGGTTCAATGAAATCTCAAGAATTGATCGTCATACCTGCTCCCAATTGACCTAAAACGAATAGCGGTTAGATGCCACGATCTCGGGGATTCAAAAAAAGGAAACCCACTTGATTCATAGCGCCTGGAATCGCGGAACGAAATACTGCGCTTTCCCACTGGTCATCGGTGCAAGCACCCCCGGGTAGGGTGGTGCAAAATTTCGCTGATGGAACCACGGTGACCAGGCGTCCAGATACCGTCGCATTGAGTGCGTCCCATTCAGCAGCACTGGGATATCCAGGACTGCCTGGTACGTTACGACAGGTCGCCTTCGAGGCTGCTTCCTGCGAGCGGGCGAGTAAAGCGAAGAGGAGGAACACATGAGAACAAGCGAGGAATTTCATGGTGTTCAAATAGCGGCTGGACTACTGTCATTGGCAGAACGAGTTCAAAGACGCATTTATACGTTGCAGTTGACTCAGTGCTGACTGCGCGGTAGCGATTATACGTTACCCACTGATGCAATCCGCCCATAGCAGAAAGGCATCTTGTCAATCCGCAATGGCGGAGCAAGCGAGAAGCGAATGTCATTCTATTCGTGAACACTCTTCCTGACCTACAACCGATGACCGTTGAAGTTGGGTTTATTTGTGGACCCTCGGTGGGAGAACCACCCAGTGATAATACAATCTTCAACCGAATTTTTTGGCAGACGTTCGTCGGTCCAATGGGCAATAGCGACTCGGGGATGAGGATAGATGCCAGCGTGTGCGGCATATCCGAAGCTTCCGCGCTGTCTCGGGTTATGTTCCGGTGTCAGGTTCGGACGCGGTCGAGTCCAAGTCAAGTCGGTATTTTTGTGGTCAGGCCCTGACTCATATCATAGAGACGACCGAGGAACTTGAAATGGATGTAGACAAAGAAAGCAATTGCACAGCCACATGAAAAGCATGAAGTTTCGGCAACAGTGCACGGACCGTCTGCAGTATTCACCTCTTCCCGCTGCGGTTTTCTCAATATATTTATAATGCGTTGGATCATAGATGTCTCAGATTTAGGATACCAAAAGTTCCAAAGGTTTGGAGCAAGCATCATAGAGTAGTCTCTTCGAGACAATCTTTGCTAGAACTCGACTCTGGACTCGGCTCTACGCTAGTACTGTAGCTCGTAGGTCCCGTGAAATTTGGACGAATACAGGGCTGAGAAAAGTGGCAAGATCCGCAAATCGGGTCCAGATACGCTCTGTCTCCACCAGACCAATAATCCGTGCGGAAGAACCAGTCTCCGGTCTCCCTTTATCACGACCAGCCATTCGCGATGAACGCACTTTACTCCCCCCAAATTCGCAATAGCATCTCTCTCTCTCGGCAACTGCGCCCACCACAACCTCCCTACCAAGATCCGCACCGCAGCAAGCCTTAGATACGATGGCATCGAGATATTCATCCTCGACTTCGACGCGTTCGTCCGCCAAGTCGAGCAGGGGGTCCACCGCGACTTGTTTCCGGACGCAAAGCTGCCTGCGAAGAATGCCCTCGAGGTAGAATGCGCGAAAGCAATCGGCGGGCTTTGCGAATCGCTTAATATCGCGATACCTGTGCTCCAGCCTCTGCGGGGTTTCGAGAATTTCGCGTCGTCGAGCCGTCCGGGTGGAGGAGGGCTGCCCACAGCGCTTGAGGCGGCGGAGCGACCATTGAAATTAATGTCGCATCTGAAGACCCGGCTGTTGCTTGTGTGCTCCAATTTCATCGAGCCTGAAGATCATCCGTTTGCGCCGTTTGATCCCGCTAAGGAACCACTTTCTTCCTTGTCGGGGAGCATGGGCCCACGAACGACTCCCCCGGGACCAGCACCTTCGCCTTTTTTGCCCTCCGGCGTATTTGGATGCCCAGGTCGAAGCGTTTACGGCGCTGGGAAAAATCGCTGCGCGGTATGGTGTCCGGATAGGGTACGAGGCTCTCGCGTGGGGAACGGTAGTGGACAACTGGGAGCAAGTGTGGGACGTCGTACGGAGAGTCGGCCGCGAGAATGTCGGAATCATTCTTGATTCCTTCAACTATTTGAAAGTCACTGTCCAAACTACGTCGAAAACCTCCAACTCACAGTATGCAGACCCCACGGTCTCGCCCACTTTTCTCCGCAGCGCTGCATCGTGTTCTCAGACACCTATCCCTTCATCGAGTCCACTTGTCCCTCCTCTACCCTACGGCGTACCTCTCCGTCGTCCACATAGCCTCATGGCGCACCTGCAGCCGCAGAACGCGACACACAAGGCCGTCCTGCAGAACCTTGCCCTCCTCGCGCAAACCGTCCCCGCCCACAAGGTATTCCTGTACCAGGTCGCTGAAGCTGGACCGCCCTGCACACCACCCGTCACGATCGAGCCCGCTCCTCACACTCCCGCGCGCATGATCTGGTCGCGTGCCGCACGGCTTTTCCCCTGCGAAGACACCCGCGGCGCCTGGCTACCGGTCGTTGATATGAGCGTTGCCGTTGTGGAGGCGGGGTATCCAGCGTCAGCGAATTGCACGTTTGGAGACGAGGACGATGCATGGTGGAGTCTGGAGGTGTTTAATAACAGCTTGATGGACCCACGGCCGGAGTGTGTGCAAAAACACAGCGCTCGGGGACTGGTTGGACTGAGGACGTTGTGGAACCGCGTTTCTGAGCGCATTCAAGAGGCTGAGGATCTTCTGCCGCGTCGCCGCCACCATCACCGACCTCAAGTGAGGAGTCGTATCGCAGCGACGATAGTGTACGCGGAAGGCGCATTCGCTCGGAGACAAACACATCTGAAGAAGCTCCCTCACGTTTCAAAGGAGTGAACGATTGCCAGCCCGTGGAACGAATGGGTATTGCGAAATGGATGAACGGGTGTATCATTGCATGAACACAGCCAGTTTTTGTCTCGTTCTTGAATTATCTTCCAAATATGCGAAGACCTTGTAGTAGAACCCATATTTTTGCGACCCAATGTAACTTTGAACACGACCCTTAGCTTCAGACGATTGAAACGACCTGAAGGAGGTGGAAGTCAAGAACAGAAAGCAGCAGAACGTGATTGTTTGTTTGTTGTTTGCTCTGACCGCCCTTGGACCTATGCTTCCACATCGTTGGCCTCGTTGGCTCATTTTGTCATACTGTACACGCCTGGGCGTCTATTCTGATATCTTACTCGGAGCGACAACGGCCCGACTTCTTTCCAAGCCATATGAAGACTTTCAGAAAGAACAGCTGCTACGATTTATTATCGCATCGCCCTTTTCCTCATCCTATACCTGAGGGATGTTCTTTTAGCGGATGATTTTGGCGTGGGTGGTCGAAGAGGACATTATGCCTGCCTCGATGGGTTGTTATCAGTATCGCACTGGTAAGGGGCGTCCAGACTGAGTAAGAATATGCACGCGCCAACCCGCCATCACCACCTTCTAGATTTTGGACGTAGCTCTTGGACTTCAATACCTACATGGAGATTAAAAGGAGTATGACGTTCATCCCTTCGCAGTCACTTTCACTGACGCAGGCATAAGCTTAATATTCTTGTAACGCCTTCGCGCCGGGCGTGCATTGCTGACTTTGGGATTTCCTCAATTGCTAACAGTATAACTGTGCGATTCACTCACTCGACGGTAACGGCACGAGCAGGTACAGCATAATCTCCCGCAGCTAGCCCTCATACAGTGTGTTCTCATCTCATACCCATAGGTACAGCACGTTACCAAGCTCCAGAACTAGTCCGAATGGAAAACCCTGCTAAAGTCCATTACGGCTCAGACATTTACGCCTTTGCATGTGTCTGTTATGAGGTGCGCCAAATTTGCCTAGGCCTATGATCTCCGCAAGGCTAAAGAATGCGACTTTCAAGATACTCACGGGGCAGGTTCCATTCCACGAATTGCAGAACGATATGGCTGTTATCGTGAAGGTTACCGGCGGATATCGCCCTTCACGACCGACATCATCATCCTCCGGCACATCTATGCTTGACAATCTCTGGCAACTACTCCGAAATTGCTGGGAAGGAGAAGCCGACAAACGACCAACGGCTTCTGAGGCTGTCAAGCGGTTAGAAGGGCCCTCAATTGGAGCGACACCGACACCGTTTACCGCAGACTGGGATGAAAAATTCACTTCCAAGTTTCGCCGCTCAGTAGAAAGGGAACCACTACTACCGTCGGTGGCACAGACTGAGCGCATACTTTTCGGCGATGGTTAGTCCATGTTCCAGGTGCATTTATATTTTCTGACTTTGTAATTCAGAGAAGGCGCAAGGTGTGAAAACTTTGCACTCGGAAAATCGCTTCCTCAATTTCGATCCAGCATGCCGAGAATGTCGCCCAAGCCAAGAAACCTCCAATTGTAACAAGCAAAGTGGGAGATTTATGATTCCTTGCGCAGATAGTAACTCATTCTTCTCGTAGCTCCGTCGGCACCGGCCTGGCAATCCAGGCAACGATACGAAGAGGAGCCAGCGGAGTCAAATTCCGATGATTCAAGACGAGAACGACCCGGCGCCAGGAACTCGAAACGGAGGCGATTGTCAGACGTTTTCTTGGCGTCGGATGCAGTATAGACGGTAGAACAAGGCGTATTAGAAGATGACAACCGACTCGAGGGGCACGGCGGCCAACTTGGGCCAAGATCGAGGAGTACGACCTTACGCCGTTACGGGTGCGCGAAGAATGTAGTTGCATCACTAGAATGAGAAGCTGATCTAAATGAGTTTTACGGAGTAACGGCTCAGCACAACTAGACGAAGCCTGTCCGCGTAGGAGTATCCTTGATCCGTACAACGTCCACAAGATTCCGCCCACCATCAGCTCTTCCATAAAAGCCAGCAGCACCAGCGACTCCCCAGCAATGAAATACTCATCGTCCTCGCCCCCAAATCCATGCCTCGAATCTGAGCCAGCCTGGTGAACTCCTGCATAGCCAGCTACAGGCTCCTACGCACTCTGGCGGACATTCTCGAAGATCGCGATCGAGTTTCAGGCAGGCGTTCCTCGCCCGTGACGCGAGTCGAGACGCAAATGTACTGCCCAAATCAGGCGGAGGCCGGAAGATGAGAATCTCGGTGGCGGCCTAGGCAACACTGGGAGAGCATTGCGACAAGGACATGAGAGCGACGGATGTGCCGTTGGGAGCGGCGAGGATAGTATACACCGCGAACGTCGGCGTTAGATGGTGCAGGGTGTACAGCAAGTCATCTGCAGGGAGTACGGTCGCCTGCAGGGGGGCACGTTCAAGACCAGGGCAACGACGTGCGTACTGTTTCTCCGGATATCTCTCGGGCATTGCCTTTGGGCTGAGGAATCGAGCCTGCGATGGAGTATAATATATTCGCGAGCTGAGCTGCCAAATTCTCAGATCAGATACCACAATCTCGTCGCCGTGCTCGAACTTGAAGCTTGAAGGCCATGTGCGGAAAGTGGGAAAGTTTCTCGCCGCAGTCTGCTGGGAGGTCGGCCGTAACCCTAACCCTATGTCCTATACGCGCGTTCTCGACGCCGGCGACTGCACCGGTGGAAAGAGCTATAGCGCGCATCGCCGTTGGAGGGTATGGTGTCGTGCCGTCGACAGATCCTCTCAGATGTCGCAAGACTGCAGTGCTCGGCCAGTATGTTCTCGTTGGTCGCCCTGTCGCCCGGTTAGCGGATAGACTGAAACGAAGGATGAGGCGTACTGGAGGATGCTCTTGTCCGTGAGATGCACAGTGATACGCGAAGGGTTGGTGCAGGTTGGTGCCCGATGTATATGTCCACAGGGATGGTGACTGCAGCAGAGTGTGGGCAACCACGACGATTCGGCGAGGACGGATTCGCGGCCACATGACAAGTCGGAAATGTTCGAAGGTACCTCATTCATCTTCTTCCAACAACCATTCACTGAATATCCCATAGCGGCCTGGGAAAGGGTTTGCCTTCCCTCTTTCCTCTCTCTCGATGACGCTTGAAGGAGGCCTTCCCCGCCGCCGGAATCCCCATCCTCCTTCAAACCGGCGGGATTGTAGTTGATCCCATTCCCCCTCCCGACCTCGGAGATTCCGATCCCATTGCGATGGGGAGCCTGGGCTCGGCGCGAACGCAGGAGGCATGATAACAGAGCACATCAAGATCTCATTGCTCGTTTGTGTAAAGCTGGATATTCGTCAGTGCAGATATTTTTCCGGAGAGGGTCGCCCGGACATTATCGAGCGTCTAAAGTTGAGAGTCGACATTACAAATTGAATATTTATTTAATGCTTCGCTCGTGTTTGCTATGAGGTACGCATGCATGTACTGAGTAACAATTATATAGATCGTTTCCGGTTGAAACTACTCTGGGGTAGGCATTGAATGAATCCGGTCAACTTAATTTCACACCCTGCATAGGCCCCATTCATCCCAACGCTCGCTTCCAACACCGGCACCAACAATGAACAGATCGTCGGGGTCATACTTGCTCTTTATAGCGCTCAACTTGCCATAGTTAGGGCCAAAGAACGTCGTCTGGAAATTGGGTTCGAGCACATCCGCCTCGTTGGAATATGCACCGGCATTGGACCCGGCGATCTCTTCCATGATCGGGAGCTAGACTTTCTGGAAGAGATGACGAATCCGGTCGATTTCCGCGAGTGATGCTGAGTCGTCCCATGCTCCGACAGATACAAGCTACGAGGGCTTGATAAATCGGTCCGCAATTGTAAATAACCAAATTACTAACGTGCATCTTTGCCGTCCGCCAAGCGGGGTGAACAGCAGAGGAGATATGGGCATTCTCGGCTACTTTGCCTAGAAATAAAAATGAGAACGGGTCCAAAAGTCAAAAAACCACGAAGAAATTGATTCGAACCTCCAGCGACCATAGCCCCAAGGATCCTCGGATTATTTCAAGTTAAGAAAGTGAAAGAAATTCAAGAACATACTGAATCGCGCCGCTTTCCAAAACTTTCTTGTACACCTCGCCGACCGTCGAGGGAGAGTCGCGGTATGTAGCAGCTGGAATGAGTCTAGACCCAAGAACTGCATTGAAGCCTGCGCTGTCGTCGTCCTGAAAGAGCGGGTCATTGATGTCACCATATGTGAAGTTCTGGGATAACAGCGACACGCCCGGGAGCGCCAGAGATGCGTTAAGGAATGGGGCCAATAGCGCCTTGCTCTGCGAAGCGGTCGTGTTCGGCATATATGTATTCAGCCAAAAGATGGAAGCGTTTGTTGAGGTGTTCCTTATGACATCCATATACTGCCCCGCGTTCACCGAGTCCCAGTCGAAGACATGCTGGGCGTGGAGGGTGGCTAGGGACGCCGAGACAGTGTTATTTTCTGTGGCCAGAAAAATCGAACTAGAGGTAGCATTGAAAGTCGGGTAAACGTGGAAGGTCGCTGAGACCATGACACCCCAGCTGCCGGCACCTCCGCCGCGGAGAGCATAGAACACTGACGAAAGCCGATCAATACATGCTCAAGAACCGTGTTAAAGCAAAAAAAAAAACTGACGGTCTGGATGCGACTTTTGATTGACCTTGAGCAGTTCCCCGCTCGCAACCACGATCTCGAACTCTGGAATAGCGGTATTAGCAGGTCGCAGTGAAGGAGCCTTGAATCCCACCAACGGCGTTGTCAGCTCCGAGGCCAAGGGTCGGTGACAATGCCGAGTGGCCGGCGCCTTGCACCCAGCCTCCACCAAGACATACTGTGGCTGCTGCGGGTCCAACTGCAATCTTCCCGTTCGCTTTGCCTTGCTCATAAACTGTCTGAGCGTAGACTCCACTGCCCACAGTCATGGTAGATCCCACAAAAGAAATATTTTGGAACTTGTGAGTGTGGATGAGAAGTGAACTCGGGGCAGTAGAGCGTCCGAGATAATCATGCCCGGAAGATTTTACAGCCACTCGCAGATTGTGGGCACTCGAAAATTTCACTGCCGCCTGGAAGAAAGTCAGTCAAGGCCTTGAATGATGGGGAGCAATGGTAATACCTGTATATCTGCGACTGTTTCTGCCTCGACTGCATAGATGGGGACATCGCCCTGGCCGCAGGTAGTCCCGTTTCGCAAACATAGAGAAGGAGGGCTGAGGTCATAACCCTGCGGTCGTTGTTGGCCGAATGAAATCTCAGGAATCGCTGATCATACTTGCTCCCAATTGACCTAAAATAAATAGGTTAGACGTAAAATTTCGTGCTTCCAAAACAAGTAACTCACTTGATTCATAGCGCCTGGAATCGTCGAGCGAAACGCTGCGCTTCCCCACTGGTCATCGGTGCAAGCGCCCCCGGGGAGGGTGGTGCAAAATTTCGCTGATGGAACCACGGTGACCAAACGTCCAGATACCGTCGCATTGAGTGCGTCCCATTCAGCAGCACTGGGATACCCGGGACTGCCTGGTACGTTACGACAAGTCGCCTTCGAGGCTGCTTCCTGCGAGTGGGCGAGTAAAGTGAAAAGGAGGAGCACAAGAGAACAAGCGAGGAATTTCATGGTGTTCAAATAGCGGCTAGGTTGTCATTGGCAGAATGAGTTCAAAGACGCATTTATACGTCGCAGTTGACTTGGCGCTGACTGCGTGGTGGCGAGTATACGTTACTCCACTGATAAAATCTCCCCATAGCAGAAAGGCATCTTGTCAATCCGTGGAGCAAGCTAGAAACGAATCCCATTCCATTCGTGAATACCTTTCCCGACCTACCGCCGATGACCTTGCAGTCGGGTTTATTGTGGGCAATCGGTGAGAGAACCATTCCGAGTGATAAGAATACAATCTCCGAAACTATGGGCGTCCGTCGGTCCAATGGGCAACAAAAACTCGTGAGGACAGTAGGACGGCGTGGCATATCAACTTCCGCACTGTTTCGAATTGTGTGAGTCCAGGTCAAGTCCGTATTTATATGGCCAAGCATTGCCTGCCCACTTCACAAGAAGTTGGAACCGAAGAACGTCAGTGGATGTACTAGTCCAAAAACGAAGGATGCACAGCCACATCAAAATTGGTGTAGGGAGGAAATGTCGAAATCTCTGCAGGTTTTCTGTCTGCAGTGTTCACCTGTTCCACCTGCGATTTCGTTCTTGAAAGTCACTTATTAAAACTGCGTCGATGTCCCACTGATACAAGAGAAGTATAAGGCCATGAAGTAAATTTGGCATCATCATGACGACGTCCTTTCAAGAGATCTGGAGCCTTCACTGCATGCTAGTCGCTCGTAGGTCCCGTGAAATTTGGACGGATACAGGGCTGAGAAAAGTACCAAGATCCGCAAATCGGGTCCAGATACGTTCTGCCTCCACCAGACCAATAATCCGTTGCGGAAGAACCAGTCTCCGGTCTCCTTTATCACGACCAGCCATTCGCAATGAACGCACTTTACTCCCATGGCCCCCAAATTCGCAATAGCATCACTCTCTCTCGGCAACTGCGCCCACCATAACCTCCCTACCAAGATCCGCACCGCAGCAAGCCTTGGATACGATGGCATCGAGATATTCATCCCCGACTTCGACGCGTTCGTCCGCGAAGTCGAGCAGGGGCTCCACCGCGACTTGTTTCCGGACGCAAAGTTGCCTGCGAAGGATGCCCTCGAGGTGGAATGCGCGAAAGCAATCGGCGGGCTTTGCGAATCACTCAATATCGCGATACCCGTGCTCCAGCCTTTGCGGGGTTTCGAGAATTTTGCGTCATCGAGCTGTCTGGGTGGAGGAGGGCTGTCCGCAGCGCTCGAGGCGGCGGAGCGATGGTTGAGGTTGATGCCGCATCTGAAGACCCGGCTGCTGCTCGTGTGCTCCAATTTCATCGAGCCTGAAGATCATCCGTTTGCGCCGTTTGATCCCGCTAAGGAGCCACTTTCTTCCTTGTCGGGAAGCATGGGCCCACAAACGACTCCCCCGGGACCAGCACCTTCGCCATTTTTACCCTCTCCGATGCAGGAACAACTCTCGGCGTATTTGGATGCTCAGGTCGAAGCGTTTACGGCGCTGGGCAAAATCGCTGCGCGGTATGGTGTCCGGATAGGGTACGAGGCCCTCGCGTGGGGAACAGTAGTGGACAACTGGGAGCAAGTGTGGGACGTCGTACGGAGAGTCGGCCGCGAGAATGTCGGAATCATTCTTGATTCCTTCAATTATCTGTAAGTCGCAGTCCAAACTGCGTCGAAAAACTCCAACTCACATTATGGCAGAGGAAACCAGTATGCAGACCCCATGGTCTCGCCCACTTTCCTCCGCAACGCTACATCGTGTTCTCAGACACCTATTCCTTCATTGATTCCACTTGTCCCTCCTCTACCCCACGGCGTACCTCTCCGTCATCCACATAGCCTCATGGCGCACCTGCAGCCGCAGAACGCGACACACAAGGCCGTCCTGCAGAACCTTGCCCTCCTCGCACAAACCGTCCCTGCCCACAAGGTATTCCTGTACCAGGTCGCCGATGCCGGGCCGCCCTGCACACCACCCGCCACGATCGAGCCCGCCCCTCACACTCCCGCGCGCATGATCTGGTCGCGTGCCGCACGGCTTTTCCCTTGCGAAGACACCCGCGGCGCCTGGCTACCGGTCGTCGATATGAGCGTTGCTGTTGTGGAGGCGGGGTATCCAGCGGCAGCGAATTACGCGTGTGGCGACGAGGACGATGCATGGTGGAGTCTGGAGGTGTTTAACAACAGCTTGATGGACCCACGGCCGGAATGTGTGCAAGAACACGGCGCACGGGGGCTGGTCGGATTGAGGACGTTGTGGGACCGCGTTTCTGAGCGCATTCAAGAGGCTGAGGATCTTTCTGCCGCGTCGCCGCTACCATCACCGACCTCAAGTGACGAGTCGTATCGCAGCGACGATAGTGTACGCGGAAGGCACGTTCGCTCGGACACGGACACATCTGAAGAAGTTCCCTCGTGTTCCAAAGCAGTGAACGATTGCCAGCCCATGGAATGAATGGGAATTGCGAAATGGATGGACGGGTGCATCATTGCGTGAACGCAGCCAGTTTTTGTCTCGTTCTTGAATTATCTTCCAAATATGCGAAGACCTTGTCGTAGATACCCGGTTTGCAGCAGTCTAACGTTGAATATGACCATGCATGACCCTGCATTCTTCAAGCTTCAAGCCAGACCAGTTGAGACGAGGTGGAAGACGAGAGATAGCAGAACGTGACTTTGGTCACTCATCCGTCTCGGGCTCTCCTTCAACGTGGCTCAGTTTTTTTCAGACCGTGCATGCCTGAGCGTCTGTTCTGACATCTTACTCGGAGCGACCGCGGCCCGACTTCTTCCCAAGCCATATGAGGACTTTCAGAAGGGAACGGCCATTGCGATGTATTCTCGCAATTCTCGCCGTTTTCCTCCTCATATTGTACCTGCGGGACCTGTCAACGGAGGATTCGGCGTATGTTGTCGAAGAGGACGTCATGCGCGCCCCAATGCAGCCGGAACGCGTCCCGCCGCCCCCTCCGGTCAAAATTATTGGGCAGCATAAATTCATGGACGACGGATTACTGGAAGTCAATCCCGAAGGAATACACCCCGTCTACGAACTCATACGACGCGCAGAGGACGCGTGGAAGGACAAGCTTCGGCGCGCCAGCACGACCTTTCCCGAGGCTGTCACAGAGTATCGACGGCGGTACAAACGCGATCCGCCGAAAGGTTTTGACGACTGGTGCGTCTGCTTACCGCTCCAAAAGCTCGTACTTATTAATGGAAGGTGGCGCTACGTGCAGAAGCACAACGTTCAGCTGCCCGATGAATATGACCAGATCCACGCAGACCTCGAGCCTTTCTGGGGAATAGAGCCCAAGGACCTGCTCGCTATCAGGAGCGAACTCGAGGCCAAAGTCGATTCGTATACTATCGGGAAAACCGCGGACAGTCAAGTCGGTGTGGTGAATACATCGTTCACGCCGGGAAAGCACGACCAGCTGATCGTACGTTCCGTGAATGTCATCGACCTGTTGAGTGACGTGGAAGAGTACCTCCCGCCGTTCAGAGCAGTGTTCTCTCCCCATGACGGCCCGAACAGGGTGAGTGCAGTACTCGTGCAGAATTTCGCGAGCTGAATTCTCACAGCTCTCCGATTATTTCGTGGAAGATGCTGCTCGCCAGGCGGCAGCCAAGCAAACTTGTATGGACGTTGTTTTTCCTTCGTCAGAAAGGCTCACAGCGTCAACAGACATCCGTCGAAAGGACTTCCCCAAAATCACTCCAAAGGGCTGGAAGTCAGCCTGCGCACCAGGATCACCAGGGCGGGACGAGTCCATAAACCTCGACGGCGACCCACCTCCCAAGACGACCAAAAAGACCTTTATTCACGACCACAATCTGGCTATGAACCCGTGTTTGCACCCACGGCATTTCTGGCTCCACGGTCAATTCCTCTCATACGGCAAAGGCCCTACCCCCGAGCGCGACATGGTCCCAGAGTTTTCTGACTGCTCCTCGACCATCCACCACAACATCCACATCCCGACGCCGTACGGCTGGGTCGAGGACATCTCCCCGCGCTCCGACGATCCCCCGTGGGACGACAAAGTCGACGAGCGCCTCATGTGGCGCGGGAGCAGCACGGGGATCTCGCATAACAGCCGCACCCGATGGCACAACTCGCACCGCATTACGCTCATGCGCGTTGCAAACGATCTGAAGGGCACGATGGGTATTTTGGCGCCGTGGAAGAACGCGCGGGAGGCGGTGGGGGAGCCCATTGAAGTGAGGAAGGCGCGGGTGAATCCGGGTGTTATGGATGTGGCGTTTGCGGGGGACCCGATTATGTGCGAGGGGGAAACGTGTAAGGAGTTGCAGAAGATGTTTCCGTGGCGAAGGAGGCAGAGCGTGCAGGAGTCTGGAGACTATAAATATGTTATAGACGTTGGTTTCACGTTCGATTTCCCTACCGAGCAAATCTCTGACCTTGCCTTTTTATTTGTAGGTGGACGGGAACGGATGGTCCGGCCGCTTCAAACGCCTCATCACATCGAATGCCCTAGTTTTCAAGGCTACGATTTATCCTGAGTGGTTCGTCGCCTCCTTATTTTCAAAAAAAGGAGAATAACAACGCGCAATGCAGGTACATGGATCGAATCGCGCCTTGGGTCCACTACGTGCCCATCCAGCTCGATCTGTCAGACCTACACGACGCAGTGATATTTTTTCGGGGAGATGCAAGTGGGGCGGGGGCCCATGAGGACCTTGCTCGCAAGATTGCGATCGCCGGTCGAACTTGGAGCAAGACGTTTTGGAGGAGGCAGGACATGGTGGCGTATTTCTTTCGGTATGTTGAGCGCTAGGTGATGTAGGTCGAAGACTGACGGATCTTGACTAGGTTGTTGTTGGAGTATGCACGTCTGATGAGCGAGGATCGGGAGGGGATGTCGTACAAGGGCGATGGCGAATTCTTGTGACCTGGTTGGTTTACTTTTTATCTAGGGTGTGCTTGAACTGGGCTAGTTAGTTTATGTAAATGTATTATTGTATTTTTTAGGAAAGGCGGTTAAATACGGGGATTTCGGTCATCGGAAAAGGTCCTCTTTGAATACAACAGAACATGAAGCATCTAATTTACACCGGTCACCGATAATCCAGAGCATCTAATCACATCGGCCGCTGATAATCCAAACGCTCCGTTCTCTTCCACACCTCTCTCACCAATGCCTCCTGCTGCGCGCGCGCGGACCGACCATTAGAATCCTCAGAACACGCACGGATAGCCAGGTACCGGCGTCCGCCCAGGTTCGCCATCGGAATGGGATCTGAATCTTTCAAGTCGGAAGGAGGATTCGAGTCAACGACGATTCCGCCGGTTTGAAGAAGAATTGCGATCCCGGCGCAGACGTCCTTTTAAAAGATTAGTCATCGAAAGAGCGGGAGAGGGAAGAGTGAACCCATTCCCAGCAGCCCGCTATGAGGATATTCAGTGGATAGTTGTTGGAAGGGGATGATCGATGAGATACCTTCAAACATTATATCGCCTTGTCCCGCCGCGACATAGACCATGTCCATCGTTGAACTTCGTGTGTTGAATTAGGTTGCACCATGCAGCTGAACAAAAGGGAATGGATATACCTTCCCAGACTCCTGATTCCATGCACCATGCCGCCTTTCCCTCCTCGACCGCCGATTTCAGTCGCCATGTTAACGAAGTTCGCCGCCTTCTTGGTTAAATTCGACTGTGGGTGGTCCCGTCGGTCCTTTCCGTACTCTCCGAAGAACAAGCAGCTGGGCACGTAAACTAGGAAATTCGAGAGGATAGAAATAGACACACCCTTTGGGGGCATCGATGGGTAGAGGGGGAGGAGGCGAAACAAGAGGTAACGGCGTGATTGGTCCGTCTGGTCCGAATTCCGAGAGCCATGCGCCGCCTTCGGGATGGCGGATAGCGGAATACATCATACCTAGAGGAAATATTGCAGTCAAGCGAAATGAAAAAGAGTTTCATACCCTGGCCGCCCAAGAACGGCGCGAATACGACTCCGACTGTAGGGATGGATTCTAGGCAGAATCCGATAGAAATGGCGGTCATTGGGACTGTTGAAATGATTTTTTAAGGATGGACAATGTAAAGGCCGGTTCACTGACACATGTGGACCATATTCACTGTTCCGTCTGCACAAAAAATAAAGTAAAGTGAGCTTCACAGGATGTTCAACGAAGATACACGCACCTATCGGGTCAACAATCCAAGTCGGTCCATCTTTGAGCAGGAAACGTTTCTCTTCGCCGGCTGAGTAGGATTCTTCACCAATGAACTAGCATGTCAGGATTAGAGAAATCGACGAAATCCACCAGATTCAAGCGCACAGCGTGCTCAGGGTATTTTGCCAAGATCGTATCTCTAGGCTCGAAATAAACCGATGAGCGTACTCTTTCACAGTACATATACTGGCGTACTTGATAATCTTCTCGACGCCTTCGTCGGCGGCGGTAACAAGATCGACTGAATTCAGCTTTTCTCGGGTAGCAAGAGCGACTTTGCGTCGACGCAGTTGGTCTTCCCGCAGATAGTCTCCTGCGATTCGGGCCACTTTGCATGCGAGTTCATGGAGTTGCCGCAGCTGGGCGATGGAGAAGTCAGACATGGTAAGATGTAGAAAGTGAGTTCGTCTCGGCCCGGCTTCCGCCGTGGCGGTGTCGTTAATGGCGGATTTACTGTTGTCCGCGAGGGCTTCAACTTTGTTGCGGCGAATCGAACTTACAGTCCAATGAGATGAATTCTATTTCCTCTGGACGTCTTCGCAAAGCACACGCTGCTTTTTGAATTTTTCGGTGAGTTCGCGTTGAGTTCGCGTTTCTATTTGTCTTGGCTTGGTCGGATTTCGTGACCGTTCCTTATCACCTGCAGCATGATTGACTTGCTTCCCATTGAACTCGTCCGCGAAATCCTGGGCCATGTTCTTGTCTTCCACCCTGCCAATGCCACAGACGAGCGCGGTGCAAACGTGAAGCCTAAATGGGACTCGATTAGGTCTTTTTCCGTTGCCTCCCGGACGTACCGAACACTTGCACTGGAAGCTTGGTTTCGAGTCTTGTTCACCAAATCTCCAGTGGATCTCATTTTCCTCCAGAGCCACCTGCAGGATGTTTATGAATGGACGCGGTATGCGCTCCGGAAATCTCCCTCGTCCTCTCTAAAAGGGAATCCAGGGAAATGCATTGCGTCTCGACTGGTCAACCCCTCTCCAGCTTGTGGGATTTGGCCTACTTCCGTCGTTTGCAAACAATCCGTCTCGATTGCCCCTCAATCAGGTACCACAAATTCCCGTTCGTCAACATGCCCTCCACCGTCACGAATTTGGAGCTCCGAGGCATGAATTGGCCGTCGCCATACGTCTTCCACGCAGTCACGGAGACTTTTCCCCAGCTGCAAAGCTTACGTGTGAGCCAAGCAAAGACTTGGTGTGGATTGTGCCACACATGCTCAAGAGTCAAATTCGCGGGTGTGGTACCGCCAAAGCTTGTGTATGGGGAGGGTCTCGGACTGCCGGTGAGTATTTCTTTGTTTCGTGCGCCGTCGCTCAGACGATTCCAGATCCACTATGCTCGTGCGCTGTCGCCCCTGCAGCATCTTCGCACCGTCAGCATCGTCGTCCCCTACTCGCGCGGCATACACATACACCTCGATCCAAGCGACCCCGGCAGAGACCTGTGGTCGGGAGAGTGCGATCGCTGTGTTGGGATCATGTATGGTGAAACACGATTCTCCTCAACGTCCGATTCTTTTTTCTCATATTGTAACAGAAGACGATACTTTCCGAGAACGATGGATTGCACGAAAAAAGAGGCTCCCTCCTACCTGATTCTCGTGGTACAGATTCTGTCGATCGTCTGTACCTCAAGCCTCCCGCGCTGGAAATTGTAGAGTGGACGTTCTGGCACGATGAAGTCGACGAGAACGATGAACAAGAATACGAGGAAGAAGAGGACGAGGAAGGGGACGAAGAAGAGGATGGGGAGGATGACGACCACGACGACCACGACGACGGGAACACCTGAGTACCGACCAGGATCCTTCGGGCGGCTTCGATGAGGAATAGCTTCGCGCCTTCGCCGTCCATTCTGTTGCGCAAAGGAGTCCGGATTTCCAAAATGATACCTGAAGCTGCGACCTGTGTAGCCTATGTATTCCTCGGTCGTCCGACTCGTCGTATTGCCGCGAATCCGTTTTTACCCGATCGTCGCGGTCGCCCACACTAGGCTTCATTGCTTCACCATCACCGCCAATTCGTCACTCATCCCAGCGGATACATACATCGGGCACCAACCCTTCGTGTATCACTGTGCATCTCACGGACAAGGGCATCCCCAAGTACGCCCTCATCCGTCGTTTCAGTCTATCCGCTGACCGGGTGACAGGGCGACCAACGAGAAAACACAGGCAGAGCACTGCAATGTTTCGACATCAAGGGAAGCTCTGTCGGCGGCGCGACACCATATCCTCCAGCGGCGATGCGCGCTATAGCGGCACAGTCGACTACCCGAGCACATAGGGTTAGGGTTAGGGCCGATTACAATCCGGCGACGATGCGCTTGTGATAGCATTCCCGCTTCCTGCCACCGATGTCATCCACACATGGCCTCAAGCATAGGAACGAGATATTCCTGCCTCATGTGGGCGAACACCCAGCTCAATCCTAGTCCCAGTGGAATATTTCATCACGAGTTCCACTCCTCAGCTTCAAGCCAGGGGCCCGAGGCAAATCCGCAGTACGCGCCCGTCGCCCTGCTCTCGGTCTCTCGGCTGCGCTTCAGTAAATGACTGCCTGTACATCTTGCACGAACTTACGTCGACGTCCCTCGCTCCGAACGGCACATGCCTACCATCTCGCTTGTATTGGTAATCCTCGCCAACGATGCCCTCAGCCTTGCCTGGACCGCCGCCGAGATCCTCATGCCCGCGGCCTCTGCCCCACTTAGGCAGTACATAGTACATTCACGTTGAGATTCGCAAAATGGGCACGCCGGAGACTCGATCGCAATCTTCAAGACCGTTGACCTGGGCGCAACGGGAGAGAGGATGGCAGCTGGTTACGCAGGTGTTCAATGGGCTGATCCGGGGCATGGAGCTTGGGGGCGAGAACGATGAGTATTTTTTTGCTGGGGGATTTGCTGCTGCCGAGGTGGTACCATTGATTCACTCGTCGCAAAAGCTGTTGGTGGGTGGAGGTTGCATGGAACAGGAATATTTCTACGAGGCCAAGCTTCGCTGGGGTCTGCTATTCCAAATATGCAAGTATGTTCCAGGTCCGTATACTCGTTCAAATCTAAGCCGTTCTTGCTTTGAGTCCGTTTATCAAACCCCTACAGCCGATTCCGATGGGTCTAACAACCGCCTACGTTTCGAGTTCCTGGATTCCTCTCGTATTGGGTCTTCGGAATCTGACTCTTCTGACTCTTGGTGCCGGCGCCTGGGTTGCCGTGGCGACGGAACTGCGAGAAGAATACATTACTAGCTGTGGAAGGAATACTAAATCTCTCACTTTGCCCGTTGGGACGGTTGGGGGCGTCTTGGTTTGGGTGACACTCTCGGCAAGCTGGCTTGAAGCTAAGCAAACATTTTCGCGAGTGTAGAAATCCTAACCTTGGGCGATCTCTGAGATACGAAATCAGAAGATATGAATGGACTGACAGCATATTAGACTAACCTTCGCCGAAAAGCATGCACTCAATCTGCGTTACCGGCGGTAGCAGCGGATCCCCTTGCACTGAGCGGCGAAACCTGGAGGTAAATTTTTCATCCCAGTCCGAGATGAATGGTGTCGGTGTTGGTGTCGCTCCAATTGAAGGGCCTTCTAGGTGTTCGACAACTTTCAAAGCTGTTGGACGCTTCTCGGCATCTCCTTCCCAGCATTTTTGCATCAGGTTCCAGAGGCCGTCGAGGGTAGTTGTGCCCGAGGATGACCCTGGCCGTTGAGGGCGATGCCCGCCAGTAACCTTCGTCATAACAGCCATATCGTTCTGCAATTCGTGGAACGGAACCTGGCATGTTAGTATCTTGGGAGTTGCATTATTTTACCTTGCGGTCAGCTCATACGGAAATGTGACGCACCTCATAGCAGACGCAAGCGAAGGCGTAAATATCTGAGCCGTCATGGATTTTTGCGGGGTCTTCCATCCGGAATAATTCTGGAGCTTGGTACCTTGCTGTGCCTACGAGGTATCAAAAAACACTGTATGAAGTCTAGTTGCGTAAGACTATACTGTACCTGCTCGTGCCGTTACCGTCGAGTGGGTGAACCGCACAGTTATACTATCAGCGATTGAGGAGACTCCGAAATCAGCGATGCACGCCCGGTGCGAAGGTGTGACAAGGATGTTGAGCTGATGCCTGCGTCAGTGAAAGTAAGAGAGAAATATGAATGCCATACTCCTTTTAAATCCCCATGTACTACCTTTTGTCCGTGTAGATACCGAAGTCCAAGGGCTACGTCCAAAATCTGCCACGAGTAATCAATCAATAAAGTTCAGTCCAACACGCCAGACTTACAAGTGTGAGACGTTTTGTGTCGGCTGGCTTGTGACTTTTTATGAATTCTATAACGTGGCCATTCCCCATCCACGGGGAGACTAAACACAGCCTGTCTTCCAAGTAGTATAACCCGAAGAAGGGCAGTACATTAGGGTGATACAACTGGCGCCAGATGACAGCTTCTCGGCCGAATTCCTGAATGGAATTTTAACTGAATTCACATGGGAGCTAGTAAAGAAGCAAACCTTGAGGGCAGCGGTAATATTCGAATCCCCAAAGATCCTCATGACTTTAACACAAACATTTTGCCCACCAATTAGTCCCTTCCAGATGTCTCCGAATCCTCCGCCCGTGACCTGTTGACCGAGTCTTTGCAGTCCAGAAAGTGCAAAGCATCGAGGGTGGAGCCCCGAAGGACGGGAAAGCTGTCGTAGAGCCTGAAACATCAGCAGCTTGATGGCGGAGAAGGACTCGAGATCGAGCAGCTGTATTCACGTCATCGCAATTTTTTGAATTGGGTTTGCAGTGCTTACATCTTGCAAAAAATCCAGAAGGCGTTGGGCTTCCGGACCGCGGCATGCCAAAAACTTTCTGTATGATCCTTGATTGCGGAGGAAAATAACTAGTCTCGCTACAACGGCCGAGAGGTCGTTGTACATGTGCTCGTATATATCCCTTGCCACTGTGTGAGTCGAGTCGGAAGTCTTTTGCGAGTGTCAATAAACATCAAAGCAAGCTTGACAGCGGTGAGCACCTCTCTCAACTCCTTCACGGCGTCCAGAAGGCTCTTCACACTGGTACAGTAATGTGAAAGAGCGGCCAGGAATCCTGACCCCCATTTCCAGTTGTTATCATCCGAGGGTCTGGAATGGAAAGGTTGGGAAGACCGTAGTCCGAGATAGATGGTCAAGTTCTATCAATTCATGATCAGATTGGTCGACCCAAGCACCATTAGCTAACCTGTGGGAGTGTATCGAGGACGTCTTCCATTCGTTCTACGGCACTCAATGGCGAAGAATTCCAAATGGAACGACACAGATTTTCCCTGCGTGTCATCAAGAGCTGTTCAAGGTTCGAAGTGACCCAGAATTGAGAGGAGCCCAAATTCGTGTGTATTGACCGTCTGTCGTGGGGATCTACCATACGAGTTACGAAGTCGAACCGAGAATGTTCGAAGTCAATGTTAGCAAACGGCGCGAGAATCTTCTGGAAGGCAAGTGGTGTGCAAGAGTATTTGAGAAAGACAGCAGCGAGGCGACTTCTCAGATCACTGGCATAGTCGAACTCAGTGCGCCGTGGCCGAACTGCAATTTTGGTAATGTTGCTGATTTCCAGCCACATGCCAAAGGGGATTTCGACCATATATCCATTCCAATCTTGTGGATACAACGTTGGTCGAGTGACGCCGTCCAGGAGCCGCCGACAGAGTTTTGATTGATCAGTTACATCCCAGGAAAAGATATCGTGATCGAGTGAAGTGCCACGAATCATGTCGAAAAATGTATGGAATGGGGGAGAACCACTTGCAAGTTGACCACTCGGTGCCGTGGCCACAGCACTAGTGCGGAAAGTAACCCAGTGAATGAGAACCCAAAGAGGGACAACAAGCTCGTAAAGGATGTGGAGCACCGGCGAATCTTTCTCCAGTTCAACGACAGGGTGTGGAGGATATGCACTCAGTTGGCTGAACAAGAGTCAACTTGCATCTATCTCCAGATGAAATGCTGACATTGATGCTTACCTGGTGAGACAATCGCACCCACTCCATGGTAGCGATTTCAGGTCCTCCGATGAGTATATCTGCGACAGGGTTTCGACCCAGACAGGTAACAAGTGTGAAACTGAGCATATGTTACACGTCTCCATAGCCGTGAAGTCGGAAAGCTGTGCCGTTGATTTGGACCAGTCGCGGACAAGCATGGCAATAGAAGGAAAACCCTCCTCATCTTCCAATATTCTGTCTTTGCGAACGGGTCCCGCCACAATAAGCCATGCGACGAAGCGAAGTCGAATCTGAGGGGTCAGGCGGACCAGCGGATTTGCAGCCGCCGTTGCTCGAGGTATGCGCTGCGCTTTGAAAACTTCATCCCAGTCAAGAGCCTCGGCGCAGTCAAATGGGATCCAGTTGAATGCGGAACAATTCCGGGCAAATTCTTTGATGTAGTCTTCATCTTCATCCTCCAGCCAGAAAACACTTGTTTCGTTTAGTATGTTCTCAAATACGGGTGTCGTTCCCTTGTCTGCCATGTGCCAGACAAACGCGATGAACCATAACCGGTATTTGATTTTAGATTCCAATGCGTCTAAAGCATTTATCGAAAACGGGGTCTCCGGAGGCACCTGGGGAACCCGTGCAGATTCTTCAAGTCACTAGCCATTTGGGAGAGAAGGAAAGTGTGCGTACGAAGTCTTCCTCGAGTATATCTGTGGTCATACTGACAAAGAAAATGGAAGGATTGTTGGTAATTGTTAAGCGCTGGGAAACCCGCGCAGATTCGCGTCGCTGGCCGTTAGAGGAAAGAAGCCAGGGGTGCGTGCAAGACAGCCTCCCCCAAGACTAGTTGCGAGCAGGTTGGTGGAGAGAAAGGGCTGTGGGTTGCTCGACGCCAAGATATAGTGGTTTCACAGCATCGTGTTGACAATAGACTTGATGTCGAGGCGTCTCTGAGTCGGATTTAGCACAAGGACTGGAGATGATGTATCAGTCCAAATAGAAAATTTCTTATCAAATGGCTTCCCTCTCCTCTACCTCGCTACAACTGAATGGGAATCAGACTTTGAGACTGAGGCAATACCATGGTAGAGGCAGATTAATGCTGCTGGGCCGAGTCATGGTGCTTTTGACAAGAACGGACAGCCTCACCAGACAGCTCAACAGCATCCGCATTCGAATATTCTGTGTCAACACCGCGCAACAACCTTGATACTTCCCCATTCGAATTACTGCCTTCAGACAAGAACAAAGCAGTCGTGCTAGATCAGTGAAATATCAAAATAGCCGAACCGAGTTGGTCGCGCGCCGAATGATAGAGAAGGTCCAAAAACCGTCGCGGAGGACAGGCTGTTAAGCGCCCAGATTAACGTAAGACTCGAGAGAAAGGGTCAACGATCTCCTACCTGAGCCATAAGCAGAAATGCTTTGAGGCATTAGCGCGTCCAGTGCACCCGGCACCGTCTATTTTTGAACGAGTCCAAATCAAAGTCGCGTTTATTTTTGGGTAACAGCAATTGGCTGTCGAAGATGGAACCAGCCTATAAACTGTGGTCCATGCAGCTATATCGTATGAAAACCTCAGCTCTAGATAATACGCAAAGATCAACGAGCGAGAAGCAGACATGATCGGATGACCAACCAAGTAGAAATCCTAATCTTGATGGTGGTGAAGCTATACATTTGGTAAAAATCGTAGAGCATCGCAGCAACATCTGCTAATTCGAGCCCGACCTCCAGTGGAAGGCCAAGTGCTTGAACTTTGCCTCAGCGGCCCCAGATAAACACTCAAATTATTCTGTACTCCTGACGAGAATATTGAGGCTAATAAGTCGGGTTTCGGCGTTTAAAAAAAGGCATCCCATGGGCAAGGAGACCACCCAAGGCTGCGCAAGGGTTCACAGTCAAGTTGGGAGTTGCGGTGAGCGTGACGGCTGCGGCAACCGTAGCGGGTCACACCGTGGGAATATACAGAGCACTTGAAACCTAAATGGGAGTCGATTAGCTCTCTTTCAATCGTTGCCTCCAGGGCGTACCGAACGCTTGCACTGGAAGCTTAGTTTCGAGTCCTGTTCACCACAAACTCCGGTGGATCCCGTTTCCCTTTAGAGCCGCCTGCAGGATGTTTACGAATGGACGTGGTATGCACGAGGCTGGCTAAAGGAAATGCATTGCGTCTCAATCGGTCAACCTCTCTCCAGCTTCGTCAGCGTGCCTTCCACCGTCAAGGATCTGGAGCTCCGAGGCATGCGCATGAATTGGCCGTCGCCATACGTCTTCGACGCAGTCACGGTGCACTGCGAAGCAGCTGGCAAAGAGCGCAGTTAGCAGACCTTCCCGCAGCTGCAAATTCTCCGCTTGAGCCAACCGGAGACTTGGTGTGGACTGTGTCCTACGTGCTCCAAAGCCAAATTCGCGGATGGAGTATCACCAATGCTTGTGTATAGGGAGGGTCTCGGCTTGCCGGTACTGTGTTTCCTGTTTCGTATTCAATCCCAATCGTTGAAACGATCCTAGATCCACTATTCTCGTGCGCTTTCGCTCCTGCAACATCTTCGCACCGTCAGTATCGTCGTTCCCTACTCGCGCGGCATACACATACACCTCAATTCAAGCGACCCCGGGAGAGGCCTGTGGTCGGGAGAGTGTGGCCGCTGTGTCGGAATTATGTATGGTGAAACTCGATTCTCCTCAACGTCTGATTCTTTTTTCTCATATTGCAACCGAAGATGATACTTTCCGAGAAAGATGGATTGCGCGAAAAAGAGGCACGCTGCTACCTGATTCCCGGGGCATAGATTCCGTCGATCGCTTGTACCTCAAGCCTCCCGCGCTGAAATCCGTGGAATGGACGTTCTGGCACGATGAAGTCGACGAGAACGATGGATAAGAATGAGGAAGAAGAGGAAATGGAGGATGGCGATCACGACGACAGGAAACACCCGAGTGCCGACCAGGCCAGGACCCTTCGGGTGGCCTCAGTGAGAAGTAGCTTCATACCTTCGCTGTCCATCCTGTTGCGCAAAGGAGGGATGTGGATTTCTAAACGACACCTGAAGCTGCGGCCTGTGTAGCGTATGTATTCCTCAGTCGTCCGACTTGTCGTGTTGCCGCGAATCCGTCCTCGCCGAATCGTGGTCGCCCACACTAGGCTGCAGCGGCTTCATTGCTTCACCATCACCGCCAATTCGTCACCCATCCCCGTGGACACGTACATCGGGCATCGATCTTTCGTGTACCACTGTGCATCTCACAGACTAGAGCCCTCCAGTACCCTCTCATGCTTCGTCTCAGTCTATCCGCTAACCGGGTGGCAGGGCGACCAACGAGAAAACGCAGACAGAGCCCTGCAGCCTTTCGACATCATGAGAATCTCTGCCGGCGGCGACGCGCGCGCGCGCTATAGTGCTTACCACCGGGGCAGTCACCGTCTTCGACTACGCGAGCGGGAACGGACGTACATAGGGTTAGGGTTAGGGCCGACTGCTTCCCAGCAGACTTCGGTGACGATGGGTTCATGATAACGCTGCCGCTTTCCACTGACGGTATATCTCATCCGCACATGGCCCTCGAGCACGGGGACGAGATTCTCGTACCTGATCTGAAAATGTTGTGGCTCAGCCAAGATCGCAGGCTCGATTTCTCAGCCCAAAGGTAATGCCCGAGGGATATCCGGAGAAGCAGTACGTACGTCGCCTGGTCTTGACATATAACGTCGACGTTCGTCGTGCACACCATCCCCGCCGTTCCGAACGGCACATCCCTCACCCTCTCTCCGTGTCGATCTTCACCAACGCTCTTCCCCTGGTGGCGCCTGGGCCGCCGCCGAGATCCTCATCTCCCAGCGTCCGCCTGATTTTGGCAGTACATCTGCGTCTCGACTGGAAACATGGGGGAGCAGACGCCCGCTTGAAACTCGATCGCGATTTTCGAGAATGTCGATCAGGGCACGCCGGGGCCCGGAGGAGAGGCTGCAGCTGGTCATGCAATTTACTGGGCTGGCTCCCATTCGAGACATGGGATCGAAGTTTGCGGGCGAGGACAATGAGTATTTCATGGCTGGGATTCGCTGGTGTTGCACATGCTGGCGTGGCGATTCCCTCCAAGACAGAGCTGCTGGCGGGCGGAATGACGTGTAGGGACAATCCGACAAGGACAAGCTTCGTCTGCACTGGTTATTCTTCGTTTGAGGCTGCGATTCCAGTTGTGCAAGTACAGGGCCAAGTCCGTATTCCGTATACTCGTTAATATCCAAGTTCTCCGTTTACCCAGCTGCCAATCGCCTCCGCTTTGAGTTCCTGGCGTCAGGTTGCTCCCGTATTGGGTCTTCGGAATCTGACTCCGCTGACTCCTCGTACCGGCGCCTGGGTTGCCGTTGCGACAGAGCTGCGAGAAGAATAAATTACTAGCTGTGGAAGGAATAATCAAAGTCTCACTTGGTCCGTTGTTACGGTTGGAAGCTTCTTGGTTTGGGTGACACTCTCGGCAAGCTGGATCGAAGCTAAGCAAACATTCTCGCGAGTGTAGAAATCCAAACCTTGGGCGATCTCTGAGATACGAAGTCAGAAGATATGTATGGACTGACGAGAAGACTAACCTTCGCCGAAAAGCATGCACTCAATCTGTGTCACCGACGGTAGCAGTGGATCCCCTTGCACTGAGCGGCGAAATTTAGAAGTGAATTTTTCGTCCCAGTCTGCGGTGAATGGTGTTGGTTTCGCTCTAATCGAAGGGCCTTCCAGTCGCCTGGCAACTTCATATGCCGTTGGACGTTTGATGGACTGTCCTTCCCAGCACATTTTCATTAGTTCCCACAGATTGTCAAGCATGACTGTGCAGGGGGATGACGTCGGCCTCGGGGGGCGGTACCCGCCAGCAACCTTCATCATAACGGCCATGTCGTTCTGCAATTCGCGAAACGGAACCTGGCCTGTCAGTATCTTAGAGGCCGCATTATTTCACGTTTCGGTTAGATGATACGCAAATACGGCGCACCTCATAGCAGACACAAGCGAAGGCGTAAATATCTGAGCCGTAATGGATTTTGACGGGATTTTCCATATCAAATAATTCTGGAGCTTGGTAACGCGCTGTTCCTGTGAGCCTGGTTCATCACACTGTATGAAGTCTAGCTGTGAGAGACAAAGCTGTACCTGCTCGCGCCGTCACCGTCGAGTGAGTGAATCTCACAGTTATACTGTCAGCGATTGAAGAGACCCCAAAATCAGCAATGCAAGCCCGGTGCGAAGGCGTCACAAGGATATTAAGCTTAAGTGTGCGGGCTTCAGCCTGAGCGTACGTGATTGCGGAAATATAGTTGTCATACCCCTTTCAAATCTCCATGTACTACCTTTTTTTCGTGCAGGTATTGAAGTCCAAGTGCTACGTCCAAAATCTGGCACGAGTGCTCAATCCCAAACTTCCAAATCCAAGGCAGCGGACTCACCAGTGCGAGACGTTTTGTGTCAGTTGGCTTGTGATTTTTCAGAAAGTCCATAATGTGGCCATCCCCCATCCACGGGGAGACCAAACACAGCCGGTCCTCCACGTAGTACAACCCGAAGAAGGGAAGTACGTTCGGGTGATAGAGCTGGCGCCAAATGACAGCTTCTCGGCCGAATTCCTAGACATAGATCTGCCAGGAACTTGGAGCCTGCTAGTGATTCCCATGTCCGGCTGTTCTCATCCAAGGGTCTAAAATTGAAAGAAGTCGAGATATTTCAAGGCAAGCTATAGAACGAAGGATACGGACCGGAGACGTCGCCGTCCGCGATACGCGTAGATGATCAATTTCTATTTGTTCGCAGGTTAGCAGCTTCCAACTCGGTGGGCTCAGCAAGTCAACTAACCTGGGGAAGTGTATCGAGAACGAAAAACATATCTTCAACTCTTTCCACCACGTTCAGTGAAAGGGCAGAATTACAAATGGACCGACACAAATTTCCCCTGCGGATTAGTGTTGTTCGGGTCGGGTCGGGCTTGAAAGCCCGGGCTTGGGTCGGGTCGAGGAGGGCTTGGGCCTGAGGATATCCTGAGCCCGACCCTACCTCCAGGGTCAGGTCGGGCCGGGTCGGGCTTGGGCTCAAGCCCGGGCTTGACCATGATCTTTCTGAGTGTACAAAAGTAGGTTTGGTAGTGGAAATTTGAGACATACTGGCCTCTTCTGAAGCTTAGGAACTGTTCTTTGGGATAAATGACATGATATCCAACTTTCCAAGGTGATTTTAACGTCGATCAGATCTCAGCGGAATATCCCGAACTCACTTATGTGACACTGAGGAAGAGATGAAAGGACTTAAAAACCTGTTAAAGGTGAACTCAGCTTGGGTAAGTCCAAATGAAGTTCCAAGTTATGATTCACTCACCAAAATGCCCACATGTAGTCCAAATGTAGCCCATACTGGGCGACCCGGGCCCAAGCCCGGGTCGCAGGTCTGAAAAAATTCCAAGCCCGACCCTGGGCCCTACTGAAGCCCTACTCGGGTCGGGCCTGGGTCGGGCTCAGAAGCCCCGGGCTTGGGTCGGGCTTGGGCTTGAGCCCTGACCCGGCACATCACTACTGCGGATTAACAACCACTTTTCAAGATTCGGACTAGCCCAGAAGCTGGGGGAGTCCAAATCGGTAAGTGTTAACTGTTCTCTCTGGCTGTCGTCGCAACTTGTGACACAAGTGACGAAGGCGAGCAGAGCGTCTTCGAAACTGATGTGAAGCGGTACGAGAATACTGCTCGTAAAGGCCGCTGCCGCGCATGGGTATTTGAAAAACATAGCAGCGAGGCGGGGGCACAGACCATATTCGCATTTAGCAGGGCCACTATGGAGCCAACTTAGGTTGAACTTGATCCTAGCTTAGGATGAAGAGTGTCGAATAACCTATTAAGGGCTGAACATAGGATAATTTTTGTCAACCTATTGTATAGGATGATCTTCGTCCAGCGGTTTTCAACCTATTTGAGCGTGAACTTCACCCGTCAAGTCGTCAGCCTCTAATCAACCTAAGACTGAATCAACCTAAAACATAATGAAATTCAGCAACCGGGCCATGAGAGCGCGTGCTGGCCTAGTTGAACTGGATAGATAGATTGATTCGATATGTATAGCATATATATAGCTAATCAACTTCGCCCGACCACTCCGCTCTCGCCAGTGCTCCACTTCTATCTATAATTGCCCATGCATCTGTTCGCTTCACACGGCCAACAAGCGATTGAACTGTAGTGATATCAATGACATCCAACCCGCCGTGCAATGAATAAAAGTGAATGTCGAGTCCGGCAAGCTCCTTGTCGTCGGGTTTCAAGGTGCAAGATCGTATCGCAGCCAGGATGTATGTTGTGGGCCCCTCAGTGTGAAGTGAAGGACATGCGTCAGGAAGATGGACACGGTAAATATGGGTGAGTTGACCGTAAAAAGTTTCCAACTCGAAGTGCTCGGGTCGGTTCCTGTATCTTGTGTTCTGATCGACCAGCATTTCATACTGCAAATTTACCACCTTGAGCTCATTGGCTTGGAGACAGAGTATGAGTAACGTACCCGAACATATGTTGCATCCCTTGCATCCTCCGCAACAATACCAAGCGAGCAAGAACGCATCGTGTCACCGGCATCAGAATCTATACGGCGTACCTTGCCCCACTCCTCTATACTAGCCCTTCGAAGTGCGGCAGTGACTTGCGTCATTGTAGCTCCAGTCCGTGTCGATAGCGCAGCCGCAATTGTGCGGATCTGGTTTGCATCGGGACGCTGAGGAGACTTTGGAGGCAGTAACATGCAAGAAGGATCTAGGAAACACAATCACATTGGGTTTACAGACAGATAGATAAGGACTCAAGCACTCACAAGACGGATCGGAAAGAGAACCTTGGATGTTGCCACGTGTAGCCCGGAGTGCCAGTTCATCTACGACATTGTACCGAGTTTTGATCTGGGTCAACTGTGCGATTTCAAGAACATATCGGTCGATTGAGGCCCATGGAAATCTTCTACTCCGAATGCCAGGTTGGATGCTGCCGCAGTAGCGCTCCATGGGAAATGCCCAGTAGCACCACACCGGGCCGCAAAACTGGATCCCATCGGCGATGTGAAGGAGCGCGTGGATGGTGAGTGGACAGACCGACATTCGATCGACGTCGTTTTGAAAGTACAGACTGTGGAACATCGATTCAGCATGCATTTTTAATCAATCAATCACGACGTACGATTCATAGGTTTCGACCCATGCAATGAAGCCTGTTCGAATGGTCTCGATTTCATCGGCAGAAATTTCGAATTGCATACACAAATTCAGAAGTCGCACGAGCTGGATGAAGTGTCGATAATACTTCAGGTGTTTGAAGCGGCGCCGCAGTAGCACAGGCCCGAGATAAAGAGTCCAAAATGACCACATCTCTGCCGATACATTGGGGCGGTCCTTCGCAATGTTGGGAATACGACTGCCATATGCCGAAGGTATCGTGTCTGAGGCAGCGGCCGTTTCTGCCGCAATGGATTCCCAGATTGCCTTACTGAGCTGGTATTCCTCCCGACCATCATCGAGACCTTTGAAGTCGCCCGTCCAGAGTAGAACGAGATTCTTGATTAGATTTTCCCAGATGAGATGCATGAAGTCGTAGCCAAACGAACGCGGGAAGGAGAGGGAGTCCAAATAGGAGAGGATCGGAACACCTTTGACGCCGTACTTCTTCGCTAGCCGCTCCGCCGCAGCCGTAGTCGGCGCAGCCTCGACTTCTTTGCCCTGCGTGATTATTTCATCATGGGTACGTAAGGGGAGGTTTGCGGCGTCGTAAACCTTGATGGCCTGGTGATCAGCTTTAACGTCGGGATGACATGAGCGATCCAATGGCACGTAGTGCGCAGTGCCCCGAGCGCCAGGGATCCGTAGTCCAATAATTTTGCACATTCGGCATGGTGAAATACCATTATGTCCTTTCATCTTCATGAACATCGAGACGGCAGGGATATCACCGAAGACCAAAATCAGGTAGGCGCGCAGGACAAACATGCCATTGGACAGCGCGTCAAATGCCCGGACCCCCGCGGCGAGCTGCAACAGTTCCTGAACAGCGGGCCAGAGAAACGAGTCCGAATCTTTAGGCTTATTCGGACCCGGAATGACGCCCAGCGCAAGGATATACGCGAGAAGGAATCGCAGCTCTGGGGGTAAGTCGTAGTTGAATAGGATCAACGGCCATGCTGTTTTTTTGCGACGTTTGAAGGGTGCGAAGCCGTCCCACGAAGCACCGAGCGCGACATCGCGCGGGTCTTCGAAGTATTTATGGGCTAGTCTCTCGCCATTTATTTTGACAAATTTCGTGCGGAGGGAGCGATAGTGCTGCCCATCGAAAACATCTTTCGTTTTACCGGGTTCGTGGACATGTTCGGCGCGATACTGCTGCTTTTCGGCCATCTCACGATTTCCGGCAAAGGCAACGAGTCGGGGAATGATGGGGATGTAGGTGAATTTTTTACGTGGCTTGCCGTTCGCTCGCCGGCGTGGTTCATTGCAATAATGGCAGTGGGTCAGGTCTGCGTGTGGCCCAACAAAGCACAGACAAGAGTTGACACAGCAGTCGTAAACCTGCGGCTTGAAGCCCGCAAGGAAATTGACTCGGGCGCGGATTGTATCAAGAGTAGGTAATGGTGGGTCTCGAGGAAATGCAAGTGGGGCCATTTTGAACGCTTTGTCGGTTAGGTTGGCCTGGACTTTGAACGAAAATGCACGACAAATTGCGAGGTCGTATTCGGAAAGTTTGTGTGCTGCCAATATTTAATATTCGACCTTTCTCTCGAGAAAGTGGAATTACGCACCAACTGCGGCAGCCTCTTGTTCATATTCCTCCCCGAGCTCCTCCCATGCAGTGAGACCCGAAGGCTTGAAGCTGTCCCAGTTGAAAATGTCCGGCTCATCATCCGAATTATCTCCGTCACTGTCCTCGCCGCGAACAGGATCCAGCTCGTCCAGAAAAGCATCATCTTCATCTTCCTCCTCGGAGTCGAGGCCCGATTCAACGCCGACGTCATCCACGTCCTCCGCGATAACCTCAGACTCGCTCGAGTCCGGCGCTGCACTCATATCGAAATCTGGTGAACTCCAGTCCTCGCCGACAATGACATCGTCCCGAAGCTCATCTTCAGCACCATGGTAGTCCTGGTGGCCAGAGGGACCCGCCACAATGCGGCCTTCATCCTCTGAGACGCCTTGTCCATCCTCAGAACTTGGAGCGAATACTCGGAGCTGGCGGGATGGATTGACACCAGTCGGCACAAGATATGGATGAACGCGGGCTTGAAGATGGACTTGCTCACACGTGCGAGTGACCCTCTCACCGCAGCCGCAAGCACAAAGATATTTCCTGCCCATAGGAACGAAAGGAGGGGAAATAATTGTATATTGCGAGCCAGATCGGGAAAAGCGGTGCTGCGCACAGACCATTAAACAAAGCATGACCATTGCTATTTGAAATTCTCTCTGACTCGAACCACCACCTCCCTCCTGCAAGACGCGTCAGCCTCCTTTCATCCCTCGTCATGAGCAACGTACCTCGCCGTGTCAAGCTTGAGCCAGAGGCTCAGTACCTCGACAAGCAGCTTAGCGCCTTCAAGGAGAATATCCCGCTCAATGCTAGCAAGCGGTACCCAATCCGGAACCCAGCTGCGAATAGAGACCTACTTACCACCGACAACTTCAACAAGTTTTATGACCAGCTTCTTCAGAGATTCGACGTCGATGGCTCCAGCACCATGGATGTCGTCTACCAGCGTCTTGAGAACGATGCCGCGAATGGTGAGTGCCGATGCGCCTATGTGTCACCTGGCATATAATCAGAGTACTTCTGCAGCCAAAATCGCAGACTTGACGCGTCAACTCGAGCTCCTGAAGGCCACCGGCGCGACTGGGACAATGAGCGCGTCTGGTGCCCAATCTACGAGCGACGGTGAGTAGACTGCTTCCCAGCCATCCCAGGACTTACGGGACGCGTCGCAGAAGGGTCTGTGACGGCTAGCGGCACGAAGAACGCGACGGAGGCGAAAGCTGCAGGCGATGGTGAGTAGCCTGTGTCTCCAGTGTCTCATCACTCACGGGATGCCGCGCGACATCCAGTTGTCATGGAGGATGGCGAGGACGTAGCAAATGGCACGGACCCTGTGCATGACGGTGAGCACCCCTCTCGTGACCGCGTAGCCGAGCCATCACTTACTCAAGGCGTTATAGGCAGTACAAAGTCTGTCAGCGACGGTGAGTGTCCTACTCACGGCCCGAGTCATCGCTTACGATGCCGTTCACGCGTCTTCAGTGGCGATGGATGGCAAACAGGACACCCCGACCGAGGAAATGGACGAAGGTGAGCCTGGGGAAACTGACGACGACGTCGACATGGACAAAGATAGCACGGAGATGTCAGCGGGTGAGCTAATAAAGTGGAATATACTTCACACGTACTTACTGCATATCCCAGATGCATTGGCGCGCGAGAACGCCCGCCTCCGGAAGCTTCTCGCCACTGCTCGCGGCGGCATCGGCGATACTGCTCCTGCAGGCCCGGCTCCCGGCAGCGTCCTGAAGCCTCGTGGCTCAGCTGGCATGCACTACAACATCCGTGACGCCATGGGCCTAGGAAAGACTTCGCGGGATGGCGAGCTCTTCAAAGGTCTTCAGGTGCGAAATCGAAAAAAAAGACTTATTGCTACTCACTTTCGACACAGCGTAACTTGAGGGACTTGACTCTGCAGGCAGGCATCAACTGGGAGAAGCCATGGGGCGATGTTTCTGCAGAAGCCAAAGGTAAACTGTTTGCGGTGGTGAGTTGTTACGTACTGCCGCTATATCAACTAATCACATCGAAGGCACGGGAGCGACATCCGATCCTCGCACGCTACCACAATGACTGGGCGACCGAGGAGATCGTCAAACAATACGTGAAGAACAAGCGCAACAATGCTTACCGCAACAATTGGCTCGAAGCTCCCGCGCAATACGGCTACCTGCGCGATAATTCTGCGAAGCGCAACCCCTCCGCCCCACGTGGTCGCCAGAACAAGATCACGAAGGTCAAGGCAGCAAAGAGGGCGCATGAGGTGAAGAACAAGGTATCGAAGTCCAGCGCGTCAAAGGCCGCCGCCCCAGTTATATCTTCGAAGGCCAGCACGTCGAAGTCCACCACCGCTAAACCGACCGCGTCCAAGTCCGCCAAATCGAAAATCGCGTCGTCCAAGTCCGGTTCCGCGTCGTCCAAGTCCGCGACCAAGTCCAGCTCGAGGGTGACCAAGAAAGGGAGGGCAAAGGGCAAAATGGTGGTTGACAGCGACGAGGACGAGGATGAAGACGTTGAAAGTGAAGAGGCTGAGAGCGAAGAGGAAGAGTGAAGTGAGCGTTCAGTCCGCCAACTGTCACATCACTGACAGCTGTATGTAACAGCATTCCGTTAACGTTCCCATGCATTTCCACGGCCCGCGGCGACCCCGATTCACTGATTATGCCCTCCCCCATGTACTATTGTATGCTCTCTCGTTTCTAGATTCACGCCGTAGCGACATGCATCAATATAGCGTATTATTTTGGTCTGTTCTCGCCGTATGAATACATCGCATATATGGTTGAAATCTCTGCATGATTCGACTGATCCTCAACCTATTGTGAAGGAGAAAAATCAATCAGAAGTAGGTTGAAAATAGGTTGTTCGATTCAACCTAGTTAGGTTGACTTTGAGGCGGAAAACCTGACAGGAACCGTAGGATGAAATGGACCGTTTTAGAAGGTTATTCATCCTATTCAAAATAACCTACGAACAGCTCTTTTTCATCCTATAATCAACCTATTCCTGCATGAACTATATCCTACCCCTGGTTGATTCTCTAGGTTGGTTTTCATGCGGCATGACCGCCTTAGAGGGCGTGGTCGATCTGCGGTCCAAGCGATGTTACTAATTTCCAGCCAAGTTTGAAGAGGGATTTCGACCATATATCCGATCCAATTTTGGGGATACAACGTTGTTCACCTTAGTGTGGGCGCCTGATATATCAGCCCTCGCTAAATGTCGTAGAGCGATGATCAATTGGGACCGGATGCTCAGAGGCCCATCTGATACATCACCGCACGGTCCTTTCTACCTGCATTGCAATATTCTAATTCACGGCCGTCGCTGTGCTGCGCGACGATCAGGGACAGCTAAATTTAGACGGCGTCCATCAAATTGTCTCGACATTGAGATCAAATGCGATCAAAGTTCGTCGACATCGTCGGCGACAGTGACAACAAAAAGTCCTCGAAAAATCACGGAAAAATTAGGAGATATAGCAGACATATGTCCGATGTACATGGTAGAATAACAAGCCAAATGGACGATGTATTACACTCTAAATCGAGCATTTTAGTTCGTCACCATAGCTACAACGCGCGCGCGCGCTTCGCACTTTGGCGCCGCCAGCGGCCTTTAATCCAGGCCGGACCAAGCAATTGAAGGGTGGTGGGCAGCATGAAACTCTGTCATCCAACCGGGGGAAGGCACGCCACGCCGCGCTCACGATTGCGGGAACCATACCCGGGTCGGGGTCGTTGCATCGCAGCATACCCAGCTGGTGAGATGGGTTGCATATCCTGTAGTCTCCGAGGCTGGCATAACCAGGAGCAGCCCGTGATCCTGGCCAGGCAGTCTCGTGCATAGCGTAGATCCTCCGCCCCGCGGCACCCAGCGTTCGTTGCAGTGCAATCAGCCCTCTGCACGTCTACTCGGTGGGTGCTGTCTGCCTGCAGGCACATAGCCACCCTCGGCGAGGGTTGTAGCAACCGTGGACGACGCTCTTGGGAGCTGCGACACGTGCACACACGACCGCGCGCCAGCTCGGCCGGTCTCCTTGGGGCCAGTAGTCGCAGCCTGCATCTACTCGTCCTGTGAGCGGTCAAAAAAGACAAGAAATGTAGCTCACATACCTTTCTCCAGCAACCATCGACTACATTCACAACAGATCGTCGGGTGGCACATTCAGGGCATGCTACCCGGTGCGACAGGCCAGGACGATGCGCCAGAACTCGGATGACCAATGACGTGACGCTGAACCGCTTTGGGGACACGAAGTGCGTCAGGACTAGCCCAGCTGCAGCCCCAGGCAGCGGTAAGGACGTGTGCGACGTGGCACGGAGAAAGCGCTCGTGTACTGCACATCACGGACCAGACGCCCTACTAAGTAATGTGGAGAGTCATAGAATGACTGTGAACACACCATAGATCACGAGAACACGACATTCTCTCCAATGTTGCTGAAATCTGGGCGGATGTCATGAGTGTGCGGAAAATATTAATATTTTGAGGTTTTGCCGTCCAAGATAGAACCAAATAAAGCAGGAAAGGAATGTTCCAAGTGTTCCGAGAAATATCATCGAGATTTCAGCGAGTTGGACGAGATGTGGTGAGTTTGCGAGCCACAGACGCCAAGGTCAGCGCAAGCAGCCGTAGCAAGATGATTGTTGGGTAAACAGGTCCAAGAAAGCGGTTGGGGAAACCAAAGGACCTGTAGAACATATTTTCCAGCGAGCTGTATGACAAGAATGCATGGAGGAGATGCCTTGAGGGAGGTGGTCGTGGTGGAGGCCAAGGAGCAGTCACGTTAGTCACATCGGGTAACATTGCCGAAAGGTTCGGAAAGAACTCCGAAAAAGGTTATAACTCAATGTTCGTGCCCACCTCCAACGTTAGCATGTTTTTTTGGCACATTTAACTCAAGGGATATTCTTAGAACAACTACCAGGACCTGTCTATGAAAAACTTGCAACAAATAATCAAATTTTGACCTTGTAGCACCGAAATTCGTTCCTGGGCGCTTAACAGGCGCTTATTGGACTGTCCCACAGATGACTGCCTCAATACCCTGAACCCGGTGATATGGCCATGTGAGGGGCACCATAGAAGGCCTATCTGAATAGTGGGTTCAATATTCATTGTCTATTGTGCGTGCTAACATGAGAGTAGAATTTGAATCGCGAACTGATTTCTGTCGTGAAGTAGTTGACTCACCGGTTAGTGCACTATTGGTCTTTCCTGTCACCTTCCAAGTTGTTCAAATTTGAGAAAGAATACTTGAAGTATCCAGGGATATAAAAATTCATTGCATATTGGGCTTGTGGAAACTAGAGCAGACTTTCTCTCGCGAACTGTTCGGTCGCGAATGGGTGGACTCTACAGTTTTTGCACTCTACTGCATTTCTGGAGCTCTCCCAGCTGCTGCAGAATTGGCAAGAGCTAGCTGAAGTGTTCAGGGATGTAGAAATGAATTTTTGAAGTCACAAGTAGCGAGCAAAGTTGAAGTATAGATGTTCGTCAAAAGAGAGATAGAATGGCAGTGCTAAGTTGTAAATAGATTCGACTTGCGATATCAGTTCGCGATCTAAATGACTGATGATTTTATTCCTACCTTCATCCCCAACCGTTGTAAATCCTTCAAAAAATCAGAATCAACTAATTAGATGCCTTTCGTTCCCTCAGAGGTATCGTTGAAGACACTGGAGGAACCGGTGAAAAAGCGCAAACCATCTGTTCACGATCCAAATCCAGTCCTCGGAGATATATCCAGATTGAATGGTTTGGCATGGTGAACGGATGGAGGTTTCAGCGAGTGTCTGCTTTTGAAGTTATCGTCGCCTCCTCAGGCAGGTGGAAGGAAAAAAAAAAACAAGGATACTCTGAAGATATCCATCAAATTGTGCAGAGTATCAGTTCACGAGGAATTCAAACCGAAGTCTTTGGCGTAGTAATTTGACGGCATTCCGGGTGAGCCATTTGCAGTTTACATGATTCTCTTTTTCTAAAATGATTGGAAGACGAGAGCCAGTGCTACATCAAAGATATAGGGTAAAATGGGTGGATCATCAATTCACAGTGCAAACCAAATCTTGACGCATCTGGTACAGGTTGCCCATCTGTTCGTACTTGAGAGAACCTCAACTTCTAAAACAAACGGGGAACGAAACCAAATGCTATTGCCATGAACATACTTCACAGAAAATAGGTGTGATGGTATGTAAAGTGCGGGCAGGAAGTGAATGGGAGAAGCTACAAGTGAAAGGAGCGGGTGCAAGTACGGGTACAGTTACGGTGGGATACAAGTGATGAAGGGAACAGGGAGAGATTGATGGCTGATTGAACAGGATGAAGGGGGGAGCGCATGGTGAACGAAGAATCCAGCGGAAAATCGTGCAGAGCCGACACGGGTCGAACGGGGAGGCACAGAGCAGGCATATTTGTGCACAAAACAGCGCTAGCGCTGAGGTGGGCAACATCAACATGGCGGGAGGCAAAAATGCCGATGTGATGCTTGAGTTTGGTGCAAATTTGAGGGGGGAGAAGGACCAGGGCTGCCGAGTACGCAGGAACGAAGGGCGGGAATGGTGCAATCAATTGCGAGACCGGTGGTAGATTTGGGATAAACCTGATGGGGGAGGCTCCAAGATGCATAGAGGAGAGTCTTGAGGCGAAGTTTCAGTACACCCAACGGCCAGCTGCGGCTTTTATGGAAAGTATGACCTGGAGGTACACGCTGATGTGGCAGCCATAATACAGCATTGAGGCAGTTTTAGAGCATGTGGAGGCAATGGTACGGTTATTCATACCAATAACAATGAACTACTCAAGGTATGGACCCAGCAGAGGGCGAGGAGCGATGGGCAACCGGTGCGGAGGAGGAGCGAAGACAATTGATGTAAGAGGATGTGATTGTAACAAGTGCAAACAACCTGACCCGTTTGGGACGCGCCATCAAATATGGCGGCGAGGCGGGCAAACGGTGGGCGCCCAAATCGGGCAGAGCGCAGTGTGTGGGCAAATTAAAGGTGAGCTGATATATGAGATTCACCTCTGAGGCATGGTCCCTGATTGATCAGGACCCACCGAAACCCAGAGGTGATCTGATATATCAGATCCCCATATACGCCTGCGTTGTTCGAGCAGCGTCTTGCTTGAGATGTCGACAGAGATCCAAATTATCGTCCACGTCCCATACATGGAGATCATCGAGGTCACGAATTATGTCCAGAAATAACGCCAATGGAGTACCGGTTTGATCAATCGCCGTGAAGGAAGTGCGGAAAGCGACCCAGTGTATGAGAGCCCAAGGAGGGACAACGAGCTCGTAAAGTAGGTGGAGCACCGTTGAAGTTTGGTCTCTTGTAATGAAACGTTGTCCAGTACACGCACTTAGTTGACTGGAACAGCCGTGAATTGACGTATGGGTGATACCGGATGCTGTCTATGCTCACCTGTCGAGACAATCGCACTCACTCCAGGGAAGCGATTTCAGGTCGTCCAATGAGTATATCTGCGACAAAGTTTCGATCCAAACAGGTAGGATGTCTGAAACTGAACAGATTCTACACGTTTTTGCAGCCCCAGAAAGCAGTGGGGCCGTTGATATGACCCAGTCGAGAATCAGTATATTCATGTCGGGAAAAGCCTGGTTTTTTTGAAATATTTTGTGCCTGCGGAGAGGCCCCGCCACCATGAGCCAGGCGACGACGCGAAGCCGATTCTGGGGGGGTAAGGTGGGCCAGCGAATTGGAAGCTATCTCCTTTCGAGAGCAGCCCACGACTTTGAGAGCCCGACGAACCCCGTCCCAGTCCCCAAACGGAATGTAATCGGATACAGGAACAGCTCGGGCGAATTCTTTGATGTATTCTTCGTCTTCATCCTCCCACATCCAGAAAACGCTTGCTTCGCTCAATATGGTCTCCCATACGGGTGTCGCTCCCTCGCCTGCCGCCATGTACCAGATGAACCCGGTGAACCATAACCGATATCTGATATTGGATTCCAATGCGTCGAAATCCTGTATCGAGAACAGGGACTCCAGAGGAACCTGGGGAACCCGTGCAGACCCCTTAAGTCCCTGGCTATTTGGGGAGAGAAGGAAGGTGTGCGTACGAAGTTTTCCTCGAGAATATCTGTGGTCATGCTGGCGGAGAAGATGGAAGAACTGTCGGTAATTGTTTGGCGCTGGGAAACCCGCGCAGATTGGCGTCACTGGCCGTTAGAGAGAAAGAGTGCGTACAAGACAGTCTTCCCTAGGACTAGCTGCGAGCAGGCTGGCGGAGAGAAAGAAAGGGCTGTGGGCAATTGCTCGACGCCAAAATTTACTGATTGAATTTGGTGATTTCACAGCATCGTGTTGACAGCAGACTTGATGTTGACGCGTCCCCGAGACGAATTTAGCACAAGGACTCGAGACGATGGTGTATCGGTCCAAATAGAAAATTCCCTACCAAATAATATCCTTCTCTTCCACCTCGCTACAGCTCTATGGGAATCAGATGAGGCAATAGCATGGTAGAGGTAGTTCAATGCTACTGCGCCGAATCGTGGTGTTTTCGTCAAGAACGGACAGCCTCGTCCAGATAACTCAACAGCATCTCCCATTCGAACATTCTACGTGTTAAGACCGCGTAGAAACCTTAATACTCCCCCATTTGAGTTGTTGCCCTCAGGCGACACCAAAGCAGCCACGCCAGATCAGCGAAGAAATCAGATTAGCTGTTCGTAGAACCGAATCAGTCGCGCCCCGAATGATAGAGAAGCTCCAAAAACCGTCGCGGAGATGTGATGAGCGAGGAACGAGCTGGTGACATCACAGCAACTGTCTAGAGAGACTATCGCGGGTAAACAGGTCGTTAAGCGCCCAGATTAGAGCCAAAATAGAATCCGCACCAGAGCAGGATTCGCCGAGTGGGAGTCAAACTCCAGCAGAGATTAGAGAACGAAGTGAGATCAAATGTGAGGCAGAACCGCTGAAAACTAACCAAGATCTTTCGAGACCAGATAGACTGATGAATTTTCGCGGCGTCATACTTAAGTAGGAGGAAAATCAATTTATTAGCGACTGCGAACTAGGTTGGAGCTAAATTGTGCGCCAAGGTGGATTACCTCGAATTCCGGCAAGGCCGAGCTGAAGGAACATTGTCCCACAGCGCCAAGAAATCCACAAATTATCTCGAAGAACATGTCAGGCGTCGTCGCGCCCCGATGAGCGCCAAAATAGGATCCGCGCGAGAGTAGAGTTCGCTGAGTGGGAGACAGACAAATTGAAAAAAGGAACATAATCCAGTGCAATGTAGGACCATTGAATATCAAGAGTGAGACGACGTAGCAAGACCATTGTATAATACTTGGGTTGATGGATTGGGGAGACGTCCTGTTTTTTCTGGGAGAAAAATCAGGTTATATCCACATTGAACCTAAGACTCGAGAGTAAAGGCTCAGAGATCTCCTACGGCTTGAGGCATTGACGTCCACTGCACCGTCTATTTTTGAATGAGTCCTAATCATAGTCGCGTTTATGGTTGGGTAACAGCAATTAGCTCGAGCGCAAGTGCCGAAGATAAAACCAGCCTACAAATTGTATTTGATTTGTGGTCCGGGCTGCCGTATTGTATGAAAACTCCAACTCTAAATAATACGCAAAGATCAACGAGCGAGAAACAGATAGACTCTACTGATAATAGACGGTCGGACCACTGACCAAGTAGAAATCCCAAGCCTCAGTGATGGTGAAGCTATGAATTTAGTGAACAATCGTAGAACATCGCAGCAACATCTGCTAATTACTTCGCTGAAAAGTCTCTCGTCCAATTCCTTTGAATCGCGGGCCTGGCAGGCCGGACACAACGACAGATGAACATCCGAATTACTATGTGCTCTTGGCGAGAATATTGAGACTCATACAAAACGCATCCAATGGAGATTTCTGGCAAGAAGACCGTCCAAGGCTGCGTAAGGGTTCACAAACAAGTTGGGAGTTGCGGTGAGCGTGACGGCCGTAGCGGGTCACGCCGTAGGAATACTATTAGGTCGTAACGAACGCTTGCACTGGAGGCTTAGTTTCGAGTCCTGTTCACCAAATCTCTGGTGGATCCCATTCCCTTTAGAGCCACCTGCGGGATGTTTACGAATGGATGCATGCACGCTGGACTTTCGCGCCATTCCTTCTAAAGGAAATGCAGTGCGTCTCAACTGGTCAACCTCTCTCCAGCTTCATCAACGTGTCATGGATCTGGAGCTCTGAGACAAGAATTGGCCGTCGCCATACGTCTTCCAAGCAGTCACGGTGCAGCTGCTCAAGAGCGCAGTTAGCAGACCTTCCCGCAGCTGCAAATTCTCCGCTTGAGCCAACCGAAGACTTGGTGTGGACTGTGTCCTACGTGCTCCAAAGCCAAATTCGCGGATGGGGTAGCACCAAAGCTAGTGTATAGGGAGGATCCCGGCTTGCCGGTAAGCACTGTGTTTCCTGTTTCGTGTTCAATCCGAATCGTTGAAACGACCCTAGATCCACTATGCTCGGGCGCTGTCGCCCCTCCAGCATCTCCGCTCCGTCAGCATCACCATACCCTACTCGCGGCATACACATACATCTCAATCCAAGCGACCCCGGCAGACACCTGCGGTCGGGAGAGTGCGACCGCTGTGTTGGAATTATGTATGGTGAAACTCGATTCTCCCAACGTCCGATTCTTTTTTTCTCATATTGCAACAGAAGATGAATGGATTCCACGAGAAAGAGGCACGCTAATACCTGATTTTCGCGGCGTAGATTCTGTCGATCGTCCGTACCTCAAGCCGCCTGCACTGGAAACCGTGGAGTGGACGTTCTGGCACGATGAAGTCGACGAGAACGATGAACACAAATACGAGGAAGAAGAGGATGAGGAACAGGACGGGGATGAGGATGGGGATGATGACGACCACGACGACGGGTAGCACTCGAGCACCGACCAGGATCTTTCAGGTGGCCTTGATGAGGAGTAACTTCCCGTCTTCGCCGTCCATCCTTTGCGCATTGGCACGAATTTTCAAATAGTGAGGCTGCGAGCCGCATAACATTCCATCGTCCGACTTGTCGTGTTGCCGCGAATCCGTCCTCGCCGAATCGTGGTCGCCCACACTAGGCTGCAGCGGCTTCATTGCTTCGCTATCACCACCAACTCGTCACTCATTCCCGTGGACACATACATCGGCTCCAACCCTTAGTGTATCACTGTGCATCTCACAGACAAGAGCATCCTCCAGTACGCCCTCATCTTTCGTTTCAGTCTATCCGCTAACCGGGTGACAGGGCGACCAACGAGAACACAGGCAGAACACTGCAGTGTTTGGACATCATGGGAAGCTTTGTCGGCGGGGCGACACCATACCCTCCGACGGCGATGCGCGCCATAGTGCTTTCCACCAGGGCAGTCGTCGTCGCTGACTACCCGAGTGGGGACAAAGGTACATAGAGTTAGGGTTAGGGTCGACCACCACCTCCCAGACCACTTCGGTAACGACGCCTGTTATAGCATTCCCGCCTCCCGTTCACGGTGTATCCCATCCACACCTGGCTCTCGAGCACGGGGACGAGATTCTCGTACCTAATGTGAGCGGCTCAGCCGAGTTCGAGTAGCGAATATATTATAATCGATCGCAGGCTCGATTCCTCAGCCCAAGGGATATCCGGAGAAGCAGTACGCACGTCGTTGCCCTGGTCTTGATCCGCGCTCCCTGCAGACGATTTGCTGTACACTCTGCATCATCCAACGTCGACGTTCGCCGTGCAAACCATCCCCACCACTCCCAGCGGCACATCCTTCATGCTCTCGTCCGTGTCGATCCTCACCACCAGCGCTCCTCCCCTGGCGGCGCCTGGGCCGCCGCTGAGATCCTCATGCCCGTGGTCTCTGCCCCACTTACGCAGTACATAGTACATTCACGCGAGAATCGCAAAATGGGCGAGCAGACGCCCGCCGGAGACTTGTTCACCATCTTTGAGAACCTAGACCAGGGCATAACGGGGGTGAGGCTGCAGGTGGTCACGCAGGTGTCCACTGGGCTGGCTCAGATTCGAGGCATGGAGTTTGGGCGAGGACGATGAGTATGCGAAGTCGTTGGTGCTGCTGGCCTTTACTGAAGCACTGATGGTGGGCGGAATCTTGTGGAGGTTGCGCGGCAAAGTGACATTCATACACGAACGAGCTTCGGCTGATCGTCCTGAGCAATTATACTGTGGAAATTCTTCGCTCGGGTCTGCTATTCTCGTTGCGTAGGTACATCCTATGCTCATAGGGTCCAGTCCGTATGCACGTTAATCCTTCACAAATCCAAACCATTTTCGAATTGGTTTACCACTGCCCTACAGCCGATTACAAGGGGATGTCTGACAATCGCCTACGTTTCGAGTTCCTGGCGTCGGGTTGCTCCCGCACTGGGTCTCCGGAATCTGACTCTTGGCGCCTGGGCTGCCGATCCAGTGGCAACGGAACTGGGAGAAGAATAAGTTACAAGCTAAGCAAACATTCTCGCGAGTGTCGAAATCCAAACCTTGAGCGATCTCTGAGATCTGAAGTCAGAAGATATGAATGAACTGACGACATAGACTAACCTTCTGGCGGCAAAGTGAGGTGGAACCCAAACGGGTCGTGATTGGATCCCTTTTCGGTTTCGCCCGGCTCGGGTAAACTATTCTCTCTTTGACGCGTACGCCTACGCGCGTACCCACCCACGCCCCGCCGTTTCTTGCGCATGTCGCTCGCCTCGTACTCTCCACGTCGCTGCGCTCTTGGCGAGCCGCGCGCACTCGACGGCCCGCCTTCGTTGTTGACATCACCCTCAATGGCACGAGATACTGCGCCGCTTTCACGTGCTCCCGTCGTCCCGTTCCAGCTACTGCTCGTGAGCCTTGTTGTCGCTGCCGCCCGCTTCAAGTTCGTTGCAGGCACCTCGTACCCGAGCTCATTCTGCCGCGTGCGTCGTTGGTTCGCTCGCCACACCGTGTCGCTGCCAATCTCGCACGCCACACCCAGGCTGCCCTGCTCGCTCTCGACGCCGTCTTGCGCGCTGCCACACCCACCCCGCTGCCGTTTGCCGGCCCGTGCGTGCTCCACCTACTCCGGTTCTCGCTGGTGGCGCCCATCTCGCCCACACCAACGTTCTAGGGGCACTGCGCTCGTTATTTTCTCCCCGTCGCCGCAGCGCCGTTCTCACGCCCCCGCCTCCGTCTTGGGGCACGGCCGCCATCGTGCTCGCTGATGCATACGCCGTGTTCTCGGACATATACCCGCGGCCATCCCGTTGGCGTTGCCTATGCTGCCGGGCCGCTCCAGCTCTTACCCTCGACGCCGCTGCCTTTATTGAATGCCCCTGCCTTAGCCCTATTCACGGCCTGGGGGGACCCGAGCCTGCTCACCCTACACTTGCTGTCGACGCCGTGTCACGCGCTGCTGCTTGCACTTCGCCGCGTCGCTGTTCACAGATGTGTCCCAGCGCGCGCGCTCTCACTGCCTTGCCGCTGGCTGCGCGCACCACGCCGACGCCAGCCCGACCCCAACCTTCTCGGGGGACGGCACTTGCACCCCGCCCGCTCTTCTCACCGCTGCTTGTGTTGCTGACGGTTCTATGCATCCCTGCTGTTGTTCCTGCGTGCGCAACCGCTGACTGTTGCATACAGCTTGCCCGCGACTCATTTCCGTCACTGCTGCAGCGCCTCGCGCGTGTGAGTGGCAGTTCCTACCTGTGCCCATTCTTGCTCAGTCTCACTTCCGTCTGTACGTTACCCCCGGTGCGAATGACATCGCCGCCATACATACGCACCTCATGTCAGTGCTATTCTCGGGCATGCACTGTGCATCTGCATCCTCGCACGCAGCGGCATCGTTGTTCTTCCGTGAACCCCACCCTCATCGCGCCACTGCTCCCATTCGCCAACGCGGACGTCACCGCTGGTGTCTGTTTGAGCTCGCACATCCATAAATACGAGATAGACGTCAGACCACAGTTATATATACGCGGTCCACATTATATAGCACTACAGAGTGCGTTCTCATCAGAAATATCATTGGTCGCAATCGGGAATTTTGAATGCGCAAAGTGTCTTGAATACTCAAGCATGTTCATCTTGCGTGGCTTATTTGTGAAGGAGCTTCATAGCACAGTCAGTTTGTGCGAGGTATTCTAAGCGAAGGAGATGACAAGGCTGGATCGTGGCGGGTGTACCATAGTTACAAAACTGGATGAGAGTGGGAAATTGAAGCGTAGCTTGCGTGGAAAAGAAACTTGACACATTCAGCCGCACCACAGTTGGTTCATGCGACGTACTCTGAGCAAAGGAGACGTCAGAATTGGATTGACCATAGTGAGTGTACTATAGTTGCAGTTGGCCGTCAAGTCGGATATCACGAGCCCGTAGGCTGATATCATGAACCTGTAGCTGATCTGACTGGGAAAAAAAAAAAAACACAGCGTCATAAGGTTGTGGAAGTCGGCATTTGGGCTGCAAAATAGCCAGAACAGTCTGGGGACATGTTATGTTTGATCTATATTTTTTTGTTGGAAAGTCGGTGGTGAATGGAATATTAAATCCATATTGCTTGAGCAAGGGCTCAATTTGTGTCCGATTTGGGCTAGTTGTTGTATCACTAGCAGGAACTCGTGCTCCACTATGGAAATATTTGACCCAGAAAATTCAGTGAGCCGGAGCAAAGCACTCAAAATCCATGTTGAAGCCTGGGTGGACACTCGTCACCAACCTGTGGTTGGTTCCTCATGTCCCTGTGTCCCTGATTCCGTGATCACTGTTGTCTTGAATGTTCAGGAGCAAGGAAATTGAAACCCATGTTGATGTCTGGGTGGAAACTCGTCACCAACCTCTAGTTGGTTCATCATATCTCAGTACAGTGCCTGCTTGTTCCTAATTGGGACCTTCGCGGTTATACATCCCTTTCTTCCTTCCTCTGTCCCTGTATCCCCATGTTCCTGATTCAGCTGTCATAGTTGTCTTGAATTTCAAGGCTGTCAAATTACTATCTGAACATTTAATCAAAGTTCATGGAGAATATGTCCTAAACCCAATGCCTGTCTAAGGGAAGCTCACTTTGTTCTTTACTTCCCTGTTTCAAGAATTTCTGCTACGATCAGAGTCAACAAAAATGATCTGTCTGAGTATATTCGGTATCTACATAAATGCAAGGAAAATATTGAACCAGTCATTGCCTCTTCACCTGTCTCACAAATCAGACTTCAACATTGTTTTTTTTTTCATATTTTCAGTGGAAATGCATTTTCAGGCCAATCGAGAAGTACAACTGGGTCACCCATCGCAGCCTGAGAATGAGATCACATTAATATTCTCAATAACGGCAAAAAATCCGCTGTTGTCATGATTTGGGTCTGTGAAAAGCAATAATACCACAGGCTCACTAATATCACTCGAGTACCTAGCCAAGAGTGTACTTCCCATGCTCACGGGCGCCCAGTTGTCGAAAAGTCAACCGTGGGAGCAATGACACAGCCATCTGATTGCCATTTGTCTCTGGCATTAAGTCAGTCAAAAAACAATTGTTGCGGCGATAGTTTGATGTTATGGTGCGCTCTGATCATGTTATTTGGATACCTGGACATAATTATGCTCTTAGTTGTCGCTGACGGTGCCTTGAAGCAATGGAAAGAGGCCCTGGGAAGACCTGAAATTATAGAGTGGACGTTCTGGCCCGATGAGGTCGACGGGAACGATGAACAAGAATGCGAGGAAGAAGAGGACGAGGAGTAGGACGGGGAGGACGACCATGACGACAGGAAACACCAGAGCACTGATTAAAATTCTTCGGGTGGCCTCGATGAAATGTAGCTTCACGCCTTCGCCGTCCATCCTGTTACATAAAGAGTACAGATTTCAACAAATGGCACCTGAAGCTGCAACCTGTGTAAGTAGTCTATGTATTTCTCAGTCGTCCGACTTGTCGTATTGGCGCGAATCTGTCCTCGCTGAATCTTCATGGTCTCCCACACTAGGCTGCAGTGGCTTCATTGCTTCACCATCACCGCCAATTCGTCACTAATCCTGTGGAAACATACACATACATCGGGCGCATCCCACAGACAAGAGCATCCTCCAGTACGCCCTCATGCTTCGTTTCAGTGTATCCGCTAACCGGGTGACAGGGCGACCAACGAGAACACACAGGCAGAGCATTGCAGTGTTTCGACATGATGGGAAGCTCTGTCGGCAGCCGACACCATACCTTCCAGCGGCGATGCGCGCTATAGCGCTTCCCACCGGCGCAGTCGCGGTCGTCGACTACTGGAGCGGGAACGCACGTACATAGGGTTGGCGTTAGGGCCTAGTGATAACGTTCCCGCTTTCCGCCGACCGTATATCCCATCCGCACATGGCCCTCGAGCAGATCGATCGCAGGCTCGATTCCTCAGCTCAAAGGCAATGCCCGAGGGATATCCGGAGAAGCAGCACGCACGTCATTGCTCTGGTCTTGACATTTAACGTCGACGTTCGCCGTGCAAACCATTCCCGCCGCTCCCAACAACACATGTTTTACCCTCTCGTCCGTGTCATCCTCGCCATCAACACTCCTCCCCTGGCGGCGCCTGGACTGCCACCGAGATCCTCATCTCCCGGCCTCTGCCTGATTTTGGCACTACATCTGTGTCTCGAATCCCAACACAGGCACTAGGCTTCAGCAGACGTCCGCTGGAGACTCGAACGAGATCTTTGAGAATGCCAATTGGGGCACACTGGGCCCCGGAGGAGAGGCTACAGCTGGTCACGCAGGTCACAGGGTTGGCTCACATTCAAGGCATAGAGTCTGTGGGCGAGGACGATGAGTATCTCATTGCTGGGGCACGTTGATGCTGCTGGGATGGTACGGTGATTCACCTTGAGAAATCACTTATGATAGGCGGAATCTTGTGGAGATTGCACGGAATAGGACATTTGGTCGTGTTGAACGATTGCACCGTAAAATCGTTTAGATCAGCCCTCTATTTGGTTTCCACCTTCCCATCTGACGCTCATAGTGCATCCGACGCCAAGAGAACGCCTGACAATCGCCTACGTTTCGAGTTCCTGGCGTCAGGTTGCTTTCGCCTTGGATCTTCGGAATTTGACTCTGCTGGCTCCCTCTTCGTACCGGCGCCTGGGTTGCCGGTCCAGTGGCGACGGAGCTGCGAGAAGAAATTACTAGCTGAGAAAGGAATAATAAATCTCTCACTTGGCCCGTTGTTACAGTTAGAGGCTTCCTGGTTTGGGTGACACTCTCGGCAAGCTGGATTGAAGCTAAGCACAGCGTTTTCACGAGCGTAGAAATCCAAACCTTGGGCAATCTCTGGGATACGAAGTCAGAAGATGTATGAATGGACTGACGACATAAACTCACCTTCACCGAAAAGCATGCACTCAATCTGTGTTACCGACGGTAGCAGCGGATCCCCTTGCACTGAGCGGCGAAATTTGGAAGTGAATTTCTCATCCCAGTCCGAGGCGAATGGTGTCGGTGTGGCTCCAATTGAAGGGTCTTCCAGTCGCTCGACAACTTCAAAAGCCTCTGGACGCTTCTCGGCTTCTCCTTCCCAGCAACTTTGGATTAGTTCCCAGAGATTGTCAAGCATGGATGTGCGGGAGGATGACGTCGGTCGTGAAGGACGATACCCGCCAGTAACCTTCACGATAACAGCCATATCGTTCTGCAATTCGTGAAACGGAACCTGGCCTGTCAGTATCTTAAAAGTTACATTATTCACCTCGCGGTCAACCCATATGCAAATGCGACGTACCTCATAGCAGACACAAGCAAAGGCGTAAATATCCGAGCCGTAATGGATTTTAACTGGATTTTCCATACGGAATAATTCCGGAGCTTGATAGCGCGCAGTTCCTGTGAGGGATTCATCACTGTATGAAGTCTGGTTGCGGAACACTATGTTGTACCTGCTCGTGCCGTCACCGTCGAGTGAGTGAATCGTACAGTTATATTATCAGCGATTGAAGAGACCCCAAAATCAGCAATGCAAGCCCGGTGCGAAGGCGTCACAAGGATATTAAGCTTAAACGCATGGGCTTTAGTGTCAGTAATTGAGGAAATATAGTTGTCATACCCCTTTCAAATCTCCATGTACTACCTTCTCTTCATGTAGATATCTAAGCCCAAGGGCCACGTCCAAAATCTAGCACAAGTGATCATTCGAGGAAGTTTCAGTCCAGCATCCTGTACTTACAAGTGAGAGACGTTTTGTGTCGGTCGGCTTGTGGTTTCTGAGAAATTCCATAACATGACCATCCCCCATCCACGGGGAAACCAAACACAGTCTGTCTTCCACGTAGTACAGCCCGAAGAAGGGAAGTACGTTTGGGTGACAGAGCTGGCGCCAAATGACAGCTTCTCGGCCGAATTCCTGAATAAAAATTCAACTAAATTCTGCATCACAAAGGGGTTGGAGAAGCAAACCTTGAGGGCAGCGGTAATGTTTAAGTTCCCGAAGATCCTCATGATTTTGACGCAGACGTTTTGCCCGCGGACTAATCCCTTCCAGATATCTCCAAAACCTCCTCCCGTGACCTGTTGACCGAGTCTTTGCAACCCAGAAAGAGCAAAACATTGAGGATGGAGCGCTGAAGGACGGGAAAGCTGACGTAGAGCCTGGAATATCAACGGCTTGATGGCGAAGAAGGAATCGAAATCGAGCAGCTGTGTATTGGGTTGAAGTCAGCCTTTAAATTGGGTTTACTGAAGTGCTTACATCTTGCAAAAAATCCAAAAGTTGTTGCGCTTCTGTTTCACGACATGCTAAAAACTTCTTGTATGATTCCTGATCGCGGAGAAAAGCAACTAATCTTGCTACAGCGGTCAAGAGGTCAATGTACATGTGTGTGTGTACGTTTACTGCGATTGTGTGGGTTGAGAGCCTGAGGGTCTTTTGCGAGTTTCAGTAAACGGCATACTATATAGTTTTCAAAGAAAAGCACCTGTACCCTCTCCTTCACTACGCCGAGCAGGATCTTCACATTGGCGCGGTAGTGTGAAAGAGCGGCCAGGAATCCGGGTGATCTCCGTTTCCAATCGTTCCCTCTACTAATAGAATGAAGAGAATTCAAACTCTTTAGTCGAGTTCGCATAACGAAGGAGACGTACCGCAAATGCCGCAGCTGATAATGGTGTACGTAGATGGTCAAGTTCTACTCATTTGGAAGTCAAGGTCACGGTCATCCCATCAGTGAGTAAATAACTAACCTGGGGGGGTGTAGCGAGAACGAAGAGCATGTCTTCAACTCGTTCTACGGCGCTAGATCGCGGGGAATAGTTCCATATGGTGCGACACAGATCTTCCCAGCGTGCCGATAACCACTTTTCAAGGTTCGGACTCGCCCAGAATTCAAGGGAGTTCAACTTGGTAGGTGTTGGCCATTCACTCTGGTTGTGGCTAGGACCCGCGACGCAAGCTACGAAGTCGCGATCGAACAGAGAGTATTCCAAACTGGCGTCAAACGACGCGAGAATCCTTTCGAGGACGTGCTTAGTGCATGAGTATTTGAGAAACACCGCAGCGAGGCGAGTTCTCATACAGGTTGCACTGACACGGCGTGACCGATCTGTGGTCCAAAAGATGATCGACTCCCAAGTTTCAAGGGGGATTTCGACCATATATCCAATCCAATCTTGAGGATACAACGTAGATCGACCGTCCTGCCGGAGACTTCGACAGAGCTCCAAATTATCAGCGACATCCTGGGCAAAGAGCTCCGGATCGACATTGGGGCCAAGAATCATTTCCAGAAATGGTGCCAGAAGATCAGTTTGCTCATCCACCGTGACCGCCGTGCGAAAAGTAACCCAGTGAATGAGAACCCAAGCAGGGACAACGAGCTCGTAAAGTAAGTGGAGCACTGGTGAATTTTGCTCTGGTACGACCCAACGTTGTGCGGTATACGCACTTAGTTGACTGGAACGTTAACAACTGAGTGAACTTGCGTACGGTTGTAATACTGAAATCCGTGCCCACCTGTTCAGACAATCGCACTCACACCAGGGAAGCGATTTCAGGTCTTCCAATGAGTATACTTGCGACAAAGCTTCAATCCAAACGGGTAATAGGTGTGAAACTGAGCATATGTTGCACGTTTCTGCAACCCCGGGAAGCAGTGTCATTAATTTGGCCCAGTCGTGAATCAGCCTGTTGATGTCGCGAATGCCATGACCTTTCAGTATTCTGTCCTTGCGGATGGGTCCCACCACCGTAAGCCAAGCGATGACGCGAACTCGAATCTGGGAGGTGAGAGATGCCAACGGATTTGCAGCCACTGTTTCCCTAAGCACGTGCCATGCTTCAAGAGCCCCGTCCCAATCAAATGAGATCCAGTAGGATCTGGGGAGAGCCTGAGCAAATTCTTTGATGTATCCTTCATCTTCATCCTCCAACCAGAAAACGCTCGCTTCGCTTAGTATGGTCTCCCATACGGGTGTCCCTCCCTCGTCTGCCATGTACCAGACGAACGCGGTGAACCATAACCGGTATTTGACATCTGATTCCAACGCGTCTAAAGCGTGTATCGAAAACGGGGTCTCCAGAGGAGCCTGGGAAACCTGTGCAGATTACCCAAGTCACTGGCCGTTCGGGAGACAAGGAAGGTGTGCGTACGGAGTCTTCCTCGAAGTTATCTGTAGTCATGCTGGGGGAGAAAATGAGAGGACTGTCGGGAGTTGTTGGGCACTGGGAACCCGTGCAGATTCGAGTCACTGGCCGTCAGAGGAGAGAAGTAAAGGGTGCGCACAAGATGGTCTCCCCCCAAGACTAGCTGCAAGCACGTTAGCGGAGAGAAAGAAGAGGCTGTGGGCGATTGCTCGGCGCCGAAATAGTAATTTCACAGCATCGTGTTGACAACAGACTTGATGTCGATGCGTCTCCGAGTCGATTTTAGCACAAGGACTTGGGACGATGGTGTCTTAGTCCAAATAGAAAATTTCTTACCAAATAATATCCTTCTCCTCCACCTCGCTACAAATCTATGGGAATCAGACTTCGAGACTGAGGCAATAACATGGTAGAGGCAGTTTAATGCTGCTGCGCCAAATCTTGATGTTTTCGTCAAGAACGGACAGCCTCGTCCAGACAACTCAACAGCATCTCCCATTCGAACATTCTATGTGCCAACACCACGTAGATACTTCCCATTTGAGTTGCTGCCATCAGGCGACACCAAATCAGCCACACCAAATCAGCGAAGAGATCATACGCGGATTAGCTGTGCGTAGAACCGAATGACAGAGAAGCTCCGAAAACCGTCGCGGAGGACAGGTCGTTAAGCGCCCAGCGGTTCACCGAGTGGGAGACAGACTCGAACAGAGATTAGAAAACAAAGTGAGGGCAAATGTGAGGCAGAACCGCTGAAAATTGACTAGGAGCGCGGAGAATATGACAGGTGAGGCTGTGCAACGGCCGCGGGCGCCTTAGTAGCATCAAAATAGACCCCGCCCTAGAATAGCCTTCGCCGCGTGGGAGACTTGACTTGAGCAGAGATCGGAGAACGGAGTGTGAGCTACTGTGAGGTAGAACTGTTATCGAGAGCAAAACGGAGCGAGACAACGGCGCAAGACCAGATGGATTTTCGAAGTAGTCCTAGAACGGAAAAAATTAATTCATACATGTAAGACTCGAGTGAAGCGTCAGAGATCTTCTACCTTGGAACCAGCCTACAATTGTATTTAATTTGTGGTCCGGGCTGCCGTATTATATGTTCACTCCAACTCTAGATAATACGCAAAGGTCAACGGGCGAGAAGCAGATACTATACTCATAGACGATCGGACTACTGACCAAGTAGAAATCCGGATCCCAATCTGGGTGGTGAAGCTATGAAATTTGGTAAATAATCGTCGGGCATCGCAGCAACACCTGCTAGTTCCTCCGCCGGAAAGTCCCTGACCCAATCTTCAGTGAGTAATTATTCCGCAAGACCAAGTGCTTGAAGTGCCTCAGCGGCGGATAAACACCCGAATTACTGTCCTCCTGACGAGAATATTGAGACTACCACGTCGAGTTTCGGCGAAAAAACGCATCCAATGGAGATTTCGGGCAAGGAGACCGCCCAAGGCCGCCCAAGTGTTCACAATCAAGTTGGGAGTTGCCGGCTGCGCCATAGCAGGTCACACCGTGGGAACACAGACGAACTCGAAACAGCTTGAAACCTAGTCACTAAATGGGACTTCATTAGCTCTCTTTCCGTTGCCTTCAGGGCGTACCGAACGCTTGCACTGGAAGCTTAGTTTCGAGTCCTGCTCACCAAGTCTCCGGTACATCCCATTTCCCTTTAGAGCCACCTGCAGGATGTTTACGAATGGACGTGGTATGCACGAGGCTGGCTAAAGGAAATGCATTGCGTCTCAATCGGTCAACCTCTCTCCAGCTTCGTCAGTCTGCCTTCCACCGTCGAGGATCTGGAGCTCCGAGGCATGAATTGGCCGTCGCCATACGTCTTCGACGCAGTCACGGTGCACTGCGAAGCAGCTGGCAAAGAGCGCAGTTAGCAGACCTTCCCGCAGCTGCAAATTCTCCGCTTGAGCCAACCGAAGACTTGGTGTGGACTGTGTCCTACGTGCTCCAAAGCCAAATTCGCGGATGGGGTATCACCAAAGCTTGTATATAGGGAGGGTCTCGGCTTGCCGGTAAGCACTGTTTCCTGTTTCGTGTTCAATCCCAATCGTTGAAACGATCCTAGATCCACTATTCTCGTGCGCTTTCGCCCCTGCAACATCTTCGCACCGTCAGTGTCGTCGTTCCCTACTCGCGCGGCCTACACATACACCTCAATCCAAGCGACCCCGGGAGAGACCTGTGGTTGGGAGAATGTGGCCGCTGTGTCGAAATTATGTATGGCGAAACTCGATTCTCCTCAACGTCCGATTCTTTTCTCTCATATTGCAACCGAAGATGATACTTTCCGAGAAAGATGGATTGCGCGAAAAAGAGGCACGCTACTACCTGATTCTCGGGGCATAGATTCTGTCGATCGCTTGTACCTCAAGCCTCCCGCGCTGGAATCCGTGGAGTGGACGTTTTGGCACGATGAAGTCGACGAGAACGATGAATAAGAATACGAGGAAGAAGCGGACGAAGAGGAAGGGGAGGATGATGATCACGACGACGGGAAACACTCGAGTACCGACCAGGACCCTTCGGGTGGCCTCGATGAGAAGTAGCTTCACACCTTCGCCGTCCATCCTGTTGCGCAGAAGAGGGGTGCGGATTTCCAAAATGGCACCTGAAGCTGCGACCTGTGTAGCCTATGTATTCCTCCGTCGTCCGACTAGTCGTTTTGCCGTGAATCCATCCTCGCTGAATCATCATGGTCGCCCACACTAGGCTGCAGCGGCTTCATTGCTTCACCATGACCGCCAATTCGTCACCCATCCCCGTGGACACGTACATCGGGGATCGACCCTTCGTGTATCACTGTGCATCTCACAGACAAGAGCATCCCCCAGTACGCCCTCATCTTTTGTTTCAGTCCATCTGCTAACCGAGTGACAGGGCGACCAACGAGAACACACAGGCAGAACACTGCAATGTTTCGACATCATGGGAAGCTTTGTCGGCTGGGCGACACCATACCTTCCGACGGCGATGCGCGCCATAGTGCTTTCCACCGGGGCAGTCGCCGTCGCTGACTACCCGAGAGGGGACAAACGTACATAGGGTTAGGGTTAGGGTCGACCACCACCTCCCAGACCACTTCAGTAACGATGCCTATTATAGCATTCCCGCCTCCCGTCCACGGTGTATCCCATCCACACCTGGCTCTCGAGCACGGGGACGAGATTCTCATACCTAATCTGAGCGGCTCAGCCGAGTCCGAGTGGCGATTATATTATACTCGATCGCAGGCTCGATTCCTCAGCCCAAGGGATATCCGGAGAAGCAGTACGCACGTCGTTGCCCTAGTCTTGACCGCGCTTCCTGCAGACGATTTGCTGTACACCCTGGACCATCCACCGTCGACGTTCGCCGTGCAAACCATCCCCACCGCTCCCAACGGCACATCCTTCATGCTCTCGTCCGTGTCGATCCTCACCACCAGCGCTTCCCCCTGGCGACGCTTGGGCCGCCGCTGAGATCCTCATGCCCGCGGTCTCTGCCCCATCTAGGCAGTACATAGTACATTCACGTCGAGAATCGCAAAATGGGCGAGCAGACGCACGCCGGAGACTCGATCACCATCTTTGAGAACCTAGACTAGGGCACAACGGGGGCGAGGCTGCAGCTGGTCACGCAGGTGTCCACTGGGCTGGCTCAGATTCGAGGCATGGAGTTTGGGGCGAGGACGATGAGTATGCGAAGTCGTTGGTGCTGCTGGCCTTTACTGAAGTGCTGATGGTGTACGGAATCTTGTGGAGGTTGCGCGGCACAGTAACATCCATACACGGACGAGCTTCAGTAAGCAACTATACTGCGGAAATTCTTCGCTCGGGTCTGCGATTCTCGTTGCGTAGGTACATCCTATGCGCATAGATAGGGTTAAGTCCGTATACACGTTAATCCTTCAAGCCATTTTTCGAGTTGGTTTACCACTGCCCTGCAGCCGATTACAAGGACATGTCTGACAATCGCCTACGTTTCGAGTTCCTAGCATCGGGTTGCTCCCGCATTGCGTCTCTGGAATCTGACTCTTCTGACTCCTCTTCGTACCGGCGCCTGGGCTGCCGATCAAGTGGCGATGGAGCTGCGAGAGGAATAAGTTACTAGCTCTGCAAGGACCTATAAATCTCTCACTTTTCCCGTTGGGACGGTTGGAGGGTTCTTGGTTTGGGTGGCACTCTCGGCAAGCTGGATCGAAGCTAAGCAAACGTTTTCGCGAGTGTAGAAAGCCAAACCTTGGGCGATCTCTGAAATACGAAGTCAGAAGATATGTATGGACTGACGAGAAGACTAACCTTCGCCGAAAAGCATGCACTCAATCTGTGTCACCGACGGTAGCAGTGGATCCCCTTGCACTGAGCGGCGAAATTTAGAAGTGAATTTTTCATCCCAGTCTGCGGTGAATGGTGTTGGTTTCGCTCCAATCGAAGGGCCTTCCAGTCGCCTGGCAACTTCATATGCCGTTGGACGTTTGATGGACTGTCCTTCCCAGTACATTTTCATTAGTTTCCCAAAGATTGTCAAGCATGACTGTGTTGGGGGATGACGTCGGCCTCGGGGGGCGATACCCGCCAGCAACCTTCATCATAACAGCCATGTCGTTCTGCAATTCGCGAAACGGAACCTGCCCTGTCAGTATCTTGGAGGCCGCGTTATTTTACGTTTTGGAGAGATGATACGCAATTGTGGCGCACCTCATAGCAGACACAAGCGAAGGCGTAAATATCGGAGCCGTCATGGATTTTGACGGGATTTTCCATATCGAATAATTCCGGAGCTTGGTAACGCGCTGTTCCTGTGAGAGACTCATCACACTGTATCAAGTCTGGCTGCGAGAGACAATGATGTACCCGCTCGTGCCGTCACCGTCGAGTGGGTGAATCGCACAGTTATATTATCAGTGATCGAGGAGACTCCAAAATCAGCGATACACGCCCGGTGCGAAGGCGTCACAAGAATATTAAGCTTAAGTGTGCGGGTTTCAGTGTAAGTAATTGCGGAAACATAAATGCCATACCCCTTTCAAGTCTCCATGGACCACCTTTTGTTCGTGTAGATATTCAAGTCCAAGGGCTACGTCCAAAATCTGGTACGAATAACACTGCATTCCCAGGGTCCGTCAACGAAGTTTTGCGGACCCTTGGTCCGCAGACGTCAACGAACCTGGTGTCAAACCAGGTCTGCCGACGCTGGTATTCGCCCACCTTGCATTGAATTTGCCTCGGCGCCTTCGCAATAGGTGTTATTAGTGCTCAATAAGGACCCACAAGCACTGCCGTTGCTCACTGATTGACTTGACTGATGTTCCGGCACCATGATTTGCCGTCTGCCATAATGACCGCCAATAGCTACGCACGCCTGAGTCCTCGCCACTGGCATCAGCTGTACTTATTTGAAGTGCAACCATGGATTCTCACTGCTTTTAGCTCGACATGAAAGGATGGTGCGAGCAGCGCATGCGGAGGCACCCAGTGCTATCAACTTTTCCCTGGCTAGGCTGCCGCTTGGTTGCCGTCGGCTCGGCAAAGGCCTAATAAGCGATGAGGGACCTATTAATATAACCCATAGCAACCACGTCGCAGGTATGGCCACGCCCGAGCTCGCCTGAGCACGTCTTTTTGTGAGCAAAGGTATGTCCACGGTGTTGGTGGACGTGAATTCCACAAACGTCAGCAGAGCGTCGGCGCTCGTCAGCCAAGTTTAGCGGACATGACATCAGCGAACTTCGCCGCCGGGGATCTACGAAGGTCCACGGATGTCAACGCTCCTCGGCAAACTTCGTTGACATGGGCTGGGAATGCAGTGTAATCAATCAATAAATTTCAAGTCCAATACCTCAGACTTACATACAAGTGAGAGACGACTTGTATCGGTTGGCTTGTGGTTTCTTATAAATTCTAGAACGTGGCCATCCCCCATCCACGGGGAGACCAAACACAACCTGTCCTCTACGTAGTACAATCCAAAGAAGGGAAGCACGTTTGGGTGACTGAGCTGGCGCCAAATGACAGCTTCTCGGCCAAATTCCTGGATAAAAATTCAACTGAATTCCGCATCGCAAAGGAGTTGAGAAGCAAACCTTGAGGGCAGTGGTAATGTTCGAATTTCCGAATATTCTCATGACTTTGACGCAAACATTTTGCCCGCGAACCAATCCCTTCCAGATATCTCCAAATCCTCCTCCCGTGACCTGCTGACCGAGTCTTTGCAACCCAGAAAGAGCAAAGCATCGAGGATGAAGCCCCGAAGGCCGAGAAAGCTGTCGTAGAGCCTGGAATATCAACGGCTTGATGGCGGAGAAGGACTCGAGATCGAGCAACTATATTCACGTCATTCCAATTTTTTGAATTGGGTTTGCAGTGCTTACATCTTGCAAAAAATCCAGAAGGCGTTGGGCTTCCGGACCGCGGCATGCCAAGAACTTTCTGTATGATTCCTGATCCCGGAGGAAGATAACTAGTCTTGCTATAACGGCCGAGAGGTCGTTATACATGTGCCCGTATATATCTGTTGCCATTGTGTGAGTCGAGTCGGAAGTCTTTTGAGAGTGTCAATAAACATCAAAACAAGCTTGACAGGTGAGCACCTCTGACAACCCCCTCACGGTGTCTAGAAGGCTCTTCCCATTGGTACAGTGATGCGAAAGAGCGACAAGGAATCCTGATCCCCATTTCCAGTGGTTCTCACTCAAGGGTCTGGAATGGAAAGGTTGGAAAGACCGTAGTTCGAGATAGATGGTCAAGTTCTGTCAATCCATGGTCAGATTGGTTGACCCAAGCCCCATTAGCTAACCTGGGAGAGTGTGTCGAGAACGTTTTCCATTCGTTCTGCGGGATTCAATCGCGAAGAATTCCAATTGGACCGACACAGAGTTTCCCTGCGTGTCATCAACCACTTTTCAAGGTTCGAGGTGACCCAGAATTCAGGGGAGTCCAAGCTGGTGAGCATTGACTGTTCCCTGGTGCTGTCGCCGGCATCTCCAACGTAAGTTACGAAGTCGAACGGTGAGTTTTCGAAAATGAGGTCAAACGGCGCAAGAATTCTTCGGAAGGCGGATGCCGTGCATGAGTATTCGAGAAACGCAGCAGCGAAACGAGTTCTCAGATCACTCGCATAGTCGAAACCAGTCAGTGCTCGAACCGCAGTGCGAGTAATGTGACTGATGTTCTGCCATGTGTTAAGGGGGATTTCGACCATATATTCCATCCAAGCTTGAGGATACAACGTAGGTCGGGTGATGTCCTCTAGGAGCTGCATACAGAGTTCTGATTGATCAGCTACATCCCACACAAAGAGATTGTAGTCGCGGGGAAGGCGATAAATCATGTCGTAAAATGTATGGAATGGAGGAGGTCCACTTTCAAGTTGACCATTCGGTACGATCGCAGCACTGGTGTGGAAAGTAACCCAGTGAACGAGAACCCAGATAGGGACAACAAGCTCGTAAAGGATATGGAGCACCGGCGAATCTTTCTCCAGTTCAACGATACGGTGTGGAGGATACGCACTCAGTTGACTGGACAAGAGTGAGCTTGCAGCCAGCTATGGATGCAATACTGACAGTGATGCTCACCTGGCGAAACAATCGCACCCACTCCATGGTAGCGATTTCAGATCTTCCAATGAGTATATCTGCGACAGGGTTTCGATCCAGACAGGTAACCAGTGTGAAACTGAGTATATGTTGCACGTGTTCGCAGCCGTGAAGTCGGAAAGCTGTGCCGTTGATTTGGCCCAGTCGTGGATAAGCATGGCAATGGAAAGAAAACTGTCGTCTTCGTCTTTCAATATTCTGTCTTTGCGAATGGGTCCCGCCACCATAAGCCATGCGACGAAGCGGAGTCGAGTCTGGGGGGTAAGGTGAACCAAGGGATTTGCAGCCGCCGTTGCTCGAGGTATACGCTGCGCTTTGAAAGCTTCATCCCAGTGAAGAACCTCGGCGTAGTCAAACGGGATCCAGTTGAATTCGAAAAGATCCCATGCAAATTCTCTGATGTACTCTTCATCTTCATCCTCCAACCAGAAAACGCTTGTTTCGCTCAGTATAGTCTCCCATACGGGTGTCACGCCCTCGTTTGCCATGTGCCAGATGAACGCGATGAACCATAACCGATATTTGATTTTGGATTGCAATGCCTCTAAAGCCTCTATCGAAAACGGGGTCTCCAGAGGCACCTGGGACTCGAGTCACTGGCTGTTTGGGGAGAGAGGGAAAGTGTGCGTACGAAGTCCACCACGAGATGATCTCTGGTCATGCTGGTGGAGAAAATAAAAGGACTGTCGGTAATCGTTTGGCGCTGGGAAACCCGCACAGATTCGTGTCACTAGCCGCTAGAGGAGAGGAGTGCGTACCAGACAGTCTCCCCCAAGACTAACTGCGAGCACGTTGGCGAAGAGAAAGAAGAGGCTGTGGGTATTTTCTCAGCGCCGAAATAGTGATTTCAACAGACTTGATGTCGATGCGTCCCGGAGTCGAATTTAGCACAAGGACTCGAGATGATGGTGTATCAGCCCAAATAGAAAATTTCTTACTAGATGATAGCTTTCTCCTTCACCTCGCTACAACTCTAGCCTCGTCCAGACAGCTCAACAGCATCTCCTATATGAATATTCTAGGTGTCAACACCACGCAGAAACCTTAATACTTCCCCATTTGAGTTGCTACCATCAGAACCGAATCAATCGCGGGCCGAATGATAGAGATGTCACAAACCGTCGCGGAGAACAGGTCGTTAAGCGCCCACATTAGCGCCTAAATAGAATTCGCGCCAGAGCAGGGTTCGCAGAGTGGGAGACATAGCCGAACAGAGATTAAAGAACGAAGTAAGATCAAATGTGAGAAAGAACCGCTGAAAATTGACCAGGATCCTTTGAGACCAGATAGGCTGATGAATTTTCGCGGCGTCATACAGGAGGAACATCAATTATTAGCGACTGCGAATCGAGTAAGACCAAATCGCGCGGAAAGGTAGCTTTTACCGATATCTGGAAAGGTGGAGGACCATTGTCCCGCAGCGCCGAGAAACTCACATTGAGCGCGGAGAAAATGACAGGTGAGGCTGTGCAACGGCCGCGGGCGCTAGTAGCATCAAAATAAACTCCGCGCCGGAGTAGAATTCGCCGAGTGGAAGACAGACTTGACTTGAGCAGAGATCGGAGAACGGAGTGTGAGCTACTGTGAGGTAAAGCTGTCATCGAGAGCGAGACGGAGCGAGACAACGTTGCAAGACCAGATAGTTTGATGGATTTTCGAAGTATCCTAGAGGAAAAATCAATTCATATCCATGAGTATGGCGTCAGAAATCTTCTACTTGATCCATGAGCAGAAATACTTCGAGACATTCGCGCATCCAGTACATCGTCTATTTTTGAACGAGTCCAGATCAAAGTCGCGTTTATTTTGGGGTATGTAACAGCAAGTGGCTCGAGCGCAAGTGACAAGTGTCGAAGATGGAACCAACCTAGAACTTGTGGTCCATGCTGCCGTATTGTATGACAATTCCAACTCTAGACAATACGCGAAGGTCAACGAGCGTGAAGCAGATATACTCATAGACGATCGGATCACTGACCAAGTAGAAATCTCAATCTTGATGGTGGTGAAGCCACAGAATTTGGCGAACAATCGTGGAACATCGCGGCAACATCTGCTAATTCCTCCGCTAAGAAGTCCCAAACCCAATCTTCAGTGCGTAACTATTCCGGAAGGCCAAGTGCTTGAAGTGCCTCAGTGGCGGATAAACACCCGAATTACTCTGTACTCCTGACGAGAATATTGAGACTAATACGTCGGTGTTCGGCGAAAAAACGGATCCAATGGAGATTTCGGGCAAGGAGACCGCCCAAGGCTGCGCAAGTGTTCACAATCAAGTTGGGAGTTGCGGTGAGCGTGACAGCTGCGGCAACCGTAGCGGGTCACACCGTGGGAATACACAGCAGACGTCAGACGTTCTCCACGCCTCCCTCTACCAGACTCCTCATCGTTTGAAACGGTGAGCGGCCTTCCTCCTCGTGTGGCGTATACTGACCCTGGTTATATTCCAGATCCACACGCACCCATAATGTTCGTCTTACCCCTTGCCTGGGCTCAGAGGCCACAAGGACAGAATTTCTAATATTCACGACTATTCGCATCTCAGGTCTGAACCATACGACCCATATGTGCCCCGCAACGGCGCTGGAGGTGCTGCACCAGGCGGCAGCCAGGGGAATGCCAAGACGGCGGCCATCCAGGCACAAATTGACGACACAGTCGGCATCATGCGCGAGAACATCACAAAGGTCGCAGAGCGCGGCGAGCGCCTTGATTCACTTCAAGATAAGACCGGTGCGTCTCTGCTGGTGTTTCTGGACTTAGTTTGCTCATTCCGATCCACTGGGTGCGCCCAGACAACCTCGCCGTGTCCGCACAGGGCTTCCGCCGCGGTGCTAACCGGGTTCGCAAGGTCCGTATTTTTTCCTCGTCCACTGGCCTCTGTAGAACGACTTACTGACCTATTCCTTACAGAATATGTGGTACGTCTCTTCGCCGGCTCGCTGACACTGCCCGTCTCACGTATTGATCGGCATAATAAAGGTGGAAAGACATGAAGGTGCTGCGCATTTTATATAGCCATAATTTTGCCTCAGACTGCTCACTCCCGCCCAGATGCGTCTCATCATCGGCGGCGCCATCGCCGTCATTGTCATCATCATCGTCGTCTCCGTAGTCAAGGCGACAAAGAAGTGAGAGCGCCGCCGTCGTGCATCGCCTTCATGTACTTATATGCTACGACGCTACCCTACGATGTGATGATACCTTACGCACACCAACCCGCTACGCGTATCTATCCCGCATAATTCGCCCCGTGCGGACTCCTTCACCCACCACCCTCCTCCCCGCTTGTTGTTCCCGTTTCGGTACCTTTTTTATTATATATTCTTCCCTGTATGTCGCCTGCGCCTCCTCGGAGTAAAATCAAGTCTGCTTGCTGCTGCACTCTTTCGAATCCTCGTGCTCCTTCTGGGAGCGTTTCTCAGTGGCAAAGACGATCGAAAAAAAGCTGTATATTCGACAACAGGACTACCCTCGCATCCCTCGAATCGCTTCCGTCAAAATTTCTCCTGCGCCCTGGACCCTAGCCATACACAAGCCCTAAATCTGCGCGCCACCTAATCGTCCGAAGCCCGCTACGGCCTGTGACTGGTACAAGCCTCGCTCCCGCCTGCCCCACAGCGCTCGCGTCCTACTTGTCAAAACGAGCGGGCACGGATCCAGAACGACCGATAGTGGCGTTCGACAACGTCCTTTTACTGTGGGAGCTTTCGAAGATCCTTGATCCAAAGCGTATGACCTCTGCACCAGTGTCGTTAGCCCCGGCACCTCTGGCCTGCCTATAGCATGCCTGCGGACGCCGAGGCGACAGAACAAGCTTCTATGGCCGGTCGGCCCCGTCATCGTCGTGCAATTTGATAGAGGGTCGGTGTATACACGCAGGCTCTGAGGAAAGAAATGTCGAGGTCCGTGAGTTGCGAGGGAGTGTCGCAATGCGAAGGAATCTAGCAGCGGGGAAGGGGAAAGTATAGCGGAGCGTGGGGTGGAAGGTGGCGAGGCGGAGGGATTCTCTTCTAGTCGAGAGCGGCGAGCCGGAGTCAAGAACCACTAGGTCTCCAGAACGGAATATCTTCTGGCCTGACGCGGTGCCGGGGCCGTCTTCGGTCGGTCGGTGCGAAGCAAAGGAATGAAAGCGAAAGATAACTCGCTCAGTGAAAATGCTTTCCGAGCGGCAGAGGAGTCGAGAGTGGATATGACAGTCTCCGGCTGCGGTGCCTTGGAGGGTCGGTCCATCGAGATGCTGACGAGGTACACGTAGGCGCGCGCGGTGGCGCATTCAAGAACGGCCCCGATGAAGCGCCAGTGTGGGTTGGAGGAGGTCGGCGCCGCTCACGCAGAGGATGAGGAGCGCCGCATTGGAGTCGCTATGATATAAAGCACGTAGCCCACGTTCTGGATCTGGGGGGAGCCCCGACGTGACGCAGATACCGTTGCGCCGAGCTACAGTCCGCCTCTGGGCAGGACTGGCGAGGGAATGCAAGTCGTTGCTTGCCGCCATAAGGGACCTCTGTCGTGCGGACAGTTGGTGCTGTGCTGGGATCCACTACAGTAGAAGCCCAAAGTGTCGGCCGTGCAATGTCGTGGGCAATGGGTATAACAGCAAGATGGGAAAGTCTGTGTTTTCCGGCAGTGGCAGTTTGCGATATAGAAGCTTGTCGAGCGACAGCCAGAGGCAGAGATACACCGCGCAGGTACAGTCGCAGTGAACCGCAGCTGGTAGTGGAGGCGTGAAAGAACTGTGCTGCGGGTTGCTCTGGCAGCCCTACAACTATGATGAGAACTCGGAAGTGCAAGCCCAGCCGTTAGAGCCAACACTCTGGCAAGACAATCAGAAAGATGCTCAACGCTGACGCAACCACTGCAATCACATACCAGAACTACGAAGTATTGCGCATGCCGACGGATTCCTGGTGATACAAGTGAGAGAAGACAGCTACGAGGAAAAACCTCGAAAGTGGGCGAGAAAAATACGTTCATTGGGCACACGACATCTTTTGAGACCAGCAAATTCTTCAAAGGTGCGAAAGCTGAAGTGATCGATGGCGAGCTTTGAAAGAAACAGCTTCTGCGGGAGCGGTCCGGGGCGGTCTCTCAAGACAAATGACTGCGGGCTTGGTGGACAGGACATGTGGAATATCCTGAGGGATCTATTGTGCATCTGGGAGACTTGGTCTGAGCGATCGGCCCCAGCGTAACCGCGCCACGATCATCCAGTGAACGCTTCGAACCCAGTTCTTCCGATTCGTCCTGCAGCCACATTTGAGGGTCGAAGTCAAATTGAAGCTGTCTTGGTTTGTTGATGCTTGGCCGCGTCCCACCTTCCGCTGAACCACACATGCTTACCGACATGGCAGTGACCTCTACAGCAATGCAAGCAGCATGCCATCCAAATGCCATCCACCAGCCTTGTTGCAGCCTTGCGCGCTTGGCAGAAAAACCACTTCGCTCGCCAACCCTTCTGGTTCTCAACGTCCTGGTGAAACCGCAATTCTCAAGCCGCAGAAATATAATCTAAGCAGACGGGCTTGAAACATATCTCGAGGACACCAAGTGGCATCAGCCGCAGTGCTTATTTGAATCAAAGAACCAACACTTAGACGCTGTCAGGACGCTGTGTCAAAATACATGGCAGTTACTTGATTGCCATCGACGACTTCCCCGCTTCGCCGGGCTTGGAAGTAGGATTCAGGATTTGACCACCGCAAGAGGGACGGTGACATCTCAGACCGTCTACGATGCTCACCGGTGCGGTAACGACTGGTCCAGCCTTTGAATCCGACCTTTACGCGCTCCCTTCCCCAATCTCTCCGCGCATTTCTTCCGTATCCTCCCGCAAATCCTCTGCCGTGTCCTCCGGTATATCCTCCGTATCCTCCAGCAAATCCTCTGCCGTGTCCTCCGGTATATCTTCCGGCATAATCAGCTACTACTCCGCTGCGCCTTCCATCGACTATCGTGCAGTTTCAAAGATGCACTTCACTCATCTCGACCGCTATCTCGGGGCCTATTTCGCTAAGGGTGAGCGGTTCCACCATCCTATACTTTTTGCTGACCCTCGACAGAATCCCCTAACTCGCGTTCAACTGCCCGCCAAAAGTTGACCCGGCTCACTATCCAGCAGTTCCATGAACTGTCGACCGACGTTTATGACGAGCTTCATCGCAGGAAGAACAAAAAGGAAGGCAGGTCTTATATTGCTACCTTTGCCACAGATGTCTTATGTCCCTCAGTTCCCTTCCTTCCCGTTCACGAGGAATTTTCGCCACAACGGAACCAAGCCCGCCAGAAGCTCGGAACCTTCAGAACCACCCGCTTCAAGGATTTGGCCGCCGACGTGCACTTTGAGCTCACCCGCCGCTACCCTGATTTCAAGGAAAACGTGTGTCTGTTGCGTTTCCCTGTAAACACCCCCTAACGCACTCAAAGCTTTCAAGGCTCGTCTACAGCGACGACTATCCTATATCTGACATCCCAGACAACTCGTCGCCCGGAACAGACCACAGTTCCGTAGACCGTCTGAACGACATCGTTGGCAGTGGCAATCGACGAGCATCTAAAGATCGCCGCAGCGGGGAGGACCCCGATTGGCCCACAGATGGTGTCCCTGGCGATGATACATTCCCTGATTACGCCGGTGACAATGTCAGCGCGGACGCCTCCAGCTTCTCGGCCCAACGCCGCCCAGCCCACACAATAGATGCGCTCTGGGACTGGAGCGGGGACGTTGACCATGCTGTTGAGGAGATTCTTACGATCGTCGGAAACGCAGCCAAGATTTCACGCTCCTTTCCGCTCCGCAATGACACGATGATAGCTTTAAATTTTCCCCTCTTCCTGTCGAATGCCTCCTCGCAGAATGACTTTTTTGCGAGATATTCCACGTGTCACGATTCCCGACGAATATTCGCGACATGCGGGTTCTCAGCACCGATTGTGGTTCATTTGGTATATCTGGCACCACCTAACCGGAACCAGGAGGAGACCGCCGTGGATGGACATTGTGTGCGGGGATGTGGATGGAGGTTTATGGTTACTGGAGGACGAGGATGAAGAATGCATCAAGGAATTCGTCATCTACCTTGCCGTATATTATTCATTCGACCTCATGCCTGCACAAATGCCCATGGTGGACTGGAACGATGCCTCTCGAGCGCTCGATGCTCGCTTATCTCAGACAATTCTTTCAAACCAATTAGCCCACGTCACTTCCAAAACGCGACTTCGGGTCATCGCGTGGTTGGTAGTGGTGGGACCCCTCCGAAAGGACAGAATATTAAGAGATGAAGGCGTTCCGACCATCGAGAGATTGATTCACCACTGGGCCATGTCGATGGGGCTGTTTCGTGACGGCGCAGAAACCTGTGAAATATGTTCCGTTTCACATCTGCTACCTCTCTGGATCGAAACCCTGGTGGAGATATACTCTTTGGAAGACCTGGGATCTCTACCCTGGGGTCCATGCGATTGCCTCGAAAGGTGAGCACGATGTTTCGACATCTTTGCATGAAGTTGAGGTTTTTTTTTTCCCAGCCATCTTGCGGTGGCTCTTGCAAGTACATGGCCAAAGCGCAAAACCGGCCCTGAAACACAAGTCGGGAGTACTTCACTAGTGCTCCGCCTGCTTTATGAGCTCGTTGTGCCTCGGTGGCCCCTCATTCATTGGGTGGCTTTCCGGACAGTGGTAGATAATCCAGTCGATCACGAGGCATTTCTCAAGGTCCTCAGTCGTGGCCCGGACCAGGATTTGTTCATCTGGGACCCCGTTGATGAGTCAGAACTCTGCCGAGTTCTCGCGAAGGGTAATATGTATACTCAAGACTGGAATCGGTATATGCTTGAAATCGATCTTCAAAATTGGCTCCGAATTGGCAGCACTACTTGGATAGCGCGTCGAATACGGCACCGATCTGATGATATGAAGATTCGACTCGTCGCCCTCCTCCTCACACATGCCTCCGCGCGGATTGCCACTCGAAATATTTTTGTGCAACACAATGTCAATATTGATAGCCTCTTCACCTCGAAACCCGCCGCCTTTCAAAATATTCTAGCTCCGCTCAATGTCAGCTTGAATAACTTTCTGTTCATCTCCATAGCATCTGTTATGGCCGAAGACTATCAAGAACGCTCGACTCTCACAGACTTGGAATCCGTCGAATTCTGGGCCAGTTCAAACTTGACAACGTGGCTATTAACGCAGAGTGAAAAGCTGTGTCGGACTATTTGGCACGCTTCTCCGCGGTCCAGTCTTTCAGAACGGGTTCAAGATATGTACCTCGCATTCAATAGACTCCCCCGGGTTAGTGAGTTCGCTTGTGTTAACCGAATTGAGGAACTTATGTTTAATAGAACTTGGTTATGTATACATATTCACTCGTACAACAGTCTAATCGTCACGGGTACGCATCGTCCTGAAGTCTAGGTGTGCAGAATTTATTGGTATTGCTCCAGGGAAGCGATCCAATTCCCGGACATTGCGGACCAATGGGAATCAGGGTTTTTAGCTTCTTTCAGCCATTATTGCGTCAACGTGAAAAAGCTACTCAGTTTGCTAAAGCAAGGTCTCCAGGTGCCCTTTTTGTTCCTTCATGTTGTTTTCAATTGAATCTGGCGAAAGACCCGGGCTTTCTCGACCACAATCGCAACAACCGTATATGAGCACATGAACCGCGACCTCTGCGCTGTTGTTGCAAGATTGGTTCTTTTTCTTCGCGATCCAGAATCATACAAGAAGTTCTTGATGTGTAGCGGGAAGGAAGTGCAGCGACTATTGGATCTCTTGCAAAATGTAGGCTCTCGAAACCCGCTACAGGTGCTGGTTCTCACAATATACAGCTGCTCGACCTCGACTCCTTTGCTGTCGTTAAACCGACGCTTTTCCAAGCTCTGTTGCGACTTTCTCGATCTTCTGGTGTACAGCCTCGATGCTTTGCTCTTTCCGGATTGCAAAAAGTCGGCCAACAGGTCACAGGGGGAAGTTTTGGGGATATCTGGAAAGGATTAGTCCGTGGACAAAGTGTCTGTGTCAAGGTCATGAGGGTTTTCGAGGATTCGGACATTGAGGATGCACTCAAGGTTTGTTTCTCTTCTCATGCGAGCAAGTTTCCGACAGAAACATCCAGGAATTCGGCCGAGAAGCTCTCATTTGGCGCCAGCTGTGTCACCCGAACGTACTTCCTTTTTTCGGTGTATATTATTTGGAAGGCCGCCCGTGCTTGGTCTCGCCATGGATGGAGGACGGACATATCATGAAGTTTTTGAAAACTAATGAACCAGACGACGCAGAACGTCTCTCACTAGTGAGTCTATGTTTGGGTTGAGAGGCTTTCCTGATCACTGGCTCTAATAGATTCTGGATGTGGCCCAAGGGCTGGAGTACCTCCACGAACAGAAAATCGTACATGGAGATCTCAAAGGCGTACGCTATCCATATTATTGTCTGTCGTTTTTTTACTGACGTATCTACAGTTGAACATCCTTGTGACACCCTCACGTCGAGCGTGTATTGCTGATTTTGGCGTCTCCACAATTGCCAATACGATGACAGTGCGATTCACACACTCGACGGGAACGCATTCTCGAGCAGGCACATCACGCTACCTAGCTCCAGAGTTATTTCGAATGGACAATCCGGCACAGATCCATCCTGGCTCGGATGTTTATGCTTTCGCTTGTGTTTGCTACGAGGTGTGCTGAGTCCTTCTATTTTTTGATCCAATGACGAAATAATGCATTCCGAAGATCCTGACCGGAAAGGTGCCCTTCTACGAGTTGCCGAACGATATGGCCGTTATGATGAGGGTTGCTGGGGGGCAACGTCCTCAGCGGCAGATGTCATGCTCTGGCACAACGTCGCTCGACGGCCTCTGGGAGCTCATGCAAAAGTGCTGGGACGGAAAAGTTGAATTGCGTCCAACGGCTTCTGAGGTTGTCAAGTCACTATCAGGCCCTCTCATTGGTGCGAGAACAAAACCCATCGCCACGGACTGGGATGAAGAATCCACATCCAAATTCCGTCGCTCGCTTCAAGCCGAACCTCTGTTACCGTCAGTCGCGCAGATTGAGCATATACTTCTCGGGGATTAGATTAATAGCAGTGCTGAACAGTGAGCCAAAAGCTGGAACATGCGTTCACGGAGGATGACTCGTTGTAACTTGTAAATCTAAATTCAGTAATTTATGAGCAGAGGCTGTGTTTAAAGTAGGCTAAGGTGACCCAGCCGGGCTTGAATCGTGCGTCCCCGGCCTCCAGTCGTTGAAAAAAAGGCTTCAAGAACCACTGCCATTGTCATCCTGGCGTGAGTTTGAATTTGATGTGGCTGTACAGTACATTCCTCCGCTCGCGAGCCAGTGGCGAGCTCCAACTCGTACACCCTATAGATCTTCTTTTGACTCATCTTCGTTGCACCCGGAAAGTGACTAGTGGTGCGCAGTTCCTCGCACAGAAGAATTTTTGGCCACCGTCTGCGCGAAGACAAACCTGCCCGTAGGAGCCGAGGATGTCATACTATCTCACTCCCCCGGAGGCAAGAGGGCATGTATATCCCTTTTGCCGGTCTGGTCATTGCAAATTGGAATCGGACTGCACTGTGGTATCCCGAGATGATGCTGGATGCAAACCTGGGATGGTGCTGCGGCAGTCTGATCACTGCAGCTTTGAGCCTCTATTGCCCATTGGACCAGCGGGGACGTCGCCAACAAATAGATTCAAAATTGGATTATCATTCGGAATGGTTCATTCTTCGATGCTGCACAATGAAGTCGCATATGTACTTCCAGTCATGAATGTCATTCGCTTCTCTTCGCTTGCTCCAAGAGCTGCGGATTGACAAGATGCTTTTTCGCTATAGACAGGGCGATTGAAGTAAGGTATGATCACTATCATGTCTTCTGTTGAACTACAACTTATAAAGTCACAGCAACCTTAGCGAGACGACTCGAACATCATGAAGTTTCTCGCCAGTTCCCTCGTAGTTCTTCTTTGGCAGTGCGTTCTACTCGGACACTCACAGGCAGCAGCAGCGAATACGACCTGCCGCAACGTACGAGGCAGTCCAGGGTATCCCAGTGCTGCGGAATGGGATTCACTCAATGGGACAGTATCTGGACGCCTCGTTACTGTGGTTCCATCGGCGAAATTCTGTACCACCCTTCCCGGTGGGGCTTGCACCGACGACTAGTGGTCAAGCGCGGTCTTTCGCTCAACAATTCCAGGCGCCATGGATGCAGTGAGTTTCCCTTTTGAATGGTCTGGATCATGGCGTCTAAGTGTTATTTATTTCAGGTCAACTGGGAGCAGGTATAGAAAATCTTTCTTGACCTTTTAAATTACTCACGTCGTCCGCAGGGCTATGATCTGACCCCTCCTTCTCTGTGCTTACAGAACGGGACTATCTGTGGTCAAGGGGACGTCCCTCTGTACTCAGTTGAGGCGGAAACTGTTGCAGATATACAAGTACTACCATTTCCTCTCGCTCATGAGAGTCACTAATTTTTCTTCCAGGCCGCAGTTAAGTTCTCGAGCACCCACAATCTACGAGTGGTTTTAAAATCTTCCGGTCATGATTATCTCGGACGGTCGACTGCCCCGAATTCTCTTCTCATCCACACTCACATTTCGTTTTCCGACTCGTTCTTCATCGGATCCAAGGATATGGGATCTACCGTTACTCTGGGCAGCGGTGTCTTCGCCCAGACGCTTTATGCGCAAGGGAAAACGAATGGTAAGATTGCGGTTGGAGCCGTGGCGGCTACGGTATGCATTGGTGGAGGCTGGGTGCAAGGTGCAGGACACTCTGCCTTGTCACCAACTTTCGGCCTCGGAGCTGACAATGCTCTTGGTGAGGTTCAAGTCTCTCTCGGAACGGCCGGCTAATACCTTGATTTCAGAATTCGATATCGTCGTCGCGAGCCGCGAATTGCTCAAAGTCAATGAAAACTCACATCCAGACCGTCAGTTTCAAGCTTACGCCCTTGACCACGTCTTGAATAACTTTCAGTGTTTTATGCTCTGCGCGGCGGAGGCGCCGGAAGCTGGGGTGTCATGGTTTCAGCGACCTTCCGGACTTACCCGACTTTCAATGCTACCGCCAGTTCGATTTATCTGGGCGCAGCGAATGACACCGTCATGTCGGCCCTGGCCACTCTTCACGCTCAGCATATCTTCGACTGGGACTCGGTGCACGCAGGCCAATACTTCTATACCTATAAAGAGGGCAATGGCACAGACGCACCTTCCATCTTCTTCCTGAATACGTTCATGCCAAATACGACATCTTCACAGAACATGGAGCTATTGGCACCATTCGTTAACGCTGGCGCTCCCCGGCGTGGCGCTGCTATCGCAAGAGTTCACGTACGGCGACATCAATGACGCTCTCTTTTCGGCCGATGACAGTGTGGGAAGCGAGCGCTGGGACGAATGGGGCCTTTGCAGAGTGTGAAGCTTTGTTTGAATTCTTCTCATTTTATTCTTCAAGTACCTGAGCGCTGTTTCGACTGTTGTTTTTGCGTTATTTCACACCAAAAAAAGTTATATGCATGTTTGCATTTGCATGAATACCCCTGGTTTTCAAGGCGAGAGTATAAGCAAATAAATTTGTGTTCCTTCCATCCAACATCTCCCCAGACGACGCAAGGATCAGTTGAAGGAAATAAAAAGTCTGTTCGAATTTTCACGATCACGGCGATCAGATGCCCATGCGGCAATCAAATGCGGCACTGACGACGTGCGGGCCGCTCCCTTGCGGACCGTCGCAACTCGTTTCCAACGGCAGCGACGGCGGTCACAGTGTCTATCTTGAATTTCACACAGAAGGCGGATAATCCAAAGCTTATTCTACGAACTGGGTCTGCGTCTGTTTGTAAAGCACTCGAACCGCGGTCAATCGTGTCCTTTCGCATTGTATCAGTGTAACCACCACTTCGCTGACTGAGGGATCACATGGGAGGAAGCCTTCTCGACCATCACTGACAGCGGCTTCAACTCGATATAATTGATGTCGTGCGGCCCGCTACTCAGCATCGCAGCGACGTCTCGGAGTATAAGTACTGGTCGAACTCCGAACTTTCCACCATAACAATGGTTTCTTTGGCGTGCCTTTTTACTGCAGTTCTAGCTGTGCTCCCAGCGGGTCTCAACGCTTATCCGAATCCTCTTCCGTTCACAGGGGACATTACTTCGCCCTTGGGAAGCAGTCCAACTATGTGCAAGTTGGGAGCCACATATTTTATTTTCAGTAAGCGTCTGCACACTGCTCTCTGTGCGGCCGGTTGATGCGACATCTTCTAGCTGGAGGTATCGGTATTCCAATCTACACTTCCGCAGACCTCGTTGCTTGGACCCACGTTGGATCCGTGTTCCCAGCGGGTGCGCCATGGACCGCTCCATACACTGGAGGAGACAATCTCAAGCTGTGGGCACCGGACTGCAGGATAGTGAACGGTGCTTTCCGTGTACGCTCAGTTCGAATGCCTCCAATCTCGCGGCTCATAAATACTTTATAGCTCTTTTACGCGGCGTCAACACTAGGATCTCAGAATGTAGGTCGTCAACTGCGATATCAGGATAGCAATTTCATATCACGCAGTCTGCCATCTTCTATGCTTATTCGACCACTGGTGCCAGCGGTAATTTATCCAACGCCAGCACTTTGGATAGCTGATTGACCGTTCGTCTAGGCACCTGGACGAATGGCGGCCTAGTTTTGTCGAGCAGCGCTGCCGATGATTTCAACGCAAGTTCATTTATCAGCTCTTCTTTGTTTCATGCTCAAGTTATTCAACTAGGCTATCGATCCCAAGTGGGTTTTTCTTGATTACCATGCTGGTTTTAATTGCTTACGAACACAATTTCTAGCCTGAGTGTCGGTGTGTTCCCGATGTCTCCGGCACCCGAATTCTGCAATTCTGAGCACCCACAGATCCCGTACCCTATCTTTCGTTCGGCTCCTACTGGAGTGGTATCAAAGGGTCAGCTTTCTTCTTCCTGCAATTTAACTCAGTGTCCGATTTGATCAATCACTAGCGTTCAACTCAACCCGACAACTTATCTTCCGCTTTCAGCTACATACGACTCTCTCGCCTACCGCGATAACGGTGTCGAGCCTATGGGTCTTCCTAATTCTGAGGAAGCGCCAGTCATCTGGCACTATGGCGACTTCTGGTATCTGTTCACCAGTTGGAATGCCGACAAAGCGTACTACCAGATTCACGTCGCTAGATCGTCGACGTGCGTACATCTTCGCTACTCTGTGCTGTCATTTTTTTCCATGTATGAATGAATATTCCAACAGGTATAACAGCGGCTACATCGGAGAAGCTGGGCTGGCCGCCTTGGATAATGGGGGAACTCTAATCCTTCCGGCGCATGATTTGGTTCGTGCAACGCGCATTTTTGTGTTTCGCAATTCTTTGTTCTTATCGTGGTTTAGATACTGGGTCCCGGAGGACAGGATATATTCGTTGACACGGATGGAACACCATACATAGTATATCGTGCGTTCGTTCTTCGTTAGCAGACGCGCATCCTAATGATTCTCGCAGACTACAAAGTGGGTACTGCCTTGACCCATCAGGTGGGCATTCTTTTTTGTGTGACACATACCGTGGCGGATTATTAACACAACACTAGATCGGCCTGAACAAATTGAACATGTCGACCGGATGGCCGGTCGTAATTTAAAGTTTCCCGTTAATCAGAGGTGCCTGTTTACTAGATATTGATGATGGTTCAATATCGGGGGACGATTTTAAATATATATGTTGCAGAGCCTACCGATTGGGTGCTTTCCGCCTTGGCCATTGAGACAATCCTCCGCGGAAGACCTGAAACGCAATTGTCGTTGCAATGAAAGACCAGGAAAAAACCTTGGAGCAAGTTGGCAGCTGCTTCCGCAACGGGTTACTGGTAGCATGAGGATTCGCAAAGAACTTCAGAATAAATTGAGCCGCTCCAGACCACTTAGCAGGAGCGTGAACGGCAGCGGCCCGGTTACTAGTAGCCGACAGTTTGACGTGTCCTGTCACCTTGTTACCTCTCTGCACTCCAACCTCTTGCAGATGGTCATCGAATTTCGCCAGTCCTCGTACTTGTGAGGCAATATTTGGCCACGGAAAATACCCATTCGACTAGAATTCGACCGTCCCAACTCTGACACAGTGACACCGGATGCTGCGGGTCCGATGCGGTAGCCCGCCGAGGTCAGCTTGCGAGCCGGGCTGAGTGGGAGGCAAGCAAGTGGAAGGCGAAAGAGACACGCTCGCCGTCATGCTGTGTAGGTTAGATAGCCAGCGATCTGATCTACACAGCCTCATCTCTTCTGCATGCTCGTCGACGCCCTCAAGGCATCCTCCTCGACTCTCGGCTCTCTTCGGCCCCACCCGCTCATTCCCTTCTTTTTTCGCTCACGCTTGGGTCGCGCTGCGTCTCGTCTCGGACCCTCGTGCCTCTTGCGTACAGGTTCGGCCGTTTCCGCGTTCCGTCGCTTCCCGTTCCGACTTGCCCTCTCCGGTGCTTCCCGTTCGAGGGACCAGTCGGCCGGGACGGCGGTTCCCCCGCGCGCACACACACACGCCTTCGTCCCGCTCTCACTCTCCAGCGGGCGCTTAGCACCCGCACCTTTAGCTGGCCCACGCCTCCCCCACTCTGACATTGCCTTAAAAGGCATATCTAATCTAATCGCCTCACGTGCTGCCCGGAGCCGCCTCCCACTATCTCTACACGCTCGCTGAAGACCACCTAGACGTGGCAGCTATTGTCGAGTGGTTGTGGTAGCTCATGCCTTCGCTTAGCGTGCTGTAGGTCGTGGGTTCAATCCCGGTTACTGTATCAGTTTTTTTGTGCGGGTTATGCTTTCTTTTTGGCCACCTCCCTTTACCTTTCAGCGCAAGCCCCCGCAGCAGCTTCGCTGCTACACTTCTTTTCAGGTATCCCGTGCCATAAATCACCTGAGAATGTTAGGAAAAATGTTGATCAGTACAAAATTAATATTACAGCTCTGCGAAGTGCGACACTGCATCAGGAGGTGTACCACCCAGTCATCTCAGCGAGTACAGATGGGAGGTTGAGCTGCAGGGTCCGCCCAGTTTGATCATCTTCCTCTGTATTCCACTATGAACCCGCATTTTAGCTTGTTTTAACCCAGAAATTAAGGAATATCTTGAATAATCTTATTGAGATGCTCCATCAGGTCTGAAGATGGTTCTGGGAGCCAAAACATCCTTCTTAATGATATTAATACACCAATACTTTTTTATTCTCTATTTTTTGACACATTTAGAGTTGCGTTGAAGACGCGTCCTTCATACACGTGATGGGAAACCATCACGTGATTGTCAGAGTGGGGGGAGGCGAAGGGGGTCTCGCACCTTTTCTCCTTCTCTCCTCACCGTGTCACCTTGAGGACTCCACCTATCTTGCCAAGGATCATTAGTCTCAAGCTGTCGCATCCGCCTGCAAGCCTGAGTTGCTGCGGTCATCCCGTCATTCTCCACCGCTTTGAAGCAGGTTTAAATTGCATTACCGCTTGAAATGGTCCTTTACATAACGACGTCCAGTGATGAGTATCGGTGCTGGTAAGTCACGAATGCGACTCGTTTCTCGCTCCATGGGCTGCGGATTGACAAGATGCTTTTTTGCCATAGGTGGAGCGATCGCAGTAACATACGATCGTTATCACGTAGTCCATGCACCTATAAGCTATAAAACGCCTCCGTTGTGACAGCGCGTTTCACGAACACCATGAAGGGTCTGGATAGCTCCCTTGTCGTCCTTCTTTGTGCTTTACTCGCAGAATCGCAAGACACCGCGCGGAAGGCGGCCTGTCGTACCGTACCGGGCAGTCCTGGGTATCCCAGTGCTGCTGAGTGGGATGCATTCAACGCGACCGTATTTGGGCGACTGGTCACTGTGGTCCCATCGGCAAAATTTTGTACGACCCTCCCCGGTGGTGCTTGCACGGACGACCAGTGGGCTAGCGCGCTCTTCCGCTCGACCATTCCAGGGGCTATGGATCAAGTGAGTTCCGTCACTTATTCGGAATGATCTTTGCGTCTGAAACGTGTTCATTTTAGGTCAATTGGGAGCAGGTATGATGAACAATTCCTGAAATTTAATCCACCAACGTCGATTACAGGGTTATGACCTCAGCCCTCCCTCCCTGTGTTTGCGAAACGGGACTACTTGTGGCCAGGGGGATGTCCCTCTTTACTCGGTTGAAGCAGAGACAGTGGAGGATATACAGGTGCTGCCGCAGGTTTCACTGGCACTCGCGGACGTTATTAATTCTTCTTCCAGGCCGCGGTCAAATTTTCGAGTGCCCATAATCTACGAGTGGTTTTAAAATCTTCCGGACATGATGGTCTCGGACGGTCCACTGCCCCAAACTCTCTCCTCATTCACACTCATAATTTTCAAAACATTTCCTTTCAAGACTCGTTCTTCGTCGGATCCAAGGATATGGGATCTGTCGTTACCCTGGGAAGCGGAGTTTACGCCCACACGCTTTACGAGCAAGGTAAAGCGAACGGAAAGATCGCGGTCGGAGGTTCGGCGGCCACCGTATGCAATGCAGCAGGATGGATACAAGGCGCGGGGCACTCGGCCATATCACCGACTTTTGGACTGGGAGCCGACAACGCCCTTGGTGAGGTTCAAATTTCGCTCGGAACGCCCCGCTAATATGTCGACTTTAGAGTTTGATATTGTCGTCGCGAGCGGTGAACTGCTCAAAGTCAATGCAAACTCACATGCAGATCGTCAGTGCTTTCCTTTGGTTTCATGTACACCCTTGAACAAATTTTAGTGTTTTATGCTCTGCGCGGGGGAGGCGCTGGAAGTTGGGGTGTGATTGTCTCAGTGACTTTTCAAGCCTACCCGACTTTCAATGCTACCTCAAGTGTGATTATTCTCGGTGCAGAGAATGACACCGTCGCGTCGTCCCTGGCCACCCTTCACGCTCAACACATTTTCGACTGGGACTCGGTGCACGCGGGCCAGTACTTCTGGTTCCTGAAGAATGGCACTTCGGCAGACGCACCCTCCATCCTGCTGTTAAACACGTACATGCCCAACACGACCACTTCGCAAAGCGTTGCGCTGTTGACACCGTTCCTCAACGCATCGCTGGCGCTCCCCGGCGTGGCGCTGCTATCGCAGAACTTTACATACAGCGATATCAATGACGCGCTCTACCAGGCCGACGACAGCGTAGGGAGTAACTTTGTTTTTGGGTCCAGACTTATTCCAGCGGCGACATACCGCGATTCTCCGGCCACAATCGGGAAGGCGTACAAGCAGCTTTTGGCAAGCGGCGCCACTACGTATGTTCTTCACCCGCTGTTATTATTATTCTTCAATTTCTCATGATTTTAGGATCCTTGGGCATCTCGTCGCTGGAGGTTCGAGCTAATTCCTTTGTACCTTCACAGTTCTCAAACGCATCTTTATTTTTAGGCAAAGTAGCCGAGAATGCCAAAATCTCGTCGGCTGTTCACCCCGCATGGCGAACAGCAAAGGCCCACGTTTGTACATTCTCCCTTGTAGACGGACTTCGCTGAGTCGCAGGCAGGTTATAGTTACAACAGAGTGGGATGACTCGGCGTCACTCGCGGAAATCAATCAAATCCGGCATTTCTTCCAGAAAGTCCAGGTCCCTATTTTCGACGAGATGACAGGCCCTAATGCCGGTGCATATTCTAACGAGGCGGACGTACTCGAACCTCACTTCCAGACCACGTTCTTTGGCCCTCACTATGCCAAGTTGAGCGCGATAAAGAGGAAGTATGATCCTGAAGATCTATTTATCGTTGGTGCCGGTGTTGGAAGCGAGCGCTGGGACGAATGGGGCTTGTGCAGAGTGTGAAGCCTTGAATGATAATAATTCTCACTCTCACTGCAGAGTTAATCCCTCTTCGCACAGAAAAATGTTACATGCACATCTGTTTTAACCGTGGGCAAAGATGCTGCAATTCTTTCAAATGAAGCTTAATGAAGACTTCGATGCAGTTGAGTTAATTTCACTGAGATCCGTGTCTCGATTCAAGGCACCGAAGAACGTTGGCGTATTCATCGTATTCATCATTGTGAAAGGTCACTATTCAAAATAAGCGGCGCCGCGGCGCGTCTACGCCTTGACTCTCTGGAACCGCTGCTTTTTGCGCGGCGACGTCCGCGTTGGAAGGGCCGCGATCTGCCGGCCTCCGTCGACGTATTCCTCGTCGCCGTCGTCTGATACTTCGTCGTTCTCTCCATCAGAATCCGAGCCGTGGTCCCTTTCTCGTTTCCCTAATTTCATTGCCGATTTCTTGGACTTCTTCGGTTTGGGATGCTTCTCATAATAAAGCAGTTTGTCGAACCAATCCTTGGGATACCCCACACATTTCAGGGTCGAGAAGGGAATTTCGAGGCGACCATCTTTGAGGGCTTCCATAATGCCGGCGGAACTGTGTTCAATTCGGTTACTAGGTTTCAGGTGTTCGCTGGCTTTTTCGAGCCAGTCTTTGGCCTTTAACTTGTCCTTTGCCCAATTAATATTCCGAACTTCCCGAGGAAGCAGAGGAATGTGGTGAGCAGCGATATTTCCCCAATGGAGGTAATCATACGTTCCTAACAAGCGCCAGTTGTTGCTGCAAACGGACTCAGAGCGAATCCAGCTATATAAAAGTACATCTGGACCCACATTCCCTCGCCAACGAAAACATTAATAGGCTCAGGCGCGATAGGACATTTAGTCATGTCTAAGAATGCCATACCATCCAGACCGGGACTTATAGGAAGAGCATTATTGCGAGCTCGTTCAAATGTAACGCTATTGAAAATGTCTCGGCTTCGAGAATCACTCCGAGCTCTGGAAGCAGAACTCACAAAGGCGTCTTTCCGGGTTTTCCGGGTTTCGGCTTCCAATGGTGACGGCAATCCTGAGGTCCTCCTCCGAACGCCTTGTAAACGTTAGTACACATCCTCGCCGTGGCAAAATGGGGGACTGTACATCGCGGATGACCTTCCTCGTGAATCCGCGATTGTATTTTTCATCCACTTGGACATCAACATTCCAGATATCGAAGTTTCGATCCTCGGATTTGATCAGTATCACCCGCTTGAACTAGTTGGGTTCGCCCTCTTCCTTATTACAACGTCTATCGCCCCCTCTCTAGGTTCAATCGAGTTCGAATCACGGTTGTGAGGAGCATTCTCAGTGGCGTCAAGTACGGGAGATAATGGGTCTCTGGATGGCTCGTCGTTGGTGGCAGGACCAGGACTCGAGGCGGAAGAGGTTAACGGCGAAGGCAGCATATCAGCCATGTCAGGCGCTCCGGAACGATTATATTCAGTTTCCTCATCATCGGAGATGATCTTGAGTGCACAGTTCAGCGATGCGCAACGAAAATACTTAGATGCGAAATTCACCAGTATAGGTTCCTCTTGTGCATGCTTCGTCTGTAATGGTTGAGGGTCCTTGAGAAGATGAACTCGAAATCCATCTCAAGTTATCGGGTACTAACCTCTCGTTTGACTTGGAGGTTTTTCAAGCGGGCCACCTCGGTTTCCAGCGACTCTATCTTGGCAAGATCGAGCTCCCGTTTTTGTTCAAGTCTCTTGTTTTCGTTACTGAGCGCAACAATCTCTGTTACTTGCTTCATCTCTTCTTTCTCCTTCTTTTTGAGCAATATCCGCAGCACCGCAATCTCAGAAGTGGCCGAACATTCCGAATCAACGTTCTCGACTTTCAAGCGCGGCGCAGTGGTCCCGAGGGTAGCTGATTGTTCGACCTTGACCTTCCGGTCAGTGGAAGCATCTGGCTCTTTGAGATAGGGTTCAGCCATCGAACGAGGTTCACGCGGAAGCGTTCGTCAAGGCAAAGGAAAGAAAGTTTGAAACAGATGAGCGTAAATTAGTACGAATACTTATGTAATCGTTCTTAGTATTTGTACACAGCCAAACACCACACCTCGCCCAAACACGGTCCTGCATTAATGAACTTATCAAATTAGTGGCTGTGTCAAGTTTCATTAGCTTTTTGTGATCACAATTTCAAAATCCATTAGATGGCACAAATATGAGCCGGAACATCAGTATAGTAATCTAATGAAAATAGTGGCAGTGCTTACATCACAGAATCCGATTTCCGTTTTATGGCTTTATGAGTACACACATGCCCTCGACTGACCACCAAAAGATCTATCGGAAGACTTGTCCTCCCATCCCAGTACTCTAAAATTGCAAGGAAATCAACATTTCTGGCGAAATGGACACATTTGTGTCTGTTGCCGGTATCTTTCAGCCGTGTTTAGTCAAATACATCAATGACTTGATATTTATTGTAAATGGGGAGGATTCTGTATCTGCCGCGTCCATCCCAAGCTCCTTCTCATTCTGGCTACTTAAGCGTCATTCGTCCGTCACGGCTGGGTGGACGCCATCTCATGCCGCTGGCATGCATCAATGATCAGATCACGGAAAACTGTCGGCATGCCTGCTGTTTCGAATTTTTTGACATCGCGAGGCATGAGCGATCGAGCAGATAGGGTTTGCGGATGAGCCGACGTCTGAGATCAATTCCTCCTTGTCTTCTCCTCCCATGTCCATCGCAGCAGGACGTTACTGGTGTCCACCAAGCTGCTCAAATCTTTCTTGAATACTGCATTATTTGGCCTCTCGTCTCGTTTACTCTTCCTTGGTGGTTCTGCTCCTATCTGGTTTTGTCATCTTACTCCTCAACGTCACTACACCCTGCCTACCTAACAACCACTTCGTTTCAGCTCGAAATATTGATCACTGTCGCGGGACTTTGGGCCATGTCACTGTGCTATTCAAATCCTGCCTTCAAGTGAGCATTCCGTTTATCCGGCCTTCGCGTCGGCCTGCCGTTTGTGCATTCCGTATTGAGTTTTGCCTCGGACTTCCCGTCATTCTACCGTGCTCCCACTTATATTCAGCTTTTGGGCTCTTTGTCTTGCTGCATTGCCGTTCATATCCAGCCTTTAAGCACCGCCATTCCCATCCGGCTTCGCGCACGCCACGTTCCACTTTTACTCGAGCCTTCGGATAGCCTGTCTTGTTCAGTCTTTGGGCATCCCACCCTCGCGGCAATCCGCTTTCCAACTGTCCGGCAATCTGTAACGTTAACCTCCGCTTCATTGTGCCGGCTTTATTTTCCGCCGTCAATAACCTTTAAGTGTGCAATTGGAAGCTAGCCGCGGCCTTATTTTCCTCCGATGCGACCTTAAACTTGCTGCTACCTTGCCCACAAACATTTTTTCTGTTACGACGAAATTCAAATCATGCCCCTACGCAGCCCTGTTTAATTTCTCATCCACTGAAACCATTTGATCCACGATATCGTTAGGGGTCCAAGACACCAGCCAATATGACAATATTTCAAGATAAATTTCAGCCCGAGTTGAATTTATTCCCGAGACGCGACACTCCGGTCACCCAGATTTTCATGGTAATGTTCAACTTGTTTCAGGTACACTTGTCTGATGCTCTCTCTTATGCCGGTTTTAATTTCAATTGTTTGACTTCTCGCACCCTGATAGCTACAGCTCTGCGTTGAACTTATCTCAAGGTATTTCCCTCTTTCTTTGGCTTCCCGTCAAATTTCGGTGTCTACACGACCATTGGATCAGTCATGCAAATGACAACTGCGACTCTGAGTCGATCTGACCAGGAATCAATCGCATCGACCAACCATAATGTCAACGCTGTGGCCCTTGGTGCAGTCATTGCCTTCGACTTCTGCTACAATTCTGCTTCAATCATCTCTTCAAAGTCTTCGAATTACGTGTACTGTACGTCTCGAAACATCTCTCCTAGCGACACTTCAAATTAAAACAACCAAAATATTCAAGTGTTATCTACTCCTGCCGTGGCTGCAATCAACCTCAGTGCGACCATGCTGCTAGCTGTATTCCACTTTCCTATGCGGTCAAAATTGTTCATTACTCTCAGTCGCGGACCTGATTTCGCCGACGTGTTGTTATTTCTCATGTTTTCAACATTCGGGGGATTTTTCGGTGTCTCCAGTGCACTGTCCAATATCCACTTGGATGCTGGGCCTCACGGCCACGATGGGATGGAGCACGGACCGAATCCACAAACCGGCCTCATCCAGTATGTCTTTACTAGAAGAGGTCTTACACTAATTTTCAACAACACACAACTCTTGTTGCAGCATTGTCAGTGTCAGACCGTGTGGCTGGCTTCCTCGGGTTCTTTGTCACCGAATCTCAGCACAACTTTGTAGTAATGTATGTCAACAAAGTTGAAAAAAAAGAAAAACCCAAGTATTCGTAACTGCCGCGCGCCTGCTGCGATGGCCCGCACCCACCTAGTAACAGCTGATAAGCGAGGCAATCTGATATGATTAGATTAGCTCTGTCTTACGGCCTTGATGTTTCCTCATGCTTCCCGGGACAGAAATATCCTTCCTAAGGCACGTGTAAGAGCGCGCTCACTCGTATCTCTCGACCTTCTCCTTGATCCCAACCTCATCCGTCCATGCTCAGCCTTGGCCCCGGTTCTGCATGTGATGTGTACTTGGAGCCCTTCGGTGCGGAGTCGAAGGCTCCCTGTTCAATAACCTGCGGCCATGTTTTCTGTGTCAAGTTCGTAGCAACGAGCCTTGGACACCAGCTCGCTAATTTTACTCTTTGTCTTTGTAGCTGCTTGCAGCAGGTCTCGCGACTCACTTGCCCGCTATGTCGGACCCCCTTCGACCCGCGACACACCATAAGACTGCAGATTGACCTCGATTATATATCGCCCTTCTCTCCGGATGTCCCCCTCTCCTCCAACTCCGACGAGGGAGCTCGCCATTTGCAGGACCGGATCACCGACCTCGCTGCGAATGGTGCAACAAAGACACAGTCAACTCAACTCACGGAAGAATGTCGAAGATTCTTGCAAACTGTACCCAAGGGCATGGTGAAGACTTGAATACTTTTTAGCTTTCATCGATGACCTTCGTTTAGTATCCAGATCTGCGAACGTCTTACAAGATGCTAGCTTATATGTGCCATGTTAAACGCAATTTCCTCGATCAAGGTCGCGAGCTCAAGGCCGTGTCGCAGGAGGTCGACCGGCTTAAAGCAGCTCTCGAAGTTCTGAAATTCGAGAAGAGGCATTTGGAGCAAGCCTTATCCACCGAGCGCGATAGCTTCTCCTCGGAGTGCGAGAGATTGCATATCCAACTGGACAAGGCGCAAGCGCAGATGCAGCTTCTTACGGAGTGAGTCTACCTTTCCCTAGTTTCCGTCGCCAAATTCTGACCACTTTGCCCAGGCAAGTAAGCGTGAATTATTTTGACGCTAGTTCATCCATGAACGTTCAATTAGAACAACAACGCTCAAAATCAACTCATCCTCTTGAACGAGGAGGTCCAGCGTCTTCGTTCCGAGGATAAGTTCTCGTCTCCGGAGGGCGTCACGACTCCCACAGAACGAGCCGATCTGATTCTCGATGCGCTCCCCCAAGTTCGTTGATCTCTTGTGCTCATCGATCTGGAGAAACTGGAGTAACCTTCGAACGAATAGAATTTGATCATCTATGCATTTCATCTACGACTGCGACGTCTTCAGTACGTTTCCTTCGTTCAACTGATCCGAGCACAAATCTTGACCGTTTTTCATTTAGGGCCTTGAATGAGAGCGAGTGGAACTCAGGATCCGAATTCCTGACCGCTCTCTCACATTACTGCGCCAATGTGAAGAGTCTACTGGGAATGGTGAAGGAGTCGGCAGAGGTGCTCTCTTCTGTGATGCCTGTTTTGCTGTTTATTGATACTCGGAAAAGAGTTCCTCAGCTCACACAATCGCAACAGATCTATACGAGCACATGTGCAACGACCTCTCAGCCATTGTAGCAAGATTGGTTATTTTCCTCCGCAATCAGGCATCATACAAGCAGTTTTTAGCCTGCCGCGGTCCGGAAGCCCAACGCCTTGTGGATTTTTTGCAAGATGTAAGCGCTTCAAAGTTGATTCAAACGCTGCTTTCGACCGAATGCACAGTTGCTCGATCTCGACTCCTTTTCTGCCACTAAGCCGCTGATATTCCAGGCTCTGCGGCAGCTTTCCCGGCCTTCAGGGCTACATCCTCGTTGCTCTGCTCTCTCTGAGCTGCAAAGACTCGGACAACAGGTCACGGGTGGAGGATTCGGAGACATCTGGAAGGGACTAGTTGATGGGCAAAATGTTTGCGTCAAAGTCATGAGGATCTTTGGGGAGTCGAACATTACCGCTGCCGTCAAGGTTTTGCTTCCTCAGCTCCCATGTGAATTCAGTTGAATTGTTATCAAGGAATTCGGCCGAGAAGCTGTTATCTGGCGCCAGTGTATCACCCGAATGTACTGCCCTTCTTCGGGTTATACTACTTGGAAGACAGGCTGTGTTTAGTCTCCCCCTGGATGGGGAATGGCCACGTTATGGAATTTATGAAGAACCACAAGCTTACCGACACAAAACGTCTCTCACTTGTAAGTCTGGCGCGTTGGACTGAACTTTATTGAATGATTACTCGTGGCAGATTTTGGACGTAGCCCTTGGACTTAGGTATCTACACGGACAAAAGGTAGTACATGGGGATTTAAAAGGAGTATGGCATTCGTATTTCCCTCTTACTTTCACTGACGCAGGGATAAGCTTAATATCCTTGTAACGCCTTCGCACCGGGCGTGCCTCGCTGACTTTGGGGTCTCATCACTCGCTGATGATGTAACTGTGCGATTCACTCACTCGACGGTAACGGCACGAGCAGGTACAGCATAATCTCCCGCAGCCAGACTTCATACAGTATTTTCTCATGCGCCAATCGCAGGAACTGCACGGTACCAAGCCCCAGAATTATTCCGCGTGGAAAATCCTGCCAAAATCCATTACGGCTCAGATATCTACGCCTTCGCTTGTGTCTGCTATGAGGTGCGCCAAATTTGCCTATAATCTTCGATGGCGAAATAATGCAACTCCCAAGATACTCACAGGGCAGGTCCCATTTCACCATTTGCAGAACGATATGGCCGTTATGATGAAGGTTGCTGTCGGGTCTCGACCCCTGCGGCCAACCCTCGCCACACCGATGCTTCGCAACCTTTGGAAGCTGATGCAAACGTGCTGGACAGGACTAGCCCACAAGCGTCCAACGACGTCCGAGGTTGTCGAGCAGCTAGAAGACCCTTCAATTGGAGCGACACTGACACCTTTCACGGCTGACTGGGATGAAGAATCCACGTCCAAATTCCGTCGCTCGCTTCAAGCCGAACCTCTTCTACCGTCGGTTGCGCAGATTCGGGGCATGCTTTTCGACGATCGTACGCCCATACTTATTCAAAGTCCTATCTTATTTTTTGATCTAGTGTTGCAGAGATTTTTCAAGATTGAAATTTTGCTCTCAGGCAGAATATAACGGCAGTGTCGACTGACCGGGCAGAAGTGAGAACATGTGCTAAGCGGAGGATCAGATGTAACTCGTAAAATATAAATTCAGTAATTTCAGAAGAGGCTACGTTCAAACTAGGCCCAGGTGAACCAGGGTTTGTATCGTACGTCGACGTCCCTGACCCTCATTCCTTTGTAACTTGTAAAGCTGTCTTTATTTCTGGGAACAGTAGCCGAGAATGCCAAAATCTGGTCGGCTGTTCACCCCGCATGGCGGACAGCGAAGGCTCACGTTAGTACATTTTTCGTTCAAGTCACTTGCGGACTTATCTGAGCTTCCGTACTGTCGGGTTGTTCTTCCTTTTGGCCCGGAAGAATGTCATTGGAACGTTTGTTTTGAACCGTGGGCAAGGATGTTGCATTTTTTCAAAAGACTTCGGTGCCGTAGATAATTTCACTGAGGCCTGTATATCGATTCAAGGCACCGAAGAACGTCGGCGTATCCGTGATTGCGAAAAAGCTCTATTCAAAATAAGTGGCGCCGCGGCGCGTCTACAACTCGACACTATGAGACCGCTGCATTTTGCGCGGCGACTTGCGCGTGGGAAGGGCCGCGATCTGTCGCCCGCCATCCAAATATTCCTTATCGTCATCGTCAGATTCTCCGCCTCCGTCGATCTCTCTGTCAGAATCCGAGTTATCCTCCTCCGAGAACGGTTCGGGCGTCTCTTCCACCTTCACCTTGCCCGTTCCTTTCGCCCGCTTCTTTGGGGATCCCTTGGCCTGACCGCGCCCTTGCCGCTTCCCCAATTTTACTGTCGATTTCTTGGACTTCTTTGGTAGCAGATGCTTCTCGTAATAAAGCAGTTTCTCGAACCAATCTTTCGGATACCCCACGCATTTAAGAATGGTAAAGGGAATCTCGACCCGGCCATCTCTGAGAGCCTCCACGATGCCGGCCCGAGTGAATGGGATCTTCTGACCAGCTTTCAGTCCCTTGTTGACGGCGTTGATCCATCCTTCGTTGAACATCCCATCGACCCAATTATTCAAAACACCTGGCGGAAGCAGAGAAATGTGGTGAGGGGCGATATGTCCATAGCGGAGATAATCATATGTTCCCGACAAGCGCCAATTGTTGCTGCGAATGGAATGGAATCAGAACAGCTAAGTATGGGTCAACTTTCAACTCACGTTCCTTCGCCAACGAAAAAAATTAACGGGCTGCGGCGTCAAAGGACACGTCCTCACTCTGGCAAATACCATGCCGTGCAGACCGGGACTTGTAGGGAGAGCATTATTCCACGATCGGTTGAATGTAGCACTATTGAGGACGTGAGATTCACTCCGCCCAACCAGCATAGAACTCACAAAGGCGTCTTGTCACCTGGTCCGGGTTTTCGCTTCCAATGGTGATAGCAAGACTGAGGCCCTCCTCCGAATGCCTTGTAAACATTAGTACACCCCTTCGCTGCCACAAAACCGAATGTAATGCATACATCGCCGATGACCTTCCTTGTGAATCCGCGATTATATTTTTCGTCCACTTCAACCGTCGGTCCCAAATGAAATCCGTCAACATTCCAGATATCGAAGTTTCCGTCCTCGGACTTGATCAGCGTTACGCGCTTGAACTGGTCGTCTTCGCCCTCTTTTTTGATCACGACGTCTATCACCTCCTCTTTAACCTTCACTTTAGTTTGAACGGACGAGTCTGAATTGCGGTTATGGAGAGGATCCTCAGTAGCGTCAGGCAAGGGAGACCAGGCATCTCTGGACGGTTGCCCGTTGCTTGGTTCAGGAGAAGTCGGACCAGGGCTCTGCGGGGTAGCTTCGAGAGAAGGCTGGACATCAGTCATGGCAGGCTCTCCGGGGTGACTATCTTCAGTTTCCTCGTCTTCAGAATCTAGGACCTTGAGCCCAAGTTTTAGCGGACAGATACACATTGACAATGAACAAGACTTGTATTCACCACCATAGCCTCCTCCGGCGCATGCCTCTTGTTTCGCAAATCAATGCGGTTAGGGTCCTTGAAAAAGTGAGCATTTCAAAGATTCACGTTTTATACGAGTCGGTGCACTGACCTCTTTCTTAACTTGAATTTCTTGAGGATCTTTCAAGCGGGCCACCTCGGCTTCCAGCGCTTCTATCTTAGCAAGGTCGACCTCCCGTTTCTGTTTAAGCCTCTTGTTTTCCTTATCAAGAGCAAGAAGCTTTGTTTCCGAAGCTATTTCTCGCGCCAGAGCTTGTTCTTCCTTCTTTTTCAGCAACGCCTTGAGCACCGCAATTTCGGGAGTCGTTGAGCACTCCGATTCGACCTTTTCGACTTTCAAGCCTGGCGTGGTAGGTTCAACCTTGACCTTCTGCTCGGTCGGAGCATCGGACTCTGTAGCGCGGAGTTGAGCCATGGCAGTAAGTTACCAACCGTGAACAAATCAGCGTAAACAGCTGGGCGGCATCTGCGCGGCAGCTTCCGAAATCTGATACGATTAGATTTTTTTTCCCATGATCGGCGGCCTCCTGAAGTCACGGAATCGCGATGAAGTCGTGCTCCAGCTCCTTGCTGCTTATCGCTGCAGCAGCATGCGTCGCTCTGGCTGCTCAATACCCTTTGCAATACCTTGAACATGATACCTGGGACAAAGATCCCGATGTCGACGCGACGGGAAACCGGATCTTTACATCCGTCAGTGAGCTCATGCAGCTTTGGCCGGGCACTGTCGTGGTCCAAGGTAAATGATTTTCCTTGCATCAACAAGCCAATTTTGAATTCGACTCAAGGCCACTCATTCGCACCGTGTACCATCCCTCTCGGCACTGTGTTCTACCATGGTCGCGGCGACGAATACATGCCTACCGTGCCCGAATGGCTAGCATTCGACTTCGAGCACTCGTATTTCTTCGCTTGGGGACAAGATCCACATGTCCTCACTCTCGTCACGAAGCGCGAGCTGCGTGTCCTTGACTTTGACGGCCTCAGTGCGCACCTATCCACGGAATCCCAATCAATCATCATGTACGGCGAAGTACGGTCTGGCGGAATTCCGACATCCGAACTCGCCGGGCGCCTCTGTGCGTGGGCTGCCAAGAACGGAATTGACGGCTTTATCCGCATGGAAGAACACTTCGAACTAATCGAATGCGACTTTTCGTCCTCGTTCGACTTGCTGTCGTCTCTCCGAATCATCCCTCAGGACGAGCGAACCAAAGAGGGCGGCCGCTTCCCTGCTCAACGCCCCGAAGGCTGGATCGGTTCCCTGCCGACCGACTCGAGATCGGACGTAGACGTCGCGGGAAAATGGCACGACCGCGCCCCGGGCGAGACGCGTGTACGCGTGCAGTACGACAAGTTTGTTTCCTTCTATGACCCCGCTGTAACCAGTCTCGTCGCCTCGCGACGCGGAAAGCCCCGCGAAGAGCAAACCCTGAAAGCTCTCTCGAAGGCGGATGCACAGATGAAGCTCGAAGAGCTGGAGACAGCGCTCGCACGGCCATGGAACGGGGGCAGCGGGGTCGATTGGGGGAGCATCGTCCACGTTGTGGTCGAGCGATACGGCGAGCGGCTTGAGGTCCTTGCGCATACTCTCTCTTTCGACTCCGCGTCATCGTACGAGGTCGCGTACAAGGCGCGCCAGCAAGTTCTAATCATGCTCACTTCGTTCTTTACGGCTTCAAATACCCCCGGCACGGAGGGTGCCACGAATAAAACGTGGCTCACGCCAGTCGTTGAGCGTTGTGCATCCACGCACACGCGGGGCTTACCGGCGAACGACCTGCTCACACCGCAGGAAGTCCTTATCAGAAGCGCGGTCGAGGACGTAATGCAGCAGATTTGCAGGCGTCTAGCGCGGATGTTCTCGCTCTCGTATGATATCGAACTTGAGGACAAGAGGGTTCATGCGTCGAGTGTTGTGGGTGCAATGCAGCTGGAAGTGAGCAACCTTATGACGTGGCTCGACTGGACGCAGGTCTGGGTGAAGTGCACGCCCGCGTGCACGACAGAGGTGCGTGTTCACTTTCGGGAGACAATAGATTCATTTATAACTGTTCGGACGCAGGAATTGTGCCTGATCCCTCACCGTGGACTATGGGGAGGTGGCGGCGACCGCCGAAAGCCAGAATGCGTTCGCAAGCCTAATACATTATAGATGCTTCGGAATTTCATTCCATACACCGTGACGCTACGTGTACATTTGCCCCTTAATGAACATCATATGCGCTTAGCGCGCTCCGCATTTCTTGCCTTGACAGGCAATGAGCTACACTGAAAGTCGTTGCATCGTAATGATATCAGACAGGGGAGAAAAGAACAAACAAAGAACTCACAGAGTGACAGGAATAAGTGGAAGTGAACTCGTCGCCTCCAAATTTCTGATACGGTTCCGTTCCAGGCCGATCCGAATCAAAATCTCCGCAATAGAAACACACCCGGCACAACTCGTCCTCGTCCAGCAACACCTCGACCTCAACCGCTTGGCGTTCTCCACCTAACTCCGCCGTCATCTGTTGAGTGCGTCCGGTGCGTCTCAATGGCGCTTTGGGCCCGATGGCCAACAGAGCAGCGAGGAGATCCGACCACGGCTGGGGCCGTCTGTCCCAGTCGCTGTCGAACCAGAAGCAAGGTCGGTTTGTTTCGGAGTAGGTAATGGCGTCGGAGGTCGACGTCGTTGAATGGTTCAGGTGCGCGAGCTGGCGCGTTTCGAGGAATCCGTTGCCTTTGGGGGTGACGAGAAGCCATTTGGTTCCATCGCGAGCAAGAGTAACGTCGAACGCGGCTTTCAAGATGCCTGGTGAGGAGAACGAGTACATTTTTGCTGTGAGGTTGATGCCTTGCCTGTGAAGGTTGTATATACTCTGTGGAGGTTGGGATGAAAGAGACTTGCGGTCGTTTTTCAAGTGCCCGACATTCTCACATTACCTACACCGCCATCGGAAAAACGATCTGCAAGGCTTGGCAAAGATGAGATTTTGATCCGCGTCATTTATCACGGAGTTCGTAACAAAGATGCGGATCCTTTCGGCTCCAAGGCGACCAGGCTCTCCAGCGCTACAGTTAGAGAGGAACACTGAAGTCGCTTTATGGACATGCCCTTGACTTAGTAAACCTTTCCTGCTCAAAATAGTGGGAGTCAAACTAACTGAACGAGTAGGCCGGGCATCTTGAGCATATCAGTCGTAAACTTAAAGCCGAGCATGTCCGCAATGCCCTGAAAACTCATGGTGCATATGACCCATTGCGACCGACTCGGTTGCCACCAAACTTTAGACTACCGCTGCAAATGCGTTCTGGGGGTCAGGTTGCGGAGCTCTGTCAAGCTCAGCTCGTTCAACGGTTGAAGTTACCAAAGACAAGAAATAGATGAAACAGCGATGCAAGAAAGCGGGGTAACAAACCTAGATCGTGGAACAGCATGAAACAGCCTCTAAGTTAATGAAACACTGTGAAGTCTGAAGTAGCAATAGGTAAGGCCTAAGGCTTGGCATCTTTGATTGATTTCTGAATCCAATTAAGCACCAGCGTATAAGAGGCGGAACTGCTCGGTGCATTCTTCATTCTTTCCTCTGGCTGGCCCCCCCCTTTTTTTTTTTCTCTCTTTATCTTCTTTTCACTTTTTCTGTCGCCTATCTTTTTCGAAATCCCTTCCTCAACATGAAGATCCCGTTCTCTATTCTAGTTGCCGTCATTCTTTCGCTCGACGCGTTTGCAGCCCCGATACCCAATACTCAGGTTGAGAATAATTCGGTGCGTGGCCATCAGTGAATAGCAGTTGCACAGATTCGAGAATATTCACGTTTAGGCGCTAGCGGTGCGAAAAACCGCGGCAGTGCGTCTAATCATGCTCGGTTAGGTTGGATGGTCGTTGACTGATGATTTGATTTTGTAGAAATCTGTCGCAGTATGCCTGTCTCCTAACGAATATTCCGAACTTCCCTCAGTAGAATTGTAGAAACCCGCTGCAAAGCCGGCACCAAAGCCTGCCCCTAAACCGGTAGCCGTGCGCATCTCTCATTTTTTTCAGTATTATACGTCGGTTACTCATGTATAGTTGTACTAGAAGCCGGCCCCGAAGCCCGCTGCTCCTCCAGCGAAGCCTGCCAAGCCCGCAGTTCCGCCAGCAGCTAAGCCGGCAGCGGTGCGCTCTGATTCCGATTCTAGACTCTCTGTCCCCTTATTCGGAAGGTGTAGAAGCCCGCCGCGAAGCCGGCAATGTCGCCCGCGAAGCCAGCAGCACCGGCGGCGAAGCCAGTGGAGCCGCCTGCAGCACCGGCGGCGAAGCCAGTGGAGCCGCCTGCAGCGAAGTCTGCCACTCCTGCCGCAAAACCGGCTACTCCTCCCGCGAAACCTGTCGCGTCGCCGGCAACGAAGCCCCCAGCGGTACGCGTCTCCCTCACTTTTAGTTTATTTTTGACTCAATCATAATCCGCTCGAAAGAAAGCGCCGGTTTCTGTACGTTTTCAATATATCTTCTCTCATTTTCACTCATTCCGGTTCAGAAAGCACCGACTCCAGCGACGACCAAGGCTCCTACTAAATCTGCCGCTCCGGAAGTGCGTGTGCTAATTCCTGCAGTCCGACACTTTCCAATTTCTATTTCTTTTTCCCACTCTGTTTCTATTGTAGCCTGCTGCTTCTTCTTGCCCCATTACACCAGCCGTCAAAACAACTGCAGCGAAAAAAGTGACGGCCAAGGCCAAGCGGATGCTCGATACATTCGTACGCAATGCACGCATCGCGAACCGCACGTTCTTTGGTCTGATCAAACCCCGTCTCACTGAGGGAAATGAGTTTGTTGGGTGGCATGGGACCAATGAGGTTTGTTACTAGTTAAGTCCTGCTTGTTCTTGGTTTACTTAACAGTTTATCCTTTTCTCCCCACGACAGGAAACGGCAGCCCTATGGGAATCGCGCGGTGAGATCGTTCGCCCGGTCACGAAAGAAGGGCAGACCAAAGGTAAATCCGGACTTGACGCTGAACTCGGACCGGGGCTTTACATCTCGGATACCCTCAGCGTGTGAGTGTATATTTTTCATTACTCTTTGAACCTCTCTTGATGATCACATAGCGCCGAAGCAGCAGCGGCCATCAATGCTCAAAACAACAAGCTCGCAGGGAAAGTGTGCGCCATCTTTGCAAAATCTTCGTCATCCTTCCGCGCATCACAGGATAAGGCAAGTCTTTCGTCGCCACCGATTTCAAATATCGAACTCATGTGCTCTTTTTGCAGGTTCAGATCCCCGAAGTCATCCGTGGCAACGCCGCCATCAAAGGCCAAGAACGCGCTTCGTACCTCGTTAATCTTCCGACACGCAACACGGGCGGCCCCACGTCTCTGCTCCTCGGTCCTCTCACCAGCTCAACCAATCAAATGCTTATCCCCGAGAGCCAGAACCCCAAATTCGAGGCACAGTGCTTCGACATTACTGGGTTGGATTCCGCAGATGCGGCGGCGTTTGAGAAGTCGAACGGCGCGGTGAGTATCTTGTATCATGCAGCTATAATTGGGGATGGTTAACCGATGTTTTATAGATCAAATACACGAGCGCATCGCTCATTTCTGAGTGGAAGATCAGGAAGGAGGACACTGAGCTTGCGCAGGCGACCGTCGCGGCGTTCGAGAAGCAATGTAAGGCATAAAGACGTGACGACGATTGGGTTTCGGTCACGTATTATAATCATACGGATCTATGTAAAGACTGTTTTATGATACTGTACACGAGAAATTTTAATAGCAAGCAATCCAGTGAGCCAGCCATGTTGTGAAGCACGGCGTAAGACATATTGGCTCTTGGATGCATAAATACTAGTGAACATTCCATAACATCATGTTTTTTGGGCACTTGTACGTGCGGATTGCAGCTGAACGAAAAGTTGAACTCGGAGATTGAAATCTTTGATGGCCGAGCAAGCAGGCCAGAACAAGTCCAATCAGAATAAAAAAACACATGCGGGATCTCACATACGGGCTGGATGGAGCAAAACATTATAGCCGCTAATGTCAGTGCAACTCAGATACGTTTCTCTTGTGTTTCCCGTGAGGTGATCGGAATGCCTGCAAACATGCATGTAACATTTTAGGTTGGAAACAATGCTCCCGTATTTAGAGGGATAAAATGTAAACGAGGCTTCTTTCACACCCTGCACAAGCCCCACTCATCCCACCGTTCGCTCCCAACGCCAGCCCCAACAATGAACAAATCATCGGGATCATATTTCTGCTTGATCGCGCTCAACTTGTCATAGTTAGGCCCAAAAAAAGTCGTCTGGAACGCGGGTTCCAGGACGTCCGCCTCGTTAGAATAGGACCCAGCGTTGGGTCCGGCGAGCTCTTCGAGGATCGGGACCTGGACGTTCTGGAAGAAGTGGCGGGCTTGGTTGATTTCCGTAAGCGAGGCGGAGTCGTCCCACTCGGAGCCAAGCACGAGCTACAAAGGATTCAAACGGAAGTATGAGTGAGGATCACGGAGATTTTATGGTACTGACATGTGTCTTGGCTGTCCGCCACGCGGGGTGAACAGCCGATGAGATGTTTGCGTTCTCCGCTACTTTACCTAGAAAAAAAACAAGGGATCGAAAAGAATTCATCACGAGGCAGAAATTAAGCCGAACCTCCGGCTACGAGATGCCCCAGAATCCTGAAAATGCATAGTCAGACATTGGCAGAAAAAAAAGCACAAGGCCAAAAACATACTCAGCGGCACCGTTTTCCAAAAGCTTCTCGTACACTTTCCCGACCGTGGACGGCGAGTCTCGGTATATTGAAGTGGGAATAAGCCTTGACCCCAACACCTCATTCGTCCCGACATTGTCGTCAGGCTGATACAGCGCGTCGTTGATATCACCATACGTAAACTCCTGCGACACCAGCGCTACGCCCGGGAGAGCCAACGACGCATTGAGAAACGGCGCCAGCAGCGCCTGGCTCTGCTCAACCGTCGTGTTGGGCATGTACGTGTCCAGGAATAAAATAGACGGCGCGGAGGTACCGGTCCCGTTCTTCAGGAACCAGAAATATTGCCCCGCGTGCACGGAGTCCCAATCGAAGATGTGCTCGGCGTGGAGGGTGGCGAGGGACGCGGTGACGGTGTCATTCTCTGCGGCCAGATAAATCACGCTGTGGGTAGCATTGAAAGTCGGATAGGTATGGAAGGTCGCAGAAACGATGATGCCCCAGCTCCCGGCGCCACCCCCGCGCAAGGCGTAGAACACTGCAAGCTGTTCAAGACGTATCCAAGGGAGTTTAAACACGGAAACTGACGGTCCGGATACGAGTTTTGATTCACTTTGAGCAGTTCGCCGCTAGCAACGACGATCTCGAACTCTGGAAGCAATATACTATTAATAAGTCGTTCTCAGCGAGACTCAAATCTCACCGAGAGCATTATCAGCTCCTAGTCCGAAGGTCGGCGACAAGGCGGAGTGCCCTGCGCCTTGCACCCACCCTCCAGCAATACACACCGTTGCCGCTGAGCCCCCCACCCCAATCTTCCCGTTGGCTTTTCCTTCGGTGTACATCGACTGTGCAAAGGCGCCGCCGCCCACAGTGACGGTCGATCCCATATCGGTGGATCCGATGAAGAATGAGTCACTGAAGGAAACGTTTTGGAAGTTACGCGTGCGGATGAGGAGAGAGTTCGGGGCGGTGGAGCGGCCGAGGTAGTCGTGGCCTGAGGATTTTACGGCGAGGCGGAGGTTGTGGGTGCGAGAGAAGTTCACTGCTGCCTGGAAGGAAAAATAGTCAACGACGTGCAAGCATGTGTGATATGGGATTGAAGCACCTGTATGTCGGCGACAGTCTCTGCTTCAACTGAATAGAGAGGGACGTCCCCCTGGCCACAGGTAGTCCCATTTTGCAAACACAGAGAAGGAGGAGTAAGGTCGTAACCCTACGGCCATCCGTGGTCAATCAAAATCCTAGATCATCGTCATTAATTCATAAGTACCTGCTCCCAGTTAGGCTAAAAGTATCTCAAGTCAGACGCAAAGACCTGAGGCATTCAAAATTTAAGAACGCACCTGCTCCATGGCCCCCGGAATAGTCGCACGGAACTGCGCGCTCGTCCACTGGTCCTCTGTGCATGCACCCCCAGCGAGGCTGGCACAGAACTTCGCCGACGGGACCACTGTGACCAGGCGACCCGAAACCGTTGCGTTGAGCGCGTCCCACTCCGCCGCACTGGGGTACCCCGGGTTGCCTGGGACGTTGCGGCAGCGCGAGGTCGTATTCAACGCCGAGACCGCTTCCTGCGAGCGTACGAGTAGAGTGCAAAGAAGAAAAAGGAGAGAACTAGAGAGAGGCTTCATGGTAATGCTTGCGCTGGTGGAGCGAACGCATGATTTTATAGGTTGCACTTGTTGAACGGACCGACAGCGTGATAGCAATCTTGTCAATCCGCAGCTTCTCGAGTACGCGAAAGCATGCGAATGATTGATGACATTCGCGACAAGGATCCGGACTTTTATTTGCCCAGCCTTGGGGCAGGGCGAAGAGGGAGACCGAAGCTATTTGGTGTGCCGACCCAATGAGAGAGATAACAGCTATTCGGGCTGTGAGGGGTTTGGGACGTGGGCCGTCAACAGATAACTTACGATTGTAATTTGCCGCCGCAGTCTTGGCCGCAGCGCGGTCTGCATGGTCCCAACAAAGCTTGCCAGTGGATCTTGTTTGCATCCGACGGACCCGACGGAGCCCATGTCAAAGACATTGTCGGTGAATATGCCCGGAAAATTTCCGCATCATAAGCACCAGAGCAGTTCGTAGGATTGGTGTTTGGTTTGGTGAAGAAAGAATTGCGTACAGCCACATCAAACTAGGCTGTCATAGTGTGATGGCCGCTCAGCCGAGGTGTTGAAAGCAGTCTTCGATGCCAGCGGAGCCATGCAAGCGGGGCGTTTGCAGGGCCTTGCTAGCCCCCAGGTAATCACATGTACGTATTACTACAATGGCGGAATTATGGGCGGGAATCGATACGTATCGAGTCTCGACTCATCTGCGTAGTCCGAGTTCGGAAGGAACGCATTGGTATATGAAATCCTGTACACGCGCTGTAGTATTCTGGAAAGCGATACAAAAGCGGTGTACCGAAGAAAGATGGTTGGAAGACCTGTGATCCGAGACTTATGCTGAGTACACGATATATTCTGCACGTCCTGAAAGTACCTTCGGCATCCCTTGATTGCGAGGTCTAGAGTTGCAAAACCCGACTAAGCATCGTGAAAAAGTAGGCGCTCAATCTGTGCCACTGACGGCAGCAAAGGTTCAGCTTGAAGCGAGCGGCGGAATTTGGAAGTGGCCTCCTCGTCCCAGTCTGTGGCGAGAGGTTTCGTTTTCGCCCCAATCACAGACAGCGACTCGACAATTTTAGGAGTCGTTGGACGGTTTCCTTCCTCCCCATGCCAACATTTTTGCATAAGCTCCCAGAGACTATGAAACGCCGTTGTGCGCGAGCATGACTTTGGCCGTTGAGGGCGATACCCTCCAGCAACTTTCATCATAACAGCCATATCACTTCGCAATTCGTGAAATGGAACCTGCCCTGTCAGTATCTTCGAGGGTGAATTATTTCACCTTTCGAGTAATCATCTGCAAATGTGGCGCACCTCATAGCAGACACAAGCGAAGGCATAAACATCCGAGCCATAATGGATTTTAGCGGGATTGTCCACTCGAAATAATTCTGGGGCTTGGTAACGTGATGTGCCTGTGAGGTGTCCATCACACTGTATGAATATGAAGTCTAGCTGCGGGACCACGCTGTACCTGCTCGTGCCGTTACCGTCGAGTGAGTGAATCGCACTGTTATATCATCAGCGATCGAGGAAACCCCAAAATCAGCGATGCACGCCCGGTGCGAAGGCGTTACAAGGATATTAAGCTTGTGCCTGCTTCAGTGAAAGTGATTGCGGGAATATAGCTGTTATACCCCTTTCAAATCTCCGTGTACTACCCGTTGTTTGTGGAGATATTCAAGTCCAAGGGCGACATCCAAAATCTGGTACGAGTGCTCAATCAAGAACGTTCAGGTCCAAGACAGCAGATCTACCAGAGAGAGACGTTTTGTGTCGGTTGGCTTGTGGTTTCTGAGGAAGTCTATAATATGGCCATCCCCCATCCACGGGGAGACCAAACACAACCTGTCGTCCACGTAGTACAAACCGAAGAAGGGGAGGACATTCGGGTGATACAGCTGGCGCCAAATAACAGCTTCTCTACCGAATTCCTGGACAAATACAATGAATTCAACAGCAAAAGTGATCTTGAAAAGCCAACCTTGAGGGCTGCTTTAATGTTTGAGTTCCCGAAGATCCTCATGATTTTAACGCAGACATTTTGCCCGCGAACTGATCCCTTCCAGATATCTCCAAATCCTCCTCCGCTTACCTGTTGACCGAGTCTTTGCAATCCAGAGAGGACAAAGCATCGAGGATGTAGCCCTGAACAACGACTAAGTCTCAATAGAGCGTTGGATATACTCGGCTTGACGGCAGGAAAGGAGTTCAGATCAAGCAACTATCCGTTCGGTGAGCGTTAGGACAGACTCTGGGATTAGGTTGAATGAACTCGCTTACATCTTGTAAAAGATCCAAAAGTTGCTGCGCATCCGCCCCACGACAAGTTAAGAACTGCTTGTATGATTCCGGATTGCGGAGGAACAGAACAAATCTCGTCACAACGACAGCGAGGTCGTAGTTCATGCGTTCGTATACACTTCGTGCGACTGCGTGGTTGATTGAAGCCCGAGGATCCTTCTGCCAGATGGGACAGTGGATGTGGTGAATGATTGCGGAAAAGAACAAGGGAAGTCGTACCTTGACTGACTGTTTGATCAAGCTAACCAGAATTTGTACATCCGAGGAATAGCGTTGAAGGGATTCTAGGCAGCCTGAAGTCCCGTCAACCTTCAATCTTAAGAGGGTATTCAGTCCTCTGAAAACGCTTATCAGAACAATCATCGCAAGAATGATGCAGAAGTACTCCTCAGGGTTGGGATGTTGCGGCATAAGAGAATATGTGTATGTAGCTAAGTGCTATTGGGACCTTAAGTTACAATCTGCGCACGCAAGCAGGTGAACTAACCTGGGGAAGTACATTGAGGACAAGGTCCATAACTTGAACGCGCTCCAAAGAACTGCTGCCGGGTCGACTGTGCCAGACCCTGTGGCAGAGGGTTTCATTTCGGACCGATAGCCAGTGTTCGAGTTTCGCCCTGTTTGTCCGCAATTCTTTCGACTCCAAGATTGATTCCTGAGCCGGCCGTTCCTGGTACGTTTTATCTACAGCGCGGGCCATGGTGTCAAACGCAAGGCCATCGAGACTGAAACCAAGGGGAGTCAGAATATTCCGATAAGTTGGGGTGGAAGAGTATTCGAGCAACACGGCAATGAGGCGGATACCCAGATCATATGACCCGCGCCGCCGTCGATTCGCAGTCTGTGTCAACGTGCTGATTTCTCGCCAGGTTTCGAGACCAATTTCAACCATGCATCGGACCCAGTATCGGGGATACAGTGTAGGCCGATTGACCTTCTGTGGGACCTGGCAGTCCGAGAGAACCCGACAGACGTCCAAATTATCCTGGGCATCCCAGGCGAAAAGACTTGGATCACCGCCCCGAATTTGGTCGAGAAGATCGACATCATTGTTTCGGTCATTCAGCATGTTGCGGAGAGTCGCCCAGTGAAAGAGCGACCACGCAGGGACGACGAGCTCATAGAGCACGTGGAGCACAGGTGAATCTGTCCCCAATCGCATCCCGCTTTGGCCCAAATCCATCCTGGCCGTAAGCCCGCTGAAGAAAGATCGTAAGGGGCACGCCATATAGCGAGTATAAACGCTCCGCGCTCACTTATCGAGGCACTTGCAGCTGCGAGACCATGGGAGCGTTCTTAGGTCTTCCACTGAGTATATCTTCGATAGGGTTTCGATCCAGACAGGTAGGACATCCGAAACCCCACACGTGCTGCAAGTGACTATGGCCGGCGCAGCACCTCGAAGCGCCGTCGATATGGCCCAGTCGCTGATCAGCATATCAATGCTGGGAAAGCTCCGGGCCGTGTCTTGCAATATTCTGTCCTTGCGGAGCGGACCAGCCACCATAAGCCATGCGATGAAGCGAAAGCGCATTTCGGGAGTAAGGTGCGCCAGAGTGGGGTTCGCAGCTCGTGTCGCAGCTAAAGCCAGGTATGCCCCGTCGGAGTGGTCGTCGACACGTATATGCGCCACTGAATGCTGCGCGGCGAATCTTTTGAGATACTCTTCATCCTCATCCTCCCATAGCCATAGACTTCCGCTGCTCGCATCCGAGTTCCCGCATATTGCCCACCACGGTGGCGTCAGTGTGCTTCCACTCGTGCGATCCCAGATGTATCGAACAAACCACACTCCGTAGTCGTCGCGGGCAGAATAATTTCTCAATATTCCATCGAGGTTGGTCGCTAAACGCCTTTGATGTCGGAGTCGCGAGGCATAATGACGGTCCAAAAGTCGTTTGTCGGGGTTCATGGCTCAGGGTTGGGCCCTGTGGGAACGGTAAGCGTCGCAGATAAACATCCTTGCGAAGGGAGCGAAGGAACATCACTGGGAGAAGACGGCCACAGCCAGTGAGTCATCCCACAGCATTGGTGAACCAGGTGAGATTTTGGCATGTCAGTGTCAGCTAACTTTTGATATAGGGCCCGGAATTGGCGCCTGGTAAGTAATCCACTAGACAACCGTCGGGTCAGGATTTTTGGATCGAGATTTTAGGGCACGACGGCGAGCGCAGATACAGTTCTCTGTCTTTACGGTTCGAGTCGGGTTTCCTTGGGCACCCGAAGGTGCGCTGAACATATGGAATGTCCCTAAGCCCATCTCAGACGGCCGGCGCGCGGTGAGCAGAAATAAGCGCCTGGATGACTGGCCAGACGGCTTCCCACGCATGGCGAATAACATGCTTGTCAAGCAGACGAAAAAGCTTGATCAACTTGTGATGCGATCTCGAACTGCGAAATCGACAACGCCGAGTGCAGCCAATGGTATGGGAGGCGGATATATTACACTGACGCTGTCCGATCAGTTTACTACAAAGATTTGAGTGACTCCTTGTAGGATAAAAAAGTTACCGATCTTTACGTAGGACGCACGCACTGTTGGAGGGGCAGAAAGGCTAAACATGTATTTCGAGGTTAGGATTTGAACCCAGGCTCAAACAAGAACTGTCCAGAGTCTCTGGGTAATGTCGCCAACTTGAAATTTCAAGACTGGCATTTCGCCTCGGAGACATGGGCGTGGGTGCCAGAGTCCAATCCAAAATGGTCGCCTGATCGAAACGATGCCCTCAACCGCAGCAGGCCGTTGACAAGCACTGAGACGCCGTCTCCACATTGTAGAATCTGATTTATGGTGGAGTTCACAATAAATCAGATTTGCATCAGACGGAGCACGGGTAAATCCAGATCATCAACATTTCGCATGCACAGCGATTTTCCGCGGCAATACAGTACCAGAGAAGTTCGGCCTGTTCAGCATGCGTTGACACAGTTGGTGGGGAAAGAGATGGCGGCACAGCCACAGCAGATTTCAATTTGATGGCCGAGCAGCCGAAGAGTTCAACCTAAATATTTCGCCTTGTCTTAATTTCTATTAAGCTCATGTTGAGTCTCGGTGAACGAAAACTTTTACAGTTTTCCTCATTTTTTTTCTGTGTCGGCGCTCGGGCACTCCTGTCGGAGCACTGGCACGCAATTCAAATTGTTCAGACCAATTTCACGTATCTTGCTGATACTACTCTGCTGATCAAAGCAATTTGGCCCTCAGTAGAGAATTTTTTTTGGCAGGTTGGAAGCGGCTCGAGATCCATGGATAATCAATTCTACTTATAATGCTGCTCGAACGAGGGAGAAACCAGCGGGAAAGCGGTTAGTCGATCTTCCAGAGATCAATTTGGGTTGTGAGTTACATCCATGTGGCCAACATACCGTAGATACTTCTCCTCTATCATCATGAATGTCCGAGTTACCCTGGTCCAGTTAATTTTATTCTGTGACAAAAAGCCTGAGATTTGAATCCCTCCCCTCATGATCTCAGGTCGACATGTCAGCTGCATTTTGAGGCACTTGATTCTCCACTAGATACTCCAAGTTCCAGGTCGTACTTCGGATCCAGGTTCAACGGAAAAGTAATAGCGCGTATACGAGTCATCTCGGAAAGAATACCAACCACAATGCTCGATGCTGGGAAGATTCCGGTGAAACTGACAAAAAATGATCCACTTCGGAAATCTTAGTCGACAGCGACGTTATGAATCTTCCTCTTTATAAAATTACGCATGTCTGTCCGGCATTCAAGTATCTTTACTTGAAAGGGAACAGCGCGTGCAGCTTGATACTCGGTCTCATAACACTTCCTTCACTCGTTGATCTGCGGTATGGCGACGGCATCGGCTACGAACATGGGCACTTCATCGACTTTTTGTCGCGTTCACGCCCACCTTTCTTACAGCTGCGCCTCCACGGTGGTGCATGTTCCCGCATCATCCAGGGTTTCCAATTCCTGACCGCCCTCACCTCTCTCGAGATGTCCGCCGTGACTGTCGAAGACATGTCAGATCTTTTGCATGATCTCGTTATCCGCGGTCCAGCCTCATTTTCACCGAACCTTAAATCCTTGCCCTTGCGCGGAGATTATTTCGAAGAAGATTTCAATTATGAGGCTCTGGTAGATGCCCTCGAGTTCAGAGGCAATCTGGAATCTTTCCGGATGACATGGGACATCGACGAGTGTGGCCTCTTTGCCCACCCCAAAATTTCGATGAGGACATCCTTCCGCGACTCCAACGTTTGGTTCGGAAGGGTTTGGATATTTCTATAGTGGCTGAATTCGAATTTGGAGACGAAAAAATGTCATACGCTTGGATTGAATAGACTTGGTCAACGTGAGTAAATCTCTGAAACATCTGCTTGATAAAAGACTCATCGTTGGTGCCAGGAGCAAGCCGTCTTTTTTAGACACACTTGACTGGGACTGTTCAAATACATCCAGAAATTCAGTCACGTACTTTCTCGTCCGTTTTCCCTCACACAATGATTTGATGATACCTGACTGCTTTCGGGACATCAGAAGGAATGAAGAAAGAGACGAAACGGTTGGAATTTTAACCTTAGGGCCTATGTTGCATTGTACATATGCCAATTCAGATTAGATCTTGAGGTGCCAACCTTAGCTCGCGATTTGATAGATTATAAATCTATAAATATGTTGAGTTGAACTTGAAGCTTGAGCTTCCGGGGTGGTTGATCTGTCCTATATCTACCGAAAACTCGCGAGAGAACTGGATCTGCTCCCTTCTTAGATCCACAGGATGAAAATAACTGCGATAGGGTAACTTCGCACTATGTAATTCTCAACCAGAAAGCGGTTTTTCGAATACCAGATCCATGATATCGATTCTCGAAACATTAGACTGCGAGGAATTACTACTTCTCACGGTACACAGGTCGCTTGTTTCCGGCATTCAGGAAATTAATGTAAGTTTGCGACGGATTGAGTTTAGTTGTTCGGCTAACACAGACGTGCATTATGTTCGGATGCAGCGGATCTACATCAATCGAGAGCTCAGCGCAAGGCCGACGCGAGTAACGATGTCACCTAACTTCACCAGTTTTGATCACAATTGGTACGACGCAGGTACAGTTGTATATCACAATACCATATAAAGTGCAAAAGCTGAACAGTTTCCTTGCTTCAGTCCGAATTCTCCCCTGAAAACCGAACATTTTCAAACTCCATCAAGTTCATTTCGATCCCTCACGATGAAGGTCCTGTCCAGTGTCCTGGTTCTGCTCCCTTTAATACTACAATTCGCTACGGCCATTCTGTCGCTATCGCTCGATGACGCCTTTGCCGTCCCGGTGCTCAATGCTCATGCCCAGCCAGAAAGCCACTCCCTCACCAGATTGTCTCGAGTTGAACTTGAATTTGAACTTTCGCTCACATTAACATTAGTCGGCCGCCGGGCAACCTCTTCCTTTTGATTGCTCGTGCCAGAACTGAAGACGAGTGAATTGTCACAGAGCGTAAAACCCCAGCCCCTCGATCATGTCCGTAAGCCCACGCTGCCATCAAATGCTCATGTCCCTTTTCACACGGTTCCATTCAGCCCAATCAATTTTTGAACCGCGGTTTAGGACTCGGCGCAAATAGTGACAACCAAATTATTGCCTCTGATCACAGAAGGCAGTTTGTGCCCCGTGGAATCACACAGATGCTTATTCAACGGTATTGATATGCCAACGCCGAATTTTTTAAACCAAATGCCAATTTTGTAGGAACCCGGTGTCGCGGTGTTCTTTGCGACGGCGGCTGTCTCCTAGCCTGTGCATCGTTATTACGCCGGACCTGGTCCGTTGGCGTCTTTGGGGCGGATTATTCTCACTTTCTGCAAATATTTCACACCCCGAGCCTCAGTAGTCGAGTAAGGGGTTCGTTCAACAAAGCTGAATTTCGCTTGGCTTTGTCTTGCCGGTGAATCAGGCCAGATTATTTGGAGATTGGTCAAATGAATGGACAGGACGCATACTTTGTTGGTTGTTTTATCCCTCTCGCACACTCAATCGATTGTATCTGAATCACGTCGGGAATTGTTCCGTGCTGGACCCGACTCGAAAAAGTCGTATTTGCTGCCTGAGGTTCAGTCAAAAAGTCTCATGTTTCTCTCGGGCTTCTTCTCGGAGTCCTCCGAGAGTCCGAACGGCTCATCATCGAACAGGGTGATGAATTCAATTTGCGGTCGCCGCATCGATATCGACTTCAAAATCAGGCCTTCGCTGGTCTGGCTAGACGCAGGTTGGGTCGTTTCATATTCATATAAAAGACAAGAACCAGAGGAGCATAAAGTATGTACCAGACTGAAATGCCCGACGACAGGCATGAGAGCACCGACCGTAGATTTACTAGCTATAGTATGATTGGCTGGAGTGTAGCTACTCTGACTCGCAGCTGTTATCTCGGTGACTCTGAGCAGGCAGCACCCGTCTTCACTTCCCAAAAACTTGAACATAGACCACGTGACTTTGGTTCAATTTCTCTCATTGCCGACCATGCTTATTTATTGTTGGGTGGCGAACAATCAACAGGGCTTCAAGAATTATTCTAGATCAATAGCCTGCATTTGAAGGTACAAAATAAGGGATTGGACACAGGTTGCCGAGGTTAAACCGATCCGAGGTGTTGATCAGATGCGAATGGCAGGTCGAGTCCCGCCTGTGATATGATTCTGCTTTGCTGGTGTCGTTCTAGGTCGTTCTCCAGTAACGGACGCGGGAGGAATTCTAAGTCCGATATTCTTCGGTCAGAATCCCGCTCTTCGCGCATTACTGGATCAGCATCCTTGGCACTTGGACGACTGGACTGATGCATGCATAGTGTGATTCAATAGCGCGCTTGCTTTTGTTCTTCTTGTGCAGCTTCCACTGATATTTTTATAGATGTTGGAAGGCTGAAAGGCATTCGGCGCCAATTCAGCGCCAATTCAGCGCCAATTCGGCGCCATCCGGTACGTCACTCCGGTGGTAAACAGAGAGCATACCCAGATAAGGCAAGCCCAACAGAACGAATGGAAGAGTTTCGCTTCGCGTTGCCTGGATGGGCCAAAAGCAATTCGATGCCTGTCGCCAGTCCTTCGCTGTATCCCGAGATTTGTAATCATTCATGTTGCCCGCGAGCGTTTATCCAGTGTGGAATAGATGTTCGCAGTCAACCAGGATTCTGAATCTCGCTTTAGATGTCAGCGTCAATGAACGGCGCCGCATTCGTCGGAAAAGCCTTGCAGGTATAAAGGGATTGCCAGCCCCCAGAGTCCACCTCAACTGCTCTCTTGAAGACTTCGCTCAAACGACAAGATGCAGGTAAGATATACGCACCTGACGTCAACTTTGGAACAGGTAGCTCACTGTGAGGTCCCGCAGGTTAAAGCCGTTTCGCTGGTCGCCCTCGCTCTTTGGCTCGCCAGAGCCGTTGACGCCTCCGCGTTCGCTCCTCGCGTCACTCCAGTCCCTGATGCCGCGATCGCACACGTTCTCATCAAACCTCTCCTCGACTCGACCCTCTGCCTCACAAGTGATAACCTTGGGGGGGACAGTCTCTCGAGCTGCAACGGAGACAGTTCCCAAATCTGGACCGTGAACCCAGTGAACAGTACCATTGTCCAGTTCCAGAACGTCGCCAGCAATCTTTGCTTCGCCTTCAATGGCACTGCCATCGTCGAAGCGACCTGTAACAACCCTAGCAACGGCGTCCCCTTCAGCGGTACGGAGTGGGCTGCTTCGCAGCCTATCACCCAAGACAAACTCCCATTGGCGGTCACCGGTCTCGATAACCATCTCGGTTTCGTGGACACGGGCCTTTGCTTGGACCAAAATGGAAGCGCCCCTATAACGGCGCCGTGCAATGGGGGACTCTCTCAGAGTTGGTTTTTGTTCGCGGCTTAGGCTAGATGTGCATGATGCCCATCGCAGAGGAGGATATTTTTCAGGGCTGTACTTGTACTCGGGAAATTGTTGTTTGAATTGCCATGCCATAAGACCATTTTGCATCTCAATGCGGTGCGCAAGGTGGATATAATCAAACACCCCAGGGATTCTTGAAGCGCGGCGGATCAAGCTGACAAAGTTTGTGGATGTGTGTCGGCCTCCACGTTGTCCGCTGCGACGGCCGGGAAGTTCCCCACCCTGCACCCCGCAAGTTGCGTTTCCTCATGTATGCGGCCCTCGATGATCGGCTGGCCGTACGCACTCTTCGAAATCCTCGAGCACGTTTATGGCGAGTATCCGGATGACATCCAAATCCGTGCTGGTTCCTAATACTATCGAAACTGGTGCATTCAAGGTTTTATCGAACGACTTCCTCGGCAATGGCTCTACGCAACTCAAGTACCATTTACTGAAAGGGCAACAAAGCCAAGTCAGTGAAGCCCAACGCACGCACAGGGCCTTAGAATTGATCAACCGAATGCATCGCTTTCCCCTCTTCAGTTTGCGGTAGAAAATTCAACATGGATCACGTGACCTTGGTTGAACCTCGCACTCTCGCAAACTTAAGTACTTCCTCATCCGGAGTACATCTGAAAAAGTGCTTGAGCTTTCTGTGCGGATTTGAAAGAAAGATGCTGCCCATGACCGTAGCTTCCGCGAGGAGCCCGACAAAGTGCGGGATCGTCGATGGCATGTTACAAGTACTATCCGGTACGACCTGACAAGTGCGGAGCTTACCCGCCTGAACGATTGAATCCACGTATTTTGATTCGAATCCCTTGAACTTCCTCCCTTCTTCCTTGCCATTCATTGTACGCTCGCCCACTCGACTCATTGATTGGTGAATGCAATTGAAACTCAGCACTTCCGGAGACTCCCACAAACGTAGATGTGTTAGGGTTTTTGAATTCCATCAAGCTCGTTGACACCGTCGACATGCTCAATGGCCCAAAACATGCTCAACTGTCCAAGTCTCTTACTCACCGCTTCATAAACGAGGACCCAGGTAAACCGTAACCTAGCACAGCGCGGAACAGTTTGGATGAAGCCAAGACCCCACTTCACTTCGCGAATCTAATCATCTGACAGCCCAGGGCAATATGGGCCCGGTCAAGATCATTTAGGAGCCCAATGTTTGTTCAGTCCCCTTCTGCATTCTATTCCTTTCTTTCCATCGGCTGGCCTCCTCTTTCCTTTAGCTTTAGCTCTTTTTTTCTTCAAATTCTCTTACATAGCCGACGATTTTTTACGGTAAACTTCAAAATGTCTGTCTGGAGTGTTGCGACTCTGACTCGCAGCTGTTACCTCGGCGACTCTCGGAGCGGGCACCATCTGTCTTCATTGAAAATAAAACACGTGACCTTGGTTGAATTCCTCTCCGCATGCTTATTTATTTTTGGGTGACGAACAATCAACAGGGCTCGGATGATTTTCCTAGATAAATAGCCTGTATTTGAAGGTGCAAATTAAGAATTGGACACAGCTTGCCGAGGTTAAACCGATCCGTAATGTTGATCAGATCCGAATGGCAGTGGCATGATGTTGGTCGAGTCCTGCATGTGGTTGGATTTTTGTTTTGCGAATGTCGTTCTCCTCCAGTGACGGACGCGAGCTTGAAGGAATTCCAAGTCCGATATTCTTCGGTCAGAATCCTGCTCTAGGCGGATTACCGGATGAGAGTCCTTGGTACGTATACTTCGACGGCCGCACCGATTCATGCATAGTATGATTCAATTGCGCATCGGCTTTTGTTTTTGTGTAGCTTCCACTAATATTTTGGTGGATGTTGGATATTCGGCGCCATCCGGTATGCCAACGGTACCACAAGAGTTCGGTAGTAAACACAGAGCACACCCAGATAAGGTAAGCCCAACAAAACGAATGCAAGAGTTTCGCTTCGTGGGGCCTGGATGGACAAAAAGGAATTCAATGCCTATCCTCAGCCCTTCGTTCTATTCCGACATTTGTAATCATTCATGTTGCCTCCGGACATTCATCCAGTGTGCAATAGATGTTCGCAGTAGGGCTTCCACCCGTCCCCGTCAGCGACGGGGATGGGTCCCGGCTGACGGGGACGGGTAGACAATGAGACCCCCATTCTTAACGGCCGGGTACAAGACGGTTTGACTTGTCAACGGGCACACCGCACTCGTCGGAAAAGCCTTGCAGGTGTAAAGGCTGGCCGCAACATTACCAGCCCCCCAGAGTTCACATTAACTGCTCTAGTGAATACTTCCGTTCAAACGATAAGATGCAGGTAAGATAGACGCTTCTTGGGACGTCGACTTGGAACACTGAGGTTCCGCAGGTTAAAGCCGTTTCGCTGGTTGCTATTGGCCTTTGGCTCGCCAGGGCCGTTGGCGCCTCCGCACTCGCCGCTCGTGCGGGTCCAGTCCCTGATTCGATATTCACATCCGTTCTCATCAGACCTCTCCTCAACTCAACCCTCTGCCTCACAGGCGGTGGCTCTACGACCAGTATCTCGACTTGCGACTTTCTCGGAGACAAAACCCAAATCTGGGGTGTGAACGCGGTGGGCGTTACCACTTACCAGTTCCAGAACGAGGCCAGCAATCTTTGCCTCGGCTTCAATGGCGCTGCCATCGTCGAAGTCGACTGTTTCGTCCCTAACACCCCGGCCGCCCCCGTCAGCACTGCGGTGTGGGCTGCGTCGCAGGCTATCGTCCCAGCCGACTTCCCAATAGTGGTCACGAGTCTCGATCAGAACACGAACGCTTGCTTGACTCTAGATGGAAGCACCGTTACATACACGGCGTGCAATGAGGGACTCGCTCAGAGTTGGTATTTGTACGCTGCTTTTGAATGACGTGGTTGGGATGAAGGATGTTTTTCAAGGGCTCTAGTTACTTGTACTCGGGAAATTGTTGTTTGAATTGCCATGCCATATTATGACCACCTTGAAAAAACTTTGCATCCGAGTGCAGTGTGCGACGGTGGGTATAATCAAACACCCCATGGGATTCTTGAAGCACGGCGGATCAAGCCGACGAAATTCGTGGATGCGTACCGATCTTCACCTTGTCCGAGCGCTGCACCCGGCGCGAAGTTCCCTAACTGGCACCCGGCAAGTTGCGCTTCCGCGTGTATGCGGCCCACAATGCTCGGCTGGCCGTACGACGGATTGATCGAGTCCCAGAGCTCTTTAGGAATAAGAGTCGCATTGACCTTCAGGCTGTCGTTGCCAGGGTCTAGTTTTTGGCACGCGGGATTGGTCGGGATGAGATACTTGGAGGATTCCGCAGAAGTTTGCGAAATGGAACATGCAAGTCGAGCCCCAGGGATCGGTACATAGATGCATAGATGCAGGCGCAGGCGTAGGAGGCGTGCATGTGTGCGTGCGTGAAGATGAGGAAAGGAGCGAAAGTCGACGGCCTGCAGATCGGATCAAGCAGCGGAGTGGGATGGGCACACGAGACGACTATAGACTAGCTAGTACTTGAAGGTACATACTCTGGTCAAAAGGCCCCAGCGTAACGGGTACGGTGACGGTTCAGACCTACTCGCGCCGCGCGGGCACCCACTTGTTGCAGTGCACTCGTTCCTAAGCGCGTCGTGTGTGCTTGAACTAAAGGCACCGTCATGCGTCCACGAAATCACTCGCACTCGGCGCCGTGTTGAGGAAGCGCAAGCAGGAACGGTGATGATGGCTTTCGAAGTCGGTTCCCAGGTCCCGACAAAGTTGCCAGACTGGACCTCAGAGGTGTGTTCCAAAAGCCCGGCAGCCTTAACTCTAGCTGAGTTGATAGCAGGGTTTAGAAGGCAGTGGCGAACCTGGACACGGCCGGACGCATTGGAAAGAGGATATCCATCTCGAAGGAAGATTGCGTTGAGCGGTGGAATTTTTTTTCGGGAATTTCTGGGGAATTTCTGCTGAATTGTCGACCGATAAACGCCAAATTTTGCCGAGGTCGAAGCCGGAATCCCGACACGATCTTGGACTGGCCGTGGGCCCAAAGTCCCGACAAATTTTTCTGGACCTTCAATTTCGGGAACTGACATCGAAAGGCATTATCATCGGTCCAGCGCAAGTAGGCTTTAGCAAGCTTTATTGCACAAAGAGGATCGATGCGATTATGTGGGCAAGATTCAAGACTGAGACGGGTCGAAGCGGCTTGGCTCGGAAGCCAGGGTTGAGCGGCTTCTGCGTATCGGTACTGTAGAACCCAGCGATGGCACGCACTGTGGCGCGTGGATTTTTGCTCCTGAACCCCAGCTGAATTTGGATTTGGATTTCAAGAAGATCTGGTTACTCTTGCTGGGTATGGGTCGCTCACATTTGAGCAGTACAGTACATACTTGGAGGTCCAAACGAAAGCGACGGAATGCGCATTGTTGGCGAGTAGGAAGGAGTTGTATTGTTTTCAACAGAGATATGAGAGCAGAGCAGCCAACAACGACAAAGACAGAACGGCAACGAAGACAGCGGAGCGGCGGGCATGGCCGGTCGTTTCACGCTGGGTTGGAGTTGGCATTTAGATTGGAATTGCAAGCAGCGAGTTTGAGCTGGAGTCAGCAGAAACGAAGTCGACGCAATGCACGGCGCACGCTGGTTCAAGGCAGGACGAAAGGCCCGGTCACGGGGCAGAGGGCGAAGAGCGGGAGGGACTCGGCGGCGCTGAGGTAAGACGCTAGCTTACACGGTGAGATGCCTGTGACAGGTCCTGCGCGCGGACCAAGTCCGTGTATGTACACGCACCATGGCGAACACGGCCACGAACACACGATACTTATCAATAGCGGGCAGGGTGAAAGTGCATCACAAGAGGGAAAAGATGGCCCACGGAGGAGGCCCATGAGTGAGCAGAAGAGTTCGGTCGGCGGGCTTGGTTTGGGATGGGCGTGGCCCAGCCAGCGTCTTCCTAGTCGGCAACTCGGGTGTGAGCCCCATCACGGACTCGATGCGTCGCTAGTTCGCTGAGGCCCAACTTGAGGCCAGAAAATCGACTCGGAGTTTGGGTTCTCGAGCGCACGAGTCGGAGCGGAACCGAAAACGGAAGTAGTCATCCATGCGCGGAACTTTGCCGCGTGATCTACATCACGTATCGACACATCCCTCTCTCCGCCCCGAAAAAACTAACCTCCCTCCAGCAACGTGAATCTCTCCTCCTCTTTCCCCACACACCGCACCAACGCACCCGCGTCGTCTGTACCTCCCGTTTGAAGGAGTTTTGGGCGGGAGGGAGGTGGATGCGGGGGTGCGGGTTTGGATGACGTTTTTGCGGGTGTCGGTTTGTGTGGCGACGATGGCTGAAGGTGTATGGTGATGATGAGAGCTGATATTTTGTGCAGATGAAGGTCGAGATCGTTTCTCCATCCCGCTCTCTACTACTCCTTGCTACAGTGGTTCTGTCTCTATCGTTCGATGGCGCATTTGCTGCCACAGTGTTTAATATTCATGTGTCTTGCCGGTGAAACAGGTCAGATTGTTTGGAGACTGCCAGTCAAATGAATGCACAGAACAAATTTAGTCGCGTACTTTCCTGGTTGTTTTATCTCTCACAGACAGCGATTCGATTATATCTGGATCGCGTCGGGCCTGTTCTGTGCTGGCCAGGACTTGAAAGTGTCGCATTCGCTGCATGTCTCAGGCTTGTTCAAGTCCTCCGAGAGTGCGATCCCCGCAGGCGCAAATCAACATCGAACTGATTTGAATAGGGTGAGAGCGAATTTGTAGTGCCCGTATTGATATTGACCTCCAAATCAGGACTGCGCCCGGTTGTTTCGATAGAAAGACGCGACTGAGCAGATGAGCATGAAGTATGTAGGTCCACACTGAAATGCCCGACGACAGGCATGAAAGTACCGACCGTAGATTAACTAGCTGAAGTATTATTACCTGGAGTCTGACTCGCAGCTGTTACCTTCGCGACTCGGAGTGGGCAGCATCCGTCTTGAAAACTTGAACATCACATGTGAACTTGGTTCTGTCTCGGTGACCCAGACGTTCGCATGTGATCTCTTATCTTATCGTGTCGGAGTTTGAATAAATGATAAGAAAGTGGTGTAGAGATCACATGCGAACGTCTGTGGCATTTTTCGTATCGTAACACCTACCATCCAGTCACCCTCCCTCTTCCCTTCTACTTCTGGCGCTAGAGGCGGCTTCTACATACAATTATATGCTCTCATATGCACTCTGCACTTTTTCAGATTTTTTCCGACCCAGTTTAGGCTGCTGCACACTACAGCTATCTTGCGAAGTTCTTAGCACTGTTTCGTCCCATTTGCCTCCCAACTTGCGAATAAAATTTACCACAATGTTCACTTGCTCTAAGATTAATGTGGTATGCAATATCCGGACATTTCGAGGCCCCCGAGCTGCATAGAACAGAAGATTGAGGGAGAGCGTCAGTCGGGGTGTGACTGGATGGTAGGTGTTACGATACGAAGTGCCCCAGACGTTATAGTGTGATCGCAACCCTACAACTCTTATCATTTATGTCAATCACACGGAACACTCCGTGATGGTTCAGATAAGATAAATCCACAGGGATCCAGAGCGGTCACACTAGAACGTCTGGGTCACCGAGACAGACATGGTTGAATTTCTTTCCTGGCCGACCATGCTTATTTATTTGCGGGTGGTGAACAACCAACAGGGCTTTGAGAGTTATTCTATATAAATAGCATGCATTTGAAGGTGTAAATCATGGAATTGAACATAGTTTGCTGAGGTTAAACCAATCTAAAGTGTTGATCACATGCGAATGGCAGTGGCCAGTAGCCATGATATTGGTCGAGTCCCGCCTGTCTATTTTGCTGTCGTTGTTCTCCAGTAGCGGACGCGCGCGCGGAAGAATTCAAAGCCCGATATTGTTCGATCAGAGCCCCGCTCTTCGCGGATTACAGGATCAGAATCCTTGGCACTTGGACGGCTCGACTGATTCATGCAAAGTATGATTCAATTGCGCATCGGCTCTTGTCCCTCTTGTGCGGCTTTGGCTGACATCTTTGTAGACATCGGAAGGCTGAAAGGCATTCGGCGCCATCCGGTATGTCACTGGTACCACAGGAGTCCGGTAGTAAACACAGAGCGAACCCTGATAAAATGCAAGAATTTCGCTTCGTGGTGCCTGGATGGGCAGAAAGCAATTTAATGCCTGTCATCAGCCCTTCGTTGTATTCCGAGATTTATAATCATTTATGTTGCCTGCGAACATTCATCCAGTGTGGAATAGATGTTCGCAGTCAACGCTATCCGAGTCTTGCTCTAAATGTCAGCATCAATGGACGACGCCGCATTTGTGGGAGAAGCCTTGCAGGTATAAAGGATGGCCACAAGATTGCCAGCCCTCAGAGTCTATCGACTGCTCTACTGAAGCCCCTCGCTCAAACGATACGATGCAGGTAAGATACACGCGCCTCGGGACATCGACTTTGAAATGGGTAGCTCACTATGAGGTCCCGCAGATTAAAGCTATTTCGCTGGTTGCCATTGCTGTTTGGCTCGCCAAGGCCGCTGACGTCTCCGCGCTCGCCGCTCGTGTCACTCCAGTCCCTGATGCAGCACTCGCACACGTTCTCATCAAACCTCTCCTCGATTCCACCCTCTGCCTCACAAATGGGAGCAGCATCTCGAGCTGCAACGGAGACAGCTCCCAAATCTGGACTGTGAACGAGGTGAACGGGAACATTGTCCAGTTCCAGAACGCGGCCAACAATTTTTGCCTCGCCCCCTACACTAGTGCCACCGGCATAGCCGATTGTAACGACCCTAGCGACGGCCACGCCTACAGCGATACGCAGTGGCTTGCTTCGCAGGCTATCACTCAAGCCAAACTCCCAATGGTGGTCACGGGTCTTGATAGCCAGATCGGTTTCGTGAACACGAACCTTTGCTTGACCCAAGATGGAAGCACCCCTATAGTGACGTCGTGCAATGGGGGACTCACTCAGAGTTGGTTTTTGTACGCTGCTTAGGCTGGATCTGCATGATGTGATTGGGATGAAGGATGTTTCTCAAGAGCTATAGTTACTTGTACTCGGGAAATTATTGTTTGAATTGCGATGCCATATATGACATTTTGAAAAGCTTTGCATCCGACTGCAGTGCGCAATGGTGGATATAATCAAACACCCCAGGGATTCTTGAAGCACGGCGGATCAAGCTCACGAAATTTGTGGATGAGTGTTGGCCTCCACGTTGTCCACTGCATCGGCCGGGAAGTTCCCCAACCTGGCATGTTGCGTTTCCTCGTGTATGTGGCCCTCGATGCTCGGCTGGCCGTACGCACTATGGCGAGTATCCGGATGACATCCGCATTCGTGCCGGTTTCTAATACTGTCAAGACTTGTGCATTCAAGGTTTTATCGAACAACTGTCTTCCTCGGGTTCACAATGGCTCTACGCAACTCAAGTACCATTCACTGAAAGGGCATCAAAGCCAATTCAGCGTCAAGCCAGTAAAACTCAGGAATCCACATGTACGGGTCCCATAGTTGACCGCTCTGCCCATGAGCTTGTGGCAGAAATTCAACGTAAAGCACGTGTCCTTGGTTGAATTCCTCGTACTGTCGCAAACCGTAAACTTACTTTCTCATCCGGGAGTACATCTGAAAAAGTGCGTGAGCTTTCTGTGCGGATTTGAAAGAAAGATGCTCTCCATGACCGTAGCTTCCGCGAGGAGCCCGACGAAGTGCGGGATCGTCGATGGCATGTTACAGGTACTATTCGGTATGACCTGACAAGTGCAGAGCTTACCCGCCTGAATGATTGAATCCACGTAAGTACTGTATCTTTCCCTTCCATTCGGCAGTCACGCGTCACGCACCCCCTATGTCCATCACGAACTTTGGTCAAGGTCACGCGTCACTCGGGCCTCTGTCAAACCTCCGAACCGTCACGCAGGCCTTAAAAATGCTCTAAAGATGCAAAACAGGCAAAATTTTCGAAAATTTTCATTACGGATGTCGAAATTTTTTGAGGTGTTACGCAAAAGTTTGGCGGCTACCGAATTGTCGAATTGCTAAAATGGGTCACGCGTCACACCCCATGTCGAATTGAAGGGAAAGATACAGTATTTTGATTCGAATCACTTGCACTTGCTCCCTTCTTCTTTGCCATTCATTGTACGCTCGCCCACTCGACTCATTGATTGATGAATGCAATTGAAACTCAGCACTTCCGGAGACTCCCACAAACCGTAGATGTTGAGCCCGATCAAGCTTGTTGACATCATTGACATATCAACGGTCCAAAACATGCTCAACTGTCCAAGTTCCTTGCTCACCACTTCATAAACAAGGACCCAGCTAAATCGTAACCTAGCACAGCACGGAACAGTTTGGATGAAGCCAAGACCTCACTTCACTTCGCGAATCTAATCATCTGACAGCCCAGTGCAACATGGGCCCGGCCGCGGCCATTTAGGAGCCAAATTTTTGTTCATTCCCTTCTGCATTCTATTCCTTTCTTTCCATCGGCTGGCCTCCTTCTCTTTCCTTTAGCTTTAGCTCTTTTTTTCTTCAAATTCTCTTACATAGCCGACGATTTTTTTATGGTAAACTTCGAGATGTCTATAGTATGACTTTCTGGAGTGTAGCAACTTTGATTCGCAGCTGTTACCTCGGCAACTCGGAGCGGGCACCATCCGTCTTCACTGAACATAAAACACGTGACCTTGGTTGAATTTCTCCTTGCTGACCGTGCTTATTTATTTTTGGGTGGCGAACAATCAACAAGGCTGTGAGAATCATTCTATATAAATAGTCTGCATCTGAAGGTGCACATCGAGGGATTACACAGTTTGCCGAGGTTAAACCGATCCGAGGTGTTGATCAGATGTTGTAATTTCGTGTGGAATCAGACCAGTAATTTTGGGGTAGAATCCAAGATAATACTAGTGTTTGGCTGAGCTCTGCAAACACTTGAGGAATACAGTGAATCTGTGCTACTTGTATACTATATAACTAGAAGTTTCCTCAATATTCTACTAGATTCTCTGATCTTCTCTCACTGACTTCAAATGACTCGTCACCTCGGCCATGATGCCGGGTTGCCCGAGGTGACTCAAACTCCAACATCAGATGCGAATGGCAGTGGCTGGTCAAGTCCCGCCTGTGGTATGATTCTGTTTTGCTCCCGTCGTTCCCCAGTAACGGACGCGAGCGTGGAAGAATTCAAAGCCCGATATTATTCGATCGAAACCCCGCTCTTCGCGGAGTACTGGATCAGAATCCTTGGCACTTGGACGGCTCGACTGATTCATGCGAAGTATGATTCAATTGCGCATCGGCTCTTGTTCCTCTTGTGCGACTTTGGCTGACATCTTTGTAGACGTTGGAAGGCTGAAAGGCATTCGGCGCTATCTGGTACGTCACCGGTACCACAGGATTCCGGTAGTAAACACAGAGCAAACCCTGATAAAATGCAAGAATTTCGCTTCGTGGTGCCTGGATGGGCAGAAAGCAATTCAATGCCTGTCCTCGGCCCTTCGTTCTATTCCGAGATGTATAATCATTTATGTTGCCTGCGAACATTCATCCAGTGTGGAATAGATGTTCGCAGTCAACGCTATCCGAGTCTTGCTCTAGATGTCAGCCTCAATGGACGAGGCCGCATTCGTGGGAGAAATCTTGTGAGTATAAAGGATGGCCACAAGATTGCCAGCCCCCAGAGTCCACATCGACTGCTCTGCTGAAGCCCTCTGCTCAAACGATAAGATGCAGGTGAGATACACGCTTCTTGGGACGTCGACTTGATTTGGAACAGGCAGCTGACTGAGGTCCTACAGGTTCAGGCCGTTTCGCTGGTTGCCATTGCTCTTTGGCTCGCCAAGGCCGTTGACGCCACCGCGCTCGCCGCTCGCGTCACTCCTGTCCCTGATGCAGCGCTCGCACACATTCTCATCAAACCTATTCTCGATTCGACCCTCTGCCTCACAGCCAATGATCCTGTCACGGACGGGGAAAGCTTCGTGAGCTGTAACGGAGACAGTTCTCAAATCTGGACCGTGAACCCGCTGAACGGGAACATCGTCCAGTTCCAGAACGCGGCCAGTAATCTTTGCCTCGCTGGCGATGGCGGAGTCTTCCAAATCGGCTGTATCAATCCTGACAACGGCGCCCCCTTCAGTCCTTCGGAGTGGGCTGCTTCGCAGGTCATCACCCAAGACAAACTCCCATTAATAATCACGGGTCTCGATAGCCAGGCCAATTTCGTGAACACGGGCCTTTGCTTGGACCGAAACGGAAGCACCCCCATACAGACGTCGTGCAATGGGGGACTCTCTCAGAGTTGGTTTTTGTTCGCGGCTTAGGCCGGATGTGCATGATGTGATTGGGATGAAGGATGTTTCTCAAGGGCTTTAGTTATTTGTACTCGGGAAATTGTTGTTTGAATTGCTATGCCATATTATGACCACTTTGAAAAAACTTTACATCCCAGCCTGTGCAGTGCGCAACAGTGGATATAATCAAACACCCCAGGAATGCTTGAAGTGAGGCGGATCAAGCCGACAAAATTTGCGGATGCGCCTCGACCTTCACCTTGTCTGAGCGCTGCGCCGGCCACGAAGTTCCCCAACTTGCACCCGGCAAGTCGTGCTTCCGCATGTATGTGGCCGGCCCACAATGCTCGGCTGGCCGCACGCACCCTCCGAAATTCTCGAGCACGTTTAAGGCGAGTATCCGGATGACATACGCATCCGTGCCGGTCTCTGTTGGTATCCAGACTTGTGCATTCAAAGATTTATCAAGGGAATTCCTTCCTCGCGGGTTTACACTGGCTTTGCGACAAGTCAAAAAACCCATAAATCCACACGTACACCTCTTGAAAGTTGAAACTAAGTAATCAACCCAATGCATCGCTTTGCCCACTTCGGTTTGCGGTTGAAAATTCAACATAAAGCGGTTGAATCCTTTGCACTGTTGCAAACTTACTTTCAGATCCACCACGGTGAATGCAGTACATCTTAAAGAAGTGCTTGTGTGAACTCCTGTGCCGATTTAAAAGAGGAATGCTAACCATGACTGGAGCTTCCGCGAGGACAACGAAGATGGCATGTTAGTCAAGTGTCCCCGGCCTGACAAGTGCGGAGCTAACCCGCCAAATGATCGAATCCGCGTATTTTGATTTGAATCCCTGGCACTTCCTCTCCTCGGGTTCAAATTGAGAGTTGAAGTTTGCGACGTCCAAAACAGATCTGCCCTGCTAGCTCGAATTGGACTCGAGTTCGAATCGGAGCGTCGGAGTTTGAATTTGAGCCTGGCGAGAGGTGGCCATGGCCGGGCAGAGCTGAGCTTAAGGCATCATCTCGTCGAACGAGTCTAAGATGATTATGTCCGTTGGGTTGGACTTGAGTCAGCCGCTGGGCTGACCCTGCATATATATATGATCCAGACCACCGAACCCAAACACGCACCGCTCACAACCATCAAGTGCTCTCGGCCTGTATGTTGCACTCCATCCGCGGCAAGGAAGCGTTTTGTTTTCGTTTTCGTTCGCATACTCGATGAAATTGGGAATGGGATTGGGATTGGGATTGAGATGGCATGCAGCTCGGGCTGGGCTCGACGCTCGCATGCTGACATACTAACATCTATACATGCCCGCGGATACACGCAGCCGTACGCGGAGATGCATACATCCATACATCTAGAGTATAGGCGCAGGGAGACGTGGGTGCGTCGCCCAGATGAAGAGAGTGCGTAGAGATGAGAGTGCGCCGCCGAAGATGATCATGAGGATCCGAGCGAGTTGACGTCGACGGCGTGCGTGCACCTCGACCGAGGGTAGGGTCAAGCAGCAGAGCGGAGTCGGCACCGGGTGAGCGTGAGCATGTGAGTCGACTAGCACTTGGGGGAAGGTATACAGCCAAAGCTCTAGCCCAGCGGCGCAACGGGTATGGGTACGGTTCAAACCTGCGTGCCCGGTACTCACGTGCGTTTACTTGTTGCATAAGATAAGGGCGTTGTGCATTGTGTGAGTCGACGGGCGCTTGAACGTAACTTGAAGGAAGGGAGGCTCGTGGATCGTTGTGCAACCAAGAAATTCACTCACACTCGGCGTTGTGTTGAGGGAGCGCAAGTCTTTAGGCCTTGTCGCAAGAGGATGATCACTAGGACATCGGGTCAGAATCAAGCTCAACACTGAGACAGCGCAATCAAAGCTCGAAACAAGAATGGGGGAACCTCTGCATATGCGTATGCATGCTGTAGAACCCAGTGATGAGACGCACTGTGTCGCTTCTTGAATCCCAGCTGAACTTCGAGCCCGATTTCGAGGCGTTCCGGTTCATATTGATGCGCCAGGGGCAGGCGCCGGCCATATTTGAGCAGTACATACTTGGGGTCCAAGTCGACGCCACGCACGTACGTTGGTCGAAGGCCCCGGGCCCAATGCGAAGGGCCACGGGCGGCAGGTGGCGCATCGGGAGGAACGGCGCCGGGACAAGGCAGCTCTGAGGTACCAGGCTAGTCTAAACGCTGAGATGGACAACTTGTCGCACGCGGGGGTCGGAGTTCGCATACGATGGCGGGCGAATGCAAGTGCGTGAGCGCCTGAAAGGCTGGAGGGCCGCGGGCGCAGGCCCATAAGTGAGCACAAGGGTTCGCTCCGCGAGCAGCGGCTTGGCTTGTCACTTGGGATGGGCTGCCCGTGCCCAGTTCAGTCAGCTCCGATTCCAGCCGTCTTCTGAGTGGGCAGGAGACTCAGTGTGAGGCCCATCACGGACCCGACGGGTCTAGTTCGCTGAGGCGTAGACGCCGAAAGCGGAAGTCAATGTCATCCGTGCCGCAGACTTTGCCGCGGGATCTACATCACGTGTCCCCACACATCCCTCTCTCCGCCCCAAAAAAACTACGCTCCCTTCAGCAACCTGGGTCTCCCTCCCCTTTCCCCACAGAATTAATATTCTAATTTGCGACGGCGGCTGTCTCCCAGCCGGTGCGTCACTATTACGCCAGACCTGACCCGCTTGGCGTCTTTGGGGCGGATCAAGTATTCTCTCACTTTCTGCAAATATTTCACAACCCCGAGACTCAGTAGTCGAGCAAGGAGCTCGTTCAACAAAGCTGAATTTTTGCTTGGCTTTGTTGTACCAGTGAATCAGGTCGGATTGATTGGAGACTGCCAGTCAAATGAATACATAGAACAAATCGAGTCGCGTACTTTCCTGATTGTTTTATCCCTCACAGACAACGATTCGATTATATCTAAATTGCGTCGGGCCTGTTTCGTGCTGGATCGGACTCGAAAGAGTAGCTTCCGCTGCATGCTTCGAGCTTCCTCAACTTCGAGAGTGCAAGTTCCCTCAGGCGCCAATTAACATCGAACTGATTCGAACAGGATGACAGCAAATTTGCAGTCACCGTATCTGTACCGATCTTCAAGTCAGGACTTGACTGGTCTGTCCAGACACAATTTGGGTCGTTTCATACTCATATAAAAGCCAAGAACCAGAGGAACCTGAGGGACTGAAAATTGAAATGCCCGGTGACAAACATGAAAATGCCGACGTAAATTGGCTAGCTAAAGTATGACTATCCGGATTGAAACTATTCTGACTCGCAACTATTATCTCGGGGGCTCGGAGTGGTCTTCACTTCCCAAAAACTTGAACGTGAGCCACGTAACTTTGGTTCCTTGCCGACCATGCTTATTTATTGTTGGGTGACGAACAATCAACAAGGGCTCTGATGATTTTTCTAGATAAATAGCCTGAATTTGAAAGTGCAAATTAAGGAATTGGGCACAGTTTGCCGAGGTTGAAGCGACCCGGTGTGTTGAGGAATCAGATACAAACACTGGTGGCATGACGTTGGCCTAGTCCCGCCTGTGGTTGGATTCTCTTTTGCAAATCTCGTTCTTCTCGAGTAATGGACGCGAGCGCGGAGAAATTCGAAGTTCCGATATTGTTTGGTCAATCCCGCTCTTGGTGATTACTGGATTAGAATACTTCCAAGTTGGCACTTGGACGGCTCGACTGATTCATGCAAAGTACGATTCAATTGCGCATCAGCTCTTGTTCCTCTTGTGCGACTTTGGCTGACATCTTTGTAGACGTTGGAAGGCTGAAAGGCATTCGGCGCCATCCGGTACGTCACCGGTACCACAAAAGTCCGGCAGTAAACAAAGAGCACACCCTGACAAAATGCAAGAATTTCGCTTCGTGGTGCCTGGATGGGCAGAAAGCAATTCAGTGCTTGTCATCAGCCCTTCGTTCTATTCCGAGATTTATAATCATTTATATTGCCTGCGAACATTCATCCAGCGTGGAATAGATGTTCGCAGTCAACCTGCAATCCAAGTCTTGCGCTCGATGTCAGCCTCAGTGGACCAGGCCGCATTCGTGGGAGAAATCTTGCGGGTATAAAGGATGGGCACAAGCTTGCCAGCCCTCAGAGTCCACATCGACTGCTCTACTGAAGCCCTCCGCTCAAACAAGAAGATGCAGGTAAGATACACGCTTCTTTGGACGTCGACTTGATTTGGAACAGACAGCTCACTGCGAGGTCCTGCAGGTTAAAGCCGTTTCGCTCGTTGCCATTGCTCTTTGGCTCGCCAAGGCCGTTGACGCCTCTGCGCTCGCCGCTCGCATTACTCCTGTCCCTGATGCAGCGGTCGCGCACGTTCTCATCAAACCTCTCCTCGATTCGACTCTGTGCCTCACAGGTGGGCACCCTGTGTTGGTCCCAGAGGTCCTCGCGAGCTGCAACGGAGACAGCTCCCAAATCTGGACTGTGAACCCGGTGGACGATAACATTGTCCAGTTCCAAAACGCGGCCAGTAATCTTTGCCTCGTCATCAATGGTCATGGCATTTGCGAAGACACCTGTATGAACCCTACCGTTGGCGACCCCTACAGTAATACGGAGTGGGGTGCTTCGCAGTCTATCACCCAAGCCAAACTCCCAGTGGTGATCACGGATTTCGTTAGCTATGCTGGTTTCGCAAATACGGGCCTTTGCTTGGACCGAAACGGAAGCGCCATTGTAGAGACGCCGTGCAATGGGGGACTCACTCAGAGTTGGTTTTTGTACGCTGCTTAGGCTGGATATGCGTGATGTGATTGGGATGAACATGATGCTCATCACAAAGGAGGATATTTCTCACGGAAGGGCTGTACTCGGATAAATTGTTGTTTAAATTGCTATGCCATTTTGAAAAAACTTTGCATCCCAGCGCTGTGTGCAACAGTGAATATAATCAAACACCCAGAAATTCTCGAAGTGCGGCGGATCAGGCAGGTGAAATTTGTGGATGCGCCTCGACCTTCGCCTTGACCGAGCGCTGCGCCCGGCGTGAAGTTCCCTAGCTTGCACCCGGCAAGTCGCCCCCGATGCTCGGCTGGCCATACGACGGATTGATCGAGTCCCGGAGCTCTTTAGGAATAAGAGTCGCATTGAGCTTCAGGCCGTCGTTGCTAGAATCCAGTTTGTGGCACACGGGATTGGTCAGGATGAGATACTTAGAGGATTCCGCAGACGTTTTTTGTGAAATGGAATTTCATGCAACTCGAGCTCCAGGTATAAGTACATAGATACATAGACGCAGGCCCAGGGAGGCATCGGTACGTCGCCGAAGATTAGAAGCGGAGGTCGACATCGACGCCGTACACCTCGACCGAGGGTAGGGTCGAACAGCGGAGCGGAGTGGGCGCCGGGTGAGCGTGAGCGTGCGAGTCGACTATAGCTTAGCCTAGCGAGCACATCAAGGCACTGTACATAGCCAAAAGCCCCAGCCCAGCGGCGCAACGGGTACGGTTCAGACCTGCTCGCGCCACGCGGACACCCACGTGCGTGCACTTGTTGCATAAGTCAAGAGCGTTGTGCGTTGTGTGAGCCGACAGGTTGAAGGCACCGTCATGCATCCAATCCAAGAATTCAACTTGAGGCGGCGCCGTGTTGAGGCAGTGCAAGTCTTTAGGCCTTTTCGCAAGAGGATGATCGCTGGGACGTCGGGTCAGAATCAAGCTCGGCACTGAAACAACGCAATCCAAGCTCCAAGCAAGAATAGGGGAGCCTCTGCGTACGACCTCAGTGATGGCACGCACCGCGTCACTTCTTGAATCCCAGCTGAATTTCGAGTTTGAGAAGATCCTGTTCTTCTTGCTCTGGCGCCGGCCACATTTGAGCAGCACTAGCGTAGCCATCGCCAAGGACCTGTTTCAGTCGCAGGCATTCACAGAGACAGCAGGGAAGCGATATGAGAGCAACCCGCGGGCACGGTCGGTCATTCCGGCCAGGCCCCGTGAAGCTTCACCAAAGGGTTGTCCGGAAATGTTCGGGATTTCGGCCTCAAAAACCCACGCTCGAGACCCAGAACCGGACAAGGGTAGTGACGTGTAATGCCTGCGACTCCGCTAAAAAAAAATGCCAAAATACGCTCGAAACGGTTGAAAATATTGGCTAAAAAACCTCCCGTTCGCGCAGAATCAGAGTTGTCGATGTGGGCCATGCCAGGGTAGCATCCGGTCCTGGTCGCCTTCCCAGCAGCCCCCGGAGCCGCCAATTCGCTTGCAAAGTCCAAGCGAAATCAGGTAAGATTTCCCTCAGAAACCCAAGATCAGGACAAGGTTTGAAGGATTTCGGCCTCAAAAACCCAAAAATCGGACAAGAAAATGGCCGATTTTGCGCCTCAAAAACCCAAATTTTCGCACAACCCCTTGGTGGAGCTTCACGAGGCCTTTCCGGCCTCGATCGGAGTTGGCAACTGGAATGCAAATTGCAAGCAGAGAGCTAGAGTCCGCGGAATCGAAGTCGAGGCCACGCACATACGCTAGGCGCAGGTTCTGGACTTGGGGCGGAGGCACGGCGTCAAAACCGAGGTGAGGTGTCGAATTTCGCGTACGTACATATCATGGCGAACACGCACACGCGATACTTATCGATAGCGGGCGGGTACAAGTGCTGAGAAGAGGGCAAAGGACGGCGGACTGCGGGTGCCGGCCCTTGAGTGAGCCAGCAGCGGCTTGGGGTACATGGTGTGTGGTCCAGCCAGCGGCAATTCAAGCCGTCTTCCAAGTATGCAAGCGACGCGGTGTGAGAACCACTGGTTAATGCTGAGGCAAAACCACTTGAGGCCCCCAAATCGAGTTTGGGTGCAGCACCCGCCGAAAGGGAGTGCGAGACAACTGCCGAAAACGGAAGTAGTCTAAGTCATCCGTGCGCGGGACTTTTCCGCGTGATCTACATCACGTGTCCACACACATCCCTCTCTCCGCCCGAACCAATCTCCCTCCAGCAACGTGAGTCTCCTCTCCTCTTGCCCCACAGAACGCACCAACGCACCCACGTCGACCGTGCCTCCCGAATGGTACCCGTTTGAAGGATTTTTGGGCAGGAGGGGAGGTGGATGCGGGGGTGCGGGCTTGGATGACGTTTTTGCGGGTGTCGAGCATAGTGTGGACAATGACAGCTGACCGTCTATGGTGACGATGAGAGCTGGTATTTTGGTTTTGGAATGGTTGTACTGGGTGTCGTGACCAGGGAACGCGAAAAAGAAATCGAAAAAGGAAGGAGAAAGAAAAGATTCAAGATTTCATCACAGAACCTTGCACTTGACTGAAGATATGAATTGTAATAATTTTAATTGAAATACATTCAACCGGAGTACAACAGCAGGTAGAATAGAAATCAGAAGACTTGATAAAGAGACAAAAACTCTTGCTCGGGATTGGCGGTCAACGGGTGGCTGATCGTGACAGACAAATCATCGAGTATGTGTAGGGAGTATCAGAGCGAGGAGGACGATTAATAATGATAACTGACTCTGAGGAAGAGCACGTACGAGGAGAGATTCAGAGCAAAGACGACTGCACCAAAGACTGATACTGGATAATATGAATGTCTAGGTGCCATGAGGCAGATGCGGATGTAAAATTGGCGGGATACCTGGTGGGAGATACAATGAATCATGTTTTTATTACACCTGACTGAAAGAAATGGCCCAGCAATTCAGAAGCGCCGGTGTGCGCCGTCGATGAAACCACGTCCAAAAGAATACTACTGAACATGTCCGGCGCTGCGGGGCTTTCCAATTGACAGATTGGTTACCTCCAGCAGCCGATGATATGCTGTGTTCACCGTGCCAAATGTGCTGGGTCTCGAGAAAGGTATTGTTGATGCACAATGAATATAGATAAATAAATTAGCGTATAAAGAAAGGCCAATATACACACTGGACGAACTCCCTTGGGTGTACACAATGATTCATTACCCTTCAGCTCGTTGTTGCGTCGTGAAAACAGAAAGAAGCCGACCAAATCTCCATCCCGTCCGATAGCATGCTGTTCAGTTGCCAGTTGACAGATAGACAGAGTCTGATGAGGGCCCAGTAGTCCACTATACACATCGGGGTTCAATTGGGGCCTGTTGGGCAGGAATCCGGGCGAACAATGTCGAAGGTTTTTCAAATCTGCACGCAGATTTTCGAGGGCTTTCGTAGTAAATTGAGGAGCCAGTAAGGTAACCAGAGGAAGGCTGTTGTATAACAGCTGCCCCAGAAGTATGGATCCGAGGTTATGAGGGGCAGAGCATCGTGGATGAGCGAAGCGCTGCCGACGTGGTGGTGAATGGCAGATAACCGGGTTTATGATTGGATCAGCTGGGTATTATCTGCCAGTGGCTGTACGGTTATCTGCCACAGTGTTGAGCAGCCGCTTTGAAACTTTATATCTCAACACTGTGGCAGATAACTGTACAGCCACTGGCAGATAATACCCAGCTGATCCAATCATAAACCCGGTTATCTGCCATTCACCACCACGTCGGCAGCGCTTCGCTCATCCACGATGCTCTGCCCCTCATAACCTCGGATCCATACTTCTGGGGCAGCTGTTATACAACAGCCTTCCTCTGGTTACCTTACTGGCTCCTCAATTTACTACGAAAGCCCTCGAAAATCTGCGTGCAGATTTGAAAAACCTTCGACATTGTTCGCCCGGATTCCTGCCCAACAGGCCCCAATTGAACCCCGATGTGTATAGTGGACTACTGGGCCCTCATCAGACTCTGTCTATCTGTCAACTGGCAACTGAACAGCATGCTATCGGACGGGATGGAGATTTGGTCGGCTTCTTTCTGTTTTCACGACGCAACAACGAGCTGAAGGGTAATGAATCATTGTGTACACCCAAGGGAGTTCGTCCAGTGTGTATATTGGCCTTTCTTTATACGCTAATTTATTTATCTATATTCATTGTGCATCAACAATACCTTTCTCGAGACCCAGCACATTTGGCACGGTGAACACAGCATATCATCGGCTGCTGGAGGTAACCAATCTGTCAATTGGAAAGCCCCGCAGCGCCGGACATGTTCAGTAGTATTCTTTTGGACGTGGTTTCATCGACGGCGCACACCGGCGCTTCTGAATTGCTGGGCCATTTCTTTCAGTCAGGTGTAATAAAAACATGATTCATTGTATCTCCCACCAGGTATCCCGCCAATTTTACATCCGCATCTGCCTCATGGCACCTAGACATTCATATTATCCAGTATCAGTCTTTGGTGCAGTCGTCTTTGCTCTGAATCTCTCCTCGTACGTGCTCTTCCTCAGAGTCAGTTATCATTATTAATCGTCCTCCTCGCTCTGATACTTCCCTACACATACTCGATGATTTGTCTGTCACGATCAGCCACCCGTTGACCGCCAATCCCGAGCAAGAGTTTTTGTCTCTTTATCAAGTCTTCTGATTTCTATTCTACCTGCTGTTGTACTCCGGTTGAATGTATTTCAATTAAAATTATTACAATTCATATCTTCAGTCAAGTGCAAGGTTCTGTGATGAAATCTTGAATCTTTTCTTTCTCCTTCCTTTTTCGATTTCTTTTTCGCGTTCCCTGGTCACGACACCCAGTACAACCATTCCAAAACCAGTTCATGAACTACCTCCAACATCTGGATTATTATTTTCTGGATTTTAGAGAAGGTAGATATAAAGTTTCAAAGCGGCTGCTCAACACTGTGGCAGATAACCGTACAGCCACTGGCAGATAATACCCAGCTGATCCAATCATAAACCAGTATTTGTACTGATGAAGGTCGAGATCGACTCACTCTCTAATCAAGTTCATTTTGATCCACCAAAATGAATATCCTGTCCTGGTTCCGCTCCCTTCAATACTACTCTTCGCTACGACCATTCTGTCACTATCGCTCGATGATGCCTTTGCCGCCCTGGTGCTCAATGCCTATGCCCAGCCGAAAGCCACTCCCTCATCAGATTGTTTTGAGTTGAATTTTGGATTTGAACTTTCAGCTTGAACTTTCACTAATATTAGTAGGCCGCCGGGCAACCTCCTCTCAATTGCCCGTGCCAGAAATGAAGACAATCGAATTGCTACAGAGCGTAAAACCCCAGCACCTCGATTATGTCCGTAAGCCCACGCACCACCAAATGCCTAACGCCAATTTTCTAGGAACACGACATCTGGGTGAGGCCCACGAAATTGACAGCGGTCGCACCGATCATACTGTACGTGCCTGTATGGAAGCAACAGTCACGGTAACGGAGGGGTTGGTTGCGTTGCCCAAACCCAGCTCAGTCACGGTAACGGTCAGGTCGGTTGCTTTGAAAAATAGCGTTACAAAAAATAAAATAAATATATTTCCAGCACTCATACCCCAAAAAGCCTCTAGACGATGGTGGATCATGCCGTGAAGCTTCTATTCCTGGTCTTAAAGTACTTCTGCAGCCCCAAGAGCTGTTGTAAGGTGGAAGATGGCAATGCACAGTTGCCCAAATTCGCAACAGTCACGGTAACGAATGGCCTCGTTGCGTTGCCGAAAGCCATTTTGACTGTCACGGTCTGGGGCCGTGTTGCTTCCATACACGCACGTACAGTATTAATCATAAGGATATTCTCCTTTGCGACGGCGGCTGTCTCCCACCCAGTGCGTCGCTACCTGGTCCACTTGCGTCTTTGGGCGGCATTATTCTCTCACTTTCTGCAAATATTTCACAGCCACGAGACTCAGTAGTCGAGTAAGGGGTTCGTTCAACAAAGCTGAATTTTCGCTTGGCTTTGTTTTACTGGTGAATCAGGTCAGATTGTTTGGAGACTGCCAGTCAAATGAATACACATGGCAAATTTAGTCGCGTACTTTCTTGTTCGTTTGATTATATCTGGATCGCGCTGGGCCTGTTCCGTGCTGGACCGGACTCGAAAGTGTCGCCTTCGCATGTCTCAAGCTTCTTCGAGTCCTCCGAGAGTGCGAGTCCCGCAAGCGCAAATCAACATTGAACTGATTCAAACAGGATGAGAGTGAATTTGCAGTCGCTGCATACCTCCAAATCAAGAGATACGAAAGACGCGACTGAACAGATGAGCATAAAATATGTAAGTCCAGACTGAAATGCCCGACGACAGGCATGAAAGTACCGACCGTAGATTGACTAGCTAAAGTATGATTGCCTGGAGTCTGACTCGCAGCTGTTAGCTCAGCGACTCGGAGCAGGTGGCATATGCACACCGCCAAAAGTGAAAATTACCCTTGGCTGAACATGTTGCCGAAAGTGATAGTTTCGGCTTCAAAATAAATAGAGCTGGAAAGGCAGTTGAATGTAACAGTTTGAGCTGCAAATTTTGGGCGACCTAGTATGAAGCCTAAAATTATGAAATCGGCAGCAACTTCAGCTCGAGTGAGAGTAACAATTTAGGTGTTGCTAAAACTACTGCTGAAAAGGTTAATTTCAGCTGCATTTTCAGCAGCATCGAAACAATAAGACTCAGCAATGCCGAAGCAGAAAGCAAAAACAGTAGTTTCAGCAATCAATCAGGCAAAACCGAAATGATGGCCGGATCCTATTGTTTCGGCCCGGGCCGAAAGTGCAGCATAAAGCCTTTGTTTCGGCTCAGCTGAAAGGTCTTCTGCTTCTTTTCGGCTCAGCCGAAAGTTTTGGTTTCAGCTACACTTTCAGCCCCAACCAAAAAAATAACATCCAGCTGTCATCTCAGCTGTGTTGGAATGGGAGCTGAAACTGTTGTTTTCAGCTGTTTCGGCATTGCCGAATCTTATTGTTTCAACACAGCTGAAGGTACAGCTGAAACTAACTCTTGGGGCAACAGTTCCAGTAACACCTAAATTGCTACTTTCACTCAAGCTGAATATGCTGCTGAGTTCATAATTTTAGGCTTCATATTATAACACGTGAAATATGCAGCTCAAACTGTTGAATTTGACGGCCTTTTCAGCCCTATTTATTCTGCAGCTAAAACTATTATTTTCGGCAACATGTTCAGCTGAGAGTGATTTTTTCTTTTGCCGGTGTGCATCCGTCTTGAAAACTTAAAACACGTGACCTTGGTTGAATTTCTCTCCTTGCCGACATGCTTATTTATTTTTAGGTGGAGAACAATAAACAGGACTTTTAGAATCATTCTAGATAAATAGCCTGCATTTGAAGGTGCTGATTGAGGAATTGGACACAGTTTGTCGAGGTTAAACCGATCCGAGGTGTTGATCACATGCGAATGGCAGTGGCCAGTGATATGATGTTAGTCGAGTGTGGTCTGTGGTATGATTCTGTTTTGCTGGTGTCGTTCTCCAGTAACGGACGCGAGCGCGGAGGAATTCCAAGTCCGGTATTCTTCTATCAGAATCCCGCTCTTCGCGGATTACTGGATTAGCATACTTGGCACTTGGAAGGCTCGACTGATCCATGCATAGCATGATTCAATTGCGCGTTCGCTCTAGTTCTTCTTCTGCAGCTTCCACTGATATTCTGGTGGATGTTAGAAGCCTAAAAGGCATTCGGCGCCATCCGGTACGTCACCGGTACCACAGGAGTCCAGTAGTAAACACAGATAACATCCAGATAAAGCAAGCCCAACAGAACGAATGAAAGAGTCTTGCTTCGTGCTGCCCGGATGGCTAGAAATCAATTCAATGCCTGTTCTCAGTCCTTCGCTCTATTCGGAAATTTGTAATCATTTACGTTGCCTGCGGACATTCATCCAGTGTGCAATAGATGTTCGCAGTCAACCAGGAATCTGAGTCTTGTCCTAGATGCCAGTCTCAATGGACGACACCGCATTCGTCGGAGAAGCCTTGCAGGTATAAAGGATGGCCACAAGATTTGCAGCCCCCAGAGTCCACCTCGACTACTCTACTGAAGACTTCCGCTCAAACGATAAGATGCAGGTAAGATACATGCTTCTTGGAACGTCGACTTTGAAAGAGGTGGCTTACTGTGAGGTCCTGCAGGTTAAAGCCGTTTCGCTGGTTGCCATTGTGCTTTGGCTCGCCAAGGCCGTTGACGCCGCCGTGCTCGCCGCTCGCGTCACTCCAGTCCCTGATGCAGCGCTCGCACATGTTCTCATCAAACCGCTCCTCGATTCGACCCTCTGCCTCACAGGTGGCTCTGCGCAGGACAGTATCTCGAGCTGCAACGGAGATAGCTCCCAGATCTGGACCGTGAACGAGGTGAACGGGAACATTGTCCAGTTCCAGAACGCGCGGCCAGCAATGCTTGCCTCTCCCCCTATCACGGCGTCACCGCCGAAACCGCCTGTAACGACCCCAGCGACGGCCACGCCTACAGCAATACACAGTGGCTTGCTTCGCAGGCCATCGCCGAAGCCAAACTCCCCATGGTGGTCACAGGTCTCGATAGCCAGCTCGGTTTCGTGAATACGGACACCTGCCTGACCCAAAATGGAAGCGCCACTACATATACGACGTGCACTGGAGGACTCTCTCAGAGTTGGTTTTTGTACGCTGCTTAGAGTGGATGTGCATGACGTGATTGGGATAAAGGATGTTTTTCAAGGGCTATAGTTACTTGTACTCGGGAAACCGTTGTTTGAATTGCCATGCCATATTATGACCACTTTGAAAAAACTTTGCATTCGGGTGCAGTGCGCAACGGTGGATATAATCAACCGCCCCGGGAATTCTTGAAGTGCGGCGGATCAGGCGGGCGAAATTTGTGGATGCGCCTCGACCTTCACTTTGTCCGAGCGCTGCGCCGGGCGCGAAGTTCCCTCAAGTGTACCCGGCAAGTCGCCCTTGATGCTCGGCTGGCAGTACGACGGACTGATCGGATCCCAGGGCTCTTTAGGAGCGGCGAGCCTCAGGTCATCGTTGCCAGAATCCAGCTTATGGCACGCGGGATTGATCGGGATGAGATACTTAGAGGACTCCGCAGACGTTTTTTGTGAAATGGAATTTCATACAACTCGAGTTCCAGGATTCGGTACCTGGATACATAGACGCAGGCACAGGCGCAAACAGGCGTGCGTGGGTGCATGCGCGAAGATCCAAAGAGAAGAAGGGAAGAGAGCAGGTCGACATCGACGGCGTGCACCTCGATCGAGGGTGGGGTCAGCGCAGAAGAGTGGGCGCCAGGCGAGGGTGAGCAAGCGAGACGACTATAGTCTGTTAGCACATTCTTGAAGGTAAGTAGCCAAAAGCCCCAAGCGCAACCTGCCGACCTATGCGTCATCCCATCATCCAAGAAAATCACCCTGACCTTGAGCTCGGTTTCCGCGCCGAACTTGGCGTGCCCGGCGATTGAATCCGAATCGGATGTATACGTTGGGCTGAATCGCATGTACATGGTAAGCTGAACCGTATGCACAGGTCGAGCTGAGCCTTGGGTGTGGCAATTTGAGGTAGGGCGCTTTATTTAGTAAGCGTTATAACATACATGAGAGAAGAGGATGAATGGTGACGATTGGTTTTGAGTTGGATCATAGCGGGCAGGATTCAAAATTCAGAGGGGAATCGAAGCTTGAAACGCAGAAGCTTGAAGCTTGAACAAGAATCGGGGAGCCTCTGCGTATGCGTATGCCGAGGACCGAGTGAGAGCACGCACCGTGTCGCTTCTTGAATCCCAGCTGAATTTCCAGTCCGATTTCGAGTAGGGCTTGCAGCCGTGCCGGAAAATTACGGAGACACGGGCCGTAAATACGGTTACGGACCCGTACTGTCAAGCACTTTGAGACCATCTTATACGGGACGGGACGGAACGGCTTCGGCCGTAATACGGTGAGCCGTAACCGTCCGTTTACGGCTTTACGGCTTTGTCTCGATGGTGACTCAAAAATGGGAGGAATTTCCTGCGGATCAGGCTGGCATGCTGCCGATGCCATGCGAAGTCACAAATCATTGATCCATGGAGCAAGATGTGGCACATCCAGGAGGCATCGGCTCATGAAAGACTCCATCACGGAATGTTCCGAGATGTTCAACTTGCATGATGGATGTGGTGCCGTCGTTAAATTGAGATATTTACAGTTCAGCTGGATTCCAGAGCATCTCATGTCGTTTACCGTGCAATAGATATGTTTTTGACAAAGCAATGAAATATTTTCTCGTGTGTTGAAGTGCGATCACATGTGGCGCCGTAATTACGCCGTAACCGGCGGCACGGGCGGGACCCGTGCCGTTCGAGCATCTGCGCAATGGTCTTACGGATGGCTCAACCGTACCGTAAGAAAATTACGCCGTAATTCTTACGGCCGTGACCGTAACACGGGCGGGTGCAAGCCCTAATTTCGAGGTGTTCCGGTTCTTATTGGTGCGCCGGGGCCGATGCTGGCCAGATTTGAGCAGTATGCACAAACTTGTGGTCCAATCCAAAGCCTCGGAATGTGAAATGTCGGCGAATAAGGAGGTGATTCGTTTTCACTAATGCCAGAGATAGCAGTGGAGCAATGAGGAAAGAGACAGCAGAGGATCAACGAAGACAGCGGAGCAGCGGGTATGATCGGTCGTTCCGCGCTGGGTTGAAGTTGGGGTTTAGATTGGAATTGCAAGGAGCGAGTCTGAGCTTGCGTCAGAACTCGACGTTACGCACGTACACTGGGCGCAGGCCAGGCCAAGGTCCCGGGCCCGGGGCAGAGGGCGAAGGGCGGGAGGGACTCGGCGGCGCGCTAGCTCACACGGTGAGATGAACGTCTTGTCGCATGCGGGGGGTCGGAATTCGCGTACAATAGCTGGCGGGTGCAAGTGCAGAAAGATGACGCAGAGTGGCGTGCGTGGGTGCGTGTGTCGCCGAAGATGAGGAGAGTGCGTGGAGATGAGGAGAGTGCGTCGCCGAAGATGATCATGAGGATCCGCAGCGCAGGTCGACGGCATGCACCTCGATCGAGGGTAGGGTCAGCACAGAAGAGTGGGTGCCGGGTGAGCGGAGCGGGTGAGTCGACTAGCACTTGGAGGAAGGGATATAGCCAAAGCTCCAGCCCAGCGGCGCAACGGGTACGGGTACGGTTCAAACCTGCGCGCCGGCACTCACGTGCGTTTACTTGTTGCATAAGCTAAGGGCGCCATGCATTGTGAGTCGACGGGCGCTTGAACGTCACTTGAAGGAAGGCAGCCTCGCGGTTCCTCATGCAACCAAGAAATTCACTCGCACTCGGCGTCGTGTTGAGGGAGCGTAAGTCTTTGGGTCCTGTCGCAAGAGGATGATTGTTAGGACGTCGGGTCAGAATCAAGCTCAACACTGAGACAGCGCAATCAAAGCTCGAAACAAAAGCTCGAAACAAGAATGGGGGAACCTCTTAATGAGATTCAGCTCCTTCCTATTTCGTTCATTACCGTATATAGTTGTTTACTGTACAAACAACCTCAGTCGATCTTTCTCCTCGACTGAGGTATGTTCCTACGCTCCTTACCCTGTACCTAACTAACTGACTCCGGTAGTTCTCTTATTAGGTACATATAATATAGAGTCGATCTTTCTCCTCGACTGAGTTCTCTTATTAGGTTATGGGCCCTGCCCAATAGGCCGTAAAATTTTCCTGATCATCATAGAGCACTCTGGATTCAGAATCAACTCAAACTTATCCTTCCCCTGCCGTGACTCCCTCATCCCAAGCATCCTCGCCTCTTACTTCACGATCCGTTACGCCAGTGCAAGCTTCCGCTGCCGTTATGTCAACTGCCACGTCATGGGATCTTCCGTCGTCCGCGGCCCACTGGTTTCCGCGAGGCGATTCCGACCGGCTCAAGGACGAAAATACCTACCTTACGTGGTCAATTCGCATGCTCTCGTCATTTGACAGCTGCGAGTTGAAGGGTATCGTCACCGGGACGGAAAAGGAGGCCGACGCGACAGACAAAGCTCTCTGGAAGAAGAAGGACCGTGCAGCCATTAACGTACTCATGGGCTGCATTGCGCCGAACCTTGTCGTTAAAATCTCGAACGCGCAATCTTCGAAAGCAGCTTGGGACTCGCTCGCGACCGAATTCGGTCAGTCCGGTGCCGGATCCGTCATGCTATGGTTCCGCCGGCTTGTCAGGCCGTACACCTATGACAGCGACCTTCCCCAGCACATCCGGGACTTCCAGGAAGCCGTAAAACAGCTTCAGCTCTCGTCATTCGTAATTCCGGAACACATTTCATCGGCAATCCTTCTCTGCACTCTTCCTTCCGATCCCCATGATCCCGAATCCTGGTTCCAATATATCCAGGGCATCAAGATCGTGGAGAATACGACGTCGCTTGTCGGGACTGCCCAAAGGGATTCTCGACTCGAAACGGCGCGTACCTCGTCCGGATGCTACTCCCTCTGAATCTGCCCTCGCTACTGCCCTCTCGACACTTGAGTGTGCAGCTCGCGCGAAGGGCAGGCCTTTTCTGCATGAATTGCAAGCAGGAGGGCCATCCTACTGCCAACTGCTGGGCAAAAGGGGGAGCAAAAGAGGGACAGGGACCAAGTCAAAAGCAAAAAGGGGAAGAAAAGGGCCAAAGAAAAGGCCAATACTACTCAGGGTGGGGACGGAGACGAAAATGTCGATTCATCTTTCATAGGTTTCGAGCAATTTTATAGCGCTGCCCCCGAGGCGACGCATCTTCTTTATTCCACGCGTGACGTCAGCTCGACCACTTCGACATTTCCTCCTAAAGATTCCCCTACGGCTCATGACCAGGCGTACAGTGCACGTACGACCGGCACGCCACCTATTATCATCGATTCTGGTACATCCGCATCTATTCATTCCGACCGAGCACAATTTCTCGCTTCATCAGTTAAGCCTGCCTCCGCCGACGTCCGGGGATTTGGCAACGGCAAAGTGAAGATCAAGGCTCGAGGCACTCTACGTCTACCGGCCAAACTCCCGAGCGGTAAAATTGCAGCTCTCGAATTCAGTGATGCTGCCTATGTCCCAAATTCCTCACCGACACTGATCTCTGTATCACGCTTGGATGAACATGGGCACTACACGCTCTTCGGAAATGGTCGGTGTATCGTATTCCACAAAGATGACCAGGGGTCCTTCCTTCGAAATGTTCTCTCGAAGGATATCACATTTACTGGCACGAAAGGTGGAGATCGCCTTTATCACCTCGACACTCTTCCTCGATCGGAATCATCTTTTTCCACCATTACCTCCCATCTTTCCCCGCTGGAGCTCCTTCATTATCGACTTGGCCATCTCAATTACCCGGCCATTCGTGCTCTCGCTCGTGGAAACATGGTAGATGGTATTCGAATTTCCACAGCAGATCTTAATGCGGAACCCCCCGTATGTGACGCTTGCATGCGTGGGAAGTTAAAACGAGCTTCATTCCCTCTTTCCAAGACGCCTAAATCCACGCGTCTGCTCGGCCGTGTTCACTCTGATCTGTGGGGTCCCGCTCCAGTTCGTTCTAAGGGAGGTGCACGATATCTGTTTGCCCTCACCGATGAATTCGGGCGGTACCGCTGGGTATTTTTCCTACGGCGCAAAAGCGAGGTTTTCGCCACCTTCAAATCATGGCTGGTGGCGGTGGAGACTCTATTTGGTGTCAAATTGGCAATTTTGCGAACTGACAATGGCGGTGAATTTATCCTTCAGGCTCTCGAAAATTTCTTGAAGGAGCGTGGTATTCGTCATGAAACTACGACTCCTCGCACTCCTGAGCAGAATGGTCTCGCCGAAGTCACTTTCCGCACCATTTTCGACCGTGTTCGCACCATCCTGATCGACGCGGGACTGCCGCCCTCGTTCTGGGCTGACGCCGTCAACTATGTTGTCGCCACGCTAAACCGCAATCCCTCTGCTGCGCTGAAAGGTGTTACCCCTATGGAGCTTGTCGAGCAACGGAAACCCGAGTACAAAACCCTTCATCGATTCGGCTGCAAAGCCTATCTACTCAATGACGACCCAAAATGTCTCAAATTCGATGAACGGGGGGAGCCCGTAATTTTTCTGGGCTACTCGGATACCAAGAAAGCTTACAAGGTCTGGCATCCTCGTGCAAATGATGCCTATTTCTCCATTCACGTCGGTTTCGACGATCATACAGTTGGGGTTGGTTTGGCTGAGGGGGAGACAATAACCACCGAGTCCTTTCAATTCCATCCGTCTACTACTCTCGACGATGATATTGACGACTCGTCCTCTTCCAGCCTCCCAACTCAACCACCTCCTATTGTTCCTGTTCCTACAGTCCCTGATGCTCCTGCTCCCACTCCAAAACCTCGTGTTTCTCGTCCACGCAAGGACTGGGGTCCTCCTACTCGTCACTCAGAACGTCAAGCTGCGAAAGCGAAGGTGGACACCACTCCTGCCGAGCCAGGGGGAGCTCCGACCGCAGGAGATTCAGCTGAACTCACCCCCGATGACAGCAATGTCACTCCCAACCGCAGCGACACTCCACAGGTCGGTGACGAGACAGCAGCTCTACTCCACGGCGAAACACCTTCGACATATCAGGAGGCAATATCCTGTCCCGATGCCGAGGAGTGGATTGCCGTGATGGACTCCGAGATGGACTCCATCCTCCGTCTCGGCACCTATACCATTGTCGACCCTCCACCTGGCTGTAAACCGATAGGCACGAAGTGGGTGTACTCAATCAAGCACGATAAAGATGGTGTTATTGTTCACTACAAAGCACGCTTGGTTGCCCAAGGCTTCACACAGGTACATGGTGTTGACTACGGGGATACCTTCGCACCCGTGGCAAAGATTGAGTCCATCCGTCTCCTCTGCGCCATGGCTGCACACTACGACCTCGAGATCCACGTCGTTGACGTCGACACCGCTTTCCTGAACAGCAAAATGCCGAAAGGACAGCGGGTCTACGCCAAGCAGCCGCTGGGATTTGTTGCACCTGGACAAGAGAATAAGGTGTGGGAATTATTGAAGGCGCTATATGGACTGAAGCAGGCTGCATACCTCTGGTATGAAATGCTCCGTCGCATTCTCATCGACATTGGCTTCCACCCGCTCATCTCCGACCCCTGCGTCTTCATCCGCCGTAGTCCGGGCACCCTCTCCATCATCTCATCGCACGTCGATGATCTCGGCCTCTTCTGCAGCTCTGTGGCCGAAGTCAAGCTCTTGAAGTCCCAAATTCGCGAGCATGTACCTATCAAGGATCTGGGGGAGGTATCGACGTTATTGGGCATCGAAATCATTCGCGACCGAAAGGCACGCACCATTGCCCTTTCACACCGCCGCTATATCATCGATTTAGCCCACCGTTACCGCCTCGAGACATCGAATCCCGTTTATACGCCGATGGAGAAGAGCCGCGACCGTCCGCTATCGAAGGCCGATTGTCCCGTTACCGATGAGCAGAAAGCGTACATGGCCAACGTACCTTATCAATCTGCTGTCGGTGGTGTCCTTCATGCTGCCATTATGACACGTCCGGACATCGCGCACTCCGTGGGCCAGGTAGCCAAATTTGCGAGCAACCCCGGGAAGGCGCATTGGACGGCTGTAAAGCGAATCATTCAGTACCTTTACACGACACGGAACTTCGTACTCATCCTTGGTGGCAACTCTGACGACCCAGACATCTTCGCATTCTGCGACGCTGATCACGCTAATGCAATTGACCACGGAAATTCCATCTCTGGCCATGCTGTGTTCTTCGTGTCGGGTTGTCTTGCATGGGCATCCAAGAAGCAGACAGCGACGGCGTTGTCCACAGGCGAAGCCGAGTATTACTCCGCCTCGTATGTCGGGCGCGTCATCGTGTGGCTGCGACAGGTTCTTGATGAGCTGGCGCACGCGTGCAATGGTCCCACTCTGTTGCATATCGACAATACATCAGCGATCACAATGATTGGTACACCCAACCAGATTTCCAATCGTACCAAGCATATCAAGATTCAGTACCATTGGATCCGCGGTGCAGTTCAGAGCCAGACCATAGCGACGCAGCACGTTCCTTCCACCAAGAATGTAGCCGACATCTTCACAAAGATTCTGTTCAGGCCAGACTTCGAGAGATTGCGTGCAATGCTTGGGATGCGGCAGCGAGAGGACGTCGCTGAGGGGGAGTAATGCCCACTAACTTTAGGTAGTGGGTCCTGTGGTGCGATCGGCTAACTTTTGGCAGCAAATTGCAATGTTTGGCTCTGTTGTGGTAAAACTGACTCATGCACATTTGGTCATCCTCTGGGAAGAAACCGAAATAAAGCTTTCTTTAACATATTGCCCTGTGCAATGCTAACATCCGGTATGGTATTTCTCCCAACCATCAACTCTTTTTTTCTCTTTATTTTGGGGACCAGCAAACAAAGATTTCGATGATATGCTCGAATCCAGCTGACTCATTCTGAATTACCGATCGGAACTGTTCCGGTTTCCATGTCTACTAAGTCACGCCACGAGACCAGGCGAGTCGCTACGCTTGTAAAATCTTTTGATTCTTTTCGCTTGCTTTTCACCCACCACCGACCATCGACCCTCATGTCGGCTTCCTTCTGCGGCTTCCCACTGACCGTCGAATTCAACTGATGCGCCCTCTTCGTCTTTGTCTCTTGATTGGGTTCTAATCTCGGGGCTTCGCGCAAGGGCCTCCGGACTTCGTGCCCGCAGTTCTCGTCTGTCTGGCCTATTGGTCCTCCCGTCCGATACTGGCGCCATATCTTTGCAGTCTAGTATTCCTGTAATGGTCTCCTCGCCTGCTGATCTTGTTTTGGGCTTGGACTGGCTTCGCTCTCTCTGTGAATCAGACCTTGATCTGCGAAAGCGTATCCTGCACTTAAGATCGGGCTCGCTTGATCTGGGGAACCTCAGTATCCACCCAAACACACTGTGGCCTGTTGTATCTACAGATGCTGCTTCATTCAGCATAAGTAAGCCTGCTCGTACTGTGGCCATCCATTGTTTCGGCTCAATCCTGGGTCAGCATCGTCTTCACGGTTGCAGTCAAAGTCTCCACGACTTTCTTGTTTGATCTCTGAATCTCACGAGAAAGGCAAGTCCATGTAAATTGTCTTGGCTCATACCCTAACACGCCTACACAGGTCCTTCCAACCTTCCCACTGCTGCTGGCGCCTCCGAGCCAGATGCATATGCATCTGTGCGAGATGCTGCGCCCACGTCCGCGTGCGGTGTCCCTATGTCTGCGCATGGCTGTCTTGGGAATTCTGTGTCAAATGCATACGCGTCCGCACGAGATGCTGCGCCCACGTCCACGTGCGGCGTCCCTGCGTCTGCACACGGGTATATTGCTACATCACATTCAATATCCAGTAATAGTAATGCAACTATCTCACGTTTCCTATTGCTGGTCCCTCTACCTTCCGAAAGCCTGCAGCTGGTCCAGTGTACCCGTCACCTGTCACCAGTATTTTCTTTCCTCTAATCCATTGTGTAACATTTTGACCGGTGATGTCTATGCTCTCTACTCGCATCTAGAGAACCACGGCATATCTTCTGCTGGGCTAAATGCTTCGGATGCGAGACAAGGGTGGACTTAGTCACGGAAGTTAAACCGATTCTTAGTTACTCGACATGCAGTTATCCTTAATATGATCTGTAGTATGTAGGATGTGTTTATTACAATGTGAGGCAGTTAGTGGGCTCTGCCGCGGAGCGCGCTACACTGGTTATGAGATTCAGCTCCTTCCTATTTCGTTCGTTACCGTATATAGTTGTTTACTGTACAAACAACCTCAGTCGATTTTTCTCCTCGACTGAGGTATGTTCCTACGCTCCTTACTCTGTACCTAACTAACTGACTCCGGTAGTTCTCTTATTAGGTACATATAATATATAGTCGATCTTTCTCCTCGACTGAGTTCTCTTATTACCTCTGCGTATGCGTATGCATACTGTAGGACCCAGTGATGAGACGCACTGTGTCGCTTCTTGAATCCCAGCTGAGCTTCGAGTCCGATTTCGAGGCGTTCCGGTTCATATTGATGCGCCAGGGCAGGCCCCGGCCATATTTCAGCAGCCCATACTGGGGGTCCAAATAAAAGCGTCGGGATGCGAGTTGTCGGCGAGTAGATAGCAGAGAAGCGATATGAGAGCAACTAGCGGGCATGGTCGATATAATTCTTCGCTTGGAATGGGCAATTGCAAAGAGCGAGTTTGAGCTGGAGTCAGCAGGATCCAAGTCGACACCACGCACGTACGCTGGTCGAAGGCTCCGGGCCCAGGGCAAGGGCGACAGGCGCGTCATGTGGCGCATCGGGAGGGATGGCGTCGGGATAAGGCAGCGTTGAGGTACCAGGCTAGTCGAGTCAACGCTGAGATCGACAACTTGTCGCACGCGGGGGTCGGAGTTCGCATACGATAGCGGGCGAGTGCAAGTGCGTGAGCGCCTGAAAGGCTGGAGGGCCGCAGGCGCAGGCCCATAAGTGAGCACAAGAGTTCGCTTGGCGAGCAGCGGCTTGGCTTGTCACTTGGGATGGGCTGCCCCGTGCCCGGTTCAGTCAGCTCCGATTCCAGCCGTCTTCTGAGTAGGGCTCCAACCGTTTTCGTGTACAAACGTTTGTACACGGTTTTAACCGTTTTCGTTTTCGTTTTTTTTGCCAGCCAGGACAAACAGTTTGTAAACTGTTTTTACAAGGTTTAAACAGTTGTGCTCGGTGTGCGGCAGCAAAGCTCTAATATGCTGCCGACTGAAGTGCCCGAGGTGAGTCTGAACTCGATTAAATGCGATTATGAGTGATCACACTTTTCATGTACCCACAGTCCTCGAGACCGTCACCCCCGTAGCACCTCAACACCTGCTCCCTGTTGTTCCGCGCCAAAGACCCGGTCGATGGCTCCAACGGCGAGGCTCCGAATGGGCCAGCATAGCACTGAGTCAAGTGCGCCTCATTGCAGGTCATTTTTGTTTTGTTTTTCCTCCCTTTTCGCGTTCCCCTGATCTGTTCAGGATGCTGGGAGGAAAATACCGTTTTCAAACTGTTTTAAACGGTTACTAAACGTTTACTAACCGTTTTCGTTTTTTGTACTCAGATCCGTACACGAAAACTAAAAGGTTGGAGCCTTACTTCTGAGTGGGCAGGAGACTCGGTGTGAGGCCCATCACGGACCCGACGGGTCTAGTTCGCTGAGGCGTAACCCCCTGATGGCACTGGCAGAAAGTCGTGTTTGGGTGCAGGAGCTGCTGTCGAGCGCACAGAGCGGACGCCGAAAGCGGAAGTCAATGTCATCCGTGCGTGGAACTTTGCCGCGTGATCTACATCACGTGTCCACACATCCCTCTAGATCTCTCCGCCGCTTGGCGTCTTTGGGGCGGATTATTCTGCTGAATTTCCGCTTGGCTTTATTGTACTGGCGAATCAGGTCAGATTGTTTGGAGACTGCCAGTCAAATGAATGCACAGGACAAGTTTAGTCGCGTACTTTCTTGTTTGTTTGATTCGATTATATCTGGATCGCGTCGGGCCTGTTCTGTGCTGGACTGGACTCGAAAGAGTTGCTTTTGCTGCATGTCTCGGGCTTCTTCAAGTCCTCCGAGGGTGCGAGTCCCGCAGGCGAAAATCGACATCGAACTGATTTGAATAGTGTGAGATCGAATTTACAGTCCCCGAATCAATATTTAACTTGAAATTAGGACTGCGCCCGGGTTGTTTCGATATGAAAGACACGAAGCAGAGCATGAAGGATGTACGTCCAAAATTAAATGCCCCATGACAGGCATGAGTACCGACCGTAGCTTGACTAGCTAAAGTATGATTTTCTGGGGCAAAGCTACTCTCACTCGCAGCTGTTAGCTCAGCAGCTCGGAGCGGGTAGCACCCATCTTCACTTCCCAAAAACTTGAACACAAACCACGTGACTTTGGTTGAATTCCCTCCTTGCCGACTATGCTTATTTATTGTTGGGTGACGAACAATCAACAAGGCTGTGAGAATCATTCCATATAAATAGCCTGCATTTGAAGGTGCAAATCAAGGGATTGGACACAGCTTTGCGGAAGTTAAACCGATCCTAGGTGTTGATCAGATGCGAATGGCAGTGGCAGGTCGAGTCCTGCCTGTGATACAGCCGTTTTGGAAATAGTATTCGGGTTTCGTAATTTCTTCCTGCTCATTTTGTGCTTACACCTGTTTGCCCAAGCGTCGTCGGCAAAGGCTGGCTCCACACTGCCATTGGAGTGCCGTGGCTCCGCATCATCGGCAAACTTCCACTGCACAAACAATGTCCTGTCTGTTGGGTATGAATTTAGTATGGATAGCCTCCAAATTCACTGCTTTATCCAAAAGCATTTGATTCTATGTCTGTAGGATTCAACAGCAACTGTAGAAGGACAAAATGGCTTGTGGAGTGCGTTACGACATGGGATGCAGCAACAAGCAGAGATAAACACAAAATGAGAAGGAAGAAGTTACGAAACCCGAATAATATTTACAAAATGGCTGTATGGTTCTGTTTTGCTGTCGTTCTTCATTAACGGACGCGAGCGCGGAGAAATTCCAAGTCCGGTATGTATTCTTCGATCAGAATCCCGCTCTTTGCGGGTTACTTGGATTACCATCCTTGGCACTTGGACGGCTGGACTGGTTCATGCGTACGCGTTCGCTCTAGTTCTTCTTGCGGCTTCCACTGGTATTTTTGTAGATGTTAGAAGGCATTCGGTGCCATCCGTACGTCACCGGTACTGCAGGAGTTCCGTAGTAAAAACATTGTACACCCAAATAAGGCAAGCCTAACAGAACGAATGCAAGAATCTTGCGTCGTGGTTACCGGATGGGCAGAAAGCAATTCAATGTCTGTCCCCGTCCTTCGCTCCATTACGGCATTTGTAATCATTTATGTTGCCTGCGGATATTTATCCAGCGTGGAATACATGTTTGCAGCCGACCAGGAATCCGAGCCTTGCTCTAGGTGTCAGCCTCAATGAACGGCGCCGCATTAGTCGGCAAGGCCTTGCAGCTATAAAGGATGGCCGCAACATTGCCAGACCCTCAGAGTCCACCTCGACTCCTCTATTGAAGCCTTCCGCTCAAACAATAAGATGCAGGTAATATACACACTTCTTGGGACGTCCACTTTGAAAGCGGTAGCTTACTGTGAGGTCCCACAGGTTAACGCCGTTTCGCTGGTTGCCATTGCTGTTTGGCTCGCCAAGGCCGTTGACGCCTCCGCGCTCGCCGCTCGCGTCACTCCTGTCCCTGATGCAGCGCTCGCACACGTTCTCATCAAACCACTCACCGACTCGAACCTCTGCCTCACAGATGATGCAGACGGTGTGGGGAGGCTCTCGAGCTGCAACGGAGACAGCTCCCAAATCTGGACCGTGAACCAGGTGAACGGGAACATCGTCCAGTTCCAGAACGCGGCCAGCAATGGTTGCCTCTCACCCTATGACTCTACCATCGTCATCGGATCTCCTTGTAACGACCCCGCCAGCGGCCGCGCCTACAGCAATACGCAGTGGCTTGCTTCGCAGGCCATCAGCCAAGCCAAACTCCCGATGGTGCTCACGGGTCTCGATAGCCAGCTCGGTGGAGTGAACACGAACGCTTGCTTGGCCCAAAATGGAGGCACCACTACATACACGACGTGCAATGGGGGATTCTCTCAGAGCTGGGCTTTGTACGCTGCTTAGAGTGGATGTGCGTGACGTGATTGAGATGACGGATGTTTCTCAACGGCTGTAGTCACTTGTATTCCGGAAATTGTTGTTTGAATTGCCATGCCATATATGACCACTTTGAAAAACCTTGCATCCGAATGCAGTGCGCAACGGTGGATATAATCAACCGCCCTAGGAATTCTTGAAGTACGGCGGATCACGCCGCCGAAATTTGTGGATGCGCCTCGACCTTCACCTTGTCCGAGCGCTGCGCCGGGCGCGAAGTTCCCCCAAATGCACCCGGCAAGTCGCCCCCCGATGCTCGGCTGGCCGCACGACGGATTGATCGAGTCTCAGAGCTCTTTAGGAATAAGAGTCGCATTGACCTTCAAACCGTCGTTGCCGAATTCCAGCTTGTGGCACGCGGGATTCATGGGCTGTCGTATTTGGAGGGTTCCGCAGACGTTGTTCATGCAGATCGGGCTCAACGTATATCGCGTGCTAACATGCATTCATATGCGCAGTTACATACATCTCATCTGGAGTATAGGCACGTGTAGGCGCAGGCGAACGAGGGTGCGTCCCCAAAGGAGAGTGCGTGGACGTCGTGTTGAGGCAGCGCAAGTCTTTAGTCCTTGTCGCAAGAAGATGATTGTTAGGACATCGGGTCAGAATCAAGCTCAACACAGAGACAGCGCAATCAAAGCTTGAGTGCAGTATCACGGAGCCAGCGCGTACGACATCAGTGATGGCACTGCGTCGCTTCTTGCGTCCTAGCTGAATTTTGAGTTCGAGAAATTCGTGTTCTTCTTGCTCCGGCGCCGGCCACATTTGAGCAGCCGTCGCCAAGGAGATATTTCGGTCGCAGGCATTCACAACGACGGCGACAGAAACAGCGCAAAGGAGTAACAACGACAACAGAGACAACAGGGAAGCGATATGAGAGCAACCCGCGGGCATAGTCACTGTGGAGTTGCCCTAGGTTGCCGATCAATCTCTGGTAGGTTGATACTAACCTACAGTAGGTTGTGGGGAATTTTCCTATCCTACTGCAGGTTACTATCCTTTGTAGGTTGATTGGAACTATTAACCTAAGAGAATGAGCTCAACCTTGCGTAGGTTGCTTTTGGTAGGCTGATTGGAAGGTTGCGACCAAATGCGGCGAATCCCGTGGTCATCAATCCATCAACATAACATAACTCGACCAACCACGACCACGTGCACTGTCGCTCTCTGACTCAAACCACCATCTTCCCCGCTACACTCTGCCTTCAAGAGCTTCAAGCCCGCAAATCTCACAATCTCTGGTGCCTCAAGACCTTCTGGTAGTTCTTCAAGTCTAGTCTGGGGCATCACCTCAAGAAACTAAGTTCTTGGCGCGTGCGTGCGGTGTGCTGCCTCAGGCCTCAAGTCACAAGTGTCAGCTGGATCTTCAAGTTCTCTTTGTTATGCTATCTGGATGCTCTATGGGCCTTTCTTTGTCTTTGGTTGATCTCTGGGAGTATGGATGGATGTAGAATGGTGGTGTGGTTTCGTGAATACTGGTGCGCCATGATGCTGTCTCTCGTGCCATCCACGACACTGACTATCCAACAGGTCCCATCTGTATTTCTACCATTAGAATTATCAATGTCGTTTTAATTCATACGCGTGCGCATCAATATCCCTGTCCCACCCGCAGCCGGCGTCAACTGTCCAACTTTCTTGTCGCTGCGGATCACATTATTGTCCTCAGAGGGTGGGACCCAAGACAGACGTGCCCTGTAGCCCATCGCTTGTTGTACGATACCCAAATATATTGATTTTCATTTTTTCACGAGCGTCCAAATATTGGATACAAATCAACCTAAGCACCAATCTACTGGAGGCTCGTATTCAACCTACTGTTGGTTGAAGCCTGTGGTAGGATGATTATCATCCTAGTATTGGTCGTTGAAGGTGGCTCTAACTGTCGGTTGAAAAGTGAAGTTTTCATCCTACAGATGGTTACGTGAATTACATCCTACGGTAGCTTGCCTAACAGCCTATTGTAGGTTGAAAACCAAGCTGTCACAGGTTGTTCTCGCAGGTTGATCGCCAACCTTCAGGATCTCCCTAGAGAGTCGGTCGTTCCGGCCCCTTCCGGCCTCGATCGGAGTTGGCAGCTGAAATGCAAATTGCGGGCAGGGGGGCTTGAGTCCGTGGAATCGAAGTCGACGCCACGCACATACGCTAGGCGCAGGTTCTGGACTTGTGGTGGAGGGACGGCGTCAGGACCGAGGTGAGGTGTCGAATTTCGCGTGTGTATATATCATGGCGAATACACACACACGATACTTACCGATAGTGGGCGGGGTGCAAGTACATGAGGAGAGGGCAAAGGACGGCGGACTGCGGGTGCCGGCCCATGAGTGAGCCAGTAGCGGCTTGGGGTACATGGTGCGTGGTCCAGCCAGCCGTAATTCAAGCCGTCTTCCAAGTAGGCAAGCGACGCGGTGTCGTTCGCGCTGAGGCGCAGCCACTTGAGGGCAGAAAACCGAGCTGCTGTCGAGCGCACAGAGCGGAAGTGCGAGACAGCCGCCGAAAACGGAAGTAGTCATCCGTGCGTGGGACATTTCCGCGTGATCTGCATCACGTGTCCCCACATATCCCTCTCTCCGCCCCGAAAAAACTAACCTCCCTCCAGCAACGTGAGTCCCTTCTCGTCTTGCTCCACAGACCGCACCAACGCATCCGCATCGTCCGTACCTCCCGAATGGTGCCCGTTTGAAGGAGTTTTAGGCAGGAGGGGGAGGTGGATGCGGCGGCGCGGGCTTGGATGACGTTTTTGCGGGTGTCGATTTTCTGGGTGTCGAGTATGCATATGATGTGGAGAGCTGACGGTGTGTACAGATGAAGGTCGAGATCGACTCGTTCTCCGGGTTCCGCATCTACCCCAGCAAGGGCAAGCTCTTTGTCCGCGGTGACAGCAAGGTCCGTCGCCTCTGCACCATCCCCTCCCGTGCTGACGACTGGCCGCGCAGGTCTTCCGCTTCGCGACGTCGAAAAACGCCTCTCTGTTCATGCAGCGCAAAAACCCGCGCAAGATCGCCTGGACGCAGGTCTACCGCCGCATGCACAAAAAGGGCATCACCGAGGAGGTCGCAAAGAAGCGCTCCCGCCGCACCGTCAAGCACCAGCGCGGCATCGTCGGCGCCGACCTCGCTGCCATCGCCGCAAAGCGCAACCAGACGGCCGCCCAGCGGAGCCAGTTTAGGATGGCCGCGATAAACAAGGCGAAGACGGAGAAGAAGGACAAGGAGACCAAGAAGGCCAAGGTGCGTCGCGTCCCCTGGTTCTATAAGTGAACGTCGTCTCATGGGATGTATTTTGCAGCCCGCACGTCCCGCGGGCTCCACCGCACCCAAGGTATCGAAGCAGCAGATGAAGGGCGGCAAGGGCCGGTGAGCGGCCGAGCGACTGAGTACGCCGACTACGTAGACGGTGCACGCACGCCCTCCCTTGTTATCATCTCCTCGCATATGACTGTCCCTATGCCCGCCACACAAAAACATGTCATGCCTGGTCCATGCTATTTATCCGGATACGCATACGCACGCACGACAAGTCTGAAACCCTCGTCAGCTGCAATTAGCTGTACGTATCTACGACGCCCATGCCTATCGCCGGCCCCTTTCTTCCGTGCGTGGCCGAGTCTCCGCACCCGTAAGCGCCCCATACCTGCTATGCCTGCCTCAATCCCCGAGTCCACCGGTGACCCTGGGCTTTTCTTTTCCTCGCATCAATGGGCAGCCGGTGCACAGCAGACAGCAGTGAGTGTGTTATGTTCTCCGTCTGCCCCTACCCCTGCCTTCACCTGTCCCGGACGACAACGCTTGTCCTGTGTCGGCCTGGATTGTCCACATAGCTGAGAACCCGGACGGCGTCGCTACTTTCTTGCGCCGCGCATTGATGTCCTAGTCTCCCGCAGGCGAGCATAGCATAGCCAGTGGGGAGCGCGGACTCATTGTCCGTTTTGCATTATTTCTGTTCTGCGTCCCCGTCCGCCGCCCTCCTGCCCTTGTACCTATCCGTTGTACTGTACCTATCCGTTGTCTGCTCCAGCCGTGCACTCTGTTGGTTGCGCGCGCGTTGCCCCGCTCTGTAAAGTCTCGTGATCCTCCACTTTATCCAAGCTGTACAGGGCTTCACTTGCGTATCGCTGTAGACTGGACACCGCTTCTGCTTCCTCTGCTCCGCGCTGTTCTGCTCCGCCCGCCCACCCGCGCACTGAGGCCGTACCCGTACCCGTACCCGTACCCGTCCCCGTCCGCGCGTTTCGAACTGCACGCGCAAGCACGAGTACACACCTCACTCGCGCCCACGTGGCGTAATGATTATTCCCATATCCGGCCGCGGGCGGTGATTGCCTTATCAAGCACGTTCCCACCCTCGTACTTGTCCAAATATTGATTCATCGGCGTCGTGTCGCAGGGGACGAATTACACTTGGTGCCGGGTTTTGATTTTGATTTGATTTATTCAGGTCTGTTACTACATGCGGCCTACTGGCTATGGTAGCTGCACGAAAGGTGGTCTATTTATCTGATGGTTAAGTTGCTACAGTTTTCCGTGAGAGAGAGATAAAGATAATAAAGGGAAAGATTCATCGCGTGGTATGGTAAAATTGTGGTATGGAGTATCGCACAAGTGCAGGTGTTGTTGTATCGATGCGGGAGGAGGTTATTGAGTACCGTGCTAGGTGTCTATGGGGAAAATGAGATATTATATGTGATTAGTGTATGTATTTGCAAGATAAATAGACGAAAGAAAAGAAAAATAGCGGGTATGTTATCGCGAGAAGCGGTCTGTTGGCTCAATGAACGCCGCCGTTGCTTTGAGGAGCTTGGGCTCGCAGAGCAGCGGTGAGACGTGTAGAGGCCTGCCTCCCTTGCAGCTAAGTGAAGCGGTCTGCGTAGGGGTTCCCAGGCCGGGCACTCCAGGAGGAAGTGGGCTCGTGTCTCGTACGCCGCACCACAAGCTTCGCACGCTGGGGACGCGATGAAGCCCGATTTAAAGCGGTGGGCGTTGAGATGAGAGGGACCAGTTCGTAGCTGAGAGATGGTGGACGAGGTCTTGCGTGCAATGGTGGATGATGAATAAAGCGGGATTGGGTTGAGTGAAGGAGGAGATTTATCTATTTGCCGGAGAGCGCCACCTGTTTTGAAGTGCTTCCATGCTTCGTTCCACTCGTCAAGAGCCTGGGATTGAATATGATGGGTGTTCACGCCCGGCGTCGAAGGAAGAGGATGATTCGCCGGGTATTTGGACGAAACGAGCCAGAACCCCACCTCGTAGTTGTGACTGCGCAGGTGGGCAGCGGGACCAGCGTTGAGCTTGCGGCCCCGACGCACTCAATGACCCCCATCTTGAGGAATCCACCATGCGTTGCAATACCTCACGTCGCCGGACCATTTTTGAATAGCTACATTAATCCTCCCGCATTCGACCTGAAGGCCGATGGGACTCGATCAATACGTCGTCGTCCGGCCAGCCGAGGATTGTGGGCCGCATACATACACGCGGAAGCGCGACTTGCCGGCCGGGGTGCAGGTTGGGGAACTTTTGCGGGCGGCGCAGCGGACAGCGTGGAGGCCGACACGCATCCACAGTTGATATTTCGTCAGCTTGATCCGCCGCGCTTCAAGAATCCCTGGGGTGTTTTGATTATATCCACCGCTGCGCACCGCACTGGGAGGCAAAAATAGTCTTATGGCATGGCAATTCAAACAACAATTTCCCGAGCACAAGTAGTAGTACAACTCTTCCTCTGAAACATCCTTCATCCCTATCACATCACGCACATCCAGCTTAAGCTGCGGACAAAACCCAGCTCTGAGGGAGTCCCCCATTGCACCGCGCCAGGGTGAGGGCGCTTCCGCTTTGTGCCATGCAAAAACCCGAGTCGATGAAATTGAGATGGCTATCGAGACCGGTAAGCGCCAACGGGAGCCTGGCCTGGCTGATATCCTGCGACGCAGCCCACTCCGAACCGCTGAAGGGGCTGTTGTTCGCAGAGTTGATACAGGCGAGTTGGCCGACGGCGGTGCCGGTGTTGGCGAGGCAATTATTGCTGGCCGCGTTCTGGAACTGGTAAGTGGTGCCGTCCACCTCGTTCACGGCCCAGATTTGGGAACTGGCTCCGTTGCAGTTCGAGAGAATGACCCCCGACGCGCCGTTACTCGTGAGGCAGGAGGTCGAGGAGCTGAGGGGTTTGATGATAACGGTTGCGAGTGCTGCATCAGGGGCTGGAGCGACGCGAGCGGCGAGCACGGCGGACGCGTCAACGGCCCCGGCGAGCCAAACGGCAATGGTAACCAGCGAAACGGCTTTGATCTGCGGGACCTCACAGTGAGCTGCCTGTTCCAAAGTCGGCGTCCCAAGGTGCGTGTATCTTACCTGCATCTTATCGTTTGAGCGAAGTCTTCAAGAGAGCAGTCGATGTGGACTCTGGGGGTCTGGCAATGTTGCGACCATCCTTTATACCTGCAAAGGCTTTCCCATGAATGCGGCCGCCGTCCATTGAAGCACTGACATCTAGAGCAAGACTCGGAATCCTGGTTCACTGCCGCGGCGAACATGTATTCCATTCCACACTGGATAAACGCTCGTAGGCGACATAAATGATTACAGATCTCAGAATAGCGTGAAGGACTGAGGACAGGCGTCGAATTGCTTTTGGCCCATCTAGGCACCACGAAGCGAAACTCTTCTGTTCGTTCTGTTGGGCTTGCCTTGTCTGGATTAGCAAACCCGTAGACTGTAGTGCACGAACATGACACACCCGGCACATTCCAACGCAAGCACGGAACATGCGCTCAAACTCGGCACATCGGCTGGCCATGTGCCGTGCGTTGAGTGAAACGCGGCACATTCTTCGGAACCGCCCAACGTCATTAGTCGTTGCTGCCGAACGTCGGCATGAGCATTAGCGTTGAACGTGTTGAAAAAATGGATCTCGCAGGCGCTGTGCGCGCGCAAATGCCGCCGTTCGAACTGACAGGCAGATTGACTGCTGCCCGAATTTTCCTCGCTTTTTGCGCGGGCAAGGTCGTGCGCCTCGTGAGGCATGTTGTGGATTTCAGACGCTGTCACACAATTGCTATTCTCGACGTGTCAAAAATGTGTCTGCGGTGCGACTGAGAAGGTTGAAACGTACATAAATTCATCAACTGAATGCCAACGAGCAGACAGGCTGCAAGATATGACTGGCCGGCGCCGTCGGCTAGCTGGTCAGACGTGACGCGCGCTAGGAGCGAGACGCGTCGAGAGGCGGGTGAGCGGCGATGGTGCTGGTAAGGAGAAAAGCTTCGTTAGGACACGTGCCGAGCTCGGATGTAGATTCAGAAATGGCAAGTCGCACGGCACATTGATGCGAATGTACAGCGTTTGTCATGAATGGGCGTGCGGTGTATGAAATGTTCGTGCACTACGGGTTATATATATCCTCGTGCTTACCACCGGACTCCTGACGTACCCAATGGCGCCCAATGCCTCTCAGCCTTCCAACATCTACAAAAAATGTCAGCGGAAGCTGCACAAGAAGAACAAGAGTGAGCGCGCGCGCAATTGAGTCATACTATATATGCACGAATCAGTCCACGGTCGTAGAAGTGTCAAGGATTCTAATTCAGTAATCCACGACAAGCGGAATGCTGATCGAAGAATATCGGACTCAGAATTCCTCCGCGCTCGCGTCCGTCACTGGAAGAGAATGACACTAGCAAAACAGAATTATACCACAAGCGGGACTCGAACAACATCATGCTACTGCCATTCGCATCTGATCAACACCTCGGATCGGTTTAACCTCGGCAAACTGTGTCCGATCCCTTATTTTGCACCTTCAAATGCATGCAATTCATCCAGAGTGATTCTTAAAGCCATGTTGATTGTTCGCCACCCAAGAATAAATAAGCATGGTCGGCAAGGAAAGAAATTCAACCAAGGTCACGTGTCTTATGTTCAAGTTTTCAAGACGGAATGTGCCCGCTCCGAGTCGCCGAGGTAACGACTTCAAGTCAGAGTAGCTACACTCCAGACAATCATATTATAGCTATTCAAGCTACGGTCGGTACTCTCATGTCTGTTATCAGGCATTTCGGTCTGGACCCACATGCCTCATGCTCTTCTGGTTCGCGTCTTTCATATGAATATGAAACGCCCCAACCTGTGTATAACTAGACGAGAAAGTCCGATTTGAAGATCGGTACAGATGCGGTGATTGTAAATTCGCTGTCACCCTGTTCGAACCAGTTCGATGTTGATTTGCGCCTGCGGGACTCGCAAAGCTCTCGGAGGACTTGGAGAAGCCCGAGGCATGCAGCGGAAGCGACTCCTCCGAGTCCGGTCCAGCACAGAACAGGTCTGACGCGATCCACAGATAATTAAATCGTTGTGTGTGAGGGATAAAAGAAACAGGAAAGTACGCGACTAATTGTTTTGTGCGTTTATTTGACTGGCAGTCGACCTGATTCACCAGCAAGACAAAGCCAAGCAAAAATTCACCTTCCTCGAACGAGCCCGCTACTGGACCACCGAGTCTCGGGGTTGCAAAATATTTGCAGAGAATACGAAGAGTGGAATACATAGACGCAGGTTTACCGCCGCATGCACAAAAATGGCATCATCAAGGGGGTCGCAAAGAAGCGCTCCCGCCGCACCGTCAAGCATCAGCGCGGCATCGTCAGCACCGACCTCGCTGCCATTGCCACGAGGAGGAACCAGACGGCGGTGCAGAGGAGCCAGTTCAGGTTGGCGGCGATCAGCAAGGCAAAGGCGGAGAAGAAGGAGACTAAGAAGGCGAAGGTGCGTCCCCCCCTCGTTCCTTGCGGGGTGAGGTGAGTTGAGTATGCGCTCGCAGCCCGCACGTCCCACGGGTGCCACCGCACCCAAGGTATCGAAGGAGCAGATGAAGGGCGTCAAGGGCCGGTGAGCAACCTCGTACTTAGACGAGGCACGAGGGTACCACTACATACACCCGCGCACGCCCTCCCTTGTTATCGTCTACCTCCGCATATGACTGTCCCTATGCCCGCCACACAAAAACATGTCATGTCTGGTCCATGCTATTTATCTCTCGCCCTCGCGGAGCCCGGAACCTTGCGTACAAGCCTGCTCCGCGCCTCATCCGTCGGAGCCGGCGCGCCACTGTCTGTGAGATGCCCATGTCCCCCTGCGCTGCGTCCCGTTCCGTCCATTCGTCCGGTTTAATCACATCCACTGCGCGCCGTCCACTACATCAGGCGTAGCTGGAATTGAGTACAGCATCGCACCCCTCATGCGCGCATCTTTCCTTTTGCCGCACCTCAGAGCGCACTTATCAGCGTGGCAGAGCAGGTCCGTGCGCACTATACTTATACTTACAAGAGCGCGGCGGCCCACCACTTCGTCTAAAGAAGTTGCAATTGAGTCCAGATCCCAAAGATAATGATGGGCGCTAAAGTTGGCATTTAGCGGCGAAATGTCGGAAGTGGAATTGGGGCGCTGACAGCGGAGTTTGAAAAGGCTTCGGACAGAGAGAAGTTATTTTATAAATAGGGTGATATCCCGTCTCCTGCCCGTCCCTGCTTTCGTTTTCGTTTTTCCGTTTGCGATCCTCGGTTGCTCGTTCCCTGCGCCAAACCAGGCGTTGGATTCTCGTATGCATATGGATTCAGGCCAAAAGTTCACTAGAAAGCTCGGGGTACCCCGCACACACCTTGCCCTGATTTCAGAATTGTAGACCAAGTTTGCTGAGTCGGGACAAGTCGGGTTGAACAAGGACCATTGTAGAACTTTGTTCGTCGTGGCGGTTAGTGATTACGTATCGACTTTAATTATGGGCCATCCCAGGCAAACCGCCAGAGTCAGCCGGAACATCGTGGAAAGTTAAGGAAGACACTATACTTACACTAGTCGAGAATGTGCATTATGACTCAGCATGATTTTATTATTCATTCAGCAGTATAAGTAGCACTATGTATGTCATAGTCGTGCCAACCCCATCCATCCAAATAAGCTGCGGCAAGAGTTCAGGTGAGTATATTCATTGCCATTGTCTGAATGGTTACTGATTATTGCTATCTCTTCTCTTTTCCCGCCCCTTTCATCGCGTGGGACTCTCGCAGGCATGCATTGCTTCCAGCCTTTTCCCCGGCCCTCTCGTCGTGTGCGCAAATCCTCCACTCATACTCGCCCTCCTATCGAGAAAACATCGCACAGCCATTCACCCAAGCTCGAAAAGGACTCCACACAACTGATGTCCGAGGCGCCCGACTCGGCGCCGGTATCCAACGCGGAGACCACTCGCGCAACATATAACGCGCTGAAGCTCGTGCTCAAGCAGCTCAGCACCATTTCCAGCAAAATCCCAATTGGCGAGATCCTCAGTGGAGTTATCGACCCTTTTTTGGACATTGCAGACCGGATTGAGGTGAGACAACTTGAAGTCAAACGGCACTCTGCAATTACAGTATCATTGACCATTGACCGCACAGCAAATGTCAGACAACGCAAAAGGTCTTGACCAATTGGCGCTCCGAATAGAGCGCCTCACGCCCACTGTTACTAAAATGGCGGAAAGCGCCAGTGAACCAGCTATCGGCGAGAAGCTTCGAAAGTAAGTGAATCACCCTCGGTAAGCTTTGCAGGACATTTCTGATTCGTGGCCCTGGGTAGGGATCTGGGGTCGATGACCACAGAGCTTGCGGCAGCGCGTTCAAAAGGTAGACTGAAACAGTTTATCAACAGCGTTGATAACGCTGCCTGCCTTGACAGGCACAACACGGCTCTTAATCGGATGATCGCCGATTGCACGGTACGCCAACGATTCTCCAGATCTTCTGGCTTGATTGAATTTCGATAGCTTGAAATTGTGCAGGAGTTGAAAATGCAGGAGCCCCACCCACGCTCGTTCTTACTTGATCCTTGCATTAACCTCCCGAATGTTTTTGGCAATATCACAGGTAGGAATATTCTCCGGATTCAAATGATTTATTTATTTAGGCAACTCTTTTCAGGAGGAACTGGTGGTGCAGGGGGTAACGGGCGCGTCGGCGGCGATGGTGGTGAAGGCGAAGGCCCGCAGCTCGACATAGATCCCAATGCACGGTGGAAAATTGGCGATATATCCGGTAAGCAAAGTATTCTCGAATCATTGCTCAGGGTTTTTGTTCATGCCATAACTAGGAGGGACGGGTGGCGCGGCCGGGAGTGGAGTCGAAGTAGGCGGGAAAGGTGGAACTGGAAAGGGGCCAGTGATCAGATCTGGTGTCAAAGGATCCGGAAAGGCGTATCGCGGGCCGAGATTGAGCATGGGCGAGTTCTGCCGGAAGTACCACGTCAGCGAGGAAATTCGTAAACTCCTCGAGGAAGAGAGGTTCGAGACGGTGCGGGCTCTTTCGGTGGTGTCCGATACTGACTTGAGAGAAGCGGGATTGAAGGGCGAGCAAATTGCGGAGCTGAAGAGGGCGTTGAAAGATCTGGTGACCGCACGAACCAGAAATGGTGACCCGGTCTTGACGATAAATAGGGGTTAAGTGCGAAGAGCTTTCGTGTATAGCTACTTTCTGAATTCTTTCCTGTTGTCGTTGGTACGAGTTTGTAAAAATCAGCCATGTGCGAGCACCACCCACAAAAGTTCTCAGCAAAGTTCTGGGCTCAGTACGTTGGCCTCAGGCTCTCATCCAAGAGTTTGGGAAAGTTTTCGGGCCACACCGCAAATAGCCGAATTTCGGTTTAAGTTAGTTATGAATTGTCGAGTTTCTGGCAAAACTGAGTTCCAACCCGATACTTCTCATATCGGCTACACCGAAACGTACTGATTTATCCGATATGGCATATCGATGGGCCGAAACGTGAGGTTTCGGTCCAGCTGATTCAGTTAAACTGAAATTTGGCTATTTTAGGTGTGCTTGGAAGAGAGTCAAAGTGGGCACCCGCATCGGCATCAGGAAATCGTAGCCATCCTTTATAAGTACCTGCAAGGCTTTTCCAACGAATGCGGCGCCATTCATTGAGTCTGACGATCAGCATCACGTGTGTCATGCTCATCTTACGTAAGGACGCATGCATTTATTGCTATATCCGGTTGCGGGCGGTGATTGCCTCTTTGGGCTTCTCCTTCTCACTGGCTCACCCCGGCAACTATTGAACAACCGAAGCAAATACTTAACAACCGAGTGAATCAAGGCAAGTATGCCGGTGAATCGAATCCGAGGCGCGAGCGCGGAGTATTTAGTGGCATGCTGAGCCTTGCTAAGCAGGAGGATCTACGTGTAGACCCCCGAGTCATCGACTTTCCCCGAGTCATACTGATCGCAGCTGCCGTTGCTTGATGTCGGCCCGAAAGCACCCGGAGAGCTTGAGTGCCCACTATCCGGGTTCGGCTTCGAGATATGTATCGTATCGTATCTCCTTGCGCACACGGCTCTCTCATCCTATTCGTGAACAGTACGTAAGTATTTGAGCATTGCCACGCCGAGGAACGTGGGGTTTGAACAGACATAACATAATTAGTAGTTACAAGATATGCCTCGCTCCATTTCAGCTGGAGTTACAGAGACAAAAAAGACTGGATGTTTCTAGCTGTCCCTGCGCATGCGCATAGACAACTATTATAGTCCATTAGTGAAGCAGTGAGAGAGAAGATAAGAGGTATAATGAGTAATGAATGAGCACTAAGAGTGGAGGAGTGCAGCTGCAGCCGACGGATACGTGGCAAGCGACACGTGAAAGTTGGATCGGCAATCTCCATAGCAGATTCACAGCAACAGCCAGAGATCTGCGACACATTGTAGTGAGCATTATCCTTATTGAGGAGTTTTAAATTTGTAGGGCATCAAACTGTCCGTATTACGCTTACGGCGTAACTTATACGCCGTATCTTTGGAACGCTATGGGTCTGGCCGTGCGTAAGAGGTAGGTATGGGAGGCCAGACAGGACGGCCCCGTAAAAGTACCGTACGTATACGCGTATTTTACGGGTTTTCTCATCAAATTTATTCGGAGTCCATCTAGTACCTTGAACTATAATTGAAGTTATTGAACTGTGGTGAACATTCAACTGATATTAATTAGATCTTGATGCGCTTGACAGTGGTGTTCCTGAGTGATAGTCCGTAGCCAGAATCGAAATTCAGTTGCACTCAAGTTGCGTCAGGCAATCATCAGTGGTAAACAAAGTCTGTTGTTTGACTGTTATCAACGGAACATGTCCAGATATGGCTGGAAAATATGTTTGCCGATGCCAATCAGGGCACGGCAGACCGATTTGGACTCGCCATCAGATACTAATCAAAGCGGCATTTCGGCACAAAGCTGCAGCCGTTTACGCGTAAACGGCCGGTTATGTGGCACCGTATACGGGTCAACCCGTATCGTAACCGTATCGTTAGGGTAGGCGGTTTGGTCGCGGTTCGATTTTGATCGAGCTGTGTTCGAACCGGTCGGCCCGCAAAATTAACAATTAAAATTAATATATAGATGCTACTAGTATGGATATTATTCAATATTAACAGACAAAAAGATACCCAATTCACCCTGAAAATTGTAGAGAAGACGAGAACCGGGATCTCTGCAACAAGTTTTACCAACAGTATCCAAGGATGTGGTGATGAGAACTCACAATTACTGAGCAGTGGGAGAGGGTGGATGCAATTTACTGGTCAATTGGATCATCTTCACAGTCGAGCACATCTGGAGTGGCGGGCTCTTCAGAATCATCGTCCAAGAGCAACGGAGCTGGCTTGTCAAGGCCGAAAGGTCAACAAATATCTCTGCAAGTGTGAGCTTCAAGAAAACTAAGGATTCCCTGCATTCCAAGATCTCCCACTCCGCTTGCTCTGAGATAAGTGTATCAGAAATCAAATCTAGCCAAAGTCAGACACAGAAACGTACTCGTCCCTTGCCGTGAACTAGCGCAGGAGTCCCTTTGATTGGAATCAGCCAGTGTTTTGTAAACCAGACCATAATATACCTTGAATGTCCGCAATGATTAACCTCTTGTTGCCAGCAAAGGTGTAGATAGTGCTGCTTCGCAGATCCCGCTTTGTTGATCTGTGTGAGAGTGTGTACGTGAAGTGCTCAACAGTTGATGATCGTTCAGTCTGGCAGGAATATGATTTTCGGTGTCCTCGCTGAGACGATAAAAGCGCTTCGAGACATGGTTTTGCCAATCATCGCCCCGCATCTGAAGCATTGTTAAAAGATAACTGCCGAGAAAACAGACACATACATCGTATACATGTTTCATCGCACCAGAACTGAATGGAACATCACGTAGATTTGGAGAAGAAACACACAAAATGCTTGGAATAAATGCGGTGGGAATCGGCAGCTATACCCGGTCTGATCCGTAGGGTCCGCGGAGTTGCGGACCGATCATCGGCTCGAAATCGAACCGCGACCAATCCGCCTACCCTAGTATCGTAACAACTCACCAGCAAATGCTGGACGATACGGGACGTAGCCGTTTTACGACGCGTAATTCCGTAAAATTACGGGACGGCTTGATGCCCTATAAATTTGATGACACTGGGGCATACTAGTAGCAACGGAAAGGGATGATGAATGTGGCTGGGTGACTTTATACCGATGAACACACCCAAAGGTGTACGTGACATGGTCATGGCCGTAGTGCGAAAGATGTGCCGGATTTAACGTCGACACATCTGTCATCTCGGCCAGATTTGAGCATTGCATCCGAATTAGAATTTTCTCAACCGCAATTGAACCACATGTTCCCCTCTGAGCGCTAAACAACAATTACTAGTTCAGGCTAGATCCGCATCTCGGAGTTTGCCATATGAGTCTCGGCCGAATCGAATTGGGATTGAATCGGGAGGCTCAACAGCTTTGGATGATTGTAATTCGGGGAACCTGGCCAAGCTTGAAGGAGATGAAAATAAAGAAATAAAGGAAACCAACGAATTGGGCAGAAAATCTTAAGAATACGAAGGCGTCACACGGCGATGCCAACGGGGACGTGGCACTGAGTATTGCAATTTAAATAGCACGAATGTCGTATATTGAGGCTGCGAAGCCATGCATGTCTGGTAGTCCATGGTGCAATCTGGACCTCGATAAGACAGTGTAAAGGCATATAAATATGCCGCCCAGATTGGATTGAAAAATTGGAATTATATTGTTTTTTTCGGCTTTCACAGGCTGGGTAGTCTTTACTCTCAGTGCCGGGACAGTGCAGACGAAGGACTATTACCTTGGAAGTGTACATATATTACTGTAAAATCTATTGTTCCACTTGTAATGTGTCTCATGGCCACAATGGGACTTACGACTCAAGAGAACACTGTAGACCAACTGTAGACTGTGCTTGATTGATGAGCAGAGCACAGGGGGTTCAGTGGCATTCAGCAGTGAATACCATTCAAGTCGCAGAGTTCTAGGGGCAGAAAGAAGGAAAAAGAAAGAACTAGAGAAGTTCGGAGGATCAATTCTTTTGGCACAGATGTTAAACTTGGGCAAAACTGAACATCGCTGCCAAGGCCGAGATCAGGGGATCGAGCCAAGTCAAGCCACACATCGGAGTCCAAGTCCAAGGCCGACAAGTCCGACTAACGGCCAACACGATGCCGCGGTGCGGCGGCATACCCTTTCGGGCGTCATAGAGTGAAGGGCGTGCACCCCCGCTCATCAGCCGTGACAGCACCGAAGCCTGCTATGTCATAAATCCAACTTGCTTCACAAATATCCGCAGGCTTTGAGAAATATTTGCTGCACTCATAAATTACGTGACGCCCTCGCAAATCTATTCCATGTTATGTTTCATGTTTCAACTTTAAATTCATCAAGGCTGTTTTTAACTTGCTTTGTACACCGGGACAATTCCTGGAAACCGGCGTTCATTATTCGGACCGTGCTGCATAATACTACCTACCTACCTACCGCCTCCGCGCTTTCTTGCCATGGCCAGTGCTCGGGTCCACTCGCCCGGGTCCTGCCGCTGTTGTATGCAACCATACCAGCGGATCAATCGGAGTTCAGAGGAGCCGCCTCAGCCTCATATGTATATCAAATAAAAGCGTTCAACACCTCAACGTTGCAAGGCCTCAACAACGAATCCGATTTATCTCACGAGGTGCCTGTCAATGATACTTATCCAAATACGGGAACTCGATTCCACCAACTTGAAGACGAAGGCTCGCAGTATCGAACGTTGAATATTGAGCCTCGTTAAACCTAAACCTTGTTTATTCAAATCACAGGCACATCTGCGAAAAAAATGTAATCAGCTCCGCACGGCATTATGCATGCTTCACTTCACACTGCGACTCAAGGAGTTTTAAATTTGTGACTGTCCGTAGTTTTGCGACTTGAAGAATTCAACCAAAGTCACGTGCTATATGTTGAGTTCTGGCTGTAAGTAGACTGGGACACAAGCGAAGTGGAGGAACGTGAAATGGACTTTAAAGTACAGTAAGAGTGGTTGAAAAATAATGAGCCTCGGGCCTGATAAGAAGTTCTCTTTTATCCTAGGCTTCCGGAAAAACTTGAACTGTCAATGTCAAATCCCCTGGACCAGCACAAGGAAGTTGTGAATCAGCGGGAAGTGGGTTCGACAGAATCTGACGATCAGGTACTTTGGCGGAGGCGTAGGGAGACAGATCGCGACGTCGACCCTTCGAACACGAATTTAAACCTCACCACGCTGATCGATGTGCTCCGAACCTATACCAAAACAACCAACAAAACACTCGATACACAATTCCAAGACTCCCAGAAATAGCAAAACGCTACTGGAAATAAGCCAAGGACCAAGAAAGAGCGAATGCAGCTGCCAAAGTACAAGACCAGGTGAGTGTCAGTCCCTTGGTCAGGGCCTAGACGTAGGTTGAAGGGAAAAGGTTAAGGTCCTCTGCGGGAGAAACGACCTTCACTGAGTAGAACCGCTGGAAAGAACACTCCAAGCGATATCCCAACGATGGATGTCCAATGTCCAGAAACTAGACACCAGAAAGAGCAAGCAAATCGGGAAATAGCGATTCCCAAGTGTTGTATGAAAGCGAGGCTGTTCCTCAGAAGGTAGGTGGTCCAACAATAATCCAACAATCCGTGCAAGCGTGCAGTTCCGTACAATCCGTGCAATTTTCACTCAATCACGTCAAAGTGTTTCCAATAAACCAAGCTTCTATTCCAAACCCCAACAGAAGATCTCACAATTGCCAAGTCCAACAACTGACTATGCACAATGCGCCGATCCCAGAAATAAGCCTAAATCACAAGCGTTAAGCCTACTAGTACACGGGTAATTCTGTGTCCTACAAAGAAAGTACTCTAACTACTTATACAGTGTCCGCAATCACATGGAAATAAGAGACTCCTTCTGAAATAAGACTCCAAAGCCCTCCGCCCTTGCCCTAAGGCCGTTTATCTGTCTAAGGGCTACTAGCGCGAGTAATGCCATTGGCCCAATCGATGGGTAAGCCCTAAGCCAGCCAACCTGTAACCCAAGAATTGGAAATCCTGTCCAATCAAAACTGATGCCTTGTTTCTTCCATGGTATATCCTCCCTCTAAGTCCTGTCCCTTCTTACTGAGTCATCGGAATAAGTTCCTGAGCTCTCTAGCTCTCGAACGGTACCCCACACTGGACTCTTTTCCTACAGTGGTCCCTTATTTCCATAGAGTAATACTAGTCCGATCAGCGATCAATCCCATCAAGGATGACCACTCCCTTCATAGTAACCCAGAACATCTCGGAAAGAAGGCTCCAGACCTTCCTGTGCCATCACGTGCCCCAGACACGAACACGTCAAGTCAGAAATAAGACCCAGCAAACCCACATGCAGATTTCAATTATTCCGTGCTTGTTCCTTAGTAAGGCCCAAGTACGCAATAGTCCCCTTTTGCTATTTTATGGGCTACATATCCCCTACAGTGCCGGACAATCAAAGCCAACAATTTTGTAATTAATTAATTATGAGAGAACGGCTTTTTTTGGAGCAAATCTGAGTTCAGATTCAGATTCCCAGACCTCAAAAGAGCTTAAAAACATATCTCCGAAGTTTTTCCCACGACATTTTAGCTGTGGCCAAATTTTTTGGGGTTGAAAATTGAATTGTGTGTACCCCTTTGGGTGTCGGAAGGACAAAAAAAAAATTAAAATAGATGTGTGTACCTAATGAACATTAGATTCAATTTGCTTCATTGCCCTCTGTGACACCTTCCGATGCCCCCTTTGCTGCTTTACTGCCCATGCAGCAGCTTCTCCAGTCAATCCTTTTGTTATGCCCGTGCACATCTCCGGCAACCTCCGTCCTCCATCCGGAGAATCTTCCGGGATTTTCCGTCCTCCGTCTCGGACGCGTCTCCGTACTTCCGGCCCGCATCCTACATCACGCTGATGCATCCAGCTTGACTGTTGATGCACGCCTCTCGGGGTTTTTACGCAATGAAGATTTACTGAGCGTTTCCCCTCTATGCAACATATGACCTATGCCCACATGTATTCCTCTTATTGTTCTTATTGTCTTTACTTCGTCTTATTGTCTTTACTTGCTTCTACGACTCCATCCGGAATATCTCCATACTTAGTATAAATACGTATTTACTCTGAGATGTACTTCAGTTGATAATTAACGTGCTTTGCCTCCGCATTGCTCCGTCGTTGGAAATCCTCTTTGCTGACTGGTCGTCAAGTTAGTTCAGCACACTCGCCAACTTTGCGTAGTGTTGTTCAGCCCTCCGGCTGTCTCCGGCATTCATCTCCGTCTCCGGCATTCGCCTCCGTCTCCGGCACTCTCCGACACGGATATAACAGTATTATCAACTCAACCTAACTTGGCTGGCTTCCATGTCTTCTTTTGCTCATCTTCCTCCTACTCCGGAGTTTCAGGGCCAATCCCACGATCCACGTCGGCAATCGCGCCAGTTCAGCGCGATCGTTCCGCTTCAGATTGGTTCTCAACGACCTTCTTTTGGATCCGCTTCCAGCCTTCCCGGTCAATTTCTATCACCTGATCCTCGAGCACCTCGTCTCCGGACACAACCTCATTTTGAACCGGGACGTCCTCTGAGGCCGAATGCTCCGATGCCATGGGGTAGAGCTCTTCTTCCCTCGGAACATCTTGGTGCTGCTATCCGTGCTCGACAGGATAGTATTTCTGTGGCCAGTTCTCAATATCCTGGTCCCAATTATCCTACGGTGATGGATTTTGAGGAGTACGACCACCTCTCTGCCGGAGGTAGTCTTGCTTCACCTACCCTTCTTCGTCATTGCTCATCCATGCAACCTTTCACTTCCGCGACTATCGAGGAACTTCCGGAACTTCCGGAAGTTCCTGAACAGATTACGGCTGAATTGGCATCATACGCCATTCCAGCTCCGGTTCCTCGAGCAGCTTCCGCTCCTCTTCCGGCTGCTCGTGGTGGTGATCCTCCTGACGGAGACAAAGGTAATGGAAGTGGTGGACCTGTTCCAGACCCTTCTGCTGATCCTACGGCACAACCACCCAACATTCCAACCACTGGTCTTCCTCCTAATCCACCCCCCGCTCCGGATCCTGCCGGGAATGGCGGAGGTGGTGGTAATGGCGGAGGCGGGGGCGGTGGAGGTGGCGGTGTTCCGCCTGGCGGTGCACAGCCTCCGGCTCTCCCTCCGGCTCAACCTCCCGCTGGCGGCGCTCCTGCGCCAGGCGGCAGCCCAGGACCTGGTGGCGGTGGAGGTGGTGGCGGTGGTGGTGGCGGGCTTCCGGGCCCGGCTCCGCTTCCAGGTCCTCCAGGTCCTCAAGGTCCTCCCGGCCCTCTGGGCCCGGCAATTCAAATCCCCGCTCCGAATAATCCCCAGCTTGATGCTGCCGTGCAGCAAATAGCACAGGCAATGGCTCTCCTCGCTCAGAACGCCGCAGCTCCTCGCTCCACCCGAACCTCTTCCAAAGCTCCCGACACCTTTGATGGGTCTGACTCGTCGAAGTTCGCCTCTTTCATGTCCCAAATTTACCTTCACATTGCGGAACGGCCACAAGACTTTCCGACCGACGACGAGAAGATTTTCTACGTCCGGTCTTACCTCCGTGGAACCGCTCAGAAGTGGTTCGAACCGAACATCTTCGCCGGAGGTCAAGCTGCCATTCCATTTTGGGACGGAAACTGGGCCCTTTTTGTTCAGGAGCTCGCGACCAATTTTGGTCCTCACGATCCGTTCGGAGATGCTCGCGCGGCATTAGAGACGCTGACCATGAAGCCTGGAGATCGACTGGCTACTTACCAGTTGGAATTCGACACTCAAGCAGTCATGACCGGGTACAACGAGGCAGCCCTTGATCGGGCATTTTACAAAGGCCTCCCAAATCGTATCAAGGACCAAATCGCGAACGTCGATCGTCCTCCCACTCTTGCCGGTCTCAAAGCTCTTGCGCAGCGACTCGACCAACGCTATCACCAGCGTCAGACGGAGAAAGCTGCGGAATGTGCCGCCAAGCCTCCGTCTTCCGGAAAGTCTTCCGGCGATTCCTCCGCTCACGCCACGACCGGAGGTTCCGGCGGTGGTAGCGGTAACAAGAACAAAAGCAAGGGTAAAGGCAAGGGCAGTTCTAACCCTTCGTCCAAACCTAACCCTCCGGCGAACAATCCCCCGGCCGCTAACGGCAATGCTGGCCAGGCCAACACCAAGGCTCCGAAGCCGTATGCCGACAAACTCACTTCCTCCGGCAAGCTCAAACCAGAGGAACGCGAACGGCGTATGAAGAACAATTTGTGCATGTTCTGTGGTGGTTCTGGTCATAAGACGCATGAATGCAAGAAGCGCCCAGCTAACGCTCAGGGCAAGGCAGGCTCTGTATCCAATCCACCTGCTCCCTCTGCTGACGCACCTTCCTCTGAGTCAAAAAAAATAGGCAGCGGCTCGGAACCCTCTGCACCTGGTCCGAGCTGCGTTGACTCTGAGGTGCTTCCGGAGGTTACCCTCAATGCGTCCACTCTTTCTTCTGATGCTTTTTACGTTGATCTTGATGTATCTATACTCTCCGCGGACTATATCTCTCCTTCCGGCAAAGCTTCCGGACTTCCTCCGGCGGAGGCAGGCCTAACCCTGCTCCCCGTCTCTTGTATCATGAGTAGCCGCGGGATTCAACTCCCGCTTACGGGCACTCATTGACTCCGGCTCTTCTCACTGTTTTGTGTCTACACGAGTCTGCGAATCTAATGGGTTTTCTCCGTACACGGTGTCTCCGGTTAAACTCCGGTATCTTGACGGCTCCTCATCCATCATTAACCGGCAGATGCAACTATTGCCCTGGTTTCCTTCCGGCGATGTCCATCTAATGGAATTTTACGTCACCCGTCTTGACTCTGCCTGCGACTTGGTTTTGGGGCTAAACTGGCTCCGCCGCTACAATCTGTTGATTGACTGGCGTAGTGCCACAATGCAGTTCCGCCCTGTCTACGACGAGTCACCTGTGTCGACACACCCGAAGAATACCTGAACCTGTTGCGGTTTCTCCGGTAACGAAGAGGGCGGAACCTCCGGCATCCCCGGAGCCTATTCCACTCACGCCGCAGACGTTTTCGCCTGAATCTGCTCCTTTCATGGAAACTCCTGGTCCTTTTATGGACATTCCAGAGGCTTTCTACGCCTCGTCCGTTCACTACCGCTCCGCTTGTATCACTCATCAACGCAGCAGCCTATAGCGCCATCATACGCGACAAAGACACCGTTCAGTATACATTACGTGCGACACCAACCGACGAGACTCTGGCATTTAATGCTTCAGTCGATGTTCCGGACCTCTCCGGCTTACCTCCGGAATACCACAACTTCGCAGATGTGTTCTCCGAACAGGAGGCTTACAATCTTCCTCCGCATCGTGAATTCGACCTCAAGAGCGAGGAACCTCCGGTCGGTCATGTCTACTCCCTTTCTCCGGCTGAACTCTCCGCGCTCCGGGAGTTCCTCGACAAGAACTTGAAGGCGGGTTTTATTTACCCTTCTCGTTCCTCTCATGGCGCTCCGATCCTCTTCGCCAAGAAAAAAGATGGAAGTCTCCGTCTTTGTGTCGATTATCGGGGGCTAAACCGCATCACGAAGAAGGATCGTTATCCGCTTCCGTTGATCGCGGACCTCCTTGATGCTCCGGGAAAGGCACGTATATATACCAAACTCGACCTCCGACATGCTTACCACTTGCTCCGGATCGCCCCCCGGCGATGAGTACAAGACCGCTTTCCGCTCTCGCTATGGGTCTTACAACTTCCGGGTTGTACCGGAAGGCTTGACCAATGCTCCGGCAGCCTTCCAACGCTTCCTCAATACTCTGTTTGCAGATCTTTTGGACGTCTATATCGTCGTCTACCTCGATGACATCTTGGTCTATTCCGACGACCCGTCCAAACATACTGCTCATGTTCGCGAAGTGCTTAGACGTCTTCGCGAAGCTGGGTTGTATTGCAAGCTCCCGAAATGCGAATTCAGCGTTACGACCTGTGAATACCTGGGATACATCCTTTCTCCGGACGGCTTCCGGATGTCTCCGGCCAAAATCTCCGCTATTACGGAAGTGGCCGGTACCTCGGAAGGTCAAGGACGTTCAGTCCTTCCTCGGGTTTTGCAACTTCTATCGACGTTTTATTTTTGGCTACTCAAATATCACCATTCCCCTCACACGACTCACGCGTTCCAACGTTTGTTGGGAATGGTCCGCTGCATGCGAAAACGCTTTTCAAACTCTCAAGCGTGCGTTTACGGAAGCTCCGGTACTCCATCATTGGATCCCCGGACGGCAAATTATGTGCGAAACTGACGCCTCCGACTACGCTATAGCGGCAATCCTCTCCATTCTCGGAGATGACAGGGAATTCCACCCTGTCGCCTTCCGGAGTCGCAGTCTCACTCCTCCGGAACTCAACTACGACACGCACGATAAGGAACTCCTTGCTATTTTTGATGCATTTACTCACTGGCATCATTATCTCGAGGGAGCTCCGTTACCTATCGACGTCGTCACCGACCACAAGAACCTCGAATATTTTGCCACGACGAAGACCCTTACACGTCGACAAGTACGATGGTCAGAATATCTTTGCCATTTTAATATGGTCATCCGGTTCCGCCCGGGGAAACTTCGGGGGCAAGCCCGATGCGCTGACTAGACGATGGGACGTCTACCCTAAAGAGGGGGATACGGCTTTCAGCCACGTTAATCCTCAAAATTTTCGCTCCATTTTCACCTCTGATCAGCTGTCGGCATCGCTCAATGCAACTTTCCTCGAGGAAGTTTGTCTCCGAGCTTCCGTCGTTATGGATATTGATCAGCTTCACCGCGACATCAAGTCCCACTATGGCGACGACCCAGCTGCTACTTCCGGTCTCGCTTCCGCAGCCTCCGGCAGCTCTCCACGCTGGACTATGGATCCCTCCGGCATGCTCCTACTGCAGAATCGGATCTATGTTCCGCAGGTTTCCGGCGAATCTCCGGACATCCTCTGTGTACGTGTGTTGCAGAACAAACATGATCACATACTCTCCGGACATTTTGGACAGAATCGTACTCTGGCACTCGTTCGACGAGAATACTCCTGGCCAGAAATGCGTACATTCGTTCGGGATTATTGTAGATCCTGCACTCATTGCAAGCGCAACAAGGCCCCATGGCATAAGCCCTACGGCCTCCTCCGTCCCCTTCCGGTTCCTCTCCGTCCTTGGCACTCCATATCTATCGACTTCATTGAATTCCTTCCTTTCTCCGGCGAGTTTGATTGCATTTGCGTTATTGTTGATCGTGCTTCCAAGCAGGTTATCCTCATTGCCTGCGATCGACACATCACTTCCGCTCAACTCGCTCGGATGTTCCTTATCCATGTCTTCTCTAAACACGGGGTTCCGTTCCACGTCACTTGCGATCGTGGCACGGAATTCGTTTCCGCCTTCTTCCGCGCACTGGGAGAATTACTCAACATGAAGATGCACTTCACCTCCGGGCACCATCCGGAGGCGGACGGACAGACGGAACGCATGAATCAAACCCTTGAGCAATACATCCGGATGTACTGTGCGTATCAACAGGACGATTGGGCAGAGCTTCTTCCTTTGGGAGAGTTTTGCGCTCAACAACGCTCCGAACGCATCTACCGGATTATCTCCGTTTTTTGCCAACAAGGGTTACCATCCAGCTATCACTTACCATTCGACCTCCATTAAAGGGAAAGACGTTGACAAAGCTCAAGAATACGTCTACGATCTCCAATCAGTCCATGAATACCTCCGTCACGCAACTTACTATTGCGGGAACGTTACAAAGAGATCGCTGACAAAAACGTCTTCCGGATCCCGACCTTAATGTCGGAGATCAGGTCTTTGTTTCCGCCGAGTTCATTGCAACCACTCGTCCTACCGAGAAGTTCTCCGAGACTCATTTCGGACCTTACGAAGTCATCGAAAAGACCTCCGGCGCATCCTACCGGATCCGTCTACCAAAAGCTCTCTCACGTATTCACCCCGTTTTCCACGTCTCTTCGCTGGAGCCACATTTTCCGAATCCATTCTCCGGTCGCGAACAAGAACCTCCGGGCCCCGTCGAAATCATTGACGGAGACGAGCATTTCGAACTTGCAGGTGTACTCGACTCCAAAATCGACAGGCGCTATCGTCGGTGTCCCCTGCGATACTACGTTGAATGGCTCGGTTGGTCTGCAACTGGACAACAATACCAATGGGTTCCGGCTTTCGATTTGGACGCTCCTGAACTTTTAGCGGAATTCCACGAGCGATACCCAGATAAACCTGGACCTGACTGGGAACCTATAGTCTCATAGGCGACTCTACGCGCTTTATGACTTCCCCGTCCTCCGTCCATTCTCCGGCTTTGCAAAATCTCCGGCTTCGCACGAATAATTCCCAAGAAATTTCCACTCTATTCAGCAATTACACCAAGAAAAATATTATGTACAAGTGTTCGTTTTTTCTTCTTTTATGCTATATATACCGTTCATTTTCCTCCGCTCCCTCCGGCATCCTCCGTCGGTTTTGGCGCCGGGGCTTCCTCCTCGTCGTCGCTGTCGAGGATCTCGATCAGATCCACTTGTACAGCAACCTTCTTCGTTCCTCCGGCCACCGTTTCGAAGAACGTGCCGGAGCGGGTCTCAACACGTGGAGGTGGAAGTGAGGGGCCAGGCACCTGCTGCTCCGTCTCCTCCGTCTTCACCGCCACCTCCGTCTCCGTCGCCTTTCCCTTCTCCGCCTCCTTCTCCTTGGCCTTTTCCTTGGCCGCCTTCCGCTCGATTCCCCGGCGTTGCAGCTCCGCCTCCGTCTGTGCATTCTCCTCCGCCAGTGTGGGGATGCGCTGCTCCTCCTCCTCCGTCTTCACGACCTCCGTCCGGCTCTCCACTTGGAATACGACACCCTGGTGCTGCATAAAAGGCCCAAACATTGGGGCCTCAGCAGCGGGAGCTATGTCGGCGGGAGCCACGACGGGTGGGTCAACCTCCATCTGCTCGTTGGGCGGCGGTGCATTCGCGCCCGATCCTCCTCCCTGCTCCACTCCAGCGACCCACTCATTAATCCTCCATCCCTCTTCCCCGTCGTCTCCGTCCTCGGTCTGCCACTTCTTCCCATCCGCCGGAATATGCCCAGTGGCTGCGAGGTACATCCGGGGCCAGACCATCTCCGGATCACGACGGAGCAATTCGTTGGCCATGTAGATCAACGCCTTGCGGTCGGTCTCCGAGCGATCCCGCAGGTCAGCAATGTCCCGGCTCGCCTGCGCTAGCTGTTCCCACAGACGGTCGACACGGGTGAAGCAACCTTTGTTAAGCGCCGGATCTCCTGGCGCCAAACGCTCGACCTCACGTCCCGACCTTCCCGCAACGACGCGGCGCTGCGAAGGTCCGGCGACTTGAGTCGAGGGGCCTGCCTCCGGCTGGTTCTCCGGCACCAGGTATGCGGGGCGCTTCTTCACCAAAGCGGGGCGGTTGCGGTTCACCGGCAGATTCGTGCATTTGACTTTTCGAACCCGGCAGAGCCGGCAGGCCTTCTTCCGACTCCCCTGAACCGGAGGACGCTGGCAGGGAAGTGAAAGGGATCGGCAGAGATCACAACCTAAAGAAAAAAATCAGTGATGCCGATGACAGGCAAATCCATCACCTACCGTGGCCGCTGACAACCCATCCTCCGGACTCGTCCAAGTGACGGAGCTCCTCATCATCCTCCGTCTTCCGTCTCTTCTCCGTTCCACGTTCCTCCTTCTTCTTCTCTCCTCCGCGCCGTTCTCCGTCCTTCTTCCCCGACCTCTTGCGCTTCTTCTTACCTTCCTCCGGCTCCGGCGCGTACTCATCCTCCTCGCTCGTATCCTCGTCGTTTGGCTCCTCCGGCACCTCATCCATGGTCGGAGAAAACCCACGACGGAGGTCGGCGAGTTCCGCACGTCCCAAGTCGTCCAACGCATTCCTGTTCAAATCCACGCGAAGGGCGGCGGCGCGCTCGCGGTGCCACCGAATAGTCGATAACTTAGCGGGGCGCGCTCCTCCTCGTCTTCCACGAAGCTTCTCCTTGAGAGCTTGGATGGCGAGCTCGTCTTGGCGTTGCTGCTCACGCAGCGCATACTCACGATCACGACGTTCCCATTCTTCCCGCGCATCCTTTTCCTCCTGCTCCTTCCGACACTTCTCTTCCTCCTGCTCCTGCTTCTCCCGAGCCTCCGCCTCCGCAGTCGTCTCCCGTTCCTCCCGTCCCTTTCCTTTCGCGGGGGTTTGGCGGCGGCGTGTGTGGCGTATTCGAACGAGTTCCGTTGTTCGATGGTGCGGAGGTCATGGTGGTTCGGTAAGAGATGTGAAAAATCACTTGACGCAGAATCAACAATCACATGTTGTCACGTGGTCAACAACACTTCATATTCACCATCGTCCTCCGTCCCGACATCTCTCTTCATCCTCCGTATTCCTCTTAGTTCCTTGGGGTCAAGGGAACGTTAAGAGGGGGATACTGTTATGCCCGTGCACATCTCCGGCAACCTCCGTCCTCCGTCCGGAGAATCTTCCGGGATTCTCCATCCTCCGTCTTGGACGCGTCTCCGTACTTCCGGCCCGCGTCCTACATCACGCTGATGCATCCAGCTTGACTGTTGATGCACGCCTCTCGGGGTTTTTACGCAATGAAGATTTACTGAGCGTTTCCCCTCTATGCAACATATGACCTATGCCCACATGTATTCCTCTTATTGTTCTTATTGTCTCACCTATAATTCCCAGGGAACACCTATAACTAGTGTGGAGTCCGCTGCGCGATCCTCCCTATAGTTATTGGGCGTTTTGGCAGTTTAGGGCTCACTGCAATAATTATGCCTATATCTTCTGCATATCTTTCAAAATCTATGGCGTAGAGCCAAGTCCCACAGCATGTTGAATAACTTTCAATAATTTTGGTACTGGACAGTGTCCAGCACACCCTGTTGACCCAAAAAGGAAATAGGTCTGCAATCAGATCAAAACCACAGTTGTAGAGTATGTTAAAGCTATTTTAACTGTGTATAAAGTCGTTTTATATTATACTTCATTATACTACTGATTTCACCCAGACTTCCAAAAAAGGCAATTGTCTAAAAATAGACCAAAACACCAAAGTTGTAGCCCTTTTCAATACAAATCTAACTATACAAGAATTTTTTCTTATCAGATGCTTGGTTTTGTCACAAAATGCAAAACACTTGTGAAAATGCCAGTTTTTATTACTATAAAAGGTAATTGTTCTAAAAATAGCCCAAAATCAAAGTTGTAGCCCTCTTCAATACGAATCTAACTGTATAAGAATTTTTCTTATCAGATGCTTTGTTGCGTCACAAAACGCAAAAATACTCGCATAACGCGAGTCTTTGCAGCTGCCAAAGTGTATTATAAAGGCTATTATAAGCCAATGTCAAGAAAGCTACTGATTCCAGGTTGATCTAATGTAGTGTCTTTACTGGCAGCCTTTGATATCAGTAACAAAACCTTACTTTTCTGGTTACAAGTCAGTAGTGTATTGACTTGAGTCAGTAATCTGTTGAGTTGAACTCAGTAATCTATTGACTTCAAGTTGATAATCTATTGACTTCAATTCAGTGGCCTATTGACTTTAATTCAGTGGCCTATTGACTTCAAGTCAGCAGCATATTGACCTCAAGTCAGTAATTGATTGACTTGAATTCAGTAGCATATTGACTTGAATTCGGTGACGTACTGACTTCAATTCAATTCAGAGAGCTATTGACTTCAATTTGGTAGTCTATTGACTTTTAGTAATTTATTGACTTCAATTCAGTGGCATACTGAACCTGAATCAGTAATCTATTGACTTGAATTCAGTAGTGTATTGACTTGAATTCAATAGTGTATTGACTTCAAGTCATTGGCCTATTGACTGCAAGTCAGTGGCCTATTGACTTGAATTCAGCAATCTATTGACTTGAATTCAGCAGTCTATTGACTTGAATCCAATAGCCTATTGACTTGAATTTAGTAGCTTGTTGACTTCAAGTCAGTAGCCCATTGACTTCAACTCAGTAGCCCATTGACTTCAAATCAGTAGTCTATTGACTCCAAGTCAGTAAACCTAATGACGGAATCAGTAATCCATTGACTCCAAGTCAGTAAATCTAATAAACAAGTCAGTACTCTATTGACTCAAGTCAGTAGAGCATTGACTTCAAGTCAAGTCAGTGGTCAATTAACTTCAGGTCAACAAGTCACTAATCTATTGACTTTAAGTCAGTAACAACCTCAAGAATCAGTATTGGACAATAGACTACTGATATATTCACTTTCAAGTTCAAAAGTGCTGGCTTTGAAAATTTATTTTGCATTTTGCAGGCCAACCAGCCATTGGATCAAGAAATGTTGTATATGAATCTTGTAGCCCTTGATGAGCTCTACAACAGGAGGTTAGCCATCAGATGCATTTCGGGTGACCTTCCCTTTTTGGGACACTAACGCTTCTCTTCCCGAAAGGAAATTTCTAAAAAACCTCGCTATCTCGCTCAATATTGGATCGTTTTGGATGATCCAACTTCACAGGCCCAATGTTCTACATCTGTCATGAATTTTAAGGGCCTTCCCTAGCCTTATACAACACTATAATGCAGTTATAAATGGTGAAAATGCTAAATAAGCGATCAACTCATAATATGTTGTTCAGTATGTGAGAACTATGGCTTCCAAGCACATCATCTTGCTTGGAGCATTACTTAGAAAAGTTCTGACACCCTAGATCATGCCTTGAGAGCCACAACAGCACTATCTTAGCAAGATCAGAAAACCTAATCTTTCCCTGATCACAAGAGATCCCAAGATCTGATAATGGTTCTAGATGATGTCCTAGTATATTATAGGCTATATCAACTCTTCTAGAACGAATTAACTTCACCTACCCTTCACAGGCTCAAGATTTACACTGATCAAATCTGAAATGTGTTTTAATGATATTTCATCTTGCCCAAGGCCACAAGAGTGTGGTCAAGTGCATGGAAACAATACTCCAGCTTATCCAAAGGATTTGAGAACAAAAGGTCACCCAATATACCAATTCAAACATGAGTTTTGTTGAGTGACATTTTTCGCTTGTTTGATGAATAGGAGGCCAACCAGACCAGTGAAGGTGAAATGGAGGTCAGAAATGAAAAGAGTTAAGAAAATAGTACAAGATACAGCTTTGGTTGAAGTGATTTGGTCAAGATTTGGTCAGTTGGTGATTTTGACCATGGCCATAATATATGCCTTTAGAGTGTGGTTGAACCCACCTGCTTGAAAACACCAACTTGTCAAATCTTGACCAAATCACTTCAACCAAAACTGTATCTTGGACTATTTCCTTGCCTCTTTTCATTTCTGACCTCCATTTCACCTTCACTGGTCTGGTTGGCCTCCTATTCATCAAACAAGCGAAAAATGTCACTCAACAAAACTCATGTTTGAATTGGTATATTGGGTGACCTTTTGTTCTCAAATCCTTTGGATAAGCTGGAGTATTGTTTCCATGCACTTGACCACACTCTTGTGGCCTTGGGCAAGATGAAATATCATTAAAACACATTTCAGATTTGATCAGTGTAAATCTTGAGCCTGTGAAGGGTAGGTGAAGTTAATTCGTTCTAGAAGAGTTGATATAGCCTATAATATACTAGGACATCATCTAGAACCATTATCAGATCTTGGGATCTCTTGTGATCAGGGAAAGATTAGGTTTTCTGATCTTGCTAAGATAGTGCTGTTGTGGCTCTCAAGGCATGATCTAGGGTGTCAGAACTTTTCTAAGTAATGCTCCAAGCAAGATGATGTGCTTGGAAGCCATAGTTCTCACATACTGAACAACATATTATGAGTTGATCGCTTATTTAGCATTTTCACCATTTATAACTGCATTATAGTGTTGTATAAGGCTAGGGAAGGCCCTTAAAATTCATGACAGATGTAGAACATTGGGCCTGTGAAGTTGGATCATCCAAAACGATCCAATATTGAGCGAGATAGCGAGGTTTTTTAGAAATTTCCTTTTCGGGAAGAGAAGCGTTAGTGTCCCAAAAGGGAAGGTCACCCGAAATGCATCTGATGGCTAACCTCCTGTTGTAGAGCTCATCAAGGGCTACAAGATTCATATACAACATTTCTTGATCCAATGGCTGGTTGGCCTGCAAAATGCAAAATAAATTTTCAAAGCCAGCACTTTTGAACTTGAAAGTGAATATATCAGTAGTCTATTGTCCAATACTGATTCTTGAGGTTGTTACTGACTTAAAGTCAATAGATTAGTGACTTGTTGACCTGAAGTTAATTGACCACTGACTTGACTTGAAGTCAATGCTCTACTGACTTGAGTCAATAGAGTACTGACTTGTTTATTAGATTTACTGACTTGGAGTCAATGGATTACTGATTCCGTCATTAGGTTTACTGACTTGGAGTCAATAGACTACTGATTTGAAGTCAATGGGCTACTGAGTTGAAGTCAATGGGCTACTGACTTGAAGTCAACAAGCTACTAAATTCAAGTCAATAGGCTATTGGATTCAAGTCAATAGACTGCTGAATTCAAGTCAATAGATTGCTGAATTCAAGTCAATAGGCCACTGACTTGCAGTCAATAGGCCAATGACTTGAAGTCAATACACTATTGAATTCAAGTCAATACACTACTGAATTCAAGTCAATAGATTACTGATTCAGGTTCAGTATGCCACTGAATTGAAGTCAATAAATTACTAAAAGTCAATAGACTACCAAATTGAAGTCAATAGCTCTCTGAATTGAATTGAAGTCAGTACGTCACCGAATTCAAGTCAATATGCTACTGAATTCAAGTCAATCAATTACTGACTTGAGGTCAATATGCTGCTGACTTGAAGTCAATAGGCCACTGAATTAAAGTCAATAGGCCACTGAATTGAAGTCAATAGATTATCAACTTGAAGTCAATAGATTACTGAGTTCAACTCAACAGATTACTGACTCAAGTCAATACACTACTGACTTGTAACCAGAAAAGTAAGGTTTTGTTACTGATATCAAAGGCTGCCAGTAAAGACACTACATTAGATCAACCTGGAATCAGTAGCTTTCTTGACATTGGCTTATAATAGCCTTTATAATACACTTTGGCAGCTGCAAAGACTCGCGTTTGCGTGTAGTATTTTGCGTTTTGTGACGCAACAAAGCATCTGATAAGAAAAATTCTTATACAGTTAGATTCGTATTGAAGAGGGCTACAACTTTGATTTTGGGCTATTTTTAGAACAATTACCTTTTATAGTAATAAAAACTGGCATTTTCACAAGTGTTTTGCATTTTGTGACAAAACCAAGCATCTGATAAGAAAAATTCTTGATATAGTTAGATTTGTATTGAAAAGGGCTACAACTTTGGTGTTTTTGGTCTATTTTTAGACAATTGCCTTTTTTGGAAGTCTGGGTGAAATCAGTAGTATAATGAAGTATAATATAAAACGACTTTATACACAGTTAAAATAGCTTTAACATACTCTACAACTGTGGTTTTGATCTGATTGCAGACCTATTTCCTTTTTGGGTCAACAGGGTGTGCTGGACACTGTCCAGTACCAAAATTATTGAAAGTTATTCAACATGCTGTGGGACTTGGCTCTACGCCATAGATTTTGAAAGATATGCAGAAGATATAGGCATAATTATTGCAGTGAGCCCTAAACTGCCAAAACGCCCAATAACTATAGGGAGGATCGCGCAGCGGACTCCACACTAGTTATAGGTGTTCCCTGGGCATTATAGGTGTATTGTCTTTACTTCGTCTTATTGTCTTTACTTGCTTCTACGACTCCATCCGGAATATCTCCGTACTTAGTATAAATACGTATTTACTCTGAGATGTACTTCAGTTGATAATTAACGTGCTTTGCCTCCGCATTGCTCCGTCGTTGGAAATCCTCTTCGCTGACTGGTCGTCAAGTTAGTTCAGCACACTCGCCGACTTTGCGTAGTGTTGTTCAGCCCTCCGGCTGTCTCCGGCATTCATCTCCGTCTCCGGCATTCGCCTCCGTCTCCGGCACTCTCCGACACGGATATAACACCTTTACGATATGCATCTATAAAATGCCACGATCAGTTCACAAACTTCCTGATAACATCTGTTGGACAAGCATTAAGGCATTCGAGGGCTGCTGTCTTGGCTTGATCAAAAGTATTTTTCAATCAAGATTTGATACAATTTTAAATCTAATCCTTATCTGCTTCTGGAGTTTTCTGGTTTTGTTGATTTGATTCTCAGCCGGATCCTGTCAGAGTTGTTCGTCCGAAACTATTTGCTGTGGGGATAACTGTGGACATTCAAGATATCAACTAGCAGACATTATATGAAAGCGGAGGGATCTACTAGTCGATAGCTGGAGATATCTCACATATCCCTCGTGGAAACACAATGTGAAATTGATCCTTTCCAATACAATATCTCTTGAAGACACCTGAGTTATCCATGATGCCGATACTTGCTGATCCCTTTGCTATCTGAAAGGTGGATAGCATTGGAAATAGATCCTTTCCTGGCGGTTTTCCTCAGGGTGATACTTGAGATATCATCATGTGAGATACTGGGTGAAACAATGGCTTTCTGTACGGTTATCTACCAGGTGGATATTTTGCAGAAAACACAGTGAGAACAGGGTTTCTGGTTCCGGAAGCCAGATATGTTTCATTTGGCTTTTTTTGGACGACCATGGCCTCGTTTGGACAACATAGCAGGGGTGTAGGTAGGGGAATGAAGTCAAGAAAGGTTGGGCACACATTGTGCCTCAAGGCATCCATGCTGCATCCATGTTGCGCAGCCATGTGACTTAATTATAGGCAGTCCGGCCCACATACTATCCAAAAAAGGAAAGTTGTTTTTCTTGAGAACGGCTCGTTGGCATTCCTTGGTTTAAATGGATTCAGAAAGCTCTCGTGAAAAGAAGTCGATTCCTATTTTTTCGTGATTTTTGGGGTGTTTTTAGGTGTTTGGCCAATTTTTCAGGTCTGAAAACTAAAAATTGAGTTTACATGGAATCGGCTCGTGGAAGTTGAACCATATTTATGTAGATACACTGTTTCTATCATTCAGAAGCTTATTAGCTACCCCCTGAGTCTCACATAAATAGCTCAAAAAACTTGTTGGCTTTGATTGTCTGGCACTGTACGTGTTTCGGAGCGAGCACCTGCCAGTCCGCTGAGTAGTTTCCTACCCATTGTACCCGTTACTCCGTGATCATTGCCCAGCCGAGTGTACTGAGACTATACACTGACTCTGGAAAGAAGGCAATACGCATGGAAATAAGACTAAAACGCGCAAAATGTGTGGTGTTTAGGTATAGTCTTATTTCCTGCACATCAACGCACACCATCAGGTGGCCATAGACACCAAAGCTGCATGGGTCCATCTTCCCATAGATTTTGATTCTCTGAAAGTGCCGCAGACCAGTAAACGGACAGCCTGCACCCAAGTAAGTAGTCAATTGCCAGAAGATAGGTATTTCCGTGGTTCACGCTTCTAATTGGCAATTATAGGCACAGAGAATTTGCGCATGTTGCCCAGTGCCAATTTTATGCCCTTGGTGTTGCCAGCAGAATCCGAGTGTGTGAACGAAACAAAAAACATGCATGGTGATGCCGATTGTGGGACGACAGCGACTCGCGCACTCTGATTATCAGCGACAACAAAATACACTCGGGGAAATCTGTTGCTCGAGGGCTCCTGAAAAGTTCCCAAAACAATTATAGTAGTTTTGGGAACCACTTCCTTTCCCGAAGCCCATCATCTCAATTGAGCCTTGGGAGTGCAGAAACTTTGAAAATTCTCCGTCGAATCTGGATAAAGAATACACATCAGAAGCCGCGGCCTGAGAATTGTCTCTGGGCCACTGCGATCAAAGATCACAAGCAGACATCAGTCCGTGAAGCCCGCAATCAGATTTGCCCCTGAGCGCAGCGAATCATCAATTCTCGGCCAAGAATCGGCGTCAGAATCGGGACCCCTCCTTTTGTTTTCGGGAGCCGGATTTCCCCGAGCGGAGTGAGATCAACTACCCTTATCTGCTATCGGACATTGCTTCCATCCACCTCGCCCGAAACCACTCAAACGACGCACAAAGCGCTCGACAACCCACTATCGGGCCTTGCGCACACCAACACCCCCAGCTCACTCCTGACAATAGTGGCGAGGCGCCACACGGTGATGGCAACGACTCAGAGGACATTGCACCGAGTACCGCAAACGGCACCAATGTGGTATATTAAGACTCATGTTCAGCTGCGAAGTCATGCCCGGTAGTCCGACCGGACCTTGATAACAAAGATAGTGTAAAGGCGGAGACGCCGATGTTGCTTTTCGGCTTTCTTTTTGCCTTGACAACATTAGTGTGCGGTGGTGTCTGTCCGCTCATCCAGGCGCTTATTCTTGTGTTTGAAGCTAGGTGCATTCCATGTGCTCAGTTGCACGATCTTCAGGTGCACAATGAGTCCATGTGAGTTCGGCGACGGACAAAATCCAATGCAGTGCGTCGCCCGAAATATTTATGTACAGCGTCTAAAGTTGACGAACACGACGCTAACGGTGTTGGTGAGTTCAGAGTCGATTATAATCTCAAGGTTATTCACATATATCCCCATGGCCAGACGCGCACTTCGAGTCAGCTTCGCCAAACTCAGTTGACACCCACGTGTGCGTCCAGCAATGCTGTGAGATTGGCATTGGCCGCCTTTCTCCGCATCCCAGTGGCCGCTCCCTTCGCAGGGGTGTTCTGTTCATCTGCGACCTTTACCGTTTCCACAGGGCTGGACCCTGAGCCATGGATATCGACAGAGGACTTCAATTTTTTGGCCGTCATTCTTCTGCCTCGCGACTCCGACACCAGAAGCGTCACGGTGTCGCGACCGACCTAGATGCATTGCGAACCTATTCCACCAGTGACGACTATCGAGTGTGGTTCATCCGATACATCTGGGATCGCACGAGCGGAAGCATACCCTCCCCGCCGTGGTGGGCAATATGTGGGGAGTCGGATGCGAGTAGCGGAAGTCTGTGGCTATGGGAGGATGAGGATGAAGAATATCTCAAAGTATTCGCTGCGCATCATTCCGTGCCGCATATACGTGTGGGCGACCACTCCGACGGCGCGTACCTGGCTCTAGCCGATTTTCGTAGGCGATCCCAGACGGCACCGGTCGCCGACCTCACTCTGGCACACCTCACTCCGGAAACGCGGTTACGCTTCATCACATGGCTTATGGTGGCTGGTCCGCTCCGTAAGGACAAGATATTGCAGGACACATCCCGTAGCTTCCCCAGCGTTGACATGCTGATTAACGACTGGGCCACATCCACGGCGCTTCGAGCAGCAGGTGCTGCGCCAGCCATGACCACTTGCAGCGCATGTGGCGTTTCGGATGTCATACCTGTTTGGATCGACACCTTGTCGAAGATATACTCAGTGAAAGACCTGAGATCGCTTCCATGGTCACGCAGCTGCAACTGCCTGGATAAGTGAGCCTACCATTACTATATAGGGTGCCCCTTACAATTCTTTTTCAGCGGTCTAGCTGCCAGGATGGATCCAGGCCAAAGCGGGATGCAACTGGGAACAGATTCGCCTGTGCTGCATGTGCTTTATGAGCTCGTTGTCCCAGCATGGCCGCTTCTTCACTGGGCAACTCTCCGCACCATGCTGAACGACTCAGACCCAACCAACGATACCAATCTTCTCGACCAAATTCGGGGCGGTGACCCCGATCTGTTCGCCTGGGATGTCCAGGATAATTTAGACCTGTGCCGGGTTCTCGCAGACTGCGAGGTCCTGGAAAAAGTCAATCGGCCTACACTGTATCCCCGATACTGGAACCGATGCATGGTTGAAATCAATCTTGAATCCTGGCAAGAAATCAGCACTTTGACGCAGACTGCAAGTCGACCGCGGTGCGGAGCAGCATATGATCTGGGTATCCGCCTCGTTGCCGTGTTGCTCGAATATTCTTCCACGCCGACTTTTCAAAATATTCTGACGCCCCTCGGTTTCAGTTTCGATGACCTGACGTTCGACACTATGGCCCACGCTGTAGATAAAACTTACCAGGAACGGCCAGCTCTGGAATCAAGCTTGGACTCGGAAGAATTTCGGACAACTGGGGCAAACCTCGAACACTGGTTATCGGTTCGAAATGAAACCCTCTGCCACAGGGTCTGGCACAGTCGACCCGGCAGCAGTCCGTTGGAGCGCGTTCAAGTTATGGATCTTGTTCTCAATGTACTGCCTCAAGTGAGTTTACCTGCTTCGTCCACAGATTGTGACAACTTCAGGTTCCAATAGCATTTGGCTGCATACACATATTCGCTGATGTGGTGGCATCCCAACCCCAAGCAGTACATCTACATCGTTCTTACAATAACTTTTCTCATGAGTGTTTTATTCAGGGGGGCTGGATAACCTCCTACAATTCAAAGTTGACGGAACATCAGGCTACCTGAAATCCTTCCAACACTATTCTTCGGATGTACAGAGCCTACTCGGCCTGGTCAAACAGTCAGTCGAGGTACGACTTCCCTTGTGCTTTTCTGCAGTCATTCACCGCATCCACTGCGCGTCTGGCAGAAGAACCCTCGGGCTTCGATCAACCACGAAGTCGCACAAAGTGTATACGAGCGTATGAACCACGACCTCGCTGTTGTTGTCGCCAGACTTGTTCTGTTCCTCCGCAATCCGGAGTCATACAAGCAGTTTTTAGCCTGTCGTGGGATGGAGGCGCAGAGACTTTTGGATCTTTTACAGGATGTAAGCGAGTTCATTCAATCCAATCCTAAAATCTGTCCTAACGCTCACCGAACGGATAGTTGCTTGATCTGAACTCCTTTCCTGCCGTCAAGCCGAGTATATCCAACGCTCTATTGAGACTTAGTCGTTGTTCAGGGCTACATCCTCGATGCTTTGTCCTCTCTGGATTGCAAAGACTCGGTCAACAGGTAAGCGGAGGAGGATTTGGAGATATCTGGAAGGGATCAGTTCGCGGGCAAAATGTCTGCGTTAAAATCATGAGGATCTTCGGGAACTCGAACATTAAGGCAGCCCTCAAGGTTGGCTTTTCGAAATCACTTTTGCTGTTGAATTCATTGTATTTGTCCAGGAATTCGGCCGAGAAGCTGTCATTTGGCGACAGCTGTCTCACCCGAACGTACTTCCCTTCTTCGGCTTGTACTACGTGGATGACCGGCTCTGTTTAGTCTCCCCGTGGATGGGGGATGGCCATGTTGTAGAATTCATAAGAAACAACAAGCCAAACGACACAAAACGTCTCTCACTGGTCAGTCTGCCGTCTTCGACTTAGACGTTCTTGCTTGAGCGCTGCCAGATTTTGGACGTAGCTCTTGGACTTCAATACCTGCACGAACAAAAAGTAGTACACGGAGATTTAAAAGGAGTATAGCATTTATTCTTTCGCAATGGCTTTCACTGACACATGCATAAGCTCAATATCCTCGTAACACCTTCGCACCGGGCGTGCATCGCTGATTTCGGAATCTCTTCAATTGTTGATAGTATAACTGTGCAATTTACCCACTCAACGGTCACGGCCCGCGCGGGCACATCACGCTACCAAGCCCCAGAATTATTTCGGATGGAAAATCCCGCCAAAATTCATTATGGCTCGGATATTTATGCCTTTGCATGTGTCTGTTATGAGGTACGCCAAATTTGCGTATGATCTCCGAAAGGTGAGATAATGCAACTCCTAAGATATTGACAGGTCGAGTTCCGTTCCACGAATTGCAGAACGATATGGCTGTTATCGTGAAGGTTACTGGCGGCTATCGTCCCTCACGTCCAACGTCATCCTCCGGCACATCCATGTTTGACAATCTCTGGGAACTACTCCGAAGTTGCTGGGAAGGAGAAGCCGAGAAGCGTCCAGCGGCTTTTGAAGTCGTCGGACGACTGGAAGACCCTTCAATTGGAGCCACACCGACACCATTCACGTCTGACTGGGATGAAAAATTCACTTCCAAATTTCGCCGCTCAGTGCAAGGGGATCCACTACTGCCGTCTGTGGCACAGATTGAGTGCATGCTTTTTGGCGAAAGTTAGTCTATGTTACAAATGCATTCATATCTTCTAACTTTGTAATCCAGAGAATGTCCAAGGTTTGAAATCTTCGCCCTCGGGAAATTTGTTTCTCAGTTTCGATCCAGCATGCCAAGAATCTCCGAGTCGCCCAAATCAAGAAGTCTCCGAGGGCAACGAGCAAAGTGGGAGATTTATTATTCCTTCCACAGCTCGTAAATTATTCTGCTCTGTCGGAAAAACCCTGTTTGGGTTATAACGGCTTGAGCAGGATTATCAGCTTGGAACTGTTGGCATATCAGGCACTCGGCCACATGGCAAAGTCATAGATATGCTCGGGGTCATGTACGACTCAGTCCAAATCAGAAGGAACACCGAAGAATATGAGAGAACATGCAGGAATATTATGGAACATTTTTATCAGGACTCAGATGGACCTTTAGTTTAGTATAGTATAAATACCATAGTTACTGAAGAGGTTTCCTCACAAGCTGTGACCACCTGGCTTCACCGCCATTGTGTAAATCTTACTTGGATTGAAGTGTGAACTTAAGAATCAAACTCCTTGAATCAGAAATTCCAACAGGAACCGATCGTAATGTGTTATAAGCCACTTGTGTGGTGGCATATGAGGGCTTAGAAGTCATCTCAAGCAAGATTTACAGCCTGCTGGTATGCATACTACATAACAATTCATCTTGTCTTTCCCCACCACTCTCTGTGTGATTATTCGGTCGGACGATTCGTCTACACAGTCACCCGTGTGAGGTAAGCTTCAACACATGGTCCTAAGACTCTTTCGAGCCCTCGAAGGGTTCTCGACATTTACTATCCACACTTGTCTCAAGAACCAACTCGTAGATGAGGCTAGACGAGGCTATGACACTGTATTGAAGTCAACAGCATTGGAACTTGAACAGCAAAGAATATTTAGTTCAAGTCGGCCCGGGCCCGAAGGAAGGGTGCATTGTGAATGTGCGGTATCTATTAAATATTCCGGAATGTTACTGCACTCGACAAGCGCCGGTTGTGGTTGAATTCGTTTGCCAAAGACAAGCATGGTCGACAAAGGGAGAAATTCAACCACAGGCACGTACTTCATGTTGAGTTTTAGAGAGTGAAGCCGGATGTTACCCGCTCCTCTGAATCCGAATCGTCCTGCTGGAGACAGTGCTATCAAGCTACTGTAAGTAATACTCTCATGCCTAGCATAAGCATCTCAGTCTGGACGTACATACCTCATGCTCATCTGGTTCGTGTCTTTCATAAGTATCCGAATCCGAAACGACCCAAAACGCGTCTAGCCAGACCAACCAAGTCCTGATCGTTGAAAGTCAATATTGATACGGCGACTGCAAATTTATCACCCAGTTCGATGATGTTTTGCACCTGAAGAGACTCGCACTCCCGGCGGTCCAATACAGAACAGGTCCCGACGCGATCCGGGTATAATCGAATGGTTGTGTACGAGGGATAAAACAAACAACAAAGTACGCGACTATTGTTCTGGGTGCATGAACAGTCTCAGTCAAATATCTCCAAAGGACCTGCCTTGTCACTGGCACCATGAGTGTCGCCAAGCGGATAACTCAAGAAAAATCAACTTACCTGGACCACTGCCAGGAAACCTATATGATCTTATTATATCCAAACTTGGACATTACTTCGTCCTGGAATTAGAATTGAGCTACTATCGAAGTATCCAAACTCTCCTGGTTTAAACGTTGGAGTCACGGAAGATTGTTATTGAAATCGAGGGGAAGAAACAAAGGCCACACCCGTCCGTGTCCCATGTTATCCGGAAAGATTCCAGGTTACATCTGAACTCGAGGACATCTGCTAGATCTCCTTAATTGAAACGGTCTCCAACATACCATCCGCGCAACGTCAAGGATTCCAGGTTCGGTAAAAATGAAGCTGGATCGCGGACAACGAGATCATGCAAAAAGTCTGACACGTCTTTGACAGTCAAGTCGGACAGCTCGAGAGAGGTGAGAGCCATCAAGAACGGGAAACCATGAACGATGCGGGAATATGCACCATTTTTGGAGGCGAAGCTAACGAGGTACGAGATAATAGTTGTATCGTCTGTCTAGGAGAGACTAAGGCGAAGCCGAAACAAAGGTAGGCGGGAACGCGACAAAAAGTCAACGAAGTGCGCATGTTCGTAACTGATGTCGTCAGCATACCGCAGATCACTGACGAGCGAAGGAAGTGTTATGAGACCGAGTATCAAGCTGCACGTGCTGTTGCCTTCCAAGTGAAGAACCTTGAAGGCGGGACGAGACGGAAGGAGTGCTGTCCCGGCCATGCTTCCGTAATACACGGAACCAATTTCTATTCAACCAGCGAGACGGCCGAACGCAACAGGTGCAGGCAGTCCATGCCATCCAATGACTCTGTGCTGAAACGGCTGAATTGCTGCCACGGGAGAAGTGTGGTCGGTGGTAGATTGTCCAACACAACACGGCGCAGGCGGGGTGCGAGCTCGAAAGCAGCCACGACGGAATTCGTGTCCGTGGCTGACGCTATCTGAAGCGTTTCTAGCAGAGGGAGGTTCCCATGTAGAGTCAATCGGAATTCTTTTGAGACAAGGTTCGCGTGGGGAAGTTCAAGGTCGATAGTCAGCCACTGAGGCGAGCGTGCCAGAATATGGCCGGCAAAGCGGCAATTCGCGTCGGATAAGGCTCCTGTTGTCGCAAGATGAAGGAAAGTGGCGATAGTCCGGCCCGCTCCATCCATTCGGCCACTCGAAGAGTGCCCCGTGAACAATCCTGGGGCCAAGCTTCAATATCAATACGGAATACAGCCCAAATCCTCGATGACTTCAACGCAATTTCTCTCCATGTCCGATAGACCCGTGTTAACAGGACAGGGACGGGAAGCTCCTCGAGCCTGAAGTCGAAAATCGGGTCAGCATCCTCGGGATCCGGGAGATATTGGAGAAATATTTTTATGGTGACCTTAATAGGTAAATTTAGGATGGGATATTTGATTGATTTGAGCTTTTTCTGTATAGTACTTCGCTCGGCTAGTGATGTTCAGGGCTCGGCCCAGGCCCGCAGGCCGAGTCGAGCCGGGCCCGGGCTTGAGCAGGCTGGGCCGAGCCCGGCACAGGGCTTTGGCCGAGCGGCTCGGCCTTGAGAAGAGCGATCTGCGCGTTGAGTGCTGCTAAACGATCCCGAAGAGATTAATTTGGCTCCATCTGCACGAAGTATTAGAACGGAGGAGCAAACGAGTGAAGGCATGCAGTACCTGTTTTGGTCGACGTAGATGTAAAAGCTGCAAGCAGAGTCAAAGCCATCGTACAGCCCCTCGGGGCCACCCGAATTCAACATGTGATCCGCCGAAGTAGTTCGGGAGAACACTCTAACTAGTTGAAGTATAATCCATTGGAGTCCTCAAGACGGAGCTGGTACATACAGAGAATCTACCCACGGAAGTACCCGCCCTCATTCCCACGGTTGCATTTGCGTCTATCGCGGGTTATGTGACTTTATTAGCGCAAAGTAAACAATGCTTCTGATTCGCTATTCCAACCACTAGCTAGTAGATCTTCCAGACTGCGCCAAGTTTAATCTCAATACGCTCTCATCTCTGTCCGAGTCAGGGCACGAACGGTGTCGGAAGCGGATGCGAGGGCAGGTATGGGTGCGGAGAGAGGTTGCCCCATGGCCGGAGTGCAAAATGTCCGACTCTGAGAGCAACCGAAATCCAACTTGTAGAAAGAAGGAGGGCACCCAGTGCTTCCTGTCCAGCTCATCTCTTCGACGATAAAGTTCAGGGATGAGAACTGGGACCCACACTCGTTGCACAGCGTACCTGTTCCTGTGTGAACTTGTCGAGCTGGCTGCGTGGCACCATGCGCACCGCGAGCGTGGGGACAGGCTCTCGCGTTATAGTACAGCAGGGATGGCGGGGCGGCGGAGGCCCTGACGGGGTCGGTGCGGATCAACAAACACAACACATATCGAGGCACGTTCCGGGTAGTTTGTGGAACTAAATTGGGAACCGGGGCAGCAAACGTACGCGCGTGTCGAGCGAGAGAATGACGGTGAGGATGACTGAGCAGAATGGACCGGTGAGCTTGCTGGGCATCGAAGTGAAATAGGAAAATGTCGGGTGATTGAGAAAGTGACAAGCTGTTGAGGTTTTATCAGGCCAGGCCCTGGTTACGCTTCAATATAACGAGGTACGAGTCGATATATATTAAAGCGTCTGGCTAGGAGAGACTAGGTTGCGCTGTGCGAATGATATTCGATTCGGACGCGCCAATCATTTCGTGATTTGAAGCGTTGTCTTGTTTCATCAAAGCTGTTCCGCGGGTGTGTCAAATTACCTCGGTCCTGATTTCTGCACCGGTAGGTAAAGAACTTGAACTGTTGAGCATGCCGACGTTGCGTTGAGCTTGATGAAGATCGACAACCCAAACGCATTTGTGGTGACTGATTCTGAGATTCCGATAAAATTCACAGGGTGAGCCGACTAGGCGCCGGTTGCAAGCGTATCATGGCGAGAAACAAGCGAGAGAGTCTTGACCCTGAGCGCGACCAAGACACGCCGCTATTATCGCGGATCCAAACTTTTACTCGGGTTAACTTCGCACTCTTCCGGTGGCGAATTTGAAATAACGGCTAGGACCTATAACATACCATCGGCGGTCTCGTGGTCAGATCTTAAGGTTCACACTATACTCCTTCTTTTCTGTTTTCAGTGAAGCTGTGTTCGCCGTCCCTTGAAGGCTAGCATTCGCTTTTTCAAATCGATGGAAGTTCGCATACTTTTCACACAAACTTCAGTCTATCTCGTTCTCATCTCCCATTCACTGAGGTGGACGCAAAAATTGTATACGCGTCTGATTTATGTAGGAAGATGTTGCTTGAGTTTACAACAAGGCAAGGGATTCAACCAAGGTCACGTGCCTTGAGTTGAATTTTTGCCATACGCCGATGCATTGGAGTGATCGATGTCAAGACCCGTAAGCGTGGATTTCTGGAATCTTTAGGCTTGCCGTCGAATTGGCTTCGATGCCCTCTCGGCAGAAAGTACTTGAGTTGCGCCAAAGCCCGAGGAAGAAACTCATTTGATGCGCATCGAACCCTGCTTGGCAAGGTCTGCCGTTCTCCAGACCCATAATGAAGTCTGGTTTCATGTTACCCGGTGATCCCGAGTTCACGTGCACGATTACCCAACCAGCGAGAATCGAGGTTCAACTTGGCCGACAGGCTACAACAGTCTGAGCATCCAACGGGCAACGGCAACAACCAACGAGAAACGCTAGCGTTCAACGAGTGTTCAGCGGGTGATGGAAGCATCCAACGAGTGGCAGAAGCATCCAACGGGCGACGGAAGCATCCAACGGGCGACGGAAGTATCCAACAGGCGACGGCAGTGTTCAATGGGCGACGGCAGCATTCCAACAACATTCTTGAGCAGACGACGGCAGCATGCAACAATCCGCAGTTTTCAATGCAGCAATGACAATGCTCAGGAGTCAAAATTCTGAACTCAGACCACAAGCAAGGTGTCCCGGAGCTTTCTAGTGTACAAGTGTGGATATTAATAAGGACCGGAACACATGCGGATGTCATCCGCATACTGGCCATAGACGTGCTCGAAGGACTTCGGAAGCGTGGGACGTAGGGTGTTGTCATTCTCATATCCCCTCGGTCAGCAAACACGCGGACCTGAGTTGCAATCATTGATGCCGGCCCGTCGATGTTGCCGTCGTTGGTTGCGTACCAGTGTTCGGCCCACAGCAGGAGGGATATTCTGGGTGCAGCAAACCGAGACATACTAACTGGCTGGCAGTGGCCGTATGTTGCTGTCCAAGTTGTGTTCAAGTGTGGTTCAATGGTGAACGTTGAACGCGTCGGCAGCTCGGCTATCAAAGTTCGGCATCCAAAGTTGATGTGGCTGTGCTACGACATCTTGCACGAAACCACTCACTGGCCCGAGCCGCTCTGTTGGAACGTCGTTGCTTTGGACTCGAAAATGCTTCTTCCGATCCGCCGGATCCAACCAAGATGCGATTCGAGACCGCGACTCGGAGGCCGCGGCGGCAAGTTGTCAACGCAGCGGCTCCTGAGCCCTGCCTCGCCTATTAGACGAACACCGGCTCGGTCCCTGTGATTTAGTTAGCGTCCCGCTCCGGATCCATGGTCGCGCAGATAAATTCGGAAAGTCCGCAGTTTTGAATCTTGTCATTCGGAATTCGAGATGTTGACAAAATCGCCGTCACCGTTATCACGCTGCTGATCCTTCCAGGAGTGAGATTTATAAACTCAGGCATCTGTTCCACCGACCATACCCATACGCACACCATGAAGCCCCTCTTCGGTTCTCTCATTCTCCTTGTTTGCACTCTACTCGCCCACTTGCAGAACACAAGTGCGGCGTCGAACACGACCTCGCGCTGCCGCAACGTCCCAGGCAACCCGGGGTACCCCAGTGCGGCTGAGTGGGACGCACTCAATACGACAGTATTCGGACGTCTGGTCACCGTGGTCCCGTCGGCGAAATTTTGTGCCAGCCTCGCCGGGGGTGCATGCACAGAGGACCAGTGGACGAGCGCGCTGTTCCGGGCGACTATTCCGGGGGCCATGGAGCAGGTGCGTTCTTGTATTTTGAATTCCTCAGCGAGACGGGAAGGGATTTGCTGGTGCTCACCGGTCTTTGCGTCTGACTCGAGTCATTTTTAGCCGAACTGGGAGCAGGTATAAATCAATCACGCTGAGTTGGGTTTTTAATTGACTGCGGATGGCCGCAGGGTTACGATCACACCCCTCCTTCCCTGTGTTTGCAAAATGGGATAACCTGCGGGCAGGGAAACGTCCCTCTTTATTCGGTTGAGGCCGAGACTGTCGCTGACATACAGGTGCTTCCATCCTGCATCACTCATGCCTGCACGTTACCCACTATTTCACTATTTTTCCTTCCAGGCAGCAGTAAACTTCTCTCGCATTCACCACCTCCGCCTCGTCGTAAAAGCCTCTGGGCACGACTACCTCGGCCGCTCCACCGCCCCGAGCTCCCTCCTCACCCGCACGCGGAACTTCCAAAACGTCTCCTTCAACGACTCGTTCTTCATCGGATCCACGTATATGAGATCGACTGTCACTTTGGGCAGCGGCGTCTTCGGACAGACAGTTTACACTGAAGGGAAAGCCAACGGGAAGATTGCAGTGGGTGGCTCGGCGGCGACGGTGTGTATTGCTGGAGGATGGGTGCAAGGCGCGGGGCACTCGGCCTTGTCACCGACTCTCGGGCTGGGAGCTGACAACGTCCTTGGTGAGGTTCAAAGTCTGAGGCTGACATGCTGATACGTCGATCCAAGAGTTCGATATCGTCGTCGCGAGTGGCGAACTGCTCAAAGAAAACTCATATCCGGACTGTCAGCTTTTGCTTCCAAACTTCCTTGAGCGCATCTTTTAACGACTTTCAGTATTCTATGCCCTGCGCGGCGGCGGTGCGGGCAGCTGGGGCGTTATCGTCTCTGCGACCTTCCTTGCCTACCCAACTTTCAACGCTACCTCCAGCGTGATTTATCTAGTCGCAGAGAATGACACCGTCACTGCGTCTCTCGCTGCCCTCCATGCCGAGCACATCTTTGACTGGGACTCGGTGCATGCAGGGCAGTACTTCTGGTTCCGCAAAAACGGCACCGGTTCCTCCGCGCCGTCCGTGCTCTTCCTGGTTACATACATGCCCAATACGACGGTTGAGCAGAGCATAGCGCTGCTAGCGCCTTTCATCAACGCGTCGTTGGCTCTCCCGGGTGTGTCGCTGGTGTCGCAGGAGTGGACGTACGGCGACATCAACGACGCCCTGTACCAGGCCGACGACAGCGTCGGGACGAATAACGTGCTAGGGTCGAGGCTTATTCCCGCTTCAATGTATCGAGATTCGCCTGGCACGGTCGGGAAGGTGTACAAGGAGCTTTTGGACAACGGCGCCACTGAGTATGTTCTTGGGCTTACCATCTCTTCGCCAGCGTTTAACTTGGGAAATGCAATTGCAGGCTCCTCGGGAATCTCGTCGCAGGAGGTGAATTGATTTGTGCTTCGTGACTTTCTTCGACCTCAACTTCGTCTTCCAGGCAAAGTAGCAGAGAACGTCAATATCTCGTCCGCTGTACACCCTGCATGGCGGACAGCCAAGACACACGTTAGCGCTATGAACTCTTCGCGATCCTGAAGTCACTTATCTATTCGATTCCACTGTAGCTTATCCTCAGCGCGAAGTGGGACGATTCCGCCTCACTTGCCGAAATCAATCAAACCCGCCATTTCTTCCAAAACGTCCAACGACCAATTCTCGAAGAGTTGTCTGGACCCAACGCCGGTTCTTATTCAAACGAGGGGGACGTTTTTGAGCCCGTATTCCAGACCACGTTCTTTGGGCCAAACTACTCGGAGTTGAGCGCTATAAAATTGAAATATGATCCGGAGGATCTGTTCATTGTTGGGGCGGGAGTTGGCAGCGAGCGATGGAATGAGTGGGGTTTGTGCAGGGTATGAACTTGGCAGAAGTCTTACTTGTAGGACGGTTGTTTTTTTGTTCCAACCAGGAAATGTTACATGCCCAATCACATCCCAAATTGAACTTTGAAACAATTCGATAGCTTGTGACTCTGAATTCAAGGCGATGGCAGTGGAAGCCAAAGCAATGGATTTCTGTAACCGACCTTATCTCGTAAACGCCCGATCGCTCATGACATGTCTTATATGGATTTCCTAATTCTATTCCTAGCCGGTTCAAATTAAATAAAATAAATATGCAACCAGCAGGGCTCAATGCGAGCTGGTCGACGTGCCTGCACGTCGACCGAGCGAATCTTCGAGGCGTGGAATCGTTTTATGATTTTCTATCATATAGCACCGTCCTGGGAGATCACAGGGATGCCCGAAGGGCTCGCGTATTTGAAGTGCATAGGTTGCTCATGAACACCAAACATTTCCGTGTGGTGTTGCGACGGGATTCGCCGGGGTTAACCTTTGAAGCAAGGTAGGTGGAGTCCTCAAGGTGACACGGTGAGGAGGAAAGGGAGAGAGGAGGTGCGGGTGCGTAGCTCCCGCTGGATACGCACCCGCTGGAGAGTGAGAGCGGGACGAAGGCGTGTGTGTGTGTGCGGGGGAACCCCCGTCCCGGCCGACTGGTCTCTCAAGCGGGAAGCACCGGAGAGGGCAAGTCGGAACGGGGAGAGACGGAACGCGGGAACGGCCGAACCTGTACGCAAGAGGCACGAGGGTCCGAGACGAGACCCAGCGCGACCCAAGCGTGAGCAAAAAAAGAAGAGGGAATAGGCGGGTGGGGCCGAGAAAAGCTGAGAGTCGAGGAGGATGCCTTGAGGGCAGAGCAGAAGAGATGAGGCTGTGTAGATCAGATCGCTAGCTACACATGTCACTATCGTCTTCCACTTCCTTGCCTCCCACTCAGCCCGGCTCGCAGGCTCATCTCGGCTGAGCTCACACTCCGCCATCCATCAGTCAGTCAGGGTCTCGCCTTTCTAAATCTTGCTTTCCGCCGCAAGTGCTAACCACGTCCCCGTGGTTTTGATTCTTCGCAGAAACGCCTCAAACCCTGATATAAGCATTTCATTACTCTCAAAGTTGTCTCGGCCTGAGGGCCGAGATCCAACGCAGCGTCTGCTCGCAACCGGTGGAGCGCACTGGCAGTTCTAATGGTCGATTCTCAACAGCACCGTCGCGACCATGTTCGGCTCTTCTGCTGATATCCCAAGGTCACCGCAGTTTCCATGTGGTGGGCCGGTTCAGGCAAACTTCAAGCGTATTTTGCTGTAAGCAATCCATGTTTGCCCTGTTTCTTGATGCTTCGGTAGCGCATGACTATAACCTATCCAGGACAACGCACGCTTCCAGCAAGTTGGCTTGTAGAGTTACCGTCTCCGTTTGGCGCCGGGTACATCGCTCAACGTTGTTATTCTCTCCTCTTACGTGTCAACACCATACTATCTTTCCCTTCACTGTCATCCAACGTGCCGCAGTTGGATTCCGCCCATCGGACAACGCTCCAATCGCGCTTAGAGCACGATAATTCCGGTACGACACACACATGTAATATGTCCATCCACCTACGCGGCAGAAGAGCGCCTTTTGCGCAAAATCCGCAATTCGAGACTTGGCGCTGCCTTTCTGAGCCCTATTGGTGGCCGAAGTCGCCGTGGAAACCTCCATATGCTGTACAGGTGCCCAAGCCGGGTTCAATCGTGACAGCTCCATCGTTGGAAGATACGACCAGGCCGCTTCGAATTAATGCCAGGGCGCGGGGTGAGCCCGGTGTCATTGGTGTATTAAGCACCACGGAAGCCTAATCGTGACAGGCTGTGCCTTCTGGCGAGGTGTTAGCGCGAAAGAGTGTTGCGCTTACAGCAGGTCCTCTGCCGGCAACGAAGCGGTGCGCTCGGCACCTAGTGTGAACACAACGCTTCGCTGAAGTATAGTCGCAGTTTATTGTGGACAATACCGAACGATGGACGACGTCGGAAGGCTTTCTATCTATCAGTCAATGAAGGGTATTGGATTGGTCATAATTCCTGGCCGCGGATGCACTTTTTCACCCCGGAGAAAATTGTGGTGACTAAGTACTCTTTTTTGCTACGACTATTCCATTGACCGACTTTCGACGCTTCTGGCCCATCGGTGATTCACTCAGCCCGGCTTGCGAAGCAAAGTTGGAAGCCGCATGAACGCTGTACTTCGTTTCTCGGCTGCGCCAATGTTCTTGCCTTCGGTGCTCCGCCCTGGACCAAACTGAACATTCCATCACCGATTCCTACATTTATTTTCCCGTCAACTGGGGAACGCTCATAAAAAGCACACCACACTGCAGGATTAACCAGCAACCCGCTCTTACATTCACATTTTACGATGCGCTTCACGTTGCTTTTCTCTGCTATCTGTTTCCTCGCGTCCGGCGTCTTTGCCGCTGTACCCAACATCCCAGAAGATCTGAAGGCCGTCAGCAGCCTCACCCAGCAGAACTGCTACGGTGCGCCGATTCCTCCTTGGCTCCCAGGAGCCTACCCTGGGTGGTACTACGGACAACCGGATTGCGCACCTTCCGGTCTGACCTGCATCGTCGGTGTCGTCGAGAATGTATGTCGGGTTCCTTTTCACTTCCATCTTTCTCGGGATTTTAATGTAATGACTCGTAGCTTCTGTGCCAACTCCTGGGTCTCCTATGCCCCATGCCCCCACCGCCCTCGCCGCCTCCTCCGCCCGTCGGCTCCCCGCCCCCCAAGGTGCCTCTGCCGGACGGCTACTCGTGGGCTTACCAAAACTACACCTGTGCGACTGAAGTATGGCCAATCTCCGGCTACATCACATTCGGCGAGGTTCAGAATGTCCCAGGTATGGTCCAAGTTTTTTCTAGGAAAGTTTGAAAGCGATGGTTGATCGGACCCAGGTTGCGCGAACATGTGTGACGGCCAATCCGAGTGTGTATTCGCAAATTGTGAGCTCTCTCACCATTCTGCCTCTCTTGCTATTCATTAATAACGTTTCAACTCAGGTTACCACGACAACAACGCCGGCGCTGGAAAAGTGCGTGTACCTCTTTTCTTCATAACTCCAAGCTTCGTTATGTAACAGAAATAACGTCCTTACCTTTGCGCAGAACTTCACCACACTGTTTACTTGTTCTATGTTCAGGGTGGTTACCACTATAGCCAACGCGACCAACTGCGGTAAACAAGATCAGAAGAACGGAGGGCTGACGTACATCACCGACAGCTATGGTCTCATTAACACCAAGAGGGCTGCAGCTGCTCCCCACTAAGCCCTCGTGCTACTTCTCTATTCTTCATTTCAATTCCGTCGAGTTTTGTCTAGACTCAGGACATTGTATTTACGAATCTACCCTGTTGTAGTAGCTTGTTCGTCCATTCCTTGATACTTCTACTATCTTTGAATTTGCTACTCCGATAAGCCCGCTTTCTTTTCCTTCCAATTTACTTCTTGTTGTCGAACGTTAAAGTTTTGGGAGGTCTCATAGTTGAGATTACGTGAGTTCGCCGCAGCACCTTTTTTTTTTGCTTTCATATCATTCCTCAGAGCCCGAACATGTCCCTTCGTCGGTCCGATGTCGGGGTTCATGGCCAATCCATCGCGCGCGGGTCCTTTTCCATTTTCAGCAAAGACTCGGCTGCAAACATGTGAAACTCATGTATCAGAAGGGCGGTTATGCGCATTCCCCGAGCCATGGACCTGGAGACCTTCGCCTAGAATATTTGATTCTTTTGTGCCATAGTGCGGCCGCGCCAACCATTTTCGAGTCGAGATCCTCGTTCTCTCTCCGACTATCGACGTGGACGAATCGGAAGTCGGAAAACTTTCTCACTCCACTGCCCAGAACATCAATATGTCTTCTGGTTGAAATTACGCCGTAAGTACCTGGGTTCCGCTGGTAAATAATTGAAGCTTCGTGGGCGCCGGGATCCCTCATTGAAATATGCTTCTTTCGACGACCGATGTCAGAGCCCAATTCACACTCTCCTCGAACATTCCCCATCCCCTTTCTCATTTTCAGGGAAGGAACCAACAGCGAATCGGACTAAACAGGCGGCGCCGCCGCGGAATGTATGCGTTCAGGAAGCCGTGGCCAGCCTCCGATCCGAAGCCTCGCGTAGAGCGCTCGAAATGTTATTTTATCATTCCTTTTGCCCGTCAGAGCGGCTGTGTCCATTTTGGACGTGAGAGCTCGTTTTCCGGGTTCGTAAAGCAAGAACCCAAATGGAGTTTCATGCAGGAGGTCTATTTTTCAACAGGTGAAATGTATGATGGGCAGATAGACGGTTTATTCAATCCAACTTTTGACCGACACTCGGATTTAGGGGAGGGAAGGCACGTTTTTGCATTCCTTCCCAGGCTCGGCGGAGGCTAATTTTTCCATCACGAATTGCCTTGCGTGCGAATGACTGGACGTGCTTCCATTCGTGCGGTATTACCTTTTCAGAGCGATGATTCTGTCGCGTAGATGGTTGAACTTACGTAAATGGGATCCGACCTCTTCCAGTTCAATTGAATTGTACGAAGAGGCCGAGGGCGTTGGTACCATGTAGCTAGAGCAGGTTTAGCCGATAATCATCCCAACAACCTTGTGCCCGCATGTCTTCGTGCACACGTTGTTGGGACTGTCCCAGCCAAGGTCCCAGCATGCCTGATTGCCGACTTGGACTCGGATCTGGGAACCTCTTTAAATCCACTGCCTAGAACATCAACACACCTCTTGTGCGCGTGCGGTTAGCTATCAATATCTATTGGTTGGAAGTCCTGGGGGAGAAGATTATTATGTTCGGCAGTGGCGAGCCGCCGTGGAACATATGTCACTTGGGACGTCAGTGCAATAGTCTCTTCCATCCAGGGCAGTGCCATCTTCATGTCGCAAATTAAACCTTGCCGAATCTAGGACTCGAGTATACGCACTCAAGTTACATTCAACTTGAAGAGATCATTCAAGGGTTTGTCCTCTCTTCTTTCTGCAAGTTTTGATGAAGGCCGGTATGTACATTCTGAGTATTCCACATATTCATGGACGTTGGCCAGTCTCAGTTGACGATCGAACGTTCAGAACAAATCAAGCTGCTGGCCATGGCCAAAGTGACGTGATTCGCGCATCGATCAATGTCAACGTCATCAAGTTCTCACCGACTCTCATGTTCTAGCCAGCTTTGCAAGTCTATCTCCGTCGTTCTTCTTCTTGATCTTTTCCCTGTTACTCGACGCGGACGACCTAAATCCCTCAGAAGGGTTCGGATAAGCGCGCTCGACCCTCACACTTTGGGAAGACATATTAGGCGTTTCGGCTTTGTTTCTTAGGTCTTGCTGGGCTTATCACCGCTCTTCCTCCCGGTGTCAATCACTGTAATGTCTGGCTTCCACTGTACCTTGACGCCCCTGGACATACAACTCTCCGGTGATCGAAAGAGGCAGAATATGACATGCCGAACGGGACTAGAGACCATTTTTACATTTTGCCGTAAATGCAGGCAGTCAATGGCTTTAGAATATTCCCTCACCAAGTGAGTCGCGCGCAACAACATCGTTTCATATTTTACGGTGCCGGACAGATGTCAGTTCCACAAGATTTCCTGATAGGAACCCTCACTCGCGAAACATATAAAGTCGGCTCTTTTAAGCCCTTGGAAATTGTGCCCACTGCATACACCGAAAAGCACCTTTCCCTCATACCAAAATGCGCTTCACTGCTCTCTTCACCGCCGTTGCCGTCGCTGTCACTGGCGCATCGGCTGACTTCTCCGCGGACTCCATCACGAACGCGTTAACCCTCACTGAGGCGAATCACTACGGTGCCCCCATCCCTCCGTGGGAAAAAGGCCACTACCCAGGATGGTACTATGGAAATGGGCCTTCACCCGAGGGTATTCTCTGCTTCTTGGACGAGGTATGCTCGTTTCGATTGGACATGGTGAAGCTTTATGACCGACCGTTCCCTAGTTGTTGTGCGAGCTTTTGGAACTTTTTCCATTCTGCCTCCACTGCCCTAAGCCCCCGCCCAAAACCCCTCCCACGCCCCCGGAGTACACCCCGACCTTTACCAACCAGACTTGCGCCACTCAGGACAGCAGCTACCAGACTTATGGTCTCGTTGACACCGTCGCGGGTACTTGATTACAGAGAGTCGCGGCAGAGCAACACTAACATTTTCAACAGATTGTCAAGCCATGTGCGACTCGGTTTCCGGATGCACCTTCGTCAACAGTACGTGTTCTATAAATGTTTTTATTGAGGCATAACTCACCTTCGACCTAAAATTAGCTTACCACGACGTGAATGGCAAAGTGCGGTGCTAATGTTGTTCGAGTGAAAATGTCTAATTGTCCTTGTTCTAGGACGGAAGCACTCAGCTCACTTGCGCACTCTTCACCGAATGCCTCACCGCCGCCTCCAACGATAACTGTGGCGGTCAGAGCCAGCCCGACGGCAGCATTGACTTTATCACCAACTCTGATGGATACTGCAAGAAAAAGCCGACCGCCTAAGAGGCGCTCAGGCCGATCAGTTGGACATCGATGTCGAACTGCCTAAAGGACACCGTGTCGTAACGGACTCTACTCGACGGACTTGCTCGGATTTGTGTTTCTTCTTTACATGGGACTTGGTGTTGTGCTCTCAATTGCGACTTGTTAAACTTTGATATATGCATGATGTTAAAATAAGCGGAAGAGAAGGAGGATTGCCTGTGCGGTCCCAGATTAATCGACGGACTCTCGCGAGGGTCGAGTTTGCCGTGGCGGATCGGCGCCGCGTTGTGATTTCCCGAATCTATCAACGTCTGGGTCCACCTGGTTTACTGTCAGAGTGCACGTTGATGTAAAAAGAACTGACTGTTGGGATCGATCAGCATCGGCAATTTTTGGCCCAACCCCGAACCTTAAGAAGCAAGGACGACTAGCAGAACGTCTCCGTTGTCAAACTATGTAATACCTCCTCCTTGTGCTGATTCGAGTAATGGGGCGCGACGACGCGTCTCATCACCAGCTGCCGCTCGTCACACCACGGATTTGCGCATCAACGTCCGCGCCGCCTCAATCGACGCTGTGTCGTCGGTTATTTCCTCGGCAGCCGGAAATGTCAGGATGAGTTTGGTGAGTTTCTTCAGAGGCGCTAGCTTCGGAATGATCTGCTTCCATTCAGCTGGGGCCGTGTTCTGTGAGGCTATGCCAAGCCCTGCGTTGACTGGCCGCCGAAACTCGAGGGTGCGCAAATTCGGTGCATTTTTCAGGAGGCCTAGGTTTGGTTCAGTGGCCAGGTGCATCAAGGTCTCTAGGATAGACATACGACCAACAACTTGAAGCTTGAGGTCGGTCCAGTCTACCATCCCGTCAAATACCTCGGTCTTTTCGGTCAAGGCAGACATCAAGGACGCGCCGGAGCCGCCTACACAGCAGAGGTGCGTAGCGTTGGGGCAGATGCGCTGAAAAAAGCTCGCCTCGTTGGGAAGAAAGAGCGTCGTGACGTTAGGAAGCTCGAGCTTCGAGTCCGTCAACGACTTGGCGAGTCCCGGAGTCTTGCAGATGATGACCTGAATGGTGCGCAAATTTGGCAGCTTCGGAAGCATATTCCACAGTGCTGCAAGTGCGGCCTCAGGCTGGCTTTTGCTAAACATCAACGTTAGCATCCTGAACAAAATAGTTCACAAGTTAGATCCATGTATGATGTCTCAAAGTAAGGCCACGCACCGGACATGATGCCGCACAGGGGAGACTGCGATCCCGTTCGCTTTCCGCTCTATCGCTTGCATTGTGTATTTATACCATGTCAACCGCGCACGCTCAGGAACTCGACATATGTCCAACCGTGCCCAGAGCCGTGGAAGTATGATACCGCGCAAAGCCCTGCATGTTTGCGACAGAGCGGTCAACGCGTCGTTGCGCTCATAGTACTTTAATTCCGGGATATTGTGTGTGCTGTAGAAGAAAGGGCACGGGAGCGTTCCGTAGTTCTCGATAATCGCGTCGAAAAGTTCTGGCGGCAGCTGGACTAAGAATAGACCAGCGTTTGGGTCCCATTCATCTGCTAAGCAGGGTTTGGAGGGAGGATCGGATTCCTTTGAGTTCTCATCTGCGGGAGGAGACTCAAGTCGCCTGCGAGTATTTCTGGAAGGCATCGATAGGTAGAAATGAGTTGAAAATGAGAGGGTTTTTCACGGCTTTCAGTGTTTGGCGGCGCCGTGTGTCTCTGAAGCATGGTGAGCAAACTCAGACAAAGTTCCTCCCCTTCAATTTTCACCATCTTGTCACCATCTCTGCATTTTAGACGGCGACCTTTCCCTTCGAGTCTCACATCATCAGGCTCTACCGCCTACTTTCCTCCCGATTTTAGACTCTCAGGATGAGTTGCAGCACTCGAAGTCGGCACTCCCTGATTTTCATCCGCTGTTCGCCCTTTCAATGAGATCCAAGCCTCAGGTCCAGATTTTACTCGTGGGCCACCAACAGACCTCTGGTAGACCCTGTGGCCTGTGGCACCTCTGGATTAAATTTATCAGCGTGGAAAACAAGGCAGAGGGACGAATCCATGTTCGCAGATTCCGGTTATCTCGCCCGGAGCCTTGGCTCAAGAATCTTTGAACGATTGAAGTTCTGATTGCGATCCTGATTTTTTCTATGCCTCTAGGCTTCTCGAATACTCCCCCCGTGTTATAGCCGTGCCTTCTGTCGCTGCCACTGTTCGAGGACCTCCCACAGCCTATTCCCATCGATGAATCCAGCCAGCAGTACTTCATCCCCCTTCCCCGGCCTCATCAACCCACGAAAAAAACTCATTTGCGCTGCCGTTGCGGTGCCAAAATCTCGTATCGTCGACGTCCTTTTTTGAAAACCTCGGCTGCACTCCAATCCATCGATCCCCGAAACACAAAACTCTCTGCATCCCACTCTGCGTCTGGAGAGATCAACAACTGTGCTCTGTATCTCTCGTCGACTGCGCGCGCAATTGCCAGATGCTCCCGCCTTGGCTGCTGATTACTCTGGTAGTTCGGCGGACAAGGGTATGTGTTGCACAGCATAGTTGCGGACTGCACTAGGCTGCTCAAAACAGCCGCTAGTGTAGTTACCCACACGCCATCCGGGTGCAGGGGCATAACATGGAGGAATAGCTGTGCAAATAGCTGCACAAGGATGCCCGTCCGCTGAACACTAGGAGCAGCGATGGTCAGGCCTGTGTGCAGAACGGCATGCTCCAGATCGGCGACGTCGAGATACATCGCGGACGTGAATGCGACTGGACAAGGCGACCGATCCGGCTCTTTGTTTTCCTCCCCGTCGCCTTCTGCGGGATCGGTGCCGGTGTACGCGACGACGATCAGCTTGTCGTCGAGGGCATCTGGACGCGAGCTCAGGCATTGATAGTCTGGTATGGGATTGAAACTCGTCTGAGCTATTGCTAAGAGCTCTTTCCGCAGCTCGACTTGCTTCGACAGAGGAAGATGGCGTCCTGGGTGGTGGTAGAATCGGAAAAACATAACGATGTGCAGCAAACGGTCGATGCGGGCAAGTACGGAATCGGGCTTGACTTATTATATATCAGCGGAAAAATTCTGCGACACAAACGGAGTCGTTACTTTGAAGACCGTGCGGCGCGGAATGTCGGCGGGTTCCCGACTTTCGTGGACTCGAACATTTCGGTTCTCTCTTGTCCCTCCTGTCCCTTACCAAGGACGAAGACAAGGTGTTTGATGTACTTTTTAGACTGCAACCAGTCTCGGGTTTGGCCTGATGCTCATCAGCTAAGAACAAACTACAATAACTTGACTTCATCGGTGCTCCTGGGAAAGCATTGTTCACCCCTTTTCTCACGCAACAGGCTAGTCCTCTTGGGCCTATAGTCTCAGTAAGCCGCAACATATTTTTGAATATCTACTTGGATACTTGAACACCCGTGCTAGGCTCCCATTTCCTGTGATTTTGGAGGCACTGCCCCACATGCTATCACTGGCCCAGACCTATACATAACTAGTGCCGAAAATAATACCGTCGAATGCTTGAGCCATGGACCATTCCACAGAAGTAAATGTCGATAAGGTGCGCCTTCGCTTTGTTGTGGTGGCCATGAACTCGTTCCAGAGCGGTATCATAATCCAGACAATCGACGAGATTACTCGGTGAGCAGTAGGGAAGTGTACATATCTGTCTACTTAAGAATTAATAGCCTTAAGGACGCACCGGGTCCTGTACCACAATACGGTAGAGATCCCTCGATTCCTCAATTGCATTAAAGCCTAGCCATGGTCTCCAACGACAGAACATCTCCTTCGAGATCCAAGTATAAAAGGATCTTGTGCAAAGACGCATCATTTAGTTCCACCTACCATTGGGCACATTTACTCGACTTTTTCGCTCCATTTCGTCGCAGAATGTTTATCTCACAGCTTCTTACCATCGTCGCTGCGGCATCTCTCGTCGCTCATGCGCTACCGCAATCCAAGAATCACGCCAAGCGCTCTTTCTCCGCGTTTTCGCCCGTAGCGCGCTCCCTGCACGACAGCAGAACCCTGAGCTCAAGCATGGCTGCCGTACTCGAAAGACGTGACGAGCTCGCCGCGCGCTGCGCCGTCAGCGGTGACTGCGCTGGCCAGACGCGCCACATCGTCGACCGCTTTTTCGACATCGCCAAGGACGCCATTGCTGCCCGCGTCTGTGACGGGTGTTGTGGAGACAACTGCACTTGCCTTCGGAGGTAAAATATTTCCGCTCTGCTCCCGTTCCGCGGAAAGATCCCGAACACTTACGTCCACCGCAGCGAGGACATCAGGTGCATCGGGACAGAGGAGGACTTTGTGAACAGGGCGTACGAAGAGGCGACGCGCAATGCGTGATGTTGTTTTGTACTTTTGGCTCGGGATCGAGTTTGGTATTGCATTATATGTCTAGGTTTCGGTACAGTATATACAGATGTGCATTGAGAGTCCTTGAGTGTTGCTTGTCCGTAGTAGTAGTCATGTAGTTTTTTGTGTCGTTCACAGTCTTGGAGACTGAGAAGCCTTGACGGGTGCGTATTTCGCCTGGTAGTGCTCGATCAGAGTCGAACATAAATAAAGACGAATCACACACCATCTCGTTCTCCTTCTTCTCAAATCCGCATTTTACATAGAATGCTTGGAATGGCGATCAACGGGATTGACCATGCGTCTCTCATCAAAGGACTCACGAATATTGGCATCGCTGCAATTCAGAATGGTCTTATAACAGCCACTGCTCTCGCTTATATGCGTGAGAGCTTGAATGATGCGTATCCCGAGCTTCTTTCCCTGCTGCTCCTTGTCCACGGCGATATCCTCAATGTGCCCTACGGTTCCCAGCCCGCGGAGGAACTTGCGCTCGATGAACAGCGTGCCAGCGCCAACAATTTTGTCCGACTTCTTGTCAACGATAACAAGCGAATAGTACGTCTTTGGAGCGGTACGCATGGCGTTGAATTGGGCGACCCAGGCCTCTTCGCCGAGGTCGGTCGCGACGGTTAGAACAGAGAGAACCGCGAGATGTCCTCGCCCATGGTCTGTGGACGCGAGCGGGCGGATCTAAGCAGGGAATTAGCTGGAAAGAACGGGACCGAAACGACGTAGGAACACACATGAACGTCTGGGTGAAGCTGGCTCTTGACTTCGGCAGAAATGAAGCTGGGAGGAAAGAGAAGCTCAAGCTCGTTGTCTGGCGTAAAGGGCATTGTAGGTGGATGTGAGAGCGGAGTGAGAGTGGTGTGAGATGAAAGCCGCAACGTTTCGTTGACCTTTATGACCGCCAGCGCTCCGCACACTGCCACAAACGTTTGATCGGGTTTCAAGCATTGCCCAGTGATGGGATCAACGGACGTATAAGTATGCGGTCCAACTCCGTTCTCACCGTTTTATCACCAAATAAATGGGTGAGAGTATTCGGAATACGTCAATTAAAGTGCCACGGCTGCGACTATAAGTTCTTCGTCGCACGAAACGACACTGAAGAATATTCAACCCGAATTCAATTTTAGCCCTTGGCATTATGTAAATGGGCGTAGACAACAGTCTGCTCCTGCACGGTGCACCTAGCAGGAACCACTGCGTTTTCTGCAAAAGATCTACCTGGTGGAAAACAGTAGAGATAGCTCATATATTATTTGCCATCTTCCCTGATGATGTCTTGAGTATCATCCAGGGGAAACCGGGGCAGAAAGCATCTATTCCTGGACCCGACTTAGGGTCTAGGTCTGAAAAGCGAATTTTAAAACGACTGATGACCACAAAATGATCCACCTCAGATGGTTTTCCTGGCCAGAACACCAGAACATAACAAGACGGAATAAACGGGAAGTCAAACCGGAATAAACCGGCAATATTCAGACTTATTGGCCAAAATAGGTCGAATATTTCATTCAAGATTTCCCAAGGCTCAATGTGAGCTGGTCGACGTGCTTGCACGTTGACCGAGCGAATCTTTTGAGCCGTAGGATCTCTTCTATGCATATGGCACCTTGAGCCTCTCCCGGGATTCCATGACCGTCAAGTCGGGTCCAGGGATGCCCAGAGGGCCAATGTATTTCAAATGATATCTACATGTCAGATACCGCAAATATCACAAAGTATCAGCACTGCAGATAGCTAAGGTATGAATCGGTGGATACCATGTCAGAAAGCATCAATTTCGTACAATCTGCCCGGGGATATCTTGAATTACCCAAGCCGATAGAAATTCAACCACCTAGTCGACAACATGCCGTTGCATGTCACAATAGTACTCAGAACTCTGTCGGCTTGTGCACAGGCAAGAGGATAAGATCTCAAAACAATTTATTTTCCCGAAATCTTTACTGACTACAGACAAATCCAGGCTACTACTTGAGACGGGAATAATTTACTACGCACGAAACAAGACGTTGACTTGCTAGATTGATGCTCTAGTTCGCTTGAACTAGAATCAGAGAAACCTACCTGGCTGGGATGGACATTAATAAATGGTGGTGCAGCAGGGCACACGCGGGGACCCCTTGTGAGACTGAGGGAATGCAGGACTGTATTTATAGCATTTTGGGTGCTGGATTTCAACAGATATCGACAGCTGAAATTTAAGTATTCGTGCAGGCTGATAGTGTGGAAGATATTCAAGATATCTACCACTGATATTTTGAAATAATTGAGGATACCGGAGGATAGTTTAATGGATTGTTAAGCTATCTACCACAGATATCTTGGCTGCCATGTGTTGGATACTGTCGGAAAACCGTGGATACCCAAGGATATTACAGGAAATCACAACTATATGAAGCTATCTAGCCTAGCAGATATTTTGCAGAAAACGCAGTGAACCTCAGGCTGCCAATAATTCCTAAGCTTGATAACAGCGACATACTCTTCAATTGTACGCATGACCGCGGCGAGTGCAATAGGTGTTCTGTTAAATACCTTTTGATTCGATGGTTGAACCTAACGGATGCACATTCGTCGACAAAATGTATACATGAACGTAGGTGGATCAGTGAGATCAGAGAGACCACCGCTGTGCTAGTATCATTGAACTGGACTGAAATTCGTATTTCTCTCAACGCAACGCTTTGGATATTCCTTGGAATTGACCAGAGCCATTCGAAATTTTCATTCCTTCTACATAAATCGAACTCTAAGCTTGGGGGTCTACATCCAGCCCGGTTGTGACATCCCTCCAGTCGTCGAGGACCTTGAGCATTTTATGACATTTTTCGCTCACCCCAGCAACACCGATGTCACCAAGGATCAAATAGAGCGGCCACGGCCTTCCTGCTGCCCCGCCCTCGCCTCGAACAACGTCCGTCAGAACTTCCATCGCCTTGACAGGATCGCCTCTAACCAGTCCGTTAATCGTCTCGTACCAGTTTATGGATTTTTCTCGCATCTCCTCATAATCTGAGATCATATTCCCCGTGTAGTAAGGCATGTTCATGAGCGAGTTGGTGCGGAAGGCTGCTGGCTCTACAATGAGCATCCGGATTGAAAACTGTTCTATCTCGGCTGCCATAGTTTCGCTGATGACCCGGAGGGCGGCTTTGGATGAACCGTAAAGGCCTGGGGGGAAGTTGTTACCTCACAGAAGAATGGCTAAAAATCAAAAATACCGGTCGATGGATTTTCTGGTCTCCAGCTGGTTCGACTACCAATCATAACTATGGTCCCAGATCTTCGAGCCCGCATGTAAGGGAGTACGGCTGTCGTAACGTCCAGAGTGCCGAAAACATTTGTCTACGACAGAGACGGTCAACGACAGATCTGGACAAATGGCCTGACCCACTTCGTACTGCAGTCTCAATTGTGCAGATCTACGGAACAGTCAACTTCAACCAGCTTCCGCGACACGAGATGAATATACCCGGATTCTTCCATAATTCCCTTGGCGCCATTCCCGGCATTGTTCACTAGAACATCAATGCGTCCCCAGAACTCGACTGCCTTGGCTATGATCGCCTTTATGGCAACTTCTCCCGAAATGATGTCGAGTTCAAGTACACGGACGTTCTCCGATTGGGTCAGATGTTGGATTTTCGCGAGCGTCCTAGCAGTCGCGATGACGAAATCTCCTCTGGCCAGAACGGATTTCACCAGGCATTCGCCGAATCCAGAGGAAGTTCCTTCGCAGCTGTTCAGTTTTCCGGGCAAATTGCGAGACAAGCATCACCTGTGATGAGCCACACTTTTTGAGAGGAATCCATGAGATGGCTGTCCCAAGTTGGGCACGTAAGGTTGTCCACGGTCACGGTGGGCAAGTGATGGGTCTGGGAAAAGACTGGGATCGCGTGCTGATACGCGCCGCGACATCCGGATCAATTGGGCAAGTTAAGCGCATCAATTCGGGTAATGGCTGTGCTTTCGAGGCACGACTTATGCCACATCGACGTCGCTCCCTGGCAGCCCGGAATCGGGCGCAATCGATGAAGTCGTTCCCGGTATCCTTCATATCGCTTACCTGCTACCAGAGACGCAATCACCTCGGAATCTCTTCCGAAGTTGAACTTATATGGCTCGAAAAGCTGTAGAGCTTTCGTCAGCGGCGTTCGATAATCGATCTGTGCCTCTCTCTTGTCGATTGCTGCGCAGCTGATATACTTGGAAGCCGGAAGCCGGTTCATCACGTCCAGCTTGAGCTGAAAGAGGGCCGCGACGACTCTAGCAAAATCGAGACATCACCAAGGGAGGCTCGCTCCGACAGAATCTTCTGTGGCCACTGGCAACACGTTGTGATGAGATGGCTTCTGTAGGCGCGTATTGCATATATCAAGTATATATGTAAGGCTGTCGCTTGACTCTGTCTCGAGCCTCGTGCGCTTCTTTTGGTCCTCCCTTCTCTCTCAACTCGAACTGCGACTTTGAAATGCCTTGGAACCCAGTCTCCGATGGTAATTCCGCGGAAACACTCCGCCAGTTCGCCCTCGGCCTCAACAACGTCCTCAGCTCCACCAGCGCCGTGGAAAAGTATGCGTTCGCGGGGGACATGGTGTCTCTCGCTTCCTTGCTTCCGCAACACAAGGCCAAGGCGGCGTGTATCATACTCACATACCACCTCCGCCCACACCGCGCCAGGTTCTGTGGCCACACCCAACCGCGGTGAATCCAAATGGGGCCGTAATTGATGTAAGAAATTACTCCAACACTCAATTCTTGTGCCACCGACTCTGATTGGTCTTCTCAGGTCCTCGTGCTCGAATGCAAACTCCAATTAAAGGATCCGACGGAGAGCGGATGCGTCGCACTTGAGAGTGATCTGGAAGAGATCGTTCCGTCTTCCCAGCGCGATGAGGACAGCTACAGCCAGTGGCATCACACACGTCTGAACTCAATATACGGGTACGTTCTTCCCGGCACGAGCACGTACAGGTTCCACCGGTCTTTCGGGCTGTGGCACGCGTTTCACATCATGTGGAACACGGCATCCTACCCGCCGTGGACGGCTACGCATCTCCCGTACCCGACGAATGCATACGTGAAGTGGAAGACAACCATTCCGCTGTTTGTGATGGGAGAAGTTGAAGATAAATCCCCGGACATGATATTCTTTCGTAATGTCTTGGAGGAGAGCAAGGGCAAGGGAAAAGGACGAGCGCAGTAAGAACCTGTAACACCGTTTGGACTCTAGATTGCGAACTTTGTATTTGAGTTTTCACAGCACTTTATCTATGCGCCGATGTTCGCCTGTTGCCAGGTAGGCAGGTAGAATTACACGGCACAGTCCGGATAATGAACGTCGGTTCCCAGGAGTTATGCCAGTGTACGTACAAAGCAAAATTACACCTTTGCCCTGGACCTCCACGTCCCCTCCAGAACAAGGTCGCAGATCCCTTGAGTCTGCCTATGTCCCACGGTATATCCTGGCTGAAACACAGAAGCAAAATTAGTTCACATCACTGGCTCATACTACATCCAAGGGAACTATTCCCAACATGACGGTTTTGGTGAGAACATCAAGAGGACCTCATGCACCAGACAAACGGCATCGTGTGCCCCAAGTGGATCACTGAGCTGGGCTTGTGGACGGATCCAAACATAGAGTTTGTAAGTGCATGGGGATAAGTTTCGGTGTCTGATGACATGATTTCGCGAGCAGACTCCAAGTCATACTAACCCTTCATTTTTCCGCAACCATAAGAACAGCTCGAATTTCAAAAAATTGAGAAGACGTAATTCGAGTGCATGTGTCACAAATTCGCGCGAGACTTTATTCAGTTAGTTCGATTCCTTTAGTCTAGAATTCAAACCCAAGTACTTGAGTTCTTTCCGACTTCCTCTTGCTACGAGTCTCGCATTCCACTAGAAATCCTGCACCGATGACCTCTCAATAATAGTTCTTATAATTTCACAACACGTCACCAACCTGAGTTTGTTTCCGCAAGACGTGCCCAGAAAAAAATCTGTTGATTCAATTTTGTTAAATCGATATTATTGCAAAGTTCGCACGGTTGAATCGCACGGCAAAGTCCGAAATTGAACGTTTGACATGCACAGTTGGCTCTTGTAATGCCAATAATGCATTGAAGGTACGTGATAGGTGAAGGACAGGTATATTTCAAATACAAACACCAATTCAGAATCCCTAGTACAGTACTTTTCCTGAAGGAAAAAACAAGTCCGTCATGCCAATCAGGTATTGACCGGCTCTATCTTGAATCTCTGCACCCTTCGGCGCACCAAATACGTACTATTATCCCCCTTATCCAGATCCAAGTCGTCCCACACTGGTTTGATGCCCAACCGCTCTGCATGCTGACTTTCGTTGTGCAGGATGTCTGTCCGGGATACCGGTGACGCGCGCAGTTGGTCCGCCGTCATCACGCTTGACCGGTCCACGATGCCAACGAGAGAGTTTGTGAGACGGGCCTTGACATGGTCAATGACTGTCACCGTCTCTTTCCGATCGCCACCAGAGTCGGCAATGACAATCTCTGGCGAGACGAGCATGAACGGAATGATGCAGAGCGGGATCATAAGCAGCGCGTAACCGCCCAAGATGGCCAGGATCGTGCACAAAGGCGCGAGTGGATACCGGCTGACGACGCGCTGCGAGATACCGTTGCCGCTGATGGCGGGCGTGCGCTCTAGGAGCGGGGCAGCATAACCCATGAGGAAGTGGGACATATTCCGCGAAAAAATGGTGTTGAATGTGTCGAGGGGGACGTCCAACGAAGGTTGCAGTGTTGTCGTCAAATATTGCGCGAGCAGCGTGCTCGGAGCGTTGGGATCCAGACCTCCGAGCAGTGCCGAGGTGGTGTTGAAGTTCGACAGCTCGGGCGTTCCGACGAGTGAAAATTGACCAGTGCTGACTTTGGTCGTGTCGAACACGATGGAAACGTTGTATGCTGTGACGGTGCATGTGCCGACATAGAATTCATACATAGTCGGCTTGGGGGGTCGGGACACGTAATACCAGCCTGTGCTCGAATTGGAATCGGGGAAAACGATCGTGCCGGGTTCCGTTTCCCAGTAGAGCATTGTGCGCACGCCAGTCGGGTTGAGGAGAGAATCAAACGTGTATCCCGATTCAAAAGGGTTGTCTCCGAAGATGATGCCGTTGTTGGATACATTGTACTGATTTACGGTGCTGGCACCCAATAACCCGGAGATGTTCATTGGGGGGGCTGAACGAGGGGCAGAACAAGGTGCTTCCTGGTAAGGTGTCTGTCTCGCAGTCTGTCACTGGTCCACATTCGGCCTTGAGACCGAATGTGTTGAAGTGAAGCGCACTGACGTCCGTGGGCAAAGTCTTGGGAACAACAACGGCCAAATTGTCGTCGACGAATGTGACCTGTGAAATGTCGCTGGTGCCTCCCACCACGGCTGCAGCCTCGTTGAGTATCGCCGCAGTACCCCAGCGGTCGATAGATGAAGTCGACTGTGTGGAAAAGTGAAGACAATTGCTGTAATTGGCGGCTGGTGTTTCAGAGGCCGAGACAAATACAAGGGTCGGCCCGGGGCAGAGGGTGGTATTGAGTTCGCTCCCAATCAAGGCTAGAGAACTGGACGGGATGGGTGCAATATCGGTGTGAGTGAATGTGCTGGCAGTGGTATGCAGCCAGAAATCAGCGAGACTGCAATAGGTGAATCAGTCGGATTCATATCGCGAAAAATACACACGCACGCAAGAGCATAATTTATAAACAATAGGACGACAACGGCTCCAAAGGCGGAAACTAAGATGGATGAGACTGCGGGTCGGTTCTTGCGCGGTTGCATCATGTATGTGGCCGCGCCGTAAGCATTCGTCAGGCCAAAGGACCCGCAGAGGCCAACTAGTAGTCCATACTGCACGGGCGTTGGCATCGCGTCAGTGCGTCCCTTCTCCTGATTCCGAATCCATAGATTCGCCAACCAGTAGGAGTAGACACCCAGCACCACTGGGGTGGTCAACGAAACGACGTGCACCTGCAGGACGGTCACAATATGTAGCGAGCCAAGTAAGAAGACAACGCACCGCAACAGTCGAGATTGCGAGCCCATACAAGGTTGTTCCGTCGTCATGAGTGTGATGACCTTCGTCAGCAACGAGCGCTCCACGAAAGGCGGCGTTCTCGTCTTCCCGGCTCGGCGAAAGAATTCTTCTGGAGACTAACCATCCGATTAAGGCCGAGGCAATTCCTGCAGTGGCTACCACAGAAAGCAGAAGAGGGATAGCGGTCCAGATACGGAGCCGTCGTGGTCGACCGAACTGAATGGCAGATCCAGGTGTGGAAAGATCTGCCGCGACGAGATCTTTTGGATCCTGGGCTTGTTCGGCAGCGTCGACGTCGACTTCGTGGAGGGTAGCCAGCGGTATTGTCTCTTGCGACTCGGAGGTCATTGAGGAGAAAAAAGCATCACTATGAACCGCTTCGCGGATGGATATCTCCCGGCCAGTAACGTTATTAACCTAATCTCCGCTCGAGAGGAGGACGCGGGAAGTCAAACGATCGCAAGTCCATCACCCGGCGATCAAAATTTTCTATTGGAGCTCCTTCGATCATCCCTTTTTGTACGGCTGCCCCCCCGAGCAATTTGGTAGCCCACGATCCTGGAAGCCATAAATATGTCCAATTGCTTATTGCGTTGACTGGTGGAGGCGGAGAAAGTCGGCACGGAGATCTGCCCGCCCGTGCGACGCGCGGCGCGCGAGCGCCAAGCCTGGGCGCCCTCGGTTAAATTTGCTCATTGCTGGCAACTAGACATCTAGTTACCACCACATCGAAGAGCGTAATTATGTCCATCTGTCTCAGCCCCTCTTGGATTTAGATCAACAGTCATAGCAAAGTCATAGCTTTATTGTTTTAGATGCATACTACTATTGGTTGCGAACTTGGCGTACGAAATTTTCGTGGCTACTCCGATTTACGTCTCACCACTTCCTCTCCACTGGCTGACGCTACCGCGGCGTAACGACTAGGTTTCTTTAATGCCTCCTCCATTCTGCTTTAGATAGACGTTCGGTTTACATTCGGATAGTTCGTCAAAGACGAAGGCGCGAAGGGCTCCTGCGCGCTGGGATAATTCTGGTAAAACAGTGTTCAGAGGCTGGGCCATGCTGTGTGTAATACATCACTCTCACTCTCACTACTGCCGAGCGCAGAGGTAATTGCCGGCACGTCAACGGGACGCACCCGCGTGTGCCACATTCCACGCCGTTAACTCCAGGGATCATTGGTTGGCGTTTGCTGTGAGAGCCACAGAAATAAGCGCCCAGTGCCTTAAGTCTGTCAGCAAGGGATGAACTTTCAATTTGTATGAATTTTGTCTGTAAAAAAACTAGGCAGCTGCGCTCTAATCAGTGCTATCGTGTTGAGGTCTTGGTCGGAATGTGCTGACCATAAAGCACAATCATCCAGTGATTACGAGCAGTCCCGAATAGGAAAGAACGTTCGATTGTCTAATTTGTTCTTGAGTATAGTCGATCACGCTGGGAGCACGTTGGCCAGATAGACGCCTACTTTCGCAGCGGACGTGTCGACTTTCCAAGACCCTGTTATGCACGCGAAGTATTTCCAGATTTATTGCGATTCGTTTCATGTCAACTTTTTATCTACTATTTACCATCAGGTACCTGGCCACCTAAGCTTTCAGCGTGGATGCTGGCGGCATGGAATCTCGGAACGGGCCCAGATGTTATGAGAGGCAGGGGAGGTATCTAAAAAACGATTTGAGGATATTTTCCCGAATTTAGACCAAGGCTTTCGGGTACAGTGAATTTTTTGTTAGTGACAGCCCCAAAATAGCCATTTATGGGGAAGCTGGCCACCCGCCTTTATACGCGTGCGCTGCCCCATAAGCCAGCCCTAGCTGTTTAGATGTTGTAAATAGATCGTATACAATGTATTGTGCATATTTCAGCGGTATATGGGAGCTTGGACAGTGCTATAAAAATATCCTTTTTGTTCGCACCAGATGCCGAAAACTGGTTCTCTCAACTGTTCACATACCACATGTCAGGGAACGCATATCACGGGCTAAATTCTGGTACAAATACCATACTTATAAGGAATCCCATCTATTTAGCACAAAACATCCAGCCCAACAGTCTCCCACTTGCTTGAACGAATTTAAAAGTTCCAGACTTCAAATTGGGGCGAGTTTTGACTGCTGATGCCAACGCATGACCAATGTAGAAGAGAAATTTTCGGTATGTATCACAGGTTGAGCTGTGACTGATATAGAAAAGCCCTGGAAAGGTCCATACCTTACTCGCCAACCGCTCATTCGCTATAAGGGCGACTCTGCATCTGAGCCCGAAAACTGTGCCCCTCTTTCCCAGGGCTCTGGCACACGTACATCTCCAGCCTGCATAGGGGCGCCTGGTAGGAAATACAGGGCAAAATCAGATGAAAAGAATGAACCATGGAAGTCGCGGATCGGTGAAGATTTGACAGAGAACGAGCCGCCACAAGTTGCAGCAGCAGGATGACATCAAGAGATCTATCTTCCCACGTCTTCCGACGGTGATCAAACTGCCATAACTTTTGATCATCACATCACACTCCGTCTAAATTTGGTCTGGACGTGCGTTGGAGGTCCTATTTCATCCCTCGATATCATGTGGATCGTATTTCGAAGTGCTAAGCCTATAAAACTCAAGTGGCCAGGTACCTAGGGGTGGCCAGGTACCTGATGGCCGATAGTATGTTCGCCGGCTAAGTCAGAGAGACAGGAACTCGTTAAAATCTTCGTATCTTCGTCCGATTCATAATTCCACACGCGTCAACTTACTACCGCGACCTATACAATGTCTCTCGGTCCTCCGACTCATCCACCAGCGCGCGGAACCGTCCATTTTGGTCCTTCAGAAGCTCTTTCGGAGCGCCAAACTCGACCTATGCGCATGTATTCAAGTTTTGTATAACTTGACTGCATAACAGACTCACGATACGGCCAGCATCAAGCACCATCTGCCCACAATGTGAGTATTAACTTGGCAGACAAGTTGAATAAATGAAATATTAATCGGACGCACAACTTTGTCGGCATTCATGACGGATGAAAGTCGATGCGCAACGACAATGACCGTGACGTCGTTCCCGAGCTCATTCTGTAGCGCTTCCTGAATAAGCGCGTCCTTCTCGTAATCTAATTGGGCAGTTGGAAGACCAGCTAGATCAATTAATTGAGGGATAACCTACCGATCGCCGATGTAGCTGCATTCAACACCAATCAGCTCCAGGCCTAATACTTCCAGGCTGCATTTGAGTGACTGTTTAACGCACCTTCATCCAAAATCAAGACTTTACTTTGGCGCACGAGCGCACGGGCGAGCGCGATCTGTTGGCGTTGCCCGACGCTCAAGTTCGAGCCTCCACTCGCGATCAATGTCTCTAGCGTGATCCCATTTTCTTCGCCAAGCTGCAAACCCACAGCACGCAGAGCATGGTGCAGCTCCGCATCCTCGTGCTGGTCCAAGATATCGAGGTTGTGTCGCAGAGTCCCCGCGAGTAGCTCAGGCTGCGAAACATAACTACAAGTCAAAGGAATCAAATAGTAGAGAAACTTACACTTTGCGGGATGATTGTGATGTTTGAGCGAAGGGCGTTTAGATTGATCGATGTCGTCGGCAGGCCGTCGTAGTACACGTTGCCTTCGGTCGGGATCGCCCGTAGCAAAGCGAGAGTCAGCGAGCTCTGATAATGATAATATATGCATCGAGGTGAAACAATCGACTGTGAAGCGCACCTTGCCAGATCCAGTTCTCCCAACTGGAAAGTTCCAAAAGGATTATAGTGGCATCAGGAAAGGAGCAGGCCCGACTTACCGACACCAATGTGTTCACCTGCCTCAAGACTGAAGGAAAGCCCGTGCAGGACCTGTGGGCCGTCCGATGAGTATCGTGCGAAAAGGTTCTCGACACGCAAAGCGCCGCTGGAGGGCCAGTAAGCCGGCGGCGTGCCCTCTTTAGTCGGCGCTGGTTCTTGCTCAATCGTGAGGTAGCGTTGGATTCGTTCGAGCGAATTGCCTGCGTATATTCAGACAAATAATGAGCAGACAGGACTTCAAGAAAGAAAGAGGATATGCACTCTGGACTTCGAAGTCATTGAAGCAGCTGCAAGTACCACGCACCCCTTGTCAGTTTGCATTTGCATTATTTAATCTTCCACGGGGAACGCACCGAATCCAAACGAGGATCATCCCACTGAAACCCACTGTCAAAACACGCCTTGTTCAATCACTGCTTGCGGGAAGAAGGAATCAGATCCACGAACGCGTCATCGTCAAGGAGAAGCCCGCATTAGACGCCTGCTGATTTTGAAAGTATACCAGATACGCTGCAAGCGCAGTGGTGAAAAGTGTACTAAGTAGCTCGAGGCGGACAGCAACCCAGCGGTTCAGGTTGTAGAAAACACGCGCGCAACGAGTGTAGTGGTTTATCTTTTCCTGCAAATCCGTAATAAATGCAGCCTCGCGCCCGTACGCTCGAATTGACGCTAAATGCAGCCAAGTAAAACAACCAGAATTCGTTGCCGCAAAACGGAGGACTCACTGAGACCAGCCATCGCGGCGCCAAAACTGCAACTGAATTAGAGGTGGGTGACAAGATGGTTGGAAGAAGGCGCACTGTCCAAGTACAGGTGCGCGCGCGTTGCTCATCTCCCGCTTTACGGAGAGCTGTGCAGCCATGTATATGCGCCCACACCACCCACCCATCGCAAATAGCGCAATTGCAGGAATAAAAAATATCGGTGTGAAGAGCACTACTGCGCCGAACTTTATGAGCATCGAAGAGGTTAGATCGGACAGAAGCCAAAGGGCACGCGACACGGAATTATCTATGGCACGGATGTCCTAGACATTAACTGTCAGGGAATACTTCACAGTTGAGAAAACTGAAGGCACCTGGGTACAGCGAGTGATAACACGCGACGTCGGAGTTATATCGAGCCATCTTTCGGAGTCTTAATGCGACAAACGTTAAAACAATAAGAACCAACCTTAACGTCGTGCCGAGAATGGAGTCAATGAGTTGACGATGCAGAGATTGTGATGCTCGGATGATGCCGAACATGTAAAGCAGGTAGCTACTGCAGTATACGCCCAATGCGAAGAGCAAGATGCAGCCTAGGGCAGGATGTCAGCGGTTGAATATTAACTGTATCATGGACAGACCGTAAACCCCGAGATAACTACACAAACGATAAAAAAACTCTGCAAGTACGAATTGCAACTCGAGACTCACTAGAACACCGGAACATCTGCAGGTGGATGCGTGTCATACTGCGCAGCCCAATGTCCGAGATACCATGTTTGGAAGTTGGAAGAAAAACTGTAGAGGAAGAGACCAAGGATGAAAGCTGGGAAGAAAAAGAAAGGGCGACCACCATCCAATCCTCGTAAGTAGAGTCGCACTACATCATTCATCAGTCAGTGACCGAACTGCAAAGGGGCAACGTGACATACTCGCCGGCCAGCCTACACGGCCAATGTCTATTTCCTCCTCCACTACCAATTTTCCGGATTTTTTAGCCGTCTTGGCGGGCAGAGAAGGTGGACCGTCGTTCTTCTCTTGTTGCGCCTTTTCAAGAATTTCGTGATCGAGAGCTGCTCGGGCGAGCAGCTCTTGATCTTGAACCAGCGCATCGGTGATCGAGCCTTGGCTTAAAACCTTTCCATCTGAACCAAGGGAGATGGCAAATTGAGTGTATGGTTTGACGAGTGCGATATTATGTGTCTAGAAATTGTGAAGTCATTGCTTTGACCACACATAAGGAAATGGACTGACGACTAAGATAATGGTTCGTCCTATGACCAAATCGCCATTGAAAACTCTCTCAACGATCGAGTTGGCGGTGTGGACACTAGCAAATTTAATTTTCGAACATACCGGCTTGAAAGAGAACAAATACTCACTCCAAAGCGCTGAAAACATCATCGAGCAGAACGATGTCTGCGGTCGAGAACAGGGCACGCGCCAAGGTTATCCTTGCTTTCTGCCCACCGCTGAGATTTTGGCCTCGTTCGCCCACTTCGGTATTATCACCAGCCGCAAAAAGCTCCAGATCCTGTTCCAGGCAGCACTGGTTGATGACTTTGGCATACCGATTTTCATCGAACCTTGCAGCGCCAAATGTTATGTTGGAAAGAATGGTCTCGTTCTGGACCCATGATTCCTGCGCCACGTACGCGACCCCGGCTCCTCTGGGAAGATTGAACCAGGAGTCAGGCGACGCAGGAATGAAATGCATTTCTCCTACGACCGCCGCCAGGAATCAGAAAGATAGATAAGAAGAATATAAAAAAGTCACCGAGAAGTGCCATTAGAATCGACGTCTTTCCGGCGCCAGTTGGGCCGAGAACAAGATTAAGGCACCCTCGTTTGAAGACTAGATCGTCAATATGCAGCACAAAATTCCTTCCACCAGGTGTGGAAACGCCGTCGCTGGTTTCAGACCACGTAAATTTGGCATTGTGGAACCCAATTAAATCCGGATCTGGGCAATTACTCGACAAGGCGTCTTGTGAGTTCTCGGAATATCTATCCAGTAATTCGGTCTTTGGTAGCTTAATTTTATGGTGTGTACGGGAGAAAGAGAACAAACCTCTTTCAAAAAGTTATCCACTCGGTCGAGGGAAACTTTTCCAGTCATCAGTTGAGTTATCGACAAGAAAACGAGTTGGAGCGAGCTGCGCAACATATCGAACACTGTCATGGAGCTGAAAACCTATCCTGAGGTCACATCGCGCTCCATTCGAATAAACTGAATAGAGTGACCTTGGAGGCATTCAGTTCTTGCTTCATGATGATCGTCTATATCGAATGAGCACAAAGGAAGGTAATTGAAATCCGTTCAACTGGCGCTCTGAACAACAGGTTAGATCTCGGGCTGATATCAAGTCGCGATAAAACGTACTACATATGTGGCGAAAGTGGCAATCATCGTGATTACCGGTATTACGAGGCTGCATAGCGATCAGCCCATGTCATGTTAACTTAGGGAACGTACTTCATTGTCGTTTGCACCATATCCACCAGTCTTCGTTTCCACAATACCGAGAGCTCGATCTCGCGTCTGGTGTCGATTTCTTTGCCGATTTTTCGCTCCCAAGCGAATAATTTGATCATTCGGAGAAGATTCATGGCTTTAGGTTCGAGTGAACAACTGACACAGTTGCCGATATTGAACACATACTCTCGCTAACCGATTGGATCCGAGAATCGGTTTTCTTCGAAAGCTCTCTTTGTACCGTTTGGACCCATTTGCCCACGTAACCGGGAACGGGGGAGCATCATAAGAATAGTAGCTAATCCCACAAAAGCGCTAGAGCCGTGTTAGAGACAAAATCTCACTAGCGCAAGAAGACACACCTCCATCCAAGGACGACATAAAGGAACCAAATGCATAAGATGAGCTGCAATGGCATATTTACGAACAAGAGCATGAAGTCCTTGGCGTCAGTGATGTTTTGTAGGTCGCTCGTGACGAGATTGTTCAATTTTCCGACGAGATTTCTACTTCCTCGTGCAGTAGATCCACTACTTTGGTTAATGTCCATTGATGTTTCAGACTTGAAGCGGATCCGGAGTGCATGCTCAAATATAAGCTGTGTTATGATAGCTTCCAGTCGGACAAGAGTTCTGGTCTGTTAAACATGTACTGTGTAGCGAGCCTCTCTTGTATCGAGCTTGGCTTACCACAATGAAAACATACCAGTGGTTGCACATGGACCGCAGTGTTGGACCCAGAAATATCCAAAGAACCCAGACCCAGGGTCGGTAGGTTGCGTCTTTCCCATTAGTTTCCATGTAGCTGTTGAACAATCAGTCAAGAAAGTTTATTTGAATATGTTCACTATAATCCTCACTTCAACAAACGATTTACTCCGACGGGGCTCTGTTGAGGGATCAGTTTTGTGCGATTGAAAACAACTCCTTCTCACCAAGAAGTTGGCAGCAACTTGTGTCGCTGTTGTCAGGGCCAGGACGGTATATTCGACGCGAAAAACGCGCATAATGCCAAAAAATATATGGCGACGTTTAGCTCCGGAGAATCTGTCCATATGCTGGAAAGGTCTGAGGGTACGAATATGAAAAATGAGCTGGGCGCACCGGAAAACTTCTCATTTGCAGATGCTGCGCATGATCATAGTCGGCGAGAGGAGGCAACATCTCCAATGGTAGATGCGGGAGGCGGTGGGCCAAGAAAACGACTTGGTCCAAGAAAAAAATATAGGACGAGGGAAAGGATCGAAGCTGTTTGTTCGGTGTTGGGCACGGGCATTGGGTTCTAATGACAACATTTAACAACGAGGAAAGGGGCGGGACGGTCTCGCAAAATACCATAGGATCAACAGGCGTGTACGGCCGAGGTTCGATAAGAGGAAGCAAGACAGCAATCAGTCCAAGAAGGCAGAGTTTAACCCATAATAGCCAGCCCTCTGAGAGATCTTGCGGAGCATTTGCAAAGGTTGCCAAAGGGTAAATGTCTCGGTAGAAGTAAACACCGAAAACAACAGCCAGGATACCGTTAAGATGTCTTTGAAAGGTTCTTGTCGACGATGGTGCAGCAAATAGGGATGCGAGCGACAAAATGGAGAGGTAAAGCTGGTAAAAAATTTAGACTCGGAGGCTATGATGAATGAAGGAATGAACTCGCGAAAGTGAAGGTCATCCCAATATTCAACCAATCTGCTTCGGAAAGAACAGGCATGCGCCATCCACCGTCTGATATCGAGGAAATGATCGCTAAGCCCATGAGGGAGATGCATCCGAGAACTCTCAACAGCTTGAAAACCAAACTATAATTTTTCTTAGCGTATATTTCTGGTTTTGCGCGCGCGTCCTGTCCCGCTTCTCCAGAAGACCGCGGACGAATCGATGGTGGATGCTTGGACAATAGTGAATGCACCATATGAACGGAAAGGAAGACTGCAGAGACTGCGACCGAGTAGAGGGGCACGAAGAGCGAGTGGGTCCAAATCCCCCTCCGGTGAGCAGAGGCAGAGTCCATGGACCAAGTAGAATCGGTGTAAAGCAAACTATGCTGCTGTGAGTCGTTCATCGAGTTTGAGTCCAAGGTCGCCTGCCACATGTCAAGTGACGGCAGGAATGATCTGATCACAACTAGATAGGGGCTTGGGAGTGGCTTGCAGCTAACATTCGGCGAATATTGTTCACAGCGAAATGAAAGAGTGGGATTTATTGAACACTCGAAATTATTGCCTGTCGCCAAACTTCCCGCTAGGAATGCGCCGATGGAATCAAGGGCAGAGCTCAATAAAACGTCGCATCATTGTTCACGAGCTCAAAAAACTACCACATGAGGACATATCTACAAAGCGTCCTGAACATTGGCAATAATGGTCTCCTTGAACGGTAGCCAGGTTCGGCCCTCGAACTCCTCGAGTAACTTCTCGCTCTCGGCCAGTTCCAGCGTAACCTTGGGATGAGGCGGGAGTTTGAAGTCCTCCACAAATGTCCGGTGTGGAAATTCCTCCCGCCAAGTGCGCAGGAGATCGTTAAGCTCGAATGTATGCGCGGCCGCCCAGAGCCTCTTCCCTTCGGTCTGCATCGAGAGCAGGGCAGCCAGATGGACGGAGGCGACGTCTCTTACATCTACTGCAAAGCACGCAGGTTTGAGGAACTTGAGAGTGAACGGTTCGGGCTCGGAGAGGAAAAGGGCGTTCAGGTTGCTTGAGTAATGTCCTGGTGCAGGGTTAAATACAAGTCCGAAGACCATGTCGGGAAGAATAGCGTTGAAAGCGTAAGAGGGACGGGCGCTGTTGTAGTAATCCCAGGCAGCGTGCTCCCCCTCCACTTTGCTCGCGGCATCTTGTGGGAGCGTAAGCTGAACCTGAAGTGAATATTAAGCAGGCGACATACAGACGAAGACAGATTTCATGGGATCATCCTCCGGTACTTGCTTTGCCATCGTCACGAAATGATCACCCCACTGTTCAAGCTTGGGGCTGATGTCCCCGTCCTCATAACTTGGGGCAAAAACTGCGATCCGAGAAGAAGTGAGAACGAATGACTTGACTGAAGGTACTTTTGCCGCGGCTTTCATGAGCACGAGGGTTGATTGCACGACACCGCCAACGACCACTTCGTATGTGGTGGAGAAACTGCCGTCTGTCGCAATGTGAAGGATGCCAGCAACGCCTTGCGAGACATTAGTCTCCTCCATGAGAGAAAGTCAATAAGCAGACCTTCCAAAACCCCATCAAAAGCTTCTGAGGTGGTGGAATCCTTCACTTCGACGAACTCAATCAATCCTCTCCCGTACTTGGCGTCCAAGCACTTCACGAGAGCGTCTGCTTTGGATAAGGACCGAGTGACTCCACGAATTCTGAAGCCGTGTGCGATAACAGCATCACACACTGCTCTGTTTGTCGGCGCTGTTAGAAGATGAAAGGAAACGCTGGGGAAATACGGCGTACGAGCCTATGAATCCTGTGGAGCCTAAGGGACATGTCAAGTGACATTAAATATTCGGCAGTAACGAACGAACCAGTGACAAGGATGAGAGAACCCTTTGAAATACGATCGAAGGACATGTCAGTGATTGAGAGAGGAACACGACTCCGGATAGTCCTCTTTATATTTCGTTTGTTGGCATCGCCGCTGCCGCCGGCAACTGTTCCTGTTCCTGTTCATCAGGAAAACCTTAGCGAAGCGATAGTTTGCTGTACTTAGTATACGATAGTTTGCATAGCGTCCATAGCAACTATAATGATACTTCCATGACTATTAAATAGCCGAGAGCTATACGTTCTCGGCAGGTCCGGCACCTGTCCCATAACAAGTCGTGTCCGTCTGTAATGCCGCTAATACGTGAGGGTTCAACTTGAATGCAGCAGATGTTGGTATGACGCTTTGCTAGTCTTGATGCGGGACGAAGAACAATTGAATAAGGCGTGCGTGGTGGTGGCGTCGGAGAGTGGGATTACGGGCGGAGCGCTAGGACTTGATGAGGCCATCATGAGGGAAGCTGAAGCCTGAGGCAACTTGAAGACTCGACCGTTCTCGAGAAATTTGAGGAACTTCCGCTCAATTTCTGGGTCTGGTTCTTTTCTACTGCTCTTTGTGCTCCAGGAAATGTTGCCACGATGTCCGGTCAGCACGACGATACGCCGCAGGTTGCGCAAGAGGCAAGTCTTTGATCGGTGCTCATGTAAGTCTCGCGCACACGTGCAGCACTGCCACATAGTTGTGTTCCTTTTCCCACCATTTCCACCGCAGGGCTTTCCTATTGTCCTGCGCTCTCTGCGTCATATCATCCATGGCACTCACCCAACAATCCCTTTTAATCAATATACTGGATGGAAACTCCTTCAAATTCCTTGGTCTATTGCCCTCGACGATTGCGCCATTTTCCGGCTTGGATGGACCGTTGAGCACTTCTAGTCAATGCAAGTGTAACTTACCTGTCTACGTCCCAGCCATTGCTCGGTGATGAAAATTACCTGTCGGACCCAAGCGGGTGTCAAAGGTGTGTCTGCAGCCACTTTATCTTACTTGATGACTGACTTCAGTGTTCACTCTCGACGCTTCCCATGACATGCAGCGTGCAACGAGGGCAGAGAATATCTGAAAAATCACGATCAGGAGTATGTGCTTACGCGCTTGAGTGTTCTGCGTCTGCGTGGGCCGGATGATTGGGAACCCTGGTTACTTCTACAGTCATGTGGAGCATGCATGTAGCAGTTATCTCGCCAATACAATTCTTTCAATTTTTACTATTGTCCATTGAGGCAACAAGTTGGTGGGTCAGCAGAATCACTGGAGAAGCAATTCGGGAGACGATTAAGTCAAGCTGGGAGGTACGGATCCAAATCAATGCATAATTCTCGCTGTGGTCGTCGCAATAGAATAATTTTCTCAGTGCGGAAGTTCCCGTCGTTTCTCAGTGCAACATCAAGGAGTTCACAAAGCCAGATCCATATTAAACAGCGGCCCGCACATTATCAATAATGGTCTCTTTGAATGGCAGCCAGGTTCGTCCCTCAAACTCTGTGAGTAACTTCTCACTCTCGGCCAGTTCCAGCGTGATCTTGGGATTAGGCGGGAGCTTGAAGTCCTCCACAAACGTTCGGTCCGGAAATTCCTCCCGCCAAATCCTCAGAAGATCATTGACCTCGAATGTGTGCGCCGCCGCCCATAGTCTCTTGCCTTCGGTCTGCATCGAGAGCAGGACAGCCAAATGGATCGAGGCGACGTCTCTGACATCCACTGCAAAGCACGCAGGTTTGAGGAAGTTCAGAACGACCGGCTCAGGCTCGGAGAGAAAAAGGGCATTCAGGTTGCCGTGGCCTGAGTAATGACCTGGTGCGGGGTTAAACACGGGTCCGAAGACCAAGTCGGGAAGAACAGTGTTGAAAGCGTAGGAAGGATGGGCGCTGTTGTAGTAATCCCAGGCAGCGTGCTCCCCCTCCACTTTGCTCGCGGCGTCTGGTGGGAGCGTGAGCTGAGTCTGAAGTGAACCTTGCCAGACACAAGTCACGCACAGACGAAGACAGATTTCATAGGATCATCCTCCGGTGCTTGCTTTGCCATCGTAACAAAATGATCACTCCATTGGTCAAGCTTAGGGCTAATGTCCCCGTCCTCGTAACTCGGGGCGAAAACTGCGATCCGAGAAGAAGTAAGGACGAAAGACTTGACTGAGGGTACTTTTGCCGCGGCTTTCATAAGTACAAGGGTGGATTGCACGACACCGCCAACGACCACTTCGTATGCGGTGGAGAAGCTGGTGTCTGTCGCAATGTGAAGGATGCCAGCAACGCCTTGCGAGATATTAGCCTCTCCTGTGAGAGAAAGCTGATAAACAGACCTTCCAAAACCCCATCAAAAGCTTCTGAGGGGGTGAAATCCTTCACTTCGACGAACTCAATTAATCCTTTCCCGTACTTGGCATCCAAGCACTTCACGAAAGCGTCTGCTTTAGATAGGAACCGCGTAACTCCGCGAACTTTGAAGCCGTGCGCGATAGCAGCATCACAGACTGCCCTGTTCGTCGACGGAGCTGTCAGAAGATGAAAGGAAACGCTGGGAAGACGACGTACGAGCCTATGAATCCCGTGGCACCTGGGGCACCATGACGTGTCAAATGATAGTAAAGACTTGGAAGGAACGAACCAGTGACAAGGATGAGAGAACCCTTTGGAACACGATCGAAGGACATGTCAATGATTGGGGGTCGGTTGTAGAGAACTCAGGATAGTCCTCTTTATATCTCATTTGCTGGAATCCGCGGTCACTCGCTGTCACCACTGGCACTGCCGCGCGCCGGCAACTGTTCTTGTTCCTGTCTCAGGAAAACCTGAGCGATAGTAACTTTAGCGCTGCTTAGTGCACGCTCCGTGCTATGGAAAGCTATACGTTCTCGGCATGTCCGACACCTGTCCCATAACAAGTCGTATCAGTCTGCAATGCCGCAGCCCGCTAATACGCGAAGGGTCACGGTTCAATGCGGCAGATGTGAGTATGACGCTGCGCTAATCTTGCTGCGGGACGAAGAACAATTGAATAAGGCGTGCGTGGTGGTGGCGTCGGAGAGTGTGATTGCGGGCGTAGCGCCAGGACTCGATGAGGCCATCATGAGGGAAGGCTCGATCGTTCTCGAGAAGTTTGAGAAACCTCCGCTCGATCTTCAGCTCTCGGCCCGGACCTGGTTCTCTTTCTATTGCTCTTTGTGTTCCAGGAAATGCTGCCACGATGTTTGGTCGGCACGACGATGCGCCGCGGCTTCGAACAGGTTGCCCAAGAGGTTGGCAAGACCAAGTCGGCTTTGATCGCTGCTTATGTAAGTCTCGCGCACACGTGTAGCACTGCCATGTAGTTGTCTTTTCCTTTTCCCACCATTTCCCCTGCGGAGCTTTCCTATTGTCCTGAGCCATATCATCCATGGACCTCACTCAACAGTGCCTTTGAATCAACATAGCGCGTGGAAACCCGTTCAAATTCCTTGGTCTGTTGCTGTCGACGATTGCGCCATTTTCGCGGCTTGGATGGATCGTTGAGCACTTTTAGTCAATGCAAGTGTAACTTACCTGTCTACGTCCCAGCCATGGCTCGGTGATGACTCTTGCTAAGCGCGGCGCCAAAGGTGTGTCTGCAGCCACTTTATCTTACTTGATGACCGACTTCAGTGTTCAGTCTCGACGCTTCCCATGACATGCAGCGTGCAACGAGGACAGAATATCTGGAAAATCACGATCAGGAGTATGTGATTTCCGTGGTTCTCACAATGCCGCGCTCATTATGTACCATCGAACACAAGCGCGCGCGCGCACCGGGACGTTTACGCCCGAATGCATATCCCCTTGGCCGCCGGCACCGCGCGAGCGCCAACGCTGGGTATGCTGCCCTGGCTCAGATCCCATTTAACCATTTTCACGTGTTGTGCGGTTTCGAATTTCGGCGTTCCAACGAGAGCCGTCGCGTCCGCGCGCGGTGGTCCTTCTTTTGCATTTAAAGAAAGTCTTATTAAGCGACGCGCGAGGGCCTGCTTGGCGCGCTTGAGTGATCTGCGTGGGACGGAGGATTGGGAACCTGGTGAATTTTGCAGTCGTGTGGAGCATGCATGTACCAGTTATCTCGCCAATACAATTCTTTCAATTTTTACTATTGTCGATTGGGGCAACAAGTTGGTTCAGCAGAATCACTGGAGAAGCAAGTCGGGAGAAGATTAAGTCAAGCTGGGAGGTACGGATCCAAATCAATGCATAATTCTCGCTGTGGTCGTCGCAGTAGAATAATTTCTCAGCGCGGAAGTCTTCTTCGTTTCTTAGTACAATATCAAGGAGTTTACAAAGCCAAATCAATATTAAACAGCGGCCCGCACATTATCAATAATGGTCTCCTTGAATGGGAACCAAGTTCGTCCCTCGAACTCCTCAAGTAACTTCTCGCTCTCGGCTAGTTCCAGCGTGACCTTGGGATGAGGCGGGAGCTTGAAGTCCTCCGCAAACGTCCGTTGTGGAAATTCCTCCCGCCAAATCCTCAGGAGATCGTTGACCTCGAAAGCGTGCGCCGCTGCCCATAGTCTCTTCCCTTCGGTCTGCGTCGAGAGCAGGACAGCCAAATGGATCGAGGCGACGTCTCTTGAATCCACTGCAAAGGACGCAGGTCTGAGGAAGTTCAGAACGAACGGTTCAGGCTCTGAGAGGAAAAGGGCATTGAGGAGACTGTGGCTTGAGTAATATCCTGGTGCGGGGTTAAACACAGGTCCGAGGACTATGTCGGGAAGAATAGTGTTGAAAGCGTAGGAGGGATGGGCGCTGTTGTAGTAATCCCAAGCAGCGTGCTCCCCCTCCACCTTGCTGGCGGCGTCTGGTGGGAGCGTAAGCTGAACCGGAGGTGAATATTAGGCAGAAGACGCGTACAAACGAAGACAGCTTTCATAGGATCATCTTCCGGTGCTTTCTTGGCTATCGCAACGAAATGATCACCCCACTGGTCAAGCTTAGGGCTGATGTCCCCGTCCTCATAACTCGGGGCAAAAACTGCGATCCGAGAAGAAGTAAGAACGAACGACTCGACTGAGGGTACTTTTGCCGCGGCTTTCATGAGCACAAGGGTCGACTGCACGACACCGCCAACGACCGTTTCGTATGTGGTCGAAAAACTGGAGTCTGTCGCAATGTGAAGGATACCAGCAACACCTTGCGAGATATCAGCCTCTTCTGTGGGAGAAAGCCAATAAACAGACCTTCCAAAACCCCATCAAAAGCTTCTGGGGCGGTAGTATCTTTCACTTCGACGAACTCAATCAATCCTTTCCCGTGCTTGCTGTCCAAGTACTTCACAAAAGCGTCTGTTTTGGATAGAAATCGCGTAACTCCGCGAACTTTGAAGCCGTGCGCGATAGCAGCATCACAAACTGCTCTGTTCGCCGGTGGAGCTGTTAAAGGACGAAAAGGAAACGTCGGGGAAGACGTACGAGCCAGTGAGTCCTGTGGCGCCTAAGAGGCGTGTCAAATGACGACAACAGATTCGGAGGGAGGGACAGACCTGTGACAAGGATGAGAGAACCTTTTGGAATACGATCGAATGGCATGGTCGAGACAGAGAGAGGACGATAGGTTAAGATAGACCCGTCAAGTTTCGGTTTCAGGGCAGACTTCTCTTATTCTGGTCGATTACTCAGGTGGGCGGGCTGCTCGCGCTGCGGCTCGTCAGGAACATCTCTGAGGTGTCAAGTTCGGTGGTCAGCAGAGGCTTAGCAATTCACTCAGGAATCAAGTCGGGAGAAGATCAAGTCAAGCCGAGAGCTACAGATCCAAATCAATACAAAAATTCCCGCTAGGCATGGCGGTGGGATAATTTCAGTGAAATCCTGTCAAGAAGTTTGATAGCTCACAGAGGTCAGCGTAACGTCGATTTCCAACGACTCGGCGATACCCGGCGGACTAGACTTCTGCCAAGTCGGGTGAGAGTTTGAGAAAAGACACGCGAACGTTGGTTTGTGTTTTCTACTCGCAATAAACTTTAACCTACAACACTTTGCTTCAGTACAAGTCCTTCCTACTTTTACGCCTATTCCTACGCTCCAGTTCATCGGCTTGAATTCGTTGATTGGCCGCCTTCCCCGCTCCTTCAGAAAGACTGCATCTCTATGGAGTCGAGAACACGTAAAGTTTGCGAATTCGATTCCACATCCGGAGCTGCATTTTTCTGGCGAGAAATGAACTGAACAGAGGACCCGAGTTCGTGCACAGTGGTCTCGTTTTTTGTTCACCAGGCGGTTATTGAACAAGACCAAGAGTGTGTTGCTGTACAACTTGCACAAGATGACCCCGGATACTTGATGCAGTCCATTGTGCGCTCGTAAAAAAAAGACGAGATCCACAATTGCTGCAATGGCAGTTAAGGTGCCCGTTTCGATCGTCAAACGTATGACTTGCGCACATGATTAAGAAACATTTCTGAGATGCGAAAAAAAACTCACGACGTGTAAGTACTGTGTTAATATGGTTTAGTGCTTGCGTTCGACTGCGTATTAACTGGGCAATTGTTATTGTTAGGCAAAAGAACAGGAAACATGTATTCCAGACGCACAAAGTAAGTCATCGAAACAGCAATGACCGTGTCAACGGCCGCACTCCCCGCGAGCCTGATACCTACGGCACGCACCAGACCTACAGATCTCGCGACCTCCGACGCGTCGTTATATAGCTTAAGAATGTCAACAACCTTCATCGCAAAGATTCAGGCGAAACTCACAAAATAAGCAACGGCCCCCCCACCGCCCAACTGGAGAAGGGCAAGAAGCACAACAAAAGCGAAAACGACTCTCGAGTCTGATATAGTCCAGATGCGCCACCCAAAGAATATCTTGATTATTTAATTATGGGTTGGCAAGTTCGAAGAATTTCAGCTCACCTGAACGATGGCTCCAATAGTGCTCGAGAGAATTGGAATATTGAGATAGGCCGTGTAGAGTCCATAGAGCGCAGGAGTAGATCCCCAACCATAGACGAACCACTGAAAGGCGTCATACGTAGCGGAGCACGTCTGAACCCAGTCGAGAACATAGACAACATAAACTGTAATTTGTCGTCCGTTACTAGGTAATATAGGTATGTGCGAGAGGAATGCACTTGCCGAGAATTTTCAAAAAACGTCTGTCCTTTGGAAAATTGACGTAGTATATATATACTTGTGTCGTGAGTACACCGAGCAAGCCCCAGTTGAAAATGAGACCAATAAGTCGGGGACCTGCTCTGTACTCGAAACGAGTGAGAAACTTCCAGTACCTCGCTCGTAAATGCTCACAAGAATATTATGTCCTCACGAGATGGGTTCTCCGGCGGTGGGGAAACGACATGGACCATTGGTAAGAGGAGAGATGCAGCATGAAAGCAAGCGCCTTCCTTAAGTATTCCTGTCCATATGCCAGGGAGACTTCAACAGCCCACAGGATGTATCAGCCAGTGATCATGATCATGATACAATTTCTCAGGCGCTTGCCGTACATACCGGTTACAATTAATAGATTCAATGCAAATCGGATGACGGACCAAATTTTCGAGGCGCCAGAAACAGCAAGATGACCGTCATCGGGCACAGCTGAGTTCTCCACAGCCAGGAACACGGGGAATTTCAGGTCCGACCGATGCATTCACGAAGTCAAGAGATTGTCAAAGCTTTCTAGCGAGAAGGCAATGTCAGTCGCAGCATGGGCTGGGGGAAAAAGCTGCTCCAATGAGCTACTATGGCGCTGCATTACTTGACGTTGTGTTGCCTGTGTGGAAAAAACAGCACGCTGGCACGAGTTACGGCTCGCTCAAGTGTGTCACCGGTCCCGCTCGGGCAACAATCCTGAGCAGGGAATTGCCTGAATAGGGACAGGTACATGAGCGACATGAATGTTTCAGACAAGTAATATGTCTTCCGCAAGGCTTAGCCTCATACACAAGCTCCTTCTAGTCAAAATTGACACCTCTGACGACATGAGACCATTGATCCAAGTTATCAATGACCCTTTTGCACTTGACGCGCAAATCGTTCTCGGCGTCCTCGCCGAGCACTAGGCGCCCGGGCCAAGGGGCGGTCTTGCGCGCACCCCTCTCCGCGCACGACGTCTACGACGGCCTCCATTGCCTTCGCGGGATCACCTTTTTCCTGAAACCCAGGTCGCGTTAACAACAGACAGGGACAGGCAGGAGGAAAGACGCACTGTCCCGCTCACACCCGCGAACCTCGACGCACTCATGTTGCGGATTTGTTCATAATCGTCTATGGGGTTTGAAGTGAAGTACTCCTGACCGTAGATCCCGGTCCGGAAGGCGCCAGGCTCTACCAAGAGGACACGCACGCCCAAAGGCGCGACTTCGGTGGTAAGGGTCTCTGCGAGGGCGTGTACGGCGGCTTTAGAGGCGGCGTAATGGCCTACAATGCATCATAATTAGCAAAACGCTCCGAGGTGGAATGAAGTACTGCAGCAGGAGAACATACCCAATCCCTGTAAACAGAAATTAAAAATTGCTCCCAAGAAAAGGGGAAGCATACTCACAGGAAGCTCTGGCTTCCACGCAGAGCGGCTGCCTATCACGACAATCGTGCCGGATTTTTGTGCGCGCAGGTACGGGAGGCTCGCTGCACAGACATCCATGACACCAAAGAAATTGACCGTAAATTGTTTGCGGAGGAGGTCAGACCTGTACGATATAAAATGAATGGAAAGAAAAACACTGCGGTTTGCGGAAGGCACATACCCTCCCTCTTCTAGCAACCCGAGATACCCCGCTCCTGCGTTGTTCACCACCACATCCAGGCGGCCCCATACGGTCGCTGCCTCAGCGATTATGGCAGCGATGGCCGCAGCGCCAGCGGTAACGTCCAGCTGCCGCACGCAGACGTTCGGGTTTCCTTGGAGGTGGTTAATAGCTTCCAGCGAGCGGGCGGTCGCGATAACACGATCGCCACGCGCAAGAACCGACGCAACGAGGCAGTTTCCGAACCCAGATGAAGTTCCTAATGCGCATTGAGTTATGCTGCTCGGTGATAGCTCGAAAGACCTGAAAAACCTGTGATAAGCCAAACCAGAGACGTCGAGGAGACCATTGTTCGCTTTTCTGCAGGTTTTTTCGGGAGGGAAAATAGCTTGTTGGCATTCGCGGGACCGCAGTCATCGTCGCAAGCATTACGGCGTCAAGCGGGGGCCAACTTTGAGCCGCCTTGCCGTTCTGACGTGCCCATTGGGGAAGCGAGTCCGCTCAGGAAGGTGAGTGCAGAGAACAAGATGATGGTTTGATCCAAGCTAGCTGGTGGAATCGAATTGGTGTGTTGAACACTCAGTTATGATACATCTGTAATTCTACGCTAGATATGTATATATACCTCGTCGATTGGAGTGCAACTCTAAGAATCGAGGGCAACATTGAAACGGTATTGCTCCAAATTATCTAACGCCTTATTGCACTTCGCGCGCACATCGTTCACCGCGTCGTCACCGAGCACCAGTCTCCCCGGCCACGGCTGGCCCTTAGCCGAGTTCTCCCCCCCGCACGACGTCCACCACCACCTCCATCGCTTTCGCCGGGTCACCTGGCTCCGTGCCGGTCAGCGACCCGAAGCGTGCGACGCCTACGCGGCGCATCTCATCGTAATCCGCGATGTCGTTCTGCTGGAAGAACGGCGTGGCGGCGATCTTGGTGCGGAAGGCGCCGGGCTCGACGAGCAACACGCGCACGCCGTGGGGCGCGACTTCGACGGTGAGTGCCTCCGAGAGCGCGTGTACGGCGGCTTTGGACGTGGCGTACACTCCTGTGGACTGCACCGTTAGCAGGATTCTCAATGTGGACTGGTGAAACGGTATCTGCTACAGACCGAGTCCCTGGAGGAAGCATCTGAGGATCAGCGAGACTCAAGAGTAGACTACGCACAGGAATCTCGGGCTTCCACGCGGAGCGGCTGCCGACGATGACGATCGTGCCCGATTTTCGAGCGCGCATATGCGGAAGGCATGCCGCGCAAACATCCATGATCCCGAAAAAGTTGACCTCGAATTGTGTGCGGAGCAAGCCACTCCTACATGTGCGAGAAGCCAAATGAGCTTCTTTCATACGCGTCTTTGAAATAAACGAGACGTACCCTCCCTCCTCAAGCAGCCCGGGATACCCCATCCCCGCGTTATTGACCACCACGTCCAGCCGACCCCACACGCCCACCGCCTCGTCGACGATCGCAGCAATAGCAGCGGCGCCGGCGGTGACGTCCAGCTGCCGCACGCGGACGTTTGGATTCTCCTCAAGGTGGCTGATGGAGCCCACTGAACGTGCAGTCGCGATGACGCGGTCGCCGCGCGCGAGAACGGACGCGACGAGGCAGCTTCCAAAACCAGAGGACGTTCCTGATGCGCATGAGTCATTTCCTAAGAATGTTATCGGATACGAGGGCTCTGGAAAAACCTGTGATGAGCCAGACGAGGGGTGTTGGGGAATCCATTATGTGCGTCGTTGTTCAAGGACGAGGGTGAGTTATACTGGTGCGGTCCCGCAACTTCAAGTACACGCTCGGTCTCGCGCGGGGTGAAGTTGACCCATGATCGTCGGGATCAGCGATCATGCAGGAGATGACGTCGACAGCTTGGCAAGGATTCTGCGCACGTAGAACTCAGAATGTTACATTTTGTTCACGACATACAGATGTAGATGGTGGTACATTGAGAACGAAACATGAATCACGACTAAATCGCAAGTTAGCTTCATTTTTAGAAAAAAATGCACCAGGGCCATGCTTACCGCTGCCTCCGCCCTTGACTTATTCAGCTGCTCGAAAAATGTCTGCACATCTGCCTCATTCACGACTTTGCCGTCTTCTGCAAACGGGCGCAGGTAAGCGCGTAGGTTGTCTCTGAACCAAGCATGAAAACGATTAGCCTTCCGTCCTGAAGCGAGGGGAGAAAAGAAAAAGAGAGCGACGCACCGCATGGTGTTGAACGCAAGGATCCCATCAATGGCGCGGTCCCTTGGGAGCCGTTCGAGCGCGCGCATGCCGAGTTCCTCAAGCGTCAAGCCGGAGTCAGGGTCTTCAGGTGGCTCGTACGTTTCTTCCTCTTCTAGCAGATATGGGTGTGCTTCGAGGGACGGGAGACACTGCCGTTCGCATTCGCTTTAGTGAGTACAACAAGAGCAGGAACAAGATGGGGATGGGAGCGCTCACGGAGTCGCATCGGCACCAGCGCTCGCGGAAGTTCTCAGTGAGGAAGACATCGCCCGTGCACAGCGCCACGTCCCAGTCGAGTTCTGTGCTCGTGTAGGCTACTTGCGCGAGCGGCTCAATCGGTGGGGCAAGACATGGTTTCGTTGACGTCGATCCGGAGGATTCTGTTCTTGCGCGTTTGGCCGCGGGTTCCGCTGCCGGGGTGTCCTGTGCTGTGGCGGGGCGCTTCTCACCCGCGCTGACCGATGCTTCTTCGGAGTCCGCGACCACGACAGGCGCATCTGGCAAGGGCTCGTCCCCCAGTCGTGTCCACGGCGCGTTCGGATCGGCACGTACAACAGTTATTGCGCCGGGTGTGCCGACGAGTCGTCGGAGGGTGGGGATCGTCAGGACGCAGGCGCGGCAGACGAAAGCGTCGTAGTCTTCTGGCGTTATCAACGGCGGTGGGAGGCCTGACGAAGACGCATTGGAGGCCGCATCATCGCCTCCGCCTGCCGCTTCTTCCTCTGATGTTGCCTCGGTCGATGGTGGCTCGTCATGATGGTCAGGCTCTGGAGTGGGCACGCGCGGCTCCGGACGCGTGCGGAGCATGCAACACGACTCGTGGAACCAGTCCTATGCGCACATTGAGGCAACTAGACGCGCGAGAGGGAGTAGCAGGCGTACTTCACACGAAAGGCACTGAATCATCGTCTCACGCTCCGTTTTCGCGTCGTAAGGCCGGTCGCAGCGGCAGAACTTGGCCTGGAAGTTCTGGCCGTAGTGATTTGACGCGTTAGCTGGTTCATTTTGAGTGTGCAGCGTGCAGGCGTGCGCGATGGCAGCGGTGGGGCAGTCGCAACGGAAATTCCTCTTCGGAAACCTGGGTGACATTTCTCAGAACGCCGACGCTCAAGGGTTCGAGGACGGAGCGACGTACAGCTCAACTTGATTGTGATCCGTGTGGCATGCGATTGAGCAAGCAGAACAGACCCCGCGGGCTTCTGGGCATGTAAGACAGAGGTAGACAGCTTGCCTTGAGTTGTCGTCAATAAAACGCGTTTGAAGACAGCAGAGACAGCATAAAGGATACCGAACGGGTCCAAGCGCGTATGTACATTGAGAAAATTGGTGCGGCAGAGCCATAGCCTTGGAGATGTCTCAGTAAGATTGACTTTTGCATTGTCCAACGATACTTACAGCTTCCTGGATGAGCTCGTCCTGGGATGCGACGTACGCAGAGAGTGTCTGCGACATTGGCTTGACGAATTCCTGTGAAGCTTGCACGCGGAAGATGTTGCTGGTGGTTTCAGCCAACCCGTCACGCTCGCGTTAGCGGCGCTTGTCACGCTCGCGACTCGCTGACATTTACACGGGCAGCCGTGCGCGACTCGCTTAACCACGGGCAGCCGTCGCTCTCCTGCTCCGAACCAGTCCGCATCCCGCAAGATAAATAACACAAGGCGGGCACTACATAGTCAAGATATTTCAAGACCGATCCCCAACTTATAACGCTTGAAAACTATCAACTCTAGATCTTCTGCACGATGGCGCCTCCAGCAATCCCTACGAACAAGCCGGATCCGATTATTCTAACGCTATTTGCGAATCGGTTTATGAGTGTCGCCGAAGCTATGGGCCGCTCGCTTCAACAGACATCGATCAGCACAAATATCAAGGAGCGCCTGGACTTTTCTTGTGCCCTGTTTGCCCCCGATGGCGACCTGGTTGCGAACGCGCCATTTATTCCGATTCATCTCGGGTCCATGAGCTTGTGCGTTCTGCCTAGCTTCATCATCAGGCGCGATCTTGACCAGCGACGACAGTGCAGTCAAGTATCAAATGAATCTATACGGAAAGTCGTTGAAGGAGGGCGACGTCCTCATGACCAACTCTCCCCATGCGGGCGGCTCGTGAGTGCGCGTTGGTGTCTTCCGGGCTGGCTGTTTCTTTAATCTAGGATGCAGCCACTTGCCGGACATAACTATCATCACGCCCGTCTTCGATCCCGCATCGAAGGAGATCATCTTCTTCACTGCATCGCGCGGGCACCATGCTGACATTGGCGGAATCCTCCCGGGGTCGATGCCCCCAACTTCGGTGAACATATTCGAGGAGGGCGCGGAGATTGTCAGCTTCAAAATCGTGGATGGCGGAGTCTTCGATCGTAAAGGCCTGGTCGAGTACATGATCGACAAGCCGAGTCAATATCCTGGCAGCTCCGGGTGCCGAAACATCCGCGACGTGGAGAGCGATCTCAAGGCCGTGCGCACGAACCTTTCTCTCTATACTGAGAATTGACACGGCCCGCAGCAAATTGCAGCCAACCACAAAGGCGTCCAGCTCATCCACGCAAGTACGTCTGTCTCCCTTTCGATTCACCGCGTTTAACAACCCCGCGGCCAGTCATCGAGGACTACGGACTCGCGACGGTGCAAGAATACATGTACCACATCCGCGCCAACGCCGAGATGTCCGTGCGCAACCTCTTGCGCGACGTCGTCAAACGCATCGGCAGCACCACCCTCGAGGCGGTCGACTATCTCGACGACGGCTCGCCCATCCAGCTCAGGGTCGACATCACCGAATCCGACGGCTCCGCCGTGCTGGATTTCTCCGGCACGGGGTGCGAAGTGCGTGGAAATTTGAACGCGCCGATATCTGTGGTGCATTCTGCCGTGATATACTGCATGCGCGCGATGCTGGATCTCGAAATTCCGCTCAATGCGGGGTGTCTCGTCCCACTGGAGAGTGCGTCTCGTCTCATTACCGAGAACAAGATCAATTTATGCTCACGACTCGCAGTCAAGATCCCCCAGAAGTCCCTCCTCTCGCCGTCCCGCACGGCAGCCGTCTGCGGCGGGAACGTCCTCACGTCACAGCGCATCGTCGACGTCGTCCTAAAGGCGTTCCACGCCGCCGCCGCCAGTCAGGGCTGCACCAAGTACGATTTTTGTTCGTTCTTTCTCGACGAGCCACTAATGAAGCGCCACCACCAGCAATTTGACCTTCGGAACGGGTGGGAAGGACAAGGATGGGAATAACATCGCTGGCTGGGGATACTACGAGGTAATCTTGAATTCTTGAATTTCTGCAGAAGCTTATTGGACGGTAGACAATTGCAGGTGGTTCCGGTGCTGGGCCTAGCTGGCACGGGACGGACGGCGTGCACACGCACATCACGAATACCCGGATAGGTATTATTGCCTTTGGATTTCTACGGGGTGTCGACGACGCTAACCTGAACAATTAGGTGACGTGGAGATCTTGGAACGTCGGTACCCCGTCGTCGTCCACCAATTCGGACTACGCGAAGGGTCGGGCGGGAAGGGCGAGTACCGCGGCGGTGAAGGCGTCGTCCGCGAGCTGGAGGTGCTCGAGCCCATGCAGGTGTCCATACTCTCTGAGGTGCGTCCTATACCCCTTCCCACTTTTGTCGCTTCTCCCACTCTCATTCCTCATCACCTATCTTATGTATATCGCAGAGACGAACCCGACAGCCTTACGGCCTCGAAGGCGGCGGCCCCGGCGCGCTGGGCCGCAACACCTGGATCAAGAAGCTGCGCGAGGAAGACGGGGACCTCACAAAGGAGAACCGCGCACTCGAGGAGCGGCACATCAACATCGGGGGCAAGGCCACGGTTTGGATGGGCAAGGGGGACCGGTTGATGATTGAGACGCCTGGGGGAGGGGCGTGGGGGCTGCCCAAGGATGATGGTAAGAGGGAGGAGGCGATGCATTCGAAGGTGTGGGAGCCAAGGGGGTCGATCGCGGAAAGGGCTGCTGCTCAGGCTGCTTTCTAGAAATATATGGAGATTTGTATCAACTACAGCGTGCAAAGATATTGACGAAGTGTATCACTCTCTCTGCACTTCCCTGGACTCGATTGCATACAAAAAAATCTTCAATTTTTTTGCTGTACAAGTTCTCGCTTTGATCTCACCACAGTTCGAGACTGAGACCTTGATCCACCATGTCCTGCATCTGGGCCTCGAATTCTTTGCTGAAAACCTGCAAACCTTCAATCCAGGTGTCTTCGCCAAAGCGTGAGACAGAAACCCTTTTAAGGCGTGAAATACGCGAGGGGGAAACGGCAGACACACCGTCGCTTGGCCACCACCGCGACCGAATAGCAGCCTCCATACTCCCATCCGTGAATTTATCTCCCACATATTCCAGACGCAGGTTCCTTAATTTGGGTACCAGCGGACATGCGTCGGCAACGTCGTATCGCAGTGCATGCCAGAAGTGCTCGTCAATGCAATGTAAGCAACTGATAAGGTCGAGGGTCGTAAGAGCAGGAGCATTCCGGAGGAGAGCCGTCAACCCTTCAGATGAGATCGAGCTGCTGAATAGCGTGATTTGTTCGATGTTGGGACATCGACCCTGAAACAAGGTGATCACCTGTGTTGGCCAGGAAGCTGACTCTCCATCTTCGAAATCCACATCAAAGACTTTCAGAGAGGGAAGGGCGAGCGGCGCAAGAAAGGCTCCGACGCTGTGGAGTTCGTTTGAGGGCCATGCCCTCCCGCATATAGTCAAATCAAGTTTACTGAGGAAAGGAAGAGTCGCGACGACTGGTCCTCCCGCAGTGGGAACTGAATCCCCCCTATCATATGCCCTAACTTCAGCCGACACGAGGTTGCCGCATTGCAACAAAACTGTCCGACAATCAAGCAGAGATAGAAGTGTGATCTCCAGATGCACGATTTGCGACCACGGCAGATGCAGTAGATGGGCTTTGGGCGCCTCGGAATAGCACTCGAAACCGAAGTTGAGGAGACGAGGGCAGGATTGGAACGCAACAATGGGATCCATCTGTTCCTGGAAACCGCAGAGAAAGAGATCCTCGAGTGCTTCGAACGTTTCCGGTGGTATCTGGTTGAACTGAGGGAGCAAGGAAGGCAGTCCAATGCTCAGCCTCTTCCACCGATGAGCCGTCGGAGTCACAATACGAGCTATCGTTTTGGACAACTCGCGATAACCTGGATTCTTGCCGGATTCGACGAGGGCGACCGACACAGGCACCGGGTTTGAACGAGCGAGCAAGACTTCAAGTCCATCCAGATACTGGACGTCAGACTCTCGGTCCACACAGGTCCTGATAAACCCTTCGAGGGCCCACAGCTGGGGCGAATTGTGAACAATCTGTCTCCAGTATGAAGAAACCTGCGATAGGGATAAAACACTGCGCAGTGCGGTGCGTGCGTTCTCCGATGAATAGTACTTGGGGTCGAAGCAAGCGTCCAACACCGTGACGAGCTTGAAAATCTCCACAAACAGCTCGGTCGGCAGTTTACCGATTGGCACGAGCATCGACCTAAGAGCGGCAAGAACGCTTCGCTCCTTCTCTCGAGCGAGGCTTAGTTCGTGTATTTGTACCGTCAGCCGTTCAATATTGGCTTCCGCTGCTGCGATGAGTCCTTTGACTTGATTTTCGGCAAGGCAAGGCGCAGGGGATTCAACCAGAGCTGCCTTTGGGGAAGACATGGGCTTGCGGGTCAAAACGTCAGCGCAGATTATCACTGCCGCAGAAATTCGTACTTGACGGCTTGAATTACTTGTTGGCAGACACAGAAATAAGTGGAAATGAAAGCAAAGGGACCTTGCATAAAGTGTCCGACACGTGACGGTTCAGACTTCAGTGGAAGGTTCCGGCGCACTCGGGCCGCTGCAGTCTGCTCGCTCCTCATCGCTCGCAAACTTCTCGAAAGGATTGCAGTGAAACTATCCCACTGCGGTCACCACAGCGAGAATTTATGTATCAATTTGGAATCGTGCCTCCTAGCTTGACTTGATCTTCTCCCGACTTGATCTTCAGTGAATTGCTGAGTCTCTGCTGACCACATTTGTCGCCCACTTTTGGAGATGTTCGTGACGCGGCGCGGCGGGCGGTGGCCGACAAGATAAAGTCTAGAACGCGTCTTTATTCTTGTATCCCAAGTGTCGTCCCCCTGCAACCGACTTGGCCATGCCTTTCGATCGTATCCCAAAGGGTTCTCTCATCCTTGTCACTGGTTCGTTCGCTCCTTCCGAATCTTTGACTGCCATTTGACATATCTACTAGGCGCCACAGGATTCGTTGGCTCGTACGTCGTCCTCAGCGTTTCCTCTGGTCTACTAAGAGATGTGTCAACAAACAGAGCGGTTTGTGATGCTGCTATCGTACGCGGCTTCAAAGTTCGCGGGGTTACGCGGTTCCTATCCAAAGCAGCCGCTTTAGTGGAGTATTTGGACTCCAAGCACGGAAGAGGATCGATTGAATTCGTCGAAGTGAAAGATATCACCGCCTCAGACGCCTTCGAGGGGGTTTTGGAAGGTCTGATTCTGTCAATTTTTTCTTGAGAGAGGCTAATGCGTACCCAGGCGTCGCTGGTATTCTTCACCTTGCGACAGACTACAATTTTTCCACTATATACGAAACCGTCGTTGGTGGTGTTGTGCAATCCACCCTTGTTCTCATGAAAGCCGCAGCAAAAGTACCCTCTGTCAAGTCATTCGTCCTTACTTCCTCTCGGATCGCAATTTTTCACCCGAGTTATGGGCAACCTGAAATTAGCCCCAAGCTCAACGAGTGGAATGACGATTTCGTTATGATGGCGAAGCAAGAATCGGAAGATGGATATCCTCAGAAATCTCTTCTCGTCTGTACGTATCTTTGTGCCGAGGGTTCGCTCAGCTTACGTTCCCAGACGCCGCAAGCAAGGTGAAAGGCGAGCAGGCTGCCTTCGATTATTACAACAGCACTCGTCCTTCCTACGTTTTCAACACGGTTATTCCCGACATATCCTTCGGACCCGTGTTTAATCCAACACCAGGATATTATTCAAGCCACAGCCTCCTTAATGAGCTTTTTCGCTGCGAGCCAGAACCGTACATTGTTCTGAACCTGCTCAACCCTGCGTCCTTGGCAGTGGACGTCAGAGACGTCGCCTCTCTCCATCTGGCTGTCCTGCTCTCGACGCAGACGGACGGGAAAAGGCTCTGGGCGGCCGCGCACCCGTTCGAGATTAACGATCTCTTGAGGATTTGGCGAGAGGAATTTCCAGACCGGACGTTTGTGGAGGACTTTAAATTTCCGCCCCAACCCAAGATCACGCTGGAACTGACCCAGAGCGAGAAGTTACTCGAGGAGTTTGAGGGACGAACCTGGTTGCCATTTAGGGACTGCGTCATTGCCAATGTTCAGGATGCTCTTTACAGGTTTGACTCTCTGAATTTCTTCATGTCCTGCTTGCAAACCCACAACTGATTGAAATTTCCAGCGCGCAGCCCACGTCTAAATTTTGGAAAGAACGTTGGTTTTGAAGCTGGTTTTGAATCGTTCTTTGCGATACTATTTATACTTGGTCTCGTAAAATTCTCGACAGGAACTATGCTGTTACATCTATCTACCCTGCATCCATTGCGACTTATAAGAGTTCCTCTGGCGTTGCTCTGGCGTATGAAGACCGGCCGCCGGCGCGTGCCGCCTCAGGTGGTACCTGTTGAAAAACGTTCGTTCATTCTTGAGAAGTTTGAACCTAATTTTTTTTCGCACCTAATTTTTCGCTTGGAATACATTCTACTCTTTATAAAATTAAGCCTGTCTGAAGCCTTTCAAACTCCGACCGGAAATAACCGAGCTTCTCTTGCCGAAACCCAATGTCCTCCCTTTCCTCATATTTCTCCACTTCTTTTTCAATTTATTCTTGCATATAATTGAGATTTTCCAACTGAATACCATTCTTACTTCTACACTTGCACTCAAATGGATAGTAAATCTGAGCAATTAAACCTCGTATTAATGGCAAAATTAAATCAACGGAATGCGGTCCGAATTCTATCTATCATGTCAATCTATCATGTCAATCACCCATGTCAATCATTATCAATCTATTCTGAGGTCTTCGTCGCACGAGTTCTTATCTTCACCAACTAATACGTTCCCTTCTACGTTCAAGGTCTTTCCAATGGCTTCACAAACTCAGTGTGCCTATATTGGATTGCCAGTTCTTAACACTGCTTTAACTGAATATCCAAATCTCCGCAATTTCAAACTTCTCCACTGTACTCGACAGCGGACAGCAACAGCGCGTGTTCGCACTACTGTAGTTACAAAACTTCTCGCAGGAAAGCCTCACCTTGTGAGCTTACAATATATTGTTCCAACATTCATTCAATATTGTACAGCTTGATGAGGTCTTTCATTGGACCATCTCAAGCACCGCACTTCCAGTTGACGTTGTTAGCTATCCTGAATCAGCCTGTCTTTTCGTCGATGTACAAGCTCTACTATATAAATCCTCAGACGGCCAGGATGCTATAAATCGATTGCGGCATTTTCAACGTCAAAAACTGGGAGAAAATGTTCGTTGCTTTGCAGCTTTTAATCATTCACTCAATGTCTTTCAGATCTTATTTGATGAACGACGTGCTGCCCAAGCTAGCGTCTCAAATCAAATAGCCAACACTATCTTTGACACAGACTTCGATCCTGATAGTGATGGGGACAGCAGCTCAGAAGGAAGCATTTTTACGTGCAGTAGCGATTCCGATTCCGACTCAGACATCGACATGGATGTGGATGATGAAGATTCACCCGGTGATTTGGATAATTCGCTGGATGATACGGATTCCCACCTGGTTCTTGACGAGGAATTGGTTCAAAATCTCCTACCAAAAGAAGATATTGGAGCCTTCAAACTGTTCTGTGAAATGGTACTCAGCAAACACAATATAAAGATCTGGAAATCTACTTTTGAATCACGCCGGGATTGGTGGTTGAAACTCTGCCAGTTCTGGAATCAAGAGCTTCTAAACGCGTTCTTCAACTCAAATGCCAATAGTGTAGTAAGTTATACCTATCAATCTTGAACTTGCATTCAATATATTGTAGTCAAATGCCCATTACACATATCGAAGCGCTGTATTGGTGCTTAGGCAGATGCGTCTTGTGAAATTAAAAGATGACCAAGATTGGCTAATGGCAGTTAAAGTACATTCTCAGCATATCATTTGAATATATCTCTGACGATTACTAGACCAGCAATCTGGCAAAAACCATCTGCAAAATTGGCGAAACAAGCACTCTGATTGACCCACATAATACCCATGCAAATAATCTCTATATGAAGATACGCGCCAATGATAGCTTTAATGATGTCTTGGACTCTTGGGTTACTGAATCTGCAACTTGGAAGAGAACACCAATTGTCTTCATTCCTAAGCCTGTAAGTTGACACAACTCATATATTGGTTTATGATTTATTTTATTCAGCTACCGGGTTCCAAACTGATAGACCCTCAATATCCAGAATCGCCTGGGTGGGGCCTGTGGAAACTAATGGAAGCCCATGAAAATGATGATATTATCCCATACGGCAAAATTCCACATTCCATACAACTTTTTGTGTCTCTGCCAAACTTTATGCATGCTTGGAATACTTGGTTTGCCTTAGCACTTCAAGCAAGAAATTACGATGTAAGTGATATTAATACAATTTCCGTACACATTCTAAATGTTTTGTAGCTCACCAAAGTGAAACCTAATGATTTGTATTCTGCTTTCATGCAAGTCATGCGCAAAAACTCTCATAAAGTTCACAAACTACGTAATCCAGTATGGAAACAAATTGTTACCCGCACACTGCAAATTCGTGAAATGGCCGAATTAACTGAGAAGTGGGCAAATCAAGGAAGACCATTGGTAAGATTGAGTTTGTCCTCTCATCTTGCTTTTAAATCCAAAAACATATAGGGAAATCATGGTTGGATCCCACCAAGCGCATGCATCAAGTGCCGTGATGTTGATAAAAAATATCATTGTCGCCAGGAAAAAGTTGTTGAAATGCAAGATGCCAGCTGGCTTAAAGGTCATGGGATAAGTCTAGCACCAGAAGGCGAACGGATGTTACCTAGACTAGTACGACATTTCTTTTTTTTGATGTTGGAATTCCTATTGATCCTTATTTGCTTAGCCTCCTAAATCTCGGCGCCACAAAAAGCCTACTAAAATTTTTTCTCCCCAAGATCTGCGAGACAATGGTCTTGAATTTGATCCCATTGATCGCAATGAAGAAATAATCAAAAGATGTAACATTCAAGTTGTTCAAATAGTTGATCACAATAAATGTCTGGTATGCAGCCGCTTAGAAAGTTAAGCTCTGTTGCAAAATTCTGATTATTTATTAGTTAGATGTTGTCGTCTATAATGCCTTCCCCTCTATTGTCTTACAGCGCCTTGCAAAACATCATGCTACACCCACCAAATGCAAGTCAATTCGTCGAGGAGGTCAATTTGACTTCTATGGAGATGGTAATATGACAGGACACGGCAGTACTGCTTCCATGGGCGGGACCCCAGGCTCTGGGTATGGGAACATAGCTGGCTTCAATGCTAATACGGAGGCGAGCAGAGATGTGATATTCAATGAAGTTGAAGTACGTACCTGATTCTACTTCTACTTTCCAATATTATTTAGCTGAAATTTATTTAAGGATACTGTCGTTGCTATGACCGTAATGAAAGTCTTCCACAAGGACGCATACAACGATCTCATAACCCAGACTGATGCTGCCGACCGTATGGGTAAAACAGGCACAAACACGTATACATGCACTGGATATTGTGCGCCTCAGCACACAGACAACGATATCTGTAAAGGCTGTTGCTTTACCATTGAATGCAAAGCTTTACCTGGCGAGTATGCTTTCTGCATGCCGTCCTATGGGTATTACACACATACTTATGATAATACTTTCTGGTAAGGAATTTACCAGTTTCTATCTTGACATTTACTAAGTACTTTTACTAGGACATTTTCCAGTTCTGACTTACATGGCACTATGCTACCTGCTAGAACGCCTCTTCCGCCATCATTTGGCACTGCCTCTCCTAATATGGAAATTGGAGTTCGCGACATCGAAATGGGGAGAACTATCACGCTTCCGAGGTGGTGGAAGGCGGAAAACAACAAATGCTCAGTCTGATCGCCAGATCACAGTGGGGCGACAAGCCAAGACAAATGCCAATGGCGGGCGAGTCAGCAATGGGAAGCATAATACAGGACCAAAGAAAACTGTCCAGAAGGCACAAAAATATCAGGCTGTTCGAGAGCGGCAGGTACCTAGACAACAGTTTTGGAATGTATAATTTTGCTAGAACTATTAGCCATTTCTAAACTACTACCTTTAAATTTTGAAACTGTACATTGCAAGCGCGGTTAGATCATGTGATATTCTCACTTTGGCTTTGTTGTCTTATACCTTTTAATTCCAAAAACAGCTCTTTTTCGATCCAAACCATCACCGTTATGAGTTCAGTCCCACATCTAGGTATACCTGAACTAACTCAATTTGAATGTCATTAACATTGGTATAGCAGTTGAACTCAGACAGCGCATTGCACAAGATGTCATTGACGACTGGGAACTTCGAAAATGATTATCGTGCTAATCAGCTCAAAGATCTTGCAAAAGCTGACCGAGTTTTCCACTCCTATGTACAGCCATTTCTATTCCGCCATATCAATCTCCGCTCTCTGAAGAAGGCATTTGAATTATTTGGCTTTTATACCTATCCGTTCCCTCATGTGTGTGACCTTGCTGGTGGTCTGCACACGCTCCAAATCTCTTTTGATCTCGATGGCCGGGCATATAGAAATGAACGCGATGCAAACCTACAGCGCTTCTGGCAGCTCTGGCAATTTTTTGCCCCAAACATGCGTAATTTACGATCATTGACGGTGTGTGTGGATATGGGCGATGATTCACGTTGTCTGCAACGTCTCGTGAACAACGCTCCTTTTCCCCTCATTCCGTCATTACAAACTCTGCATATAACACCTTGCCAGAGATGCTGGCCTGAGGTTCGTCACTGATTTTGATCTTTGGTACCACATTTTAAACTTTCTTGCTTTTAGTATGAATACGGACTAACTGCCGCTGACCCTGGTCCTTGGGATGAAGATGATTGGTCCACAGTCCTATCCAATCCATCGCTGTCAAATTTGACAGCCTTTGTCTTTACAACACCAGGTTATCCGTGCTGGCCACCAACTCCACATGGAGTAGATGTCCTTTGCCAGTCTTGGCTGGGAGCACTCCCATCTTCCTCTATGCTGCGCTTATTTGTGTTGCATTTCGGATACTTTGATGAGGCTGCCCGCCACATCGAAAATGTATCTGAAGATGAACGTCTGGATGAAACACATGGTACCATTTGGCCACCAAGTCGGGAGGTATCGTGGAACTGGCCTACGGTTGTATGGTCTAGGCAGACCGGCTCTTGGCTCAAGACTGCGACCGAATCAGTTTATTGTGGATGGGGACGACACCGTTATTTCCACGCTGCTGACGGTGGAGAGAGAAAGATACCAACAAGAGTCTACGGGTATGAGGACGAACTATACAACAAATGGCCATACGATTATTATACTGGTGATTCTGATTCAGATTCAAGTGATTTGGAGTAATTACCGAGTTTTAAATATATGTGGACTTGCAATAACGAAAACCAATGATCGATAGCAATGACCATGGGGAAGTCAAAAAAAAACTTTAACATGAAAAATGGTCTACAACTGAATAACACCTTGCAAGAATACATCTAAAGTGTAAACTTGAGATCAATGAAGACATCCAAAATGCGAGCTTGGGATCAATGTCACACGCGCGCGTGCGCGTTACGGCCAGGGCGGCATTTGGACTTGGAGGACTGATAAAAGGGGTTTTAAACGATCCTACTGGGTGGTTAGAACATGCAAAACGGCCAAGAAATGAATGAGTAGTGCACCTTGCATAAATACATTTAAAATGCAAGCTTGGGATCATGCGGCGCGTGTGCGCGTTACGGCCAGGGCAGCATTTGGACTTGGAGGACTGATAAAAGGGCATTGGAACGATCCTACTGGATGGTTAGAACATGCAAAACGGCCAAGAAATGAATGAGTAGCGCACCTTACATGAATACATTTAAAATGCAAGCTTGGAATCAATGTCACGTGCACATTACGGCCAGGGCAGCATTTGGACTTGGAGGGTTGATAAAAGGGCATTGGAACGATCCTACTGGGTGGTTAGAACATGTAAAACGGCCAAGGAATGAATGAGTAGCGCACCTTGCATAAATACATTTAAAATGCAAGCTTGGAATCAATGTCATGCGCGCGCGTGCGCATTACGGCCAGGGCAGCATTTGGACTTGGAGGACTGATAAAAGGGGTTTTAAACGATCCTACTGGGTGGTTAGAACATGCAAAACGGCCAAGAAATGAATGAGTAGCGCACCTTGCATGAATACATTTAAAATGCAAGCTTGGGATCAATGTCACCGGCGCGTGCGCGCGTTACGGCCAGGGCAGCATTTGGACTTGGAGGACTGATAAAAGAGGTTTTAAACGATCCTACTGGGTGGTTAGAACATGCAAAACGGCCAAGAAATGAATGAGTGGCACACCTTGCATGAATACATTTAAAATGCAAGCTTGAGATCATGGAGCGTTACGGCCAGGGCAGCAAAGTTTGGACTTGGAGGACTGATAAAAGGGGTTTTAAACGATCCTACTGGGTGGTTAGAACATGCAAAACGGCCAAGAAATGAATGAGTAGCGCACCTTGCATAAATACATTTAAAATGCAAGCTTGGGATCATGCGCACGCGTGCGCGTTACGGCCAGGGCAGCATTTGGACTTGGAGGACTGATAAAAGAGGTTTTAAACGATCCTACTGGGTGGTTAGAACATGCAAAACGGCCAAGAAATGAATGAGTAGCGCACCTTGCATAAATACATTTAAAATGCAAGCTTGAGATCATGCGCACGCGTGCGCGTTACGGCCAGGGCAGCATTTGGACTTGGAGGACTGATAAAAGGGGTTTTAAACGATCCTACTGGGTGGTTAGAACATGCAAAACGGCCAAGAAATGAATGAGTAGCGCACCTTGCATAAATACATTTAAAATGCAAGCTTGGGATCATGCGCACGCGTGCGCGTTACGGCCAGGGCAGCATTTGGACTTGGAGGACTGATAAAAGGGGTTTTAAACGATCCTAATGAGTGGTTAGAACATGCAAAACGGCCAAGAAATGAATGAGTAGCGCACCTTGCATAAATACATTTAAAATGCAAGCTTGGGATCAATGTCACACGCGCGCGTTACGGCCAGGGCAGCATTTGGACTTGGAGGACTGATAAAAGAGGTTTTAAACGATCCTACTGAGTGGTTAGAACATGCAAAACGGCCAAGAAATGAATGAGTAGCGCACCTTGCATGAATACATTTAAAATGCAAGCTTGGGGATCAATGTCGCGCGTGCGTGCGCGTTACGGCCAGGGCAGCATTTGGACTTAGAGGACTGATAAAAGGGGTTTTAAACGATCCTACTGGGTGGTTAGAACATGCAAAACAACCAAGAAATGAATGAGTGGCACACCTTGCATGAATACATCCAAAATGCGAATTTAGGGTCAATACCTCAAGAGTGTTATGGCCAGGGCAGCATTTGGACCTGGAGGATTGATAAAAGGGCATTGGAACGATCCTACTGGGTGGTTAGAACATGCAAAACAACCAAGAAATGAATGAGTGGCACACCTTGCATAAATACATCCAAAATGCGAATTTAAGGTCAATACCTCAAGAGTGTTATGGCCAGGGCAGCATTTGGACCTGGAGGATTGATAAAAGGGCATTGGAACGATCCTACTGGGTGGTTAGAACATGCAAAACAACCAAGAAATGAATGAGTGGCACACCTTGCATAAATACATCCAAAATGCGAATTTAGGGTCAATACCTCAAGAGTGTTATGGCCAGGGCAGCATTTGGACCTGGAGGATTGATAAAAGGGCTTTTTAACGATCCTACTGGGTGCTTAGAACATGAAAAACGACCCAGAACCAACTGAAATACGCACCATTTGCACAGAATGTAATAAATGACGTCACAAGTCCAATGCATGTAACACATAAATGTGAACAAACAACGCGACGCGTTGTTGATTGCTAGAATAGCTCATGCAGGCCAAACTCTATAGCCTGGACATGAGGATATAAACAGAACATCATGTTCTGTTATAGAACTCCAATCCACATTGAAACTGGTTTTTGAATATAACCAATGGTCAGGAGCTACAGCACTTGCTGTAGTACTACCCTCAGGATCCCGAGAGCCCTTTCCAAAAGTCACACCAAAAGCCAGCAACTATGAGACAGAAGGTGTGTAGCCCCACATCAGCTTGGAGTAGACCAATGTAGTAGCAAAAGACAAGTGTCATAAAGTCAAACAAACAAACTGTCACTTTTAAAACGTGTTTGTTGATTGTTTGTTTAGTCATCATGTGACCGTTCCAGTTGTCATGTGACTGTTTCAGTCAACGCATTTTCTGCTGACACTGCTTATTCAACTTCGCAAATTATACTGACTCTACAATGGCTGTGGGCTAACTAAATTCTTGAATAATATCGGTTCCGTTCCTACTCAAAGTCGTTCTCGGTGCCGGATCTCAAATAACAGTGCGCTTCCGAGCTCTGAACAGTATATATTCCAACCTGTGCCAACGATTAGCGATTCACCTCTCATTGCCTGTTAACTACTCCACTTATGGCAGCACCAATTACACCTCCGCCTACTGTCTCACTTCTCGTGACAGGATTCTTTTCTATCCGCAACGGTAAACGTATAACCGTCACGCGGCCTGGAAACCCAAATCCAACTTATTACAATGAATATCTCACTGCGATAAGTTGTCTAGATGGACATCGTATTTCAGCGTGTCTTCGGGTCTACAGCCCTCCAGGAGATGTTCCTCTTCAAGAAGGGACCATTGTTATTGCTTTTTGCGAAAGCCCTTTTCGTACCAAATCAAGTGGCTATTTTGGATGCAATTCGTTTGGCACCATTCATTGGTGATCCAAACAGCGTGCACTATGAAGTACTCTTTCATTGGTTCTTTATTACAAGTTCTAAATGCTAGCCATAGGACTCGCTGCCAAATTGGCCAGTACCTATCGTTTTTGCATTAGGTTATGCTGGTTCCAAGACCTATGAAGAAAACAAGTCTCGCATCTTTCTCCTCACAGCTGGGGACTATGTAATTGACAAGATCCAAACTTGTGAAATCGAGTAAGTTTTTGTGTTCATTGTACTTCTATAGCTGATAATAAATTTTGATTTTAGATGCGTATTTGAAGCTGGCAATAAGCGCTGGGCATCTATCCATGTACCCAAAGTGAACTCATGTGTTGAGGTTGCTGGCGTTTGTCGAGAGTTATCTTCGACGGGACTTCTCCGAATCAGTCTCGACAAAATTGTGATGAATATCACTTCTCGAGACACTCCACTTGATCTCGCGATAGAAGATCCCAACTCACCTGCTGCGAAGCGTCGGAGATTCAGTGCGTTTCCTACAGTCTCACCGTCCAAAGTTGCTTCCTCTTCAAAACCTATCCCTGATTCTGATTCCACAAACGCTGCCATTACCAACCCTATAACTGAATTCGAGCCCACAACTCCTTTGAATAAAGCGAGTGCTCCTGTTGTATCGGCAACACAGACTACCAAGCACATCAGACGAGATGAACCCGTTACTCCTTCACCGCCAACTGGGAATTCTCGTCCAATACTTCCTCCATCCCCAGACGTCTTTTCGGCTTCGCCTTTACCACGGCTCGATCTGGGAACTTCTCATAATCCATATATGGCCACGATGCAGCAGATGCAAGCGCAAATACAACAAATGCAAGCGCAGATGCTGCAAATGCAACATATGGTACCGACGGGTATGAGCACTGGTGAACGGACAGATAACAATGGTGAAGATCATAGGTTTGAACTATATCACTCACACTTACGCTTTTATACTGATCATATCTTAAATATAGATCACCTATGCCAGCATCGTATCAAGTGCATTCTCCGCTCGCTGTTATGCATACACCTATCAACGAACAGTGAGTTATATTTTTCAAAAGACTTACGTTGATAATCTCAAATATGATATAGGCCTACAATGAACTTGCATCCAGTCAAAGATGAGCAACACCAGCAGATATTTGAACAAGGGTACGTGGAAATTCAATGTTTCAACTTGATCTAATGATATAGCAGGTCGAGTTCAAAATCTCCTGCAACATCTATAACCACTGCAAGCGCCACAACCGCTCCAGTGATAGGAACAACATCAACAATGACAGGTCCAGTACCAACGATATCTACTGCACCGACCACATCTACGGCACCCAAGAAAGCATCTAAAGTCACAATGTAAGTTTCTATTAAACATAATGACGATATTAATCATTCAACTTTTTTGTTCAGACGCCCTCCAAAACCCAAACCAAGGAGCCCGTCACTGAGCCCTCTTCCAGATGACATTCCTTCTGAAAAATCACTTGGAAAAAGGAAGCAAAGAGGTTGATACAATTTGCACACAATTTGGCAGATTCACCGACACTTTTCTTGATTTAGAAGACTAGCCACCTGTAACAAATAATAGAAGTATGAAAAATACAAAGATCTGAGGCTAGACACAAATGTGTTCAAGAATTTGAATACGATTGTGAACTTTTGAACTTGCAAGTTGATCAGAATAATACAGAAGATTGAACTGGCTGAGTGAGCGACATCTCTCAGAAAATCACGTAAAATTGATCTCGGCAAATTCTACCGGTGATTTCCATATAAATGTGCATAGAAACCTGGGAGCAATATGGAGTCCGCATTGAAAACAGCACATAACTGGCTGCCGACCTCGAGCATTCCTGGGTTGCTTATGTCTTACCGGCACATAAACAGTCAAGTTGACTAATATCGATTCTTGCATCAATTCTTCACCAAGAATTATCGATCATCATGAAGCAACAAAAATCGATAATCGACAAGGATCAATGAAATTCCCTAAAAGGCAAGTTCAAAGTTGATAATTGCGGCCAATTCTGATAATGATCCTTGATGTTGATTTTCAGCAGTGATATACCGTGAGAATTATTTCGATTTTAGGCTTTAATGATGTTTAGCGGTATGATTCACCAAATCAACTCTGAGAATTCTACTAGAATTTTCAGACTTTTGACTTCTTTTTTTGTACTCTTCTTATATCCGGTCACCGATGAATCAAATCATAGCAGTCCTGAATGCTTCTGGAATCCTCAAAGTTTGATTTCGGAAGCGCCCTAACTGCACTCGGAAGCGCTAGAATGTTTCACTCAGAAACACTTCAAAAAACGTTTTAGCGCTTCCGACAGCATTTTGGTCCTCGAGTCCAGATGAGCAACAGTTAGGAGTCAATTTGAATAACTGAATTAGAACTGACTCTGAGCTAGCTCAAGTGAATATAAAAACGAAGCAATGACGACTGTACTGATTGATCTTGATTTCTCATTTCCGCTGTTTGCAATCATGATGACATCTACTGCCAGCATATACAGTCTTTTAAGAAACCGGATCACATACTGTGCGTCTCACATTACTTCACTCTTTCTAACCCTGAATATGAAAAGTTCAAGCACAAGTCACTGTATCAGAAACGTGCATTGTTCTTGATTGCAAAATTCGGCAGGAAATATTGGAAATTGTCAATAGCATCTGGGATACAGGAATGATGCATGGCATGCAAAACCTTCCACAGCTTATTGCGGTGCGATATAAGCTCATGTAAACATCTCTGACTGATATATTATAGGCCAATGCTGTGTATCACACAGAACCCTCTTTGGGAAATTTACGCCGCATTAAAACAACACCAGTTCTATTTTTATGGATGACAACCCGAAACCTTGATCCCATACCACATCCCTAACGTCCGATATGTGGTTCCATTCTTCATTCAAGCACAGACCACTTTCATGCTTTGGATCTCAGCTATGTTCTCTGCCGCTTCATGGACAAGTACATACGAAAATTCAACTATACACGTTTCGAATTGTTGTCCTTCGCTTTCGAGATCACATCAAATGGAACTTATGGACTTCTGCTTTTCGACAAGAAACTCTGCAAAGCTTATAAACAAGCACAAAAATTGGCGCAACAGCATACAAAATACAGAGCGCAGGAATTCGGTATTCCAATGTCAACCTGGCCCCGAGGTTGTACATCACTTAGGGACCCACAAATCATTTTCAACCTAAAAAAAGCAGGCAGAGTAAGACAACTACGCTTTTGGATGCAATACGGCATGAATTAAACTTTTACAGAATTTTGGCGCGTGCTTGAAAAGCATTATCTGTAAGCAGGTCAATCCGTTCTTATGGGTCTGCGTCTAGACTCATGTCAAGGTTCCGCTGTACGGAAAAGTCAACGGAGCCGTCTTATTTTCTTGCCGAATCATTTTCTTCCGGAGACGAAAGCACTTATATAACGAAAGCGAAAATCGCCAGATCTCCACCGACCTCCACCACCTCTACATCTCTCTTTGTTGGCTTTTCTGCCTATCCATCTCTGTCTACCAGCGCGTCTGAAGCACCTATCAATCTTTGTCTCAACATCCTCTCTATCCATGCATTACAAATGTATTACTATCATTTTGGCCGTCTACTGTTTTCACTAACGCTGCGTTCTCTGACAGTTACCTTTTTTACTTCATTGCCAGTTCCCAATCAGTCTCTTTACACCATTCTTGACGAGTGCTATCCACACCCGTCGTCATAAAAGGTTCAATCTCTCAGCCAACCAGAGCTTTTTATACGACACTAATATACGTATTAGAGAATTGCGCTGTGGCATTGTAATCACTGCAAAAATCACCTACCAAGGTTTCGTTTGAAATCTGAACAGCGGCTGGTAATACAATGAAGGTACGAAGGCGTATCCTCATCTATTTATCTCACTTATGCTTTCTTTGCTAATGTACAGATACAAATTTCAAAAAAACTCTTCCATATTCAATTCATGATTCCTTACAAACTGTGTAGTCATATAATCTTTTATATGTACCTGCACCAAAGAAATGCGATCTGTTCTACTCAACCCTGTTTTCCGTTTATGCTACTCCGAATAGCTAGCTTTGCATATTGACATCGTTCACTGCTCCCACTTGAAATCCAGGAAAAGGAATTATAGATGACGATCATATTGCTTCATGGTGTGAAGCCGAATTGATTAGAACATGCCAAATCAGTCAGAAAGTGCCGAATTAATAAAAAAGTACCAAATCGGTCAGAACGTACTGAATTGATCAGAATGTGCCGAATGTGCCGAATTTGCCGAATTGGGACTAGCACTTGCTGGAAGAAAGCACAAACTTATAATACTTACAGCAAATTCAGCACTTCAAGTTGATATGCTAAATAAATTGTAATACTAACCAGAACTTAATTACTTGGACTAGCACTCAAGTTCCGCATGAATTGATTTATGAACAGCCAATTCGGCAAGTGCCGTATCACAGTGAAATCCGGCAACTCGGCCAAATCACAGCTAAGGTGATGCTTACAAAAAGATTGATGTCATCCGGTTCCGACAAACTGTCGAGTTCGCTTCGTTTTAACCTTCAGAAATCTTCAGCTGGAAAAGCTAGCAAAATGTAAGGTCATTCATAATAATCAACAAGAATCTCAAATGACAAAGAACAGAGAATTCCACATGCCAGCTACTCAGGAATCAGACTTGGACGACCTAGAATTAGAAAACAGACAAAGAACAATGCGACGAAATGCCCAGCGAATACGCCGGGAGCTAGAAAGTACTGATGAACGTAACAATCGAAGGCGGAAAGACGCTATGGCTCATAGAAAGAGTCGTTTTCAATCAGGACCAAGTATAATTGACTCGCAGGACAAATGGTGGGACCAGGTCGCAAAACGGAACACCTCAAATACCAAGTTGAATCTTGGTCTCAAGTGGAATCGAACATGCAAGCATTGCGGAATAACAGTATGTGGTTAGATCTACCAAAAAAACGCAAATGATCAAACTTTCTGTTGAGGCCCTCACCGGAGAACGTATACATGACAAATGTTTTGTCTGTGGTCCTAACGCCTCCCATATCTTGCCTCTTACTTCCTAAATATCCGCATGAATGGGAAGTCTTCCTGCATCACAAAAATACGGCATCGCTTTCTCGAAAAATGAATCGAATATTCACACTTACTGCTCTCGGCGTCCATGATGGAGATTTTATGAAATTTCCTCAAGGCGTTTCTGCTGTAACATTGAATGGTGGAAGGACCTACCATCGTATTCTTCCTGCGCATGAAGGCCAGCATGCGATTCGTTGGTTTATTCATGACCCCATGGCACTGTACTCGGAAGGACAACAAAATAATGTTCCTTCAGAGTGGATTACAGGTATTTTGGCTGGGCTCAGACGCGTGAATCCTTTTATCGAACAGCTGGAATTACTCCGGCTATCGGATGATGAATCAGACCTGGCGCTGGAATTGGAGCACTCGGACGCTGTTACCAGCAATGAGATTGCTGCAATTATTTCACTTGCACCTGCATCGCCTCCATCTCGCCGGAAAATAGTAATTCGGAAGAAAGGGGAAAGCGAAGCACGCTTCTTAGATCTTATCTCACCCTTTGTGGAGCCACTACATTACCTGCTCTTGCTTCCATATGGGACTTTGGGATGGTCACCGACTCGAAAAACCACCTCAGGAGGCAAGTTCAGCCAGGCTCGGTGGTATCGAACACGGTTTTTCATGAATGCTGAACAAATGTCTGTATTTTCCCGCTTAACTGGTAAAGTATATTTTTTTTTTCACATTGTGCTGAAATTGAATCAGAAATACTGTAGGAGAATATCTCGTCGATGCATGGAGTGCTATTGAAGAGGCCAGATTAACTTATATCCGGCAAAACCAGCATGCATCATCAGACGACTTTGATGAACCAGAATATGTAGGATGTGGGGATGAAGAGCCAATACAGGATGTTCGCCTTCCGTCGACGTTCGTACATTCACCTGCTTGGTCAGCTGCGAACATATCAGATTGCCTTGCGCTTCGAAAGGCCCTTGGCCCCGTTACATTCTTCATCACCTTCACAACAAACCCCAAATGGCCTGAAATCGTTTCACAGCTCTTACCAGGACAAACGGCGAATGATCGACCAGATCTCATTGTACGCGTATTTCAGCAATATCTGTCATCGTTCATGAAGGATATTGAAAAAACAATGGGCCCCATTCTATACCATGTTCGCGTTACGGAATTCCAAGGCAGAGGTCTGCCACACGCCCATATCGCTGTTGCTGTAAAGCATGTTCCGCGTACACCCCGAGACCTAGACAAGGTCCTATCTGCGGAATTGCCTCGTCAGGATGGACCAATGCGTGAAGCAGTCAAATTTCATATGACTCACAATCATGATCCAGCCCGTTCTTACCACCGCTGTGGTTGGCCAAAAAAAGCCATGTCAATATAACTACCCAAAGCCTGTACAAGAGGAATCGCGCTTCAATGATCGAGGTGCGAACCTGATTTACCCAAGAACATACCAAATATTAACAGGATTTAGGATATTTTGAACCACGGCGACGCACTGCTGAGGACATGAACATTGTTCTCCATATTCCATGGCTAGTCCTGAAATATGATTGCCACATCAATGTGGAATATTCAACGAGCGTTCAAATGTTCGTATACCTCTACAAGTACTTCTTCAAAGGGGCAGATGAAGCCAATTGGACTGTGAAGAAAAAAACCCTGACCACAGGACAGCCTTCATCCAGGAAAATTGTAGATGAAATCAAAGACTACGAGCGAGGGCGGTATCTGTCCAGTATCGAAGCAGCGACGCGGATTGCATCCTTCCACATCACCGATAGGAAACCATCAGTCAAAAGACTCCCGGTGCATCTTCCAGGTCACCAGCGAGGTCAAATGGCACGAAAGGATGGATCGGAATCTGATGGAACACTGTTAGTTCGATACATGACAAGGCCACGACATCCACTCCTTGACGAAATGACTTACCTCGACTTTGGTTCTAAATGCCGCCTTGAAACACATGACCCAACCAAAAAATTGCACGAACGGGAAATTCTGGAAAATGAAGTTCCCGGTCATCCTCGAATGCGTATTAGGCTCTATGAAGAAGGTCACATTACAGTCTCCCGTATTCAGATGGTATATCCACGTCATGGAGATGTCTTCTTCCTCCGCCTACTTCTACTTCACAAAAGTGCGTTAGATTGGATAGACCTTCGCACAGTCGATGGTGTAATCCATGGCACACACCAAGACGCCGCCCGTGCAATGGGTCTTCTGGATGATGAAAATGAAGCTGTACTGGCTTTTCGAGAAGTGCTGGGATTTGGAACTGCACCATCTCAGCTACGATGGTTGTTTGCGCTATTCGCCGTAGAAGGATACCCAATGTTGTCGCTTTGGGATGACCACGAAGCGGAACTATCGGCCGACATTCATGATCGGATGTTGCGCGTCACATCCTGGCCTGATCCTCAACTCGTTCGCAATGAGCTATTGATTTCTCTTCAACTTATCTTACAAGGCTTGGGGAAAAATCTCTCCGATATTGGGCTTCCCGAGCCTGCTGAACGGCAAGAAGAAGTTGACGCAGAACGGCTGAGATGGGGTGGAGATCCCACCAATCTTTGTTCCTTTTATTCGAGTCTCACTGGAGAGCAGGTCGTATTTTTTGCTTTTGCCTGCACACTTCAAAACTGAACTAGTTATTTAGATAACGCTATATAATCGAATAATGCTGTATTCAGAAATGGAAAACCCGCCACCACTTCATATTGACGGAAGAGCAGGACGCGGAAAAACATTCTTGCTATACCCTGTTATTGGAGCGCTGAGGAAATTGGATGAAATTGTTTTAATCTCAGCCTCATCTGCCTTTGCTGCAAAAAACTATCCAGGTGGACGAACTGCGCACTACCTTTATGGTATTCCGGTGGACGAATACAACCCATTCCTGGTTTCATTCGTGAAACCTAAATCAGACCGTGCAAAACTGTTGCAGGCTGCAAAATGTCACATCGTGGATGAAATTGGGGCCTTACATTTCAAAGCCTTTGATTGCGCAGATCGATTAATGCGCGAGCTTACTGGTCAAACAAATCAAGTGTGGGGTGGACGTATGCTGATAACAGTGGGCGATTTCAGACAGGTAGAGTGATTTTGATTGCAAATTTCAAGCTTGACAATTCAATCATACTTAGGTTGCGCCGGTGGTGAGATTTGGAGGCCGAACAGCAATATGCAAAGCTTCATTGTGAACACAAGCCATCTTTCAGCGATTTGAAATTCTGCGACTCGAAAGCTCAATAAGACAAAAAAATGATCCTGAATTCTCGAAGTTTTTGGATTCTATTGGCGACGATTTTCAGAACGATTCTGTTGATATCACTCGACTGCCTCATACTATATCAGAGGCCGATGTCATACAGTTTGTATTCCCATTGGATGTTTTGGCTTGCCCAGAAGAATGCATACAACGTGCCATTCTCAGTCCTTTCAATGTCTATGTGGACGCTTTCAACAGCATAATTCTGGAAAATGTCCCTGGTCAATCACGCACTTATCTCAGCAGCGATACCATGGAAGGCGATGAAGGAACAACAGATCAAGGACATGCGATGCTTTCAAACCCTGAATTCTTGAATGCGTTACAGGAACCAGGTATTCCACCACATGGATTGACGCTGAAGGTTGGAGCCATTTGCCGCTTCACTAGAAATTTTGATGCTTCTCGGGGTCTGACGAAGAACACGAGAGTAATCATCCGAGCACTTTTCCGCTATACTGTGGAGGTTGAGACAATTCCTGCGACGGTGGCTGGGATATTGATCAATGCTGTATGTGCACAGTATAAAGTTGTACCCCTGCTCATCGTATTCAGATTCGGCTTCATATTCCGCGCATCAATTTTCATTTCCAACCACAGGGATTAAATATAGTGGTACACCGAAAACAGATCCCTCTAGCACTTTGCTACGCTACAACCTTCAACGGGTGCCAGGGATTGACCGTAACAAAGCTGGCGCTCGACCTCCGGCGACCAGTTTTCTCCCACGGTCAGCTATACTCGGCAATGACACGAGTACCAGATGCGCAAAACGTGTTGATTCTCAAATACGAGGATGAGTTGAATTTACCTACAACTAATATTGTATGGGAAGAATTACTTCTATAAAAATGATATTGTGATGGCAAGGAATTGCCGGAGCGCTCCGCGCTCCGGCAGGTACTTGTAATAGTACGAATCGCTCCAGAGTGCAAAGGTAAGCAGTACAGGTGGCAGTGCCACTGTGAAGATCGCGAGCACGTGACATGTTGAGAGCGCGACTCCTCGTCACACCCACCTGTCACCCCTGCTCCTCTCTGCCATGTCTTTGGGCAGCGGCTCACCGTTGACGCTCACAACTCTCCTCAATTCGTTGCATACCCACCTGCACTCGCAAACCCAACTTTTGCCTCAACTTCATGCCCAGCTCGGTCTCCCACCTTCAGCGCTGGAAGATGAGCTCAAGAATCTCCAGCAGCAGCTTATGCGCAGTGTAGAGGCCCAAATAGACCTGCGGAGACGAGAAGTGGACGACTGGATGGAAAAATGCGAAGCTATCGAGGCCGAATGCGTCCATTACACCAAGGCGCTCGGGGGAAATATCAAAGCTACCGGCAACAGCCTCGGAGAGCTGCGGAAGGAGAAGGTGCTCCCGGTCAGGTATGAAATGGTCACAGAATATCAAGAAAAACTCAGACAGGTGCGCCAAATGAACTAGTACTGGAAGAGGCTCTAATTTTTTCTTTAGTTATATCACACGAAACTAGAGCAGTTAACGACATTGAGAAACCGTCTCAGTGCGCTTTTGCGTACACTGGGCCCGGATTTCTCCTCGCAAGACATCGTAGATGAAAGGGAATACCAGGATGTTACTCCAGAGCACTTTTCCAAGCTCGAGAAGGAGCTCGTCCGCGGCAAGGGTGAAGTGGTCAGTCAGCTGCCACTCAAACAAAGTATTCAGGCTAACTCTGGGACAGGCCAAACGCCTCACCCACCTCTCCGACACTTTCATCCAGATCGATTGGCTGTACACAGAACTGGGCATCGCACCACCCATCTCAGACGACTCGTGCTCTCCCAGCACCAGCATGCGCAGCATCGAAGATCCCTTCCTCACCCCGAGCGCTACCGAAGCGGCGCACTACCGCATTCTCGCCGACTTCATCGAACAAGCCGCGACCCTGCCCGAAGACACGCCCCCCGCGCTTGGAAGTCGAGCCGACGCACGCGCTCATAACATGGGCGATGGACCTACGTGCGTCGTTGGAGGACACGAAACGCCGGCGAGAGACGCACATCCAGGCGATGTATGATCAGCTTGAGGGCCTTTGGAGGCGGCTGGGCGTGTCCGACGCGGACATGGACGCGTTTGTTGAGGCTCATCGCGGGAGTACAGAGGAAACGGTGTCAGAATACGAGGACGAGTTGGAGCGGATGCTGGAATTGAAGCGCGAAAGAATGGGCGCATTCGTGGGGGAGTGCTCGAGAGGAGATTGAGAAGCTGTGGGATGAGTTGATGGTAGGCGAAGAAGAAAGAAGACAATGGGTGCCGTTCTTTGACGGTCGGGTTTCTTCTGCTTTTTTCGGCACTTTTTGACTTGATTTCTTAGACGAGCATACCGAAGAGCTGCTGACCATCCACGAGGACGAAATAAAACGACTGAAGGATGAGAAGCGGATGAAGGCGCCGCTGCTTGCCGCAATCAAGCGATATTTCGATATTTGTGAAGAAGAGAAGGAGCTAGCTGCAGCGGCGTCCGACCAATCAAGATTGCTTGGACGTGGATCGCGAGACCCCGGGCGTCTGCTGCGCGAAGAGAAGATGCGCAAACGAGTGTCTAAGGAAAAACCCCGGGTACGCATCGTCTTTCTCAGCTCATCGTTATACACTGACCAAAAATATCCCCAGCTCGAACAAGACCTCCTGGCCAGTGTCCCCGCCTGGGAACAAGAGGCGGGCCGCCCCTTCTTGGTTCACGGCCAAAGCATCCTGCACATCCTCATGCAGACCATGAGCGCAGCGGACCAGGAGAACGCCGGCAGCAACGCCAACGGCAAACGCAAGCCATCCCCCTCAGGACGGGCTACCAGCGTCCCTGCGCGCGCGACGACGCCGACGCCCCTCGGCTCGTACGCCCCACGGTCGGGCGTCGTGACCCCTGCCGTGCGCCCCCCACCCGGGAACAGCAATTCCCAGCCCACCAAACGCGCGCGCACGGACACTGTGACGCCCAGCTACACCTTCAGTAAGCCGGCGCCCCTCGGCGCTCATCGCGGCGGGAACGGCGTCGCGCACAATTCGTCCCCATCGAAAATCCCGCTGAGTCGTACCACACCCACGGGCATTCCAGGGCGCGCTCAGACGCGGGCACCGGCGCCGCCGTTTGGGATAACCAAGCCGGTCGGCGGGACCCTGGCGCAGTATCAGGCGCTTGGGCATGGGAGGGGCCCGACGACGGGGTACGCCGGGGTGCGGAGCGCATCTGTGTCGATCTCCACTGCGTCCATTTCGAGCGCGGGCTCGTATGGCGCTACAGGGAGGTATGCGAGCGCAAGCGGCGGAAATGGAGTGGCTGCGAAGGCGAGCCGGGCGAGGCGCGAGAGTTTCAAGCCAAGACCGAGTGTGGACGCGGATCTCGGTGCGGCTCAGCCTGCGGGTGGGCGATGGGGCTTTGAGGGTGCTATGGTCAAGGAAGAAGAAAATGAAGATTGACGCGGTCTTTGTTCATCTGACGCGACAGAAAATGTATGAATGACCTTGTATCGCTGCTGTAATTTATGCGGGACTCGTGAATAAGGCTGTCGAAAGGCGGCTACTACGTAACGCGACGCGAGACGTCACGCGTGGCACCTACATACATAATCTCACCTCCGCAGTCATTCCAATAGAACCGATTATTGACGACGAACGAGTAGTATTCACACGTAGCTTCACAACATCGCGCGCAGTACGAGCATCTTTTTTCTGCTAGCAGTACCAATCTTTGTTGACGTGCTCGACTCACAGAGTCACAAGTCCATGTCTTCACTCGACACAACGAGGCTCTTTGGGTCTCCGCCTCTCGCCAGCGTCGAAAATCAAGTCAAAGATCTCATCGCAGCGGCGGAAGCCAATATCGAGCGGCTGACAGCACAGATATGTGAGCTCAGCCTCATACGAGACAAGGAGCGGAGCATTCTGGCCACTCTCCGGTCGATGATAGTGCCAATCGGTAAACTGCCGACCGAGTTGTTAGTGGAGATTTTCAGACTCGTGTGGGACGCTGGCTCCAACTCTACATATTATTCCAAGTGGTGCGCGCACAAGGCACTGCGCGACGTTTTGCGTCTGTCGCAGGTTTCTTCGTACTGGAGACAGATTGTTCACAGCGCGCCACAGCTGTGGGCCATCGGAGACTTTATCGAGATATGCAAAGGACCACTATCTGGATGGACTCGAGGTCTTGCTCGCGCGTTCAAAACAGTTACCGGTGTCGATCGCCCTCGTTCAATTCGCCAAGAAGTCTAGGTCCTCCAAAACGGTAGCCCGTATCGTGACCCCGACGGCTCATCGGTGGAAGATCCTCCACGTTGAAATGCCCTCCTTCCTTTCTCTCAACCAGATCTCCCCGGGAACATTCGAAGCTCTCGAGCATCTCTCTATACGCGGTTTCGAGAAACAGATGGATCCAGTCGTTGCGTTTCAGCCGTCCCCTCGTCTTCTCAACATCACTTTCGAATCTTATTCTGAAGTGTCGAAAATCCATCTACTGTGTATGCTGTGGTCACAAATTGTGCATCTGGGCATCACGCTGGTATCGCTGAGTGATTGTCGCACAGTTTTGTTGCAATGCAGCAGATTTGTGTTGGCTGAATGCACGGCAAATGATACGAGGAATTTACTTGCGGGAGGATCAGAAGTTGCTACTCTCTCTTCCCTCAGCAAACTTGCTCTGACTATGCGCGGAATGGCATGGCCGCCAAACGAAGTCCACAGTGTCGGAGCTTTTCTCGCGACGCTCGCCCTTCCCTCTCTGAAAACTCTTAATGTGTATTTCGAAGATGGGGAGAACGCGTCCTGGCCAATTCAGGCGGTCACTGCGTTTCAGAGTCGATGTCCCAACATCGAACAAATTAGGCTATTTGGCAGCTCGATCTCATCTGAAGGATTGATGACTCTCCTTCGAAATAGTTCTGCCCTTACGACCCTCGGTATCATCAGCTGCTGGGAATGCATTGACGAGCACTTCTGGCACTTCGATACGATGTCGCCAACGTATCGCCGCTGGTACCCAAATTAAAGAAGTTGCGCTTAGATTGTGTGGGAGATAAATTCACGGATGGTGAGATGGAAGCTGCTGTCCGGTCGCGGTGGTGGCTAGACGACGATGTCTCTACCGGTTCCCCTCCGCGTATTTCACGCCTTGAAAAAGTTTCGGCCACACGCTTTGGCCAAGTCGACTCGGACGATGGTTTGGAAAATTTCAGCGAAGAATTTGGGGCTCAAGTGCAGGACATGGTAGATCAAGGTCTTGATCCTGAATTGTGGTGAATGAAAAGCGAGGGCTTCAAGTTGTACGCGACAAATTTTGAAGACTTTTTGTAAACATTCAAGTCCGAGGAAGTGTACGTTACCTCGACTCTTTCTGGAAAGTGTCCGTACATGCAGTACTCACTAGGCCATCACTTATCCTGTTCATATTTCTGCCCAGCAGCGCCCAAAACTTGAAATAGCGACAACCTTGGTGCAATCAGCCTTACCGAGACGACTAAGGAGCATGGCTTGTCGAAGCACCTTGATATCCGCTGGCATTATATCCGTGACCTTGTCAAAGACGGCGAAGTCACAATGTCCGCGGTTCCAGGAAAGGAGAACGTTAGTAGATAAGTAGTAAAATGAAAATAAGTAAACGCGAGACGTCACGCGTGACACCTTCAAGTTTCGCTTTCTCTTGCTTTCTCTTCATTTCCACGCGTTCGCCGAAAACCCGTCAGTCGGAATTTCTGTAGCATAATGATTCAAGTCTGTGCTGACGTTCTTGACCCACAAGCTCATGTCTTCGCTCAACATCTCCAGGCTCTTTGGGTCTCCCGCTCTCACCAGTGTCGAAAATCAAGTCAAAGATCTCATCGCAGCAGCGGAAGCCAATGTCGAGCGGCTGACGACACAGATACGCGAGCTAAGCCTTATACGAGACAAGGAGCGCAGCATTCTTGCCACTCTACGGTTGATGATAGTGCCAATCGGTAAACTGCCGACCGAATTATTGGTGGAGATTTTCAAACTCGTGTTGGACACTGGCTTTGAGTCCAAGTATTATTCCCAGTGGGCCGCGCGCGGTGCAATTCGGAGTGTTTTTTGCCTGTCCCAGGTTTCTTCGTATTGGAGGCAAATTGTTCACAATGCGCCGCAGCTGTGGGCCATCGGGAACTTTATCGAGATATCCATGGATCGAGAGTCCAAGGACCAATATTTGGATGGACTCGAGGCCGTGCTCACGCGTTCAAACCCGCTGCAGGTGCCGATCGCTCTCGTTCAACGCGCCAAGAATTCGAGGTTCCACGAGTCCTCCAACACGATGGCTCGTATTGTAACTCCGACAGCTCATCGGTGGAAGAGGCTCAGCATTGAAATGCCCTCCTTCCTTTCTTTCAACAAGATTCCTCCGGGAACGTTTGAAGCTCTCGAGTATCTCTCTATCAGCGGTCTCGAGAAACAGATGGATCCAGTTGTTGTGTTCCAGTCCTCCCCCCGTCTCCTCGACTTCACTTTCTATTCCACCTTTACTTCCCACTCCGATTCCGGGTTGTCGAAAATTCATCTACTGTGTCTGCCGTGGTCGCAAATTGTCCATCTGGACATCACGGATGTATCGTTGAATGCTTGTCGCACAGTTTTGTTGCAATGCAACTCACTTGTCTCGGGTGAATTCACGGCATCCGATGTATGGGAGTCAGCTTCCACGGGGGCGGATCGGCGATCGTCACTCTTCCTTTCCTCGGCAAACTTGTTTTGACTTTGCGCAGAGTCGTCACGCCCAGCGAAATTCACGGTATTGAAGGCTTTCTTGCGCCGCTTGCCCTTCCCTCTCTGAAGATTCTTCATGTGGACTTTGAGGGTGGAGAGGCAATGCCCTGGCCAACGCAGGCGGTCACCTTGTTTCAGGTTCGATGTCCCAACATCGAACAAATCGAGCTTTCCGGTAGCTCAATCTTATCTGAAGGATTGATCGCTCTCCTCCGAAATAGTCCTGCCCTTACGAGCCTCGAAATCATCAACTGCTGGTCTTGTATTAACGAGCACTTTTGGCGTGCTCTCCGATATCAAGTTGCCAACCCATGCCCGCTGGCACCCAAATTAAGGAACCTGCGCCTTGACTGTGTGGGAGATACATTCACAGATGGCACCATGGAGGCTACTATCCGGTCGCGGTGGTGGCTAGACGACCGTGTATCTACGGATTTCTCCCCCTGTATTTCACGCCTCGAGAGCGTTTCAGTCACACGCTTTGGCGAATTCGCCTTGGAAGATGGTTTGCAGATTTTCAGCGAAGAATTCGCGGCCCAGATGCAGGACATGGTGAATCAAGGTTTTAATCTTGAACTGTGGTGAGATGAAAGGAGGGGACTAATTTTGGAGATTTCAAACACAATTCAAGTCGAGAGAAATGTGGACAACGTAATGAAATACATATCGAAGACATTCTTGGCATATTTCAGCAGATGTGCCGACTGATCTACCATAGACAGGTAAGATATCCATCGAGCCGTGTCGGGTTCCTTCCGTTCACAGGCAGAATAGCTCGTAAATGATTTATCCATATCTTGAACGCTTTGTGCTCTTGAAATTCTTTTCAGGATGTTTCGAACTTTTTTGGACAGGCATGTCGTTGTCATATCTCGTAACGCGGATAGATGAATAAGAAACATGTAGAATAAGTACAAGCATGCGAAAGATGCGAAGGTATCTAAAGATGACAGATATAATATCCGGGAGAGTCCAAGTTAGTGTTCGTGCTCATCATAAATTTAAATATGCAGAGTCTCCAGGAGAGGCGTAAAAGAAACAACAATGGCACAGCGATGATAGATACGCACAAGGACGAGCATCTACTCCTCCTCTCCCTCGTCCTCCTCTTGGATCGGTTGTCGGAATGCCTGCCCGCTCCGCCCGGGAGGGAGCTGCCTCCGCGGTGCAGATTCATAATGAGAAGTCTCCGGCGGTAATGGAGTCGAGCTGACTGACGGCGAGTGTCCAGGTTTGGAACCTTGTCGCGCCCCACCCGCTCTATCGGACGATGTCGACGAACCAGACCCGCTCCGGTTCGCGCGCGGCTTGCTGGGCCGATGGCCTCGCGGCGCCGGCGCCAGTGTCACGGTCTCGATGGGGGCCGACGGCGGATGATGGGAGAATGACGATGCCGTCATCGACGTCGGCATCTGCCCTAGTCCGCCCGCAAAGGCGGGAATATCGTCGTCTTCATCTATCCAGTCGCTCTCGTCGCCAGCAGTCCCCACCCCCACCGCGCCGAGCCCCAACCCCGACCGCCCGCCGCCCGAGAACACGTCCCGGATCGTCGTCAAGTCGGAGACGGGTGAAATCGCGAGTACCTCGATTGGCAGATGCGCCGTGCGCGACTGCCACCCAGGTGGTTCAAGCCCCCACGATTTCTTCCAGCTTGTGCGCCCGATGGAGCCATTGAAGCTCGGAGACGCAAATGCCCCAGAGCGTTTCTGGGCGATAAATGTCGTGCTCGTGGTCGTCGTGGTCGTGTAACCGTCCCGCGCCCTTGCGCGCGAACTCGGCCGTGAGTTCGATTTGAAGGGCGAGCCGGTGCGATAGCCCTCCACGTCAGAATTTGATCGCTGGAGCTGTGGCTGCTCGTAGAACGACGTCGGGCGCGATGACGGGGGTGAGTGTGTCGACGACGCTCCCGAATTCGAGCGCACGTGGGGTGGACGCCTGCTGCTCGTAGTGGTCGTCGTCTGCACATGCCTCACCACCCTCGTCGAAGACCCGCTTCCCTGGCGGCGGTGGTACTTGTCCATCGGAGACGCCGTCCGCATGTTCGCCGACCCCGACGAGCTCGCCGACGGCGACTTTCGATGCCGCTGCTGCATTGAGAAGCTTCGGATCGACGATGGCCTTGACGAGTAGCCCTCTCGTTCCGAATTCGGCGTATGGCTCCCAAAGGACCGCCGTCCGGCAACCGGCGCTGGTGAATCGAGCACGATCATCTGGACCGACGTAATCGACGACCGCCGCGAATTGACGCTGCTCGAACGCCTCGAGGACGCCGACGCCCGCTGCCGATGTCCCTTGGAATTCGGCACGTACTTCCCCCCTGCCCCACTCGACGCACTCGTCCGCCGTTTGACCGACGTAGTGCTATACGCCTGGGGCAGGGCCGCACCGCGGTTGTATGTTGGCTTCGACAACTTGCCAGCCGTCGAGCTCCCAGATGGCCCCGCTTCCGCCGCGGCCCCTTGCCCTTGCTTGCGCTTCCCCTTCCGATCGTCATTGAACCACAATCGGAACGCCGACAGCAGGTTCGCGCGGTGGCGGTGCGAGCTCGCCTTGACGGTCTCCTCCCCGTTCCCAAAGTTCGGCGTGGATATCGACGCACGCACGTCGGCGCTGCTGACCCCAGGCGAATTCGCCGGCGTCGGCGGCGCATGGCCGTGTTGCGACTGCGACTGCGACAGCGAGTCGCGCGACTGCGCGTGGTGGTGGGTGAGCATGGCCCAGGGCGAACCCATCACCGGCTGTGGGTGCTGCAGGTCCTCGTGCGGCGGCGGCGTCGCAGGCTCCTTCTCCAAAGCCTTGTGATCCTTCCGTGCAGGCGGCGACTTGGTCAGCTTCGAGGCTGTCGCGGGGCCATAACTTCCGCTCCCGTGCGAGCTCCTTGCCTCATCCGTCGTAGTACCCGCACTCCCTTTGCGTTCCGGCTCCCGGGACGACTTCTCCTCCTTCTCCCTTTCCTTGTCTCTGAACCCTTCGCTCGATTTCTTTCTCACAATCCCCGCTGCCTCAAGTGCGGTCGTCGCGCGCTGTTTAATTTCATGTTAGTTCAAAGCAAAAGAGAATAATCATCTCGTCGCATACCTGTATTATACTCACACTGCCTGACCTCCCCTTCCGTCCTTTCATGCTTATCGCGCTTCCGTTCCCTTCCAGCCGATCTTTATCCTTCACACTCCCCGAAGGAGTCGCCGGGTGGCTCCTCGACGCGCTCGATTCGCCCGTCATCGTGGAAGGCACGGGGCTCAACAACGGCCTCGTCACACTCTCCGGACGCGGAGGCGTAGCCGGTCTCCCTGCCGACACCGTCGGCGTCGGTGGCACGAACGACAACTGCGGTAGCCCGCTCCTCTGCTCCAAAACCAAATGCGCATACGCTGGCTCCGTCTGCACGGCGACATTTTTCTGTCCGCGCGCGTTTTGCATAGCGCCAGCAAGCAAGTCGTTATTGACTTCGCTCTCCATAGCGAGACCAGGGCTGAGGGGCGCGTCATGCTGTCGCTGCTCCATGGCGCGTTTCTCCGCCTTCCGCTTCAGCATCCACCACACCGCCCCCGCCGCATCACACGCGTCGCTCAGCACACTGTGCACGACCTGCGCGGTGTCAAATCCCAGCCCACTGAGCGTGTTCAAGAGCTCCCTCTCGAGTGGGGTGGAGAAAATAACAGGCGCTGGTGCGCTGAGCAGGGACGCGAAGTTGACCCCATGCGTCCCAGGTTGTTGGAGGCCCAAAGCATCAGTGGTGTCGGCAGAGGCGGAGAAATCAGGCGTGAGGATCTCCACTGTCTCGTCGCCAGCGTCGGCATCGGGGTCAGAGTTCTGAATGGACGAAACGGAGCGCCGCTTCGTGCGCGCGGGGGTGCGCGTGACAGGTGGCGGGGGAGCTTTCGACGACAGTGACGCAGAGGAAAGCATCCTCGGCGGGGCGGAGGGCGAGAGCTCCGTGTCGTCTTCTTCGGGAACTGTCCCGGGATGAGTTGCAGGGCCGGTTAACTTATTGTGCAATGTTTCGAGATCCGCCTTGCGGATGGTGAGTTCGCTGGCGGTGCGATGGATCGCGGGACCTTTCTCATCGAGCTTGAAGTCGGGTTCGTCGGGGGTCGTGGGCGTAGAGGAGTTAACCTCAGTGTCATTGGTGAAAAGGCGGTTTGACTCGGAGTTGGTATCCGAGGCGTCTGTCGTGGAAGAAAGATGCGACGAGTCGACAGTTTCTGCAGTCTCAGCGCGAGCAAGGGGGGCGGGCGTGGTGAACCACGCATGCGTTAAAATCTGTGAAATGGGGAGGCGCTTCGTGGGGTCTTGTTGTAGGATTTTCTTGATTAGGTCGCGCGATTCTGTCCAGCTTCAGAGATGAAGTTAGAAGTTGAAAGAAACGCGACGCACCGACTGAAAGCCACTCCGGGTCCTCAAACTCTCCGACAATAATCTTCTGGCGCATGACATCTTCGTCGTCGTCGTCAAAAGGGAGCGTGCCAGTGAGCAAGCAGTACAGGATGATACCGAGGGACCAGATGTCCACCTCTGTCAACGAACCTCAGTAAAATAGATGAAAACGCACGCGGCGGAACGCACCTGGTCCAAGGTACTTGTGTGCCTGCAACATCTCGGGGCTCGCATAGCCGGTCGTCCCGCAGAATGTCTCCATTAGCACGCCCTTCTCAAACTCCCTCGTAAATCCAAAATCGCCGAGCTTGACGCGGCATCGCTCGTCGAGAAGTACGTTCTCGAGCTTCAAGTCGCGGTGCACGATGCCCTTGTCGTGCAGATATCCGACCGCAAGGCACAGCTGGCCAAAAATAATCTTGGCTTCGTCTTCTGCGATGCGACCCTTCTCAACGAGGTAGTCGAAGAGCTCGCCGCCGGAGCAGAGCTCCGCCACGATCCAGATGGAGTTTTCGGTCGCAATGACCTCGTACATCTGGGTGACGTGCGGGTGGTGGAGAGTGCGGTGGTGGTGGATCTCCCGGGTGAGGGAGGCGGACATGGCCTTGGGAATCTGCTTGATGGCGACGCGCACAGACGTGAGCCGGTGCACGCCCATGCGCACTTTCCCGTATGCACCTAGACACGAAGTGAGCGACGTTCATAGCTCATGACGATGTTTCAGAGTGGCTTCTTGGCGTGACTTTCGACTCAAGTTTCGTGCGGGCAAGCCAGGAGCCAGCCAAACGCCTCGCCAGAAGCCACCTGGTGCAGCCAGCGCCAAAGGATAGCTTTTCCCCGGCGCTAAACCCAGAACACTAGTAATTGGCACATACCCTCGCCGATAACCTTGCCCAATGTGTAGTTACCCACTACACGTATCTTGCTAGACGAAAGTTCCTTCCCGAGCTCGTTGTACGCATTGGCGAGATGCGCCTTTTGGTTCTGGACTCCTACAGAACCAGTGTGCTTGTGACCGCGACCAGACATCGCGGCATATAAAGACTACAGAAAAACGAAGGTCGTAGGCGCAGAGCCGATAATATGTGGCGGATTTGAAGAGAACTAGAGTAGCGGCGTAAGAGACAAGATCAAGAGACTTTCCAATTTTTGGCGATGGAGATGGTGGCGTGATGTAAGCCCGAAACGGATTCACAGCTTGTTTACTCCCAACCATGTCTTCTATTGTTCCTTACTTGTGCTCTAGCTGCTCTTTGCTGGCCTCTGCCCACTCTATTCGCATTCAGCTCCGCTTTTCGACACCTTCATTTATCCTGACAAAAATTCGCAAGGAGCCATCGCCTAGCAACATACTGCGGATACTGTTGACGCGACGCCCCCAGACTCGGAAAACCGGTTATGCGGCATTTGCCATTCACTTCTGAACGCGCCGAAATAGTCCTCCCTTGGCCTATTGTAGCCACACGTCATGTACAGCTACCTGGAGCTGTTTCTCGCGGCGATTACTTGTCAAGCTTCTCCGTGAATTCCCCGTTCGCCATGGCCTCTGAAAAGTGATGGGACCAGCCTCGTCATGATGTTTTCGAACGGAACCGCGTGGGAGGAGGAGGCTCGCAAAAGCCACTTCCCCATGCAGTGCTTCTTGATCCCAGGCCCGCCTGTCAACTTCCGGAACAAACTGTGCGCGGAACCGGGTGGTTGAGAAGGAAGTTACCAACTTTGGAAAACCAAAGCAAGTGAAACGGAAGCATAGCAATTCGTGCCAGTCACCTCCGAACCAGTCGTTCACCGCATAGAACATGTACAAAATAAATTCTTCAGTCTTCGTTTGGCTGCTTTCTGAAAAACAACCTGCTAGCGTGCCGCCGTCCATGGTTCCAAGTTCTCACTTTACCGTACGCGTCGTGCGATGTGGAAGATAAGAGCTTACGAGAAGTCCGAGTGCGTTTCCTTTTATATCCATAACATCCAAACTAATGCGATCCACCAGCATGCAGATACCCAGAGCCCAAGATAAAAAGAGAACAGTCCCATCCATCCGAATACTGTATCAGATATGCTGTACCACGAGCCCCGTGAAAACCACCGCTACCATCCCTGCTATCAGCTTCCATGCCGCCTGAACCTCCTCCCCACTGTTGGGGGCAGTATTCGACCCCGACGGACTCGCCGCTGAGGGACTGGGGGACGATGGGCCGGGTGTAACACCCTTGTCCAAGCACCACGATTCGATGGTGGGCGTAGCCTGCCCTGAGCAGATGTGTATGCAATTGCCCATCGTGTCCAAGTCTTACTGTGTCTTTCATAGTGCAGTTGCACATGTTGCACCCGAAGTCGTTGACGTTCACGTGGAAGCACTGCTGCGTGTTGTCGGGGTTCCACGCCATGTCGACGACAGCGCTTCCTTCCGTGCACCAGCCGTCGAAGTCCACGGGAGCCCGCCGCCGATGTTGTAGACGTACAAGCAGGGGCCAGTGGAGTTGGTGACGTGATGGATGCTGATAGCCATGCTGAACGGGTTGTGGTTGGTTAGTCCCGCCGGAATAATTAAGAAATTCGCACTTGTTTCTTTGACGGCTGGTCGCGGTCGTGGAGGAGGGAGAACCTGAGTTTTGGTCTGAGAATTGAGGAGATTTATGCGAATCAATAGGAGTAGTCGAAGGCGAAGCGATGCGGGAATAGAAACAAAAGATGCAGAAACGTCGAAGAGTCGGAAATGTGCAAAAATTCACTTGGTTCGATCGTTTGTTGATACTTCCGCACTCCTATGCAGCTCCTGGGCCTGATCTGCCTCGCACAACAATTGAACTGGAATGCATTTAGACTTCTGCCTCTTCACCTCCTTTACCCTCCAGACGAACCGGCATATTCGGAAGATCAAAGGGATCTTCCGTCCATGTCCGATCTGTCCACTTTTTCATGTTTCTAACTTTGACTGGAAACGATCAGACTGATATTTTGGATTTTGGTGGCTTCGTGTTTTCGTGATGTCTAGATACTAGGTGAATTGGAGCAAAATGAAGCATACCACCGAGTGTTGAATCAACACAGCGATAAAACAAAAATCCGTCAAGCTTTTTTTGTTCCACGTCGACAATCGCAAGCTACCCATATATCTCCTGGAATCAGCACACAAGCAAGAGCAAAGGAATGGATCATTCCAACTTGAATGACCAGGTAGCCAATACAGCGGCCAGATTGTAGAAACTCCTTGCCCTCCTCGAAACGACGACCACTGAACCGTGAAAAGAAACTCGGACATTGCCGGCGTTGATGCTCACGGTTCAACGGTTTTCAACAAGTTTTCAACCTTCACGAGGGGCTCATAACTCGCAGTCAAAATGCGCACCCTCAACCGTGATCCAACACAGGGATAATGCGCTTGTCAAAAAGTGTCTGTCGGCCACGGAATCCTTCCAGTAGCTCGGCTGGGACGACGGGCTTCGGAAAGTGTATTGACGGCGCTGATGGCCGTCGCTTAGCCACCTCGTCACTTCAAGTTCCTCGTCGACCGTTTAGATGGCATACTCTAGACCTTGGTACTCTGCGGACGATGGTAAGTTTTCTTCGAAATGGCATAAACGACAAATTCATGTTTTGCAGTCAAAATCCTAGAGGTCAAAGACATCGCCAACACTCATTTTCGTGCGGGACAATATGAAAAGGCGTTGGAAATATACACGGCCTTAATCAACCAATACAGCAAGCGACCTTTGTTGGAAACAGTCCGCGTCGCGAGATGCAATCGCGCTGCTTGTTATCTTCATCTCGGTGAACACAATTTTTTCACACAACAGCCACCTCGTAGTGCCACAGCTCACGGAACGCCAGGGGAGTATCAGCGCTGCGTAGACGAATGCAATGTAGTCTTGTTTTACGTTAATCGCCCCGCGATTATGGCAAAGGCCAAGTACCGACTCGCACAGGCGACAAAAGCGTTGGACGACATTGATGCTGAGAAACGCGCGGTTGATCCAACTTATCCGGGGCGACCGAAATACGATATCCAAGTATGTGATATTTCGTTTTCTTTTGGAAATCTCTCCCTTACTCGTCTCAGCAACGTATGAGAGAGCAGCTCTATGAAGCGAGTGCAAGCAGCGCGAAATTTCCAGAGATACACATCGAGGAGCACAAGCCATTTGGATATATGGTGCGGGTGAAGGGTCACAACGCAGAATACGTCCCCATGCGCGATAAGGTACCGCTCAGTCTGACGTCTGAACCTCTGGGCGGTCCAGAGCTGCAATCATATCGGACCAGCCGGGACGAGTTTGTCAAAAAGATCGTAACGTTGCATGAGCCCGAGCTCATGCGGTGGCATCCATGGACATGTTTCATTTGTGGAAAATGTGCTATGGAGTGGATCCATTATCCCATCTCGGATCTCACCCATGCCCTCCCTCTCATCATGGATTATGCCCGGCCTATCTGCAAAAAGGGTGGAAACTGCGAGAAGGTTACTCGGGCGGCAATGCAGAAGGCGGAAAGAGAGGACTGCGAGATTGCGAAAGAGGCTGGCGTTCGAATTAAGATGTGAGTCGCGTTCAGAATATGTATAGCACTATCAAACTTTCTTGTCGTTCCTACTTCGGAAAACCCAATGCAATAATTATGCTTTTCTCCGAAGCGCCCAATTCCTTTGCTGCCGATATAGTGGCCGAAATGAAAACTACTGGCCCTCCGTGACTGAAACTAGACTCAAGTCCAGCGGCGTCCTCCAAAATCGTTTTTACCGTGGGAAGAAGGAAACTCGGAAGTTCCCGGCATCAATCTCACGGTTCAACGTTTTTCAACCAACTTCTTTTCCTTTCCTTTGGAAGGGAAGATTAATTACACACATACAGTGCCTAGCAGGATTTTCAAGTCAACGCGTGAAGATCCTAAATGGACACGAATTACAAGCCCGAGATCTACGGATTGGGGAGTTGAAAACGTGTTTTGATCATCTAAATTTGTACTCAAGCTGTCGAAAGTTCTGTCAAATACTGGCAACGTTATTCCCAGGGCGGGTATTCCGGACAGGCTCGCTCCAGCTTTTCGAGGACCATCGTGCCAAGTAATCCCATATAATTTGCATAGTACGAAAATTCAACCCAGAAGTCCGACCAAAAATCAAACATGAATGATTCACATGTGTCTCCGCATCAAGCTGAGAAGCACAACCCACAAAAGCAGCATTCCCATCGTATTCTCACCGAGGAGTCTATCGCTCACCGCAGAGCTAGTGGTCGTGGACGAGGGGCTCTTGTTATTGGCCGGACAGCTGTAGTCCACTGTCCCGGTGCAATCATAGAACGGCCATGGCTGATCCGATGTCGCGCCGCACTGCATATACACGGTTGCGTTTTGCATGTCGTAGCCCTCATGAAGGTCGTCCACGCATTGCAGTTCGAGGCCTGCACATTACACTCAGTTTGAAACTCGATTGGATGGTGGCGTGGGCAGACATACCTGTTGCACTGCACGAGTACTCGCTGCAGATGCTCTGCACGTAGGTCATGCCGCCGCCCTCGACTGCAGTCTAGGTGATAAAAAATTCAGACTGAGGCTGAGGACGTTGGGTAGCGAATTACCTGGACAGGTCCACCTCTGGGAAGAATAACGGTGTCCATCGTATTCTGTAGAGGATGCAGTGGGAAGGTGGAACGAAGTGTGAGGAGCTTGGAGAGAGAGCGCTACTCGACTTGAACAGCTCCATGCCAGGCTTTTATAGACGAAAGGAGTGAGTGAGACTGGCGGAACGAAATTAGGAGGTGGAAACACAGCCCAAAGACAGCTCCGAAACAATAAAATCAATGTACTCGAATGCCAAGACGAACACTGAGGGAAATAGGAGCGGAGACGAAAAGGCACAGACGTCCTGTCTGCAAACGCGTCGACGGGGTATCCGAAACGAGATGCCTTTGGCACGGCGACGCCAACGGTTCAGGTATGTTGGGTAAGCCTGAGACTGACTTGGTGACCCTGGCCTACTCGGTGGCGGATTGCGGATCCGAGTGAGACTGTCTGCGGATAGCACATAAATAGCTTCACTTTACGGAAAAGGTGCTCGATCAGACACGGATGTATTGCAGGATAACTTCAATATTGAAGGGCAGTGCATACAATCCTGATTCAATGTATCGTTGTAGGGGCCGAGGAACCGTATTCGGTTCGAAATCAGCTGCAGCCTAAACCCCAAAACGAAGTGACTGGCCTTCATTGTCAAGTTTTTGAAATATGTCACATAATCGAGCGGTGGCGACTGTCAGAACAACATTCAAAGGATACGTCCGGTTTCAGTACGTGTGATGGTAAGACACAAAAGTAGCTCCGATTTTCCCGGCGCATCAAACTGCTTTCAACCATCTCCATGAATAGTTTGACCAAGCGTTCGTTTCTTTCGGCTTGGGCTCCTCATTATTCCTCTCGTTCTCAGCAAATCAGGTGTCTGCGGACATTACTTTGGGCACAAATCATGATCGTGTATTGACACCTACCTTGTTCGTCAATATACAGGTTCTGTAACAAAGCCTACGTAGTTACAAACTAATTTGCCTCAGTACTAAAGTTGAAACCGATTGAGCAGGGTTTTGGTTCCCATCCGACATTCATGGAGGCCCCGCATCCGAATCAGCTTTCCACAGAATGATGAATTATATTGCTACAAAATATTATTGGGGTTTACACGTATTCAAATCGCGTTGTACTCTGCCAGTAATCTATGCTTTGGTGTTGATCTCCGAGGTGCCATCAGTCGTAGTCGTCTCGTTCGGGGTACCGTTCGTCGCATCGGCCTCTTGTTCCACCTTCTTCTCCTCAGGATTCGCGAATGGATCAGCTTTCTAATATAACAGATCAGGAACGACGAGCTCTTGTAGGTCCAAAATACTCACAGCATCCTCCTCTAGTTCCTTTCGCTTCAACTCTCCAGTCATGCGATCGTGGCCTTTCTCCGCGAGCGCAGGATCGCGTGTAATCTTCCCCTTCACCTGCTCCTTTATCCCGGTTATCTTATCGGCGAGTCCCTGAATCATGGAATCAGCGAACGTGCATACGACGAGTTACCAGTAAACGTACCGCTCCCTGACGATAATTCGGACCATAGCCTACTGCGCCTGCGTGTTTCTGTTCGGGGTACGTGGAATCGAGGTGATCTCCCTCGACATTCTCCTTATTGGTTTGTTCGGGCTCGTTGGTTGGCTGCGTCTTCGTCGCGTCGGGTTGGGTGTTCGCGCCAACGGCAGAAGGATGAACACCGTCGATATCGGCGACGTTGGAAGAGGTGCGAGATTGTGTTTGCGTGGAGGTGGACATGATTTGTTGCTGAAATAATGCAGAGCAAAACCTTTTTTATACGTCGCCGGCGCTATTTGCACCACCAATGACGCGTATGACGTAGTCGAGCATTCCCTTTTTGGGACGGTGGCGGCGCGCTCTATTTTGGGACACATCAATATTTGATGCCACTCAAGCACAGCAACGTCAAATCCGACGCGACTTGCAAAAAAAAACCCGGCTCAATATGCCGCATGAAGAGATTAGAGGCCAGGCGGAGCACGGGCGACAGTAATATTCGCGACAGTAGTATTTCAGACAATAGCGGCGCTAAAGTGAATGCAACTTGCTAAGCAATATACTTATAGAAATATAGCAAGTTGTAAGTAAACTACTAAATAACACGTTGGAATGTGACCTTGGACTTGGACAAGATCCTACCTACTCAATTTTGTGAGGGGGGATGCTGCGAATATTGCTGGTGAACGTTTTGCTGATGTTAATACTGCTGGTAAAGACAGTGCTGATACTTAACGATAAAGGTTTTGATTGTTGGCATGCCAAGCAGGTCTGCTGGTTAGCTGCAATATTATCAACACAACCGAAATCATGGATATGACTTCAACCCACGGGCGGCCCACGTTTGGCACCCCCGAATAGCGTGCCGTGCAAATTCGACCCCGCTAACGGGACGCGTGTAGGGCTGCGCAGGACACGCACTTCTGGACTTTCCTGCTTTCACCTGTTGAACAGTTCAGCAGAATTACAGGCAGGACGGAAAACGTACGCTTAGCAGGATTCTAGCAGCCCGGCGTGCTGCAAGTCGACTGAGAATTCAGACATTTGTGGCTTTGACCTGCCAAACCATTGGGCAACATTACGCGGTGCGCACAACAACATATCTTGGGTAGAATTCTTGCAGCCTGGCGTAAGGCATTTCCTGCAAATTTTGTCGCTGTTCTTGTGAGCTGGCTTGTCCGCTCTGATCCTCTTGAGGGCGGGTGAATCCACTGCATGATCATCATTTTGAGCCGCCTTTCGTTTGAACGAGGCGCGTTCCGCGGCATCCTTCTCATCGCGTGTGTCCTTCTCACCAACGAAAACGACCTGAGTTGACGCGACCAGTGAGACCAGGGCCTCAGGCCGGAATGGAACCTCGTGCAGAAGATGTGACTGTATGTATGCGGCTGGAATCCTGAGTTTGCGCGGAACATTGTCGGGTATTGCAAAGGGGTGAATGAACAGAGACGGATACTTCAGGGGCGCCCGTGAGTCGCTTGAATTGCAGGCAGACGTATGCTGACTTTTCGAGATCGTCGGGGTTTGACACGGAGGCAGAAGGCAATTCAGGCATAAAGAGTTAAGAAAGCGTGGATCGGAGTGATCTAATGGGGAGAGTAGTCCTGAAGCGAGACTCGAAGGACCAAGGAAATCGTGAATGGACGGAAGGGACCTGCGAAGAGACTTGGATGAAAAAGCGTTGCTACGAAAATCCACGGGATCGCTGACGGGACGGTGACCGAGCCCCTGCGAGCGAACAAGAGTGGCAGAGAGCAGACAAAGCGAACGAAATAACGAGAACAGTGGGCCCTCTGAATAGGGAATATCAGTCATGAACTTCCGAAGCAAATGCGATACCGAGACGGGTGGGACAGTGCGAATTCATTGAGAAAAACTGACCAGAAGCAGACAACGGCTTTGGGCTCCACGTCTCGATGAACGTATTGAGCTTTGAGGCTGGGTGGATGGATTCCGTTGTGCGATGCTCAGTTCTGGCCGATAGTTTTCAAACGGCTGATGGTTCTGTTGAAGTCGTCGGCCTACTCAGGCTACTGTCTTGATGGCTTCAATGACAAATAACTTCCTCGTCATCAGCACATAGTTGCGCACAGCACTCATACTAACAGACCGGCAGTTTGCCATCCTTCCGGAGATGTCTTGCTGTCCCCACTTCCTCGTTTGGAAAATCTACGCGCGGAGCTCGCCGAGAAGGCTCAACGTATTACAACTGCGCTCTGTGGATGATTCGACCCGGAGGTCTACGCTCGCGTTTTAGGTGAGCATTCAATTTCGTTAGGTGAATTTTGTGACGGCGTCGAATTCCTGAGGTTTCCAAACCCGTAGCTTCAAGGCATTTACGGCGCATTGCACAAAACGAAGAACGGTCGCTGCAAGCGGGCCGGATGGCTATGCGACCGTAAATGCCCGACCTCAAAGCTCTTTACAAGCTCATGGCGGTGGCCCACTGGCGTTACGCGTTGAGAGTAAGTGGCTAGGACACGTTCATGCTATGGTGCTGAGTTCTTGATCACAGCGTACAAAGGTTCCGCATCTTATGAGTCCAATGGCGCATCTATCGCTATTTCGCCGAGTTCACGGAAGCACAACGCAATCGTTTGCATCCACCGGGTTTACAGGGCTTCGAATCTGTTCCGCCCGGTTGGCCGTCTATTTAATGACTTTCATCGACAACGCGGATTTTCTAAAAGCGGGGAGCTTTTCTCGCACCGCCGCATTGCCGGGGCCGAACGTGCATCGGGCTTGGCGGTCATCTTGGGCCCAACGTTATCCTTCTAAGGATAGAACTCGGTCCTGAGGCGGCGATAGACATTCCAGGCTTTCTGGCTTTAAATAGCTTTGAATGCCTCCAAAGATTTCTCCTGCGAATGATCCACCACGCGCCAAGAGCATAGAAGCATGCTTCCAGAGTCGGGATTTGCGCCTGCACGTCGACAATCACCTCCAGTTGACCTCCAGTCGCGTGAGGCTCGCCATCACGTGTGTCGACTCATGTGGAGCTGTCCTCAAGAACTTTCGACCTTTTCGGCGGCGTTCGCGGCTTCTATCTGTCATGAAAAAATGTATAAAATTCGTATCTTGTGGTCCTCGAAGTCTAGAGGTCGGCAATGGCGCTCTCTGTTTCTCGGATTTTACTCTGTGTCGCGGCATTCACTGCTCATGTTAATGCCGTTGAACTAACATCCCTGGTCAATCTGTTCATTGGCACTGAGACTGGTGCGAATGGTGGTAGTGGAGGAAATGCATTTCCTGGTCCGTGCCCAGTTCGCAATGCGGCGTTTTGTCTAACTTTCGATGCAGGTGCAGCAATCCCTCATGCAATGGCGAAAGTGAGTTTTGTTTCGCGTCCTGGGACGGTTGCTCATGCCATCTTAGGTCGGTATCGATGTCAGTACAGCTCCAAGGTGAAACCAACTATCCCGCCCTCATTCACTTCATCCGAGTTGACCGAAATGCTAGACAAGCAGGATACATCCACGACAATAGCTCGATCACCGGGATTTCCCTCATGCACGACGAGGGTACCGGGGGAACACCGACGGAGGCTACGGGATATTCCCACTGTTTCCCTTGACAAACTGTAACTTTGCTTCTTGTCCGGTGGGGATTGGTGCTCGCGCAGCTTTGCGTGCGGCAGGAGCGGACGGTAAGTATATCAACATAAGTGGTAATTCGCTTTTGACGATCGCCCCATCCAGCTGCTCAGCCGGGATATTTCACCACTACGTTCACCAACAACATCAAGCTGGAAACAACCTCTACCAGGAGAGCAGGCCTGATCCGCTTCACGTACCCGACTGCAGGACCAAACCACGTCGTCATCGACCTCACGAACGATTTGCAACGTTCTTTCGAGGGTGGATCTATTGCTGTCACTCCGACCGGAAATGTGCAACTCGGCGGAACATTCTTGCAGGTCGGTTCCCCATTCTCTCGTTGCACCTTTCCATCCTCACATACATACTTGCAGAGCTACGGCCCCTCGAACTACACCGTTTTCGGCTGCTACGACTTTTTGCCGCCCACAAACGTGCAGTCGCAGCCTATAACCGCGTTCGGCACGTATCAATCGGCCAGCCTCACGTCTCCCAGCACCATCAAGATCACCGCCAATTCGACGAGCCTCGACTTTCCGTGGACTAGCGACAATGTGTCGCCCGAACAGGCCGGCGCGCTGATCTCCTTCAATTCGAAGACCGTGCTCGCGCGATTCGGCGTGTCGTTCCTCAGCTCGGAGCAGGCGTGTGCTAATGCAGAGGCGGAGGTGCCTGATTGGGATTTCGACAACGTGCAGAGCGCGTCGGCTGACGCGTGGGAGAATGTGCTGTCGCGCGTGGCAGTCGACACCACGATCGAGGATGCGACTGTTATTGAATTGTTGTACTCGTCGGTGAGCGGCCTGCTTGCTTCTCGCTGTTTCAAGGTTTATGCTGAACACCTGCGCAGCTTTATCGCGCTTCGTTGGTTCCCGCCAACTTGACAGACGAGAACCCATACTGGGAGTCGCCGTATCCTTTCTATGACGCCTTTTTCTGGTGCGTCCTGGGAGCCAAGTCTCTGCCGACACTTATCGCCTTTTATTTAGCTCTTGGGATACGTTCCGCACCGTCCATCCCCTCCTCTCCATCCTTGATCCTGTCGAGTGGGGTGGCATCGTAAGCGCGTACGTGGATGGCTGGCGGCACAGCGGCTTTATTCCGGAATGCCGCTCAAATACCAAAGCGTTCGCTGTTCGCTCATATCCATTCATTCATTGTCACTCACACGCGTCGCAGCGGCTACGTTCAGGGCGGGGACGACGGGATGATCCCGCTCGGCGACTTTGCTGTCAAGTATGGCTCTCGCGCTACCGAACTGGGAGTGCCTATCGACGACCTGTACCAGGCTCTCGTGGACACGGCAGAGAACACGGTACATTTTCTTCCAGGTTTCTTGGCTCCGGAACTAATAGCGTTGTAGCCGCCAGACTGGTATACCGTTGGACGACAGAACACAGCTTGGAAGACGTTCGGGTACATCCCGACGGACTGGGTCGATCCTTCGGGTGCGACCGGACTGCCCACGCGCGAGGCGTCCAGGGCATGGGAGGTGAGTGCCGCCCTTTAGTATCGCCCTATCCATATTGATGACCAACGACTTCTAGTACGCCCTCGGTGACTTTGCTGTCCGCCAAGCGGCCATTGCGCTCAAGAAGGACCCTGCCGACGTCGTGAAATACTCAAACCGCTCGATGAACTTCGTGAACATGTGGGACCCGAACGTCACGAGCGACGGATTCTCTGGCTTCGCGCAGCGGCGCTACCCTGTGCGTTTCTTGGTTTCTGATATGTATTTCGAAAGACTGATACAAGTATGTATTTGCGCTTGCAGAATGGGACGTTCGCGTTCAGCCCACCGAACGCGTGCAGTCCGGTCGATCCTGTGTCGCACTCCTGCGCGCGGGGGACGGACAACGATGTTGGCTTCTACGAATGTAAGTTTCTTCCGGCGGTGCCGCATCATGCACTTCACTGATGCCATGGGTCCCGCAGCCTCGTCCTGGGAGTACAGCTTCTTCGCGCCCCACTCGATGGCGACGCTCGTCGGTCTAATGGGCGGTCCCGACACATTTGTGGCCCGTGTGTGAGTTGCCTGTGCCAATACATGAAGCGCGACGCTAACCGACGAGCGCAGGGACCACTACTTCGCTGAGCCATACTTCCTCGCTGGGAACGAGCCAGGATTCCTCGTGCCATGGGCATACCACTACGCAAACCGCCCCGACTTGACCGCGCTACGCGTCCGCAACGTCGTATACGACAACTTCAATACCGGGATCGGCGGGTGCGTTCATTTTCTATTCGTTTCCATCCTCGCAAAGGACTGACTGCGGACACTCCAGTATCCCCGGAAACGATGACTCGGGGGCTATGGCAGCTTTGCTGACGTTCCACCTCTTGGGGCTCTACCCCGTCGCCGCGTCGAAGCAGCTCCTCATCGGATCGCCGCTCTTGTCCGCGTACACACTGCGTAACGACTTCCTCGGCACGAGCACCGCCTTCAAGATCAACGGCTTCGATAAGGCAGGGGCTTAGCCCTACGCCGCCCGCCGGGGCGAGCGTATTCGTGAAGAGCATCACGATCAATGGCAAACCTAGTGCGAGTTTGTGTTGGATTGACTTTGATGACGTCGTTGGGGGCGGTAGCATTGAGATCGAGGTGTACGGCGATGCGGATGCTGCGGCAGCAGCGGGATGTGGAGAGGGACCTAATGCGCTGCCGGACTCGCTTGAGACTGGGGGCTTCCCGGCTTGAATTGAAATAAAAGAAACGCTTTGTATTTTTTGTCCCGGGTTTTACCAATACATACAGAATTTAAGATTTCAAAAGGTAGCAGAGGAATGGTATATTGTATACTACAGTTCGATGTTTACTTCATGTCTACGCCGCACTATTTCGAAAGCATCATCTTGGGGTGGGGTTAGCTAACTGAAATCATAAAATATGCTGCTATCCTACCTTGACGAATTCTTCGTAGTTGATTTGACCATCGCCATCGACTACGGGTCCAGTGAGTCAACAGGAGGATACGCGCAGCAAGTAGCGCTTACCGTCCGCCTCGCGAATCATCTCATCGACCTCGTTGTCCGAGAGCTTTTCGCCTAAGTTCGTCATGACGTGCCGGAGCTCAGCGGCGCTGATATAGCCGTTCCCGTCCTTGTCAAAGACCTTGAACGCCTCCTTGATTTCCTCCTCGCTATCGGTATCGCGCATCTTGCGCGCCATCATGGTGAGGAACTCGGGAAAGTCAATCGTGCCGTTTCCATCGGCGTCGACTTCGTTGATCATATCCTGCAGCTCTGCCTCCGTTGGATTCTGGCCCAGCGAACGCATGACGGTGCCGAGCTCTTTGGTGGTGATGGTGCCATCGCCGTCTGCACAGCAAACGAATGATAAAGCTTAACGAGGGGCCACACGACATAGACAGAGAACGCACCCTTGTCGAAGAGCGAGAACGCCTCTTTGAACTCTGTGGGGACGTTTAGGGTCTGCACGCGACGCCACGGTATACATATACGCACCGGAGATTTGTTCTTAGCGAACCGACAAGAATCAATACTGAAGGACCTGCTGATGTCTGGCACATACCTTCGGACTGTGGAAAACAGTTAGTAAAACACTCGAGGAGAGGCAGAAAATGGGACACACAAGCTGGTCAGCCATGTTGCGGTGGTGGAGGAGAAGGGTAAGCCGAGATTGTGGTCAGTCGCCCAAGTGATTATTCGGCGATAGCCGAGGCCCATTGATTGGAGTCACAATGACTCCTAGCCTTTCCTTTGACTTCCATCGCCTTCAACGGCGTTCGAGAATGGACCCGAGAAACTCGGAATGGTTATCCTCAAATTTCTGGTTCTGAAATGAACTGTCCGATAACCCCGACCATCCTCAGCTCTTCAGGGTCTACTGCAACTGGCTTGATATACTATTTACGCCGCTGGTTAATATGGAAGAACCAATTGAATGGTGCAAAATCTTGGCTCTAGTTGACACGGCCAATCTTTCGAGGACTGGCCAGCAGGCGTCTTGTCGCGATTCCAACGTCAATCACTTTCTTGGCGACGATGATAACCAACATCCTTGCAGCTTCTGAAGTTCTTTGGGCTACTGTTGTTTTTTCCCAGAGATTCCCAATGCTTCAAAATCCAACTACGCGATTCAGAAAATAGACTCGAGTGCAAATTATTCGTCCCGGCTATGTGTTGGGCAGGTTAGCAGCGGTTAGCGAAGATAATCTTCTAGCAAAAACTGGCGATCCTATTCACTGTCTTCCTCGCAGCCGATAGCAAATGCATAGGACGGAATCGGCTTCTGTCGCGCCAACCATGTATGTATGACATTGTATGTTATGCAACTTGTCCAGTCCCAAGGCAACGTTATTGCCGAAATACGTTTGACGGAACTTCTCTTTCAAGACTTCTTGATGTCAAAACCGGTCCGAGATGATTCGCAACATTCATTCGGACTAACATGCTTATTGCTGGAAGACAACATAGCTTCCAAAATCAGCACGGCGCTGAAGCCCTGCTCAACTTCTCCCTCGTCGATGGTCCCCAGCAAGCTTGAAGAAGCCGCCTTGAAAAACGCTGAACGCCTTCGGGAAATTTGCCAGACCACCCCAAGTTTGAAGGAATACTTTCGGATCGCCGCATTAGCCGTTGAAGTCTGTGCTTCCGCGACCCCAGTACGTTTTCGCCTCTTTTCTGTCTCGCAATACGGCTAACCAACTATCAGGATACCCGGAAAAAGGTGTCTGCGCTTGCCCTTCATGCGGTCGAGAGAACCGAAAACGTGATCGAAAACAAAGCCTGTATCTCAATGTCGCCTCAACTCAAACAGACTTTGAATAAATTCGAGAGGCATATATCTATAATCCAGGCAGGTTGATGGTTGAGGATCCTAACCATCCTCCAGTACTCTCGAGCTGATTCGTCAGCATATCGAAGCTATACCTGAACGAGGATCAAAGCCGCCGAAATTCGGGCTGGAATATCATTGTGAATCGATGATTCTGAAAGCCAAATTGGATCGGAACTACAAGGATCTTGTGAGTTTCTTTATTCACTGATTTTTGTTCGCGTTGTTTACATCGTCCTGAGACCTCCAAGGCACTCGCAGCATCACGAAAAGAGTATATTCTCGAAATTGCAACTATCAGTACTCGGGCAGCAAGTGCCCTGTGCGACATTCCAGCTCCCGGGCTCGGTTTCCTCAAGCCTATTGTGGGCATGGCGGTCGTGATATGTGAGACAGCGAAGGTGGTTCATGTTATTTTTTCCGGTATACAAATGCCCAACAACGTTCCCCAGACCGTGAATGGGAACCGCGAGGCCGCAATCGCACTTACCCGCCATGCCCAGGATATCACAAGTTCTGTCGTTGAGCGGGCCAATAAAACCCTGCATGATCCCGAATCCGTGACCACGCTGCGTCTGTGCGCTACACAGCCCAATATTGTCTCGCTATTTTTCACGGATTTCTTTTGACAGTACCCTTGAAGACATTCACGCGTTTTTGAAACTGCTGCAGGGTCGGAAGCGGCTCATATCGTGGATATTCGCTGCGAAAGAGTAGGATCGTTTTACGGAGCTCAACAATGCGCTCGACAAGGCGTTGGCTGTGTTTACCGTAGGTTCATATGCTGGTACCAGCATTCCCCATCTAACAACGAAGGTACAGAGCAGCCAAAATATTGAGATGGCATCCAGCGTGCGGGAGAACACTCGGGAACTCGCTACTCTTGTTGCCACGGTTCATCGTGTGGAAGACGACGTCAAGCGCACTATGGCGGTAAGCACAAACTCATATTGGCCCTGGTGAGATTCGACCGGCGCTAATTGGTCTTGGTAGCTCGTCCACCAATGTTCTACAGCAATCTCCCCAAGCAGCAATCCACAGCTTTCGTTCCAGTCTTCCATCATCAAATTCCGATCTCACTTTTTTTTTAGATCCTAGCCTTCGGGATGTCGCGTATCTTGCGGCTTATGGTTGGCTTATGGTGCGGTCCAGTCAGGTGGCGATGACTGCTTCTGAAGGTTTGATATTTGCTATACAGCTCCTCTATTTACTGTTGAAGGAGCGTACATGTATATGCACCCGTGCGCGCCTAGAAATTGGCTGAACGGGTGCCGAGTAACTTTGAAAGCGATTCGAAACATAGTTGCAGAGAATACATCAAAATAGGATAGAGGTCGTAAGGAACTGTCACGCAATTGCTCAAGGTTGTTGACTGCCTTCAGCACGGAACCGTACTCAAGCCGACACAGCGAGTGCTCGTCACAGCGCACGATATGCCTGGTTTGTTGTGTGCAAGGTGATAATATTAATATGCCTTTCGCGGCCCCCCCTGCATTTACTCGCCGCTTCTGGAATAAGTATTTACTGCAAACGGCAGTGAGAAAATACCACATGCGTACGGCTTGACTAGAATGTCGTGGCTATAGTCTGCTTAGAACGATTTAGACCCGCTCCCACTGGCAGCTTGCAACGTTCGACCGGATTTTCTTGCAATATTCACTCTATCCGAGTCCAACGGCTGAAATACTAAGAAATAGGTACAAACTATGCACCATCTTCTCAAGATGGTACATTGGACCGAGAACAATTGTGCATACTGCGACATCAGGCGATGTCGAACAAAAAATTGAACATAATTCACGTGACATTGGTTCAATTTTCAAACCTTCGCGATCTTGTGTTTTGGAATTTAGGAAAGCTAAAAGGCACTGTATGAAGGAGGCACATGTACGCTCAGTACTGTAGCACTTCGTACCTCCAACGGAAATGATACAGGTTAATAATCATAAAACGAGTCTATGCAAATAAGTAATACAATGAGGCAACAACGTACACCGACAACCGGGTCGTGAGGAATTAATTAATATACATAAGCGTCAGCATCCGTATCGTCCACGGAGTACTCAGGGAGCTCCGGTATTTGCATTTCATTTTGAATCGCCTCAATCTGCTCCCTCAGCGCCGTAATCTGCGCAACCAGTTGCGCATTGGTAAGCTGGTCCGGCGGAGGCCGCGGTGTGCTGGTGTTCATCGACTCCGAGGGCAACGACGGGCGCGCCGCCTCCATGAGGTCGCGGATCTGGTCCTCCAGGAGTGCGATCTGGCGCCCGGCCTGCTCCTGGCGCGTCAATTGTATCATGGTTTTCTCCTCCTCCGTGCCTAACGGCGAGGGCGGCGTTTCTTGCGTCGAGGACCGGGGAATAGACGCGGGAACACGTACTGTGTTGGCGAATGACAAGCGGGGGGAGTTGGCGGCTTCGGACCAGGACTGGGGCGCCCAGCCCTCATAAACAAATCCGGTGGCGGGGGCCAGGTTTCGTGGGATGGGGTTTTGGGGCCATGGGTCGGGCCGCTTTTCCTCCTCCACGGACTCGACTTCGCGCGGGACTCCGCGGGATGCAGTTGTAGTTGACGTTGCGGTGGTCTTGCGTCGCCGGGCAACGTAGTACAGGAGAAGCCCCAGGAGGAGGAGTAAACCTCCGATAACTCCACCGGCGATGGCTCCTACGGGGGTTTTTTTCTTGGCAGACGCAATAGCATTAACGGCAGTCGGAGAGGATGATGCCGAAGAGGAGCTAGAACCATCCGGCCGCGTCGGTGGAGATGGAGAAGAGGAGGATGGGGATGAAGAGCGGGAAGGAGACGAGGCACCTGAGGAGGGGGATGAGCCTGAGGCGCCTGAGGGGGATGAGCCTGTAGCGCCCGAGGAGGGAGATGAGCCTGAGGGGCCTGAGGAGGGAGATGAGCCGGGGGAGCCTGAGGGGGACGAAGGGCCCGAGGAGCCTGGAGAGCCTGAGGGGCCTGATGAAGAACTCGAGTCGTCGAACCTGGATTCAAGTTCAAAGCAGAATCTTCACAAACACGGATTGTTCCACTCACGTATACACCGCATAGTCGAAAAACAATAATTCGCCGCCGTTGAGTAGCTTGATCGTCAGGGTATGAGCGGTGTTCTCCAGATCAGTCTTGGAATAGAGCAGGACGTTGTAGGCCGGCAGAGCAGAAAAACTGCTGAGGCTCCCTCCGCTCTCTACCTCCACTTCACCACCGTCCATCTGCGCCGTGAACCCCGCTCCCCCAAACGCTGCTTCAGGTCCGATGTTATGTTGCGTTGAATTAATCACAAGAGTGTAGACATATATGGCCGTCCCTGGCGCCAGATGAGCGAAGGTGCCGCGCCACATGATAAGCCACCGTACCTGTGAACTGCAGGCTGAGGAACTCGCCCGCCGTAAACGTGAACTGGAACGTTTGGTTGAACGCATCCGCAGGGTTGGGCGCCCAGTCGCCCGAGCCACATTCCGAAGTCAAAAGCGCGAATACTTCACAGAAATTGTCGTGCCAGGGACCTGGCCCGTAAGTGGGATGCTGGCCGGTGATGGGGTCCCCGGACGTGTCGTCGATGGTGCGATTGGCAGATGCAGCGGCAACACGTGGAACAAGGATGGTCAGGCAGACGAACCAGGACCAGCTCAGCAAGAGGACGCTTGGGATTGGAGGGCGCGTCGTGGGTTTCCTGAGGCTGGTGAACGGGAAGAACATGAGCGTCCCGAGTCGGTTTCGCCTATCACCGGCATTGATACAGGGGGCGAGTGAAAGCTGATGCCAAGTGCCAAACTTGAAGCTTGAACGTGCCTGGCAGACAGCCTGCATCCACTAAACTCCATTTGGTATATGATCGATACAGTTGGCTCTCTGCGGCGCATTGGAATTGGAGACTCGGATGCTCCTGGTTCCATTTGGAAGACAAAAGAGCAATTCAGGAGCAGACACGTCATGTAAATCCCTGCAGATCCCCCACGGATCAGAAATATTGAGCCAAAAGGGGTAGCCTCGCAACCGTTGCAATTACTATTCTCAATCTACAATACGTAATTATTGGTATAAAAGTTCCTGGAGACCCTCGGTGACTTCGTGCTTTGGTTGTGAATCAATTTTCTCCGGCGTGTTTGGAATCCAGGGAGTCGGCGCGAAAGGTGAGCCTATCCGAAGGGCAGCCGTACTCGAAGATATCGGAGGACAGGATCCAAGTAAAAGCATTCAAAGAGGTAACGAGCTGAGTGTCATTGTGCCAAGCGCGTGCCAGATGGATGCTCTCCTTTGTTTGAGAGTTTTGCGGCCGTAGACCCGAAGGTAGCGGGAACCCAGTCAAGAAAAGATTAGACAAAACGTCAGTCCTGAAAATACATCTGGCAATAGATCTGCGGCGCAAAATTTTGCTCAAGGTGTGCGCTGGTACCAGACTCTTGGGTCAACGGAGGTGACCATGATGAGTTCGACGACGCCAGTGAGCCGATATTCAAATCTGCTCCACCAAAAGCGAGGGCAAAAGAGATAACGAGCATCAAATCTTCATCCCAGTCCACAGAGTCCGTGGGGCGACAACGATCACCGTCGGGAGATTAGGATGACAACAGCGCCCGCTTGTCACTCCATGATTAGCGCCCGCTTTTTTTTTTTTTGTGCTTCTTTCAGAGTCCGACGAACGCACACACAATTTTAATCGGTCCTCCGAGTTGCACTATACAAAATGGGGGTTGTACATGGTACATTCGACGAGCAGGCTGGAATATTATTATTTGTGCAGCACTGCGCCGGGTCCAGTTTACTTTGACAACATCATCTGTGGTGGCCGTGAGGATGAGACGGAATAGGTGATGCGGAAGTGACGTACCCTGAGGAATTCTGTGCACCGGCGAGGAGAGGTGGGTGTTAGAGGATGAGAGAAAGGAAGGAAGGGCGCAACGTTACCATCATAGTTGATCTCGCCATCGCCGTCCTGGGTAGCGGGTAAATACATGTGAGCGGGAAATGAAGAGCGAAAGTAACGCACAACGTCGGCCTCCCGTATCATCTCCTCCACCTCCCGATCCGTCAGTTTCTCCCCTGGATACGAAACGGAATAAGTGAATGCCGACATAGCATGGAGACGACATAGCACACACCGAGACTCCGCATGACTTGCTGCAGCTCCGTAACGCTAATGGTGCCGTTCCCGTCCTTGTCGAAGACAGCGAACGCTTGCCGGATCTCCTCCTCGCTGTCCGTGTCCTGGAATTTCTTTGCCATCATCGCGAGGAACTCGTTGAAGTCGATGGTGCCGTTGCCATCCACGTCGACCTCATTGATCATATCCTGCAGCTCGCTTTCGGTCGGGTTCTGCCCCAGCGAGCGCATGACGGTGCCAAGCTCGACCGTGGTGATCGTGCCATCGCCGTCTGGGGTAAGGGGGTCATCGCTTAGCGCGCACGCGATGGCGATAGATAACGACGACGACGTACCCTTGTCGAAGAGAGCGAACGCCTCCTTGAACTCTGAAGACCACGTCAGTGTCTGCTCGGACCCAATGCGGCTCAGGCTCACCTGAAATTTGTTCTGGTGCGTTAAGGTCCGTCAGAAACCGCATCGACAGCGATCAACGTCCAATACACACCTGGGGACTGTGCAGAGATTAGCTATAGAACGCATATTCGCAAGAGGAGTGCTCACCAACTGGTCAGTCATTGTCGTGTGTGGTGTTGGAGGAAAGTGAAGTTGTCGATGTGGTTTGTTCTGAAACAAGATCTAGCCTAAACAAGCGGTGATATATATAGTCACCACTGCGGGGTGAACGGCGAATGGAGAAGGCAAGGGATTTCTGGATAGATTACGCCCATCGCTTGCGCACAGTTTTCCTGTGCTGGATGGAGGCGAGAGGCAAAGAATTGGGAACGATTCCAATTTAGAATTCCATGGCCACAGCCTTGGCCGAAGGCTGTGGCTGCCGGATGACTTCGGATCTCTTGTTTCGTACCCTCATGTCCCATGAGGCTCGCCAGGTACACGCTACAGTGTTGGGACCCACAAGGGACCCATGCTAATCTTTCAACGTTCTAATGACTGCTTTGGACGCTCCTCGTCGATTTTTGGCTCGAGATCTGGATGCAGAAGTCGAAACTTCGACTAGATTTGCTGTTCCACGGCCTCGGGGCCCCCACGCGCGTTCAGCACAGATACAAGTTGGATGCTATGCTATTCTATGGCGAAAAAGTGATTCTTTGCTTTCCGGCTGATTTATTTTGGTTTCTTTGGAGCCATTCGAGCTGTCGATCAGTCTACGAGTCAAATATGGGTTACCGCATCGAGTACATAGTACTTGCCGAGCTACTAAAGAAATTCGTCGCAATAGCTATACAAACGCGCTGTTGTGGACACACCTATGGTTGACTCTTATGGGCGTACAATGGGCCAAGCTGTTTCGCGGGAATGCAACTCGAACGCGACAAAGCATTTTTCAGGGCTGTATTAATTATCTTTCTCAAATCTTTCTGGGACCGCCTTCTCCCAGCTGCGCAGCTTCATCGTTGTCAATCCAAGTCATCTCCTTGCCGCACACAGCCGGCAATCACTTTCGGGCGGTGTGTCGCGACTTGACATGATGCAAGGAACTTGTGTCCGCGTAGCGACATTCGACTTCTAGGCTGGTAGAAATAAAGCACGCAAAAGAGACTTGTTATCCAAAGGCTAAGCCGTGCATCGCCTCGGAATGGAAGCGTCTCCTGGATAGAGTCAGTGGGGCAGAAAGACGCCAGACGCGTACCTCAGTCTGAGACGGCCTCGCCGCGCTGAGCCCTCCAGAGTCCACACCCGCACGCGGAGGCGGAGGTCTTTGTCGCTGACGTTGAGGTCGTCGACGAAGAGCGCCTCACCGAACATCATCTCGAAAATACCACGAAAGTCCGGTCTGCCGTGCGACACGAGTGGGAGCTCGTGGAATTCTTGCCACCGCGCACGGAAGGCGACAATCACATCCTCAGGGGCAGAAGAGTCCTGGAGATGCTGGGAAAGGGATTTAAAGGAACACTCCAGCAGCGCCGAGCTAAGAACCATGCTGACGCTCGGGCTCGAGGCGAATACTGAGAGGTGCTGGCAGAGGACGTGGTCGACCGTAGAGCGTGCGCGCGCGGCCGCATCCTCGGCGACTCTCGCGTTATCCGCGCGAGCTCGTGATGCAGCGGTGCTGGTTCTGGTATCACTTTCTGCTGAATCCAGCTGGTCTTGAGCGGCGGCGAGGCCATCGAGGATTAGCTGGTAGTCTGGTACGACATGGGAAGACTTGACGACGAAGAGTGTCTGAGATTTGTTCAAGACAGGAGTTGATCGCATATATTGTTCCATTATACCACGCACTGGCTGTCCACCAACGAACACTGGTGGCCGAGCTCGTCACAGTCGACTGCGTTGACCCCAGAATCGTGACGAGCTTCTTTTTGTCGTACCGGATTTTTCGCGACCTTCCCCCGAATCGCAAAGTTCTTCCTCGACTCAGATCGTGAACAATGCAGTCAACTCCTGTCTTGATCGATTTCCTATAAAGAGCGCTCTCCAGGTCGCTCCATCGCCTCATCGGCATGTCTTACAATGCACCCGTCCCGGGAGAGGGAAATTTCCGCCGGATAGAAATAGATGCCTCCGGCGTGAGCAGCGGCGGCGTTGACGGACCAGACACCGCTTCACTCGCACGGGTTGATGAGGCTAGCGCCGCCGCGCGCACCATCGTCAACAAGCTACTGGCACTGCACTCTCACTTGTTCGAGTCGGCTGTAGACCCCGCTCTCCCCCCAGCTCTGCAGGCCGCCCTGCTCGAGCCATCGTTCCAATCCCTCGCGCCGACCCTGGAGGACGTAGCCGCCCACCCTCGCATCATAGTCGACTTTCGCATCGAATGGGCGCGTCTCCATAGGAAGCCGGCCCCAACCCGCACCAACAGCCCCCCGATGTTGGATACAGCCTTGGCGCAGCCGTCCTTCGGGGCAGCTGCGGCTTTCTACGTTGACCAGCTCAACGTGGAAAAGGAACACCTCATTGCTCTTGTTACATTCTGGAGGTGGGGACGTATCCTCGGCAGGACTGAGCACGGTACACTGGTTAATACCTTTTTGTCTTACTCTCTGACTGACTCTGGATAGGCTGGATAGATGTCAACAGTAATACTACTGCCGTTTCTGAAGCCATGGACCGCTTGGCCATTTCTTAGCAAGTTTATTGGTCATTTTGTGTCTAGACTCTACTTACGAGATCGCAATCTGAATGTGTTTCGCCGACCCCCTGTCCTGAATCGATTTTCCTATAAAGAGCGCCCCGACTTCAAATCGTCACGCCAAATATTTCCCCCTCCCATGTCTCACTGCTCCCGCCCTTGGAGAGGAGAACATCCGACGAGTGAAAACCCATGCCTACGACCCGAGGCAAGGTTTCGGACTGGGCATCGATGTTTACGTCGCACGGGGCGACGGTGCTGCGCGCACCATCGTCGACGAGCTGCTAGCGCACTATTCTGACCAGTTCGACTCGGCCCTGCTCTCTATAGCTCTGCAAAGCGCCTCGAGCAATCCTTCGGACCCCTGGGCCCCGACCTTGGACGATGCCGGCGCCCAACTTGGCGCTATCACCGACTTTCGTGATGCATTGGTGTGGCTGCATGAGAGGCCGGCCCCCCACCCCCCTATGTTGGATACAGCAAGTTGGCATATCCGACTTTCGGGGCAGCCGCGGCGTACTATGTCAACGAGCTCAACCCGGAGAACATACACCTCATAGCTCTTATTGGAGTCTGGAAGTTCGAACGCTGGCGGGAACGCAGAGCGCGCGTTTCGGAGGCTGTTCACCTTACGCTCGTCGCTAACGCCTTGATTTTCTCACTCCATACAGCTGACTCCGTTTTTGAAGCAATGAGCAGCCTGGCCCTTGGTGGACAAGTCCATCGCGCGTCTCCATTCCCTACAGCTTACACCGACTTGGTGTGTCTTTCCTGTGTTTTCTTGCCTCCGAATGTTAGTAATATTAGGACTGTGCGCGGAGCACAAAGTTGCCCCTAACCGGCATTTCACACGATATATCCCAAAATGGCAATTTGTGGCTGTGGTAATTAAGGAATGAGAATGATTTCGAGAATTTCGCGCCTGTTTATTATTGCAGCGACAGGTTATTGTCAATATATATATATGATTCTCCAGGGAGCTCTTTCTTCGTGTCTCTAGCATTTATGAGTAATTCTCTGAAGTTGAACAGTCTTTCTTTGTTTTCTCTTCCCGTTTACACAAACGAAGTATGAAACTTCACCGTTTGTGGTCTTCTATGCTCATCTGCTGCAAGGCGTTTTCCGTTCTCACGAGCTTGAGATTCAAGGCTTGGCCGTCATGAAGGCTGGAACTGGATTAAACTCCGTTCAGGCCCCAGCTTCCCGTCGGCCAGTATGGTTCGATGATAACAGCTTCATAGTAGACACGTCGATTGTACACCTTTTGCAATACATACAAAATTATAAGCGGTGGTAGCACATAGCGTAGATATCGTCTCTCGTCGTCATTACTTGTTCAGCTCAGCCTGGCGAGCTTGGAGCTCCTCGCGCGTCTACAATTATTTCATGAGACCCTGGTAAAAACACAAGGAAACGAGACGCACCGCGGGCTGCTCAAGGCTAGCCATGACTTCCGTCGTTGGAATGTGAGGGTCCCGAGCGTGGAACGCCCGCTCGTTGGGGTTGCTCGCGAGCCCGCCAGTCTGCTCCGGCGCTAGGTCCGCAGGGTCGTTGGTTTTCTGTGTGAAACGGACGATTTCAGTACGACGATACGAGCTCGCAGAAACGAATAAACGCACAGCAGGGTGGGGCTGGATGGAGTAGGTGGGCTCCTCGTTCTTCGTAGCGTCAGATTTGCTAGACATCTTCTTGTGTTTCTTGAAGAGGTTGGAGAAGATTGAAGGCATGATTAGGGTATAGAACGAGGGTCTGTGAAATGAAGCCTACCTTTGTGGTCGGTACTTATAGGAAGGTGGGTGTTCAATGCAAGCTATCGATCGATGCGATGACGACTTTGCGCAGCCTTAGCGCAGCTTATCATGACATCATCTGGACGCCGGGCAAGATCCGGCCCGACTGCGGTCAAAGCGTGATCGCGCAATCTCTGGTAGAGCGGAGTTTGTTGAATTGGAAGTTGCGTAAACTCGAAAGCTCCACAATGGAACCTAGTGAGGAATAAAATCTGAATACGCGTCGAAATAATTGTAACTGGCCAAGTAAGTAACCCAAGTCATGCCTCAACGTGTTTTTCACGCACTCAAATCGCCGACGACGCGTGTTTGCACGACGTTTAGCATGTCACATCCTATGTATACGTAGGTACTGCAGGGCTCTTCAGTATCCGTATGCCGTTTGTTTCACTAGCCCAATAACTGTTCTCCAAATAGCCGCTCAGGAACTATCTTTAATTCATGATAGCAGAGTGTGAGCAACCACGCTGTTGCCTTAGTTCCGTGGATAAATGAGAGATGACTTTATCCGCCGGTGGGAGCTGCCAAGTTATTTTACGAACCCGTCAATTGTTCTGTTGAAGGCATGAATGGAAACCTGTTCAGCCACAATGCTTCATATCTGAAGGCCTCTCAGGAACGACTTCTTGTTCGATCATCGACAAGGATTAACATTCTGAGGCCCACTGATCGATGTTCCGAGAGAAGTTCGAACTCGGATTGAGAAAAAAATTGGCCGCAAAATAGCCGGACTGAGCTTCGCTGAAAAAGGCCACAGCATTGAAGCGGCACCGATCGGATTCTGAGAAACTGTCATGAAACGGAGACAACTATGCGGTCGCTCTAAATACACATACTATGAGGTCAGTCGCACGCTGGATGACCGCCGAGAGCCAACACCTCACTTGCTTTTTGGAGCATTTTCAATTCGGAAGGTTCAGCACCTAGCCACATCTAAAATGGATATTTCTGTGAGGATCGAAGAGGATAGCGGCAGCTTTGATTCAGTACAAAAATTCGTAGTGGCTGCAGCGTTTGAGCGCACGCTGTCCGTGCTGAGAATACCCCGCCGGCACCGATCACCATATCTGCAAGATTTCCGCTGAATCGCCAGTAAAAACATTGAAAAACGGGGTTCGAAGAGTCCTCTCAGAGAAGGAGTCGTGAAGTGGGAGGACCAGCAAACCAAACTCCGGGCCGTGAGTCTGCGGATTTTTTCGAGTCTTGCGAAGTTGCCAGGAAGTTGCTGGTTTGTGCAGCCAGATCGATGAACTTGCCAAAAAAGCAAAAGTCAATGGCCAGGTCATTCTTAGAGGCTGGCTTGGGTCACTCACTCGTCACCCACTCGAGTCAGATTCTTTGCCGCAATTCCGAAGGCCATTTTTCAAGGATGAGGTTGCCATTGAAGAGTTCAAACTCCGCTGATTTCTAAAATTAACCGAACACGGTCGCGTGGCACTCAGCTTTTGCGACCACAGTGGACCGTGCCCAATCATCTTTTTCGACATTCAACCGGAATCAACCCTGAGTAACCCTCTGATGTCGAGCTCTAGATTCGCGAATCAACGGTCCCGAAAGGCGAAAGCTGGCTCTTAATCTTCGGGCGGACTGTCCGGCCCTCGATGCAGTCCGCACACCAACCTGAGCAGATGATAGCTCATCATTGCCAGTGATTAGAGCATATGACAGCTACTTTCCCCTCCATAGTGGAGGAGGACGCGGTCCGCCTTTGTCGTGACCAAAGAGATTTTCCGCAACCAAGGACAAGGCTTGGCCTTTAAAATCGCTCGATGGTAGCGAGGCGAGTCCAGCTTGCTTGCTCGGATATACTGCATCATGTTTGCGAATTTCGCAAAGCTTTCGGTCTTGCTTCTCCTCGTTCCCTTCATTTCTGCGTCCCCGACGCCCGTGGAAGTGGAAGAGAGGGCTACCGCCATCGACACCTCGAGCCACTGTGGTGAGTCATGTTTCTGACCATTGCACGGGATTCGCGTTTGATTTCTTATTCCCCCCACCTCCAGGTCAATGGGACACCGTCGTCGCCGGCCCGTACTCACTGCTACTCGACCAATGGGGCCTCTCTGGAGCTTCCTCTGGCTCCGACTGCGCATCCCTCACCTCTCTGTCCGGCACGACTCTGGCCTGGAAGACCACCTGGACCTGGACCGGTTTGTACACTTTCTGCGATTTTTCCAACCAGTAATTCTGAAGACTCCAACAGGCGGCACCGGTGTCAAGAGCTTCACGAATATTAACCTCAACACCGGAATCAACAAGCAGTTATCGGCCATCTCTTCAATGCCTGTAAGGAAAACCCACTCTGCACTTGCTTTCGCTTATTATTCTTTTGTTGACGAACAGACTGTCTGGACTTGGTCGCAAAGTACCAGCTCTGTCGTCGCCGACGTTGCCTACGACTTGTTCACATCCAACTCACCCGGAGGCTCTGCGGTCAACGAAATCATGATTTGGCTCGCCAACTACAATGCTGGGTATCTATTTCTGCCAGCTACCTCCAGTTTCATGGTGGCTTATTCTTGATCTCTTCAGCCCCATCTCGGCCTCCTACAATTCCGCTGGCCAGCCGGTGTTCGTTCTCTCTTTACCCCTTTGAATTTCATTTGACTGTTTGCTGCAGACCAAAAGTGAGCAACTTGTCGTTGGCCGGCCACACTTGGAACCTGTACTTCGGCTCGAACGGCGCAAACAATGTCTACAGCTTCCTCCCCACGAGTGGCACGGTCACCAGTTTCAACACCGATATTAATCTGTTCCTCAAGGTACGTTGAAAATGATAGTATTTTGCTCAGCGCGTTGCTCACGGTGGCTCTTCAGTACTTGACCGCCAACCAGGGCATCAGCACGTCTCAGTATTTGACTACCGCCCAGGTGAGTTTTTTTGTGCTGCTTTATTTGGTCCATTTTAACAGGTCGGATTCCAGGGTGGCACGGAAGCTACATCTGGCTCCGCTACGCTTACCACGTGCGTTGTTTTCCATACGCCATTTCATTCAATGCATGTTGATGGACGGGATTTTATAACAGGACGGCATTCAGCCTTGCTATCAACTAAAATTAAGTTGTATTTAATGAAAATCGACCAATGTTTGCGACTTTTGCCTCAAGCACGTCTAACTGCTCCTCGACTGTTCCCATCCTTCAGCTTAACCCGATGAATCATGAATGTTTAGAAGCGGCCCGGATCGCTAATGATGCAAGTCACAAGGGAATAAGCACTGAGCTTCTGACTTGGTCATGGTGGCCAGGGAGAATCTCTTCTGAAACTTGCGGGCCCGCAACATCTCTTGGAACAACGGCAACGTCTGGAATTGTCGGGAACACGTTGTTCATCAGCTGCCTTTTCTCCCCCTGAGCGCTTCTTGCACCACACGAGCACCTTCTCGTTGTTTGGCGGCCCGATGCACGAGCTACTCGGCCGCCTATATCCATTGCATCCACTGCTCAGTTAAAAGAACGGTCTGCTCAACGCCACCTCCGAACGTGGTTTTCCCATGTTTCTCCGCGTTGCAACCTTCTTGTCGCTGCTACCGATCCTCGCGCTGATTCCCATTGCTGAAGCGCGACCGGAATCATATGCCGTTTGGGCGGCGGATTCCGCAATCGCGCGGGGGCAGGGTAATGGACTATCCAATGGGGTCCCGTTAGACTCGTATGACGACGGCGAATTCCAGGTGCGGTTTTTTTCGGCGATCCTTTTGCTTCACTCATTGACATCCTTGGATACCAATTCAGTGGGCGCTGCGTCTGTTGTACGAGCGAACCGGAAACACGACATACTTCAACTGGATTGAGACGGGGGCTGATAATATCGTCTCCCCGAATGGGACTATCGGGGGCGGTTATAAGTACGTTCAAGTTCAATAATCCACTTCTCGCTGGTATTGAATGAGACTCTAGCTTCACTGCATTTATACAGGATTACCTCAGGTACGTAGCTCAGCGACTTATTGACCTTCCCTGATGCTCAGTAGGCTGGGACCAACTTGGATATATCTGTGTGTTTTCTTGGACATTGAGAAATATGCAAATGTTTTTGACATATTGGCAAAGGTTCCAGGAAACTGGACAAGCGAACCTCAAGACAGCGATAGACACATATCGCAGCCAGTTGAACGGCCAGCCGCGCACCGTGCAGGGACAATTCTGGCACAAGCTTGTGTACTTCAATCAAGGTATGTTTCAAGGTTCCGAATCTTCCTTTGATCATCATTCAGTGTATTATAGGTTGGCTTGACGGGATATACATGGGCGAAGTATTCTATGCCACGTATACGAGTGTGTTCGATGCTAGCAACGCAACTGCCTGGGGTGCGTACGTGTATATTGTGGAATGTTCCACTTGATTCAACTACTGACCAGCCGATATAACGATGCAATTTGAACTCATGTTCGAGAACACAAAACAACTTCCGGGGGCTCCAAATAATACTGGCCTCATGTACCGTCCGTCACTTGTTTCCAACCTGCGTTTAAATATGCTGAGGATCGGCTTGATAGATGGCTATGACTTCAGTCATACGGCTGTCTGGGCGTCCCCCGACCGCGGTCATTCACCGGAAGTGTGGGACCGCGCTCTAGGTTAGTATTCTTACACTATAATTAATTTCTCTTAACCTTCGTTCAAAACAGGCTGGTATGTCATGGCTCTAGTCGACGTCCTCGAACTGGCCCCTCCCAACTCCGGCGCGCTCAAAGCGACGCTCCTGCGCATCCTCAACGTCCTTGCTCCAAATATTCGAGATGCCGCAGACCCCACTTCGGGCGTGTGGTGGCTCGTCATAACGCAGCCTGGACGCGCGCTGAACTATTTTGAGAGCAGTGGGGCTTCGATGTACATATACGCGCTCTTAAAGGCCGTGAGATTAGGATATGTTCAGGATGCGGATGGCAGCATTGTCGCGGCGATGAAGAAGGCTTATAACTACGCTGTAGAAAATTGGGTCATCCCGAATAGCGATGGGACGATGAGTTGGAACAACACCGTCTCTGTTAGTGTATTTATCCTTGAGCCCTTGGCGACGTTGCTGATTTGTTGCGGGTTTTAGGTCGGAAGCTTGGGGTCGACTGGAGATTACGAAGTGAGCCAATTATCATGTCCGATAACGATTGGACTTGAATGCATTCGCGCAGTACTACGTCAGCCAGGTCGTAGATCTCAATGATCTGAAAGGAATTGCAGCATTCGTTTTGGCTAGCCTCGAGTTCGAACAACTTCCTTAGGCGAGTAGGGAGTGGCCGGTTGATTAATCATGCTGAGTGCAACTTAGCATGGGGACTGTAAACACGTCAGACTGTACTGATCCTTATTGAACTGTACCAACCGTAAAATTTCAACCGTCTTCCGGCAATTCCCGGAGCTCAATGATGGCTCAACTATCACTTCCGAACATTTCCGAACCACTCAATATTCAAAGCACGAGCCGCATGATAATTTAAGACTTGTCCGAGACTCTGCTCCGAGACTCTGCTCGACTCTCCTCTTCATTATGTTACGAGCGGCCCGGACCGCGAGTCACAGGGATTGAGCTTCTGGCTTGGTACTCGAGCATGATAATCGCAAAAATCCTCTTTCAAAAATTTCAATCTCATTTCGATCCCTCCAACGGATTGAATAATACACGGGTGGAACTCCTCCGTCCATCGATTACCCGTTTTCTTTGCAACAGAACACAAATGGAATTGCTCTACGCACCATGCTCTAACGGCCCGACGAGCGAAACAGTCGGACCTATACGTGCCATCTTCCTCAAAAATCCTTGGCATCTTCTGCCCATTTAAAAGAACTGGCTGCTTAACTCCACCTTCAGCCTGTCTGTGCCCATGTTTCTCCGTCTCGCATCGCTGTTCCCAATCCTAGCACTACTCCCCATTTCCGAAGCGCGGCCAGCATCGTACGCCGTCTGGGCGGCGGACTCTGGAATCGCGCGCGGACAGGGCAATGGGCTCGCCAACGGACTTCCAACAGTTTCATACGAGCACGGCGAGTTTCAGGTACGTCAAAATTTCTTGGTTGACCTTTCTGCATCGATGCTAATACATCTCGATGCAGTGGGGACTTCGTCTCTTGTACGAGCTCACCGGAAACAAGACATATTTCAACTACATCCAAGCCGGGGTTGACAATATTGTATTCCCGAATGGGACTATACACGGCGACTACAAGTATATTGCATAATTGGTTCATTTGAATTTTTGCTGGCATTAAACCAGAACCTAGCTTCACTGCATTCTCCCAGGACCCAGTCAGGTGAACAGTTCAACCACTCATTTATTGGAGCATTCAATTTGCTAACGACCGGCAGGACGGGCCCAACCTTCATCTATCTGTACGCTTTTACAGCAGGAGGCATTCACTTTAAACATATTTGAGTAGGTACCAGGAAACTGGACAGGCAAAGTACAAAACGGCAGCGGACACGTTCCGGAGTCAGCTCAATGGCCAGCCGCGTACCGCGCAAGGACAATTTTGGCACAAATTGATGTATTTCAACCAAGGTGCCTCCTCGCGACTTCTCACTTGCTCCGCCGCCGAGTTTTTGACTTCGGAGTTCATCCGCAGGGTGGTTAGATGGGATATACATGGGCGAGGTTTTCTACACCGCGTATACGAATGCTTTTGATGCTCATAACACCACTGCATGGGGTACGTATTTTTCAACCATCATTTTTTTCTGTTTTCACTCGACCCATTCCAGCTGATATAACGACGCAATTCAAACTCATGTTCGACAACACGATTCAACTTCCAGGCGCGTCGAATAATACTGGCCTCATGTACCGTCTGTCGTCATTTCCAACACTTGTTTGAATGTGCTCATTTCGGGTCTTTGAACACCAGATGGTTATGACTTCAGCCACACGGCCGTCTGGGCGTCCCCCGACCGCGGTCATTCGCCAGAAGTGTGGGACCGTGCTCTAGGTGCATACTCAGCTGCTACCTGTAAAACAGCATAGATTTGAAATTTACTAGGCTGGTATGCCATGGCTCTCGTCGACGTCCTCGAAATGGCCCCGCCCAACTCCGGCGCGCTGAAATCGACGCTCCTTCGCATCCTTAACGTCCTTGCCCCTCGGATCCGTGACGCCGCGGACCCCGCCTCCGGCGTGTGGTGGCTCGTCATCACGCAGCCTGGGCGCGCGCTGAATTATTTCGAGAGCAGCGGCGCGGCGATGTACATCTATGCGCTCTTGAAGGGCGTGCGATTAAGGTACATTGAGGATAGAGATGGGAGTATTGTCAAGGCGATGAAGAAGGCGTACAATTATGCGGTGGAGAATTGGGTTGTGGACAATGGAGATGGGACGATGAGCTGGAAGAATACGGTTCAGGTTGGTCCGCAAATTTTGTCCTTTGGTGATGTTTCTGACTTGTCCTTTTGGGCTCTAGGTCGGCAGTTTGAGTACGACTGGAGATTTCGATGTGAGTTGAAAATTGTCTGATGATAAGTCTTGGAAACTCATTTTTGGGTTGCACCAGTACTACGTCAGTCAGGTGGTAGACCTCAACGATCTGAAGGGTTTGGCAGCGTTTCTTTTGGCGAGCCTCGAGTTCGAAAAACTTGATAGTTAATTGAGAAGAAGCGGAGAAATCTGTTGTAACTTTCAACCATTTCCTGGGAATCCCCGAACCGAGTCTCATTCAATGACCGAAATCGTTTTTTAAGCGACACTAGCCATTGTGCAGAAATCGAGATAAACCATCCTGATGCCTCCATTTTGTCAGCATCGTTTCAAACGACCGAACAACGGGAAATAAACTCCTTCGAACGCCTTGGCATCGACATTTTCGAAACTCAACCTCTGCCTTCAAGCGGTGCCGTGACTGCCGTCCCTTCGGCCTCGTCTAACATTGGCATATGAAATGAGCCCTGAGCATAATCTGAGGCGTTCATGCGTTCCGCCAGCCAACATGCTACCGAACTCAAGGCCCGGTTTCCGAAATGGCAGACGGGGACGTGATGCATTGGTTTGGATTCATAAATATATTGCTTGTGCAGATGTGGATGGTGATCGGATGTGGGCGGGTAGCTGGGATCCAAAGATACACCTGGGCGTTGAATGACGCATTCCGAACTCGATGGCGGAAAATCGGATGTAGATAGATTAATCATTGTTAGGGCGGGTTACCGAGCGGGCGAACATAAGTCGGGGCGCCACATGAAATTCGGAGGCCTAGAAAAAACTAATTCAGGTCTCTGCGGTGAATAAGGGTAGAATACTGTACAAAAACATACATCTGTTTTTGATGATATCAGTCAGTTGTAGGTCTAGGCCTGGTCGCCAGAAGTACACAAATGCAGGTTTCCAAGGATTTCTAGAAAGTGAACGAGGGTACAAAATGTATTGTCCAAACTTGAGCTCCGTTCACAGTCCGCTGGGCTGATCAGGGGCAGCCAAAGTAGCAGTTCGGAAAACGTCCTCGGAGTGACGGAAACCGAGAACTTCGCTTTTGGGTTTTCTTTCGGGTGCCCGATGGAGTAAACCAGCATTAAACCTCTGTCGTTCTGAGTCCTGATGCCCGCCGTCTAGGCTTGCAACCCGGAATCAGATTTGCTGCGGTCGTCCTACAAGTACGGAGAGCAGCGGATTCCTGGGTTGAATCGCTGAACATTTCGTACGCTCCAAGCACGATGAACGATGCGATTCAGAGGGCGAAGTGCATTCAGCATTCACGATCGCGACGAGCAGCCGATACAAACCCGACGTCACGATAGCCGTCATTGTCGGCACTACTGCGGTGAAGATTGCTATAATTGAGACTGATCCATGTCGTCACGGAGGCGTGCATGTTTGATTCAGATTCTCCGGTTTTGAAGTGGGTCTTTTCTGCGGCCGGTGTGAGACGACGGAGGAGAGGTGACAATTGAGCTCGAGGGACAATGCATATGGATAGATGAATGTGGCAGCGGATTCCAAACTAATTTCGAGTCAATTATTCCGCAAACATTTCGGTGGAGCGGCATCGAGATAACTGGCATGATTTAAAACACGTTTCTTGCACAAGGCTTGTACAAGCAGATTATCCTCAAGCGCATCGCGAGGTGGACAAGGAGTCGGACAAGATGGAAACGAGGCACGTGCTGTTAGGTCATATTTCATTGTGCCTCGATCAGATCTCCGTCCCCGCTTGATTTCTTCCTCCAGAACTTGTCCAGAACCCATGCTGACCCGGCTATTTTGTCTATAGTCTCGTCCTTGCGATGGCCGGTTTCCTTCGCAAAAAGAAACAAGACCTCCCTCCTCCCGTACGCGTCCAAGCGTCCCCTGTAGATACCGCCAATGCTTCACCAATATTTGCCCGGTTTGCAACCACCGCAGTGGTCGATTTTCCCGGCCCAGCGCATCGTATCTGGGCCCATGGCTCTTGCTGGTACCTCTCGCAATGTCCAACCACCGAGAAGTACCAACGGAGCGGGTGTAAATGGTGCAATACAACAGCAGAGGCAAGACGCCAAACCAAGGCAGTCTACTGGACCATCTTACGCGCAGACCAACACTCCAGGCGCTTCCACCTCTTCCGCAGCTTCTGCTTCGATATCCTCTGCACCCTCGTACAGTTCACCCACAAAAAAATAATCGACTTTCCTCTCCTCCAACCCGGACCCAGACGCTGCCGGCTCAGGCTGCAGCAGTGCCCCCTCCAAATCGTCGCTTCTCCCATGTTCCAGGCGCAGACAAGCCCTTGCCGTCGATAGATCCACAGCAGACTTATCCTGATCCGCTGGGAAGTCCACCCCCGCAATCCTCTCTCCCGGCAAGCCGTCGTACTTCTAGGAGTGGAGCAAGCCAGGCTTTGGCTGCGACCCAGAACTTCAACGGACGTGTAATCGGCGTTCCCGTTCAACAGCCGCAGTCGTCTAGCAATGCTGGCCCCAGACCAGACGCGCGCAGCTCTAACCAAACCCATCCAGCAAATACCACCTCTGGAGATCCCTCTCGTTATCCGAACGAGCATGTACGACAGAATCTACGACACAGGCTCTCCAACGCCAGTACCGCTTCGGCAATTCCAGGACCTTCTTCGCCCCCAAGGCACACTGCGCCCGGACAATGGGGTCCCGATGGCCGAGCCCTTCCCTCTGCCGCGCCATCCGCGTACCAGGTGAATCCCGTTCCTTTTTTGAAATTTTCTCTTTCTATATTGCCGTAGCGGCTATGGATGGATCCCGTAATTGCTTCATGATCTTCGCCGCATGAAGCAGCGTCGGGGTTTGACGCCCCGGATCTCGCTCGTCCCGATCCAGCACACGGATTGGCGCTTCCTTGTTTCATCACCTTTCGCGTATGCTTTATTAACACGGCGATGCATTTCTCTGCAGGATCCCGACGCGTCAAACTCAAGATCAAGAGCGGTGAGTCTCGCCGACGTCATCTGTCCCTTTCGTTGGGTTTAATAGGCGATATTTCGTAGGCGGGTATAAATCCTGCACTAGCACCACCCTCACCCCCACCAGAATCCGACACAGATACCAGCACCAATATGGGCGCGACTATCAGCTCGCTCGAGGTGCAGAGCTTCCACCCGGCCAACTCTTTCAAAATCAACACGGGCCTCCTCCCCGCCCAACAGATTACACCCGCGAATCCGAATGTCAGCCCGAGGGCACCCAAGCGGTCGCCATCGGCGCTTGTCAAAGGCAAGCCGCTCATATTCGCGGCGATGGCAACGGTGGAACCCCCCGCTATCGACGAGAAGGCGTCGTTCGACCCGTACGCCAGCAATGCGTACCCCTCACCGCCGCCTCCCGCGGACGCGGTCAAGATGCCGCCGCGGCTTCTGGCGGAGGCGAACGATGACATGTTTGATCTTGGCTTCTCCAAGACGGTGTTCCAGGAGTGGGATCAGCAGCACCAGCGACAGCGGCAATCGTCACAGCCGCAGCCGCCGCATGAGCGCCAAACACCGAAGGTGCAGGGAAATACGTCGCTCCCGAACTTGAATGCCGTCAACCAACCCCAAACGCCGCGTATAATCAATGGTGGTGCCGCACCGTTGCCACCGCAGTCGCCGCCCCCTCCCCCTGTTCAGCTACAGACTCTGCCGCCGCAGCAGCCGCAGACCCCGCAGAGGGTGACCAAGAAGACTAGCAAAAATCAGATGAAGCCGCCTACGCCGATACTGACTTCGCCCTCCTCGCGTCCCACGCTGCTGCCGAATGACCCCCCGACCCCGCATACCCCGCCCACCCCGCGCCTGCTCACTAAGTCGCGCCCGACAACCCCGCAGCGCAAGCTTAGCAGCGCCCCGCTGCAGCAGCTGAGTCCGTCGCTGGCAGGTGGGGATTGGGATGCCGCATCGCGGACGTCGACGCTTATGCTCGACGACGATCCGTTTGCGAAGGTCGATCCTGTACGGATGCTCAAGCCCATGGCATCGCGCGACGGGTTGTCTGCGTCCTCGACGCCGCCCTCAGCCGCCCTGGACATTTCGCCTGCGCCGTCGCCGGCCCCTTCTTACTCGCAATTAGAAGTGACTGCGGACCCGGATCCGGTCACCCCGCGGCAAGAAACCTTCAACACGGGTGAAGTTGAGAACGCCGTTAATACGACACCCCCAAAGAAGTTCCAGCCGCCGTCGCCGGTGACGCCGGAGGAGTACCGCACCGCGCGGACGCGCCGGCGGGGCGACTTCCTCGAGAAGGCGCCGCCGGCCGTTGTGCGCGGCATCGAAGTGCGCGAGACGCGCATTCCCGGGCCGTTCCCGCTCGCCGCGTGCGTGACGAATGCACCCCTACTTTCTGCGCTGCTCGCGTATTTGTCGTTCTACGAGTGGTGTGTGCTCTCCGCCGTGACGAAGGACATTCGGATGCGGCTGGTGGGAACGCCGGACCTGCGCGAGGCGGCGCTGGAGCGGTATTTGCGGACAGTGGGGTATGCGCGGTGGGCGTGGGGCGACGAGGATCCGTTGGAGCTTTCGCTGCTTGTGCGTTCCTTTCCTTTTCTTCCCTTCTCCCCCTCTCCCTTTCCTTGGTTCCATAATGGATGGGATGCTGATGCGGCGGGATAATAGGATCTGCACGACTACATGCGCGGCGTGGGCATCCCGACGCACGAGTACTCACGCGTGGCGAATACGTACGTGCAGTCGTTCAACGTCCCGCCCGCGGCGCGGGACCCGGAGCACCTCACCGCCGCGCGGAACATGACGTCGTCTGCGCGTGCGTATACGCGTGTGGTTCTACGGCTACGGGCGCAAGCGGAGCGCGAGGCGGCCGATGCGGCGGCTGCGAAGGCTGCTGGGCCGCCCGTCCCGTCAAAGAAGCGTATCACGAGCAACGGGTATGCGTCCAACCGGTCGAGTCCGTCCCGGGCGTCGAGTCGCGCTCCGTCGCCGAATTCCGGGTACTCACAGCCCCATGCGTCGGCGCCGGCGACAGGAGGGTCGGGAGCAGCGTTCCGCTCGCCGCTGTTCCACATAAAGCGGGCGCCGCTGTTGAGAGTATTTGTGCCTTCGCCGGACGGGGAATGGCTGTCGGACAAGAGCGTGCTGGAGTGCGAGGCAGAGCTCAAGCGCGCTGGGGTGCTCGGGTTGCTCCGCATGGGTGATGTCGTGTGGGACATTGCGGTCGGCGATGAGGGCAATGTCGGGAGGCTCGTCTGGGACGGCAGCTACCTCATCGTAAGTCAGCGTTGACGGTTAAAACCATCTCACTCACCTTTTGAAACTCGAAGGACCTGGACTATAAATACTCTGCCGTCGGAGATTTACCGCAGTATCTGCCGACCTTAGCGTTCCCGCCATCGTATTTCCATCGGGTTATCCGGACAGGACCGGCATCGACTAATCCTGTTGTGCATATCGACATAGCGCCGTGGGGCCAGGAAATCGCCGCCAACCTGCAGCTCTTGCAGGACCGCGTCCGGACGGAAACGTGAGTCCAGACGCGTTTCTCCAATCTGACTTCGCCCAGCTAACCCGATTATTTGTAGGCCCCAGGGCAACATCCATAACGTAGTCCGTTGGGTGCATCGCTCTTCCTTCGTTATCCGCCCTCCACCCAAGCGCATGTCGATGTCGTCCAGCGGTCGCCGACCTCCGTCTCCCGCACGTATCCCGATACCCGAGTCCGCCGGCTTGTTTGTCGACCCGGCGTGGTACGGCACGATCGTGGTCGAGACGGAGGGCACGAACGAGGCGCTGGCGGACATGCAGGATCGGTGTCCTGGGGCCTTCCCTCCCCGCGCTGGCGGGATTCCGAAGCTGACGAAAGAGCAGAAGGACGCTAAGAAGGTGTTCAAGATTCTCCGGGAGAAGAGGTGCGTTTTACCTTCATGCTACTATTTCGTGTTTCATCCCGTGCTCAACGGCGCCTGCTTCTCTAGTCGCCCAGGCGAGATCTGGATACGGACCGTCGGTCAGAAAGAGCGACTTTTCTGAGCTGGGATGTTGAACGCTGAACGAGCTATTGCTTGCTTTTTGCATTCGCTGTATCGCTAAGTTTTCGTTATTAGTTAATGTTGGAACCACTCTCTTGACCATTCACGCTCAGTACGACATTGTTTATTTCCTCTTACTTTCTATTTAAGTATTACCACCTACATTGTATTTCCTCCACGCATGAAATAGCTATCGATGTTCCGTTAGACGATATCCAGCAGTTCCGGTTCCTACCATTTGTTCCAAGGCTCAAGCGGCGGAAAGGGCATCGTGTCCATCCGACCAGCCGGTTTGGCCCGCGAACGCTGTCTGCCAAATTGAAATTATTGAAACTTTGGTCATCGAACCCCTATCTAAAATGCGCCATCTCGTCACTGTGAGAGTGCGCCGTTGATCTTGTCTGCCGTACGCTAAGCTGCTGTGAGAAGGCTCGCGCCTTCGGTACGGCCGCCCGCCCCAACGCTCCTTCGATGCAGATGCGCACCAATGGTGACTGGGTGGAGGTCAAGATGGTCCGCGACTTCCATGTCGCTCTCCTGTCCGCTGGCGTCTGGGCTGCCCCCGCTGCAACGACCTTCCTTTTGCACCAGGTGGTCGGCGGTCGCTCGTCTATCTTTCTGGATTTTGCTCACTACTACTCTCGGCAGAAACTTCAGGACCTAGATCAGGGGTTGGCAAAAGTCGAAACGGACCTGCTCAATGTTTCTGCATTCTTATACAGCGGTGCCCTCGCCAATAGACTCGGATACCGACCAGCTGTAGGTTGTCCTTCTCTCCTCTAGATTTTGGTCTTGATGCAATGGTGACACAAAAGGATTATGGTCACTGGCAGTGGCCTCAGGACCAGGTCAAGCCCGAGGACGTCAGCGGAGACGGCGCGCCCCGAAACGAAGCTTAGCGAGAGGCTGGTTCACAAGAGATATACTTCTGTTTTCCGAATCCACTAGACAAGGGGAAGAGGAAAGCTTCAGAAGTTTATTGTCGATGACTTTAAGGGACTTGGTTGAACTCGCAGTCGTTTTATACATTCTGGACGAGAAGAGAGGCTGAAAGTGAAACGGGCCTAGCGTAAACCTTATCACAGTCTTATCGTCTCTGCCGCGGCGGCCATCATGCTAGTGGTCGGTTCAAGGTATTTCAGCAATTCCACTTCGCTTCAAAGGCTACCTGCATACCTCGGACGCTGTTGTGCGATGAAAGTCTGCGCTGAGCTAAATTCAGCTTGAACTTGCTATCAAAGTTGTGGCGCCTCGGCCGTCAGTTCTTCAATGGGCGCTTTCTTGACGACTCTCACACGCGTTCAGACTCGGAACCGTCGCCACGCTTGAACCACGCCTCAATACGTGTCGCAACCAGCCCGCGAACTCGGGTCTCACCCTCGCTTGTTACACTGCAATACAAAGGGCCAATACAAAAGGCTTACGCAGTCAAATCTGGCTTCCGCAGCGCGTCGCTTTCCGAAAATGGGGCAGCTATTTTCGTGGTTCAGTAGGGCTCCAGCGAAATCCAGGCTCGCGAGTAAAGATTTGGAGGGCGTCGCGCAGTATATCGCGTCCGGAAAATGTCGGAATATCGTGATCATGTGTGGTGCAGGTGTGTATTTTAGTTTTGATTACGGGGCTGGTGAGGTTCAGTGCGCTGAATATCAATTGAAATCAGGAATTAGCAGAGCGGCGGGGATCCCAGATTTTCGCTCCCAAGATGGTTCGCGCATCCATGAGACTGTATTTGCGCTGATATTATTGTCCAGGCCTCTATGTAAGATTCAGACTTTGTGGGCGACGGACGTCTTTTGACGGCGTTGTCTGACCCCTAGAATATCCTCCGAGAGTCGAACGTCAATGTTCCACGACCTCAAGACATCTTCACGCTGTCATACTTCAAGAAGAATCCGAAACCGTGTAAGCTCCCCAGCTCGTCCAGCGCCAAAATCCACTGACACCCTCCAGTCTATCAAGTAGTCTCCCACCTCTACGGCGGCGCCTACCGCCCCACTCTCACGCATTCCTTCATCCGCCTCCTCGAGACCAAGCGCGTCCTGAACGCCTGCTGGTCGCAGAACGTCGACGACCTCGAGCGTCTCGCGGGTGTCTCATCGTGGCGACTGATTCAAGCGCACGGCTCGCTGGACTCTCAGCGCTGCACGACATGCAATGCGAAGCTGGACGACAGGGCGATGAAGCGCGCTGTGGCGGCGGGCGAGGTGCCCATTTGCCAGAAACGCGGGTGTAAGGGGTTCGTTAAGCCGGACGTAGTGTTTTTCGGGGAGACGGTGAGTCTTCTTGTGCGAGTGTCGACGGCAAGGCTGATTATGTGCCCCAGCTGCCGCTCAAATTCTGGCTCAACCTCCCGTTCATGAAACGCGCCGACCTGCTTATAGTCGTCGGGACGAGCCTCGCCGTCCCTCCGTTCGCCTTCCTCGCTGATATGGTACCGAAGTCGTGTCCCCGCGTCGTATTCAACAAAGAATCCGTGTGGGGAATTGGCGGTCGCGAGAACGATGTGCAGGTTCTTGGGGATTGTGATGAGACGGTTCGACGCTTGGCTCAGCTCATCGGAGGAAATTGGGAAGCTGAACTGGACGCATTGTGGAGGGAAACTGAGCATCATGTTTATCGATACAAGAATAATGTAACTTTGTAGGAATGCTCTGTAAACTGTAGTGCGAATTAAATGAATGTTTCCACTCTTGCCAGAGATGATAGAAATATCGATAATATTAGTCGGCTAATTAAAACGAGATCCTTGAACCTATAGATCGTTCCGCAACTCGTTCCATCGAGGAAGGTCGAAATAGCCGGGCAAATCCTCCCAAATTTTCTCTCTCATTCCAGTCATGACGTCGATATGATGACGCCTACATTGCCCGCAAAGCCAGGCCCACGACTGCCCTGTAATAGACAGAAACGGTCCAAAAGTTTCAAATGAGTTATATACGAGGAGATGGGAAATGAGCGGCTTCCTCGTCCTGCAATTGTTGTCTGTACAGTTCGGGGAAGGAGCAGCCGAAGTCATCCAGCGTTTAAAGCCGTCGTGATCCCATGCCGCCTTCAAAATTTTTTGTATTCCAAGGATGCAAATTCGTTGGTCCTGCAAGGACAACGTGGCAGGAGGATCGCCATCTCTTGAAGGGATGCCGTCAAATATCTCCTCCTTTCAGCCAAGGAAATGGTGTTAGCTACAAGTGAGAGCTATTTTTGAGTCTTACCTTGCTGTGATGGAAAATGGCTCGAAAATATGCGGACGGAAGCATTGTGAACAGATTGTTCTCCCGAGCCAGTGTCAGCATATCAAATACGAGGCCGGGTTGGTCCACGATCGTACGTGGAATATAACGGGTCTCAGCGATGGCGCGCTGGAGGAAGGTTTCGTGTTTTTCCAAGGTGACAGGATGTTCTTCTTGCAGACGCAGCACCGCCGCTTCCAGAAGATTATTGAAATCGTATTTGCGTCCCATGCGAACCATCGCCGCAATGAACGGAAAAGAAAGTTTCTGCTTGTTGAAAATAAGCCTGCAGACATGGGCTGAGTGCCACAAGACCACGTCTACCGGACAATCACACTAACGGATTATACAGCGCGTCCAGGAGGTGCTTGACGTCTTCAAGAGAATCATGTAACTCAATGACAGGGCAACCCTCGATATTGAGTTGGTCCGCTGGCTGAGGAAGGTCTCGCATGTCGCGAAAAAATGTGGAATGCAAGCAGATGACGCCCCAATGAACACGGAACAACGTGGATTCCACTAGGAGAACAACGCTGCCGTCATCGTGCCAGATATCCGAACGCGTCAATTCCTCTTCTGTGCGCTGGCGTTTTGCAGGAGGCGTTTCGAATGTTTGCAACATGGGTTGTAACTCGTAAGAATGCCACTGATTCTGAACATGAGAAGGTTCAACGTTTAATTTTTGAGAGACGAGTTGATTCAAATACCGAAAGCGGCGAACTGGAATTTTTTTAATTTACTTACGGCCACACGTGTGGCCAAGTTTTTGAGCAAGACTGGAAGAGAGCAAGAGGGATACGGATTTGATATATATCAATGCTGGCCGATCTTTGATTCTGCTCTAGGCTTGCTCTAGGCTCGTGTCCAACCTGCCTATGAATAGCAACAATAGCGGCGAGCGCGTTGACGTGGGCCTAATTCTCCTCGCAGACGACGGACAACGACAGCAAGTTGACTGAGCCAGTAGTCCCAAGAATCGCCTTCCCTAGCTCACAGAGGTTTTGTCGCGCAGAACGGGTCCAGTCGTCGGTCGATCTCTTCATGTTCTAGTACTTGTTACCGAGAGACTGAGAATAATCGAGGCTCGAACCCTCTCGAACCAGTAGTGCGCAACAGAGGTTCGGTGACAGCCGATCAAACATGTCATTGTTACATAACTTAGAATTCCACTGTCTCCTACGCAAGTTGAAGGAGACTGGCTTGAGTCTACTAGTACTGAAAATCCGTGTGGGGGATTGGACGTCGCGCGGCCGCGAGTTGAACGATGTGCAGTACCCGGGGGGTGACAGTGAGACGGTTCGGCGCTCTCATGATCAGCTCTGAGCTCATAGGAGGAGATTAGGCTCAGCGACGTCGACGCGTTGACATTGTGCAGAGAAACTGAGAATCATGTCTTTCGATACAAGAATGATGTAGCTCTGTAAGTAGGAATATTTACTGCGTAAAGTGTAGTGTGAATTAACTGAACGTTTCTACTCTTGCTAAGTCGAAAGATATTGATAATTGGCCAAGCAAAACGAGTCCCTTGGGCCTATAAGTCGTTCTTTAACTCGCTCCAGCAAGGAAGGTTAAAATAGCCAGGGAGATTCTCCCAAGTTTTCTCTCTCGTTTCAGCCATGATGTGCATATGATGACGTTCACATTGAGCGCAAAGCCACGACTCTCCTTCAATTGACAGAAAAGGTGCGAAAGCTTCATATGTGGTCTGTACGAGGACATAGGAAATGATTGGCTTTCTCGTCCTGCAACGATTATTGTCTGTACAGTCCGGGGAAGGAGCGGCCGAAGTCATCCAGTATTTGAAGCCGTCGTGATTCCATGCCGCCTTCAAGAATTTTTGTATTCCAAGGATGCAGATTCGTTGGTCCTGAAAGGATAGCGTAACGCGAGGTTCGCCATCCTTTGAAGGAACGCCGTCGAATATCTCCTCCTTACATCCAAGAAAACCGTGTTGACTACAAGTGAAAGTAATTCTCGAGTCTCACCTTGCTGTGATGAAAAATGGCTCGAAAATAGGCGGACGGAAGCAGTGTGAAAAGATTGTTCTCCCGAACCAATGTCAGCATATCAAATACGAGGCCGGGTTGGTCCACGATCGTATGTGGAATATACCGGGATTCGGCGATGGCGCGCTGAAGGAAGGTCTCGTGTTTTTCCAAGGTGACTGGATGTTCTTCTTGCAGACGCTGCATCGCCGCTTCCAGAAGATTTTTGAAATCGTATTTGCGTCCCATGCGAACCATCGCCGCAATGAACGGAAAAGAAAGCTTCTCTTTGTTGAAAACAAGCCTGCAGAAATGGGCTTTAGGGTCGCTAAGTTTAGTGCTTAATGGGACGAACGTATTGTGCAGCGCGTGCAGGAGATGTTCGACATCCTCAAGAGAATCGTGCAACTCAATGACAGGACAACCCTCGATATTGGGCTGGTCGGCTGGCTGAGGGAGGTCTCGCATGTCGCGAAAAAATGTGGAATGCAAGCAGATGACGCCCCAATGAACACGGAATAACGTGGATTCCACTAGGAGAACAACGCTGCCGTCGTCGTGCCAGATATCCGAACGCGTCAATTCCTCTTCTGTGCGCTGGCGTTTGGCGGGAGACGCTTTAGATGTTTGCGACATGGTTCGAGTTGAGGAATTCAATAGTAGTGATTCTGAACACGAGAAGGTTTGAAGCAAAGAATGAATGCAAGAGACAAGCAATAAAGGCGATTGATCGGACGCCAGTTCGGGTAGCAACGATGTGTTGAGAATAAACACACGTCAACGTTGGCCGATCTTTCTCCTCGCCGTCATGGACGACGAGCAGCGACAGCAAGATGACTGGGCCAACAGTCGCAAGAATCGCCTCCCCACATTCACAGAGGTCTTGTCGCGCAGAACGCGTCCTCCTGTTGATCTCTTCATGTTCTAGTACGTTTACTTGGCCTTTATTGCACCCACGCTTATTTTTTCTAGTCTTTTTCTCCAACGCGAGGGAGCAGAAGATATCCTCGACTTCTGGCTAGACGTGCAACAGCACGAAAATCTCTGCAGGGCGTACTTCAAGGACGTTCGCAAATCGGGCCGCACTATCAAAGAAGACTGGCCTCAATATTGGGACTACGCTCGCCGGCGTGGGTCCATCTATGGCACCGTAGTGGGCATGAACCCGGATGCAACGGGAGCTGCGACGAAACGGAGTACGGCGAGCACAAACGAGTTGCTGACCGACCAAGACAAGCGCAATCTCGCGGAGACAGACGAGAAGTACGGTGGAATGTCGACCTCGCCGCGTCCGGTGCAATCAGAGCACACTCGTGTCGCATCGACGTCTCCAGACCCCTACTCAGGGAACCGATCTACCTCGCCGTTTGGCGTCAGTGGTGTCGGTCGCACGCCCACGCTTTTCACCATGAAGCGAGCATCGCGGGCACCAACCATCATCCCGCGCTCAGCCGCTATCACGCGGATGAATCTCATCGCCTCCGCAGAGCGCATATTCTACCGCTACCTCTCCCCCGCCGCCAACACCGTAAACTCGACCGAGAACCACGAGATTTACCTCCCTCCGGCTCTGCGTATCCACTCTTTCCCCCTGACGTCAACACAAGAACCGAAGACCGCTGCGGAGCTGAACCTGATGGCTCAGATTCCTGACATCTTCCATGCGCAAAAGGAATACTGTTTCCGCGCCATGGAGCAGGATGCCTTCCCGCGTTTCCTGCGCGCCAAGGCTTTCGGCAACCTCACCCCCGTTTCCTCCCTCGTGCGCCTCATCGTCGGCCTGCTCACGCTGTGGATAGGCCTTGCCGCCGCTTTCTCGCTGATTTTCCTCGACGTGCATCCGAAGTCGAAGCGGTTTTTCGTGGGTCCCGCGCCTATTCATCAAAATTAGTGCTAATTTTCTTGCAGCTCTTCATCCCCTTCACCATTGCCGTCCTCTGTCTCGTATCACATCAATACGAGCTGGACCCCATCCTCGTCTTCTTCGGGCAGTCGGAGACGACGCCGTTCCGCACCCTCACCATCCGCGAACCATACGTCAAGAAGCTCCTCCTCGGGCGCGCGATCTGGGTCTCCATCCTCGTCGCCGCCTTTGTCGCCGCCCTCACCCTCATCTTCTGGGCCGTGCCCGGTCACAGGCTGTAGCGCGCCCCATCCGCCCTCGCCCCTCGCATCCTTTCACGACCCGACACGATCATACCCATTGCGCTGCTCACCACCCTTCGCGAACTAGCCATCTTGGTTATGTACATATACCATATCATACCTCGCGCGTTTCCTCCTTCCTTCCCTCCAGACACTCGTTAATGGTTTGCTTAACACCTTTTAATCTTTCGTTGCTCATCATTAGTGGTGCGTGCGTACTGCACGGGGAAGTACATTGATTGTATATGTATAGCATGTGGGGAGGTAGTATCATTATGACACGCTTTTGACATGAACGTCCGCGGATTGCATCGAGGATGCAATGGACGCGTAGAACAAATATCGACATATCGTACAGGACTTGTCGGACCTCTGGAACTAATATGATTCGTTTTCATTTCGTTTTAATCTAGCGCTGCCACCCCTCAATTCTCGCGGACGTGTAGAAGGGTTCTTTGGAAGGTAGTCGTACGAGTCGTCGGACCCACTCGAAACCTTTGCTCATTTCCTGATTCTCGCCACCCCCCTTCGCTGACATCCTTACCCTTTGCGCTCCCGCTCTCAGAATCCGTGTCTTTGTGTCTTCGTTATCTGTTTGCTCGTGCCCCTCGCACTCAAGCGCCTCTCCCTCTTCTTCGGCGTTTCCAATGATTTCGTACGGAAGGGTAGAACCAAAATCACTAAAACCATCCTCACGACGAACTGTGCAGTACTTCTCGGATTTCAAGGTTGCTGATGCCCGAGGACCGTCGGATTCCCATAAATATCTATAAACCGACAGGACAGCGGAGACGTAGTAAAATTCCATCAAGTACGGCGGCAGGCGCTCTCTATAAGTCTCGGCGCCTACCGCGTCCTGGTGTTGTGTACATGCAGGTCCTCGAAATCCACCAGGTGCTTGAAGATCAATTGCGTGCGGGGCGTCTTGTTCTTGGCTCGTCTCAGCTCTTGCTTCTGCAGCGCAGCTTGCACGATTGACTCCCTCGTTTTCCGAGCTGTCGAACGATCAATTCTTTGTCTTTCTCGCTCAGGTGGACGGACTTTTGGGGCATCATTGACGAGGGGAAGACGGGTTGGGGGATGTCGCTGTCTTGACGGCCGTTCCCTGGGAAGAACGCTATCTCGCACTCCCGCAGCCGATTGCGGAGGCCACATCCAAGGAGTAACGCATTCCTGACTGAGTCGAGATCCCGGACGGCCCTTCCCGGTCCACGGTAACGAGATTTCTTTGAATCCTTTAGATACTTGGGGCCGGGTTAAAGTTATGAATGACGGATTTCCGAGCCCACATACCTCGTTTCCCTTGGAACTAGGGAGAGGATGTCCCTGGTTGCGTCCTCCCTGCTGCAAACAACACACTTATGGTTGCGCAAGACGACCTTCGGGCGAAAGTCCTTGACGCATTGCTCTCCCTCGCTATCCGAGTCTCAGTGACTCCGTCCACGGAATGAAGAGCTGAGTTCATTGTTATGAAACTGATGGAGAGAAATTTTCTGGTGCTCACTCAGGTGGCCTATGAAGTGGTAATTGGTTGCAATAAAATCCTCGCAATAAATTTCGTCGACCTTGCGGCGAAGAAAACCATTTAACGAGAAACTTGCCCAAAAAGTTTTACTCTTTCGTGAGGGATGATGATAATTTTCTGCGTCTTCCCGTCTAAAGATATCGAGATGGTTATGTTCCGCCTTTTTTGGAGATCCGCCATGGTACTTACTGTCATGCAGTCCAATGTCCGTGAAGGTGGAGGTAACGCGCTTGCCTCAACGCGTATGGGTAGGAGATAAGGAGGGATGTGTTCACGTCGCTCGTCAGATCGTCAGATCGTGCGGCGATGCTGCTGGCAGTGGGCACACGCACCTTGGAGGACATGCTACATGGTGTCTGAGAGTCTGTAAGTTCTTGTAGAACCAAGGGGGGCCACGAACGGTGTAGAATCAGAAAATTATTTATTCACAGTAGCGTAGTAAACGAGTGTGCTTTTGACCAAGGAGTGTGTGCTTCGTTCGCCGCCGCGAAGAATATATGAGCAACCCCGCCCTCGAACATTTTCGACCAGTGCAACACCGGCACCGGTTTGTTGGCCCAACCTGCGTGTAAATGTCCTGTCCGACCCGAGGCGAAAAAAATGCGCCACAGCTGGTTTATATAGCGAAACTCAGCAGATGGAGGAGCCCACTCCCCACCACAATCCCCGCAATGATAGCCCGCCCGAGTTGACTTTCCCGCCGGAAGACAAGCAGATCTGCGGCGCCGGATGTGCTAGTGGCAGCGGGGGGGCTGCTCGTAACTGTGGCGATTGAACTTTGATTATTTTCGCAGGTCGAAATGACCACAGTGCCGTCCGCGGTCGCGTTGAAGTGCGCTGAGATGCAGCTGGACCATCGCATGGTCGTCGAATTGCTGTCAGACAGGCTATCCGCCACCGAACCGGTATCGGCGTAAAAGCTCGAGCCGATGTTGTATCCGCAGGATGCTATGGCGCTGTCTGAGAGCGGTATCCGCACGCCGCCGAAGACGGAGCAACACGCCGACACCGCGTCCTCGGCGTTTGCCCAGCACCCTGTCGCACGATGTTATTATCTTTATTTTGGACTGGCAGGACTGTCACCGAAGCCCACCTGGTGGATTGCTGGGAATAGACGTAGTAGCGTTGGTAGCAGTGGCGTTGCTCATGGTGGTGGTGGTGCCGTCGACGAGGAATGAAGACTATAAGGATGTTGGCAGCGGGGTTAGGGCCGTTAAGCGCGGCTGTGGCCATCGTGTCCTTTATATATACATTGCGGCATCGAAAGTTTCAAGTTGAGGTACAATCACCGAACAATCAATTTGCGCGGGGGACGACCCGGACGATGCGGCAAACCGTTGGCAGCTAGCTGGACAACGGATGAAGAAAAAGGAGCGAGCGAACTCAGACAAACACATTCGCCGCCCAGCAGCCAAGTCAGGCTCGATGAAAGGTGGGGTTGCTCAAGGTTTGCTAGTTGTACAGTATTAGCGAAATGAAACCGGAATCCGGCTGAATTAAGTAATATTGATATTTAGACTGGTCACCCAGGGAGCACTTGAACGCCAGCATGCAGACTGGAGCAACTTTTGAAGTGTCTCTCAGTCTTCAAGATCGCTCGAGAGCAAAGTGGGATGTTGGCGGGAAGAAGCAAGCAGGATGTGGCTGTGCGCAAGCATGACATCATCTTCGACACTGGTACTGTTTTTTCTGTAGATTGGAACAATACGAGAACGTTTGGCCACAGAAAAATGGACAAAGGCCGCAAAGCTCAAGGAGTCAAACGGGCACGAGGACCAATCCACGTTGTCCGAAATGTGCATTGTGGAAATGGCGTTTCAGCGGTTTGTGCGAGCTATTTCAGTGGTCTTTTGGAGCATCACTCGAGCACCAAAACAGGCGCGAGTACAAAACGGGGCGGAGCCTTCCCTCGTCCTGCGGTGCCCATATTCCACTTCTCTCAAGACCGAAAACCAGATGTTCACGAACGTCCAGCCCCCGCGCACATCAAGCGACAAAGAGGCATTTGGCAACAAGAGCCCATACGCGCCGCGCAAGGGCCTGCAGCGCGCCGATAGCCAGAACACACGATACATGAACATGCTCCTGGCGCTCGACGGCATCCCGCGGTTGCACAACATGCTCGCAGCGTTCTTCACCTGGATCCTGCTCGCGGGCTTCGTGCTCCTCCCAGGCACGTTCACGAATCTGCAGAACAAGGGTTCGAACGCCGACGAGAAGGCGGTGATTGATGCCGTGCAGCATGTGCCTTTGTGTGTTTTGCCCAACGTCCGCCACCCAGAGACTTATGTGTGTCCTCAGATTCGTTATTGCGTTCGTGTGCTCTGGAATCGGCGTCCTGGGCATGCTCTGGCTGTGGTGGCGATGGAGCAGAAACTACATCTGGCTGAATAACCGCATCTTCCTGTGCGTAGTTATCTTCGCTACAAGGAATGCTCACGACCACGCAGTCCCGGCACACTGAACTCCCTCGCCGGCATCATCTCCATGCTCGTGAACGTATACAGCGCGCAGCACGGAGAGTTCGTCGAGACGTCGAAGATCACGATCATCGTTACGGTCGTTGCGGCCGTGATTTGTGGGGGACTGACGATGTTCTACAGCATGGTCATGCTCAGGAACGTGAAGGAAGCGCACAACCGCCAAGTTGGGCGCGAGCAAGCGGGGAAGCACGGCGAAGGAATCGTTGTGCGAATGAAGCGAAAGGCGAATGAGATACAGCCTGAAGCAGGAATAGTTTAGGAATAGGAAGGACACCTTGTAATATGACGGACCTTGAATGTATACTCTGCGCTTGGAACAGAAAAAAGGTCAGCACCACGAATAAGTCTATGCGAAACCCATTGAATTATTGAGTTCCTGTACATTTCAGAGCGATACAAAGGTCCAGGGTGAAAGGAGCGGCGTGTCTGCTATGACCCGAGCAGTCCTGCGACCTTCGATTCTACGTCCTGGGCGGATAGATTGTCCAGCTCAACGTGCTTTTCTTCTCCCATTTCTACTCGCTGCTCGTGAGCCAAGTACCGAAGTGCAGAAAGGGAACGCACCAAATCTTGCAAATACACGTGCGGGCGTCCCACTTGCCTCTCTTATGAGCACCGGCAGGTCAGGGTTATGTTGCTTGATTGCGGGATATTTAGAGAGAATGAATTGCCTGCCAGAAGTGCGGAGATGAGGCCATGAATTACAGGAAATCTTCAGGAAATATATTCACCGTGTACCCGCGGACGCGGCGCCGGTCTGCGAGCATAAAATGCGTATTTCTCGCAGTGCAGGTGAAAAGGCTTTGGAGAACGACATCGAGGTATGCCGTCACGCGGGTCACAGGTGTTACTTTCCCGTGCAAGCTTGCCCACCATTAATATTGACCAGAGTCTTTGCATACTGTCATTTCGAATCAGTGCCTTCTTCAGCTGGATCTCGTTCAACGAATTTGGGTGATACATCTGTCCGTGTTGTCTCAAGACTTGCTCAAGACCAACTCAAGACTCAGACTAGTTGACTCCCAGTCAAGCTTCCAGTTTCTGCTCGATTCACGACCGGAAATTGAGTGGCCACGGTGAATAATACGCGCCAAAGCTCCTGGCGACGTTGTCGGCGCGTTATTTCTTGACCATTTCAATTTTTCGGACAAACGACTTGAGAGTTGGACATTCTGGAAGACTACATAGCCTTCAAAGCCGCACTCAATCGATGTCGGCCAAACCTTTCGAAACCTCCCCCTCCGCTATTTTCATGCATTACATCCCCGATAGACGCCCGCTTCATTCCACAGCTCTGAGCAGCACGAGGCCAAGCCCCAACTCGACTTTTCCTTCCTGCATTGTCATCGATGGCCCCCAGCAAGCTTGACAAAAGTCATAAAACCACCTTGAAAACCGCCGAGCGTCTTCGGGAAGAGTGCCAGACGACCTTCGGGTTGAAGGAGTACCTCCGGATCGCCACCGTAGCCGTAGAGGTATGTGCTTCCGCGACACCAGTGAGTTTCCGCCTACTTTTCGGGATCCCAATGCGACTAACCAACGGTCAGGGTACCCGGAAGAAGGTGTCTACACTTGCGCTTCATGCAGTAGAACGAACCGAGACCGTGATCGAAAACAAAGCCTGCATACTAATGTCGCCTCAACGCAAGCATAAATTTGAGAGGTATGTATTGGCCATTTAGACAGGTTGAAGATTTTAATCACCTTTTCAGCACCCTCGACCTGATTCGGCAGCATACCTGAGCGAGGATCAAAGCTGTCGAGACTCGAGCTCTCCGCTGCGAAATTCCTTTGTAAATCAATCGGTCTGAAAGCAGAACTGGATCGGAGCTACAAGGAACTTGTCCATCCGGCTTATCCTCGAGTTTCGCGTTATTCACATTCTTCAGACTTTCGAAGTGCTCGCAGCGTCGCGAAAGGAGTACATTCTCGAAATCGCTACGATCGGTACTCGGGCAGCAAGTGCCATGTGCGACATCCCAGCTCCCGGACTCGGTTTTCTCAAGCGGATTATGGTAATGGCAGTCTTGATATGCGAGATAGCGAAGGTGGATCATGTTATTTTTTCTAGCACTCAAATTATTAACAACCTTTCCCAGACCGTGAATGGGAATCGCGAGGTCGCGCTCGCGCTTGCCCTCCATGCCCAGGATGTCACAAATTCCGTCGTTGAGCGGGCTAATAAATCATTGCACGAACCCGATTCTGTGGCCTCGCTGCGTCTGTACGTTATACCGATATTCTACATTTTGAAATTTTGATCAATTTCTTTGTAGTACCCTTGAAGAAATTCAAGCATTCTTGAAACTGCTTCAGAGTCGAAAGCGGCTTGGATCGTGGATCTTCGCTGCGAAGGACAAGGATCGTTTCACCGAGCTCAACAATGCGCTCGACAGGGCGCTGGCTGTGTTTACCGTATGTCCATAATATCGATGTGGTGGAGGACCTGATTTAATACCGACAATACAGAGCAGCCAAGGTATTAAGCTAACATCCACTATTCGCCACAACACTCAGGAACTCACAACTCTTGTTGCCACGATACATCGCGTTGAGGACGACGTCAAGGGCATTTCCCTTTTTTTCAGTACCCCCGCTTCCTCTTAAAGTACGCTGTGTTGACGCTCATACATCACTTCCTTCCTTCCATTCGTACTTGATTCGTACAGCTCTATACAGCCTTACACGGCCCTTTTAATGTCTTGTCGAGCATAATTTTATCGAGAAACCTGAGCTTGTCGAACAGCCCAGATTGGACAACAATTAGGGATGTTATCGGAAAGTACGAAGTATGAACTCTACTGGTGTCAAGGTCAAACTCGACAGATACGAGCGAGATTCGATACAGAGTCCGTCAAGAGACTGCGTGAACTCGAGCTTGAGTGGTGGAGTGCTATGCCTGCGCAGTCTCAAATATGCGGAGTCGAGTATGTTCATTTCGTCTACGAGACTTCATACATGTCCTCGGATGTGAAGCCATATTCCGAGTATCCATATCCCACTCCAGGATGCACATGTAAAAGCCCTCAAGGGAATCCGTTTGGGGACCGGGTTGGTGCCAGCAGAGGGTGCGAGCGGTGCAACCCTCCTTTATCTCACTGTGCGGAGTGCTCCGGAAGCTTCGAGCAAGGGTAGCGCGTTGCACAAAAACAGACTGTCGCTATTGTGGCGGCGCGGGCACGCGACAGTAACTTTCTGGAGGCGCGGGAAACGCGCCGGAGACAAAAAGGCGTCCAGCGCTGCCCAGTCCAAATTACGATACAACTGGAGATCGAGCTCCAGCGAGGACTCGAGTACTGGCGCCGCCAAAGCACCATATATTCCGCGCATATGAAGTGCCTGGAGGCCATAAAATAGACACAGCATATCGAGGAGGGGAGAGGCCAGCGAGTCGCGACTGTAGTAGTCACAAGTGAGTTCAAGACTCGTAATGTGAGTGAAGGCCGTTATGAATCCTTGGCATAAAAATGCATCCAACTGCGCCTCCGATGCCTCGTGGTCTAAGAAGAGCCCCATTTGAAGTGAGTGGATGTGTCTGCAATGGTGGCGCATCTCCTTTGCGACCTCGTTAAAGCAGCCGTCGTCGTCGTGGAACCAGTTCCTGAAGACATCCAATTTGCGGACGTGCGGCAGGATAGTGCAGTCAGGCGAGAGAAGGAGTGCGCGAAAGGTTCTGATGTTTCTTGGGCGCAGAATACATGTTCTGAAGAGGAGAGATCTGCTGCTGAAGAACCAGGCTCGGCACACCAGCGAACAAGCCTTGAGACAAGCAGAATCCTCGGAATGGTGGACGAGGATCAAGTCCAAGAGTTCGTGGGGGAATTGGGCGACTACGGACATCTCTATTTCGTAGAGTGATGTGAGGATTCTGCCGCGGAAAATTTGTTGAAAACAGAAGACGACACAGCCACAATCTTCAGACCTTCCAAACGAATACCGCGTTCTGGCCCGCACGCATTTACACCGGCCTTTGTCCTGTCCTGCCACAATGCCGCCCATCCAGACGCCGTTCTCCATGCTCTCCTCTCATCTCCTAGCTCTTTTATTTGGGTCGTCCTACGTCGGGTCACTCTAGTCATCACACACAACTAGTGATCCGTTTGGCTTGGCTTCAAGCCACCAAGCCATGAAGCCAAGCCCTTGGCTTCGTAAGCCAAGCCAAGCCAAACAGCTGGCTTGGCGCTGGCTTTGGCTTTGGCTTGAGATGTCTGAAGCCAAAGCCAAGGGCTTGAGCCCTGGCTTCAGAGTACTGTTGGGTACCACTAGTTTATGGCTTCAAGTCAATGTTGAATGATCACAAATGACTGTTCAACATCGAAAATCATGTTCAGTTGTCTTTGCCGACTCTTCAGGTTGGCTGCCATCCGTGGTTCACTACCCATGACATCATCGGAGCGATCAATGTCGGAGTTTGAATATGATGTTCCGAAAGAGTATTTCCGTTCTTAGCACTCCCATCTGCAGATTTTCCAAAACCAAAAGGTATTTTATGCACTAAATAGAAGAAATATGTTCTTTCAAGGATCCTATAGGTCTCTCTGAGGCTGTCAATATAATACCCAAATATCTATGGCAAGCCAGGGCTTGAGCCAAAGCCAAGCCAAGCCAAGCCCTGTCCGCTGGCTTTGGCTTTGGCTTGAGGAAAGTGAAACCAAAGCCAGGTCAAGCCAAGCCAAAGCCCTGGTTTGTAAGCCAAGCCGAGCCAACAGATCACTACACAAAACGCGGGGTTATGCTTTGCAACGCCGAAACCAGACGTGCAGCAGTGTGATGTGGGCTCTTTGAGATTCACCATGCTAGTGCTTAGTGCACACAGGCAGCCTTTAGAGGCGCCACATGTGGCCAGAAGGGCACCGGCACCGCTGTGCTGGGGTGTCCGCCGTTGTATCCCATCGGCGAGGGACGCCTTTACCCCACGCGGGGACCTCCTATTGTACCAAGGCTGTAGAGCAGTTGTACGCATGCTCAGGCTTCGGGACATAGGTAGGAGGAAGGCGTTCCAAGTTCTTGAGCTGGATCTTTAGGTGTCGTGCATAGAGTAAGAGTAAAAGTGAGTAATCTATTTACATCTGTTTAGCTACACTATGTACGACTAGAGATTACAGTAAAGTATATATGCTATAAATGGGCGTGTAGCCTCATTCCTACACTACATTTGTTATACCATGTTACAGAGCCCCCCAACGTGGCTCATGCCCGTTTCATTAGTTGGTCCTTGGGCCCATGTCATCGTTGCCTCCTTCCTGCGTCCATCCTCCAAATTCCCCGATCTCTCTGTCTTCCATCTCCACGTCCTCTCCGTGTTCTTGTTGTACAGCTCCCACGCTCCCAGTAGCCATTGACCCCTGCATTATTGCGTCTGCAAGTTCATCCACACGAGCTAGAGCAGCTTCCGCCTCCTGTTGACGTTGCGTTGCCTCCCTTTTCTGCACCCGAATTTGCCTTAGCAGTTCTATCTCCCGGGCCATTTTCCCGGATCGCTTTCCCTGCATACACCTCTTTTTCTTAGGAGATTCCTTCTTTTCTGCTGGCTCCCTTTCGTCCTTCATTTGATCTTCAGCTGAGTCTACGTCTTCTACCTCGTCCTCGTTGATTCTGTCTCTCAGACTTGTTGACGATTCTGGGTCCCTCAACCGCGCTAGTAACGCGGGAGGGTTTGACGACGTCTCCCAGCCTAGACGTCTTGAGGACGGGCCTGCCTCAGCAGATGGTGTTGGGGAGGACAGGTGTTGTAGCAGCGAAGGGCATGGTGAAGAGGGAGTGGTCAGGCGATGAGGGAGAGGATGGACTACACGCATCGTTGGCTGCTCCAGGATCGCATCCTCGTTCGAGGCGAGCGGTAGCGCCGAAGCGCGCTCTATTCTCAGTCCTCTCAGTGGATTTCGCGGGGCAGTAGGAGGTGCTGGAAGACGCCGGATGGCTTCACGTAGTGCTCTCAGTGCTCGTAGAGGCTCTAGCCCTGCTGGTTGCGCACCGTCGCCAGTATCGATTTCTCCCCTGGTCTCGTCCACGGCAGCATCGGTAGACGCGCCACTGTTTGTTGCCAAGGGTGCTCGTGGCGACGCTGCTTGTGGGATGATCATAGGAGCTTCGATGACAATGGATGGGACAATAGGCGATGGTGTTGGAGGCAGGGGTACAATAGGCGCTGGCGGAGAGACACGTAGGAGGATGGGACCCTCCAGGTTGAGTATAGGCCCCAAGTTCTCGGGATACGGGGGAAAGTCCTCTTCCGTGGTCTCGAGGGTCCAGCAGTCTCGAGTGTACTGGGACGCATCCACGAAAGCCTCCTCCAACGCGAAAACAGCAGTAACTCCTTCGCCCAAGCTAGGTAGTGCCCCAAAAGCTCGAACTCCTTCGGTTGCTGTAGGGAATCGGATCCATACCCTACCTTGAGCGTTTAGTATGGACTCGGGGCGAGCGCGACTACGGGAGAGAACGTCTACTGCGAGATTACAGAACATCAGCGCACTGTACTGCGGATCGACGCCCTGGACAACGACGACATGGGATTGAGGCGCAGAATACGAGGACTCATCCACGATCATGCTGCCATTGTCGCTGTCCTCGTCTGCCGACTCGGTCGACGCTCTCCCCCTTCCCTTTCCCTTTCGCGTTACTCCCACTTGGCTGGGCCCCTTCCTCCTCTCACCTCAGCAACTCTTCCACCTCTGGCATTCTCGCTCTGATCCCCTCGTCTCCTCGCACGGGTTCCATCACCGGGTACATCCAATGCAAAGGGGGCTGCGGCATGGCATTCTGCTCCCCGCCCATGAAGAAAGGGAAGCGTGGCACTGGAGCACCAAATCGTTCCTCGTGCAGAACTCCCCCTGGCAGGTCGACCCCCCCCGAAATACAGTCTTCGCACCTGCTGACAATCGTACCAGACGCGTCTGGCGTGTGGGCGATTGTTACAACCCCGATGCATCCAGGCGGGTGAGCCGTTGAGCTCATCTAGTTCCCAGTTGGACCATTTTCCCTTCTTCTTCGCCAGGATTGGCAGGGGCACTACCCAAGGCACGCGTTCTGGGTCTAGTGTCCTCGTTTCCACTGCTGGCGCTGCGTAACAATTCGCTGCAGCCCGTGGTGGTTCCCCGGGTAGGTAGGCGGGTGGTAGTGGTGGGCTGGTACGTCCTACTTTGTTTCGGCCGCCGCCAGGGCTCACAACGGATTTGGGAGTGGTACTTCGCTCTGTTGGCCGTCGGGCTGGAGTGGAAGGCCTCGCCCACTCCCTCTCTTCCCCGGGTAAGTCTACAGCTGTTGTCAGGTCTTCCTCCCTCGAGTTCCCTTCTGACCCGGGCCGCGAGAGTAACTGTTCCAGGTACAGGGACGACGATCGCACTGGATCCTGGCTTCCCATCTCAGTCATCGGATCAGCAGCGATATTGTCGATGGAAGGTAGATGTCTTTGAGAGGGCTCCCCATCCGCGATCACTTGGTAGGGACTCCGGATTACTGTCGCCTCTAGCTCCATGCCTGTGACAAAGTCATGGTAGGCCAGAGTGTCGAAGCGAAGTTCGTCCCTGGTTAATTCACCATATGAGTACTCGTGCGTGATGAAACAAGGAATCCTGGCTCTCAGGTAGAGCAATACTTCCCTCTCTCCCATGCCATTAACCCATAGACCGATGTACATGTCGTCGGCTTCTGGCATGTCCGTCCCGCGCAATTCTTCCAACGTCAATGTCGCCGAACCCAACAGCACCTCTACCATTCGCAACCATCCTTCCTGTTCCCTCAATCCCCTTTGTACCATAACCCCCACATCCACGGCTTCGTCTAATGTATGCAGCCCAGCGAGAGTGCTAATGGCTGCTAGCCCCGTGTAGGAAGGGCGCATGCACATTAGGGGCAATTCAGGATGCAGTGGTGGCTGGATGTTAGCAATGCGGCGGTCGAGATCCGAATGAAGGGTTGACAACCACGCGAGGAACATCGGGTTGAATTCTCCCCGTCCCGGGCAACCGGAGTCTGGGATCTAGTTCGCCAATATGGAGTTGTAGGCTGCATACATGTAATCTCCCCTTCCCACCATGCTTGCTCGCCTCATGAACAGCCAGTGTTCAGTCCCCCTCAAGGGATACTGCGGGGCGAACAGGCAGTCATGTCGGCCTAGGTGACCGTCGACGCAGGGTCTTCACCATCGTTTTTACTGCCATCCAGGCGACATGATTCTGTGCCAGTGTTCGACACATGAACTCTTGGATTCATTATCTTGAATTCATGCCACTCGTAAAGTACTTTGGATTCATTTACATGACCAGCGCCAATTCGTTTACTAGTTTTACATGTAAAGTTGGGCAATATATTCGCATTCATCAATTTATGTCAAAGTCCTACAAATTCCTCTCATGTACTCGAGAAAATCGATAGGACCGATTAAATAAATAACGTAGACAATTCGTGTAAGCAGTCAGAAATTCGTGCAAGTCAGAAAATAAAATAAAAACGGGTCCATTCAAGCCAAGCTCCCCTCGACACCTTCTATAACCCACACCACGTCGTGAATGGAGTCCTCCCAGCGCTTCCTTTGATCCTCTGTTCCCATTCTCACAGCTACGCCCCAGAAATACAGCACCGCCACCGTGCTGACCAGTCCATTAACCTCCGTAGCGGCCAAAGAACCCCAGTCCCAATTGTTATCATATGCTGCCTCGATGCGCCATTTCCCACTGTCGTCCTTCCTTCTCCACTCCGGCTGGAGCTCGCCCCACCACACGTCCCACTCGTCAGCAAATGTGGAGACGTCCCATATGACTACTGGTGTCTTGGTTTTCATGCCGCGGCCACCTTTGATCCACTCGCCTATGATCTTCGGGCACGTCTTTCCCCCGGGAAGGCGCTTGATAGTGACGGGCTCGTAGTGTGCCGCGGCCTCCAGGTGCACAAGACCGGCGAGGACAGAGGCAAAATGGCAGCCCAATTTGATTTTGGTGAGATCTGCGACCGAGTCGCGCAGCCTTGCCTGTGCGCCCTTCAGGACCGCTACCGGCACGCTCGGGAGTGGCTGCAGCGTGACAAGCGCCGCCAGAGCCGCTGCTGACGGGGGAGGCGCTCCGAGCGGTGTCGGCAAAGGAGGGGCGTCCACCGCGGTCAAAGGGTCGCTGCCTCGAGGAACAGCCGGCAGCGCACTCGCAGTGGTGGGTGGAGCCGTGGTTTGGGGAACGACAGACGGCGCATTGGTGGTGCTTGATGGAGCGCTGTTCATGGTGCCGAGGGGCGGCGTCTCTGAAGGGAGGCATTGGGGGTCAAGGGATGCACTCGCCGATGCCTGCGTTGGCGGGCGTCGCTGCCTCCTCCTGCACAGAAATGGAGGTGGAGGTACTGGTAGTCGGTGTCGTGGAAGACGCGCCCTGCACGCCTGTTGTCGGCACAGACGCATGTACACCTGCAGCGGCGGTGATGGGAGGGACGGGCTCGGGTGCGGGTGCCGTTGTTGCTGTAGTTGTAGTCAAGGTGTCTGTCGAAGCCTCGTTGGCGTGGAGGCGCGTCGATCTCCACGCGCGCGTCAAAGGCGGGGTGCTGCTTGTCCCCCGCATCCTCCTTTCCGTCACCCCGTTTCTTCTTCCTGCGCCTGGTCGTATTCCCTTCCTTCCCTTCCTCCGCGTCCTCCTCCTCGTTATCTGAGTCTCTCCCGCGTTTTTTGCCCTTCGCACCCCTGTTCTTCCCAGCTGCAACGTTGGTGTCCGCTCCCTTCTCCCTCCGTCGTCTTTTTTTGCCCTATCGTCCGCACTGTCCCCAGACTCCTCGCGCGGTTTCACGCCCATTTTCTTGGCCTTCGCAGACACCTTCCCTTCCGTTGTGCCGACCACTGCGCCCGCCTTACCCTGCCCACTCTTCGCTGTGCGACTTTTGTTTCTTTTTCTTGGCTGCAACAGCCTCGGGATCGTCCGAGTCTGCATTCGAGTCCTCAGACGAGCTCTCCGAGTTGGAAGATGAGCTGCCTTCGTTGTCGCCTACATCCTCTGGTGCAGGATCAATCGTGTACTTGGCCCCGGCCAGCAGATCGTCTGGTAGGGAAGCTTCTTCCTGGTCCTGTTTGTCTGGAAGACACGGGTTAATGATAATTGTACCTCTAAATCGTTCGTGGTTACGTACTGAAGGCAATCCCTAAGTACTCCTTCATGAGGTCGAGTACCAACGTCCAACGTTCCTTCGCCCAGTCAGGGAAATGTGCAGCTCTGTTCCTGGTTCGACCGTACGACACACTGCGTGTATTTGTTGTTAATAAATAAAAAGAAATATGACACACGCGCGCGACTTACAAAACAGTCCGTAATTTGCCCCCGCAGTTGGGAATGGGTCCTCCCATCAAGATGGTCGAATGCAGGCTGGTACGTTCGTATATACCCTGCAGAATCGGGCTGAGAAATGCTCCAACACGGTTGATGCACCTTTGGACGTTATTTAGACTTTGTATTGAGCAGAAGAAAGAGTCACCTACGCTTGGTGATCCTCAGGGGCCTTTGAGGGAGCCTTCTTGAGATCCTCGTCAAACTTCTTGCGCACTTCGGCTGCTTCCTCCTCCTTCGCACGAGTCGCGTATTCCTTTTGCTCCTCCTCAGGAAGTGCAGTGAACACTTCCCGAGCCACTTTGGCTCTAAACGGACCATCGGGCTCCTTCTTCATTTGCAGGTTGCTCCCTTCCCCCACGCTCTCCGCCCAATGTTCAGCCACCACAGGAGCGACAAGTGTTTGGTATTTTTTCGTGCCTGAATTGTTGGTACGCCTGGCAGGCTTTAGGTGGTGCGCTGAGCCCAGAAAGTTTTGTGAGGAGGATTGTCCATGGGTCTTTACAAGGGTTGAGACGAGTGCGCAAGAGTTTACGAAGGCAGTGGATGCGGTATTTGAGCCAGCGGCGGATGTGCTGAATTAGGCGTATAAGCGTTACTGTCATGATCCCGTGAACACATAACGCGATCACTCACCGCATTCAAGGCTGAAATCCGTGCGCGTTTAGCAATCTCGTCCTCCTCAGACAGTTCCTCCTCAATCTCCTCTGCAAGCGGGTCGTAGTCGGGAAGTGGGAGCGTCGGCTCCTCGTGATCTGCCAAACGCCAGTCAACTTTGGCATGGAACTCATTACAGATCTTTTGAAGGCAGTCCCGCTCGGCGCGCCACCCCCGCTCCAGGGGCGTCTCCGTAGGCTTCAATGTGAGGGGCCAGGATATTGGTCTCCTGTATACCCTCTGCCCGCAGTCGAAGATTTTTGCGGCTCTCCTTGGGTACTCGCTTGCGTTTCTTCTGGCTAGGCATCGTTCCACTCTGCTCTGCTCTGCACAAATAATTATTCCAACCACGACGAGAGGTACTGGCCATCTACATACCTTCAAGCCCTGGAGGTCCTTTTTGTGTTTGTGCGAAACGTATGTATGTGACTGTTTCCAAGGACGGAATTTCTTTGATGTTATTTCTTCCCAGCTCTTTCCTTATATCTCCTCCCAGCTGCATCGTCACGCAGACCGAGATAAGTAAGGCACCAGCACATGGTCCTGGCGGAGTTTGAAACCTGCCCTATAAGATCCACTCTTGCTTCTTCAATCGCCCACCTTGTGATCTTCTTACACCAACATCCCAGTGCAATGACTGATAACAACCAGCGAGCACGTGCTCCTGCAGCCCACATTGCGGGAGTGAGTCTGTCGACTGGCCCCGACACGTCCTCCCGCCGCACTCCCCACCCCCCGAGGTTTGCTTTTCTATGTCACTCACCACTGTGTCGTTAAATTTCATGTTTCAGTTAATGCTGCCCTTCTGGAGCTTGATGAGGCTGTCTCCATCGTCAACGCCGCGGTTTCCTCTCTCCCAGACGTTCCTCTGGGCTTGTGTACGTTTTTTTCTAGTTTTCCTGCTAGCAAAGAGTTCGGCTGACGTTGATCTATCCAATGTAGTTGACACCACGCTTGCTGACCTCTCTGGCAGCCTTATCACCTTGAACCTCGCAGTGTCCGATCTCTCAGATGAGGTCTCTGTTGCGTTCTCCGTGAATGGTATGTCCCAGTTCACAATTTGATCGCACTCAATTTACTCTTCCTTCCTCTCAGCAGCGTCGTCCCCTGCGGTGTCTGGCCCCGCTTCGGCAAGTGCTACTCCTGCCCCCGACCCTGCAGCTGCTGCTCCTGCCAGTGGCACTGCGGCCGCTCCTGCCACAGCGACGGGTGCGACCACTACCCCTGCCACCAACAACGGCCTCTTTCACACCACTGGCCCGTGGATCGCCGGTCACCTTTATTCCGTCGTGTCCCTCGCTCCACTTGCCGCTGTGCCCGACAACCACGAGAAGTGGTTCATGATTATGCGGGGGCAGTACGTCGGTCTTAGCACCAATTCAGCCATCTCCCTCAATGCGGTCACGGGTATCGCCGGCGGCCTCAGCGACCGTTGCACCACCCAGGCAGACGCCCTCCAGCATTTCAATGCCGCTCTCACTGTGAATGCCGTTGCCGTACTTACTTGAGTCTGTTCGTCTTCCCCTGTGTAGTCACGTAGTGTACTCCAAATTGTGTTCATGTGTTATGGCGTATCTAAATGCATACTTTGTGTCGTCTGTTTTGTCTCCCCTTGCGCCTTCGTGCTCCCTAAGCGCAAGCAAAACCACCTCCTCGCTGCTCTGTCTCAGAGCTCCTCGAAGTCATATCCCAATTGGGAAGTGATCACATGATAACGTCACTGCTTCCCAATCAAGATGCACTCGTCTCGATTTTGCACCATTCTCGCTAGGAACCCGGCTCTCCGCGTATAAAAGTATTTTTCACTGAAAAATATAAGGTTGAGGTGTGCATGGTAAGGTCATGAACAAGCATGTTAAGGTTGTGAACAAGTACCAGGTTGAGCACAAAGGTTGAGGATGAGTACCAGGTTGAGTATACAAGTTGAGGTTCAGAACGAGACATGTGACATTCAGGACGAAACTGGTCAAGTTGTGTTCTGAGAATGACAACTCACATGTTATATAATTTTTGATGAAAATGCTATCATTTCTCCTTTTTAGGCAACTTTCCCATTGGGAATACTAACACTTTTCTTCAAAAAAGGAAATTTTGCAGAAATATCACTATCTTATTTGGCCATTTTACATGATCTAACTTTACAAAGCCAATGTCCAATGTGCTTTCAGAAGTATAAGAGTGTTTTTAAGCCCAAACTATACATTAATACAGTGATAAATACCTGAACTGCTGGAGTACCTATTAAAACATGATATCTTAGCTATAGTGTTATATCTACCTGTTCCAAACACATCATATTGTCTATCATAGTATTTAGAATATTCTCAAAACCTTGTACCAGGGGTAGCAGCAATCTTTTGACTACATCAGAAACTTATACCTATTCCTATTACTAGCTATTCAAGTATCTAAAGAGGTGTATTAATATTCAATTCTATATCAATCTTTTCTGAGCAGATATACTTCCTCTACTTTCTCACAGATTGAAGATTATAGTTAATCAAGTTTGGAATGTATTTTTCATTGTAGTAGTGAGTAAAGTATTGGCTTTAAGTCAGTCAAACTATTGACTCCACTCAGTAAAGGATTGACCCCATGTCAGTAGTATTGTCTGTATTGACTTAAGTCAGTAGCATTGATTTATTGACTTCAAGTTAATAGTATTGACTCCAAGTCAGTACAGTATTGACTTCAAGTTAATAGTATTGACTCCAAGTCAGTACAGTATTGACTTCAAATCAGTGAAGTATTGGTTTCAAGTCAATAGAAACAATCCATTGACTTCATGTCAAATTCAGCTAACAACTAACCTGATTGACTAAAGTCAGATTTCAGTGACCTCAAGTCAATAGTCCCAACTTTGAGCCACTACCAACTTGAAGTCAGTAAAATATTGACTTCACTGACTGAAGCCTTCTGTGAAGGATTGATTTACTCCATTGACTTCAAGTCAATACAGTGTTGGCTTTACTATCAATCTGGTACAATAGTCAGTAATATAAGGTTTTATTGCTGATGATGGGTTGTACAACAACCGATATCTGATATCAGACCAGACCAAAGAAGTGCCAGCAAAGATGCCAGGCCACACAGACCAAGCAAGCCCCACTCAGCTGATAGCCGGTCAGCGCTCTGCACCAACCCATGACAAGGTTAGGCTTTACTACTAGGTCAAATCAACTTGCAGTCAAGAACGTAAAGATTTCTTACTGATCGCAGTCATATTAACTTGCAGTGTATGGAGAAAATACAACAGGTCACGTCTAATGCTGAGACTGTTTCTGGTTTATGGTGTTTGTTTCAGTCATGATTAAATTTCCATCTCACTCAGACAGACAGGTATGGTAGCAAAGATTTTTAAATCACTAACAATTGGCAGCAATAATTTCTGGCTGATATTAGATTGGATTGATTTTTGGCACATAGCAAGCTAGTTATATATAGTTTCCATGTTGATAGTAGGCCAGCTTCACTAATTGTGGCTTTCATAATCAATTTTTTCTACTTTAAAGACAATATTTTGTATTTTACAGCTCAACAAAACATGCAATAACAAAACTCTCTATACAATGAGATTCATATTGAAGTGGACTGAAACTTGGATTTCAAGTCTATTTTTAGCCAAAAGGCTCTTCAGTAATCAAAATTTGCATTTGTACAAGTACTTTTCATTTTGTGATATAACAAAGCATCTGATAGAAAAAACTTTCTATACAGTGAGATTCATTTCAAGGAGGGGTACAACTTTGGTTTGGGTCCATTTTAGCCAATTATCTTTCCCTAAAGACCTGGGCCAAATTAGTAGTCTAGTATAACACAACTTTCTATACAGCTAGTATCATCTTGATATGCTCTAGAACATTGGTTTGTCCATTTTTAAACCTATTTCCTTCTTTGGGTTGCCACAGTGTGCAGGGAGGGGTTCACCAAGTGCCAAAGCTATGGAAAGTTATTCAACAAGTAGTGAGACTTGGCCCTTTGTCTTAGAATTTGAAAAATATATGAAAAGTATCTATATAATTATTGCAGCTAACTATAGACCACCCAAACCACCAATAACCAATGGCAGGATTACACAGAAGACTCTACAGTAGTTGTAGGTGTTCATTGGGCTTTATAGGTGCAAGATCTGATAGTTTGACCTGCAATTCTGCATATAATCATATTTTTTTTTGATGATAACACTGTATCAGGTGCTGTAATATATGGTATAGTGCTGTAAACATTTTGAAAGGACATTGAATGTAAGCCTTAGCAAGTTGGATCATTCAAAATAGCCAAATACTAAGGAAGATACTGAAATATTGATAAAATTTCCTTTTTTAGATAGAAGTGTTAGTGTCCCAAAAAGAAATGACCATCAGCTATCAACTCAAGACACTTGTGAGAAAGAATGCCTTCCAAATTAGGACATCTGCTGTCAATCATCAGGACTTTCGTTCTCAACCTCAGTAAATCATGTGATCTCGTTCTTCAACCTCAACCTCAGACTTCAACCTCAACTTGAAAATAATGCTAAAACCTGCAACTTCAACCTGGAAAAATATGACAAACTAGGACCTCAGCTATGCAAAACCTTGTTCTCAACCTTCATTCTCAACTGTATATTTTTCAGTGATAAATAAGGTCATAGTTGTGGGATCCCCTTCGCATAGACCCGAATTTGGCTTGTGACCGGAGGTTTTTATTTCTTCCCAGAAGCCTCGCCTCCTAGGCAAACTGAGATCATCACAATTTTGCCATGATCGGACGACCTTCGCTTTTTCAGTTCTGCCTACCTTCATTCGGATTGCATGTTAACTCTCTTCTATAAAAGTATTTTTCGCTGAAAAATATAAGGTTGAGGTTTTTGATAAAAGGTTGAGAACGAGTGCCAGGTTGAGCATAGAGGTTGAGAACGTATAGCAGGTTGAGCTTGCAGAACGAGTGATTTTAGGAGGTTAACTAGACAGATCTGAGGTCCAGAATGACATACAAGACTATATATGTCAAGTCACAAAGTTGTAGGGTGAGGTTGAGAACGAGTCATGTGACCTGAACAATAAGAGTTGTCAGGTTGAGGACGAAACATGTGACATTCTATGTTGAGAACGACATCTCAGATATTTTTGAAATTTTGGCATTCCATCATGATCAGGCCATCATTGAACATGATAATACCATCATTAGATACCAGCAAAACTATAATATTCCAGCCAATCACCTGAATTGTTTATAATGGACCATTATTAATTATCATCTGACCATCAATATTTGATATGTTCATGATCTCTTATCATTTGTTTGTGATCGGCCATCATCCTTTGAAGAAACACATGTTCCAATGTAGATATGCATGACAAATCTACTGCATTATAAAATATGGCTCAAGACCATAGAATGAAACAAGATAATGCAGCTGAAAACAGAATTTAAAATACATCAGGATACAATACACGAACATGAGCAAGTGCCTGAGTCCATAACAATATGATATTCTCATCCTCTGCTCTCTCTATAAGCTCTGAAAAAGAATTATACAAATTAGCAACTTCGGCTTCTGTCAAAGTACCCATTGGAGGTTGAACATCCACATGACTAAGATCAGGGGGGGGCCAGTATGGCCAATCCAGGAGCTTGAACCCTCGGTGGTCAGATTGTTTTGAGCCTGCGAATGAAGCACACCATCCTCTTGGAGTCCCTGCCAATCAATTCCATATACCTCCAGTTCTTCTTCATCAAGGTCTTCTTCATCTGGTGGGAGCTGATCTCCACGAACACCATTGACAAACATGTCGAAGACGAACATGTCAGTGGGGGAGCGATTGGGGGAGTTACGCATCTGGATGCGATGCTGGTTCCAACTCTCCGCAAAGGAGGTGAGCTGAGAGTTGATAGTACCCAGGAAAAGAAAATGCAGAAGCCATATATGGGCATCATTATTGATATCCAGCCCATGCCAAATCTCTAGCCCAGTGAAATGATCTGCCCAAGTAGCACCAACCTGGGCAGTGACATCAACTCAGAGTCGCTCAATGCGAACATTGTGAACACTTCTAAAAATAATAAATGAGAAAAAGGACCAACATCAGCAAAATGTCTCCACCTTCCCCAGATATAAGACCCTTGATGGACTCCATGGTGTGTTTCCATCCAGGCAGCAACATAAAGATTTTCAGCACCATGATCACCTCGAACCCTAGACGGAACTCCATATACTCGACTTGCATCAAGAAAGAGCTCCAGGACAGTGTCTGCGGTATTGTTATCCCTTGCACGCAGGCCAACTATAAGGCGTGAATATCCATCAATAAAGCCATGAATTACAATCCCCCATCGAATCAGGCCTGATCACATGTATAAATATCTGGTAAAGAAAATAAGGTGCAACTGACCGTGTTGTCCATCATGATGCCAAAGGGAGTTGGGACCCAGCACATGGTACTCACGACGACGAATCCGAATGCGCCCGAAGATCCGTTGCACAGGATCGATGCGAAGGAGAGACTGACGCAGCCTTTCCATCGGAACATGATGACCGAGGCGACGAAGCATCCCATTAAGCATGCTAAGACCTGCACGCCGATAATGGGTCCGCAAACGAAGCAGAAGCATATCCAAGTCACCATCAGGCAGACCACTCTGCTTGACAATAACATGGCAGCTGACTGGCTGGACAGGACCTGCTACAGAGCCTATAGCAAAGAACACAATCAGATTGAGTAGACTGAAATATAAACCGAGCAACCTGCCAGAGCCATGTGGCAGAACGAGAGAAAGGTGTGACTGATAAAGTCACAACCAGTCACAGATCTTCGCTCCTACTATGGATCTCTCGCAACTTCCACAGCTCTACCCATTTGCTCAGGGCATACTACTTAATGCATTTTGGACACATTACCATCGATTTGTAGCTGCAGTCCAAGATGTTGTTGGTAGCCATTCTGATGCGATTGTGATCTCTCGGCTCGGAGATGATCTTGATATATTTGCAGACATGGTTGCTGAGGCGAGTATTCAGGCTTTGGAGGAAAAAGTAGTTTAACAAGAGCCCAGAATGAAGTGGTTTTTGGTCCTGAAGAATTTGCAGTTCTCCAAACCAGTTTGGCTATGATGCGATTGGATCTTCGCTTGGTGTACCAGGAAGCTGTTGATGAATCTCATCATGGGAGACCAGTTCTTGTTGAGATCATTCCTTCGGAAGGACCAGGTCGACCCCATATTTACATTGATCCTGATTTCCTCCGATGGGCCTATGGCCAACGATCTACTGCAAGCATTAGCAGATTCCTTGGGGTTGGCCGAGCTACTGTTCGAAATGCTCTTATCGCACATGGCATTGCTCAGCCTCAGCAAAGTCCTTTCCAACCTACAACCACCAATACTCATGATGAAGGCGATAATATTCTTGATCCCAACCTGCCTATCCCATCGGCTGGAGAGTTTCCTCCTGAGGTTGAAGAGCTTGCTACTCCTTCCCAGCCAACTATCTCATTCACTGGACCTGTATCCAATATCTCTGATATCACTCGTATGTTTACGAGGATTTCTTTTCCCTCGCTATTGCTGGTTGAACGAGCAAAGTCACTGTGTACCACAGTCTTTCCATTGATAACTTCCCTTCGTTCACACTTCAACCATCTTGCTGCAGTTCGCAGTATCAATCTCGACTTCGACAATCTCTGCACTGGTGCAAGGGACACACCCTCTCATCGTGAACACCATGGTCGTAACCATGAGAGCTCCTGGATTTGCTGAAGATACATATAGGGATCCATCAAATGGGTTCAGGGAGCTTGGTCCTTACTTGAGCCTATCATCGGTGGTCCCATCGCTCGAGTTCGATGATTCAGCAGATGTACCAGCTGCTGCTGCTATTGGACCAGGAGCTACCGAATACTTTGCGATGTGGTCTGCAATGTCGGTTACACCCCAGTCCCATTTCATCTTGATATTCATGATCACCGAAACTCCACTCCTTCTCTCGCTTTTGCTTCCAAGCGAACATGACATGCTCTCTGAATCCTATGAACCTTTCATCGACTTCTTGCCTGTCTCACACGAGACTGGACTTGAAACTCAAGTGTTCTCGTCTTCTCGCTCCTCCTCATCTTCAGTTTCGGCTTCACCTGCTCGGTCATTGCATCGGCAATCTCGCAGCTCCTCTCCATACTCTGCTCCCCCGAAGTTCCCTGTGGCTGATGCTGTCCTTGCAGTGGCTCGAGCCAAAATCCCTGATTTTGATAGCTTGCAGTCGAAAGCCAAATCGATCGGGAAAGGGAACAAGTCGACTCCACTTGCTTCCCTGGGTCGCTGCTACTCTGCCATGGAACAGATCCTGGTGCAGCTGGGATTTGACCCCCAAAATCCCAGGTCTTCGAAGCCATTATCATTTACACTTGATGGGAAAACAGTTGAGTTCACTGCTGAGGCTGTTTTTCGACTGCTGTCGCTGGTCCAGTGGGACTTTCAACACGAAACGAAAGCGATACAACCTTGCAAAGTCCATCACTCATCATGAGTGGAAAGAAATCGGCTCAGGTCACTTCAATTATCTTTTCACTCCCACTTGCTAATACGAAAACCCAGAGGATCACGACACAACTGAAATACACCAAATATTCCTCGGCATTAAATTTTTGTGGGGAGAGAATGGCCTCTTTACCCTGCTCGATATTCCTTTGCCCTCTTCAGAGGCAGAGGGCAGTGAGAAATTCGCTGCCAATCTTCGACAAGCACACCTAGACAAGTGTGAGTTGCTGATCAATAAATATACCCAAGGTATGTATTCTTCACTTGTATTTTGCCTCCCCTTTGCTTACCAGGACATTGCAGTGGTTTCGTCCACTCAGCACATCTCTGACAAGAATACTGCTTTGCCAACCTAATCTCACTATACATCTTTGCTAACTAGATAACACCTGCTCTCGCTCAGACATCATGATTCTACTGTATATTCTCACTAACTAGAACACACTCACTCTCGGACGATGGTTGCTATTGTATATTTCGACCAAGTAATATACCCTCTTGATCGGTACACTAGTTGAATAACTGTTACTGTAGCTTACTTTTCATTTCATTAGAGTACATTCCGAAATGGATACCATATTGTCGACAATTTGCTTCAGCAAACAAGATCAATAGCTTGACCTTTTATTCTCATGTCGTTCAGCTCGCACTCAAGACATAGGTGTATCTAGTTTCCTTGTGATATACAACATTCTTGTGAGAGGCTGCTCAGCGTGTTCAGTAGAGGAGGTCAGAGTGAGGGATTCTCGCTCGACTCTGGCCTCAATTACAAATGCCGCGGGCCGGTTGCGCGCTCGGTGCGTGTACGGAAATTCACGAGCTAAAAAGGTGCGATTTTTCTATCCACAATCAAAATTAGATGTACGCATGCGACGATTTACAAGTCCCGCTGGTCAGATGTCTGGTCACCAACTCCGCCTTGACGCAGTGAGAGCGCACCACACACGAGGAATCGCCACTCGACACTCATCCTCGGTGCCTTGATGAGTTCCCCACGCGATTTTGAAACGAGCCGAGCTGAAGATGGTGGGTGAATTTCACTTCATGGGCAACGAAATGGTACCCACTCTGTGATCAAGGTTCTGAGCACCAACTCGACTACCTGTACTCGCAGAACCCTCACGCACCCCATCTGGCATCGTGTCGCAATCCACGGCCACTTCGCACTTGACTTGTGCATGGTGACATCGAGAGTCCACAGCACTCCGTGGTCAGTGTTCGTGCATCGGTGTTGGCGGGAGACACCGCACAGTGGGCATGGCATGCGAGATGCTATTTGGTATGTAATCTATGAACATCATGTATTAACTTACTGGTAACTTGGTTTAGGAATTAGGAATCCACGGGTATATGTACCTTGTCCACGCACTGGGTATGAGTCGTGCCGCGCCTAGGTCGTCGGAGGCATTGCGATGGGAGGCAAGGGTCGGACGCCTCGGTTGGGAACAGCACGTGAGGGCGAAGGTATGTATATCCTCCGATCTACGTGTTTGTGTGAGTTGCTAAGACTTTTAAATAAATTGATTGACGTACTGTTTTCAAATTTTCTGCACCCATGTCACACCGGGCCTGCCCACTGGAGGCGTGTGCACGTGCATAGTGCGCTCACCGATGTCGAGACGGCGGCAATCCGAGCAGCAGGTCGTCTGCGATGCGGGTACAGGCGCGAGTGAGGGAACATTTGGCACAGCTCGACTTGCGAGTGGTTGGCGAGCATAATCAATCTACTGCAATTTTGATCAACTTTCTGGTGGTTTTGAATTTAGACGATGATGCACTATGTGTGGGATGATGCCCCTGCATATCCTCCCTTTCTGTTCCTGGCGTGCGCACCCGGTACGAGAGATCCGATTCAACGCTGCAGTGCTGCCATTCGCGCATGCATGACGGTCATTCTATTGCACCCTGCTGTGGGTTTCGATTCTTGCCAGACGTGCACGCGGCATCAGCGAGACAGGAGACAGCGCGGATGGCGCGATGCACCTACTGCCACCGCATTATTGTGTGTCGATGGGTTCTGTAGTTGGGCGTGTTCGTGCACATGTGGCGTGGATGCGTGTCCAGCTTGAAGAGTATGTGTGTGTGGAGACAGAGGCAGGCAAATTACAAATGTGCAGGCATGAGATGGAACAAAAAGAGACTGCAATCAATCAATTTTTTTGCGATGCACAGAGGAATTTCAGTGCTCACCTGATCTAGTTGATAGCTGGAACTGGCCGGTGAATTTGTCGTTCAAACCCTCATTCTTAAAACTCGCCCGCTTGTCCACCTCGCCCCCTCCCATTTCCTGTCGACATGGCGCACCCGAACGCACACACAAGATGCGGGACAGGACAGCGGCAAACTGCCTGCATCGGGTGTAACCAGCTGCGCATCGTGCAGAACAGCGCCCGAACCCATACCACGAGGCACGGCGAGCGCCGCAAGCTTGAGTGGCACGCGGCCCAAATTGAGGCGCTGCAGGCTGCGTCACAGACGATGAGTGTGCCCCGCCCTCCTCTTCGCCCATGGAGTCCTTGGCGGGGTGGGGGGCGTGCGGGGCATGCACGAGCGGCGGGGGGAAGTCAGCGAGAAAGTCGAGGGAGGAGTCAGTGAGCGAGCGAGTCGAGTGCGGCGTCGAGTGTGTGGAGGCCGGGGAGAGAGAGGGACGGCAGCTCGGACAGGAAGGCGTCGACGTCGGCGCGGAAGGCATCGTACATGTCGCGCAGGACAGGCGGTGCGCTGGGTCACGGCAAGTCAAAGTCAAAGTCAAAGTCAAATGACGGGCGGGAGAACTCAAATGACGGGCGACGAAAGCCGAAAGACAGGCGCTGAAAGTCGAAGCTCGGCCTTGCATGCATGACAAATGTGTCTATCGAAGGAAACTCGGCTGCCAGATACACGTGGAGACTTTTTAAGTGTGTGCTGAGGGTGGGTACATAGGATAGCAGGCGGGCAAAGTCGATGCTGGCGACGAGCCCCTTGACGTCGGGGAGGTGGGGAGCGGACCTCTGTGCGGATGGTGTGCAGCAGCTCGAGCGACACGCACGAGGCATCGCCGAACAGGTCCATCCACCGCTCCAGGTCGGCAAGGTATGACAGTACCAGAAAGCGCAAAGAAGCCAGCGCTTGGGCAGGCGAGGCGGCGGGAAGGTCGAGGGCCTCCAGAGACAGGGACAAGGGGCCTGCAGTCGAGCAGCCGTGGTCGGACAGCGCGTGGGGGTGGGGCGTACATCTGGCGGTGGCACAGATGTGGTGCGCGCGCAGAGGCAGGCGAGGCGGCGACGGGGACCATGGGCAGGATCCGATCCACTCTCTCCATTTGAAGCGACAAGACGTAAGATCCTTGGCTGACATCTGCCAGGGACTAGGCCTCTCCAGGTCAGCGCTGTTGCGAACCGTGCCGAATAACGAGCATTAATGAAGCTACCTGGGGGGCTTGAGGTGGAACACAGCAATGAAAGCGGTGTGTGTGGGCAATGCGTCAATCGAAGGGAACTCAGTCGCGAGATGTGAGGAAACGGCGAGGATGAGAGATCTCCGATCTCGGAATGATCCGGAGTGACAGCACCCGCTCCTTACTCCGCTCCACTCCGACGCTGCAGCTGCCACCCGCCACCGATTCTGTTCACTCAAGCCCGAGGAGCAAGTAAAGCCTCATTGCATGGTCTGTAAAACTCACCCCCAGTTTGCAGCTCTTCTCGTCTCCTCCTGTGGTGACACCCAAGCACGCTGCCACACACAGATCCCCGGGACGTCCACTCTACTTCGAGCACCGGGATGCAGAATTTCCTGCACGCCACATGCAGAGCGCGGGAGGGGTATGAGTGCGGTCCCCGAGTGAATACGAAGCGAGCACGAGGATGCGCGGATGTGTGGGTGAGGTGATTGCGAAATGGGCAAGTTCAATTGTTATTGTGCATCGAATTCACCTGTGTTTTGCAGCCTGTGTTGCCCCGAAATGCACACCCACCTACCTTATTCTCGGTTGCAATCTACTTTGTCAACACTTGCCATCCAGGTCTCGATGCACACTCTCTTTACTCGTATGTACTGACCTTAGTGTCTTCAAATTTCAAATCCAACAAATCCTTTTCCTTTTCAAGGTCTGATCCTCGAAGGCAAGACACTTCGCTCGGCTGCTCGCCGTCGCTAATTCCATCGGGTAGGTCCTTGAAAACCTGTTTATTCAAATTCCATCTAATACATATCTTGCTCTCGCTACTTGTAGATATTGCAGTGTGGCACACGGTGGTGTCGAACTGAGCGCAGGCTGCACCGACCTGGCGCCGCTCTGCACCTAACCAACGCCGCTCGGCTCGCAACTGGTGACTTGCACAGCCCCGAGGATGCATCAACGTCCGGTCGGCGGTCTTGCGATGCGGAGATCACTGTGAGCATCGAGGCCATTTGCGGGACACACTGCCGCGCAGACTCGACCACTTGCCGCTTTCTCGACTGTGCGCACCGGAGAGGAAATCTCAATCCCGTCATTTATGCAAACGTGTTAGGGCGGGGGTGGCGCACAAGTGCCGTGCAACACGGCTCTTGTGCCATGTACATTGCCTCTTGCTTGCTCGCATGGAAACAAACAGGTAATAAATCCCGGGCCGGCATGTTCCTATAGCTTGCTGATCATTGGGAATTTCAGATACATATACCCCATAGTCCACATCTGTGATGGATCAGGAGGCAGCGTGGCGGCAACAATCTCGTTTGACCTGTGCCTCCATTGACCCAAATGTGTTCATTGCAATGTGAAGGTGGCGGTCCGTTCGCTCACCAGTGCTGGCGTGGTTGGCGGGCGATGAGCGGTTCGGGGCCAAATGGGGTGAGGCTGTGTCATGGCCCCACTCGCTTGTGCCGCTGGCACACGAGCACTTCCGCGGCGTGTTTCAGGAGTGGCAGTTGGGCGTGGATGGGTGAACGAGCGAGTGAAGGCGCTGCACAGCTCTCCACTCGAGTTCCAGCTGAGGTGCTCTGGGCTTGCGCTGGCGGTGGCGACCCCTCCGCGATCACCACCAAGGACGGTGCGCTCCATATTAAACTCTCGAAAGTCGAGGGCCCGACGACGAGGGAGGCGAGGTGGGAGGGAGGGGAATGAGGCAAGGTGCGAGGACGGGCGAAGCCGGGGAGTGCGTGGGGGAAGGGCGAGTGAGGCAGTGACAGGCACAGGTAAGTCGATTCCACATCAAATCTGGCGGGTGCTGACTGGGGCCTGCAGTCGTTACGATAGATGATTGTAGAGTGGGAAAGATATGAATTGTATGCAGGCAGTACTTACTTACAGCAGCCCATCCAGTCACGGAGTTTTCATGTATTGTCGGAGTCGAGGCGGAAAGGATGAAATTTGCAAAGAGTGGTCTGAGTGACAAAGAGGACAGATTGACAACCATCTCGCCCTTGAGCCACTTATGCAGCTGCCGATCATTAGTTCTTGTATGTGAGTATTGTCAGGACACGGAGGAAACTTTTGCAAGCTGCAGTACTATGGGTGAATACGGTGTGTGATATAATGCACATGTGATATTCTGCTAATCGCTGCACCTTGCTCCAAACAACCATCGCAAACGGCAATGGGTAGAGATCTAGCAAAAAAGAGAACCTCTGTTGCTGAAGGTATATTCCTTTTATTGGCTCAGAACTTCTGATTCTATTCTAGCTTCAGCCAGGAAGTTTGTGGTCCAGGAGCGAGTACTGGCTCGTATTGAAACTCTCAATCTTGCGACAACTGATGCTGCAAAGTTGGTCGCTGAGATCAACAAAATTCATTCAGGCCTCAATAATGTATGCATGGCATTCTTTACAGATGCTGCTGAATTGACTCCTTGATATACAGCTCGCCACTATTGTCGGCTTTGCTATTGAGGCTGCAGCAGTGGGCAGCTCAGCTCGAACTACATGGCAGGAATTTCGCAAAAGGATTGCCAAGGTGAAGAAAGACCAAAAATCCCATGCTGGTATTGCAGGCCACCGAGAGAAGCGTCTCTGGGTATAGTAGTTTTCGGACTTCGACCCGTTGCGCTAACTGCTACATAGGTTAATAACCTCGGTTTCAATACACAAAGCCGCCCTCTTGCTGACTTCATTGCCAATCAGCCTGGTGATCATGAATCAAGTTCTCTTCATCGACCCTGCATTGTTTATCGCAAGCGCAACACAGTGAAAGGTCAGCGAGGTGCAATACTGTCAGATACGAAGTGTCGCCCAGAACCGGACATTGTCATCGACAGCAACCCAGAATATTTTTGCGATGTCCCAGCTAATGAATCGGTGATCTTCCTTTGTCCTGAAGGTCATTTATCTATCCTTTTACTCGCAGTGGACATGCACTGACACTGAAGCAGACAGCCATATTGAGCTCTTTGCTCTGCGTGGACTGGCAATGGACCTGCCACATTCAGAAGAGCTTTATGCCTTTCTAGCACAGGTCATTGCGACTGCCTGCGATGAACGATGCAATGTTCGGGTATGTTTTTCCTAAATTCTACATTCTTGGATGGTGAAATTTCTGCCTAGCCTAATCATCCAGAAAAAATGGTCCAGAGTGGATGTAATGCTGGCCAGCGGGATGCCAGAGTTTTTGGCCGGGCGAAAGCTTATACATGAAATCTAACTCAGGAAACAAAGATTCATCACAACAAGGATACTATCGCTGGGATGACTATTTTCTGGCATGCATCTAGGACTGCAGTACCGACTGAGGTCATCACCGCAATTACAGAAGCTGTTGGCGAAATCGGCCTTCCCACAATTTCAACCCACAATGTTGCAGAAGGTATAGTTTTGCAAGTGGCGATGAAAGATACTAACATCGTTTTCAGGAACAGGTTACACATTCACTGCGGATGGGAAACATTACAACTTTCCACTGCATGAGCGTGCCCCATGTGAAGCTATTTATTTTTCTCAGAACTACTCAGCGTATGTACATGTATTTCTGTTTACAAGTTACCAAGCTGACGACATCTTCTCCAGCCCTATCCACAGAGATCCATCATATGCTCTATTTACACTGTCATGGACAATTGAGAGACAGCTTCCAGAGCCTGCGACAAGCCAGCCTCAACTGAGCCAGCCAGGGGCCCTGAACAACTTCGCAAAACTCGTGTAGCATGGCTGTTGCCACTGAAGATCCTGCTCTATGGCCGAGCTATGGCGGTGGGAACTTTGTTGATTACTCACTTGGAGTCCGGGTTATAGGAGCTGCTGGAACATTGCTGGGTCACCGTTCAGACCACGACTATGCTTCAACTCGCCTTTGTGGGACACAGCAATCTGGACTGACAATTCCCTTTAGTAAACGTGTTAAGGAGCAGTTTGAGAAAATGATTGCTAGAGGTACACACTATGTAGACAATGATGGAAACCCTGTATAGTGTTATTTACTACAAAGTCACCTCTCTTTTTTACTTGAATTCAATTGTGATTTTGTGGAAAATGACATATTCTACTTGGGTTACCGAACAACAAACTGCACACTAGAGCATATAAATATGTCATCAGAGAGCATGCACAGTATGGTTCAAGTAGTCTAACTGTACTGTTTGTTTCACTTCAACACTGGATAAGGTTGCAGTGTGGGATTCAGGAGGTTGAGTGTTCGAATCCCCATGGTAACACTTTATTCTAGTATATATCGCATTTTGTTCAAATACTCTATTTTTTTTGAATCTTTTACAAGTCCATCACAGAAAATTGACTGGAATATCAAACTAGATTTGAATGACTGATAAAATCACAGCAAGAATGACAAACAGAACTTGTGATGATTGCAAGATGAGTGGACAAACTATCTAGGGTATCGTTTATAGAGTGTAAGTAAGAATCGCCTGATGAAGTCCAATGAAGTATCCAAATATCTAGAGTACAGAATGGTGACCGATACCAGCAAGAATCTGCAGCAAGAACCAGTTATCAATCGCATCCTTCAAGGTGAATGGTGCTGTCGCATTCCCTTCGGCATCGCAAGCTGGATAAGTTTGGCTGCAAAGGTCGGCAAGATGAACAACAGGGATACGAGCAGTTCGGAAACATGTCCGAAAGCCGATTATACCTCGCCTCATGAAAGCAGCCCGAACTGTTGAGTCTTCATGATACCCATAGTCACTGGGTCCTACAAAATGAACGACAAGCTGCTGGTGATCCTCGAACTCGATGTGTGGGCTTCCTGTCGATGCCCAGCATAGGATCATGGGGGCGAAATGCAGGTGAATCAATCTGATTGAAAATCGTAAGTTGAACAAAAAAAGAAGATATTGGTGCAAACGAACCTGCTCGAAAGGGATCAACTTACTAAAAGTTGGCATTGCATCTTCGAGTACTCCAGGACAAGGAGCACCCGAACCCTGCAAGAAACTCTCAAGCAGTGAACTGAGATCCATAGCGATAACAGAGCTTCCAGGGTCAAGAAACTGCTCGCGAACAGCATGAGATAAAGGTACAATAGAGAGGTGGGGTCGAAGGGACTCGAAGTCATGGACGATAGAGGTCCATGTTCGTGATAGGAAGGTCGAAGAGCCTCCTGGAAAAGAACGAATCACCTTGAAACAAAATATCAGTAAGAAATTATGATAAAATTCTCAAATATCGATACCTCCATAAAATTGAAGCCATTCAAGCATGGCATACGAAGGCCAGTGAGAAAGGCCTTCAATTCGGTGTGTGTTGCTGGCTGCTGGCCAATGAGGGCTGTATACAAGATATCACGAGCTAGAGCATTGTGTTGAGCCTGGTCTCGCAACTCAAGAGATGTGATCTATGTGAAATCGAATTAGTGGATGTAGGTCCAGCCTATGGCAGCTTACCTGAAGATCATGGAAAGATGCGAAATGCGACTGAAAGTCAGTAAGGTCGCCTGTTGGCCCAACTGTATGCCACTGCTCGATTAAAGCTCGGAGGTTAGGGTGCCACTCCTGGACAAACTCGCGATTGAGTGACCCAAGCTCGCAGTTGTTTGCTGCCCAATGGATAATGGAGGGGCCCAGGGGCTCGGGGGCGATGCCATAGATGAGCAATAAGGAGGTCAGACACCCTAGAGTGATAAGATTGATACAACAATTTTTCGCCAACAAAAGAGGATGCAGCGAGGGACATTGTTGTGGCAATAGAACATCGGCCATCGAACCGAGGAAGAAACCACTGCCCTTGATGTTCGCTGAAGCAGCGAAAGGCAGTATAGATCGTCTCTTTCTCGACTCCCCGACCAGTGGATACCATGGACCCATCACGACGAATTCTGGAAATTTTTCAGTCCTGTAACGATAGCAAGGAAAATATCGTACATTTTAAATGTTCAGTTGGCAGCAAGAATTGGTCCAAAGTTGGTGGCGATAGCTGCTGTCTTAATTGCAGCCACCAGGGCTAGAGCAAGTTCAGCTACAGTTTCGCCATGAATAAGAAGCTCTGGCTCCAGGCGAGCACCATTGCTGGAAGCAGCTTCAAAAATAGCCTTCGGCACATCGGTGGTATCAAATAAGAGCAAATATCGCCCAGAGGAAGGAGTCCATTCGGTTTCCCACAGCTGACCAGAGGCAGGGATCTCGAGATTCTATTGAATATGTGAACAACAAATTTCTTAGCCTAGATAAAAACTTGCCTGTGATACCGATGGTGACAGAACTGAAGTAAGCTGAAAGCTGTTGAGCGATAACATATAAGAAAGACTGAAAATTAGTACCTCATTTGTAGACTGAGGCAGGCGAGCTGATGTGTTTTGCTCCTGAAGATCGTTAGCTTGGGCGAAAGAAAAGCAAAAATAGAGTATACATTAGAGGAAGGCACTGCTGGAGTCGGTGTCAGTGGGAGGTTTTCGATATCTGAGTCCTGCTGGGAAAAATTATTAAACAGAAATAGGAAATCAAAATTTTACATACGAAGAGTGAATCTTCGACCTCCATCTCGTCATCAGTCTCGCCATCAGAGTCACAGCGAGGAGGAGCCCAATCAGATGTACCCTCGTTTGTTTTGTTCGCAGGCGAGAATATCGAGTGCATCATAGATGGCAGGCAAGAATGGCGACGAAGAATAGTGGCCTGAGAGCCACATTTGGCAAGACCTGTGATGCCTGAACGAGCGACAACTTGTAAAGGAGAATGTTAGCATCAGAAAAAACGAAGGCAAAAATGACTTGCCAAAGTTCACGACTAATCGCCGATGCCGAATAGTTATATCAGGCTTGCAAAATTTGGCAGCATTTTCTCCTGTAAAAAGATCGCCAAGAGCAAGGTCATTGTTGGCAGGCTGCCAAGTAAGGATAATAAGGTTGTCGACCTTTCGGCGAATACCCCTGTTCGACAGAGCTAAAAGTTGGAGATGTAAGATCTCATGCCGAGTGAGCAGTTGGCGAAGGGAGGAGGAAGGGTTTTGGAACTGCCATTTCCTGGGAGAAAGAGCCATATCGGCAGAGATTCTGTTGATCAGATGCACGATCTTGGTACTGGAAGAAAGTCGATACACAAAGCGAAGTGAGTTTTCATCCAAGTAGGTAGTAAAAGAATTTGCAAGATTGTAGACAAGATGGGTGGAAGCATTGGCCTGGGACTGCAGTATTCAGTATCGCTATCAGTAAACAGATGAAACAGTTGCTCAAAGACTCACAGTAGGGAGGTAAATATGAGCTTCGAGGTTGACAAACTGTTCGTTTGTGATGCTGTCAGTTTCGAAAACCGATAGGGGAGAGTTGTCAGCAGGACCAAGGCTTCGTGGAGCCTGAGCCTGACCTCAGCAATGACGAGTACGAGGCATGAGAGGAAGAGGTTCAGGGAAGTGACTCTCGATGGCCATGTTGCGACCACGATTGGCCTGTGAGATCTCAGAACGAGAGGGTCAATCCATTGAGCGAGATCGAGATGGTCCAGCTCTGTGAGGCTGATTCGAATTGGCTGCCATGTTAACAGCCAGCGAAGAAGTTCCTAGAAAGGGTTGATAGCGACTTGATAAAGGGAGAGCTGTAGTAGCCGAGTTTGGATGGCCTCTGATCGAGGGAGGAAGACCAGCCAAGGGTATACGACTGCTCACATAGTTTGTGACTGGTGGAGCAGGAGCCGATTGGGTGGAAGAAGGTCCTTGGGCAAGAGTAGGTTCAGTGGATGTCGATCCCTGAGCAGGGGGCTGGTTCAGAAGGTGGAGTGGCTGAGCCAGCCTGAGGCAGCTGCAAAAGCTGCATGAAGGATTAAAAGGCTTGTATGACCGAAGGATCGAAATTCATCTATACACATATCAGAGTCAGGATGACAGTCCCAAATATGAAGACAAACATTAAACAAATGAGAGTGGGGTCTGAAGAGCAATAAGACTGATAATAGGCTATGAAGGCAGGGGATTGACTTACATGCGATACTTGAAAGAAAGGTATTGCGAAGTAGACAAGAGATTGGTAGGAGTCTACAATATCAAAAATAAAATAAAATAAAAAGTAAGCTGGGAATAGCGAATAGACAGCTATAGTTTACCTGTGTTGAAGTGAGTGAGCAAGAGCTGGGTGGTGTGAGCGAGCGAGCTGTGAATTACGACAGGAGAGCGACAATGGGGGAGCAAAAGGCAAGGTCCATATTTTGCCTGTGATTTATATACTTTGCTGTCATTGCCAGTAAAAAGATGTCGTCTATCATGCTTGATAATAGCCAGAAAGAACCGATGATGGCCAGGACTACGATGGATGATGGCCAAGACCTAACTGATTGTGGTCAATTATGAACAATGATGGCAGATCACAGTCAGATGATGGCAGCTCCAAACTGGGTAATCAGGTGCGAGTCGTTACCTAAATGCTCACTCTCCGACCTTAACCTCATTATGAAACCAGTGTGTTCTTGTTCGCAATCTGAACCTTCAACTGAGACATGACAATTATACACCTCAACCTCGCTTGATAACCTGAAAATCCATCAAAACCTCAATGTCAGACCTTGACCTCAACTGGAAACAGTGCATAACCTGCAATCTCAACCTTACTAGTGCTGTTCTAAACCTTGACTCTCAAGCTTATATTTTTCAGCGATAAATAAGGTCATACTCTCCCGCCTAAGTTATACCACTTTTGATTCGAAATTCACCCCCGACGACCTGATCCCGCAATTTGCAGGACTCGCTCTGCGGGACAACGCCAGATCTCTAGCGAACTCTCCGACTCTGCGGCCCATACCCACCCATACCCCCAGAAATCGCAACCTCGTGTTTCGACTTGATCAGGATTTTCCCTGATTTTCCACGTGATATCAGTGGAAGAATGTCAATGCGTATTGGTGCGCTTCCTCGTTCTTTTCTTGGGGGTATAGTATACTGATTGTTTTGATTGTTTCCCTGCTCGTCACAGGGGACGAAACTGGGGCTGCAACTTAATCTAACTTAATGCATGCCCCATAGATGCGCGCAAGTCATTGGATGTCACCACAAAATCTCCAAACCGTCCCTCCACACCTATGCTATATTTTCAGTTGCATTCCCTGAAGTCTATGCGACCTGGTGTGCATGTTTTTCGTTTCCATCACACCGGACCAGTGTTCATTCACACCGTACGTTCAGATCTGTTTCGTAGGGCAGCATAGGGGTGATGTGGAGCTGAAGTACAGCAACAGGTTAGATGCATAAGCCGCCAAGAATATCAGCATTCACGTGCGCCTGGACCCGTATACGGGCACTGCGAGAATCTTCCGGTCAGTGCCTAGCCCCGCTCTCGTCATATTCGACGTCCCCAATCCTCTGCATGTCGGCTCCCTAGATGCGGATGGCCACTGGTATGTTGTATTCCACGGTATTTTTCCCCAGCGTTTACCAATACTTGAAAGTAAGTGTGGTTCAACTCATCCCTTAATTCTATATGTCGTCTCCTACACACTTAGTCTTGCATGCAATCTCACTATTCACCTCCGGCCTGAGCGGCGCCATTCGCAAGTCATTTGTGACAAAGGCACTAGATATGGAGTACTGTCAAGCTACCCTTCGAGCCGATACCGTCAGTCCTTTTGTCTCTGCATTAGCAGCTTACATGCCGACATTCACTGACATCATACTTTCCTTCTCTTCATAGTCTCAACTCAATACATTTTTGCTGCCGACGCTCTTGCATGGAATCAATATTCGTGCAGATCTTGAGAGAGAGAGTGGGTGTGACGTAACTTGGCCAATGTTGCCGAGTCGCCTGTGAGAACTGTACGTATATATGAAGTGCATTGGTACGTACCACCATGACAGGTTCTGTCAGGCACTTGATGGATGGTAGATGGATCAAAACTGTGGTCGACACACTCTCCGACGCCCTAAGTTCTTCTTCGCCCCATCCTTTCTTCAGGACCCCAATCGCATCAGTATTTGATGCATCTATGCTGATTCTGTCTCCTTGCCGCATCAAAACCTACAAAGACGCGTTATTTCGCCTCAGAATTGGACTTGCAATCAAAACCGTGTTCAACCTGCAGCTGAGCTTCTCTCCGCATTAACGTGCGTTTTTTTGGGCTTGAACTGTTCTATGTGAACCACTCAACTTTTTCCAGCGGCAATTTGCGTAAGGACGTCTTCAGGGGCGGGACGTTTGCGACTGATTTGCACGAACCCACATTTAGAGTCTTTTCGTGCCACCAGTGAAGCCATGCGCAGACAGATTCTCCATATTTTGTGTGTACAGGTATCAAATAATTTTTAGTGCACTTAAATCCGCCCCAGGAGCCTTTCATAGCTCTGCAGATACAAAAAGTACAAAATTACCCTCAACGCATATCATTCCGCCCCTCTCGCGTTCCAAGTCTTCTTATGCGCTCTAAGGTACGAAGAATATATCAAAGATCGTTTGTGCAAAGTTACAGGAGATTGGGTGAGCCCTGGATTATAATACAAATTAAATTCCGATTTGCGGTAGCATCACTCGTCACGAAACAAGTTTAGAACCGGTGTATCAAAATGCTGTTGTAAACCGGTAATCGCTTTCGACCTTTTTTCGTGCTCCCTGCAGCTCAACTTTCTTCAGGTCCTCAGTCGTGTCGATATTTGATGTGCGGATGCTGGGCCTGTATCTCTGCCACCTCAAAAACCTCAGAGACGCATTATTTCGCTCAGAATTGGGCTTGTGATCAAAACCGCATTCAACCTGCAGCTGAGCTTCTCTCCGCATTAACGTGCGTTTTTTTGGGCTTGAACTGTTCTATGTGAACTACTCAACCTTTTCCAGCAGCAATTTGCGTAATGACGTCTTCAGGGCAGGACATTTGCAACTGATTTGCACGAACCCACATTTGGAGTCTTTTCGTGCCACCAGTGAAGCTATGTGTGTACAGATTCTCCATATTTTGTGCGTAAATGTCTCACATAATTTTTAGCACACTTAAATCCGGCCCAGGGGCCTTTCATAGCTCTGCAGATATGAAAAGTACGAAATTACCCTCAACGCACATCATTCCGCCCCTCTCGCGTTCCAAGTCTTCTTATGCGCTCTAAGGTACGGGGAATATATCAAAGATTGTTTATGCAAAGTTATAGATGCTACGGTGGATAGAGGATTATAATATGAATTAAATTCCGTTTTGTGGTAGCGTCACTCGCCATGAAACCGAGTTAGAACCAGTGTATCAAAATGCTGTGGCAAACTACCAATGACTTTTGACCTTTTTTATGCTCCTCACAGCTCAACTTTTTTTCAACGCTTCGGTCGCGGTCAGTACCTCATGCTTGGATGCTCTGACATCTTCTCTGTTGCCTCCGAACTAGCCTCAGCACTGCTAGGCGCTTATGACCGGCCTATATGTCAGGGTCGTGTCGGTACATTGGGACAACCAGTTCAATTGTCCTCACATTTCAGCACTTCCTCAACACCTCATCAGCTCATATGCATCTCAATAGGAGCGCGTCACTCTTCATGAAACCTCTAGCTGGCGCATTGTTTATCACAAGCACTCGCATGTACTTGTAACTCGTCTTTTCTGCTTCGTCCAGACTCCATGTCCTCCAACCACTCTCAATCTACCAGCACTCTAACACGACTAGATCTTATGTACGCCCGTCCCAGCCCGCCCTATCTGTCGTCTCTTGACCCCGTCTGCCCAGGCAAATCAAGAAACAAGAGCAGCGGGCGAAAATGAGGGCCCAAATGGCCAGGTGTATCCCAGCCTCGCCTGAGGGGAAGCCCAAAACGTAAAGCCCCTGCTAGATACTGGGCGAAACTGAAGGAATCACCTTTGGAAGAGCAAGAAGCTACGCAGGAATGAGCCAGGTTAGCTCATGCCCAATACCACGCCAAGTGAGTAGCACCGTTCACTCCTCTCCACCTCTCACTCACCTCCACCAAAAACGTTCACCCAGTCATCGGATACAATTGCGGTTGCGCGCTCGAGATGACCGAGCCAGGTGCGTGTGCCATTCCCCCCTCATTTTGCCTGCTAAGTTATGCTCCAGCCGATATGCTGAGAAGCATGGAGTGGAGGCATACGAGGCCAAGCTGGAGAAGAAGCGCCTCAAACAGCTGGATGAGGAGGGCCGGCAGCAGCGGGTGGTGCATCCACGAGCACCAAAGAAATGCCGCACTAGTAGCAGCACTCGAGCGTCGGAGGGTAATCAGTCCAATGACGACAGCTGACTGATAATTGGTCCACTTCACTCGCCCCTTACTTATTTGCTATATCGTTGCTTTTCGTGGTGTTATTTGTCGTCTCCCTTATTATTTATTAGTCCAACGAAATAAATGGTTTGGCAGCACATTGATTCAATATAGCAAACGATACACAAATCTCAGTACACCAAGGGAGCTATGCTATGGCCTACAGGCTTGAAGATTGAGGGAATGGGGAACCACAGTCCCTGCCAGCTGTAGGTAACGGTGCTATTGTCCACGAAGTCCGGGTGATCCTTACAAATCGCCTTCTCCTTGGTGACGTTGATCTTGGGCGCCACAGTCATCCCAGCACGGCAGGAAGGGCAAACCCAGCTGTACTCGAGCCATTGGCGGATGCACACGTAGCAGTGTCCATGACCACAAAGGTATCTGTGCAAAGCAGCACATCAGCCTCGCTGTCAACGTATATGGAATGAGAGGTCGACATACCGCACCGGATGAGATTGGATGTTAAAGCATATTCCACATTCATGGATTGGGGACGAGGAAGAGGCCGGGGGACGTTCATCGCCGACAAATAACTCCTCCTCTGTCAACAGGGTCTCGCGCTCTGTGCGTGATCCAGTGAGCCGGGCGGAGAGTCACCGACCATGGTCGCACGCAGGTGCGAGCGGGTGAGTTGCGATACCGTTCAAAGTCGTCCAACGCCAGACAGGGTACCGGGTGCGAACGGAGACACGGAGCCAAGGATGAGCCAGACGCAGCTGCGATAACGGAGGACATCCCCTTGCGCGTGCTTCGGATGGTGGTAGTAGTGCGAGAGACCGTGGTGTGTGTGGAGATGGAGCGCTCCCCAGCAGACGGTGGGGGTGACATGTGAATGGATGAAGGCGGCCCGTCAAATATCTGGAGCGGGCGCGCTGGAACCACAAACTGATCAGCGAACATATACAGAATTCCATTGGAATTTACCCCGACGAGGTGACTTGGCGGGCCGCACGGTGGGGGCGGTGGCTACCGCTGTGCTGGTAGACTGATGCCTAGACGGAGACGTCCTGATGGACAAAGAGGGTCCACCGTAAATCCTGAGTCGGCGCGCTATCAAGGGAAGCCCATGATGAGAGGATGTGGCAGGGAATATTAGGATCTTACCTGGAGTCTTAGTGGGACCTGTGCACATGGTGACAAATCAGTGAGTACATTGGTCCGAAAACTGCGATACTCACTTAGGTGGCGTACGATACAGCCATTCTCATCAACGAGAATTGGATTGTCTTCTGCGCCTGTCGGGGGGTGAGTAACACCCAAAGGGTGAGTTCGGCGAGTGCCGTTCATGCTTCAGAACTGTTAGATTGGGCTCTGCAATCGTGATGAGACGGATAGTGGAGATGCAAGGCGAAAGACAGGGTACTTTTTTGGGTGCTTGTGTTGTGGGCGAAAGTGAAGTTACCAAAGAGAGGATTAATCATGCGCAATATATACCCTTCACTAAGTTGGCTTCCATCATGAGGGTACAGTTCTGGACAAGCAAAGTCCACCAAAAAAAAAAAGATTTTTTTAGCCGAGATAAGGGCACCAATCAATAGATCTTGTCAAGAGGATCATGCCCATATATAATTCAAGGCATTCTGTCGAGCCGTTGTGCCGTAAAAAGCCATTTAATGTGCCAGACTGGCCAAAAATTTGGCACCCACTCAAAAAGCGTGGGAAAATTATGAAAATATGCGCAATCGACACGTCTCATTGAGCTGATTCTGATTCTGTAAAAAGCTTGACATTTTATCGAGCCATTATATCAGAATAAAATGTTTTTTCCTACATCAAAAAGACAATCAATATGTTCCAGAGTCCTGGTTGACATGTTGTGAGAGGCTGGGCTCAAGTTCGCAGAGTTTCCGAGGACTTCCTAGCACTTTTGAGGTTGCCATTGACACAATGCCATGATCTCAGCAGGATCAATGCCGAAAAAGTGGTGATTGCCGATCATTCGGCAAGATGGCTGATGTAATGTGGCTGTGCTAGAAAATTTCGTTTTTTGCCAATCGACTCCGATCACGATTCTGATATTTGGGTTTGGGCCAAAATTTTGGCACCGCAGATTTGTCGTAGGAAAAACTTCGGAGCATGTTTTTTTGGATTCCTTGAGTCAATCTGAGTTCAAAGCTATAAAAATTGAGTCTCAATTAAATCAGGTGACAGCTTTCGGCTATTTGCGGACTTTGCTTGTCCAGAACTGTACCATCAGACGGATGAGCAGCCATGAGTGTGACGCTGAATGCGAGCACTGAGCAGAGTGAAGGAAAGAGCGTTGATTTGATTTGGCCCTATTTGGGTCTATACCCATTTAAGAAGTTTGTCCGCCTGTCTGTCGAACTACATGCGTCGGCTAAATGTTCTACAAATTATAGTACTGGTACTTGAAACGAGCGTCAAACTCCCCAATCGTCGGGTATTTCCCGGCTAGCACCTCGGCTCTTTCCAGCAGATCTGATTCCCTCTCCTCTGGAGTCCTGTTCACTGAATGTGGGCTGTCCGTGCGAAAACCATTGTTGACAAAGTAGTGGAGATCATTATGGAAGGTCTGGGATATAAGCATCTGCAAGGGCTTAGCTGATACTGTCGTGAAAGAATAATTCATTGCCGCGGGACAGAAGAAGGTTGAGCCCGGTGGGAACGTCACCATCTTCTGTTGCTCCCACAAGATGAGTCGTCCCTCGAAGTGGGAGTCGTAGTCACCCAGTGCAGTGACCACTTGCCAACCGGACACACCCGCATAGGCCGGTGGCTCACAACGCGGCATCAAGTCGGTAATGGAGAAACGGTAGTGGACTTCAGTGAAGGCAGTTGGCTGCGGTGATCCATGGTTGGCGACTCGGAATGGCAGCTTCAGGCGCGGGTCATGGGCCATAATGGCGCCGATGGTCTCATTCGCAGAGATCCACAAGCACGGTGTGATCTGGTGTAACATGGCTAGCCACAAAGATAATGGTAAGGACAGATTTTCACGAGATACGCTAAGATACGGAACACTGACCGTTTTGAAAAGAAACGACATCTTGTACAGCTGTGGATAGACGGAGGCCTGCAAGTGTCAAGACATTTTCTGTGGTGTTGCGGGTGTTTGTAGGACGCTACATGGGTACGTTAGTCCAATACATTTGCGGCCACTGCGTGTCTCACCCCGAGGCTGGAATTGTAACAAATTCCGTCATGCAGCGTGTGTGGTTGTCATTAGGCCTGTGCTCGAAATATATGCAGGCCTCAGTCATGTCGCTAGTCGCTTGAATAATAGTATGTTCCCAATCGGTCCGTTGCGTGGGCGGGCCGATGAAGAATCCCGTGACACGAGCGCCAACATCGAGGAAAGGGCGAGGCCTGTGCGAATTCATTTTCAATTCTACCTTTAGACATATGATGTACTCATCCCATCCGATTTCCTCAAATCCCAGGAAGAGCAAGTGAGCTGGAGTCAAAATATCCAGAATGGGATGCATGTCAAGAACATTCAAGGCCGAGAGAGGTATCCGGGGCCACAGCGAATACAGGGTCCATGGTGCGATGAAGCCGTACGACCCGTGGAATTTGGGGCAGTGGTAGTCGTGGTCAGTGATGTCTTCGTCTTCGGAGTCACAATTGCTCTGGGAGGGACCGTGGAGCACGTGCTGCACCTCTGCCATCTCGTCGGAATTGCTGGCTGCAGAGGCGCTGGAGTTGTCATCAGAGTCGGAACCGATTTCAGACTCTGACGATTCAGCCTCTTGGTGCTCGCAGGGACAGGGTCTAGGCAAACGCCGCCAGAGGCGTTCGTGGTCGTGGCTGGCATCAACGATTCGGAGTTCGTCAGTGAGTAGTTGGAGGAGGTTCCATTTGAGCTGAACGACTTTCCCCCGAGCAGGAAGACAATACGGACTCCAGGGAGGGAAGCACATCGAAAGGTATAGAGGTAAGGTATCGCAGTGGTGCTTGGACTTGGAGGTTTTGCTGATATTTAGTGGTCGCTTCTCGCTTCAGAATTTCAGATTTATTTTGGCTCCCAGGGTTACGCTTTTGGCTATGGGATCCCCTTGGACCCCCGGACGAGATGTGCGGCCAAATTCGGAATCAAGCACAAGGTCACCAGGGAAGACCGATGTAGACCGATGCGCACAATTTGAATCTCACGTAGCAGCGAAACCCAGCGGAGATATCTTTGTGCCTCAGACGACATAAATATTGCTCCCCAAACATGTTTCCGTCATCTGGTGTGCACGAACTCTACGGTGCTGTTCCCCTCTCGAAAACAATGGATATGAAAACTAAGGGAGGTGAGCGTGCATTTATCTATACGCCTGAGCTGCTTTTTGATTCTACTTTGTCAGGTGACCCACTCCCGGCTGGCAATCCGGTTTGCACTGAAGATTATGACGACGCTCCACCCTTGATTCCAGAAGCTGAGTATTGGGCTAAAATTTTCACATAAGCTCGTTTCACGACTTTCGTGGCCTGTCTGACAAATGATCGCCTGAAAATAGAGGACAGAAAATCTCATTTGACCCGGCAACGGCTGTCTGCAATGTCACGTCCGACCGCACGTTGGTGGTCCATGAATCCACGCCGGCAGTGGACCCTGAGCGTGGTGAACGCATCCTAAATCTCGCAGCTTTTGCTGGTCTGCTCGCATCCGCCAATTGTGTAGTTACATATGATTGTCATGTTGCCGCACCGCAGGTGAGCCGCCATCCCATACCAAGGTCGCGTTCTGAACTTACTGGCGGTCGGTCCAGGATCTTCGCACCAAAATGTGATGTGACAGACATAGTTACAAAAGCGGTTTATTGCAATAAAATAAAATATGTCCCAAATCGAGGAGTACTTGTCTAGGTGAGCCCTAAAACATATGAGCAGGACCACATGAAACCGAAAATCACTAGTGCTAGAGACGCTGGATGCATGGATGCATGATGAGTGCGTATGAAGAAAGAAGTCTGATGCTGATGGCAGATCTCCCGATGGAGCTAAGATATGAGGACGGAAGCGGATTTGAGTCCCGCGGAAGAAATTCCTGCGGCGGATTGGAGTGAAATGGCTTCTGTAGGCAATAGATGAGTGTGAGGGTAGAGGACAAGGGAACGGAACGATACCAACGAGATGGCTGGGTGCGGACGGGAAATTAATGAGCCGTTCGCGTAGTGTGTGCCGGTTTGGGTAACCGAAACATCCTGGAAGATCCCAGTCGCAAATGCTGCAGAGTCGGGAAAGCGCTGAAAAGGGTTGGTGACCCGGGGTGAAGATTGCTGGAAAGATAAATTGTTTTACCCAAGATAAGTGATCCCGATTTGGCAAGGGAGGAGCGATTGGGGCGTCAGAAATACTTGTGCATGTAGGAAAAATTAGGACCACTCACCTTGGTCTTTCCTCCCAAAACAAGCCAAGCCCGTTCGAACCATGCTGGTACCAGTCAACGCGAGCGACAACTCTCTGCTCGGTTCCCCTCTAGCTCTCCCTCCTCGTCTCGTGAACCAGCGGCGCGCTACAGAATTATTTGCCAACGCGCAGGTGAAAACCTTGACGGTGAAAACTTTGACTGAAATTGAGACGGCTGCTTCGTCCGACTCTGAGGATGACAACAACGTGGGCGGTAACTGTGACTTCTGCCACGTCGTCTTGGGTCCCAAGGCCGTCGTCTGGCGTCGATTCTTTCGGTGCATCGACTGCGGAACATGTATTCTGTGCGACAGCTGTGTTTATGATCAGCATGTCCCAAAGCCGGGGCACAAGCTGGAGGTAAGTTTTCTCGGGTTCCGAGGCAATGTACTGCTCACCGAAACACCGAACAGGAGTGGAGTCAAGCTAAAAACGAATGGATCCCGACAAAATTCTTGGACACCGGCCTTCACGAAGAGTATGCGACACATTGTAGCTCTTGCTGCGAAAAGATATGCAAGGCGGGGGACCCGATGCCCAGCGGGACTCTGATGTGCCACCAGTGCGGGGATAGCATCCTGTGCAAAGAGTGCTGCCTCGAGAATCATGCGAGCAAGCCATTGCATCTTGTTACCGTGAGTCGCTTTTTATGGGTTCGAAAAGCTCCAGCCTGACCATCTGATTTCATTGGTGTTCGCGTTTGGCACAGAGTTGGAACGGTCGCGCATGGGAGAAGATTATGCTGAAGGAGATAGGTTTTGTATACCAGATGGGTCATGACAGTAGGCAGTGCAAGAGGGCCGAGAAGGTTATTTCTTCATTGCTGGTGCTGGATTTCGGTGGGCCTGTTTCGCTACAAATGCGTTACTGTGCTTGTGGAAAGTTCGATGGAGTTGGGCACAAAGGACACTGGCAGCAGATACGCCACACGGGGTGGCACACGTCCTTATTGAATCACGCGTCGGTGTGTTCTACATTCGCAGTGCACGCTAAAGATTCGAGAGTGACCAAGTTGAGGATTGACTAAATACGGCGTTATACTGTTACATAAACACTGTGACGTCATCGGGGCGTTCCAGCCCGGCCTTCTTTCGCCTTCTGCTCCTGCACATACTTCTTCATTTGCGTCTTGTGTATATTTCAATTTCTGAAACAATTCTACCTGGTAGTGAACGCCTTTGTTTGTTTATCTCTGGAAATGGCTCGGGATCTACCGGCCACCACACACTCTCTGTGCCTACCACTCGTTTATGCAACGGAATACTGGTGGCACGATCTCTTTCCGTTTGTCTAAGTACATTGATACTCAGATCGGTTTCGAGGGCCAGGATGTAGCAAGTTCACAACGCACGGGGGATCGCACAATCTTCATCTCCAACGACGGGGAGCGCCACATCGAGCGTTTGGACAATATCGCTCACAAAAAGCGACGTATCCGCCTAAACCCCCAAGCTTTGGATGATGCTCTGGCGCAGTGGATTCCGGTGGCAGCCGAGGACGACACCTTGGACATGGACCAGCTGGATTTGATATCCGGGGGTTCCGCCGATGACCATACCAGGAAACGGAAGTACTATAAGAGCTCGGTACGTGTCTTGCAATTGCGGCTCCATATTACTAAAGATTGAGGCAGGATAATCCTATGTCTCTCTTTCCTGAGGTGCAGCAGACTTTCTTGAACGAGACTCTGCAACATCATGGTTTGGGATATTCCTGCTCGTCTCAAAAATGCGTTGTATGCGATTGCGCGGTCGGTGTGGGCGCAAATGCGCCAGAGGCCGATGGTCAACCGAAGAGATTTTTCAGATGCGGCGTGTGCAGGTACTTTATTCAGTGCCAGGCGTGCTGTGTTGAGCAGCATCGTTGGACTCCATTACATTTTCTTGAGGTGCGTTAATCTGCACCTGCACGTATGTTTTGAGCGCTGAGACATGTCTGAATAGGAATGGAATGAGAAATTCTGGGTCTTAAGGACATCGGGCTGGTTTACCAGCTGGGCCACGAAGGGCTGAAGTGTGCCGCACCACATCCAGCCATCCGGACGCTGACCGTGATCGACGTGACGGGAGTGCACACGATCCATTACTGCTTCTGTGGGTGTGCCCGGTCGGATAGGGCGAATAATTTGGCGCAGCTGTTGCGCAACACATGGTACCCCGTGTCCTTCACCGACCCCAACACCTGCGCGACCTTCTGGGTTTTGGATCTATTCCGCCTACTCAACATGGTGGGAAATATGAATGTGCGTGATTTCTTCACGACGTTGGAATGGTTGACGGACGCGACAGTGGGGACGGGACTCAAGTGGATGCCAGTATGTACTATTAATTGTGGGCGTATAATGGGACTGACAGCCCGTTGCTCAGAACCGATACAAGGAATTCGGGATGATGGCGCGACAATACGCATTTCTTCAACGCGCGTCTGACGGGTGGGCCGGGGCCATGATCCCGCAGGCGTGGCGGCGACGAAGGCGGGGGAGTGCATGGTGATTTGTTGGGCGTGTCCGTACGATGGAAGGAATTTGCCAGCTAATTGGCGAGATGTGGATCCCAAGCATAGGTGTGTTCTTGCACAATGTTGTTGTGTATCTGGGCAGCTGATAGTCAATCTAGCTACTTATTTCGACTGATTGTGGCCTTGGACACGAACTTTAAAATGAAGAATCGCATTAGAGCTCATGAACACGATGACCCTTCATTAGGGCCTGGCTGGGGGGCATTCGTAGAGCCCACTCGATACAAGAAGCACCTATGGAATTATGTCGCGGAGAAAGATGTGAGTAATAGTCCCCATGAGTCGTGTAGGAGCTTCATCTTATTTCCCCCCACAGATTAGTACTTGCATCGTGTTTGCGGCTTTGACGCAGAAGGATGCGAGAAATATGTCTGGCCTGCGTGTATCAGGCGTGGGAGGCTGTGTTTGTGCCCGCCACGAGTGTATGCGCCCCAACGGTTTGGGCAATCTGCAAAAGGGGGAACGGTGAGTTATTTTCTTTCGTGTAATGCGGCAGGTTCTGATGGTTTTACAGTTATGCAAATATAGACTATATCCTGATGTCGGCTTTGGTGGGTTGCGATTTGGCAGAGCTGACACTTTCGTATGATATCGCCTGCCAATGGAAGAGAAATTTTGCAGAGCGAATGGCGCTGCTGCCAGAAGATTTGTGCCTCGATTTGGAGGCTATTGACGTCCAGACTGGCCTTCCAGTCTGGCATGCGCTGGCGCATGAGGAGATGTGCGCGAGTCTCAACAGTCTGAATTACATATGGGGAGTAGGACGCAGCAACGGTGAGGGGATAGAGTGCTTATGGGCGTGGCTGAACGGCTATGCATATCAATCCAAGGAGATGGGCCTGGGGAATCGTGCCGATACGATCGAGGACAAGTTAGATGCTCACAATTTCCAGAAAAACCTCGGCAAAGGTGAGTGTTATTGAGTGGCAAGCTGTTAGCGACTGATAGCTTAAATGTAGCTGATGCTTTAAGACGCAAGCTCATTGTCGCTATTGCTGAACATGCTCGGCAGGTTGCAGCATTCAAGGAGATCAACAAGACTATACTGTACAACACCTGCGTCGAATGGCAGAAAAAAAATCGATGCTTTCATGGAGAACCGTGCAGCCCCCAACCCGTATATCCTGGCAAATAAAAGTGCGTGCGCCGTCGAAGATGATAGGAATACCACTGATGAATATTGTAGAGGGCCCAACGGAGGCCGAATTACAGGCATCACTGAAGCGTGAGGAGCAGGAGGCTGCGAGGAACGGGGAATCCCCCCTGCACATCACCAGCGCCACTGCGTTTCTATCAGCAGGCCTGCAGCTGGAGGAAAGCCAGTACGTGACCCCTATTTATTGATCTGTGGACAGACGCTCATGGACTTTCAGACGTCGTATCAAGGCTGAATTAGAGGCGGGGAGCCTCACGGCGGATAGGGAGAGTAAAATTGAAGAGCATCGCATCGTGTTCTTGGCAAAATTGAAGAAATTTCAGGCGCTGCAAGCGGTGTACACCCCTGCCGCGGTGCACAAGATACAGGCTGAGGAGGCGGGTCGCGACCCCGATTTGCCCGCACCCAGTCCCGAACATATCAAGTTATGGCTACCGTCCCAGCTCCCGGCGGCAGAGTGCGTGGGTGGGAAATGGGTGCCAGTGGAACGTGGTCGATATGGAGGCGACCCTGTGTGAGGGCCAGGCCGAAAACGCACTTGTCACTATCCGCGGATGGTTACATTCAAAACGGTTTATTATCGACTTCCGCAACAAGAATCTTACGGGCCAGAAAAAAACGACGCGGGCGCACACCATCATCAAGCAGTTGACGGAGCGCATCGAGGTGGCAGCGAGGAAGTATCACGATGCCCGGGCTGCTCTCACCAGCCTCAAAGGACCGGACTATGCGCCTCATCTCAAGATTCTGAAGGCGACTGATATCACTCTGGAGGGCGAGAATGCTAGGGATGCGTCTGAGGCGGCAAAGAGTGATCGTGCGGCCGTGAAGAAGATGGTGAGGGTTGGCGGGCGCGGGACACAGCCTCACTGCAACAATGCATCGAAGAGCAAGGCGCCCAGTGTTTCATGGATTTGGCTATTGCAGAATGGAACGGGGGATGGAGTGGATGTATCGCAGGAGGATTTGGACGAATGTACGGCAATGTCACGATGTCTCGTTTTATTCTGATGCCATCTTCCTAGCACTGCGTGTTGATGGGTCTCGGGCGAAGGCGCGGAAGAGTCGTTGGGACGAGGAAGTAGAACTGCTTCAGGAGGAAATGCGCCAGGTTCTGCGTTACTTGGAGCGGGAGAAGGTACGGTGGGAAGACCTGGAGAAAAAGGTCCTCGAGCACCAAGACATCAGCACCAACATTCGAGCTGGGTTGATGGCCTATGCCTCCAAGCAGGCGTCTCTTTTCGAGCAGCTCTATGGTTTGTTTAGGGAGCAGATGGGCGTCCCACTTACAAAGGCGACGTCTTTGGTGATGGCCTTGGAATCCGAGGAAGCAGTGGGCTCTTTATTCACAGAAGGTATGTCGAGAATTGTAACTCTATTTCCAGGAGCTAACTGAGAATATACAGGCGTGTAGTGTATGCGAGCAGTGGGGAATTCAGAAAGTACAGTAGGATGTATGTATGTCCGTGTATGTCCGAGGAAGAATCATTACCCACTAGGGTCGAGACTCGGGATCCATCATCACATGAACCGGTTGGCAAGGCACCGCGATTGATGATGGGCGGAGACGGGCACTGGTCAGCGGTATGTGTTTCTCTTGAAGGCCAGCACTGAGGGCCAGTGTATTTAGGGGACGGGGAAAGTAAACGGTACAGTGGCTTGTGTGCCAAGGCTGAGCAGGTATCTGTGCGTATGAGAGTGGCGCAGGAACTATGCACGATGTCCGGATGATGCGGGTGATGCGCATGTGGCCGAGGATCAGCCCATGTGAGCGCTCGGCGGTTTTGGTGGCGCTCAGCGCCGCTGCGGGTGCGAGAGACGGCTGGCGGGAGGTACAGCGCAAAGGGTAGAAAACCTCTGAGTCAAGGTACGGGAACACAAGAACATGCGAGAAGGATGTTGGTGAAGTGTGTGAAGGGATTCGTTACGGCGATGAGATGAAGCAAGACAGAAACTGCCAATCAAAAGAATATCAGGCTTAGAGGTCGAGAGCCTGTCAAAGATTCTCTCACAAACGGCGATAACGAGAGATAACAACGAAAAGGGATTGAATCATCATCATCTCTAATCAAAGTAGTGTGTTTCATTCAAGATTGCCATTTTGGGAGTCAGATTATGCAGTTTCTCTGTTAAATCTGTTTTTTGGGAGGAATTGACCATAACGGGGGTGCACAGCAATGCCTGAGAACAGCACATACAGTACAGAATAGCAGTAAAATGGCAGGCAAAAAAGCCCAGCAAGGGGCTGGCTAGGTCCAGGTGTATAGCCAAAGGAGCGCCTGGCTAGAGCCACGTCAGTAGACTCTATCCTACAACCATGGGTGGGGGATTTCAGCCGCGACACCGGATTCTACAGGTCTAGTGATGGGAGGCACGGTGTGCAGCAAGTGCTCAATGTCAGGGTGAAAAAATGTAAAATCTTGCCCTCTGACCTGGCAGATACCTATGCCGCATGGATTCCTTTGCTGGGGGATACTCTGGAAGGCGACAGCGCAGAGCTGGATGGAGATGGAGATGTGGATGACGCGTCAAACTCTGGCGGAAAGAGGAAAAGATATGAAAGCTCGGTATGGCTTCATTCATGGACATTCCACTGAGTGCTCACGCTCACCTTCCTTTCACAGGACGATGCCATGAACCTGTGGCGACCCCCTGATTCAGCGCTTTCTCGACGAACTCCTAAGGCGCGAGGGGCTCAGGGACGAAGCTGGGCACTGCGCCTGCTGTGGTGCGACACTCATACAGAACGACTGGCGATTCCGATGCCTAACCTGCGGCGAATTCATACAGTGCGCGACATGCGTGCTGTCTCGCCACGCATTGTCTCCCTTGCATCAGCTACAGGTACGTATTTCTGTCTTCTGTGTAATGAATACAAGCACTCACACATAAGCCAGGAATGGAATGGCGATTTTTGGAGTGCGGTGACTCTCGCGGGGCTTGGATATGTGTACCAACTGGGGCATGGTGGCCATCCCTGTCCCAGGCCGGTCCCCACAGAGTGCACCATGGTTCTGATGGACACGGAGTACATCCACAGTGTCAAATATCAATATTGTGGGTGTGACAAATCAGATCGAGTGCAAAATCTCGAGCAGCTTCTGCGTAATGGGTGGTACCCCGCCACAACAGTGGATCCTGCAACATGCGCCACATTTGCGGCCCTGGAGCTTTTCTGTCTCCTGAACGTCGTTGGTAATATCAATGTCCACGACTTCGTGGGGACGCTGGAACGCAAGACGAACGCGTCGGAGATGAAGGCAGTTCTGGTAAGTCGACCTGTGCTGTTTTTCTGCACGGAATTTCAACGAAATATGTATCATTGCAGGACCGGGAGAAGGCCTTTGGCCGCATGGCGCATCAGTACGCGTTCCTAAAGAGGCTGAAGCACAGTGGGCGGGGGCATGATCCCGCCGGTGTGCAAAACACGAAGCAGAGGGAATGCACCATGATGTGCTGGGCGTGCCCCCACGACAAGATCAACCTGCCAGAAGGTTGGCGGGAGGTTGCTCCAGAGTTTCGGTGAGTTGGCTGGTCGGAACGCACCGAGATGAGGGCTTATTCTCCGATTTGAAGCTTTCTATATATGTTATTGCTCGTGATGGATGTGAACTTCTGCTTGAAGAATAGGTTACGCGCAAATCAACACGAGGACCTGCCGCTGGGTTCGGGGTGTAGTTATTTAGTGGAAGAGGGTCCGTACAAGGAACACTTGAAGGGCTACGTGGCAGAGAAAGACATACGTTGCTTTTTGTTTTATTCTGCAAGGAAACCGAAGGAAGTTTAGGTCAGCACGTGTATTGCATTCGCAGCACTCATGCAAAAAGACACGCGCTTGACAACGGGATTGAGGTGTTCTGGAGTGGGCGGAGTTGTATGCGCTCGGCACGAGCCTCGTGCGGCCGCAGGGGATGGGCGACTTACAAAAGGGTGAACGGTATGTTCGCCGGATAGATCAACAAGATGGTGCTAACTAAAACCGTTCTGTAGCTACTCTAATATGGACTATATACTCCTGTCTGCCGTCATGGGTGTGACGGGGGATGTATCTCGCGATCTCTTATGATATCGCGTGCCAATGGCAGATCAACCTACCGATGCGGATGGTGAAAATGCCCGAGCGGCTGCGCCTGGACCTGTTCGCTGTGACAGTGATGTTTGGGCTGCCTGTGTGGCACGCTGCCGCACACGAGAGGGATTGCCAGGTACAGAACTCGCTCAGTTACCTGCCGGGCGTAGGGTGAACAGATGGGGGAGGGGATTGAGCGCATGTGGTCCCATTTGAATCCACTGGGGTGGGCCACCAAGGAGATGAATATCGGAGCGCGACATGACGCAATCGAAGACAAGGTGGATCATCTCAATTTTGAGAAGAACATTAACCAAGGTATGAAAGCCAATACGTTACTTGATTGGGTGACGACGATAAATCATCACAGAAACGACTTTACCTCATAAACTGATATTAGCTATGGATGAGCGCGAGCGTCAAATGGCTTTATTCACGCAAGTGGACAAGACGCTGAAGAAGGGCCTGAGAAAACAGTGGCAGCAGCAAATCGACGAGTGGCAGAAGAACAAGACTAAGCTGAATCCATACAAATTGGCTCAGGGGAAGGATGGTGAGCGAACGATCGTGCGCATAGCGGGAAGGTTCGAGACTAAATGTGTTCAAGGTGGGCCAGGGGAGGCTGCGATCCGTCTAGCCCTGGCGCAGGACGAGGTGCAGGAGGTGTCGATGGGCGGGGCGAAGCTGCATGGCTCCAGTGTGACTTCCTTCTTGACCGCAGGGCTCCAATTGGAGGAGACCCAGTGAGTCCCATGAGACAATGGGAGCCATTCGAAAATATTGACGAGAATGCAGACGTCGAATTCGTGACGAGGTCAAGGGACGAAGTTTGCTTACATCAGACCAAAATCAGAAGATCGCGGAGATGCGGATTGCTTTCTTCTCAAAGCTGGCGAAGTTTCGGACACTGCAAGCTATTTACATGCCGGGGGCCGTACAGGAACTCCAGGAGGATGAGGACGCCCGAGACTCGGAGCTGCCGCTGCCCAAGGCAGAGGACATGAAACTGTACCTGCCTTCTGGATTGCGGAGGGCGAACAGGGAGGAGGGGTGTAGAAAGGGCTTGCCGGCAATGGAGGGGAGGTTGCGGGAAGGTCAGTGCCGGGATGCGCTGAGAGTGTTACGGAGTCGACTGCATGCCAAGCGCCATCTAATAGACCATCGCAATTCCGGGGCCGTGGTCAAACAGCGGGCGGCGACAAGAGCGCAGATGCTGATAGGGCAAATTGGCGAATGCGTGGGACGCGGCAGCGACGAAGTACAGGCGGGCGCGCCTCGCGCTCATTGCGCTGAGAGGCAAGGACGCATGCCTGGGGTTCCTGGAGCTTACTGCCGCAGACGTACAACTGGACAAAGAAAGGGAAATCGACGCACGTGCCCGGAAGAAGCTCGGGAGTATCGGCTCCACACGAGCTAGGCGGGGTCCAGCGCACCCTCATCGGGAAGGTCCCGCATTGTCGTCTAAAGAAAAGCATCTGTCATGGATCTGGATGGAAGGAGGGGGGCCTGGGGAGAGTGAAAAAGATTTACATGATTGTGAGTGCAGCCGAACTACTTCCTTCCTGAGAAAGAGCTGATTTTTGATTGTAGCAATCCGTGTTGAGTGGTCCAGGGCTAAAGTGCACAAGGAACGATGGGAAGAGGAGGTCTACCTCCTGCGCGAGGAAATGAGGCGGGTGTTGCGGTTTCTATGGTGGCAGGCGGTATGGTGGGAAGAACGGTGCACAATGAGGGTGGTGGGTGTATCGGTGGAACTGCGGGCTGGGTTGGCCGCTTACACCGCCGCGGCAGGCAGAGGGAGCCTATGGCACCTGTCGCCGCTTCAAGACAACATGGGACACGTCTGCAGCCAGCACGGTCCAAATGGCAATTGCAGAAGATGCTCTCCTGGTGGAGAGCATGTCCGCCTTCAGTGAGGCAGAGGAGCAAGGGCTGGCGATAGGGGGAGCCAGCACAGAACGAAGTGGAAGAGCGGGGGCAAGCGGTGCCGAAGCCAGTATAAAATATTACCATTTTGGGTTCAAAAGCGTAGCATCGCCGCATGTATTTGATATCTCATTTAATGAATATCCTGATAACAAGTATCTGGATAGCCGAAGATATCACGTTTACCATAGAATCGCGGCGTGGGAATGTCGGGACAGCTTGGCCGGGCTTGAGAGCATTCTGGCAGTGTTGGGAGGCAGAAAAGTGAGCCGAACTTATGCCCTGGCTGCAGCCGCAGAAAAAGACATCATACCGTCAAAGGGTACAGCTGAAAACTCGCACCGAGGGTGACGAGAAGCACCATCTTTGGAAATCCAGTAAGTCCCTTCCTCAATTCTTGGAAGTCTTTCGGCTATGTACTTTCGAGTCACGTCAACCAGGGCCGCCGTGTTGAGGACGCAGGGTACTTCACAGCGCGAATCAAAGTTCGTTGTCGACTGTTCCAGGGTCACCACTTCATTCATTAGTACTGCCTCACCCTCTTCTTCCATCCTCCTGGCCATACTTTCTTCCAGTGGATCTGATCTCATACGAACGTAGGCGAACAATTGGTATTGCATGACTCCGGCAGCAGGCGTTCCAAAAAAATCCTCACATGGCACGGCCAAGAGCTCGTACCATGGTCGACGCGTCAATCGGTCCTTGAAGACCAAGTATGTTCCTTCCTCTCTTTCGTCGATGCTGACTAGATTCCCTCGCTGCCAGGGCCGACCCAACAGTAATGAGAATGGGGCCAACTGTGACACCCAGAGGTCGGTTACAGTTACCGTGTCCCCACAATTAAAGACGACATCTTTAATCCATCCTTTCAATTGGCCCTGTCCTCCATTTGCATTGTTCATGTGTGTTACTTGGTTCATGTCCACGGCTTGTTGAATCTTCTTGGCGGCTATGTCAGATCGAATAACATTCAGTTGCGACCCGGTATCGATAATCGTGCACACCGATTTCCCACCGGTTTGCATGTCAATTTTGATCAAAATCTCGTCTGATCTAGGCCATCCCCAACCTGAAGTTAAGGGATGATCCCATGAATTTCCCAATAGTACTGCACGTACGTTCTTTACCCTAATCAAGTCTTGGATTTCTGTACGCAACTCTTTTGAAGTGACCATCAATTCACAGAGAGTCATCTGGGATCTGTACATCTAGAATCCGATCTATTACTTGCTGTCGATCCACGGTGTTGAATAATTCAGATTGTCTCCCTGTGTTCCGCATTCCTTCATTAATTCGTTTATCCTCCTCAGCTTGCACCGTCTTTTCGTGATTCCTCTTGGAGGTTTTCTCATTTTTAATGGCATCTCCCATATCAGTGTCTTCATCGGGGTTGAACCGTACCTTGCGTGCCTCAATAGGTTTTATTTCTCGGTTCTTGGTTCCGAGTGGTGGCGTAGGTGGGCGACAGAACACCTTGGGTGGGGACTCATGACTTTGCTCAAATGCTTCTGACCTCGGGAGAGGTTGTGCTGGACTTTCAGGTAGGGGAACAGGTGTGGGCATATCTTCTGACGGTGCTGGTACTGTCATCCCCTCCCCTCTTCAAATCAGGCTTGGCCGACGTTATCAGTGGTTCTGGCTCCATCTTACCGATTTTTCTATTTTTACCCTCTGCTTGCAAATCCCAAAGCTCTCCTGGCTGTAACTTTTCACGTTGGGGCAAGTAAACCCCATCAAAAACCTGCCGTCAGGCTTTCCGTGTGCTCGGTTCCGTTCTTTCGGCTGCTTGTACCAAGGGTGTCGATACTTCTACTATCCTTGGCATGGTCAAATAAACTTCACCTTGCATGTCATCCCCACTTCCCCGTATCTCCGATGGATGAGTCTTCGGAATCCGTGCTCACTTCGTTCACATAATAGAAATGGTCCACTGCTCGACGCCGTTCCAGGTCCCAGCTTATACTGCTATACATTACCCTTGGGGCTGTTGATGACATCCGTTCTGCTGCTTGTACTAGGGATTCATTTCCCATGCGTTTTATCCACTGCCCTCCAGTCATGACCAGTCGTCTCGTCTGCTCATCATACTCAACCACCTTCCTGTTGACTAAATCTGCAACATGTGGACAATTTGACATTTGGTGCCCCACCTCCCGGCAACCAAAACATACTTGCTCTCCCGGAGTACTTGCAGCCATTCCGAGAGGTATATTGTTAGGATATGTGGCTGGGCTACGAGGTGTCCCTTCCTGTCCTGCTGGTACTCGTCCCAACGGTGTTGTTACAAGTTCAGGTTGGTAGTGCGTACTCTTGCTGATCTCAGGAGGCTTGACACATTTACTCGCCAGTCCCATTTGGTCCATTATCATTGCCTTGTAGTAAACCGGGGCGTACTCTGGGTCATCAAGCTTCATAGTCCCCAGCTTCTGGATCAAGGTGGTTACTTCCTCCTCAGTACCTTGATATTTCTGTGTCTCTTTCCCGTTACTTCCTTTCTTTGATAGCTTCTTTTTCTTTTCCTCCTGACGTTTCTTCACACGATGTTTCTTCTTCAGCCAGTACTTCTCATAATCTGAATCTGAGAAGTCGCTGTCCGAGGAGTCACTTGCAGAATTCTCATCAGAATCCTCGTCTAGTTCGTCTCCCCAATCCGCTGCTCACACCATTAGCATCTCATACTTATTGCACCGGAAATACCATTCTGCAGCGGAATTTATCTCCGCTACAGTATACTGAGCTGTATCATCCCAGAACGGATTGGCCTGTAATATTCGATTCTCCAGAACCTGCCGCAAAGACCTTTCAATTCCAACAAAGAAATAAGCATTGTAATCTTCCTTGCTTAAGTACCCTTTCTTCAAAGGTCCGCCGGCGAGAGTATTGTACTTAATAAAATACTTCTTCCAGTTGGTGAGGTTGCGGCACTGTTTCCGACTGTGCTGAGCTGCAAAAACGTTCCATGTCCGCAGGCTTGTACTTCTGGTACATCTGGTCAGCATCAAAATGTTTCAAGATTTCTCTCTTCAATTGACTCCAGCATGGTGGGTCAAACCCATCTAAGGTCTGAATCACATACTGTATGTCGATGGCGCAATACTTCAGAATATGTTCACATTTCTGTTTGTCGTCAGTAATTTGACATTTCTTGAGCAGTCGTTCATAATGGTCCATGAAAGTCTGTACCTCCGTATACTTTCCTCGAAACTTCTTGGGAGCATCCTTGCTTCCTTGCACAGGCATGTCGTGAATAGTTGGACCCATGCTTATAGGCATTGTATAACTAGTTGGGGGAGGGACTGAGGAAGGGACATAAGAGCTCATCGGGGGCAGAGTTGCACTAGGTGTAGGCGGCGGTTGGAAACGAGCACGCCTTCGTGGCGGTGAGGGCGGTGAGTATCCCAAGGAACTATCTTCAGAGTCTGATGACGAGGGAGAATCATGATCCTTCTGGTTTCGATATCGAAAGGCAGTCGGAGTATTCTCCATATCACTTGCTTTACCCTTACCTTTATCTGCAGAAGAGGTACTAGGTTCACCTCGGCTATGGGAAGGTCCAGCTTCAGTATTAGAAAGAGGTGGCCCCATTACATCGGGTAAAGGACCTATGGGTTCTCCATGCAATTCTTGGTAAGCTTGCTGAGTCTGAGCATCCATAGACTCATACTGTTGTCGTTCATCCCAGTCTTTGAATATGTAAACAGGTTTTTCAGTTGTGGTTTGTGTCATGATGTTTCATCGTGTCATGTTCAGTTTGGTCGTTAGATCCGAGAATAGGAGATTCCTGTTGTTGGAGCAAGAAATTCCCTCATGGTGGGCTCCAATTATGTGCGGAGGAAAATTTGTTTCCCTTGAGTGCTTGGGAAATATCGTTATTCGCAAGATTCACTCAAGTGTTCGATGTGCTCCAACAATTTCCTTTTCAAGGATCTTGGCGGAGTAGTTCTTAATTCGGTCAGGTCAGTGTTCTCAGTACGTCAATCAGAAAGGCGTTGGGTCAGTGTTCTCATTACGGCAGGTCAGTGTTCTCGTACATCAGGTCAGTGTTCTCGTATTGGTTTAGCGTTCTCAGGTAGGGTCTGTGGTCTTGGATAGGGTCAGTGTTCTCAGGTAGGATCAGTGTTGCTCAGATAGGATCAGTATTCCCAGATAGGATCAGTGTTCTCAGATAGAATCAGTGTTCTCAGTAAACGGCTTGATGGATAGGCTTCAGACGCGCACAAGTTAGCAGAAAAGCTATTAGATAGTTAACTACCTATGAGTACAGGTGGGGTCAACTTGGGGAAAAACCTGCTGGGGCCCTGGCCCTTATATACTGCTGGAGTGAGTCATTTCTACATGACTGCGTATGACTCACGTGACTCATTCTGACTCACATGACTCATTGTGACTCATATGACTTGTTTTGACTCATGTGACTCAAATTTGACTCATGTGAGTCATATTTCATCGTCCTCCCTATACTACTTGTTTTCTCTAATTCTCATCTGTTAGACTTGTACTTCCTTGTGTGCATGTTAATGGTGAACATAAACGTAGTGGCACACCAACATGCGAAAAAGAAGCCAGATCTAGTGAAGATGGAAAGCAAGGATCCTCGCATTGAGGAGCCTTCCGGATGCGATAGCAAGCAAGAAGAGCTGAATGCGGTCTGAGACGAGGGAGAAATTGACTCGCTAGACACCCCACAGGAATATTGGGGGGCAGTGAATACTCCTTCACCTAACATCCATGTTGCTATGAGTGAGCAGTACCTCAAGGAATTTATCAAAGCTTACCAACAGGACCCTGCTTGGTCGAAGATATGGAGCAACACTAGCATAGAAAGAGGGAATTGGAAACCCGGGCAGCACTTCTTCAAATCTGATGAAGGGTTACTCTTCTTCTGCGACACTGACTACCAGCCACAGCTCTGTGTTCCGCTGTCAAAGAAATGGGAGATTATAAAGGAGGCCCACAAAAGTCTAGTGGAATCTCCTCACACAAGCCCAGAACACTTATGGTGGAAGCTTAGTACTTGATTTTACTGGAGTCGAATGAAGAACGACATATCTGTGTTTTGCAATTCTTGTGATATCTGTCAAAAAATCAAACACCGAAACTTCACGCAATTTGGGTTTTTGATTCCAAACCCTATCCCATTCCAGCTGTACGAATCTATATCTCTGGATCTTATAGTGAATCTCCCTTGGTCTGGCAAACACAACACTATCCTGATAGTTGTCAACCAGTTGTCAAAGCACACTAGCTTCATCCCCACTACTTCAGGCTTGACAGTGGAAGGATTTGCGGAATTGTTTATAGCATACGTTTTCTCTCGGTTCAGCCTGCCGGACAGCATAATCGCTGACAGGGACCCATAGTGGGTCTCCGACTTTTGGAAGGCCATAGCCACTGCGCTGGGAACAAAGATGTCCCTCTTGTCATCGCACCATCCCCAGCACGATGGACAGACTGAAAACGTGAACAGACAACTGGAAACCATGTTACAGGCCTATGTGAACGCTGACTGCAACGACTGGGCCAAATGGTTGAAGCTTATGGAATTTGCTTACAACAACAACGTGCATGCTTTGATAGGAGTGTCTCCCTTCACTTTACTCTATGGATTTACTCCGAAGAGCCCCTTGGATTTCCTTATCCTGGAAAGGCTACGGAATCCAGTATCCTATGATATGAAGAAGGAGGCCGGTCAATTCATGGAACAGCTACAAGTGCACCACAAAGCAGCTAGACTAGCTATTGCCCGAGCACAAGAGAAGCAGATGAAAGTGTATAACCGGAATTGAAGAGACATACCTGAATTTAAGTCTGGTGCTCGAGTCTTGGTCAACCTGCACTCTCTGGAATGGGTGGAGTCCAAAGGAGAAGGCACTAAGCTGGTCCAGAGATGGATCAGACCCGTGGCTCAATCCCAAGACATACCGACTACAGATGGGAGATCAGTACCCCGGATTCCCAGTGTTCAACTTCAACCACCTTAAACTGTACAAGGAATCCCCCCCAGAGATAGGGGCTAGAATGATGATGCCCGAGACGAGGATGAAAGCTCCAACAGAGGAATTCGAAGTGGAAAAGATCATTGGCCACAGATTCGACAAGTCCAAGAAGACATGTGGTTGGTCAGGCGGAAAGGACACGGACCTCAACATGATACCTGGCAGAGCAAAAAAGATTTGAAGAACACTCTCGAAGCATTGCGAGACTTCACGAAATCCGGGCCGAGCGCCTAGGGATTTAGCGCCCTACCAAAAAAGAAACCGGCGCTAGATACCCGAGCCCCATGACAGATTGACAGATTGCCAGCGCATGATGGGCTCAAATACCCACGGACGTCCGCCTTTGTTCCTTTCTACCCTCTCCTACTCTCTATTCCTACCTTGCCTCGTATCACCTCTCATATTTCTTCTCTGTCTCCTCCATTTCTCCATTATCTCGAGTCTCATTCGCCTCAAACAATGCCACTCTATTCCCGAGCTGTACGGGATCGTGCAGCAAGGATAGGGTGAAGTCACACAAGTACCTGGGGATCCAGTGCTGCTGGCTTTTGCAATGGCATCCAGGAATCCACTGAATTGTGGTCAAGTTCGACCTGAGCTCAACAAAACTTGGCCAATCCAAGGTAATTTGACACAGCCACTTAGAATTAAAAACCAGAGGTTCTGACCAGACCTCTTATAAACTGGTTTATAAACAGCTGTTTATAAGCATGTTTACAAACAGCTGTTTATAAGCATGTTTACAAACAGGCAATATAAACAGCGCCCTACCGGCGAGTCAACCTGTAAATATTGAATTCTCAATACACAGGATTAACTTCATTCTCACGGGTATGCCTCGTTAGCTTTTCATTTTCTGACGGCACTGCTGAGGTTGTCTGCTTTCTCCCTCTCAGAATCATCCGGAATCAATGAAATCAGATCAGTATTGGCCAAGAAATTGTCCTTTCTCTCGGTAGGGGGGTAGGGTCAAACCAGGTGGTGGGAATTTCAAACACGCCATTTGGGGCGTTTCCGTGGGCACGTTAGGTACCGTTCAAAAGTCCTTCTCAGCCGCTTTCGAACGCCCCTGGACTCAACCAAATCGGCACAGAAATGAGTGAGAAACGAGCAAAACAATCCGGCAGGTTCAAGCTGTTTTCTTTTCTCTTTTTTTCGACGACTGTCATCAATTTTGCAAGCAGCTGTAATAATATATTATTTTGTATTATATTAATGCACAGCACTAACTGAGGGTGATGATTGATCTGGAGGCAGGAATAAAAAATTCGGTGTAATTCTGTGAGAATTGGCTGTATGTGGTCAGAGCTGGTCAGAGTGTAAATGGCGGTTTGATAGAGGAGAAACTCACAGTGACCTTCACTTCTTTCACAAGACATCATACTACAGCAAGCTCCGTCAGTGTTGTCAATGAACACTGTTCTCATATGGAGTCATTTGAAAGCCAACCCGCGCGAAGTGTTCTCGCACTTCTAAAGTCATGCAACGGTGATATAATTCCAAGTCGATACGCGGTACAGGTTCAATTTCAATTGTTTGCTGTGTGAATTTGAGGCTCGCCAGCTGACAAGGGATGACAAGAAGGATGGGAGTCGCGTCAATTGGTCGGCTGAAACATCGGCTAAGCTCACTTAGCTCGTTTAAAGTCTTTCGTTAATGGGACTCAGTCTCAGTAACGGGAGTCGCAGCGGCGAGCATCAAGGGGGGTCTCCCCCGCAATACAGACAATAATTTACAGGGAAAAAGCTTAAGAAATTGCGAAATTGAGAATAAGCATACTTAGTATAACTTGATTGAGACAGGCTGTCAGGCTAGAGGGGGGTCTGAGGGGAACACCGTTCTTCTAAGCGCAAGTTATATTGCAAAATGTGTCTATGTTCATCAAAACTCCAAAACCGGCGGGCGCATGCCGAAAACGATGCGTTGATTGTGAGTGATGCGAACGCCACCAAGAATGAGACTCGCGTAAATTAGCCAACCATTCTTCTCGTATATACAATCGTCCGAGAAGCTCCCAGGGACAAACCCTCGCTTCATCCGGCGGTCATACTCGACCCAGATGGGATACGGCACATCCGGGAGCGTGATCTTCCGTATGAACCCGAGCTGGTGCCACCTGCGGACCATGTCGGTGCTGCCGGGGAAGAACGAGACCGACATATCTGCATCTAGTTAGCGTTCGAGTCTGGGTCAAGATGAGGATAGATATATACCCTCGGGCGTATCGCGCAGGCCCTCTGCCCACTTTTTGCGCTTGCCCATCGAGCTCAAGGTAACGGCACTATCAGACATGACATCCCTGGTAGTGGAAACAACGTCGTCGGGACGCGCAGAGGGCCACCTAAACAATGAGCGGACATCAATACACGAAGACAGCAGCAGGTAAAGCTCAAGGCAAAAAGGGCAAGCATACCAATGCGTATTGCAGAGGTCAAAGTCACTTTGCCACGGTAGGCTCAACCCACGAGACAAAAAGCCCGGGAGGACGACGTCGTGATCGACCCTGAATGGCGGGACCATGTTCTCGGGCAATCCCTCGGTGACATATGCCCGCTCGAGCTTTCCGATCCAGAAAACCTCGATGCCGGGGTAGAGCGGGTCGCCGATGGTCTGCTCGAGCATCGCACGCGCAAGCATGACCGGCTGTTTGTCCGCGCTGTACTCCTCGATAGCTTTTATGGTGAAGGGTTCTCCCGTTATGTACTTGCCGTCGCTGAAATCTTTGAAGCGCTTGTACTGCAGCTCCGTGAGGGCTGCGAACCGCTGAATGGGCTCGCCGAGCACGTTGCGGTCGCCGCCCGGCTCGATGGCGTCGCCTAGGTATGTCGAGGCGTTGAACCGTGCAAGCATTATCAGGTGAGATACGTACCGCTGTCGCCAGACAAGCGGGGCATGAATGTCGTGTGCGCCTGCGTCTTGTTCCTGAAGTCAGGCTCGCGGAGCCGAGAGAAGATATGCTGGCGCAGCCCAGCGGTTTTAGAGGACGGACAGGAAAGATCTTTTTCATCCGGGAGGAAGTTCCCAAACGCGCCAGGGCCTGTCCACGCAAGCCGCATTCAGAGGTCTGTAACCGTAACCGTAATAGCAGAGTTGATTACGCACCATGTCCCTGGTACGCCTTGTTGTTGACCCAGGATAGTTTGTACGTGCCAGATAGGACCGGCCAGATATCTTTGTAGAACACGGTACCCGCGTGCTCGAGGTAGCCCGTCTTGTAAATGTTCTCGAGGATGTCGTAGAGTGACGTCGGCGAGTCGATGCCCCATGCAAACTTGGGTGGTGCACTCAGCACGGTGGCCTTACGTGGCTTGATAACTCTAGAAATCCCAGTAAGCACGATGCGGGGGAGTACCTAAGCCGAACATGGACACGTACTGAGAAGCCATCGCGGGCCTGGCCGGATGGGTAACCTGCACATACACCCAGCCATCACATACATTGTCGATCCAGTCTACGCTATCAAACTCAGAGATAATCTCCGGCGGGCTATCCAGCGGATACCGAACCGAATACGCCTGGCCAGTCCCCCCAAGGAAGACGAGACGGCCATGGTCGTCGGTGCGAAGCTCGCCTAGCGAGACTTCCTTGGCTTCGGGACGCGAACCTTGAAATTGGCCGACGAGTGGTACGTTCTGGACGTTGCCTGTGTTGACATCACGCTCGATGCAGCGAGCGCCGGGATCGACGATGAGCTTCGTGCGAGTCTCGAGGGAAGTATCGAACGGATCGCCGCTGAGTTCCCCGCTCTGAGGGGTGGTATAAATAATATGAAGCGTATTCAGATAACGCCAGACGCGTGCTTACGACGGGGTCAACGTCAGGATTGCGGAGTTCTGTCTTGCGGGGGTGGTGTTGACCTTCTGGCCGTCAGCATTCGACTCGCAATAATGATGAAGGCGTCAAATGCGTACCGCTAAAGAGATAGTACGAGGCCTTCTTGTTCGCCACGTGAACGGTCCAGTGCAACTGATACTTCTGCGAGTTGTTGATCTCGCCGAGAACCTTGCCTTCGGCGTCGTATGCGTACACGCGGAACCTAGCAGCCTAACGTCGACTCAGGATGTTTAACGTATCCAAAACGGTTCCGTGACGAACCTGACGCTTGATGTAGCCTTCTTTGTCGCGAAAGGCGCCGAAAGGATGGTCGTCGATGCCGGGCACTTCCGGGCCGTAGAAATACTCGAGCTTCGAGTCCCCGACGCGAGCGATGCCAATGGGCGGGAATATCTCGATGCGTGCAATTTCGTTGGGCTTAACGTCGGGGTATGGTATGCCAGCGCTGGGGTCATGTGGCGAGAAAAGGTCGCACATCGTCGTAGATTGGAGTAGGAAGGGATTCCTTGGAAAAGGTACGATCTGAGCCGTTGAAATATTAAGCGTGGTCCTGGAGAAGTCCGGGGCCACTCGCAGAGCACACTGTTTGATAGATTATCCACCCGGCTCAGACCGAGTGCGGAGCTTGTTCTCAGAAACGCAGCCATAATCCCGGTCCAGGGTTCTGGATAATGGAAGAGATGGGAGGAATTATATTCCACTGCCAATCCACGGCTATGTTATTAACAGAACTTTAATACGAGATAATTTAGGGTAACAATGGTTGTTCGGCGTGAGTGATGTGTCTTCCATGCATCGAGGACTCCAGTGGTATCATACTATCTACTCATAGACTTCCACTTCCGATGCATGTTTCCAGCTATTTTGAAAACAATAGACGTTTTTCATTTTTGAGCAAAGTTTGGCTAAGTTCTGCACAGCTCGGCTAAGTTCGTACCATCACCATTGACGATGTCAGCTCTGGTGCCCAGTATCGCCCATGGACTTGGGGTAACCGATGCCATATCCCTGTTGAGCACAAGCAGTGGCAGCAAAATGTCCATTGTGATTCATATCTCTGACTCTCTGTAGTTGTGAGTTGTGATGTCAATTTTAGGCACTGTATCTATGGTCGTCTTGCCCCACTGTGGACGTCAGACAGTTCATCATCGAATGTGGGCACCTAGTCGGGCGTTGGGCGTTGTTGTCAAGGTCGTGTGGCAGCGGCCGTGCCTCGCTTCCAGAAATTTCATGGCAGCGGCTTCCGTGCTCTCCGGAACTCGTGCAAGCGTGCATGACACTTCGGGCCAGCATCGTCGCAATGAATCGACCTGCATACATTTTGCAGGGCAACAGCGCCGTTGCACATCCAGCCAATGTTCAGCAAGCTAAAAAATTGCTGCCGATCTTTGAGATTTCCTGGTGTGGGATGATTCGCTACTCACAGAAAGCTTTCACGGAGTCTATGAGGCACGAACCCTTGGCGTAATCTGTCATCGAAGACACCCAGCCCACGCCACGGCCAATGGAGTGATCCCCGAATAATAATAATCGAGGGTTGCTTGGTGTGGTGTCTTTGCCGAATGACACGACAGCCGCACTTCTCGCAAAAAGTGTCAGATGGCCAGTTCTCTTCTATTCCGCGTGTCATCAGTGCATCTAAATTTGTTTCGCCGAGCTGTGCCGAACTTAGCATAGACGTTTTTCATTTTCGAAATAGCTGTCAAATTTACGCGAAAGTTTGCGCCAAAGCAGATGAACTGGGTGACTTTCCATAAGCATATTTTATTCTTCCAGCTTTTTTGGGGGTGCCAGTGATTGCATCACGGTGTGGAAATCCAGATCCAGCATTTCTTGCGCAAGTTTCCATAAGAAAATAATCGGTGAGGCGACCTCGTGGTTTTGCTCTATTGAAGCTCGGGAGTGACTCCGGTGGTCGACCGTCCGACGGCATTGGTATGCTTTTTTTTGGAAGCTGATTGGGAGCTCCAAGCATGGATTGGAAGGTCAGATCACATTCGTGTCGCCCAAAGCAGTTTATTCAGCTTAAGATAATCTGGACGGGGGTGTCGACCCCATGATAAATTCACATTAAATCGTGTCTCTGTTTGGCCTCCCGATTGATGGGGTCCTGACAGCTCTCTCGGCATCGTCTCGGGAGGCTCGAAAATAATGCTCATAGATTAGTTTATGCTTATGGAAAGTCACCCACTGTTTTGAAAATGATAGACAATTTTCGTTTTTGAGCAAAGTTCGGCTAAGTTCAGCAGAGCTCGGCGAAACAAATTTAGACCTACGTATGACCTTGACAACACCTGTTCGTCAATCGACTCGACGCCCCAACAACGCCCCAGTACCCTCCACAACCTAACCTTCATGACGAGTCCTCTCTCAGGATGCGTGGTCTGCCCAGTTCTAGCGGTACTCAGGTATGTTTTCCAGTGGTACGCCATATTTGGAGGATTCGGTACACTGTATGCGGGGCTGCATGGGCCACGGTGGCTATTTGACTGGGCTTCATATGGCAGGCCATCGTTGTGATGAGCTGCTTGTGCTCGGCAGGAATATGGCAGCGATTGCCCTGAGCCATGGTCGATGGGAAAGAGGATATATAGTACTATACAGTCTACGCAGGCTGCGAAATGCGACTGTGGAGCTTTACGTCGTCATCGTACAAACTTAGCCGAGTTCTGCCGAACTTAGCCGAACTTTGCTCGAAAACGAAAATTGTCCATCGTTTTTCAAAATAATTGTATTGGCCGCACTTGATTTAGGCCCTGGGAAGAACTGTTGCAATACACGATACTACGAGACTTTTGTAAGACGGCCCCTCGAACGAAAGAATACGGCCGTTTACACCACTGATCATCATGTTTCAAGTTCCGACTTGCCGAAAGGCTTGCGAAAGGCAATGGCACATCAATGATCACAAGCTGAAGCAGCATCGTAAAACCGTCCAGTAGGTATAACTGCCAGGTGCCGCCAGGCAAACCGACAGAAACTTAGGCTGGGGCAAAGATAGTAGTTTGGGACGAATTTCAGTCGCCTAACGATGAGAACCACAAGTACGATTTTTGCGATGTATACCACTAGACTAGCCCCTTTGAGACTGCCAGAACTGCCCACTGCGCCCTTCACTCGTATCTTCTGCCTCATCAAACCTCCGGACAAGAGAATAGTAGTACGCCCGCCCTCCTTCATACTTGACCCGAACGCGCTCGTATGCATCACAAATCGATGCTACGACGCCTTCTCCATCAATAGTCTTGGATGGATCATTATCTCCACCGGTCAGATAGCGCACAAGAACTGCGCCAACGAATGCGCCTCCGTCCAGCGCTGTAATCATCCCTTGCGAGGACAACGAATCAAAAGCGAGAGCAGCATCGCCGACGGCACACCATCCACGGCCCTGAAAACGAACCTCTTCTGATGGCTGATAATCGTCAGAAGAGAGCACGGGTTCCCAGGCCGCGTACGGAGCAAGAACAGACGATCCAGCTGCGGTGCAGCGCGTGAATTCGGCTGAAGGAAGCTCGTAGAGCGCAATGGATTTATCGACGAGGACACGCGCAATATGGCTGGTCTGATCGCGAGCCATGTCGAAGAACTTGAACATCTTCCGAGCGTTGCGGGTGCTTGGGTTGGATGGCGAAGTTGTGTACATGAGGACGCGCTTGTTGTGCGGTAAGCGTGCTGAGTACCACCACCCCGACTGGGCAGCCTCGATGAGAGTGCGCGAGTCGTTATCATCTGGTGTTCCGTTGAGCGAAGCAGCGTGGGAATCGATGTCGACCTTATGGAGGACGGCATAGAAAGCTAACAGGTCATGGTGCTTTCGCGTTACCGCGCCGATCTATTTGGTCGCGTTAGTTTCACGATAAAGGGCACAAAGTATCAGGGCCACCTTGCGAGCGATAGTGGCAGGCCGTCCTGTGGCGTCCACCAACCAATGCGCCCGAAACCTCGCGACATTGCCTCCTGCTACCATTGGCTCTACGTCAATCTCCCATCCGCCGCCGAAGCCGCCGTCGACACGTCGAAGTCCAAGAAACTTGCCCTTGTGAAGGACAGGATCACAAGCTTCTCGAAGTGTCTCGTCGAAGTGTCCCCTGTCAAGATGCCACCCTACACCATACATGTTGGTGATAGAATACGTCTCATCCAGCCTAGAGCTTGCCCACACAGACGCATTGCCTGTGCAGACCTCGTGCAGACCACCAGCCGTGTCCTGGATAATGCGCTCAAGAAGAGTTGGGTGGATCGCTGTTAGAACTCGCCGAGCAGCGGCTGGAAGCGATTCTCCTATCTTTGGAAATGTGCGCAGCTGTCAGTACATCAAGAACAGGGGTCGATTGATGCAAACTCACCTTGAACGCACCACTGTCTGAGTTGTCAACAAGGAGGGTACGAATTTGTTTTGCAGAGTCGTGGCGTTGAATAGACATAGCGACAGCGCAGCCTGCCGGACCGGCGCCGATAATTATCACTAAGAGCGAATTTAGTTGTAGAAGAGTTTAAACATGATAATATAAGGACTCGGGCCTAATCTCCAAAGAGGGGAGTTTAAAAGGCTTTTAGACAGACAGGGAATAATTTTATGAAGAGAGAGAAACGAGAATGTAGGAGTAGCACGTACCGTCGTACTCTTGCATGGTTGAAACCAAGTTGTGATTACGGCCGGTATCAGAACGTATGTCTTAGAATCTGCAGGATGTCCCGAGAGATCTACAGTATGCTTTTCTACGAGCCGTGGACCATTCAGCTTGCCATCATGTAAATATGTATGTGTTTATTCTGCTACTAGTATCGAAGGGTGGCAACTTCCATTCTCCATGGTTAGAGTTCGATGTCACGACCGGATTTTCGGCGCACATCGATTCTACGGCATTTCAGTAGGCCCCGGGAAGGCCTTGTAAAACTTAAAAACCGGGCCCACGATGCGATCGATGAAGCTATATGTGGGACTCCTGATTAAGAGTTACTGTACTGTATCATTTCGACCAAAGGTTCACGTTACGGGTTACGGCTGCCCGTGAACTGAACAATTTCGGTCTAGGTGACGGTGACATTTGGATTTTTGGGCCCAAAAAGGCAAGAAAATGCCAAAATTTCCGGTCCGGCATTCGCCGGACTTCCATATATGGAAATTTTAACGTGATTGCCGAGGAGTGAACTACTTGTTCAGTGAACTATGAAGGTTACGGGTGACGCCCCGTGAACCTTTGTTCGAAATGATACAGTACGTTTTTATTCAATTCGGTAGTCACGCGTCAGGCTGACTCAGGCAGCCCTGTGTTCGGTATCACGTGTCAACCAGGTCTCTGTCGAACTTCCCGGTGGTCACACAGCGCCAAAAATTGCGCGAAACTCTCAAACAGGTGCAAAAAAGCGAAAATTTTCCCTTCAAATGTCCAAAATTTCCGGGTGTCACGCCTTGTGTCACGCAGAAATTTGGCAGCTTTGGCTACTGAAGTGTCGAATCGCTAAATAGGTTGGCACGCGTCACATTTCATGTCGATTTGAACGAAAAACTACAGTACTATACCATTTCGACCCGTACGTTCAGTCACAGGTCCACCAGACTTTTTTTGATGTGTTCAAATTTCAAAAATCGCTTTTATTCAAAAGAAAATTTATCGGCCATCCCGGACATCGAAAATTTCCAAATTGCTGAACCTACGGTCGAAATGATACAATAATTGAACTGTGTGAAACCCGGTGAATGCGTCTCATTGCGTTGTCCACAGTTCATTCTTCACTTTTTCACAGGGGCGGGCTTCTGTTCGCACAGGGTTCGTTCTGTGTCTTCGTATGATACAGAAGGGGTTCTTTTCCCAGTTGAGGGGCGGGCCCTGTTCACAGAGGGTCCTTTTCGCGGGATGGGCTTCCATTCACAGAAGATTCTTTCTGCATTTTCACATGGCACAGAAGAGCCCTTTCTGCATTTTCACAGAGGCGGGCTTCTATTCACAGAAGGTCCTGCATCTTCGCATGACACAAAAAGGGGTCCTTTTCGCATTTCCCAGGGACGACCAGAATTTGGCCCAATGTAGTGGAACCTGACGCTGAACCATACCTATTGGGCAAGGCTTTCAGGGTGCACATAGACCTATAACTCTCGAACCGGCGCAATATCTCACCCTAGCGAACCGAGCCTGTAGTCCCCGAATCAACGTCACTGCGAGATGTCTGACAAGCATGTGCACATTGACTGGATTCCTGTCTCGGGCCCACCGGGATCCTGGAACAAGGACGAGCTCATAGAGCACGTCAAGACCGTGCGTGTTCTCAGTGTTCTTTGTACTGCCGCGGATATGCTAACGGCGTATGCAGGGCATGAAGATCGAGCTATGCACCTTACCCCTCTACTTCTGCGCATTATACAGCATCAAGGAGGATGACAGTCAGTGGGCATCTTCAGCTCGCATGCACATCCTCTGTACGCGTTAAGAAATTTCCCTCGAATGGAGTTGACGAAACTGAGCTTCTTCCTCAGCGGTCGCTGAACAGGAGATGTTGCACCTCGCCTTGGCCGGTAATATGCTGCGATCCTTGGACGGTGCTCAGACTCTGTACAACCGGGAGTTCATGCCAACATATCCTTCCAAGATCCTTTTCGACGAGGTCGACATGGAACTCCAGCCCGCAAACAAAGCGAACCTGGAATGCTTCCTCCGGGTGAGTATCGTAGGCAATAACGGGTATAGGTATGGAGGGAAATGACTTCGAATGTAGATTGAAGCGCCATACATGCCTCAGCCAAAGCTTCCTACTCCAGAACCAATGTTTCCTCATTTTATCCCGAAGTATCGGAGTATCGGCCAGTTTTACAAGGAGCTGGAGATAGGTTAGTCGGGTGGATCTTCGCGTGCGATCCTGGACAATACTCACTACAATCACCAGGGATAAAGCAGGTCGCACAGACGGATCCGAACCTTTTCTCGCACAACTACGAGATGCAGTTCACCGGCGACGAATTCTTCGACAGTAAAATGACGGTCATTCGTGACGAGGCGACCGCGCTTCAGGCGCTCGAAACGATTGTCGCCCAAGGCGAGGGAAACATCGGCGTCCCAGACTCGCATTACGCCATCTTCGTCGAGCTATACCAGCAGCGCCAGAAGTGGCAGACCGTGGACTACATCGTTGCGCCGGCGACTGAAAAGTATAGGAATAAGAACGACGTCGCTTACAAGGCGAGCGCAGCGTGCTCTCTTGTATGAGCTATCATTGCTGAGACCTCATGGTTGTAGTTGTCGCTGGCAGTTGACGCCAGCTACTGCTACCTCCTGCAGACGATCGATCTGTGCTGGAAGGAGGAGAACCCAGCCAGGCGCCCGCTTCTTTTCCGCAACCTTCACCGACTGATGATCGAGATCCTCTCCCCGTGCGCGCACACCCTGGTCAAGCAGAAGCTCCCCTCCGGTAAGTACGCGGCGCCGTGTTTCGAGTTTTATCCGCCTGCAGCCGGCGCGAAGCCGCTGACACCGAAGGAGTTGTTCAAAAACTTGACACTGGAGTTGGAGACTGCCAAGAAGGCAGCAGAGGCAGCAAACGAGACGGATACGATAGAGGCCATTAAGAAGATCTTGTTCTGCACAAAGGGCCTCGACCCTCCCCACGATGAATGTAATTAACGTGCACAACAATCGTTTTGCTAGAACGCACTTTTTGCTCGGCATTTATTGTTAAAGTAAGCTTCGACTGCCGCGAGACCAGATATCCAAGCAAGCAAAAGAACGTTTGTAGCTCTACTGAGCCTGTAAGAGACGTACAAACGAGTGAAGAAAACTGTCCATCCCACCCGTCACCTATATACCCGCACCTGTCACCTTCCCACAATAATCTCCGCGCCTTACTCGCGCGCGCACAAAACCCACTAACGTTAACATTTATGAGCAAGTTTTCTGGACAATAATCGAATGCATTTGGATGCAGTCCATGCAATTCCCGCTACCTTTAGGTAAGGGTTTTAGGGTGCCTTCAAATCGACGTCCTGCAGTAAATGCCTCAACTGTCATTTTTGTTCTTATCAGCAGCGTTCCCATAGGCCAAGTGCTTACAAATACCATCATACCACGCAATTCTGCCCTTGTAATTCGTCCAGTATTGCTGCCATCATTGTCGCTGTCTCAACACGGCATGATGACTAGTACTGTTAATTTTTTCCTGTCTGTCCTCTCATCTTCCCACCACCATGTCTGCTAGCTTCCGCAACGTCTCTCCCCCCCACTTTCAACTCTGTTCTAGAGCACTCTGAATTATCCTTGGACTGAGTTCTGCTCTCTGGTGTTTTCCCCTCTGGCTCCTCGACCTCTGGCCTCTCAACTCTGCTGTGTGGTGGCGGTGGCTCCCTTCGGTCTATGATTACGCAGCTCTGTATTTCGCCTTGCTTAACTTCTGATCTCATTCCTGGCCGTACTTTGATGGACTCTTGCCAAGTTGTTTCCCCCAATGTTAGCTTCATTGTCAACTCGGGTATTCCGCTCCCTGCAGGTGCATTGTGCATGATGTGTGCTTATTTTCAGCGGTCACAACCTCGCCTCAGTTCAGTCTTCCCATATTCTTGGCCCTGTACCCACGGATGTCAATGCGGATGCCCCACCTCACGGTCTGTTCAAGGTCTGTCTCTCAGTTCTCGGCATGGTGCTGAGCCTTATTGTTTGCTTAGATCAACCATTCCCCTGGGTCTGTCAGGATCTGTGGTGCTTACCTGTCCCCCTACCTCTACTGCTGTTCATAGCCATGCCCCCCAATCTCCCTCACATAAATCCTCCTTCAATATCCTTCGGGATATTTTTACTGCGCAGTTTTGCACACTTTGATGCATTTCTGTGTTCCATTCAGACTTATCAACGATTAAAATTGCTCCTCCTTTACACACTGCGCTACATCCTGATATTAGTTTCTTGCAATGTTGACCAGCTTTAATTTACCATCTTGTCCTGGGGGCATGTGTCGAGCATAAGTTAAACATCCACCACATTTCATGACTTGGCCGTTCAACGTGCACTGTCACTGGACAAGATGTTGATTCACCGTGTCCGTGACTGCTGCTGTCCTTGAACTCATTCTGGATACAGGAGACGAAAAATTTCAACTGAAATCTCTGCTTCATATTGAAGGCTGCTCTTCGCAGTCACATTGAACTTTGCACCGTCGAAAGCCGGTCTTCAGCTTGTGTCATCAAGCTTATTCAACTCTTTTGAGCAAAGTAATATTCTAATCAAGCTGACGGTTGAGGTAGCGGTCCAATGCGAGCTGGTCGACACCCCCAGCAGCGACCTAGCGAGCTTTGGGCCGCCTTGAAAGTATTACCATCTTCTCATACTAGCAATTATTTAATAAAAATCAGTTCGCCAGGTAGCGGGCTCTGCCGTTTGCTGGCCCTACCCACTTTACCCAATGCAATTGACAGCAACTCAATGCAACTCAATGGAAGTTGATGCAATTTCAATGCAACCAAAATTTGAGCCTTCCGGAGCAGAATGCACCTCAATGCAAATCTCATGCACATATTTTCCATTCCAATTTGATTTGCACTCGCACTGCATGATTGTGATGGAGGTCGAAGTTGCACTCGATATGCATTGAAGCCCTTGTGCAACGCAAATGCACTGTATTTACATTGCACTTGCGCTGCACTGAACTTGCCTTGTATTGCATTTCAATGTTTAATGCAATGGAAATGCAACACACATGCAACTAGTATTTGGGCCAGTGCTGTGCATGGCGGTACTCGGACTTAGCCGGGTTATCGGCAAAAAAGTTCACATTGCTGTTCAGATTCTCTACCTACGCTGAGTGTGTCTGTGGTTCCAAATCCAAGTCCAAGCATTGGCACAGAGTGCAGCCAATAAATAAGAAGGTAGTAATGTGCTGCACGGAGACAGACGTGCGTGTCGAGATGAGAAAGCGGAAGTTTCGTTAGTGGCATAGCTGGAGGTGGGGAACTGTCGAACAGAACTAGTTATGATTATCAGGTTTGCCGAGAGTGAGAAAAGCACGTACCCAGATGTGGTGCGCCATGCTGCACGACAGAGGTCAACAGCACTATCTTCCACATAATGGGGCTGTAGACTTGCTCCGGGCGGAAAAATACCAAGAAGTACGCCTCCAAGGGGCGTACCTTTCTGTGGCGAGAGTATGAGCATGAGGTAGACGTCGTGGGTGCATGCGAAGTGGTGCACGGCGGCACGGAGGGCATGGTGAAGACGGTCTCGATGCTGCTACAGATCCTGGCAGCTGGCAGATAGGATGTGTTTCCCTTGTCAGAGCTATTCCAAATGAATGCTCAGAAGATGTATGAAAGACCAAAGATTTACCAACCCATCCAGTCCATATCTCCCTCCCCTTCCCCACTGCTCCGAGTCTGGACCAACGAAAGTCGATCGGGAAAGGCAGAAGTCCAGCATGTGGCTATGCCATCTTGCCCCGAAAATCGATACGGCCCTACGGCCTGGTAGTGCTCTCTGATTCCCTCTTCTGCTTGCACCCATGTCAATGGGGCTGACGCCCGTGTATCCGGGACCATACTGTGCCTAGGTATGGCCCCCTACCTTCTAGTAATTGTTGAGATCCGCGTTGACATTTATTTCGGCTTCACTGGGTACTTTGAGTACTTCTGTCCTCTCGTCACTAAATCACAACCGTTGACTGTTGCAGCTGTCGCAGTAGATAGCAGCACAAAGTCTAATGTCTCCGTCAAGACAATGCAGCCTTCGGGTGTCCTGTATTCTGGTGAGGTTCCCAATCAAAACTTGAACTGTGTTGTTTCGAGTTGTCATCCCGTCGTGGTACCACAACTTCCCTTGCCTGTCAACCACCAATGCAGTGAAATGGTTCCTGAGTGCGGAATGGTAGATCAAGCTGGCAAGTCTGAACTCTCTTGATGGGCCAGTATATTCCTCATTCAAATTCAAACGAGATTCCAATCTAATCTGTGGGCTGATTATTCCAATTATAAGCCACGATGGGAGGTCAGTGAAAACGAAACTTTTCAGCATTTGTTGACGAATCCCTTGTAGTTCGCACCTCACGCAATTATCTACGTATTTGGATTGGTGGATTGTGTACCATTCACAGATGCTGATTCCATTTGGCAATGTCATGATACTGATTGAAAGCAGGTTTTGGAGTCTCACTGAACTTGCAACGTTCGCAGAAGGTTTGGAAGATTCCGTACACCTTATCATCAGTTACAGCCTTGAATAAAGGATCTATCGCTATCAAAGCAGGACCTGTGGGAAATAACGATGAGTTGGCATGATGAAGTAAATTTCTTGCCATATCTCGAGCATTTTCTGATGTATTGTTGCTCAATGAAGTCAGAACTGATGTCCATGCACTCAAGAAGAAGCTGCTTTCTCCAAATGATTTTGACCAAAATTCTGGATCCTTGTCGAAAATGTTCAAATGGCAGGTGAACAACGCATCATATGCACAACTATAGTTAGTGTCGTCCCACTGTGTACCTCTGGGAAACTTCACAACGGCAGGATGTCTGTCTGTTGCTATCGAAACATGCATAGATCTTATTTTCTTGACTCTTGATGTTGGTACTGAGCTATCATCTTGCAACTTCCGTTTTCCTTTCAATGCACCTTGTCCATTGTCACTGAGAGCCTAGTTGGTATACTCTGCAGGCTGTTCCTTGTCATCAAGATCTTTGTTATAGTGGAGAGCTGGATGGAAATGTTCTAGATCTTCTTGCGCTTCGGGTCCCCTCCAAACTTTATAACTCTGGATCAAAATTCCAGTTCACGGTCTCTGGTAACTTGCCATCGAATTTGAGTCTTGTGATTTCGTCCAACAATTCTAGGTCACAAAGTTCCTGTCTCAAGTGTCCATTCATACCGCTGGTGATCTTCTTTTCATCAAGGCCTTGGAGAATTACTGTAGTCTCTGCTTTAAAGTCTCTTGATAGTGCCACATAATACTCCTGATGGTTTTTGCAATTATTCAAGTGAACTACATTTGGATCCCGAGATTTTCCCTGTGATGCATAGTCTGTCATTGAAAAGTTCGGCAGAACCAGTACCTGTTCACGAGTGATAGAAAGCAAGGAGTCATCCTGAAGCATCGCTGTAACATGAGTTGATGTTCTCATCATAGGTACTACATTTTCAGGAAGACCTGGAATTTTTATTGTCCGTGGTGGGTTCTTGAGGCACAAGAATAATGTATCCAAAATCTTTTGACCATCTGGGCCTATGTTGCTATCCAACTCACAACTACAGCTTCCTGTCCCTTCGTTATGCAAAGCTCAGTCACATCATTACTTTTGAGCATTACTGGCATTCCTTCACACAATTTCAGACATCCAGGCACCTGTTCAACAGTTGTGGAAGGTGGAGAATCCCATAATGCTCGACGCAATTTAGGTCCAATTGTTTTAAAAAAGGACTGGTGGCTTCATTTCCACTTCCATTTATCCATGGCCAGGGAGCTCAAGCGATCTACACTGTAAAAGGACACCAACTCTTTTCCAGTATCTCTCGCAAACCGTTCAGGACCTAACTCATTGATGATGTCTTTATCAACATTGTGTGCTGTGATGATTGAAATATTCCCCAGTTTTTCATCATCCAAATGTGGATGGGATGGATGATCACTGGCTATTCTACCCCTTAAGAAGGCAATGTCCTCTTCTGTGCATGCTCCATAACGCATATTCACCAATGCTTTGTGCAATTTTGAGTCCAATTCAGTCTGCTCCCGCTGTCTTAAAAGCAGCCGTTGAGCCAGTTGGTCCAAGCACAAGATACCAGTATTCTTCATTTCTCAGTTTGAAGAAGTCAAAAATCACTTTGAATAGATTGGATTTGCCTGTACTGCCCATTCCCCCTAAGTACATTTTCAGCGGCTCATTTTGCGGAGATGAAGCATGTAAAGTAAATATCTGAAATGCCTGTTCTTGCTCAGTGTTCAAAGTCCACTTTGTGATGACCTCATTTACAATATCAATGGACTCTTGGACAGAAAAATTCTGGCTGGGGTTGAAGAATGTGTGAGGGACTACTTCGACTCTGTCTGTATCCTGAATGTTATTTTGTTGTTCACGTGGAGGGGGCATGTTAGTTAACTTGTTTGCTGTCAATTTTTTTCGCTCCATTTTTACCAATTCAGTCCAGGCATGGTGTTTTTTTGTAAGGAGGGGAGAATCCAGTTGAGTCATTCACAATTGGTCCATGTTTCATATTATTTAGCCACCTTGCATTTCACCTATAGGACCCACACTTTGCCTCTAATTAGAGAGAGGTTACCAGGTGGTATCCCCCTCTCTAGCTAGAGGCAAAGTGGCTAAATCCCCCTATGCTGCAGCAAATGTCATATTAAAACTGTGCTAAAGCTACACTAAAACTGCAGCTGGGTAAGGTCAACATACTAAATCCTTCAATGCTGCAATAAAGTCACAATAAAGTTGCAGCAAATATGTCTGTGACCATATAAGGTAAGTATAGTGACTGCCATGCTACATTAAGCTGCAATGCTGCAATAAAGCTGCAATAAAGCTGCAATAAAGCTGCACCAGCTGTGATACGGTGATGCTATAGCATCACATGAGACAAATAGCTACCATATAAGGCAATTGTGCTAAAAATAGACCAAAATCAAAGTTATAGCCCTTTTCAATACGAATCTAGCTGTATAAGAAATTTTCTTATTAGATGCTTGGTTGTGTCACAAAACGCAAAAATACTCGAGCGAACACAAGTCTTTGCAGCTGTCAAAGTGTATTATAAATGCTATTATCAGCCCAGCTGACCTTATATGACTGACTGCTTGCTTAATATTGTATGCAAGACCTTATCTGACTAACCACAAGTGTCAATGTGACCTTGTATCAGCAAAGAAACCTTATCTTGTTACAAGTCAGTTAATCTGACCAAGTGTCAATACAAAAAGCTTACCTGGTTAATTCAATTGACAATTGGTAAGAAGGCTACTGACTTTAAATTAATCTGACCTAGGGTCTTCACTGACGGTCCTCAATATCTATAAACAAATTCTTGACTACAATACAAGTTGGTGAAACTAGTAATATATTATTTACCTCAATTGAGTAAAGGTAATCCATTGACTTCAAGTTAGCTATCTATCGACTTCAATTCACTGACTTGATGTCAATAAATGACTTTGTTGACTGGTCTATTGACTTCAAGTCAGTAGACCACTGATTAAGATTCAGTAAATCTATTGACTTTATTGACTTCAATTCAACAGCCTATTGATGTCAAGTCAGTTAATCTATTGATTCCATTGACTTTATTGACTTCAATTTAGTAGTGTATTGACTTCAAGTCAGTAAATCTATTGAATTTATTGACTTCAATTAGTAGTGTATTGACTTTATTGACTTCTATTCAATAGTTAATTGACTTCAATCAGTAGTGCATTGACTTTATTGACTTCTATTCAATAGTTAATTGACTTCAAGGTAATAATGTATTGATTTCAGTCAGTAATCCATTGACTTCAAGTAAACATAGTCTATTGACTTGAAGAATCAGTATTGAAGTCAATAAACCACTAGTGTGGTTTGAAAGTGTCAATTGTTTTGTATTTTGTGAGCCAACCAAGCCTTGGATGAAAAAATGCTGTATATGAATCTTGTAGCCCTTGACGAGCTCTAGAAGATGAGGTTAGCCATCAGATGGATTTCGAGGACCTTCCTCTTTGGGACACTAACGCTTCGCACCCAAATATGGAAATTATGCTAAAATCTCGCTATCTTGCTCAATATTGGACCGTTTTGGGTGATCTAACTTCACAGGGCCAATTTTCTACATCCTTTATAAATTTTGAGAGCCTTGTTCAGCCTAATATAACACTGTAATGCGGTGATAAATGCCCAACAACCTGGATAATCACTTGGTGTATAATATATTGTTCAGTATGTGTTATCTATGGCTTACAACCACATCACATTGCTTGGAGCACTAATTTAAACAGTTCTGACACCCTAGATCAGGTCTTGAGAGCCACAACAGCCTTATCTTAACAAGATCAAAAAATCTAGTCTTTCCCTGATTCCAAGAGATCTCAAGGTCTGATAATGGTTCTGGATGGTGTTCCAGTATATTATAGACTATACTAACCCTTCTAGAGCACATGTATTGCAGGGCCTTCTCACAGACCCATGATTTACACTGATCAAATATGAAATGTGTGTTAATGATATTCCATCTTGCCCAAGGTCATAAGAGTGTGGCCAAGTGCATGGAAACAATCTTACAGTCCATCCAAAGGATCTGAGCACAAAAAGTTGTCCAATATACCACTTTGAACATGAGTTTTGCTGAGTGACATTTTTTTGCTTGTTTGATGAATAGGAGGCCAACCAGACCAGTGAAGGTGGAATGGAGGTCAGAAATGAAAAGAGGCAAGAAAATAGTACAAGATAGAGCTTTGGTTGAAGTGATTTGGTTCAGATTTGGTCAGTTGGTGTTTTCGAGCAGGACCATATTGTATTCAGTTGGTGTTTTCGAGCAGGTGGGTTCAACCACAGTCTAAAGGCATACAATATGGTCATACTCCAAAACACCAACTGACCAAATCTGAACCAAATCACTTCAACCAAAGCTCTATCTTGTACTATTTTCTTGCCTCTTTTCATTTCTGACCTCCATTCCACCTTCACTGGTCTGGTTGGCCTCCTATTCATCAAACAAGCAAAAAATGTCACTCAGCAAAACTCATGTTCAAAGTGGTATATTGGACAACTTTTTGTGCTCAGATCCTTTGGATGGACTGTAAGATTGTTTCCATGCACTTGGCCACACTCTTATGACCTTGGGCAAGATGGAATATCATTAACACACATTTCATATTTGATCAGTGTAAATCATGGGTCTGTGAGAAGGCCCTGCAATACATGTGCTCTAGAAGGGTTAGTATAGTCTATAATATACTGGAACACCATCCAGAACCATTATCAGACCTTGAGATCTCTTGGAATCAGGGAAAGACTAGATTTTTTGATCTTGTTAAGATAAGGCTGTTGTGGCTCTCAAGACCTGATCTAGGGTGTCAGAACTGTTTAAATTAGTGCTCCAAGCAATGTGATGTGGTTGTAAGCCATAGATAACACATACTGAACAATATATTATACACCAAGTGATTATCCAGGTTGTTGGGCATTTATCACCGCATTACAGTGTTATATTAGGCTGAACAAGGCTCTCAAAATTTATAAAGGATGTAGAAAATTGGCCCTGTGAAGTTAGATCACCCAAAACGGTCCAATATTGAGCAAGATAGCGAGATTTTAGCATAATTTCCATATTTGGGTGCGAAGCGTTAGTGTCCCAAAGAGGAAGGTCCTCGAAATCCATCTGATGGCTAACCTCATCTTCTAGAGCTCGTCAAGGGCTACAAGATTCATATACAGCATTTTTTCATCCAAGGCTTGGTTGGCTCACAAAATACAAAACAATTGACACTTTCAAACCACACTAGTGGTTTATTGACTTCAATACTGATTCTTCAAGTCAATAGACTATGTTTACTTGAAGTCAATGGATTACTGACTGAAATCAATACATTATTACCTTGAAGTCAATTAACTATTGAATAGAAGTCAATAAAGTCAATGCACTACTGATTGAAGTCAATTAACTATTGAATAGAAGTCAATAAAGTCAATACACTACTAATTGAAGTCAATAAATTCAATAGATTTACTGACTTGAAGTCAATACACTACTAAATTGAAGTCAATAAAGTCAATGGAATCAATAGATTAACTGACTTGACATCAATAGGCTGTTGAATTGAAGTCAATAAAGTCAATAGATTTACTGAATCTTAATCAGTGGTCTACTGACTTGAAGTCAATAGACCAGTCAACAAAGTCATTTATTGACATCAAGTCAGTGAATTGAAGTCGATAGATAGCTAACTTGAAGTCAATGGATTACCTTTACTCAATTGAGGTAAATAATATATTACTAGTTTCACCAACTTGTATTGTAGTCAAGAATTTGTTTATAGATATTGAGGACCGTCAGTGAAGACCCTAGGTCAGATTAATTTAAAGTCAGTAGCCTTCTTACCAATTGTCAATTGAATTAACCAGGTAAGCTTTTTGTATTGACACTTGGTCAGACACCTATAAAGCCCATAGAACACCATTAACTAGTGTGGAGCCCACGATGCAAGCCCCCCAATAGTTATTGGCAGTTCAGGTGGCCCAGGGCTCACTGCAATAATTATCTAAATATCTTTTCAATAACTTTCAAGTTCTAAGGCGTAGGGCCAAGTCCCACTGTATGTTGGATAACTTTCAATAACTATGGCACCTGGCAGAGTCAAGCACACCCTTGTGACCCAAAAAGGAAATCACCTGAAAATATACCAAAAAATTGAAAGTTGTGGTGCATATTGAGACTATTTACTATATAGAGAGTGTTTTTATGTTATGCTTTATTATACAATGGATTTTCACATGATTTGATCCAGCTTTCCAAAAAAGGCAATTGTCCAAAAAATAGATCAAAAACCAAAGTTATAGTCCTCTTTGAGATAAATCTAACTGTGTAAGAATTTTCCTTATCAGATATATTGTTGTATCACAAAATGCAAAATACTTATATGATCACAGATTTTTCTTTTGGTGATATTAGGCTTCATTCGGCAACCGTCACTTAGCGGCACTTGGCAGACAATCGTCACTTTGCCCTCATGCCGCAGAATCCGCTGGAATATAATGAGGGATCAAAGATTTTCTGGCCCATCAGACCTCTCAAATGGCATGGAAACGAGCTTCCCATTGGCTGCTCAGCGGTCTGGGCTGCTCTGGAAGCGTCACCCGCCAACTGTGGAGGTTCTCTCAGACGCTCGGCACGAGGAGTTCCGAAAGCCAAGTGACGATCGCTTCTGAAGTGCCGCTAAGTGCCCCGAAATGACGGTTGCCGAATGAAGCCTTAGATTAGATTGACCTAGAGCATACAATAAAAGAGTTAGATAAGGTTTCTATCATTATAATAGGTCAATTTTGCTGATTATTGCCTTTGTGATCCCTTTTCTTGACCTATAATTGATTTTTTTTTATCTCAAAGACTCACGTTTGCTCGAGTATTTTGCATTTTACAACATAACGAAGCATCTGATAACAAAAATTTTTATATAGTCAGATTTGTCTTGAAAAGGACTACAACTTTGGGTTTGGTCTATTTTTAGACAATTGCCTTTTTTGGTAAGCATAACTCATGTTTGCACAGCTGTTTTGTTTCCTGTCGTGCAATGATCAAAATCTCATTAGATTTGTTATTAATCAAATTTTTCAACCTTTTTAAGCACTCAAGACTTGTGCTTGCTTAAGTATTTTGTGTTTTACAACATAACAAAGCATCCAATAACAAAAATTCTTATACAGTTAGATTCGTCTTGAAGAGGGCTACAACTCTGGTTTGGGGTCTATTTTTAGCCACTTGCCTTTTTTGGTCATACTGATGTTGCCCTTACTGACTTGAAGTCAATAAAGTCAAGATATCACTGATTTGGAGTCAATGAAGTCAATATATAATATATTATTGATTTGAGGTCAATGAAGTCACTACTGCTACTGACTTCAAGGTCCACAAAGTTAGTGAAGCCAACATTGTACTGAGTACTGACTTGAAGCCAGTACAATATTGATTCATTAACTGGAATTCAATAAAGTCAACATTGAAGTCAATGAAGTCAACATGGCACTGATTTGAAGTCAATCAAGTCAACATTGTACTGACTTCAAGTCAGTAAAGTCAATGCATTATATACTGACTTGATTTCAATCAAGTCAATATTGTGACTGTCAGTTGGGTCAATACATTGACTTGAAGTCAGTAAAGTCAATACACTCTATACTGATCTGAATTCAATCAAATCAACAAAGTCAACATTGTACTGATCTGAAGTCAATATTGTACTGACTTGAACTTAGTTGGATCAATACATTACTGACTTGAAGTCAGTTGGGTTAATACATTACTGACTTGAAATCAGCAAAAGTCAATATATCATTGACTTGAAGTCAATATGCTTCTGATTTGAAACTTTATTCAGCATTTTGCAAGCCAACCATGTCCTAGATGAGAAAATGTTGTATAAGAACCTTGTAGCCCTTGATAAGCTCTACAAGATGGGGTGAGATATCAGATAGATTTCGGGGATCTTCCATTTTTGGGACACTAACACTTTGCTTCCAAAAAGGAAATTATGCTAAAATCTCGCTATCTTGCTCAATACTTGACCGTTTTGGATGATCTAACTTCACAGGGCCAATGTTCTACATCCTTGATGAATTTTAAGGGTCTTCCCAGGCCTAATACAACACTGTAATGCAGTGATAAATGCTTAAAATGCTGGTTGACCCATCACCCTATAATATATTGTTCATCATATGGTGTTTGTGGCTTCCAAACACATAATATTGCTTGTAGCACTACTTGGAACAGTTCTGACACTCCAGATCAGGTCTTGAGAGCTACAACAGCACTATCTTACCAAGATCAAAAAATCTAATCTTTCACTGATCCCAAGAGATCCCAAGGTCTGATAATGGTTTTGGATGGTGCCCTGGTATATTCTGGACTATACCAACCCATCTAGAACAAATTTACTCCAGGTCTCTCTCACAGACTCAAGATTTACACTGATCAAATCTGAAAAGTGTTTTCATCACATTTCATCTTGCCCAAGGTCCCAGTAGTGCGACCCAATGTATGGAAACAATATTTCAGTCTGTCCAAACGATTTCAGAACAAAAAATCCCCCAATATACCAGTTGAAACATGAGTTTTTGGTAAGTGACATTTTTCGCTTATTTGATGAATTGGTGACCAACCAGATCAGTGAGGGTGAAATAGAGGCAAGAAATGAAAAGAGGCAAAAAAAATAGTACAAGATACAGCTTTGGTTGAAATGATTTGGCCAAGATTTGACCAGTTAGTGTTTTGAAGTAACACTATAATATATGCCTTTGGAGTGTGGTTAAATCCACCTGCTCAAACACACCAACTGGTCAAATCTTGGCCAAATCATTTCAACCAAAGCTATATCTTGTACTATTTTCTTGCCTCCTTTCATTTCTGACCTCCATTTCACCCTCACTGGTCTGATTGGCCTCCTATTCATCAAACAAGCGAAAAATGTCACTCAGCAAAACTCATGTTTAAAGTGGTATATTGGGCAGCTTTTTGTTCTCAGATCCTTTGCATAGGCTGAAATATTGTTTTCATGCATTGGGCCACACTCCTGGGACCTTGGGCAAGATGGAATGTGATGAAAACACTTTTCAGATTTGATCAGTGTAAATCTTGAGTCTGTGAGAGGGTCCTGGAGTAAATTTGTTCTAGAAGAGTTGATATAGTCTATAATATACTAGGGCACAATCCAGAATTGTTATCAGACATTGGGATCTCTTGAAATCAGGGAAAGATTAGATTTTCTGATCTTGTTAAGATATTCCTACTGTAGCTCTCAACGCCTGGTCTGGGGTGTCAGAAATGTTCTAAGTAGTGCTTTGAACAATAGTATGTGGTTGGAAGCCATAGATATCACATAATGAACGACATATTATGTGTGAAATGATTATCCAAGTTTTGGGTCATTTATCACTACTTTACAGTGTTATATTAGGCATAGGAAGGCTCTCAAAATTCATAACACACATAGAACTTTGGCCCTGTGAAGTTGGATCATCCAAAATGGTCCAATATTGAGCAAGATAGCGAGATTTTAGCATAATTTCCCTTTTGGGAAGCAAAGTGTTAGTGTCCCAAAATGGAAGATCCCCGAAATCTATCTGATGTCTAACCTCATCTTGTAGAGCTCATCAAGGGCCACAAGGTTCATGCACAACATTTTTTCATCCAAGAAATGGCTGGCTTGAAAGATGCTAAATAAATTTTCAAATCAGAAGTGTATTGACTTTACTGACTTCAAGTCAGTAATGTACTGACTTTACTGATTTCAAGTCAGTAATGTATTGACTTTACTGATTTAAAGTCAGTAATGTATTGACTTGATTGACTTCAAGTCAGTACAATGTTGAATTTGTTGACTTGATTGAATTCAAATCAGTATAAAATATATTGACTTTACTAGCTTTAAGTCAAGGTATTGACCCAACTGACAGTCAGTACAACATTGACTTGATTAAAATCAAGTCAGTATAATGTATTAGACTTTACTGGGTTGAAGTCAGTACAATGTTGACTTGATTGAATTCAAGTCAGTGCAACATTGATCTTATTGACTTCAAGTCAGTACAATGTTGACTTGATTGATTTGTAGTCAATACAATGTTGATTTGATTGAATTCAAGTCAGTACAATATTGACTTCATTTAGTACAATGCTGACTTCACTGACTTTGTTGACTTCAAGTGAGTAATAAATTGAATTCAAGTTAGTAGCAACTTCATTGACCTCAAGTCATTGATATATTGACTTCATTGACTCCACATCAGTGATATCTTGACTTTATTGACTTCAAGTCAGTAAGGGCAACATCAGTATGACCAAAAAAGGCAAGTGGCTAAAAATAGACCCCAAACCAGAGTTGTAGCTCTCTTCAAGACGAATCTAACTGTATAAGAATTTTTGTTATTGGATGCTTTGTTATGTTGTAAAACACAAAATACTTAAGCAAACACAAGTCTTGAGTGCTTAAAAAGGTTGAAAAATTTGATTAATAACAAATCTAATAAGATTTTGATCATTGCACCACAGGAAACAAAACAGCTGTGCAAACATGAGTCATGCTTACCAAAAAAGGCAATTGTCTAAAAATAGACCAAACCCAAAGTTGTAGTCCTTTTCAAGACAAATCTGACTATATAAAAATTTTTGTTATCAGATGCTTCGTTATGTTGTAAAATGCAAAATACTCGAGCAAACGTGAGTCTTTGAGATAAAAAAAATCAATTATAGGTCAAGAAAAGGGATCACAAAGGCAATAATCAGCAAAATTGACCTATTATAATGATAGAAACCTTATCTAACTCTTTTATTGTATGCTCTAGGTCAATCTAATCTAATATCACCAAAAGAAAAATCTGTGATCATATAAGTATTTTGCATTTTGTGATACAACAATATATCTGATAAGGAAAATTCTTACACAGTTAGATTTATCTCAAAGAGGACTATAACTTTGGTTTTTGATCTATTTTTGAACAATTGCCTTTTTTGGAAAGCTGGATCAAATCATGTGAAAATCCATTGTATAATAAAGCATAACATAAAAACACTCTCTATATAGTGAATAGTCTCAATATGCACTACAACTTTCAATTTTTTGGTATATTTTCAGGTGTATTTCCCTTTTGGGTCACAAGGGTGTGCTTGACTCTGCCAGGTGCCATAGTTATTGAAAGTTATCCAACATACAGTGGGACTTGGCCCTACGCCTTAGAACTTGAAAGTTATTGAAAAGATATTTAGATAATTATTGCAGTGAGCCCTGGGCCACCTGAACTGCCAATAACTATTGGGGGGCTTGCATCGTGGGCTCCACACTAGTTAATGGTGTTCTATGGGCTTTATAGGTGTTGTGCATGACATCACGCTCGAGGTTTGGATGCCCTCGAGGCTTGGGGCTTCACACGCACCACTCCTGCGCACCTCGAATACTTAGAGCGAGTATCCGTTTGTATCAGGCGGTACCGCATTTGGCGGCGCTGGAGTGTTTGCTCACGCTTCCTTCTCTCACGGTGCTTCCTTCCTGCTCCTCTGCACACCTCACCAGCGGCAGATTACGAGCACCTCTTCTTCAGTGGAGCACACCCTCTCCACTAGATTCTTTAACCACTGGGACACGTCCAAGCATACTTGGCTCACTCCGGCAGCCACGGTGCCAATGTGCCCTACTGGCGTAGTGCGAATGTAGCGGCGGCAAGCGGGTTGATGCAACGCTCTTTCGTTGATATTCAAGGCCAGGTGTTCACCCACGATCTCGGAACAATACCGAAACACAACATCAAAGCTCTGCGGACGGCACATGTCGGTCTCAATTCCTACCTCCACCGCTTCCATTTTGCCCCATCCTTGAATTGCGATGCACGCCTCTTACCCGAAATACTATATCATCACCTCCTATCCTGCCTCATGCTACCGCCATCAAGGTGTCGAGCTCATTTGCATCCTCAGGAGTTGACATTGCATGCACCTTGCTGTCAACTCCGACCTTCGAACAGGTCCTGCGATACGTTCACAGCACTGGCCGCCTCGCCTACCATGCACTGTAATTGTGGACATCTCCACCCCCTTTCCTTTCCTTGTTCTTTATTTGCTTCTTAGTATAGCTGAAATACCCTGCCTTGACAAAACTTGTACCACACTCATAGCGAACTATCAAGTCGCTATACTCCACTTGTCCCCGTTACTGCTTACCTTCCCCACTCAGCTAGTATAATTACCTATAATACATAGCACTACATAGGCCCCAAGGGACCCGCGCCACCTTAACTGAATTTGAATCTAAACCAGACAACTTTCCGCACATCGCGTACTGCCAGTGATCACAAATGCAACGCGTACTAATCTAAACGGCAAGGGTAATTTTTTGAGCAATTTTCCATGCAACGCGTACTGCAAACGCGACCCAACTTCCCGCGCACCGCGTATTGATTGAATGCTACCGCAAACGAACTTCCGCGCAACACATACTTACTATTAATCGCAGGAATGATTTTAATTTTCCGTGCAACGCGTACTAATTGCATCTAATGCGACTCAACTTTCCAGGCATCGCGTACTGATTGAGTGCCACCGCAAATTTACGAACTTCCGTGCAACATGTACTAATTGCAAGGGTGATTTCTGAGAGAACCACCGGCCTTTTATGCATTCCTTCGCCAGCAATGCCACCAGCTTGCCATTGTTTCGAGCAAATGCTGTTCTTTGATCTTTGTATGATCTGTGGTCGCTTTTCGCGCGATCTTTGTGTGATTTAGCTGACATACCGATCAAATACTTATCAATCCACCAGCTTGAGTTGGTGCTACGGCGTGGCATAGTAATATGGATCCGCGGCCGCGCCGAAAGCTCGCCTCGCAGTCCGAAATGCCGACGAAACCAAGTCCGAAATCAAGGTGGCATTTAGTCTCGTAAACAAGACTTTCTTTTACTTTTGTGAAGACAGTCGTTCACACGGAAAGAAAGTCTTGGAGCTATCACGGGGGTTCATAGAGAAGCGACATTTGATGGGCGGAGTTTCATTCGGCAGGTTACCGGCTCCCAGTATGGAAAGTGTCAAAGTCACGCGCTGAACGCCATCAATCTTTCAACGCGTCGCGCTTTCGCGTCGAGGACCGCGCTCGACGCGCCAACTAGCTCCCTCATCCTGATTAACCTAATATCAACTTATAATGTCTCACCCTGGGCCCCTATTTATTTCTGAACACCCCGTAAACTCACGCGAATGGATGGACGAGCTGCTTCGCGCCAGGAGCAAAGTCGCGAAATTACGGCCGCATCAGCTCGAATTGTCGATGCATATCAACGAAGGCAAAGATGTATTCTGTGTCGCGGGCACCGGCACGGGAAAAACGCTTGTATTGCAAGCGGGAGCCATCGCTGCTCAGGCCCGCGGAGAAAAAGGTGTCGCATTGATGATTGTGCCAACAAAGTTGCTAGTACAACAACAGGTGCGTGAATATTCCCATCCTTGACATCTTGGAGACTGACGTGCACATTCTCAGGCCGATACTGCTTCACGCCGCGGGATTCGTGCTCTTGCGATCAATCAGGACACGGTCCGCGATGCCAGACTGGCTGGACGCGATCTCTTCATACTTAAGCGCTTATCCCAGGCTTTTGATGCAGAATAAATACTTTAAGCACATTTTTAGCATGTCAGTTAAGCACGTATTAAGCCGCTACTCTGACTGCCCCTATTACAATTGCTGTCTTCAACTCCCAATAAGGAGCAGTGATCATTAGTACTATACTGGACGCATGAGTATACATGGCGAAGGACTAAGATGCTCTATAAATGTTTCTCCACTTCTCCCCATGACGAAGCTTGTCCCATAATACTCGGATTGGTTGATTGCGTTCGTCCTGGGAGATGCAACGTATGCTCGTGTCGGACACCGCTGTTCGGTGCTCGTCGGGGATACATAGAAGGAGTCCGCCATCAGGCTTTCGAATCCACCCATCATCCGGGATTTCAGCAGGAATCCTGTCAGGGTCTCGAAGACCACAACTGGCCATTGTCCGATCAATCTTCCATTTGAAAGCCCGAGTACTCCAGATGCGGACGGTCTTGTCTGCAGAAGCTGAGGCAATCCATCTACCGCATGGAGAGGTGGCAATGCCATAGATAGTGTTTGTATGTCCGACATAAGAATGTCCAATATATTTTCCGGTGGAAGGATCCCAACATCGGATGGTCCTGTCGTAAGAGGCAGAAAAAAGGATGGAGCCATCTGGAGAAAATGCAACAGAATTGACGGCGTTTGCGTGCGCTCTTAAAGGTTGGCAAGCGCTGCACCTCCGTTGCACATCCCAGAGGCGCACTGTTGAGTCCTGTCCACCAGATGCTATGCGAGTGCCATCCGGTGAGAACGCGATAGCGAATACGTCGTCTTCATGCCCGATCAGAGGCTCACCAAGGCATTTCCCGGTGTGGCCGTCCCAAAGACGGATTGTATAGTCCTGAGAAGCGGACGCGATGCAAGAGCCGTCGGGAGAGAAAGCAACAGACCGGATAAAATGTTTGTGACCTATCATCGGTTCTCCTTCAATACACCAAGTCGCAGTGTTCCACAGTCGCAGCGTCCGATCGTAAGAGCCCGAAACGAATCTCGTCCCATCTGGAGAGTACGCGCCACATGTGACGGGGTCTGTATGGGCCTCCAAAACATGTTTGGTGTGGCCGGTCTCAGCGTCCCAGACCCGGATGACATTGTCCCAACCACCAGAAGTGATATTCTTCCCATCAGGAGAGAACAAAGCAAAGAAGACGTAGCGGGAATGCTGCATCTGCTGCATATCCACAGGCGCAGCTGACTCAACGTCCCAAACTCGGACTGAGCGGTCGTCAGATCCGGAGACGATGCGCTTACTGTCGGAAGAAAACGCAACAGTCATGACGTTGAACGTGTGTCCCGCCATCGTGGTCCTTTGACGAGTAAGGGCATCCATATTCCATATCTGTACGTTTGTCTGCCTCGCCCAAACATATCCCCGGGTTCCATCGTCCCAGGCAGCGAAAAGATGACACCTCGCTTCGTGTGAAGTCGGCAAGTCCACGGCGTCTCCAGGCTTGAGATAACTCCAATTCTCCTCACTGGCAACCGCAGCAGTGAGGCGAGTGCCATCGGGAGAGAAGGCCAAGGAAAGAACATGATACATCGCATTCCACGCTTCGCCGACCGGTTTTCCGCTCTTAGCGTCCCATAACCGAACTTTGCCATCCCACGATCCGGAAACCGCGCAATTTCCATCAGGCGAAATCGCAATGGAGCATATAGGCCAATCAGAAGACCCGAATGGTTTGCCGATGCGTTGTCCAGATTGCACATCCCATATGCAAATTGAAAAATCATCGGAAGCGGAGGCGAGACGGAATCCGTCTGGAGAGAAGACGACGGCGTTGACCGGATGTTTGTGGCTTTCGATGCGTCGAACAACCCTGTATGACCTGGAATCCAAGATGGATATCGATCCATTTTCGCACCCAAGAGCGATGTGCCTGGAATCTTTGGACACCCCCCATGCAACGAACAAATAGGTGGATGCGAATACCCTCTCTAACTTGAGTGAAGGTTTCTGGGTCCAACTCATCTATGAATCCTCCATGCACACATAGTATGTTCGAACCATTTGCTGTATAAGCAAGCGCATCGATCGGTGGATGGGCATAGTCGTGATCGTTGTTCCTGATTTTTGTACTACGACCCCGTTCTCTGCCATCAGTGTTGCTAGCAGCTCCGATGCCTTGGTTCGATCCATCGACCCCGCCGGCTGTTGCATCTAATTCCTTGACGTATGCAGTGCTGTGTCCTTTATCGGACGTGGTCAATTGTACACGATGCACAAGAGCTCCCGGTAAGAGGTCCCATACAGCGATATACCCGTCTCTTGATCCCGATGCAATATGAGTTCCATCGGGCGACAACGCAAACGTGTCTACTTTGGGCGGACATGGGATTGAAAGCAGAACTCGGGAAGCCTGTTGTATGGGATCTTTGAGAACATGCGCTCGTGAGAAGTTCTTTGACCACGCGGTCCAGAGCTCAGATTCGGCTGCGATCCAAGTAAGAGAGAGGTACAGGTGAGGCGTGCTGGCAGAGATGGCATGGAAGCATTGCTCGACGTATGATCGCATTTGTGAGGTGACACTAGCGAAAGGAGACAAGCACTGGGGAAGGAGCTCTAGCAGAAGCAAGAGTATATAATAAATATGCGTACCACGGAGTTCGATTGTTCCCAAAGACCGCAAATAATCTTCAATCCGGCCGCTAGCTCCCCAACAAGACTAAGGGCTTCTAACCAAAACAGCGAGCAGCTTGAGCCAAGAAAATCGGCAAGCAGGGCGATTAGCTCGCCTTCGCCTGAGGAAGACATTGATCCGCTCAGGCTGGATATGACGTGGTCCAACCAGTGCAGACAGCTGTATCGAAGCTCTGCTGAGATCGTCTCGGCGATGCGTTGGTCCAGGTCTGCCACCTCGCTGTTCTCCAGATAAGATGTCTCTAGACCACAAATATTGAAGCGTAAACCCGACGGTGGACAATTCATTTGGCGCTGTCCATTCCTCGTCCCGAAATTCATGATCTCAAAGCATCCCGCAGCCATGAGTCTCTGAATTTCGCTCTGAGGCAGAAACATGTCGTGTCCACAGCGGCTTTCATCCCCGATAAAGTCGAGAACAGTGGTATGAATGACCACAACACTGTCAATGCTAATCGAAAAGATAGCACTCATCTTCTTCAGTACGTTTTCGAATGTCGTGAATGCTATGTTTGACGTTGGAGGAAGGAAGGCGTGCAAGGCCCGGGCATTAAGTGGGGACGTCTTCGATGACGCTAGGACAAGGGCGAGAATCATCCTCACGGTCTTCATGTACCTCGTCCCCTCCGACGCGGCATTGATGACAGCTTTGTATAGCTCGTCGAGTGCGGTCTCCGCTCCCGGATGCGAGGTTGAGCCGAGCACTCCATTCGCTACGTCCAGCTTCGTCTCTCCATGCGCTGCAATGAAATTGACGATGACCACAGAATAGACGAAGAGCCCTCGGGAGTTTCTGAGAAGGTTGATAGTGCGATCGGCAATGAAATCTTTGATGTCGGCCAAGCGTCCATCGGTCTCAAGTTCGCTCTCTATGTACTTGCGTATGTCGCCAAGAGCATTGTCCGTGAACAGGTCGTACTCTGCCCTCAGTGTTTCGAGCTTCAAAAAGTGACGGGAAATATCGGGCATATTGCGGCTGGTGACGACCATAAGGAACCATGACCCACGGTGCACCATGGTGGAGAGAAGGCGGGCGACGTCCTCGCTGTTGTCACATTCATCAAGCGCATCGATGACAATGACTACGGGGTCTGACACAGCCATTACACTCGCTGCGTACAATGGCCTCGTGAGAACTAGCTCGAACTGCGATGCTAGGTCAACGTTGACGGATGTCGTCGGGTCTCGTAACACCTGCAGAAGCGCGTTGCGGAAGACATCGTTGGCTCGAGCAAGGAAAAAGGCAATCGACCAAATCAATCGGATGGGGTTGCGACGGTCATCTTGATCTCTCTTGCAGAAGAACGAGCCGACGAGTCTGCTCCCGAGCCTGTGGCATAGTGAAGCAGCCACGGCACTTTTCCCGCATCCTGCCACGCCGTACAGCCAAAAGAGCCTGGACGTCTTACTGGCATCGTGCACCCAGGAGTGTAAAGTCTCCAATACTGTCTGACGTGTTCCCGGTAGGCAGATCCGTTTGCCCATAAACAGGCTCGCACTGGGGGGGCAACAGCTTCTCCAGCAACTCCTTCTCCTCCTTGACCATCATGGCATTCTTGACCTCGATCACATCACCCTTGATCTCGAGCAGGAATGTCTGAGTGATGGTCGTCTTGTACTGATCGAGCTTTCGTCGCAGATCGTCCACCTGTTCTTTCCTAGATCGAAGCAGCTCCCTCAATAGAAGCTCTGGACCATGTCAGCAGCCTATTCAACTCGCTAAGACAGAAATAAGCGCACCCGCTTTCGATTTGGAATAAAGCTTGCGTATCTCTTTCGATGCCTGGACTATTAGGTCGACCCAATCGTCCAGAGCCCGCCGAGCGTTGGTGCTCGTGAACGCTGCCCTCGCATCCCGGATGACGCTGTCAAAGTGTTTGTTGCAATCAAGTACAGTCTCTTGCAGTGCCTTGTAGTCAGAAGGAATGCCAGCAACTCTCTGCCGACAAATGAGAAGAACTGGCGTCTATTCTTGTCGTGCATTCTTACCATAAACAACCCTTCGACAATTCCGGACACGATTTGGGCTTTCTCATTGAGCTGCCGAGCTTGTCAAGATGCGAACAATATCTCATCCTGGTAGACGCACCTCCGCTGCGCTTTTGCCTAGGCTGACCAGCAAGCTGAGATGTGTTATCCCCACGTCAAGAAGATGTACCATCCGTTCCTTCGAGTCCAATGCGATGAAAGCATTGTTCATCGCATCCGAGGCCAATTTGAGACGTCTCTTGACGGCTTCATGTTCCTATGGAAGGATATTAGAAGTAATTGTCTAAGAAGCAGTAGTAAAGCTCACACTAAGCTGTGACCCGAGCGTTAACACGACATCCACAGGATGACCTAGCAAGCCTTCTATTTTTTGTCTACCAGCCGGTTATTTAATGCTTATGCTTACCGTTACGAATAGCAATCGCTGTCGAGTATTCCTTGCTGCCAATGCTCTGGATGTCGAGTCTGGTGAATGGCAAGGAATCGAATCTCTTCGCTCTTCCGGAACGATCAAGATATATTCTTGTTTCAGGCGTTTTGAGCTCAATGAAGCTGATGGTCATGATCAGCATGGGGATGAGATCCTTGGCCAGCGCTACCCACCTTGTACAACGAATTGTTGGTGCTCTCGCCTTCTCTTCGCTCACGATCATCTCTCTGGCACCCGTCTTGTGCTCGATGATGAGCCTATGCTCTGCTTTTCCGTTCCTGTCATGAATATTGATCGCGGTGACCTCAACGAACCTACAGAGCCTCAAAAAACGGCGTCAAGAGGATGTTGTGGCGCTCACAATGTCTCTTCCATATCGACTACACCGACATATGCGTTCGTGCTCATGGGTTTCAAGGAGAGAAGGGGCACCGGCGTGCGAGCTTGACATGAGGTGACAATGCGGAAAAGTGCCGGCGTAACAAGAGGTGCGACCCATGACACACAAACAAGGGCTCTGGTGTCATATGTGGAATTGATGCAGGCCCGATTTGGCTGATGCAGGCCAAATTGGGCCTGGAGCACTGCCACAGTCCAAATCCGTCCTGGCCAGGACGCATTTGGTCTAATTCACTCTCACGCTCATGTGCCGAGTGCGATAAGCCCAGATAATGATCATTGATATTGATAACAATAATGATAACGATAAATATGACAGCTGCAATCAACTAGAAGGGCCGACTGCGTCGGCACAGACCTTGCCCGAACAGTAGCAAGAATTTTCCGCAGATTTTAAGCAGAAGCTTGCAGAATGTGCTTAGATCCGGGATCAGCGGATCACGTCAGGTTAATGATTGATGGAATTATGGGGGTGGAGAGACCTTGACAGGGCAAGGTGACACATTGTGTCGACACGCTCTCTGCACGTTCTTTCTTGCTCTCTTCTTGCTCGCTCACTGTACTTGACATACCTTTTCAATGTCTGGAACTATTGGAAGACCAAAAGGCACCAAAAATAAGCCTGATCACAAGGCAGGAGGTGCTAGATCAGGTTCTGGCCCCAAGCCTCGGGACAGTCCGAGTGCAAACACAAGTACCTCAAATAATCCAAGACAGCAAATGAGTGTACAAGCAGCTAGTAAGCTATTTAAAAGGCCTCTGCAAGATTTGGCTGATCTAGCAATCAAGGCCGAGAACGCAGGCTAATTACAGGCAATGGGATTGCAGAATTATATCCTATTTTCAGTGAGTCTTTATGTGATGTGTTAAATATTGAGATCTTTCTCAAATTCACTTAGAGCCTAGACTGAGGTAGATTATTTAACATAGCTTTTATCTATGTGCATAATATCCATCTTTTCTTGCAGCCAACAAACTTCTAGCAGAACTGAAACAGAAAATTTGGGTGAAAGCCAAGCTTCTGCAGAAGGTAGCTATTACTGATGTTCTTTGTTTTCTGTCTCTGATTTTATTAGTTCCAGACACCTCCTATACAGGTACATGATTCAGTCATTTCTTTGATTTCTGTGCTAACTGATATGAAGCTCCATTTCCATTTCTTCCACCAGAATCTCCAGAAATGGATTCAGATGAAACTTCAGAAGCAGATTCTGACTTTGAAGATCTTCTGGATGAACCTGTTCCATCAAAGCCTCTATTGGATGAAGCCAATATTGATACAGCTGGTGTTATTTCGCTTTATCTTACTGGTATCAAGACCAAACTGAAAGCTGAACTAAATGGTGGCAAATGGCCAAAATGCTATGACCAAGGCTCATTCTGGATCCATCCTCCCGCACCTTTTTTTGCACTGCAAAAAGCAGTCAAGCCAGCAGATCTCTATTACCCTTCAGTTTTTGTCTGGTTTCCACATTTGTTCAAACTGGGAACCAAATTCACCTGTCCACATAAAGACTGCCAGCACTTCAAAGATGCCAATCACCCTCTGGAAATAAAGGGTTTCAATGACAAGCCAGTTGCTCGCTGTGTTATTGGTCTCAACCATGTTTATTATGTTATAACTCTGCGAATACACTGCAAGAAGGATGGTGACACTGGATGTGGCCGGTCCTGGAACTTACATGATCCTCTAATGCTGGACCAAATGGATCGTGGTTTAGCAGATTGCTTCCCTGCATTTTTCACAGCTAGGAGTGGAATTGACAAAACCCTAATGACTTTAATCAGAGCTGGAATTGCTCATCGTCTCAGTGCAAGTGCCTGGTCAAAAATTCTTAGAGAACTTCATGTCCGGGAGCATGATTTACGTGAACTACAATATCTCTATGCTATTCACCGGGCCAAGGAGATTGCCAAAAGGCTTGACATTGCAGAAAAAAGCTATGAACCCTTTTCGGTGTTTGATGACAAGTCAAAGTATGCTGGATTCTACCCATCTCGCTGGTACATCAACAATGTCTACATGGATTACATGCAACATATACGTCCAGCTCTGGATCTCTGTCTGGCTCTTATCACTGCCTATATTATCAAATGGGACCATTCCTTCAAGGTCCCAAAATATTTAATGAAACTTTGTATCAATATTATAAATCTCATTACTGAGGCAGATGAAGATGATACTGTAATTGACCTTGGGTTTGATATGGAATGGGGATTTACAACTGGAGTTCATGCTTCTGGCCCACAAAAGACTGCACTCATTCAGATTGCTGTCGGGACAGATGTGTATTTATTATATGTCTACACATTAAAAAAAGCTGCCAGAATCCCTTGTAACTCTCCTGACCAAGAAGCACTATCTCAAGATTGGACGGCATATTGCAGCTGATTTTCAAAAATTAGCTCGTGATTTTCCTGATTTCAAGTTACCTTCAAAATGGAAAAGTACCTTCGTTGGAACTCTTGACATTGGTCATCTCGCAGTGAAGAAGAAAGTACAGTCGAACCCCTCATAATCCATACACCTCATAATCCATAATCCCTCAAGATCCATACATTTTTGCTGAAACAGCGTTGGTGGGCGGGCGAAATCCATACATTTCCCATAACCCATAATCCATAGCGATTTTGGAGGATCATAACCCATAACATTACCAAAAAAGGCAAATCCGTGATGGCCAGACCCAAGAAATTTTGGTTTTTTCAACAGTTTTGTCTACGAAAGTGTCACCGGGTGACTTCTCCATGGCGCTAACAGGCAGGAACTCACTGAAAGAGCTCCATCATGGACCCAAAACCTATCGGCAACTGCATCACTGTTGTCAAACGTCGATCAGAGACCGAAAATGGCAGCCTGGAAGAGAAAAAGTGAATTTTGAAAATGTGGCACACACACGCTAGATGATGCCCAGTTACATATACACCATGAAAAAAAAAGGGTTTTTTAATCATTTTCTTTTGGATTTTCTCTAGACCCATACTCCCTCAAAACCCATACTCTGGGCCTTCCACTGAGAGGTATGGATTATGAGGGGTTCGACTGTAGTTCTTAAAGCATCTGCTTCATTAGCAAGCATTGTTGCCTCAACCTTGAATGTCTGCCTGTCAAAGCAATTGCATATATCCTCTTGGAGCAATCCTGCTTATTCTGAAGCTCAAAAAGAATATGCAGCTCTAGATGCATATGTCCTTCTCCTACTTGTTAAAAAACTCCGAACATTGCATTCTGAGGGAATCTCCTTATCATCACAGACAAAAGTCGGTCAACTTGTAAGCCTACTCATTCGGAAGCAAGAGGTGGCACGGGGAAAAATTGTGGAGCAACCTAACCATTTCCAAATGCCTGATGGTACAAAGATAGGAATATCTACAACTAAGACCAGAGCATTAATCCAGATCGATGAGGTTATTTCTCCTGGGTGCATGATGCCATATCACAAAGTAACACTTGGGGAAGTAAAAAATGGCCGAGATGTTTTTGAGGCTGTTGTCAGTTTATCAGCCTTGAAAACACGGTCTCCCGGCATCCCAGAAATTCAATTGACTCCAGAGCCTCAGCATCTTCCTAGAAGCTGTGAACTGATCTTACCTCCTGCTGAAGCAGGTTCATCCAATACATCTTTAGTAGATCAACTTGGACCTGACTCAAGTGAGTCTAGTAGCGAATCTGATGAAGAATACATCCAAGGATTTCTTGACAGGCTGGAGGAACCAGCAGACTATGCATATTTTCAACAGCTAAGAGCTACTATTCCATCTTGCATTCTTGCAGATGTTTTCCATGAGATAGATAAAGTTTGTAAAACAATTTCTCGAAAACATACCTTGCGAAAATATTTTGCTGAAGCATTCAGTGACACAATGCTAGTTCCCGATGAGAATGATAAAAAAGCTGTTGAGGCAGTTCTTGCCACCAAGGGTCTAACATGGGATCAAGTAAGATCTAAATCACCTGGATGGCTTTGGCGAAGAGTTCGAAGATATATTCCTCAAAAAGATGTTCTGCACCACATTCTTTCTGAATTCTTTAGTGTATGGGCTTCTGCAAAATGCAGTGTCACTGGCCTTCCTCTGTTTGGTACTGACACACAGGAGAAAGCAAAAGGTGTACTCCATGATGTTTCACAAGGATGGGTCTCTGATCCTGCTGGGATTCCACTTTATACACATGAGGGGACAGACAAGAATGGCTTGCCCATATATCACAACATTCGTGGAACAAATTCTGTTGAGGGAGCAATCCATAATCCACTCCAAAGGAATTTTGCAGCATTGAATGCATCACCAGAACTGGCTGATTGTTTAGCTGCTGATTGGAGACATTGCCATAATGTTGATTGTGGTTCATTGCATAAACACAATGTGAAATACAGTCGACACTATGACCCTTGGATTGATGATGACATACTCCGACTCCGAGCTGATATTGAATGGGAGACTCCTTCCATTGTCTCTGCACATAGAGTTGTTCAAGATACATCTCCACTCAGTTTTGCACCCACCCATGAGCAATTTGGAATTACTGAGATCCCTTCTACTATTTGTGCTAAAAATGAGTTCTCGAGACTTGAAATAGATGCATCACAAGCACAAATTCACAGTGTATATCCAACACGCTTGCATCTGTCAGTCTTGAAAGCCAAGCATGACAATATCTATGTCTATCTTGCAAATGCACAGAAAACCAAATTTGCGGTCACCCCCTATTCATACTCCAAAGGAAATAGAAACTTATCATAAAGCAATGTCATCAAGTGGTACATTTTTTTTCTCCATCTGGGAAACCTAATTTTGATCAAATGGCACTTTGGTGGTCCAGCCAAGCTGATGGCAAAACTGTCTTTTATAAATTGAAGGAGCATCTTGAATCATATTACAAGACCTGGAAATCCATCCAAAAGAGCCAGGAATCTCTAGCAACAAGCAGGGAGCAGCGGCAACCTAATCGCAAACACCTTCACTCAAAAGCTCATGTATCTCATACACTTCCTGCAGCTAATAGAGAACATCCTGGTGTTATTCTTGAAAGTGATGCAGGTGCCACTACCGCTGTTTTGGAGCCACCTTCTTTGGGGGGCTCTAGATATACATGAGCCTTTAGATTTGGCTGAGCAGCTCTATGAGCCTAGCTTTGACTCACAGCAACAGACAGTACACATTGCAGAGGACATTCAGATGACCACAGTTGTAGAAGCTCCTGGCAACATTCAAAATGACTCAATTCAATGGAACATGCCATCAGCATCTCAGCTAGCTGTTGAAGAACAAATTACCATGCCTGTGGTTGCAGGTCCCTCTCAACCTGCAGATGCATGGCAGTTGAGCTTTATACCATTCAATGGGGTAGCAGATCCACGCCCAAAACGAAAGAGACAGTGCCAAGTCTGCGCTGCAGCAGGGAGAATAGGTTATGACTGCCCAGGAGAATCAAATAGAAAAAAATGCAAGTTTGGACAGGTAAGTGGAATTAAATGATTCTATACTGGACTAACAAAAATACAGATGAATGATGGTGATTTATAAGTACAGATTCAGTGGTGTTATTGTGTATATACCTCTATTGAAGCAGAGAGCACAAATAAAATCATGTTTGAAGCTAATTTTTGAAGCAAATAAGGCCGTAGCATGAACAGAACTCAAGACATTGTAAGAAGCAGAACTGTGTTGGTGCTTGAGATGAAGTACAAAAAAATGAAAGCTGTTGAACTGAGACACTGGGAACAGCAAAAGATAAATAAAAATATTAGAAAGAAAAAAAAGGTTGCATGCAGCAGGGATTGAACCCACGACACAGCAAATAGTAAAATCAGTCAGATGACTATTAACCATTAGACCAACTGTCCCATAAAATATCTGGCCTTTCTTGAACACCTAATATTTGATTACGGACTTTTTGAATATTTTTGAATACAAAATTTTAGTTCCACATATGACACCAGAGCCAACTGTAGGGATCGGATAACTTTTAGGGACACGCACACCGACAAAAGTGAATATTGCTCTCGGCCGAAACAATTACAAGATGTTGCCGAAAGTTGAAATAATTAGAGTTTCCCATATTGGGTAATTTTGATTTTTTCAGCAGCATGTTCGGCCGAGCCGAATACTGTATCTTTTCCTTCAAATCGTCATGGGGTGTGACGCGTGACCCATTTTACCTATTCGACATTTCGGTAACCGTCAGATATTTGCGTGACACCTCGAAAATTTCAGCAGTTGAAACGAAAAATTTTTGCAAGTTTCGGCTTCTTGGCATTTTTCTCGGGATTTTTGTGGCTGCATGACAGTTTGAAGGTTTGACAGAAGCCCGCGTGACGCATGACTTTGACCAAAGTTCATGATCGATGCCAGGGTGCATGACGCGTGACTACCGAATTGAAGGAAAAGATACAGTATTCACTTTTGCCGGTGTGACGGTTTGACCTAGTGCGTAATGGCATTTCCTCCTGAGCGGATTTTTCCCTGGCAAAACATGAAACCTGGCTCGCACCCAGCTAAATAGCAGACAACCTTGGAATGCTTCTGCAGACTGAGAATTGTTACAACAAATGCTCCAAAAAAAAAAAAACAAGAGGTGCGTGAGATCTGGATCTTGGCAGCCATCAAAAAGCCGTAAGCTGACAAATGTGGCGGTGGCACATCGAAGGGGTGACCCATCTCTGGATGGCAATCATTCCCATGACCACCTAGGGCCCCAGAAAAGAAAATAGTTTGGATGAGGCAAATACTGGCATGTAACGGCATGTCCTATGATGGACTTTCGTTTTCTTGCAGTTCTCTTTCTGCCCACCAGTGGTGTGCTGTATGTTGGCTGTATAGATTGCAATGCATTTCTAAGATCACTTCCTATTTCTGAGTAGAAACTTCACATCAGGAAAACTATGTCATACTGGATAGCACTTGACAGTGCTGCATAGTGCCGCATAGCATTATAGTTGACATAGCTACATCCCCCCTATGGAAGTACTGTCAAGTGCTATGGAAGTGCTGTCATACTATGGAAGTACTATGGAACACTATGCAGTGTGCCCGGCTCCTTTCCTTTCTCTCTGCTTGCTCATGTTCCTGCTCACAGCGGTCACTCCATCAACAAATAATGCGAAGATAAGTATATTGCAAAGATAAATATGACATGCTGCTATGAATGAGTAACTACCACTGCCTCAGACAGGCTCTTGCATGCACCAGCTGTCACCCTGACATGAAAATCTCGCACACAACAACTCAGTGAGAGGCCGCAACTCTGCACAACAGATCAACAGCGTAGATTGGGATATGAGGGGCCGATTCGTGTATGTAGCGATGCCTTCCTCTCTTGCCAGCACGGGGTTAGCGTGTTGAGAGTGGATGTGCCCAGGGACATGCAGGTTTGTCAGGTGCAGAGATGAAGTTGCTGGTGTGCACTGCATGCCAATGTACATCATAAGCAGACAGTGTGGGAGACATGAAAAGGACATGAAAACTACGTATGTTATATCCATGTTGGGAGAACGACCAGAAGGCCGGAAGGTCGGAAGCTAAAGACTGGAGGCAAAGTTACACCACGCTAAGTTGGTGGGTGTACTATACTAGCTTGGCGGCAAGTCAACTAAGAAGGAAGTCCAATGACGGAGCAATGCAGAGGCAAAGCACGTTAATTATCAACTAAAGTACATATCAGAGTAAATATGTATTTATACTAAGTACGGAGATATTCCGGATGGAGTCATAGAAGCAAGTGAAGACAATAAGACAAAGTAAAGACAACAAGAACAATAAGAGGAATACATGTGGGCATAGGTCATATGGTGCATAGAGGGGAAACGCTCAGTAAATCATCATTGCGTAAAAACCCCAAGGGCGTGCATCAATAGTCAAGCTGGATGCATCAGCAGTATTGTCAGGACATGGTCCCAGGAGTACGGAAGGATAGGAAGGACCTCCGAAAGTTCCGGAAGTCAGAGCGTCTGGAGGTTCTGGACAGAAGGATGTGCACAGGCATAACAGTATCCCCCTCTTAACGTTGCTTGACCCCAAGGAACTAAGAGGAATACGAAGCTGGAAGCCGGAAAGCTGGAGGGGAAATGAGAAAAGATGGAGTCGTGGAAGAACTGCGTAGTGCGTCACGTGACACCACGTGATGGTTGGATCATTGTCATGGGAACATCAACAACTCTTTCTCATACCACCACCATGGCCTCCGCTCAACACAACAACAATGGAAGCAACACCCCACCGCTGCCACCAACCGGAGAGAAAGGGAAGCGGAAGGAGACGACTGCAGAGATGGAGGAGCGGATGAGGGAGGAAGCGGAGGAGGAGAAGAAGAGGAAGAAAGGGATCGAGGCGGAGATCGACGCTGCGGAGATGCCCGAAGAATGCAAGCTGCGGAGGGCTAGACAAAAGGCCCAGGAAAAGGCCAATGCCAAACTCGCAACTAAGTTCCGAGCTGTGGAAGCGGACGCCGAGGTGGCCATTGCGGAGGGTCAGTGCCGCTTCAACCACATCTGCGAGATGCAAGGGCGTTTTGAGTGGAAGGAGTTCACTAGCGACGACACCTTCGACATCGACGACATGCTCTGTGGTTTTTCGCCAACCCGGAACGAGGTTCCAGACGAACCGAACGACGAGAATGACAGCGAGCCCGGTGAACCGGAGGGTCCAAAGCAGAAGCGGAAGGCGGAGAATCTGGCCAAGACCCGGAAGTGGATCATTGTCATGAAGAAGGCGAAGAAAACGACAACAGAAGGCAAGGCCGGAGGTTCCGGTAAGCCTAAGTCGAAGAAGGTGTATAGGTGGGAACTGGCGCCGAAAGGTAAGTGATGGATTTGCCTGGAATCCATACGCTAACTGTTTTAGCATGTCGTCTGTGCAACCATGCCAAGGTGGCTTGTGAAATCGCACCCCTGGACAACAAGATATCGTGCCGGGAGTGCTCCCGGAAGAAGGTCTGGTGCCCGTTCAATCCCAAGAATGACAACAGACCGGTCACGGCCAAGCGTCGGAAGTCGCCGGAAGACAATAGCGATAGTGACAGTGACAGCGAGGATGGAAAATGCCCCGCAAAGAAGCGGAAGACGTTCGGCGAGATGGTCAAGACAACGCCGGAGCTTGACGCGATGCCGGAGGGTCCGCAGCGTTCGACTCGAGTCAACACGCTGCTCGCTGAGATCAGCGTCCTTTAGAACCGCGTTCATTCACTGGAAACCAACCAGGTGTATGACCGGAGGATGCTGATCTGGGTTGCCTGCCGTCTTCTACCGGAGGCTCCGGATGAGTGGCCTCGCTCCTATCTGCACAACATCGGTGTGGACGGTCCAGAGGGCAGCTCGAGTCACGACTTGAGCTCGAAGTCAAGTGAGCTGGAGGTTCCAGGTAGAGCCGTGGAGGAGAGCGATGTCGATGGGTTGGAGCGCTGGAGAGCGGAGGTGGAGAATGGTCTGGCTGGAATGCCGGAAGGGGTTATAGATGTGGATGGGGAAAACGGGAGGAGTCGAGCAGCCAGAGGTTCCGGTTGCTCAAGATGTCAAGCCAGAGGTTCCACCCAGCGAAGACATGGAGATGGTGCTTGTGGATCAAGTACCAGTGGTGTCCGGAAGCAGAGGTGATTCCGCTTTCGCACACGGCCCTTTCATCGAGACAAGTGAAGGGGCGGTCTACCAGGTCCAGGAAGAACCCCTGGAACCCTGGAAATACGAGGTCCGCACCACCAAACAGATGCTCGACGACTATGCCAGGGAGCAACGTCAGATAGTGGTTTCAGATGAACGGAGGGCTAGGCGTTGGAGGGAGGCGGAGGCGGTGGAAGCGGATGCTCGCTGATTGAGCAAGCTGATGAAGGAGATGGAGGTGCTTCAGGCGAAGCAGAAGAAACTGAGGGAGCCGGAGGTGAAGAGTGAGCTGGAGGAAGGAGTTGTCCCGCTGGAACCTCCGGTTTCACACCCGCCTCTGCCCTGTGGAGTCGCATCTGCTGGATTCTCGTCTATCTAGGTGGGTTCTGACACGGTATATGTGCTGGAGGATAGTGAGGATGAGGACATGCCGACCGGACCCATTGCCAGAGGCTCCGGGTCAAAGCTGGACGGGGAAAAGGACAAGGACGGTGATGAGAAAATGGATGATTAATGTTGGATAATATTGTTGTAGAAATAAGAAAAATGGACACTTGTAGATAGATTTGTTTGTTTTCTTGAAAAAATCAAATAGCTGTTTTCTTGGTCATAAAGCGCATAGAGTCGCCTGAGTGTCAGAAGTTCCGGTCAAATGGAAGTTGGAGGTTCCAGTCAGGACCTAATAGGTTCCCAATCGGGTCCTGGCTTGTTGGAATAGCGTTCATGGAACTCCGTTAAGAGCTCCGGAGCATCCAAGTCAAATGCCAGAACCCACTGGTACTGCTGTCCGGTATCGGACCATCCGAGCCACTCGATATAGTACTGGAGAGGACAACGTTGGTAACGCTTGTCGATCTTGGAGTCCAAAATACCCGCAAGTTCGAAATGTTCGTCTCCGTCAATAACTTCAACAGGGCCCGGAGGTTCTTGCTCACGTCCGGGAAACAGGTTCGGAAAGTGAGGCTCCAAGGCGGAGACATGGAAAACAGGATGAATGCGTGAGAGTGCTTTAGGGAGACGGATCCGGTAGGGAAGCGCCGGAGGTCTTCTCGATGACTTCATAGGGTCCGAAATGGGTTTTGGAGAACTTTTCAGTAGGACGAGTGGTTGCAATGAATTCGGCTGTAACAAAGACCTGGTCTCCGACATTAATGTCGGGATCCGGAAGACGTTTCTTGTCAGCGACCTCCTTGTAATGTTCCGTAGCAATAGTAAGTTGCGCACGGAGGTATTCATGAACTGATTGGAGATCGTAGACACATTCTTGGGCTTTGTGAACGTCCTTCCCTTTGATAGAGGTTGAATGATAAGTGATAGCCAGATGATAACCCTTGTTGGCAAAGAATGGAGAGAGTCCGGTAGATGTGTTTGGAGCATTATTGAGCGCAAACTCTCCCAAAGGAAGAAGTTCTGCCCAATCGTCCTGCTGGTATGCACAGTACATCCGGATGAATTGTCGGAGGGTTTGATTCATGTGTTCTATCTGTCTGTCTGCCTCCGGATGGTGTCCGGAGGTGAAGTGCATCTTCATGTTGAGTAATTCTCCCAATGCGTGGAAGAAAGCAGAAACAAATTCTGTGCCATGATCACAAGTAACATGGAACGGAACCCTGTGTTTGGAAAAGACATGGATGAGGAACATCCAAGCGAGTTGAGCGGAAGTGATGTGTCGGTCACAGGCAATAAGAATAACCTGCTTGGAAGCACAATCAACAATAACGCATATGCAATCAAACTCGCCGGAATAAGGAAGGAATTCAATGAAGTTGATAGATATAGAATGCCAAGGACGGAGAGGAACTGGAAGGGGATGGAGGAGGCCGTAAGGCTTATGCCGTGGGGCCTTGTTGCGCTTGCAGTGAGTGCAGGATCTGCAATAATCCTGAACGAATGTATGCATTTCCGGCCAGGAATATTCCCGTCGGACTAGCACCAGGGTACGATTCTGTCCAAAATGTCCGGAGAGTATGTGATCATGTTTGTTTTGCAACACACATACACGGAGGATGTCCAGAGTTTTGCCGGATACCTGTGGAACATAGATCCGATTCTGCAATAGGAGCATGCCGGAGGGATCCATAGTCCAGCGCGGAGAGCTGCCAGAGGTTGCGGAAGCTAAGCCGGAAGTAGCAGCTGGATCGTCACCATAGTGGGACTTGATGTCGCAGTGAAGCTGATCAATGTCCACAATGACGGACACTTGGAGACAAACGTCTTCAAGGAAAGTAGCATTGAGCGATGCTGAAAGCTGTTCAGAGGTGAAAATGGAGCAAAAATTTTGAGGATTAACGTGGCTGAAAGCTGTATCCCCCTCTTTAGAGTAGATGTCCCATCATCTAGTCAGCGCATTGGGCTTGCCCCCCGAGTTTACCCAGACGGAACCGGATGACCATATTAAAATGGCAAAGATATTCCAACCACTGTACTTGCCGATGCGTAAGGGTCTTCGTCGTGGCAAAGTATTCAAGGTTCTTGTGATCGGTGACGACATCAATAGGTAATGGTGCTCCCTCGAAATAATGATGCCAGTGAGTAAATGCATCAAAGATAGCAAGGAGTTCCTTATCGTGCATGTCGTAGTTGAGTTCCGGAGGAGTGAGACTACGACTCCGGAATGCGACAGGGTGAAATTCCCCGTCATCTCCAAGGATGGAGAGTATGGCCACTATAGCATAATCGGAGGTGTCAGTTTTGCACATAATTTGACGTCTGGGGATCCAGTGATGGAGTACCGGAGCCTCCATAAACACGTGCTTAAGAGTTTGAAAAGCGTTTTTGCAAGCAGCGGACCATTCCCAACCAACGTTGGAACGCGTAAGTCGAGTGAGGGGAATGGTGATATTTGAGTAGCCAAAGATAAAACATCGATAGAAGTTGCAAAACCTGAGGAAGGACTGAATGTCCTTAACCTTCCGAGGTACCAGCCATTCCGTGATAGCAGAGATTTTGGCCGGAGACATCCGGAAGCCGTCCGGAGAGAGGATGTATCCAAGATACTCGCAGGTCGTGACGCTGAATTCGCATTTCGGAAGTTTGCAATACAACCCAGCCTCGTGAAGGCACCGAAGCACTTCACGGACATGAGCAGTATGCTTGGACGGATCGTCAGAATAGATCAGAATGTCGTCGAGATAGACGACAACATAGATGTCCAGAAGATCTGTGAACAGTGTATTGAGGAAGCGTTGGAAGGCTGCCGGAGCGTTGGTCAAGCCTTCTGGTACAACCCGGAAGTTATAAGAACCGTAGCATGAGTGGAAAGCGGTTTTGTATTCATCCCCGGGAGCAACCCAGAGCAAATGGTAAGCATGTCGGAGGTCGAGTTTGGTATAAATACATGCCTTTCCCGGAGCATCGAGGAGATCTGTGATCAACGGAAGCGGATAACGATCCTTCTTCGTAATGCGGTTTAGACCCCGATAATCGACACAAAGACGGAGACATCCAGAACATCGACTGAAGCATTAAATGCCAGAGTCTCATTGGTAGGTGTTGCATGTAATGTATACTGAACAGTGTCTTTGTCACGTATAATGGCGCTGTAGGCTGCTGCGTTGACGAGTGACACAAGCGGAGCGGTAGTGAACGGACGAGGCGCAGTAGCCTCTGGAATGTCCATGAAAGGACCAGGAGGAGTCTCCATAGAAGGAGCAGACCCAGGCGAAGACGTCTGCGGTATGAGAGGAATAGACTCCAGGGATGCCAGAGGCTCCGCTCTCTCCGTAGCCGGAGGAACCGCAACAGGTTCCGAAGTTTTCTTCGGGTGTGTCGACACAGGTAACTCGTCATAAACAGGGTGGAATTGCATTGTGGCACTACGCCAGCCAATCAATGGATTGTAGTGGCGGAGCCAGTTTAATCCCAAAACCAAGTCACAGGCAGAGTCAAGACGGGTGACGTAGAATTCCATAAGATGGACATCGCCGGAGGGAAACCAGGGCAATAATTGCATCTGCCGGTTGATGATGGATGAGGAGCCGTCGAGATATCGGAGCTTAACCAGTGACACCGCGTATGGAGAAAACCCATTAGATTCGCAGACTCGTGTAGACACAAAACAGTGAGAAGAGCCAGAGTCGATGAGTGCCCGTAAGCAGGAGTTGAATCCCGCGGCTACTCCTGATACAAGAGATGGAAACAGGGTTAGGCCTGCCTCCGCCGGAGGGAGTCCGGAAACTTTGCCGGAAGGAGAGATATAGTCTGCAGAGAGTATAGATACATCAAGATCAATATAAAAAGCATCAGAGGAAAGAGTGGACGTATTGAGGGTAACCTCCAAAAGCACCTCAGAGTCAACGCAGCTCGGAACAGGTGCAGAGGGGTCCGTGAGCTTGTTGGTGTATGGCTTCGGAGCCTTCGTGTTGGCCTGGCCAGCATTGCCGTTAGCGGCCGGAGAATTTTTCGCTGGAGGGTTAGGTTTGGACGAAGGGTTAGAGCTACCCTTGCCCTTACCCTTGCTTTTGTTCTTGTTACCGCCGCCACCGCCTCCGGCCATAGCATGAGTGGAGGTATCGCTGGAAGACTTTCTGGAAGATGGCAGATTGGCGGCACGTTCTGCAGCTCTCTCAGACTGGCATTGATGATAATGCTGGTCAAGGCGCTGCGCAAGCGCTTTGAGGCCAGCGAGAGTGGGAGGACGATCGATGTTCACGATTTGGTCCTTGATGCGATTTGGGAGGCCTTTGTAAAATGCCCAATCAAGGGCTGCCTCGTTGTACCCAGTCATCACTGCTTGGGTGTCAAACTCGAGCTGGTAAGTCGCCAGTCGTTCGCCGGGCTTCATGGAGAGATTCTCCAAAGCCGCACACGCATCTCCAAACGGATCGTGAAGACCAAAATTGGTCATGGGCTCCTGGACAAAAAGAGCCCAATTTCCGTCCCAGTCTGGAATCGGAGCTTGACCTCCAGCGAAGATGTTTGGTTCGAACCACTTCTGAGCGGTACCCCGAAGGTAAGACCGGACATAGAAAATTTTCTTGTCGTCGGTCAGAAAATCCTGTAGGCGTTCCGCAATATGGAGGTAGACTTGGGACATGAATGAAGCGAACTTCAATGGATCTGATCCGTCAAAGGTGTCCGGAGCTTTGGAGGAAGTGCGAGTGGAGCGAGGTGCTGCAGCGTTTTGAGCGAGAAGAGCCATTGCCTGTGCCATTTGCTGTATGGCAGCATCGAGCTGAGGATTATTGGGAGCAGGGATATGAATAGCTGGGCCTGGAGGGCCGGGGGGACCTTGAGGACCTGGAGGACCTGGAGGTGGAGCCGGGCCCAGAAGCCTGCCACCACTACCACCACCACCTCCACCACCACCAGGTCCTGGACCGCTGCCAGGCACAGGAGCGCTGCCAGCAGGAGGTTGAGCCGGGGGGGGAGCCAGAGGAGGAGCCGGAGGCTGTGCACCACCAGGCGGAACACCGCCACCTCCACTGCCCCCACCCCCACCTCCACCATTACCACCACCTCCGCCATTGCCAGATGGATCTGGAGCGGGGGGTGGATTAGGAGGAAGACCAGTGGGTGGAATGTTGGGTGGTTGTGCCGTAGGATCAGCAAAAGGGTCTGGAGCAGGTCCACCACTTCCATTACCTTTATCTCCGTCAGGAGGGTCACCACTGCGAGCAGCCAGAAGAGGAGCGGAAGCTGCACGAGGAATCGGAGCCGGAATGGCGTAAGCTGCCAATTCAGCTGTAACCTGTTCAGGAATGTCTGGAAGTCCCGGAACGTCCTGTTCCGGAAGCTCCTCAATGGTCGCAGAAAGGAAGGGTTGCATGGATGAGCGACAACGAAGAAGTGTAGGTGAAGCAAGACTACCTCCAGCAGAGAGGTGGTCATACTCCTCAAAATCCATCACTGTAGGGTAATTGGGACCAGGATATTGAGAACTGGTCACAGAAAGACTATCCTGTCGAGCACGGATAGCGGCACCAAGATGTTCCGAAGGGAGAATTGATCTACCCCGTGGCATCGGAGCGTTCAGCCTTGGAGGCCACCCTGAGGTTGTGTCCGGAGGCAAGGTGCATGAGGATCAGGTGATAGATATTGAGCAGGAAGGCTGGAAGCGGATCCAAAAGAAGGTCATTGAGAGCTGATTTGAAGCGGAATGATCGCGCTAAACTGACGCAATTGCCGACGTGAATTGTGGAATTGGCCCTGAAATTCCGGGGTTGGAGGAAGATGAGCAAAAGAAGACATGGAAGCCAGCCAAGTTAGGTTGAGTTGATAATACTGTTATATCCGTGTCGGGAGAACGACCGGAAGGCCGGAAGGTCAGAAGCTGAAGACCGGAGGCAAAGTTACACCATGCTAAGTTGGTGGGTGTACTATACTAGCTTGGCGGCAAGTCAACTAAGAAGGAAGTCCAATGATGGAGCAATGCAGAGGCAAAGCACGTTAATTATCAACTAAAGTACATCTCAGAGTAAATACATATTTATACTAAGTACGGAGATATTCCAGATAGAGTCATAGAAGCAAGTGAAGACAATAAGACGAAGTAAAGACAATAAGAACAATAAGAGGAATACATGTGGGCATAGGTCATATGGTGCATAGAGGGGAAACACTTAGTAAATCATCATTGCGTAAAAACCCTGAGGGCGTGCATCAATAGTCAAGCTGGATACATCAGCAGTATTGTCAGGACGCAGTCCCGGAAGTACAGAAGGACGCGTCCGGAAGGATAGGAAGGACTTCCGAAAGTTCCGGAAGTCAGAGCGTCTGGAGGTTCCGGATGGAAGGATGTGTACGGGCATAACAACATACTTCAAACCCCCAGACATTGCTATTTCCCCTCAATTGTAGGCTGCGCTGCACACTACAGAGAGGTCCGAGCTGCATGGTGAAGTCAATGCCAGGTTGGCAAAGATAGGGTAGCCACATACCTGTAGCTGGCACGTATGTGGGCAGAAACCGTGGTAGTGGGTTTGCGAGGCCCAGTGAGAAAGACACTCTGTCCACGAAGATGGTAGAAGATAGCTCAATCATCAGCCAAAGCGAAATTGGATAGGTTTTGCTCACCAGACCATCCTACAAGCTCTCTTGATGAGTATGGCACTGAGAGAACAAGAGAAGAGAAGGAGATGACGATGGTGGGAGGAAAGAACAACCATGTGGCAGTGTTGCATGTGTGCATGGAATTTCAAGCCTGATCACAGCCGACACCAAACTGCTGGCACAAAGCATTAAGTCATCGCTTGCTCTCGTTTGTTGACCTCGTTGATAGTTACGATGACCACCTATCGCGGGTTGCACAAGAGAACGTGGACCACATCGCCTCATCCAACTAGTTGAAGAACACTATCTTTCCTCCACTTCCAAGAACATTGGGGCTCGCCGTTTGCCATGCATCTCGAGGGGCCTCTAGCAAAGTCTTCTAGGAGGTTCTCAATTCGCCCGGCCATGCATTCCACCTCCCCTACACACAATTACTTGACGACATCATCACTAAGCCCAGAGCTGTAAGGCTTCATGCTCCGGGACAACCTCACCCTCTGAATGTTGGATTTGCAAGACTGTTCAGTCATTATATTATCATGAACCACTCATCTCATTGCCATTTTTCTAACACTGTTTCTTTTGGCTGTATGGCCAATGCGACGGAGAAGAATGTGCAGGATTTAGAGGCACACAGGTTGTTTTTATCTCTTGTACTATTATCTGTCTTGGACAGTTGCCATTCAATACAGCTTTTAAACTTGCTTTCACGTACCAAATTCAACCAGCGACTAGCTTTAGAACTGAGCGGCGACAACTGTTAACACGCATTCTGTTAGGCGACGTGTGCTGGAAATGCCGAGTGCGCATAGTTCTTCATAGCACACAGCAGAGACTATCCAGCACTATGGAGGGCTATGCAAGAGCTATGGACACTATGGATACTATGTAAACTATCACAAACTATGGCTCGGCTACGGTTTTTCTGATGCAACCTCTACTTTCATGCATAACGACAGGAGAATCTCAACTCCAAGAGCTTTCCAATGAGCTGTCAGGTTGTGAGCCTCAACAAGCTCACACCGAGTGACGTGTCAACAAACGTTTATCGTGGGTGAGAGTAGGCGAGTGTTTGTGGTGTCGACCCAAAGGATTTTTGGTCTGGCTGTAAATTACAGCCTGGCAATGTCGCAGGTTCTCCTGCGATCTTTAGCAGACCAGTACACTGCGGTTCTCCGTGATGTACCAAGCTCGGGCTTATTGGAACACTTGATCTTGAGTGGTAATTGGGCTGAGTAGTAGATTCACCAATATGAAAGCCCAATGCTGTCAGGCGTAGTCTCAGAGTAGCTCAACGAGAATGCGCCTCAGCACGGAATGGGTTTTCAGTATAAAAAGTAGCTAGATTAGTCATCGGATCATTAGGTCCGATGACTATAGCTAATTACATACATAAATCATAACTACATTCGGCCCGCTCCTTGTCAATCCTGAATATCATGAAGTCATAACAGAAAAATTCATATAGGTACGTTACATAGCCCCCCCTAGGGTTGACGGGGAGAGGGCAGTATCTCTCTGGCACCTCTATATTCTTGAGCGCTTTGTAGTTCCAATTCATCTGAGGAAAGCCCAACTCGAGAAGCTCATGCCCTTTCTGGTAGTCACATTCCGTAGGAATATACTTGGGAGTATAATTTTTTTCTGGCCGTTTCAGAAGAGTTTGATCCACTGCTGTTTAGTCCTCCACGGTGGACTGCCTCCTTGCACTTCTGACATGAGGTGGTCAAAGATAAGTTTGCAGCCTTCGGTTATGACCCCATGGTAGTGGTCGCAATACTTCTCCAAGAGATCTGTCGGCGGGAATAGCCAATGTTCACCTCCAGGGGATCCGTCACCTACTCGGCTGAGAATGACATCTATTTCCCCCGTCGAAACTTGAGCTCGGACAAATCTGGAAGGAGGTGCGTTGCCATCTCTTTTGATGATAACTTTTCCTCAACCAAACTTGGATTCTTGAATGGTAGGACCCTTCTTGAGCTGCTCCACCAACTCACTGTTGAAGGCCCAGGCGATGAGGCTCAAAAAACCCTCCTTCAGCGATAAATGCGACAGCGTTGGGCCGTTGTAGCAGTTCCTGGACCCAAGTGTAATATCGACCCAGCGTTATTGCGGAACTCGGCCCCCACACAAGCTCGGGTTCCTGGCAACCTGGTTTGTACAGTTGCAGCATCGTGGTACACTCTAGGTGAGAGATCTTCAGTTTAATGAATTGATCCAGGTCTTCTGCCCGTAGATATAGGTGCAATGGCACACCATAACATATCATTAGGTCAAGCACTTGGCGTATATTGACTACTCCCTCCACTGCGTTTGCAAACGCTCTGGCTTGCAGTTGGGCCCCCACATCCTCAAAGATGAAGTACGCCTTCTCGATATATGGTGCATTCCAGTCGCTTTCAGGGATCGTCATCAGTGGATGGGACTCTATCATGCACGAAGCCCAATTCACCAAATTTTGTCAGTATTGATCCTCTTCGTTCCAAGGCGTGTAAGAATGAATGGAGGATCCTGGTCCCAAGTACCCTCCTGGCATACGAACTCATACAGGCAGCGTTGTAAAGAGTGGGACTCTATCTTCTTCTCCATCTGAACTGTTACGATGCCCCCCACTCAAATCTGCGAGCTCTCCTTTGGAGAGGTCTCTAGCTTCGTCCACTTGGCTGGAGTGATTTGAGTTGGCGTTTGGAGGATGTACAGGGCTACAGCGCCTACTTGGAGGCAGACCTCTGACTGGGCTGCGCGACCTCGAGGATCTGAGGTTACCTTTGGCAGCTAGGCGAACCCACCTTGATTTGTATTGGTTTTCCGCTCTAGGTGAGTCTGTGGGCCTGCCTTGATCGCTTTCTTGTCCCCATTTGAGGGTCCTTCAATTACGCTCTCCATGCATGTTCCTAGGATTCTCAAAACCACATGATCCCACTCCTCTAGTTGGGAGCCCGCCTCATCTGCATCTGCCTCTCAGGTGGTAACCATGTGAGCTATCCAAGTCTTGCTCGTGGTGCCGGGGTACACTATTGCTTGGAGCTAGCCTCCTGTCCCTCCAGCTGAAGTATCTCTCCTCTGTGGGAGCGCACTTGCACTTCCATTGCTCCTGGAGTATTATCGAGGACTCTTCGTAGTATGGCTGCTCATTTTCTGGTGTGGGGTCCATTCCTGATGGCCTGGATTCTTCTAGAGTGTACAAGTGCTCCGTGGGCCTGTCCCGAAAGTCGCTGTCCAATTTACCATCCAACGGCTCAGAATGAAAGAAGGTGCAGACTCTCCTGCCTCCTGGAATGACGACTACTTTGCATTTGAAGACTTCCGGGTAAATGCGAGCTACAGTATGATCCACAATGCATCAGCTCCTCCAGCCTGGGGTGTCAATTATCATGTAAGTGTAATCCCCTTTGAAGGATTGACAAATCTTGCCGATAGTTTTTCTGCTATGTTCATAGAGATGCAAATCATAACGGCTGAGCTTGTTGGACCATCGGTCGTATCCCAGCAGGTCTTCAAGCCTTATCTCCACTTTGATATCGACTCGAGATAGGGCATCTATATATTCTTGCATCAAGTCCAGATGATAACGGAAGAATCGGTTATCAGCCCTTTTGTCTTCTGACCATACAAGATGGACTGGTACATTGTTACGAACATAGTGAGGAATATTCATATAAGGCCAGTCCCTCACCATTTTGACCAGGAAGCCTCATTTTGGGAGTTGCGACAGCTCCATTCCTTCGACATACTGAGCTTCAGCTACTGTAAGGAGGGACTTCCACTTCTTTTCACTTGACAAGAACCATGCGAGCCATCCAAGATGACTGAGGAGACAGCGCTGAGCTCATGCTCTGGCGTTAAATGCTTCTTGCTCAGTGTTGTGACGTGTGTTAAGACCAGCCTCATCAAGCTCGACAGGAGTGGGGCCAGCACTACTGTGTTCTCTGTCGGGACCGTATGAAACTGTCTTGTGAGCTAGCGTGAGACAGATGTTGCGCATCGTCCTGCCTTCGTCTATGCAACGCCATGCCCATTCTGGATCTACTTGGTGCTCCTGCCCCCAAGTATCAGTAGGAGGATTAGGAGCAATGGTGGAATCATCTGAGTCACTTATGATGTGATGCACAATCGGAGGCAGCTCAGCGAAGATGAAAGCAATGTGATCGACAACTCTTTTCCCCTATGTTGGCTGATTTGGGGATAAAGCTGTACCAATGCCTACGGAGGTCCAGCCAAATTGCGTAGTGTGCCCAATCCATCTCGAAGAGGGCACCCCGATAGTTGGTGCTGATGGGATATTCTTTAGAGTGGATGTACTCCATGGCTTTGGTAGGGATGTCTTCGGGATCCCCCAATAAAGTAACCCAGGTGTGGTTGGAGATCAAGGAGATAATTGGCACAGGGACGAACCTGGAGGAGTCATAATAGAAGAAATTTGACATTGTTATTATTGTAGCTAAAAGTTGACAGCAGTGGTTCTCCAATGCTTGTACGACTTTTCTCAAATCTCGCCACACGTTCTTGTGTAACTCAGATAATGAGAGGTCTTTTCTTGAGGAAGATTGAGAGAGAAAGAGAAAGAAGAGAGAGAGAGAGAGACGATGGGAAAGAGACTGAATAAAACGTGTACCATGTGAGATCTCTCGCCTTGATGTGGGAGATCCAGGGTATATACAGTGTAGTACCGTTCAATGGATCATGACCCATCAATGGATCATTATTTTATTTCGAGCCACTTACGGATCCTGGGCACAATTCCTCGTAGAGATACCATTATATATCTCATGTGCATCTCTTCAAAAAAAAATCGAGTGCAGAGACCGAGTGGAACTCGAGTACGGTGTCTTTCTGTGCAAATCAGTCCGTGATTAGGCATCAATTAGCTTTCCTTTTCGCCAATTCTGCCTCGATAGGTGCAATATTGGTCTCAAATCATTTTTCATGCAATAGAGAACCTCTTTGGCTATAACTTTTGCCTCAATAGTGAATTGATCTGACCAGAATTGTGTCCATTAGAATTTCCTCAAAGTCAACACGTGGTAGGGTGTGACATAGGTAGTCTCGCGCCCTCATTTCCTCCTCGAGTTTACACTCTGAAGTAAGTGAAATTTAAAGAGGGGTGAAAACCAATTATGATGCCAGGTCTAGAAGGAACTGCGAGGCAAATAGCAGCCTCAAAGCAGGCCAAGATGGAGTGGGCTGTGATGCGGGAATGGCAGACTGATGTGATTGAGATCTGGTCGAATTTGTACTCAAAGCTGCTGGAGGCAATGCTGAGATGAAAGGAATGTCTCCTGGGGCCTCCCTGAGCGAAAAGAAGCTCTGAGTCCCCGTCGCGCACGTCGAGAACGACTACATCAAGGTGTTGTGACACCTTGATCCATTGAACGGTACTTGTGACATTTTGATCCTCATGCTCATTTTTTTTCCTATCCATGTTTTGGAACACTATGAAGCAGGATTTTACTGTAGTACGACGTCTTATGCACTCTAGCATGCCCTTGTTTAAATTTAGATTTTATAGTGGCTATAGACAAGAGTTATGAGTGAAATATCAAAGTAGTGATCCATTGAGCGGTACTATACTGTAGCGCCACATCCTGCGGCTTTTAAATGCTCTTTCCCACTCAGGTGAACTCACGTAGCACTTCAGGCACATTTTTTTAAATCTTTTCTTGTCTGCCAAGTATCATGCTGCAGCCCGTAGCCTTTCCAGCGAACTAGCCACAAGTCTGCTTTCTTTGCTTTGTCGTACTTTTTAGCAACTATCTTCTCCACTTTGTACTCTTCTGTCAGAGGCTTGGTCCGCATCTCTGGCATCACAGTTCTGATTCCTATCTCCAGAGGCGATTCCTTGTAAGGCTTCAAATGACTGAGGCTGAAGACAGGAAATCCAGGGTATTGGTCACTTATACGGAGTCGGTAAGTGTTCGGGTTGAGCCTCTGGATCACTTCGAATGGTCCAATCCATCTCTGGACTAGTTTTGCTCCCTCCCCTTTCAACTCTACCCATTCCAATGAGTGGGGATTTACTAGGACTCTGGATCCTGTCTTGAAATTCAGGCCTTCTCTGCGCCCTTTATTATAGGCCCTGGCTTGCTTGTATTGGGCCTTTGCGATCACTATACGAGCTGCATCTCGATGAATCTTAAGCTTCTCTAGGTAGTCACTGGCTTCTTTCCTCATCCCATAGGTAACGGGAGCCTTGTACTTGTTGGGAATCAAGTAATCCATCGGACTTTTAGGTTTGAACCCATATAAGAAGAGGAAAGGAGTTTGCCCGGTCGCCATGTGCACGTTGCTGTTGTATGCAAACTTGAGCAGTTTGATCCATTGCGCCCAATCCGAACAGTCCGAGTTAACAAAGGCTTGCAGCATAGTTTCTAGCTGATGGTTCACATTTTCAGTTTGGCTGTCACGTTGGGGGTGATGCGAAGAGGATAAGGACATTCTAGTACAAATGCATGCAGTGACCGCTCTCCAGAAGTCCGAGACCCATTGTGGATCCCTATCCGCTATGATGCTGTCTGGAAGGCCAAATCTTGCGACAATGTGCAAAACAAACAACTCAGCGAATCCCTGAGTAGTCAACCCAGAAGTGGTGGGGATGAATGACACATGCTTTGATAGTCGGTCCACCACCACTAAGATCACATTGAATTCTCCCAACCATGGAAGGTTCATGATAAGATCTAGCGAGATGGATTCATAAGGCCTTAGAGGGATCAGATTGGGTATTAGGTATCTGTAACACCCAAAATTCCGTGATTTGATTTTCTGGCAGATGTCGCAAGTGTCGCAGAACATGGAGACATCAATTTTCATCCTTGGCCAGTAGAAGCGAGAACTAATCTTCCACCAAAGCCTCTCTGGACTAGTATGCAGAGCTTCTATCGGACTTTTGTGAGCTTCCTTAAATATTTCCCACTTAAGTTTGCTCAGAACGCATAGTCGGGGTCGGAAATCTGCATCTCTAAAGAACAATAGTCCTTCCTGGTTCTTGAAGTACCATTGACCAGGCCTCCAGTTAGCTTTGTCTGACATCTCGTTGTTCTATCTCTTTTCAAAAACTGGATCCTCAGCATATGCTTTAATGAATTCAGTGATATAGTCCTTGTCCATTGCTAGGTGTATATTCAGCAGGGGATTCATGGCACCCCAATACTCCTGAGTCGGCTTCAGGGTATCTAGCTCATCAGTTCCCTCGTCCTGCTGCTGCTGCATGGGCGGTTCTCTTTCCTCTATGCCTTTTCCTCTTAGGGGTCCTGGTCGCTTCCTCTTGATCTCTAATGTGTCACTCAGAATTTTTGGACTCCCTTTTTCACTGTTGCCACCCTCCCAGCTTCAGCCTTCGCTTGGCTTCTTGTGATGGCGAATGCGGAGGAGAAGGCTGACTCACTGTCTTCCAGGCAGTTGTCTAACGTCTACACACAAAATGCTTTGGCTGCCGGCGTCGCGTCCTGAGCTCTCTCCTGCGCTTCTGCCAAGTCCCCAGCTATAATTATTATGTCCCCTGTGCTGTCCAGAGGGGACATGTGTGCTGGTGGAGCCCTCAGCAACCTCAATAGTGGATCCACATTCAAGTGTTTGCGTCCTGGTCTATGCACAATCTCCAGTCCCGGGGCATATGCTGAAAAGATTGCCCCCCAAGCAGCTAGTTGGCGATTGGAGTTCTCATAAGTCCTGGCCCACTGTAGAGCAGAATGGTCTGTAACTAGCAGGATGTGTTCCCCTCCAATGTACGGCTGAAATTTCACCAAGCCTTCCTTTGCGGCGAGTGCTTCTCACTCAGTGGTCAAGTATCGCGTTTCTGCTCCTTTGAATGACCAAGACCAATACCCTATCACTCTCCCTACATGCATGATGGTGTCATCCAGCATTTTTTCCCCATACATCCTTCATTCCAGTGTCATCTATCTTCGCCGATAGAGTAACAACTAATTTCGGAACCGCTTCCCCAGCTAAGTATGCTTTCTCTAGCTTTGTGTAGGTTCTTGTTCCTTTCAAATCTCCCACTTTAATAGGCTGAATCTGCTGCAGAGCTGCTCCTGCAGCTTCGTCCGATGTGTCGGTATACAGCCAGGAGGGTCACCTTTCTATTGGATGTCCCATGACAGGGGCCTGCAACAGTGTGTCCTTTACTGATTTGAAGGTGTATTCCTGTTCAGGTCCCCATTCCCATGCTTGCTCCTTTCTCAGTAATTGGAATAGAGGGAGACATATGTCCACGTAGAATGGAATGAAGGCTGAAAAATAGACTGCCATTCCCAAAAAGGTTTGTAACTGTGCAATCTTTCTTGGTCTCTCCAATTCTAGTATAGCTCTGACTTTCTCCAGGTGTGTCGACAAACCAAGTCAGGATACTTTGTGACCAAGAAAGAGTATAGATGAATAAAACAGGTGACACTTTGTCGGTGATAGAGTGACCCCTGATTTTTCTATGGCCTCTAGGACTTTATCCAGGTGGTCTATGTGTTCTTCATATGACCTTGAATATACCACTATGTCGTCGATATACACCAGGCAGAAGAGCCACAAGTAGGGCGTAAGAATGCCTTGCATAAGCCGCTGAAAGATGGATGGTCCATTTCACAACCCAAACAGCATCCTCATAAACTGAGCTAAGCCTCGGTGAGTGCGAAATGCAGTTTTTTCTACGTCCTCTTTATCCATTTCTATCTGCGTGAAACCTGACAAAGCATCAAAGGAGGATAAGACTTGGGTGCCTGAAAGGAATTGCAATATCTCCACTTGCCATAGGATAGGAAATTCATCCACAATGGTCACTGCATTTAGTTTTCTGTAATCAACACAGAATCATGGCTTGCTGTTCCTGTATGCTATCATGACAGGAGCACTGCACGGACTATTCGAAGGTTCAATAACACCTTGCTCAAACCACTTGTCCAGCTGAGCATCTATCACCCTCTTTTTCTCGGGTGAACTTTTCGTACATCAGAACTGCAATAGGTTCTTGGTCTGGTTTCATGCAGATTTTTGCTTTTGCAGATACATGACCCAGTCATCCATCAAATCCGAAGGTATGAACTCTTCTTTGGAGCATAGCCCACGCCTTCCCTTCTAAATGCTTCAGCAAGGATCCTATATCTAGGAGGTCCTTCATGTCTTTTGATGAATAGCTTGTCAAATCTGGTAGCACGGCTGTCTTAGGGCCGTAATCTTCCTCTTCTTGGACAGGATCTTCTTTGTTGATGGACTCCTGTGGAGAAGGTACTTGGCCATCCTCAGTGTGAAGATGAACTCCATTTTTTATATTCGCTAGCTCCTGGTCCTCTGGAGTGATCCCTGACCACCTGAAAATACCATGGTACTCATACAAATTAGACAGGGTGTGTACCCTATACAGCCTGTCTAATTAGAGGCAGGAATGGGTACCACGGTATGCCACTATTTACCGCCACTACCATGAAAGTGTGGGGGTGGAAAAATTTTGAGCTTTTTACCACCGAAAGGTGGCTCTGAGCGCATCTAATCTTACCACCATTACCACCGACCAAATGTGACTTTTTTAATAGCATTTGTGATGCATTGCACACGTTTTGTGACTATGTTACCTACTTATTACAACCCTAAAAAAATTCTGGCCTTACCACCTTACCACCTTTCTACCACCACTACCACTGGTACCATTTTATGCAGTTGGTGGGTTGGGGAACTACCACTCCTACCACGTCCACTGTTTTTTGCAATCAGTAAAATTTTGTGACTGGGACAACTACCACACTTACCACACCAAATGTTTTTTCTCATCAGTAAAATTTTGTGACTGGTAAAACTACCACCACTACCACCGCCTACCAACACTACCACCAGTAAAATTTTGCGACTGATACAACTACCACCAATATTAAAACTTATGATTTTCCCTCTGGCTCAGTTACCACCTCTACCACCGTCTACCACAACTACCACCAACCTTTGTGGCTCACAAAACTTGCAACTTTCCACATTGCCCAATTACCACTTCTACCACCCCAATGCCAGTCAAATTCGCCACTACCACCTTACCACCTCAGTGCCAACCAGTATGACTTGGCAGTTTTCTCAGTTCGTCTGCTACCACTGCTACCACGATACTTCAAAGGAGTTGGACTTGACAGTTTTCTGCCCCACGCTACCACTCTTACCACCCCTTTCATAGCAGAGATCGACAATTCATTTGGTATGGTAAAAAATACAAAAAATGCGCAACTTGTAGAGTGGATGCAATATAGAGGGCACAGCATTCAGGTGTAGCAAAAAAAAAAACGAGGCCGCAGACAAGCAAGGAAAGCAGCATGGGGCAGGGCAAAGCGAAGAACTGACGGCTACGTGGACGAGTTGGAATCCTCCTTGTCAATCTCGGAGGCACGACGTGGTGAGGGGATTGACCTTTGTGCATAAAGCTGGTCACGGCGAGCTTTGAGAGCAACGTCCTTGCGGCGGGCCTCGAGAGTCTCCACATGCGCTTGGGTGACTCTTGCCGACCCAACCGCTGCGTCAGCCTCAGCAGCCTTGCATGCTCGGGTCTTCGGGGCTGCTTGCTTGGCCTTCTTGGAAGGGGGTGCCTGCTCCTCGTCATCGTCGGAGGTGTCGATAACAGAGCAGGAGCGCTTCGGGCCTGCACGCCTCCTGATCTTCTTGGAGCGTGGGGGCTCCCCGTCCGTCTCCACCGCCTCAGGCACCTCATCCTGCCACTTCCTCTCCACCCCAGCCGAAGTGCCCCCCGCCAACGACCCACTACCCTTCCGCACAGACTTCCCCCGTGATTTTCCCAGCTCCTCTGCCTGTCTCACCGCCTGCTGCGCTGCAGCCAAGGCAGCCTTGGCCGCCTCCAGCACGGGATTCTCCTTGATGACTGGCATGGCCTTCATGGCGGACTTCTTGCCAGCTTTGGTGGGTTTCTTGGCGGGGGGTTCCACGGTGGGCTCGTCGTTGCTGTCTGTCTGCTTCTTCTTGGCCTTCGCCGACTTGGGTGGTACCGCGGGCTCGTCGTCGTCGCTGTTGGCCTGTTTCTTCTTCCCCTTCACCGACTTGGCCAGCACCTCAGGCTCGGTGAACTCGTCATCGCTGTCAACCCGCTTGTTCTTCGCCTTTGCCGACGACGTGCTTGGCTTAGGAGGAGGCTGATCCACCCTGTCCTCCTTGTCGTCGCCATTGTCGGTGGCCTTCTTGCGCCCCTTGTGGGCTTCTTTGTGGTCCTTGTACTTCTCACAAAGCTGCTCATGCTGGGCTGCAGGAACCTGTACCCACCGCAACTTGTTCTCGTGGAAGAGGCAAAGGAGGGTGTTGATGCGCTTCGAGCCGTCTGCTGTGGCCTTGGAAGGTGCCCCCAGCTCAAAGTCCGGCGGCAGCCCATCGAGCATGACACCCTCGATGTGCATGAGCTTGTACTCGTACCGCACATACTCCATCTTGATGCCCGGCTTGCCAGTGATGTCGCCTATTCCAAAGATCAGTTTCCAAAGCCACAAAAAAGGAAACAGAAAGCACACGAAGGCCGTGGAGAATCAACTTGACAACAGCAGCACGGCACACAGAATAATTGTCGGCCTCGGTGGGGAGCTTGTCGTCCTTGAGCTGGCAGAAAGACTCAAATCGCTTTCCAAGTGCTCCCGGCATCATCTTCAGCGTGTTGGGGATGAATCCCAGCAAGGCTGGGCTTCCAAGGCAGCTGGAGGGGATGGTGTCGTTAACATTGCCTCCAGCGACGATCAAGATGAACCGTGCGCCCGTGCGCTCCTCAAGATTTGACAGCTTGATTGAAAAGTTCAAAGTCAGTTACCACCGCTACCACTCACCTCCTCGTAGACTTTGTCGACCGTGAAGGTCACACTCTTCGCAGCAGATGTGTTGGTTGCGAACGTCCCCTTCTCCTTTGCCTCCTGCATCTCTCGGTACTCCTCCATCAGCGCATTCTCTTCCTCCTGGGACATGGGCCGTTGCTCGTTGTCCTCCTTCACGAGCTGTTGGAGGCTGGGAAGCTTGAGGCGTTCCCCAGCTGGTTTGTCTGCAAGGCCATTAGCTTAAAGCACATCTTGAAGTGTCGATACCCTACCTCCATTAACCTCCAGCCGCTTTTTCCACACCTTCGCATCCCACAAACTCTCCTTCTTTGACCGCTTGAATGACGACACACCACGAAAAATTCTTTTGACCTCGTTGAGCTCGATCCCGAGCTCCTCTGCAACTTTCTTCTCCGTGTCCCTGAGTACATCTTTGAACTCCTCCACCTTCTCCTTCAGCACCCGCTTTGCCTCCCTCTTGGAGTCCGACTTGGCCTTGCCGGTGCCAGCAAGAGCAGCAGATGGGCCGCCACCTTTGGCTTTCCCACCCAGCTTTGGGGCCCTTTCCGGCTGGTGGGGCGCGCGCGGATTGCGGTCACGGTGTGTGACAGCCTCGAGATGTGGGTCTACATCCTGCTCGTTCTCCTCGGGAGTTTCGGTTGCAGATCGGGTAGAAGAGTCGGTAGTTGAAGGGAGGGGGCAGCGAGGGGGTGCTACCGGAGGCATCCATGACATGGGAGGTAGGTGACGGCTGGGAGGTGGAAGCTGAGGCAGGCGCCATGGGAGGCGTGGTAGGCGTGGTAGTGGTGGTAGCGATGCCGAGGGGTCCAAAAATCGTGTCCTTGTGCCACTCCTGATGTGTCTTGCGTCCGCCACCTTTCGTAGGGGAAGAATGTTTCGCCGGAGTTGCTGTAGCTTTGGAGACAGGGGCTACAGCTGTCCCATCAGCGGCAGAGACGCTATCCATGGTAGGCGTGGTAAGAGCAGCAGTTGAAGCAGGCTTGTCAGCACCGACGGTTGTTTTGGGGGGTAGTCGCCACGGACCGAGGGACATGCCTAGTTGTGGGAGTAGCAGCAGGTGGGGAGGGCATTGGGGCTCTGGAGCTTTCCGTAGAGCTTGTAATACCGGGAATGGTGGCAATTGGGGGCGCCTCTAAAGTTGTAAAATATTAACCAAAATGAAAATAAAATATCCAGCCAACACACCTTCGGTCTGCGTGCTCAATGACGCCCTATCCAGTTCACCCACGATCTCCTTCTCTTCTTCCTCCTCCTCGTCCTCTTCTTCCTCCTCCAACTCTTCCTGGCATGTCCCATGGTGAAAAGCTGTACGACGAGGCATCGGAGCCTTGGTGCGCAACGGTGGGCCTCTCTTGACCGGTGCTGTGGGCTCGTTGTCTCCATCCGATTCCTCCTCAGCTTGGGGGTCCAGCGCAGCTTCTTCGTCGCTGGGTGTGGGCTCTTCCTCAGGGTGCGCTGCATGGCTCCGAGTTGAACGATGCGAGGCGGGAACACGTTTGCTGGATGGTGGTGGGTCGTTCTTGGAGGCTTTAGATGGCACCGCACCTTGAGCCTTCGCCTTGGCAGTACTTCGCGTTTCCTGGGTCGGAGAGCTGTCTGCAACTGCCAGTGAACCAAAAACACACCATTCAAAATGGAAACTCACCAGGTCGATTGGCCCTTGCCGCGCTCCGGGTTTCGCAGGTCTGGGACATGTCTAACAGCATGAAATTTAACCCAAAGCATCCTTCAGCAACTGAAAACCCACCTGAACAACTGGCAAGAGGCATCTTGGTGAGCTGGTGGAGAATTTGCTATGGCACAAAAGACTGTGGTAGAATGTGGTAACCTGTCACAATGTGACCAATCGTCACGACGTGATATTGTCGTTCAACTCACTCGCTCTCATGACCTCTCTTGTCGAACAGCGGCAGCAACAATTTGAAGACTGTAAGTGCATCAATTAATAATTGAATTACCATGTTACAATGTTCTTTTACCTTTCCTAGCACTGATCTCCAAAAAATACCAAATGTCCCACAGGAGGCAGGTTGCAATGCGGAAAGCAAAGCTATGCCTCAACAGGGAGCTTGGTATGATTGAACTTTGATCCCATATCATATTAATGGGCCATCCCAGCCGCTGCCAAAGCAATTGACAAAATTCGTGAGCGCATCTACCACGAGTACCACGGCCAGGACACACAAGGGGGTTGGGCAACAAAGGAGACCGATTGGGGAACTGGTGCTCTTTCAGGCTGGTCAATCATCTATGGGGACGTTCGCTTCCCAGGAAATCTTGTTGTCCCTAGTGGAGTATAGTAGTTATTGCACAAATGTACCACAGCTACCACTGATTACCACCCTTACCACCGCTAAAAGAAAATCCCATTTTGCAGATATTTTCTCAAGTCCCCTTACCATGATTCCCAGAAATTTGCTCTATTAATTCTGAGATACAAAGCATATGAGAAAAAAAATAGCACGAAGTGTTTGAGAACTACTAAATGTCACCCTCCTTATCTGAGTCAATCCAATAAACGCCCCCAATCCTGCTGCCCGTGGGTGCGGCTGCGCTGCCCTGAGTGGTGCTCTCTGGAGGGCCAGCAGCAGCAGCAGCAAGACTCATGGCCCTGGAGTGACTGAAGCCTGCGGCGATATACGTGAGGTAGCGGTGGTCCTCGTTTACCGACATGTTGATCCTCTGGTTCTCGGGATGAGCAGCACATAGCTCTGCGAGTTGGGCAGCAGCTGAATCGTAGTCATGGTGGACGATGCTCCCACCGTGGATGGCAAAATAAAGCGGTGGGGGGCGGCAGCGGGTTGATAGCACCACGGTGGGATCGAGACGTGGTGGTCGATGGCATTGAGTTGGCAGCTGCAGCAGCAAGTGTCTGGGGGAGCACGTGCAGGGGTCACAGGCGCTTGGGCAGGACAAGATGGGGTTGAAGCCGATGGAGTGGCGTGTCTGGCCGTCCCAGATGTACGGACGCGATGGGATGGGGTGACAGGAGTGGAAGAAGCACTAGATGGTAGCATTGCAGCGATTGGTCCAGATATCGACAAAGATCCGAGGGCCAAGTCGTCGACTTCACTGTAGGCGGGGGCGGCATTGTGCTGGGGGTCGGCAGGATGTGCATGCTCTCCACGTGCACAGGCGCCACGCCAAGCCGAGACACACGCTGCCCTTGTTGGATAGCAGATTCCAGTGGCACCCGAGACACCATTGATCACAGCCTTGCAGCTCTCCCTGTAAATAGCCTATATCAGCATATGTTTGGAATGGACCAATTTTTGCGACGCACCAAGAGGTATAAAGGCCAGAGGCCAGACAGTGGCTGCCAGTCGCAAGCCAGAACGGCCCAGTCCAAGTTGTGCGCTCTGGGTCGGCGTAAAGAGGAGGATCGCAATAGTAGTTGTTAGCAGCAGACATGAAGAACGAGAATCAACAACACGTACCGATACACGTGACCAATCATTCGACTTTGAGGTGCGGCAGAGACAATTACCACTGATAAAAAAATGAGAACAGCATGCACAGTGTGTTTCTGCACTTGAAAAAAAGAAAAATAATTTGCTATACGGTTCAGTGGTCTATTCAAAAGTAAAGGTGAATGGTTTTCCTTTCCACCATGCTTTGCGGTCCTTGATGTCCTCCTCCATGAAAGCAATTGCTCTCTTGCGTGTTAAGGGTCTTTTCGTCAATAATTGTGACGTTGGCCAGGTGTCCAGCACCAAAAAACGTGAGCAAAGGCTCATAGACAAGCGTGAAAGATCTCTTGCCATAGGTCGCTATATATTTGCTGCACACTATCAGTGCATCGTACGGACTTATGAGCACGTAGAAGGCGTACCTTTGCCTTTTTCTATAGAGCAAAAAAAAATGAGAGATAGCTCAGATGCAGCGACATCCATACGCACCGTTCCCGGTAGGCAGCATCGCGGGCCCATCTGTCAGACTTGACTCCCTGCCCCTTCGCTCTGGCCCTCACTGCACGCATCCGTAGCTTCGCCTTCTCTCTAAGAAGCTCAGAGTTTCTACAATTTCTTCAGCTGAGACGGTATAAGAAAAGATTATCCACTTGCCCTTCCGCATATTTTTTCAAGGCTAGTGCTCGTCTCCGTTGTGCATCAGTGTTCTTGAGAGCGTGAGATGTGTTCAGCTCGCCTGAGGGACTAGTTGAGTTAAAGGAAGAGGGTGTGGGTTGGGTCATGGAAGTGAAGAGGCAAGATGCGGTAGGTTTACCAATGTGTACGCACTTGGAATTGGGTGATCTCACATTCGCCGAACCAAATTATATCCTGCATTTCATGGGCAGTACATCTTGAGCCAATTTGAACATACATTCATTATATACCCTGCGGCTCTCTGTAGAAAAATTGTGGGACATTCCTGGCCTGCAAGAAATATTTTCTGGATAAAATGTCTTGCGGGAGAACACCGGGCCAGTGCCATCACAAGCGTGTTTGCGATCGATTGTTGCACCAAAGAATATTCGCTAGTTGCCCAAACTTCAACCAGAAGATCTAGGGCTGTATAGGTATTTAGACCTACCTGGGGCCAATCTGTGGAAAAAAAAATTAGCGGCAATGGTGGTCAGCAAGATGGCGGAAATAATGAATTACTTTTCAAAGTTTGGACGTGTTCGCGATTTGGGCGTGTTCACGATTATCAACATTTGAAGTCAATTTGTGGTAATGGTGGTAATGGTGGTAATTGGTGGTATGTATGGTAGAATAGAGAAAAATATTGTAACTATTTCAATTCGTAGTCATATGAATAAAGACCAACGCCGTTCTCCCAGCATTGCATCTCAGCCACCTTCTCCCTCACCTACTCCTCCTTGGAAAGGGAAAAATACTCGTCTGCAGGGGTGAAGCTGTGCTGAACCCAGCGGAAGATTCCGCCTGCGGTGTACTGCGTGAAGGAGTACCGCCACTCACCTGCAGCAACTGGGATGTTGGAGTGGTAGAGGATTGCGCTAGGGATTAGGATGGTACAGCCAGGGGGAAATTCCAGTATGAGACGGCAGTCCCACAAAATGAGGTGGCCACCCTTGCGATAGTCGAAATCTCCAAGGGCCGTGATTGCACACATCCCAAAGGAAAGGTTGGCGAAGTCACGGTGGCCAAGGGCGCAAGTCTGAGGGCCAAGATTGAATGTACATGCCGACCAAATGCTGTTAAGGAATGGGCGCTTGAGATGCGGGTTGCAACCATAGAATTGGCGCATGTGGATGATGTAGTACTCGTAAACGAAGGGAGCCCAATTGGCAAACACTGCTGTGAGGCTTGTCAGCGGAATTGAAAAAGGGAGAAAAATCAATTAACGCGTCAGTAGCAAATCCTGCCAACCGAATAAACACAGTGTTGCCAATCAGACAGGCCAGAACAGCTGCGTTGATGACGCCGTTGGCCAACGTCCCGGGTTGCAGCTGCCCACCTCCATGGGACTGACCGGTGGTAAGTGTGGTAAAGTTGCCACGCCGGTGAAAGGTCTTCTCCTCTGAGACAGAGCACTTCTCCAGCGCATCGGCCATGGCTGCAGCGGCAGGGTTGTGCACGTTCTGGTGGAAGTTGGGATCATCTTCGTGCCCAGCAAAGATGGCAATAACGCGACCGGTAGAGTCGACGATGGGGCGAGTTTCCCTACTCTGAAAATTAACAAAGGAAAGAGGAACAAAAATGTAACACGCACGGTCCGAGATACTTCTCCAACTGAAACCCTCGGAACTTCGCTTGAGGGCCAAAGAAATCTTCAAGAACACGAGATGGACGCCAGCTAGCCTCAGGATCGACACCAGCCTCCTTCTCTGCAGTGGCTATCCCCTGATCTCGCAGCCTGATCCACCCAGTGGAGGCTGCATGCTCCTTCAGTATGTCAAAGTTCAAGAGATGGATGGCAGGATGGGACGCTGGAGTGCTACATGGCCGTTCATTGCACGGAGTCCAGTGAGGTTGGGCATTAGAAAGACGTGTGGATGCCAAGCGAGCACGAGGGATGTTAGGACCAGCATCGGGCTGGGAAAAATCCTCGCCGTCGTCGTCAATGGGGAGGGCAGGTGCAGAGAATGGACTGGAGGAAGCCGGACTGACAGATGACGTGGGTATAGTGGTCGTGGTAACGCCGGTGGCGATGTCAAAGACAGCGGCGCTGATGGATTCCCATGAAGCAAAATCTTTCCCAGTACATTCCTAGCTGCGTTAGAGTTATTGAGGGACGGATTTCAGTAATGCATACCTTTAAAACGGCTTTCAAATTGAGAGCGTCCAGATCAAGTGGCACCTCAGCCAGTGGCTCTGGGAAAGTTGATTGGAATATGTGGTAAGTAGCCAATTTCGACTCACTGGGAAGCTTGAAGGCCAGATACATTACTTAAAACATAAAATATGTAGAGGAACGATGAAGGAGCTGAAGGAGAGATTGAGAAAAGGAGTTGAAACAAAGGGGCAAACCACCGCCCATGTGTGCGGCCATGCTCCACGTGACCAATGGACTTAGCATAAAGGATTGGCTACTCAGCTACCACACCTACCACACCTACCATGCCTACCACACTTACCACCACATTTCCACCCAAGGCGGCGCCGCCGGCCATGGGCGGGCCCATGCCACGTGACCAATGGACTTGGCGCAAAACAAAATTGGCTGCTCAGCTACCACGCTTACCACGCTTACCACGCTTACCACGCTTACCACACACTTACCACCATCACGCGGTACCAAACATGGTCACGTGTGGTTGGTTTGTCTCTTGACGTGTCGACCACTTCCCATCCACACCATGAAGATGAGGCCCGTCAAGCCATCCCAGCTTCACCGTAACAAACTCAAGCGATGCTGTGTCCCAGTCAGCGTTGTTCTGCCAAATGGTTCCTGTCACAGGAAGCTGAAAACTGTGGGTCCTCGCGCTGCAGAGAAGCTTCACCACGAATCTGCGCAGGCATTCAAGGATCATATAGCTGGTAGGAGACCCATTGAGTGCCCTGTCTTAGCTGACCATGGAGCTCCTGCTAGGCCTCTCCGAGGAACGGTGCCAGCAATACCTGGCATTGCGAGAGGGCGATATCCCAGAATATATAGACCAAGGCGCTGACGATGAGCCAATGGGTGTCGAGGACATGCTGCAGGGCAACATTGAAGTGAACATCAGTCATGCTGGGGGCGAGTTCCAGGAGGAGTTGAGGCAGGGGATGGGTGGAAAAAAGTGCATCGCAACCTTTGCTTTCTTTTCCTTTTATTTAGTGGTGGTACTTATGTGTTACCACAGGAAACAGAGGGACACCCGCAACCGAAAGGATATTCATGAGCGTCGCGTTCTTAGCTTCCATGGCCAGATGAACGCGATCACCGATGCATATGCAAAGTGGGGCGCCACCCAGGGGGAAAATGGTCGAGACGCTCTGTCTTCACCTGACTCTGCTCTGGACGACCCAGATGTCGATGGCGTGTACAGCATCAAAGTCGTGGATATGTTTAGTGCGTCTCATTCCTCTTGAATATCAAGTAGGACTGAACGCAGTCTTTTGTATTGCCTAGGTACTTATATTGTACACGCGCCCCTCCATAAATCCGATAAATTCGTTGTATCATCTCTTGTTGGCCAGGGGCTTTTCCTGTGTGCTCCCTTTGCCCCCAAGATCACCATCGCAACTCGTGTGCTTGAGATGTTCCACGTCAACCGTCTACGATGCCCCTCCCTTTCCATTCAAAGCTGGGTCAAGAGTCTGTGCGATCTGCATGGCAGGCCTTACATCCCATACCTCACCCAGCAGTTCACAATCTCTTTTGACCTCTACCTCGAGGTCCTGGACAATATTGACAAGCGCGTTGCCACTGCCCTAGGACGGGATGCACCTGATTGGCGCCTTAAGAATTGTTGTCCATCTTGCACGTATAAGCTGGAGGGAGAGCAAAAGCTTATCTTTTCCATGCTGGTTGCTATGGATGGGAACGATTCCTTGAAGAGGGTTCTTCGAAAGGACTCGACTTTCGATGACGACGGTAATCCTACACGAGGCAAAAGCCAACGCCAAGACCCAAGGGAGGCAGACGCTGGTGGGAGTTATTTCCTGAAGTGTGATGAGGTAGATAAGTGGGCGAAAGAGATGATTGACAGAATGGTTGATGTCCCAGTACATGATTTTATGAGAACTAGAGATTTATCTTAACACCTGAAACAGATTATTGACGACCCCGATAAATCTGATTGCCATGAGCGGTGGAAGAATCTGAAGGAAGATATGACCTCCAGAATGTGGGGGGTGTTCAATGAGACAGGCGTCTTCCTTGCATTGTGCAGACATGGCTTCGTCCTGCTTCTGGCAGACATGGTTCGAAGTGGCGAGCTGTAAGTGGTATCCAGTGGTAATGGTGGTAGCCGTGGTAACTGTCATACCTCTAGTGTGAAATATCCCTTGGCAGTTGTTGAAGCTTTGTTGGACATGTTTGGGCCTGATGTGGGGGATGGCTACAACATAGGGTGCGGCTTCGGAAAGACATTAAAGAAGAGTCCACTCAGCAAGCGGGCGGAGGAGCTGAATTTCAGGACATTGGTGGGCTCCTTCCACAGGCATGCTCATAATCGCCTCTGCCAGCTACCGTTTCTGGCAATGTATGTCCCAGGAATGGGCCTCGAAGATTTGGAGGGGTGCGAGCGGTTCTTCTCCAAGTCCAACGCCCTGGCACGATCCACGCGCTACGCAAGTGTCTTCCACCGTCGACAGGCTATTGCTACGTATCTTGCTCATTCTGATGTTTATGATGCATATGCGAATCTGAGTAAGTATCATTTACTTGCATGTACTGTTTTGTGACCATTTTTCCAGGTACCTTTCTCGTTAATAACTACAAACAGGCTGTGGCTATACTTGACCAGAATCCAGCACTGGTCCGGTCAATGAAGGAGATGGGAATCAAAGATAAGCAGGAGTTTCATGCCAGGCTGAAGGAGGAAAGGGACTACCTCATCGCACTTTCCAAAGAGCTGGAGGAAGAGACCAAACAGATGCTGTACGTTACTCAGCTCACGACTCTGATGCAGAAGGAGTGAGTCGTACCACAATTACCACCGCTACCACATTACCACTGATACCACCGATAACAGGGGAAAGATTGAAGTCTGTCAAAAAACCAGACTCCAGGTCAACACATGTTACCATGCGTCATGCCGAGGAGGGAGTGAGTCGTGCACTGGCTGATGTGGAGGAAATAGAGAGACAGATGGAGATTAAGGACCGTTGGACGTGGGGATCAAAGGAGTGGGTGGCAGCGTCTACTCTTGTGGACACCAAGCAATACAGGACATGCATCAACGATCTTGAAGCCTTGGTGCTCAAGCGTATGTTTGAGCTCACAAAGATGAATATGTCAGGAACAGGTGCATTGATGACTTTCCAGTCTTTCTTGCTAACGTCTGTCTCAAAGGATACAAGCTGCGTAAACATATTGCAAAGGCCCTTCAGACAAGATCAAAGGCCATTCGCAATGCCCTGGCGAGATACAACAGCGCTGCAGCAGCGTTATCACCCCCTAGGCGTCAACTCACATGGGCTGAAGTCATTGACTACACCTTTCTTTCTGAGTGGGACCTTCTCCGTGATCCAGATGCCAATGCAAAGATACGTCCCTGGGCATCTCCAGCTGCACGACTGGTCTTGGACACATATTTCAAAATAGAACGCGCACAAGAGGAAATTGATCGCCTCAATGTGGAGATCCGCCGTCTTGTGACATATATTAGGGATGAGAAGGAATATTTGGATCACAAGGCAAGGGAGATAGAGAAGACGGATCCTAATCTCGCATTTTTTGTCAGACAATATCAGTGGAGGCATGGATGGTTTGACGAGGGACATATGAAAAAGTTGACTGAGCTGAAGAAGACATTGGGCAGACGGTTTACAGAGACACTGGTGCCTGGACAGAGGATTACTCCAACACTGTCCACACGTCCACCGCCAATAGAGGGAGTAGAGGAGGAGAGAGGGATGGACGAACCAGAGGGTGACTTTGTAGAGGAGGACGATGAGGAGGGGTGGGAGAGTGAGGAGGTAGAGGATGAGGAAGTTGCAGAGATGTTGGAGACCGTTCTCACAGTGGCTACAGATGGGGCGGAATTGGGATCAAGGGATGAGTAGTGATGGGTGATGGTACTCATGGTAGCATGGTAGGGGCTATTCCCTAGTAGGTGATGGTACTCATGGTAGCGTGGTAATAATGGCACTGGAGCCTTTGAAGTATCGTGGTAGCAGTGGTAGCAGAGGAACTGAGAAAACTGCCAAGTTATACTGGTTGGCACTGAGGTGGTAAGGTGGTAGTGGTGAATTTGACTGGCATTGGGGTGGTAGAAGTGGTAATTGGGCGATGTGGAAAATTGCAAGTTTTGTGAGCCGCAAAGGTTGGTGGTAGTTGTGGTAGACGGTGGTAGAGGTGGTAACCGAGCCAGGGGGAAAATCATAAGTTTTAATATTGGTGGTAGTGGTGGTGAGCAGTGGTAGTGGTGGTAGTTGTATCAGTCGCAAAATTTTACTGGTGGTAGTGTTGGTAGGCGGTGGTAGTGGTGGTAGTTTTACCAGTCACAAAATTTTACTGATGAGAAAAAACATTTGGTGTGGTAAGTGTGGTAGTTGTCCCAGTCACAAAATTTTACTGATTGCAAAAAACAGTGGACGTGGTAGGAGTGGTAGTTCCCCAACCCACCAACTGCATAAAATGGTACCAGTGGTAGTGGTGGTAGAAAGGTGGTAAGGTGGTAAGGCCAGAATTTTTTTAGGGTTGTAATAAGTAGGTAACATAGTCACAAAACGTGTGCAATGCATCACAAACGCTATTAAAAAAGTCACATTTGGTCGGTGGTAATGGTGGTAAGATTAGATGCACTCAGAGCCACCTTTCGGTGGTAAAAAGCTCAAAATTTTTCCACCCCCACACTTTCATGGTAGCGGCGGTAAATAGTGGCATACCGTGGTACCTATTCCTGCCTCTAATTAGACAGGCTGTATAGGGTACACACCCTGTCTAATTTGTATGGGTACCATGGTATTTTCAGGTGTCCCTGACCCCAAGTCAGTTCTGATGTGAACGTTTTTCTTTTCTTCTTCTTTATTTGACACCAGTTCCTCGTCTTGGGCTGTTGCTGTAACTTGTAGAATGTGTTTGACAGCTGCAGCTTTCTTTTCCATTTCTTCTTGTTCTTTGGAGCTCAAGGGTTTGTCGAAGAATTCTTGTGGATCTACAATGCTTCCTACTACCTCGCCTTTTCTGATCATACAAGGTTGGTCAGAAGTGTTTGCAAAAGGAATCACAGGTTTTTGAGCTGAAATTAGCACATTGGCAACGGGGAAGACGGAATCGTGAGGCCCTGCTAGAAGCATCTTCTCTACTAGCCACTCTTTGTCTTTGCTGAAATTTCCGCTCACACGCACTACTTTAACTTCATAGGGCTTAATCAAGTAGTCCTGAGCCGCTCTAATAGTCTTCAACTCTTTGCCTAGCGCTCCTTTTTTTTCTTTCACCGCTTTGCTTTGTCTCTACAGTGTAATTTCTTTTTGAAAGATTTGTATGCTTCTGCTGAAAGCAGAGCCGTAAGAGCATGGAGCTCCTTGGCTCCTGGGATGGCTTCGATACCCTCAGCTTTAATTGTGTGTCTTATGTCACAAAACCATACTCTGCTGCCGGTTTCAACATCCCGTGTTACACCCAGCTCATAATTCAGCTGGTAATCTTCGCCTAATAAAATTGGAACTGTCATTCCATTGACAACGTAAGCTTCCGCTTCCGTTTCCAGGAGATCACTGTGCTCTGACTCCATTATTACTTTCAACTTTGTAAATCCCTTTATTCAAGTACCACCCTCGGTGAGCTGAGCCAAGGTCATATGTCTTCCTTCTCTGATCTTCAGGGGGTTCTTCAAAGAATGCAGGTATTCCTCAGATACCAATGTGATGTCTGTGCAAGAGTCCAATCAAAGATCTACAGGTTCGTTTCTTACATTCTTGATCCATCCTTTGACAGACAGAACAGATACACCCAATGCAGATTCTCCAGGCTTCGAAGCTCTTTTCTTAGGAATTCAAATCATTGGTTTTTCTTTAGCAGGAGGCGATGCACAGGTTGAGGAGCGTGTGTAGTGAGTTTCTGCTTGTTCTTTATTCTCTTCATCTAGTTCTTCCTCGGAGTTGGCTTCCTCTAGAATCCCATTCAGAGCTTTTGGCATTCTACCTTCAAGCTCTTAGTATTCGTCCTCGATCTCCTCTATCTTCACTCTGTACGCTTGCTTGTAAACAGTCCTTTGTTCCTTACTCGCGTTGACCTTGTAAGGACATAAATCCTTGAACGGTAATTCAACTTGCCGTTGTACTCGTATAGTTAAATTTCTGTATGTATAGTCTCAATTCTCTATTCGGTAGCAAGTAGATAGCCGATTCCCGGATACACGTGGGAATCAATCTATTCTTTTCACCTGACTACCACGTCGTCTCGACTCGGACGCCTCCAGCCCTCTAGTAGGCCTGATAGAGGCATTGAGTCTACGTTTAATACTCTCTTGGCAAGAAGTCTAGTCTTATTCCTCGCTGGAAGCCAGCAGGGAAACAGTATTGTCTGAATTGAAGTTTCAGGACGTCTGGCTTCAGGACGTACTTTGTAAGACTTAGACCGTCTTAAGAGGGTCAATTCCACAAACTGCTCGGATACTATAACTCAAAGGCCAGTTTACTGTGAATAGAACCCGCTGAGGATCGCATTATCCTCACAAAGTGGACGCTGTAGGAACACAATAAGCTGGCACATCAAAGAAGGAATCCAAAAATTCCTCCTTTTCGAGGACGAGGATCTCAACCTCGTTACACTCCCTTACACTCATTCGGGATCTACTAAGTTGAGACTTCAGGCGTCTGGCAAAGCTGCGACGGTGAAGTCTTCCAGCCGCCCTACCTCTGACTTGGAAGCCGAGACACCCCGATCTCTTGTCGGATCACGGTCGGTGTCTAGATCCCTATCTCCGAAGAAGAAGCGCATGTCAACCGTTGTACTAGCTCCTCCCATGACAGAGTTCACTACCCCGGCAGCTGGACGAACAAGGACTGCTGTTAAGAAAGGAGAGGTAGTGGATTTTCAAACTTTGCCTCAGGTTGTTAGAGCCAGGCCCAAGATTAAAAATCTAAAACCCCTCGAGCCAGTCACCACTTATCAAACGGCTCATGCGCCCTCTCCAGGAATTCTGACATCTCCGAGGGACAACTTTGAGGAACAGGTAGATACTTCTTCCGAACTTCGAATACACAGGATTTCCAGATATTCCTCTCACGTCTGCCACTTCGGACGGCGGAAAATTCACACGCTACTCAAGCTCGGGCCGAACAGACGACCTTCCCTTCGCCTATGGGGGAAGAATACGACCACATGCAAATGGAGGAAGCTTTGAGAGAATATCACTTACAATCTGAAACAGAGTTATCCCTCTTTGCACAGGCTAATGCCATCACAAGGAAGAAGAATCTTGAACCGATGGACATAATGGACCGTGGGATTGATCAGCATGAGAGACTGGTAGCCCGTTTCAGCTTAATAACCGGGTTAAGGCTACGGACCGAACGGACCATGAAGGATATGCAGGCCATGGTAGCCCGTATCGCATCCCTTGTACCCGGGAGAAACCGTCACTTCATAGTCGACCCAGATCAGGTTCTTTCAAATGGACTCTATTCAGCCTCCAATATAAGAGAACTGAATGCCACCTGGATGGCGCTTAGTGAGAGGATGGATTTGGCACAACAAAGTTTATCCAAATATGAATCCGAGTTCAAAGCGCAAAAGGAATCTGATATCCTTAAATCTCCTATTTCAACCGACCAAGAAATATACAATTCCTTCCCTAAGGAGGCAATCCAATCGACTAAATTGAATTATCTATATGACCACATTCCAAACATGAAGTTGTGGCCGCCCAAATATAATCATCAAATAGAGTCGATAGCCTACGAATTGCCTATCCCTTCCAAACTGGAAGCTGCGTTTCCAGACAGATTGCCAGAAATTAGGCCGCCCACAGTTTTTTATGATGCGGAAGGGAATCGAAAGGAAATTTCGATTTCTTCACGTTCAAGTCGAGGTGCGGGGCCAGACTTCCAGGTTCCTCCAGAAGAAATTGGACTCGTATATCCTACATTCACGACTACTGAATCTGTCAGTCAAGTACGCAGGAAGGATGGGAAGGAATATACTTTCCCAGCGACTGACTTCAGGCAGGAAGCAGAACTACCTCCGAACAGAGCTTACAGTTCGACTTTTCGAGGAGAAGAAGGAGAGCGGCAAGATTATAATCGCCCTATGGAATCCAGGATGCCAACTAATCCTGATTCGGCCTGACAGGACAAACGAGGTTCATCCAGAAATCAGGGAGATAACGGCACACATAGCAGATCTCCAGTGAGGGAAAGAGCCGCTGGTGCAGGAGGCGATCCTGACCCTCCAAGTAGTGGGAGTGAGGATGACAGAGGATGTCGAGATAGAGACAGAAGAAGAGTTAATCCCCGACCTCGACGACAGACAGGGGAGACGTTCAAGAATGAGAGAGCATAGGTCACCGTCTCCTCCCTAACGGGCCACCTTCAGACGATGGTGGAGGAGATTCAAGTTCCAGTTCATCACAAAGCAGTCGTTCTGATCATTGATTCCCATACATAGCTCAGGGAGCTCCATATGGGACCATGGTACCCACCATTGAACCTAAAATAAAACCGGAATCGCTTCCTGAATGGGATGGGAATCACGACACAGCGATTGAGTATTTCTAGGATGTGAATCAACTCGCCAGTTTAATGGGATGGTTACCGAAGGCCTTGGGTTTCTGGCTTCCAACAAGATTAGTCAAAGGATCACAAATTTATCTGTGGTTCTCTTCGCTGCCCACAGCTCGACAGACGGAAATGAGAAGTCATTACTTGATTTATTTGCAAGCCATTAAAGATAGCTACCTAGGAAAAAAATGGCAATTGCGAATGAATTCGGAATATGATCTGCAATGTTTCCGTCAACCAGGATTCGAAAAAGAATCCCCTCAATCGTTTTTGGGGAGGAGAATTCGATATACACGCCTTTTGGCTGTCACAGATGATGGAGGGCCTGTGGAAGTGTATCTAGTCATGAGGCGAGCACCACTCTCTTGGAGTACAGTGTTAATGATGGAGAACATTAAATCCATTGAAACCCTCTATGAAAAGGTTAATGATCATGAGGATGAATTGGTGGAAATAGTGTTGAGAAATTCAGGGGATGCTATTACCGCTCAGAACCTTTCCTCTGCTCTGCGGCGATTGGGTTTAAATCCCAACTCTAGTAATAGTACCAATACTTCCAGACGAGCTCGTAGAGTCAATTTCACCAAAGCTAGCAATGGAAAAGCACAGGACGATGAAGGCTTGGTGGATGAAGAAGCTGGAAAGGATGCAGTTGCTGATCCAACTGATGGTTCCCCAATGGCGCATTCAGCTTATCAAGTAGTGACGAGACGTCAAAGACCTCCGCCCAAAGGAGGGTATCCGTACCCAAAGAACGATCACGTTGTCACAAAAATGAATAGACAGCCTCCCTCTCCATGTAAAGTGTGTGGCAGCGCCAAACATTGGGACAGAGAATGTCCCGATTGGGCCGCATACCTTGAGCAAAGTCGCAAGGGTGTTTTCGTGATCTCTTCCTCGCCAACTAGTGAAGAGGCGGATCTTCTCTATCATGGAGCCTATATGGCTATACTTCATGAACATTTAGAGGAGTCTTTTTTAGACTCGGCCATTCAAACGAAAAAGGAAATACATGCCCTTTCTGCAAATGAACATAAGACCGATCTGGAAATTTCTACTGGCCCAAGGATTCTCGTACAGGACAAACGAATGTCGCAGAAAGAAGAGAGATCCTCCACGCAGAAACATTCGTTTTCAGTGCAGCTGGAGGAGGTGGAGGACGAATATTGGGAGTTCGAAGCGGCTTTTCCGAAAGCAAAGAAAGGAATCATCGAAGAAGTTGAAGAGGAGGAGAATGGAGAGGAATTGTCTGCGCAAGACTTTTGTGCTGCCAATGTAGCCGAAATGGAAATTCCAGCACCACCACATGGAGAAGAGAGTCCCATTAGCATTAAACCCTGGAGAAAGCACAGAGAAGGAGAATCTGCGCTAGGAGTTTCAGTACTGTCGATCAAAGGTAAAGTTGGGTCAATGGAAGATGATGAAGTCGATCTGAGGTTGGATTCATGTGCCAACATTACTCTCGTAGCAGAAGAGTTCCTACAAGGATTAATTAATCCACCACAAATCAAAAAGGGACACAAGATGAGTTTGGCTCAACTCACCGATAAAGGGACTATCATTAAAGGTTTCACTAAACTTCGGGTGATGGTCAGAACGACGACAGGAGACTGGATTGAACTCAAGGCAGAAGCGTATGTGGTTAAAGGAATGGGAGTACCCATATTGCTTTGGGGAAGACTTCCACCTTAATTACGAATTGGGAGTCACTCGCAACCTTGAAGAGGGAACGAAGGTTCTACTGAGGAATACTCCTTGGGAAATTGAAGCCACTGGAGTCGGCTCATATGATGGGCAGGCAGACATGCAGCGGTTGGCGTCGAGCTTAACTATACATGCTAAGTCTGTTTATCGTGCACAAGAACATCGCAGAAATAAAGCAAAGAGGAACAGAAGACGCCGGCAGATGGGCCTAGCTGCAAAAATAATCAGAGCGTCGCAGGATTACAAGATCAGAGCTCATGAATGCAAACTTATAAAGGTCGAAAGTGATTTCCAAGAGGACAAAGAGTGGCTAGTAGAAAGAACTCTTCTCGCTAATGCGGAAGACTCATTTTTCTCTGTGCCTAATGTCCTTATTTCCGCAAGGAAACCTATTGTTCCTGTCAGTAACATGAGTAACCGACCGAGGATCATTCGCAAAGGAGAAATTATAGGCACCTTGATTGATCCTCAGCAATATTTTGATACTCCTCAGTCTGAGGAAATGCACCAAGCTATGTTAGCGCGTGCTGGTGCTATAGCTTCAATCGTGGACATCAGGAGACGTGCAGAGGCTCAGAGTAAGAGAGAGGATACTGTAGGCAAATATAAAGAAAGTACACCTATAACACGGACTGATTTCGGTTCGGGAGTTCTGCCATCAGAGGAAAACCAAGCAGCAGGGATTCATATCAGAGACAGAGAAGGCAGGGTCCCAAATTTGGAAGGAGAAATCTCAGAGGAAAATCTAGAAAGTGAAGACTACGGTCCCAAAACAGCTGCTATGCCCGACTCAACCGTGTACCCTTCAGAACGCATGGAAGAATTGTTGGATGTCGGAGAGTTGCCTGAAGAGCTGAAAGCAAAAGCGTGGAAGATGTTACGCAATAGGGTGAAAGCCTTCGGCTTTGACGGGCGACTCGGTCATATGACCGCTAAAGCCTCTATCAGATTGAAGGAAGGAACCGAACCGATTGCAGTCCCCATGTACTCCAGTTCACCTGAGAAAAGAAAAGTGATTGATGAGCAATTAGATAAATGGTTTGAACTTGGAGTCATCGAGCCTTCTGTTAGCCCTTGGAGCACCCCAGTAGTAATCGCTTACAGAAACGGAAAACCTCGATTCTGCGTAGATTATAGGAAGCTCAATGCTGCTACTATTGCAGATGAATTTCCCATACCCAGGCAATCTGAAATATTGCAATCACTTTCTGGATCTAGTGTATTATCCTCGTTGGATGTGTTGGCAGGCTTCAACCAAATTGAAATGGCCGAGGAGGATATTGAGAAGACGGCTTTCAGGACTCACAGAGGCTTGGCGCAATTCAAGAGAATGCCATTCGGATTGAGGAATGGTCCTTCAATCTTTCAGAGAATCATGCAAGGTGTTCTTGCTCCATACTTGTGGTTATTCTGTCTGGTATACATAGATGATATCGTGGTTTATTCCAAGTCTGTAGAGGAACATATCGAACATCTGGATCAGGTTTTGGGAGCCATTGAGAAAGCGGGCATAACTCTTTCCCCAAAGAAATGCCATCTTTTCTACTCCTCCATACTGCTTCTCGGTCACAAAGTCTCGCAGCTAGGTTTATCAACGCACGAGGAAAAGGTTCGAGCCATTCTGGAAGTGGAACGCCCGCGAAAAATCAGTCAACTGCAGGGCTTTCTAGGAATGATAGTTTATTTTTCATCATTCATCCCTTTCTATGCTGACATATGTACCCCACTCTTCAAGTTATTGAAAAAGGGGACAAAGTGGGAGTGGGGAATTGAACAGGAATATGCCTTCCGAGCAGCGAAGAAAGCCTTGCAAGCAGCTCCGTTATTAGGGCATCCAATAGAGGGATTACCTTACCGTTTATACACGGATGCCTCCGACGAAGCCGCAGGTGTTGCTCTTCAGCAGATACAACCAATACTCGTCAAGGATCTAAAAGGGACGAAAGCCTATGACAAGTTGAAAAAAGCGTACGACAAGGGTCTTCCTCCTCCAAATTTGACAGTCAAATTATCATCCAAAACTCTTGACAATCGCAAGGCGGAAGAATGGGGAGAAACCCTGGATGACACAGTCATGTATATCGAGCGGGTGATAGGATATTGGTCTTGAACATTCAAGGGTGCAGAAATGAGATATTCAGCGATGGAGAGAGAGGCGCTAGCGGCCAAGGAAGGGCTTATAAAATTCCAACCTTTCATCGAGGGGGAAAAGATTCTTTTAGTTACCGACCATTCAGCACTTCAATGGGCTAGAACCTACGAAAACTCGAACCGCAGACTAGCCGCTTGGGGGGCAGTGTTTTCTGCCTATGCGCCAGGATTGGAGATAGTTCATTGGCCCGGAAGAATTCATTCAAATGTTGATCCATTGTCTCGCCTTCCAAGAGAACCCCCAGATAATACGTCACCGATTGAGAGTAAAATGAAGTCTTTATACATGCCAAGCAACCTTTCGAAAATGAAAGAAGGATGGCTGGACAACAAAACTAGTAGTAGAAAGGCTACATTCATAGCATACACGATTGAAGATGCATTGGAGGGAGATCATGGTATCTTTGTCACGACCAGAAGTGGCGGAAAGGAGAAAAAGCCAGCAGAGCCTGAGGGGGGAGAATCACTTAGTCAAGAAAATCATTTCAAAAATTTTGATCAAGGAAAAGGCTCAGCTAGCTTTGAAGAATTGAAGGAAGACAACCACAATAGCGACAAGGATGTTGGCGATGACAGTGACGATGACGAATTGGACACACTGAGGGCTTCTATGGAGTATTGGGGAGCCTTAAATCCACCACCAAATATCCATATAGGCATGGAGGATCAGTATTTGACAGAGTGGTCGGCCGCTTATAAACTGGATCCAGAATTCAGACAACATTGGAGCAGATTAGAATTGGATGAAGACAGATGGAGATCAGGCCAGAGATTCTTCAGAAATAATCAAGGCCTACTGTTTTTCCGAGATGCCAATTATCGACCATTGCTGTGTGTTCCAATTAGCAAGAGGAAAGAGGTGATGGAAGAGGCGCATGAGACCCCATTAGGAGCAGCACATATAAGTCCTGAAAGACTCTGGAATAAAGTCAGCGGAAAATTTTACTGGAAAAGAATGAAGAGGGATATAGAAACCTTCTGCGACTCATGCGACATTTGCCAGAAGATAAAAAACCGTAACTTCAAACGTTATGGATATCTTATCCCGAATTCAATTCCTCTCCGTCCCTACGAATCCATTTCAATGGATTTGATTGTGAACCTTCCTTGGTCAAATGATTACAATGCCATTTTCGTTGTCGTGGACCGGTTAACCAAACACACTACCTTTGTGCCCACGACTTCAGGACTCACAGCACTAGGATTTGCAGAACTGTTTGTAGAACATATCGTTTCACGGTTCGGGCTGCCAGATAGTGTCATAGCCGACAGGGACCCACGATGGACATCTGACTTCTGGTCAGCGGTGGTAGCTACTGTGAAAACTCGCATGTCGCTATCTTTGTCCCACCATCCACAACATGATGGTCAAACAGAAAACGTCAACCGCCAACTAGAAACGATGCTGAGAGCCTATGTTTCCAAGGACAGGGACGATTGGGCTAAATGGTTGAAGCTCCTGGAGTTTTCTTATAACTCCAATGTCCATTCCTCCACCGGTGTTGCACCATTCTTCCTGCTATATGGATTTGATCCAAAGGCACCGCTGGATTACCTCCTTCCTAAGGATCTGAATGCATCAGCGAATATGGACATGAACAGAGATTCACGAGTGTTTTTGGACCAGTTACAAATTCATTGTGAGAATGCCCGTCTTTCGATAGCTAAAGCTCAGGAGGAACAAGCACATCATTACAACAAAGGGAGGAAGGATATACTGGAATTCAAAAAAGGAGATTTGGTTTTGCTCAGCCCACATTCTCTGGAATGGATCGAATCGAAAGGAGAAGGGGCCAAACTCGTGCAACGGTGGATAGGGCCATTTGAAGTCATGCAAAAGCTGAACCCTAAAACATACCGTCTTCGCCTGGATGATAGATACCCAGGATTTCCAGTATTCAGTTATGACCATTTGAAGCCATACAAAGGCTCACCAGAGGAATTGAATCCCCGAACGACTCTCTCCGATACTCATGCCCACAAGGCAGTATCCGAAGAGTATGAGGTCGAGAGAATCGTGGGAAAGCGTTATGACAAGAGACGCAAACAATACCTATGGTTGGTACGATGGAAAGATTATGGAGCTCAGCATGATTCGTGGCAAACAAAAAGGGATCTCAAGAATGCACCAGAGATGCTGCGTGCATATGAGAGAGCTCAAAAAGGAAAGAAGCAATAGGCAACTTCCGGGTCCGATCAGCGATCTGAAATCGGACCAAGCAGAAGTAAAAGGATCTGGCTCAGAGGATTGACAGGCAACTAACATTACTTCCCGTCAAATCTCCGCCGGATTCACACAGTTTCTGATTCTCCTTCTTCTCGTTCTCACCAACGACGTTCTTATAGACTTTTAGCTTGCGAATCCCTTCTCTCTCTCCCCTCTTCTCTCTCTTGACGTAACTCTTCGTTTCTATCTCTCCTTTTTCCTCATTACTCTCTCAACTCTGTACTCAGTTTCTTCCTCCTTCACCCTACTATTTCTGTTATCTCGCCTCTCTACTATACACATACACGCTCGTCACTCCGAAGACATAAAAACTCGGATTCAAATAGAGATTCACCTAGCAGTTAGGCCTGCATGAGACGTTCGGCTGAGCCACTGCCTGGGACGAGACTAGAAAGGCACGGGACGTCCGGCCTGACTTGCCTCGTTGAACACTATTCATTGGGGATCAACAATGGATCAGGCCTACTTCACCGATGACAAAGGCGACTTCCTCCCAGCTACTTGGTTTCAAAGGGACCATGTTCTATACTGTTCTATACTAGCTCCTACCGAGGATGTAGCCCCTAGGATCACCAATTATATGGATTCTCCTCCAGATTTGCTACCCTCATCCACTCCTCGCGTTTTGCTTCAAGACCTGGATTATACTCGTTACGCCGTTTGGTACAAGTCCCATGAACATTGGTTGGGCTGGATCCCTCGAAGCCAGGTGGAAGATTCACCCTTCAAGAATCAGAATGATGATCCCTTAAGGATATGCTATGGGGAGCGTCATGTCGATCTCAGAGAGGAGCGCCTTTCAGCACACATAGACGCTGAGTATCCTGACCGGGAGACTTCTTTTCTGGAGTTATATCTGGTGCAACCTTGGGTGGACGAAGCTATCGCATTGAGCGACCGCCTGCACAACATATGCAGAGTCCTGGCTCGCAGTAGTTCATTCTACAAAAGGCCTAGTACCGGAGAATTAGGAGATCTGCCACTTCAAACAGACTTGGCCTTTGTCAAACAGTCTTATTTCATGGAAGAGGAAGCTCAGGAAGCGGCTACGGACATGATCCGAAGCATACTTAGCGCTGTGGGATTTTTATCCTGGTACCTCTCTATGATCGATCTAGTGGATGAACCTATCAGCGAGGAGGATTCAGCCTTCATTCTTAGCCTTCGTCTAGGCGCTCGACCAAAAATGGGAGCAGTTTATCTGCTTTCAAGAGACTGCAACGAGGTTAATTTCCAGCATCACCTCAATAATGGTGTTGGTTGCCATAGCGAAGGACCGCAACGATCCACGATTCCTTCGCTATGGCCCTAGCTATTACAACGAAGTTACTATGTTGATTTCTTCTTACCCTCGTTCCGAACGCACAGTGGAAAATCTCCTCAGCTATGAAGAATGGTGATCTACCTTGTCCGATTGGGATTGGCTGATTCAGAATAAACGAGCGGGTCAGCCAGGATTCCAAATCACGAACTTCAATAACAGAATGGAATATCAAGTCATCAACTGCTATCTATACGGAGCTCGACCCCTTAGACACTGGAACGTTGTACGCCCATACGCTGCGCGTTTCAAAGGAGTTTTAAGCACCAATCATGACCACTCAGTCTGCACTTTTCTACGCCAGAATCCATACTTCATCGATGATCCACCATCCAAACGTAGAATTCCTTGAGAGCAGCAGCCTCTGAAAGATTTCGCCAAATCCAAATTCCCAGGACCTACTCCTCCCGAATCATATTATTTTTACAAGTCAAATATAGTGGTTATCGAACAGGCTAAGAATCTGTACGCTCCACGGATTGGTCGAGTCTTCAATACGTACAATGGGAAATTAACGAACCAGAAGATTCCTCTACAACCGCATTTGACCCGATATTCTGATCCAGGATCATCACTTGTTCGCACAACGATGCCAACGGGGACTAGTGCAGCTGGTTCTTCGCAAATTCGTCCAGAGGCTCCCTTGCGAGCGGGATCAACTAGCAGGCCGTCGTCAAGGAAATCGACTGACATTCCACCCACTAGATCTCTTCTGGATCGAATGGGCCCAGCTGACACACATCCTGCTTTGCGCGATCCCTCTCCAATCACACGAAAAGAAAGAAGCGCATCACCTGGAGAGGAAGAGGGCAAAATTAGAAGGCAATGGGTCCCGCAGAATCATTGGGTTAGTCAAATGATAGGAGTGCGACATCAAGCCTCCAGGTCCTTGAGCCCGCCTTCTGAACGAGGGTCAAGAAGAAGTCAAGCAGCGCGTTCTGCCAGTCCAAGGAGTCAGAGATCTTCCTCTTCCGAAGCGGAAAGTGTAGCAGAAGAATTTGATAACCTGCCGGAAAATATACCTATTCCTGCGAGCCCCAAAGAAGACTACCAGCCAATGGAGCGTTTTGGGCCTCCTTCCGCTATAAACAGCGGAGACCGAGAGATCCGCTCACCCTCTGCGGAGAGAGATTTACGCCCGGTGTTCCAATCACGACAGGAAGCGGTGGACAGTATCGCCAGCTGGGCCAGAGCAACGATCATGGAATTCAAGCCTCAAACTCCGCCCTATGAACCGCTGAATTGGAACTTTTCTTGGCTGGAAAATGGCATCTTCGTATGCGATGATGAGCGTACCCTGATTCGGCTAAAGATTTTGGCTGCTGTTCTTAGGCCAGAAATACAGCACATCGAAGATATTCTGGAATACGCCATTCGCTTTGCTATGAAGTTCGAAATCTTTATCAAAGTCAGCGATGTGGATGCATATCGGAATTACCAGGTGTCCGCTTTGGCCCTGAATACTCTTCCTGCGGTCTACGAAGTGGGATACATGGATCAACTCATGGAATGGACTGGCAACGGAGGAGAAGCACAGTATAAGGTCTACCTCGGCTATCTATTCCAATTATTGGAAAGACCTAATGTCGTAGCTTTTTTTTCCCAAAGGAGGAGTCCTCAAATTCGTTGCTGAAGCTTACTGCCTGAATATAGTCCCTAAATACGTGCTCGGTCCGGGTTTACAAGTCGCAGAATTTAATAGAGGTCAAATAAGGAGATTGACAGTAAACGACGTCACCTCTTTATATACCGCCGAACAGACTAGTGACTTGGAAGACAGGATGCTGATCGGGCACGTGCGAAGTGGAAACGTGGGCGAAGAACGCAGCTTATGGCCACCTCCTCAGTTGTTTGAAGAGTGCTTAGCAGTTAGCGGATATCTGTCTGCAGGAGCATATCAGATCTTGAACAAATTGAGGGTCGACATCATGGAGAGACGGATGTATGAGTGGCGCTCTCGTTCCGATTGGCGGAAGTATTTGCGTTCTGCGGCATGAGGACGGTGGGCTCCTACCATGATTCCCAAAGCGGAAGACTTCGAGGAGGCATGGCGCTTGCTAGATGGATCTTTCTCGGCCGATTGGAACAACACTAAACTGATGGACATTGTATTGCCCCAGGAATTTGCTCCTCTCTCAAATTGAGCCTAGGGGGGGCTTTGTAAGGACATAAATCCTTGAACGGTAATTCAACTTGCCGTTGTACTCGTATAGTTAAATTTCTGTATGTATAGTCTCAATTCTCTATTCGGTAGCAAGTAGATAGCCGATTCCCGGATACACGTGGGAATCAATCTATTCTTTTCACCTGACTACCACGTCGTCTCGACTCGGACGCCTCCAGCCCTCTAGTAGGCCTGATAGAGGCATTGAGTCTACGTTTAATACTCTCTTGGCAAGAAGTCTAGTCTTATTCCTCACTGGAAGTCAGCAGGGAAACAGTATTGTCTGAATTGAAGTTTCAGGACGTCTGGCTTCAGGACGTACTTTTGTAAGACTTAGACCGTCTTAAGAGGGTCAATTCCACAAACTGCTCGGATACTATAACTCAAAGGCCAGTTTACTGTGAATAGAACCCGCTGAGGATCGCATTATCCTCACAGACCTCTTCTAGGGCATTGGCCTTATGCTTGTTCTTGTCACAAGCTGCCACCGCTAAAAAGACTGCTCCACATGTTCGTCTAGAGCTACCAAGTAGGCAGTGTGATACAGAAGACCTAGCTCATCCTCCTCTGGGTTTGACTCGACTTTCTTCGTGTTCCAATTCTGTCTTTCTAGATACACATTCCAATCCGGACACTCCCTATCCCAATGATTCTTACTGCTGCATACTTTACATGGAGAGGGTGCCGGCCGCTTCATTTTCGTCATAACATGGTCATTCTTCAGGAACAGATACCCGCTGGGAGGAGGTGGTCTCTGTCGTTTTCAAAAGGTAGTGTACACTTCTTTCATGGTAGTGTTGCTATTCTGTAACATCTCCGCTTCAGGTGCTGGTTCTTCTTCATTAGGAACATTTTCCTCCATCACCGGCCCAATGTCAAAATTCGAAGTAAAATTAACTCTTTGGAGTTGTTGGTGTACCAAGCGGTTTCAGTCCATGGCAACTCCCAGTTTGCGCAAATTGCCAACTAGAGTAGAAAGTGAATTACTAGAAGTTTCCCGGACTGCCTCTATCAATGCCTCTTCATGCACATTGACTTTATCCTGCAAATCTTCAATAGAGTGAATATTTTCCAGCACCAAAATTGTACTCCATCGAATTGAAGCTTTTGTCATGACTATATACACTTCCACTGGTCCCCTATCGTTGGCATTTGCCAGCATTCTAGTGTATCGAACACAGCAGCTAATGAATCTGCGAGGAGTTTCCTTCTCAAATCCATGTTGCCGGAAGGATTTCTGTTCAAATTCAAGGTTCATTTTAAGCTGCCATGTTTTGCCCAGGTACTGATCCTTGATTATCTGTAGGCAGAAAAGATAATTCCTCCTCATATCGGCTTGCATCGTCAAGGATAAGGTTGTATACCAGGTCTGTACATCCGATCTCTTAACAAGTCAAGAGGGCAACCAAAATCCTAGAGCTTGAGGCATCCATCCTCCCAGGTTAGCCAGCTGGCCTACGTCCCAGAAGTAATTGATGGCAGTACTATGCTTGCCGTCCCACTCGGGCAGACTCTCTGGTTTTAACTTTGGCTCAATAGTTGGAACTATCATTCTATAGGGAGCTCCTGGTGCAACATACGGAAACTGAGTCTATCCCCAAGGGCCGCCACCTCTTCCAGGTGCTCCAGGAGCTCCTCCCCCTCCATTATGAGGAGCAGGACCTGGCGGTCCAGGTGGGCCTGGGGGCCCTGGTGGTCCCCCCCAGCCGCCACCACCTTCCCCTGGGTCGCCAGGAGGGTCACCCCAACCGCCACCACCAGGTGCAGGAAGCTGATCACTGTTTTCTTCTGGAGGAGGGTTTGGCAATTGTGAATGGTGTGGAGGATTGTGACAACCCATGGTTGACTGATGGGAGTATCTTGGTGGATGATGAGAACCACCACTTCCTCCTCGAGTAGAAACTCCTTCATCTACAGCGCGTTCACCCTCAGCGCTCAATCCTTGATGGAAGGAACAGGCTGGATCCGAACGCACTGTTTGAGCTTGACTTTCTCTATTCTTGTCTTGCTCACTGACTCTAGACATGCGAGGGGGTGGTCCGCCAGGAGCTACCGTTGACCAAGGTGCAGTACTTGGACCAGCTCCTTGAGTTTGAGCTGCGAAAATCCCTAGTCTGCGTATATCTTGTTGTATGGACTGCGGTTCTCCTGTTTGGGCAAAATTTTGCCTTTTTGCTCCCATAGCTGGGTTTCCTGATCACATCGCCGTGACTCCATGTAACGGAAACACGCCTTCCCGACGTACGCGTCATCAGGCGCGTTGTATTTTTCATTACTCATGCTTACTTATCCCTTTCTTATGCCGCCATGTCATTCTTCATGTGATATTCAATCAGATCTATGCACTGCCTCCGTTTCCGTAGTATAAATAATGTGATGTACGTAGATAGACTCCCGGTCAATTCAGTACTTACACCAGTTCTCTGCTTGTCCCTCGTGTGCCGGAACTCGACGTCTTCGCTTCTGTCACATATTTTGAACTCACAAGTACTCTTGTCAACATTGCTACTGGCTTACTTGGTCTGATCCACCGACACCGCCATTCTCTGTTGACCTCCCGAACCCAAAGAACCATGTCAGCTCGTCTCCGAACCTCTCTGCCATCCTCTGGTGTGACTTCCCCTTCTCTCAGGAGTGCCCAAGGGGCTCCTGCTTCAGGTCGTGGACACTGGTCCCCTCCTGCTCCAGGTCGTGGGTCTTTGCCCCGTCCTGTCAGTCCCGATCTGTTGTACAGTCGGGCAGTATCGCCATCCCTCCCGGGAGGCGCTGTTAGCCGCTCAGTGACTCCGTCATCTGTGCGCACTGAGCTTGACGAGCCAGTCTTGAGTCCCAATGTTGACTGGGGCTCATTGGACCCCATCGCGGGCCCTGACGGCCATCGCGGGTGGACTCCGGTAACACAGAGCACCGCACGATCACATCGCGAACGCTCCCGCTCGGCTGAAAGCCGTGTGTCCTTCACTTCTACGTCTCTTGTTTCACGTGCAATGCACAACATGAGTGGGTCCGAGCTGTTGAATGTTGCTCGCCGTTACCAGTCACTTGCGCAGGGAGGCCCTGTCCATTGCATCTCGACAAGGATTGTCTCAGCCTCCCCATCGTGATTCAGTTGTTTCGCATCAATCAATCAATTTGATTGATATTGATGATCTGTCAGAGGTGGAGCCGACGATTACTCATCCCCGCACTGGTCCGTCCCAAGAGAAAGGGAAGGGAATTGATCCCCGTAACTGGGGTGCTGCAAATTTCTCCCAGGATTTCAGTGAGACTGAAATGAGAGCTCAGCGCGAAGCATTCCAGAACTTTGCTGAGATCAACCGCACGATCAAACAAGAGGATCGTTCGACGCCACCTGGATTTTTTTGAGACACCGGCGGCTTCTCCTAACGATTTGAAGTCTTCACGACTCTCTTCTAGACAGAAATCTCGAACACATTCCAAGATGTCGAGCCAAATGGCAGACGAACCTGTGTCTGGCCAGACCATGAACAAAAAAAATTGCTGAATTGAAACAACAGATCAGCATCTTGGAACAGAACACCCAGAACGAACCCCTGAAGCCGAAAGGAAAGGCTTCGATGAGCAAGGCCGATGACGTGGTTAAATCCAGCATTGAGAAAAATATTCCCAAGGGCATATCTCATGAGCAGTCTGAAAGACGTGCAGTGCGAGTCGTCCCTGGAAGTTTTATCGAAAAAGCTTTGCAAGATGTTGGGCAAATGCATAACTCACCGCCTCCTTCCGAACCATCAGACAGTTCGTCGAGCTCGAGTGATTCCAGCTCGACCGACAATGAAGGTTCTGGATCCGAGCGGTCCAAGTCACATCGCCGCAGAAGGAGTAAATACTCCCGTCAGAAATGTTCCGACAAATCAAAGATGCTTTTGAAACCCATCCCTCCCAACGTTTATGACGGCTCACCCGATACAAGCGCATTCCATCGCTTCGTGAAAGAAGGCGCGAATTATGTGGATGTTGGTCGAGTTCCGAAGGAGAAGCAGGTGTTTTACCTGTCTTATTACCTGAAGGGCAAGGCCCGTAACTTCTATGATCAGAAGGTCGTCAAAGACCAGCGTCCATGGACGCTTAGCGATTTCTTTTTGGGGTCTGTTTAATTTTTGTTTTCCTTTGAACTTCTGTGAGAAGCACCGTGCACGTCTGAGCAAGTTTGTTCAGAATGACAAGTCAATTTCTGAGCATGTTGCGGAATGGGAACAAATTTACAACATGATTGGCCTCGAAGACAACCAAGAGAAGGTTATGATGCTTTGGCGAAGCTTCCGTGCCGATGTTCGACGAGAAATGTACCGCGACAAGCTAGATCCCGAGCTCTCGACATGGGATGATGTTATTGCTGCCGCAGAACATGCTGAAGTTATTCTGACTTTGGGGAATGATGATTCAGATGTTGAACCTTCGAAGTCCAGTCAATCTGCACCAGGAAAATCCTCGAAGCGTGCGGATGGAGGGCGGGTCGAACCGAGGCAGGAGACCGAAATTTTGTGATCTTCTTCTGCTGAACTGAAGCAGAGCTCCTCTACTTCACCTGGTGAGAAAAAACGGTCGTTGCAGCGTCGAAACGAGATGCTTGCAAAAGGGCTTTGCTTCAATTGCGAGGAGCAGGGGCACTTGGCTCGCAATTGCCCCAAAGCGACAACCGTGACTTCGAAGGAGAAGGGTAAACCACCTGGCTTCGGAGTTCACACCGTGGACTTGGTAGATTCGAATGTGCTCGCAGAGACGACCGAGGTACTTGAAACTCTGCCTGTGGGTGCTGCTTCTATTTTCGACGCCAGTATGGCTGTCGAGGAGGGCGAGGGGATCCTAAAAAATAATTTGGAGACAATCCCCGCTGAATTTTACCCAGCACAGGACGACTCTGCTGTTCCACATGACCACGATGATCCTAGAGAAAGGGCTCGTCTCGAACTTGATTCTGAGCTTGCTGCAGGTCACCAGTCGATTTCCAAATCCACTCAAAACCACAGCGCAAGTTCAACCGACGATTTTGAACATGGTGATCTTCAGAAAAGTAAGATTGCCGCGAGACGTTGATCTGGAGGGTGTATGTAACGGAAACACGCCTTCCCGACGTATGCGTCATCAGGCGTGTTGTATTTTTCATTACTCATGCTTACTTATCCCTTTCTTATGCCGCCATGTCATTCTTCATGTGATATTCAATCAGATCTATGCACTGCCTCCATTTCCGTAGTATAAATAATGTGATGTACGTAGATAGACTCCTGGTCAATTCAGTACTTACACCAGTTCTCTGCTTGTCCCTCGTGTGCCGGAACTCGACGTCTTCGCTTCCGTCACACTCCAGCTGGTGCAACCAGAGGATTCCTCGACAGGCCAGCCTGACTCGCTGATTCATCAGGTATAATGTATGGGACAGGAGCAGCCATTCCCTGTAGCGGGTTGGGCAACGGTGCTCCCTTTACATTTGCCTTATATGCTGCTACCGAACTGCTAGGCAGCATGAAGAATTGTTCTGCCATCTTGTATGACATGCTAGAGCCCATGTATGGTGGAAGAGCAGTCTTTCCGGAAAAGTTAGAATCCGAAGGTCAAGACAAAACAGGTATGGTCGTAGGATTTTCCTGCACCACAGCTACCTGTTCGACCCAAGCTTTCGTGGATTCCTTTTGTGGAGCTGCTTGTTTTTTCTCCAATTCTGAGTCGACTTTTCTGCTCCTCAATGGCGTATGGCTAACTATTACTTCCTCGAGAGCTCGAAACCCTGGGCCTGCTCTATGGCTCGTAGTAGGAGGGAGATTCCTCTCTATCTTGTGACCACCAGGGGAATAGAATATAGTTCCTGGACGCTCTTCTACTGGCCTCATAGGGAATGCCTTGGATAGATTTTCCAGGACTGGCCAAGCTTCAAACATGGCTTCCCTTGCCAGCGGTATTCCCTCTCCTACAGACTCGTAATGATAAGGAATATGCTGATGCAGAAAAGCAATGCATCCCATATTAGAGCCCGCTTCTGTATACCCTTCGTACAATTCCAGCACTGTGGATCGAGGGGAGTTTGGTAACTCCATAGTGCTCTCGGCTCAGAATTGTTGATCATATTTCTCCAGGTAATCTCTTGCAAGGGTCATCCGTCGGCATAAGGTGGCCTAGGCTATGTGCATCTCTGCTAAGGAACTGGCTCCCCTTAGGGTCCCGATAAGGGTGTCATGTGAATCTATGGTGTAATAACCTTCCCTTCCCACTATAAGATTAGAGGCATTCCATAACAAGTTTTGAAATTTGTGCAGAATAATGACAAGCCTATAGTGAAAACCAGTTTCGAGGCAAAATCAAGGTTCCCAGCTCTCCGAGGAACTGATCCCCTTATCCAGTATTTCCGCGGGGGTAAGCTGTGTTTTTTTGACTATCAAGTCTACTCTTCCCCGCAGGGATACCTCCTCTTCCATTTTGTTCTCGTATCCTGCTCGCAGCACAGCCATTTCTGACAAAGCGTATCCCTTGACCATCCCAGGTTGCCTCTTCTATCCTTCGTCTTCGTCTTGTGTTTCCTTTTGTTTTCCCTGGTCCATCTCGTCTTCCAAGTCTTGAAGTGGAACTTCTGATAGTGTAATCTCCAGCAGAGAAGAACTGGTCGGGTTTTCAACTATTCGAACTGATTCAAGGCTGGGACTCCAATATAATTGGCTCGCAAGTGGAGGATCAACTCTAAATTTCGAAGTGGAAGGTTCAAATTGCAATTCTCTCCTTGTAGGAATTCCTGGCAGGGTGATTAAACCACTGACAGAAATTCTTGACTGTTCCAAGAAGGACACGGAAGCTTTGGTTTTTAGGCTAGGAAATACCGGGGGTAATTTGGATTCACCTGGGTTGAGGAGATGAGTCCGGATATGTGTTCTAGCGGTGACAGGCATAGGACCACCGGTCGGCACAGTTTGTTTGACTCTAGGTTGTTTTGGAGCCACTTCCTTCTTGGGTGATGTGGAGCGCAATGCTTGTCGAGAAGCAGTTCTAGAACTAGGTTGTGCAGGTTTACAAGGTACAGGCTTAGGCTTTGGAACCAGAGCACCTGAAGATGGCCACGTTCTCCAAGAAGACGCAATTTCGGATGGTTTCCCCAAATCGTCTTTGAAGGGTTCGGAAGTTTTACGAATTCTTCGAGCTTGTGAGGATTGAGTTGGATTCAAGAGACAAGCTTTGGAGTCCAGTAGATCCTCTGAGTAAAGAGATCGACCACAAAGTTGCAGCACTCCTGCTCTGGATAGTGTTCTACCTCTGGGAACTTCTTTCCCAGCCAGGGTGTTAGTGTTGACACGGTTCCCAGTTAGTTCACTTTGTGAGCCTCAACAAGCTCACACCGAGTGACGTGTCAACGAACATTTATTGTGGGTGAGAGTAGGCAAGTGTTTGTGGTGTTGACCCAAAGGATTTCGGTCTAGCCGTAACTTACGGTCTGGTAATGTTGCAGGTTCTCCTGCGATCTTTAGCAGACCAGTACACTGCGGTTCTCCGCGATGTACCAAGCTCGGGCTTATTGGAACACTTGATCTTGAGTGGTAGTTGGGCTGAGTAGTAGATTCATCAATACGAAAGCTCAATGCTGTCAGGTGTAGTCTCGGAGTAGCTCGACGAGAACACGCCTCAGCATGGAATGGGTTTTCAGTATAAAAAGTAGTTAGATTAGTCATCAGATCGTTAGGTCTGATGACTATAGCTAATTACATACATAAATCATAACTACATTCAGTCCACTTCTCGTCAATCCTGAATATTGTGAAGTCATAACAGAAAAATTCATATAGGTATGTTACACAGGTACATCATAACCCTGCAGTGGTTAAGATATATTTCTGAATATTCATTTGCATGGATAGAACAACTCTGCTATTGAGTGAAATGACCCCAGTGCTGGGCTGCAGCAGAGCAGCTGTTGCTGTGCTGCTCAACTGCTGCCGTCACATTTGACAGCTCATGTGGCTTTGATGGCTTCCAAGATCCAGAGATCGGTCACCCTCTGATGGGAACCGGCATCCACGATTCAATCAGCGTGCTGTTGGATCTTGTTTGTTCCTCAATTGCTTCCAACATCAACTGGTTCCTGCCTTTATAAATCAATATTTTGCTTTGACTTGGCTGAGGAATGTGCTTCTATTTATAAAATCTCTATCAATCTGCAAGAGCTATTTTTCCCAAGCTCTGCTTGGCCCAAAATACTGTAGTATTTCATTCAAAAGATAAGTCACGTATCACAGTCCCCCTCAACTTATGAAATTTTTCATAAGTCACACATTTCCAGAGGGCTTTACAAAGGATTTTGATGGCATCAACACTCAAAAAGGCTCTGGAGCAGCCCTGCAGCCAAGAATATTGCACAAATGTTGTGCAAATTTAAAATTTCTGGGGCCTGGAAATACTGCAGAAATAAGGTTTTGCACCCAGTGTGAGGACTTCATCTGCAATGTGTCTCAGAAGTAGGGGGGGGTTTGTAAGGATTCTGAGTATACATGACTACACACTTGAACAATTATGCTACCTACTTGTGTTTTTTCTATTTGTATAGCCAACACAACTTACTTACCATATGTAGTAGTCGCTTACAATGTGTGCTGTCAAACAGTAATAGTCTATCTTATCTTGCTCACACATTCCATGCTCATCAAGCACTGCGTCCTCGTTGAGTAACTCCAGGACATAGGCACTTGGAGGTGAGTGTAATCTTTGCTAACCTTTGCATTTCAGCCTAGTAGATAAAGATCTACACCTTCGAATCCCTTGTATTCGAGAGCCTTAGCTATCTTGAATTACAGGTGGTTAAATACCTAATAGTCATCCTTGAATTACAGAACAACAGGTATTGAGGTATTGGCTGTACTTTCAGGGTCTTTACCACTCAGTTCAACATCTGGAGTTCACCAGAACTCAATGCAGCTGTCACCCAGCAAGACCCCTGAGTCTCACAACAGCTGAAGATACACCCTACAGACAATGGTAAATCCCACCTTGTGTTTACAATCCCACAAACCTGATATGTACTTCAATTATGACTGCTACAATTGTACTGTGTTCTGTTGGTTTTGAGAGTCATAACGTGAGGGGTGGCTGTGCATTGCTCAGCCGGACTTGGCCGACTTACTCCGGAGCTGCTTTATCGTTGATTTCACTGGAATACTATGCTATTCCTGTTGGTAGAGGGTCAATACACTCCTCTAGCATGCATATATACAGTATGGACATATTCTGAGACTTGGGGGGGGAAAAAATTATGGACCAGGAAAAAAAAAAATCGGCACTTGATGAAAGTGATGTTTGGTACACCATATCACCCACTTAATGTTTCCTTCATGCTAAGATTTATTGAAAAAAAAAATTAATCAGGGTTAAATTCCTTGAAAATCTAATAAACGGCCTCTTATTTTTCACAGCACATCTCAACGAATATACCATGTATGGGAGGGTGGTAGAGATTGACAAATCACAAGGCCCTTAGTTAGCCCATCCTCGAGTGCAAGTGGATCTCCACGCATTACCATAACGCTTTCCAGGAAGCGGACGACGGAGCACACGTCTTCTTCGCCTTCAACAGCAACTAGCGCAGCCCTCATTGGTCGAAGCTCCTCCACAAGGTCCAACTCTCCATCCATGACAAGCTTGAGATCCTTACTCAAGGCAACGCATTCGGCCAACCCAAGCGGACTCTCCGCTGATCTCCACAGGCTGAACTCGTCTCCCTCGTAAGAGAGAAATAGTCTTGCTTCCTCTACATCCTCCGGCGCCGACCTGAGATGTAGACTCACCCCTGGCAAGGTGACACAAAGGCCTCTCGCCTCCAGCGTGCCAACGCGCTCATCCTCGTGGTTGGTATGGCTCAGACCCAATGCAAGGTAGCTCTGAGGAGCCCATCGGAATCCCTCTACGGCCAGGCGCGGCTCGTCCCCAAAGAGAAACGTGACGGGTATCTCATTGAGGCCCCGCAGCAGCTCCTTCATGCGCTCGGGCCCGTGGGCCTGCAAGATGGTCAAGGGGTCGATGCCCAGCAGCGAGGCGATGCAGACAGGCTCGTCTTCGACCCGGCTCGTCATGCGACCCTGCAGCCTTCCGACCACCTCCTTCATTCTTTTGGCGCTCGGCTCTGCAACGGTGGCCGTGCGGAATGGCAGCAGGGACTGGGTGAAGGCCAATGCATGCATGAACACACGGTCGAGAGCGTCGGGGACTTTAATCCATTCGGCGAGAAGAACGTCGCCGTCTCCGGGACTGCTGGCTTCTTGGGCTGTTCCATTCTCGAACTCGCGTGAGCCGCGATGCAAGACGTCACGGATATGCTGTATCAGCTTCGCATGATCTTGATTAGACTCTTCAAGATCAAGATTGACCGCAGTAACACTGGTTGGATTGGTTTGGAGATCCCATGAGACGATGTCTGCCCACCGCATCGGTCGATCGTCAAAGTCGCACCACAGCCGCAAAAGGCCTGGAAGCCAAGCCTCTTGTAACGTCCAGAGCCGACGAGTCCAGGGGCATAGCGAGAGGTAGATCAGCCTCTCTCTCTTTGAGGAATTCGATAGTGTCATCCACTGAATGGACTTGTCGATCACAAGAACGTGCTGCGCCTGGGAATAGACCCGAGCCATGGACCGGATGGCTTTGGTTCGAAGGCCTCGATCCAGAGGAACGCAAAGGGTGTCGATCCAAAAATGCTTCACGGAAGCATCGCCCATCTGGTCAATCTTGGATTGCAAGCCCATCAGCAAGCATTTGGGCAGGGTGTTTTGTTGAACGTTGCCCATCCCGTCAGACCAGACGTGGGAAATGGCGACATACGCCTGAAGCACATCGTCAGCAACAATCCGCCACCTTGGAATAAGAAAGTTAGAAACGACCTACTGCACGCTCACTACCAGAGTGACCGTTGACATCCACGACCTTCACTGAGATTCCATCCTCGCTGTCGTCAACAGACAGGACGGGTATGCCGCCCCCAGCGACAACTGCCTGGATATCTCCCGCAATCTGCTGTCCGTAGTGTGCACAAGTGCACCCGATTGTCGCGTGAGCCGTCTGATACCTGCTTTCGTCCAGCTGGTCGGCATTGCACTGAGTGTCAGTGCATCTCGAATGATCTTTGCCGTCGTGCCGCTTCTGTCTACAGGACAAAAGATAGAACGTCGCAGCCGGCACACCGTCGGAAGCCAGACGCGCCACCTCTCCCGGACACCAGCCAGCTGCCGTGACGCGATCGAGGAGGGGCCGCACCCTGCATCGCTCCCAGACGGTCTGGTATCCAAGCAGCGCGTTGAACGCGTGCTCCAAGAACTCTGCCACTATCGTCAGGGGAATGAGTACTGGGTGCACGACGCTGTAATTCTCGCTCAACAGCGTGATAATTCCCCTCGTCTTCGTGGTGACATGATCCCAGTAGTCGAGACGTCTCTCACGGAGCTCAGGTGAGTGCGTGACTGCCGCCGCCCATAGCCAGAGGTAATGATTCAGCTTGCCAGTAGTGACAACCCGGACATCCTCTTGGGCGATGAAGTCATCCATACACAGCTCGACGCCCAGGGCTTTCGAGACCTCATATAATGAGCCGAAGAGGAGCCAGCTTTGCAGGAGATCTGCGTGGGCGTTTACGTCCGCTGCGATGTCCCTGATTTTCCAGGTTGAGCCGGAGAAGTAGTCATCGGGGAAGGTGAACCAGTCTCTGTCTGTTTTGTAGGGAATGTAATTGTTGTAGATCAGCGGGAAACGCCGCGAATGCTGGATGTGCGGGTCGAAGTGGGAGAGGTGATCCATCTGACTCGAGTGAAAGGCTTGGTCCGAGGTGACTTGATCCGAGTCTGGAGAGTTGGACAGATGTTTGATTCGACGCGCATTCGTGAATCAAAAACGCGCGAAAGTTCGGACCGATATTCCGCTGGAGGAGAGAATTATGAATAAAGGACAAAGTAGCATCGAACACCAGAGGGGGGCGAAATTCTGTACTGCAAGAAAGTGCAGGAATCCAAAGCTGGCCGAACATCGCATGATTGATCGGCCACTGAGTGCGATGCTGAACAGACTGCTCGAATCGCGTTTGCCTTGTTCAAGAGTTCATTCATCGATGTTCCGGAACAACATTGTCAGTGCATCGCCACCGATGCGGAGGCTGTGCCGTAAGCGAAGTGTGCCTTCATCGTCGGTCTTGTGTCGGTCAACGAAACAGCAAGATGAGCTGGCCTCGTCTTGTTGTGGTCGGACAGCCTGAATTCCGCATTCCGACGCACGTCTTGTCTCACCACAATGCCACCTATCCAGATGCCGCTATATCCGCTCTCGACGCTATCCTCTCATCTGCTAGCTCTTCTATTTGGATTGTCTACGTCGGATCGCTCTACATCGCACAGACCGCGAGAATATGCTTTCTGACGTTGAGACCAAACGTGCAGCAGCGGCATTACGTCCCAGGCAGCAGAAACCATCCATTCGGGCGTTTGATGGCAGTCACCACGCTATTCAACTGCGCTGTCCTGTGTATGCTCATCGCGTTCCACCGCCCCGTCCTTTGACGGTTCCGCAAGTCTGCTGGCAATTCTGGGGGTACGCTGGGTGGGGAATATCCTCTCTTGCCTTCAAACACCTGTTCTATTCCTAGGGCCACTATACGGAAACTACCTTGCTGGAACTCTCCCGGCGCAGTCAGGGTATTCCCTCCAACATGACTTTCTCGAAATGTTCGCGACATGGACGGGGTTCAGAAACTACGTCTGGGGTCCGCTGACGGAGGAGATCGTGTTTCGTGCGTGCGTGTTGGCTGTCAATGCGATGGGCGGCGCGACGCGCTGGCGGATGATCGCGTTCGCTGGTCTTCGGGCTCCCCCACGTTCACCACGCGTGGGACACGTACCCTCGCCTCAGGCGCACAAAAGACGCGCTTAGGTGTGCTGTCCTGTACACCGCCTTCCAAACGGCTTACACGATGCTCTTCGGCGCACACACGTCCTACCTCTTCCTGCGCACCTCCTCGTTCTCCCGCTGCTGACCGTGCACGTCTTCTGCAACATCATGGGTGTAGATCCAGAGCGAGATGCACCGGTTTCCCACCCAGAAACGGACTATCGTCGCAGTGTACGTTGCTGGGATCGTCTTTTTTGCGTACACGCTCGCACCGTGGACGGAAACGCCTGGAAGCCTCTACTGGCACACGCCGGAGGCGTTCTGGCGCTGCGCGATGCAAGCGTCGTGATTCGACGCTTGTTTGTACGCGCGGGCGGAACCGCCGATTCTCCTCCGAAACTATCACCACCATCGAAATATCCGTGCGACTACGGGTACCAGAAGTGGTTAACATAAATCGCTGGACGTACGGCATATATTCTGGCTCTCTACCAGGCAATAACCTACTGCAAAGGTAGACAACGAGCGGCACCACTCGCCTCGCGATGAAATATCTCCCCCTATAGCCAGGGTACTGCCACTCCGACTCGACAGCAAACCAACACTGCTGCGGGCGTCTCTTCATGCAGTTCTGAGCGCGGACGTTCTATTCTGTGGTCTTCGCCACTTGTTGCGGGCTGTTTCAGGCTGCGGCGGACTGTTCCGGAAGTCGTGGTTCGATGAATTGCTGTGGCTCGTATTTCTACATTTGAGAAATTCACAGATATATTCGGTTACATGGCACTACTTGCAAATACTACAAAAGTCGAGCGTGCGATTGGGTATATATCAACTCGAGGGTATACGGCATTCCTCAGCCTACAAGTCCTATTTAGCGTCAAATAAAACCAATATACATCGACGACTCACAAGACATACATATCATTTTGAATGAATTTTCAACAAGCCCAATTCCCGTAGTTTTCCCTGAAGTACTGAAACCGGCCCATTGGAACGTCAACCTGGACAGTATCGAGTCTAGAGAACTTGGATGACACGAAGAAGTCGTCGACGGCAGCCCAGTTCATGAGCTTGTACCCGTCGCCCGGGAACTGGATCGCGACACTTCTCAAATAAGGCGGGGATATCCAGAGGATACTGCAAGAATTGCTCGTAGTCTGCCTCGTTCTATGCGAAAGGACTCAATTTCGGGATTGTGAGGGTTTGGAGGTTCTCGAAGACTGAGAGGTCGATAACGTCGATCTGTGGTGAGCGGGGGACACGAAAAAAGAAACAAGGTTACCAAAACGACAACGAGTCTGCCAGCTGAGTGAAACTTCCGAGCCAAGTTTGAGATGGCGAAGGATGCTGCCCATCAGTCGTAGGCTCTCAGTAAGCTGTGGCACGTCCGGGGGGACGCTAGACGATAGTTCTAGGGTGTCGATATGCTGGAAGCAGCGGAAGAATTGAAGCCACAAAAAGCATGCCGCACGTACTGTCGCCGCCCGGTTGAATGCCGTGGTCCTGGAGGTAACGCGGGGGTACAAGGTCCGGCGGAAGAATGGGGATGGAATGCGGCGGGGCTTCCCTGACCAGAAATATGCCGGGCCTGAACGCAGTTTGAGCTGCCAGTCAGGTGGAAGCAGATCGTGAGGTCGGTGGCATTGGAGAAACCGCCCATGAAGTCCGCGAAGGATGCGCAGGCGTGAAGCATGCCGTCGAGCATCAGAGTGGTGAAGTTGGCGAGGCGTTTAAATAAGGTCTTTGCCGATCTTGTCGAAAACGCGGTCTTTCGGATTGGGGAAGGTGCGAAACGCGGCGACGTCGCGCACGTACGGCGCGAATGTGAATTTGTCGGACCGCAAGAGCGGTACGAAGCTCTCGATCCTGTCGTTGAGGACAATGTGGCGAAAAAGATGACGTTATGTGCGCGGAAACCATGGCTCGGATATGCACACCAGGGAACATACAGCGAGCTCTTTTCTGTTTTGGTTGCTGTAGTATGCAACCGGTCTGTCGACGACGTTGTCGATAACCAGAGGGATTATTTCTTGTATTGTACCTCCATAGGTCAATTATTTTGAAGGGTGAGTGGGTCGAATTGGCCAATGGCCATGGGTGAGTGGTTATTTGTGGAGGAAGAACAAAAGAACAATGGAGGTGATTGGGATGGCATGTTAAGTTTTGTTAACAACGTGGCCAAGACCTTCTGCGCGCGTTCTTCACCGGGGCGACTTCATTGTTGTCTTGAATGTCGTGAATCAAGCAGAGACTGGGAGTCTGAGATAACAAGGAGAGATCGTTAAGGAACAGCAGATAGTCGTGTATTTTTTGCGATATAGAAATACGGAAACAAAAAAAGAACTCAAGAAGAACTGAAATAACTAAAGGAGTCATCGCCACCTGTCAATCAACTGGAAAGAACCTCACCTGCGACCTTTTCGACGGGCGGACTTCAGCTCCGGTACGCAAGTTCTAAAAAAAAAAGTGAGATCGGAATTGATGATGGAAGATTGGAACGAAAGCTGTAGACTTGGGCCGACTAAGGTAGTGTTGCCGCAGATTGAGGCGAAGCGAGGCGGCGCGGCTAACTCGTGTCAACTCGGTTGGCCGAGCCGAGGCGAGTTTTGAGCGAGTCGAGTCGAGTTGTACACGTGATGTCCCTATTTGGGAACGCGGTCTGTTCCGTCGCGTTCCGGCAAGCTACGGGTCGTCAACAAGATAGCAGAGCAGCGCCAAAGCGCGAGGAGCAGACAGTTAAGCATAGAAAGTGATGAGGATGGAAACAGTGGTAAATTTTTTGGTCTCAAGAGCCATCTTTGCAGGTATTTTTGAAAGTTGGACTGGATGTGACCCGAAATAGCCGAAAAAGCGCGATTGAGGAGGTGAAGTGTACAGGGTAGTATCTAGGACAATTGTCGAGGTTGATATGCAGTCTGGACTCTTTAAAGGGTCTTCAGTTCGATGTACTGAGCTCAATAATATGCGCTGCGCTATAGAAATTGGAGGCAGCTTCCTGAAAAGGGCAGCCATCACGGAACTCGATCCAAATCGGTGTGCAACTCGACTCGACTCGACTGATCGAGTTGATCAGCTCGATGGCCGAATTGAGTTGCTAAGCAGATTCTACTCACACCGACGGCAACACTAGACTAAGGTCTTGGCGGAGTGCTGTAGAGCACTGGTTGACGAGCTAACGAGACCAAAACGAGACCAATTAGCGCCGGTCGAATCTCGATCACGGCCGATCACTGTGCTGACCGTCATAGTGCGCTTGAAGTCGTCTTCAACGCGATGTACCGTGGCGACGAGAATGTCAAGTTCTCGAGTGTTGTCGCGCACGGTAGACGTTATTTCGATACTTTGACTGCTCTGTACCGTCGATATCAGATTGTGCCTACCAAGATCCGGGATAACATACGGCGAACACGGTCAGCGCCCTGTCGAGCGCATTGTTGAGTTCGGTGAAACGGTCCTTGTCCTTCGCAGCAAAGATCCACGATGCGAGCCGCTTCCGACTCTGGAGTAGTTTCAAGAACGCCCGAATTTCTTCGAGGATACTGTCAAAAAAGATCGGTGAGAAATTTCAAGACAATATTGGTGTCACGTACAGACGAAGGGCGGCCACGGAATCGGGATCGTTCAAGGATTTATTGGCTCGCTCGACGACGGAATTTGTCACATCTTGGGCATGGCGGGCGAGCGCGAGCACGGCCTCACGGTTGCCTTTTACGGTCTGTCCCAGTGTCAAAGGAGGGTATCAGCGACAATGAACGTGAACTAGGTACCTTCGCTATCTCGCATATCAAGACCGCCGTCCCCATAATCGGCTTTAGAATACCGAAGGCGGGAATCGGAATGTCGCACAGGGCACTTGCTGCCCGAGTACCGATGGTGGCAACTTCGAGAATACACTCTTTTCGTGATGCTGTAGAAGTCTAGAAATGTGAATAACGCGAATATCGGTAGAATAACAAGTCAGAGGACTTACAAGCTCTTTGTAGCTTCGATCCAGTTCTGCCTTGAGATTGTTTGTTTCACCCCGGAACTTTAAAGCGGAGAGCCCGAATCTCGGCAACTTGGATCCTCGCTCAGGTATGGATTCGATATGCTGTCGAATACGATCGAGAGTCCTGAAAGCGTGGTTAGGATCTTCGGCCTGGCTAGATGACGGATACACACCTCTCGAATTTATCCAAAGTCTGCTTGCGTTGAGGCGACATTGGGATGCGGGCTTTGTTTTCAATCACGCTTTCGGTTCTCTTCCCTGCATGAAGCGCAAGCGCAGACACTTTCTTCCTGGTATCCTGACCGCTGGTTAGCGACAGTGCGAGATCAGAAAATAACCGGAAAACTCACTGGTGTCGCAGAAGCATAGACCTCGACGGCTACGGTGGCGATCCGGAGATACTCCTTCAAACTGGTCGTCGTCTGGCACTTTTCCCGAAGACGCTCGGCTTTTTCCAAGAGGGCTTTGTCAAGCTTGCTTGGGGCCATCGATGACAATGTAGGAGATGAGCAAGGGCTTCAGCCTCGATAGCTGTGGAAGCATCAAGCGCGCGTCTATTCGAGCTGTAGGGATGAAAATAGCGGTTTCGAGAGGTGCTGGTCGACGTGAATCTAGTGCAACTTTGGAGGCTATGTAGCCTTCCAGAATGTCCAAGTCTCACGATTGTCCGAGATGAATTTTGTGAATTATAAAGGCGTGGCCAGGGTCGTTGCCACAGCGGGAAAGGGAGAAAGTGAACATAGACGTATCAGGATGGTTGGTTATTGATGAAGTGGACGCCAATGGCCATTGAGGAGCCAAGGGGAGGAGGTTGAACAGGATAAGTACTTCCGTACTGCAAGGCGATCGGGAAACTTGAACAAAAATCGCGACCACTGAGTGCGATGCTGAACAGACTGCCTGAATCGCGTTGGCCTTGTTGGAAAATTCACTTCGTCGAGTTCATAAAACAACCAGTGCATCGCCACCGACGCGGGAGCTATTGTGCCGTAAGCGAAGCGCAAAACTCGTTCGTTCCGCCTTCAACGTCCGTCTTGTGTCGGTCAATGAAACATCCCTGCAATTCGCGGAAACCCCGAGTGCCTGACGGCGAATGCCACGGATGACCGCGGTTTAGACCGACCGAACTCGGAGTTGTGGAAAATGGTGTCTATTGCGAACGGCGACTTGGGCTAGGCAATCACCGATAAAAAGTTATATTGCACGCACTACAGCAGGGTGCCATGCCCAAATTTCGCTTGAGGGAACTGTGGAGTCGCCGTGGATATGCTTTGTTGGTCCGATTGCAGCGTCGCAAGAGCTCTAGCTGATATCTAGTGAGTTGCTTGTGAGGCACCATCGCGATAAACTGATGAAAATGCGTTCAGTTTTCCTCGGTTACTCGGGTGGAACAACGATATACCCCCACGTAGACGGTCTTGGGCCCCGAGCAAGACTATTAGAGCCCCGAGTTAGCTAGTCACTTGCCTCCGTAGAGCTCGGTGGCTACTATGCCACAGCAATGTCGCGTCAAACAAGCTCCGTTGAGATTGAAGCAAAAAACATACTCGTTACTTTGAGGTGAGATTGATTCGACTCTCTTGACCGAGCCAAACGAACTGAATTTTCTCCAGTTTTCGGTTGATTAGACGAAGTGCAAGGAGACTGTTTCATCGCAATGTCAAGGATTTGGAGCGGGACTGTCGCGGTTTGGCGGGAAGAGCTAGAAGAGTGTCATTGCCATAAATGGCATCCTAGTTTCTACATCCGCGAAGTGAGCCGAAATTCCAAACTCCGCTGTCGCGATATAAATTCGGCGGGCTTCAGTTTGCGTCTTGGTCTGAACCTGTACGACAATGCGACTCGCGCCCACGCTCATTTTACCGTCTCTTCTTCTTCCTTTCGTCTCCGCCCACGCTCGCCCTGGCGGGTCGCACCACTCCTCGCAGTCTCGCAGTCTCTCTCGCTTGCAGTATCACCAACCCAGAGATCTCCTCAACGTATGCATCAACGTCCCCGAAACCGTCGTAAATGTCCTAGGGCCCGACGGTCTTCTTAACATTGTCGGGCCTGGTGGTCTTCTTGACGGTCTTCTGGGCATCGACCTGAGCGTGTGCTTGTGTATCGATGTCAGTTCTCGCCTGTCTTTCCTTCAGATACCGCTGAATTCTTCATATAGGATCTTAATATCTTCCTCAATGCCAAAGCGAACGTGACTATCAACGGTCAAGCTCTCGCTGCGATCGATGCCCTGGTGGGTGCACTTTACTCTCATCTTCCATGCAATTTTCATTCTAGTGCTAGATCAATGCCGCGAACAACCCCAATGCGCAATGCGCCCCGCTTCCGGCACACGCCATGCGCAGATGTACAACCGCGAATCCGTGTGCTTTTGATTGCACCGCCCCGTATACGCTCTCGTCCGATGGGACTCAGTGTGTTTGCGTAAGTGCATTTACCCGTGTCTCTTTTACGCTCTTGTCCGAAATCTCCTTGTTTTTTTCGCCCATATATCCGTGTTCGCGATCGGGCTTTCCCATTTTTTGGTTGGATATCTGTTCGTCTTCAGTTTTCGCCAGCAATCCTTCCGCTTTCTTAAACTTGATATCTGACTCTATGCTTGCAGAGCTCGTGTCCATCTGCAGCCGCTCGTTCTTTGAAATCGCGCCGCAACGAGATCTCCACATATGCAGACGCCAAAGAATATTGTGTAAAGTCGAAAGGCGTCGATTATGAGGCTTGCGGCATCTCCGAAAAACTCATGGCCTGGGAGTGCGTCGACGTAAAAAGTCCCGACAGCTGTGAGTCACGCGTTGGTTTCGAGTCTTTTTCCTCTCGCGCTTATATTATTTTCCAAGGCGGCGGCTGCGTCGTCAATGCTCCGTTTCCCGATCCTAAAGCTGCGCGTGGCGTCGACTGTGGCAGCATCACGAACGGCGAGGACGTCAAGTGCGAGGAAGGCAAATGCGTCGTTCAGAGAGATTCCCTCGTCAGCTCGACCGTTACCAGCCAAAAATCTGCTGGCCATAAATCGCGTCGCGATTTACTGGGACTTGGTGGCTTAGTAAACGGTGTACTCGGCGGCGGTTCATCTTCGAGCGTCGGTTCCACTGACACTCAAGTCCTCGACCCAATCTTAGCGCCCCTGATCTCGAACGTCGTAGGCAGCGCCGGCGCGTTGTCCAGCAGCGCACCCACCAGCGGGTGTATTAATACATCCACCGTCTCGGCTCCCCTGCTCGCTGTCCACGCCATTCTCAAACTCGACCCCTTAACCATCGTCGCTGATGTTAAACTTGCGATCGGTCAAGTCACCTCCCTTCAGCAGACGGTGCAGCAGTGCAGCAGCACTGGCGGAAGCGGTCCGACGGGCGGGAATACTGGTGGTGGCGCCGGCGCCGGCGGTCTGCTGAAGGCAATCGGCGACCTCCTGAACAATCTCACCAAATTGCTCGAAGCGTTCCCCAAAGGCGGCGCGCCCACCGTTCCTTCCACCTCCGCCGCTGACACACAGTGCTTCGTTCTCAACCTGTGCGCTCTCCTTCACGGGCCCAGTAAGGTCACGGTTTGCGGAAGTCTGGGGCAGGCGCTCCATGAATCGCTTCAGCCCACCATCGATGGATTGTTGAAGGCTTTGGGACTTGACCCCACGACGTGCCCCAAATTCCCTTCGGCCGCACCTGCTCCGTCTATTGGCGCTCCGTCGGCTAACGCCGGTGTGTCCGTTGGCGCTACCGCTCCGTCCGTTAGCGCTGCTGCATCCGCCGCCTCTGTGCCAACTCCATCCGCTGCGGTTTCTGCTCCTGGCACCCCTAAGCCTCCTTCGCCCCCTCCTTCCAACCTCCTTGACGTTACGGTCAACCTGAAGCGGCGCGCCTTCCGGACGCGACACGGACACTTCGCCCGCACTGATTCATCCCACATCCTTTCTCCCGATATGACCCTCTCCATGATGCGCGCGCTCACCATCACCACCGCAATCACCGACATGAATGCCGCGCTCCCATCTGGTTGCGAAACCCTCCTTCCCACCCTCGGCCGCTTGTTCGCGTCATCTTCGTCTTCCGCCCTCCAGACCAATCTCGTTTTCGCGGCCTCCGTGACACAGATTTGCAAGGACTCATTCTCATTGGCCAATTCGAATTTGGACCCCAGGTTGAGGGAGTTGGTCCAGCTGCTTCTTTCTGCCCTTGTTACGATGCGGGAAAACAAGACCCCGACCGTCGCACAGTCCACGGAGTGTCCTAGCGTTGACGAAAGCTTCCCTGTCTGCAGCCTCCGCATGCCCATCAGCGACTTTATCCGCTGCTCGTGCGGGAGTCAACAGCTGCCGGAAGACACGCAGGAGATCCTGGGCGGCCCCGTCCCGTCCGCCGTACAGTGTTCTTCCGTTATTGCCCTCCCCGCGTCGTCTGTCGTCACGAGGTCCACCGTCCCTGCTGTTGTTCCCCCTAATCCCAACAATAATGTTACCACCGCTGCCGACGCAGTCCTCACCGCGACTCTCAAGGCCAATCTGCTGGGAGGGAATATGCCCTTCAAGGTGGAAGCCGTCCAAAACCTGAACTCCGGCATGAATCTTTTGCTCCAGCGTCTTGTTGGCAGTGACCTTCTCAAAACGGGCCCTACCGGAACTTTGGGAGGCGAGGTCGCCAATATCTTGAATGGCGGCGAAGACACTTTGACCGCGGACCAGCTGAACCAGCTCGTCGCCAATGTGGTCAGCCTGGCGGAAAAAGCGAAGGATAGTTCGGACTGCAAGTGCAGCGCAAATGCCGACAAGCTCATTGCGACTGTGAATCAGCTGCCCGCTCTCGTCAGTAACCTGCGGGACGCCGTGAGCCGCTGCGGTTGCGCGGGCACACCGCTCCTGGACAATATTTCCGGTCTCTTGTCGCAGAACCCTAGCACCATCAAAGCCTTCCAGCGCCTCAACGCGTAATTGCCTTTGTATTATTCTTCTTATCATTGGTGAGTTTCTATTCCATTCCGGGTCCTGTATACCCGCTGATGTTTTCTTCTCTTTTCGCTCAGGACAATGTCATTTCCGCTCCGCGCATATCTCGCCCTCGTCTTTGTGCAAAGTTCTCTTTCGTTTTTGGTCTCTACTTACTGCACCCACACGCTTGACACTTATGAAGAGCCGCATGGACGCTCCCCTCTCCATCTTTTGCCTCCGATCTTTCGTACTGCCGCAGTATTCGTCGTTCGATTGAGGCCTTACTTTTCTGGTCCTAGTTCAGGGCTGTTTGTCTAGTTAGAAATAGATTGTCATTACGTGTGAGACCCAAATGTTGGAATTAAGTCAATTCCAGATTAGCAGCAGTGAACCCGTTGCAAGCGAATTGAGCGAAACTGTACAGCTTGATGTTGTTGAGGTTGAATATCTCTCGAAGGATGTTGAATCGTTGAAAGATTACGGTCTTGAAGCTTAAAGTTCGGAGCTCGAAAGTTGAAAATCACACACACCGAGGACAACTTAGACCTTTATGATCTTGAAGGTCTTAAATCACCTTTGCGGGGTAAGTTGGACGTCTTGAATATGCTGTGGTGTCTGAACCAGATTGAGCCAGGATACTTGTTAAAGGCATCTTGAACGCGGGGTCTTTTGACCAGGTACTCGACCGATGGGTCGTCTTCAAGTTGAGGGTCACATCATGGCCAAAAGAAAAGACGAAGTATAGCTTGCAGATCCCCGCGAACCGGATAGTTGTGAGCTAACATAGACACGCGAGGCACTTCAATTCACTGAATCGCTCGCCTAGAATCTTGACTTCTATCTCAAAGCCAAAGCGAACGTGGGCGGGCCGGCTGACCGCGCAGCGGGGAAAGCAGGTCGGGACGAAACGGATCGCGGCAACGGCCGAGCCTGCGCCGAGGTCAGAAAGGAGACCAAGAGCAGCCCTAGTGCGAAAAGACGGGAAACGGAAAGAGGGCGGGAAAAAACGCGTAGACGAGCGAGATGTGAGATGCAAGAGTCTGCGAGTGCGTCTATCGTGCTGGCGGAGAAGTGAGGATCAGATTCGTGAGAATCTGACCAGAGCGGCGGCAGACGGCAAAGACCGGCTCGGCTTGTCTCCCACTAAGCCTACTCGTGCCTCTCATGTCTTGGTTCCCATCCATCTGCAGGCGCTCTGAAATTGCTCCGCAGCGAGAACTCCACGTATGCAGACGCCAAAGGATCATATTGTGAAAGTCTGCGGGAGGTTTGCGGCGTCTTCGGCAACCCACGGCCTGCATCGACGCAACATTGAGTCCCGACAGCTGTAAGTAGCGCGTTCTTCACGGTTTGTCTTTCCCTTGTGCTTCGAGGTGGCGGATGCGTCGTCGATGCTCCATTGACCGATCCTAAAGCTGTGCGTGGCGTCGACTGTGGCAGCATCTCGAACGGCGAGGACGTCAAGTGGATTCCCTCGCCAGCCCAGCCGTTACGAACCGCGATTTAGTCGGTGACTTAGTACACAATTTACTCGGCGGCGGGACTCAAGCCCTCAGCCCAGTCTTAACGCCCCTCATCTCGAATGTCGTGATAGCGCCGGCGCCTTATCCAGCAGTACATCTGCCAGCGGATGCGTTAACATATCTCCCGTCTCGGCTTTCCTGCTCGCTGTCCACGCCATTCTCAATCTCAACCCCTTGACCGTCGTCGCTGACATCGACCTCGCGATCGGTCATGTCATAGCCCTCCAACAGACAGCGCAGCAGTGCAGAGGTACTGGCGGTAGCGGTCTGACGGGCGGGAACACTAGCGGTGGCGTCGGCGCTGGAGGTCTGCCGAAGGCAATCGGCGACCTTCTCTATAATCTCACCAACTTGCTCGACACCTACCCTAACGGCGTCGTCCCCACCGTCCCTTCCACCTCCGCCGCCGACGCGCAGTACCTAGCTCTCAATCTGTGCACTCTCCTTCACGGGCCCAGTACGATCACGGTCTGTGGAAGTCTGGGGCAGGGTCTCCATGGATTGCTTCAGCCCACCGTCGACGGATTGTTGAAAACTTTGGGACTTGACCCCACAACGTGCCCCAGATTCCCTTCGCCCGCACCTGGTCCGTCTGTTGGCACTCCGTCGGCTAACGCCGGTGCGTCCGTTGGCGCTACCGCTCCCTCTGTTGCTGTTTCGTCTCGCGCTCTACTCGGTGGCTTGGTCGGCAGTTGACCTGTGAGCAGCTTGCTCGGCGGCGGCGGTTCACCTGCGAGCGAGACTCATGTCCTCGCCCCAACCTTAGCGCCCCTCATATCGGGAGTTGTGGTCAGCGTCGCCACGCTGTCCGGCACCGCGCTGGCCAGTGGGTGTGTTAACACATCTAGCGTCTCCCCCACCCTCCTCGCTGTCTGCGTCGTTCTCGATCTCAACCCCTTGACTATTGTCGCGGATGTCAAGCTCGCGATCAGCCAAGTCTCAGTTCTTCAGCAGACGGCACAACAGTGCAGTGGCGCTGGCGCTGGCGGGAACACTGGTACTGGTGCTGGTAGGGTTGGGCTGGCGGTCTGCTAAAAACAATCGGCGACCTTCTCAACAATGTCACTGGCTTGCTCAACGCCTGCCCTAACGGCGTCACCCCCCACCGTACCCTCCACCTCCGGCGCCGACGCACAGTACTTGGACCTCGACCTGTGCGCGTTCCTCAAGGGACTTGACCTTCTGCGGGCAACTGGGGATGACGCTCCACAATTTGCTCCAGTTCACCGCCGACGGGCTGTTGAAAACTTTGGGACTCAACTCCAACAGCTGCCCCAAGCTTCCCGCGGCCGCTTCAGGTGCCGCTAGTGCGTCCGTTGGCGCTGCCAATCCGTCTGTTACCACCGGTGTTTCCGTTTCCCATCAGCGACTTCATCTGCTCCTGCGGGAGTCAACAGCTGCCGGACGACACGCAGGAGAGCCTCGGCGGCCCTGTCCCGTCCGCCGTACAGTGTTCTTCCGTTATTGCCCTTTCCGCCGCGTCTGTGGTCACGAGGTCTACCGTTCCTGCTGTCGTTTCCCCCAGTCCCAACGATAACATCACCACCACCGCGAATACAGTCCTCACCGTTTGTCTCAAGGTGAATCTGTTGGGAGGGAATATGCCCTTCAAGACGGATGCCGTCCAGAACCTGAACTCTGGCGGCATGAATCTTTTGCTTGAGGCTCCTATTGGCAGCGATCTTCTTAAAACGGGCCCCACCGGAACTTTGGGAGGCGAGGTCACAAAAATCTTGAATGGCGGCAAAGACACTTTGATCGCGGACCAGCTGAACCAGCTCGCCGCCAATGTGGTCAGCCTGGCGGGAAAAGCGAAGAATAGCTCGGACTGCAAGTGCAGCGCAAATGCCGACAAGCTCATTGCGACTGTTGCCCGCTCTCGTCAGTAATCTGCGGGACGCCGTGAGACGCTGCAGTTGCGCGGGCACACCGCTCCTGGACAATATTTGCGGTCTCTTGTCGCAGCATCCCATGTCGTCAACGCCTTCCAGCTTCTCAAAGTGTAAATTGCCTTCATATCATTCTCCGTATTGTTGGTATGTTTCGATTTCGTGTCTCGTATACCTGCTAATGTTTCCTCTCAGGATAACGTCATTTCCACTCCGCGCATATCTCGCCCTCGTCTTTGCGCAAAGTTCTTTTTCGTTTTTGGTCGCTACTTACTGCACCCACACGCTTGATACTTGTGAAGAGCTGCATGGACGCTCCCCGATCCATTTTTTGCCTCCGATCTTTCGTACTGCTGCAGTGTTTGTCATTCGATTGAGACCTTACTTTTCTGGTCCTAGGTCAGGGATGTTTGTTGGAATCAAGGAAAGAAACCAGGGACCCCGTTGCAAACGCGGGGAATTTAAGGCAATACGGCGTCATTATGCAACTCATCAAGAGCTAATTAAACCAGATGAAATCATATTTTATCAAAATGGAGAGGCGGCGCAGGACAGAATAAATGTAGGGCAAGGCACGGTACCTGTGGCCTGAATCTAAACAGCTAAATACGTCGGAAATATTAGCGAGCATTGATCTCGAATTCCAACAATGTTTGTAGAATTAAATTTTCATTACCTGTGGGCCCAAATTACGCATACCGACCGCTGTAGCTGTACAGTTTACCAGGAATATATGGGCTTCTCGTCGACAATAAAGCTACCAGTGAGCGTGCTCTAGAGGCCCAAAGAGGCAATTTGTGGCTATGCCCAAAGTGTTGCTCAAACCACGTTCACCATCTCCCATCTTCGATGATCTATTGAAGGAAGTGCTGCTTCCTGCGAAAGAGACGCGGGAAATCAGTGGAGAAACAGCACTCTCGGATCCTCGGCCACCAAAGAAGCCATTTTAGATTGACCACGGACGTCATTCTCCGTCACAATATAGCCAACTTCATCGTGTGCTTCACCGGCTCAATGCTGGAGGGGCTATATAATAAGCACCCCATTAGTTTCACACCAGAATCTCTTTCCAGTCACCGTCCCGCCTCCACCGCACGTGCGCACATCTTCTCGCCATGAATAACCACGCTCTTGTCTTTGGCGCTAGTGGGATTTTGGGGTGGGCTATCACGAACGCCCTCCTCGATGGCTACCCTACTCCCGAACTATTCTCCAAGATTTCCGCCCTCACCGTTCGCCCCCTCCCATCCGAAGTCGCTCAATGGCCCGCAAGCAACAAGCTGCAGGTCGTCAGTGGCGTGGATCTACTTCAGCAGGATGGCCAACCGGCGTTGGAGAATGAGTTACGAACCAAAGTAACCGACATCGAGGGTGTTACGCACGTATACTTCTGCGGTAGGCGGACCCCCGAGGCTCCTGCTACGATGTTCATACCTCTTTTCGCAGCTTTAGTCTCGAATCCCGACTTGGAAGTAGGTTAACATAGCTGATATTTCTATATATTTCTCAGTCTCGAACAGGAGGAAATCAAGTTGAATGTAGAGATGCTCAAGCGGGCCATTGGGGCCGTCGAGAATCTGAGCAAAAACCTCAAATTCGTGGTACTACCAACAGGCGCCAAGGTATGCTTTGTCCTTTCTATGCTGTTAAAACCAATATCATTCATATTCCTCACTAGACGTACGGTATACATCTCTTTGATAAGTTTCCGTTTACACCCCCCGCTACATGAGAACCTGCCGCGGATCCAAGAACCATACGCGTCGAAGACAATTTTCTTCTACCTCCAGAAAGACCAACTTGAACAGATGGCTCACGGTAAAACCTGGACGTGGTGCGAGCTGCGCCCCGACGTGGTCATTGGCTTCGTGCCGAACAACAACGTCTACTGTCTGGCACAGGACCTAGCGCCATTTTTGTCGCTCTACCGCGCCATCGAGGGGACCGGCGCCGAGCTGCCCTTCCCGGGCACCGCCAAGAGTTGGACTAATCTTAGTAATGACAGCAGCCAGGACATCATTGCCAAGTTCGCCATCTTCGCATCGCTGCACCCGGAGAAGTGCGGCGGACAAAGTTTCAATGTCGCGGACAACCACAAGCCAAGCTCTTGGAGTCAGAGATGGCCCGTCATCTGCGAATATTTTGGCCTCAAGGGGGTAGCGCCACCTCCCGGCGGGTCGGGCCCTCAGCCCGGTGAATATGTTCAGGCACATCTGGCACAGTGGAAAGAGCTTGAGCAGAAGCACGGCCTCCAGACTGGCCGCGTGGGTAACGATCGCAGCTTCGTTCATCTCCCATATGGCATGATGACCCTGATGGATTTCGATCGCCAGCTGGACATGTCCAAGGAGCTGGGTGCCTGGGGCGTGGATGCTATCGAAACAGACACCAAAGGAGCTTGGTGGACTACATTCGACAGATTTAGGAAGGCAAAAATTATGCCGTGATTCGTAAATGTCTTGCCAGGATTTCATTCCAAGTTCATAGTAGGGCGTACATGTACATCTTGATATTATCGTCTTTACTCCTCGTGATTCATTTGAAGCTGGCAGACTTCTCTCAGAATGAATGCTACCAAATATTGCCTCACTTTTTGGCAGTACACTTTGGGCCCAAATTCTGGCTGCGTGCGGAACGAATGACCGCGGCTAGCCGGGAATATAACTTTAAAGTGGACAATACATCCAGACGTCCGACCATCTTTGTTTGCAGTCAGAGCAAGAAAATAAAATTTCAACCAAAAACACGTGACTTGTGTTCCAAGTTCAGCTCACTTGTTAGAGTGCTTACGCAGGATGGGGAATGAGAATAATGTTGAACGTTCGCTTGTGAAAATAATGTGCTTCAAAGCGAGAGAAAAAGGAAGCGAATGTTCTTGTCTAACATAGTACTGTGGATATTACTGTAACGATTGCAATTAAATACATGAGAAACCACACGCGTCGATTCTCGAAGTGCAAAAATACGCAGCACTTAGTTCCAGACAATGGAAAGTTTCGCACCCCGAGCGGACTCAGCCTGATAAAGAACAAGGATTCCACCAAAACTGCATTCACCATTTTCCTCTTTCATTCAAGGGCGTTACTGTGCGTAGAAAGCACAGGTAAGCTGCGATTAACACAGTGGACGTTGGTGAATTCTCAACCATGAAACAGCAACCAGTTCTCGTTCAGTCGTGAGTACATTTCTACATGCTCGGGGTCGTCAATCGATAAGATATTCTAGGCATATTTAGATATCAGGTTGAGCTCGGAGACAAGCTGGTTATTTCAATAGGATTTCGCTGTCTTGGTGTCGCGTCGCGACGAAAAGGACTTGAGCAGGAGGTATGGTTTGATCTGGCGGACACACGCCTCCTGCCAGAGCTCCAACACGCATCATGGACATCAGCTATCGCACAAATGAATGAAGTTGGTAGCGAATGCGAATTGAACGAAAAGGCGCACATTATGGGCAGCGTTCGAATGCCGATAGACACCGCCAAAGAAAGATGCCGTCATATCCTTGCCCGAATTTCTGGTGAGGCATGTTTCTCCACCGGGATGCTGGTCTATGAACTCTGAAACGTCGTGAATGAAACCAGATACCTAGCGGATTGTGAACCATTCAATTACAGTGCCCACTTGGAAACATGAACTTCAATACCAAAATCAAGGGGCGCGATTTCGACTCTTTCTGGACTGGTGCAAGTTTCAATTACAGGAAAAACGAAGGCTGTATACCCACAGTTTTCCCAGGTAACGATCGGCAACTCGTCAACGGCTTTGGGCCACACGATAGAGTCTTGAACTTGTTTCAAATGCTTGAGTTGCATTGTTAACGAACCCTTCTCGATTTCATTGCTTGGAAATACGCGGAGATTGCTCGCCAGACCGAGGAACTTACACACGGCGATGAACCTGTTGATTCCATCGTCATTCACGCCTCAGCAGAAGATGATTTTGGTCAACCATTTCGTTGGATCATACTGGTACCAGAGGTAGGCATTTCTGTAGTCCATAGGAAACTGATGGTGAAAATTGTGATAACCTTCACCCATCGTTAAAATCGCTGTACAAGAGTGAGCTCAAGAGGAGAATGGTGTAAAGTGAACTCGCCAGACAAGAAATGATCGCGGGGACTTAGCCGATCGTCGTATGGGGTGGAGCCAAGATAGTGTGCGATAGAATTAATGGCGAATGTGCACTGCGGCGACCTGAGTGAAGAACGGATCAACAGCACGATTGGCCTTACATGATGAGCCACAGTCAGCCTTGCCGCGGCCGAAAAGCAGAATCCACCCTGCAATTGATCTGTTAATGTCCTCAAGGCCGATAATCGCAGTTTGAGCGCGCATACCCAAGGATCGTTCCACAGAGCGGGGATAAGGGTCGGTAAAGCGTAGCCGAAAAAAGCCGCAAGGGGGAAGTAATAGCGATGAGTCCATTGAACTAATGGATCCTTTCCCAAGTCTGACGAGTCCACTGGACCAGACCGTAGTTTGGACTTGAAAAGAATCCATCCTATATGAGTCCAAAGAAGGCCACGCTGCGAAAGATTTTCAATGCTAGTGCAACCATGCCATAAGACCGATAGCTACCGAAGAGTCATAAGGATCCTTTTCAGTGTCGGTCCTGGTGTTGCTTAATTAATATCGAGCACAAGAGAACCGATACACACCATCTATGATGGCTACGGTGGCCGCGCCCCCAGAAGTAGCATGAGCCCTGCACAGCACTGATACCCCCGAGCATGAGGAATATTTGAAGAGGAAAGCACGCATTATAAGAACGATGCGACCATAGGCGGTGGAAGCCTGAAACAATGTTACATCATCCAGCCAGTTCCGACAATTATGCAACCATTTCACCTGCTGTAATACCTACGACAAAGTCATCAGTTTGATGGGACTCGACTGCAGCGAAATCTCACCAATCATGGAAAACCAATAGTATGCGCACGCAAAAATGACCGTCTTCCAATCCAATGGAACGAAAACCAGGCCGTAGGTCGCGATAAGTGGGGTCAAGACCAGAACAGCGACATTGAACCATCGAATCCCTTCGATTGGAGGGAACTTGTCAAACGCGGTCGACATCTTGGCGGTCCGTGTAAGAGTTGCGAGTCAGTACTCGTAGAGCACGCCCTGTAATTGGATGGCGGGTCGATTCGCAGCGGATCTCTGACTTCTGGGACACTCATCGGGCTTAAATGGATTCGGAAGTTTGACCATAATCCCGCCTGGGCGTGCGTGCGTGCGTACCTGCCAGTGCGATAAAGAAGCCGCACGTACCCCAAAATGGGCCTGGATCGGCCCGTGCGATTACTTGTACCGAATGAAGGCCCAGGGTGAGTTTAAACAGTGCCCAGTGTTGCTCCATCCTCGTTTTTCCGCCGGTTTTCCATCAGACCGGAATATGAACGAGTGTGATGATTCATCGAGCAGCGATGCCGGAATAAAGATCCAGACATGCGCTTCGCTTGGGCGCCAATGATCTCTGTTTAAATTGGTCCATATGGGTCGCGGGAGGCGGGGCACCGGGAAAGGTCGTATGACAGTCGGTGGAGAGTCGGTTGACGAGAGATCCCAAAATGGAAAGCCCTTCTTAGTCCTCGCGTTCACCATCCATCGTCCGGACAACGAGTGGCGCTCAAACCCAGAAGTGTAAGCATAAAAAGGTAAAGGTTAATGAGAGTCTAATGCTGCATTCACCTCCAGGAATCTCATTCAGCAAATTTGAGCACTCTCGCTTGACTCTCACAGTATTCTGCACGTCATTCTCGAGGTTCCCAGGTCGTACGATTCTCTGTAATGTGACGATTGTATTCGCGAGAAGCAAGGTTTCACCTTCTTAAAGGATGCGAAGTAGCGAGACTCCCAAGCCGCAACAACTCTCATCCCACCCACTTGCATCCACCATGAGGATCTCTATATTGGTCTGTGCTCTGGCATATGTTGTCTTTTCTTTTGCGAAAGACTCCACTTGGTACGCTAGAGACAATGTCTCGTCATCCCTACCCAACCAATCAGTGGTATGAGGCTTCTTTGGTATTTTCGTCGCAAATAATGATTCGGGTCTGCCAAGTTTGTCTCTCCTCAGTCTTTTGCAGTTTTGAATCCCAACGGAACTTTCCGTAACAACTCTTTCGACACCGGATTCAACCCTACTGGCACCGAACCCCCCTTTTTCCAAATCTTTGATGAAACTTTCCTCGAGGTTCTCGGCAAGGCCCCGACCTTTACCGAAATTGCCTCCAATAGCACATTTGCTTTTGCGCATGAAGCTCCAATTTACGTCCCGGAGCTAGACTCTGTCTTTTTTGCGAGCAACGATGGAGGCGCCCTTGGCATGAGCGATATCAATCACAATAACAAAGTCGGCATGATAAATCTCAAGGACCTCCCCGCAAATCTGGATGGGACTCCGATTAACATACCGGTGACTGAAGTACGTTTTTCAATGGTTTATCCCCGTTCCACTCATGATTCTCGCATTATACAGCTGGACCTCCCAGATACGATTCAGATGACGAATGGAGGTACCGGTCCCTACAAGGGGAATCTACTTCTTATCACCTCTGGTCGTGGTCCATTGCCGCCTTCTATCGCGCTTGTTAACCCCAATCCCCCCGCATAATGCAACTGTTTTGCTAGACAATTTCTTTGGAAGACAATTCAATTCGCTGAATGATATAAAAATACATCCGAGCGGAAAGATCTTCTTCACTGACACTGTGTGCGTGTTTCCAAGAATTCTTGACATATTTATTTGTTCTCATCAGCCTGCCTTTAGCTATGGATGGCTTAACCATTTCCGACCAGAACCTCTGATGCCAAACCAGGTCCGAAAGAAAATCCCGAAAATATATCGGCATCTTCCCTTATCTGATACCTAGGTTTACCGCTTGGACCCCGACACCGGTTCCGTGCGCGTGGTCGCAACCGATTTTGACAGAAACAACGGAATAGCATTCAACGGGGACGGAACGGTAGCCTACGTGTTCGTCCTCAATTTTTTCTCGCTCCCGTCGTGCTCATCAATCCCTTTTGGGTTCCCCGTACGTCTGCAGAACCGACACCGGCGCCAACGCTGGCTTCCTCGGAATTAATTCAACGCAGCCCGCCACGATGTGAGTGCGCCTGTGATGTGCATACCCGGCCGCCGACTTCTCAATGCATCCAGATACGCCTACGATGTCGATCCAAAGAGCCAAGTATTCAAAAACCGACGGATCTTTGCGTTTACAGATTCTGGTACGTATCATCTCCTTGTCCTCAAAGTGGGAATTAATTCCGTGGATGTTCTTTTTCTTTGACAGGTGTCCCTGATGGAGTCCAGGTGGACACGGCCGGGAATGTATACTCTGGGTGCGGTGACGGCGTCGAGGTGTGTCTACTTATGAAAAACATTCTGACCGACATAACGCGGGTTCAACGCGGGCTTCTTCAGGTTTGGAACAGCGACGGCCTGCTGATCGGGAAATTTTTCCTGGGGACTGTATCGGCAAACATGGTGCGTCATCGACTCGGAGTATCCTTCACTCGGTAATTGAGATAATTCTTGCGCAGGCATTCGCCGGTCCCGGTCGCCTCGTCATCATGGCAGAAACCAAAATCTTCGTTGCCGAAATCGCGGCCACTTCAGCTCTGTTCACTCTGTAAATGAAATCATGAAGTCGTTATTGTTCGCGTTCATTACGCGTTCATGTTGTATACTACATGAAATTTTGGATGGACAGGAGAGAAAAACACAAATAAAAAAAAACGCGGATGTACTACTTAGCTTGGAACAAAGTATGAATGCATACGGTATGATAGCAATCGTCTAGAGGGCACGCGGCTATCTATTTACTGTCCCTTCGCCTTGGCGGCCATCTGCCAGCAACGCCGCGCGTCAGTATTCAATCACCGCTTTCGAGATGTGGACCCACCAAGTTGAGCGCGGATCCCGCCCTGAACCACGCAATCTGGCCTTCATTGAACGAGTGCGCAAGCGGTATCTCCTGCATGGGGATCAGCGCTTCTTCATCTACTAACTCGAATAGCAAAAAAAAACCCACATCCTTGCTCCCATCCGCATGCTTCGCCACGAGCGTCAAGTTCTTGCCCGGCGCGAAGCTCTCGAGGCCCAAAATATCGACGCGGTCGCTGGGTTGCACCTTGTCGTAGTCCGCGGGGTCGACAAACGTGAGTGCAAGCATGCCCTGCTTCTTCAAGTTCGTCTCGTGGATGCGCGCAAACGACCGGACGATGATAGCCAACCCGCCGAGGAAGCGCGGCTCGAGCGCAGCGTGCTCGCGCGAGGAGCCCTCGCCGTAGTTGGAGTCTCCAATCACGACCCACTTGATGCCCTTCTCGCGGTACTCCGCGGCCACCTTGGGGACACCGCCCCACTCGCCCGTCAACTGGTTCTTCACCTTGTTGGCCTCGCCGTTCTCCGCGTTGATTGCCCCAATCAAGCAGTTCTCTACGGGGATTGAAAAAAAGGGGGGAAACGTGTCAGCACGAGGCGCAACGAGGACCGAGACGCGGACGCACGGGAGATGTTCTCGAGGTGTCCACGGTACTTGAGCCACGGGCCACCGGCACTGATGTGGTCGGTCGCTACGCATCACGGTGCATTCATAAGCGGCGCTCCAACGTTATAACAATGAAACAACTCACTGCACTTGCCCTTGACCTTGATGAGGATCGGCAGGTCCTTGGGCTCACCATCCCACGGCTTGAACGGCTGCAGCAGCTGCAAGCGATCGCTCTTGGGATCCACTGCGACCTGGACGCTTGCGCGATCGGATGGGGGTGGTTGGAACGTATCCTGGCCAGGGTCGTAGCCGCGCGGGGGGAGCTCGTTGCCGGTTGGGTCGGTGAACTTGAAAGATTTGCCGTCTGAACCGGTGAGCGAGTCCGTAAGGGGGTTGAAGGAGAGAGTGCCTGCGAACGCCATGGCGGTGACGATATCCGGGGACGCGACGAACGCGTGCGTTGCCGGGTTGGCGTCGTTGCGACCGGTGAAGTTACGGTTGTACGAGGTGATGACTGCATTTCCGGGTCAGCAAGTCGCTTCAAAAAAAAGCGGAAGACGGGGATATAATGCTCACTGGAGTTGGCTTCGCCCTTCTCGACGTCCTTGCGGTCCCACTGCCCGATGCAAGGACCGCACGCGTTTGCGAGGACGAGACCGCCGACCTTCTCGAAAACGCCGATCTGCCCGTCGCGTTCAATGGTCGCGCGCACTTGCTCCGAACCGGGGGTGATGGTGAACTTGCTCTTCACGTCGAGTCCGTGGTCGGCCGCCTCCTTCGCAATTGATGCAGAGCGGGACATGTCCTCATATGACGAGTTGGTGCACGAGCCGATGAGTGCAACCTTGAGCTCATCGGGCCAGCCGTTCTTCTTGACCTCAGATGCGAACTGGGAGATGGGAGTGGCGAGATCGGGAGTGAAGGGACCGTTGATGTGAGGCTCAAGCTCCGAGAGGTTCTGGAAAACGTTATCAGCGCACGAGCTGCAATTTCACAGGTACATAACATACAATGTCGATGACCTGGTCGTACTCAGCGCCCTCGTCGGCCTTGAGGTTGTGAGCGAACTGCTTGGCGTAGTTGGCGATGTCAGGGCGTTTCGTCGCGTTCAGGTAGTCGACCATGCGGTTATTGAAGGGGAACATAGACGTCGTTGCACCAATTTCGGCACCCATGTTGCAGATCGTAGCCATACCAGTGCAGGAAAGCGACTCAACACCAGGACCCTTGTACTCGACAATAGCACCAGTACCGCCCTTGACCGTGAGGATTCCAGCAACCTTCAGGATAACGTCTATGTATTTTTTGTCAACCTACAGAAGATGTTTGAAGAGAGATCAAGCGTACCCTTGGGTGTTGTCCATCCGCCGATTTTGCCCGTAAGATTTACACCGATGACCTTGGGACATTTGAGTTCCCAAGGAATGTCCGCCATAACGTCGACCGCATCGGCACCACCAACACCGCACGCAATCATTCCCAAGCCACCGGCGTTGGGGGTGTGCGAGTCGGTACCGATCATAAGTCCTCCAGGGAAGGCATAGTTTTCGAGGATAATTTGGTGGATGATACCAGAGCCGGGTTTCCAGAAGCCGAGTCCGTACTGCGTTGGATATGAGAAACACAATTTTTGGGGGGCTTGAAGAAAAACAGACCTTGGCGGTAGCGGTAGCAAGGAAGTCATATACCTCCTTGTTGATGCTGATCGCCCGAGCCAAATCCTTTACGCCGCCAACTTGAGCCTCAATAAGATGATCACAGTGCACGGTAGTTGGGACCGCGGCCGTGGGCATCCCTGCCGACATGAATTGTAGCAATGCCATCTGTTGTGACGTCAGAAACGTCGTATTAGACCGTCATCAAACATACCTGAGCCGTAGCATCCTGGCAAGCAACTCGCTGAGAGCAAAAGACAGTCAGCGTTGTACCATAGCGCGGTGATAGACAATGAAATGGAATTCGGGCCGCCGGTTCATGAAGTGAAAGCCTAACGCCGACAATGCCCGATGACACAAACGACGTCGAATCCATTCAGACGACCCCGTCGCCTTCAACATTAAGCACGACAGAAACAGAAAAACTCACGTCCGGACGAAGTTTCAAGTAACTGACACCACGCTCGATATCTTGACCGTGCGCGTCGTCGAGATGACCGTACAGAATCTTTTCCGATAAGGTCAAAGGGCGACGCAGCCTGCGAGAAAGTCGTGAGCACTCGAAAACGACGCGAAAAAAGGGAAAGAACTGAACCTTTCGCGAACAATAACGAGATTGTCCTCGATGCGCTGGTAATTTATGTATGCTCCCTTTTCCAACAGCGACATGGGGACTTTGGTATCCCCGATTCTGGGGGCAGCGGTGGCCATGCCTGCGGCCATGCGCTGCAAGGCGCGCACGGCGCCCGCAGTCCTGTTTGAAAGGTTGAACATCGCGCGGTGGCGGAAGAAAAGTGAGAAGGAAGTGCTCCGGTCACGCTGGCATTTATAGATTCACGTGGAAATGTGCTCCCGGCTTAATCCGTCCATCAATCACATCTCTTTCTTTACTTCCACCTTCAACAGGACCCGGAAATATTCTGCAGAAAATCTATGCTTTTATATTGCATGCTATCACGGCTTGAACACCAGAAATCACTAGCATACAAACACCAGGGCTTCCACAAAAAATTCACAAACCATTGCCGACGCGCCGACGAGAAACGAAGGCAACCGTTTCACGTCGTCAATGCGGTGTTAAATGTCCTCGTCTGCAGGCCGCTGCTGCGTATCAGACCTGGCCTGCAGACCACTAGTTCCCAGTCATAGTTGCGGCGTTTTCGGTGGTCTGCAGGTCGATGGTCTATCTTTCTCCCGGTCGCCATCAATTACCGAGTGTCTGCAGGCTGGTCTGCAGGCACGTCGGCAGCGTGGAGCGGCACCGATATCAATCGTAACGCCGACAAGCATATGGCGGCATTTGTGATATCGGCCGATGCGGAGCTAGTCAAGACAGTCGTTCTCAAGGTCTTAGACTGGCCCTGGATGCGCTTTTCTCGGCGACGCGTCCGGAGCTCTTCGAGATCATATCGAGCACGATTTTGAAATTTGAGCGAGTCTTCTCTCGTTCAGCATAAGAAACCCACCTCCAGCGGCTCTCGCTTCAATGAGCGCTTCTTACACATGTCCCCTATGCAATATTCTCCGAATGCCCGAGCTCCGATCGCGCTGCTCTTCCGTAAGGCGCCGTACAAAGTCTCCATTCGCTTGCGATTGATAATGGAGTGCCCTGTTTCACGGAGAACTACTGGTCGTCTCTCTTCTCGACTCTCTGAAGATTCTGAAATTCGTTCTAGCACTGGTTCCCCAGGTTCTGTACATTGGCTCGTACACTCTGCCGGACCGCCCGTGTTCCGCTCCGCGTTTCATAACCCTGAGTTTGAAGGAGAGACCACAAAATACTCAACAATCTATCCATACCTGCACTTCTGGCAATTCAGTAATCACGACGATTCTGGATTGATTACATGCTGCTGGGCGCTTATTGCAGTTGGTACCAATGGTACCGCGCTTCCCGATAAACGTGCGAGTTGGTGAGCAAGGCAACCACTGCTCCTCAAGGTAAAGGCAGTTGGTTCAATTCCTACAGCATTTAGAGCGTTTTTATCGATTAGGACGAGGATCAATTATATCGATATTTCGGGCGAGTATTTATGTGTGGTTGTCATGATGTCACGATTGTTAGCATATAAGAATCTAAGATGTCAGAGGGCGAAGGAAGGAAGTGGATTCTGAAAAGCAAGAAAATATCTGTGGAATGAAGGAAAGAGTTGGAATTAGGTTGAATACACTCTCCATCACTTGTTTTGTTCAACGACGATACTATCCCTCATCGTTTCCTGAAAAAGGCAGTTTGTGGCTGTGTTACCTCTCTCTCAGTCTCAATTTATTATTGCGAAACTCATCTCTGGCTACCATGTCTGTCGTTGCACAATTTCCTCATGAGCTCATGGACAGCATCCTCATCCATCATGCCGAGGACTCCGCTTGTCTCAAGGCTTGTTCGCTCGTTTGCCGAGCCTGGTTCCTCAGTAGCCGCTCTTTCCTCTTCAAGACATGTCTCCTGCTCCCCAAAAACATTCGCCGCTTCCGCGACCTCGTTTTTTTACCTGGATGCACCATCCTTCCGCACATCCGCAAATTGGCTGTTTACAGAAATTGGTTCCACCCCGACGACAGCTGCTTTACAGAGGTAGCAGAGCAGATGAGCCACCTCACGCACATCCACACACTTGAAATCTGGTTCTTCATAGACCACAACGCTTCGGAAGCACAGCTGACTGCGTTCTTCTGTGCGGGGTTTATGACGGCCTTCACTCAGATTACGAGTCTCAGCCTCACTTGTGACTACGGGGGCGGCGACTCGATATCTACACACCCCTCTTCGACATGCTGTGTCTCTTCCCCGTACTTCAGGTGCTGCAGGTTCGCGGGATATATGGCACCTTGGCAGAACCTCAGACTTGCCTGGCGCCTCCGCTGGGCCTACACAGCCTTGCCCTTGGCGAAACCTCGGTGGGATCGGTCCTGCGATATATGTGTCGAGCGGGGCATCTTCCCATCTTGAAATCGGTTGTACTGCCCCGCGTGCGCAGTCTCGACATTCCGAGCGTACGGGAAGCTCTACCGCACCTCGGCAACACACTCCGCCATCTTCACATCGAACTCTCGAGGTCCCATCCAGACTCCCTTGACGGTGCGTGCACATGGCAAATTTATTCTTCTGTCCATGTCGCTCACATCGCGCAGTTCACGCCATGTTCGATTTATCACTACTCCGCAACCTCCGCACGCTTTCCATTCACGACGCCACGACGGGTCACCCCACACAATTCAACCCCAGCCCGATGCTGACCCTGATATGTAGTCTCGTGGCGCCAGCCCTGAGATCCTTCTCGCTGGATCTCGATCTCCAGTTGTATCACAACTTGGACTGGGCAACGCTAGAGGCTTTTTTGTCGCCAGTGCGATTCCCGCGCCTCCGGAAAGTCGTGTTCCAGTGCCGCCATAGTAGCGACTGGGTGTTTTTGTGCAAGGCGTTGCCCTTGCTCAATGTTTCAGGGTTACTATGCATAGTAAGCGAAGGCGGCCTAGAGTTTCGCCGCTCGCAACCAGTCTCCGCTGGCGCCCCGGGGGCGCCCTCTTCTAAATCTCTGTGGAGTTTTCCCCTGCTTTGCCGTTTCTTTAGAGATGGTCTTTAGGATGGGCAATACACGTTCCTCCTGCCTTTCTCGTCTTGCCAAATCTAAGCGCTGGCGGATTTCAATTCTTGTCATGTGCTGCTTTCAGTCTTGCCAGAAATTTGGACGCCATGCGTGGCGAGTCTACCACGAGAATTTTTGGTCAATGTGTACGCCTTTCCCCTCGTTTTCACTCTGAACTCCATCCTTTTCTGCAGTGCTCCCCGAAAAAAACTGCCGAAGTCGCCATTGCAATGAACTGCCACAGTCGCAAAGACGGGAATTTAACACGTCGAGCTGTGACGACGCCTGGAAGCACGTTTTTTTGAACTGGTGGCTGGTGGAAGTCACTGTGAGCTCGGTGAAACGATCCTTGGTTTTAGCGGCGAATATCCAGGATGTGAGCCGCTTCCGAGTCTGCAGCTGTTTCAAGAACGCTTGGACGTCTTCAAGGGCACTGCACAAAAGAATTGGTGAAAAGGTGCTAGAGATACATTGTTGGAACGTACAGATGCAGCGGGGCCACGGAATCGGGATCGTACAGGAATTTATTGGCCCGCTCGACCACGGAATTTGTCACATTATGGGCATGGCGGGCAAGTGAGAGCGCTGCTTCGCGATTCCCATTTACGATCTGGTTTCTCGTGTTAGAATGAGCGTATTAGAGAAAGTAACATGAGCCTCCTTCGTTGTCTCGCAGATTAGGACCGCCATCCCCATAATCGGCTTGAGAAAACCGAAGGCGGGAGCCGGATGTCGCACAGAGCACTTGCTGCTCGAGTACCGATGATCGCAATTTCGAGAAAATACTCTTTTCGGGATTCTGCGAGCGCCTTGGAGGCCTAAGGACAAGTAGACATGTACATAACACGAATATTAGAATAAAAGTCCAAGGACTTACAAGATCCTTGTAGCTTCGATCCAGTTCTGCTTTCAGACTGCTTGATTCACGATAGAATTTCACAGCGGAAAGCCCGAATTTCGGCAGCTTTGTTCTTCGTTCAGGTATGGACTCGATATGCTGTCGAATCCGATTGAGGGTGCAGGGGGGGGATGGTCGGTATCCTCAACCTGGCTGAATCACGGATACATGCCTCTCAAATTTATCCAAAGTCTGCTTGCATTGAGGCGACATTGGGATGCAGGCCTTGTTTTCGATCACGGTCTCAGTTTTCTTGACTGCATGAAGCGCAGTGCAGAAACATTCTTTCGGGTATCCTTACCGCTGGTTAGCCTGAGTGCAAGACCAAAAGATAGCTGAAAATGTACTGGTGTTGCGGAAGCACATACCTCCACGACTAATGTGGTAATCCGTTGGTATCCATTCCTTGGGGTGGCCTCGCAGATGTCCCGCAAATGCTGGGCGTTGTTCAAGGCTTCGACAAGCTTTCTCAAGGTCATCGAGGACAACGTAAGAGACAGACGTTGAGTAGGAGACTCCAGTGTCGAGTGCTGTTCAGAGCTGTAGAATCATCAAGCACGCGGCTATTCGAGCTGTAAAGGATGAAAATAGCAGACTCGAACGGTGCTGGCCGACATAGGGAAAGTGCGGGTATAAAGGCTATATGTTGACCGAGATGAAGTTCGCCGCCAAGAACTTCCACACGCATTCTTCACCGTCGCGACTCATTTTTGTCTTGGATGGTCGGGAATCGAGCAGAGCCGGTGAGCCTGAGACAACAAGGAGGGATGCATGGCTGTGTTGGAATCAAAGAGATCAATTCCAGATTAGCAGTGAACCCGTTGCAAACGCACGGAAGGAAGGAAGGAAGGCTGTATTACCGCGGCGGTCCCTAAAAGGAACTAACGGCTACTGTACCTACATACACGGACCTCAACATTACGAGTATGCTACAGTCATCCGTACAGACCAATCGATGCAACAATATGCCAGCATTGAAAGCCGGGGAATTATTCCAAACTACCGTTACTTATTGCCGAACCGTTAGGTTTGGTTCCTTACATGAATTTGGTTCCTCACAGTATGGCCTAAAAAGTGGTAATAGGCTGTGCTTCAGGGTTTGTGTCTGTGTTGAATAGCACAGCCACAAAAGTTGTCTGGACGCAAGTTCGTTGTTCACGGTGGCTGTGCTGTGCTGCTTGGTTGTGTGAGGGCAGGTTCGGCACCTGCCGCTTGCGGCCTTACCCCCGCTCATACAAAGTTAACACGACTAATTAGTGTAAATGAAGTATTAATTACGACAACCAGGGGGGAGGGAGTACCTGTGGCTTAATATGACAACCAACGACATCGGAGATAGGCCCCTTGGCGGTGCCGACAGATCGGATGTCCCAATATAGCAACTGCATTATTTGGTTATGTTTGTCATTACTCTTGCTCCGCGGCAATGGCGCGGCTGTGATGCACACCACTGCCACTGCTAGATGCTGTGGCGCTTGCTCGTGTACACGTGCCGCCCGGTGTTGCCGGCCCGATCGAAGCGTGTGTGCACAGTTACGGCAATCCAAGCTCGTGCTTGTCGTGCTGCACCGCAGAGAATGGTAACTATTCACTGTAACAACATGAAAAACATGTATTTTACTCTACTATAATTCAATTCATGTTTTCTTCTTGCTCTCTTTCCATCCCACTCACCCACTTGACTCCCCAGCTGGATTTGAGGCTGCATTGGGTTATGTGCTAACCCCAATGCCATGTGTTTGGACTGCGATAACCTGACGCCGCCATTTTGGGTTGGCACAATTGCGTGCCCACCTTGTCCCCCTGCCCCCACCACTGCTCAACTCCACCCAGTACTTACCTCTTGTCCACAGCATCTACACATGCGACTACAATTCAATGCACCAGACCCGCCAAAAGGCCAGCATGGTGGACGCCGTGATAATTCAGGCCGCAAAACCAAAGAATGGCATGCTGCACGACTGGCAGAAGCAAATCGGGCAGCTGCCAATCTCCAGGCCCAAGCACCAATTCAACACTCAGTTCACCAGCCTTCACATCCTATCCAGTCCACTCCCACTACCTCACGCCTGCAGCAGCAGACAGCAGGCTTTTTTCCAGCCACGCAACAATGCACGTGGAATAGCTCTCCAGGACCCCACACGCCGACAGTCACACCCAAACCATGGCCTTCAAGTTCATTCTGCTCAGCATGACACTAGTCCTGCTCATGCAACTGGTGACATTATGTATAGTTTCTTGCCTCAAAATTTGCTGACTTAACCTGCAGACACAATTACTCAAGTCTCCTTTGACCAAATAGTGAAAGAACTTCGCTTTCATGATCTCAATGACCCAAATGGTGATCTTGCATCGGGAGACACTGCTATTGAAGATAGTATTTTTGACAAATCAGCAAACGAACAAGTGAATGATGCTGCTGATGCTGCTACTGCTGCTGAAGAAACAGAAAAATCACACCCTGTCCCTGCCTCGGTTCATCATATGTACCTCCAGAATGCAAAAGCTAGGATTGTTGATGAAATAGCTGCTCATAAGCAGCCACTTTGCTATCAGCGTGGGGACCTATTTGACCGCCCAAAACATGCTATCTTTGCTGCTCAAGAAACTCTGGCTACTAGTAATTCTGACAACCGTAAACCAGATGCTCTTTATCACCTTGACATTCTTGTCTGGATACCACACCTGCTTGCCAAGAGAGTAACCTTGAAATGTGAATGTGGGCTGCATCTGGTACTTAATGGTAATGAAAATCTACCTGTTCTACATTTTGTTGAACATTTGTAGGTTTTAACAGTAATCCTATTGCACGCCGTGTTCGCCGGAGACCAACAGACTATTTTCTTCTCACCAACCGATACTTGTGCAACCCTGACAGAGTCAACAACCCTGGATGTGGGCGAAGCTACCAAGGCACTGATGTCCACATCTTTGGTCAGCTTCCTCGTCTTGTGCAGCTTGCCTTCCCAGGTTTGTTCTACTAGTACTACCAACTGCATTTGAATTTCTGAAGTACTATTCAGTATATCTCTCTGCAAGAAGTGCCATTGATAAGCAAATGATGGTTGAAGTTGTCAACCTATTCACATCTCGTGTTGGACCAGGTCCTTATTCTGAGCTCTTTGCAGAAAGCCAATACCGAGAGCATGCTGATCGAGAGCTGATCTGGCTTGCAGCTGCAGACTATCATGGCTTTTACTGGAGTCAAACCATTTTCCTCATTCAATGATCCATTCCAATATGGTGGCTTCAGTCTATCTGTCAACTATATTCGGGCAATGTTTGTGGATTGGTTTGCTGCTCATCACATCTTCTTTGATCGCTCTATGGCTGCCAAACCCGGTACTAGGCTTGCAGGTGATCATACTTTCTGGGTGAGCTTTCCAATCAGAACAATTAGATGTAGCTTATCATTGCAAACAGACTGTTAATCACACTGGAAAATTGAAAGGCGAACCTGTTCACACTGCACTGTACAGTGTTGTGAATGAATATGAAGAAGTTCGGGCAACAACATTATGTCTCACAAAGGCAATGCCCTTTGTTCAAGGACTTTATGAAGGAATTGAAAAGGGTCTGAAAGAGCATGGACATAAACCAACCCAAGTTGTATATTGTGATCAGCCACAAGGCAAGTCATGGTTTTCATTCCAATTTCTGGCATATTTATAATGTTCCTTAGTTGAACGCAAATTCCATGAAACTTTGATGCCTTCACTTGCTGCTGGTGTACAGCCTAGAACAATTTACAGCCACCTTCCCAGCCTGAAACTTTCTGGAGTTCTTATTGAGGTTTCTCTGAACTCACATTCCATCCAGAGCTCTTGTTCAGAGATACTCAGAGAACTGTCGGAACCTTCTAGTCTTTGTCTTCTTGCAGTGTCCATCAAGTCAAATGGGCAATCTGGTCCTGCTACATCAGTAGACATCATCCAGTTTCGAACTGCAAAAAAAGCCTATATCCTGCAGGTTAGTCATTCTTTAATCTATTGCTTCTCAAACTGTATCACTCTTTTAGGTTACTGCATTCCGCCGACGAACAGATGTTGTCCCTTGTCTTAAATCAGTTCTGACTTCACGACAAGTGATCAAAGTTGGACATGAAATCAAACGAACATTAATACAGATTGCTGATGCTCTTGGTTTACCAGAACTTGAAACATTGGTTCAATCTTCAAACCCTCCCATTTTGGATCTTGGAAAACATGCTAGGCTCAAGGGGATTGCTGAGGGCATTCATGTTTCCTTACATGCACTTGTTGGGATTATGTTGCACCGCTCATATACTCCACCTGAGTCTAGACCTACTCTTGCATGGTCTGCAACACCACCTTCATCTCAGCGTATTGAGGACCTTGCACTTGAAGTTGACTGCATTTGGATTTTATATCAGGCCTTAGCTTCACGGAACTCAATTGGTCTTCCGCTCACTGAGGGACAGGCACTGCAGGCTGGTCAACCTGTAACAGTTGTATATGGATGCAAAGCAGATGCTGAAGGAATCATTGTTAACCATCAGGGCTCCCTCACTGCTGTGATTGATGCTTCTGGCACAACACATCAATTCAATATCACTCAGTCTCGCTCACTTGTGAAAATTACAAAAGTCCTTGTTCCTGGGCAAAAACACCTGCTTATGAAACAGCAAACATTAGAGTGGATCTCAGAGCATGGTGGTCTCCTTGTAGTTGCAACCAGCATGCTTCGTTCTCGATCTAAAGATCCTGCTCTCCCAGCCCAAACACAGCAGACTAGCAATGGTTTTATGGCTCCAGCTGAGATTACTCCCCATGATGACTTCAATCCAGTACCTCCAGATCCTGACAATGAGATTCTGTTTGAGAATGATAGTGATAATGAGGAAGACTCGAAGAGGTATGATATATTTGTATTCATTAACTCAATCTTACTTGATACCATGACAGATGCCAATTCTAGAGAATGAACCTGAGCCTGGGTTTGTTAATCAGCTCAGAGCTGAACTTGCACAGGTTGAAATTACTTTGCGTCAGCATTATGAAGGTGATCCAGCAGCAACCAAAATCTTGGATGATGTATTTCACTTCATGGATCGGCTACTTCGGCTGCTCTCCAAAAAACACTCTGTTTTCAAAGACTTTGCTCATCAATTCAGTGAAGCGATCTTCATTCGAGATAAGGATGATGAAGAGGCTGTTCGGGCTGTTATTGAAAAGAAAGGCGGGAAATGGTCTTACATGGTGCGCGCCAAAGGAGCAGCTTTGAACAAACGGATTCGCAGATTTATTCCTGGCCCTGAGCTTCTGGTCAAACGTCTGCAATGTTTATTCAATGCATATAGAAATGTCAAATGTCCCACTGCAACAGGGAAAAAAGCTTATTTTTTCTCTGATGAGGCATGGAAAATGGCATCTCGTCTTGTTGATACAGCTAAACAGGGCTATCTCTCTGACCCACTGAACATCCCACTGTATTATCTCATGGGCCGTGATCGTGATGGGCTCAACCTGTACAGGTGTATTCGCGGTACCAACTCTATTGAGGGTGGCTGGCATATGCCCCTTCGGCGGATGTTTGGCTCACTAGGGTCTGCTTCAGACTTTGGAGATGTAAGGGGAACCTCTACTCATTTGCTCCATTATCCCATTATTCCCGAGGACTTCCATGACATTTGACACTCTTTTACAACATCTGACACTTCCTTCTGACATTTGACACTTCTTTCTGGCATTTGACACTTCCTGTGAATCCAGGACATATTTCTCCGAGATTACTCATTTCCTCTTATGTAAAATACCCATTTCTCCGAGATATATTAGTGGCACCATGCTGGCAGAGCTCCTTAGACTTGTTGTCTTTGGATCCCTCTGCCAGGTATGCCTTCTCTCTATACTATACCTGTATTCTATAGCTAATATACTTTGGATCCCTCTGCCAGTCTTGACTGTGTAGCTCTCAGCATACAGCACACTGGGGAGTTGCCCTTACAGCACAACAAGTCTATCTCTGGGGCCAGCACCTTGTGCCTGGGCTTAGCTAGAGAACAGGAGAAGCATCTTGGACAGCTGGAGACTGTCTAGAGCAACCCAAGTGTCTTTCCTGCTTCACAGCTCATCACTCTGTGTTCCCCCCATTTCTCTGCTTTATCTTATATTCTGGGCTTTCTGTAGTGTCTCTGTGGTTCTTTGTGGCTTTTCTGGACCCTCTACTATCTTCTGTGGCTCTGAGCAGCAGCATACAGTTTCTGCTAGATCTTCCCAGCCCTAATCTGTCTGTTGGCTTACCTGTTGTGAAGTCCACCTGCGCGGCCTTAGTTTGCTGCTGCCAACCAAACAATCTCTCCCTTGGGAAGGATTGTTGGACCTCTCTCACAGAGCGGTGCCAGTTGCCTACGCTATTCATCTTTCACTTGCTTAACAGCGGTGTTAGGAGCGTCTTGTCGCATCGGGATTCATCCTCTGAGCACTGCCTAGCGGCCACTATAACAGACTTTGAGAGGTTTGGAAGAGATTTCAGAGGCTGCAGATGTCTGTTCCTCCTCCACCTGACGCTCCCTGGCTCCCATACCTTCCTCCTGCTCATGTCCCAGTCCTTGTTGGCTCACTTATTCACCTGGTGCTCCCACAGCCCAACTGTGGCATGTACTCAGACTTATCGGCCTACACCAGGGTGTATACCCCATACCATGCTGTCTTTAGCCAAAACTACGCCCGTTCCTTTCTTTTCATGTCGCTTGTGTGGTGGTACCCACTTCACCCACGAGTGTACACAGTCGTACCAGCCATTTGATCTCATACTGTACCAGGATGAAGCAAAATGCTTCTGGACAACTTGTGAAAGGATTTCCTCTCAGAAGGAGACAGCACGCCACACCTATTCTCCACAGCGCACTCCTCCTCCTACCTCCCCTCCCATTGGGCCTGTAATTGCACCTCCCAGTCGGCCAGCTCATGCCACAGCACCTTCTCCCAACCGGTTTGCACCGTTGTCTACACTGACTGCAAACCAGTATCTGGACAAGCCCCCTTCATCTCCAACTCCACCTGTTGTCCAGACTGCTGCTACTCCTGAGCTGCCACCCCAGGCCCGACACCCACGACTGTCGAGGCTGGAGCGTCGTCTTCCACGCACACTCCAGGCCAGAACAGTTGAGACCACTGCCCCCCTCTCTCGCATCCGCGTCGAGCTCCAATCCACAGTCAATCAGCGCATCCTGGCCACAAATGCGTTGGTTGACTCTGGTGCCACTAGTCTTGGCTATGCCGATACAGATTTTGTGACTCAGAATCGCATCCCCACCACGCACCTTGTGCGTCCTATCCCTGTCTTCAATGTTGATGGCACCCCAAATGAGGCTGGGTCTATCACAGAGGTGGTTGATGTTGTTCTCAGTTACGAAGGTCACTCAGAACGTATGGTACTCGCTGTGACCAAGTTGGGCAAACAGACGCTCATCTTGGGCCATGGCTGGCTCAAGTATCACAACCCTGAGATTGACTGGAAATCTGGCAAGTTGAAACTCAGCCGTTGCCCCTCACAATGTGGGAAGTGTCGAGACGAGGCTAGGAGTGATATCCAGAACCTCCGTCAAAAGCACGAACAGCAGGCCCGGTGTCGCCGAGGTCCTGTCCCACGAGTGGTTGAGTTGGAAGAAGAGGATGATGTCGACTCTGATGACATTTTTGGCTGCGATTCCCCTAGCGAATTCCCTGATGACTCTGAGATCCAGGACGATGATCGGGTTTTCTTCACCCATGTCTGGCCTCACGAGGAATTCATCCGCGCCACATCCACTACTCAACGACTTGCTGAGGCTCATGCCAAGAATGCGCCTCGCAACATCAAGGATGGCCTTCCTGAGCACTTCTATGAGTACGAGGATGTGTTCTCAAAGGAGTCCTTTGATGTCCTGCCAAACCGGAAGCCATGGGATCACGCAATCGAACTCATTCCAGAGTCCAAACCTGTTAACTGCAAGGTGTATCCTCTCTCACCTGCCGAGCAGAAACAGATGGATGAGTTCATTGCAGAAAACCTGGCAACTGGTCGAGTCGTCCGTCCAAATCACCAATGGCTTCACCAGTCTTCTTTGTTAAGAAGAAGGATGGCAGTCTGCGGCTGGTGCAGGACTATCGTGCTCTTAATAACATGACGGTTAAAAACCGTTATCCCTTGCCACTGATTAATGATCTTGTGAATCAGCTCAAGGGGGCACGATACTTCACGAGTTAGACGTACGTTGGGGCTTCAACAATGTGCGCATTCGTGAAGGAGATGAGTGGAAGGCAGCTTTCCGCACGAACCGTGGGCTGTTTGAGCCATTGGTCATGTTCTTTGGCCTTACAAACAGCCCGGCGACTTTCCAGACGATGATGAATGACATCCTGCATGATCTTATCATGGAGGGAGTTGTTTCAGTCTACCTTGACGACATCCTCATCTTTACTAAGACACGTGAAGAGCATCGCCGTGTCACGAGGCTCGTCTTGGATCGTCTTCGCCAACATCGGTTGTACCTTCGTGCGGACAAGTGCGAATTTGAGAAGACACGGATTGAGTATCTTGGAGTTATTATCTCTCACAACCGTGTTGAGATGGACCCAGTGAAGGTTGCAGGTGTTGCTAATTGGCCTGCACCCAGCAATAAGAAGGAGGTGTCTGCCTTCTTGGGCTTCACCAACTTCTATCGCCGGTTCATCGAGGGATTCTCTGATATTGCTCATCCGCTGTTCAATCTCACGCGCAAGGATGTCACTTTCAAATGGACGAAAAGAGGCTCAGGAGGCTTTTGCCACCCTGAAACTTCGTATCACCTCGTCCCCCATCCTCATCCTCCCCAATGATCTATCTCCCTTCCGGGTTGAGGCTGACAGCTCGGACTTTGCCTCTGGTGCAGTCCTGTCCCAGTTGTCTAAAAGAGGATGGTAAGTGGCACCCAGTGGCTTTCTACTCCAAGTCTCTCTCCAGTGGAACAGAACTATGAGATTTATGACAAGGAATTACTTGCTGTTATCCGTGCCTTAGAGGAGTGGCGACACTTCCTTGAAGGTGCCCAGCATCCTGTCGAGATCTGGACCGACCACAAGAACTTGGAGTACTTCCGAGCTGCACGTAAGCTTAACCGCCGCCAAGCTCGGTGGTCGCTCTACCTCTCGCGCTTTGACTATACCCTCCACCACCGTCCAGGCAAGTCCATGGGCAAGCCTGATGCTCTCTCTCGTCGTGCAGACCATGATGATGGAAGCAGTGACAACGAAGACGTCGTCCTCTTGAAGCCTGAGACCTTCATAGTTGCAGCTCTGAGTGGACTCTCCGTTGCCGGCAGTGAAGTCGAAGTTCTGGATGACATCCGGAAGTCAGTCCGTGACCGCAAGTTGGATGAGCCTGCTATGCGTGCAGTGCAGGAGCTGCGCAAGTCTCGCACACGCACTGTTCATAGTGCTGAGTGGGACCAGCAGGATGGGCTGCTATACTTCAGAGGGAAGGTCTATGTTCCTCCAACAAATGACCTTCGCCGCCGTATTGTCGAGCAGCATCATGATTCTCGTGTTGCAGGGCACAAGGGCAGGTTTAAGACCCTTGAGCTTGTTGCTCGCAACTACTGGTGGCCACAGATGTCTCGATATATTGGGCAGTATACGAGCACCTGTGACCTCTGCAAGCGCACCAAAATCCGACGCCATTTACCAGTGGGCCATTTGAAGCCAACTGAGACTCCTACCGAACGTTGGCAGAGAATTTCAGTTGACTTCATCACCGAACTCCCTGAGGCACATGGGTTTGACGCACTGATGGTTGTTGTGTGTCGGCTGGGGAAACGTGGGCACTTCATCCCTTGCCACACCACAATTGATGCCAAAGGTGCTGCACGGCTGTTCTACCAACATGTGTGGAAGCTCCATGGCTTACCTGAGGATGTACTCTGTGACCGGGGACCACAGTTTGTTGCAGAGTTCACACGTGAACTTTATCGCCTCCTTGGGATTACCATCAGTGCCTCCACTGCATACCACCCTCAGACTGATGGTCAGACAGAGAGGGTCAATCAGGAGCTTGAGGGTTACCTGCGCCTCTTTGTTAATGAACGTCAGGATGACTGGGATGAGTTCATACCATCTGGAGAGTTTGCCTACAATAATGCGATACACGCCTCTACTCGGACAACCCCCTTCCTCCTTGATACTGGACGTCATCCTCGAATGGGCTTTGAGCCTAACCGTCCACGCTCTAAAGTCGAGGAGGTCAATGAGCTAGTTGATCGCATGCACTCTGCAGATCAGGAAGCTCAGGCTGCTCTCTCCAAAGCAAAGGATGATTATGCACGATACTACAACCAACGGCACCTGCCTACACCCACGTTCAAGCCTGGGGACAAGGTGTGGCTTGATAGCTCAGACATCCGTCAAAAGGTGTCAAAGAAGTTGGCCCATCTTCTCTGGGGACCCTTTGAGGTTGAACGTGCTGTTGGTTCTCATGCATATCGTCTCAAGCTTCCACCTTGGATGAGCCGTGTCCACCCTGTCTTCCCTGTCATCAAACTCGAGGCTGCACCACCTGACCCTATTTCTGGGCGCATTCCTCTACCTCCTCCAGAGCCAGAGCTCATTGATGATGAGCTTGAGTGGGAGGTTGAACAGGTTGTAGACAGCCGGTGGTACTACAGGAAGCTGCAGTTCAAGGTCTGGTACAAGGGCTATCCTCGTCATGAGGCACTCTGGCAACCAGCTCAGAACCTGGAGAATTCTCCTGAGAAGGTTGCTGAGTTCTACCATGCTCACCCACAAGCTGTTGGATACAAGCAATGGCTCAAGCTCCATCCCTCTCCATCAATCCACATGCTCTCAAACTCTGACTTCAGAGAGCTCTGGTCAGATCTCTGGTACCGCTGTGGTATTTCGGGTACTTCTCCAAACTGGCGCTCACAGCGTCGAGACGCCGCTGCCTAGAGGGGGGGGTAATGTAAGGGGAACCTCTACTCATTTGCTCCATTATCCCATTATTCCCGAGGACTTCCATGACATTTGACACTCTTTTACAACATCTGACACTTCCTTCTGACATTTGACACTTCTTTCTGGCATTTGACACTTCCTGTGAATCCAGGACATATTTCTCCGAGATTACTCATTTCCTCTTATGTAAAATACCCATTTCTCCGAGATATATTAGTGGCACCATGCTGGCAGAGCTCCTTAGACTTGTTGTCTTTGGATCCCTCTGCCAGGTATGCCTTCTCTCTATACTATACCTGTATTCTATAGCTAATATACTTTGGATCCCTCTGCCAGTCTTGACTGTGTAGCTCTCAGCATACAGCACACTGGGGAGTTGCCCTTACAGGAGAAGCTTTGATTCTAGCATTTGCCTATCGCCGAAACATCACTGTACGTAGATATTTTTCTCTTATATCATGTCTCAATTTCCATTTATCCAGGTTGGTTACAAGAATCGCACAGGCAGGGTTTACAAAGGCCATTTTGATCTTTGGGTTCAGGATGAGACAACAGAGCTGGCAGCAGCAATCAATTCCTCAACATCATTCCCAACCCCTAAAATTCTGTCTACACGGATAGTCACTTCAGAGTCATTTGGTATTACCCCAATATCATCTGCACTGGCTGAACAATACAATATAACAACCCTTCCTCCTCTGAATCCTGTTGTTCGCCCATTTCATCATGATACTCCAGTGCAGGCTCTCATTCGACTCTCAACACGGCCAACCAATCAATATCGATTTTATCAGCTTCGCCAGCAGACATTGCATCCAGTTCTACCTGTGTGCACACAGGCTGAATGTGCAAAGTTCAATGCCACTATTACGAAAACAAAATATCTGCTCAAGCGAACAAATCTTGCTTCTCCACATGAAGCTTACAAGGATATAAATTGGGATGAGTTCACAAGAGACTGGAACAGTGATGTTAATGACCAAGATATTGGGCAAGCAGAACCCATCACAGATTCGAATAAGCGAATTTACTACAAAATTCCTCAGCAGCTTGAGCGCCACCACAAGAAAAAATTACAGTGGACCACAACACAAGCAGCACTAATGGACGGAGCCAATGCTGAAGCATTGAAGCCATGGATGGACATGTCAAATGGCCCCTATCGTGTTCGTGCCTCTGTTCTACCAGCTGTTGAACTCGATGAGTCTGTTCATTTTATAGGTATGATCAACTTTCTGGATCTTATGAGTATAGCTAATTACCCTTGGCCCAGATGGGGCATCAGGAAACAGTTCTGAATTTGTCAACTCCTTTGAAAACATGCCAGAATCAGAAGCACAGCAGCTGTCTCCAAATTTCTCCTCAGAGCTTGAAAATGACACAAATCCAATGGTTGTTGATGATACAGCCTCAGCTCAGCAAGCAGCTACTCAGCCAGTGAATTCATTAATGCAGAGTGTCTTGGTCTTCCACACTGCTACTCCAAGCACCTCAACATCAATCAGGTCAACCCTCACTGCTATTGGAGTGCACCAACCATCTCATCCAGTGCCACAAATAAAGCAAAAGAAAAATTGTGCTGTGTGCCTTTACTTCAATTGTAAAATGAAGAAGTCTTGTCCTGGTTCAGGTGGTAGACAACATTGCCAAAAGGGGCCATGTGGGCATAAACTCAGTGAAGTCCCAAAAGGTCGTATCACAAAGCCAGGGCGTGAATACAGATAGCATATAAAGATATTCCTCATGTACTTACAATATGCACAATTCATTCCATATCATGAGTTATAAGCCCAACTTGAGGTGAATAGTTGTTAGAATACATTGAGATCCAACTAATGGTGGCAATTACACCATTATTCATTGAGCACAGCGCGCGGCGCACGCGGTGTCTGAAACGTGGGAATGTTTGTGTCACCATTTGGCGTCGTGAGAGCACGGGAACTCGTGCCGCACAGACCCGAGTAACCCAATTAGCTCTTGAAAACAATTAGCTGTCGGATTGTTCCGGACATCTGCATCCTGCTAAATTTGGGAACTTCGCAGTTTTCAAGCAGGAACTTGCCGAGATTACGTGAAATCAAGTGGACATCTGCAAAATCATCGCGCTTTGATGCTTTCAGGCGATTTCAGGCATTGATTTCATTGGTAAATTACAAGTTTAATATTCCTTAAACTCTCTCTCTTTTCTCTCTTTTCTCCTTCTTTTTGCCACTTGAAAAACTTGAAAAAACCCTGCTGTCCATAGACATAGCACAAGGGCCCGGAGATAGCGAGCGGCGAACTCGTATTCCAACAGGCTGGAATTCGTTCAACAAAAAACTACAGCTTTAACCAGAGTCTGCAACAAAGATGAGCGCCAAAGGCGGTTTGTGGCTGTGCCACCCTCTCTCCACAGCTTGTAAGCTCTCCACCCACTACATATTTGGTGTAACGATTGTCCTTTTACCAATTCACCTCGATAAAATCTTCATTGGCTGGATACTTGAATTCAGATATGTCCGTAGTTGCTCAGTTTCCCCACGAACTCATGGACAACATCCTCATCCACCATGCCGAGGATTCCGCTTGTCTCAAGGCTTGTTCGCTGGTGTGCCGAGCCTGGTTCTTCAGCAGCCGATCCCTCCTCTTCAGAACATGTCTTCTTCTCCCCAAAAACATCCGCCGCTTCCGCGATCTTGTTCACTCGCCCGTCTGCACCATCCTTCCGCACATCCGCAAACTGGCTGTTTACAGAAATTCGTTCCACGCTGACGACGGCTGTTTTAATGGGGTCGCAGACAAGATGCGCCATCTCACGCACATCCACACGCTCGACATGGGGCTCTACATAGATCCCAATGCATCGGACGCGCACTTGAATGCATTCTTCTGCACGGGATTCATGACGGCTTTCACCCACATTACGAGTCTCAACCTCACCTGCGACTACGGGGGCGGCGACTCGCAGGCTTCTCCCCTCTTCGATATGATGGGTCTGTTTCCTGCGCTCCAGGTTCTGGAGGTGCGCGGGATATATGGTACCTTGGCAGAACCTCAGACGTGCATGGCCCTTCCGCGGGACCTACGCAGCCTTGTCCTTGGTGAAACCTCGGTTGGATTGGTTTTTCGGTGGATGCATCGAGCGGGGCACCTCCCTATCTTGGAATCGCTGACACTGCCCCGCGTGCGCCGTCTCGACATTCCGAGCGTGCGGGAAGCCTTACTGTATCTGGGCAACACACTCCGCCATCTTATCATCGACCTCTCAAGGTCACATTCAGACTCCCTTGACGGTGCGTACACATGGCAAATTTTTTCCGTTGCTCTCGCTCATTTCACGTGGCGCAGTCCACGCATTGTTCGATTTATCACTACTCCGCAACCTCCGTACGCTGTCCATCCGCGACGCCACGACTCCGCGTCGTCGCACACGATCCAACCCTGCCCCGATGCTGATGCTAATCCGCGGTCTCGTGGCGCCAGCACTCGAGTCCTTCTCTCTAGATCTTGATTTACAGCTGTACCGTCACTTGGACTGGGCAGCGCTCGACTCTTTTTTGTCGCCGGTGCGGTTCCCGCGCCTTCAGAAAGTCGTTTGCCGGTGCCGTCACAGTCCCGACGGCCTGTTTTTGCGGAAGGCGCTACCCTTGCTTGAGGCTTCAGGGGTGCTACTAATACAAAACAAATGTCCTGGCAGAATATGCTAGGTAGATAGGCAAAAGCAATATACAATATCAATCAAATCCTTTAAACCTACAGAAACCGATTTCGAGTCCCAGATAAAAGTGTCGAACGGAGCCCATTTTAAACAGGAGACAGCGTAAATCGTAAGGGTATAACCAAGATATGATTTTGGGAAACCAGCGGAGCTATATGTATGCCTCTACTCAATATATCTCCAGTCCACCGGTGCCATTAGATCAAGCATCTCGTCTTCTGTCGCAATCATCCTCAGATTTACCTTGGCCTTCCTGAACTGAGCCGCTGATCTATCGTACTCCTTCCCGTCGTCGCCATTCCGTCCGTCTCTGCCGTGTGGCATAACGCGCTGGTCGGAGCTTGCGCTCGTTATTCGGCCCGTGTGACTCGTGTCCGCAAACGTGTACTTGCTACCCTTGCCTCCTGGTGCGCCAGCTCCGCCTAGAAAAGAGAGGATCAAGTTAGTCGAATTAAACCCAGGCTAATCACTGGAACCATGCATTGGGGAGTGGAGGTTACAGAGAAAACAACATACCTTTGCCGGCCCTCCCGGTCTTCCCATACTCGCTATCAGTCCCCGGACTCCCGACATCAATCACCACCTGCCAACCAGCCGGCCATCTGCTACTAACAGCCAGGATCTCCGAATCAGCGATGCTCCCCGGCTCCCCAGCGTCGCCCCCCCTGCCGCCGTTGCTTCCGTGGCCGCCTGCCAATGGCTTAGGGTTATCGTACGTCACTTTCCCCCTAGGATCGACCGCCATGATGCCGCCGTCCGGCCCGTTGCCCCCAGGAGTCCCGGCGCCGCCCTTTTGCCCGCTGCTACCGTTGCCGCCCCGGTACTGGACGCTAAGGCCGGACATGGCGATGGCGGCGCCCGCGCCGGTGCGGGCCCAGTTTCCGGCGACGGCGAGCCGCACGCGGCCCCCCGCGTAGCCAGGGTTGCCTGGCTGACCATCCTGGCCTGGGTCGGCCACCTGGGCCCACTCGAAGCCGCTGGCAACGTTGAAACGCACTAGGGGTACCAAGCCGCTCTGTGGCTCTGCGTCGCGGATCTCGATGTCGTAGCAGCTGAGCTGGACGGCCACAGGATAATCGGTGTTGCAAGGGACGCAGAGCGGGAGCTTTTCGAGGACGATCTTTGTTGCGGTGATATCGTAGATCACGATATCCCCATCCTCATCTCTGATGGCATACTGGACGAGCCAGTGAGGGTCAGAACGTCTGGAAACTGTTTCGATGTTTCGTCACTCGGCACCACGGGAGGTTGGTTCTGCGCCGTCTCTGCCCAATCCGCCGGGACCTGGGGCATCGATGTCGCCTGCAGGCCCGGCTGAATCTCCCGGACTGATGCCGTTGGATTCGCGTCCGACAGGGCCACGAGCATGTTATTTGCTGCCCCCCAATTACGGTCGAAGTGATCGATCTCAAAGGTATCCTCTAGTTTGTGAAACTCCTCGGTGGCATCAACAAACTTGTAGCCCGCTTGTTGGTAGTATGGAAACGCGTTCTTGACACTATGGCCATATGTATTGCCCCTGGCGTAGGAGAAGAGTGTATACGACTTCTCGGAGCTCGGCCTAGGGATGCTGCTACCGGATCCGTCCTGGGACTTGAGGGCCACCGTGCTGCCGTGATGTGTCGCTATCAAGGCATGCACCTTGCCGTCCCACTCCTTGATCCCCGGGATGGACTCGAAGTTAGCGTCGCCGGGGTAGATCATGACATCGTTTCCGCTCCCGATGACGAGCGCCAGCGCGCCGAGGTTGTTTTTATCCGGCATCTTGTACTGCTTGTTGTGCAAACAGCTCACGATAGTTACATTTCCAACTTTGAATGGGCCACTCCTGTCCCTCGGCCATTGGAGAAGCTTCCTGTTGCTCTGAATGCTCCAGGCCAGATCGTGGCTGAGGGTGCCGCTGATTTGGTCGCCCCCGGGTGCGACCCAGATACGCCGAGTGACGTCGTCGGCCTTTCCAGAGTACTTCTTCGCAACGAAGCTCTTGGCGATGCGGAAGTGGTCTGCATCCCAGTGGGAAAGAAGGATCGGTAGGTGACCTTGGTCTTTGATCATATGGGAGCACACTTTCGCCTGACGGTCGCCAATTCTCCCGTAGCCAAAGTCGCTGGCAAACATTTCGTGCTGGCCGCTGAACACGCGGCCGCTGTGACCTACAGAGGAAGCATACAGTTAGCATGCCGCTCAGATGGAAGTGGAAAGAGCGTCTTGCCCTGTCCGACATCGTACAGGTTGTATTTCGTCGCCTGGCCGCCCCTGGGGAAGAGGACGTCCTCGATCTCCTTGACTGACGCGTTGCGAAGAGTCAGCACCTTGGTCTGGCGCGAATCAGACGGCTTCTTTTTCTTGAGCAACGTGAGACCCGCTTGGGTGACTTGGATTGTGCCCTCATGGGCTGCGTCGGGATCTGATGTCTGGTCGGTGGAGTCCGCATTCATAAATTGATCGAGAAGATCTTTGATGGCCTCAGCGACGAAGTTAAAGGTACTGAAGATAGCCTGCAGGGTAGTGAAGGCGCCCGCTGTGATGTCCTTAGTGATCGTCTTGACGTCCGTCTGAACAACATAACCGTCGTTGTCAGCGAAGTAGCACTCGGTTCTCAGATTGAAGAAGCTTAGCCTGGGCTCCAATGTCTCCAGAAGGGTAATTCCGTCCGTGAATGCGCCCGATACGTCAGGGCTGTCCTTGGTCGCCGGCGTCTTATTCTTCGAGTCCACCTTGAAATTTATCCACATGCCCACTTCGACGGCTGGTGGCACGCTATGGACGAAGATGGAGATGAGAGCGAGGCGATAGCGGCCAAAGCTGGGGTTGCCTGCGGCCACGGAGAGCTTCTGGACCTCGCGTATAAAGACCTCGTCGGACAGCGAGTTCTCTGCGATAGCCTCGACACGGATCTCGAATCCGGTCCCGGCCGGCTCGACTCGGTCGATGTACCCGAAATAATAGTCCTTGCGAGCCTTTCGCCGCTCTCCCTTGCCTATCTGCCGTCTCCTCTTCCTGTCGCGACCATCTCTCTTACGGATCTGCCCCTGGGTCGCGCCCGGGATGAGAGGCGGAGGTGGCGGAGGCGGATCCCCCCCGCCGCCATCTCCCGTGCGTGGCCTGGGTCCTACAATCGTGCCATCCCCTTCCGGACCGTGGATATCGCTGCCATGGTCCGGGATTTGCGGCCAGTTGTCCTTCTGTCTCTCTATGCCGGCGGATACCATGGGCAACGCTGTAAGTGGTGATGACACTCCCCGCGATCCCCGCCCCAATCCAGATGGCCACCGGTAGGAGCATGACGAAAGCCCCGCTGCTAGGCGGTAGGTTCTTTTCCAGGGGCAACGAGGCGTCGATCATCCGGTCGACGGCGCTCAGGCGACTGATAATCTCTTTCTCCCTGTCCGCATGCGGCTCAGAACTACCCAGCGGCATATGCTTCAACAGGTAGTCCTGAATCGTTGCATTCCATTTAGCAGCGTCGAGCTTATTCGTCTTGATGTTACTGGTGAATAGCTCGAGGGGAAACTTTTCTGGTTTCTTGCGGTTGGACACGTATCGTTGCTCCTGATCTTGGCAGCGCTGCTCCAGCGCCTGCTCATAGAGGCCATAAGGATTCTCGGCAAGTTCGTTTATATAAGCGCAGACGGCCTCTGCGATGGCGTGCTCCGCGCGTTCCTGGGGAAGCGAGTTCGAGGTGAGCTCCCGGAGGTAGCTGTCGTAGTCCATCATGATGAGTTGGCAGTCGGATCAGCATTTGATCCGACTGCGTTCAGATCGACTGCTTTTCGCAAGCTTTTCGACACAACGGTTGTTTCTCGTGCATTTATCGATGGACGCCTGGTGTGAAAGCATCCAGCTCGGGCTTGCGGCGCGCCTTGACGTCAGTCGTGGAAAAGAGTTTTTTGACACCCCTGCGCCGGTTCTAGCCGCCTCACGAACTGGTTCAACTGTTCAGGAGCGATCCGGATGCTGACCACGAGGGCTACGCGAAAACTCCGTGAAGATTCCATGAACACAGACCTACTCGCCGAAGTCGCTCGGTCGAGAGCGTTAGCAGGGATCCAGTGACCAATCTCGTGGCTGGTCTGGGGAGCGACGTCTCTGGCGCAGTAATCGCGTGCATTTTACGTGCATTGTGCCGGCTAGTGTGTCCCAAACAACCCAATCTTATGCGCCCCCGCAGAATCCTTCTCTTCCTCACTGTCTCCGACTCACCGCCAAGCAGCATGCAAACAACTTCTACGGCTTCAAGTCGTCTTCTGCGCTCCAAATTTCCATCGGCATCTACCCTTTCTGCACGAGTGTCTCGGAGTCTCCCTTGCGTTGTGGACCGGCAGCCGCAATCGCTCTCCAGAAGCCGACTGCATCTAGACTGTCTGACTGTGGTACCCATAGATCGGCAGCGTCTGTGCGAACCAGTCCGATAACAAACCACAGCATTGTTGTAGTTCCGCCATCAAGCATCATCGCCCCGAGCAATTCAGCACGCACCTAGGAGTCCCATCCACGCGTATGACTCTGTCACCGAACAAAGTTCCACCCTCTTTGTACAACACCTCAAGCTCATCTCGAACCGTCTCTCTGGATCGGAATTGCTAAACTCTTGCTCGAATGTCTTCTCGGTGTCCGAGCTCTTATACCGAACACTACGCTGCTCTCGTTCATATTTGTACCACGCAGACCCGCCCACCAGCGGCCTTCTTATCACTTAGATTTGCGAGTCCCGACGGCGCGCGCACTGTCATTTCATTACAATCTTGCTCTGAAAAAGAAACGTATATGTCAAGCAAATCGAGTTAAAACTGAGAAGCTTACTCACAATAAAATTCCGCCGTAGCTATTCAATGTCCTTCAATTGAGAACCAGCCCACTTGGGCCCCTGGAAGAATTTCTCCGGGTTCCTATGTGCCATTTTTCAATGCCTATGGACGACAAATTTTAGGTCAAAGCAAGCTTGGTGCCAACTCAGAACATCTCCCTTATGATTTTTGGGTGCTTTTACTCGATCCAACACCACCCAGCAGCCATAGGACACCATCCGTGCTCTGCTCGCATCGCCGGATCCATTGCCCCTTGGATACGTCACCGCCGCCGTTCCCAATTTAGCCCACTCACCTAGATGAGAAGATTGATTCTCTCTACCCATTTTCTCAGGTTTCGTTCGTCGGAGGACCGGTCTGACGTCCTCTGGCACCTTTCTTCGTGCCCACCCTAATCCCTCCTCGCCTTGTAGTGCTGATCCGAGCTCAAATGTGCCGCCGCCGCCGACCTCTATCCAAGCAAGTCCGAAAAGAAAAGTCTGTATTTCTCGCTTATTAATTTTTTTCTCCGCAAACTGAACCGCTCATCTCCGCTCTAGGAGCTTCCAAATGGAATGTCGTGGCCGCCGCCCCCATCCTGCCCGTAACACGTCGGCATCGTGGCGCACAGCGCCGACCCACTCATAAATTTGGCCTTTCCAGAAAAGTCCGTGTTTCTTGCTCACTAAATTTTTCTCCCCATTCCCTGCGTTCCCGTTTTTCGAGATGGTCTCTCGGCTCGGCAGTATGCATCGTCTCCTCCTGCCTTTCCCGTCTTCCCAAACTTGAGACTACCCTTCGCTAGCGAATTTTCGCTTTACGTTATAGTTTTCTTCACCTTGCGACGTTGCAAGAGATTGGGACAATAGCATAGCGACTAACATGTTCTAGTTAATGTGCTCTGAATTCCATTCTTTTTGCAGCGCTCCGCGGAAAAAAATTGAACTGCCAGAATAGACAGCGCAGCTGAGCTGACAAGGATGCAGGGATGGAAATTCAAATACGCCGAGTTCGTGACAAAGCCTGGATGTCAGAGCTGAGGTCGGGCACAGTTTTGTGGCCAGGTGACCGTTGGATTGACCAGATGCCAACGTCTCACATGATCCCAATTGCCCAATACATATTGGACTGTGTTTCGACCTTTTCGATACACACCTCCATTTCTGTGATTTGAGAGGCAAACCTTGAAAAATGCTCCAGCATGATTTGAATCGACTTGACAGCGAGTGCTTTCAACTCCAAGTCGTATGAAGACCATGTTCAACACGGCTTCATGAGCGGACTTGTCAGGTAAGCTGCAGGTCGACGTTGATCCAGTGAATCTCCCAGACTGAGAATATCCGACGCCCGTGTGGATTTGTCCATGCGCGCGGACGCGTGAATGTTAGCAGCTATTCCACCGACAATGCAAAGAAACCAGAAGTATATGAGGTCTGACATGGATTCAACGACGGTCTGTACGTACACGGGATACTATACACAAATCAAGGCAACTCTAATGCCAGCAAGCCCGAGGCCGTGAGCAAAGGCAGTGCTGTCCGCAAAAACTGAAAAGTAGCATGATAATCGCCCGGGCTATTCGGCTGAAGCATGACGTTTCTCAGGCGCGGAAACTGAGCCGGGGACAAAAAAGTGTCGAGCATAGTCCAGTTTTTACCTCGGCAAAACAACAGATCGAAGGTGAACGAAAGGGATTCAAGTGCAGGGGCAGTGATCCTCATCATCGCCTCGGTCAACTCGTTCGAGGAGTTCAGAGTCCCAGCCGACAAGTCGCGAATGACCAGTGTTTTGAGGTGTGGGAATGGTACCGAAGTGAAAAGCTCCAAAATTTGGACTGCTGTAGACTGATGAGCCAAAGATGACAGGTATTGTACACACTCACCGGTCGACAGCCACCTCGTTCCGAGAGGATTCTTTTTGATCTCAAGATGGTGAAGGGCGCTGCCAAGCTCCTGTATTGGTTCGCAAATGTACGGGATATCTGATTGCTGAACGCCCGCAAGCACTAACTTCCGGATGTTCGGCAGATGGCCAAACGCCCGCAACCAAGCCAGAATCGGAGGCGGCGAATGAAGGCCGAGGTTTAAAATGTGCAGCCGCGGGGGTGGCACGGCGGACGCAGGAGGATCCGCCAAGGTGCCAGAGATCATTGGAATGTGCAACGACTGCAGGGAGGGGAACAAACATATCATCTCAAACAGCGGCACAGGCTGCGAGAAAGAAACTTCCCCGCCCTGGAGGTGACCAGTGATGACGAGGTGGGTGACATTTGGGAAGGCCGTCATGAAGCCGGTGAGGAAGAAAACGTCGTCGTTCGTCCTGTTGATGATCATCAGCTTGAGCGAACGGACATTCTCGAGAAGGCGCAGGTTCGGAGCTATTTCGCTGAAGCAGCCGTCGTTTTTGTGCCCGTGTCGTCTTTCGGCCTGTATGCTGCGTATGTGCCGGATGAAAGTGCAGCAAGGGGAGCGCATAAGGTCACGGAAGGCGAGCACGTTCTCTGGGGTGATGAAACAGGTTTCAAAGAGGCAAGATCGGCTGCGTGAGATCCACGCTCGGGACACGAGAGAACAGGCCTTCAGAGAAGCGGAATGCCCTCCGAGGCAGTCGATGGTCATGTCCACGAGTTCCTGGGGCAACTTGGATCCGATACGCATCACAGTCGAACGTTGTGCTTGTTGTGGGCCAACTGAAAAAGAGTCGTGTAACAACACCAGACAGTCGTGGTTCAAGTTCTAATGTATGGGGCCTCCAAATCAAACACTTCCAAATTACTACACAGCCGCAAATTGCCTTTGTCGTTAGTTGAAAAATGTCGAGTCATACACAAGCACCCATCCAGCCATTCACTGCCCAATTCTCGATTCGCTCTTTACCCCCATCACCTTCCGCCAGTCCGCAATCACCCTCTCCACCTCGTCTGCCCGTGCTTGCCCTGCTTCTGCCTTGGCCGCCTTGCGCGCCAGGAGCTCGACTCCGCGCGCGTGTGCGGCTTTCGTGGTCTTGAGATGCGCAGCTGTTCCAAGTATGTGAGTTGTTATTGCATGACAGGCGGTGGTTGAAGAGACACGTACCGAGGTCCACAGAGGCGGGTGGGGGGTGCAGCAAGCGCATTCGCGCCCGTATGGACGAGGTGTTGTCGGCGGTATGCTGCAAGAAGCACCATGAATAAATATCGAAAAGGTTCAGGAAAAACTTGCCTTGTCGCACCACTCGCTCCACCTCTTCTAGTACCGCTCTGGTAGTCTATGAAATAAACACGTCAAAGCGCCATCCATCCATTCTCGGAGGGTGGAAGGAGGAAAACTTACAGCGGACTCGGACATCCTGCAGATGGACTTGACCAGGCTCGCGAATGATTCGGATTCTTCCGCCTTTGTTGGTTTAGCTTTGGCTTGTGTTGCAAGGACGAGTGCGCGGAGGAAGTCGACATGTCCTTGCGCCGCTTGGGACGTTTTTTGGAGTGACAAACGCAGCTCAGGGAGGGAGGCGGTCGCATTGTCAGATATCTATATCCAGTGATTGAGTTACACCAACAGGTTGAGGATGCATACGGAGATGCGAGTAGCAGGCACGGTACTAACCTCTGCCAGATTCTGGTCACATAAAAGTCGGAGCGCTGCGCAGCGGTCCACTAGAGATTGCAGCTTCACGACCCTCTCTTGCTGGGAAAAGACAGCTTTAGAAAACAGGCAATTTTAGCGGGGGAAAAGAGGGGCACGTTAGATTGGCTCTTGGTATCGAGCAAACGCGCGTCCGGCGTCCCTTTCTCTTTTTGGCGGTGGCGGATAGCTTCGGCATAGCGTTGGGCGAATGCAAGGCAGCTCTCTCTTTATCAAAGGTCAGAGTGACACCGACGTCGGAGATGATACGCACGCTACACGCTTCGTGTCTGGATGGCTAAAATCCGTGTTCAGAATGCGCGCGACAGCACGTCGGAGCCGCTCGCGGGGATCTAGAGGCGGGTTGCGAGCGGGCAAGGGCAGCATGAGACGGTGGAGGTCCTGTAATATTTTGGGTTTATTTCAGCTCCTCGCAAAAAAGAGATCGACCATGAATTGCTACGTACCGCCAGGCAATCCCGTGTATGTGATATGCGGGGTAGAGCCAAACCTGGGTTAGTTTGGAGAAGGGGAGTTGGGACTGCGAGGGCCTGCAGTGGTGTATGTCTGAACCAATTAGATGCAAGGACTGTACTTTTATGACCAGTACAACCTTAACTTATTGATCTTGGTTGTAAGACCCTCGATACGCTGCATATTCAACGTATGTTTCGCTTCCAGAACTTTCAAAAGGAGCAGAGTTTTGCGTTTAGCATCAAGTTGGCGCTGTAGGGTCGCGAGGCGCTCCGCTGTGTTTGTGAGCCGGGATGTGGATATAGATGATATGGTGCGCACATGTAGCCTGCGTTTTTTCTTGTAGCTCCGTCAACTGGGTGGCATACACCACAGATGAGGTTTTGGCCGCGGCGAGACGCGCGACAGCCTTCTCTGCATCTGAGCGCGTTGTGGCGGGTTGCTTGAGCTGGGATTTTGCTTGCGCTTCCTGCGCACTGTGGTTTTTATGTGAAAATGATGCCTAGTGAGATAAAACTCTCTGTACAGAAACAAGGTAGTTCTTGTGCTCGCAGCAGCTTGTCGGCCGACAAGATGCTCGCTAAGAAACGTGAGGACGTCGGCAAGAGGACCGTTGAAAAGACGAGTGTATTCCTCCAGCGTTACTGGCGCGCCGAGGGCGGAAAGGGTAGCATAAGACGAGGAAGCCATGCGCGTAGTGGAGGAAGAGGAACGAGATAGACATCACGTGAGCGTTTCTCCGCTTGCCTCTTGCCACCACAATGGCTTCATTTTCGGCCGCTACTCTGCCTATAGACCAGCTAGAATCGCTGAGATTCAAAGCAAATCAGATTATTGAAAATATTCAAAGTCTCCATTGGACAATTGAGGCAGGGCACATGCACTATATGCCAGCCTGGCCAGATATTCTTTCGAAGTACAACATGCTACTTTCACAGACCCACAATTTCTCCACCGCACTCGCTGCACCCGCAGCCGTCCAACTCTCACTTTCCGCAAACGGCGTTCCTACCCTTGCCAGGCCCCAAGGAAATCCCTATGAGAGCCTCGCGTTGCATCCAAGCAAGGCAATGACCGACGCCCAGCTCGACACCGAGGCCATCCCATTGTTGCGCAACCAGCAGACCACGGACGTCTTGCGTATGGAAAATGACACCGTTCGCCGTCTCGCGTCGCACATGGCCACCCGCGGCTCGCTAGGTGTCCTTGGCGCCGCCCTTCCCACTCCCGCGCTCGGTGGTGTACCGCGCAAGCCAGAATACGACGACGTCATCGCCGAATGCGAAACCATCCGCGCAGCACATGATCAGCGCGTAGAGCGCGCCGTACGTGCCGTCGCGATGCTCAGAGACAAGTTTGAGCTGCGGCAGCGCGTGCAGGTCGAGGTGGAAGAGCCGGAGGAGCTGAGCTGGGACCCGCGTCTGGGGATGCCCCCGGACGCGGGGACAAACGGCGGTGACGAGTCAGAGGGAAGCAGTGGCGAAGACGACGACGAAGACATAGTCGAGGGCGAGCTTGTTGACTCTAACATGGCCGCCACCGATTCGCCCGCATTCGTGCCGCCGTCGTCGAATGCCACACAGCAGTCGACTCTGATAGATGTCAATATGTATTGAACGGCTTTTGCATATTTTGCAGCGTACATCTCGCTCCTCCCAGCCTCAAAATTGCCGTCTCTGTTCATCTCCAATTCCAAATCAAACCCACTTCAATCCGCCTTTCGCCGTCACTTACCGCCATCGCGAGTTCGCCATCGTTTTCGGCTGCAGTGGCCGCCGCCCTGGATGCCTCAAGTTGGAAAATATCAAGACTGGGTGGCCTACATACGCTGGACACGAACTTTGAAGTTCGAGTTGCACCACGCCGGCGGCGACTTGGGCTGATATATCTCAAGCCCAACCGCGCCGCGACCTTCAGCGCGGCACTACATCACTTTGGGCGCGTATTCATTAGCAAGGAAAGATTTAAGTTGGAACTCGAGAGCAGAGAGAAAATACCGCGGATTTGGATGTAATTCAGACTGTTTTTGAATTGAGCAAGAGGTCGGACTTGTTGCAGCCGATTTGCAGATGGTGCAGGCTTAGGCTAGCACTGAGCGCTGAACGCACACAAAAACAGCTCACAATAACGTATCAAGGCAGAAACCAGACTGCGCAGTTTTCGCGGTCGCACATCATACTACCGCCAACGTCGCGGCCCATCATGATACATTCAGGATGAGCAGGAAACGGGCACAGAACCTCACAGCAAGCGCGAGCCGGTGGATGTAGGTACGCAATTGTCACCAAAGGCGAGCTGGACGGGATATGGAAATACAGTGAAATAATTATTCAAGGCTGCCCGCGATGTCCGGTGCTCATGGATCTGGGTAAGCCGAGACAGTTCAACCGCCATTTAGCCCAAAGTGTCTACAAATTTTCATGAAAGCAGGGTAGGCCGCAGGAAAACGCAGTAATTTGCCGGGAGACCGGGTGAATTTTTTGGATGAGTTAGAATCTACTTGGAGTAACCAAAGCACAAGTCGAGATGGTCGAAGTCGGAAAAACGGTGAAAATCAGTGGCAGTGTTGGTCGGTCCACCTCAACTCCCATCTTCCAAAGTTTTGGATTGACAAGAAACTTTCGCTTGCCAATGGACTGGAATGAATCCAACGAATACATGCTTGCAGTAATACACCCCACTCGAAGTTGTGCCCGCAGAGACTCCCGAGGCAACATCCGAGCTACCGACAACAAACAAGGAAACAAGAACACCGATTTTGAGTCTATTCCCTGTCAGGCTTGGCCGTCTAAGGCAACGGGCTTCCATTGTACTCAGCGCACTTACAAACGCAGAAATTTTGTAACATACATGGCAGTCCCTGGGAACCCAACCCGCATCCTTGATCCGATATTCTGACTCTACCCTCGATTCAAGATGTCGGGACCAGCGACTTCTGGTTTCGCAGCGAAGATGACCAACTTGATGAACCATCCGGCGGGTGATTCGCGCTTCAAAGTAACTGGCATGGTCTCAAGCTTTATCTAGGCCCCAAAACCGTATTCTTTTGGGCACCGTGGATGAAATGGTGTCTGGTTGGCGCTGGTCTCAAAGATTTGACCCGGCCAGCCGATAAACTCAGCGTTTCTCAGAACGTTGGTGCGCACCATCGGCACTAACTGTCAAGTCGCAAGTTTGGACCCTTTTGCAGCGCTTGCCGGGACAGGTTTTATCTGGGTACGATGGTCGTTGGTCATTATCCCAGTCAACTACAATCTCGCGGCGGTACATATTTCTTCGGTTTGCAGAGACAAATCTGATATGCTGCAAGGTCAACTTCTTCGTCGGTCTCTCCGGGGTAACTCAATTGGCCCGCATAGCCCAGTGAGCCATTTACACAAAGCACAGCTGGCTGCTGAATAATTTTGTCCCAGCTATCGTTATAGTCAACGACCTGCTACCCAAGGTACCAGCTAAAAATACATGGACACGCCCACGGAGTTTTTCCACATTCATCGTGGCTTTGGTACAGATTTCCTTTCGTCCCCGCTCCCGCAGAGATTCCGATTCATCGAAGCTCTTGCCCCGTAACATACTTTTTGTCATCTTCCGCCACGCGCTCCCAGTGACCGCTTCAGTCTACGCTCGCGTTGCGCCGCTACTTCCATGTGTCACCATATGTCATCGCAATAATGATACGCGCTCAAGCCACTGGGCGCGTAGTCATTCTGTTATTTACCCTCTCATGGACCCGCGCGCTGCGCGCTCGACTCGCGATCACTTCCTCGGTGTATGCTTGTCTCCGGCGAGCGTATTTATTATATGACCTTGGTATCTGTCAAACATTCCTCCGTTGTATATCTTTCCTACTTCCCCAAGAGCTCGTGGACCAGGTTATTGATTTTGTGGCTGAGGATGCATGGTGGCCAGAGTTCGCTCTCTGCAGTCGTGCTCTGGTGTGCCGCTCCTGGCGTCCCCGCAGTAGAGCGCATGTCTTCGAAAGATGCCCAAGAAGGCTATTGCCCGACAACATCCCCGGCTTCCTAAATCTTCTCCAGTCCCCTCATTGCTCTTTCGCCCTCATATCCGAACGATTCCGTTCAGCAGCTGGGCGCCTCATGAACACTCCTTCAACTAAATGCTACTCAGTTCGGGCCTGCGCTGCCTCGAAAACGTCCGTGCGCTCGAAATACACATCTTCGTTGACCGCGAGGAGCAAGTCGTAGACCCGTTCTGTCCGGAATTTTCCACGGCCTTCCCCGCTGTTTTTACGGCCTTTCCGGCTGTCACAAGCCTCGAACTTTCGGCCTGCATCAGAAACGACCAGTTTTTACCACTATTCGACTGGATATCTTGCTTCCCGGCTTTGCAAGAGCTGTACATCCGGGATATGTATGGCATAAGCCCTTGTCCTCCTCCCATTTCCAGCGCGATGGCACAAGGCCTTATCCTCTTCCTACTGCCAGTGCGATGCCCGCAGGGGCTGCGCCGCCTGAGGCTCATAGCGCATTCGCCGGGCCCAATTTTCGTATGGTTCGAGCTACATAAGCCCCAGAGCGACCACACAAAGATGGTGCATGCGTCACTGCAGCGGCTCGGCCATGTCATCCACCACCGTGAGTTTAGCCTGGACTGGGTCGGCTCGGCCATGCCATCCACCACCGCGAGTTTAGCCTGGACTGGGAATTCCAAACCACTGGCGGTGTGTAACAATTCTCCTTCTTGTATGCAGCCGGCTTCACCAATCCGCGCAGTCGACCTCCTGACCTTGTTTGATTTGTCGCTGCACCCTGAGCTGAAAGTACTGGTCATCCTCGACGCTTCATCTAGCTCCTCGGGATATTTCGGCCCCGAACAAGTGCTTCCTCTCCTGAGGACGTTGGCCGCGTCGAAACTCGAACGCCTTCAGCTGGATCTCAACCAAGAGATGGACCAGTCCTCTCATGGGATGGCAATCGACGCGTTGTGCCCGGCGCGTTTCCCTTGTTTACAGAGTGTCATGTTTGCCCGTTCTTTTGTGACGGACCACGAGCATGTGCGTGCAGCGTCGCCTTCGCTTGATGCTTCGGGATTAGCGCAGTTGGGAGTCGGAAGTGTGGATTGAACCCACGCAACATCCCGCATCTTTTCGTGGTACGGCTGCACACCGGCGCCCCAGCTCGATGGATAGCCGTTCTGTTCCGCCCCGAGTTCTGTGATTTTTCTTTGGCGGGACCGCAGCAGGAAGGACTGGTGCGATGATGGCTGGGCGACACGGGTCGGCCGCCATTTCGTCTAAGCAGTGGTGGTTTGTGGTAGTCTTGAAGCGAGATACGGCCGTCACAGAGATAAATAAATTGAACATTGTCGTGTCCGAACCAGATGTTTCAGTACAATAATCGATACATGAGAAGTGGTAACGAGCAAAAAGAACAAGAAAAAAGAAAACCAAAAAATTTTAACGTGCATTTGGCTTCCGCGCGCAAATGGTGGGTGAGGCCAAATGCGCGCGTACTGAGCCCGGGGCCCACGGCAAGGGAGCACGAGGATATAGCGCAGCTAACATCCATCCCCGGGAAGGAAACGACGCACCTTTTGGATTGACCGGCGGGCGAGAATTGGATGCCTTGAAGGTTTGAGGTCTCAGTGAGCGCCTTGAAGCGTCTTGAAGCTCGATGAATTGAGGACTTGATGCGTCTTGAGGGTCTTGAGGCGTTTTCGCGCTTGAAGGTCTTGAAGGGCTTGAAGTCTTGAGGTGTTGAGGAGGCTTGAGACGTTGAGGCCTGAGGATTGAGATTTGAGGGCTTGAACGGTCTTGGAGTAATGGGAGTCTTGAAGGCTTGAGGCGTTTTGAAAATTGAGGGCTTGAACAGAGATTGAGGCGTCTTGAGAAGTTTGAGGGCTTGAAGCGATTGAAAGCTTGAGGACTTGAAGTTGGGCGTCTTGATGCTTGAGGCGTCTTGGAACTGGAAGGCTTGAGGCATCTTGAAGTTGAAGTGTCGAGCATTGAAGTCTTGAGACGTTGAATAGTCTTGAAGTGTCGAGGCGATGGTGAAGGCGAAGTCTTGAATAAATAACACGATTCTGCGCACGGCGAGCACACAAAAAGTCGGTCAGAGTCGGCTAGATGCATAATGCTCAACGACGTACCTTCCTCCAGCACGACACGGCGAGACCAAAGCGAGACCCAACGAGCGAGAACGATACAACACAAGGCGAGGCGAGAACAAGAGCAGCACAAGGCGAGAAAGAGGAGGGGATAAGAGAAGCTCTAGAGATGATGGGAGTAGGAGACAAGAGGCGAATGAGCTCAAGCGTAAAGCGACTGACCTTTTATAGGTCGGACGGCAACTTCCGAGTTCGTGCTTTGAATTGGATTTCGACTTTGACGAGGCAGTGCGGGTTTTCTGGAATAAAATGACGTCGTTCCGCGGAAGATCTGCGTGCTTCGTGCAGATCTTCGAGCTTTGGCAAGAACGCGAACGAGGAGGGAGCGGGTGCACTCGAGTGGATAAAATCGAGGTGGATGAACAAAGCCAATGAATAACGATGAATTTAGGGAAGGAGAGTTCTGGTAATGTGGATTGCAGCGCAAAGTGTGCGAGAACGGCAGCGACGAGACGCGAAGCAGTGGTTTGATCCGAAGCGCGTCAGGTCACATGATCGCGAAGTCTTGCGAGTTGTTGTGACCCGTTCGGTTGCATTCGGATGGGGTTCCACTGCTCAGACTTTTGCCCTCTTCAGTCCTCTGGTCGCTTCAATGACTACGACTCGGTGACGCTGCGACATGCGGGAGTCATACCACAGCTCTGCGCACCGGAATCTGTGTCTGTAGAACGGTTCTAGAACCTGCCGAGGCCCGACGCGACGCGTAACGAACTACGGTCCAAGCCAGCGTTGAGCGAGCAACATCTTGAACCTATTCGTTGCTGGGCTTCACCGTTTGCGACGGGCTTGCAGGCATACATGACAGTCCACCCAACCCTCATTGATCCGATATTCTCGATCTGACTCTCCCCTCGATTCAAGATGTCTGGGCCAGCGACTTCTGGTTTCGCGGCGAGGACGGTCAGTTTCGTGAACCACCCGGCCGGTGATTCGTGCTTCAAATAACTTGTACAGTCTCCAACTTTTATCTAGGTCCCAAAACCATATTCTTTTGGGGTCCGTTCATGAGATGGTGTCTGGTTGGCGCAAGTCTCAAAGATTTGACCCGGCCAGCCGATAAACTTAGCATTTCTCAGAACTTTGGTGTGTACTACGCTCGCTACTTCCCAAGTCGCAAGGTTTTGACCTCTTGCAGCGCTTTCTGCGGCAGGTTTCATCTCGGCACGATGGTCGTTCGTCATTATCCACAGTTTCGCAGCGGTATGCATTCCTTCTGTTCGCAGAGACGGGCCTGATGCGCTGCAAGGCCAACTTCTTCGTTGGTCTCTCCGGCGTAGCGCAACTGGCTCGCATAGCCCAGTAAGTCATATTCACATCAGGAACAACGGGTTGCTGAACAATTTCATCGCAGCTATTGTTATACTCAGCAGCCCGTCGCCCAAGGCACCAGTCGCTAACACATGTTCATGTACATTATTTCCAAAATAATCGTGTTTTGGTATTTCCTTTTCCCTCGCTGCTCCCGCAGAGATTCCGATTCATCGAACCCATAAATATGCTCTCGTTAACCTCCTACCTGCTCACAGTGACCGCTTCATTTCGCGCGCGCTGAGCGCGTCGATATATAGCAACCCGAACGGGGCGGCCGTGGCGGAGAGTATGTCGGTCACGCAGAAAGGGGTGTTGTACACGAAGACCTCTTCGGTGCGCGATGACGAGGCCGACGCGGCGGGCAGGTGGGAAATCGGCAGACGTGGATGATGAAAGCGAGGATGAGGATGCGGCGCTCCATGAGTCAGCCGGATCCTAGACTAAGGAGGCGGGGATACTCGGTTCGTGTCTCTTAATGGCGGAAGCGAAGAGGCGCGGGACTTCGTCTTGCGCGACGACGTCCCAGAGACATGCGCATGAATGGAGCGCATGTGTCCGTGGAGAGACGACGGGTCTGAAGCGCGGCAGCGAGTGCGCGACTCAACGCACTGGGCGCGTATTCATTCTATCGGTCTCCTCTCACGGACCCCTTCTTCCATCAGTACTCTACGCCGCTGCGCGCTTGACTCATCTCGTGATCACTTGCTCGGCGTTTACTTGCCTCCGCCAAAACTCCGTGCATATTTATTACATGACCTTGGTATCTGCCAAACATCCCTCCATTCTATGACTTTCCCACTTCCCCCAAGAACTCGTGGACCAGGTTATCGATTCCGTGGCCAAAGTTGCAGCGCTCACCCTGTGCAGTTGTGCTCTGGTGTGCCGCTCCTGGCTTCCCCGCAGTGGAGCGCATCTCTTTGAAAGATGCCCGAGAAGACTGCTGCCTGACAACATGCTCGTCTTCCGGGATCTTCTTCAGCCCCCTCTTTGCACTTTCCGCCCTCATATCCGATCGATTCAGTTTGGCAGCTGGGCACCCCATAACCACTCATTCAACGAGATACTACTCAGTGCAGATCTGCGCTCTCTCGAAAACGTCCGCACGCTCAACATACACATCCTCGTTTCGCGGAAGAGGTCGTGGATCCGTTTTGTCCAGAGTTTTTTTATGACATTCCCGGCTGTCTTCACGGCCTTCTCGGCTGTCACAAGCCTCCGACTCTCTCTTGGCATCGGAACCCACCAGGCGTTACCACTCATCGATTAGATATCCTGCTTCCAGGCTTTGCAAGAGCTGTACATCCGGGATATGCCTGGCACAACGCCTTATCCTCCTCCCACTCCCAGTGCGGCGCCACCGCAGGCGCTACGCCGCCTGAGGCTCATAGCACAGTCGCCGGACCCAATTCTGGCATGGTTATGCGCAGACGAACATCTGCGCAACGTGGACTCGATCACGCTCGAGCTACACAAGCTTCAGGGCGACCGCATCGAGATCGTGCCTACGGCGCTGAAGCAACTTGGCCGTGCCACCCACCACCTCGAGTTCAGCTTGGACTGGCAATTCCAAACCACCGGTGGTGTATCAGTTCCGCTTCCCCCTCTAGCAACCACGGTCCGTGAATCCTCTGAGTCTGATCACTTCAGTGAATGCGACGCAACTAATAAGAAAGTGACACTTCCTCGAAGACTAAAATCTCGAGCCCGTTCACTGTTACGCTTTCAGCAAGCGACAGACTTCCTCTGTGCACTTACAAACGAAACAATCGCTGTTCAACTAAGCGATTGTTCAACTATGGATACATTTTGCTACTCACTCTATTTCTTGACGGAACCGCGACAGAAATCCGACGGCCTGCATGTCGCAAGTTTGGGTAGGCGTACACCTGGAATGCAGGTTTTTTGTCAGATATCCGGCTCGCCGTTGATCGCTATTTTTCGCCTTGTGTCCATAACAGAAAGTCCTTTTTTTCTCTACTGTAAAACACCCCGCTAGCATGGACAGCCTGCGAACACTGCATGCTCAGTTTGGAAGCTCGCTGTGAATTTGAAAAAAATACCTGCATTAAATTCTTTGGCTCGAGTGCCACCAATCAATATATCTAACGATAGGTGTATCACTGAAATCTAACCCGAGCATCCCCGAGCCCGCAAGCAATGGAAGTGACGTCTGCATAAACACTGTAACTGCGGTATCGTCGATGTTAGCTACAGCTTTTTTGAAGTGCCCGTGCTTCAACGTGACATTTCTCAAACGCGGAAATCGCTCTGGGGACAAAAACACGTCAAGCGCATCCCACTCTATGCCCATGATGATCTCCATGGACAAATCAACGACCAGCAAAAGACGTTCAAATGCAGCAGCTTCGAGTCTGTTCATCAACGAAACCAATTCTCTTGGATCCAGCGTGCCTGATGGGTCGCGGATAACGAGTGTTCTGAGGTTGGGATGCAGGGAGAGGTCGAACAGGGCCAACAGATCGGCTGCGCACATTAGGATGAGCAAGAAAAGAAACTGCCATTTCGCAGACTCACTTTCATAGAACCAGTTCATTGTGGCATCGATGAGTGTGATATCGAGATTACGGAGAGCGCCACCAAGCTGCTGCAGCGCTCCACGCAGGACTGAACGTTCGCCGCGGCGGACGGACGGCACCAGTGTCAGAGAATCAACGTTGGGAAGTTGATTAAACGACTGTAGCCATTCCAAAATCAGACCAGGCGAGTGGAAGCGGAGGTTTAAGCTGCGAAGCCCTGGGGGCGGCACTGCATTGGCAGGAGGATTCGCCAATATGCCAGAGAGCTTTCCGATGTGCAGCGACTGCAGGGCGCGGAACAAACATATCATCTCGATGAGCGGCGCGGGACGTGTGTAAATAACCTGTTCCCTGTTCGACTCGTATGTCGAAGAATAGGTCTCGAGACAGGTAAGGACGAGGTGGGTAACATTCGGGAAGGCCGACATGAAGCCAGCGCGGAGGAAAACGTCCGTGCTGAACAGCACCTTGAGCGAACGAAGGTTTTCGAGGAGGCGCAGGTCCGACGCCATCCCGTTGAAACAGCCGTCATTTTGGTGCGTGTGTCGTCTTTCGGCACTAATGCTACGAACGTGTGGAGTGAAAGTGCAATGAGGAGACTGCAACAATTCGCGGAAGACGAGTATGTTCTCTGCGTCAATGGAACAGGCTCCAAAGAGGTAGGATCTACTGCGGGCGACCCAGCCTCGAGAAACGAGAGAACAAGCTTTGAGAGAAGCATGATCTCGCTCGAGGCAGTCGAGGATCGTATCCACAAGTTCCTGAGGCAACTCCGAACCAATTGGCATGTAGTTGAATGCCGGGCTTTGTAAAGAGAGTACTGCACACTACCAGCAGTCTAAAAACGGGGAAAGAGAAACGAGGACCGCGAAGTGATAGTTAGGTGGTGGTTCAAGTTCAAGACGCGTGGCCTTCGAGTCAAATACAGCCAAATCACGGCACAGGCAGAAATTGCCTTATCAAGCTCTGGAAGGAGTGTGAAAGAGTGAGCGATCCTACATTCCTGAGGAGGGAAGTAAATATTTTGGAAAAGAGTAGTGGCTGTGGGAATCGCTAGGAATTGTGTTGAGAATAAATGGATGTTCTGGATTTCAAAAACGTATACATATGTAGATACATCAACCTAGATCCAGCCTAAGCACGCCCGAGGCTGAAAGCAAAGGAAATGACACCCGCATAAACGCTGTAGTATCGTTGATATTAGCTGCAGTTCGGTTCCAGTATTTGTGTTTCAATGTGAAGTCTCTCAGGTACGGGAAACGCTCTGAGGCCAAAACCGCATCAAGCTCGTCCCACTTTCTGAACACGTTTGAGAACAGATCGGCGACTAGCAAAATACGTTCAAGCGCAGATGCATCGAGGGTGCTTATCAACGAAATCAGGTTCCCTAGGTTTAGCGTGGCCGATCCGTCGTGGATGATCAGAGTTCTGAGGTTGGGGTGCAGCGAGAGGTCAGACAGGGTCAACAAATAGTCTGTGTAACCTGGGTCTAGGATGATGAGGCAGAGAAATTTCGGCATTTTATAGACTCACTGGGAAAGAACCGCGAAGCTCGAGGCAGTGTGATATCAAGATGATGGAGGTCGTCCAGCTGCTGCAGCGCTGCGCGCACGACCGAGGTATCGAACTTTGACGGCAGTGTCAGCGAATTGATACGAGGGAGATGATTAAATGACCGCAGCCATGCCAGAACAGGGACTAGCGAGCTGGAGCAGAGGTTTAAACTGCGAAGCCCAGCGGGCGGCACTGCGCTGGCCGGGGGGTCCATGACTGTGCCAGAGAGTTCTTGGATCTGCAGTGACTGCAGGGCCGGGAATGAACATATCATCTCGATAAGCGGCGCTGGCTGTGAGTAATATGCCTCCCCGCCGCTGTCGTAGTTTGGAGCAAGTGCCTCAAAGTAACCGGTGAGGATGAGATGAGTGACATTCGGGAAGGCCGCCACGAAGCCTGTGCGGAAGGATGCATCTACGTTCGCGCTGTCGACCACAATGCTGAGCCGCAGCTCAAGCGTACGGACGTTCCGGAGGAAACGCATGTCCTGAGCTATTTCATGGAAGCAGGTATCATTTTTGTGCCTGTGTGGTCTTTCGGCACTGATGCTGCGGACGTGTGGAATAAAGGTGCAGCATGGAGAGCGAAGAAGGTCGCGGAAGACAAGTATGTTTTCCGCGTTGATGAGCAAACTTTCAAAGAGGTAGGATCTGCTGCGTGGAACCCATGCTCGGGCCAACAGAGAACATGTCCTGAGCGAAGCCGGATCTCCTTCAAGATAGTCGAGGATGCTGTCCACGAGTTCCTGGGGTAACTCCAATTCCGTGGACATAGTGGTTCAAGTTCTAGAAGCTGGTGGCTTTCAAGTCAAGCAGAGCCAAATCACGGCACAGCTGTAAATTGCCTTTTCGAGCTCTTGGCGTTAGTGTGAGTAAGGCTTGTTTCAGCCTCTCTTGTCAACTATTCTGAAGATAATCATTCAGAATCACGTCTCCAAGTCAGTGCCTACATGTCGGGTAGGCCCTCTGTGACGATCGAGCAGGCTCAGGCCGTCGTAGACAAGCATTTGGCCAAGGATGATCCTGCCACGATTGTCAACTTCACGCAGGTAGCGCAGGGCTTCAGGTGACTTGAAACATGCATGGATTTGCAATGATAACTGATTGCGCTCTATTTCGTGCATTCATGCTGCAGCTACACCCCTGGGACAGCTACATATCTCTTGGATCTTGCGATATCCTCAAATGCGGAGCCTACGCATTCCTCTTTCCTCGTCGTCGCGTCTGCGCCGCTCCCAGAACCATCCGAAGGCTATGCGCCAAACACACTGACACTCTTCCCTCAACTCATCTCACTTATCCGTACCACGACACCCATCCCAATCCCGGATCCAATCCTTGACCAGAGCTGCTCGATCCTCCCACATCAATATCTCGTCACCCCGATCTACCCACTCATCTCGACGCGCCTTGTCTCATTGTCGCAAGCCCGGGCGACTAAGCTGCTCACCCCGCAGCAGCAAGCTTTCATCGACCTTCAACTGGGGCAGTATCTCGGCCAACTGCACTCCGGCGCGCAGAACGATTGGTTCGGGCTGCCATCTGCCACACCGCCTGCCGATCCATCATACGAATGGCAAGCCACATTTACCCTTCTCCTAGAGACCCTTCTCGACGCCGTCCCGGCCCTCCACCCAAGCCTCAATCTCGCTCCAACCGTGGACGCACTACGGTTGCCCCTCGCGCGCGCCATCAGTGCATTCCTCTTCTCCGACGTCGACACACCCTCACTCGTGTGGTTCACCGGCTCGCCAGAAGACGTCTTTCTGGCGTTTACACCGGAGGGCGCGTTCAGCGCTTTTGCAATCCTGCCTGCTGTCGCGCATGCGCTGTGGGGCGACCCGTTGCTCGAGGCGTTCTTTGCTGGCCCGAGCGAGGCCAGCGCCGCGTTCTGGGAGGGCTACCGCGGCGCGCGCGGGGAACAAGATGGGGGTTTGATGGTGTTCCCTCGTCAGCGCACGAAACGCCTATGGTATGATGTGTTTCTGGCGCTCGTGGTGCTGCGCGAGCGCCGTGGTGTAGAAGACGAAAAGACAAGATGGGCGAAGGAAAATCTGTCGAGGTGTGCGGAGGCGCTGAAGGAAGCGCCGTGCTACTGAGCGCCTTCGATATCTTCAATGCAAGCACACGGCGGTTTCGAAAGGGAAAGAATGAATCATTTCCTAAAAGACATGCGGCTAGAGTTACATTTGTATATTATTTCGACGTTTTTTCTTCCTTGCAAGCCCGAGCTCTCGAGAAGAATTGTAGAACCTATCAATAGATCATTTCCAAAGGATTCTCCACTGCCCTTTGCGACAGTAATGTGAAGCAGTTATACATATAGGTGCAAGCAGCGAACTCGATCTACCATTTCGTTTCCACCACCCCGGAAGCCTCGAGCAAAGGGAGCATCTTGCGGAATAACCTGTCGCAGTGGTGGCCCCGATTACACTTCAGTGCAACGGTTCGCAGGTGGGGAAACCGAGGCGAGCACAGAAACATGTCGAGCGGATTCCACTGCATCATGGGCTGATACTGCTGCGAAAATAAGCTGAGCGAAATCCGCTCGAGTGAGGGAGCAGCGAGCCTCGTTATCAGGCAGGTCATCTGGTTGGGGTCGAAAGGCTTGTATCGGAGTGATCACGAATGACGAGGGTTTGGAGATTTGGATGCAGCGCCAGGTCGAAAACGTTTGCACTAGGCGCTACATAATCGTGTCACTACAGATGCAGTGGAAGGCGTACACACCCACCCCAGTAGTTTCCCGGAGTGAATGTCACCTCGATATCGAGATGACGGAGGGCGCCGCCGAGCTCCTGCAGGGCGGCGCGCACGGTCGGCCCCTGACGGAGTTTCACGAGAGCCAAATGAACCGAGCTCAGATTGGGAAGATGTCCAGTGACATGCATCCACGCTAGAATTGGCCCATTGGTATCCATGGTCAAGACCACGCTGCGCAGTTTCGGGGGTGGGATCACGCCGGCTGGAGCAGCCTCGACCCTCCAAGTTGACGTATCGCGCAACTGCAGCTCCTCCAAGGCGGGAAACATGCACAGCGTTCGAATGAGAGGCACGGCGAACGATTTTGTCCCAAAGCCACAGAGAAGGACGAATCGTGTGGTGTGCGGGAAGGCAGCGAAGAAACCTCGGAGCAGGTAGTCGTCTACGTTCGATGCGTCGAGGACTATATTTAAAATCACTTGGAGGACGCGCACATTCGTGAGGCGACGCAAGTCCTCTGCAACTTCGTTGAAGTAACGGTCCTCGGAGCTACTAGAGTATCTGTATGCCTGGATACTGCGGACATGCGGAATGAAGGTGCAATTTGGGGAGCGGAGAAGATCGCGGAAGGCAAGCAAGTGTCGTGCAGAGAGGTGGCACATCTTGAAAAGGTGCGATCTAGTGCGTGCAACCATAGTGGAGGACGCCAGGGAGCAAGCCTTGAGAGAACGGAAATCTCCTGCAAGATTATCCAAGATCTCATCTAGGAGTTCTTGGGGGACGCTGAAAGGCATGGAAGTACGAGGCAGGACTCCGAGAGAATAAGGATGCATATGTCGTCCGCGAGTTTTTGCGGTAGTGGCTGAAACTGAAGGACGCCGCAGTCGAGCGCAGTCAGTGTACTGCCACCTCCTTGCCTTGTTCAAGTTCACGATCATCGACGGCCCACCATGGCTCGCTCTTGGCTGCTGTCTGTCCGGCTCCTCTCGTTCCCTTAGTAGACTTGGCCAAGACGTGATGCGAGCTCAGCCGAGGCGAGTCTGCGAGCCGGGTTGAGTGGGAGGCATGAGAGACGCGATCATATCCTGGTGCTGTGTAGATAAGATAGCGAGCGATCTCATCTACACAGCCACACGTCGACGCTCTCCAGACGGCATCCTCGACTCTCAGGCCTCTCTCTCTCTCATCACCGCGTCGTCCCGAGAGACCACCTACCTTGCCGGCTATCCTTCGACGCAAAAGTTAGCAGAGCCGGGCGGCACACTCGGCGCCTATCAAGTTATCGACATAGAGCGCTCATCGACCGTCAAAACTAACACCTGGTTCGAGTCTACAGCAGAACAGCCTTGAGCAATGATTTTTCGCTTATCTCTTTCTTCTTCTCTGCCACCACCGCAAACTCGAGCAATATGTCCAGCGCAACAATGGAGGACTTAGTTGTCCTCCAAGCGGCGCCGCCAGAGAATGAGACCGCTCCCTTCAACTCGGCTCTCATAATGGAGGAGGGCCGCATAAGAGACATTCCTTCCTCGGGAAATCTGGCAGCTGATCCAACTATCGTGTCTCTTTCTCGTCGAATTGCCGAGCTCGAGCTCGAGCTCGCAACCATCCATTCAGATTCAGCTCAACTCGGGAGCAAGATCACGCCTTGGAGGCTGCTCAACACCTGCGTCGTACTGGGGCTCGGTATATACAAAGCTACAGCAGGGTACCGTGGCCAAGACACGGCACTTACTACCACAGACTGGGTTGTCGGTATTCTGTGGGCCTTGATGTGCGTGCGCTGTTCACAATGAAACTCCGAGTGAACTGTTACCAGAGCGTATTGGCTGTCTTTCTTTGAGGACGCTGAACTGGGGCCAGAAGGTCGTTGGTTCTTCACTCACGATGTGTCTGGAATCTTCCGGAAAGTCTTGCTCGTTCTCATTTCCCTCTCCGCTTTGGGCCTCTTGGGGTGGGCATTGAATGGTAAGTACGTTGCTGTTTATCCTTGATCACCTTTCCGATAATCTTTATTTTGCAGCACTTTCAAAACGCGGCGCAGAAGGCGGTAGTTCCAAATGGCGGCAGTTCTTTGCGGGGGGTGTAGCTGTGCTGTTGTACCTGGGGATCATGTTCATGGTCGGCCTCCTCATGTTTGGATGCCAATGGCCTAAGGGGCGGAGGTCATCCCGGCGTCACCGGTGGGGCGGGAGATGACGATCCCGCAGGGAAAGTGCTCGCCGTACTCGACCTTTTGTTCAGTGTATCTGCAATGGCGTGTTGCGCTCAATCTCGATCTTGACTTGATTTGTGGACTTGGAACGCTACAAAACAGCTGCGGAATGAATGAACCACAGTGTACCATTCGCGGGCCATCATTGATTTATAGTACAATCGGAGTTGCATAAGCGCTAGGACTAGTTCACTCGAGAAGACGCCGTGGCGAATGTTCATGTCTTTGCGAGGACTGGGAGTCATGGACGAAGCAGCATTTGGTTATGGACTGCGGCAATATGTTCGTAATAACAATAATCCACGGCAGAGAGACGGTCGAGGGACCGAATATTTATGTTTTGCGAATACACGAAGAATGAAATTTCCTGGATAGAACGCAACCGCGTATTGTAGATTCCCGGGAATCCGATATAACTCGAGGAATACTTCGATTTTCTCGGTACTGACCGACGTTATGTGTAGCAGAATGAATCCATCCAAAGAGAGGATTCGAAAAAGCTAGTTCAGCTCTCCAGACTATACGTGTTCTTTTCCAACTAGCACGCGTGTTAAGTCGAGAATTCATCTCCAACAAAACCACATTGCGTACCTCGACTTCAAGCTCGCGCCGAATGCGGTACTCCTCATCAGCCTTGATGACGAGGTGGTAGTCGTCCAGGTCCTCAATTATGAAGTTCTCCCTCTCGTTCATCGCAATAAGGATCTCTTTCACGGCCGGGTCACTGTCAAGTTCGAGTTCGAGTCAAGTGCGTTGCGCCATAGGGGTAGCAAACCATGTGAGGAGAACGCCTGTGGAGATGCAGATGAAAGTCTCAGGGAAAACCAGGGATGCGTACACTTAATCGCCCGCATGGGGGGCAAATGAAGTCGTCGTGGTCGTGAGCAAAGGCGAAGATTCCAAATGCGGACGCGATCAAAACACGTCCAATCAACCACTCGAGACTTTATTGTTAATTTACAGTATGGTTTACAAAAACCCGTCCATCCCGTCGCTGAAATTCGTCCACTGATCAGGAGGTCGTGATTCTGGCAGGCTCCTTCAAAGTCTCTGCGGTCGGGGCCGCGTCTTTCGGTGCTGCCGCCGCCTTCGCTTTCTCCGCTTCTTTCTCCTTCTCCAGGGCCGCAGCTGCAGCCTTGGCCTTCTCCGCCTCCGCCTCTTTCTCTTTACGTTCTGTCCGTTCTTTCAGCTCCTTCTCCACCCATGCCTTGACATCCGCCACAGCTTCAAAGGGCCGGATCTTGTACGCCATCAGATATCCCTAGCGAATCGACGGTATTCAATCCTCACACATGCGAACTAGAATAAAAATCATACACACCTGCAAGCTTGCCATGGATATCTCCCTCTCAGGAATCGCCTCAGAAAATTGGGACGCGAGGTTGGCGATTTGCTTCAGTTTGAGCTTCGGCGCGCGCGACTGGTGCGAGACGCCATTGTACGTTGGCTTCTCGCCACCCTCCGAACCTTCCGCGCTGCTGGCGCTGAAGTTCGACTCCACTGGCGACGGGGGCGCCTTCTCATCAGCTTCCTCGCCCGCAACCGAATTATACCCCGAGTCCACCGAGCCCGTGTCGTCCTCGTCCTTCTCGTCGTCCGCGAGTATCGTGTCGGGGTTGTGTGCGGGGAGGTAAAACCGGCTGAAGAGCTGCTTCGCCTGGAACTTGCTCGCCAGTGTGAACTCGATGTGCAAATCCATCCGGCCTGGACGAATCAAGGCTGGGTCGAGCGCCGAGTACCTATTCGTCGTCGCGAAGAGGATCCGCCCCTCTTGTGCGCCCACACCGTCTAGTGCATTCAGAAGCCCGCTCAAACTCAGCCTGCGTAAAGTGTGAGTAACGAGAAGCAATGGCGTGGGGAAGTTCGAGAATCATACCTGCTTGTCGTAGGCGGCGGGGGAGCACCTGGCGGCGTCGGCTTGCCGGCGTTATTGTCTTGCGATTCAATGGCGGCCGTTGAGGTCTCGCGGTTGAGCCCGCTGGTGAACGCCGCGTCAATATCCTCCATGAGCGCAACACAGCGCGATGGTAGGCCGTTCACGAGCTCGCTCAGGGCCGAGTCGTCCAGTCCAATGCGCGACAGGGAGAGGATGTACACATCTAATCCAAGTTCCCCAGCGACAGCATGGATGAACGACGTTTTGCCAGAGCCCGGCGCTCCGTAGAGGAGGTACCCTCTTCGGTGGGGTATCCCACGTTCGGCGTACCATTCTTTGCTGAGCAAGAAATCTTTCGCGTCCTCAATGAGAATATCTTTCACACCAGGATCCAGAATAATGGAATTCATGGACCGCTTCTCCCGGCACGCACGATGGCACCAGTTATTGGACCTGATTCATGAAACTTTCGAGCCGAGGAAGGTGAAAGCAAAAGATTCAGACGTACGTATCGGAGACGTAGACACACATCTTGTGCTGCTGTGCAGCGAGGTAGTCCCGACGCGCCTCTTGCAATAAGGAGACCAAAATGGAGTGGTCGCGTGTCAAGATACTGGGTCACCCACATTAATTAATTTACAAGAAAAATAGCGCAAGGGCACTCACCTGACGTGTAGAGTCTGTTCCTTGGAACCATACCACCCCGTTTGACTCTGTATACGCGTTATTGTCATCCACCGCCTCTTGTACCTATTTTTGAGTCAGCGAGGATCCTCGGGAGATATGGAAATAGTTTGTACCAAAGGTTGTACGTTATCGAAGGGGAGGGTAGATAAGCCAATTTGCGGGACGACTTGAACGACTTGTACCGATCGTCGTCATCGTCCACCACGATCACCGTGTTTTGCGCCATGGTGTTTGTGCTGACTTGGACAGCGCGCGCCTTGCCTGAAATGAATGACACTTAGCAAAACAAATTTATGACGCAGCGCGACGATACATACTCCACGACGGTTGCTTTGATAGCCAGACCATCATCCATGCTGAAAGAGACTGCCGTGAGAGGAGGACCCACGATTACAATGGTGCTGGACTTACTGTAGCTCACGTCTTGCTCATCAAAGCTGGCTGTGATATAAAACGAGCTGATAATCTGGGCATACCCCCCGAAGAAAAATCGCCTGCACATCTCGATAAACCCTCCAACAACGACGAGCTTCATCCAGTCTCGAAGGGCCGAGAAAGACGAAAGTAGGGCAAACAGCGAAGGAAGATCGGTGGGAATGGTCAATGACGTCGCCGTCGCACTGGTAACAGAGGCCGCTGCTGTTGCGTTGGCAGAGAGATTTGCAGCACCATCCAGCTGGGTGCTGAGGCCCGAGAGAACCTGCTGCACAATGGGCAAAAACGCGGCCATAACCAAAGAGTCTTGGTGGCGGCGGTCAAGTGATAGAGACTTCTTTTGAGGAACCTTTGCTCTTTAAAGGCCCGCCCGCTGATCTTTCAGTACATGAGGCGTCTTGAGTCAAGGAAAGCTTTTTGTCCTCTTCGGGAAAGCATGTCGCGGTTCCATGGCGGGCTTCGTGGGCGCAGGGCTGTGCCTAGAGCTGTGGATTGGCGCTTGCAGGCGCTTATTGCAGCTAGCGCAGGCGTCTAAAGGAATGCTGGCGAGAACAATTCGCGTAGATGCTGTAGCCAATCAGGCGCGCCGGCGAAGTTGCGGTTCCGAGTGATCGGGACGCACGTTGGCCCAAAAAGGCAACTCGTGGCTGTGCAAGAGTTTCCACTCAGTATTCCATGTCGGAGTCCCAAATATCTTACATGGTCAAGCCCACACCACGCGACGATGTATCGCCGTCGGCAACTGATCCCTACACTAACACCACCAAGTTGTAACCAAGTTCCCTGAGCTACCTACAGAGTTTTCACGACAAGTCCATTCCGCCCTTCCGCCAATAGACGCCATCGTTGCTTATCGTATGCCTAATGTTCCGCAGATTCCGGAGTGAGAAAGTATTCCTGTCCTTTCAATAGACTTGGATCAAGCCAGGGGACATTCGCCATTGTACCATGGGGATTTCACTCACCATTGTACTGCCTCATGACAATAGAATCGAACATTCCAGACGTCTACGATTTCACACTTTCGTTGTGCGATACATGAGCTAAAATTTTTTCGCGCCCCAGAACCAGGATGTACCCTGTTATGTATTTTTGTCACTCACAAATCCCGGTCTGAACGCGACACTACCGGAATTGGGGGTCAGCCAAGTGTAGGGAGGTACACGGTGGACCCGTTGTTTTTCGTGCCACCAATTGGTACCCAGTCTTGCTAGCGGATGGAGAAGGTTTCTCGCGATTTTATGCTGCAAGGCCCTGTGTTCCAATTCTTGGAGTGGTATTTTGGCCGCCAATCACTCCTTCAATTGGACAATGGAGGATTTCGTGTTGGATACTTTCCCGGAATTCTTTACTTCGCAAGCTGGACAAAGGCTCTCGAACACAGGTATATTACGCGTAAATGGATAGATGTTGGTGCCTCGCTTTGAGTAATATCCTCAGCTCGCTCGAAGCATGTCCGTTGACTTCGTCAAGTCGTCGAACGCAGCATAGGTACAAAATTTCGGGCGATGTTCAACCGCCAAAATTGAACACTACCTTATCGGTCGGTACTGGCTATTCAACGACTTCGCTCCGTTCAGTGACCTTTCTTGCACTCGGGCGACTACTTAATCTAAAGGTACGCAAAAAAAAAAAAAAATTGTCGTCGTTAGCACGTCGATCTCGGGGGGCGCCGCAACTTGCTGTCCCACAGCTGCACATGTACATGGGGGCGCAGCAGCAGCGACCGCGTCGCAGTTAATGTACTTCCACAGCCATAATTCATCCCGTAGTTCTCCGTAATCGGTTCTCGTCAGCTTGACTGACTCGAGGATCCATTGCATAGGTGTGTACTTCAGTTACACATACACAATGTTTAGAACAGCTAGCTGTCTTCCTACCGAGACATACTCATGTCGAAAAGACGACATTACTTTTTTTGAAAAATCTTGAAGGTGGGTTTGAAACCGGAACAAGGAAAGCCGAAAGATATTCTTCGCTGTATATCTGCTCACGGAGGCTTGGGGCAAAGGTTTCACGGGGAGTCAGAGGTACTAAATGCGAAGAAATGCAACCGTGAGAAAAAGGTGGAAACTTCCGGAATTTTGGAAAAAATTCTATAAATTTGAAAGTTGTGAGCCTCACGCAAGTACAAAACGAATAGGCAGTTCTTGAACATTCGTCCTTTAGAGAAAACCACATAATCGTAGTTTTACGGCCAATAATCAATTGATGATTTAGCCCATCGCTTATCACCGTTTGTAGCGACGTCATCTCAAAAAAAAATAGTCCCGCTCCGCACACTCGAGGTTGCTCCGCCCATCGTCTCGTCATATTTCCATGAGTATTGGCCTTATCCCAGGCCTTAAATACCCCACTCTCATGCAGAATTCCACATACTTTATGCCCGCACCATGACTGTAACGATTCCTTTACTACTCTTTCTCGCACAAACGATCTTGGCTCACCCTACCGCGAGAACCATCGCTGTAACGAATTCGTCGAAAGCGGGGCTCGCTGGCGGTGGGGATGCCGATACAGATATGACTCAATTCACTACGACGGGCAAGGTGTCGTGGTATTATACCTGGGGCCTCGGGTCCGTCGACGACACCGACCTCGAGTTTGTTCCAATGCTTTGGGGAGAACAAGACGTGTCGGGGTGGACCGACGCTTCCAATGGAATAAACGCGACCATTGCGCAGCGCAAGCCAACCGCCGTCCTTGGCATGAACGAGTGAGTTGTCAATTCATGGTCAAAGACACCAAACTTACCGTTCTACAGACCACAAGAAACGGGCCAGTCGAATCTGACGCCGCAACAAGGGGCGGACATGTGGACGAGCTACATAGAGCCCCTCAAAGCCCAGGGCCTGCGTCTCGGCAGCCCTGCACCCTCCAGCGCACCGTCAGGGAAGACCTGGATCCAGGACTTCCTCACCGCATGTAATGGAGCATGCACCGTCGATTTTATTGCCCTCCGTGCGCACCGTCCACTTATCCCATGCTGCAAAACTTACCTACCTCACAGACTACTACGACGTCAACGCGACCGCTTTCGCCGAATACCTCACCGACTTCCACAACACTTTCCAGCGCCCTATTTGGGTCACCGAGTGGGCGTGCCAGAATTTCAACGGCGGGCCACAGTGCACCGCGCCAGAGGTTGCCGAGTTCCTGAACCAGACACAGGCGTTCATGGACGCGCAGGACTGGGTCGAGCGCTACGCGTGGTTCAGCGTGTTGCGCGATCTTCAGGGTGTCAACACGCTGGACGCGATGTTGACTAGCAGCGGCCAGATTACGGACCTGGGGAAGCAGTATATCGGCGCGGAGGCACCGATGACGAGTGGAGCCCCGGCTGGCGCGACAGGGACGGACGGGTTACCGGCTCTTCCAACGAGTGGTGGGATAATGAGGCGGGTGAGATGGTGGACGTCGTGGGGCGCGATACCAATTCTGCTCGTCGCATACTTGCTTTGAGCTGTGCCCGACGACCGACGATACCCAATGGACTCGATAGAGCAACGTCATGTATCCATAGTCAAATAGCGAATTTTTTTTCGTTTGTAAGTGCAGAGGAAAAGAGTCCCGGGCCTGGGCCCTCGCCTACTGAGAGCGTAACAGTGAACGGGCTCAAGATTTTGGTCTTCGAAGTCAGTGTCACTTATGAGTTGCGTCGCATCTACTGAAGTGATCAGACTCAGAGGACTCGTGTTGGCTCGAAGGCGAAAGAGTCTGAGAGCAGTGCTGAATCAAAGGCGGTAGAACTTCGCGATCACGTGACCAGATGCACTTCATATCAAAATCACTCTTCGCGTCTCGTTCTGGCGCACTTTCCGCGCGTCTGTGGACCTCATCAGACTTGAATTTACTGATCTGAATCATCTTAGTTGGACTCGCGTCTCCGCTTACATTTCACCGCGCCTCCACATCTCGCTCGCGCCGTCTAAACACCTCGAGGGTGCACATACATCACGCAGCTCTTCCGCGGAACAACGTGATTTGTTTTCCAGAGACCGCGCACGGTCTCGCAAAACGCAAATCCAATTCAATTCACAAACAAGAGAGTACAAGTTGTTGACTCGGAAATTGCCGCCCGACCTATAAAAGGTCAGCCGCTTTACGCTTGAGCTCATTCGCCTCTTTTCTTCTACTCCCATCATCTTTAGATCTTCTCTTATTCCCTCCTCTTTCTCGCCTTGTGCTGCTCTTGTTCTCGCCTCGCCTTGTGTTGTATCGTTCTCGCTCGTTGAGTCTCGCTTTGGGCTCGCCGTGTCGTGCTGGAGGAAGGTACGTCGTTGTGCATTAAGCATCTAGCCGACGCTGACCGACTTTTTGTGTGCTCGCCGTCCGCAGAATCGTGTTATTTATTCAAGACTTCGCCTTCACCATCGCCTCGACACTTCAAGACTACTCAACGCCTCAAGACTTCAATGCTCGACACTTCAACTTCAAGATGCCTCAAGCCTTCCAGTTCCAAGACACCTCAAGTATCAAGACACCCAACTTCAAGTCCTCAAACTTTCAAGCGCTTCAAGCCCTCAAACTTCTCAGGACGCCTCAAGACTCTCAAGACGCCTCAAGATATTCAAGACGCCTCAATCTCTGCTCAAGCCCTCAGATTTCAAGACGCATCAAGCCTTCAAGACTCCCATTACTTCAAGACTGTTCAAGCCCTCGATCCTCAAGCCGCCTCAAGTTCTCAATTCTCAAGACGCCCTCAAGACTCAAGACTGTTCAACCTCTCAATCCTAAGACCTCAAGCGCCCTCAACGTCTCAAGACTCCTCAACGCCTCAAGCCTTCAAGCCCTTCAAGACCCTAGACTCAGGTTCAAGTCCCTCAAGACGCGTCAAGTCCTCAATTCATCAAGCTTCAAGATGCCTCAAGGCGCTCAAGACCTCGAACATTCAAGTCATTTTCTCTCCCTCCGGTAAGTCCAAAAGGTGAGTCGTCTCCTTCCCGGGGATGGGTGCTAGCTTCGCTACATCCTCGTGCTCCCTTGCCGTGGGCCCCGGGCTCAGTACGCGCGCATTTGGCCTTACCCACCATTTGCGCGCGGAAGCCAAATGCACGTTGAAAATTTTGCTTGTTTCTTTTTCCTTTTTTATTTTCTGTTTCTTTTGGCTCGTCACCGTTTCTTGTGTATCGGTTATTGTATTTGGAATTTGGAATGAATACGTTTCTCCTTGGCGAATGATTTGGTTTGGACGTGGTAATGAAGAGCAAGCTCGTACTCGCAATCGTTGACTGTGCACGGCAATTCAAGACCTTTTCAGCGAAAATATTAAATTTGACAGAAAATTTCGAATATTTGCCAGTGAACCTCCGTTCAAGGTACAGAGAGCTAACATTTTCGTGCGGAATTTTGATCAGTCGAAATCTCGGGCCCCCAACTGTAACAATCCCGAAGCATCGAGCGAGGGCAGGGCTGCACGCACTTGCTCGAGCTCAGTTCCAAAATAAGGCATAAACATGGCACTCCGTAGGCACGGGAAACGCGCAGGGCACACCAACGCGTCGATTGTCATCCAATCAGAGGGTTGGTACAACGTTTGGTTGAGATCCAGCTGGAGCCGTTCGAGTTTCGGCGCGTTCAGCGTCGTTATTAGAGGAAGCGCTTGTTCAGGGCCGAAATATTCCGAGGAGCTGAATGAAGAGTCGAGGATGGCCAGTACTTTCAGTTCAGGATGCAGCGACAAGTCAAACAAGGTCAAGGGGTCGACTGCGCGGATTGATTGAGTTGGTGCGTGCAGGAAGCGGAATTGATACACACCGCTGGTATTTTGAAAATGCCAGTCCAGGCTAAACTCGAGGTAGTGGACGGCACGACCGAGTCGCTTCAGCACCGCTCGCACTATCTCTACCTGGTCGCTCTGTAGTTTATGTAGCTGCAGCGTGATCGGATCCACGTTGGGCAGATTTTCGCCTGCGTACAACCATGCGAGAATTGGGCCCGGCGACTGGCCTATGAGCCTCAGGCTGCGCAGCCCCTGCGGTGCCATCGCGCTGGAAGTGGGACAAGGGCTTATGCCATACATATCCCGGATGTACAGCTCTTGCAAAGCCGGGAAGCAAGATATCCAGTCGAATAGTGGTAAAAACTGGTCGTTTCTGATGCAGGCCGAAAGTTCGAGGCTTGTGACAGCCAGAAAGGCCGTAAAGACAGCGGGGAAGGCTGCGAAAAATTCTGGACAGAACGGGTCTACGACTTCCTCCTCGCGGTCAACGAAGATGTGTATTTCGAGCGCGCGGACGTTTTCGAGACAGCGCAGGTCCGAACTGAGTAGCATTTCGTTGAAGGAGTGGTCATGAGGCGCCCAGCTGCTGAACGGAATCGTTCGGATATGAGGGCGAAAAGTGCAATGAGGGGACTGGATAAGATTCAGGAAGCCGGGGATGTTGTCGGGCAACAGCCTTCTCGGGCATCTTTCGAAGACATGCGCTCTATTGTGGGGAACCCAAGAGCGGCACACTAGAGCACAGCTGCGCAGAGTGAACTCTGGCCACCATGCATCCTCAGCCACAAAATCAATAACCTGGTCCACGAGCTCTTGGGGAAGTAGGAAAGACATAGAACGGAGGAATGTTTGACAGATACCAAGGTCATATAATAAATACGCTCGCCGGAGACAAGTAAACACCGAGGAAGTGATCGCGAGTGAGTCGAGCACGCTGTGCGCAGAGTATTGAGAAGGGCCCGTGAGAGGATAAGTAATAGAATGAATCCGAACTCAGTGTGATGTATTGCCGCGCTGAAGGTCGTGGCACGGTTCGGCTTGATGGATATCAGCTCCAAGTCGTGCACCAATATAGACAAGACGATGCATAGCACAGATAAGGTCGCTGATGCGTATTGCAACTCTTGGGTGCGGCTGCACACCGTTCGTCCAAATGAAGTTTGCATCCAGTATATTATTTTCGTCTCTATTTTCGTAGCATCTAGAGCAGTCTGATGGAGAGTGACACGACCGCTGCAGCCGAAAAATTCATGGGTCTGTACATGTATTTTTAGCTGGTACCTTGAGCAGCGGGTTGTTGACGGTAACGATAGCTGCGACGAGGTTGTTCAGCAACCTCCTGTGTTCTGTGTAAATGACTCACTGGGCTATGCGGGCCAATTGCGTTACTCCGGAGAGACCGACGAAGAAGCTGACCTTGCAGACTATCAGCTTGGTCTCTGCAGACCAAAGAAATACATACCGACGCCAGACTATAGTTGACGGGGATAATGACGAACGAGTATCGTACCCAGATAAAACTTGTCGCAGCAAGCGCTGCAAGACGGTCAAAACCTTGCGACTTGAGAGCTAATGCAGATAGCACATACCAACGTTCTGAGAAACGCTGAGTTTATCGGCTGGCCGGGTCAAATCTTTGAGGCCAGCGCCAACCAGAACCCATTTCATCAGCGGTGCCCAAAAGAATACGGTTTTGGGGCCTAGATAAAATGTTTGAGACCATCCAAGTTATTTTGAAGCGCGAATTACCCGCCGGATGGTTCATCAAGCTGGTCATCTTCGCCGCAAAACCAGAAGTCGCTGGTCCAGACATGTTGAATCGAGGTAGAGTCAGAATATCGGATCAATAAGGGTCGGGTTGCATGCCAGTAGTGTATATTACCAAATTTCCGCGTTTGTAGGTGCGCTAGTACACCGGAAGCCCGTCGCCTGCTTAGACGGCCAAACCTGACAGCGAATAGACTCAAAATCGATGTTGTTTTTCACTTGTGATCGGTAGAGCTTCAGGTGTTGCCTCGGGAGCCTGTGCAGGCACGGGTTCGAGTCCAGTGTATTATCGCAAGAGCATATTCGTTGCATTTCTTCCAGTGCATTGGCAAGCCGAAGTTTCTTGTCGATCCAAAACTTTGAGAAGGATGGGAGGCAAAAGCTGCAGTCTTCCGGGCCGGCACTGCCACTGATTTTCACCGCTTTTTCTCACTCCGAGTCAACCGTCCTGGTTGCTCCTTGCCCGCTCCCGGCTCGTGCTTTGGTATCCTAGACATGGGTTACTCCGAATAGACCACAACTCAACGAAAAACCTCACCTGGTCTCCCGGCAAGCGCACGCTTATTGTACTGTGGTTCCCTTGCGGTCGTCACTATGATTTCGTGCAAGTTGTCTTGGATGGAAATTTCGACCATAAAGAGACCATAGCGTAGACGAAATTGGGGCGAAATGACGGCCGACCCGCGTCGTCCGATTTAGCCAGATCCACAACACTAGACACCCTGAATTAAATCGTTTGGAAACCCTCATTTCCCCGGGCCACATACCGTCCAGCTCGCCTTTACCGACATCTGCGCCTGCCACCAGTCCTTTTTCAAGGTTCTGTGCCTGGTTCTGATCATCTTGTCTTCCATGAGCCGAGACACTGGCGGTTATCTCTCCTGATTTGCTACTAGTGCGCGAAGGTTGCGCAGGCCGATCTTTGCCTTGATACATTACTCTGAGCTGTTGTTTGTGTGCGGTACCGCAGCGGCTCCGCGCTTCAGTGCCAGCCTTCGCCATCTCCAAACGGTAGCAATACCGTGTCCGACCTCTTGAGTACTCAATCCAAATCTCAACATATTATTGGCGGGCGAGTTCCTCACCTCTGGCTCCGTTTTTACTGCGCTCGAGTCTTCATCGTTGTGATACTAGGGATCGCGCTGGGAGTTGGATACTCTGGTTGAACTACTGCACCATTTCCGCAGTCGAATGTCTTTCCGTTACTCTGGCTCTCGGCCGAGCGCATACATATTTCGGAACCGACCCGATGCCTACCAGCGAAGGGTGTTTAATTCACGGTACTGCAATAGCCGGCGCAGTCCTTTAATAGGAGCTGGCTACTCTTGCAGCTATCCGAATAGGCTTCATTTTAATAGCTGGCCGTATACACCGTAACGCCGACTTGTCTGTTTTCCTTGAACGTGGCGCTCCTTTCAGTAAATTGCCAATAAATTGCCCCGTCCGCGGCCGTTTTACGAAGTGGTTAGCTAATGGTTTCGCTCCATTTCGCGTCTCTTGTTTTCTCGTAAGCTTGGGTACAGGTGCCCATCTCTCTGTTTTAACACGGAGGACCTCGGAAGAACACTTTTATGGTAATGTTTGTCCATAATTACACTGCAGGCTATAGGCACTGATGCATAGAACTCTTCGTCTCCAAGTCTGGGGAACTATAAAGTCTAAGTCTGCCACTATGCCTCTCCCCGACCCGGCCCCAATTTCGTACGTTTTCTGGACCGATCCATAATCAAGTCTCATCGCATCATTTCACTTTCCCCCCCTACCGTCTTCTCGCGATCTTCTTGCCGGATGCCTAGCCCAGTCTCGCCAATTATTCGGCCGGTGGTCCTGAGTCGCATCGGCCAGCGTGCGTCGTCCGACTTTTCGTCTGGTAGTCTTCTGACTCACCTCGTCATTCCCCAGTCACCAAGCTGGTTTCCCCGATAAAAGACCAGAACTTGAGTATATTAGAAAGGTCGAAGCAACTAGCGGCATGGACCGCTGTAGATCATCATGTTAAACCAGAGCACAGGGTATGTATCGTTGTACCTTGCTATTCCAACCTAACAGTAACATTCAAGGTGATCGGTATTGGATCTGGTATTTATTGGTGCTCGTCAGGTGTGCATGATGTTCACCGTGGACGGTGTAGGATCCACGGTCCCGTATGTTGTCGAGCGTATAGTTCAGCTCGGGGCTGAAGCGAACCAAGAACGAGTCTTCATACCCACTGGTACGGCTCGTTACTATGCGGGTTGGGCGTTGCCCTGATTCTTGCAAAGGCTTCCAGTCCAAAGAACTCATTGTTTCTTCCGGCCTGAGTCTCGGCGACGTAGACCAGTTCCCCACCATCGACGTCACCTTAGACGGCGCAGACGAGTGAGTCATAATTTATATTATCATATTCGAATATTCATTGCCGCCCCACAAGGGTAGATCATGAGCTGAACTGCATCAAAGGTGGAGGTGCTTGCCATCTCCGCGAGAAAGTGCTCGCCGAAGCTGCAAACACGTACGTTTTTACTTCCGGCGCGAAATGTCCGGTTCACAGGCGGCGTCCGGCAGATTCATCCTAGTCGCAGACTATCGGAAAAACGTTCAGTACCTGGGAACTAACGTGCGTTCCTCTGTTGATATCCTTCCTGGACCGCCCTAAATTTTCCAATACTACTATAGTACACGCCCGGAGTACCGATAGAGGTCGTACCGTTCGCCTATGCGAAAGTACTTCAAAATCTGCACCATACTCTCAATTCCCCCAAAGCATCATTACGGATGGCTGTAAAGAAAGGTCGGTTCCACATCCCCCTCCGGTTTGTTCGGTCGCCACTCAACCCCGTGTCCTCCAGCCGGCCCAGTTGTTTCTGACAACGGCAACTTCATTATCGATGCTCCGTTTGATCTGGAGAGGATGAAAACGCCGTACATCGTTAGTGAAGCGATTTCGGACGTTTATTTCCTAACCCCGTCCCCGCAGATTATGGCCCAGATCAAGATGCTTACAGGTGTGGTGGAAGTAGGGGTGTTCTGTAATATGGCCAAGGCTGCGTACTTTGGCAACGAAGTACTTTATTCTGCTTCAAATACGGGGTTATGCTGATTTTGTCTCAGGATGGTAGTGTAACAATCAAGTGGAACGACGGCCGTGTGGAACAGGTAGCAGCCTCGCAATAGATGCCTCCTGGGGATTAGAAGGGAACGGGCAGATGTCTGCTTTAGATGCTTGTATACTTACTGTAAACAAATGGAATATCCATCCACCTCATCTCCGATGCGCGGCCGTGGCCAGCTCAAGTTGCGAGTAGCGTCCGTAATACATATAAGGACAAGCATGATGAGATCGATTTCAAATTTAAATTTTTGACCGAGTCATCCACTGAAAAGTCCTTTCCTCCTTCTCTATACCATGGCGGACGCGGACATCCTCAAGGTGTCTATCCTAGGCCGTGAATCCATACACTGTGGCTTTCACCTGGTTCCCTACATCGCCAAGACCGTTATTACAACCCTTCCTTCTTCGACCTACGTCCTGGTCACCGACTCGAATATCGCAAAATACCACCTTTCCACATTTGAGGCCGAGTTTACCTCTGTGCTTGCGGCTGGCCAGCAGAATGGGACCACCACAAAACCCAGATTCTTCAGCTTCGTTATTCCACCGGGGGAGACTTCCAAAAGCAGAGAGGGAAAGGCGAGCATCGAGGACTTCCTCCTGCTCAATCGATGCACCCGGGACACCGTTATACTAGCTCTAGGCGGGGGCGTTATTGGGGATCTGGTTGGTTTTGTCGCTGCCACCTTGTACGTGCAAACGTTTCAAGCGCAATTATTCTGTAATTAAAATTATATTGCAGCATGCGGGGTGTGCAATTCGTACAAATTCCAACCACCCTCTTGGCTATGGTCGATTCCAGTGTTGGAGGGAAGACCGCTATCGACACCCCACATGGCAAGAATCTCATCGGGGCGTTCTGGCAGCCCCAGTACATCTTTATTGATGCCGCCTTCCTCGAAACCCTTCCGGCCCGAGAATTCTCCAATGGAATGGCCGAAGTCGTGAAGGTTCGTTCATTTTCCCTTCCAAATCGATTTTAGTTACCTTTCATTTTAGACTGCCGCGATTTGGAATGAAGACGAGTTCGCCGCCCTCGAATCCCGGGCCGCCGAAATATTTGCGGCAATACAGTCCCCCTCTCTCAACCACTCCGGTCGGACGAAACAAACGCGCTCCGTTGCGCAGGACCTCCTTCTGTCTGTCATCGTGGGCTCTATTTCCGTCAAGGCCCACATCGTTACCATAGACGAGCGCGAGACGGGTCTCCGAAATCTCGTTAACTTCGGGCACAGCATCGGGCATGCAATCGAGGCGGTGTTGACCCCCACTATCCTTCACGGCGAATGCGTCAGTGTAGGAATGATCCTGGAGGCCGAAATCTCGCGCCAGATGGGAATTCTATCCCAAGTTGGTGTTGGGCGCCTCACACGATGCCTGAAGGCCTACAATCTTCCTATCTCGTTGGCCGACCCTAGAATTGCCAATGTTCCAGCATCGAAGCAGCTTACTGTCGAGCGACTTCTAGACATCATGCGTATAGACAAAAAGAACAGCGGGGATGCGAAGAAGATCGTACTTCTCTCCAAAATTGGAGCGACGTATGAACCGAAGGCCACGGTCGTTCACGACAAAATCATCTCCAAGACGTTGTCGGATGCGGCGAAGGTTGTCGCGGGTATACCGGCGTACCACCCGGTCAAGATGGCCACCCCGGGCTCTAAGAGCATTTCTAACCGTGCACTGGTCCTTGCGGCTCTTGCCAAAGGAACCTGTAGGCTCAAAAATCTCCTGCACTCCGATGACACCGCAGTCATGATGGCGGCTCTAATCGAGCTAAAGGTATGTTACCGTAGATGCCGTGTCCTCGCAAGGTGACAAACACTGCTCTGAAGGGCGCCAGCTTCGCTTGGGAGGATGGAGGGGACACGCTCGTCGTTCAAGGCGGTGGTGGGGCGCTCTCTGTTCCGGCGAAAGGCAGGGAGATCTACCTCGGGAACGCGGGCACCGCCGCGCGCTTCCTCACGACCGTCTGTACTCTGGTGCAGAGTGCTGGTGCGACCGATGAAACGACTGTCATTACCGGGAACGCACGCATGAAGCAGCGCCCAATTGGTCCCCTAGTCGACGCTCTCCGGGCTAACGGTAGCAAGATCGAATACCTTGAATCTACAGGGTGCCTCCCTCTTTCTATTGCACCCCAAGGGCTCAAGGGCGCCACCATACGTCTCGCCGCGAGTGTGTCGAGCCAATACGTCTCCTCTGTTTTGCTCTGTGCGCCATATGCGAAAGAGCCAATCACCCTCGAGCTCACTGGGGGCCAGGTCATCTCGCAGCCGTACATCGACATGACCATCGCCATGATGCGCACTTTCGGCATCAATGTCACCCGTCGGGTCGACCAAGCCACTGGCAAGGCGCTGGATATTTACGACATTCCCACTGGCGCGTACGTCAACCCACCGGAATACAGCATCGAATCGGACGCAAGCAGCGCGACATACCCGCTCGCTATTGCCGCTATTACGGGGACGACGTGCACCATCGAGAGCATTGGGTCGAGTTCGCTGCAGGGCGATGCGCGGTTTGCCAAGGAGGTGCTGGAGCCAATGGGGTGTACAGTGGTACAAACGGCGACGGAAACGACGGTGACGGGTCCGCCACAGGGCCAGCTGAAGGCGCTCGAGGAGATTGACATGGAGGTTATGACCGACGCGTTTTTGACTGCAAGCGTCTTGGCCGCTGTCGCCAACGGCAAGACCAGGATTCTCGGTATTGCCAACCAGAGGGTCAAAGAATGCAATAGGATCCGAGCGATGATGGACCAGCTTGGTAGTTTCTCTTCTTCTCCGCATTGGCATTGGCACTGTTCTGATTGGTATTCCATAGCAAAATTCGGCGTCGAAACTATAGAGCTCGACGACGGTCTTGAAGTTATCGGGAAGCCCATCTCACGGCACACTAGAGGCGTCAGCGTCCACTGCTACGACGATCATCGTGTTGCGATGGCTTTCAGTGTTTTGGGCACCGTCATTGACCGCACCATTCTAGAAGAGAAGAGGTGCGTCGAGAAGACATGGCCGAACTGGTGGGACGACTTGGAAAATAAGGTTCGTCTTCACCTCACGACGACCCTCATTCTGTTGACTCAAATTCATTCGGTAGATCGGGATCAATGTTCAGGGAATCAGCCTCGAGAGCGTTCACTCAGTCGGCTCCGCCAGCGGGACAGTATCTCAGGATGCTTCAGCCTCTATCGTTCTTATTGGGATGCGTGGTTCTGGGAAGACTTTCACCGGGCACCTCGCTGCCAGCACTCTGTCATGGCCGTGTATCGACGCCGACGTAGTTTTCGAAGAAAAGCACAAGATCGGTGTTCGCGAGTTCGTCCATGAACATGGATGGCCGGCTTTCCGCGCCGCGGAGACGACTATTCTCGAGGAGCTCTTGACCAAACACGACAAAAATCATGTCATCAGTCTCGGTGGCGGGATCGTCGAGACACCCGCCGCTCGCGAACTGCTCAAGAACTACCATCTGAAGAAGGGGCCTGTGGTTCATATAATGCGACCCTTGGATGAGATCGTGGCATACCTCGGCGCTGAAGTGAGCCGACCTGCGTACGGCGAACCCATTACCGACGTATTCCAACGACGTGCTCCCTGGTTCAAGGACTGCGCGAGCCACGAATTTGTCAATCACGTTAACCTCGAGGCGTCACTGGCAAACAAGAAGGGCACGCGCCAGGAGGTGATACGGTTTTTCAAGCATATAACCGGCCAGCAGCCTAATCTCGCGTCAAATCTGGCGCCCGGGAAGCGGTCGTATTTCCTGGCGCTTACTTTCCCCGACATCACTCCCGCGCTCAGCCACATCGACAACCTTTCGCAGGGCGTTGATGCACTGGAGTTGCGCGTGGATTTGCTGAGTGACTCGACGACGTTCGGCAGCTCCATTCCCTTCCGTGCCCTATGTCAAGGACCAGATCGCGGCCCTTCGTCGCTCGACGTCACTTCCCCTCATCTTCACCGTCCGAACCGTGTCGCAGGGCGGTGCGTTCCCAGACAACGCGCAAAAGGAGGCGTTTGAGCTGCTGAAGCTCGGCCTCGCGTTGGGGATCGAATATCTCGATGTCGAAATCTCGTTACCAGAGCCTATGATTCGGGAGCTCATCTCGCGCAAGGGACATTCCAAGATCATCGCCTCTTGGCATGACTGGAGCGGGAATATGAAGTGGGATGGGCCAGTCGTGAAGGAGAAGTACGCTATCGCGGACACCGTAGGGGACATCATAAAGATTGTCGGTAAGGCAGACGCGCTGCGAGACAACTTCGCCCTCTACAACTTCGTCTCGGAAGCAAACAGCAAACCCAAAGCCAAACCTATTATCGCGATCAACATGGGTTTGGAGGGCCAGATGTCTCGCATTCTCAACCCCACCTTCAGCCCCGTTTCTCACCCCCTTCTCCCAGTGAAAGCGGCACCTGGACAACTTTCGTTTGCGGAAATCCAAAAGGCTTTGCATCTTATTGGGCAACTTCCTTCACAACGTTTCGTGTTATTCGGCAACCCGATCGCCTACTCGATGTCCCCGACGCTGCACAATAAGGGTTTTGAAGTCCTCGGTCTGCCGCACTTCTACGAACTACAAGAGACTACGGAGGTTGGTCAAGAGATCAAAGCGACCATCACAGCCCCAGACTTTGGTGGCGCTTCGGTCACGATCCCCTTCAAACTGGACGTTATCCCGCTACTCGACAAGCTGTCCCCCGCTGCTGAGGCGATTGGCGCGGTCAACACTATCATCCCTGTGCGAACCAATGGAACGAATTGCATTTTGTACGGCGACAACACAGACTGGCTCGGCATCCGCGCCTGCATTCAGTCCCGCGTGGAGGCTGGATCAATCCACGCGGCACTGGTGATTGGAGCAGGCGGCACCGCGCGCGCGGCCATTTACGCGCTGCAGGCGCTCGGCGCGGAGAAGATCTACCTGTTCAATCGCACCCGCAGCAGCGCGCAGAAGCTTGCAGATGCGTTCCCCGCGCGCGTGTCGAGCTCCTCGACAGCCTGAATGAGTGGCCCAGCGGGATCATGCCCCCCGAACGTCGTCGTTTCGACCATCCCGGCAAGCGCAACCGCGACGTCGGAGTCGCCGGACGCGTTGGCACTTTCGCCGAATCTCTTCCTGTATAGAGACGGGCCGGCGGTGGTACTTGATATGGCGTACAAGCCTGCGGTTACGCCACTACTGGCGCTAGCGAAGAACGCCGGGGGGAACTGGGAATCTGTGCGCGGGTTGGATGTGCTTTTGGAGCAGGGGTACGTGCAGTTTGAGCTGTGGACTGGACGGGCGTGCCCGAAGCGCGTCGTGGCGGAACGTGTGCGGGCTAGGTACGCGGAAACGGTGATATAGATTTAGTGTACATCCATTGCTAGAGTACACGAGAAGCTGTAGAGTTTACGGTAAAAAGAACTGTAGAAATAATAGAAACAAATTGATCCGGACTTCACCTCGGTCCACCATGTCCTCGCGTCCGCCGCCTTTCGTTGTTCACGATCCAAAGCACGTCGACCCCGAGGCAGAGCAGCCACGCCGTGCAGCCCTCCACACTGTTCCCGACCTCCGTTTTGAATACGGCTTTTTACGAAGCATTCGCCCGTACTTCCGGCTTCACCGCATCGATTCCAAAGGGAAAGGAAAGGAAAAGGCCAGGGAAGAGACAGGCACAGAGAATGCCATGTCGGCGCCGGTCGATATGCTCGAGATTCAGTGGCTGGACGTTGTGTGGGTGACGACGCGGGACCAGGTTCTCAGTCCGTTGCTCCAAGGGACGTTATGGTGCGTGTTTCTGCTACGCGCTTCAACCTGCTGCTCAGTGTTCTACAGGGCAATCGCGGGGTATTTCTTGACCCCCGTATTTGGGCAGGCGCGCGCATTCCTTCCGTCGCCGCCCGAGGGAGGGATAGCAAAGTGGCTTCGCAGCTGGGCCCATTCCGTCGCAACACCCGCACCAAACTCGTACAAGCGGCCATAAATTACAACTGTACAATATACACTCAATCCACTAAATCCTACCCGACGAGTTTGACTTCGTTCCACTCGTTCACCCACATGTACCGCGAGAACATGACATAGAGCCACCGGAACCACACCATCTGGCTCGTATGCGCACGCATTGCCTGCACCGCGGTCCATTGTTCCTTGATCCCCGAAACGAATACAGGCATCACATCCGGCGGGGATGTCGTCTTTGGTGCTGGAGTAACGGATATATTCAGCAGCGCGAGTAGGCGCACCAGTCGAGCCTCGAGGAAATGCAAGAGGCTGCTCGCGTATAGGTCGAATTTAGCGAGGGACGGGGCTAGTATGCCCCCGTATTTCGGGACCACCGGGGTGGATATCAGCGTGAAGAGGCGGACTTCTTTGAGAGTTGACATCAGCTGTTTGACGCCTGCTGGGAGGGACTTGTGGTTGGGGTGTCCTGAAATGCCTTGGTGGTCGAAGGTCAGGATCTGCGGGCAGTGAGCTCCCCGGATGACGGTAAAGTGAGGGAGATTTACGGTGTTTATGCGGTTCTCGAGGACATAAGGCTTGAGGACGCTCGCGATAACCTGCGCGTCCCAGTACACCGTGAAATTGTCTTGCAAATCACTACATTACCATGAGAGACTGTTAGAGAACAGTGCGTGCGGTACCCACGGGTGGTCGACTATTAATCGCTTATCCGTATCGACGCCTAGCAGATCGAGGCTGCTTTCGAGCTCAAATTTGCGTATTGGTCCAAGCCCGTCTGCGTTGCCCACAGACATGCACAGTGAATACAAAGAGGAGGTGGATGCGCGGTCTCGACTAGAGACCGAGGGTCGCTGCAATGCAGCCAGGGCCAGAATTGTGGGTGCAAAGAACATGCATTCATCGTCTGGGTGTGCGGTGAGCAGGAGAATATTTCCTGCAAATCCAGAAGACGCGGCGGGATCCATCTGCTTCGCTATGATGTTGTCCGACTGTGCGGGCGCGTGCAGATAGGCAACGAGAAGAGCAAAGACCAGAACATGGACGGCGTTGAGAGACTTGAACATTGTTCAAGTTTGTTTGGCTTGATCCACGAACTGAAAATAAATGCACCGCCACAAATTGCCTTTCTGAGCCGGCGGAGGTTAACACGATCCGTGACGGGTCACAACCACCTCCTCTTGACCAGGTATGACTCCGCTGATGGACGAACATGGAAAGCGCCAGCCCACTATCCTTGATTTTTTTTTGCCCGGATATGCCATCTTTCGCGAGAATGTTTGACCGTAAGTTGTCCAACCAGCTTCATTCAAATTCAAGCGCTCTTAACACTTGTTCTTGCGCAGACCCTTCGTTAGAAGTCCTGAGAGACGATGTTCGAAAAGCTCTAGAACATTTACCAGTTACGGATTTCTCCCTTTCGTACAAAATAGGTGCAAACCATGAATTTATACTGAAAACTGGTATTTGGGTTCCCTCGAATTTCTGACAATTCTGATGCGCTTCTAGACGGGCAGTTCAGGGCATTTGAAATCAAGTCAAGGACCGCATCCCGCATTTCCATTTATATTGTGAGCACAATCTCTGTTCCAGTCTGACCGGACTTAGTCGTGATAGCGTTTAACCAACGCAGCGGGGGCGCCCGCTGCAGGCCATCAACGCCCCAACTCCCAATCGTGTATGCCTGGAGCTCTCGTGGTCTATGGCCTTCCCTGACTGTCTTCAATAGCGCTGGTGGTGCGAACTCGACTTCTCGAGTACCTCTATGAGACGGGCCTGAACCTGCATTATTTTTTAGTAAATCGATCTCATCAATGTCATCAATGTATCCTTGCCAAGAAGCTGATCAGCCCTATAGATAAAAGGAACGCCAGGTTCAGGAAAATTAACGCTCTGTAACCAATTGTTCGACTATATCCGTATCAGAGACCCCGATGCTCGTGTTACGATGCTGGATGTCTGGCGCGACGGCGAGACCTTGGAAGATCGAATGGAGGCATCTTACATTCGAGGCTCTCGAGAAGTTAATATGTTCGAACACCAACCGGTTCCTCACTAGCTTTTATTTGGGGAAGCCCAAACGATCACTAGAGATCCTACTTTCTGGTCAGAATTTGTCAAAAGCGCTCCGGGCAAAAACTTTATTCTCATCTTCTTCGCCTCTTTCTGGAGCACTCCCCGTCAGGCTGTTGACGTCCTTGGGACACCAAACATGTTCCGCCTGCACGAGCGGATGGGGCTGCATCCCACGGAACACGGCCTGGGTGACTCTCCGCATATCCCTGGCCTTTTCTTCCTCGAAGCAGAGTACGACGAGTTGGTGATGCGTCAGCAAGAATACAATGAACTTCCCGTCCTCGCGCAAGACCTCAAGCGTTGGGTCTTTAACGTATCGGCCGGGCACGTAGGCGTCATGCGAAGCATCTTCGATGCAATAAAGGATAAAGCGGTCTGTTTTGTCTTATTTCATTATACATTTCGACACATTTAACACGAATTCAGAAAGGACTTCGTCTTCCGCAAATCGGCTTGAGCGCTTTCATGGCGAGCTTTAGTGATCCTAACAAAGCGATCGAGGTGTGTTCCCGGGGTCGAGCTTTCGCTCGGGGACTGCCTGGGTACCGTGACCTGAACAGGGGGGGACATATCTCTGCCGCTCTGGAGTTCTGTCTGGACCTTGTTGGGGCCACCATCCCTCTGGAGCTGGACCCGAAAGCTATTCCCCACCATGCCATGGAGGCTTATAAGCTCGGGTGGATCACGATGGACGAGAAACGGTTAACACAAGGGATTTTCATATCTGTGAACTTCCCGTCCTCCTTCCACCATTGTCGCATCTGGTCCCTCCTTTGTGGACGAGAGCCCTTGCACTCCCAGGTCAAGGCCATGGCTGAGGAACTTTTAGTCCAAGTAATCCCTCATCCGCAACTCGCTTCGGCTCCAAATGCGTCGCCGCGGATGTGTTGAAGAGGATTTTTCAGACAAGCAGCCACCACACCCCTCCTGCTAGTCTGGGTCGCGCGCAATGGCGCTGGGTTTTTTGCCGTCTTTCGAAAATGACGGCGGCCTCGCATGCGCGGAAACCCTGAACCCCTTAGGCCTTATGTTTCGTACTGAGCCGTGTGTATAATATAAAGTACATGAGAGTATAATAATGTGATGTATATACGTAACTATCAGTTAAAGTCTAGACTGTCTTCGTATGCACGCATCCCGTTATCGATGTACCACTTTGGTTCTGGCGCTGTCCAACCAAGGTCAGCAGATACTTCTGCCACCAGGTTCGCAAGCCGCGGTAGCCATCGCGGAGCCTTGGGCTCACGCGGCACGTAGGAGGTGTATATGCAGAAAATAAAGTGAATATCAGGGTTACGGTCGACGAGAAGCCGGCGAATCTGGATTTCAATATCGCTCTCGATTTCAAACTCGACATACTCGCAGATGGCGTCAACTGTCTTCCACTTCTTTGGATCCCTCCACTCGACGTGATCAATCTTGCATTGCATGGCTTTGAGCATTTCAACGGAGGTGGCTAAAGTGCCGTCAAAAGGCCAGGCGAATCCATAGAGGAACAAAGGGATTCGTGATTTATCGAGCATGGCACACGCAAAGTACTCCTCCGGGAGGGTTTGGAAAGGCTGGTGCGCGCGCATGTAACCCAAGGTAAGTTTCTTAAATAAGGCCGATTTTAGTAGAAGCATGTTTTCCGAGCAAGCGCATGTACTTCGTTATGTGGATGCATCTTGAAACGTAGACTGTCCTCGTAGGCCCGCATGTCGTTATCGATGTACCACTTGGGTTCTGGTGCCATCAAACCAAGTTCCCCAAATAGTTCTGACACTATCTGTGCGAGGGGTGCTAGCCATACTGGGGCCTTGGGCCTTGACGAAGTGCAGATGTGGAACACAAAGCAAATGTCTGGATTGCAGTCGATGTGAGACTGGCGAATCCGAATTTCGAGATCACTCTCAATTTGCGACTCAATGTATTTGCAGATTGCGTCTACTGACCCACCGGATTCTTTGGAATCGCCCTCTGTACCTCCCGGGATTTTTCGTCGCATGGCTCTGAGCATTTCGACGCAGGAACCAAAACTGCCATAAAATGGAAAGGCGAATCCGTAAAGAAACAAAGGGCGATGCGGATCGCGCATAGTGCAGGGAAAATATTCTTCCGGGAGGGTCTCAAACGGCTGGTGGGCGCACATGTAACCCAGGGTAAGTTTCTTGAGGCAGGGATTTTCAGTAGAAATATTTAGGCAAGTCAAACAAACGCACTTCGTTGCGTGGCACACTGCGACGCATCTTGACGCGTAAATACCGAGTAAAACGCGTTCACTAATGAGGGTCAAATGAAAGCGCGATTGTGTGACGGGGTCAACGTGACGTGACATAACGCGCTTGAACCAGTCGACTCTCGGAACTTGACGAGAGCAGATAATGACGAAAAAGGCCCCGCAAATAGTCGGTGGTTCTACGACGAAGCACATTTTAGGAGCAGGATGGATATGGTAAAATAGGATAGATGTATCGAAAGGTCCATGCACAATGTAGTATCGAGTAAGACTATCACTATGCAAGCATCCCAAGATCGTCCGTAACTTATCCTAGAGCAACGACAGCGCAGCTGCAATGAGCCCTAGAACCGTGCCAGAGCCCCACACAATGTTTCTTGTCGCACCGCTTGACCCGGTGCTCGACGGGCTTGCACCGCTACCGCTCTTCGAGCCCGTCGCCGCAGAGCCACCAGCTGCAGTGTTGGATGCGCCGCTCTTCCCGGTGGACGATCCTGACGTTCCGGAAGACGACCCTCCAGACGCAGCGCTGGCGCCAGGGGAGTCGTTGGTGACCGAGTTCAAAGCGGTGACGGGTGACCACGTAGCAGCGGTGTTGGCGCCGCTGTCTGTGGGGTTGTACGGGAGCCAGATAAGGGCGCCGTTTGAAGCGATCTGTACGAGCGCGGTCTCGGAGGCGAAGTACCTTGCGTTGGCGTCGACAGTGGATGGCCCGGCGAGGGTTTGCGTGGTGTTGGTCTGTGGAAGGGATCATTCAGCATAATCGGCGAGCAGATAGAAAAGAGGCCGTACGTCGACGTTAATGACGTAGGTAGCCGAGCCATCGTCAGGAATGAATGCAATTTCATTTTGGACCTGGAATAGAATATTTCAGTTGATCAATCTGCAGGAGGCTTGAAAGCAGGCAACGTACGCCGGCGTTTGTGCCAGAGTCGACGAAGAATGAGGTAGCTTGACCATGGCTGTCAGGGAAATTCGAGCTGAAGCTCTGGGCACCCTCCTGCCAAAACCCGACTGGGAGATAACAGATGAGCGGGTATCGAGGCAAAGGGACGGATGGACTTACAGTGAATGACGTAGATGGGAGCGCTGCCGGCTGCGACACCGGGGACACCAAAGAAGAAAATGTGATTCTGGGCAATGGCCATGACGCCGTCATAGTTGGTGGTGTCGATTTCTGCTGCTCCGGTGTCCTGCCAGGCAATAGCAGAGGACTGGGCGGCAATGAGCGATTGCATGTCGAGAGACCAAAGATCGCCCTTAGAGAGCGCATCTGAGAAACAGAGGAAGGTCAGTCGCGCACGAGATCTGGTGAATGCGATGATCTGGCTTTGATTTATAGCCTCACTGCTAGTTTGTCTCGCCGACCAGACCAAGATCCAAGAGTTAGCTTGGCAACCGAGCGAGGCTGAACTTGGACAGTTGTCCGCCAACCACCAAAAGCCAGAAGATCGCGGAAAATGCTGCACATACAAAAGAAGTTGGTGTCATGATCGAGAATGGCCTCGAAAGAGGTGGGGTCGAAGCCGCCGGCCGTTACGGTCTGCATTGTCCATGATTTGGCCGTTGCATCGTAAATGTAAATGTTGGCGGGGTTAGCCGTGTCTGCGCCGAGAACATATACGGCATTGTAGAACTGCAATACAGGTAAGCCTAAAAAGTAAAGCCGTGATAAAACACACCTGAGCAAGGTAGCATTTCGTGTCAGTGCCGTCGAATGGTCTTGTAGACAGAAATTTAATTCGAGCTCCACGTCGAAGCTCAAGCAACTCACGGTCGTCCCGAGGCAGTAATGTCGGTTGGCTTGCCTGCACACAGCGTAAGGAAATACATAGACCTCGTTTTCTTGCAAGAGCATACCTGACGTCCATTGGTCAGAGGTTCCGACGTTGTAGTCCTTTCCGTTATAACCAAAGGCTAAGAGATCCCAGTTGGTGTCGAAAGCAATGCATGAGCTGCCGGCAAGAGCAGTCGGGGCAGCGAAGAGAGACAAAAGAGTGACGAGGAAGAGACTAGGCATGTTCAGCACCGAAACAATGTGGTGGGAGGAGGAAAGATGGAGTGGGCTAATTTTGGTACAGGCCATATGCGATTTCGGACATATCACACTCATTCACACAGGTTCTCACGGCCGAAATTGGCCGCCATTTCTCGCTTAGACCATGCCGGCAAAGGCAGCACCAAATTTTGAACTTGCTTTCTCGTGTCTCAATTGCTCTCATCGTTGCTGCAGAAAAAATTCTACTCAGACCCTCAAACGGTCGCGTCTCTCGCTCCAGTACTCCATTTAGCTCCACCGCGGTACGATTGGTGCCGATACGTGGCAACGGTCTCCTGCTGGCAGTGCTTCTGAGCTATGTCCGTCCATGTCCGTAACTGCTCGGAATGTGAATCTCGAAAAAGGTTCACGCCTCTGCCTGTTCAGAAAACTATGTGGCGCAAAAATCTTCCAATGTTGCGATGAATCCACTGGCGTGTAGTTCCTCAGGTGCCGTTGGATTCATCCCGGCCAGCTCACGGAATTGGCGTACAACGGGGAATCGAAGAGATCGGGACGCCGTTGAAGAACGCGGAAAGGAAATTCGTACCTCGGTACTATGTTCAAGAGCAGAAAGAAAACAAATCCATGGCGTTCACAAACGCCATGGTGGACACCTGCTTTCTGGAAGCTTTTGGAGGTCATAGACCACCTTGCTTCTGGATCGAGAAAACAGTGAAATTGCTCCTTAGTCTGGTGCAGCTTAATCCCGTTGGGTATCGAAGCGCAAATGGCGTTACACTGGCCTCTTAAGCAAAAATTAGATCGTTCGTACCCTAGAGCAAGGACAGCACGGCAACTATGAGCCCGAGAACGGTGCCAGAGCCCCGCACAACGTTTCTCGTTGCAGCGCTCTTCCCAGTGGTCGACGGGCTTGCACTGCTACCGCTCTTCGAAGTAGTTCCGGTCGTCGAAATGCCACCAGAAGCGGTTTTGGAAGCACTGGCCTTGGCTGAGCCAGTGTTTGACGCAGACGATGATCCCCCCGCAGCAGATGATGATCCTCCAGACAAAGCCCCGCCGGCCGGAGAGGCGCCAGTGACCGAGTTCAGCGCGGTGACGGGCGACCATTTGGCAGCGGCGTTGGCGGCGGCATCAGAGGGGTTATACGGGAACCAAATAAGCGCGCCATTCGAAGCGAGCTGCACAAGCGCGGTTTCCGAAGCGAAGTACGTAGCCTTGGCGTCGACGGTGGATGGGCCGGCGACGGTTTGCGTGGTGTTGGTCTGTGGGAGGCCATCAATAATTTTGTGCGAGCAGACAGAGGGAGACGTACGTCGACGTTAACGATGTAGGTAGCTGAGCCATCGTCGGGGATGAATGCAATCTCATTTTGGACCTGAAATAAATCATTTCAGTCAATTTATCTGCATGAGGCTGGAAAGAAGGAAACGGACACCGGCGTTTACACTGGAGTCGACGAAGAACGAGGTAGCTTGACCATGGCTGTCAGGGAAATTTGAACTGAAGCTCTGGGCGCCTTCTTGCCAAAACCCGACTGAAAAATAACAAATGAGCAGGTATCGAAGCAAGGAGACGTCAAGGCGTACAGTGAATCACGTAGATGGGGGCATTGCCTGCTGCGACACCGGGGACGCCGAAGAAGAAGATATGATTTTGGGCGATGCCCATGACGGCATCATAGTTAGTGGTGTCGATCTCCGCCGCTCCGGTGTCCTGCCAGGCAATGGCGGAGGACTGAGCGGCTGTGAGCGATTCCATGTCGAGAGACCAAAGATCGCCCTTGGAGAGCGCATCTGGGAAACAGAGTCAGTTGGGGACAATATCGATTGTGAAAAAAATTGCACACAAAAAAAGTTGGTGTCATGATCGAGGATGGCCTCGAAGGAAGTGGGATCAAAGCCGCCGGCCGTTATGGTCTGCATTGTCCATGATTTCGCCGTTGCATCATAGATGTAAATGTTGGCTGGGTTAGCCGTGTCTGCGCCTAGGACGTATACGGCGTTGAAGAACTGCGGGACACGGGTGAGCATGGAGAATGAGTTCGCAGATGGAACTCACCTGCGCAAGGTAGCATTTCGTGTCGGTGCCGTCAAATGGTCTTGGTGGACACGGAAATTCAATTCGAGCTCTACATGGAAACCAAAGCAACTTACGGCCGTCCAGAAGCAGTGACGTCGGTAGGCTTGCCTGCACAGTGTAAGGAAATTGACGGGATTTTTCTGTAAAGATCATACCTGACGCCCATTGGTCAGAGGTTCCAACGTTGTAGTCTTTTCCGTTAAAACCAAAGGCTAAAAGATCTCAGTTGGTATCGAAAGCAATGCATGAACTGCCGGCGAAAGCAGTAGGGGCAGCAAAGAGAGATAAAAGAGCGACGAGAAAGAGACTAGGCATGTTCAGCACCGGAAAATAAGTTCAAGAACTTGTGAGGTGGAGAGCCATGCGATTTCAGTTATATCACCCCGCTGAAACCAAACGGCCAAAAGTAGCCGCCATCTCCGCTGAAAGTGTGCCAAGACAGCGCCCAAATTTTGAATAAGATGTGCAAGTTCTGAATCACAGGAAGGCCAGCAAGCAGCAGAGCCCGCTACCTGAATTATTTCAAGACTGCTGGTGCAGAAAACAGAACAAGAGAACGAGAACTGCGCCAAACCGAACCATAAAACTGGCCGACGAGCTTCAGTTCAAGCAGGCAAGAAACTGCAAGGAAGTCGTTCGGAAACAAAGAACGGCGCCCGCTGATCGTCAATCAAACACCATGCATCATGATCATGATTGAAGGCAAACACCTGTTTCGTTTCCTTGCAACTTCGTCGCTGCTCTCTCAACCTCAATTGCTCCCATCGTTGTTGCAAAATTTCTGCGCAAGCTCCTCGCGTTTCCCATGTATTTTGCACCAGCACCTCCATCCAGTTCCAGAGTTGTGCGTACCATCGGTTCCCATCCACGGCAAACTGAAACTGATCTCCGAGTCGACTCTGGATGACTACATCATGTGTGGTCTTTTTGGCTTCTTTTTGGGTTGTGTCCTGCAGGCGACAACGTGAATCGATGTTTTGGAGATGGATTGGTGTCTGCCGCGGAGCAGGAACTGGAACTGGAACTGGAACTGGATTTCTATTGGTTGCGCAGGAAGGTTCATCCAGAAACAAAGTGAAAACAAGGTGGCACACAAAGTTGACGACACAATGGCGTATAGTCCATGGGTTCAGCCAGCTCAGGTGCCTTTAGATCTAGGACTTCCAGCCAGTTAAAACGGCATACATTGGAAATCCTGGACATCCTTGAAGGTCGGAATCAAGAGCATTATTACTAAACCATGATTGAAGGAGTTCGATGGAGAGCTAGCCCAAGAAAATGCGGAAATCATGCTGGTGGCTCGAGACTGCGTTCAAGAACAGAAATAAAGTACCCTACTTCACGGCATCCACTACTTTTGCGTGCCGGACCACCATGCATATGGTGGACTTCCTTTCGAACTTATTGAGTTCATGTTTGCTGGACACCTCACTCCTGGGTCGCGAAAACAGCAAGACGCTCCTTGCTCTTGCCCAGCCTGGTTCCCACCGGACATCATTTCTTCCACGAACGCCATCTTTCTCAATGCCCCTTTTCTGCGTTCGTTCGCTGAATACGTTCTACAAAATGGCACGACCAGATCTTTTCAATAGTATCTCGGATCCCCTCGGCATTTGACTAACGTCGGGATTCTGGGGATCGCTTGGGTTCTCGACATTGAGAAACTGACTATTAGCTTCGAATAAGGATTTCTTTCCGCCTTCGAGAGCGCTATGAAGATGAAAATTCAGACTCGCCTTATGCGTTTCTGGCCCGGTAGCATCTCGTGGTTTCTACCTCTACAGGCTTCCACACGAAAATCATATTGTCTGGTGGGCGTCGTACCTCATATCGCCTCGTATCTCCACGAATCATCGACAACGAATCCGCTGTCGTAGCAATCCGCGCTTGCCCCATCCCTGCACGTCGGCACCCCGCTCGGTATCGCGCGTCAAGCCGTGCTTCGTCGACACGGCGCAAGCGTCGCCTTCCACGGTGTCTGTGCGCGGCCCATGTTCTTCACGCGTCCGGGCCCGCTGACGCCAACAAATATGTCGGGCACTCTCCGATCAACCACATCCCGCTCGTCGAGGGCATGCGCACAAGCTTGTGCGTGCTGGCAGTTCTTCATCGACGGGCCTGTTGCGCTCTATGGCCAACGACGCGCGTAGTGCAAACGCTAGACATAGGGACACATTCGGTATGAACTCGACTGATAGGATGAAAACTCGAGAGCGTCTTCGTAACATTCACTGTCAATCATAACCGGTACGTCGCATAGTCCGTCCCTTCTGGCCTAACAATAGGTCTGCGGTTGAGTCCTCAAATACTTGCACTCACAATTCCAAGAAACCTCAGGCTGGTGTGCTATCTTCGTCCCGACATTTTCCACTTATGGACGTGGTCACCGTCTACTTTTTTTCCTCTTGGAAGCATCTTGATTTCCCCCAAATTTCATAAACACTGCCCTGACGCAGTTTGAGCGTCGTTTGATTCATGATTGTCTATGGATAGCCTTTGGTCCCTCGTGAGGTACGGGCCCGCCACCACTTTACGGCCGTCTCCCCGCACCTTCACAAATTGGGATTTGATCGGGGAAGCTGGTGCATGCAGGGCCAATTCGTTCCAGAATACTGCCTGCTGATACGACAATTTCCTAGAACCCTTCACAACACTTTCCCGCACCCCCTTCAGTGGTACAACGGAAGATCCGAAATTACTGTGTTCTAGAAGCCATGGTAAAGGAAGGATCAATATGCGCAGTGCAGATAGAGCGTCGGGAGTTAGAACAGTCGCCGCTGTTTGATAGCCTGACCGTATCTATGCAAGGCGACAGGTCATATGCCGCACGTAGGACTTTGTTCAATTTCTGCCAGCAGTCTGCCATGCAGGAAAATCGTGGCTTTTCGGAGATATCGGGCATTAAAAGAAAAACTCGGAGGAGCTCCAAGGTCAGCTGGAGGAGTGCAATAGTAGTATTTTCAACCACAGGAATTTCAAGTACATTCTGCAGTCTACAGCCGGTTCAGCATTCATTTTTTACCAGTCAGCTGTCGGCGGCAAAAAATCCCCATTCGATTGCGTAAACGATGAGGTGACCCGAAAGGGTCACTGCCCGATAAGGCAGGCCCGGGTTGAGCTTTTACTTGTAGAGTCCCGCGCCCCACGAGGAGTCCTGCTTTCCTCCTTCCTCTTTGGCTACGCACTCGTTTTTCCCAAGCCAAAACTCACCCTCCTCCTCCGCCCCTGCCTGTCTTTTCTGTTGTAGATGCCCTCAAACAGCTCTGTTGTCTCCCAATCTTCGAATGGTACTGTGGTCAAAACCGCCACAACCCAGTCGACTGTAGACGTCTCTGCCTTCGTCTACCATGTTAACATCTTCATCCTCGCTCTCGCCGCCGCCGTCCTACTCTACCGACTTCCCCGTGCTCTCGCACGCTTCTGGCGCGCCACTGAATGGACCAATGGCCATTTCTTCCACCGTATTGCTCGCCCCACTCCACTCCCGAAAGTGATGATGCTCTCGCGCGGCGCGAGCTCCAAAAAGCAGCAATCGGATATATCCCACACAGATTTCTCTCATGCCAAGTTTGCGCGACGTATCGACGCGAGCGGGGTTCCCGTTCGCGTTTCCTATCCTCCTCACGTCGCTGCATGCACGCCTCTCTTACGACCCCTGGCTTCTCCACTGAGCATCAGGATCTCTCCCGGATTCACCATTGCACACCTTATGGTGTGCTTGGTGTACCTATCCATCCTAATTTACCCACTTTCTGTCGCCACCGCGGGTCCTTTAGTCGACCTCGACCGCACCGGCTGGATCGCGACCTCTCAGCTTCCCCTTGTCGTTTTATTCGCTTCCAAAAACAACTTGCTAGGCATGATGCTTGGGAATGGATACACGAGCGTAAATAAAGTTTTCTTCCTCTGTTGCCTTGCATTGCCGACAATTTCTTTCAGCTCAACTTCTTCCACCGGTTCTCAGCAAGGGTTTTCATCCTCTGCTGCAATGCCCACGGGCTGGGCTACATTTTTAAATGGGCCCAGGCGGGTAACTTCAAACTCTACGTCAAGACGCCTGCAAACACGCACGGATTACTCGCCCTCGTCGCCCTGAATTTCATGTTTATCTTTGCAACGACTTTTTTTCCGTTCCAGGTTCTACCGTATTTTTGTTTCCACCCACATTCTTGGTTTCGCCATCTTTTTACCAGGGTTGTGGTTCCACAAAGCCCAGCTGCATCCGTATATTTACGTGACACTCGGGTTCTTCGCCCTGGACCACCTCCTGCGTCTCGTCAAGACGCGCATGTACAATGCTGTTATCCGTCCTCTGCCGGACATGGGGACCACGCGCATCGAAGTGGGCGACCTCAATGCTGGGTGGCGTGCCGGCCAGCACGTTCGCCTTCGCATCCTCACCGGCGCTCTTGGTCTCACTGGCTGGGCTGAAAGCCACCCCTTCACCATTGCCAGCGTCAGCGGGAGCCCAGAGGGCCTCGTGCTCATGGTGAAGAAGAGCGGCGATTGGACCAACAAACTCTTCGACTTTGCCAAGTCCGGGGGTTACACGGAGGCCGGTGTCGGCCGCAACGTCAGCGTCATCCTCGAGGGCCCGTACGGCGGCATGGGACATATGATGCCCCACAGCTACTCTGCGGCTGTGTTCGTGGTCGGCGGGTCAGGTATCTCCTTCGCCATGGCGGCGATACAGGACCTAATCGACAAGGACCTCCGTGGGCAGTCGCGCGTCAAGATTATCGAGCTGATCTGGACCGTGCAGGACCCCGCGGCGCTTCTGCCGCTGTACCCGCTGTTCAACAACATGATCGCGCAAGCGGTGTTCACGCGCATGCGGATTTCCGTGTTCTACACGCGCGCGCCCATTGGCAAGTTCCCGTTCGCGGACAGCGCATTCCCAAGCTCTAGCTTGTCGCTGTCCCCTGGCCGCCCACGGCTCGCTTCGTTGCTCGAAAACAGCATCAGTCGCACGGTGAAGCTGGGCGCCGGCAAAAAGGACGAAGAGCGTTTAACAGGCATGTTGGTCGGCGTCTGCGGGCCCGTCGGGCTTGCAGACAGCGTTGCCGAAGCCATCTCCGAGCTTGAGCCCTTGCGCCGAGACCAGGTCGGCGGCGTCGAGGTGTACTCGGAGTACGTGGTTTCTGCATCGATGCTTCTGTTGTTGATCTCATTCATTACTCTAGGGCGTTTGGGCTTTGATTTTCTTTGCGAAGTACTGCTTTCGAAAGGCGTGTTACTTATTGCTACAGTATTCGCGGCCTGCCGCGCTGGATTTACCCTACATATGTATCGGATGCATATCATATCAATCGTCGAGCTAGACTCATTTAGACACCACTCGCATACTCACTCACTTTGTAACCTTGCACAACTTCTCATTTTTGGGCTCATTCTTTGGGAAATACATGCATTGGATTTTTTGGATTTTCATCTCCTTTTTGGACCTGCCATCAACCTGTGATCCTAACACTTCCACACAACTTTTGCCCTTTCGCTGAATTTCCACCCGACGCGTCGTGTTCCAAGATGCGCGATCCCGGCGTCTACAGTATCCGCAGGGCACTCCCCCGCATGGTAGGCAACCAATGCTTCCGCTTCAGTTCGCGTCCAGAGGTTAATACGAGCTACCAGAGCTGGAAACCAAAAAATTTATTCAACCTCGTCCAACGAACCATAACGGCGGGAGACAAGAAATCTGATATAGAATTTGGACAGGGCCGTTCTGAGTCTCTCTTCCAGCAGCGGTGGCGCTCAAAAACCCTTGTGCGAGCGTACCACGGGGACTACATCAACGAGAAAATCTTCAAGCGGTGGTACCTCCCCGACTACCTGCCTGATGTGCGGCCAAAACGGAAGGTCTTCGGCGACGACAAGGGACAATTGCAGGATTTTGCGAAGCGGAAGCAAAAGGAGAAAGCCGACGCGGTGGAGGAGAAGCGCAAGGGTCTCGCGCCGATCGGGAGCTTGATGTTTTCGGAGATCGAGCGAAGACTGGACGTGCTGGTTTTCCGCGCATGCTTTGCACAGAGCATTTACGAGGCACGGCGGATTGTCGTACACGGGAATGTTCTGTTAAACGGGAAGCGGGTGAGCGCTAAGCTAAACCAACGCCTCAATTATTCATTGGTGCTGCTTAGCATTATAATGCCAACACCAGGCTGGCTCCGGGGGATATGTTCTCCGTCAAGCCGGATGCTATACGGTTTTTACAACCACCAGCCAACCCAAAGGAGTGGGACAATATTACAGACCACGAAGACGCGCCAAAAGACTTGACCCCCTTTCACCTACCCTTCTACGCCTCCCCGTGGCTCTTCATACCCGCGTACCTGGAGGTCTCTTTCCCGACATGCTCGGCAGTGTATGTCCGGCATCCAACCGCGCGACCACAGTACTCTGAGGTCCCGACGCCGTACGATGCAGACGGCGACGTTATCCGACACGCGTGGGAGTGGTACATGGAGCACCGACCGAGGAAGCGGACGGAGACACAGTGGGCGCAGATGCCTGACGATCGGTTACGCAGGCAGATGCAGGAAATGCGGCTGGGGAAGAACAGTATCAAGCTCGCGACGTCTTTCGTGTAATTTGGAATTGGAAAATGCTTTGGGCACCTACGCGATGGGCGACTTGACATATAGTTTTTTTTACTTTGCAAGATATGTGGACTGAATAATGTGTGGAAGGGCAACCCAGCCTTCCATACTTGCAAAAACTATCCATAATTATTGGAATACTTGAGGGCATGAGAACGCGGTTCTGTATGAAACGCAACTTCGGAGTCCAGGTTGAACGTTGAACACGCAAACGATAATAAAAGCTGGCCCTAAAAAGGCAAAATTAAAAGCAATTCGTGGCTGTGCACGGTTCTCTGCTGTTCCCTTCTCTCGCTTTGACTATGGCCTTCTCACTTCCCCAGGAACTCATAGACATGATCATTGATTTTGTCGCGGGGGATATATGGGCGCAGTGGTTTACTCTCCAGACTTGCGCTCTGGTGTGTCGCTCCTGGGTCTCGCGCAGTCGCTCCCATTTTTTCGAAAGGTGTCCGAGACTCGAGTCCGACAACGCCCGCGGCTTTCGTGATCTTTTACAGTCCCCCTACTGCACCTTTCTGTCCCATGTTCGCACAATACGGCTCAACAGCTGGGAGCCTCAGGATCGCAATTTCGACGAGATACTAGTAGCTGCCGACCTGCGCCGGCTCGAAAACCTCTGTGCACTCGAGCTTCACGTCTATGTTTCCGAGGACGCGGAAGCCTTGGACTCTTTTCGTGCAGACTTTTTAACGGCTTTTCCAGCCGTCACAAGGCTTCAGCTTTCCGCATACATCAGAAACAACCAGTCTTTACCCCTTACCGGTTTAATATCCTGCTTCCCTGCTCTGCGAGAGCTGCACGTCTGCGACATGCCTGGTGCCGGGCCCTATTGGAGTCTTTCGAGCGCACCGCCGCCGCGGGGGTTGCGCAGCCTAAAGTTAGCGGGCCAGTCCTCGGGTCCAATTCTCGCATGGTTACAAGCAACGTCGCATCTTCCCGCTGTGGACTCAGTCTCGCTATACAAGCTGCGAAATAGCCACATTCCGATCGTGCGCGCGGCCCTGCAGCAGATCGGCCGCGCTCTCCGCCACCTAGACGTCAGCCTTGACTTGGAGTTCCAAATTTCTGCCGGTGCGTTCGATTCATATCAATCCTGTTTCAATCACCCACTCAACCAGCGCCCTCCACAGTCGACTCCACTTTGACTTTGCTGGACTGGTCGCTGCACCCGGATCTCAGGACGCTGGCCATCCACGACTCTTCATGGGGCTCCACAGGCGATTTCGGCCCCGCGCAGGCGCTTTCCCTCATAAGGACGCTAGCTACGCCGAAACTCGAATGCCTGGAACTAGAGCTCAATCAGGCGTTGTACCAGCCCCCCGATTGGGCGGCGCTCGACGCGTTGTTGTGTTCAGCGGAACGTTTTCCCTGTCTACGGACCGTTGTGTTCGCTCGTAATTTCCTTCGCGAGCACGAGGTTTTGCGTGGAGCGCTGCCGATGCTCGCAGCTTCCGAGTTGCTTCGGCGGGGATGACCCGCGATGAAGATCAATAGTGTTTTGCCCTCCAGAAAATTTGCTTGATCACTAGCATAACGATACCCACCTACCTGTGAGAACTTAATTGAAGCGATTCTGCGTGACATCTGACCCTCTTCCCAGAACCTTCTAGTCGACAATGGGAAACACAACAGAAAGTTTATGCTTACCTTGGAGAGTTTCGTGAACTCGTATATACTCACCTGCCTGTTTTAAACGCAGCCTCAGGCTGCTTGCAATCAAGTCGTAGCCTTAGGAACTCGTTGAAGCTGTTGTTGACCGTCTGGATGCAAAACTGTCTCTCGACTGGCATGATGGCCATTTTCACTACGCAAACCATCCCCCAGACTGTGTTAAAACTTGAAACGAGGCAGGCCTGGTCAGTGTGGAACATCGGCTGACAGTCCGATCAGTGGCCGTGCTCGCCTATCAATCCACTTTCTCCCGAGCCGCATGAGCGAGTCATGATTTGCGTCAACCATTCTTCTGCACAATGAGCGAAACTGGCCTCAAGGACTTCAAAGTAATCATTTTCGACTGCTACGGCACCCTTGCAGTAACCACATCCTCTTGTTTTTTCTTATTCTGAGCTCACTGTCTTGCAAGGACTGGGAAACCGGCATTTTCAACGCTCTCCAACCCCTCCTCACGCATTTCCCCTCCTCCGCGAAATGGACTCGCAAGGACGCCCTCCTGGCATTCACGGAGGTTGAAAAAAACCTGCAGCGGAAAGATCCTAGCATGCTTTACAGCGATCTGCTCGCAAAGGCACACGGCGTTCTCGCGGCGGGCCTGCGCGACAACGACGCCCCAGACTCGGGCTCGTCTGCGCAGTTCCCGAGCGAACTTCAGAACCACAATTTCGGGGCATCAATCAAGGACTGGCCGATTTTCCCAGACACCTGCGACGCGCTGCGCGTCCTCGAGAAGCACTACAAACTCGTCATCTTATCCAACGTCGACCACGCATCGTTTGCGCACACACACGCGCAGCTTTCGCAGGATACTAATCTTCCTGTCTACGCCCTCCCCGTTCCAAATCCCAATTCACACTGGCTCCCTAAAACCACCCCCAACTCGCGCTCCCCCTTCTCGCTCATCCTGACCGCCCAGGACACCGGCGCATATAAACCTGACCCTCGGGGAATGCTTTCCGCGCTGGAGATCATTCAGCAGGAATTTGGGGTGGGGAAGGAGCAGGTGTTGGTCGTTGCGCAGAGTCTGTATCACGACGTCGAGCCGTCAAGCAAGCTCGGGGTTAGTAGTGTCTGGATCGATCGGCAGGGTGCGATTATGGGCCTCGAGACGCTAGGCCAGAGCCCGAAGTGGCGGAATCGGTTTGAGACGCTTGGGGGAATGGCCGAGGCCGTGGAGAAAGAGACCTGATTCAAGGCTGCTGTTTCAGTCGTTCTCCGGCAAGGGGAACTACGTCCGAAACTTTATCATGTTCCACTCGAACAACACAAATAACCAAATGGTTTCATTTATTACTAAGAGGAATTCCTCAAAACAATACAGTACGGTACATCGGCCAAATGGCGTCTCCAGCTACAAATACAGTCGACACTAACAATAATCAATCAACTCTCAAAGTCCATAGCGCAGCCAATTGGCTGAGGCTTTGTGATCTCAATCCAGTGCTTTACCTTTACCTCGCCTCTCACTCAATCGTCCTTATTTCCTCCAGCCTTGCGATGCGCGGGCAGCTTCGCATCTTTCGCCTTCTTCTTATCGATCGCCTCGCCGATGTAGGAAGGGAATCTGTGTTATGGCGTGACAGGTGAGTGCTCCGCAACAGGCGCAAAAAAGGAACGCACCGCGGCACCCCATCCCTCGTCAACTCCTGGAACCGATAAGTGATGATCGTGCCAATTTTAGGCGGGTTCTTGCGCTGCTTGTCGGAGAGCCCAGTTCCAACGTTGAAGGTCTGGAAAAGAAAATTCGAATCAACATCAGAGAACAAGGGCGCGAAGCGACAAGGGCAAAGGACTCGACAAATGAATGGACAAAACGCACCTTCCCCGACTGCATCTTACATTTCAGCGCCCCGGTCAGCCCCGCGTGTTTTCCCTTCCCGGGGGTGTATCCCGTCACCTCCGCCTCGGCGTCATAGAACGTCTATAATCAATCCATCAACAATGAATCCTACGCATTCCAGTTTTGAAGGGAACGCACCTTGATCTTGAGCAACGTCCCCGAGCGCCGACCTTCGTATTTCCTTTGAACAATCAGTCAACTAAGATTTATGTATATACACAACGGAACGGCGACTCACGACTTGGGCTTCCTCAACATCAGCCCTTCTCCGCCCAATTCCTCGACCTCCTTCAACTTCTCGAGCACATGTGGTCGATCTTTTGCCTTCTCGTGCTCGACGAGGACGACCTCGGGGCACTCGTACTTTCCGCCGGGGCCGAAGAGCTTCTTGAGGAAGGCAACGCGGTCTTCGAAGGGGGTGTTTTCGGATGGGACGTCGAAGATCTGTGAGGGAGCATCATATGAACAAAGGATAGAACGGAATGGAATTACAGCGTACCTGGAATGTGATCTCTTTCCAATGAGGCGAGTTCTGCGTCTTCACGATAGAAACGGTGTCCTGGAATTTTACCACGCCCGGCAAAGAGCTCGCCGTCGAGGGTGCAGTCTTTCGGAAGCTCTAGTTGCAACACGATTATCAGACTGCACTCTGCGTGGCGGGGAGACGCAGGTACGTACTGTCGAGGAACCACTGTGGTGGCGTGAAGGGATTCCCAAGACGGCTCACCATCCCTTTCCCATCGTAGAACGTGCTGCTCGCTCCGAATCAGTCTTCCTTCCTTTCGGGACGCAGCGAGAAAACCACCCACCGCACGCCATCCAGTTTCTCAGAGATCCACCACCCCGTCGGGTCCGGGCCCGTGTCGATGTCCCATTTATTCGCGAGGAGCAATTCGGGGACTTTCTTCCCGCCACTGTCGTCGTCGTCGTCGTCATCGTCATCGTCGCCTGCCTTCTTTTTGCCTTTGGATTTGGGCTTGGCCTTGGACGCCGGTTTGGGGGGAGGCCCGTTGGGATTCTGCCACTTTAGCCGAGCATTCTCGTATGCGTCTCCGAGCAGCTGGCGCAGGTGCTTACACGTGCGGGCGTTCGTTGGTGCACCGGCCTACAGTGTGAGCCCCGTTAGACTCGTCTGACTCGGCAGGCATATACAAATGCATAAACATACCTGGTTGCGCCAGGCCTGTGATTACGACACGCGTCAGAAAAGGCAAGAGCAGCTGGGGAATGGACAAGGGCGTACCGGGCATTTGCAGTAATAATGGTCCCAGGTGCGCTTGATCGTGTACGTCGAGTTGCTCGACATCGACTTCACCTCGCGTTCCTCTCCGTCGGCGAGATACACCTTCGGCTTGTGGCCGTCGATTTTCGCAAGCGGGTCGGAGGAATGGGATGGGCCGGCGGACGGCTGCGCGTCGTCGTCATCCTCCTCTGCGTCGTCCTCGTCGTCGCTATCCTGCTTCTTCTTGCCCTTCGCCTTGGAAGCAGGTTTGGCAGCGCTTTTCTTCGGCGGCTTCACGTCCTCGTCCTCGTCACTGTCCTGCTCCTTCTTCCCCTTCGCATGAGAAGCAGGCTTGGCGGCATTCTTTTTAGAGGCTTCACATCCTCGTCGTCTTCGTCTTCATCTTCACTCTCCTGGGTCTTCTTCCCCTTCGCCTTTGAAGCAGGCTTGGCGGCGCTCTTCTTCGGCGGTTTCACATCCTCCTCCTCCTCCTCCTCCTCCTCCTCCTCCTCCTCCTCATCGCTCTCCTGCTTCTTCTTGCCCTTCGCCTTCGAAGTAGGCTTTCCAGCGCCCTTCGAAACGGGTTTCTTCTTTGGCACGGGCTCAGCCTCAGAGTCGTCCTCCGTAGCCTCGTTGTCCGAAAGGAAGAGTTTGTCGTTCTTGCCCTTGGGTTTCGGTTTCTTCGGCGACTCGTCCTCCTCGTCGTCTGAGTTGGCCAATGCTTTCTTGTGCCTAGCCTTCTTCACTGGTGGCCACACGCTCTTGGATGTGGACGTGGGTTTCTGTGGAATGCCGGTGAATGAAGCGAATTCACGTCGACAGAACTAAATACCTTGCGCTTTTTGCCAGCCTCTGCTTCCTCTTCGTCAGATTCATCCTACACATCATCGATCAAAAATACGCAGAAGGAGGGCCTTTCGAAAAACCTTTTTCTTCTTTGCAGGTTGCTTTTTGGGCGGTGCCTTCGCCTTCACTTTCTTAGGCTTTTCGTCTTCAGACTCGTCTTCGTCGCTGCCCGATACCGCGTTGATTTCGTCAGACAAGTCTTCGCCGTCTTCGGAATCCTCCTGCGCGATGGATCAGCTCTCTGGATTTTTTTAACGGCGGGAAAAGTGAACCTTCTTAGAAGCGCGCTTTTTCGGAGCTGCCTTGCTTTTTTCCCTTCGAAACTGGTTTTGCGGCCTTTTTCTTCCGAGGAGCATCCGACTCCGACTCGTCCTCTTCGTCACTATCTGATTTTTTCTTGCCTTTGCCCTTGGAAGTGGGAGCCTTCGCCTTGGATGCAGGTTTTCGTTTCTTCTGTGGCGGCTCGTCATCCTCTTCGTCGTCATTGTCGTCGTCGTTCCCGAATTCGCTGTCATCTTCATCCTCACCGTCCTCATCCTCCTCATCGTCATCGCGTTTACGTTTCCCTTTCGAAGGACTTGGCTTGGAGGTCAAGGACGCATGACCCTTCGGATTTTTCAGCTTAAGCCGCGCCGTTTCGTACTCGTCGCCCAGAATTTCTCTCAGATGTTTGCATGTCCGTGCATTTACTGGAACGCCAGTCTAAGCAAACATTAGATTAGCCGTTTACCCACACATATGTACGATACGCGCCTGATTGCGCCATCCCTGCGAAAAATATTAGAGACTTTGTACCATGTAAGGTAGAAAGCACCTACTGGGCAGTGACAATAATATTGGTTTTGAGTGCGTTTGACTTTATATGTGTAACTGCCGCGAAAGAGTGAATTTCCGCGGCGCAAGGTATTGGGCAATCAAGGTTACCTGCCAGACGATTTGGCTTCACGACTCTCGCCGTCGCGGAGGAGAACTTTGGGCTTGCGTCCGTCAATTTCCGCCAATTCGTCGGCCATAATCGCGAATATTCCCGTTGGCCTGGCCCGTTATACTGACCTAAGTTTATGCGTAGAGGTAGTGGTACAAGTAACAAGGATGCGCGCTGATGTGCGCCCGCTAATGTGCGCCCACTGTTGAACGGAAGCGGCCGAGCACCGCCACCGTTTGACTCGCCTTCGCCGCGGCGACCATCATTTCCTCTTCCACCCAACTTCCACCCTTCAAGTTCACCTCAAGATGGCTTCAGACGGCTGTTCATGGCAACCTACTTAAGTCTCCGCTACAATGATGTCACCTAATTACGACGTCTCGGAATTCGAAGCAGCTGAAAAACAACTGAAAGTCGAATTTTCTCCGCTTACGATCATCGCGATGCCCCAAGACAGGATTATCGGTTTCTCCGGCTCATTACACTCGATATGTAGTACGGGCCCCGGCTGTTTCTTAATGGGACCGCGCCGGAATATACCTACCTAGGCAGACAGGTGTTTTGCACCCGCCAAAGCTGCGGATGCGACTTGGCGGGAATGGAATGGGTCTTCGTGTCTCCAGCCGTGTGGCTTCTAGTCTGCTCATCTAGCACCAACATCCCAGCCTAGCCTTTATCATGACGCTTTCCGGGATCTCCTTCCGCATAGCGGATATGTTCGTGATTTTCCTCCTCCTTGTTCTGGACACGCCTCGATTTTTGATCCCCGCAACAAATTTCAAAAAAGCTTTTCTTTCGGCGTCGCGTCAACAATGTCCCACCGCCAACGACTGCGGAGGGCGAAGAATTCGCTCTCCGTTACCTGGACGATGTCTATATTTCTAAATGGGACAAGTTACCTCGGCGCAGAATGCACGTTCAGTCATTGTTCTCCGCCAGCTCGCCTTCATAGTTCCCCTGGTTATCCGGTCAACGGGTGGCTCGCAGCGTCTTTCACAGGCAGAATTTAATGGCGACCATGCCCGTGCTCCAACCTTCACCTCTCTCTCTTTCCATCCACTTTCTTCACTGTTATGTCCACCGCCACTACTGCTACAGGTGCTCCACCGGCTGGGGCGGGTGCTGCTGGCGGTGCTTCCCCGGCGGATCCTTACGTTGTGCTGGTCAACCACTCGCTCATACTGTTGCTCGCCCTGGTGGCGCTGGTCATTACTCTTAGAATCCCTCGTGCTTTTGCCCGCCTCTGGCGCCTCTCCGAGTGGACGCGCGGTCACTTCCTAGGCTATGATCGGTCTACCGTGACTGGGCTGCCTGAATTCCCTTACGCTGGAACTGTAGCGCCTACCACCATCGATCTCTCGAAAGGAGCGGGATCCTCGCAGGACTCGCACACATACGAGTCCAAGTTTGCGGTCCCCATTGCATGCGAGACCCCGGGCTCGTATCCGCCCCATGTCCAGTCGACGCCGTCATTCTTCAGGCCTATGGTAGCACTCATGCGATCGAGGGCCGCACCTGGCGTTTCTGCAACTCAGATGCTGGTATGCGCAGGTTGGCTCGGTGTTATGCTGTACCCCGCGATCTACGGCTCCAAAGGTCCTTTCACGGACATTAACCGTTACGGGGTGATTGCGATTTCTCAAGTTCCTTTCATCTTCGCTTTTTTGGCGAGCAAGAACAACGTTCTCGGTATGTTTTGGGGGATGGGTTACGAGAAGGTAGTCTTGAGTTTTACACCTGTGATTTGAAGCTTACCGCCTTTTCAGTTGAACTTCCTTCACCGATTCGTGGCAAGACTCGCAATTGCCTCTGCCCATTTGCACGGACTCGGGTATAGTGAGTCTCTCGTCTCGCCTTTTTGTATCGATGTTTAACCGCTGCATTTACCAGTTTACAAGTGGTGTCTTGCCAATAGTTTCATGCAAGAAATCAGCCAACCGAAAAATTATTTCGGGTTATGCATGCTCCTCTCTTTTGATTGTATTCTGCTGTCATCTCTGGCTTTCGTTCGAAAGAACGCCTACAATGTCTTTCTTTATTCACACATTGCCTTTTTCACCACACTCGTCAGCTGTGTATGTGAGCTTCGTTTCATGTGCGACTACTCACTAATCCCGCTTCCAGGCGTTTTACCACTATCCGCAAGTTCTCCCGTACCTCTATGCTACATGTGTCATCTTCGGGTTCGACAAGCTCATGCGCATTGCTAAGACCCGTGTCGAGATGGCGACCATCCGCGCACTCCCTCAGCTCGGAATGACCCGCATTGAAATCCCCAACCTCAACAAGGGCTGGCGCGCGGGCCAGCACGTTCGCGTCCAAGTTCTTTCCTTTGCCATGGGCACCATGGGCTGGGCACAGGTCCATCCTTTCACCATCGCCAGCGAAAGCGACAGCAAAGAGGGGCTCGTGCTCATGTGCAAGGAAACAGGGACCTGGACCACCAAACTCTTCGCAGTGGCAAGTCGCAACCAAGCAGAATGGGATGTGGGCAGAAACATCAGGGTAATCATCGAGGGACCCTACGGTGCGTTCTGTCGGCAATCATCTCTGGTCTCAGTTGTCTCATGGGCCTGAAGGTGGACCGGGTTTTACGATGTTCAACAGTTTCTCTGGTGCTATGTTTGTCGTCGGTGGCAGCGGCATCACATTCGCTCTCAGCGCGATCCAAGAACTCATCCAACACGGCCTTCGTGGCGAAAGTCGCGTCCGAGTTATAGGTTCGTCATTTGACTCTCCTTCGGACTTGTTGGCTGATTCCATTCGCATAGAACTGATCTGGATTATCCAAGATGCTGGAGCGTTGATGCCTCTCGTTCCACAATTTATTGCCATGATACAGCAGAGCGCTAGCGCAGGCGCGCGCCTCACCATCTCTGTACATTACACCAAAGCTATCGTCGGAGAAATCCGATTCGGCGGAGTCCCACCGGGGATAACGCTGAGCCCCGGGCGTCCTCGTTTGATCGGTGCGATAGAAGGGACCATCGCGCACACAGTGAGTACAGGCGCAGGCGGCACCAATGTCCACTCGGGCATGATCGTTGCCGTTTGCGGGCCCGTGAGCCTGGCAGACGACGTGAGCAAAGCTGCGAGCCTGGTAGATCCAGTTAAACAATACGAAATTGGCGGGATCGAAGTTCATGAAGAGTCAGTTTTCTTCACTTGTTAGTTTCACGGTTGGCTTATCTCCCACCTCAGGGCATTTGGCTGGTAGACAGCGGACGCGATTGATTGTAAAAATTAACTTCCACCACGTTCGTTTCAGAACTCGTAATTATGTACAAGCCATAAATTTTTGTATTTTTAATGGAAAGTTCAACCTCGACCTCATTCTTTGGCACTCCCCGGGTATCCCGAGTTCCATATTCCACTGAGCCATGGGTAGACCGTAAACACTGGCTCATCACTCTATTGCCATTACTAGCGCCAAAGCCCAGGGGTGCTGTCATGGCTTGTCCAGATTTTCATGAAGTTGTTCCGTTGGTTTATGCATTAAGAGAGTAGAGTAACGAAAGGTATGTAAAGTGGAAGAGGTCTAGAAGCACATTAGCAAAATGTCGTTTGCATCGAAATCCCCGCCAACCTAGGTTTATAACTCCTTATGCAGCCCCCCACCGAGGCCGAGCCACTGCCACAGCATCCTCTCGCTGCCCTCCTGTCCCCAAAGGTAGTACACGGCGCGGCGCTGCATCACCATCAAGTGCTGCGGGAAGTACATCACAATGCCCGAGCACACGAGGATGAACAGGGCCGCGAATATGGTCACTGCGAGAATGTGGTCAACGTGAGCCAATAGATGGGTGGAAGGCCAGAGAAGGGACGCACGGAGCAAAATCTTCTCCCAGGGCTCGAGCATCGACAGAACGAAAGTCGACTCGAACCACATCCTGGCGCGCCAGAAGGCCACCGCAAGCTGCCCCGACGTTGGTCTCCGGGTGTGCGAGTGATCCGGCTTCGGGGGCGGGAGGTACGCGGGCGGAGCGAGGATGCCAGACATGGTCGTGGTGGTTCGGTGCACAAATGCGCTTGACAAATAGGACCGAATAAATCCGAACAACTCCCTCTCATCCGAATTGAGTAATTCTCTGATCCGTTAACAAGGGACAGAAAAAAAACGCTGAAAGCTAAAGAAATCTATGGCATTAGAATGTACAGTCTAGCGAGCGACACAGCATATACGAAGTACGATATTGTCTATTTTCCGAATCCAATGGCACCAAGCTCGTCGTGTACCATTATTCAATATTTATTGTCCGTGTCCATCGTGGTGATTAATCCCGGCTCACATCGCTGCATAGAGCGTCAGAAACCGCCACTAGAATCGCAGAGACGCAAAAAGACACACCGTCCGAAAACCTGTGTTCTCAGCCAATCGGTGGCGACGAGGGTGCGGTTCCGGAGCGAAAAGAGCGTGCTGAGATACGCGCTGCGCCAGAAGTAGAACGTGAGGAAGCCACCAGTGGCGAGCTGTAGAGTTTGCAAAGTTCAAATTAGAGCGGCCTTCATCGAGCAGAAGAGAAGATGACGCACGCTTCCGTTCAAAAACGGCAGGTCCGCAATGGCCTTGTCCGAGCCGATGTAAGCAAGCGTTCCCTGGTGCGAGTACGAGAACGGCCTGATCTTGAACTTGGCAAGCTGGCGCTTAACGCCCTCGAGCTCATCCAACGTCTTCTTGCGCTCATCCTCGTGCAGTATCATCGCCGCCGAGCGCTCGAGCTCCGTCGCTTGCGCCTGGAGATTATCGCGCCTGACCCGCTGTGCGAATGCGCGCGCGAGGTAGGCGCCCTGCTGCGAGGCGACTTGCGCGGTCGGGGCGTGCGAGGACGCGGTGCAGTCGCCAATGGCGAAGATGGAGCCGTCGCTGCCCTTCATTTCCATGTATTCTGGGAGCGGCGAAGAGTGAGCGTGGTGGGAATGAGGGAATGGGGAGACATACCGTCGATAGTGATACCCCGCTTGTTGGTTTGCGCGGTCGGCAGCTGGGCCATCAAGTCCTGGGTGACTGAGCGTCCTTTGTTGCCCTGTGCGGAGCGTGTCAGCGATTCTTCTTCGACTCTGCGACCAAGCGAAACATACAGCGGCCCATACGACCATTCCACAGGGCATTTCCACCACTTCCCTTGCTCGGCAGAGCCAGTGTTACGCTCTTGTCCTTGACCTAATAAATGGAGTACGCTATCAGCGCCCGAGATCGAATGCCGGGAAAATAATGGTGTACCTCCTTCACCATGGTCTGCGTCAGGATATCAATCTTGCTCTCCTTGAACGTTGACATGGTGTAGTCGATCAGGCGCTTGCTGAACATGGGCAGCACCGAGGGAAGGGCCTCGACGAGAGTGATCTTGATGTTGTCCGCGAGCCCGGGGTACCAGGATTTCAGGTCTTCCTGGAGAGCCGTCAACTTTAGACCAGGGGGAAGCGGGCTGGACAGTACCTCGAGGAAATCATGCAGTTCTCCACTCAGCTCAACACCGGTGGGGCCACCGCCAACGACAACGATGTGGAGCAGGCGCTCGATTTCCTCTTGAGACTGGCCGTGGAACGCCGCCGATTCAAGACCTAGATAAATGGTGAGACTCGAAATTAATGCTTGCAAGGAAACTCTGACAATCGAGGAAACGGCGCTGCATCTGCAGGGGTAATTAGATGACATATAATCTTCACAACAAGGCGACAGACCTTCTCCGCATCATGCAGCTCCTTCATGAAGCATGCATGCTCTGTTACACCAGGAATACCGAACGTCTGCACCTCGGCGCCGACGGCATAGACGAGGTAGTCGTACGCGATGGTCGTGGCGGACACCGCTCCCTGAATATCAGAGTTGTCTGGCCAGCAAAATAAGTTTCCCGTCGACGGACGTGACGTCATATGTACGCACCCGTGAAGCTGACCGTTTTGTTGGCGACCTATGCATCGTGAGCGAAAGCATTGTGCGAAGACAAAGAGCGCACATCGACGTGGTGGGCCTCAGCTTCGATAACCTCCACCGCGCGCGCCTTATGCCGTGTGACATATCGCGTGGGTTGAATGATAGACCGTGGGCTCAGCGTGCCGACAGCGACGCTGGGCAGTAATGGCGTGAACAAGAAGTAATTCTTGGGGCTGACGACGACCTAGCAGCAAATCTGAGGGAACAAACACAAAAAATCGCGAAAAAATACGCACGACGTTGTAGTCGGTTGTATCCAAGGTATTCAAGAAACTTGTCGCCCCCCCATCCGCTACCCAGCACGACGATAGTCTTCTTTTGCGGGTCATGCGGCAGCTGCACACCCGGCGTGCGGTCTTTCTGCAATACCAGCTTAGATTTGGTTTCAAAAGCTGCAAATGCGCCATGCCTTGGTGACGTAGTAGAAAGACCCGATTCCTGCGAGCAGCGACAACCAGAATGTGCGATTTGCAACCTTGACCGCGGTTCTGAATCTGGACGATTTCGGGGGGCGGCAAATCTTTCTATAGACAGGGGGAAAAAAAATTCAGTGCAATTCGGCTCCACAGCAAACACTCGAGATTTACAGGCTCCGCCGACGATAACGCGCGCTGTTGAGCTGGCCGCAGACGAGGGAAAGGCCTGCCGCTGCCGCGTGAAAGGACCAAGGACCTAGACTGCGAGGTGGCCCTCAGAACCACTTGGCGAAGTGAGCCTAGAACCTCTCAAAAAAAAGACGCAACGCGACCGACCTTGACTTCGGGAAAATTGCATCGCGAGTCAAGGAGTAATCTCGACGAGACGAGACAGAAACTTGCGCCGGCCAGAAAAGTCGGCCGCCTTTAAGTTTCACGAGCTTCACGGTGTAAACGGAAAGATGATGGACTGCCTTTGAGTTCGGATCACAGCGTATCTGCGCCACCGGCTAATGCACTCGACGGCCGTAATCACCCGAGACGTGCAGAATCCTGAGTTGGCCTTTTATAAATTCCGGACTTAGTGCGGGCTTCCGCAGATGCAAACTCAAGGAAAGCAGGTGCTTCAAGGTGAATAAATTGTTTACAAGTTCGCCGGCGACTGCAAATGCCGGCTGCAGGTGCTGGCAAATTTGATTCACGAGCTTCTCAAAAAGTCTACTATCTATGTGCTTACCGGAAACTCAGAAGTAGAGGTCCAAAACTTCTTGAATCCAACGATTAAGCGAAGAAAACAAACCTTCATTCGCTCAAAAAGGCAATTTGTGGCGGTGCAGATTTGTGATGGACCAAGTTGGATCACGCCTTGGCCTTGATCATGCGCAAGCAGTACAACGAAGTGCGTATGTTCGACTTGACCAAATTTTCGTGCTAAAAAGCTCTGCCCCAAACTCACCATGCGTTTCATGTGCAAGCATCAGCCGTTCGAGACACTGCCCTCAGAATATTTTTCATGTGCTTGGCCAACTTGCAGCACGCCGATGTTCCTTTACGGATTCCCTTTTCCTTACGATCGCGATTTCGACGCTTTCGTTGATTTTCTTCAAGCTATGGAGGAAAAAACTCCACACGAGGGAATGGAAGGATTCGACCAAGTGGGGCGTGGTGGACGCGATATGCAAGTACGCAGAGGCCGCAATCGACACCCGGAGCAACGTAACGATCCGCCTTCTCGAGTCTGACTTCGACGCCAATGCGGACATTCACTTCATATTTTTTTCTACACTTCTCGGTGGCCCAGTGAGCCCAAGGCTCCGGAATGGCTCTCCTCGGTGGCACAAATGTTCTCGGAGGTTTTCGCCGAACTTTGTTGGGAGGCGCCGGAGGCGTAGGGTACATGCATATTACCATGGGCGCGTATGAAGATAGTCGAGATTTCAACTAGATTAATTTCCTTCCTTCTAGTACTTATTCTATCCCTGCGGCGCTGCCCCTCAAAAATAGCGTGCGGCGGCTGGTTTCACCGCCGACGACGCCCATCACGATGTCTGGTTAAATTCCACCCGATGTCCGCCATAACTGGGGCCTGAAGCGAACAATAATCAATTTTCGAGCCTGGATTCCCGAGTCGCGCGTTGCGTCACGTCACGTTGTCCTCCTATTCTTTTCACCTGACCGTCACCATTTAAACGCGCCTTACGTCCCAAGATGCGCGGTGTGCCACGCAACGAAGTGCGTTTGTTTGACTTGCCTAAATACGTCTACTGAAAATCCCTGCCTCCAGAAACTCAGTGTGGGTTACAGTACATGCGCGCACACCAACCGTTTGAGACCCTCCCAGAGGAATATTTTGCCTGCACTATGCACGATTGGCACCATCCCTTGTTTCTCTACGGATTCGCAGTTCCATTCGACGGCAATTTCCGCACCGCCGTCGAAATGCTCGAAGCTATGCAATGAAAGATCCCTGACAATGACTGGAGCAATCCGAAAAAACATGGATCACAAAACGCAATCTGCAAATACATCGAGTCGCGAGTTGAGAGCGATATCGAAATTCGGATTCGCTGGTCTTTCGTCGACTGCAGGCCAGGCCTTTCCTCTGTGTTCCACATTTGCACTTCGTTCCGGCACAAGGCCCCGACATGGCTGGCACCTCTCGCACGGATAGTATCAGAACTGTTCGACGAATGGCCGGACAGCACTAGAACCAAAGTGGTATCTCGATATGCGCATGGGTGCCTACGAGGACTATCAACGTTTCAAAATGCATCCACATAATGAAGTACGTGCGCTTGACTAATTGACAAAAATACTCTTGCTGAAAAACTCGGCCTTAAGAAACTTACACTAGGTTACATGCGAGCGCACCAACCGTTCGAGACCCTGCCAGAGGAATATTTTGCCTGCGTCATGGCAGGGAACTCCGCTCCTGTCTTCCTCTATGGATTTGCCTTTCCTTACGATGGCAATAGCGACACTTCCGTCAAAACGCTCCTCAGAGAGATGCAGCAAAAGATCCCGCACCGTATATGGAGTAATCAGAAAGAGTGGAAGCCGGTCGAAGCGATATGCAAATACATTGAAAGTTCAATCGAATGCGAGGGCGATCTCGGAATTCGCATCCGCAAGTCGGACGTCGACGGCTGCGACCCAAGCATTCGCTTCGTGTTCTATATCTACTCTTCGTGGTGGCCCAGTGAGCCCAAGGTTCCGGAACAGTTAACACTGCTTGCGCAGATTGTATCGGAGATGTTTGGGGAGCTCGGTTGGGACGCACCGGATCCGAAGTGGTATATTTCGGGCACTATGACCGCGTCTGAGGATAGTTTAGATTTCAATCAATGAACAACGATTGCTTAAATCTTACAAGAGGAGCGTTCAAAGTGGACAGGTTGCTTCGGGCTGTCTGTACCGACACCTGACCGCATTCAAAGAAGAAATAACTTCACATGCATTCTACTTGGCAACTGACATTGTCACAATCCATGAGTTGAGGTCGACGCAACTGAGTTCCAATCTGCGCCTAATGACGGGGTGTGTGCTACCTGACTGGCGCGTGCTTGGCGCTGGAACCATAAGTTCTTGCGAGGCATTGGGTTCACTGAGACAGATGCAAGAAAGAAACATGGATAACCGCAAGACTCCAGTACTGGATTCAGCGCAGTTAAAAACTGGGATGTCCTTGAACTTGAATTCCGAAGATTCTGAGAGCGCAGTGTCTATCCCGGATGTTTTTCGCGCGTTCCTCAACAAAATCGCTTTTTTCATCTTCAACAGGCAGAAAGCAGTTAACGAGCTCGTAGAGATGACCATGGACCCCGTACTTATGGGGGGTAAGTTGCAAGTTCGTTTGACACAAAAGCAACTCAAAAGCGCCGAAAAACTTGGTAGTCTTGCCAAACACACACAAACTCAACCTCCTTTCTCAACTTCCACTTCTACGACCTAATCATGCCAAAAACCACTTCTAAATCTGTATCCTCTCCTCCCGTTCTTAAACAGTCCACCCTTTCTTTCTCTGCGTCCAAACACACCGCATCCAACAGCAAAACCCCCAAAGTCGCGAAACAGAGACCGTCCCAGCAGGCTGTAGTCAATTCAGACAGCGACGAGATCGACGTTGACGACGTCTATTTGTCCATCGACGTTGATGAGATCGAATTGTCCTCCGACGAAGAGGTGGAAAACGTCGACTCTGCAAAGCCTGATGCAAAACAAAGCTCTCGACCGACGGTCTCAAAGCAGTCTCCCACCATCGTGAAAGTTACCCGTCCTAGTGACAAAACCCAGGACTCCGTCACGAAACCTCTTGAGCTCGACGAGAAGGACCCGAGATATAGAGTCCAGCTCAATGCTGCCAAAGCTAAACGAGACCACCTCAAACTCAGTACGTTCCCAAACGCGCCCAGAGCCTCTCCTAGTCTAATCTTCGTGAACTCGCAGTTCATGCAGAAGGCCAAGACAAATTTCACGACATTCTTCGCACCTTCGACTTGTACGTCTTCATTGAGCCTCCTGCTTGCTTTCTGAGTTGTCCCAGGTCCTATGAATATGGTCCCTGTGTTGGGGTAACGCGTCTCGAGCGCTGGGAGCGCGCAACTGCTCTTGGACTTAATCCGCCTGTCGAGGTATTTTGGGCGCCTTTCATTAAAAAATGCACTAACGACATGGCAGATTTACGATATCCTAACCTCGCGTCAAGGCGCAAAGGTATCATATGCGCAATGCGTCTTTCATGATCAAGTTTGAGGCTTCGGCAGTTCTCGCATATCGTGACTTCAATAAGCCAGTCTGTTTTTATGCTAGTCTTGGCTACTCTGACACCTTCCACAGATGCTTTCTCCTTCTCTGTATAGATACTTGCTGAACCCTCGGACTTGCTTGCTTGAATGCTGTTTCCGCTTGTGACTGGTACCCTCTCACCTGTCTCGTTCCTTGGTGCTGATTACTCTAGTTAGTAGATAGTAAACAACTGTATGACCCGCGGCATGAATGACAGAATGACTACTGTATTTTTTATCCGGTTGATTGCATCGTAATGCTATCCCAAAGCGTCTCTGGTGAACTTCCGTATTTGGTAACTATACTTCCACTCGTTCACACGCGTCTACACCGTAAGTGCTAGTATAAGAATGCGAGGTCCGGGATGCCGACACCCCCCTTCTTCATCTTCATCTTCAATGCCTACCAGCTTAGTGCGCGAAACTGAAGTCGACGTGTTGGTGGTTGGCGCTGGGCCTGCAGGTACGCAATCTAAATCTCGTTGGTATAGGGGCTAAGACACTTCAAGGCATAATGTGTGCGAATGCGCTGGCCAAGGCGGGAGTAAATGTGCGCATTATCGACCAAAGGTATGTCCTTTATTTTGAGGTCTCGTCATTTTTTTTTATTGAAGAACGCTTTCCAGGCCAAGCAAAGTCGCTGCAGGGCAGGCCGACGGTATCCAGGTAGAATATTCCTCTCAAAATGACGTATTTATTGAGGAGTCCGTGCATTAGCCGCGCACCATCGAAGTATTCCAGGTAAAGATGGTTTATGTGCTCGTCAGCTATGCTAATCCTGCATCAGAGCTACGGTCTAGCCGAACGATTGCTAAGGGAAGGAAATCAAATGCATATTGCGGTAAATATTTCGCATCGTTAACGCGTAAGAGAACTGAAAGATCGCAGGCATTCTACAATCCCAGTCAGCATGGAGGTATTGAGGTACGGATCGAACCGTTTCCGCACATCAATCTATCCAGCTAACCACTGTCGCATTCGTCTGGCAGCTCACAGATCGCGTCCCGGACGTAACGGCGCCAACTGCACGTTATCCTTTCGAGGTACTGAAACCACCGATGCATCAGAGCGGCGATTAACGCGATTCTAGGTTACCCTTCATCAAGGGGCGATCGAGAGCATTTTTCTGGATTCGATGAGGGAAATGGGTGTGGAGGTTTCGCGGCCTGTGGTCCCGACACATCTAGACATCGACACCACCAAATTGGATGATCCGAACGCGTATGCGGCACGCGTAAGTCGGCCGCCATTTTAGGTTCATATTCATCTTTATGGGCGACCATAGGTGGTGTTAAAACATCTCGAACCTTTGGAAAGCGGGATAACCACGGAGGTTGTGCGCGCGAAATTTGTCGTCGGGACAGACGGTATACGGCTAACCGGTGTTATTCGATATCAACGCTGAAAATACAATATCAGGGGGCGCACTCGTGGGTCCGCAAGACACTCAATATTGCCATGGAGGGTTCGCAGACGGACTATGTCTGGGGTGTCGGTTCGTGTATGCCGAATCTGGTGCGACGGCTACTTAAAATGGTCTGGCAGTCGACATGGTCCCGCGAACGGACTTCCCCGACGTTCGGCATAAAACTGCGGTCCACTCGGAAAACGGCTCATGTATGATAATTCCCCGGGAGGGTGATATGATCCGCTTGTACATTCAACTGGAGGGTAAAGACGCCGTTGACGCCACCAGCGGCCGCATCGACAAGAAGAGGACGGGCCCCCACCAATTGCTCGAGGTTTGTTTGCGTCATTATCCTTTAGGTTCAAGCGTGTTCATGGGTGTATCAGGTCGCAAGGAAATCACTTTATCCGTACGTTTTTGAAACTCCCGAAGCGTTTCATTGGTGGACCATATACATTAGTACTTCGTTCCGCTGAAGTGTACTCTGCTGCGTCTGATAATTGCCCAGTTGGACAGCGCGTTGCTTCGCGTTTCTCCGTCGACGAGCGCGTCTTCATCGCCGGCGATGCATGTCACACGTTCGCATTTTTATTGCTACCCAACTCATTTTACCAACATTCTCTGTCACAGTCATTCCCCCAAAGCAGGTCTGCATTTTTTTGTTGCTTCTCAAGTCAATTTGCCAACATTCTCGCTAGGTCAAGGAATGAACGCCAGCATGAACGATGCTCACAATCTCGGCAAGCTTTTCTACCGATGTTATCTCGCCAACTAACATTTTGTACTGCAGCCTGGAAGCTGGTGTATGTTTTGCGCGGGTGGGCCGGCCTTTCGCTTCTCAAAACGGTAGGAGTAACCTCACTCGTCTTCGTCGCCATGCACAAACGCGTCATCGCAGTACGAATTCGAGCGGCGAAAATACGCTCAGGACCTCATCGATTTCGATGTCAAATTCTCTGGACTCTTCTCCGGCAAGCCTCGCACGACAATGAACGAGAACGGCGTTTCGCACGAGGATTTCTTGAAAGCATTTCAGACCTTTGGCGGGTTCACCAGCGGCATCGGGATTCGCTATGGCGAGTCTCCGATTGTACGATATGGGAACCAGAGCTGCGCTCACAGCATTGTCGTCGGACAGCGTATGCCGCCACAGTTATTTATACGCGCGGCGGACGGTCGTCCGGTCGAACTGCAGGACCTGCTCCCGTCGAACACGCTGTTCAAGCTTCTTGTGTTTACGGGCGACACTGTGACCGCAGCCCTCGGTCATCTCGCAGCAAATTTACAGGAGATTGTGGACAAGTTTGCCACAAATGTGGAGCTGATTTCTATTCTGTCGCCGGCGAAGCAGCCAGATTTCTGCTTTATGGATCTGCCGGGGGCGCTCAGACCGCATTGGACAAAGTGAGTCGGTACCACGGGGTTCGATGCATATCAACTGAGCATCAATTTGTCAAGGGTGCTTTCGGACGAAAAGGATTTACGTGGGACGGAAGGTGGGAATGCCTATGCGGCATATGGTATCGATCCCCACGCTGGAGCACTCGTTTGTGTAAGGCCGGACGGTTATGTCGGGATAGTGGTGCCGCTGGAGGAAGCCAGCAATATCGCCAGTTATTTCACGTCATTCATGGTATGAAGATAATAGATTCCTGCAACCTTGTACTATGTTTACCCATGTCTGGAGTACCTTATCCCCTCTTTTTGTCACTTTATTTTGGCAGCTTCACGGGAGGCCAGGGTGTCTCCGACGATGCCGTGCAGGCGAAACGCCATGTCCGCAGTCATCAGCAGTGGCAGAAGGAAAAACGGCACATAGCTTGCAAGTAGCATAACCCGTTGGTCGGGCGTCAGCGTGGCAATCCCACTTGCAAGCGCCGCCGGAGAGGGCTCTGGAATTGCCAGGAGAGTCAAGACGCAAGGCCAAACAGTAGTAGCCGTCGAAGCGCCATAAACTAGCATCAAGACGTAGTGCTTTTTAGAGTCTGAGTTGCAAAAATAAGAGTGCGCTTTTAGTGAAATGCTGCGACGTGGCACACCGTTCAACAGCCCACGGGCAGCAATGAAAAATGTGGGGAACTGGAAGAAGCTGCCAGTAGAGACGTGAGAAAACCATTGAAGGGCAAACGGCCCACATACACTTCGAGGAATAAAAAGCTCTTGAACCAGATAAGAGGATCGTTTGACAGCCCAAACATAACCTTGAAGCAGTCTTGTATACAGGACTTCATTATTGTGAAGATAGTCGTTCACTAACCTTCAAGAAGGGGTCATTGGATGTACTAATGTACCATTCCGCAAACGTGCGGAGAAACCCGGGAACAAGGGCCGGTGGATAGAGTGCTTGAAAGTCGATGCACAAGGATGCAAAGATGTGTGTCTGTTCCAGGTTCAAGAGAGGCAAAAGGCTAGCTGCAACAATAAACGGACCACAAAAAAGCTGAAGTACACGAGATCCAGTGGACGAGAGGTCAAGGGCGTCGGCGCCATGGCTGTTCGTTTTTTCGAGACGAGACTATCTTCAGAAAGTCGAGAAGACAGGCCGAAACGATGTTCTCTGTGGCAGCTCGCACGACGCGCAGAGTCACAGAACGTGACTTGTGACGTGGACCACCTCGCAGAGATTCATCATTCAGATTCAGAACGACTGCAGGCCATCGTTGCGTCGTTATCCCGCCTCAGTGGTTCCCCCAGAGCGGACCTTTACTTCATCCCACATATTCTCAACCCGGCCTGAATAACTTCAATTCTGCAAATCACAAGAGCACTGTCTCGAATGAAATCAAAGTCTCGTAACGGACCACACCAAATTTCCAATGTCGTAGCTTTCCTCACGTTCTGGCCTCTGCTTCAACTCAGCCTTCACCTCAATCATCCCTTTCGGAAACACCTCTTCCCATAATTCACACCAAGACTCCGGCGAATGGCAAAACATATGGTGCCCGCCGCTACCAATTGCCCTCTCGTTGAATCCCTTGGTTCGGCGCCCAACATGCGAGCCAAGGATCAGTGACCCAGGCGCAGGCGAGAGAAGCCCAGCGAGTGCGCGGGCAAGCTGCAGCTGTTGCGGCTCGAAGAACAGATGGAAGACAGCCGTGATGTGGATGACGGAGACATGACCGCGTAGTGGGGTAAGGCTGGTGAGCGAAGATAACGGCGGTACAAAATCCGGAACCTCAGACGAAGAATCGGGCGGCATAGTCGGTTCGAGGAAGTTGGGGTCGAGAGCGTCACCGGCAAGGAAGGCTACAGGAAAGCTGTCTGGCGTGGATTGGAATAGCTCGTGGCCCAGGTTCCAGAATACTATCAAAAAGTGAATATCCATGCGAAGACAGAGTCTTGCCATCCTACCTGGCCGAAGGTCGCTTGCTATTAGGTTCCGCGCGGGGATCCCATCACTCCAGCATTTTCGAATATCAGTTCCAACTTTTAGCGTCAATTTTTAATTTAGACGGAAGTCGGTCGCGTAAACGCAGCTTACAGCAGCAGCCAATATCTAGCAGAATACCGTTACGGCCCAACTCGAGAGCATGTTCATACATGGGAAAGGCGGAGATCTTGGGCCTGCAATACATTTAGAATTCCGACACAGGCCAGTCAACTTTCGCACCTAGTAAAGGAAAATCGACGGATACACATGTGACCATAAAGCTATGTGGAAAAGGTCAGATTCCAAAACAATTCCTTGGATGAATCAACTGACGTCGTATGCTTTGGTCTGAACAGCGATGATATGCTTCTTCAACGCATCGACATCCTCTATGCCACTTAGCGCTTTAATAAATGTGAAATCTTCGTCGTTCATCTTGGGGGAGAGATTAGGTCATGACGAAAGTAACAAGAAGGATATCCGACCTTGAACAACAGGCTCTCATCGACCGGGGGCTTGGTGTATTCCATGGAAGTACTCAACCGTTGGATGATTTCTCTTGCCAACAACACGCCTTTTATATCATGGGGGAAAGGGAAGCTCTATGATATGTTTTCCCGAGTTCAGCCAATCCCACAGTGCGACATCATCTCTACCGAGGACGAAGTCAGAATCGGTATTACGAGAAAGCACGAGGATGGGAGGACCGGGTCGGATCGGACCCGACCACGAACGGACCCGGGCTCATTTGCCGAGGCTGTACGTCTCATGTTCCCGATTCGGAACATAGCTGTTTGGCTATGTTATTCTCGTTCCTCCCTCTGCCAGCCCACCACATCGCATCCTCATCCAGTCAAATGCAAGCCGGCCTTGCTTGCAAACCACCCAATGCTTGTGCAACTCGCATTTCAAACACCACGTCCTGGTCAAATCACGTCGCCACCAGCCATCATCGCGTTACCGTCTCCGTCCTATGCAAGTCGGCGCCACGTTTGTTTCTGCAACTACAATTTGTTCTTCGACAGCTGCAGCCCACCCAATAATCAACCTGTACTCTAGAACCGAAATTCCAACCATCTCAGCCACAAAACATGGTCAATAGCGTGTGCTCTATCCCGTGCGGCGTGCGGCAAGCGCGTGCATCTTAGGTTAGGAGAGAACCGGGCAAATGAAGTCGGAAGGCGGTGAGTACAGTCCTGGCAAACCTTGCTGCCGTTCAAATGCTCAACAGCCACAAAGCTGGCTGCTGTGACCTTTGATTCGGCGCGACCTCGTACATGGCCTCCAGCCGTCCCGCCTTCACCTCCCGCGCGTCCCTGCTGCACGTGCTGTCCTGCCTGCCCGCCCACGCCGTCTTGCGTCGTTCCCGGGCCTGCCGCTGTCGCGTCTGCCGCGCCCACTCGTGCTACCACCGCCACTCGCTAGCTGACGTTTGGCGCGGTCTCGCAATCGTGCAAGCGGTATCAGCGGACGCACTGTACGAGGCCACAACCCAAGCATTACTCGCTGACCGATGCGGATGGCCGTGCCGTTTTCACGCGCACGCGAGTACACTACCTACGGGTGTGCGTTATCCACACACGCTATCTACATACTTTTATCTAAATGGAAAACCACAGTCTACGGAATCGGGATGCCCCATGCACTGCTCCCTCGCCGACGTGGACGGCTGCACCGTCCTCGCATGCGCCAACCGGCAGTCGGGTGCGCGGCTGCTCCTCCCCGTGCCTCCCTCCTCTCTCGGCTGGAAATCTGGTAAGCATTTCAATTTCGTCTTGAAATTGTACACCAACTCACTCTCATTCAAACACGCAGAGTCCTCGCATGTGCGCTCGACTTCCCCGCACACACGCAAGACGGCACCCGGGCACACGGAGGATGAGATGCTGGCAGCGACGAACGCATCGCGCGCGGCTGGTCGCGATGCATGGTCCGTCTCTAGTTCAGTTGCCCCCGAACCTCTGAGTCCCCTGGTTCCACTAGAACCCTTTCCGTCCCGATTCCTTTCTCGCCTTGCATAGCTTCTATTAAACTGTTCTCCCTGTACATCATAGTGGATAGCGTCGAATTTGTATTGCAAGCATAACTAGTGTACATATAATAAACTCTTCTGAAAAAACAATCGAATTATACAAATTTGCAGCATTCCTTCAATTCCGTGCGCACACTAGTTGGGGTGAAACTGAAGCTGAAGATGATATAAGAGAGCACCTGGGTTCCTCGTTCAACAGCATCAAGCCACCATTGGATTAGTGGCACTGGTCACAGACTTGAATGGAAGAGGCAAGCCATTCGATGTCTCAATATCGCGGGTCGGGAACACTCGGAGAGAGCGGAATAGCGGAACAGCCAAAACTTGAATTCCATTGGCTCTGAACATAGCCATCAAAATCCCAATCGAGACATGTCTGACAGGTGGCTTTCAAGGGAAAATCCGAGACATGTCGGAAATTTCCGAAAACATTGATAAGCCCAGACAAGGCCTTATCAGGCCATAATAGGATCTAATCTCACAATGTTCTCATAAGCGAAGAGATATTTGATAAGACACGGCTGACTTGATAAGACTTGCCGGTTATTATAAGAACCGAGTGGTCTGACAAGATATAACTTTTATTGTGAGACGTGACAAGTCTTACAAGATATGACTTTTATTGTGAGAGCGTGACAAGTCACAACAGCCATTGGAAGGGCTTGTAAGCTGCGGGCGTCTGATGAGAAATAAAACCTATTGTGACGGTAGCAAAACTATATGATAGTTCTCTTATCAGAGCAGTCACTTCTTGTGACACTTCGATTAGTCCCAATCTAATCATTAACTTAAATGAAGTATTGTAAGTGAGAATCGAACCGGCGACCTCGTCATAATATATACAATATAAGGGTATAGCAGTAGCCATTCAGCCAAAGTGATCATATATTGCTGTAGCCACCCTGTTCCTTTTATGTCGCCCTTTCTGGTTCCCAGGACACAACTCCTTTATCGTGTTCGATGCATTGTGCTCTAATTTCCATGTAAAATGGTGTCAAATCTATTCATTCAATCTATGCCAACTCGCTCGACAATCTGTTTGCACTATTTCCGACGACTCCCTCGACGCGGCATGACAGCCGGCTCCTCAACTGGCTCCTCGACTACACTGATATCGCTCCCGCGGCCACGGCCACGGCCACGACCACGGCCACGCGTACGCAGGGCAGCGCGTGTGTGCCCACGAGTTCCACCACGTGTACCTGGGCCAGCAACTGGGGCTAAAGGCACCTCGTCTTCATCCGTCTCATCATTGGCTGGCAGCTGCTGCTCTGGTGTTGGCTCACGTGTGGGATTTGGTGTCAGCTCCGAAAGTTCTGAGATCCCTGCAATCCGTCAGTCTCAGTAATTAACTCTTGCACCGACACTCACCGTCACTGATATTCCCATCATTGTCGGAGTCCTCGAGACCCAATCCCTCCATGGCTGCTGCGGGTCGGCCTCAAACTCTGCCTCTGCCTCGCTGTCGCCCATCTCCTCGTGCTCGGGGATCCTGACTGTTTCGACGCCGGCAAATACGATCTTCGTCCAAAACTTGGAGGATATTGCGAACGCCAGGAGTGTCAGCATATTTCATAAGCCGAAGTTTATACGCTCGGAAATTAGCTTGGAAGTCAATCTTCGATATCTTGCCTCGTTCATCAAATGACTCCTCAACGCCGTTGACAACGTGAACCAACTACTTGGTGTGGTCAGCAGCAAACTGTGTCGACGAAGTGATTCGCTTACAAACACCAATGTAGCGCAAATGCTTCCTATTGTCAACCCTTCGAGTTTCCATTGATATCCGAGTGTGGTTGAGAGAGGTTTTGCTGTGCTGTTTTTCTTGATGCTACCACTTCCGAATAGCATACACCTCAAGCTCTGTTTTCGGTGCTCAGTCTCAGGAAGCGACAAAGGATGAAACGCACCATGGGACCAATGGGGTTCAAGAGCAACATATTCGCATTCTTTTTCAAACCCTTGTAGAAGATTGGCGGGTAAGTTGAGGGTGGACGTGACAGGTCCTCGCCAGGATGATACAGCAAAGCCGCTCTGTCGTTCTTGACTTTATATATAGCGAGAATGGTCTCAAGATTGGTCTTCAGGGTATTGATTGAGGTCGAGCGCCCTGAACTGACGTTCTTGAGGAACTGTTTTGGAATTCAGAACATAGCAGCATTCAATGGATATCAAGCTCACATCTCTTCCAAACTCGTTGCACGCCGTCGTGGGCACCAGTTCATGGTATTTTTGGGGAATATTGTCGTAAAGCGTAGCGGTAATGTATCGAAGGTACAACGGCGCGCTTTTGAACATTGCATCGAGTTCTGCGGCACTGTTTTGTGGTGGCTGACCATCTTCTGGGTAAGGCGAAAAGGCTGCACGAGCAACCCATGGCTCCTGCATCATACCAAATTTTTTCCCCAGCCATACGATATCCGACAAATAATTGTGGGGGTTAGGATTTTCGATGGCAGCCTTGGATTTTCTGCCAGCAGTTGTCTTGAGGCGCTTGAGTTCCTCATCCCTGGCGAGGATCTCAGCCTGAGCTCGTGCAAGCTCAAGTTGAGTGTCCCGCAGCACCTATTAGAGTGCGTCAACATTATTCGCCACCTTTGAGTTGATGTCAATAGAACACTTGCCCGTAGAAGCTCCTCTTTGGTGGCGTTTTGAGGTGGTGTCTGAAAGACGTGGACTACTTCAGCATCAGCCATTGGAACGGCGTTGAAGGTGAAAGAACAAAGCTGCGTGACGTTCTCAGGACATGTCCAATAAACTTTTTAGAATGATCGACTTGACGCGACACAATTTGGCACCAGAGTTGATTGATTCAAGTATTCAAGGGAAAGTGGGCATAAAGTAAACAAGGCATGCAGAAAAAGAGAGGAATTAAATGTGAATAGGAGTTCGCTTTTGAATTGTCTATTAAACCCTCGAGCCACCGTGTTTTCCCTTGCCCTTGGACTTGACTGGGGACCCGCAACGTTTGCAGGCAACAACCCCGGCGTCGTTGAGATGAACCCCGTGGAGGGGATCAGGCACATCAGCTACCGTCCACAGTTGCCTGGCCACTGCAACAGTGCCTGACGAGTCAGCGATAACGTTGTTCAGCGACGCATCTGCCCCTGCAGCTGCTGCCCCCAACCTTCTCGCCGCTGCTGCTGCCTCTGCCGACGTGGCCGCTGCCGCTGCCACCGCTGCTGACATACTAGCCGCCGCTGCTGCCAATGCGGCTCGCGAAGTGTTTGCTGCTGCTGCTGTGCCCCTGGAGATGGGGGCGACTGTGCTAACTGCGATGACAGTGGAAGATGTAGGCGTCGAAGATGCGGCTGTTGAAGAGGAAGCGGTCCGAGAATTTCGTCTACAGACATTTTGAGCCAAAAATGGGAATCAATGTCGAGAACTCACAAGTTGTTTTCGAACAGCGTCCGCAGGCGCTGATGAGCTCTCTGAAGTTCTTGATGGTCGACATTTAGCTCGTCATATGCAGCCAGAAGGCCTTCATGGAGGGCTACAAGTCTATTAAAAGTGCTGTGGAGTTCGGCGAGGTCTTCTCCGAGTCCGTTGTATGCCTCAAGAAGTTCTTTTATACGACTCTTCAGTCACTTGCATCAGAGCACGTTCTCGAGAAAGACGACCCCGAGCAGCGGTTAACTGCCTCTGCAAGGTTTCGATCTGTAAAATAGATTCCGTGAGCAAATTTGAAAAGCAAGTCGAAGGATATAGAAAACTTACATCGAACGAAGGCTCCTGAACCGTCGACATGGTGGTAAGAGAGAACAAAGGTGGCCCGATCCTTGAAGCAGATCACTCAATTAGCCGAGCTCGCAGGGGTTGAATAAACGGGAGATACTGTAGAGGTAACTTACGAGGGTATACCTGAATCTTCCCTTGCTTGTACCGATGGATATGCCGAGACATGACAAGCCGAAGAATCCACTTATGAGCAGATAATCTAGAATTGAGCAACGACTATGATTATTGCGGAGAGCATCTACATCTCCAAAGAGCAGTCGAACTTGGCGGCCAGGTTGTTCAGTTTGTCTCCTCGCAAAATTGAGAGCGTGGTGCGCTGCACGCCACCGGCACTCATCAAAATGACCGTGGCAAGTCGCCAATCACAGGAACTCACGCATCACGCTCGGTGTTCCAGGTGCGGATGGCAGCAGTTATCCAGACGGCCACACAGGATGAGTGTGGAGCCACAGACACGGTGTGGACGAGCTGAAGAGTGCAATGTAAGTACATCGTAGCCTTGTTGTGTCAGAAATGCTGACCTATGTTTTTCAATGAGTCTTAATAGGTGAATGCGCAGGTGCGGGACTTGTTACGATGGCGACCGCAAGCGCTGAGACGCAGGGAGATTCCGCATGTGGGTGCTTCGCAGGTTGAGCGCAGGAAGTGTGCAGGTGTGTATCGAGCGAGCATGCGCGGATGCACCATGTGAGCAAGAAGGTTTCGTCGATAGATGTAAATAGTACTACTTGCATGTATTAGTTTGTGCGTTAAATACGGTTAGTTTTGAATTACTCACTTTGCAGTGCACAAGCTCGGGACCTCCAAGACGAATGGTTTTGAAAATCCACAGCGTCCAGCCAACACTGAAATCTCAATCAGTTGACAGCACAATTGGAATAATACGAAGATACACGTACTGTGCGTGCATGGAAAATGCACGTACACCCAAGGACCATAGTCTCAACCTTTCAGCGAGTGTGTGCCAGCTGTTCTCAGGTTCACGCAACGGGCAGCGATGAGCTGAAGGAAAAGAAATCTCGGCCCGCACGTGCTCGGATGTCGAGCGGAGCGCAGGTGTCCTGCGTTGCGGAACACAATCACGCACCACGTTCCGCGCATGTGAGCTGCATCGTGAGGACGGTGCAGCCGTCCCTCGTCGGTGCACGAGCGCTGAGTGGGGCATCCCGATTGTTTGGATGGGATGCATGGGGCAGGAGACCTGCTCGTCCCGATGCGCCGCAGTGCGCCCTGCGCATTCGCCAGAATGGACAGTAAATGTTGTCCACGGCGTGTAGGTTTGATGAGGACCGGATCGACCGAGTAACGAGGAGGCAGAAGTCGGCGGCACATGTGCCAAACGGGAGGGCAAAACGGCTGGGCGTCTTGGTGGTAGCAAGGCCGGGGCTGCAGCCTGTCCCGCTGCCCCGTGGAATCTGTAAAAATTATACGTCAGTGAAGTGCGCTTGCAGGAAAAAAGAAAAGAAAAAAAAGAGATCAGGGACATGCACACTTGCCGAGCTCCAGTAAAAGGCGCATACAGTTCCGCCATAGGACCTATGGTCAGATCCAGCGCACAGTCCTGCAGCGTCCTTCATAGGAACTGGTGAGTGGTATGTCAAGGACTGGGTGGATTGCCGCTGAGGCCTATTCCCACCAGCTTTTCGTCGCAAAGACGAGTCCATTGCTCAATGGAAGTGATGTGCTAAAACTCACCGTAGGGCAGCGTGGACACGGTGGCAAGAGACAAGTAGACCTCTTTGTTTCAGCTGAAGCGAAGTCATGGACGCCACACCGAGTCGACACGGCTTGCAGCAGGTCGCCCAACAGCCGAAGAGTTTTCAAGGTTCACTGCAGACACATGGAGTCATTACACTCCATGCATCCTCCCTGCACCTCCGGAAGGACAGGTCTCATGAACCCTTCGCGACCGTGCAAAGACTAGGGGTCCGAGTCGACACGGCTTGCAGTTGGGAAAGGCGGCTGTTGTGGATTGGATATCTGCCCAAGTCGATGGTGGGCCTGGCCGGCAAGGGATTCATGAACGTCCGTGAAATTTCAACGCCGTCGAGTCACAGTCCAGTTGTTTGCATGACACCAAGCCCACGCGACGACGCGAGAAGAGAAAGCTGTAACAGTGTTGTCCGAAAAGGAAATGACAGCTGTGACAGCTGTCTCTTCGCGGCCACCACCATCGCGCGTCAAGCGGGCGTCAACTCGCGACTCTGCACCACCCGCAACGCCCATTCCACCTGACGCGCCGCCGGACACCCCCATTTTTTTTCCCTCTATCCGTCCCCCTCCACCCTGCGCAAGCTGACCCTGAGGCGCTGCGCGCCCTCCTTCTCTGGCGCGTCTACCACCACCATCGCGCGTCAAGAAACCCGCTCCCACGCAAATGACGGCTCTTCGTGTCTCTCCAACACATTCTACCTTCCCCCCGCCCTCCCAGCTAGTCACGATGCCCGGAGGCGCTGTAGTTTATAGAACAGCAAAGGGGCTGAAGGCACCGACTGCTTTCAAGGGACGCCCCTTATTTGCTCGCTCTCTGCCTTTCCAAGCGGCTTCTCGATTACATGCTACCTCGGAGGAACTGGCTCTGGAACAGGTACTTTGATCTTGAAAGGTCGAGGTAAATATTTCTGCTGCCAGATGAAAAAGCATTACTTATGTGTACTTTATTTAGCCTACAACGCCACCCTCCGTCCACCAGCTGGTCGAGAACTCTGACGAGACCTTCTGTCTTGACAATGAAACTCTGTATAATGTTTGCTTCCGGACGTTGAAGATGTCCACCCCGACATACGGCAACCTCAACAGCCTCGTACAACCTAGTCTCTGTTGTCATGTCCGGCATCACCTGCGCAAGGGGGGTGTGTATGAGGTATGTGCTTTTATTTCTTTTCCCGGTTCTCGAGTCGGCGACGAGCATCTTTTGCACGATGCACGATGCAGGGTCGGGGCGGGAGGTGCAGCCTGCGAGTGCGGTGACCGAGACGGGGCGGGTGCGGCCCAGAACGAGATCACAGGGCGGGGTCGATCCTCGGTGCTCGATGGACGGAGCAGGGCGATGTGCGGCGTGCGGTGGGCGAGGCGGGGACGGAGCCTTGGCACGAGGGGAGCAACGAGTCGGAGCGCTGTGCGAGTCGAGGGCTCGTACTCGCACTTGTGCGCGTGATTGTGCGCCTGCCCTCTCCAAGGACGGCGAGGGGGTGAAATGCGATGGGGTGCAACGTCCGCATCCACGTCGGTCACATCAGTGCCCTGTCGCGTCCGCGTCAAACTCGAGGCAGTGGGTGTACTCTGGAGTGTGCACGACGTGACACGTGGCGCGGAGGGTGGGTGCGAAGTGCAGTGCACCACGATGCACTGTATCGCCTGGTGCTGCTTTTTTTCAGATACTCCGATGATGCATGGCAAACGAAGACGAGGGCAGTATCCCCGTCGGGGCGCCATCTCCGTGTGCTCGAGCGTCGTCTGCCCGAGTGCTATGGCTGTACCAAATCGCGCTGCAGCTGGCTTTGACTCCCCTCGCTTTGAAGCACTCGCTGCCTTTTCTCGCTTTCTTTTCTTTCCTCTTGTCTTCACAACATACGTACTAATCCTCCCTTTCTCTTCGTTCACAGGAATACCTCCGCGGCGCACGCGCGGCAGAACACCTCGCGCCGATCCTTGTTTGCCGAACACGGCGATTGAAAACCTCGCCACGCATCGCCTGAGTTTTCTCGTGTCTGCTCGTGCATCTGTCTTCCCACCAAACCCTCAAGTAAGTAGTCTCTCACCGCCTGTTATCCAGTCCTCTTGTCCCTTCGTATCCTCATCTGAGTGCTATCTGCGCTGGGGACGTGTCTGCCTCGGTCGCGTCGTGTCTCGTACCACTTTCTTCGCTGGAGCTGATCACTCGTTTCTAGTGCGTGAAATCGTCCATCTCCAAACCCGGACAGGTGCGTTTCCTCTCTGGTATCCTCTCTTCTCTGTCCTGAACCCGCCATTTTAGTGTGGCAACCAAATCGGTTCGTATCTCTTTTGTCCTCGACCTCGGGACACGTATCAACTTTCTACTTAGGTGCCAGGTTCGGGAAGTCGTCTCTGACGAGCACGACATCGGCGCCCGATGGTGTGTACACCGGCTCCAACAACCTACAAGTTTGGAATTTTTTGCATTTGTGGCACAATCCATCACTAAATCGATGTTTTTCAGCTTGAGCGGATCTCGGTGTACTACAACGAGGTCGGGAGGGAAGAAGTATGTCCCCCGCGCGGTCTTGATTGATCTTGAGCCCGGGACGATGGACTCGGTCCGCCAAGGTCCCCTTGGTACGCTTTTCCGCCCCGATAACTTTGTCTTTGGACAAGTGGTGCGGGTAACAACTGGGCCAAAGGACGTGAGTTTCACTCCTCATCTGTGCCATCTATGAGTGCCAACGACCATATCCTCTAGATTACACTGAGGGAGCCGAGCTTGTCGACTCGGTCCTTGATGTCGTCCGCAAGGAGGCTGAAGGCACCGACTGCCTCCAAGGTACGCCGCTTATTCGCTCGCCTTTCGCCCTCCTGAGTGACGCTTCCCAGGTTTCCAAATCACACACTCCCTCGGAGGCGGAACTGGCTCTGGAATGGGCACCCTTTTGATCTCCAAAATTCGTGAGGAATACCCCGACCGCATGATGTGCACATACTCCGTCGTCCCCAGTCCCAAGGTGTCCGACACCGTTGTTGAGGTAATCATTTTTACTGTCAGATGAAAAATGCGTTACTCACGTGTATTTTATTCTAGCCGCACAACGCCACCCCTCTCCGTCCACCAGTTGGTCGAGAACTCTGACGAGCGTTCTGCGTTGACAACGAAGCTCTGTATGATATTTGCTTCCGGACGTTGAAGTTGTCGACCCCGACGCACGGTGACCTCAACAACCTCGTCTCCGTTGTCATGTCCAGCATCACCACTTGCTTGCGCTTCCCCGGTCAGCTTAACTCTGACCTGCGTAAGCTCGCCCGTCAACATGGTGCCCTTCCCGCGTCTCCACTTCTTCATGACCGGCCGCCCCCCTCACCGCCAGCGGCAGCGCGCAATAATATTGCGCCGTCAGCGTCCCCGAGCTGACTGCCCAAATGTTCGACGTGAAGAACATGACGGCGGCATCCGACCCCCGGCACGGTTGCTACCTCACCGTCGCCGCCGTCTTCTGCAGCAAGGTCAGGATGAAAGAGGTCAAGGAGCAGGGCATATTTCGTCAAGTGGATCCCCAACAACGTGCTCATCGCACACTGCGACATTCCCCCGCGCGGCGTCAAGATGGCCGTCACCTTCATCGGCAACTTGACCGCTATCTAGGAGCTGTTCAAGCGCATCAGCGACTAGTTCACAACCATGTTCAAGCGGACGGCGTTCTTGCACTGGTACACCCAGGAGGATATGGACGAGATGGAGGTTGGTGCATCAACTCAATGCGTACTATCATCGTTGACACTAGATACAGTAGATCTTTTGCAAAAGACATGCTAACTAACGTCCCGGTCTTTTGCAAAACAACATGCTAACCACTATCTATTCCCCAAATGGACTACAAATCCTTATCTCTCGCTATTCCCACCGGCGCAGGATCCGTATTCGGTGCGGGAGGGCTCGGCAGACGTATTTCTCTCGCTTCGCCTAACTACAACACCGGCACTGAATATATACAAATAAATTCCAGCTACACGCTGCTGTCCGACAACCCCGGAATGCCCGAAATGCCCGAAAGTCCGTGAAAAATCCTCGAAAATGGCCAGGGAAAAATTTGGAATGATACCAGGAAAATCCGCGCAACCCTGCAGTGAAAGTGGAAGGGAAGCGGCGCATGGAGAGGTCCCCAGGAGTCCCAAAAAAGCCTGAAAACCTCAAAAATCAGCAAAAACGGCGCAAACAAAGCGAAAAAAAGCCACACCTAGATCTCGTCATATTGGGATGATGTGGCCACCTGGAGGGCAAGCAGCTCGTCTATCTCAGCCATCCTCACCGCTGCATCATCTTCTATGCCCTCCTCGCTCTCCGAATCACCTGTGCTGCTCCCCTCCAGGTCAGCGAGGTTCTCAGCGCCCTTCAGCTGCTCCTGTTCAGCGTCCTCTTCCCCTGTGAGTTCAGCAGGCTCACGAGGAGCCCCACTATCCTCGTCACCGTCCGAGCAGTCATCACCGACCCAAGCGTCTTGCTCGTCTGCACCCGATGATGCCGACGACTCCGGCACCCCTGGGCCTTGAACCCGGTCACTGAGATGCCACCAGAGGCGGCGGAATCGCGTCGCAAGCTTGCGCCGCAGAGCAGCTTGCCTTGCTGCAAATGCAATGGCGCCCTGGAGGTGCGCTGGGCCGTACCGTCTTCCCGGCATAGTGCGCTGCAGTAGCACGCTTATCCCACTGACGGGCTTGCCACTCGAGGGTACACAGACAGCGCACCATCTCCTCTTGCAGCAGGAGAAATTCCTCCCGCCACCTTTTCACCCGTGCATACGCCTTGCACCACTCAATCTTCACGGCAGCGTGCATCTCCTCCCCACGGCGCCGTCTCCATGCCCCGCAGCCACCCAAATCCACGAGATAAGGCGAGTCTTCTCGCCCATCCCTGGGACACCCCGCACCTCGCCGCTCTCATTCAGCTCGGCGGCCTTCTTCCGCTTTCCCTTCATTGCCCGCTGTTTCTTCCGCTTCGCCTCCTCCTCGTCTTCCGGCAAGCGGAGATCTGCCTTCTCCAGCGCCTTCCAATCTGAAGCCCCCGCAACATGGACAAGAGCCAAGCGCGCCTCACGCGCACGCCGATATGTTGCTGCAGCAAGATCGATTTTGCGCTGCTGAGCGTCGACAAGGCTGCGCGAGCGCGTGTTCTGGTGTTGGTGGCGGGAGTTCAACGACTTGTAGGTGTGCAGTCGCTTTTTGACGATGAGGCTGTGGCGGATTTGGTCCAGGCTCTCGCTGCACTGGGCGTCACGCAGTCTTGCCTCAGCCTCCGCGAGTCCGGCGACAACAGCCGGCGGAGAACAGTCCGTGGGAGAGAGGGAAGATGGGAGGAGGAGAGGCGCACGCTCCGCCTCGGATGGATCCACAGGTCCGCGGTGAGTGGCGAGGCGCTGCAGAGCAGCAGGTGAGTATTTCAGCTGGAGCACGCGCAGCTTCTTGATTTGTCGTGAGATTCTCGTGCGTCTAGTGACGAAGTCTGCGAGATCTTTTGTGGATGGGGATCTGTTGGCTCCCAAGTCAGCACTGAGCTGTCGTCTGCGCGAGGGTGAGGGAAAGGAAGGAAACAGAAAAAAAGGATACGCACTGCTGTCCCTCAATTTCCAGACCGAGCATCAAGTACTCGGTCATTGTCTCCTCAGCAACGCTTCAGACGACGCCAGACTTGCGTTCATTCTCATGCTCCTCACGCAGCAGCTCCAACTCAATCTCACGAAGTGATATACCTGCAAAAAAAACCATGGGTCACGAAGCTGCAAAGTGCGAAGCGAGCACACTTACCCGACTGAGGAAGCTCATACGGGTTCTTGCAACCGGTCACCCCAGCTTCAAAATCATCCACTGCCTTCTGCCAGGTAGGGACGTCTGCCTTCTGTGCCTCTGAAAACACGCCGAGCGCGGATTTTTGAGCTGCCAGCTCTTTCCTGGCCTTCAGGGAAGCGCGTTCGAAGGGTACTTCCTATAAAACAGTCAGCACGTACAGACTATGTCGATAGGAAAAAGCTCACCCATAGCAATAACCTTGTTCCAATTCCAGTAATGCCAGAAGTCATCCAGCGTGTCTTGCCGTGACCCTGGGCCCATCTCCCGCGTGCTCGCCCCCCATCAGACCACTCGACGACCAAATCCGCTCGATTCCCTCCATGTCAGCCTGCCCCGAGCCCGGTGTGAACAGCAGCGAGAACATCTCCTGGCAGATCCGCAGATGCCCGAGGATATGGAGCTTCGGGATCACAAACTTGACGACAAACAATGCAAGCTGCAAGCGGAGGGCGGGTGGTAATTTTTTGAGACGTTCCTTCAGTTTCTTCGACCACTGGCACATTATGTCGTATGAGAGAAGAAAAAATAGGAGGCCCATGAAATGGCGCCATGCGCTAGCCACGACATAATCCATGTTGCCGTACCTGCGCGCATGAAAAGGTATGTTAGTTAGCATTCATATCAGTAGGCTAGCGGACGGACGCATTACTTCTCACCTGCTTGCAAATCAGCGACTCCGTTTCTGGTGACGACCTCGTGGCGTCCGCAGGTAACCATGCCACATCCCGTGGCAGCATAGCCCCGTGAGTACGTATTGGCGTGATCGAGTGCGGCGAGGCCCGTACAGGTGCTCATCTACCAGGGTAAAATCAGCAATGGTTCTCTTGCTCTGCCGGCAACACGCACCTCTTTCTGCTCTCCCAGGGTTTTGACGAACTCGAGGTAAGGACCTGACCGAACAAAATACGCCCACCCCGTCTTGAAGACTCGGGTCAGCGGCCCAGCTGGAAATCTTCTTCCGCTTGAGGCGGAAGCACGCATCAATCGCCAGAAAAAGCATGTAGAGGAATCTATCAAAAGATAAGTCGAAGGCAAGGAAAGACAAAGCAAAAACACACCTCTTTTCCGGTGGAGCGTCTCGCCAGCCATCTGGAAGATTCACTCCAGCCTTAGGGCACGCGATGCACTCGACAGCGAGCCTCCCCCTCATGCGTCTCGGCCGCCGTTCGGTCAGGGTCATTGGCCATACCTCCACGCTTCAATGCCCGCAGGTTTCTCCACTGGCGGACAACACGAAGAATAAGCTGGTAACGGCGCTGAGATGAGGTATAAGGCGGTGCTTGAGATGGCAGGATGGAGTTAGAAAGACATACCTTGAAAGCCCGGCTGCCGGTATTGTCGGTGATCTTCGCCAACGCTTGGAAGAAATGATAGACGGTGGTCTTGCCCTGAAGGCTAACGGCATGGAAAAGCTTGAGGGTGGGGATGGTAATTGCACTCTTGGGATGGTCAGGTGTGGACGGAAACCAGCCATAGAGAAGCAGCTGTTCCCACTGTGGGGCAGCACTGCGTCGACACTGGCAGTAGTTGAGGGCAACGTGGTGGAAACCGTTGGGGGCGATGACGACAAATTTGTTGCGACCGCAATGTGATCGGGGACAGGCTCGATTGTCGGGATGGCCGAGCTGGACCCTCAATCCCAGCTGCCGCAGCTCCCGTGGTTCGAAAAAATGCCCATTCCAAGCCTACACCTCAAGGTTAGCGGTGGTACCATGAATGAAGGGAGTTGCAGCGCACACCTCGATTCGGCACAAGGGACGCAGACGGTGGCTCTCCACCATACATTCCCTGCAAAACATCTCGTCCCCATGACATTCGCGGCAACGGTATTTTTTGGAGTTGGTACCGCAGGAACAAGGGTCCTGCTCTCGATTCGCTGGTCCCTCGCGAGTGACGAGCACGCGTAAGTACGCATCCCGATAGTTTGCAGTCCAATACCGCAGAGGTTCATCCTGAGAGATGAAGCAGTGAGTTGGTACCCAAAGAGTACGAGCTCCAGATAACTTACCGTAGGTGCATACCATTTCCGTTTGTGTGGGGGTTTTGTACCTCCTTCGGCTTCAGCCTCGGAGGCAGCATCATTCATATCAGGCACATCCAGCCAGTCGCTGTCTTCGAAGTTTGAAGCTGATGCAGCCGACGTAGAAGCATGCAGGATATGAACCGGAATGGGCTGGACACTTGCACGTCGTCCGTCGGCAGACATGTGGCTCGCACGCGCGAAGGATGGCTGGGCCAATGAATGGCCAAAAGACTTGAGTGAAAATACATTTTTGGCGCGCTTCTTCTTGGTGTATTCGCTAGCATTGGGGTCGAGTTGTCGTTTCATGGTGCACGAGCTGGGAGAAGTTTTGAGACGACACGTGAACATCGGGTCCTCGGCCGAAAGCACGAGCAGCGACCTTCCCAAGACAAAGTAATCTACACACAGATACTTTAAAAATCACTTGAAAAAAAAAAATGCATTCAGACAGCGAGAGTAGCGTAGCATAAGTTGAAAGTACATGTAGTATGAGTCAGTTTGGTTGCGGCCTGCTCCCTCTACTCCTCATCGGAGGAAATAACAAAAACCTCCAGGGCGGACTCTTCCGCATGCTCGAATGCGTCCCGGACGCGTGGAGTGATCTCGAGCTTGCGGAAAGACCCATCTGCCATCCCGCGCCGCACTGAGGAGGAAGCGTGCTGTCTGCCATGTATGAGCGACCGAACATCTCCCAAAAAACAAAGGTACATACCTGTCTGCGTAAATCGTGGTATTGTCACCGCTAGAACACACGTATAGCAGCTTCCTGGGTGCAGTAGGGGTTGATGGGGCCGATTTCGAACTTGAGGAGCTGTGTGGCACGCCGGTCTTCAAGCCGTGCGGCACAGTGGTCTTCAGGGTTACTTGGCCTCGCAAACTTGAATCGCATTCGACGTTTACATGGGGCGTCAAAGGCGGCAGATCTAGATGTGGGGTCGAATCCTGGGCGCAGGATGCGGGGGGATGCTAGCATAGGCGGGCGGCGGGACGCATCCCATGCACTGACAGCAGCAGACCACCCCACGTGTTTCTTATAAGCAGCATTCGGAAACCCGAAAACCAGAGGGGAAACATCCTCCCTATAGATGAACTGTAAGAAGTTTGGCCCACCAGAACCAACCGGGCACTCACCAGTGCGTGTACACCCCTGGAACTTGTCCGACAGTGACAACGTAGAACTTATGAGTGGGGGAGCCGTGCAGCAGCTCAAAGCCTTTTCTAGGGTAGAAAGCAACAGGGTCCTGGATATCCATTGAGCTGAACGCGGACTCGAGCGGGACCTTCATCGCGAGATGTTGGTGCAAGACAAAGAGAAGCTATAAACAAAGCGTGATCAAATGTGTGATTGACGCGCGAAGGCGCGTCCAAAAAAGGCAGTAGATCAATCCCTATTCGTTCTACTTCCGCCTTCGATACACTGAACAGGGAACTTGGCTCTTTGTTCACTCTTCAATATTAACCATGTCTCAGATGTGTTCAAGTTCTTGAGATTGATATCTCACCCTGGTGTAGACTTGACTTGAGCAGGCGAGCCTTGCAAACCAAGATCGCGACGTCAATGTCAAGTTGTCCTTCAGCGCTGCCAAAAAAAACCAATTGCAGCAATGTCAATGCAAGTACAATAAGATTTTAATGTCAGGGGCTTTGAATCCTTTCATACAGTCTTTTCGCTATCACTAGCATTGGACTAAACTTGAGCTTCTGAGATCCACTCGTTGAACCGAGTTCAACATGCGATAGCTCAAGAGGCCATTTACTAGTAGTTCAGAAATATTCGTATCGGGATTATAAACACTTATCTAATTCGATAATGTTCATCTGGGGATTATGAACACTCCGGTATGTTCGAGTTGCCATTTGGTTGTTTTCAGGTAAGTTTACTGTAACTCAAGTTGAACGTTACAAACTGTAAGTCAAGTCGAACTTTATGACTTACTCGGCTCATTCTAACATCACCCATGCATCCAGTCTGTCCAATTTTTTTTCAAGCCTTAGACTCCAAACCAAGACATTACAAACTGTAACTCAAGTCGAAACTTACGAGTTACCCAGCCCCAAACCAAGACGCTGCAAACTGTAACTCCAGTTGAAATTTATGAATTAGCCAGGTCATTCTAATATCACCTATGTATCCAGTCTGTTCAAAATTCTACAAGCCTTAGAATTCAAACTGAAGCGCACTACACCTGAAAGCTGCCAGCGGCGAGTTGTTCCGTGAATTTAGCAACTCATTTTTCATTTATCTACTAATTCATCGTTGGAGTGCGGCAACCACTCTTAGTTGAAAAGTGCGCTGCATATTCTCTGGAATGAAGATAGTGATAATATAAGTGATACAGGACAGTACGGTAAAGGAGGCGGTGCAACAAGGTGATGCTATGTACGGCGTTTCTTGCGCGGTGGCTCCTCGACATCGCTCTCTTCTGTCAGATCACTGAAGTCCGCCACGTCCCCCTGGTCCCAGACCTCCACCCCGCGTGACCGTCGAAATTTTTCACCTTGATGTCCTTCCACAGCGAAAATTTCTTCAAAGCAGAGGTCCAGCGCGCCTTCGCTCTTCCTCCCCGCCGCTTGAGATCAGCCGTACTCGCAGATGCATGCCACGAGATGTCAGATTGAAAGCCGTTGTCCACCCAACGGAAGAGCGCTCCAGCGGAGTACTGAAGTAAGGAATAGCGCTCCTCGTCGTCCGCGATGGGCGTGTTGGAGTGGGTGACGACGGCAGAGGGGATGAGCGCACTGCGGCCGGCGGGAAAACGGATCATGAAGTTGTAATCCCAAAGAACGAGGTGGGCGCCTTTGTCAGCGTTGAAGCGTCCCAACGCGCTGATCAGGCACATTCCGTCTGCCTTATTCCCGCCGTCAAGGTGAGGCGGAGAGACGGAGAAAGGGCCGAGATTCGCGGTGACGGCAGCAAAAGGGCTCCCGCGGAAGGTGCGGTCGAGGCGGGGGTTGCGCTTGAGCAGCGCTTGTTTTGTCTCATGGTAGTCGGAGAACATATGGAAGCAGAGAGCTTGATAAAAAGCTGAAAAAAGTGAGCGCAGGTACAGCCTGGAAAAAGCTGATGGCGTACGATAGGGATAGGTGGCCGTACGCTGGACGTTCTCATCGTCTAACAGCTCGTCCATAGCCGCGCTGTTCTTCTTCGACCGCGGCTTATAGTTCCCAACCGCCTGCCTGCCGGTGCCGAAGGCGAAGCCTTTCGTGCTGGTGGGGAATCCCGGTCCCGTTGCACGGCGGTGGACGAACGCGCTGTCTGGGAATGACATCTGCGCACGCGCGCACGGCGAAAGGCCCCGGTCGCACCCTCCAACACCGGATCCCAGCCTTCAGCGGGAGCTATGAGGACGCCAACCACCCGGCCCTTGCGGTCAAGGATGAGGTGGGACTGGCTGGGTACACAGTCAGCTGAAAAGTAGAAAAAAATGGGGTAGCGAACGCACTCTCCGGGCCAATCAAAGTACGGCATATGCTGTTTCAAATACTCTGCATCGAGGGCGTGAGCTTTCAAGGAGTGGTCGAGGCGGCTGGGTGGGACCAATCCACCGTTGTTGAGTGGCACGAAAGTCCTCAGCGGAGTACGGAATGTGGATCGGAGCAGTGGCGGCGGCCTTATCGAGAATGCGAGGTGAGGGAACAGGAGCCATAGAGCTGCTCAAAGCTGCGATCCTCCGCTCCCGGCGGTGGGCACGCTCTCGTTCGCGTTTCTTCTGTTTTTTCTTCGCTTTACCCGATAGGCGAGGTACAGTGGCAGAGCTGAGAAGCAAAGACGATGTGGGCGTGCGAGTGGTAGATGGCTCTTCGAGCTCGAGCTCCTCCTCATCCGAAGGGGCGCCGCTATCTTCACGGGCCATCCGAGCGATGTTCTCCCGCTGGAGCGCTTCCTCAAGATCGTAGTGGTGGCATATAATGGGGGTGCCGAAGACTTCCGAAGTCATCTCTGAGATTGGTCAGACTGAAGTTAGCCGGTGTGTGCGATGCTACGAAATGAGAAGGAAGATAAAAAAAAGGCGGCCGCCCTGCTCCAGTGTAAGAGTGAGGCGGCGCGCTTGAAATCGCGAACCTTGCCACCCGCTCCATGGTCAGAGTTGGGTGGCAAGAAGGCGGGTGAAGAAAAGAAACATATAGTATAAAATATAGGTCACTCACCGAGGCGTGCACTGCTCCAGAAAGAAGGTCGTCGAAGTGCGAAGTGTGAAGTGCGAAGTCAGGTGGGATGTGACTTAACGCGTTGTCACAGTCACTACCCCTTTGTCTCTCTTCAGATTTACGCTACCGACTTCCCGTTCTTCCTCGCCGAACGTTCTTCCCCGCCGATTCACCTCATGTCTACTCGCAAGAAACGCGGTAATAAAGGACACTTTCATGGCGAACCGCTTGCGCTTCTGCGCGAGAATCTTGCGACTTATTCGTCCACACCCCGAAATGAGAAGAAGACTTTCTGGACAAAATTCTTCGCCACATGGGAGGAACAGTTCCCAACACTGTCGCCTGCTGAGCAGGAGGAGCTGCAGAATGAAGAATCTCAGTACAAAGCGGAATTAGAACGCATCAAGAAGCACAATAAATCGCAGCGAGCCCGTCGCAAAGGCACCATCTTAAAGGCCCCACTCCCCTCCTCACGCTTGAATAAATTGCGAGCTGGCGCGGCAGAAGAACAGGTACGCATTTATGTCTTTGGATTTTTTTTTTTTTTTGGGATCATGCAGCTCACTGGCGGTAGAAAATCAAATACTGGTTCTCGAACGCCCAAACCAAATCCCAATTACGCAAGACTGAACCCTTCCGCGCCTGGCTCGCAAACCTCATGACTGCCCAGGGAGCTCCACGCCGCGTCCAGCTTCCTTGGTTCTTGTGGCAACACCCCACTCATGGGGAGGTGCTGCGAGTACGCTACCGAGAGAGGTATGGCAAGGACGCCGATGCGGAGTGCCATGACGCAGACACAGGGGAAGGCCTAGAGGACGAGGATAAGGGGCGCAGGCGGGGAGAAGGGTGGGGGAGAAAGATGAAGAGGAGGGCGTGAAGGAAGGCGGGGAGAAGGATGAAGAGGGAGGCGACGGGCAGGGCGAGGAAGAGCAGAGAGGTGGGGAGGAGGGCGATGGCGAGTCGGACGAGGAGGAGGATAAGGAGTCGGTGCTCACCCGCGCAAAGCTCCTCCACAACAAGTACCGCCTCGGAAAGGAGTACTACGCCGAGCTCGACCCCAATCAGCAGGAAGAAGTCCAGGAGATGAGGGAGAAAAGCTACCAAGAGCGGCGAGCGGCGCACGAGAGGGCGGCAAAGGGCGGGGCTGCGTGCACTGCCAACGAACTCAGCGAGTGAGTGGTCTGATCCCTGCAAACTCAGTTTTTTTAACGCCTTTTATGCCTCTCCCAGCCGACGTGCACATGCAGAGGCCGTTTCCCAGCGCACACTCGATGCCTTGTGCGCCCAGCTCCAGTGCAAGGGCTTACTTGTTTTGGGGGAGATCATTGAGGGCGAGGATGACGAAGTTTTTCTTTCCATGTGCGTCGGCCCTTCTTCATAAACCTGTGGCCGTTCTAACTTATGGTAGGGTGCAGCAAGGAACTCTGCCGAAGCACCCGGACATCGACTTCGTGAAATGGACTCCCCTCCGTTCGAAGGCGCTCATGCAGGCCTTCACCGACTTTCTGGTTGCTTGTAAAAAAAGTGAGAAAGGTGCATACGGCTTTATTGATTTATCCAAGCCGGTTCTTACCCGCTGCCGCAGGTTCTTTGGGCTCGCTAACCGATTCCGGAGATCCCGGAACCTCCACTCCCTCGCTCTGTGCTCAATGCATGGGGTCGCTTATCCCTCTGCCACTTGGCGAGGTGGACGGTGCGAAAGCCAAGCCACAAACCGACTTCTGTCATGCTACCGCCGTCGAGCAGACAGCCGGCGAGAGGGGCAAAAAGAGGCAGAGGGCGGGGAAGAGGGTGAAGAAGGGCGTTGAGGAGGCGGAGGCGGAGGCGGAGGAGTCGGAGTCGGAGTCGGAGGACGAAGAAGAGGAGCATTGGCAAGGAGACGACTCAGATGAGGAGGGCGCCCGTGATCTGCCGGCAGACGCAGAGCAGTGGGAGGACGAAGATGACCGAAGCGTGCCCGATCTCACCCTCAAGTACACCCCCCAACTCCCCTTGCGCAGAGCGCTCGCCGCGATGCCGAAGAAAGAGCGGATGACAAAGATCTGGAGCCTCAACACCATCAGCAGTTACGAGTTCAATCGAGAGAATAACATAGCGAAGAACCGCGAGCTGCTGCACTCGCTTATGCCTGGAGGCGGCGCAGCGGCCATAACCGGGAACAGTGCCCAGGTGAAGCGGGGCTCGACAGCGCCCGCTGCCCCCCGACCTGTCTGCCTGACCGCACCGCGGTTTACGAGGGCTTCGTCCCGCCATATGGGGAGCGGCTCGGTGACCCCCAGCGGAGCAGGTGGAGCAGGAGACGTGCGCGGTGAGGAAGAACCCACCACGGACAAGGATTCCCGTCTCACCGTGGTGGCTGCTGCGCCCACCGTGGGCGCGGATGCAACAAACAAAGAGTCTGCCACCGATGCAGCTCCCGCGGGCACTGATGCGCCGACCGACGCATCTCTCTCCGATGCCATGGACGTGGATGCGCCGCCAGGCGTGTCTCCCACAGACTTACCTTCCATGGACGTGGACGCACCTCCTGCCGAACAACCCACTTCTGCAGATCCACTTGCAGACGGGAGATCCTGCGCAGATGCAGCCGAGCCTTTCCCTTCCTGTCCCACTAAACACGATGTTGTGCTCCAGCAATTCCGGTCTGAAATCGAACTGCCCATTTGGGTAGCTTTGGTACGAGATTGGTGTGCTCTAGAGGCCGCGACAGCGTTTCAGACTGCGGGGGAAGTCGCTTTCCACGCAAGGCCGCCCCGAAGCGGTGGGTTGGTGGGTCCAGCGTGCACGCAAGCCTCGCGCTTATACCCCCGGGCCTCGATACCCCAGATGACGTTGAGGTCTTTTACGAGTCTGTGGTTAGATGGTGGATTGGCGTAAATCCAGGGTGGAGGAAGGAGGGTGTCACGGGACCAGGGGATTTTCTTTCGCACGGGCTCAAACAGGACAGTGGCGATCTCGATGGGCTTCTTGCAGGCTTGAACGGCTTGACGGCGTTGTCGCCTGCTTGTGGTGGTGGTACCGAGCGGCTGATCAGGCAGAAGGCGCGCCTTTGTGGAGGAAGATGGTGGATGACGTCAATTGGGTGCTCCGAGAGAAGGCGAGGGCTCTTGCAAATAAACGAGGAGCTCCACAGTCCTCGGATATTCCTGCCGCAAAGCGCCCCCGCCTCGTATAATTTTTTTTGTTGTTTTTTTCAGACCTGAAAGGAATTTCTTGACGCCGTCTGTCCCTAAATGGCAGTATCTCCGAAAATTAATATTTTCATTTGACGCTGGTAAGGAATAATACATTTTTGGAAAGCCCGAGGCGGTCGGAGTAATAAATCGCCGGTATCTGTGCCGGAAAATACGGAGAGCCCGCTATCTGAACCCATATGTAGCTGTCCGGTGGCTGTACACTAATTAGTATCTTGTTTTGCAAAAGACCAGGACGTTACTTAGCGTGGTGTTTTGAAAAAGATGTACGGTACCAGCTGTCGTTGACTCTCCCTTTTCTTGAGCTCACGAAGGCTGAATCGAACATGCAGGATCTGGTTGCTGAGTATCAGCAGTTCCAGGACGCCACGTACGTACTCTTTCGTAGCTCTTCCTTTCTGAAACAACTTTTAATCCGATCTCTCAGTGCCAAGGAGGAGCGCGACTACGAGGAAGTCCCTGTCGAAGAGGAGCAGTAGATTTATCACCTGCAGATTACATACGCCATGTATGCGCTCTGATGTCCCTATACCCTCTGCCCCGCAAAAGTATATATCCCGTTTCAGTGGCTGCTCCTTCCCAATAGTCAGATTGCACTTTCCTTTTACACATTCCTACTCTACTTCAACATCGCTTGCTTTCTTGTGGATCTCGCCCATCAATACAAACACCTGGTTTACTTGCTCTTTTCTTTTACATGTACTTCACGTTGCTTGCTCTCTTGTTGTGAATCTCGCTCATCAATATCAAAATGCCCAGTTTGCGACCACGGTTGAGACAATTAATACGCCGTCACATGACGTGCTCAAACTCGTCTCAATCTTCAACGCCACTGGACGCCACCTCAATTCTTCATGGACCCCTCTACCCGTGATTGCCAGCATTGCGGTAAATCAGTCAAGCTCAGAGGTATTGGTTCTCACGAAAAAGCCTGTGCAAAAAAAAAAAAATGGATGCGGCTCAAACAAGGGTGCTCACCCAACAATTGTATCGCTGTGAAAGTATTTACCTGTCTCTTTCCGATGCTGTACATGTAGCCTCAAGTGATAGTAGGAGAGGCTCTCTTCGGGTCTGCTGTACCCCAAATCCCAGGCAAGTTACAATTGTTTTTGTGCATCAAAGTACTAAAATACATTTGTCCGGTAGTGCGGGCAGGGACGACTGGTAGAGTGGAGACGGCTGCGCAAGGCTCTGACCCTCGGTTTGGATTCCATGCCCACGGTCTGCAGTTCCCCAAGATTCGCCCATCTGTTTTTGATATGATGTATTAGACCTTGCGCGTTCACCTTCACCGGAACCTCACCTACAGGATGCTGAACCTATTACGGATGTTCACAAGGACCCAGCAGACAAGGAGATTCGTTATGAATTCCATCCACACAGCGGCCTGCCTCCGGAGAATTGCAGTCTCGATGAATACTTGCGACGCGAAGTATCTCGCAGTCGACTTCCCTCAACGGATCAGCAACCATGGCTTCCCTTCCGCAGTCGTCTCGATTTTGAGGTCTCAGAATTCGCGCAGGAAAACATGCTTAATCGAAACGCGACAAATAATCTCATTGCCTTGATACGCCGGTGTGGAGCTAACCTCAAAGAGTTCACGCTGCGAAACTATGATGACATGAATGAGCAGTGGGATGCTGCCTCCAAGAAGTGCACCAATGTGAGCTCATCCACTCCTCTTCTGCCTTAGCCAATGAACAAACTTGCAGTTTGAAAAATACGATGTTGTGGTTCCATATAAGAAAACCCCTCAGTCTTTCGAGATGTATGCTCGTCCCCTGTGGAGTTGGACATTGGATCTCATACGGGATCCCTCTCTGGCTCCTTATTTTGTCTGGGATGCAGTGAGGATGTATCGAAATGATGGCTCATCCTTTGTGCGTTTCTGGAACGAACCCTGGACAGCCAATGCTTTTTTGGGAAATCCAGGTGCGTGTTTTGAAGTCGTACAGTTCCCTGTTGGCCTGATACAGTTCCCAGTCCATGTTACCAGATCATAAAGATGCGAAACTATGCCCGTATATTATTTATGCGGATAAATCGAAACTTTCGTCTTTTTGGTACCCAGAAGGCGTATCCTATCATAGCGAGACTGGGAAACATAGCTGTTGCCATTCGGAACAGTAACGGATGGGGTGGGGGCCAGATTGTCGGGGAGCTTCCCATTGTACGTCTTTTTTGTCCTTGTTCTTGTTTGGCCTGTTGATCATTGTCCTATACTGCAGGTCGCTGACGATACTGCAGAGAGCGGAAAAGCAGGCTATGTCAACTTCAAAACTGCAGTATGGCATGCCTCCTTTTTCAAGCTGCTGGAATCAATTGCGGGACACTCCAAGACTGGTGTCTGGACAAACTGCGGAGACGGTAATGCTCGATGGCTTTTTCCAGTGGTGCTAATCCTGGCGGCGGACTACGAAGAGGCGTATGTTCTGTAAATAGCTTTTCTTGCTTGTTTCTAACGTCAAATTCACAGTTCCATTATGACTCTGATACGTGGGCTGGGAGGCAACCATCCGTGCCCAGTCTGTTTGGTGCACAGGGATGAACAATCTGATCTCACTCTTGTGTCGCCTTTACGGACGGCGCAACAATCCCGTGCAGCCGTGGAAAAGGCCCGAACGCTACGTGGGGATGCTGCAGAAGAGCTTTTGAAGAATCTGGGGCTGCGCAAAGTAGACGTAAGTCATTGACCTATGTATTTACCTTTTTTCTTATTCATATTCCAGAACGTATTCTGGAAGATAGCATATTCCGATCCTCACCATGCCATATCGTTCGACCGGCTGCATTCCCATCACAGCGGTCTTTGGGGCGACCATCTCTTCCCTCAAATCAAGCTCCACTTGAAAAGCCTAGGTGATCGTCACACCGCCAAGCTCGACCAGCAGTAAGATTGTTGAAATTCAAGTAGACAGCTTCTTCGCTTGACGCAGAACATACAGATTCAATAAACTTGACCGATGGCGTAATCTCAACCATTTCCAAACCGTTACGAACATATCTTTCAACGATGGCTCAAAGCACGAAGATATAGCGAAAATGATGGTCTATGCAGCCCAGAACATCCTAACGAGTTCCTTGGGTCTGAAACTCCTCAAAGTTGTCCGTGCATATCTGGAGCTCGACATATATGTCGGCCTCAATCTTCAAACGACTCCTACCATTGCTGATGGCCGTCAACAACTCCAGAAATTCAATAAACTACTAAAGGTTTTACATATGATTCAATTGTGATAGCCACTGACATGAGCTTCTCAGGAATACCAGAATGCGTGTATAGGTACCAACTTCGAGGACAAGAATTGGGAGTTTCCCAAAGCCCATCTCCATGCACATGCATTCAACAATATCGTGCGAAAGGGGGTCAGCAAAAATTTTGGCACCAAAATTGACGAATCAATGCATGGACTGATCCGTGCTGCATACCTGCAGCAAACTAATTTCAAAGATGTCCAGCCACAGGTTTGTTTCTTGTAGCTTTGCCACCTTGTCAGAGTAAGCTCATTTGTACAGATTCTGCGTTCTCTTCACCGTTGCATGGTTGGCAAATTAATCCGGGACCAATTGGACGATCTAGATGAATCCCTCAACAATGATGACCTGGAGCATACTCCACCGCCTGACCTGGAGACCCTCGGGAATGCTATCGTCGGGGCCAAGCAAAAGCCTATCTCATTCGTGGCTTTGGAGGCTGTGAATGCAAACAATGCCTGCATTCTCAAAATTCCGGATCAATTTTGCTGACTTCCTGAATGTATTCCTACCGGCCTATGGACATCAGCTTCCAGAAGGAAAGCGCATGGCGTTTGTAGCTGAACAAGAGGTGAGTGTATCAACTGCCACATTTGTCGATGGCATTTCATCCTCAGTTAGATAACTCCCTACCAATTTTTGAAAGTGCACTTTAAGTCCCTCGAGCATTGGCTCGATGACGTGGATTACCTTCGCTGCAACCCATGCTTTCACAATCGTGAAAGATATGATGCAGCGTTGGTCAAGACAACAGCCGCTGACATTTTTGTTCGGCTGGTCTACGTTTTCACCTGCGAGATTGGGGGCAAAGTGCACCCATTCGCATTGGTCCAGCCTCTGGATGTCAAAACTGGCATACGGACCAACAAAGAAAAGGCGTTGGGTTTGTATCGCGTTCGCCAGAGGGAGAGGAAGAAATGCGAATTCATTTCAGTGCATTCAATCATCCGTGGTGCCTTGCTCGCGCCGGACTTTGACAAGAGGGGAGATTATTTTGTGGTTGACGTCGTAGATGCAGATATGTACTTCAGATTGAAGGCGATGTATCCTGAGCGTGCAAAGGAATAGACGAGATTGCATTCAAAAACTATGTAGTCCATTTGTGGAGTATGTAGTGTCGTTCGTTGAATCAGCACAGCATGGAAGTTAGGTCAAGGGAAAGAAAAGTTGTTCGACGATTCAGAATAAGGTGCAAGCAAATTCAAGCAGTTCCCTCTGGGTAAAAGAAGCTCCATGCATCAAGAAACAATGAGAATGGTATCCAGCAAGCAAAAATGAAGCACACACCACTCTAGTTGAATTCTCAGACACGCCAGATAACTCGAAGGATCTGCGACGTTCCCGCTGGTGTTGTATGAAGGCAGTGAGGTCAACAGTCCAGTTTCTGGTGCCAAAATGACGAACAAGGGAAGCCGGGGACTGCCAAGCACTTGAGGGCCGCCCGAATGCGGTTTTGAGATCTATATGCAAGGCGTTGCAAGGGACCGACTGGCTTGCAAGACAAGTTGTTTGCTTATGCTTATCTTGCAAGCCGCTTACAAATGCCTTATAACATCAACGCCTTGTAAGGCTAAAAATAAATTTCCGACACAAGTTCGGGAATCAAGCCAGCAACATGCGACTTTGGCGCTCTGAGCTCCGGTGAGGCCCAGATTCTCTAGCGCAAAGAAAGCTACAAACATATCAAATATATCAGTAATCTCCCTTCCTCTCTCCCTTTTTTCCCTCTTGAAAAACTTGAAAAAAACGCCCGGCGTACAGACATAGCACAAGAGCCCGGACCCGAGCCGGAAGACAAAGAATCTTTCTTTCTAAGTCCAAACCGCTTGTCAAATGGATTGCAAGTCACATCGGGATTACCAGAATTTCCCCCACATTAAATTGACTCCGATACTTGAAATTTCAAATCAAGTATCAATTGACCAGATATTTTGCGTCTTCTCTGCGCCGAAATGCTTCGGGCTTCCATATATGGTAAGCCCGAGGCATTTTTACAAAATATACTTGTAATTTCTTGCCCAATTTCCCTCGATTTGAAACTTTAAATACTGGAGTCAATTTAATATGGGGGGAAATTCAGGTAATCCCGATGTGAGTAGCCATGTACGAGAACTGGAAGCTTGAAGACTGGGCGGTTTCCTGTTCCAAATTGCACACAGAATTTCATTGAAATTTCCATAGAAATTGAATTGCATGACATTCTAAGGTACTACCCAAATCGATCGTAGCGCCGAAATTACAGCAAGAAAATGTCTCCACACACCGTCAGACCCAGCTTGCCGAAGGTTGAGCAGCTTGAATTTCCAAGTACAATCAAAGCCTCATAACGGACCAAACCAAGCTGCCGGTATCAGAGCCCTCTTCTCGGCCAGGCCTCTCCTTCAGCTCAGCCTTCACTTTAATCGTCCCTTTCGGAAACACCTCTTCCCACAACTCGCACCAAGACTCGGGCGAATGGCAGAACATGTGGTGCCCGCCGCTGCAGTATCCCTCCTCGTTGAACCCCTTGGTGCGCCGACCGCCATGAGAGCCAAAGATGACGGACCCAGGAGCGGGCGAGAGAAGCCCAGCGAGCGCGCGCGCAAGTTGCAGCTGCTGTGGCTCGAAGAAGAGATGGAATACAGCGGAGATGTGGATTGCGGAGACGTGGCCGCGGAGAGGGGTAAGGCGGGTGAGCGAGGATAGCGCGGGTGCGGGGCCGGAGACCTCAGAGGAAGAAGCGAGAGGTGCGGTAGGCTCAAGAAAGTCGGGGTTGAGAGCATCACCTGCGAGGAAAGCGATAGGAAACGTCTCCGCCGAGGTTTGAAATAGTTCATGGCCCAGGTTCCAGAAAACTGACAAAAAAATGAACGCCGGCGTGCATAAGATTCATTCAAGAATACCTGGCCGGAGGTCGCTTGCAATTAGGTTCTGGGCTGGAATCCCATCGCTCCAGCATTTTCTAATGTCGGTTCCGACTTGAAATGTAATTGTCGGTTATTTCAGGTCAGTTTGATGCGTTCGACATACAGCAGCAGCCCAGATCCAGCACAATCCCGCCTCTCCGACCCAGGTCCAGAACATACTCATACACAGGGAACCTCGATATCTTTGGCCTGTCATACAATACGTTGAATTACTGACCGACGGTGCTATTGCAGTCGATTTGGTGCGTACCTCGTGAAAGAAAATCGCCGAATACAATTGTGGCCGTAAAGCTAGAATCGGAAGGTCATTTTTGAAAGTAATTCCCTAGCAATACCCTGACATCGTATGCTTTCGTTTGAACAGCAATAATATGTTTCTTCAAGGCATCGGGATCCTTTATACCACTCTGCGATTTAAGGAACGTGAGGTCCCCATCGTTCATCTTCAGAAAAGGATAAGGAATTGAATACATGCAATTCGAAAGGAATCTGACCGTGAACAGGCTCTCATCGAGCGCGGGCTTGTACACTTCTAGTGGGGGCTTAGTGAAGTCCATGGAGATGCTGGCATATAGGTTCAGAGACGTTATATCTATCGGACCGGGAGCATTGAGTTGGCGCATAATATATCATCCCCGGACTCCCGCCTGCCAACCCCTTCCCGGCGCAGCCCTCGGCGCGCTGTGAATTTATTTTGAACAGTTCAATCGCGTCTAAAATTAGCGTTCCATCTTGTTCGCCGAGGTTGGCCGTCCGAGATAAGATGGCAGCATGACATCACGTGGATTCTGGGCCTTTTCCTGGCGAGTACAAAACGTGGCTTTCGAGGTTCTGCTCACAATGTTCTCATAGGAAACATGTCCGCTGTGCACCCAACTTCACAGGTTGGTTTCGGGAAAGGTACCAACGAACTATACAACAAGTAATTCATACGAGCTGACAACGAGAGCACTGGGCTTACTGAGCGGAATAGAGCAAGGGGTGAATATGAGCCCAGGGTGCTATCGCAGCTCCGCGCGGCCATCAAGCCACTCGAGCCCTTGAATATCGTCGAGTCAGTGCTATGCATTCGGTAGTATTGGAATCACTAACCGATGTGCAGAATCGGCGCTGGAACAGGTCTTTTTACACGCGCGTTACTCGCTCATGAAGATTGGAAATCCGTGCGCAATTTCCGAGCCGTTGATCCAAGCGAGGGAATGCGCGAAACATTCGCGAAGTACACAAAAGACGATCGCGTTGTCTTATCCGAGGGCACATTCGCCGAGACAGGGATTGAGGACGACTGGGCTGATCTCGTCGTCATCGCGCAGGTTTGTATGTGGACCTGAGTCCACCCCGTTCTGACGTCCCTGGCTAGGCATTCCACTGGTGCCTCGACCACGAAGCTGCAGCAACCGAGTTCGCGAGAATACTCAGACCGGGAGGAGTCCTTGCGTTGACTTGGGTACAAAGAGACAAGTGACTGTCATGATTCAGACCACCAGCGACTCAGAATTTTCACAATTTTGCAGAGAGAATGCTCCTTGGCTGGACCAATACCTGAAACGCGTGGACCGCGACGATAAAGGGGCACCGAGCAGTCGCACCGGCCTTTGGCGTCGACTATTCAACACACCGGCGTATACCAAATCTTTCGCGCCGCCAGAGGAAATCGGGTTCACGTATAGCATTCCTGACACTACAGATGGTTTGGTCAGCCGCGGGCTCAGTGGCAGCCGAATCGTGGTTCTTACCGACGTTGAGAAAGAGGCGTTTGTCGAGGACGTGGAGGCTATTATACAACGAGGAGAGGGAAAGGTGTGGATCGACAAAGAGAAGGGCATTTTTGAACATCCGCAACGAGTTATTATCGCAGTCTCAAAACGCTTGTGACTTCCATAATTTCGAAGAATCAGTGACATGAGGTTGACAAGATGCTTGCGCCCGGTGAGGGTTCGGCGAATTCGAGGCAGATGTTGGTCGATGGGTTCACAATTGAGAGCATTGAGTTGGGTATAAGACCTTAGACCAGCCTGCAGTGCCAACCCAGGCTCGGCAGAGTCGGCGCTTATTTCGAACAGTTTTGTTCGCCGCGGCCTGCCGAGATAAGATGGGACTCGGATGATGACAGTGTGTACCTTCCACCGGCACCCACCTTGCGAAACCTGCGAGAACTGTTGCCTTCGAGATTCCGCTGGCAGAAAACATGTCATCTGTGCATCCAACTTCCCAGCTTGGTTTCGCAAAAGGCACCAACGAACTATACAACAAGTAATTCATACGAGCCGACGATAAGATTGGGCTTACCGGGACACAGAGCAAGGGGTGAATATGAGCCCAAGGTGCTATCGCAGCTCCGCGCGGCCATCCAGCCACTCGAGCCCTTGAATGTTGTCGAGTCAGCGGTGTGCATTCCGTGAAATTGGACCCACTGACCGACATGCAGGATCGGTGCCGGAACAGGCCTCTTTGCACGCGCGTTACTCGCTCATGAAGAAAGGAAATCCGTGCGCAATTTCCGGGCCGTTGATCCAAGCGAGGGAATGCGCGAAACATTTACCAAGTACACGAAAGACGACCGCGTTGTCCTTTCCGAAGGCACATTCGCGGAGACGGGGGTTGAGGATGGCTGGGCTGATCTTATCGTCATTGCGCAGGTAAGTATATCCGATTCCACCATAATCTTCTGCTGACGTCCTTGGGTAGGCATTCCACTGGTGCCTGGAGCATGAACCTGCAGCGGCCGAGTTCGCGAGAATACTCAGACCGGGAGGAGTTCTTGCATTGACCTGGGTACGCGAAGACATGTGGGTCTCAGACATCCAGCGTATTTTGTTCCTGCCAGATACAATTTCGCAGAGATACGCCTTGGCTGGACCAATTCCGGATACGCGTAGAGCGCGACGAGAGGGGTACACCGAGTAGTCGCACCGGGCTTTGGCGTCAACTCTTCACCACGCCGGCGTATACCAAGTCTTTCGCGCCACCGGAGGAAGGAGGGTTCACGTATCGCAGCCCTGACACCATAGATGGTCTGGTCAGCGCCGGGCTCAGTAGCAGCCGAATCGTGGTTCTCACCGACGCCGAGAAAGAGGTGTTCATCGAGGACGCGAAGGCTATTATACAACGAGGGGAAGGAAAGGTATGGATTGACGAAGGGAAAGGCATTTTTGAACACCCGCATCGGGTTGTTATTGTGGTCTCAAGACGCGTGTAATTCCATGGTTCTAATGGATCAGTGACTTTCAAAAGTGAGATTGACAAGGTGCCAGTGCTTACGCCACGTGAGGGTTTGGTTAATTCCAGGCAGATGTCGGTCGATGGGTTCAGAAGAGTTGAGAGCATTAAGTTGCAGCAATCCCCATTCGGCACAGTCGGGGCTCTTTCGAACTGTTTTGTTTGCCGAGGCCTGAGGCCTGCCGAAGTAAGATGAGAGGCTAGCCGCTCAGCATTACATCACATCTGGATTCTGTGCCTTCTGCCGGCGCCCACCTTGGACTGAGTACGAAACGGAAATCCGCCCACAGCAAACATGTCGACGGTACACCCAACTTCCCAGCTTGGTTTCGCGAAAGGCACCAACGAGCTATACAATAAGTAATTCATAGTACATACAAGCTGACGATGAGACTGGACTTACCCGGACACTCAGAGCAAGGGGTGAATATGAGCCTAAGGTGCTATCGCAGCTCCGCGAGGTCATCCAGCCACTGGAGCCCCTGAATGTTGTCGAGTCAGTGGAGTGAATTCGGTGGTATTGCAGTCACTGACAGATATCCAGGATCGGCGCTGGAACGGGTCTCTTTGCGCGCGCGTTACTCGCTCATGAAGATTGGAAAACTGTGCGCAACTACAGGGCCATAGATCCAAGCGAAGGAATGCGCGAAACATTTACCAAGTACACCCAAGACCATCGCGTTGTCTTGTCCGAGGGCACATTCGCCGAAACTGGGGTGGAGGATAGCTGGGCTGATCTTATCGTTATTGCGCAGGTAAGTATGCCCGATTCCCCCACAATCTTCTGCACACGTCCTTGGGTAGGCATTCCACTGGTGCCTAGAGCATGAACCTGCAGCGGCCGAGTTCGCGAGAATACTCAAACCGGGAGGTGTCCTTGCATTGGTTTGGGTGCATGAAGGCAGGTAAGTATCAGACAACCTGCAAAGTTCCGTGCTCGTTGGATACGATTATGTCAGAGAGACCGCCCCATGGCTGGAGCAATTTCGGAAGCGCGTAGACCGAGACGAGAGAGGTGCACCGAGCACCCGCACCGGGTTTTGGCGTCAATTATTCAATGCGTCGTCGTATACCAAGGCTTTCACACCACCAGAGGAAGCGGGGTTTACCTACAACTTCCCTGACACTATAGATGGTTTGATCAGCAGGGGGCTCAGCAGCAGCCGAATCGTAGTTCTCACCGACTCCGAGAAAGAAGTGCTTATCGAAGACGTGCAGGCTATCATACAACGAGGAGAGGGAAAAGTGTGGATCGACGAAGAGAAAGGGATTTTCGAGCACCCGCATCGGGTTGTTATTGTGGTCTCAAGACGCGTGTAATTTTCACGGCTCGATGAATTAGTGACTTGTCCGAGCATGAGGCTGTCAACAATAATGTTGGATAGTTGCAAGTTGAAAACCTGAACAATTTGTATTTATTTGAACGAAAGCCTTGTGGCAGTGCCGCTGCACACTCCGTCCACTTGGACTTCCACGACGCTGTCAGAATCACACACAACTCATGGGAGAGGTTATCAACGTCGTGGTCGCGTTTGCGGTCATTGTATTCCTTTTCCGATGGCTCACTACAAGTATGCTACAGCTTCCCGTGTACCATTTCGCGTCTGACCGCATTATACAGGTAACGATTCTTCATCTGAACGCAGCGCTGCAGATACCCTTGGTTTTAGGCCAAAACCAGTTTCGCAAGATATGGTAGCCTTCCTTTATCTCAGTTTGTTGTGCCTTCGACTGACCGTTTGGCGCACGCGCCCAGATCGACACAATATCTAATATGTTCCCCGACATACCTCCGTGCGTGGATTCGACAAGGAGCTCTGTCAACTAGTCAACTAAACCGAGACCTCTTTCAGAGACAATATCCGCTATGATTTGCTCCGAACAGGAAGCGTGGAGCTCTCGTCAAATAAAATTCTTGAGCGAGGTTTCCTCGACCCCGTGAGTCGCGGTCTCTATTGTCAGTTTGCGCGGGAAGGAACTAATATAGTTCTCAGCCGCCACCTGCTTATTTCACGCTCTACCCTCGAGACCCCAATGCTGAACAAGTGGCAAGACCCGCGGCAGGAGGCGCTGCTTCAACTGCCATCAAGGCGCCGAAGCAAAGTCTGATAGACCGATACAACCTTCAGCAACGCGTTACTCAGCCGGGCCCACTGATTGAGGAAGACCAGAGCGGCGGCAAAGCTGCCTGGGAAGACAGTGCGGAGAAGCGAGAGGCCAGCTTGAAGGAGCGTAAGGCGCAAATGATATTGGCGGCGCGGCAGTACGTACCAACCTGGACCCTCCGAATTTCGTCCTCACGTCCACACAGGCGAATGCTGGCTCAGCAGCAAAAAGATGCTGCTTCATAACGATCTTCTATCTTTAGGATTCACTCAAGTATTTTCGGGACGGCACAAACGTCTGTATTTATATTCCGGGCTGCACCGTCGCGCAATTAACACCCATTTTCATCGATTCTGCGAGCGGCCGCACTGACGGCGTCGTGGATTGACCGAGGAGTTAGCGATACACAACTAGGAATTCTAGGGTCCGAGAGAAAGCAGCGTACGTGAGGTGAATGCCGTGTAACAAGACGGAGGGGAAACATTCCTGAGGGCTGTCAGTCCCGAAACACCAGGATAAGTAAACTGCGACGCACGAATGCAGTCCTATGCTCTGTCCACGACGCACGTACTACCCATCCATACCCATGTCCGCCCGCGAATTATCTGAAGGCAGCGACGGGTCCGTAAAGCTGTGATTGCACTTTACACAGACATAGAATAGGATCATCCGTGTTTCCTTCCGTTTCGACTGGTCCTGGTACAGAACCGCACTAAATTCTGTCTAATGAGAGTGAATGAATGCAAGAGGGATAAAACGCACTCCTCATGCCCGCACTTGGGACAAGGGATATTCGAGTGCGCCTGCAGCTTCAGTCAGGGACGAAAGCTTGAGATGGAGTGCAGATGACTCGCCAAAGTTGGGTCGGAACCCAAGTCGGTCGTTACTCCGACCTGCTCTCTGGGCAAAGTCAGCCAACACAGCAAGCAAAGCAGCGAGACACACTTCGTGACAGTGAGCAGATCGTTGCGGTACACGCATTTGTTTTCTACAAGCTCGTCATACGTGCAGATTCGGCATGCGTACACCATTATACGCCGCTGCTGATCTGCCTTGGGATAAAGCAGGTTATTGCATTCCGAGCAGAAGTGAAGGGACGCCTTTTCACTCGTTAGCTGTGCGAAATGGATCTCGGAGGCCACAACGCACCATCTCGCTCAAAGAAGGTAGTGGTAAGAAGGAAGGTTGGTGTGACTAAGCCACAAATTCTTTCTTGTGCATTATGCCGTTCTCGTCTTCGTGGCGGATCGTGCCGTCTCTCGTCTAGATCATCGCCATGGCCATAGGCTCTTGCGAAGTTCACCGGTTCGTACTGCTTTGGAATCGTTGGGTTTTTCGAATGGACTCCTGAGGCGTAGGACCTGGCTGGATACGCCTAAAATTTTTCAAGAAGACACGAGCCAGGTCTTCAGCATACTACTTAGCCTTGATTTAGGCTTGCTCGAGGTACAATGACACACTAGATGCGGCTGTCTTCCTGCACTCCATTCCAGCTTTGATTTTCCGGCAGCCAACTCAGAACTGTAGTCTTGGCGAAAAATGTGGTGTGGATTTGAATACTGTCTCTGATTAGCTCGCTGGCCGTAATTTTTTTCGCCTGAAAAATGCGTTGCTCATCCGTCGCCACAAGTCACTGGCGGGGCCGGCCACCTTATTTCCAAAGTCTAATCGAAAAGTCTCGAAACCAAGGCCAAAAACTAACTCTGAAAGTCCTGCTTCGCGTGTGATCCTCCGCCTCTTCCGTCGACTAACCAGGGAATATAAATCCCGCGTGACGGACGGTTTTTGGCTCGGGTTTTCTTTGAAACGATCGCCATGGCTCTGTTTTTCGCTACCTTGATGCTGGTCCTACGCGCAACAAGTTTTACCACTGGTGCCGCAGCTCGCGAGACAAATGGGCAACGGATGGCGAAAGGACTTGGTCCGCTACCGCCGCGCTGGATGCCGACTCGGACGCAGAGTTCCGGTGCGTTTGTTTTGACTTGAAATAGTATTCGTTAGACCGAAAATAACCAGCAAGTCGGCCCTCTGCATCTCCATCAACAGGTATCACGCTGTGTGATACCGACAGCGTCCCCTTGTGCTGCTCCTCTGTCGTTTCCCCGAGCGATCCAACTGCGGCGTTTCTTTTCGAACTCTTGGGAGCCACAACGCCCGATCCAGATTTCGGGCTGGTCGCAGTAACCTGCTCTCGCTTGGGTAGAAGAACATGGTGGGATTTTCTCCGATAATTGTTCGAATTGGTAGCTCATGCAATGCGTACAGCGCTCGCCAGGCCGTGTGTTGCGACAATGACAAATTCGATGGAGCTATCGCGATGGGCTGTATGTACTGCAGTGGGCCGGGGTTGAAACGAGCATTTTTCTCTGATGGACTTGCCTGATCTGTTTAATTTGCCTTGGTCACGGAACAATTGAACATAATTTCTTTGGTCGCGATCTCCAATTGCAAGTTTATCAAGCACAAACTCGTAGAAAACCAATAATTACACTGCGAATAATCTTAAGCGGTCGTATTTCTCTGGTTACTGTCGGCAAGTACTTAGACCTGGCGTAGATGGCTCGAAATGGTAACAACTCCACGGCGTTCAGCATTGTGCTCGTCACGTTCTTGCGCTTTGGCCCTTGTTTTGAATCAAATAATCAGGGAGGTCCTCTCTCTGCCACCATCCACAATCGTTTGGCCCAAACCATCGCTGCTGTTGCGACTGCTCTTGTTCATAAAATAGAACTACTAGGCTTAGGCTATTCTCTTACAATCTGTCCTACTGGGTGGCATCAGCAAGCAGCCCTTTGAATGTCGAACAACGCGTAAGTCGCCGAGACTATCCAACTTTTCTATTCCTCACCACTCGTTAGACATCCGGCGCAAGCCTGGCAGGCTTCCCAGTCCAAACAAATCGACAGCAGCCTCCCGTCCATCACCAGTTCTCAGGACAATGTGCGTCTAGGCCAGAACATTCCGGAAATAGGCGTGCCACCTTCGCTGGGCCCGCAGGACAGCCTCAATCCCGACTCACAGTACGATGTCTTCTCGACTGGCAGCCTGATTGAGGCCTTGTCCGCCCCGCCCTCCGCGGCGAGACATGGTCCTGCTCTGCCGCCACAGCGCAAAGCCGCGCACAAGCGGCAGTCCTCGACGAAGCATCCGTACGCGCCGAACAGAAATGCAGTAGCGGCGCGAGCGGCAGTCCTGGCGAAGCGTGCAGATTTGGCAACGCACCGTCGTGTGGCGATGCGCCGCATGGTGGCCATCCAGCAAGCGTCCATGCAGCAAACGTTGGCTCCACAGCAAGCGTTGGCCATGCGCAGGAACCAAGCGTTGGCCGCGCAGCAGACCTTATTTATGCAGCAGGCGCCTCGTATTCCGTCCGCACAAATTCCTAGAGTAAGTGCGCGACTGCCTTTGGTTCCGGTTCGTCAGGCAGGTCAAGAGATCGGCCGTTTGCCACAAGTCGTCCCAGTTGAGCGAGACCCAGTCATGCCACGAGTGGGGAATGTTACTCCAGCAAGGCGGGTAGATGCCAGGTCCAGTGGTGTACAGTCAAGGGAAAATATACCAGATTACGCCCCACGCCTAGGAGCTACACTGCATCTGTGAACGATCAGCCAGAGAATCCAGGGACATACCCAAATGCTTTTTGAGGGAGATTATTGCGCGGCCGCAGACGCATCGATCTGGATTAAATACGTTCCACATTGCGTTTTGTATATAGTACTAGATTGTAAACTGGCATGTTAGGTTTTGAGAGACTGTTTCTAGTAGCGGTCTAGTATCCTTACCACCGTCGCAGCGTTGGGGGTTGATATCGATATCTAATACTCGATGTACAATTGCTTCAGACGGAGTGGAGGCACTCAGCATGGATGATTGGACGGCGCGCAACTCTTGCCACATGGCTCTGAAATAGCGGTTCAAGACTCGAAGTGTGCCTATGAACTCTAACTCATGCCCGATATCGAAAGCATGAACCGATGGCTGTGATAGATTCCTGCTATCCACGAGGGAGGAGCAAATTTAGCCGTGAAGCCGCACAGTACCCACGAATTTAGCACCTGATATTCTGGAGTAGGCAGGTCCCAGTATCCGCTGACATTGCAGTGAACAAGAGATTTTCCCGCCGCCGAAACAGCCCGTTGCAATGGAGGTATCGGTCGGGATACCGCCCAATTAACGATTGAATCAGAAGGCAAGGATTGAAGTGACATTCTGGTCCAGAAATTTCCATAATCACGCTGTACGGGGTGTGAGCTGAGCTTGTGGGAAGAAGGAAGCAATGCGAGGACACCCTTCAATGGCAGTGAGTATGTATGTGGTTTCGGGAAGTTCCATGCCGTGTATCTGTATCGCTTGACTTGACCACTGCCATTAGCACCGCCGAGTGCCATATTTGTAGCGCCGTGGCGGGTTTCTTGCATATGGGCGAAAGGGGTGGGAATATGCGAGGCGTATAAAGACTAGGGAGAATAGGGAGAATCCAGCACCTTCATGCTCCGTCTTATCCGTCAACTTGAAGAAGCACATACGCAGCACTTGCCACGAATTTCCTTGCAGAGTGAAGGCACTGTGCGATGTCTTCGTCCGTCATTCTTCTGTCATACTGTATAAGTGATACTCAGACCCTACTAGAGATGAAACTGAAGTAACGATATCCGTCCAAGCACCAAACGGAAGATCTGCCCTACCTGAGCCTGGTTTAAATACCGCCAACCCATACGCCGGCCAGAAAAGGGAACGATCTGCTCCACCTGATTCGAGGCAGCAGCCAAAGAGGCAAAGAACACTGGATAGTAAACAATAGGCTGAGGGGTGGTCAGCACCGGGTGTGTTGGTACAGTTCAAGTTGCGGACGACTTATGTAATAATATCAACCAAACACAACCAAGCCGTGGTTCAACTTTTTCTCGACTTGCCAGTTATTCTTTTTGAACGATCGAAATGCAATCGTGAAAAAACTACGCTGTACCGACTTCGAATTCGTATTGGCGTAGGTGCCTGATCCCCTCTAGAGCCCAGAATAGTTCTATATATCTCGGGGATCGCCGGCGGGCAACTCTACATCTGCCAGCGACTGGCTGTTAATATCCAAGTTCCCAGAATTGCACAGAATTCACGGTTCCAGAAGCTTTCCCATCCTTTCGAAGTATGAGTAACACAGCATGAAATAGCGTGGGGATATCATCATTTAGGTTCAAACAGCCGCCACGGCGCCACCGCCTTCCCCGTCCACCCAACACGTGCAAGGATTCTAACTATAAATCGTTCCGAACTGCCATGATGGCCATCATCTCCTCCAAGCGTCTACCACTCACTAGCATTTCTTACCGGAAAGATGTCATCGTGTGTTCAATTCATCAACTCCTTGTGTTACGCATCTTGACTCCTTCGTCATCAGAGATAATCATCCGTCTAATTCACAGCCGCGAGATGGAAGATCGTCATCCTCCGGCTCTGTGCACTTTTCGTCGCAAACTCAGCCCGAGCCGCTTCCGAAGCAGAAAAAGACCAAGCGGAAGATGAGTGGTATGCCGGAAGGCATGCCTATCTCGGAGCGACCGGGTGACCGCAATATGGAGCGAACGACTGAGGAAGAAGAGCATATTGTAGATTCTAGTGCAGTGTGCGAATCACCGATCGAGAACAGAGGTGGTAGCGCATAGACGGTGGGATGTTTATTTATTGAATGTGAATCCTCAGAAGAACCAATGGAATATAGCGTTCTCTTGGCAGAGGCAGTACTTATTCGCCATCCTCGGACAGCAGTAATTCAATCTCAATTTCCTTTTCGGGTGTGGCAACTTCGTGGACAATTAGATTCGTTCCTCTTTTGAATCCTGTTGCCGATTTTCTGTGGATTTGTGTGGCGATGGGCTCCTCATCCAAGTCAAACCTGGACAACTATCGTGAGTAGATGTGATTTGTTGAGTATTCATGTTCGGCGGATATCCGTGTGCACCTCAGTTGCATTTTCTCCGTCTTGATCCTGGGCGCACGCATCATTTTGAGTCTGATAATCTATCTACATGCTTTCGAGCTCATCGGCAGTGCTCAAAATTAGCGAGCGGATGGCACCGTAGAGAACGGAGAAATTTCCTCCTCCAAACAAGATGCACAAATATTCACGACCACGTTCAGAGGGGATTCAATCGAACATTCCAGTTTCCATGCTCTTCTTGCGTTATAGATATCCCTGGCTCAGTCAAAATACATCCCGCCATTCACAGAAAGCTGCAAAAAGGATCAAAGGACCTATGACGGAAACCAAGAAGGCTCCTCACGGTCTGGCCTAGTACAAAATTGTCAATGGAGTAGAACATAAAGGACGAAACACACCTGTAATGAACGCTGATTCTTTGGACGCAATGAAGGCCACAAGGGAGGCGACATCCGTCGAAGTGCTAATAAGTTTCAGTCATTTTGGAGTCGATTGTAGCCAATTTATTCACCCAATCCTGCCGAGTGCGCCAGCATTTTTGACCTAGGAAAAGGTGAGATGGATTGATGGTCGAAGAGCGACTTACAACCTGCGTGAGGGTTCCCGGATCCCTCCCGGTATCCTTGGCAAAATCAGATTCGAGGTCACTCCCTGTGAAATTTTCAGTGTTTATTATATATAAAGCCGGCGAGCGACGAGGCAAACTTCCACATCTCTGACTCGATCGCTGCAGGCGCATACGAGTTCACTGTGATCCCATGAGGTCCGAACTCCAGAGCTAAATAACGAGTTAGTAATTCAACAGAATTGCTGATCTCCTAATTAACCAGCAGCTTGTGTCAAGCCCCGGATAGCAAATTTCGAGGCAGAGTAAGCACCCAAGCCAGCAGCACCTACACGATTGAGCGCATGCTGCCGGGCCCGAATAATACAGACCTCGTTTGCCGACGACGGATGAGGCGCCGATAATTCGGCCACCTCTGCCTTGCTTGATCATCTGCATCCCAGCGTGTTTGTAGCAGAGAAACGTCCCTCGGACGTTGATAGTCATAATCCGGTCCCATTCAGTCGCCGACACTGAGAGGGTCCTTGAACGAAGTGGACCTGGAGTCTAGAAACACCTACTGTCCGTAAGTTTGGCCCACTTGGCCACCCCCGGCATTCGCGATCATCTACCAGAATAAATCGCCTATACGTAACTTCAAGTTCAGTGACGGAACGAACCACGTCAATTCCGTCGTAGACTTGCACAACCTCGGTGATCATGGCTGAGACCTGCTCCTCGACAGTTACGTCCGCAAGGTGCGAGGAGCTTAAGCGGCCCTTGGCTTTGATCTCTCCGACTACCTCAAGAAGCTTATCAGCTTGTGCGGGAAGATCGTTCAGCGCAACATCGAATCCGTCGTCCGCGAGCCGCAAAGCAATCGCTTTGCCGAGGCCTTGAGCTAGAACGAATAAAGGACAGGTTACAGCAAGGCACAATAAGCATACCAGCGCCAGTTATGAGTGCGATCCCTTTGGGCATCGGACGATGAGCGCTCAAAAAGGTAATTCGTGGCTGTGAAGCCAGGCACTGCCACCGTGTGGCACAACCGCCTACTGATCAGAGTTGGATCAGAGTCATCCTTTTGACAATGGCCGTCGAGCTGCCTCAGGAACTCGTGGACACGATCCTCGATTGCCTTGAAGGTGATACTGCTTCTCTCAAGGCTTGTTCTCTCTTGTCCCGAGACTGGGTCGCGCACAGTAGATCCTACCTTTTCGAAAGTTTGTCCGTCCACCCAGAGAACATACTCCTCTTCCGCGACCTGCTGCGGTCCCCTTATTGCACCTTCATGCCACACGTCCGCCACCTAAGCGCCCAACGACGACACACACACCAAAATGACCCCCTGCTTCAACGAAATAGCTTCGGACCTGCGCCTCCTCAAGAATGTCCGTACGCTCAAGATGTGGCTTCGCATTGTCGTAGACCGTGACAGGTCGAACGAAGATACGTTCTTCCGTACAGGCTTCGCGACGGCCTTCCCGAATGTCACTCATCTCGTCCTCACCTGCTACTGCGGGACCTACGAGTCGCACACACAGCCTGTGCCGCTCATCGAGATGATATGTTTATTCCCCGCCCTGCGGTCGCTGCACATTGAAAAGATTTCTGGCCCAGTTGCGGATCCTCCTGCCAGCGCAGTGCCGCCCCGGGGACTTCATAGCTTAAACCTAGGCTTCGACTCGCCTAGCACGATTCTAGGATGGCTGCAGTCGTTCAATCATCTTCCCAACGTTGATTCCCTGATACTGCTGCCGACCATTCGCAGTAACCAATTTTCGGCCGTGCGTCGAGCGTTACAGCAGATCGGTGGCGCTCTCCATCATCTCGAGATCGCAGCAAGAATCAAGTGGTTTTATGATGGTGAGTCTGTGAAATCTCAGCTTCCTTTTCCCCCTCATCTCGTACGCACAGTCGATTTATTAGCCCTGTTCGACCTCACGTTGCACCCCAACCTCAGAACGCTGCTCATCCGCGACACACCGGACAGGCTGAACCTAGCAGAGTTGATATCGCTGCTAACCCTGCTGGCTTCGCCTTCCCTTGAACGCATTTCGCTGGTTGCTGATTTGTCGTTGGCCATGGATGTAAACCTAGATTGGACAACGCTTGACGGACTTTTGTCTCCAGTGCGGTTTCCGCACCTGAAAGACGTCACGTTAATGCACGAGCACTCTGAACACCGAATTATAACCAACGTCGACGATACTGCGGCTTTTCTGCGGACGTCACTTCCTTCCCTTGCAGGCTCGGGCGTACTTGGACTCAATTTAGGTTAATACTCCAACTGTTCCCGGGCGACACCTGATCCAGAACATTCAACGCATAACTCGATTCATTTCTTTCTGATTCCAAGCGAGATCTCGCTGGAACGAGCTACTGAATCGAGTGTAGAATCTGCCAAAGTGTACTGCTCTTTGCCTCTTATCTGCGGTGGAATCATTGAACCCTGGATCAGCACTGTTCTTAGTTCTGCATGCCTGCAGCTGTCCGGTTACGCGTCTCCAATGTTCACCACGCTTTGCTATACATACATCACAGTTTGTGAAGGGAGCAAAGAGGCAAGATAGCCACTATGTTTACATGTAGTAAATCAGACCTCGAACTAAAAGGGCCTCGAGTGTCATTATTCAGAGCGCCGGGCTGTAGCGGCCCGGCGCTTCAAAGGCTGTTTTAAACGCTCATGTCGAAATCTATCGCGCTCCTCATCTGCGATACCCCGATGCCCTCCGTGGTGGAGGAGCACGGCGACTACCATGTGCTTTTCACGAACCTTCTCCACGCAGCAGGCAAGCAGCTTGGAATCGATGAAATAGCAGACAAGTGCAAACTAGACCCTTACGACGTCGTAACGAAGATGGAATACCCCACCGACGAGCAGCTGGAAGCTTACGACGGGATCTTGATTACGGGGTCTAGTGAGTGTGGGTTATATGCCAAGAAAGCAGCGAAAATGGCGGTTCATGTGCGCAGAGGCGAATGCATGCGATGATATCGAGTGGATAAACAAGCTCGTTGAATACACCACGCGGGTTGCAACAGCGAAACCTAACATGAAGATAGTCGGTGCGATTCCCTCTCTGCCAGTTCGTTCGTTTAGGCGCCGCTCACCGGCGCCGAACAGGCATCTGCTTTGGGCACCAGATCGTTGCGCGTGCGCTTGGCGGGCGGTGCGTACGCAACGACAAATGGGAGGTTGGGCCTACTCCTGTCACACTGAGCCCCCTCGGGAAAGAAGTATTCGGCGTCGACCTGCTGGTAATATTGCGCATTTGTACCCTCGTTGGCAATATTGATCCAGACCCACAGTATATCCAAGAAATGCACCGGGATCACGTCCCCGAAGTCCCTGACAACTTCCACCTTCTCGGGTCCACCGACATCTCCATGAATCAGGGCATGGTCCGATTCCATTCAGCCGCCGCACCTACCTCGCCGGTCTCCCTCTCCGACATTCATATCTTCACCGTCCAGGGACACCCTGAATTTGACGAGCCCGTCGTGACCAAGCTCACTAACTTCCGGACAGCGCAAGGGATCATTGATTCCGTTACTGCTGCTGATGCGGCCAGGCGTGCGAAATGGCAGAACGATGGAGTGGGGATTGTAGGAAAGGTAATATTAGGCGTGTATGGAGTTGAATAGATGAGATTGGTGACTTATCATGTCGGCCACTTGCTTGGGGCGAAAATGAATCACTGATTCAGGCCGTGATTTCTGAGTTTCTTTCTTTTCGTCACGCCCGCGAACCCTTCTGGACCTTTTCCTCCTCATCATTCACTGAAATCGCTCTTCGAGCTCGTCATCCATTTTAGCTTTCTGATCTTAGAAGGCAAAGAAAAGGACAGGCATAGACCTATGCGAATACAATGCGCTCGAGACGCTGAGACTAACCGTCGAGGTCTTTCCTCCCACATGGCATTCTCGCGGCTGCTTCCTCTATCTTCACTGTCCCAAGCAAGATTATTCCGAGACTTGAGGTCGTAAGATTCGTTTGCCGAGCTTGCTCGCCCTCGCAGTCGTATGGTGCATGCAATAAAATAAGGATAGAGTATTGCCGTGTGTATACATAACCGGTAGATGCGCAGATGAAGCTAATATACAATCCAAGGCTAGGAAAACTGGGTGGCGTCCTGAAGGATAGGTCATGTTTTGAAGACGATAATGAGGACCAGAAGAATGAGTATCAACGCTCCGATTGTTACAGCAGAGCCTGAACGAGGGTTAGTTCCTCAGTGTTTTTGAAAACGAGGGGCATACCGTTGTTCTTCGCGCCCTTGGCAACTCTATCGAGTCGCCTCCGTGCGCCACTGAGGAGCGTGTCCGTGTGCCCAAGGTCTGTATCCAGCTCCTCCAGCAGCCCCGTGTGCACCTCTAGCTCGTCGTTTATCTGGAGTGAGAGGTCTCGTTGCCGGTTGATGGATTGCGACAGGAGGTCTAGTTGGTTGTCTTGTTCTACGCATTATAACAGGTGGTTTCAGCTAATGAATAATTTGAAAGTTCGTGAAAAACGCACGGTCCATCAGCAGACGCTGCGTCTGCAGCATGTCCTCTGGTGCCGCGTCTGGGTCGTCCGTGTATGGCGTGTAAACTTGCTCCGAGGGTGGCGAGGGGATGAGCTTTGCTGGCGGACGCTCAGGCTCTAGGCTGCAGCATAGTCTGTCGATTGGACGCGTATGCTTGTGGTGCAGAACACAAACCTCTCGACATTGTCGTCCTCCCCTGCACCTAGCATTCCGCGCATCCGCTCATGTTGTTTTCGTAAGAGACCCACAGCGTCAGACTGGCCCTCCTTGGCCTCGAGTGCCAGTATACCAGAACGCAAAGCATTGAGATTTTGTGTAATTTGGGTTAGGTGGAGATTGTTGGGCTGGGAGGGTGGAGCATCTGTCGAATAGGATGGGAGAGTTTGTAAGCGTTGGCGTTCCAGCAGAAGGGGAGAGCGTCTGAGTCGAAATCGACGTTAGTTTCGCCAACGACATGGTCGCGCAGTTCACAGCAGATTTGGTTGATCGGTGTTATATTCAAGGGTTATCGGCTCATTCGGCCCGCTTGCCACTCTTCTGTTCTTGTTCGCATTCCATGCTCAGAGGATCTCTATGGTTCTTGGTTAATTTACGTTCGCTATACACTTTCATGGCACTAATGCCATCACTGCCACGCACTGAAATCATCGAGACGTCTGAATCGGACCAGTGGACTTCGCAGTGGAGGTGCTGTAAATTGGCTTTATTCAAGCCCCTCTGGTCACTCTTACATATGAGAAAGTACCGTCGTAGCTGGACTCCAGCCTAACTTCAACGAGTCTTTGCCTCGGCCCCTCGTCAACGTTTGAGATCCCTCGGGTCCACCAATATCATCGAAGGGAGATTTTTTCCCCCGAACGTTCAAAACTTCTCCCTTCACCCTCCGACATTCAACGATAATCATGATGTTAGTTATGCAGGCTCTATGAATTCTTCCTCGGCTGCCGAATTGGAGGAGATAGGCAAATTCCGCGAGCGAGGTTCAATCGCCGTACATCAACTTACTCGGTAACAGCAGTGAAAGAAGAAAATGAAACTGATCAGTTCTCTTCACAATCCTCGAACCCCATCCTGTCCGCGCAGATGATTCGGTCCTATGATCTGGAGGGCATGGTGCACTCAAACCTTCCTGGGACATTGTCGCGGAGTGGGCTCTTGGGTGCTTTGAATCATTGAATGCGCCAGTGGCAACACAGTCGTCACCCGTTCCGTTCAATAGACCGTAGCCAAAGCAAAAAGTCAAAGGGAAAGCGTTCGTCGAATCGGTTCTCTAGATCAGTCAGACGACGACGACCGGAACCCGTTGCCGAGCCAGAAGCCTCAGGATGTTCTCAACCTGAGCGTTCGGAAGAAATGTGGGGTGCGTTATCTTTTTTCAGGGCAGCATATCTACCTTCTGCTCGCTGCCAAGCAGACCCTCCTCTAATTAGACTCTTACAGAGGTTCTGGTGAACAGGGGTCGGAAGAAATGTGAATTTGGTCCGTCGTAGAAAAAGGCAAATCCGACGAAACACCAGAACAGACGAAGACATGCTTGCCCGGAATCTGGGTGTAACGAGGATTTTGGGCCGTACGCCGGCGGGCTGCGCTATCAACGTTTCATCCACAATAAAAGGCTATTGCCTGAAGAAGAAGACCTTTCGCGGAGATGTGCTTACTGCAAAAAGCCTGGAGAGATTCAGCCGTTCTGGTCTCTCAAACGACATGAACGGCGTTATTGTCCCCAAAAGCCCTTATGTAACAACATAACAAATCGAAGAACTTAGTTGAATAGAGGACCCCCGGGTGGTGCTGAAGTGTGTACGTTAAATCCAGTAACTTGGATGGCTTTCAATTAATATAACGGGTTGCTACGTCCGTCGAGACTCAGTTGTGATCTCCGTTCTTGTTCTTGTCTGATCGTACACAACTTGAAGGTTTCACCCACACCTTCCTTATTGGGCAACCGGTGTTGAACTTTCAACTGATAATCTATTTATTCTTGTCGATAGTTTTGAGAGATAAAGTTCATGAGGTCAGACGATGTGTAGTTCTCGGCGCATAGCAACCAAATACTATGTCATTGTTTTTTTTGCCATCACGGCGATCATGTGCGTTGGTTACTTTCATCTTTTGTACTTATATTTCCTCACAACTATGTGGGGCCATCGACCACTTTTTTGTGTCCGGTTCATGCTCTTGTTCTGTGTTGCCAGACGGGCTTTGTTATTTCCCTCTTATATCCTCGCATGTGGCAATTATTGCTAACTATTCCTCTTGTCAAGACCTTTTCTTGGGCCCAGCTTTTCCGTGAATCAACGAAGCCTAAGCCACAACCTCTTGATCATATCGCTATGAATCCGTGCGTGGAGTTCATATCCAGCGCATCCGACTCGCTGATTATCCAATAAGACCTCAGAGAACTTGGTCGAAGGAGTTCAAAGAATTTGTGCATTGGGAGAAATCATTTTATATGTTTCCTGAAGCGCCTTGTGAAGAACGGCGAGTACTTCCTTTGCATGCGTTATATTTGGAGCTTGGACTCATTGCTTGGAAGCATCGGAGATGCAATGACTGAACCCTCTGGGCCGGCATCCAAATTGGTTTATAGTGCTCGCATAAACTCCAGTGATCCCACCGGTGATCACCTTGAAAATGTACGGGCGAGTAGACCTCGAAACATACCGGTACAGGTCTACTCGGACTGTTCAGGACCACAGGCAACCTTCTACTCATGGAGCAGGGCCCTCAATGTTTCTGATGAAGAGGTATCAACGCAGCCGCTGTCACCAGTTCTAGCATCCGAACCGGAAGAAACAAGAAAGAGGAAGACGCGCCCGGAAGTTGAGCCGAATCCGGGTCAACCAGGTTCCAAACGACAACGAATGCAGCCCGAAGCCTCGGGATCGCCGCAACCTGTGCCAGTGGCGCCGCCAGAGTCAACACAAGAAGTCTTGGATGAGCTCTCCGAGACTACCCACCAAACAAAGACCCTTCTACTTATGATCGATTCCTTGCCCCAACCGGCGAAGTCTAGACTACGCTCGGCGGTGTCGGGGTCTCTTTCAAGGATCGTTAAAAAAGTCTCCACTCGCAGTGAGGTTATCTTGCTGGGAGAGAGAAATTGCTAACTGAATGAGTAGTTTCCCGAGGGCGAAGCACCACTCCTGATCCTGAGCCATATGGGACTTCATATTCACAAGAACTCCAGGATTTCGTCTCTGTCTTGAAGGGAGAGACGCTTCCACTTCCAATTGAATCCAGCGACTCGGATCCGGAGCCATCGGGGACTTCTTTATCGCAAGGATTGTCGAATTTTCTCTCCATCTTCCAGAAAGATTCTCTTTCGCTGCCTACAATGGATCCCATCAATTCGGAGGTAACGCGGACGTACGAAATACGCTTGTCGCAATGGGCCTCAAGCATCGTTGAAGATACCCAGACAGACAACAGTGAGTGATCGACTTCTTCGAGGAGAAAAAGGTCAATGAGCTGTGCTGGTTTCAGGAATACAGAGCACACATGTTGACAAGGGAGTTGTACAAAGAAATCCCCAGCAGGGATCACCGCATCGACGTCATGCAAAAACTGCTCAAATCCGAGCTCGTTCAAAGGCGACGATGGGAAGCAACCAGGGAGAAAAAGACTCTGAATACAGCCCGCCGCAGGAGATGGTGTCAGAGAAAAAGTATTTTTGCACGGTACCTGGGTGCACCTCGAAGGGTTTCATGGGGGACTACGACAGGAAGCGACATGAAAAGTCCATACACCGGAAGGTTGTGCCTGCAGTGCAAGTTCCTTTGCTGACATGTCGCTACTGCGTCGACCACAAACCATTCAGCCGCCTTGATTCTCTCAAACGACATGAACGAGGATTTTGTCCCTTTCTCAAGAGATTGAGCAAGTCGAATACAAGAAATTTTGATCAGAGGCATGAATAAGATCTCCAGTAACTTATGATAAATTTGTACATGTACTTGTAATTATAGTTTCCGGGATCCTGAAGCTGCGCCTGATTTTCTTTTAAAGTCACCGTCTAAGCTCTATCGAACGAATTTCAGGTACTTAGGCCCGTTTCAACCAGACTTCCTTATCGGGGAATCGGTGTTAAACTTTTGATTGACAATTGAGTCGTAAATCAGGTCCCTTTGCGATTGGATTTATTTACCTTGGCCGATGGTTTTGAGAGATGAAGATATTTACTGAGTACCGAAGTCGCACATTCTGGACTGCCTTGTAAACAAGGCACGTCTTGTTCTGCTCAGTTGTCTGTTGTCAATGGCAACCAAACAATGTTGAACGGCGTTAACGTTGTTTTTGTGCCGGAAGCGTACGCTTTCGTGGCGTCTTCTGCTTCTTACTACTGCGGCGTCCTCAAAACACCCGTGGCGATGGGGTAGCTGCAGACGCATAAATACTGGGGTTGTTCTTTCCTCCTCACTACTACGACCTCTCACTGAATTCAAAGTTCAACCACGCCGCTTACTAGTTACTAGTAGCAACTCGATTCTCTCTTCTCAGTCCCCCAGCTCTACCTACCACCAATTTCAACACCGGGATTTGTACGTTTTGACATCGCGGTCGCACGGAACGACGCAGTGAACAGCTTAAAGACGCGCATGAAGCGGATGAACGTAGAGGATCTGGATGTGTCAATGGAGTCCGAGGATGTGCCAACTGACATCGAAGGCAACGAAGCACATGCGCAACCGACAAGAGCTCGGAATCCACCAACTCAGACCGTTAAAGACAACAGGCTCGGGAAGAAATCGAGGCTTCTTGCACGCGCAACCCCTGTCCTTCTTGATGAAGAGGCCTTCAATAACTGGAGGCCCAAGGAGGCGGAGGCAGCCAAATTGCGAAGTTGAACATACTGCACTTGAAATTCCGAGCTTAGCCACTCCAGTTGATGTAGAGACACATGTGCGAAGCTAGGTAGCAGTAGTATTAGGGCTCTCAGCATCCCGCCGGAATGAACTCGAGTTTTTTGTTGCCTCTGATCAAGGGAAAGAGGAGCGCTGTTAAAGATATTTGTGTGGTGTCGAAAGCAGCTGGAGGGTTCGGCGTGGGAAAGGTAAGGAACGTGGGGCGCGGATGTGCGCTGGATCCCGTCGATGCGCGGACACTATACAATAATAATATTAGCTCTTCGTTCAGCCGTGGATGGGGGCAGAACCAATAGAATTGTATGTACCTATACAATAATAATATTACTGTGGATATAATATAAGTATGAGGATCTGATATAAATGAATGTGGACGTACGCTCTTCGTTCAGCCGTGGATGGGGGCAGAACGAAGAGCGTCGTGTGCTACGTGGCTATATATAATGTGGATAATTACCGACAGGTTGCTCGCACGCTGGCGTCGCGTACGAGCTCGGCTCCGCGCCGACTTGCCCCAAAATCCATACGCTAACACTCCCCCTCAAGTCGCGCGGAGTCTTCTACGCTGAGTTATTGAAATTTCGCGCGCACGAGGGTCTTGATGAGTTCGTCGACGGTGGGGTCGTTTGCGACGGCGTGGGAGTGGGATGATGCCGTTGTTGATGGATTGGCGGACGTGGTGGTGACGCAAGTCGATGTGCTGCGTTCGAAGGTGTCCGAATGTGGTGAGGCTGTGGTGGCTGCGGGATGGCGCGGCGTCGGTGGGGTGATGTCCCAGCGTATATGCTTGAGGTTGGGTTTCGAAGGAACGGGGCCGGCGGTTGCGCCGTTTGCGTCGTGGATGCTCGCGCGGGTGGCGGTGCGTGGGTGTCGTAGGGCGTATCGGCTCGGTGTGGTTGATGGTGTGGGCCTGGTGGTGGCCTTCGGCGGTTGGTCGAGTGTGTTGGGGCTCGGTGTCGTTGTGCGTTGCGCGTTGGCGATGGTGGAGGAAGGAGGACAAGGGAGGGACGTGAATGTCACGCATGTCACACGTGCCAAATTTGGTAACTTCCTCTTTCTTCTCTCCCTGGCGCTCTTTGGTCTCTGTACGCTCTGGATTCGGGCTCATCTCGTGCGGGATTGGCGCCTCTTCGGTTCTCGTCGACATTGATGGCAACGGCGCCTCGATTACGGCAACAGCGGCTCGGATGGCGGTGAAGGCAGTGGCTCTGTGTAGCCAGCTGTCGTTTTCAAATATGGTGTTTGCGGTGGGCTCGCGCGCCGGTATGACGCTTGGTGGGAGCTTGGTGGCGCCTCGTCCGCCTATGGTGCCGGTTCCATCGGCTATATCGCGTAGCCACTGTGTGGGCTTGCGCATGCGCGTTGTGCGGGGTGGATCGGGCGCGGGTGCAGGTGTGGGAGATGGAGGACGGATGGGCTCGGAGGCTACGGATGGTGGATCCTCGATGGGATCTGGCGCGTCTGGCGCTGCCGAAGGTGCGTGTTGGGTTTCTGGAGGATTTTCTGGTACTGATTTGTCTGAAGGTGCCTCGGGGGCTGCATCTGGTGTTGTGGCGGGCGGATTTCGAGCGTCTGGCGTTGCGGCCGGCGTATTTTGAGCGTCGCGAGCGCTCTTCTCGCCCGATTTATCGCCCAACTCCCCCTCGATCGGGACGCTCGGATAGGTAATGTCTTCCTGCTCCCCCTCAAATCGCACATTTCGCTCAACAGATATTTTATTCTGCTCTGGCCAATAGATCCGGTGACCCTTGGCGTGCGCATCGATTCCGATCCATTGGCACGGCTTCGCCTGCACGTCGATTTTCGATGCGTGCTCGAGCTTCACCCAGACGTTCGCTCCGAAGCGCCGAATTTGCGATAGATCGGGCTTGTTGCCCGTGGCGCGTTCGTGCGGCGTCGAGCCGATGGTCTTCGCAGTCTCGGTGCGATTGCGAAGCCAGGCTGCGTGCGATAGGGCTTCGAGCCAGAGGGATGTGGGGGAGGTTTGCCAGGTGTAGCATGGCACGGGCGTGGGCGAGCAGCGTCTGCAGGACGCGCTCAGCGTTGCTGCCCGGTGCTGATGGGTTTTGAAGGTGCGTCTCGTTCTCTCCCGTGGTGGTGCGGCGGTGTACCTTCGCCCAGGCCTGATATTGCTTATAGGCCACTCCCGCCTCGCTCTTCTTCTCCAGCCCGACTACAACAGTCTCGTCCGATTTGCCGTCGAGAAATAGGACGGCGTGCGTCTTACGTCCGAGCGATGGAGTCGGTGCGGGTCCCCAGGTGCTGCAGCGCGTATCATCGTCGCTGTAGACCTTTTCGTCGGAGTTCGAGCGGGTGTGTGGGGGCTCATGCTTGAGCATGCCCTTGTCGCATCCTCTGCAGGCTACTGCATCGGTGTTGGTGAGTTTTATACCGGTAACAAGGCCTTTGTTAATCATGTTCTGCAGGCCGCGGACGTCGGCATGGCCCATTCGGCAGTGGAATTCGTGCAAGGTGAGTGTTGTGCACGCAGCGTTTACGGCGGGCATGGAGACGGGGTTGGGTGTGGGGGTTGCTGCTGCATGTACCTCCTGTATGGGGTACAGGCCGTTGCGCTCGGGGACGATAAATAGCGTCGTGCGGTCCGGAGTGAGGACGTGCGCGCTGTCCTTCTCGACGTGGACGGCGTGGCCTGATCTGGCCATGCGGCTGACAGATACGAGGGTGAGGGGCATTGCGGGGGCGTGCAGGACGTCGAGGAGCATCATATTGATGTGTCGGCCGTTGTGGAGGACGGTCATCGGGACCTTGCCGCTCCCGGTGGCGTAGAAGGTGTGGTTGTCGGCGGATCGGATGGGGACGGCGTCGATGGTCTGGTAGTCGACGAATCGTTCGCGGGAGGGGCAGTAGTGGCGGTTGGCGCCCGAGTCGAGGAGCGCGGTGAAGCCGCGTGAGACGATGCCTGTCTCCTCGAGCTCGGTGAAGTCGGTCGCGACGTGCATGGCGGCACTGAAGGCGGATGCGTAAGTCCCTGCGCCTGCATCTGCCGTGTTGGCAGTGTTGTCGTTGTTGTCGTTGTCGCTGCCGCTGCCTCTTCCTCTGCCGCTGTCTCCTCTGCCATTCCTGTTTCCGTGACTGACTTCTCCCCAGTTCGTAGATCGTTGTCCCGCCTTGCCGCTGCCCTTCGACCAGCAGTCTCGGGCCCAATGGCCTCTGTGACCGCAGTTGTTGCAGATGTCGTGGGCGCCTGCAGCGAGCACCACGCCGCCGGATGGGGCGGTGGTTCCGTGGATTGCGGCGTCGTCGCGTGCGAGGTGGCGGATTGCTTCAATGAGCATGTCGGCGGTGTAGAGAGGTGGGACGCCGGTGGGGTTGAGTTGGAGTGCGAGTTGGCGCATCGACTCGGCGTTCGCGAGGATGGTGCGAATGTTTTCACGCCAGGTGTTCGGTAGAAGGTGAAGTACAATGCTTTTCTTCTCCGAGTCGGTGAGGATGCCGCCGACGCTAGCGTGTTCAGCGATGAGGAGGTCGAGCTGGTCGAGAGTGGGACGGGGATCGCGGTCGGATTCCGGGCACTTGAGTTCGTGCATCCGGTCGACAATGGATCGAGCGTGTAGCTCTCCCTGGTGTTCATACAGTTTGCAGAGCATATTCCAGGACTCGCGGGCGGATGTGTGGTTGGCGATACGGATCTGATGCGTCTCGTGGATGGATTGAAAGAAAATGGTGCGTATCTTTTCGTTATTAATTTCCCATTCATCCAACTCTTTGTTGTAGGTCGCCAGTGCCCTCTTGTAGTCGTCGAGCGCCTGCTTGTCGGGGTTGTCCGCAAGCGTGGGCTTGACCGGTGCGGTCGCGCGTCCATCAAGGTAACGTGCTTTCCCTATGCCGGTGATGTGCGACTTAATCTGGGTTTTCCAGGTCACAAAGTTCTCGCCTCGCTGGCCAAGAACCGGGAGCCGAAGATGGCTCGTCGCAAAATCATCTTCGTCGCAACGGGTGTCCATAACCTGTTAAAGATATTTGTGTGGTGTCGAAAGCAGCTGGAGGGTTCGGCGTGGGAAAGGTAAGGAACGTGGGGCGCGGATGTGCGCTGGATCCCGTCGATGCGCGGACACTATACAATAATAATATTAGCTCTTCGTTCAGCCGTGGATGGGGGCAGAACCAATAGAATTGTATGTACCTATACAATAATAATATTACTGTGGATATAATATAAGTATGAGGATCTGATATAAATGAATGTGGACGTACGCTCTTCGTTCAGCCGTGGATGGGGGCAGAACGAAGAGCGTCGTGTGCTACGTGGCTATATATAATGTGGATAATTACCGACAGGTTGCTCGCACGCTGGCGTCGCGTACGAGCTCGGCTCCGCGCCGACTTGCCCCAAAATCCATACGCTAACAAGCGCCACCGCGACCATGACTGGAACTGCGCGCGGAGCGGGACGAGGTGGGCCAGCCACCGCACGTATTGTCCAACCCGAGTATCTAGTTCACAAACAGAACTTGTTCTGTATGTGCCTATTTGGAGGGTTTCAAAGGGGGGAGTGTCAAGAATGTCCGCTTTTGGCTTATGTAAATCAGACGGCCCCGGACCGCTGGCGGCCCACCTTTTTCCGGGTCTGGGTCATGAATTTGATGCGAACTCAATGCGACTCAATGCGAGCTGGTCGACGCGTCAGCGTCGACCGAGCGAGCGTTGGACGCACATCTATGAACTTACGAAAATTCCATAGGCACGCGACGCTTCAAATGATTGAATGAACTTCAATGTTCACAAAATTCAAAACCAAATCACAATCCAAGGCTCGTGAGAGGAAGTGACTTTTTGATAAACCTCTGGGGTAAATTGTTTCTTTCTTCTGTTCAAGTTCTGTTTGTGCCACGCCGCTTGCCGGCCTCTCCCCAAATCATTGTAGTGGAGATCGAAGTTGAGAAAAGTTGATGAGGTAATGCGCATGCATACTGTCCTCGGGCACCCCGGGCCGGCAATCCAAGTTTGATCCGAACGTTCTTCGTTGTGGACGATGAACAGTCGCCCTGCACGATGAAGAGACATGTCTACGCTGCAGAATGTCTCCAACTCTGCGTACCAGTGCATCTCGGCGCGCTCTTTGACCTGCCCGCCAGCTTCGCACCTTTACAAACGCCGCCGCTGCCTTGAATCCGGTCCGGGACTTCGGTCCTGGCGGGCACTTATTGGGTTCCAATTATCAAAAAGGAATTCGACTGAATTTTTCCATGGTCTTCGAATCCCACCGTCTGTCCTGAATTCTTCCATCGCACCTCCGAAGCTATGCCAAAATCTGCGCTTTTATACAAGCCCAGCCTCTTACCGATCACCTTTCGGCCGCTACGAAACTGGAGAAGAAGGGTACGTTCAACGATGTTCCTCCGCCGCAAGCAGTACCGCTTACGAAAGAAGAACGCGTTCGGTTCTCCGCGCAGTCTTTTCAATTGAATCTCACCTCATCTCCGCAGACGACTCAACGACAGGAAATGATCAAGAAATATGATTAAACCAACGCATTACCGACCAGGGACCAGGATGCCGGCTAGAGATCGGCCAGAACGCGTTCAACTCGCGTTTGGTGCCTTGAGTACGGACGAGACTTCGGTCGAAAAAGTGAATATGAAGAGGACGGTGGGATGCGAAGGGAGGAGGATATCATGCCATGACTTTGGAGCTCCAATCATCAACCGTCCAGACGTCGTTTCGCCCCATGAAAACAGCAACAAGTGCCAAGATGGTCGGCACCGCACCTTGAAACAAAGAAGCGGACGAAGGGGTGCATCGGCTATCGAAAGAATTCTCGAGAGACCTTAACATGTATCTACTACGAATATCATGCATTATCGATGTTTTGGGGGAAAAAAGTCAAGTACGACGCGTCTCAATCCCAGTCCATCCCTTCCTCAATCCGGTTCGAAATCGGTGCGGAGCTTTTCGAATACTCCGAATAAAAAGATTATTTACTGTTCTGAGAGATCCAGATATTGACATCCGCACTGAAGTTGGATATTCTGTAGCCCTGCATTATTTTCACATATCCACTCGTCTTGACTCATGGCAACCAAATAACGTTGTTTTTTTGTGCCATCGCGGCGATCATAAGCGGTGGCGACTTTCATCTTTTGTATTTCGATTACCATTTTGAAGATGACGTTCGTACCTTTGCGTCTACTTCATGCTGTGTCGCAAGGAGGGCCTTGTCATTGCCCTCTTATACTCTCGCCTCTAGCGATCAAGTATTGACAACTATTCCTAGCCAATACGCGAGGCCAAACTTTTTAGTGGATCAACGAGACTTGATCCCCTTATCATATCACTATGAACTCGTTGGTGCATTTTCATATCCACCGCAGCTGACTTGCTAAGTATCCAGAAAGACCTCAGAGAACCGTGTCGAAGACGTCACGGTGGGAAGTATTTTTTTTTTAATTACCTGAAGCGTGTGCCCAGCGGCGAGCACTTCCTTGAATGTGTTATATTTAGGGAGTCAACTTATCACCTGAAAGACTCGATGATGCAAATACTAAACCCCCAGAGCTAGCATGGGCCGACTTGATATCCAGTACATTCACGAACCTTGATCCCGCCAATCAATCTGAAAATGCACTGGCGATTCGATTTGAAAAACAAGCAGTACAGCGACTTTTTCAGGGCCACTGGCGATATCCTACCCGCGAAATAGCATTTTCGATACTTACGATGCGGAGGTGCCAACGCAGCCGCCATCGCCAGTCCCAACACCCCAAGAAACAAGAAAGAGGAAGACGTGAAGACGTACCCAGAACACGACCTGACTCCTGGCAGGTACAAGTCTCAACGACGACGAGTGAGTCTGATTGACCAGCGAGCATCCTCGGAGTCTCGGAGTCTCGGCAACCTGGGCCAGTGGCGCCGTCAATTTCGCAAGAACTCCAAGATGATGTGGCTGCTTTTCAAACAGAGCGTATAATTGATCCCAGTGACTCACTGGGGTGGCGGCGGAGTGACAGACTACGGTCGTCGCGGTCGTTGCAATCAATCTCAAGGACTATTGAAAGCCCAACGAACAGTGAGGTTATCTTGTCAGACGAGAGAAATTGCTAATAAGTAGTTTCACAAGGCCAGAATACCTGTCCAGACCCTGGGACATCAACACCGTCAGTTTCACAAGAAATCCGCGATGTTCTCCGGTGCTGTTTTGCAGGTAGCTTCACAAAGCCTGGATACCCATCGGGGCACTAAGCCATCGACACCGTTTGTTTCGCAAGAAATCCGCGATGTGCTCTCCGGTGCTACTTTTCAGGCAGCTTCACGAAGCCTGAATACCCTTCCAGTAGTCTCTCCTAGACAGACGATACAACTTTTACCTCGTACCTCGTTGATAGGTATTGCATTGTTCAAGTAGCAGTCCGTTATGACAAAGGAAGGGAGGAAACCAACAAGTCGGCGACCAGCACAGCACCGACTGTTCTCAAAGTCATCGGCTATGTATGTACCTGCATCCGCCCAAGTACTTCGCTGATTCTGGCCAACTCGAGATGTGCCGATACTTTTCATATCTCGGATTCCCATGATCCTCAGTTGGAGTTTAAGGCCCTTTCTTCCGGGGTGGTAGCTCCCTGGGGAAGTGGGACCAGCGTACAGAGTTCGATCAATGTGTTGCTCTGCGTGCTGTCCAAGCGATTCGCCAATTCCTCCGAAATATAGACCTTTTTCAGTGGGGTCCCAAATTGATGCCGGCCTTTGACCCACTCCACCAAAATATGTGGGTCCACGAACCGACAATCGAAAAACGCTAAGCGGGGGGCAACAGGGATTTCAAGGTCTCCGAGTCTGAAGAAGGCCCCTAAAAAGTAGTTCGAAACGTTACCCACTCTGAGATATTCCAAGAGAGGCATCGAATCCAACCACCTCGTCATCGACTCGAGCCCCACTGGGCCGACGTCGAACTCGATTGAGTAAGTTGTCATTAATCGCACTTTGGGAAAGGCTGCAGTTATTTGGAGGAACATGGGAAGAAAGTCCTCGCCGCAAAGATTCATAAGTGTCAGATCGTTGACATTTGGCGCTAAAATTTGCGAAAAGAGTAACATGGCGTTTTGGCAGGAGTGCTCGGCGACGACCAGAATGCGGAGGTGGGGTAGTGCAACAGGCTTCGAGCTCTGCCCATCAAACCTGGGACCACCGCCATCCATTGAGAGTTTATGCAGGCGAGGACAGTTCATGAGAACCTCGTGGAATCGGGCAGCATCGGGGGAATGAGATTCGGGGAACCGTCCGAGATCCAAAGTGGTAAGATTTCCAATAACCGAGCTCGACCAATCGATTGGCACACTATCCAATGATAAATGTTCCAGAGAAGGTGCAACGGCCCCACCGAGAAATTGATGAGGAATCACGTCTGCCCAGAGAAGTGAGCTTCTATTTTCATCTTTCAAACCCCAATGAATCTCAAGACGCTGCAACATGGGCACGCCTGAGGAAGGGCCAAAGGTGCTGAGAAGTTCCAACACAACAAGCCCGCTCTTCCAATCTTCAACGACTACGACAAGCGTGCGGATGGTCTTAAGTTTGGCGAAGAGCCGGAGGAGGAATTTTCGCATCTCGGCGGGCCTAGTGGACGGTGCGGCAGACATATCGAGGACCGCAGAATCTTCTAGCCTGTTGTTGGAATGGTCACCTGAGGAATAACTGTGGATGTAAATGTCCAACGGGGTCTGACTGGCCCTCTCAAACCACGTCCACTCCCGCTCGATCGGGTGACCCGGGCGAAACCAAATAAGGTTCCATAGCGTCGAGTCAGCAAGGGCGATCTCCCTCCACCATCTACAGGTCCACGTTATGCGCAGCCGCGCGTCAATTGGGTGGTGCCACGAGTCCGGATTCCATATTACGAAGCGTAATATGTCGGTCATAATTTCGGCAGGAAGGTCGTTGATTCTAAAGAGGCGGAAGCATCTAAGCATGTAGCTCTGCCTGACAAAACCGAGCTGTGCCTCAACCTCCTTCGGAAGCTCTCTAGGGTGTGCGTGTCTTTGTGCGGTCTCGATACGCTGCGCGATAGCCAGGTACCGCAAGCCCTCGAGCTGCACGGCATGTCTCTTTTGCGGAGTAAATGAGTGTGGTTCCCATTTTTCAATGGTGCGAGCGAAGTGTTTGTTTATTGCCACTGGACTGGGAAGATAGGAGGGATTAGGATAGGTCACGGTGACCTCGTGCGGCCGGAGAGCCTCGATACAAGCAATAAATGCTTGGTCTTCGTAGCGAAGGTCTGCTTCCAGCTCGGCGAGCGACATATGCCACTATGTAACTTGCTGTGGGTCCACCGTGACAGCGTGGGTCCTGAAGTTGGCCGTCGGGGCAAGCACCGCCAAACATATTGCATCTATTTGCTCTCCTTCCTATTTCATCGCTGCCAGTGTTGCCTTATAATGATAAGGGTTATCGAAAATAAGCCCTTATTTCAATATAGAATAAGGCCTTAGAATCAGTCAATGAGCATTATGAGGCTTTCATAACCCTTAGAATCAGATGGCCGAGATGGCCGACGCGCACCCGAAGAGGCCCGAAGGCGGCGTGGCGTGCACTTGACTAGAATTTAGTCTCGGCCGGACATCCTGGGCAGCAACTACCGGTTCTGCAGTATGGCATTGCTTCCTCGGAGCGCCTCGAGGTGGATTTGTGTCTCGGATGGCTCTAGTACAAGGATTCTCATCCACAGGAGCTGGGAAAACCTGGATGTAGTTACCGTGAGTATAAACCAACACATTTTCGCAATAAAGAGCTCCGTAAGCACGATTTTAGTGGAAGAAAAATAACCCTTAGTTTACCCTTATAATGGGTACCCTTGATAACCCTTATCTGATTCTAAGGCCTCAAATTCCGGACGAACCCTTGATAACCCCTTACTTTTGCAACACTGAAATGTATTCGCTGCCTCACGCTCTTCTGCGAGGCTGGTAGGTAGGTAGGTAGGTAGGTATATTCCGGCGCGGTCCCGTTAAGAAACAGCCGGGGCCCGTACTACGTACACGCGTCAATCGTACGCTACGGATATCCTTTCTCTTTGGCCACTTGATGACCTGAGTATCCCGTCCACACCCCCACAACATTCAGTACCAAAAAAATCAAAACATACTGGTTGGATAAACGAGGTGCGACAAGACCCCAGGGTCGCCTGGTCTCCAAGATCGGATATGAGAGAACTGCTTTATTCCAATGTCTCCTAGTATAGGTGTGCTGTCGCCACCAAGACCGAAAATGAACTTCGCTCAGCTCGACACTCCATAAGATCAAACTTGTACCAAGACAGCGTGCCATTATTGTATGGCGCTCGTGTTCTTGAGTCATTTTGCTAAGTGGCCCTAGCATGACTCTTTCCGAGCCTTGTAGCGTTCCTGCCTGCAAAGGGTACGAGCTGGTAGCATGAGAAGTGTGCGCGAAGTTTTATCATCATTGCGACACGAATTTTCCGTGTACATGTGCAAATGAGTCGCGGTGGGCCATGTGCACCAGACGATGCGGAAGTAGAGGTCTGGTTACGATATTCGAGGACAAGCATTATAATTTGGTAACAGAGGAATGGCGCCAGTCTCTGAGTGAGAAGGAGAACGAGAGAGCATTGAACAGACCGTCGCCCAATGGATATCCACTCGCATGCAAAGCCAGATATGTCGATCGTATCGACTGATGTATGGCGGGAGTGCGTGGAGTATGGATTTGGTCCTGCAAATCGTGCTTGCCTCTCCTCGTGCCTTCGACGCATCCATTTTGTCATGAGTTGCGAAAACATCGCATTAGATAGATGGAAAATGAACCAACAAATTGATTAGTTTCAGGATTTGTGGGGGAGCTTTCCGAACCGCATCGGTTCCTTTATCGCTGCTGAGAGCCCTCCAGCTAAAAGGATCTATTTGCGCTGTAGTCTTTGCGCGACAATCAGCGCTCCTGGTGTATAATTCAAGTTTGCAGCAGTGTGGGGGGCAGGCCAGTGTCGCGTGAGAGTGCTGCTGTTCGCAGCTGGCTCGTTTAACGCAGAGGGCTGGCGTACTGGCACCAGGGAAGGAGCCACTCGAGCCGCCTCGGCACCTGCTAGTGGGACCGCCGGCGGTGCAGCGCTGTCTCCCAAGTGTGTGCGATGACGTCACTCTGTGCTCATATTTGAAGCAACCCCTATCGTTGTGGAGCTTCGTCGCCGTCGTCCGATTTCTCCCGAGAGCCTCCCGGAAATTGGGAACTGTGTTCCTCACTTCGAAACAAGGGGAAGATGCGCAGGATGATGAGTAAATTGCAGTTACACACTTGGTATGTCTCTATCTGCAAAGACGGGCAAGACATTGCCTTGACCATCATGATGCGCATGTGTGTACTATTCAGTGGTCGCCTGCGCAGAGCGCTATCGCCTCGTGTTCGCAGCTCGATGTGCAGCTCGAGGTGCATTCATCCAGTCCCATGCAGCATACACCGAGGAATCTCTTCTCGTGTGCAGTACATGGCGGTGAGGCATGCCGGCGAAGGTGTTATCGCCACCGGGGCCGCTCGCTGTGGCAGCAACCATGGAGGGCTCTACCATTCAATGGTGTCATAACCTTTGAGCCAGTTCTACGCAATGTGTTGCGGACCGGGAGGCTTTTCGACAACTCATGAATAGGAGACATGGTGGTTGGTGTGAATGTAAGTGGTGTCCGCTGACATTTGATTTGCTGTCAGTCAGCGTCGGATTCTGACAATCTAATTGTCATGCGCGTATTTGTGGATGCACTGGATCATCCGGGTAGATACTTAGGGTGAGATCCAGATTAAGGATTACTTATATACCAGAGTCAAGGACTTTCGCGACGTTTCGGATCCTTTTTGCAGTAGTGTTGAACGCTGTCCCCGTCTGTTCCCGCCGCGGATAGCCGTTCTGTTCCGTCGGCAGCAATGGCAGCGATGCGACGTTCAATTGCCATTGTTCACCCGAGGTTCCAGTTGTGGGACCGCATCAGTATAATATATCCTCCCGAGTCTTGGCGCGGCCCGCGCGGTGCTGGGAAGTGTTCCCGAAAGTAATGATTGGTAATGAAGTGTCAGGTTGCGGCCGCGTCGAATGAAACTACTGTTGCATTTCGACCGTACATAGGTTCACTGGGTGTGCCAACCTGTGATTCAATTTTTGTGTGGTTCAACCACGTACGGGACCTGTGACCTCAATTTTTTTGGTTCAAATGTTTACATGCTCAGTGGGTATTTTCATAGCAAATCCTGTTTATTCGGGGCTCAAAAATACGGTAAATAATGCTGGAAGAGCTGAAATTGAGTGAACCAAGAAAATTTTCATTTTTGGAGTCCCTCTCGGACCCAAAAATGTCACCTAGTTCAGAGGCCTTGGTGACCGGTGACCAAAATTAAATAGGTTCAATTCAACCTCTGTTGTGACCTGTGACTGAGCCTATGGTCGAAATGCAATAGTAACCCTACAATGCCGCCGAAGGGTCCGTAACTATGTTCTGTGCATTTTTTGGTCTAGTAATGTGGCTAATCGGGGGTGAGAATTATCTTCTTCACCCAAGTATGGTGGATGAAGGGAAAGTCGACACTCAAGCTTGGGCGGGCACTACAGGTGTCGCATGAACACGAGGTACTGAGAAATTCGAGAGGTGCTCACGTACTAATAGTACTTTGGTATGGGCAGATCTGAGACGAACCTCCCGGGACGCTTAAGTTGAAACTTGATTCAGTAGCAACTTGGATCGAGTCCATGGACCAGAAACGGAAGCCAATGAGAAAGATTAGGCTAAGTAGCCTCTGTTTGAAATTTTCTCCGACTCGGAGAACTGAAGCCGCGAGTATGATACCGATCCTCAGACTAAATCCCCTGAAGTCGGTCCTAGTAGAGATCAAGAGCGAAACTAGGTGGTTGATGAACACAGAAAACAGTCCGCGAAAGTCAACTGTTGCGGGGCCTACACACTATGTCGAGGATCCGGATGGGGCGAATTCCATTGACGAGCAGGTCAGTAAATCACGGCACCGAGAATATGTATGGGTTGCGAACACCGATTCCGCGGCCACAGTCTCACAATGCGATACAGCAATGCAACTTGAACATACAATATCTCTTTCACAAAATTTTCACGTCATCTTCAATGACGGCATCCTAGCGTTCTACTTTGTCCGACACCATTTCCCGACTACGTAGGACTCAAGTCATTCATCGCTGAGGCTGCCCAAATGCCGATATCGTGTACTTATAACGAGTGCGTGTACAAAATATCTCACCCAAATTTGGTGAGTAGTTCTGAAGTCCAACACTGGACCCGTTGAGGGAGGTGTGCTTGAATTTGAAATTCACGCAAACAAACGGGCTGGATTGGATGGCGAATTCGCCAACAAGACACGATTCCGATTACTCAATGGACAGACTGATACAGACACTAGTACAAATGTTCGTACCCCGCACTTTAATGCCTACGTGAAGGATCGCTCGGATAATATTGATATTGCGAATTTGAAGAACCGGGCTGGTTCTGGGATTGATGTTGGGAATTTGAAGGACCCGCCTGGGATTGGGATTGATACTGGGGATTCGAAGGACCCGCCTGAGGTTGGCCTGGGTACTGGTATTGGGAACTTGAAGGACCAGCCTGGGGGTAATAGTACTGGGAAGGAGCCGGGAAGTTGGTCGGTGAGAATGGGGCCATATGAGGTTGCGTAGGGACACTATTGGCAAATCCAGGGAAAGACTGACCCGGGTTCACTGCTGGGGTGTGCCCACCAGGTAGGTTACTCATGTGGGTACGCGACACCGCCGCATTACCAAGATACATCGCTGAGGGCGGGGACGGATTCATACCTGGGTTCATTGCAGCTGGATTAGCTGGGGGCATTTGAACTGGGGTGGGCGCTGGATTTGCCGGGTTATACACGTAGCCCGTCCTGGCGTTTGCCCGTCTCGTGCGCGAAACTGATGGACCAGTAGAACTATACCAGGCGGAAGGGTTATTCCTGCATCCAAAAATCATTTGCACGGGAAATAAATCCATGAGAAATGCAGACGAACGTTTGGTTGTTGTTGGGAGGCTGACTACCGCTGCACATAGCGAATATTAATGAGCGAGATCTCGCCGAGGGTGTAAATTCGTACGGATAGTTGGACATGCTTGCTTCGAGTTGCGGAGAGGAAGTGCTTGTAGTAAGCAGAGCAGAGAAGGATGTTTCTTGCTGAATAAATTGCTCAGTTTCTGAGACTTTTATAGAGCTCACTCGCCACAATGTGGCGGAATCTGCTCATGATAGCTGTGTACAATTTCCGTGGCGGGATTGTGGGCGCCACGTAGAACATCCTATGACTCCCGCCGTGGCGCATCAAATAGAGGAGGGGCTCCATTTCCATCACCTCCATCGAAAGCCGTGCATAAACCGTGGCGAAGATGGTCGAAATGATCAGTGCAAGTCCCATGGCCCGATATGGAAGGTGTGAATTTGTCGAAAAAATGCTCATTCGCTTATAAGGGATCAACACAGGGTACAGTCTCAAGAATGCTCATAAGCCAACCATTTCAACACACCTTCCATATCGGGCCATGGGACTTGCACTGATCATTTCGACCATCTTCGCCACGGTTTATGCACGGCTTTCGATGGAGGTGATGGAAATGGAGCCCCTCCTCTATTTGATGCGCCACGGCGGGAGTCATAGGATGTTCTACGTGGCGCCCACAATCCCGCCACGGAAATTGTACACAGCTATCATGAGCAGATTCCGCCACATTGTGGCGAGTGAGCTCTATAAAAGTCTCAGAAACTGAGCAATTTATTCAGCAAGAAACATCCTTCTCTGCTCTGCTTACTACAAGCACTTCCTCTCCGCAACTCGAAGCAAGCATGTCCAACTATCCGTACGAATTTACACCCTCGGCGAGATCTCGCTCATTAATATTCGCTATGTGCAGCGGTAGTCAGCCTCCCAACAACAACCAAACGTTCGTCTGCATTTCTCATGGATTTATTTCCCGTGCAAATGATTTTTGGATGCAGGAATAACCCTTCCGCCTGGTATAGTTCTACTGGTCCATCAGTTTCGCGCACGAGACGGGCAAACACCAGGACGGGCTACGTGTATAACCCGGCAAATCCAGCGCCCACCCCAGTTCAAATGCCCCCAGCTAATCCAGCTGCAATGAACCCAGGTATGAATCCGTCCCCGCCCTCAGCGATGTATCTTGGTAATGCGGCGGTGTCGCGTACCCACATGAGTAACCTACCTGGTGGGCACACCTCAGCAGTGAACCCGGGCCAGCCTTTCCCCGGATTTGCCAATAGTGTCCCTACGCAACCTCATATGGCCCCATTCTCACCGAACAACTTCTCATCTCAAACCCAGCCGGTTCCTTCCCAGTATTACTACCCCCAGGCGGGTCCTTCAAGTTCCCAATACCAGTACCCAGGCCAATCTCAGGCGGGTCCTTCGAATCCCCAGTATCAATCCCAATCCCAGGCGGGTCCTTCAAATTCCCAACATCAATCCCAGAACCAGCCCAGTTCTTCGAATTCGCAATATCAATATTATTCGAGCGATCCTTCACGTAGGCATTAAAGTGCGGGGTGTGAACATTTGTACTAGTGTCTGTATCAGTCTGTCCATTGAGTAATCGGAATCGTGTCTTTTTGGCGAATTCGCCATCCAATTCAGTCCGTTTGTTTACAAATATGAGTTTCAAATTCAACCACACTTTCCTTATTGGGTGACGGTGTTGAACTTCAGAATTCCTGACCGAATTTCATAGCCGCCTCCGGCCGAAATCGAGCTCAACGGTCAAGCTATAATAGCCGCGGAAATTGAACAATCTTTTCAGCAAGGAATATGCTTCCCCGCTCTACTTACTGGGAATTCGCCATCGCAACTCTAAGCATGGCCAATTACTACAAGTGCGTTTTTACCCCTCAATACGCTGTGTAGTAACCAACGATCCAGCCCGCGTCCACCAGTTCAGCCCGACGGTTCCGGAATGCTAGTGGAACACAAGCTGGGCCGGGTCACAGCTCCTCGGCTCTCACGGCGAGCCAGCAGCATGTACTGCAGAATGTCAGGCCGTCTGAACAGCCTCTGCCGCAGAGTCGGTTGCCGCCTCCGATGCTCCAATCGGGACCATCCCGACAACAGGCTACGACAATGACCCAGCAGCCAGCGCAGTATCTTCAGACCGAACAACCGGCCCTTCCTGGACATCGATCTGAGGTTTGGTTCCCTGCCCGTGAGAGCAGCGTACCGAGAAAGTTTGCAAGAAAGGTTCGACAAACATCGGGGCGTTAAGCGTGAAGCATCGGATTCAGAGTCTTACTGAGACTGGGACATGGAGAGAGATTCGTTGTGTGCTGACCTCTGAATAAGAATATATTGTGTTTTTCCTCCTTGTTGTCGTGTTGTTAGTTTTCAGTTAAGCAGTAGGGTCTGGTAAGTGGACTCGCATTTGGTCGGCTCGTATTCTTGGAATCGGCGCCATGCGAAATGGCACTGGTTGTCGCATCTGGTTTACGATCGCCAAATTTCAACCACACCTTCCTTATCCGGCAACGCGTGTTGAACATCATGAATTACGTAAACATTGGTCACGCCAAGGACAGACTTTCGAGCGTTGTGTGGTCCACGAATGGGTACCTCGGACGAGCGCTAACAATCAAAAAAGGAGCAGATATTTTGCGAGGCCATCAAAACGTAACTTTCCTGTCAAGCTCACGTCGCTAACCATCGCGATTTCGATATCAAAGCTGTGGCTTGATATCCCTACTCATACTTGGATGCAACTCCCACCCATCCCTTCTCTCCTTCGTTCCGAATTGCTACCGTACAATCTTACGGGGCATGGTGTCGAGTATAGGTGCATTCGGCGACTCGGAATCGGTTCGGAATCGGTCATATTGAATACTCGGACTTGCTTGCGGTCGACTTTGTATTAGATACCACTCGCACTCGGTGTGCCGACCCCACATCGGGGTTTCGAGTCTCGGCTCTTTCGGTCGAGTTCCATCTCGTCGATCCGAAAAGTGCTGTGGTCGGCGTTGATTAAAGAAGGAAGGGTTAGGATGCGGTGCAGGAGTTGAAATGAGTCGAGGGAGAGTTGCGTGCGCACTGCGGAAATTGTCGGGAACTTGAACTGTGTGAGGTGTTGCAGATGCGAATTTGTTGGATGGCGAGTTAAGTCTAAAGGATCGAGTTCAACTTCGAATGATATTTCGTCAGCGCACAAGACAAACTGAACACAACCTACATAATTCCCAACTTCCTTGTTTGACAACCCCCCATTCATTCAGTTCCACCTTGTTAACGTTAGCGTGTATAATGGCATCACATCGTAGCTCGATTGTATTGAACAGTCAGCGTGTCGGAAACAGCAAGCCATGGTTTCGGAAAACACCGTCTGCACTTACCAGACTGTATTTTCCCTAGCGCGATGGCATGTGGGACGGTATGTGGCGCGCGCGCCGAGTGCGCTCGGCCTCGAACTTTGATGTGGGTTCGCGCGCATCTCAGAAGAGGGACAGGCAGAGAAGACCGCTGTGGTTCAAGTAAGATCTAGGTAAGATACGATATGTACAAGTATGTGTGCAAGACTAGATGAGTGGCACGCCGGAGAGTTGGAATGAGAGAGACCAAGCTGAGAGTGGTTGACAAAGGGAGTACTAGTAGCTGCAGTAGCCTCGGGTTGGAATTCGATTCGGATTCGGGTTCGGGTTCGGAGCGGGAGAGAATATCAAAGCCGAGACTCGAGAACAGAAAAGAGAAAGAAGGGGATGCGAAGCAGAGCAGAGATCGAGAGCCAGACCAGAACGAGACCGAGGCTCATTTGCTAGGACTTGAGGTTTGATTCCTGGGCTTAGATTCAATATCCGAGGGCATGTCCGGACTCGAGGTTGAGTCTTGAGTCTTGAACGCAATGTGGCTCTTTTGCGCATGCCAACGTGCCAACGAGGTGCGCACTGTTGTGTGGATAGCTGTATGCAGCTGTTCCGAGTCGTTAGGCACTCAGCAATTTGTTCGGCAAATATGGCGTGGCGTGGATTCACATACGATACCGTATTTTCCTCAACGCGACGCGGCTCGGGAGTCGGTATGTGGCGCACCAAGCCAAGGCGAAGCGAACTTCAATCCGGCGAGTCGAACTCCGATGTGGGTTCGGCCGCCTGTGTCGCGTCGTGTCGGGCCATGGCGCGGCGCGGCGCGTCCCGGGACAAAAAGGCCGAACGAAGCTTTGTCAGAGTCCGAGCGGTGCGAGAGCCGCTACGAGACCCAGCGCCGGATGCGGTCCGGGCGTAGGTAAAGAGCGACGGGTGATGCGATACGTGCACGTCCGCGGGCCGGGTAGGTACATGCGGACGACGGATGACGATGTACGGTGTACGCGGCGTGGGAACGGCGCGGCGCTGCCGCCCTCGCTTGCGTAGGTATAACCGCCGCTAAACGAAAGAATTATTGAGTACGTTACAACGGACGTACCTTGAAGGTGAACAATTGAACGGCAAAACAGAAGAACTTCTGTTTGCGTAAATTGCGTAAGTTAAGCTTGGATTGAATAATTGGATGCTTCTCGGTTAGTCGGCTAACGGGCGGTTGACGTTATGTAGCTGTGAATGTCAGCAGAAGAATTTAACGGGCAAGGAAGGGTGAGCAGGCGGGAAGTCGAACCGGGGGATATGTTGCGGGCGATGTGGATGTACGTGCTTGAGGAGTAACAGTGAACAATTGAACGGTAAATCAAAGCATACCTGAATTGCGTGAGTTAAGCTTGCACAATTGTCAATACGCTTAGCCTGATTGGAGGCGGTAACGTCAAGTAGCTGTGAGGTGTGAACAATAATCAATTCAACGGGGAATAAACGATAATCAGTTTTGACTGTGAAGTGGGAATAATAATCAATTGAACGGGCAACAAACGGCGAGAAGCACGAACCGGGGGATATGTTGCCGGTGATGTTTTGCGGATTGAGCCGGTGCGGGTGGGTGGGTAGGATGAGGAGGCGGACGAGGAGCAGAGGGGGGAGGACTCGGCAGGTATCAGCGGGGTCTCGTAAAAGCGGCGCGGCGATGGATGGATGGCGCTTGGGTCGGAGCGGGAGCGGAGTGGTGTGAAAGTGAAACAATACCCTTGTTGCGAGGCGGGCACTGCGAGGTGCGGTCTCGACTCTTGGACCTGCAGCACGGAGGGCATGAACGGGGCTTGCAGGTGATCCAAGGTGGAGTAGGACGCGACCAGAATGCTCCAGACGGTACGAGGCTGGGCGCGTTCGGTGCGCCCGCTGCAAAGCTCCATGGCCATGTGCATAGGCCAGGAGCTCGAGCAATGCGAAGTGGGCCGAGACGTCATGAGAGATAGACATCCGCTGTCGGATAATACATGTACAGAGATCAGAAACAAAGAGTGGACAGTGAGTCAACGGCCGTGAGTTGAATTGCCGTATGTGCACGGACGGTCAAAGAGAGGATGCGCAAGGACTAGCTCGAGACGTCGTACGGTGAGAGATGGACAGGAGTAGACCGTCGGGCAGCGTCGACGTCGGTGAGGGTCGTCAGGAAAGAGGCAGGCCTGCGAGAGTGCGGGGGTGAGTTGGATAACCGTATGCGGTACTATGCTTGAAAAGGACACTCTAGCATCTCAACATCGCTCGCTACATAACGCCTGTTGTCGCTTGCCGCGTAGCCGACAATTTAGAAAAAAAATTGTCAGTGACGGCACAGTCGATGCGGCACCACAGAAAGCGCCACCGTTAACTGCGCGCGGCGCGGGTCCGACACTGCGTGCTCGCACGACACGGAACAGACGCAGGAACGAGCAAATCGCGGAAAGCGGTTCTTCCGGAAAAGAGTCAGAATGCACTAGAGATTTACTGACGTAATTGTGATTTTGCATCCAATCGAATTGCCGGAACGGGAAACGAGAATCGCTCTTTGTCATGGACCACGATGACCACACCAGCTACGATGGGCAGCACCCCGTGCGCGTCGACGAAGACGACGACATGGAGATGCCGGCGCTGCAGAGCGTGTCCAACTCGAGCGACTCGGGCAGCGATGCCGACCAGCGGCGCAATGCTGTAGACGACAACGACACCGATGGCGCATGGACCGATGTCGATGAGGACGATGAGATGCCGCCCTTGGAGCCGGCTGTCCCACCGACGCCGACGACGACAGCCGCCGCGAGTGCCAGTGGGACTGGGAATGTGTCAGGTAGGAGGCGGCGCAGGACGGGCGACGATGGCGAGGACCAGGACAGCGATCGCGACAGGCGCCATCCTTCCCAGCGGGTAAACGCCGCGACCCCTCCCAATATCCCTCAACCACCTCCACCACCGCAAGCGCAACCTCAACCCCAAGCACACGCACAACCGCAACCACAACCTCAACCCCACCCGCACCCACACGCACACGCACACGGCCCGCCCCCACCGCCCGCGCTCGCAGGCCTCTTCACCCTCCTCTCCCGCCTCGCCGCCGGCGCAATCGGCCAACCCCCCGACGGCCCCATGCCCGATTTCGCAGCAGGTGGCGGAGGCGCACCGTTCCCGTTTATATTCGGCCAGCCGCCCCCGCCGCCGAAAGACTCGCCCGAGAGCGCGGCGCGCATCGTCGCGGGGCTCGAGCGCGTGCCGGAGGGGCTCGTGCGGCGGCTGGAGCGCGTGAGTGCCCTCGGCGCGCCTGCGACGGGGGGTGCGAACGAGAAGGAGGAGCTGGGCGCGGTGGGCGGGGATAGCGGGTGTGCGATTTGTTGGGATCGATTGCTCGACGGCGATGGGGCGTCTTTCGATTCGGCCCCTTCCTCTGCACCCCCCTCTTCCTCCACTTCCGCAGACGCCGCTACGGACGCAGCCGCAAAAGAAGCACCCTCGATAGACGCCGGGGGGATAACCGCCCTCCCCTGCGCACACGTCTTCCATTCCGCGTGCCTCCTCCCCTGGTTCGCGCGCCCTGGCCAAACAACCTGCCCTACGTGCCGCTTCGACGTCGACCCCGAGGGCGTCATCTGGTACGGCGGGCGGAAGCGCGCAAGGCACCGTGGCGGACATCCGTTCGAGCATGCCGGCGCAGCGCACTTCCATCCGTTGTTCGAGCCCCAGGGAGGCGACGGCCACGGAGGGGAGCCGCACGTGCACTTTGGCGGCTTCGCGGTGCCGCTGGGCGAGGAAGGCCCGGGCGGTCCTCCGCCTCCCGACTTCATACCCCTCGGCCCCGACGGCGCGATGCCGTTCCCCGCGCCTCCTCCTCTGTTTGGCCCGCCACCGCCATTCGGTCCTGATGGAGACGATGGCGAGGGCGACATGGAGGAGTTCTTCCTCCCCGGCGAGGACATCGGCATGGACGGCGTCGATATGGTGTTTGACTTGGACGCGGACGGACATGGGTTGCCGCCGCCAGGGTGGGGGATGGGAATGGGCGGGATGGGTGAGTGGCTTCTCTTTCGTCTTTTATATATATTGTGTTTCGCTTTAAACACGTTTGCGCCGCTTGGGCGTGGATGTTTTTCTTTCTTTCTTTCTTGTTGAAGAAGCGGTCCCTTGTTTCTGTCTCGTGTTGTCTCAGACTTCCTTTTTTCTTCGCTTTGGGACGGCGAGCGCTCTTTCTCTTCCTCGCCCAGGGCGCATTCACGCCGTGCCCATTTATTATTTACTTTGCTCCCTTGGTCTCGAGTTTGTGTTTCCTTCGTTTCATCCTGGGGTGGGCCGATCGCTTCGTGCTTTCTCCAACGGAGACTTGGTCGTCGTCCTGTCCCATATTCTTGCACCCATTTCCTATTCTTTGATCACTTTGCGTTGGCTTGCCTTGTTTCGGAGGCGGAGCGATCTTTCGTCCCCAGCGCCGTTACGTGGCACTCCGTTCCCTTCCCTTCCATGTCACTACCTCTTGGAGTTTGGCTTCGGGAGTGCGAGCGCTTCGTGCGTTTCTTTACGATTCACGATGAGTGTTTCTCCGTCTCGCCTTGCATCTTGATATATTTATTCCATTCCTCTATTTTTACGGCCCATATTGCTGGGCGTGCATTGCTTTGCCTCACGGACATGATTTCTTTGTCTTCGTTCTTCGCCTCGATCATGCATCTCGTATTATTTCATTCAGACTCGGTCGTTTCCTTTGGAAGGAGGGGAGGGGTGTCGTCGCGCCTTGCCCTCCCTACGTCTCCCTCATACGTACCCCACTCTATTTCTCCGCCAATGTCTACTTTCTTTCTCTTTGTTTCTCCTTTGTCCCGTCCAACACAAACTAATTAATTAATTCATGCACCCGGCAGGTCTCTTCCCACCCGGACCGCACCCGGACGACGACGACGACGCGGGCGATGTCCCCCCGCCGCTCGAGCCCATTCCCGGGTTGACGCGTGTGAATGGGGTGCGCGTAGCAGCGGGTAAGTCCACTTCCAATAATACCAACGACGCAAGTGACGCAAATACTGACACCGATGCAGAGACCGACGACATGCCGCCGCTGGAGCCGATTCCGAGCGGGAGCAACACCGCTAATGCTGGTACCGGTGCCAACAACAGCAATGGGAGCGGCAATAACGTGCCGACGACTCCGTTCACGTTCCGCGCGCCTGTGCCCTCTGCTGCCGTCTCCGTCGGCTTCGAGTCTCCCGCAGACCCTCCTGCAAACCCGACGAACGCGAACGCAACTGCACCGGCCAATCCGAATGTAAATGCTACACAGACGCAAGCGAACGCCCCGCAGAACGCACAAGCGAACGCACAGACGCAGCCGAACGCAAATGCTACTCAGACGCAACGGAACGCCCCGCAGACATTCACCTTCGGGCTCGACATCGTCTTCAGCACGCTCGGGCCGATCCCGCCGCCGGCGGATTTGGGCGGTGTGGTGGGCGGGCTGCCGCCGAATCCCGTGAGGGCGAGGGAGGCGGGGCCGGCGATGGTGCAGCCGCAGGGGGCGCAACCGCAACCGCAAACACCGGCGGCTGCGGCGCCGGCAGGAGCACAAGCGCAAGCGGCGGGGAGGACAAGCACAAGCGGGGACACAAGGCGCACAAGCAGGAGGACAAGGAGGACGTCCGCCCTTCGGGACGACGCCGTTCGCGAATGCGCTCCGCGGCGGGGTCGGTGTCAACGCCGGTGCAGCAGGCGTCGGTGGAGCTGGAGGAGCGGGGGGAGCGGGACGGGGTCCGGGGCTGGCGCAGCTGTTCCGTGGGTTTGGGCCGGTGATGCCGCCGTGGGCGCAGCCGCAACGGCAACAAGCACCAGCAGGGCAGGCGGGGGCTCAGCGAGCACAAGGAGGACAGCCGCAGCACGGGCAGCAGCAACACGCAGGCGCGGGAGCACAAGGAGCCGGGGGAGGACAAGGACAAGGAGCGGGAGCGGGAGCAGGAGGAGCAGGAGGAGCGAGAGCGCGTGCGCAGCAGATGCAGGCGGTGCAACAGGTTGAAGCGGTCTTGCGCACGCTTGGGCGCGCGTTTGGGGCGCCTCCTCCTCGCGCTGCTGGTCCTGCTCCGCCTCCTGCCGCTGGTCCTGCTCCGCCTCCGCCTGCGAATGGGGCTGGCGCACAAGGCGCAGCGGGAGCTGGAGCACCAGCACCAGCACCGGCGGGAACACAAGGAGCAGCACAAGGAGGCGCAGGAGGAGGGCTCTTCGGTCTCAATCTGGAGGGCTTCCACGTCGAGATTGGGACGGGCGTGCCGCCGTGGTGGCGGCAGACGGGTGCTCCTGGTGCCAATGCCGCCGCCGGTCCCGCGCCTGCCCCGGGAGGCGGTGGAGGAGCAGGTGCGGCAGCGGGTGGAGCAGGAGGACCAGGACCAGGACCAAGAGGGACACACCACACGGTTCAGCTGCCTGGGGGCGGGACGGGGATTATGTTCCAGTTTGGGGCGCCAGCACCTGGGAACCACGCGAACCCGGCGGGTGCGAATGGGAACGGGAATAACGCGACCGCGGCGGGCGCAGGGCACGATCCAGCAGCTGGGCCGCCAGATTTCCACTTCCACGCGCACGACGGACACGGACACCCGCATGGACCTGCGTTCCATGGGTTTGGGGTGCGGCTTCATCCTCCGCAGCCCATGGCGCAAGCGCAGCACGGCGCAGGAGCAGGACACCCGCAACCGCAAAACGCCGCCGGACAACCTCACCCGCAGAACGGCGCAGGAGCAGCACAACCGCCGCCGCCGCCACCGCAGCAAGAATGGACCCCGCCCCCGGCACCGGGCCCGACGCTGCGCGACCGCGTCGAGCGCCGCGAGCGCGAGGCGGGGGCTGCGGTGCGCCGATTCGAGCTGCGGCGTGGGCCCGTCGGACGAGGATCCGTGGGTGGAGGTTGGCGGGAAGGGCGAGGGCGAGGGGGGACGGGTTGTGCCGATACGGGTACCCGGGTTTAAGGGGAAGGAGAAGGAGAAGGATAGCGGCGCGGTGGCGTGCGCGCATACGTTCCACCCGGCGTGTTTGGTGTCGGCGCAAAGGGCGATGCGCGGGTGGCGCGAGCCCACTTTTACCGGCGAGGGAGAAGAGGGAGTGGAGGTGGTGTGTAGCGTGTGTCGCGTGGAGGGGGCGGTGCCGAAAGCGGAGTGGCTTTTGGGCACGGGCGCGAGCACGGAGAGTGGGCCGACACCTGTAACGGCGGCGGTGCCGACGGGGTTGGAGATGGAGGCACTTGATTGAGCTGTGCGGATAGCGCATTCGGTGAGTGTCTCTGGCGTATGAAGATGTGGATGAGAGGCTAATTTAGACACAACAGACTCGTTCCACCTTCTCTCCCTTCCCCTACCTCGCGTTCCCGACGAGCACACCGAGCAGCAGCAACTAAAAGAACTATCACCACAAATAAGAACGATTCTACGTTTGTAACTTAATCCCGCCTAGTTCATTCGTACTTCGCCTCCCTAGTTACATACTCTCCTCTCTCCGTCCATCTGTCTCAATAGCAAGTACATACCACATGCATACATCCATACACCCATACCTACAGTAACGTCCCCGTGTAGTTACCACCATGCACGCACGCACGCCTTTCTGTTTCCTTCCTCGACTTCTTTTTCGCTTCTGATTCTTGTTTCTTGTTCCCCTTCTTGTTTACTTGTCCTTTTCTTTTCCTTGTCCCTTTGCGCTTGGTACTTTTTGGTTTCCGACTCTGCATCCGCATCCCATACCATGACATGCATCCACCCACTCATCGTACGTACGTGAAGTATATTCTGTTCTAGTTAAAATTATAGACAAGTCAATGCAATGCCGAACTTAGGCGCCACAAGAATTTTGATCAAACAAAATTCGTAGTTCAGTGCGATCGCAATTGCAAGTGGCTTATGCGTAGTCTTCTTGAATTCTTGAAGGACGACTAAACCTTGCAAAATGCCGCACACCTATATGCATAGCCTCTTCTGACGATCGGGACGTGCCCATCCAGAGAAATAGCGCGTACGAGGGGAGCAAGCACTGCGTCCATCCTGTTTCATTCGGCACGATATGGGATCAGTAGCGAAAGAATTATCACCGCTGCAGCCCAGCGTTCAATGTTGCTACATGTCGAGCCAAAATACAAAAGAAAAGTTCATCGAAATGCCAAGGCCTCATACAGTTCATACATGTACTCTTCGTTGGGTCGTTTTGTATAAAAGCGGTGAGTCAATCTGGCTGCGAGAAGTGTTAGCAACGAGAGAAAAAGATAAGTCAAGATTCAAGACACGCACCAACCCTAAGTCGCAACTGGATACTATAACGCAAAATCGTGGGACACATATGTCGCGCGTCTTCATTAGTCTGTAGTTCTTCTTTGATAGCCTCTTCGACTACAGAAAAGTCAGGTTTAACGCAACTAAAAAATGTCAAAACGCAAACCTTGGCGGTTTATCTCAACCGCTCGGGCGCGCTCTCTCCGCCCAGGTCTACCCTTGTTCTTGAACGAGGAGGCGGATGACGATGAAAAGGGAGATGACTACAGACGCTTAGGAAGATATAAAGTACTTTGTTAGTCTCACCTCCATTAACAGTCGCTGAAGAGATAGGAGGACCGTGACGTCACAACGACGCCGCAGAATGACTCAGTGACCCCTTTCTGTATTGAAGTGGCAGTTCTTCAGCGTTCACCGCAGCCACAAAATCACAAAAAAGTTTAAAATCTTCATATAGGCTAATCGTGTCTTCTTCAGTCATGATTCTTTCGGTACGATGAGCCAGTCTAGCTGGAAGAACCATTGGCAAAGAAGGAAGGAAGACAATAGCTCAAGATTCAATACACGCACCAATCTTGAGGCGCAACCCAATCCAATACCACAAGATCTTGGGACACGTATACTTCGCGCCTTTGACATCAGCTCGTAGTTCCTCTTCCAGACACTCCTCCACTGCAGAAAGTTCAGGTTCGATACGAAGAGAATATGGAGCGCAGACTTTGACACATGATCCTAACCTCTCGGTCGCGCTCTCTTCGCTCCGGTCTAAGTACGTTTTTTCTTTGCTTTCCGAGGGAAATTGATGAGGTATTGTAAGATAGCAAGTTCGAGAATCTAAATCACAGCATGGTGACCCCTTTTTGCATTGAAGTGGTCGACATGGTACTGCGAGGAAGGTGGAATCAAGAATGTGAAAGTTAGGATGAACTGCGGGGACGAAATCTTTTTAAGATTTAAACTGTAACTTGAATATCAACACAGATCCAGCCTGAGTACGCCCGACTCCTCAAGCAAAGGAAGTACTGCCCGCAGAAACGTTGCAGTTTCGTCGATGTTAGCTTGGACCGGATTGAGGTGCTTCAATGTGAAGTCTTTCAGGCCCAGATATCGCGCCGAGGTCAAAAGCCCATCAAGCGCAGTCAAGTGCACGCGCATGTGCAAGTGCAGCGATAGATCGGCGGCCAGTAAAAGGCGTTCAAGCGCGGACGAAGCGAGCACGTTTAGCAACGAACTCAACTCTGCCAGGTCAAGCCTACCAGGTATGTCGCGGATGACTAGTATGCTGAGGTTAAATAGAGAGCAGCATGGGGTGGAACAGAGACAAAAATTGGCTACGAGCATCAAGATGAGCCAGAAAACAAGCCGTCATCTAGCAGACTCACTGTCATAGTACTGATATCGAGATGACGGAGAGTGCCACCCAGCTGCCGCAGCACTCCGCGCACAATCGAAAGTTCGCTAGAGCATATGGTTGGCAGCAGTAGTATGAGCGAATCAACATGAGAGAGATGGTTAAATAACTGCAACCATGCCAGAATCGGAACTAGCGAGCTGGAGTAGAGGTTCAAGCTACGAAGCCTTGGGGGCGGCACTGCGCTGGCAGGAGGATCTGCTATATAACTAGCGAGGTATGAGCTAATTGTTATAGCGTCTGTCTGAGAGAGACTAGATCTGCTAGTGCGCCAGAGACCTCTTGGATATGCGGCGACTGCAGGGCGGGGAACAAACATATAATCTCGATGGGCGGCGCCGGATGTGAGTAATAAGCCGCCTCGCCGCGGTCGTAGCTCGAAGGATGGACCGCAAAGTAGCCGGTGAGTACGAGGTGAGTGACATTCGGGAAGGCCGCCGCAAAGCCTGTGCGGTAGAACGCGTCTGCGTTCGCGCTGTTGACGACAATGCCGAGCTATATTCGAACGTACGGACATTCTCGAGGAGATGCAGGTCCGAAGCTATTTCGTTGAAGTAAGCGTCATTTTTGTGCCTGTGCGGCCTCTCGGCGCTGAGGCTGCGGACATGTGGCGTGAAGGTGCAATAATGGAATCGCAACAGATCGCGGAAGACGAGAACGTTTTCCGCATCGATGACACAGGTTTCAAAGAGGTAGGATCTACTCCGTGGGACCCAAGCTCGGGAAAACAGAGAACAAGCCTTGAATGAAGCCGGATCTCCTTCGAGGTAGTGGAGGATACTGTCCACGAGTTCTTGCGGCAACTCGATAGCCATTGTCAGGAATTGTCAGAGTGATATCCAAGACGTCGGAGACGACGGCCCTAATAGAGCCTCGGTGGCAGTGCTCAACTCCACAGCCACAATTTGCCTTTCCGAGCTCTCGACAAATTGACAATAGTAATAGGTACGCGAAGGCGCGTACGATGCAGAATTTCCACATAAAACACGAAGCTCATTCAGGTAGCAGTACATCAAGATACAGGAAGAGAGGAAACCAACTCGGCGACCAGCACTGAGCACAGCAGACCGTTCTCAAAGTTATCGGCTATTTGTTTACCTGCGTTCACTCAAAGTAGTACTTAGTTGATTTTGGCAAACTCGAGATGTGCCGATGCTTTCATATCTGGGATTCCCATGATCCTCAGTTGAAGTTTAAAGCCCTTTCTTCCGGGGTGGTAGCTCCCTGGGGAAGTGGGACCAGCGCACAGACTCGGAGCTATATCAACGTGTTGCTCTGCCAGTGCGTGCTGTCCAAGCGATTCACCATTTCCTCCGAAATATAGACCTTTTTCAGCGGGGTCCCAAATCGATGCTGGCCTTTGACCCACTCCACCAAAATGTGTGGGTCCACGAACCGACAATCGAAAAACGCCAAGCGCGGGGCAACAGGGGTTTCAAGGTCTCCGAGTCTGAAGAAGACTCCAGAAAAAGTAGTTCGAAATGTTACCCACTCCGAGATACTCCAAGAGAGGCATCGAATCCAACCGCCGTGCCATCGACTCGAGCCCCACTGGGCTGACGTCAAACTCAATTGAGTACGTCGTCAATAATCGCACTCTAGGGAAGGCTGTAGTTATTTGAAGGAACACGGCAAGAAAGTCCTCGCCGCAAAGATTCATAAGCATCAGATCGTCGACATTTGGCGCTAAAAATTGCGAAAAGAGTAACATGGCGTTTTGGCAGTGATAGCACGGATCTTTCCCAAAGTTACTGTCCTATGTACCTGATTTCACCCGTCGATTGTCCATTCTAGGCAACCTGAGATACTTCATCTCTCCAATTCCTGCCTTAGTTGGAGTTTTAAAGTGACAGGGCCTGTTCTTCAGGCATCATGGGTACCGGGGGACACTCGGCCAATGTACAGAGTCGCATCAACGTGTCGATCTGTGTGCTGTCCAATAGGTTCCATATTTCCCCTGAAACATAGATTTTTTTCAGTGGGGTCCCAAATTGTTGCCGGTCCTGCGCCCACTGCACCAAAATGTCTGGGTCCAAAGCCTCACAATCGAGGAATGCCAGACGTGGGGCAACGGGGTTTCCAAGGTTTCCGGATCTGAAGAAGAGCCCGAAGAAAGGGTTGGGGACGCCAGCCACTCTTAGATAGGTCAGGAAGGGCATCGAATCCAGCCACCGGGTCATTGACTCGAGTCCCACTGGGCTGATGTCGAACCAGATTGAGCACATCGTCAATAATCGCACCTTGGGGAAGGCCGAGGTTATTTGGAGGAACACAGGAAGGTAGTCGTCGTCGCAAAGACGCATGAGTACCAGATCGTTAATACTTGGCGCTGAAATCCGCGAAAAAAGGAACATGGCCTTTTGGCAGGAGAAATCGGCGACAGTCAAGACGTGGAGGTGGGGTAGTACAACAGGCTTCGAGCTCTGCTCATCAAATCTAGGGCCAGCACCCATCATTGAGAGTGTGTGCAAGCCAGGACAGTTCGTGAGAACGTCCCAAAAGCGGGCACTATCGGGGGAATGAGATTCGGGAAAGTCCCTGACATCCAAAGTGGTGAGATTTCTGATAACTGAACTCGACCAATCGATTGGCACTCCAGCCAAGGTCAAATGTGCCAGAGAAGGTGCAATGACCCCACCGAGAAATGGATGAGGAATCACTTCTGCCCAGGGAAGAGAGAGTTTGTCTTCCCGGGATCCTTTCAGATGAAGTGCAAAACTCTGCAACATGAGCACGCCAGAGGATGGGGCGAATGTGTCGAGAAGTTCTAGCGCAATGGATGCACTCTTCCAATCTCCAACAGCGATGAAAAGCGTGTGGATAGTGGTAAGTTTGGCGAAGAGCCTGAAGAGGATCTGTCGCATCTTGACAGGCTTCGTGGACGGTTTGGAAGACATGTCGACCGTCAACTCCTCTGGCGCGTCGTCGAAATAGTCACCTATGTAACCAAAGTCTATATAAATGACCAGCGGGGTCTGACGGGCCCTCTCAAACCACGCCCACTCCCGTTCGATCGGGTGACCCGAGCAAAACCAAATGTGATTCCACAGCGTCGAGTCAGCGAGGACGATCTCCCTCCACCGTCTGCAGGTCCACGTTACGCGGAGTTGTGAATGAGCTTGGCGCTGCCACGAGTCCAGATCCCATATTGCGAAGCGTAATGTGATGGTGACAATTTCGGTGGGGAGGTCGTTGATTCGAAAGAGACGGCAGCATCTGAGCATGTAGCTCTACCTGACGAAATTGAGCTGTGCTTCAATCCCCTCCGGAAGCTTTCGAGGGTGTAGTTGTCTCTGTACGGTCTCGATACGCTGCGCGATGACGAGGTATCGCAAGCCCTCGAGCTGCACGGCGTCCCTCTCTTGCGGAGTGAACGGGTGTGGTTTCCATTTTTCAATGACGCGAGTGAAATGTCTGCTTATTGCCACCTGACTGGGAAGATGGGAAGAATTGGGATAGGTCGCGGTGACCTCAGGCGGCCGGAGAGCCTCGATACAAGCGATAAATGCTTGGTCTTCGTAGTGAAGGTCTGCCTCCAACTCTGCGAATGACATGTCCGCCAACTTGTTTGTGGGTCCACAGCGTGGGTCCCGAAGTTGGTCGTCGTGGTAGACACCGGCCAATCACAGCCCCGAATTGCCTGTTTGGGCACGAACATGTGTATAGCGCTGCCCTTGCTCCATAGATGCTTCGGGGCGCGGCTGAAGATCGGACGTTGCGGAACTCCTCGTGATCGATCCAAATCCTCATGGTTCCTTGTCGCGCAAGGGCTGCACGCTGTAGCCGTCGCGCCAGCTCGACGGGTAGCCGTCCTGTCCGGCAGCGAGTTTTGCTGTTTTTTTTTTCTTTTCTTTTTTTTTTTTTTCGAAGGGACTGCAACATGGCCGTCGTAGATTTTCTGTGAGCTCACCGCCTGTATTTTCCACATATTTATCGCAGAAACTCCGAGGAAAAGTGCTGAGTCCACCCGGCGTGAGCAACCCAGAAATCTTGGACACGTTCAGTTTTGATTATCTCCTTAGAAACTCGGGAAAAAAATACCAGCATTTACTTTTCTGGCCCGGGTGTCGTCGTCGTTGAAGACATCAACCCAGATCCAGCCTCAACACGCCGGAAACTGAGAGCAAAGGAAATGACGCCTGCATAAACGCCTCAGTGTCGTCGATGTTAGCTGTGATTTGTTTCCAGTGATCGTGCTTCAACGTGAAGTCGCTCAGGCGCGGGAATCGCGTTGGGGTCAAAAACACGTCAAGGTCAGTCCAATTCATGTTCACGTTGTACGACAGATCGATAACCAGCAAAAGACGTTCAAGCGCAGACGCATCGAGCGTGCTTATGAACGAAATCAGGTTCCCTAGGTTCAAAGTGGGCGATCCGTGGCGGATGACCAGTGTTCTAAGGTTGGGATGCAGCGAAAGGTCAAACGGGACCAACAAATCCGCTGTGTAGCCCCGAATGATGAGGCAGAAAAAATTTGGTATATCAGACTCACTGTCGTAGAACCACGGGAATTTGACATCGAAATGGTGGAGAACGCCGCCGAGCTGCTGTAGCGCATTGCGCACGACCGAGAAGTGGGTGTCGTTAATCGGCTGTAACGTCAGCGAATCAACGTGGGGAAGATGGTGAGACGACTGCAACCATGCCAGAATCGGAACTAGCGAGCTAGAGCATAGGTTTAAGCTGCAAAGCCGTGGGGGGAGGCACTGCGCTAGCAGGAGGTTCCGCCACCACGCCAGAGAGCTCTTCCATGTGCAGCGACTGCAAGGCGGGGAACAAACATATCGTCTCAATGAGCGGTGCGGGCTGCGAGTAGTAAGCCTCCCCGCCACTGTCGTAGCTCGAAGGGTGGGCCACAAAGTAACCGGTAATGATGAGGTGAGTGACGTTCGGGAAGGCCGCCACGAAGCCTGTGCGGAAGAACGCGTCTACGTTCGCGCTGTTGACGACAGTGCTGAGTCCCAACTTGAGCGTACGGACATTCCTGAGGAAGCGCAGGTACGGAGCCATTTCGTTGAAGCAAGTGTCATTTTTGTGCCTGTGCGGCCTCTCGGCGCTGAGGTTGCGGACATGTGGCGTGAAGGTGCAATAAGGGGACCGCAACAGGTCGCGGAAGACGAGAACGTTTTCCGCATCGATGACACAGGTTTCAAAGAGGTAGGATCTACTCCGTGGGACCCAAGCTCGGGACAGTAGGGAACAAGCCTTGAGTGAAGCCGGATCTCCTGCAAGGTAATCGAGGATGCTGTCCACGAGTTCTTGAGGCAACCCCACAGCCATCGTCAAAACAGGGATTGGGATTAGCCACAAAATTCCTAAGAATGGTGCACAAATGGTGAAAGGCCAAGGAACGAAGTAGCTGATCGTGACACGGTGACAGTGCATGACTCCACAGCCACGAATTGCCGTTTTGAGTTATCGGCGTTAGTAGTCACATGCGATCGTCCGAAATCCGAGCACACAGTCACACAGCTCAATCTCTCGACGATGAGCTTTCTGCGATGACTTTGGATCCAAATCCCTTCCGGGTGAAGGAAACATTTAAGCTGAACCTTTCAGGTGGTTTTGACAATATAGGTAGCAAACAAAAAACCAACACCCGATGAATTCAGCCTCGAATTCTCCGGCTTTTTCAGATTCTGGCTGTATATAAGTGGTCTTTAGCTCTTAGTTCTGCAAGACATCGTTCCACGGCTGGCCAGTAGCACCCAGTGACGCTAAACATGCGTTGAATGAGCTTCCCCAGTAGCAAACCTATAACTTATAAGCTTCTCAAGGTTACCGGACTCGGGGACATCAAGACGAAGGGTCGCTTGCACCCCTCGCATCTTGCGGATGTGACGGTCCCAGGCGCAAAGTTTGGCCACGCCACCGATCTGCACTCTCCAAGCACGTCGCCATCCAGGGAACGGAGCCAAGCCTCAGATTTTATTAACCATCGACGAACTCAACCTCCAAGTTCTGCCCCCACAGTACGATCTGCCTTCTGCTTTACCCGTGCTCCATATCAAAACATACTTCTTGAATTCCACTCTTACTATTGTAGCAGCCTGCTCGAGGGGGAAGATATTCAAGTTGTCTCGAGCGATCTCCAATTCATGCAAAATTGAAGCACTTATTCTTCAGACAAATCTGACAGCTCGGCTTCCGCCCTTTCTGCCCGTCATGGGCGCCGCGCGACTTTGTCACAAAATACTTATATCCTCGACTGACCCTCGTTCTAGAGCGGAGGAAACGTCTTAGACTCGTTCGGAATTTTCGTTTTTGCAAAAGTAGCGAACTCGTCGGCACTTCGTCTACTTCGAGTACTGCTGATACTGTCAACCGAACCAGATCTTTCCCCCACTCGCCAGCTGTCTGCGGCCGCCCTCGCGTGGGATCCCTCGGGGTTCGGCTTCTCTTCGACAAGACTCATTCCTAAACAATGTATGCATCACGTACTTCGCTTCAGCTTGAAAATTCCCGCTTTCTGTCCAGCCCCAAATGCACCATTCCTTCTGACCCGGGTAAATTTACTGCAGCAATCAACCACACAGTACCCATTCGTAGGGCTGTATAAATCAAATGGAGAAACCAACCTTCCAAAAATTCAAACATTACGGGAGCAAAGGGGAAGCCGCCCACCCGCCGCTGGCCGCCGGTGACATTGGAAATCTGATTAATCAACGCGTCGTCACCGCGTCGCACGCTCTGGAGTCCAACTGGAGCCCAGGCACCGCGAGCCGAGCGGCTACCACAAAGTGCCCGTCATTTCCACAGATGGAGAAGCCACAGGAGATGTGGGTCCATGGACGTTTTGAGTTGGCCACCTCTCGGAGAAGGCCCCACTAGAACTTCGAAGGGAAGAGTCGGGATGACTCGTCCCTTGCTGCAACGTTTACACAAGGACCGCCCGCGAAACACGCTGCCGTGGGCAACCACGGCAGCGTGTTTCGCGCAGCCTTGTGTCGCTGTAAAAAAAAAGAAATTGCACTATAAACAATTTTTAATGTTAAAGATTCCCTTCTCTCATACATCCTGAACCCCCAGCCTCCAACGCTGACTCTACTGCGTACCCATCATCCGCGCATGAGTCCGCACAAAGCGAGCGCCGCCTTCATGGTATCGTCGTCCGGCTCGGCGGGACTCGCTGGAGCCTTTGGCTCTTCACGTTTGGCTCCGTCTTTCGAGGTGGTCGCAGTCCAGCGTGCATCGCCCTCGCCCCAAGTACTCGGCGGCGTAACAGCCTCGTCAGATTCTACATCCGTGTCCTCGTCGTCGCTCGTGAGGCTGGGGAGGGCCAAGCCACGCTCTGCCTTGCCCTTGAGTCGTCGACGCGCACATGCCCACTCGAGGGTGCGCGTGCGCTTGTCCTTTCCGAATTCAACGTAGTCGTGCGCAGGGGGGCTGAACTGAGGGCTGAGGGGGGAGGACGCCATATTCTCCCAGAGTGGGGCATGTGGGTTGTGGCGGCGGGAAGGTGTACGCGGTGCAGGCGCGCGCAACTCGGACCTTGACGCGACGCAGTCCAAGGAGGGGCGTTTGGAGTAAGAGGTGGATGTGGTAGACGTAGAAGATACGCTACTGGCGACAGAAGGGGACGGGAGGGGAGACGGCGCGCGCGGGTAGCCGCCATGGCTGCTGTTAATGATTACGGTGGGTGGGACGCGTCCACTGGCAAGAGTCATTCTTCTCTCTGTCTGCCTTTTGTTCTGGAACCAAATGGTGACGGACTTGACCTCCCTGGATGAGAAAAACGCGTTAGACGCGACGTCACGGTGGTAAACACGAGACGAGCATATTGGCAGACCGTGCTACGGATTCGCGCTGCTCACGCGACGGGTGTGAGTTTTGGTGAAAAAGCTGTTCGAGCATCATGAGCTGCGCGTTCGTGAATCGTTTGCGAGTGCGCCTTGTTAAGGCGTCAGAGGCGTTTATGAAGGTCGCGTAAAGGTCGTCAGAGGACGTGCTGGTTCCCGTACTGGTCATGGAGGACGTCCGAGACAAAGATGCTGGTCTTGAAGCAGACATCATCAACGATGCAGGGAGAGTGAAAAATCACGGTTTTGTTTGGTTTTGTAGACGTGAGGGATCACACGTATCACGTGTCTGTTGACTGTCGCGTCGGCTTGAGCCTCGCGTCGATTGCACCGAGTCGCGCGTTTGAGACTGCTACTGCGACGGAAAAGATGGGATTCCCTCCGTCAAAAAGCCCAGATTAAAATTATGGCTGCTTGAAAGCGTTTGCCTCCGCGGTAGAACTTGGGAAACTAATCAAACTCCAACTTCCGCGAAAGTAAATAAATATAGAGCGCCGTAGCTTTGATGCTGAATAAAATGGCTTTTTGCCCCGGTAGTAGTTATCAATTTCCAAGGTTAAAGAACAAACGTCTCCGCCTTTTCCCGCTACACAGTTTGCGGAGAGGTCAGCGCGAAACGGACAGCTGTTCCGACAGGATGCGCAAGCCAGCTTGTCGGAAGGAGGGGATGACGGACTGCTAACAACGCTGGATTTCGACTTGGACCATTTCGTATTTTGTGAACGAAAACTCTTTCAAAGCTTGAAAGTCGAGACGGGTGAACCAGATCTCGCATGTCGACCACGAAAGCGTGTATCCCAATATGAAGATGTACAGAGGCTATATTCAAAGGACATTGGCGTTGCCGCCAGATTATACACTGCCAAGGCGCGGTAGGGTGCAGTGACTCCGAGTCTCGACAGCTCTGAGTTCGAGCTTTCAAGTCCAAGAGGCCGAAAAGCACGTGCTGTGACCTCAAAAGGAAATTCGGTAAGTTGTTTTCGAAACACTACCAGCAAATCGCGCGATGACATTGTGGACTCGCTGTGGACTATATCTACGTGCTCTTCTCCAACACACTCGAAGCCAAGTTTCGAATAAAGCTCTCCGCCCTTCCACTGGACTCAAGTTGCCCAGAGCTTGGAGGAAACCTGACGTCGACTCGCGGAAGCCTGCCAGTGCTTCTACCGCAACGTCTCGGTTTATATCTCGGCTTAAGCCTCTGTGTTTTATAGAGTCGGGCTCGTTGCTAAAATGCCCTATCGTCTCACTTCCCCCTTTCTATACGCATTCAAGGCGGCATGAATGATCTAATGGTACCTGTGGACGGTATTCCGTTTGGTCTAGACTTCTCCTTCGTCAACGTCTCTCGTCATCCCAGACTACAATGAATCGCCACAATTGATCGTTTCCGTTGTAACATGTCGCCCCTCTCATTCCCAACTTGCGGGATGCCAAACTCACAGGCGCTCACACGGTCATGCCGTTTTTTTTTTGTGGTATCTGCCCTGCTCTGTTCTGAACGGGCTTGGCTGGTACTCTTTCAATCTCAGTCACAGGCTGCTGCTATCTCGATAGTACGATTCGACTCCACTGGCAACGCATCAGGCAAAGCGCAGCTACGTAAAATGAATTCGTTCACCACTCGCTGATCGAAATATTCCCTTCGACAGCAGACCCATTCGGCCATCCGTTTGTGAAGTTGGGCGTCGAATCCTGTCGTTAGCTGGGCTTGTATTGCTATGAGCTATTCCCTTTGCGCGTTCCGTCCCAATTAGGAAATCCTATCCTAATCCGGCAAACCTCTTATGAAACTCTTGTGAAATTTCTCCTCCGCCACTTCTCGGAACGACATTCATCACGGCGTGTTGCTACGAAGGCCCTCTAAGCGAAACAAGGCCATTGCCAAAAAGAGCGTTTTGCTTGTTAAAACCATTTCTGGGACTACGCTTGTGAAGGTCGATCTATAAAGCTCGGGTATGTCTTATTGTCTCTTCAGAATCCTGCCCAAAGCAGCCTGCGTCTTATTGTTCTTTGAACCCCACCGATCGAACAACCCTCTCGTATCATCATGCAGTGCAAATTCGCTCTCGCTCTCCTGGTCGCGTGCTGTTAGTCCTTTTGCCATTCAGGACTCGCTCCGAAGACTTACCTCATCTCTCTAGTCGCTATGACCGTCTCCGCCGCACCAGTAGCTGAGGTCGCAGTCGCTCGGGAACCCGTGAGTCTTCTCTTCTTATTCTTGGCGAACTAAGTGCTCATGAGCGCTTTTAGGAGCCTGACCGCTCGTCAATCATGCTTCCTCGAATCGTCGAGGACGCACGCGAGCCTGCTGAGGAGGCACGCGAGCCATGCACTCTTTACACTTGCATCTGGTACGTTCGCTACAGTTGCTGCAGTTGATCATTGCTCATGTCTTTTCGTAGATGGTTTCACTACCACTCAGCAAAACACTCCCTCCGATACCTCAGTTATCCTTCCCCTCCATTCGACTGACACTGGAGCACCTTTGCTCGTGCTGTTCCCCCATTTCGTGTCTTCGCTCGTGTAGAATGCCGACATAGATATGCTGACACGGATAATATGGTTCGCCGCGTGCGGCCTGGACTGTATGGGACTTTTGAATCGCGTCGCGTTGTAATCACTAGTACATATTTGTATTACCACCACTGGATATCCTTATAAAACTATTCAGATTCATTGGCGAGTCCAACTCGAATATCGCGAAAGAACAGCATTAGAAGTTAAACTATGTCAGGCTCGATACCCAACTCTTGAACACCCAAGCCAAAATTCTGTTCCGCCTTCCTTGCACCATCCCACAGGCCCCAAATCGCATTCAGCGCACGCTAATAGTTTCATTTTCTCCCCTAAGCATTGAGCCGGTCAAGACCAATTCGATAGGACGCAGCCTGAACGAACATACCAAGGGACTCAACCGCACGCGAGAATCCGATATTTTCAAACTCCATAGCGGATGGGGTGACTAGCCACCATTGAGTTGCAGCAGGCGGTTGAGGAAGAGCCGGTAAAAGAGGGTTGCTGGGATTGTTGGGCGGTTCCAGCTGAACACTGGATGTCAACAAGAACAAGGATCATCACAAAAATTACGATATCTACCTGAACACTGGGCGCCTCTGTATATTTGGCCACACCACGCTTGAGTATGACACTCCCGCAGCTGCTGCGAGGACAGAGAAGGTCGAATTTATTGACCAGAGCACTGGACTCGCTGAACGATACCTCCGCTATCCCACCAAGGAACGAGGCGAATGACCGTGAAACAAGATTGAGATTCGAGGGCCGCTGTAGAGCTTCGAAGACTCCTTGTGGAGGGGACTGGACACCGTCCAATGACAGCCCCAAGATCCTGCGCATCTCATACCATGGTTGGGCACCGTGAACGACAGCACTCGGGCCAACCCATTCGAAGCCTGTTTTCTCGTAGAATGGACGCAGATTATCGTGGGTTATCAGTAGAATACGCTCGTATGGCGCGGTTTTCTCTCGGTGAGCTGTTTCTAGGCGTGCAACGTATTCTCGTAGGAGCTTCAAACCGACATTTCGTCCTCGATGGGAGGAAGAGACGCAGACCGAGTGAATGCAAACTGAAGAAGAATTGGGTACATGCTTCGACATAGATTCATGTGTCAAAGATGTATCGGGGGAGAGCGTCGAGCAGACATAACCAACTAGCTGGTTATCGAGATACGCGCCAAGGAAAAGGTCCGATGCCAGACTCTGGCGAAGTCTTTTCATTTCAGCACAGAAAATTACGAATATTACTAGGAAAAGCCCACTGGAATGCTTCCAACGTCGCTGCCTCGTCTGGAGGAAAACCTGCTCTCTCGATCTCTATTGCCTGTCCCAAATCCTTTGCTGGAACATTCGCGAATGCCAAGTCGCCGTCGGAGAACATGTGATGAGTGTGGCGCTCGGAGGGCGGCAATTGATTGGATCAAAGATCGCCGCACCGCCACCCGCACTAATAGCCTGATAGCGAACTCCGTGCCCCCATCAAGATTCAATGTCTAGATGGCGAGTTCACCTTATAAAATTCAATAGGTTCAATCCGTCCAAGTGGCAGGTCTTTAATTACGCTAGCAACATCCCGCATCAATTGACAGAGGGACCTCTAGGTACTTGAAAGGAATCGCTTGGCTGCCGATTCACGGACGCCTGCGGCTGCGCACCCGCATGCACGCATCGTCAACCGGCTCGAGCCGACGTCGGACTCCAAAAATAAAGATGACGCTGTTTCTCAACTCATCTCAACTCGACAACCGTGCTGAAAGTCTTGGAGTTGTCGCCGTTGTTTCGTTGCATGTAACAGGGCAGGGTTGTTCCATGTCCAGTGGCGAGTTCTGTTGGCAAAAGTCGGCCGGAGATATTTAAATCCGGGGCAAAAATAGGGTAGATTAGTCACGTGGAAACCAAAAATAAAGTATTTCCTGCTTATCCCAGTACTCACATATTGCCACATCACACTCGTTGTACTCACCTTTCTTTTCGACATGGCTTCCGCCTTACGACGAAGCCACAACACGGCCTCATCATTTAGCCTTCTGTCCAACGTAGATTCGCCGGATTGGGTGCGGAAAATGCATCGGAAACTTGGATATGGGTCATTTATTTCGTTGCCAGGAATCTCGCTCTACTCGAAGTGGGGTGGCCGACAAGGTGGGCATCTCTTTGCGTTATTCATATATCTACTTACACCTTTCAGTACTCTCTATCTCCAGATCCGGCTCTATGGGGGTCCAACTTGTCTCCCAACCTCTCTGAGCCAGATGACGCTCTCCACAATCCAGAAATGAAGAGCGGGAAGTTTGTCGACAATACCTCATTTTCGTTTTCCAGTCGAGCATTCTACAACATTGGCTGTCTTGTCGTCCTTTGCCTCGCGCTGCTTGCACTTTTGTAAGATTATTGCGTTCGAATGCTCAGTTGCTAATATGACTGACATTGCATAGCATAGGATATCCTGTCGTCTCCTTTGTTAAAAAGACGTTCCTTTCACCGACTGATAATAGAGTCAATGTGAACGCCACCGGCCAGGTACGTTACTCATAAACCACAAGGGACCGTTTCTGACCTCGATGGAAGGTTCCTTCAATTGGGAATTTCGGGCTCATCGATTTAGACACACCCAGCGACGCATATACCATTACCTCCCTCCATAGTGGCAACCAAATGAAGTTGGTGTTCTCAGACGAATTCAACACCGACGGACGCACATTTTATCCAGGAGATGATCCTTATTGGGAGGCCGTAGGTACGGTATTCATCCATTTCTCACGACGCGGTCATTCATTTTTTTCTCTTTTGTAGATCTCCACTATTGGGAGGTGAGTGTGATGTTTGATTTCACATTTACTTTGGTCCAATCCCAGTGAAACAGACCAATAATATGGAATGGTACGACCCAGCCGCCGTAACGACTGCGAATGGGTCGCTGCACATCACATTATCTGCCAAAGAAACTCACGGTCTGAACTACCAAGGCGGTGAGTTGTACTTATCCAGACCCGAAAATCATATTTATGGCTTCAATGACAGGGATGGTACAAACCTGGCAAGTATCATGGCTGACCGTCTCGTCATTCGCTTATTGAGCTTTATTGCAAAAATCAGGAACAAGTTTTGCTTTACTGGCTAGTCATCTAATCTACTCTTTTCGCCATAGCCGACTAACATCTCTTATGCTCACTTTAGGAGGCCTCCTCGTAGCGTCCGCAACAATACCTGGAACGAATAACATCCTCGGGTTATGGCCAGCAGTCTGGGCAATGTATTTCGGGGAATTCACTGCTGCGACCTTCTCGACTCACTTTCTCATCATAGGGGGAATCTAGGACGCGCCGGCTATGGAGCGAGCCTGGACGGCATGTGGGCAAGTGCCAAATTAACTTTGGACGGTTCAGCTGGGCTTATTTCCTACAGCCGTACACCTACGACTCATGCGACGTCGGCACGGTCGCGAATCAGACACTGAACGGACTGCCTGCTATTGCAACAACTAGCGGCGACACGAATGAGCCGTACAACGGTATACTGTCTTAAGTGACTCCATATATCATCTTAACTCATCCTGTGTCCAGGTGAACTTTCGTATCTCGGAGGTCAAAGACTGTCTCGCTGCACTTGCCCAGGCGAATCGCATCCAGGCCCGATTCATGCGTCGGATGGCACTTATGTTGGAAGGTCGGCGCCAGAAATCGACGTATTCGGTTTGTCTGTTCCTCTTAATCAATCAGCTTCTAACATTCTTCCCGCCGGCTTTTAGAGGCTCAAGTACAGTTCTTTCTTCTCTTGCCGTTGTCCCGCATTTACAACTTCAACGTGTAGATTACCGACGGTGTTGGAACAGTATCACAGTCGGGGCAATGGGCGGTACGTTACTTGTCGGAATCATTAACGCATTCCTGATATTCTTCTAGCCCTTCAATGCGTAGGCGCCACTGATGGAAAAGACTTCGTCGGCTAACATTTTTTATTTGCGAACAGGGCATACGTCTGGTACAACACCTCAGAAAATCTCATCATCCCGAATCCCGACATTTCGTACGTACTAAATCATCCATCTTTTAAATAAATAGCAGAACAAACTTATCCGAACACCAATAGCGTGCTCAACTCGTATACCGGTGGCGCATTCCAACAAGCAACCTCTGTTGTCACCCAAACTAACCAGAAGTGCTACGAGTTACTCGACAACTGCTTTTCTGAATATGGCTTCGAGGTGCGGCGTGCTTCTAAACACTAGTTGCGTTGGCCTTAACCTTTCCATAGTATCAACCCGGTTTGTTTCGCACGTGTTGTATGCCATAGATACCACTTAATCTCGTTTGTTATTCAGGATTCGGCGATGCGGTAAGCTTTGCTTTCTTTTGCTCCTCTTTTCTAACATCATTCAAGTACATCTCTTGGATTTCTGATGGCGCGATTGCTTGGACGCTCAATGTTGCAGGGATGACCGCTGACTCGCAGACCCAGATTGGGGATCGGCCAGTTCCTCAAGAGCCGATGGTAGCTATCGTTTCTCGGTCAGCCTGCCATTGTTTGATTATTTTCTCTAGTACATTCTTGCAAACTTGGGCATGTCGACCAACTTCGGTACCGTGGATCTCGAGCACCTCACGTTCCCGACTACTTTGAAGTTGGATTGGGTTCGGGTCTACCAATACCCAGACCAGATAAACATTGGGTGTGATCCCGAAGATTTCCCGACTCAAGCCTATATCAACACGTGAGTGTCATGAATTCGGTTCAGAATGAAGAGCCTTCACTGACGCTTCTTGTAGTTACGCCGAGGTACTGCTATTCATAATGACCGAGCCATTGACTTACCATTCGTCCTTTACGCCAGGCATATTCTAGTGAGTTTAATGGTTGAGACAAACATGCTCGATTTTGATGCCTTTTTAGACCCCAATCTGACCACATGGGTTGACGGTAGGACACCGCCCCAAAATTCTCAAATCATCACTGACCTCTGGTTTCGCAGATTATAAACAGACTGTTCCAAAGAATAGTTTCTTGGGTGAATGTTAACCGATGGGCGATTTTGGCAGACGTACACCCCAGCAGCTGGTTCTGCTACTTGTAGCATTCTCATCTCGGACCTGGTGCAGCAGTCTCCCAGAATGTTGTGCTTTTATGGGGGCGTGGAGTTGCATCCAGTGGTCGTATGGCCATTGCACCTGTAAATAAATCTTCACGACCTTGGCGTTCAAATACCCGTCACGGCTCCTTACTGTTAAGAGATCGAGCCTTTATACTCTGCCGATATGGATATGGAAATAAAGTCCTTTATTTAGAGAACTTCTCATGCTAGTTTTGGGGCGCTGTCCGATGACGCGCCGCTGAACTCTTCCTTGAGAGTACAACATTGTGGAACATCGAGAACAGCCGGGTTGCAGCTGACGGACAAGACAACGGCGTCGTAGAAAACGACCCATGTGAACGACTATCTCAACAAAAGTAAAAAAAAGAAACAAATACGAGACTAGAAAACGACCAGCTTAATGTTGTCGCAATTCGACAAAATAAGTGACCAGGTAAATGAATACGCCGGGAGCATTTGGGCCCGACGAAATATCGCTCGTTATCTTGTTGTACATGTATCCAGACAAAACTATCTGAGGATTACATTGAAACGAGCAGTGTCCTCGAATCAAAAGCTGGTCAGAGTTTTACTCAGCCCGGGGCTAGTCGTGAACGATGCTACAACTTTGCCTCCGAAAACAACCTGCACTGGCCGTGGTACCACACTTGTGTCAACCTTCAAGGACACGCTAGTTGGCTTGCCGGCCGCCCACTCCAGATTGAGTGTAATTCCACCACGCGTCCGCGCGCCCTTCATCGAGCCGGACGACCATTGTGTGGGAAGGGCGGGTAGCAGGGTGATGACAAGAGGAGTCGAAATCGTAGGGACGTCCGGGGCCTGTAAGAGGGCATTCTAAAATATACTATTAGATGGAATAGAACGTCGGTTTGGAGGAAAGCTTACCAGGATCGCACCGGGGAGGCCCAAGTTTGCGTCTATCTGGAAGATTGGGTCTGCGTCGAAAGGATCGTACAAACTGAAGAGATTGGGGCCGAAGTTTTCGAAGATGCCGTACTAGGTACCCAGTTACGAGTGAATAGAAGACCTACAAAAGGCAGATAACAGACCGTGAGCTCATGATAAAATTCCGTCGAATTCTGGAGTTGCGCCCAGCACGCCGCTCGCCCTGACATGACGCTCAATACTTTACTTATACATTCGAGGAGATGGGGGTCAAACGCACACATCTTCTCCCAACCGGAGTCAGCGTCAGGTCCAGTCCCATTGCCGCGGTGGATCAGGCTGATGGTCGTGGCGTCTACAACTTGCGTCTTCGTATAGGTAGTTCGGGTGCCATTGAGGAGCATCAGATCACCCTGCAGCGTCGGCTCGTAATTCGAGATCGCGTAACCTGGATAGAGACCAATAAGGTGCGAGAGATGGCGGTGGGTGTCGTTCATCGCGTCCTGGTCGACTTTCCATTCTACAGACGGGTCAAAACTAGGTCTATCTTACATGGAAGAGACGTTAGCTACCTTGAAGTTGGCCCCAGGAGCCAATCCGCAGGCCTTTGTCCATTGCATCGCGCTTCGTGCGCACCTCTGATAACATCCCGATCTCGGTCAACAGCTATTCAGACCGGAGCGGTAGGAACAAACACACCATCGAGGAACGCCGTGTCCGTATCGCCCGAGGCAGCGAACCCCTTCTCGACCGCATTGAAGAGTTGCCAGATAAGTTGCTGTGCGTGCGCGCATCCTATATCCATTTAGTATTCAGCCGGGCTCTTTTGCTCCGGAGTGACGCACCGAGCGTGATGGGTGGTTGTTCGGGAGAGTTGCACGGGCTAACAACGAGAGTGCCGTCGTTGAAGCGGAGGTCAGGGATGAGCTTGTCCAAGTGGAAGCTCGCGACGCCCTAGCGGGTGAGGTGAGTTTTGCCGAGTTAGGTGACAGGAATAATCACCTTGAGCAAGGGCCAGCCCTGGGCCTTCCACCACGCGACATCGTTGGTGTAGTCGAAGTGGTCCCAGACGTGCACCATCTACGAACAAGTTTCAAGTTTATACCAAGCGGGGCAACAAAATTGTTGCGCGTACCATCCAGACGGCAGACTCTGCAGAATGTAGATGGTCAGAAATCCTGCGGTAAAGCAAGAGAAGCCTTATTGACCAGGATAATTTGCCCATTCGGCGCTGGTGTTGTCGAATGCTTTCATGCCAGTATGGCCGAAGATCTATGGCTCAAAAATCAGGCAAATTATTGATTCGCGCATCAGTGGAAAGCTAACATTCATCTAAATACGCATGAATCAGATACATTGAAATGATGCTGATGAACTATACCTCGTTGTGCGTGACCCATCCTCGCGATATGTTGTACAAAACCTGTGCTGTATAGGCACCTCTTGGCGCCCAATTTTTTCTGAAAAGCAGGCGCTGATCAGTCGGTCCCAACGAATTAATGAACAAAAGGACCTCGAAATACGTGAACAACGGAGCTGTGACGTCCAGATTGCTCATCTCCGCGCTCCAGTAGTTCATCTGGATGTTGATATTCGAGTCTATTTCAGACTGGCAAGTTAGCGGCAGGATTATCACATGTACACAGTGACTTACGGTAGTCTATGAGAAAGCTGGTCAGAAAGGACTGTGACGCCATAGATGAGAGGGAAGCGTACCGCCTGACCATGGATTCGCGATATCCAAGGCCCACTTTCCTTGCAGGTTGGCGGGGAGGGCTCCACGCGAGCTACTGCCCAACAAGTATCGTCCATAGTTGAACATAAGCCACTGGAGTAATCATGAAGAGTTAACATTGTTTTAGTCTTCTCCGAAAGAAAAACGCGCCTCGACATAGGGATTCCCCGTATCCGTCTCGTACGCACTGATCAGCGCATCCGTACTCGTTCCCAAATCGGCCTTCTGCCCGAGATTCAGCGAAAATGCACCAAACGTCTCCTTGACGTCGGTAAAATGCTGTGCCCTCAGCGTACTATAACTTGCGGTCGAAAGGCTACCTGAGAGGAGGCTGAGAAGAGCAGCGTGCGGATCCGCGCCCTGGAAGGAAAAACCGTGCGCGGCGTCGCCGGCGTCTTGGTCGAATTCCGTCCCGCCCACCCAAGAAATCCACGCCTCGGCGGAGCCGGTGACAGCGACCGTTGCATTGGCCGGTGTACCGGGCAAGGATGTGCAGGCTATCTTCCCGCCGGTGCTACGGACGCGGCCAAGCATCTCATAAAGCATGCCCGGCGTACCTGCGGTGCCGCGTACGCGGAGCGTGCTAGAGTCAAAGCAAGTGATGTTCGGCGTTGGGAGTCCATCTTCAAGCGCCGATGAGAACGCGAAAGATAGCTGAGGGAGGGTGCCTTTGGACACAGAAACATGGTGCAAGCATGCCTGAGTTGGCTGCGAGCAGAAAGTTTCGCTGAGATCATAAAACAGTGAATGAAGTGTTCAAAGAGCAGAAGCGGGCCTACTTACCGAGTGAAAGCAGAGCCAGCCTGGGTCCACGTAACGCGCGCGATGCTCTGGTCCAAGTCTAGCCATCGCGCATAGTTCGACACCGCACCGGTGAGATCCAGAGTTGCGACGAGGTATCCGGCGCCAACATAGGAACCTGTATCTCGTTCAAAAAACGCGGATTGAGTGAGAGTAGAGCCAGACCGTAGGCTCCTGGATCTATTTCGAGCGTTACAATGTCTGCAGGGATGTACTGAGCCAATCTCCAGGTTCAGAGAAGTTTGTAGACGTACTGGGAATATCCCCAGTAGGGCTCGTCCAAATGGCCTCACGATACTGCTGCATTGCAGTCGCCATCTCGGTTTGTTGGTTAGCAAGCGGATTGCCACCATTGTACGTCTGGGTATGTCTTCAGTACCTAGGGGGTACATGGACAAATTGAGGTTGAAATACGGACAGGATCTTGAAACGGCCCTCCCGACCATAGCGACTCGATATTCAGCTGCATGATTTCTTGCACGGCCCCTCCAGGCGTCATGGCTAATCACCGTCATTTTGGGTCCGGAAATTCCTCTGGAAGCATACCAGCAAGGAACCCATTGCCAACCGGAAGGTAATCCAAGGACCAAATCGCTCCAGGAGTAGAGTACCACAAACCATTGCCACTGGAAGGGAACCCCGCAGGTGCGCCGACGGCAACCGAGGCCAAGGCAGCATTCAACAACACACTCGTGGTCCACATTACAAGTGAGCAGAGGAAGTCCGCCGCTGGGGAGATTGAACAGAAGCCTGTCCAGTCGGACATGAAATTATGAGGCCATGGAGGTTCCTCGGGGAATAGAAGGCGCGATGGCATCTTTATTTCTGGAAAGGATTGACGCGTGAGTCGTCGAGGTGCAGGCGCATGACGGTGAAAGGTAACATTGATGGCGGTCCGGAGAGGTCAGGTCGCGTTGCGCGTGACAAGACGGGACCGCCAGCCGCACTTCCAGAAATTAGAATCCTTCATATTGCACAAGAGTGAATAGAACCGTCCAAAGTACAACAAGTAAACAATTTGGAGCGAAGGCAGTTTTTGGGGTATGGGTAAGGACTGTTGCTTTTACGTAAGGAGTTTCAGAACATAGACACCATGCGGAACGAGCGAATACGGCACGAAGTGCCCCAATAAAAAAAAGAGAAATGTGCCTGATAGCAGACCAACGCCTACGCCATTCCGCTAGGATAGCTGACACTCTCGCTGAGGTGCTCGTTCGCCGGATTGTAAGTGAACCCTCTGAACTGGTCCTGCACGGTCTCGGAGAGCGCTGAGTCCGCGACTACCGAGTCCTGTGGCAGCTCGTTCGTAAAGTCTGGGTCGAAGTTTGCCACGTCCAGCACAGATTCCTAGGCGTCTATCAGCGACCGCGGTATAGTTGGCTAGCAAGATAGCGTACGACGCTGGGTTTAAAAGGCGTAGGGTACTTCTTCGCAAGCAGCCTAGCGGAAGGTGTTTGAGTACGGCGCTTTTGAAAGACTTGGGAGAAGCAAGGACGTACCTATTCCAGTCGATGTATTTCGCGAAGAATGGGTGTTTCTTGATCTCTTCGCTCCCGTGCGCGCCGAGTCGTTTCGAGGGATCGCGCTGAAGTAAACCCGTCATGACACTGCGTGCCTCGGACGGCATATCAAGCGGGAAATTGAGGGGGTCTGTGAGGATGCGCTGATACATCGTGTTGACGTTCTCATCGTAGAAGGGAGGGAGCCCGGTCTGCATGGCACCACTCAGCATCCGAAGATAAATATGCGAGGGAAGGCGCCAACCATCATCTCGTAGAGAAGGACACCGAGCGTCCACCAGTCTACCGTCTTGGTGTATCCCTGGCTCTCGAGAAGCTCGGGTGCAATGTACTCCGGTGTCCCACAGAATGCTAATTCGGAAAACATCAGCGCCGGTCTGCACCCGAGTCTCAACACGCACTGTTGGTTTTCTCCGTTTCTGACATGTTCAATTTACACAGACCTGGCGATTGATGAGTAAGAGTAGATCAGAATGCAACTTGGAGCGTACCGAAATCACAGAGCGCGATATGCCCTGTATAGTCGAGCAGAATGTTCTCGGGTTTCAAATCACTTTTGCGGAAAATAAATACACGCAGACGCGGGTAAAGGGGACACGCACCGGTACACGACGTTGAAGCCATGGAGATGCTCAAGCGCGCAGAGCAGTTCCGCGGCATAGAACCGACTCCGGTCTTGGTCGAATTTACCCTCTCGCTGTAGGTGGTAGAAGAGCTCCCCCCCGTTGACGAACGACATGACGAGGTAGAGTTTGTCCGGGTTTTGGAACGAGAATTTGAGGGGGACGATGAAAGGGTTGTTGACGAGTGCGAGCACTGTGCGCTCGGCGAGGATGTGCGTGATTTCTCCCGGGCGTTGCGCAATGTGGGCCTTGCGAATAGTCTTCAAAGCGTATATCCGTTGCGTGTCCTTTTTCCGGACTTGCATAACTTTGCCGAAACTGCCCTTGCCGATAACTTTGAGAAGGTCAAACGCCTCAATCGTGAGCGGTGTCTCGTCACGGGTAGGTCGGAAGTCGATCTTGAGGTGGAAGGAGCCAGTGCCATTGGTAGCAGCATACCATTGGTCCGTGGCATGCTGCAAAATAGGTCAGACAGAAACGCGATGGTGTGCAGGGAAAGAACGTGCTTGGCCTTCCAGAGTCGGCGTCAAATCTACGCGCGCCATGAGCAAGTCGTTGCCCATATCGTCCTGGCCTTGCACCGCAGCATCTGTCCGGAGATATGCGGACACGGATACATTGGAAGTGCGAGACACATCGCTGTATCGCTGTGAGTAACACGAAATGTAGAGATATTGAATTAGACACGGACAAATGAGCCCGATAGTTCCACACTGGACTCGAGAGGTCGCCTTCCATTGCATCAATGAGAATTTCGTTTTTGTCGAATTCCAGAACGACGTAGGGGAGATATCGCTTGCGTTGCATGCTTTCGCGATTATTCACCGGTCTTCTGGGCGGGTTATTCAGGGCCTTCTGAATGGCTTCCGGTACAGGTACATCGGGGGGAAGAGATAGCCCGCGTCCTAGACAGATAAGCCTTGAGCTACAGCCAAGCGAGATTGTTCTCAAGACGTACCCGAAAATATGCGGATGGTGAGCATACCATGCCTGAACTGGTCACCTTGCTTGGGGGTGGTGGGCCGCGAGGGAATTGGCGTAACAGATCTCGAAACGACGCCATTTTCCTTAGTATCCTTCGTTTCTGAAGCAGGCGTGAATTAGAGGGTTGATTGGTAATGCTCCGACCCACTTTTTGAGGAACCAAGTTTCCAGGAGGACATAGTTGTATCTTCTAGTATGGGGTGTGGTGGTACAGAGGAGTGCAAAGTGCCGCCAGCGACTTCGGTGTTGGGAGTACTTTACAAGTGTGAGCTGGTTGTGCTCTGTATGCTTCCGAGTTTGATGGTGATCATCCCGCATTTATCGCCAAGCAATGAGCGGCCGCTGAGGCTCCCAGCTGTCACGGTAATTAGGCTGCATATCTCTGAGATAGATAGAGTGTTCGTAGTAGTATGATGAACGTATTAATGATGTGGGATACAGGTATAGTTCACTGTCGTCTACCTCACAGCCCTCGCGCTATTGAAGTCCAAAGCCTACCTCCAGCTGGACCCTCTTCTGGTTTCGATGGTGATTCAGGCGCCATTAAGTGCTCAGACGCCTCGATCGTGGGCAGGATCTCGTTGGGCCGGAAGTCGATCTTGAGGTGGAACAAACCCGTTCCGTTCGTAGCGGCATACCATTTATCCGAGCGGTTCTGCGACATAGTCAAATATTTGATTTAATGCAGAAATAGAACTTGCTTGGCCTTCCAGAGTCGGGTTCAAGTCTACGCGACCCATGAACAAATCGTTCTGACCTTGTACTACAGGATTTATTCGCAGATGCGCGGGCACAGAAACACTGTCAGAGATAGTGGAAGTACGAGACACATCGCTGTATCGTCTATCCTGTAAGTAATCGAGAAAGAAAGAAATATGCGACACGGACCAAAAGCAACTCGATAGTTCCAGACTGGACTCGAGAGGTCACCTTCCAGTGCATCAAGGATCACCTGGTTTTCCGCGAATTCCAGAAGAATTTATGGGAGATATCGCTTGGGTTGTGCTCTATCTGAGGGCGCTATGAGTGTGGGATCATCCAAGGCCCTTTGAATAGCTTTTGGTACGGGGATATCGGAGGGAAGAGAGAACCCGCGTTCTGGAGACACAGGAGTTGAGCTGGAGTAAGATGGGATTGTTCTGTAGACCTACCCGACTATATAGTGACCGTAAGCATGGCAGAGGACATGTCCTCTGCTAGTAAGTACCTTATAAGAGCGGCTTGGGGTTGGGAGTATTTGACAAATGTGAGCGGGCTGTTGTCTGTCTGCTCCCGGTCTAATGACGACCATCTTGCAGCTGCGCTTATCTCCCAAGCAATGGGCGCTTGATGAGTCCTAAATATGAGGTTGAAGGCGGCAAGGTAAATTTAGGGTTAGGGTCACACAGCCACATAAACATGGCCCTACTCCCTCTGTGATAAAGTGTTTGTATTGTATTAATGTACAGATGTGGAATACGGATACAATTCACTCACGCCGTCTACCTCAAAGCCTCTTGCTCTATCGTCGAAGTCCAAATCCTACTTGGTCTTCTTCTGGTACCTGCGGCGGTGGCCGCAATGGTGGTTCCGGCGCCATGGAGCGCCCAAACTCATCAAAACGCAGCGTTGGATCGTGGTCGAATACTTGACTCTCGGAGCTGGGGGTGGGGACGGGACAATTCAGGTCTGAGATATCGGGCGGCGACCGTTGCGGCCGCAGCGGAGGATCTTTCTTGAGAACACCCGGATTGGCAGGGTTGGCCGGCGGTATCGACCTGGGCGGGGCCCCGTTCCAAGCAAACGGAAGCTCGTCCTCTTCAACGGGAAGCCACTGGGACTTGATAACGCTACGCTTCTCGATAGTTTGGGCCTTTCTCATTCGCTTCAGGCTCGCGATACCATGGCGCGGATCCGCGGGAAAACTAGATTTCGGTGGCTTTTCTCCCTCGACATCATCTGCCGTCGCAGGCCCGGACAGACGTCGGGCCAAAAGCTCAGGGCTCGAGGCCAGAGTGTTCCTTGTCCAATCCGGTGGGAACTCGTCGTCGTTGACTAAAATCCGTTCCGCGTCTCGCGTTGCCGCGGGGAACTTCAGGCCATGCAGTTCACTGGATCGCTCATCTCGGGCAGAGCCTTTCGGACTGGGCAATGAGCCCTCTTCAAACTCTTTCCTCGAGGCAGAATAGCGACACTCGGAGACGAAGCGAGTCAAGCTTCCGCGGGCAATGTTTGAAGTGATATTCTGCAAAAAGATTGACGAGCGTCTGACACCAATGTGAGGGATATCGGTACCTTGCTTCGAATGAATGGATCGATATTCCAAAACACTCCATTAAAGGACTCGGAAGCAAGGGGCGAAGGCACGAGTCGTCCACCTTGTCGGATACTGATCATCTCTTCGTCGTAGTCGAATTCATGGCCCCAGAAACTGCCCGAATGGTTAGCAGCTGGCCGGAGAGTCCATCGTTTGCTCACTTGAACCAGTCTTTCATGAGCAGATGTACTGGTACGTCCTCGGGAGGAGTCCAGCCCTCCGCCATGTTGTAGCGCACATCACAACAAATGATTCTCGGTCTACGGAGCCAAAACGTGCCCTTGAGTTTGCCAGGTTCAAGAGGCGGTAGGCCTTCCTGAAGATTCGGTAATAACCTACGGTGCTAATGCAATCTTCAGTCAATGCAGATTTTAGTATTGGTGAGACCGACCTGTAATAGGGCAATAGTCATTATGACCAGTGCGTAACTACTGAACGTGACGGGTCTGCCTAGGACCGGGCTAGGACTGTTGAGACCAAGTGGCTTTGCCCACGACTTGATATATCGTATCATGGGAACGAGAACGGGATTCAGTTGACAATAGCGTTTAATAAGGTCGGAATTGAGTACGCCGAGCCTGTCGTTAACATTGAGATCAACGCGATGCTGAGTGCTGGGATCGGCAAATTTCACTAAAAAGAACCGATAAGCACAAGAGGCGCATATCAAGAGCCAAAGTATACTTGCCGATGGGCACAGAAGCACCACTGATGGTCTCGAAAATGTAAAATCCGGCTCTTCGAAGCTTCCTGGCAACGTTTCTATGAATCATAGACACGATTCAGTCATGAAAACCGAGGATTAGTAGAGCCAGAATACCGGACATCGTAGATCGCTGGATATGCCTCGAGTCAGCCTCTCATCACTGAGTTAGAAGGGAACAAACAAACGGGGGAGTCTGCGTAAATCACACTCGTAGCCTGGTGCAGCACCATAAGGGTGGTTCGGATCCTATAAACTTTAGATGGTGGCCACCAAAAGAGGGACATGACGAACGAGAATGACCATGTCGAGGTCGCTCTTCGCTGAAGAGATTCCATAGCGCGTGCTGCCAAACAACTCTACTTTATATTCCCGCCCAAACGCTTTTTGGATAGCATCCTCCACCGCAAACAACGTCTGCCTTCGTGAAGCTTGCACGCTGCGCTGTGAGGCCCGAGATGAGCGGAAATGGGAAAACGAGGAAGAGAAAGATCGCTTGCGTCGATGGCACGGTTTATGGGTTCCGGCGCCGAGGCTCCCGGGGCGCCCCGAGTCGCACAACATGTCGTGGTGTGAAAGCCTCGGGGTTCCGGGGGTTTTGACAAGACATTTTTATACGCGATGCCTGCCCTCGTCGCTCGAACAGGAGGTACAGAGTTGGCTTCCGTTTCCGGCAAGTGCAAGCGAAGAGGGTGAGAAGGCGAAGAGTTCATCGGTAGCGTCAGAGGCTCTCGAACCGGTGCTGGACGCCAAAACTAAAATATTCGGTATTAGCGTCGCAATTGCTGTAAGAAAGAGTAAACCTACGGAAGGTTTGTGAACAGGTAGGTTTAGACCCCACTAGGAGACAGTGTCAGACTACGAATCTTCTAAAGAATCCGTGCTCACCGATTCCTGGTGTGACGCTAGAGATTGTTCTTCAAAGGAAATCGGTTCTGGAGGCGCTATCGACTGAATGGAGCTGTTTTAGCACTTGAAAATGGATCCGAACGGATTAGTAGCCACCTTTTTGAGAGGCTTTCTCTTGCCTAGAGAGACACTGGAGGCATGCAACCACCTTCGAGAGTTCCATCTCGGGTCTTGGTTCTGAGAATTAGCACCGCGTATTTCGGGGCTGCCGTTGACGACTGGCTCATCCTCCATCCTGTATGCTGCCGGGATTCTAGACCTTTCCAATAAGCCGAGCGCCGCAGAATATGCTCGAGGGTCCACGAGTATCTTGGCTTCTGCATCCGAGCCAGGAGGCGCAGCGTGTGGCCCATACACTGTGGCTAATGGACGCCCGTCATGGAGCTTGCGCACCGTCCGGTGGATTTGGTCCTGGAGTTCCGCAACAGCCGGTGACGAGAGGGACGCCGTATGGTTCTAGAAGGACACCCATCAAGTCGCTGCCAGGAAAGAGGGGAACACGCACATGTGTAACGAGAAACGGATCCTGAATAACAAGACGGTCGTGGCGCCATGGTGGAAAATCTTTGGCGGGATCATCCAGATTCTCCTTTGGGAATCGGGAGCCACTTATTCCAAACTTTGTTGGCACATATTCACGGGGAATGAATTGTTTCTCTCGACCCTTGCGAACGGAGAAAGCGAAATAACGTGATTGGGCGATTTTATCCTTCCAGTGGCTTGCAGAAGTCTCTCAGTATCCAAAGCTTAAGGAAGTAGAAGGAAGTAAAAGGAATTACCGAAAGAAGTGCGCAAATTGTGTTGACATCGTCGCGCGCGACAACGACAAAACTGGAGTAAAGTCGGTGTCAACGGGACCAACAGTTCGACTCCACATGCTCATGGTGTCCTTTCGGTGCTCTACGTCAGACCAACCACCGGTCAAATGGCCGTCTGGGAAAAGCGCTCCCTTGAAGAAAACATGAAATAGTGGCACTAATCACGGAAGTGTGCACGCACTTCACTTTGCATTGCCGAAATGACCATGAGGGCAATCGCTTGCGAGCTCAAGTTAATATTATGAGAGCGTGCCCAGATGGTGACCAATTCGTTTAACGTTTGAAATTCTGAGTTATTTTTGTGAAACCATTGAAAGAAATCGTAGAGGGGCTGGACCGTAGCACCAGGTAAAGTGAGAATGAGAGAACCGCCAAGCTCCAAGTCGACGTTGATGTGAAGGCGGGGCGGATAGATGTATCCTCCATAATGTACGTGCTTGTAGTTTGGCCAGGGTCGTTTCTCAGTGTAGGAAAGGTTGTGCCTGCGACCAAATGGAACGTGATGAAGGAACGTGCCAGTGAAGCCAACATCCGAGAGAGCTTTCGCGACAAGGCTGCGGAGGTGTAAGTCAATTTTAGGGATTCAACATGCGAAAACTCGCCTTGGGTCGTGTATTGGTGGGATCCTATCTATTGGCGTGTCTGGGAGAATACCGAATGGACTTTGGGCATCCTAACATAATAGTGGTGAATCAAGTAGTGCGGGCAGCAGTGAAGAATTCGCCAACAATTAAAGCGATTTCGGGAGGATAATTTATTGTTGGCACGCCCACTAGCTTGTTGAAGGTCAAGTCTCTGACCTGAAAAGACACTGGATCTTGCAGTTTGGCTAATGCCGCCGCGATACGACGAGCACATTCGGATCGCATCTTGTCTAATTCATTGGCTTGACAGTGAAAGACCTAGCGCGCCTCAACGCAAGCCAATGACGGACTAAGAGACTTACGCTTCGGATGACTTTGCTATCTCTGGCCATCCATGGGTTGACAAGTTCAGCAGATCTTCTGCGAGTGACCGAAAAAAAGTTTGTCGTTGGCAGACAGTTCCTTCTTTGTGAGTCGGTCTTGGAAGAAAGCCTGCCGTGCACGACGCGTAGAGCTTGAAAACGAGCGCACGAGTCGCATTCGGTCTTAGGGCCCGGCCCGTTGCGCGCCTCAGTGGCTGAAGCCGTCCAATGTTCAAAATTTCTTCAAAGTTTACGAAAAGTAGGACGCGAACACGTGACGGAACAGCTCCTTCACATCGACCACGGCGTCGAATTGAATTTCTCCCGTCCAGCAGCCATCCAGTCTGCTTTCAGCAGACTTCGTGGATCTCTCCTCGTTTTCATATCTGCAAGACTATATGGTGGCAGCGGACAGACTGGAGTCGGCAGCACAAGATGCAATCAAAAAAAATACAACCAGAGTCAAACCAAGTCACCTTCGCTCATGATCACGACAAGCCGTGGCGTACGCGTAAAAAAAAGTGGGCGAACGCTTGAAGTGATTTCTAGTTGGGATGCCCAGGAGTCGGACCGTAAGTACGATTGAACCACATGCAATCACTTACTCAAACCGAAGGCTTGAGCAAACGCAGCAAATGGCAACAAGAACAGGAACCAAGGGTCTGACATTATGAATTCGTTCTCGTTTGGCTTATTGCATGCCCTGTACACATAGAGGACATCGAATCCCAAGTCTCATTTATTCAGCCGCAGCCGAGACTCGAATGTAAAATACCATCTTTGCATGCCACTAGATAAATGCTGGCGGATAGCCTGTGGCCCTGGGCCCCTTGTGCCTCGTCCTCCAACAAAGTATTGATGGTGATCGTCGCACAACGAGTTGTGGTTGGGCGAGACTGGCGTTTGAGCAGGCGCGCCGCATGATTGGATGGTTGCCAAGGGATTGACATCAAAAGACATGATCTAAGTCTTCTTGCCCTCCACCAGTTCTTCCCTTCCACTCTTTTGTTCATATTCCAAGACACGATGGCTTTTTCGTCTGTAGGCAAGAAGAAGGTGGCTGCTCATCGTGCGTAGACCTTGGAATCATTCGCACTTCAAATTCTGATATGGAATATTCAGTCTTCCTCCTTTTCATAAATATCATCGTGCTTGCCCTCTCCACCCGGGTCAACCAATACCAGGAGTACTTCTGTGCGCACGGTCGCTTATTTTGCTGGACACCGCTCACCTTTGACCAGTCATCGCCGATCGCTTCCCTTTCGTTCTTTCCATCATAACCTTCGTGCTGCTCGGGTTGATGTGCGTTGCGCTGGTTTCGCCCTAATACCCATCCAATTGGTACCCCGCAGGACCATTGTCGACTTTGTCACCACAGACTCGTACACCGGGCGCCCGCAGTTCGAGGTCGGCGTGTTTGCGGTCCTGGGCATTTTTTGGTTAGGTGTGTCTTCTCTTTTTCTTTCCAAACGTTATACTTAATTGCACACAACCCGTGTGTCCGCTCAGCCTTCAACGCCTTCTCGACTTCCCGCTGGAACAGCGCGCCCTTGAACTGCAGCATCATCCCGAGCGGTATGTCTTGTCAGACGTTTGCCCATATACGCTACAACTAATTGTCGCGTGTAGACTACCCCGACACGATTCAATGGTGCCAGGAACTCGCTGCCCTCCGCGTATTTGTCTGGATTGAATGGGTGATTAGTGCGTACACTTTCTATTCAGTCCCAACCCAGTCTTAACGCCGTTCAGTTCTCTTCACTGCCATGCTCACCCTGCGCTACGCCGTCTCCCAGAACAGCCGCGGCAACACACACGTCTTCAAGACACCTCTCTCTCGCTACGAGCCTACCCGGCACAACCTCACCACCAATGTCTCTGGCCATGCGTTCGGCAACGAGGGCATGCGGGAGTACGGGAGCACCTACTAAGTTATCCTGAACTGCTGCACGCACACGATGGCTGGCGGACGAATCTTGCGATTTACGATTTCAGAAGGGATCGAAATCTGGCCGGTCCCTTGATGATGATTTCGGTTCCCTTCGAGGGCAGTCTACGACTCGCTCTTTTAAAACCTTTGAATGTATACCCACATTTCCCTGCTCGGTGAGCAGCTTTTCACCACTCTCGGTGTCTCCACACGACATAATTGGATGGAGCTGTCAGTGCGCTCTGCCCCAGCAACAATCTGAAACGCAACGATTCGAACAATCAGCCTGTGGAAGCAGGTAAGCCACTGTCACCGTAGAGATTTCGATGGCCATCAGCTCGAACCAATTTTATTTGCGAGAGGAGATCCATGACTTGAAGACACGACATGTTAGATTGGCCCTAGTCCTTATCCCGTTTGATTGATGATATCCGAATTGATTCTCAGGAGATGAATTGAGTTACAGTAAGTTAAGTAGTCTTACCGGGAACCCTTGAATAATAATTGAGGAAGTGGTTGAGAGGCTCGAAATCAGTGTTTGAATCGCACGCTTCGACCAAACACAAATTTCTCTGTCCGCAATCCACAACGAAAATGGCCCAACCACGCGTCGCACTCTGGGCTGCGGAGGCAGACGACATGGACGACGACCTCCAGGACATGTCTTTGGGAAACTATGGGCAAAACGGGCACTACGATGATAGTCCGTATTCTTGTCCATGGCCTCTGACGCGACTGTAACCAGTTTTCGTCTAGCATTCTTCCAGCAGCCCCAAATCGATGAAGCTACACTAATGGCAATGCAACAACATATGGCCCAGCAGGCGGCCTTTGCCCAGATCCCCGATGTCGTCAAAGGCGTGCGTTTGCGAAAATTAGGCTATGTAGCTGCGTTCTCATATTTGTGCTGCAGTTCATTGTGCATTTTCACCAAGCCGTGCTCGAGAATAACTTGCCCGAGATCACGATTGCGTACGAGAGTGGCTGGAACAAGTACACGGAAAAGTTCTATTCAAGAACAGAGTGGCCCGAAGCCGAGATCATTGCTCCCCTTGTGAACGATGGTACGCGCGCTTAATGTGGTACTTGGTTACACAATGGCCAGACCAAGCTAATAATTTTAGATCCCATTTTTTTTAATTCTCTACCGAGAATTGTACTACCGCCACGTTTACTCGCGGTTGCAACCCAATATCGATGACCGTTTCCATTCTTATGAGAACAGCTGCGAGTTGTTCAATTATCTACTCAGTACGCCCACTGTTTTTTCGTTCAATCGGAAAATTAATTATATGCACAGACTCGGAGGGACCTGTACAATTAGAGCTCCCGGAGCAATGGTTGTGGGACATCATAGACGAGTTTATCTATCAGTTCCAGGTGTTTTGCACCTGGCGGTCGAAAGTAAAGTCCAAGACGGACGACGAGCTTCTCATGCTCGCGGAAGGCGGTCCGGTCAGTACCTTTCTTCCTTGGGTCTTGCCTGGCTCATCATTACAAATAACAGGTTTGGAGCTCGTACAGCGTTCTGAACGTTCTCTATTCCCTCATCCAAAAATCCAAAATAAACGAGTACATCGTCGCCCACCAGGCTGGGAAAACCCCAGAGGAGATTGCGTCAGTTTTTATCGCATCTGCACTGTTTTTCGCTGAAGCTATTGCAGGGAGATCGTCGGCGAGTATGGTGTCCGACCTCTGTACCGACATCTCGGATATTTCAGCATCGTCGGTCTATTACGAGTGCACGTCCTCCTCGGCGACTTCACTTTGGCCCTTAAGGTCATGGAGAACGTCGAGCTAAATCAAAAGGTAACGCTTGGTTCGCTGTGAATATTTGCCTTTCTGACCTCGATCGTCTCCAAGTCTCCGTACACGCGCGTTACGGCGTGCACCGTCGCCACGTACTATTACGTCGGCTTTTGCTATATCATGCTCCGGCGGTATCCAGATGCCATCCGCACCTTTGTTTCCATATTGAACTGGATAATGCGGATGCGGCAATATCATACCCGGAGTTACCAGTACGACCAGGTTTGTGCCCTTCATTCCGATTTCAGCATATGCTCAGCTGTTACAGATCAGCAAAACGGCGGACAGGATGTACGCCCTCTTTGCCATCTGCAACGCTCTTTCCCCGAGCAGACTGGATGACAACATTGCCAACATATCGAAGGAGCGATATGGCGAGCAATTTGCCAAAATGGCACGCGGGCAGTAAGTCCGGGTTTCTTTTCGTTATATCGATAGTAATCGTTCCTCTTACTCAGGGAGGACGCTGTCCCGGCGTTCAAGGAGCTCTTCCTATATGCGTGCCCCAAATTTATCAGCGCCAACCCTCCGCCATACGATGACGCCGCAGCTCTGAGCGCCCTCCTCGCTCCGGCCTCACCCGACCCATCTTCGCCCGAATACGAAACATCCCTCGCGGATCCCGCCCAGCGACACCTGAACCTTCTGCTCTCCGATGTCGTCGCGTACACCCCCGTCCCGACGCTGCGCAGCTTCCTGAAGTTGTACACCAGTCTCGGCGCCAAGAAGCTCGCGAACTTCTTGGACGCAGATGAGGAAGAGATGGTGCAACAGCTCATGGTGATGAAGCAGGCGAGCCGGAGCGTCACGCATGTCAGCGGCGGTAAGGGACTCCTGGACGGCCAGACGGCGTCGACCAGTGATCTCAATTTTGTCATTGACGAGGTTTGTCTTGTTTATTCTCGCCTAATTGACTGCTAATGGACGCCATTCAGAACATGGTGCACATTGCCGAGTCTACAGTTGGACGGCGGTACGCCGGGTGGTTCATTAAGAACACGGAGCGAACGCAGAAGCTGTATGACGATTTAAAGCACCAGCCCCTGCCCCCCGCTCCCAAAAATGCAGTTGCGTCCACTCCAGCCGCTGCAGTTGTGGCGGATGCGAAGGTGGCGAAGACGGCACCAAAGGTCGCCTGGGGAGGCGTGAAGGCGGCGTAAGCTTGGTTGTTTCTACTGGTAGTTTCAATGGAAGCTTTTTTATTGCGAGACTCTTCGGGGATGTTCTCGGAGATATGAAACAGAAGTTCAGAACGCCAAGCTGCGATCAGCTGTCGACATGTCATCTTCGGTATTCTGCCATAGCATAGCATAGCATGCATGGGTTTTTTGGTGACGACTTGCCTATATGTTGCAGTTTCTTCTAAACGGTTTGCTGCGCTCCGACTGCGCTTGTGCCATAATGGCTCGTATTGATAACCATCTGGACCGCAGCCATTTAGCTTCGAAGCATATATCACTCCTTCGTTGTGCTTTTCGGTGGACTCGCATATGACCTTGGACTCGACTTTCAGTGCTTCCAAGGCCTCCAGCTCTATGGATTCAGACGAACCTGAATATCTCCCCGACGTGCCACCGGCGTACGAACGAGGGGCGTTTCAACTACCGGCAGATTTCGTCGAGAAAAATGCAGCCATCGGAGGTCCGTAGCGCGTTCCCATTCTGACATTTACATTTTTTACGAAAAAACAGAGGATGGGCGCATTGATCTTGATTTTGATTCAAAGCTAGGGAGAGCCCTCGCGAGCATTGTTCCCCATCCGCCGCCTTATATACCCAGATATAGCTTTCTGGAACGGCGGGATTGGCGTATAAAGCTCAACATCGCCCTTCAGGTCGTAGGAAGCCGCGGCGATGTACAGCCGTTTATTGCCTTGGGGCGTGAATTGCAAAAGCACGGCCACCGTGTACGCCTCGCCACACACAACGTCTTCGAAGATTTCGTTAGAACATCGGGGCTCGAGTTTTATCCGATCGGGGGCGATCCTGCTGAACTCATGGCGTATATGGTCCGGAATCCAGGCCTCATACCCGGGATAAGAAGCCTGCGAGCAGGAGATGTCCAGCGCAAACGCGCTATGGTCGCGGAGATGCTCGATGGATGTTGGCGGAGCTGCGTAGAACCAGACATGAATTCTGGCGCTCCCTTCGTTGCCGAAGCTATCATTGCGAACCCTCCGAGTTTCGCACACATCCATTGCGCCCAAGCCTTGGGTATTCCAGTACATCTCGTGTCCACCATGCCGTGGACCAGTACTCGAGCCTTTCCCCACCCGTTAGCAAATCTCAGATACACCAGCACGGATGCCGCCTTCGCGAATTACATTTCCTATGGCATAATGGAATTTTTGACGTGGCAAGGGTAAGTTGGATTGAATATTGAAAAATGCGCTGGGCTAACGTTAGTAACAGCCTCGGAGATTTAATCAACAAATGGCGACACTCACTTGACTTGGACGATGTCCCGCTCACCGAAGGTCCGGGGCTTGCGGAAACTCTCAAAATACCCTTCACATACTGCTGGTCTCCTGCACTTATCCCCAAACCAGTGGATTGGCCTGCCCACATGGGTAAGTTCCATTCGAGCGCCCGGACCTTTCCATCTGAATACCAACTCTTCCAGACGTCTGCGGATTCTTCTTCCGTGAACCTCCAAACTACACGCCTCCCCCTGAACTCGATGCTTTCTTACGAGCCGGTCCTCCGCCAGTTTACATCGGCTTTGGGAGTATAGTAATCGACGATCCAGGTCGCATGAGCGCTACCGTACTAGGAGCAGTTCGGTTAGCCGGTGTTCGCGCCATCATTTCTCGAGGCTGGAGCAAGCTCGATGGTCCACTGCTGCCGGACGTGTTATATCTGGGGGACTGTCCGCACGAGTGGTTATTCCAGCATGTTGCAGCCGTCGTGCATCACGGTGGTGCTGGGACTACGGCCTGTGGGTTGCGGAACGGAAAACCGACGGTGATCGTGCCATTCTTTGGAGAGTGAGTCATTTGACTTTTTCCTGCGTTGCGAGCTAACAGCAGGAATAGCCAACCGTTCTGGGCTAACATGGTTGCTGCCGCGGGTGCCGGACCGAAGCCTGTTCCCCACAAAAAGCTGGGTGTAAAAGCGCTCGCCACCGCTATTGCGTTCTGCTTCACACCTGAAGTGGTGACGGCAGCTCGAACCATTGCGGGCAAAATGCAGTCAGAGTCGGGAGTCAAGGCAGCCGTGGACTCGTTTCATGCTAATCTGCCTCTGGACCGCCTAGAGTGTGACATATTGCCAGACCGTCCCGCAGCTTGGAAAATTCAGAACGGCCAAAGGAAAGCGCGGCTGTCCAAGCTAGCGGCGGAAGTGTTGGTCAATAATTCGAAAATTGACCGGAAGGCTCTGAAAATGTAGGAAACCGTGTTTGATGTGCTAGATATGCCGTGCTGATGAAAGGCTGAAGCTACCAGACGAAGAAGATCCGCATTGACTATCGCCGTTGGGATCCAATCACTGGCGGCTCTTCTGCTGTGACTGCCACAATTACCGAAATGGTTGATGCAACGGCTGGAATCGTGTTGAAACCATACCAAGAGCTTAGACGCTCCAGAGCCAACGCTCCGGTAACCCCCGGGGCCTCCACCTCCAAAGATGACAAGGGCGAGGGATCGAGTAAAGGCATTTTGGCCGCCAAATCGAGCCCAACCGTCCGTACACAGCATGAGCAAGATGACATGGACGAACGCGCCAGCGGCCAGCGTCATAGCACTAGCTCTACTGCAGTCAGTACCACGCAGAGCCTGGGTGGGAAGGACGAGGATGGTCCCAGTAGTAGCGCCGTGGCTGCCCCCAGCAGCGACATCTCGATTCCAGTTCGCTCCCCAGGCCGACTGAAAAAGAACCCAATCAGAAAGGAAGCTGGAGCTAGTGTTCCCTCGGAGAACGACATGTCGACTCCAGCTCGCACCCCGGGTCGATTGAGAAAGAGCCCATTTGGGAAACGCGGGAAAGGGGAGAGCTCCAATAGCGACACAACAATCGCCCGTCGAAGCGCGGTGTCTACCGCCGGGGCAATGGTCGCTGCATCGGGCAAGAGCATGGGTACGATTATCACGTCAGGCTTGCGAGGAACCGCGGTCGATATTCCGGTGGCCTTCCAAGAAGGTCTGCGCAACGTTCCCAAGATGTATGGCGAAGAAGTCAAGGACTATGGCCATGTCAAGGATTGGAAGAGCGGGATGCTTGTGGCCGGGAAGACATTACTGTTTGGCCTCCCAGAGGGCCTTGCAGATCTGGTCGTGCAGCCGTATAAAGGCGCCAGAGCAGACGGGGTCACCGGCTTTGCGAAAGGCGTCGGCAAAGGCACCATGGACGCACTCGTCAAAACGAGTGCTGCGACAGCGGGACTAGCGGTTTATCCCGTTCAAGGAATGTACAAGAGCTTCCGAGCATCCATATATGACAAGACGGTAAAAGCGATCACCAAGGCGAGACAGGACGAGGGGAGGTGGCTATCGTTGTCAGACCATGGTTACTCTCCTGCTCGAATCATTGCTGCGTACGATGGACTCCAACGTGACAAAGGAAAGGGTAGAAAGACTGCGTCCAATCCGCAAACTTTCAGCGTCTACGAGGATGAAGCTTCGGGAGAGGAAGCGCCGCCCGATCCGCCGCCTAAAGACACGACGGATTCTAAGAAGACCCTTGAGTATCCAGACGATCGTGCTCAGTAGAAATATCTTACCAGAGCTGTGAAATAATCATAGCGAATGGTTGTCGAGTTAACAAAGCTCGTCGGTATTCGTTGGCTTCAGAAGAACCGCTCCAGCATGGCGTGTTATTGAGCGAAAATAAATGAGGCTGGAACACATCTGCTCCGAGTCGTCTCAGATTGGATAGAAAACGTCGCACACAACCAGCTGATCATTCCAGACAGAATAGGGCGGCCCGACCGTCCGGCTTTGTGGGCCAAGGGCAGCTTGATGCTAGTGGATTTTCAAGGAGGACATTAGCGGGAAAGGTGTTCGTGTTGATGAACGATCGGCGGGACAAATCGGACCGGGGCACGAGCAGATTTGGCGCGATCATGTGACCCGACGCGCTTCAGATCAAACCACTTCTTCGCGTGTTGCCGCTGTCGTTCTCCCGTACTGTCCACATTCACGAACCTCAGTTTCCTTTAATTATATTTTCAGTAGCTGCAACCACTTTCAGGAACTTGTCTCTACTCAAGTCCTCCGAGTACTGTACTTTTTCGTTCAAATCGACAGAGGGGGTGACGCGTGACTCTTTTGACCAATTCGACCTTTCGACACAGGGTCTGGCGGAGCGTGACATGATGAAAAAATTCGACAACGCGCTCGGACTGTACGAGGAGGTCAGAAACAACTGTGGACGCAGTCTCAGAGTTTATTTTGCCACTATAGGCACTTGAAATCCGCATTGATTCTCGACTTCGGCTGTGTTGTGCTGTGTCATCTCTCTTTTTTTTTTCTCTCCTTGCAGGGGAAAGATTCCATGCCAGAGGAGCTTAAGATTCCAATACTGTCTGACATAGAGAATTCACTTTTTTTTTTTTTTTTGAATCCTTGTTATTTGCCCCTCGCCGCGTGCGGCACGTTAGGCATTCTCTACCCTACATGTACGTTGTAGCTATCTATCGACGACGTTATGTGGTGACTACGAAATCCTGCCCGACCGGCCTAACTTTAAGGCTGGTGCGAACGTGGGTCCATTAGTATAGTTTCTGGAAGGTGAAGTGAGTAGTAAAATATGTGGGTATAGGCCTCCTCGAAGGGCAAGCACTGGTGAGTAAGGTTCCAGGACTAAAGTGAGAAGTAGAGTACAAACTAAATAGAAGGCTCTGGGTGGGCGCATCGTGTGTGGGCAAGGGGCGGGGCGTTCGGGCGCGGCGCTATTGTCACGTCAGACTCGGGCTGCACTCGTCGGGCGCGAACGGGTTGGCAGAGCGCGGGTGTCGTTGGGGGGGAATTTGAAGTTTTTGAGAAAGTTGAATAGCTCGCGGCGCGTCTCTTTTTTGGGTGCAGCGGGCGGGGAGGGTAGGGTGCCGTGGACCGTTTGGAATCTTCCGGTGCGTCCAACAAACTTGAACAGATGTGGGATGAGCTTCGGCGTGGAGAGGAGTTTGCGTAACACCCGAGAGGCAGGCCCTGCTACCCGATGTAGCTCGTGGACGCTCCTTGGCATGCGCGGTGCAGTGGAGAATATAGTGTGCGACTGTTTCTTCAGCCATTCGGCAACACGGGCAGATGGGGGGACTCCGCTTTCCCAATCTTGTGAAGGTGTTTTGCGAGGGGAACATGTCCCGTGCGTAATTGGAGCAGAAGCACAGCGAGACTCCGAGCGTATCGGTCGGTGACGTCGAGGTACGAGCCCCGGGTTAGACGGCTGTCGTACACCATGGTGTTTTTCGTACCGCTTCGACTTCTTCCACTTTGCTTCAATCTCCTGCTTTCGTTGCGCGGCCAGAGCCTGGCGCACTGCAGATTTGCTCCAAGGTGTTTCTCGGCGAAGGGCAGGAGGTAGGTCCCCTCTACTCGATGAGTCTCTGTCTTGCGCGGCACGCTTGGCTTCCTCATCGGCTCTCTCGTTCCCCTTTATGCCGACATGGCCCGGTGCCCATCGGATGGTGACTCTCGCGTCCGGGGTGTCGTTCCGCAAGCGCTGCGCCGCGCGTCTGTGCCACAAGTCCCAAATCCAATGTGACGGGGTGGAGGAGCGCGCGCTCGTCGCCCTGATCGCCGCCTGGCTGTCGACAACGATTGTTGCAGACCCTTGCAGGTGCTCGAGCCGGAGTAGCAGCTCCATCGCCAGCACTCCGCCGATACCCTCGCCCTTGAACACGGTGTGAAATTCCGCTTTGCCCAGGTATAGCCGTAGTGCCCCAACCTCCTTTCCGTGCTCGAAGAGCACGGCGGAGGCCCCGATGCGCCCGTCTATCCCAGAGCCATCAGTATATACGCGGTAAGTAGAACTGTCCTTTTTGTCATCCGTCACTGCGTCCTCCTTCAAGCTCGCTATCTCCACCTCCATTGTCGACCTCCACTCAGCTGGGAACCGAACCGCTTGGATTTGCTCCATGTCTCTAGGTGTGATCTGGAAATCCTGCATCAAGTCGCGCAGTGGGGACGGGTGTCTCGCCTTCTGTGCTCCCGTCTCTTTGCGGACTTCGACGTGTAATGGGTGGGATGAGGGCAACGTCGCTATCCGTAGCGCCGCATTTGCGCGCACCTTCTCCACTAGGAACTCGATGGGCATGAGGTGTGCATAGACGTCTAGGACCTCGGTGGGTGTGGATCGCATGGCGCCTGTGATCGCTAAAGCCGCCCGTCACTGTATAGACCGTAGTTTCTGCACGACTCCCCGCTCGCGGTATCGGAATTGGCCCGAAGCGGATCTGCAAGTAGGTGGTGGGGAAAGGAAGACATCAGCGGCATATAGCATCTGCGGCACGCAAACGCCGATGTACAGCCTCCTCATGTCCCTCGCTGAGATGCCTCTGGATGGCCGTGCTATCCTCGCTGTCTGTATCAGCCACGCCTCACCCTTCGCCACCGCCACCGCTTCCTGCTGTTTCCACCTCAACTCCCTGTCCAGATGGACCCCCAACAGCTTCACTGCTGGCACCGACTTGATACAGATGCCTCCAAGATCAAGATCGAAGCGCGGTGTCGGGACGCGCTTGCGCATCATGAATGTGTGCGGCACCCGCTCCCTGGTAAAGTCTCCCATCTGGTATTTTGCCGGGCCGAATTTGGCATCATGAGCACCCCCCCACCGGTCGACCCCGCCGTCCCGCGTGATTACGTCCTTGACTTTCCCGTGCGTGTCCTTGAAATCCTTTCCCACTGTCACTAACGTGTAGTCATCGACAAAGATTACTGTGTCTTCGCCATTCCTTCGCCTTGGGATCTCCGCTAGCTCCGCATTGTAAACACCGTAGCAGAATCCAGAGTGTGGGTCACCCTGGTCCAGGCCGTTGTCGATTTCGAAGGGTTCGGAGAGGTAATTGTCAAAAGTGAGCCTCCCCTTGCGCTTCGCGAACCGCCTGTGCAACCAGTCGGTGTGCTCGACTGGTACCCCGCGCATTCGCATGTCATGCACGAGTCGATCAATGTTGACGCTCGGGAACGCTCCCTTTACATCCATGCATAAGACGGTGGCTACTTTTCCATCCCGCCATGCGTCCTTGATGATCCTTACCACCCTGTGTAGCGCGTCCGTCGTGGACCTTCCTGGACGTGCTCCAAACTGGTTCTTGGGGAGGATACCTGCTAGCTCGGCTTCCGCTACGACCTGCTCGTTCTTCGCCCCGTTACACCACCGTGCTAACCCCTTTGATAGTACGATGGGGCGGTATGCTCCAGGATCGGTGTAGCTCGGTTTCCCCTGGCTTGCGCAGCACCGGGATGCGTACCTCTGGCCAGTGGTCAGGGTAGTGTTGTAGCTCGTCTAAGGCGCGGTAGATTGGTCCTACGAAAGGTATTAGCAGGTTGGTGCATTCTTTGATGACGCGATTCGGTATTGAATCGGGGAATGTTGCCTTGTCAGCTTTCATCTTATCCGCTGCTTTGCGTAAGACCTCGTCTGACAGCGGCTTCCACTCCCATGCCGGTGGAGGGTATTGTGGGTCGTCCGGGACCGATGAGACTCGCATTCTGGGTGGGAAGAACTCTTCCCGCAACCACGTGCACTTTTCCTCGTTCGTTACTGCCTCTGCAACGACTGCCCCAGACTGTGGGTGTTTGCGCACCAAAGTAGGCATGCGGGTGGCTGCTCCATCTCCCGGTGCCGCATCGAGAAACTTGTGGACGTCCCAGACCTGGTCTCCCAGCAAATCTTCCAGCCATTTCACCCAATGCTTCGCCTTTCCTTCCATCACCGCTCTAGAGTATTCCCGCATTGCTGCCCGAGCCTGCTCGTGTACTGGGTGGTCCGGTTTGAAGCGCTCTCTGTACGACATGCGTTCGAGCTTTCCGGCCTCATGTCGGAGCTCGCCCATTTCTGGTGTGTACCACCTCTTCATGTATGGCGATGGCCTCGAGAATTCCACCACCTTGCAGGTTGTCGCCCACACAGCCTCCTCTACCGCTCGAATGGCTTCGTTTACTTCTTCTACCGAGCCGTAGGTATCTCGCCTCTCAATTTGGGAGAGCGCTTCCATCAACGCTTCTCGGTATTCTGACCAGTCTGCTGACCGGTACATGGGGGACGGTGTGTATCTTGTCACTGTGTGTCCGATATCTAGCACCTGGATAATAGGAAAATGGTCAGTCTTCGGGGGCTTCCGTGCAGGGTCCGTTTCACAGCTGATGTACGAGTCTAGAAGACTTGGAGAGCAGAAGACATTGTCCGGCCTCGTGTAATTCCCCATGCTGAATGAGCACAGAGTTGGGATGTCCCTCGGGAGAACCATCCGCATTGAATAACGTGCCAGGAGGTCGAGTAGCGGCTGTGCCAGGTCTAGATTACGCTGGGTAAATGTAAGGGCAACTCCCCAGTGTGCTGTATGCTGAGAGCTACACAGTCAAGACTGGCAGAGGGATCCAAAGTATATTAGCTATAGAATACAGGTATAGTATAGAGAGAAGGCATACCTGGCAGAGGGATCCAAAGACAACAAGTCTAAGGAGCTCTGCCAGCATGGTGCCACTAATATATCTCGGAGAAATGAGTATTTTACATAAGAGGAAATGAGTAATCTCGGAGAAATATGCCCTGGATTCACAGGAAGTGTCAAATGCCAGAAAGAAGTGTCAAATGTCAGAAGGAAGTGTCAGATGTTGTAAAAGAGTGTCAAATGTCATGGAAGTCCTTGGGAATAATGGGATAATGGAGCAAATGAGTAGAGGTTCCCCTTACATTACCTTCCCCTCTAGGCAGCGGCATCTCGACGCTGTGAGCGCCAGTTTGGAGAAGTACCCGAAATACCACAGCAGTACCAGAGATCTGACCAGAGCTCTCTGAAGGATTGATGGAGAGGGATGGAGCTTGAGCCATTGCTTGTATCCAACAGCTTGTGGGTGAGCACGGTAGAACTCAGCAACCTTTTCAGGAGAATTCTCCAGGTTTCGAGCTGGTTGCCAGAGTGCCTCATGACGAGGATAGCCCTTGTACCAGACCTTGAACTGCAGCTTCCTGTAGTACCACCGGCTGTCTACAACCTGTTCAACCTCCCACTCAAGCTCATCGTCAATGAGCTCTGGCTCTGGAGGAGGTAGAGGAATGCGCCCAGAAATAGGGTCAGGTGGTGCAGCCTCGAGTTTGATGACAGGGAAGACAGGGTGGACACGGATCATCCAAGGTGGAAGCTTGAGACGATATGCATGAGAACCAACAGCACGTTCAACCTCAAAGGGTCCTCAGAGAAGATGGGCCAACTTCTTTGACACCTTTTGACGGATGTCTGAGCTATCAAGCCACACCTTGTCCCCAGGCTTGAACGTGGGTGTAGGCAGGTGCCGTTGGTTGTAGTATCGTGCATAATCATCCTTTGCTTTGGAGAGAGCAGCCTGAGCTTCCTGATCTGCAGAGCGCATGCGATCAACTAGCTCATTGACCTCCTCGACTTTAGAGCGTGGACGGTTAGGCTCAAAGCCCATTCGAGGATGACGTCCAGTATCAAGGAGGAAGGGGGTTGTCCGAGTAGAGGTGTGTATCGCATTATTGTAGGCAAACTCTCCAGATGGTATGAACTCATCCCAGTCATCCTGACGTTCATTAACAAAGAGGCGCAGGTAACCCTCAAGCTCCTGATTGACCCTCTCTGTCTGACCATCAGTCTGAGGGTGGTATGCAGTGGAGGCACTGATGGTAATCCCAAGGAGGCGATAAAGTTCACGTGTGAACTCTGCAACAAACTGTGGTCCCCGGTCACAAAGTACATCCTCAGGTAAGCCATGGAGCTTCCACACATGTTGGTAGAACAGCTGTGCAGCACCTTTGGCATCAATTGTGGTGTGGCAAGGGATGAAGTGCCCACGTTTCCCCAGCCGACACACAACAACCATCAGTGCGTCAAACCCATGTGCCTCAGGGAGTTCTGTGATGAAGTCAACTGAAATTCTCTGCCAACGTTCGGTAGGAGTCTCAGTTGGCTTCAAATGGCCCACTGGTAAATGGCGTCGGATTTTGGTGCGCTTGCAGAGGTCACAGGTGCTCGTATACTGCCCAATATATCGAGACATCTGTGGCCACCAGTAGTTGCGAACAACAAGCTCAAGGGTCTTAAACCTGCCCTTGTGCCCAGCAACATGAGAATCATGATGCTGCTCGACAATACAGCGGCGAAGGTTATTTGTTGGAGGAACATAGACCTTCTCTCTGAAGTACAGCAGCCCATCCTGCTGGTCCCACTCAGCACTATGAACAGTGCGTGTGCGAGACTTGCGCAGCTCCTGCACTGCACGCATAGCAGGCTCATCCAACTTGTGGTCACGGACTGACTTCCGGATGTCATCCAGAACTTCAACTTCACTGCCGGCAACAGAGAGTCCACTCAGAGCTGCGACTACGAAGGTCTCAGGCTTCAAGAGGACAACGTCTTCGTTGTCACTGCTTCCATCATCATGGTCTGCACGACGAGAGAGAGCATCAGGCTTGCCCATGGACTTGCCTGGACGGTGGTGGAGGGTATAGTCAAAGCGCGAGAGGTAGAGCGACCACCGAGCTTGGCGGCGGTTAAGCTTATGTGCAGCTCGGAAGTACTCCAAGTTCTTGTGGTCGGTCCAGATCTCGACAGGATGCTGGGCACCCTCAAGGAAGTGTCGCCACTCCTCTAAGGCACGGATAACAGCAAGTAATTCCTTGTCATAAATCTCATAGTTCCGTTCCACTGGAGAGAGAGACTTGGAGTAGAAAGCCACTGGGTGCCACTTACCATCCTCTTTAGACAACTGGGACAGGACTGCACCAGAGGCAAAGTCCGAGCTGTCAGCCTCAACCCAGAAGGGAGATAGATCATCAGGGAGGATGAGGATGGGGGACGAGGTGATACAAAGTTTCAGAGTGGCAAAAGCCTCCTGAGCCTCTTTCGTCCATTTGAAAGTGACATCCTTGCGCGTGAGATTGAACAGCGGATGAGCAATATCAGAGAATCCCTCGATGAACCGGCGATAGAAGTTGGTGAAGCTCAAGAAGGCAGACACCTCCTTCTTATTGCTGGGTGCAGGCCAATTAGCAACACCTGCAACCTTCACTGGGTCCATCTCAACACGGTTGTGAGAGATAATAACTTCAAGATACTCAATCCGTGTCTTCTCAAATTCGCACTTGTCCGCACGAAGGTACAACCGATGTTGGCGAAGACGATCCAAGACGAGCCTCGTGACACGGCGATGCTCTTCACGTGTCTTAGTAAAGATGAGGATGTCGTCAAGGTAGACTGAAACAACTCCCTCCATGATAAGATCATGCAGGATGTCATTCATCATCGTCTGGAAAGTCGCCGGGCTGTTTGTAAGGCCAAAGAACATGACCAATGGCTCAAACAGCCCACGGTTTGTGCGGAAAGCTGCCTTCCACTCATCTCCTTCACGAATGCGCACATTGTTGAAGCCCCAACGCACGTCTAACTTCGTGAAGTATCGTGCCCCCCTTGAGCTGATTCACAAGATCATTAATCAGTGGCAAGGGATAACGGTTTTTAACCGTCATGTTATTAAGAGCACGATAGTCCTGCACCAGCCGCAGACTGCCATCCTTCTTCTTAACAAAGAAGACTGGTGAAGCCATTGGTGATTTGGACGGACGATTCGACCAGTTGCCAGGTTTTCTGCAATGAACTCATCCATCTGTTTCTGCTCGGCAGGTGAGAGAGGATACACCTTGCAGTTAACAGGTTTGGACTCTGGAATGAGTTCGATTGCGTGATCCCATGGCTTCCGGTTTGGCAGGACATCAAAGGACTCCTTTGAGAACACATCCTTGTACTCATAGAAGTGCTCAGGAAGGCCATCCTTGATGTTGCGAGGCGCATTCTTGGCATGAGCCTCAGCAAGTCGTTGAGAAGTAGTGGATGTGGCGCAGATGAATTCCTCGTGAGGCCAGACATGGGTGAAGAAAACCCGATCATCGTCCTGGATCTCAGAGTCATCAGGGAATTCACTAGGGGAATCGCAGCCAAAAATGTCATCAGAGTCGACATCATCCTCTTCTTCCAACTCAACCACTCGTGGGACAGGACCTCGGCGACACCGGGCCTGCTGTTCGTGCTTTTGACGGAGGTTCTGGATATCACTCCTAGCCTCGTCTCGACACTTCCCACATTGTGAGGGGCAACGGCTGAGTTTCAACTTGCCAGATTTCCAGTCAATCTCAGGGTTGTGATACTTGAGCCAGCCATGGCCCAAGATGAGCGTCTGTTTGCCCAACTTGGTCACAGCGAGTACCATACGTTCTGAGTGACCTTCGTAACTGAGAACAACATCAACCACCTCTGTGATAGACCCAGCCTCATTTGGGGTGCCATCAACATTGAAGACAGGGATAGGACGCACAAGGTGCATGGTGGGGATGCGATTCTGAGTCACAAAATCTGTATCGGCATAGCCAAGACTAGTGGCACCAGAGTCAACCAACACATTTGTGGCCAGAATGCGCTGATTGACTGTGGATTGGAGCTCGACGCGGATGCGGAGAGGGGGGCAGTGGTCTCAACTGTTCTGGCCTGGAGTGTGCGTGGAAGACGACGCTCCAGCCTCGACAGTCGTGGGTGTCGGGCCTGGGGTGGCAGCTCAGGAGTAGCAGCAGTCTGGACAACAGGTGGAGTTGGAGATGAAGGGGGCTTGTCCAGATACTGGTTTGCAGTCAGTGTAGACAACGGTGCAAACCGGTTGGGAGAAGGTGCTGTGGCATGAGCTGGCCGACTGGGAGGTGCAATTACAGGCCCAATGGGAGGGGAGGTAGGAGGAGGAGTGCGCTGTGGAGAATAGGTGTGGCGTGCTGTCTCCTTCTGAGAGGAAATCCTTTCACAAGTTGTCCAGAAGCATTTTGCTTCATCCTGGTACAGTAGGAGATCAAATGGCTGGTATGACTGTGTACACTCGTGGGTGAAGTGGGTACCACCACACAAGCGACATGAAAGAAAGGAACGGGCGTAGTTTTGGCTAAAGACAGCATGGTATGGGGTATACACCCTGGTGTAGGCCGATAAGTCTGAGTATATGGCACAGTTGGGCTGTGGGAGCACCAGGTGAATAAGTGAGCCAACAAGGACTGGGACACGAGCAGGAGGAAGGTATGGGAGCCAGGGAGCGTCAGGTGGAGGAGGAACAGACATCTGCAGCCTCTGAAATCTCTTCCAAACCTCTCAAAGTCTGTTATAGTGGCCGCTAGGCAGTGCTCAGAGGACGAATCCCGATGCGACAAGACGCTCCTAACACCGCTGTTAAGCAAGTGAAAGATGAATAGCGTAGGCAACTGGCACCACTCTGTGAGAGAGGTCCAACAATCCTTCCCAAGGGAGAGATTGTTTGGTTGGCAGCAGCAAACTAAGGCCGCGCAGGTGGACTTCACAACAGGTAAGCCAACAGACAGATTAGGGCTGGGAAGATCTAGCAGAAACTGTATGCTGCTGCTCAGAGCCACAGAAGATAGTAGAGGGTCCAGAAAAGCCACAAAGAACCACAGAGACACCACAGAAAGCCCAGAATATAAGATAAAGCAGAGAAATGGGGGGAACACAGAGTGATGAGCTGCGAAGCAGGAAAGACACTTGGGTTGCTCTAGACAGTCTCCAGCTGTCCAAGATGCTTCTCCTGTTCTCTAGCTAAGCCCAGGCACAAGGTGCTGGCCCCAGAGATAGACTTGTTGTGCTGTAAGGGCAACTCCCCAGTGTGCTGTATGCTGAGAGCTACACAGTCAAGACTGGCAGAGGGATCCAAAGTATATTAGCTATAGAATACAGGTATAGTATAGAGAGAAGGCATACCTGGCAGAGGGATCCAAAGACAACAAGTCTAAGGAGCTCTGCCAGCATGGTGCCACTAATATATCTCGGAGAAATGGGTATTTTACATAAGAGGAAATGAGTAATCTCGGAGAAATATGTCCTGGATTCACAGGAAGTGTCAAATGCCAAAAAGAAGTGTCAAATGTCAGAAGGAAGTGTCAGATGTTGTAAAAGAGTGTCAAATGTCATGGAAGTCCTCGGGAATAATGGGATAATGGAGCAAATGAGTAGAGGTTCCCCTTACAGTAAACAGGTGCGCGTTCCGTAGCTCATCCCACAATGGGTGGTGCCTGTTGAAATCGCCTGCCCAAATGTAATGTAGCTGTCCAAACAAGCACTTTGTCGCCTCCGGACTCTGTAAATATTCGTGTAGGGTGTCCAACGCCTTGTTATGATTGCAGTCATTGTAGATGTTGATTATCCGGATTGTACCGAATGCTTCCCCCCAAATCTCGATTGCCGTCACGTCCGGTGAGGCGATTGGGATCTGTCTCCAGTTGGATGAGGGTAGCCTCGTATTCACGAGAATCAGCGAGCGCGTGGCCCGTGTGTTGGATGTGTGTCCGGGAGGGTATATAGCATGAAATGCACGCGTAGCGCGTGATAAGCCTCGAAAGTCAAAATGAAGCTCTTGTAGTAGGGCCAGGTCATAGAAGAATGGGCTGCAATGATTGATAAAATCTAACTGGGCTTCCAGCGATTTGTTGAGGTTCTGGGTCCAAATTTGGAGCCGTCTCCCTCCCCTGGACAACTGCTGGTTGTCAGGCATTGTGTTCGTCCACCCTTAGGGGGAGAAGTTGGCCTGCAGGCAGCACACCATCGTCTTGTGATAGCGGCCGCAAGTCTGTCATCATTGGCAGCCCATAGTTCCCGTCTTGATCCCAATGATCAATCCGTTCCTGCGCGCGGTCATACATCGCTAGCATACCACCGTTCCGCCGGTTCTCCTCGATCTGTGCTCTGTGCTGATCCCTCCTGGACAAGTGCGTCCGTGGGTGCCCGTCCTCCTCGCGGGCAGAGCTCTGCCGGTTCTGACCCCTCCGGTGTACTGTGACAAACCCGTCTAAAGTTCCCTGCTGCTGCCCCCAATTCCCAGCCTCTGTATCACTATACAGCTGCTGTTGTGCAGGTAGTCCAGTCCCTTTTTTTTGGGCCCATTTGTCCCCTCAGCTCAGCCGCTGTCTGCGCACTCGGCCCAGGACCTCTCTGCTCTCCTACTCTCGACATCCACTCGGGCTTGCCTCTCTCTGCCCTGGCAGTAGCCGCAGCCTCCTCGTGAGTCACCCATGACGTTGGGTCTCCCTCAACAGGGAAATAAGAGTACTTCGCCTCTGGGTTGCGTTCAAGGGCAAACTGTAGCTTGTCCTCAAAAATAGGGCACGACCGGTCTGCCGCCCCATGTCCTCGGGGGTCGCGCTTCGCAGCTCTACAGTTATAGCACTCTCGCTCGTGGTCTGGGGCTGTGCACTCCATGGTCCGGTGCAGCCTACCGCAGCGTGCACACACTGGGTGAGATGACGGGCACTCCGCCGCTACATGCCCCTTGCCTATTGCTTGACAGTGGAGGCATCGGATCGGGTCGGACAGCAGTTTGTGCACCGGGGCTCGCCTCCCCTCAATCCAGAGACTGTTAGCTATGGCGCGGTTGGCCGTTGCCGCATCGCGGAAACTGCACACCAAATGTGCCACTCGTTGGCCACTGGTTCGCCGTTCTGGGGATTTTATCCACCTCGCACCCACTATCGCATCGCCCCCCAAGTTATTGCAAGCCTCTACTGCTCGCAGAGCTTCCCCACGTGCCGGGTCAAAGGAGACCGGCACGAACTTCACCATAACGTTGTAATGCCTCGGTTTGTAAATTGACGTACCTCCCATGCTCTTCAAGAAATGTTCCATGTTGGTCTTGATCCAGTTGGTTGCCTCTGTCGTGCTCAGATGCAAGACGATTGCCTTGCTGTCCCGGTGAATTGTCGCGCCGACGAAGCAGGGTGGTGGTGGCGCCTCGTATTCACCCTCCTGTAGCATTAGTGTAATAGCCATATTGGCCTTTTCGACTAGGTCCTTCTCCTTGAGGCCTGTCATCCACTGCTCTATGTTCGGCGCACGTGTAATCAAAATCTGGCGTGTCCGCGCCGCTGTGTGCTGTGGCTCGACAGGGGGGGCTTGGACCATAGCAGCTGCTGCAGCGTATGATCGTGGCTGCCCCGGGATTGGGCCAGGCGTCGCTTGTTGGGCTGCCTGCCTTTCTGCATCTTTGGTAGCTCGTATCTTCTCTACGGCCTCGTGAAGCTCGTCATCCAGACGTGTCGTGATCAGAGCCACCTCCCTGGCTTGTTCATTGACAGTTCTCGTCAAGTGTACCGCCGCTGAGCGTAAGTCCTCCACGCATTCAGCGTCGTCCTTCCCAGGCTGTCTTGTGACAGCCTCAAGAATAGCTTTCAGGTCATACGAGATGCCTTCTAGCGCGACATCAAGTCTTTTTGTAAGCATCAATGCTACGGTCACCACTCGCAGGGCATCTGCAGCCACAGCCATATTGTCGGGGAGACTTGCAGCAATGCGCAGGGTCGCGAAGGAGATAATACTAGAATTGATTGACGCACTCTCATGTTCCTCGTTTGTGAGGAAGCCCTTTGCGTACAGCTCTTCCCGTGCCGTGTCCAAAGTCCATTCTTCCCAATTGGTGCCACTGGTGGAGAGGGCGAACAGCTCGCTCTTCGTTTTGGTCAGGTATATTTTTGCAGCGTCAGGTGCTGAGCGGGTAGTGCGAGTTGGAGCCGACTTGCGTACATCAGGCGTAGTGCTCGTTTTCCGTGAGTTTCCACTATTGCTACTGCTAGTATTGGATGTCGTGAACTTTTGCTTCACGACTGACATAGTAAAGATGTATAGAGAGAAGCTAGGACCACTACGTGCCCAATGCCCAAGTCTCGAAGGAAATTTTTCAAGACGCCGATCAGGTGCACGTAATGGTTTGTTGCCAAGAGAGATCTCCAGAGAATTCACTTATTCTCCCTTCACAAGATCTTTCTGTCTGGGATTTCGCATCCTTTGAGCTTCCGCAAGCATCGTGCACAGTCACAAAAGCTGGTAGTGCAGAGAATATTGGGCAGTATTTCATGGCAGAAACCCGAAGGAGTGTGGACGCTGCCTATATCCGTATACTCGCCAGATGCATTGGTCAACAAGCTACATGAAAATGCGACTTCTGCTGCTGCTGCTGCTGCTGGCTTGACTGCAGTCCGATGCCTCCATCTACCCAGTGCCAATGACGTCGGGCCGATGCCCCTATGGATCGTCAAATTCTGGAAGCAAGTCTTAGCAGGCGAAGGAGCTGCGACACAGATGATGTTCACCGGGAGTCGGACAAGGAATTTGATTAGATTTCGCCAAAACTGTGCTCCCTAATTGCTTTGGAAGTGAAAGAAAGCGTTCATTGGGCAGAAAGAGGTGTTTCAAACCGATTTTCAAGCTTTTTTCGAACCGGTAGACCAATTCGACAAACCCCCGCGTGACGCGTGACCTCGACCAAAGTTCATCATCGACACAGGGGTGCGTGACACGTGACTGTCGAATTGAATGAAAAAGTACAGTATTCCTCGCTCACGCTCTTTCAAACAGCTCGAAGTTCGACTCGGAATCGAAGCATGCATCACGCAGATCTTCCGCGGAACAACGTCATATTTTCCGGAAACCATGCACTGCCTCGCAAAACGCAAATCCACAAACAAGAGAGTACAACTTGTTAACTCGGAAATTGCCGTCCAACCTATAAAAAGGTCAGCCTCTTTACGCTGGAGCTCGTTCACCTCTTGTCTCTTACTCTCATCATCTCTCCTCCCACCATCTCCCTCGCTTCTCTTGTCTTCTAGTACCTCGCCTTGTGCTATTGTTATTCTCATCTCGCCCTGTACTGCTTCGTTCTCGCTCGCTCGCTGGGTCTCGCCGTATCGGTCGCATACTAGGAGAAAGAGGAGGAAAGTACGTCGTTGGGTTTTCTATCTCGAGCTCGCCGACACTGACCGTCTTTTGTTTGCTCGCTGCGTAGAATCGTGTTTGCTGCTCAAGACTTCAAGGCTTCAAGACGCGCACCAAGACTCAAGACTCTTCAATATTGATGCAAGACTCGCCTTAAGACTTCAATACTCGACGCCTCAACTTTAAGACGCTTCAAGACCCACCTCAAACCGCCTCAAATCATTCAAAACGCGTCAAGCCTTCAAGACTTCAAGACTGTTCAAGCTCCCAATCTTCAACACGCCTCAATCTTCCTAGACTTCAAGAAATTTCAAGCCCTCAATCCTCAGCGCGCATCAAGACCTCAAGCCCTTCAAGACTCAAGGCCGCAAGACACTTCAATATCTAAAACGCCTCAAGTATTCAAATTCTTCAACGCGCCTCAAGCTATCAAGTCCTCAACCGTCAAGACGCTCAAGACCTTCAGACACTCAAGACCTTAAGACGCTCAAGACCTCAAGCATCAGGACCTCAAGCCGCCTAAATCATCAAGACGCTCAAGAACTTAAGCCCCCTCAAGTCCTCAAGCCTTCAATTTCTCAACGCACTCTCTCGCCTTCGCCGATGAGTCCAAAATGTGGGTCGTTTCCTTCCCGGGGATGGGTGTTAGCTTTGCTACATCCTCGTGCTCCCTTGCCGTGGGCCCCGGGCTCAGTACGCGCGCATTTGGCTTTACCCACCGCTTGCGCGCGGAAGCCAAATGCACGTTAAACATTTTTGCTTTTTTTCCCCCCCTTTCCTTGCTTTGTGATTTTTTCTTTGCTTGTTGTCGTTCTCGCGTAAGTACTGTATCGATTCGTGGACTCAAAATCAATATGTTTTTCCTTTAAATACGAATAATTTAAACGCGGCGATGATCCTGAAACCAGAAGGATTGCGTAGATTGCACTCAGAGCATGCGCATACTCGGTAGTCCACCGTTGGAATGTTCGAACCCACATTCCATAAATAGGTTGTGGTTTTCAACCGTGGGAGTTCGAGAATCAATGATCCATCAATTACTCGCAACCCCGCCTTATTCGAAACATACCGCCAGTATATTCGGAGCATATTGCATCTTGAACTCGTCAAAACATTGGTGAAAAAAGAATGATTTTCAGCGTGTGTCGATAGCCTCACGCGGAATGACTGCCACGCATGCAATCCCATGCATTACACTTCCCACACACTACGTAGCTAATGCCAATATCTTCGCCGCCGCCTGTTCGGCCATCGACATGATCAGACCGTGTGGGTTTCCAAACGGTAGTGTTGGTACGATAGACGCATCGACGACGAACAAGTTATTCGTGCCGTAGACCTTTGTATTCACGTCCACGACGGCTTTACCTTGGGGCCCGATGATGTTCGATCCTATCCAGTGATTAGAGTCCATGGTAGACTGGCGGAGTAATGATCATGAGGATGGAGTGCGAATGAAGCAAATAGAATTCTAGGACACTGACCGGATCGTAGGTGTCCACTATTCCCATCCAAGTTAGCTGCGAGAGAGACGAATGCGAAGGGACGTACCATATTCGTCGATGGTCGTGGTATTGTCGGGTGTTATCAAGGTCAATCCGGGGACTGGTCGTCGTCAGTGGATGGCATCGAACTAAAGCAAGAAGGAAAGTATACCCAAAGAAAGAGTTGACACGATGTCCTTCAAACCCGTGATAAGCGTCGATTTATCAACGGGGTCTACCAGCCAGGGATTGACGAGCGGAAGCGCGTTGAGGGCAGCGTTGATACCGAGCCGGCCTCGAGATTTGATTCCGGAGGATCTGTTGAAATAGAATCAAAATGAGTATAGGCTTGACCAACTGGAACACATACAAATATGCTGTTATTGTGAAGATTTGGCTAATTACACAAAGCACGGCGTCAGTGCAATTGAGAGTAATAAATAGAACATACGTTTCATTGTATGGGTAAACAGTGGTAACGGAGGCAGCGCCCGGACGAGCCGTTCCTTGCATCTATTACACAAGTTAAAGTTTAATGTCGGAGAATATTTCAGAACAAGTTCGTACCCATCGTGTCGTCCCATCGGTGGCACCCAGTGCTTGCCAAAAGTTGAGCCTACCGGCTTTCAGGACAGTGATCGATGCAAGATCTATGAAGCATACCTGGGTGATGCTTGCGCCATGACACCAGATTGACTAGCAATGTACTGAGCAGCGTCAGCCGCAGGAGGGCCGGGGGTGAAGACGTCGGCCCAATTATCGTAGCTTAAGAAAATGTTTTTGAGAACGGGTCGCGAAGGAAAGATCAAAAATGCCTACGAGTTACTAATCCACCGAAAAAAACGAGTCTATCAGACTAGAGTTTGGCAGAAATTCGAAATGAAAACCGCACACTGATGGATGAGTGAACACCAGCTGGGAGCACCGTCAATGAATAATATGATCGTGCAGGAAGCTACGCACATTGATAGATGGGTTATCTGAAACCTGTATTCCAGTCAATTCCGCATTTCTCGGATTTCAACGACGTGGACTAACATTGTACCCGACTGGAAGGTTGATCCACTGGGAAGACGGCGGTAGAAGCGGACCAGCAACAGGATCTCCTTGGACGAGCTCGATCATGTCCTGACAGATCGTTTATTTGAAGGAAAACGGAGTTCAACGGAAATCAACATACCGTAGGACCAATTCCGCTCCGGTAGAGAATGCGGGCACTCCCGTAGGATCCTCCAGAGAGGATGACCCGACCCCCAGGATTCAGCGGATAAATGCCGTTCAGAACACTTGTGTCGTTCGTTTTGACACCGGTGATTTGGGGAGCCGTTTCGAATGACGTTCCACACATATGTGTCCATTTTGAGCTGGAAGTTTGAGCGTGCGAGAGCGGTTTGTAGGTATGTGGCGACTGGTCCACCGCGTTTGCCGCCGATAAACTGAGAGACGATGATAGGAAAAACGTAAGGAAATTCTAACACAGAAAGTGACCACTCACGTCATATGCACTATAACCTAAAGAGTGGGAGGTCGAGTTTTTACATTTTATAGGTGAAAGCAAAATAAAACGAACCATAAATATGATCCTTGTCGTCTGGGTTGTCGTTGATAGTTACATTCCGGTAGCCTTGTGGAATTAGAAGCTGAGAGACCACGTTTGACACCTGTTCCAGATAGCGCTTGCCGTCTGTCGACGGAGCATCGGTGGGCGGAAGTCGAGCCTTGAGTGCGGCCGTGTACGGCTGATGATTTGTCCATTGTGTGGGCCATCCAGAGGAGGTAGAGAAATCCTCATCCGATGGGAGCCAGTAAAGACTGCATTAGAATTAAACGAGAGATTAAAGTGTGTTTGGGTCACGTACGCGCCGTTGACGGCTAGCAGAGGGGAAGATATTAGCATTGAATATGAGGAATGAGCAGAAGGAAAGACTAACCTCCACCACCCCCAACCAAACAACCTGCGAAAACAGTGATATCCTTGCACCACCAAAAGGCATTTGGATCCGTGAACATGGATTCGAATAGCCCAGGAACGTCGAACTTTGTGAACTACACAATGAAAGTCAATAACATAGGATAGCAAAGCCAAACGCCGTACGTCAGTTCCCTCCAACCACCTATTGAAATAAATATAAGTTTGGTTCAAACTGAAAAAAAAAGCAGTTACGGGGCCGTGTATCTGCCTCCTGTCTCCCATGTACTCGGGCCACCGCGTTCGAGCAGTAGCACCTTCTTGCCTGCTTGCGATATCCGATCGGCAGTGATGATTCCGCCTGGTCCAGCGCCGACAATGATATAGTCCACACTATATGATGGAGAGGAAATTCAACAACCAACCAAAAAAAAAGAAATTCTTCTTACGGTGTGGCCTTGAATAGAAAGGAAGAGTGAATTTCGCAATTACGATGTAGTGCGCGGGGTAATTCTTACCGATGGTGCCGCTGGTCCTGTTGATGTTGTTGTAGTTGTTGTACTAGTCGTCGTGCCTACGCCGCTGGATTCAATATCGCTCACTACGACGGCTCCGATGTCTCGCTTACCTCCTCCGGTCCCTCCGCTTGCCCAGTTATTGTACACAGAGGCTGAAACATGGGCCTCAGCGAACGGGAAGAAATAAAATCCAACTAAAAGAGCATCAGTTAAAACGCAACAGGTCGGCTAGAGAATCATATTGACAATCTGTGTGTTGCACCATGCTCGTTCCCGGATCCGCTGGGTCATCGACCGCGATCGTGGAGGAACACCTACGAACGATGATAAATAAAAAGATCCTGAATTCTATGTGACACTGACCAAGCGGGAACAGCGCTCTGCGAGTTGACATCTATGCTTCCGCCACCCACCCATGCTGCGTAGCAAATGTGGGGTCAAAGTACGATCAAGAGAAAGACACAAATAATTACTAGTGCAGTTTTGGCATCGGTAGACCCACTTCCAATGTGTAGAATTGACATAGCTGGTTGGGAGGGTCGTGATAACTGGACCAGGGTATACGCTGTATAAATGTTGGCCAAAATCGTTTCCGTGGGGAATATAAAGCGCACTCGGGTAGAACATTGGTGCTAACCATCAGTGAGCCTAAAACATCAAACATACAATTTGCAACGTACGTAGCATATCGCGTGGTGAATACGATTTCGCCGTTGTTTGGCCAGGCTGCGACGAGGAGAGAGTCAATCATGCTGCAGACGCTGCTGTTAGCCGAAATAGAGGCCGCTGGACTACGGTACGGAAACATGCCTGCCACTCAGGGCATACCCATTCCATTGGTTGACCAGCGGTGAAACGATAGTGCCAATATATTCAGTAGGGTTTGAGCCGGAGGTTGCCAGCGGTGGGAATACATATCCGCTGAGACGAAGATGAATTCCAGTTCAATGTGCGGGCCTCAGAAATCTCACTAAGTCACATCGTGAACAACGTCTGTGATACCCCAGAAAGTTATGCCATTGTCCGGATCGGTGAATTGCGCGGCCGCTTGAGCGAGCGCTGCATATGCAGAGTAAGATACTGAGCTTTTACGAAAATCTCTCCAACCTACCGGAGCCCACGAACGGTAGAACACCCAGAGACAAGCGTAGAAGCATGGCGACGAACCAAAGGTGGGCAGTTCAAATGCTGAGGCTTACCGTTGCAATTTTAAGCATCTCCGTCGATGCGAAGAAGCTCCGAAGGCAAAGGAAATCCTGAAGCCTGAGCTATCACGATGTATCTGAGTAGCGTCACATCTCCATCCGAGGACAAGACGGCTACCAGGAATAAGAGTAACGGATACAAGTCGGAATGGGCTATAGCATGTGGCCACGGAAAAATCAAGTTCGTTCAAGGAGGCAATATATTGAAACCGCCATCAAAGGGCGCGTGAGCCAGGTCATCAAGAGAGCAATTGCAGTCGTAGCGCATGCGAGAAAGTCCCGACCTATTTCCGCTTGCGGTAAGTGCCCAGCCAGACTCGACCACTGGGAACCAGTCGAAATGTCCAAGACCATCTCAGGAGCGTTAGTTGGCCAACCAATAAACAATCAACCTCTTGAAAGAAACGGAATTTTCGCAAATTATCAGTAGCATGGCCAGAAATATCACAGTCGTAAAATACATTAACTCCGATGCACTTGGGAGAAACGGTCAGGCAGAACTCGGCAAAGTCAACGCTTATAGAAGAGCAGAGACAATAATATCCTCGAAAAACAGAAGTTCTGACTCCACCAAAAAATACATTGGAGTTGACCGGAAGGTGTTCGGCAGTTAGGTGTTTTTGGTTTTTGACATATGGGCTATCTGCGAACGGCCGAATAGTGACCCTTTGCTTTCACCTCCGGGTCGCCAATGATGAACTGGCTGTGGTTGACGCCGAGTCTTGCATCGTGGTCGTTGAACAATAGGTAAGTGTTTTGACGTGTGTTGCTGGCCCATCAGCTTTAGAATTTCCACAGGACTCCGACGGTGAACTCTTGGCCTGCTCCCATTCCTCGCGGGCCAGGTATCCACCGCCAGCGCACCGAGTCGTAGCACATCTCGACACGCGCTTCTCTCTCTTTTCTCTTCTGTTTCCTCTTGGCCCCTCTTTTCTCATTCTCCCACCTTCTCCCTGCCTCTCGGCGTCTATCGCACGTCCGACTCAAATCCCCGCCATCCACGCTCTCTAACGGTCCCGCGTATCCGTCTGCGGTATAATCCACCTCGTCGCCCTCGATCGCGTGCATCATGGCATCCTCGTCCGCCGCTGCGACTCCATCAACATCATCTCCGGCTGCAGGTCCCAGCGGGCAGAATCCTCATCCGTCTCTCGAAAACAACGACGAGAAGAACAGGTGCGTTGCATGGTTCACTTGTGATGTTCTGGCTTTGGCTTGGTGGTCAGCCTTTCAAGATCTGTTTGGCGGGCTGAACCTCGAGCAGAGGGGACATGCATATCTCGTGCTGCGTGCACCAGGATATGCATAAGCAAGTGGCATCGCAACGGACCCTCGCTTTCCCTGCGTCAGTGCCCTTTATTGCGCGACGTGGTGTCGATTACGACCCTGATTTCGTCGGGAGGTTCTTGCCCACACCTTAGCCGGAACGTTACTATATGATTTCTCCTCACTCATCTGCCCTTGCATTCACAGTGTCGTTATCAAAGTCGGGATGGTGGGCGACTCGCAGATAGGCAAGACGAGTCTGATGGTCAAATATGTCGAAGGCAGTTTCGACGAGGATTATATCCAAACGCTAGGTGCGTCCAGACTCGTCCTTCACGTCGGTCTCTTGACCTCAACGGTTTGATCGCAGGTGTCAATTTCATGGAAAAGACCATCTCTGTCCGGCGGACAACAATAACGTTTTCAATATGGGATCTCGGCGGGCAGCGCGAGTTTGTCAACATGCTCCCTCTCGTCTGCAATGACGCTGTCGCCATATTATTTATGTTCGACCTTTCACGAAAGTCAACGCTAAATTCCGTGAAAGAGTGGTATCGACAAGCCAGGGGCTTCAACAAGGTGCGCACGCGTGTGCTGTCCTCATGACCAGCTCTGACCGACTTACTGTTTTAGACTGCCATCCCTTTTTTAATTGGAACGAAATTCGACCAATTTGCCACCTTCCCGCGAGACGAACAAGAAGAGATAACAAAGCAGGTCCGTGTCCTGCAGTCCCTCTCGCTCGCAACTGAACTGAGACACGCTCAGGCCAAACGATTCGCCCGAGCGATGCACGCATCACTGATATTCTGCTCCACTTCAGCGTCAATAAATGTGCAGAAAATCTTCAAGATCGTTCTTGCGAAGGCTTTCGATCTCAAATGTGTCATCCCCGAGATCGAGGGCGTTGGGGAGCCGGTGTTGATCTACGTCGACGTATAGCGTTGGTGGACGAGCGTGTGGAGGGATGGCTGGTTTTTGGCGACTGGGGAAGGGGTGGGAGGATGAAAAGATCTAGGTGTGTGTGCCCTGATACCTGAAAAGTCACCGATGCTAACTCTTGCTCCTTCGAAGGTTGTCTGCCTGTTTGTGGGAATAGTGCTCCGCTTCGGCGCACGCACTGTTGTAACACCTCTGTCGGCAGACGTACCTCGGAATGCCGCCTGGACGTTGTCAAAAATACACTCATGCTACCTTAGAGCACCAAGACAGTTGTTGTTCTTCTGTGGAAGCGAAATCACCGATGGACGCTGCGTCTACAACAAAGAAACGAAAAACCGTACCATTATGAATCATTATATCGATCCGCCCCGCCCTTCCCCCCCGGTTTTTTCGTTACACGTCCCCTCGGTTCCTGTTACACGTTGTACTCTTGCCCTCGACCCTATCCTCTTCCCCATCCCTTAATCGACCGACATCCCTCATATTGATATCCACCTGCAATATTACTATTTTCCCGTCGTTGTTGTCGCTTTCCGAGTTTGCTGCATCCCTGTCCTCCTTTCACTCATCGCACACACCACCTCTAAACCCATATTATGCCTTGTATTTTATCCCGTCGTCGATTTCGGATTTACATGCAAACAGAGTCAATGAATGAACTAGACTGATAGGCTTGCTCGTGCTCAGTATTGCAAATGTCTCGTCGAAATTTCACCTTCCAAATTCGGCTGTTTGCGTCGTACAAGGTTGGCAATGATACTGATTTGGTGCTGATGCATTTCTGCTTTAATTCGACCTCATTCCTTGCTGGGACATTCCCTAGTACATTTCAGTGCATTGCCCCGCTCGCTGTCACTGCGCGGCATAAACATCTAGCTAACAACGATATTTAATCATCTTAATAACTCCTCGGGCACAACCTCGGGCACCCACTGCGCACCCATGTCTTCCTCGTCCTACGACAACTTCCTTGCCCGTTTGTCCAGCAAATCCTCATGGTCGCCCCAAGATGAATCGGTATTTGATCTTGCTTATCGGGGGGCGGCTCGTTCATGCTCTCTGCGGCAGGCCGTATTGGAACCGTTTTCGTATATCACTTCGAATCCTGGGAAAGATATTCGGACCCAGCTCATGGCTGCGTTCAATTCGTGGCTCAACGTTCCGGAAGCCAAGCTTAAAGTCATAGCCAAGGTCGTGAGCATGTTGCACAACGCAAGTCTCATGTGCGCATCTTGCTCAAGCTCTGTGCTGTCTGTGCCCTAAATAATGGTGTCTGGCGCCTTGCAGGATCGACGACATAGAAGACGACTCCCAGCTGCGCCGCGGTGCACCAGGTAATTTCGATCCGCAGTCCACAGCTGGACACGACATTGACTACGCGGCGCGGACGTCCAGTCGCGCACAAGATCTACGGCATTCCGCAGACCATCAACAGTGCGAACTACGTGTACTTCCTCGCGTTCCAGGAGCTGCGCGCGCTCTCGGGGCCCGACGCGGTTCCTTCGCAGACGGACCTCATTTCTATCATCACAAGTGCGTCTTTTGCGGGACTATTTTACCAGAGCGCACCAATAAACGATAAATTTGTGCTGTCAAGCGGAACTTATATCGTTGCACCGCGGCCAGGGCCTCGAACTACTGTGGCGCGACTCCCCTTACGTGCCCCAGCGAGGATCAATATGTGGGGATGGTTAACGATAGTAAGTGCCTTGCAAAGAAAACATACGATTCTCATTATCCGAACTTTTTAGAAACCGGGGGGCTCTTACGGATCGGAATTAAGCTCTTAATGGCATGCGGGACGACGAATCTCGACGTGTAAGTTATCGGTTAATTGAAGATTGAATTGGAGCTAACGATGATGAAAGTGACTACGTGCCTCTAGTGAACCTCATTGGCGTGCACTTTCAGATCAGGGACGACTATATGAACTTGCAGAGCGGAGAGGTGTGTTTCTGATCTTCATCTACACAGTCCCCAGTTTATTTACGCCTTCCAGTATTCGTCGAACAAGGGTTTCGCAGAGGATCTGACAGAGGGAAAATTTTCATTTCCCATCGTCCACGGGATAAATGCGGACAAGACCAATCGGCAGGTCCTAAGTGCGTTTTCCAGTGAAGTACACTGTATCAGCCCGGTAACTCATTTCTCGGGATTATCATGTACAGATACCCTTCAGAAGCGTCCAAGAACACCGACACTCAAGATACACGCTATTTCCTATCTAGACAAGCACACCCAATCATTCTCGTACACCCTTTCTGTCTTGAGTAACTTGGAAATGCAGATACGGGCAGAGGTGGCGAGACTGGGTGGGAACAAGGGACTAGAAGCCATCGTTGATGCGCTGGCGGTCAAAGATTCTGTATATCATTAATCCATTGTTGTACACTTGTGTAGACTTGTATACGTGTAATCATGAAGAGCAACGAAGAAAGGCGATTTTATCGTTTTTAAACGGCCTGCTCTACTTGCAATTTACGTAATCCTCCGACTGGCTGACTTCGTCGGAATCGTTCGTAAACGAAAAACGCGTTGATTTCAAGCACAATACTCGATGCAGTACATGTACACGAGATTGTTTTGTTCGTTACCGTCCAAGGAATAAAAAGACGGAAGGAAAAAGAGAGAGAAACGATTTTAACGTGCATTTATGACGGCTCCTTTGTACAAATATTTATTTTGAGCGCGCGTGTCCAATTTAGCGCGCGCGACCGAAATGCGCGCGCGAGGTCGAAACTCTAACTACACTAAATACACGCTGCACGCTACAAAGTGCGTCATCCTCGCCTGCATCTCCCATCCCTGAATCTGCGGCCCTAGACAGCCCTTGCAATCGCGTCGCACGAAGCCTTAGAGAAATAGGGAGGAATGTGACTCGAGTGGAATCCAGTAGCGGGAGATAGTGATAAACCAAGGAACAGCTCCACAACCAGCACCCTGGCTGGCCGCCGACCAGGACTGCGAAGGTCAAGCGAAGGTTGTGGTTGGGATCAAAGGGACACGCGGCCTAACAAACAACGCCAACTTGTAGCACAGCCTGTCAGTGTGCCAACCGAACAATGCTGCCGAGATCACGTCACTAGAAAGTTCATGAGCTCGAGCTTCGTCCGCAGACTTTGCCTGAATCATCGACAAGAATCTCTTATGTATTCAATGGCTGAATGCGGGTCCACAGTATGATGCAAAATGGTAAATTGGTGGAAAACATATGAGTGTTGCAGCGGAGAATCGCAGAACAGCTCCTGGATCAAGTCGCCTGTCAGGCTGTATGACAGGTAAGGACGCAGCAAATTTTCATAACCGCCACGTCGACGTCGCTCCGTCGCTGTCTCACCTCTTCACCCCACCTTTCTTGCATCACCAACATGCACTCCCGGGGCCGTCTCGGTGTTCCCAGCTGGAACAGATAGCAAGGGATTCCATTGGATCGATCCCCTGAGCCAAGACCACGACATACGGTACATCTGCACGGACTGCAGATTTCCATCTATCTACCCATTCCGCCTTCGTGTTCGCCCTTCACAGCCATGTACTTAGTGCATAATACTGATACATATCCATGATTCATTATCTAGAAATAAGCATTGTCAAAGAATTGTTATACTTAAATGTAAAAATATTGTAGTATAGGGTACATTTCATGAGCGCAGACCTCGCGCGCGCGCCAAAACACCTCGCGCGCTCTGAAACACCTCGCGCGCGCTCTATTCGGCTCGCGCGCGCTCTATTTTAATTTTTGTACAAAGGAACCGTCATAGCATTTGGCTTTCGCGCGCAAGTGGTGGGTAAAGCCAAGTGCAAGCGTACTGAGCCCGGGGCCCACGACAAGGGAGCACGAGGATGTAGCGGAGCTAACACTCGTCCCCGGGAAAGAAACGACGCACCTTGGGGCTTACCCGGGGAAAACTTGATAAACGCGTTAAGCACTTGAAGTGTATTTTGAGGCGTCTTGAGGCTTGAGAAAGAGGCGTCTTGATGGTCGAGTCGGCTCAGAAGGCTTGAAGACTTGGAATGGCTTGCGATTCGGGGCGTCTTGAAGGGGCTGAGTGTTTAGCGTCTTTGAGCGTGCGGATCAGAGAACTTGAGGCGACTTGGCACTTGAGACCTTGAAGAACCTTGATGCTTGAGGCGTCTTGAAAGACTTGAGTATTTGAAGCGTCTTGAATGTGAAACTTGAAGGCTTGAGGCTTGAGGATTGAGAGCGTGAACAGTTTTGAAGCTTGAATGAAGTCTTGAGGCCTGGTTCTTGAAATGTTCCTCGGAGGCGTCTTGAGGATCCTGAATACTTGAGGCGCGTCGAACAGGTTGAAGCGTCTTGAAGTTTGAAATTTGAGGGCCTGAGGCGTCTTGAAAGCTCGAGGGTCTTAAATTTTGAAACGCCTTTGAGCCTTGAGGCGTCTTGAAGCTTGACGGCCTTGAAGTCTTCAAAGGGTCTTAAGTTGAAGCGCAAGCCTTGAACCCGGATTCTTGACTCTTGAACAGATAACCCGATTCTACGCAAGGCGAACACGTCAGCGTGAGCGAGTAACACAGCAGAAAGCAACATGCCTTTCTTCCTCCTCCTTCTCGTATGCGACCGACACAACGAGCGAGACCAGCGACTCGAACAGTACAGGGCGAGGCGAGAACAAGGCGGGGTACACGAAAGCAAATCAGAGAAAATAAGAGTCGCGAGGAAAAAAGAAGAACGAGTGGGCGTAAGAGACAAGAGGCGAATGAGCTCCAGCGTAAAAGGCTGACCTTTTATAGGTTGGACGGCAATTCCCGAGTTAACAAGTTGCGCTCTCTAGTTTGTGGATTTGCGTTTTCCGAGGCGGTGTAGATTTCTAGTAAATGACGTCGTTCCCGCGGAAGATTTGCGTGATGGGTGTGGATGTTCGAGCTGGGCGCAAGACCGCGAGCAACTTGCAAGACGCAGAGGCGTGGTGGAAGGAATCGGAGAAAAGTTGAAGTGAAGGGTGGAAAACCCAGTGAAGCATTGAGGAAATACGGTGCATGGCGGCGGAAAGTGCGCGAGAACGACGGTGGCGAGACGCGAAGAAGCGTTTGGATCAAATTGATGCGAGGCGCGTCGGGTCACATGATCGCGACGCTCTTCGGCTGGAGTCCTACGGCATTCAGCAAATTCACCCTCTTTCCCGTTGCTTTTCCGGATCCCTCCTCAGACTGGCTCAGCAGTGTATTCAACGTGCACCAAGACAGTGCTTTTCAACGACATCATACAATGTTTTCGGGCACCGTGCTTTCTGCAAAATTGCATTTGGAGCCCCGTGAAGGATACTTAGCTTAAGCCCTGGCTGGAAGTTCATCTGTCCCTGGTACGCTGTACCGTGCATGTCACTGGTCAGAAAATGACGGTGCGCTTCAACAATTCTCTTTTTTTCGTTTGCGCTCGCACATTTTGCGATGCCACCATACACTTCAAGTTGTACGACTCATGATCGCGACCAACAAGGAACGAGGTTCAAGTTGAACCGTTTAACGTCAAGAATTCCTTCTCCGGTAACTCCCAAGTCATCTGACCAGCTCTCGTCCGCATCGTTCTCCTCCGAAACCGCCGTGAATATACAGCTGGTGCTGGGGAAATAGTCCTTGCGTGTGTTCACTCTTTGCCTCGAGTTGCTGATAGTAACTTTGTTCATCCGGACCATAGCGACTGCATTCTTCCGTACAGTCCAGCGCATCGGCGGATTATCAAGCTTGGAGAATCTGAGGAACGTCTTTGCGGCCTTGACTGGGTCCCGCTGATGCCAAAGTCGTCTTTGAACCACTGCCGGACGAAATGCGATGGAAGGCCGTCCTTTTCGTACGCGGGAGGCACAGGAAACTTGAGCGTCTGGTCGCCGTGCATGTCAGTCTTGAAATCTCCCGACCAACAATGGATATCTGCGAGGAGTAATTCAAGTTATGCTGCAGGACCATGTAGAAACAGGAACCTTGATGTTCCATGCTAGGTCTGCCTCACGGGCGAGCGACTCTGTCAGCTCCTTGATAGCTGGGTGGGATTCTTCAACCCGAAGTCAACAGAGAAACTCGATTGAGACACCATGCTTGCTATAAAAAACGCGCGGCCAGTCAGAAGGACTTGAAGTCTCAAAAGATACTTGCCGCACCTTGCCAAGGTTCTCAAAAATAGGTCATTATTTGTTGGGCATGTTGGGCAGTGAACTGAATTTTGCAAACAGAGTCAGAAGTCGACCTTTCGGCGAGTAGATATGCCGGGCACACAATACTTTTTTACGCGGTCGCGTCTCGAGAACTCGGAGCAGATGTGAAGTTGCCAAAGCTCGACTTTTTCGGTGCGTCATCTCTCATGCCCACAGCCTCGGAATCTAGGGTTGAATGCTTCAAGAGCCGCACGCGTTCGGATGCACAGTCGTTAACGTGTTCCTCCCGCCACCAAGCAATACCACAACCGAAAACCGATAACCGCTTGTTCTGGTAGCTTCAGTCGGTGTGGATAGCGGTTGTGCGTTCACTTCTGCTCTCATCCAGAAAATCTCTCTCAGTAGGCTGGACTGGCGCCGCTGATACTTATCCTGCGCATCGTGTCAGGGCAAGCGCGTTCACAGCAGGACTCGGGTAGGGAGGTGAATATGACCCTCAAGCTCTCTCCCAGCAATAGCTCGTTGTCTGACTCGAAGGCTCCCGAGATGAGCGTGTAATTCAAGTAAATTTCCAATTGGTATCGGTTGTAAATTGTACTGTTGGAGTTCATTCGGAAAGCTCTGGAATGCCAAACATTTGTCTGTTGGAGCTCATCTGAATCTTGCCTTTGGAAGCGAAAAGGTGGTTTATGCCTGAACGAAGATCATGGATTGAGGAATTGATGGATAACTTCTGGAACTCCCACGGTTGAAAACCAAAACCTATTTATGGATCTTGAGTCGAAAATCTAAGGAGTAAAGCTGTGGGCACCACCGAACGTCGACGCCCCGCTCGACCCACAATTCACGCACAATCTCAAGTTTCAGAATCACTAGAGCGTCCGACTCATTCATATACATTCGCAAAGGAAGGGAAGAATGTGCATTGGACATAATGAGCAATACAATACATGAGAACGGTAACGCGCGCAAAAGCGGAAAACAGAAGCAAAACGAAGAAAAAAGAAAAAAAAAGCGAAATTTTTAAACGTGCATTTGGCTTCCGTGCGCAAATGGTGGGTAAACCCGAATGCGCGCGTACTAAGCCCGGGGCCCACGGCAAGGGAGCACGAGGATGTAGCGGAGCTAGCACCTGTCCCCGGGAAGGAAACGACGCACCTTTGGGCTTACCGTCGAATGAGAATACGTTGAAGACTTGAGGCGCGTTGAAGGGCTTGAGGAATCGAGGCGTCTTGAGGATTGAGATCTTGAGAGCTTGATTCAGAACAATCTTGACGGTCTTGATGTTCGAGGTCTTGAGGTCTTGAGCGTCTTGATGGTTGAGGCGACTTGAAAGGCTTGAGTACTTGAGGCGTCTTGAAATATTGAGGCATCTTGAAGGAGGGTTTGAGGACTTGAAGCGACTTGAATCTTGAGGCGTCTTGGAAACTTGAGAACTTGAAGAATCTTGATACTTGAGGCGTTTTGAAATCTTGAGGCGACTTGAATCTTGAAGCGTCTTGAAAGAAAGGCTTGAGGGGCTTGAGGATTTGAGGCGAGTCTTGAAGATTGAGAATTTGAGGCGTCTTGAGGTCTTGTCATCTTGAGCGTCTTGATGGTTGAGGACTTGAATGCTTGAGGCGGGTCGAAGGGCTTGAATACTTGAGGCGTCTTGAAACTTGAAGGGTTTTGAAGAATCTTGATGCTTGAGCGGCGTTGAAGGGCTTGAGACGATCTTGAGTTTGAGGCGAGTCTTGAAGTTGATGCGTCTTGAATCTTGAGGACATGAGCGTAAAGTTGAAGTCTTGAGCAGATAACACGATTCTACGCAAGGCGAGAACACAAACGGGTCAGCGTCGGCGAGATACACAGCGCGTAACGACATACCTTCTTCCTCTTCTTCCCAATATGAGACCGACACGACGAGCGGGACCCACCGAGCGAGCGAGACAGCGAGAACGAGACAACAGGGCGAGAACAGCACAAGGCGAGGCACGAGATAGCAGAAAAGAGAAGGAAAGACGGGATGATGGGCGTAAGAGACAAGAGGCGAATGAGCTCCAGCGTAAAGAGGCTGACCCTTTTATAGCTCGGACGGCAATTCCCGAGTTAACAAGTTGTACGCTCGTGTTTGTGGATTGAATTGGATTTGCGTTTTGACGAGACGGTGTTGTTCCGCGGAAGATCTGCGTGATGGGTGCGGATCTTCGAGGTGTCGGAGAGCGCGAGTGAGGACGAGGCGCCGGAGTGGAATGAAGTAGGAGTGGAGGGTGGTTGGAGGCATTGGAGAACAATGAGATTCGATAGGAAGGAGTTCTGAGAATATGCTGGCTACGGAAAGTGCGCGAAAACGACGGTGGCGGGACGTGGCGAAGCGGTTTTGATCTGAAGCGCGTTGTGTCACATGATCGCGAAGTTCTTCTCCAACAACTTGCCACCGACTACTCTGTTCGCCCTCTCGTGTTCTCAAATTGCTTCAGCGTATACACTGCGAGACCAATGCAACGAAAGTTATACCACCGACTCACGCACCATTTTGACGCCGCCGTTTTTTTTTTCGCACCCTGGCGCGGATCGCTCTGGGAGACTGAGTTGATTCTGAGTCTCATGGGTTCCTCCAAGTCCTACTCTACGTTCATAATGGCACTGTCTCGTTGAATCGTCGCCTTGTAACTGGCCCTCAATGGTCGGCGGTGCGCCTTGACGATTTTCGTTCTTGTTTACGATTGCCGATTTGCACTGAATCGCATACGGCAATGCAGAACTGCAGGCCACCCGACGCGTGAAACTGGGTTCCGCTGCTAGCAGAGACAGCATTGCCCCGACGTGCGTGTTGGTGGTGGCAGCGGCGCTGGATCCTTTTAGGACTGCAGCGTTCACATTTTCTGCGAGACCTTTCTTGTCTGTCAGTCGAAGCTCATGGCAACTTATTCAAGGAGGACTTGCAATGAAGCAAACTGTCGCGGTGCACATGCTGAGCAGGACAATCCTCTCGACGTCCCCCCGTCTCAATCGCCACTCATTGCAGGACACCTACCGCGTTGCTCAGTGGCCCACTGAGGCGTCGTTCCCTTCGTTTATTCTCCAACGGACGCCTGGTGAAGCTTTCGTTCTCATCTGTTGTGCAACCCCCAGACGCGGTTCCCTCTTTCGAGGTTTCCTCCTGTTAGCGCTGCGCGAGACGTCGTTCGTCAGGTGAGGTTCGGAGATCTAGAGATGCGAAGAATCACTAAAGGCGGAATTGTAGCAAGAACAAGCTGCGGACCAACTCTCGCCGTCCTTCTGTCTCCACTTCATGCACGACCAGACTTGGTGTCAAAGACATCTAGCGTTGCTGACTATCGACTGCTGTCCCCATCTATCCACCGTCCATCGGAGCTGTTCGTTCCAAGTTCAATAAATATCTACAGCGTCGTTCAATTTTCTGGTTTTTCGTTTCCATTCGCCCATGCAACCACGGTGAAGAGATGCTTTTGTTGCAAAGCGCCGTAGCGGCGACATCTTCTTTCGCTGCCAGCTCGCCCCCTTTCACTTGAAAAGCTTGCACACATTTTCTGACACTGTGTTGAGGAGAGGGATTATATAGATCGTTTGCCATTACCTTAGCGTAGCATTAATGGGGTAGTGGTAACCTGGGTCGTTGCCAAGAATTGATCTTCAATTCGACCCGCCGGGGGTTCGATTCCCCCTTAATGCATAGCTCATTTTCCATATTGTTTTTGCTTACCTTCTTTTTTTTAAAAAAAATTTGCGTCCAACCCTCTGGCATACCTCTGGATTTCTGTTCGCCTGCAACACCGCTGCAGGTTAGTCACAGCTGAAAGAATACTCTGAGCTTTTTCGCTTGCTCTTCGACATCTGTGGCTGTGCAACTGACACTTTGTGACGCGACGTGTCACGAAAATTTATCCTCCGTCCCTCAAGTCTCTCTCCACCACCACCACCGCCAAATGGTTCGTCCTCCGCTCTTCTCGTGTTGTCCGTTGCATCCAGCATCGTTCTACGATCCCTCTACCACGTTGGAGCGCCGAATTTGGGTGCTGGATGACCTGGATTGAGCAACGGACTCGTGGATGTCGTTTCTTCCCAGTTTCCAATTTTCTGCTACGCAAGCCTGGTTGTTAGTGAAACTGACGTCGTGTCTGTAGCCGCCCAAGAAAGTCAAGGTCGCCAAGGAGGAAACCGTCGCCCTCGGGCCCCAGGTTGCCGTACGTCGTTTCGTCTCCCGTTCCTCCTTTTCAATAATACTTATTGTTCTGATTTTAGGAAGGAACGGTTTGTGCTTTTGGTTTCTCTGTGCTGTTCTGCGTTCTGATGAAGATTGATCGGGCAGCCGGTGTGGGGTGTTGCTGTACGTCGTGTTGCGTTTTGGCCGCAGGAAGATAGAGACTGACTTGGAATTTGAAGCACATCTTCGCGTCCTTCAACGACACCTTCGTCCACGTCACTGATCTCTCCGGCCAGGAAACCATCTCCCGCGTCACCGGTGCGTGCCCTTCCCTCCCCCCCTCCCTCCCCCTCCCTCTCGCCTCTCGTCCACTTCTCTTCACACCTAACTCCTTCCCGTCTCCTTCCTCTCACCATCTAACTCGTACTGACTCGACCTTCGCAGGCGGCATGAAAGTCAAAGCCGACCGTGACGAGTCCTCCCCCTACGCCGCCATGCTTGCCGCGCAGGACGTCGCCGCCCGCTGCAAAGAGGCCGGCATCAACTCCCTGCACATCAAAATCCGCGCCACCGGCGGAACGGGCACCAAGACCCCCGGCCCCGGCGGTCAGAGCGCCCTCCGTGCCCTTGCGCGTGCGGGGATGGCGATTGGACGGATTGAGGATGTCACGCCCGTGCCGACGGATTGCACTCGCCGGAAGGTGCGCTTCCAATTATTTCGATGTATGTGTATTGATGAGCGTTTAGGGTGGTCGTCGTGGTCGCCGTCTCTGAGACTTCGTAAAATACACTCCGTATGTATCCGTAGATATATACAACCAATGTCGCCGCTCGACACGCAGCGGGTGTTCGTCTACGTACACCTGCCCCGTGGTCGTCATTTCTTTTCAAAATATTGGTGGTGTTGCATTTTGAGTGAGATGAGTCCGAGTGCGGGTTAAAGTTAAGGAATGCAAGTTCAGAGCGAAGTTCAGTTCAAAGCAAGGGAGGAGGCCCAAGTCACTCGAAACTGCTTCTGAAAATGATTCGATTCATTGCATGTATGTCTATTGTACAACTTCCTTCTATTTCTACAGTTTTTTTCAACCTTTTTCGGCTGTATTCTACATTTTTAAGTGTGTACAAGACAAGACGAAGGGAATGGGACGAGGAAGCAAGAAACGAGCAGCATCAAAGGTCAAAGCGAAGTCGAATTTATGGTGCTTTTTTATTCGTCATTTCTAGACAAGTTGAATCAGCATCGCACTCGAAGAAAAAACAGAGAAGACATACCTCAAGCCGCAATACCAACACTCATCTGCCTCGGATGCACCCGCCGTATCTCCCTCTTCACCGTCTCCCTCGCCTCTGGGGTTCCGCCGGGAGTGCGCTTGAACCCCCCGCCGAACCCACCATGCCCGCCGTCGTGACCGTCTCCGTCGCCGTCCTCGCAGTGGTCCTCGCTCTGCGTCGGAGTCGCGGACGTGGTGGTGTGCGTGGAGGTTGCAGCGGTGGGGGTTGTGGTGGTGTGTATGGTGGAGGAGGATGGGGTTGCTGTGGTTGTGGTGTGCGTGGAGGTTGCGGGGGTGGAGGTGGTGGAGGAAGAGGGGTGTGCGCTCGAAGAGGAAGAGGGGGCCGGAACCGCGCTGCTGGAGTGCAACGTCGTGGTCGTCGTTGAGGAACTTGGATGTACGCTCGAAGACGACGACGGAGTAGGGGCCGCGCTGCTAGAGTGCACGCTCGACGAAGACGGAGCCGCGCTACTCGAGTGTGCACTCGACGAGGAAGGGGCCATGCTGCTAGAGTGCACGCTCGAGGAAGGGATCGCGCTGCCCGAGTGTTCAGCCGAGGAAGAGCTCGAATGCGCGCTCGAAGACGGAGACGGGGCCGCACTGCTTGAGTGAACGCTCGAGGAGGAAGCGATCATGCTGCTGGAATGCACAGTAGATGACGAGGGCGCCACGCTGCTGGAGTGTTCAGTTGATGAGGAACTCAAGTGTACGCTCGAGGAAGACGAAGCCGCGCTGCTCGAGTGTTCAGTCGAGGAGCTCGGGTGCGCCGATGACGAAGATGCCGCGCTGCTAGAGTGTACAGTGGATGACGACGGGGCTGCGCTACTCGAGCGTTCAGTGGAGGAGCTTGAGTGCGCCGCCGACGAGGATGCCGAGCTAGAGTGCGCAGCGGATGTCGAAGGGACGGCGCTGCTGGAATGAACAATCGACGAGGAGGCCGAGTGTTCTACCGACGATGTCGAGCTGGAGTGTGCAGCGGACGACGAGGGGACGGCGCTGCTCGAGTGCATGCTTGACGACGGAACGGCGCTGCTAGAATAAACGGAGGACGAACTTGAGTGCTCTGCCGAAGATGTCGAGCTGGAATGCGCAACGGACGACGAGGAGACGGCACTGCTAGAATGAACGGATGACGAGGCAGGGACCGTGCTGCTCGAGTGTGTGCTCGAGGAAGGGGTCGTGCTGCTGGAGTGCGCACTTGACGAGCTCGAGTGCTCTACAGCCGATGTCGAGCTGGAGTGTGCCGCGGAAGACGACGGGACGACGCTGCTAGAATGAACGGTCGAGGAGGAACTTGGGTGCTCAGTCGAGCTGGAATGGGGCGCGGACGACGAAGGGACCACATTGCTAGAGTGCACGCTCGACGACGAACTCGAGTGTTCGGCCGAGGAAGACGCCGAGCTGGAGTGGGGCGCGGACGAAGAAGGCACGGCACTACTAGAGTGAACAGACGACGAGCTCGAGTGCTCTACCGAGGATGCCGAGCTAGATTGGACCGCGGACGACGAGGGAATCGCACTGCTAGAATGAACGGTGGAGGAACTCGAGTGGACTGCCGACGACGATGCAGAGCTGCTCGAATGCGCGGTTGACGAAGACGGAGTCACGCTGCTGGAGTGCATCGCTGACGAAGATGCTGAACTGCTGGGGTGCGCAATCGACGAAGAGCTTGAATGCTCGGTCGAGCTGGAGTAGGCCACGGACGACGAGGACGTCACACTGCTGGAGTGCACGCTTGACGACGAGGTCGAATGCTGCACCGACGAAGATGCCGAGCTGCTGGAGTGTGCGGTCGACGAGGACGGAGTCACACTGCTGGAGTGCACGGCCGACGAAGATCCCGAGCCACTGGGGTGGGCGCTGGTGGAGGGGGCCTCAGCCGACGAGCTCGAATGCGCCGCGCTTGAAGATGCAGAACTCGAGTGGGCCGCGGAGGATGACATCGAGCTGCTATGAACACTCGAGGAGCCGGAGTGAACCGCCGAGGATGATGCAACGCTGCTGGCATGTGCGCTTGAAGAGCTGATGTGTGCCGTCGACGAAGCGCTAGCACTTGACGCATGGGTCGAGGAATGTGCGGCGGAGGCACTCGAGAGTGTGCCTGTGGTTATCAAACATTAAGCGGTTTCTTGAAGCAGAAAAACCGAACTTACCACTGGAACAATCGATCCCAACGGTGTCAAAGAGAGTCTTGCAGCATTTAAGCGGCTGTTTGGATCCAGGGCTAAGGAAAAGGAACGATCAGGAAACAAGGCCGTATCGAACACAAGAACGTACCAGGACTGGAATCCATCGGAGGCGGTGGTGACCGGGACACACGCAATACCAATGCTCTCGCCAACGATCAGGGAGGATGAAACACCGGCATTACTTAGGCAGCTGCCACCATACTCGCTTGTGGAGGACTCGAGGGTATCACAGCAGAATGTGGTCTGACCGGAGCAAGATACGGAACCAGACGCCGAGGCCGATGCTGCGCTCGAGCTAGCAGTACGCGAGACCGAGCTGGAGTGCGGCACAGAAGAGCTAGAGCTGCTGCTGTGGATGCTGGCCGATGTGGAGTGCGATGCCGAGATGGAGCTGCTGGGGTGCGACGAAGACAAGGCCGAACTGCTAGCGGGGGACGCAGAGCTGCTTGGAGACAAGCTGCTGTGAGAAGGCGATGCCGAGGACGAGTGGGCCGTGGAGGACGAAACGGCGGCACTGGAGTGCGAGCTGGACAAGGAGCTACTAGAGTGGGCCGCGGACGAGGAGGGGGCTGCACTGCTTGAATGGGCAGCTGAGGAGGAACTCGAATGCGCCGTGGACGGAGAAGATGAGCTGCTCGAGTGCACACTCGACGAGACAGGGATAACACTGCTGGAGTGCGCGCTTGCCGAGGTTGATGCCGAGCTGATGTGTGCTGAGGACGAGGGGAAGGCGCTGCTGGCATGGACAGCGGACGATGGGGGGGTCGCGCTGCTCGAGTGTTCAGCTGAGGAAGAGCTTGGGTGTGCCGCCGGCGAAGATGCTGAGCTGGAGTGCGCAGTGGACGACGAGAGAATGGCACTAGTAGTATGAATCGACGACGAGCTCGAATGTTCTACTGATGTTGAGCTAGAATGCGCGGCGGACGACGAGAGGAGGGCGCTGCTAGAATGATCTCCTGACGATGCAGAACTGGAGTGAATCGCAGATGACGAAGGGATAGTAGTGCTAGAGTGAACCGCCGACGAAGATGCCGAACTGCTAGGGTGCGCACTCGACGAAGAGGGTACGGCACTGCTAGAGTGAACAGATGAGGAACTTGAGTGCTCTAACGACGAAGTCGAGCTGGAGTGGGGCGCGGACGACGACGAAAGAGCGCTGCTGGAATGAACGGAGGACGATGAGTTTAAGTGGACCGCCGACGACGATGCAGAGCTGCTCGAATGCGCGGTTGACGAAGACGGAGTCACGCTGCTGGAGTGCATCGCCGAAGATGCCGAACTGCTGGGGTGCGCGGTCGACGAGGAGCTTGAATGCTCAGTCGAGCTGGAGTGGGCAACGGTCGACGAGGGCGTCACACCGCTGGAGTGCACACTTGCCGACGAACTGGAGTGCTGCACCGACGAAGATGCTGAGCTGCTAGAGTGCGTGGTCGACGAGGACGGAGTCACACTACTGGAGTGCACGGCCGACGAAAATCCCGAGCTGCTAGGGTGGGCACTGGTGGAGGTGGCCACAGCCGACGAGCTCGAATGCGCCGCACTTGAAGATACGGAACTCGAGTGGGCCGCGGGGGATGACATCGAGCTGCTATGAACACTCGAGGAGCTGGAGTGAACTGCCGTAGACGATGCATCACTGCTGGAATGTGCGCTTGAAGAGCTGATGTGTACTGTCGACGAAGAGCTAGCACTTGATGAAGCATGCGTCGAGGAATGGGATGCGGTAGCACTCGAGAGTGTGCCTATGGTTTATTAAACATTAATAAACTTCCTTCTAAAAAATCAACTGCACGTACCACTGGAGCAATCCATTCCGATGGTGTCAAAGAGAGTTTTGCAGCATTTCAGGGGCTGTTTGTATCCAGAGCTAGGTAAAAAAGAAATGTCTAAGAACCAAAGTCGCGTCAAGTGACGGAAGACTTACCAAGATTGGGATCCATCGGCGGCGGTGGTGATTGGGACACACGCAATACCGATGCTCTCGCCAACAATCAGGGAGGACGAAACGCCAGCATTACTTAAGCAGCTGCCACCATACTCGCTTGTGGAAGACTCGAGGGTATCACAACAAAACGTTGCCTGGCCACTGCAAGACACAGAGCCGGACGACGAGGCGGATGCGGCACTCGAGCTGGCGGTCCGCGAGGCTGAGCTGGAGTGCGGGACAGAGCTGGAGCTGCTGCTGTGCACGCTGCTGGACGGGGCGGAGCTGCTCGAAGATGCGGGATGCGACGCAGAAGAACTGGCATGTGACGCGGAGCTGCTTACATGGACAGAAGATGAGGACGAAGGGACAGCTGAGGAGGAACTGACACGCGAGACTGATGAGGACGAGTGAGCCACAGAAGATGAGCTACTCGAGTGGGCGGCAGACGCAGAGCTACTGGCGCGAGTAGCCGACGAGGAGCTGGATGCTGATGCAGACGAGGAATGGACCGCAGAAGAGCTACTGCCGTGCGTAGCAGCAGAGGACACGGAGCTGCTTGCATACGAAGCAGACGAAGGCACAGAGCTGCTCGAATGCGGGGGCGATGAGCTGTTTGCATGTGCAGAAGATGAAGTGCTGCTGGAGTGGGCGGCCGAGGAAGAGCTGGAGGCCGATGCAGACGAGCTAGTGTGTGAAGCCGAGGCCGAGCTGCTGGAGTGCGGCACAGAGCTAGAGCTGCTATGCGCATTGCTGGACGAGGCGATGCTGCTTGACGATGCGGGATGTGAAGCAGACGAACTGCTTGCATGTACGGAAGCACTGCTCGACGCTGCTGACGAAGAGCTGACGTGCGAAGCCGACACCGAGGAGTAAGTCGCGGACGAGCTGCTGGCGTGCGAAGCGGAAGCCGACGCGGAACTGCTAGTATGCGAAGCTGAGGCCGAAGAAGAGGGTGCACGGAAGGCGGAGCTGCTCGAATGGGGGGCCGACGAAAACACAGAAGCAGAGCTACTTGCGTGCGAAGCAGAGCTGCTCGATGAAGCGGTCGACATGGAGCTGACGTGCGAGGAGCTGCTTAGGTGCGAAGCAGAGGAAGCACTGCTCGAAGGAGGGGCCGACGAAGAGTGGGCCGCAGACGAAGCTGACACAGGGCTACTGGCGTGCGATGCAGACGACGCCGAGCTGCTCGTATGCGAGGCAGAACTGCTGGAGGGAGCTGCCGATGAAGAACTAGCGTGCAAAGACGACGCGGAGTTGCTCGTGTGAGAAACAGAGCTGCTTGAAAGAGCGGCAGACGAGGAGCTGGCGTGCGAAGCCGACGCGGAGCTGCTGGCGTGCGAGGCAGAGATACTGTGCGAGACCGATGACGTAGAGGCAGAGGACGAGTGGGCCGCCGACGAGGAAGTCGACGCGGAGCTGCTAAGATGCACAGATGAAACGCTACTCGACTGAGCGGCAGACGAGGGGCCGCCGTGTGAAGACGACGCAGATAGCGACGAGGAGCTATGGGCAATGGAAGAAACAGAGCTGCTCGGGTGCGACGACACAGGAGCAGAGCTGCTCGAGTGACCAGCCGACGCAGAGATGGATCCAGAAGTGGAGCTAGCGTGCGAGGAAGAAGACGCCGAACTCACGCCGGAAGATGCTGAGCTGTGCGATACAGATGCAGATGATGCTAAAGGAAATCGGTCAACAACATGAAATGGAAAGTTTTTCTATGCACCAACCTGTAGAGCTGCTAGCATGGGACACACTGGCCGATGCTGAGGAAGAGTGGGCCGCAGAAGAGGATGCGGAGCTCGAGTGTGCCGCGGAGGTTGACACCAAGATACTGCTACTAGAGTGAGCCGCAGACGACGAAGCACTAATGGCGCCGATGGAACTAGAATGTGTTGCAGATGAGGAAGCCGAACTGCTAGGGTGGGTACTCGATGAAGCGCTGCTGGAGTGCGCTGCGGAGGAGGTCGAGCTGCCGGGGCGAGCGCTGGAGGAGCTGGGGTACGCTGAAGAGAAGCTTGAGTGCGCCGCAGAGGATGATGCCATGCTGCTGGAGTGCACACTAGAAGAGCTAACGTGGGTGACCGACGACGAGCTAGAATGCAGGCTTGACGCGCTGGAACTCGATGCACGTGTCGACGAATGAGAACTGATGGCACTCGAGAGTGGGGCGCTGGAACAATCGATTCCAATGGTGTCGAATAATGTCTTGCAGCAGTTGAGCGGCGTTTTGGACCCGGAGCTGGAACTAAGTCAGGAACTGACGGCGTACATTCAGCGAGGAGCTTACCAGGATTGGGATCCATCACTGGCAGTCATAACGGGGACACACCCAACACCGATGTTATCGCCGACATGCAGAGAAGATGAAACACCAGCGTTGTTGAGACAGCTGCTTCCGTACGAACTCGTGGAGGATTCCAGAGTGTCGCAACAGAAAGTGGTCTGCCCGCTGCAAGAGACAGAGCCAGACGCAGAGGCGGATGCGGCGCTTGAGCTGGCGGTGCGCGACGCCGAGGCCGAGCTGGAGTGCGGAGCAGAACTAAAGCTTCCGAACGACGCGGAGTGAGAAACCGAGGCTGAGCTACTGGAGCGTGCCCCGCTTGAAGATGCAGTACGGGAAGCAGAAGAACTGCTAACGTGCGACGCGGAAGACGAGCTCTCAAGGGACGCTGATGTAGAGCTGCTTGCATGTGGAGCCGAGGCCGAGCTGGTGGGATGTGAAACGGAAGAGGCAGAGCCACTGGCGCGTGAAGATGACCCGGAGCTGCTCGCGTGCGACACGGAGGTCGATGCGGAAGAAGAGTGTACTGTCGAAGACGCGGAGTTGTTTGAGTGTGTGGAGGAGGCGTGGATGCTTGCAGATGAGGATATTTGAGCACTGGACGTCAACGAGCTCGGGTGGGAGGCCGATGCCGAGGACGAGTGCGCCGCGGAAGAGGACGAGGAGCCGCTTGTGTACGATGACGGCGGGGTGCTCGAATGGGAAGAAGCCGCCAGCAAGCTGCTGGCATGAGAAGATGCAGAGCTACTGGCGGGCGAAGAGCTAGAGTGTGCCGCCGAGGAAGTGCTGGAGTGCGCGCTGCTTGACGACACGGTTGAACTGCTCTCACGCGAAAGCGAGGACCCGATACTCGAATGAGCCGACGAGCTGCTGAGCACGCTGCTGGAGCTGGACGGCGCGGAGTGCGAGGCCGAGGAACTCGTGGAATGCGACGACGGGGTCGCTGATGGTGATGATGATGCCGAGTGCGAACTCGAGACAGAAACCACTAAATAATTCAGTCACAAATAACTCGACCAGAATACACACGTACCTGAGCTCGAGTGGATAGAGGAGCTACTATGTGAGGCAGACACCGAGCTCGCGCTGGAAGATGCCGAAGCGTGGGGAAGCCGACGCTGATGCGGACACTGAGCTCACGTGAGAAGCGCTGCTGGTAATGGATCGTGAAGCGGAGGACGACGCAGACGACGAAGAGGAATGGGATGGAACTGCAGAACTACTTTCCTGCGAGGCAAAACTGCTGGAGTGGGAGGCCGACGAGGAAGATCGAGCCACAGAGCTAGACACCGACGTCGCCGAGTGGGAGACGGAGCTACTTGAATGTCCGACAGACGACGAAGGTTGCGCGCTGGAAGACACGCTTGCGCGAGAAACCGAAGTCGACGACGTCGAATACGGCGCCGAGCTGCTGGCATGCGAAGAACTGCTTGGGTGTGAGGCAGAGTTCGACTGAGCAGCCGATGAAGACGACGCGGTGTGCGACGTAGACGATGAAGCAGAGTTGCTCGGGTGGGACGCAGAACTGCTTGAGTGCGATGCAGAACTCGACTGAGCAGACGACGAAGACGACGCGGTGTGCGACGCAGACGACGAAGCGGAATTGCTCGAGTGCGATGCAGAACTACTCGAATGAGAGGCAGAGCTCGATTGTGCGGAAGATGACGCGGTGCGCGACGCAGACGATGAAGCGGAGTCGCTCGGGTGGGATGCAGAACTGCTCGGATGAGAGACAGAGCTTGATTGAGCGGCTGACGAAGAAGACGCTGAACTGGTGGAAATGGAACTGGCATGCGAAGAGCTGGAGTGTGCCGCGGCGGAAGAGCTACGTGCGCTGGACGAAGGAATGACGCTCGGAGACGATGCGGAGCTGCTCGACTGTGAAACAGTAGCGGCGGAACTGCTTGCACCACTCGAGTGTGAGGCCGACGAAGACGAGTGGGGCACCGAAGAAGATGATGCCGTGCTGCTGGCATGCGAAGTGGGGGACGCCGAGCTATGTGATGCAGACGAAACTAGACGAAAAATGTCAAATATGAACTGACAATATTTGGAGGTGCTAACCTGCTGAGCTGCTGCCAGGCGGTGACGAAGACGAGCTGTGACTGCTTGATACAGAAGCTGACGATGATGACGAATGGGGCAGCGAACTGGAGTGCACTGAAGACGTAGAGCTGCTAGAGTGGCCAACTAACGAAGAACTGAGAAGTGAAGCTGATGCCGAGGAAGAATGGACCGTAGAACTTGTGTGCGATGCTGACGCGGAACTGCTCGAGTGCGAAGCGGAGGAAGACGCATGGACACTACTGCTTGAACTCGGGGCCGAGCTCGACGCAGTCGAGAAAGCAGAGCTACTTGACCGCCCGGCCGACCCCGAGCTACTTGAGTGTGATACAGAGGACTCGGAGCTCGGCAAAGGAGACGATGAAGCTAGATGAACCTTTCAAAACACGGTATCGAGGTTTTTCTTTGAAACTAACCTGTTGAGCTGCTAACATGCGACATCGATGAAGATCCATGACCGCTGCTCGACACCGAAGATTGAGGCATCGAGCTCGAGTGTGAAGAGGAGTGTATCGACGAAGCAGAGCTTACAACCGAGGAAGACGCAGCCGACGATGAGCGGACTGATGCGGAACTGCTCGCACTTGAAGCGGATGCCGACGCGGAACTACTGGCATGCGAGGAGCTGGACGCCGCCAAAGATGAGGCATGTGCGCTCGAGGCCGAGGATGAGCGGATTGATGCCGAGTTGCTCGCACTCAAAGCAGACGCCGACACAGAACTGCTGGCATGCGAGGAGCTGCTAGACGCGGCCGAAGATGAGGCATGCGCGCTCGACGAAAAACTGGCAGACGATCCATGCACGGAAGTAGACGACGCCGCCGAGCTGCTAGGATGAGAGGTCGAACTGCTTACCTGTGAAGCGGATGCAGAACTGCGCGATACAGATGAAGATACTAAAGAGACTGTCAACACATCTTCCGGAATAATCGTGTCTGATCATTGACCTGCAGAACTGCTAGCGTGCGATGAAGAGGAAGACACATGGGCACTGCTTGAACTCGCAACCGAACTCGACTGCGGGGAAGCAGAGCTGCTTGACCGCAGAGCCGACGACGAGCTGTGGGTGGCAGATGAAGAGGTGGCGCTAGCGGCCGATGCCGAAGAAGACGCGTGGACACTGCTGCTTGAAACAGAGACGGGGCTGCTTGACCGCGCGGCTGACGACGAGCTGTGGGCAGCAGATGAAGAGCTGGCGCTAGAGGCCGACGCTGAGGAAGACGCATGAGCACTGCTGCTTGAACTCGCGGTCGATGACGAGCTGTGGGCGGCAGACGAGGAACTGGCGCTCGAGGCCGACGCTGGGGAAGACGCATGTGCACTGCTGCTTGAAGCAGGGGCAGAGCTGCTTGACCGCACGGCCGAAGACGAGCTGTGGGCGGCAGACGATGAGCTGGCGCCAGAGGCCGACGCTGAGGAAGACGCATGGGCACTGCTGCTTGAAGCAGATGCAGAGCTGCTTGACCGCACGGCCGAAGACGAGCTGTGGGCAGCGGACGAGGAGCTGGCGCTGGAGGCCGACGCTGAAGATGACACATGGCCAGAGGCAGAGCTGGACTGCGCCGACGAAGCAGAGCTGCTTGACCGGACGGCAGACGACGAGCTGTGGGCAGCAGGCGAAGTGCTAGCCGCAGAAGCTGAGGACGCATGGCTGCTTGAAGCAGAGGCGGAACTGGGCTGCGCCGGGGAAGCAGAACTGCTTGACCGCGAAGCTGACGACGAGCTATGGGCTGCAGATGAAGAGCTGGCGCTGGAGGCCAATGCTGAGGCCGATGCTGAGGTCGCCGACGACGACGGGTGGGTCACAGATGACGATGCAGAGGCACTGGAATGCGAGGCGGAACTGCTAGAGGAGCTAGCAGTGGAAGGCGAAGAGCTGGATGACGAGCTGGCGTGGGAAGAAGATCCCGACGACGAATGGGCCGCCGAAGAGACCGAGCTACTCGCCGGGGCAGAACTACTCGAACGCGAGCCTGAGGAAGAAGAGCTGGCGAAGACCGACGACGAGCCTGAAACCGATGCCGACGCTGAAGTACTGTGCACAGAGCTGCTTGCGCTGGAGGATCCGTGAGACGTAGCCGATGAAGACGAAGTGGTAGGTGTCACTGCGAGAACGGTTAGGCAAATTCCAACATGACAAACCAGTAACTGACCGGGCGTGCAGTCAATACCAACGAGATTAGACCCAACGATATTGCCACAGCATTTTGCCATTGAACCAGAAGAGCTGCAGCGCAGGGATGGGTGAGAAGGGAGCAAAAGAATAACAACAAACCCACCAAGAACCACCCGAAGCCGCAACGCAACCGGTGGCGATTTGCTCGCCACAACTGCTCTGAGAGATGCCCAAATCTTGGAGGATGTTCTCTGCAGCCGAGCTACTGGCGGACTCGAGGTTGGAACAACAAAAATTCGTCTTGGTGGCGCATTGGAAGGGTGTCGATGAGGGTTTCGCCCGTTTGGCGCCTGAAGCAAGTTTAACAACTCGAAGAATAAGCGAAAAAAAAAAGAATCACCCGAACCAAAACCAAAGCGACGTCGTGGAGGGAGAGGTGGAAGGCCGCGAGCGAGACGCTGCGCGTTGGATTCACGACGGGGAGCCGCGTCCACAGCCGAGATGGCGAACGTTAAAGCGTAAAAGAGGATACTAGTCCTCATGTCGTGTCAGTCGTACTATCGTATCAGTCGTTTCAATGATTGCTTGAGCAATGTCGAACCAAGGAAACATGGCCGCCTTTTATATCGGGTTGTGAGACCCAGAGGAGGCGGTAAAAATGAAACTTTCGCGGAACAATCGCGCGGACGGCGGAAGGATCGGTGCGCAGATTACTTCCGCGGTTGCACATCGTAGGAGTGGTCGATGGGCAAAGCACCAAACTTCATTTTGTGCCCCGCTTGAGCAGAACGACCAGACGACCATACAACAAGTTCTCGTACAGATCGTCCAGAGCCATAGACAGGGAAACGAGGAAGATTGATGAATCGGAAGCGCTGGGGCGGATAGTTGAAGGTAACCATTTTGGGCTGTGGTCAAGTACAGTATCCGAGTGCTTCGCGCAAATCAGAAGCTCACTGTCCCAAAACGGCAACCCTCTTGCCACTTCACCTTCGCCATGTCTGAGGTTCCAACGCCTTGTTCTCCGCAGGCCGCGGCGGAAGTTCTGGTCAGTCCCTGACTTACAAAATTCAGAGTGAAATTTTATGGGATCATTGTCAGGCCTCGTCCTGCGGCGATTCGCTCCAATTTCCCCAGGAACTCGTTGACTGGATTATCGACAACCATGTCTCTGACGATGTTCGTCTGCTCAAGACTTGTTCTCTGATATCCTGGGCATGGGTTCCGCGCTGTCGATCCTACCTCTTCAAAAAATTGCCTGACCTCATCCCACAAAATATTCTCGTTCTCGGGGAGCTTTTGAGGTCCCCCCATTGCACTTTTCTGTCGCATGTTCGCAGCATCTCCGCTTTCAGATACACATGGTACTTGAACGACCGATACTTCAACCAAGTTGTGGCGGACCTGCCCCGCTTGACCAATGTTCACATCCTCGAGATCCCACTGACGACCGTCAACACCACCGACCCTGACGCTGCCGAACACGCATCCTCCCACACGGGCTTCGTCACAGCTGGGGTTCCAACTGTCATGCATCGTGTTTTTACCGCCTTCCCGCACGTCACACGCCTTAAACTCAACTGCTTTCTTGAACCTACAATGGTCATTGACTTAATCTGTCTTTTACCTGCCTTGAAGGAGCTGTGGCTTCACTCCGGGTATAACCTCGACATGCGCAGGCGCGGCATGGTTCCTGTTGTAGCAGATCCCCCACTCAACGCGGTGCCCCCGCGGGGACTGCATTGCCTGGCGCTCAGTGGGGATGCAGTGGGCTTCATTTTAGCCTGGTTGAATGCCACAGAGCATCTTCCTAATGTGTCCTCGGTCGCACTGTCTTCCGACATTGAATATGCAGACGTGCCGATTTTGCAGGCGGCGCTTCAGCAGCTCGGTGAGCATGAGGCGCTTCATCATCTCGATATAACGCTGTATTCATCGCTCGGATATGGTGCGTATAGTCACTATGATTACTTTCCCCACTCATCTCAATTCAAAGCAGGTGCATTAACTATGTTCGACTTTTCGAAGCACCTCAATCTTAGAACGTTAGCCATCTGCGATGTTAGATGGGTCGGCCCCTATGATTTGGAGGTCGAACAGATGCTCAAGCTTATAACGAAACTTGCGGCGCCCACACTCGAGTGCTTTACGTTGGACGTCGATCTATTGCTGTACCAGACTCTCGATTGGTCTGTCCTGGATTCGTTCCTTTGCCGAGCGCGATTCCCGCGTCTCCAGAGCGTGAAGATCGAGGACCGATATCCGCGTGTCCGGACTAGATCAGACACAGACATCGACTACCATGCCGAGCAACACAAATTTCTGCCCGGGGTCCTACCGTTGCTCGAGGCTGCTGGGTTGTTGCAGACCTATACTCCACAGATCGTACGGCGGATCTCCCCTTTGAGCACGCGTGGAGCGAATCGAAACACAGTCCAAGTACCACAATTGTGAATACCAATGATGTCTACCGGCAATTGCCAAAGCTTCAATAAGAGTATTTCACTCTTTGGTGTCGTGAAAACTGTCTCCTCCGATCCAGTTTTCACGGTCAACGCCGAAAAACCAGTTGCTGTCCAATTGAAAATTTTCTGGGCCAGGTCAACTCATTGAAGTCCTGGCTTTATTCCAAGGACAGACCCAAGGAAATGGTACAGTACATGCCATTAGACTATGCAAACTATACTTTTGAATATATCCGTCGTCAAAATATCAGTACAGCACCGCGAGCACTACTACCGAACTGCGACTGCGGGCGCGTCGCCGCCCTGCGGCACGGCGCCGGCACCCATGCGTGAAATCGCAGTACCCAAGCCAGACGTGCGCAAGTGCAATCCGCGCGTTTTGTCAATGACTGTCTGGTAGACCGGGACCGCTGGCCGGAAGATCTCGATGACGTTCTGCGGGTGGCCGTCAGTCTTTTGTCTTTGAAGGACACGTAGGGGCGTACTTTATCTAAATCAATCTTGGCATCGGCGCCCATCCGTGACTCGCGGATTAGGTTGACGATCCACTTCTCACCCTCGTCTGGGGACAGGTTGAGCCGCTCCGAGAGGTCCCTGTGTAGCCGTGAATCCAATGAACAATCGAGTGAAAAAATGGACACGCACCGAATGTCGATCTTCTGATGCGTCCGGCAATACGCCTCGCTGATCAGATACCGTGCGTTGTCCAAAAAGTCGGCGCAGAACTCGCCGAGGAAAAAGTCGTCGCTAAGTACATGCTCCGCACGGCCTAGCTCCCTTTGTGCGGCCTCGAAGTCAAACTCGACGTAAAGCTCTTTGAGGAACGCGGTGATGGGATCTTGGTACTGATACTCCTCCATCTGCACGACCTTGATGACCTCGCGGAGCGCGTTGCGCACGCGCGGGGACGCGCCGGCTGGGGGTGCGCGCCCGAGGACAGCTGCGGCGGCAAGATAACGAAGAATCCAAGGGCAAGACGTCTGGATCGTATTGAGGTAGACGGGAGAGAGGAATGTCTCGAGGAGCAGAGTGCGGCCCTGCTCGTGGTTGAAGTACACGAAGAGCGACCAGTGGAGGAGCCACGTCCGGGAATGCAGCTGGTTTAGCGCGGGCCCGGGGAGTGATCGTGAGTCAATGGACTCGCGGAGGGTGTCGAGCTCCTGAAGAGCGGCGTCCCACTTCCCGGAGAGGATGTCTGAGGCAAGCTTGCCCCATTGAGCAGAGGTATTGAGGTCGTTGTCGGTCGAGAGTACGCGGAAATGGTAGAGGTAATCGGCTGCTCCGCTGTAGTTGCTGTACAGAACATGAATTCGACAATGAAGCCATGAGCCGACAAGATTACCAACCCGTAAGAGTATTGGAATTGGCCAAAGTGGTAAAGAGCGGCAATTTGGTCAAGCGTGAGCTGTATGGGAAGTGAGACAAAGACACGACAAGAGATGTGTTGCCAACGTTGTAGTTGTCCTTCAGGTACTGCAGATTCTGCTCTTTATCTTGGCGCAGAGCTTGAGCCACTTCAGGATTCTCAATGACATCCAGGACGGCCTGTGCCTCGTCTTGGAGGCGCTGGTGAGTCAACAACGTGTTCTGGCGTTTTTCCTCGAATTCTGAGCCAAGTTAGCCATGCCACAACGCAAAAAACAGCTCAGATACCCTGCGGGACCTCCTGGTCAGGATATATCTGCGAAAAGAGGTTCGCGGCGTAGTCGGGCATGTTTGTGCCCTTTGCGAGCTCATACTGTGCGATCTGGACGTCCCGGACGGAAAATAGGTTCGTCTCTGAAAGATGAACGAGAAGAGGGAATGATAAATGCCGGTCTAGGTAGGGCATAATCCTCTTGGTGAGGTCGAATTCTGCCATGCTGGGCTCGCTGTTGTGGACGCGGAAAGAGCAAAAATCTGCACAGCCACATCCCTTTCTATGGATGCTCTCATCGCAAAAGCAGACGCGCTCGGCCCACGCCAGAAAAAGCGTAAAATATTCCACGACTCTACCGCGGACTCGGTGAAAAAGCGCACTGGAGTTCCTAAGTCGCTGCAAGACAAGGATTTGGCCTTGAATGTACCCTCACACAAGCACATTGCAAACAAAAAATTGCGCACAGAGCTTGTACGAAATGCAACGCAGACTGCGCGCGCAAAGGCCTTGCTGGAGGATGCGGAGATGATGCTTGCTGAAGATGCGGGGCTCATGCAGGCGGAGGGAGAGCTCGAACGGACTTGGCGGGTTTCTCAGTCGGAAATCAAAAATGGCGCCGGTGGGGATGCCGCTCGCGGCCGCAGAGAGTGGAAGCTCGATGGCGGGCCGTACCGCTCACGGTACACACGAAACGGAAGGTAGGCAGTCGCCAAAACAATTAACAAACGTGCTCAATACACTGCAGACATTTGGCGATCGTTGGGAGCATGGGCCATGCAGCGACGTTCGACTGGCTGTCTGGTACACTACATGCAGAGCTTCAACTGCAGGAGACGTGTCGCGACATAACGTGCGTTGAACATGCCGTCCTTGAAAGCTATCATAATTTCTTTTCGGCTAGGTTTCTACACGATCACTCCCATTTTGCCGTCGCGCAGAAAAAATACGTTTTTATATACGACCGCGACGGTGTCGAGCTACATTGTCTCAAAGCGCACATTGAACCCACGCGACTCGAGTTTTTGCCATACCACTGGCTTCTCGCGAGCATCGTATGTCTTCTCCCTTCATTCTATTTTGTTGTCTACAACAGCGGCAGGGCAATGCAGGTTATTTAAAATATCAAGACACCTCCACGGGCCAACTGCTCGTCGAACACCGCACAAAATTCGGCGCATGTAGCGCCATGACACAAAATCTCCACAATGCTGTCATTCATCTCGGCCACCAGAACGGTACCGTCACGCTCTGGACACCAAATCTTCCGCATCCCGCGGTGCAGCTACTTGCGCACCTCGGGCCCGTTGCCAGCGTGTCAGTCGACCCGAGCACGGGCGGGCGGTACATGGCGACTGCAGGGCGTGATGGCACGGTGAAAGTGTGGGATTGCCGCAACTGGAAGGGTGCAGTTCGGGAGTGGTCAGCGCGCGGAGGCGCAGCAGAAGTCGAGTGGAGCCAACGCGGCGCACTCGCCGTTGCGAGTGGTGGAACCGTCAATGTATACACTTCCCCGATAATTCAGCAGCCGATGCATGGGAATACGCAGCCGCCGCTCTACCTCACGCACCCAATCCCACATCGGCCGCTTACTTCCGTGCGGTTTGCACCGTTCCAGGACGTATTAACCTTAGGACATGCTGTTGGCCTGTCCAGCATCCTCGTTCCTGGCGCGGGCGAGCCCAACTTCGATTCAACTGAGGCGGACCCCTTCGAGAACCGCAAGGCGCGCCGTGAGAAAGAAGTCAAGGCACTGCTTGACAAGGTCCGTTTTGCTCTTCTACTTATTTTGTAAAACGACTTAACATGAGCTACAGATTCAGCCAGATATGATTACGCTCGACCCAGAGTTGATTGGCTCGCTTGCCCCAGAACCCAAGCTTTCGACGACGACAACGACGATCGACGGCAAGCCTGCCCGTGGAACTGAAACGCCGTTCGCAAGGCTGCCGCGGCTCGAGCGGCTGCGCGTACAGGGCAAGGCGGACGAGTCCGAGGTCGTAGATCCAGACGACACTGCGCCAGATGGACGCAAACTGACCAAGGAGGAGAAGGAGCGCAAGAAGATGCGCGGGAAGGGCAAGAGCACGAAGCGGTACCTGCGCAAGCAGCGAAAGAATGTAATCGACCCGAGGGCGGTCGCGATACGGGCGAAGATGGAGAAGGATCGCGAGGAACGTAAGGCGCGCGCGAAGGAGAAGGCAGGCGGAGAGCCGCGCAAGCCGTCTGCGCTAGATAGATTTGCGCGGGGGTAATCATCGATTTGTGCTGCCAGTGGCAGATAATAGACTCGCTTTTCATGTGGGGAGGGGTCACTAACGGCGTCGTGATTTCTTTCTTTTCCTCCTTCCACGAAGGCGAACCTTCTGAATATTTCAGTCGCCTTCCTCATTTCAGTTGCCTTCCCTTTCGCAATGTCAACCGCTTCACCTTCCCGTGCTCAGAAAGCAAAAAGAAAATGGGCGTGGACGGAGAGAGCGCACTCGAGAGGCTGAGATTAGCCGTGAAAGTCTGCTTGATAGTTCTCTTGGTACTAAACCTAATCTTTCTGCAGTCGAGGAGGGATCTAAAGAACGAATTGCGGACCAAAGGAGACTGTATGTGCCGCACCATCTTGCGAGCTTACATTCGGGACGCGATCCAAGCTGGTGTGTTCATTGATCTATTTTCTCCTTTAAAGCTTTACCACCACTCAGGTACTCCCCAGCGAGATCAGCTAGAGATGTGCCGCTCAGCCGTGCACGCAACCCAGAAGACATTATGGAGGAGTTCCTGTACGATTCAGAATATTCACAACCGGGACTGCAGTCCAGAAAGGGGTCCTTGACTCAGATTGAGATTTCTCCTTCCTTTTGTCTTCCGAGGCAACCTTTTTTGAACACTTAGCCTCCTGGCCAATGCCCTCTTTGTCGTCCACTTCATCTTCCCGATCTCAAAAGGCAAAGAAAACCGTAGACCGGGGCGGAGAGAGCGCGCCCGAGAAAGCTGACCTTCAACATTGGGGTTTTCCCTTATCTTTTCTTCGTGCTCAACCTGACACTGCTGCGGTCGAGAAATACATGAAAGAGGACTGGCAGCCCGATGGAGAAGTTCGGTGCCCCATCATCGCGCGAGCTAGTAATGCTCGGAACGTACTCAAAATGGGTGTCTTTCTGTCTTCCTCTTTATTAAAAAAAAAACCGCGAGCTAGTAATACTCGGAACGTACTCAAAATGGGTGTGTCTATCAATCTTTTTGTCTTCCTCTTTACTGACACTCTGCAGTCAGTGCTAATCCTAGAGAAGTTCTTCAAGATGCGCACTTGACCCGGACGAGTTTATAATTATGCACGAGTACGAAAGAATGCTGACGAATCTGATCCAATGCAATTTGCTCGCTCGCGACTGACTCACGCTCTCATTTTTGAACTGAAATCAAGGTGATGCGACCGGGCGCACAAATTCTCTCTTTGGTATCGACCTCAAAGGCGAAGAAGAAACGTAGACCTGGCCGGAGAGAGCGCACACGACAGGCTGAAATCAATCGTGAAGGTCTGGTTGATAACTCTTTTCGTATTAAACCTGACCTTTTTGCAGTACAAACATACATGAAAGAAGACTGGCGGCCCGATGGAGAGATTCGGTGCCCAATTATCCAGCAAGCTAGAATTCGGGATTACCTTCGGAGCTTGATCAAGATCGGTTTGTGCAATGTACATTGCTATGTTTCTGTTCTGTATTGGTACTCCCTCCAGAGAAATCTCCTGAAACTCGTCCTGCGTTAGCTCCATTCGACCCAGATGAAATTATGGACCAGTATATAAGATCGCTGCACAACTTTCGTCGTGCGTTCCAATTGGTCCTCCCAGTTTCCACCCAGCAGTGGGTAGGGCAACCACATATATTAAAACGGCGCAGAAGTTGTGGCTAGTCAGGTTTGAGAGCTTGTTGAATCCCAAATATAATTTGTGCCCAAACGCTGCGTCTGCTTCCAATCGCCTCTACTCTCCCGCTCCGCTCCTCTCCTCCTGGCATCCCATGCCGAAGGGTAGATCGATCCAAACTTCTACTAGTACTACGAGCCCTACGTCTGCTCCACAACCACCAGCTTCTTCCGCTCTGCCTTCGGCTTGCTCTCCCCCCACCCGTGTATGTTTCCTTCTCCGCTCTTCCTTGACCCGTTGTGCCTCCAGCATCGTACGCTTGAGTTTCCCCGCCTGGTACACCGGTTTCGGAATGTGACGACTCCTGAGATTCCCAGCCATCAGCAGGAGTCTCGGAGTAAAGAAAATCACCCACCGCACGACGCGTCCCACCTCAGCATCCGTCTTCCACCTGTCTTTGAGGCTGTCGCGGTACTCAATCGCGGCGCGTTCGCGCGCGGTGATAACCCCAAGGCGCTCCGCCGCCTTGGCCTTCCAAATGCGCACGTTTCCGTCATCCGAGCCTGAAACCACGAAGCGCGCGTCGGACGTGAAGAGGGTGGACGACACACTACATAATAGGTCAGACTGGTGCTGACGTTGGGAAGGAATAACCACTGACCGCTGCATTCGTTTGGTGTGATACACCTCAGGGCTGTGACCGCGGCCCTCCGTCCATATCCGCACAGTGCGGTCCCACCCGCCGCTAACGAACTCGAGTCCTGTCGGTGCCCAATCACAAGACATTACCGCCGCGACATGCCCCTTGTAAATCTGAGTCGGTGCATCGAGATGTCGAATATCGAAGGTATAGAGGTTGTGGTCCTCCGACGCAAGGAGCACGGTCGTAGGAAAGGTAGGTGACCACGCCAGAGAGTTGCTGCTCATCTAGAAAATTTAGCGATAAGCGGAGGGAGACGAGTATGAAAATGAGATAATACCTGCATTACGACACGACGCTCAGCTTTTCCTGTCCGTATGTCATATAGTGTGAATGTGCGGTCAGATCCAACGCTTGCGAGGACTGAAGCCTCGCTGAGGTTGAAGCGAACAGATGTAATGGTTTCGGTGGAGGTGGGGAAGGTGAGGTTGGATATTGGAAGACTCCTTGAATAATATTTAGAATGAAACGGATACATCAGTTCAGGCACACATACTTTGTTTCGTCCCATATCTGGACGAGATTGGAGGCGGATGCGAAAAGTGGATCAGAATTATGGTGGTCTATGGAACTTGACGCGTTGATTAGAAGGATTTGCAAAGAGCGGGTCGAGCGTACTTGAATGCAGATTTCCCATTGAAAACGGTGACGGGTTGTGGATTTTCGGTGTGCGAGTTTTCAAGGCTCCATAACTTGATATTGCGGTCCACGCCGCAGGTGAACAAGCGACCTTCACGCGAAAAGCAGACACCAGACACTTTACCCTTATGTGCCTGCGGCGCGTGCAGCAACTGACTCCGTCGTGCTAGATGATGTACAATAACCCCTGCACGGAAAATCCGTCAATGATAGCACGAGAATGGGATCGAAACGCGCCTCCATCCCAGCTACCGCTCGCGACAGTTGTAAGTGAACCCGGCTGTTTTGCCAATACCTCTACGGCGTCGACATGGCCTTCCAGACTGGCAATAAAAGGCTTGGCGAACATGCGATCCATTTTAGCAGCGTTCAGCGCGCGCGTGCGTTCGCGTGCACGGGCGAAGGGATGCATCAGTGGATTTAAATTCCTTGATGTAGGGGTAGGATCGCCTGGTCTTTGAGGAAGGTGCAATGCAGGATCATGTTGGAGGACCTGAATTTTCTGCACCAAAATTGGACGAGAATGAGTTGCGAGGCGACAAGATACGAACCATTTTTGCAAGTGCCGGTCCAAGCGACTGCTCTGGAAAAGTAAAATCTCTGTTTGTCGCTGTAGAATTCTCAAGCCTAAGGCGGCCGCCGGCAAATCCGCCGGAACCGTGACGTTGACACGTTGTCTCTTCGCAAGGCTTCGTTTTGGCTTCGTTCGTGTATGTACCAAGGCTCGCATTTCTTCAGTCTCAGCGGAAGCGCCTGCAGCGTTTTCCCTCACGGAGCGACTTGAAAGGCACCGTAGGCCCTCGCAACTCGCTTCCACCTTTGAACAAGGAAAAGTACAACTGGATTATTGGGATCTATTCAAACATATGCCGACCATGGTATTGCAGTGGCCCTATAACGTGTCTAATCTATATCCATCTCCGACGGTCCTGGCGCCTCCGTCTCCTTGGCGTTCCCGTCAGCCGTAGGCTCCGGCGTATCCTTCCCGGTCTTGGGGGTCTGCGTGCCCGGTGTGCCAGTCGGGGTGCCTCCCGGAACGACAGGCGGCTTGGGCTTGGGCTTGGTCAAGATCGGCGTCGCGAAGTAGATCACCTCGTCCCGCTTCTTGGCAATCTCCGCACTCTTCAGCACGGGCTCGATGTTCTTCGGGCTCTCCGCCTGCCGCACGATCTGATCCTCGAGCCACTTCTGTACGGTCGCGACCTTCTCGACAACGCTCTGCTTGTCCTTCTCGTCGATATGCGCGTACTTCTCGTCGCCCGAGGTCGCTTGCGCCATGTAGTTGTTGAGCGTCTCGCGCAGCTGCGAGATTGCACCCTGGCGTTTCTCCGACTCTTGGTAGCGGAAGGTGATCGGGTCGCCAATGACTTTGAGAGTGTCGAGGCGCGAGACGTACGCTGATTTGGTCGCGTCCTCGCCCTCCTCGGTGTACAGCCAGTCTTCAGCTTCTTGCAGCCCGACCAGAAGCTTCGCCTTCTCCTCTGCTTGAACGAAGGCAGCGTAGCGGTCCTCGAGCTTGGCACGCATGTCGTAGACGTATTCCTCCAACGCGTTTTTGCGGTCCTGGAAAACAAAATAAGCCTTCGTTCATACCTTCATACCGCAGAATAACGACATACCTCAGTGTCCATAACAAGTTTATCAGCGGCATGCATGGCGTTTTCCTGCTCCCGTAGGGCCTCGATGGCAGCCTTGTCTAGGGACGATGTCGAGGCGACGAATGCAACATCCTTCTTCTTGACGCGCTTCTTCTTGGGTGGCGGGGGAGCCGCGCCATCAGCGGCAGGATCCACGTCCATCGGCGCCGGCTCGTCCTTTTCCTCGACTTCTTCCACGTACGCGCCCTCGAAGGACATGACACCGTGCTGGTTGATCCGAGTCTTCACCCGGACGCAGGTCGAGTCACCCTTCGGGTCTACGGGAACCTCCTTCACTGTGATGCGCCCAACCCACGGGTTGATACCGCCTGGCAGCCCACTAGGCTCGGCGTAGACTGCTTCGAGGTCGAAGGTCTCGCGGCGGTAGAAAGAAAGGACCTTCGTCGACGGGAGCTTGTCGCCTTGCTGGAAGACGGTGAGTTCTGTGTCGTCCTCGGGGTCAGAGGGCGTTGGTGCCCACTGAACTCTGATCGGGTAGTGGGTAATATCCTGCATGTGGAAGTCGCGCACGCGGAAGACGGGGGAAAGCATGGCACAGCAGAAGGTCGCGCCACGGGCGATGGCCTCATCCTGGTTGAGCGTGGTCGAGAGAGTTTTGCCCGGGAAGACCTCCTGGATGCGCGCGCGTACGGCCGGAATACGGGTGGAGCCGCCGACAAGCTCAATCGCGTCGATTTCCTCGAGGGAAATGCCGGAGTCTGCGAGGGCTCGCTGAACTGGTGCGACGATGCGTTCGAGGACACTGGACACCAGGCCTTCCAGATCATCCCGGGAGAGTTTGGAAGCCGCGTCGACATCATTCATGATGGACTCGACATTCAAGGGAGCCTCGGCGTTAGCAGAAAGCACCTTCTTCAGTTTTTCGCATCCGGCAGCGAGGCGGAACGTCGCCTTCGGATTGGACATGACATCGATCTTGTATTTCTGTTTGAATTCGTCGGAGAAATGTTTGACGAGGGCGTAGTCAATATCGCGTCCACCAAGGTTCCTGTCGTACGCAGTGCTCTTGACTATGAGCTGCCCCTTGGAGAAGGCGACGACAGAAGCGGACAAGCTTGAGTGGCCGACATCGACGAACACAACGTGTTTGGGATTGTCCGCTTCTGGCAACTCAGATTTGGTGATTCCGTAGCCGAGAGCGACAGCGGTTGTGTCGTTTATGAGGCGCAAGGGATTGAGGCCAGCAATCGCAGCAGCATCGAGAACGGCTCGCCGCTGGATGTCGGTGTACCAGCCGGGCACCGCGATCACAACGTCTGTGACGCCGTTTTTCAGTTCATTGGCTGCGATATCGCGTAGTTTGCCCAGATACATGGCCACGAGCTGGGTTGCAGAAAAAGCCTGCCTCTCTCCGACGTAATTTACCTAAGAATAAAGATTAGCAAAAAATTAGGAATAACCGATTGCGACGAGCCTCAACGCCAACGGTCCCTTGGACATCGACAAGAGTTGCGTTGATAAACTTCTTCTCAATCTCCTGGACATCTGGGTCGCTGAGGGTCCGACCAATTAGCCGCTTCAAAGACCCGATTGTATTCCTGAAGTTAGACGTCTCCTGCGTCTTTGCGGACTCGCCAATCGACCGTTGCTTGGGTCCAAAGGCGACCAAGGACCTACAACGCACATTAGGATCGAAACCAACGAGAAATGAGGCAGACGCACGGTGTAGCGCGGTTAGAGACTTCATTGGTGATGATATCGATACCTCGATGTCTTGCGACACCGATCTTCGTGAAAAAGAGAGGTTAGTACGAGGATATGGAAGAGATTAGAGCGTACCTTGCTGTGTAGGGATCCGAAATCGATACCGACGACGGCCATTAGAATTGAAGGCAGAGGATAAAGAGTAAGTACACGAGGAAAAATTATTTTGATCGCGTCCTAAATAAGGAATCGATCTTCCAGAGACTTCGACTGACTTCCATCGCGTTCTTCAAGCAATTATGAAGCGCCTAGCTGTAAAGAGCTATCCAAGTGACGCGCTTGTTTTTTCTCTCCTAGTCGTAACAGTTTTTCAAGCCAAAGATTTTGTCGACTGGATGGTTGAACTCGAAGGCACTATATGCAGTTCGACTTGTCATTGAAGATTGACCTGGACTCGAAACTTGACCACGCACCCTCTTGTCTCCTTTCCTCAAGCGCATTTATGTTAACTTGTCCCCGCTTCGTCAGCTGCCGACGTGTTTCAACTTTCTGAACGCCGCGACTCTTCTCCGCTGGGTGTCGGCCGCCGCTCCCTCAGTTCTCTTGGACGTAATATAATGGTCTGCTGTTCTAGACCTGTCTACCATCGGCTTCCTCCAAGCGGCATCTGGATCGTTTTGAAGGGTCTGAACCATCACAATTTTCCCTCAGCATCGAATTGTCGCTGTGGTAATGCCAATGAAGTCGCATTGAGAAGCACCGTTTAGGCGCGCTAGCTACTGCGCAATATTATAGGTGAGTATACTAGGTCAGTCCTCGTCGTGCACAGAAGTGATTTGTATCAGTCTTTGGGCGCATATAAGTAGACGGAGAAGTGCCTGGATATGACCAAATGGATACTTACAGGGGCCTCAGTATGTAACTACATACCATTCGATGTTCATTCTTGATTCATTCAAAGAAAAAAATAGCTCAAAGTTTGCAGTAGACCGTCCTCCCTGCAGGTACGATGTGGCGGTGCCTCATGTCTCCCCGACAACGGAGTGCAGCGTGAGCTGGGCCATATAAATCCGTCGTCGGTGGGTGCCCACCGCCGTTTGCTCAGTACTTAACGGGGAGCTCGATATCGCGAGATATTGTGGAGCACTCGGCGATATCGATTCTTTGGCTGTCTTTGCGGTATACAAGTTCTCCTTATAGATTCGAGACGCGCCAACATCTGCAACCAATACAGTATCTGAAACTGTGCGCCAGTGCAAGACTTACAATTCCCGATCGCGAGAGACCCTGAGGATACACGAACAAGGTACAGAAGAAACGAAAAACCCGACGAAAACGAACCCTTGCTGCGTCGTCGGCTTCGGGCCGTATTTTCCCAGAACATAATATGCCATAAGGTGATGTCGCCCGGTTTTCGGCGTGCGCACATCTGCGCACGCTCAATCAGATGTCTCGAGTGCTGCAAGGAGCTAGGTGTCTGCCGGCTATCAAGTGTTTTACGTTGATACTCTTGACGGGAGTATATGGAGGTAAGTGGAGGAGTTTTCCGTTCGTGGTGGCACTAGTGGTTTGCTCGAGCCACCATGTCGACTCTGATGGTGGTCGCCCTCAGCGATCTGACGACCACCCGCCTTGTGAGCGGTACGTCCCTTCCTTTCCAATTGTTGAACTCTCTGTCCTCATTCGAAAGCAGCTGCTGGATTGGTCGTACGTCGGCATCACATTTTTCACCTGCTTTTAGCTCAGTCCTGCATAGATTCTACTCTACGACCACCTTCTGTCCTTCTCCGATGAAGTCCGTTTTATCTGGTCCGCCAAACTCAGCTCGAGCAAAGTCCTTTTCCTCGGAATGCGCTACGTTGTGCCTCCAGTCATGATCGGCCACACCGTTCGTGAGTTGTAACCTTGGCGCGCTCCCGCACCTCCAACCTTTGCACCCGTGCAGAACTCTCAGGATTAGCTGGCATATACCTCTCTGACACCGTACGCTTTCATTCCTGTTGCATCGTCAGTGCACTTATTCTTGCCATTTCCCTAGTTGTGAGCGTTCTTCGTCCTGCTGTTCAGAGTCACCCTGATTGCAGCTTCGCACTAGCTGTAAGACATGGTATCCCCTCTCAGTGTGTTTATCGTTCTCTAGCTATGGCCATGGCTAAGGAATTTGCACGACAGATAATTATAGGCTGGTTGACTCTCGCGATCAATGACTGTACCGACGTCTGTCTCATAATCTCAATCTATCTAACATATTGACAGGGCTTGTCCTCTTGAGGGTGTGGGTCGTGTGGGGTGGGTCTCATTTCCAATTTGTCCACTCGTCCTCATCCAACTGATTTCTTGAAGACCGCAATCGAATATTTATCCTCTGCACTCTTTCCATGTTCCTTGTGGCGAACATAGTGGTGCTGGTGTTATCGGGAATTGGTTTCGCCCGAATTATTCGTACGTATGGTTTCTTTTCTGTATTGAGAATTATTGCTGACTGCGCCGGCAGCGACCATATATTTCGAGGAGGAGTTCGTCGACATATGTATGTTGGATGCTTCACACCCTATATTTCGCGTTCTCTGGTTGCCGGGGGTAGGATTTGATATTATCTCGTAAAAAACCAGCACTGAATGGAATTTTGACGCAGTTATCGTTTCAGTCTGTCATGGTATTGAGCATGGTGTGGAAGGCCATTACTTCCAGGCACACGCGCGAAAGCCTCATCCGTGACGGCTATCTCTATTTCTTGGTGCGTAAATATTTTTTGATACATCGACACTTTCATTGATTTTCGAGCGAAGTTGTTATTCGGTGAATATTCTTTTCAACACCGGTTGTGGTCGCTCACTCAAACCAGTGATTAATTTGTTGAACGCCATTCTTGTTCTCGCTGCTCGAGTACGCGCCTCCTCCTTACTTGGATCCCTACTTATGAATACGTTAAAGTCTTCCCTGATGCTCGTCACGGTCTTCCTTGTGCGTTTGCTAGAATGCGTTCTGTGAAGTCCTGACGATCCCGTAGATGTGGTGCCTGACGACGACGACAACATGCCGCATGATCCTCAGTCTGCGGCGTTCAAATTCTCCAGATGGCCAGAGTGTGTCAGATGATCAGGACGAAGACACTTACGAGGAGTCCCAATCAGCTACGCACCTCGAACTAGCATGGATTCGTGGCCAGTCGGCATCAATAATAAGAGACCCGACACCGACGCCGCTTTCTGTGTTTTAACGAGTGAGGGCGATTATGGACATGGAGAGGGCTGACACCTTGTTAATTCAGACTAATATTTACCAGTATATTGTAAATGTTTAAATATGTAAACAGCTCTGAACGATAGGCATGTGTTGTTAAACGTCGTGGAAGGGGAAATACGCGAGTACAGTCTACATACGTAGGGATCGATCAATATGTCCCGAACATGTAATCCAAGAAACGAGAAAGTTCTGGTTGGCCTCCAGTCGTGCTCATGAAACCGTCAGAATGATTTAAAGGGATTTTTACAGGGTTCCGGTTCGCAAAGAATGCCGTCAGAAAGGTTCTCATGATCTCGAAAAACCTACGGAAAGAATTAGATTGAAATAACGAGCTCCGGCCACGACTCACTCGGGATCCAAGCCGTTGACCTGTTGGCACATGAAAAATGATTAATCAAGGACGAATGGTGGACTTACCGTCTTTCCCCCGAATTCCAAGGCAGCGCCGTTGAGCCATGCACAGAAAAATGTAATATATTCTGTTCCAGTCTCAGCTTCGTTCCAAACCTACGACCTGCAACTCACCTCGGAAAGAGAAATACAGTACACCTTTGCCGTATCCACCTCTTTCAGCTATGGCCTTGCGATAAGCCTTCCACATCGCCTCCTCGTTCGGAAGCCTTGCTGTGCCAGACCACACTTTGGCAAGGGCCACTGCGAAGTATTCGCCAAAGTCCCAGGTATTGGTATTGAGATTCACTGTTTAGTTTGAACGAAAAATGAAACGATCAGCACCGTGGCACTTACTATTCATGAAGCCTAGGATCAAAGGAACGAGGCACAAGTCAATGGAGTTTCCACCGTGTACGAGAAAAATCAACCTAACGTGGGTTCCTCGATGTATATGAAATCCCGATATAGCGAACGGTAGTGCGAGCCGTCCGTTACAAGCGGCTGAGGGCGGCCTTTAGGTCCCTCCTCGTGTAATCCAATGGAAGAATTGTGATACTGGGGCAAGAACGGGAAGGTGTACTGGTAACCAGTGGCGAAGATGATATTGTCAATGTCCGTAAGAAACTAGGAGAAAGGATCAGAGGTTGCCTAGTTGTTTATCAGCACTCGAGTTTACCGTCCCGTCGGATAACTGAATCGTGGAGTTCGACGCATGGAATCGATCGATGCCTGCAACTATCTGGACGCCTTGAGGGAGGAGTTGCAGGAAGTCGAGAGGAGTCGTCGAATCTGCAAACACAAATGAAGACGTGGATGTTGATGAATTAGTCGACTCACTCGGACTGCGCTGGCAAAAAGGGTTTGTATTTAGCCTCAGGCCAGGAATCCGTGCAAAACTTACCCTGAGAGAAAGATAGTTCCGTTTGACGAAGGGATTGATGTCTGCCGATATTCCCGTTGCGCTGGTCTGAACAACGATTGATGAATTATAAACTCTCCCGGACATGATAGCTAGCATACACCGGCGCCGACCATAAGAACCGATCTGTTGGAAAACTTCTCGGGATGCCGATACTCCCGAGAATGCACGATGCTTCCAGGAAAACGGCCGGACCAGTCTGCCAACCCGGGGATATTTGGAATGTTTGGAGCGTTGAATGTTCCTGTGGCGATAACGACAGCATCGAAATCCTGACATCAATAGGTAAGTCACAAAACATCCGCCAGGTCGGTCGCGAGGCACCTCCGTCCACCACCGCTCTTTGCAAGACGATGGTCCCAGTCTAATAAATTGTTTCAGGGTGAGCGTCCACCCTTCCTCATTCCCATCTTCGTCAAAACGTTTTTCCACCAGTTCTACGCGGGTACTATATGAAACGTTGCGGTTTCCGTCATTGCTGTTTATTCCGAAGAAGGAATAAGCTGAGCGGATATAACGAACGACCATTGCTTGCGGGATATCTGTGTAAGGATTAGTGAGTAGTAACGACAAATCCATCTAAGGAGCTCACGCCAAGGGGTGCCGGGAGGGTAAGGAAGACCATTGAACTTGAAGGAAATTGACATTTGCTCGATTGGATGGTCTAGGGGTACTTACGTGCATGAGAGGCGCTGGGACGTTCGTGGTAAGCGACTTCCAGACCCCATGAGGCGCCCTGTGCCTCCTCCACCGTTCTGCGGTCGTAATACTGTCGTTGTGATCCATGTACCATCTTTCGAGAGGTAGAACACTACCCTGCGGGGGCAGGGAAGGCTCGTAGTCTGCGATCTTAGGGTCGTCGTTAGGAATGGGCGCCTCAACCGGTGTCTCGTCGGTGTAATGCCAAATTCCGCCAGGTATCGCATCCCGCTCGAAAATTTTAACATGTTCAAAGCCCGCATCGACTAGCTCGCGATACGCGAGCAAGCCGCTGCGCTAGCATGTCAATACACGCGATTTAGGGGAGTAACGCTGCTGGACAGACCTGACGCCTGCGCCAATTATGGCAACTTTACGAATGGGCCATTTGAATTCGTAGAATTCAGAGTCGCTTGTTAAACTGACTGGCGAATTGACAAAGTTGCTGCGCTCCACGTCAGTGGTGACGTGAAAAGCAAACTGAGTCGTAGCGGAAACGCTTTCCAAGAGCCAAAGAGCCGTGCCGATGAAGCCAATGGATACCTTGAAAAGACCCAGAGACATTGATGGGCTTCTGCGCTCGCTAGCGGAGGCGGATGGGTGCTGGTTATCAGCTGGTTATATCTTCCGCCGCCATCATTTTCCAAGTTCCTGATACTGCGGCAGCTACTGCGCACCATGCAGTATCGGGACAATACTCGGGGCCATTCGTCACTATTCATCACCGTCCGTGAATGTCGAAGAATCCCGGCCAATCTGGGATTAGCGAGCAATGCTGTGAGCTACATGGGCGAAACAAGCCGGGTCAGGATCAGCTCATTTGATACCATCACGGATCACATATATCGAGCTCAAAGTAGTAATCTCGTAATCTCCGTCGTCCTTCGCTGCACCGAAACGAAGACATCGAATCAGGTTGAAGAACATAATCAAGGTACAAGATTTTTAAAGTCACATATAAAGCTTCAAATAGTTCCCGCAGTTTTATCATCCGCGTCGTTGGCGTCTTGTGTTGTCTCCTCCACCGTTACCTTCACAGCGACACTACTCTGGAATGTCTACAAATAAGACAGATGTATACCCAGCTAATAAAACGCTACTTACCGGAGGTCTAAATCGTTCCAAGCGATCGAGATTTAGGGAGTCCTGAAACCCGTATGTGCCTTGGAGGTCATGGCGCAAAGACTCTCGGCCATTGAGCGTCTGAGGAGGATGAATAAATTGTGATCAAGTTCGGGAAAATCGTACCGATAACAAGGTACTCCTGTAACAAAATGAGTAAACGCGACTGAAGAGCTCGAGATTGAATCGCTAACGTGTAAATCCGACCCATCGGTTGGGAAAACATAAGATGAAAGCCCGTTAACGGGAATCTGGTCTAAAAAACCTCGTAAATTCCGGTAACGGGCATCATGGAACGATGGTACTAACAAACATGATCAGTACCATTATCTAATGGAACAAATTAGTAAAGACTTTGCGAGCTTGAGAGTTACATACCGAAAAGAAAGATGCGAAAACAGCACTCTCAAGTGCAGAACGAATGAGACGGGCGATGACACTGTCTGTCTCTGAATAAAAAACTTCAGACCCGAAAAGATAAATGGCAAGAACGACAGACTGCTATAACCAGTCCGACTTTGTTGTAGATAATAGATAACCGAGAACCTGGAGTTCATTGTTCGACCAGAGATCAGACACTGAGAAGGAACGTACGTTAGAGCCAAGTCATTGACAGTAGCCAATGCAAGCCAGCTGTCCGCCACGGGGGTCAAGCGGGATCCTTGATCAAAGCTGGCGTTCGGTGAGCCGTGGATAGTAAGATGTACGATAAATCGCTCATACACTAATCCGAAGGCGAGAATGCTCGTTGCAAAGGAAATGCCGCCCTAAAGATACGGGGTAAGTAGACGCCAAACACGCAGAGCAGCGATAGTACTGACGTGCGCAGTGGTGAGGAAGACAAGAAGACCAAATAAAAGGCGAGATTTGGATAGCTGCAACACTCGGAATGCCATAAATATCTGAACAGGGCAGGCCGATCTAAAACAGCGCACATCAGGAACTGGGTCGGATGGGAATTGATTTCCTTACAATCCAGTTAGCATGGGTACTGCCGTCAAAGGCCATGGCGAGGTAGCCAAGAACGCCGGATTATAGTAATTCTCAACCAGGTAGAGCCATATGAAATACACCGAAGCTGCGGTGCAAAATATCGTGAGGACGAGTTCCCAGAGGACGAGGGCGCTACAGGGACATTTAAATATCTGAAAGATAAGTACATCAACTCAGGGCACTGACTGAAGAATGGATGGGTCTTGGTGTCGACGCTTCGAAAGGTAGTACGTCACGAATTGGCCCGCGCATACCCCAAATAATGCGGTAGTAAGCTGATTGAGAACAATGTAAGAGACCAGAAGGATTCATGAACGATGAAGATACTCGCAATTGTACCAGCGTATATACCGCCAAGAAAAAGCTTCACAGACTCAGGAGTTGCGGACATGGATGTGAAAGATACCAAGTCTGAGGGGCCAAACCCCCACCCAAGATTTATATGTTCCCTAGCGATTATTCATTCCAAATTAGTGGGCGGTGGAATTGGGCCAGATACAAGAGATCACGAAGTGAGACATGTCCAGACAAAAGACGACGATCGACCAGATATACATATCTGCCACTGTCTGAGAAACTTCAATTCTGCCTCGAGATGCGCACGTTCTTGTGGAGACGCTAAGCGTCGCACTAACCGCTAGTATCAATATTCAAGGTCTCAGTTTTACTCGCAAGAGAGCGACGGAGGAAAAGTCAAGTTGCTCGGCGCCAGGGGTTCTGATGTTATAACCTGCCTATTCGGGCCGTCGCGCCATCGAGTGGAAGCGCACCGGCGGCTAGACAAGCATCGGCGTAAATACGCGTGCAAGCTGAAGGACTTGGTTGGTGAAGGCTGAAGAGTTGGGTGGCCTGTCACAGTCTGGGTCACAGTTGTGTCTCTCTTGGTCTGCCTTATCTTCATCTGCGCCGAGTCCGACTTTAGTTTTCGTGAATTGCTCACGTCCAAATCTTTGCATGTTGGAAATCAAAAACCGTTTCAGTGCATCCTCATCTTCGTGAACGCGTCGCGTCAGAGGACCGCAAAATACTTAACCGGATGAGACGATAGAGGCAGCATATCTTTCTACGCAATTTCTACGTCTCTTTGTGCTGCCTCTCACTTCCGTCTTCTTTTTTTCCTTTTCATGCCAGAGTTTCACGTACAGAAAACCTGGTACTCTGTGCCGCGAACGGCTCGAGACTCTGGTCAATTCACAGTCCAAGATTCTTGCCATGGTTTGGGGGGATACCGTCCTTCGTATCTGAACGACGAATTTATAGCGGGACCATCGGACGATTCTCGCTGTTCGAACAGAGTCTAGAGCGCAAAAATTCCTGATCGGTTGTGGGTCACGGTTCTACCAGCGAATTTTTAAAACCTGAACGACCGAGACGGCTCGGCCGCGGGGCTTTCGCGCGCGCGGAGTTTAAGTGGCGCTTCAACGGGATGGATACGGACCAGCGGAAAGCTGCCTCGGCCGTTCGACCAAGGATGTTATCGGAAACTGGGTTATACGGGCGTGATATTCTGTCTTGTCTGTTTCACAGTCGACTGCTCTTGCCAAAGCCGATATATCTCTTCCTGGATGCGAGGTAGTCTCCTTGGTCCTGACTTGGAGGAGAGCAGTGGAAATGGCCACGGGGCTTGGACGCGGCCGGACCGCGATCAACGTTCGATTTCTCGCTTTATGGCCGTTTTACCGTACGACAAGCTTTGCGTTCGTTGGCCACCGCGGGAATCTAGTCGTCTCACCGAGTCGAAGGACGTCTTTCGTGCGCTGATCGCTGCGGCGGCAATCCTGGATGGCTTTTGCTTCATATTCTTTGTGTACGCCAACGGTGGATTTGGAGCCCTCCTCCATTCAACCAAGGGCTTGTGTTTCAATTTTGCAATCTCTTACCGCGACCTCCTTCCATGCTGGCCACAATAGGATGAGCCAGCTGTGATTATTTCATGTTATATATTCATAGGCCTCAAATACAATTATCGTCACGATCCTGTGCAGTTTGTACAATTTATTTCTCACATTGGCACTTTGCCTTTGAACAGTTCGAATCACAAAAAAGAGGAAGAACAATAAGGAGAAAAAAAACCAAAAATGAACTCTCGACCTGGGAGTCGAACCCAGCTTTCGCGCGTATTCATCACAAGGGATCAATAGCATGACAAGCGCGTGTACTCAACCGATATACTAGTCGAGACATATCGGTAGTAAAACTAATCAGCTATATAATAGTCTCAAATCTCAAAAAAAACACCGCCAATAGTCAGCTCCCCGGTTGCCTCCGCAATCGCCAATCGACGCGATTCTGACGCGGAAGTTGTAAGTAAAATTGTAGCGCCGTGGATTCGGCTCGGTAACTCACAGCACCGCGCCAGCCCGAGAGCCGGTGAGTGCGGCGAGTAAGTCGCCATTCGGCTGTTTGGATGTACTCGATGTATCATAATTTCCAGCATCCTTGGTCTTAGATCCATTGCATATTCGGAGGATTTCGAGGCGGCATTCATCCGAATCATCGGCCAGAACGAGCTAGAATGATAGAAACTATTCAAAGGTGACGAAATTCCGCGTCAGTTGACCAGGATACAAATAGGCGCAGGTCGCCAGCCAATCACGACCTCGGATTTTGTCCTGGAACCCCAGAAACGTGATCTGGGGTAAGCCAGATATATAAGAGCAGCTTGATAATTCGTCTCTCTTCTTTGTACTCTCCACTTCTTGTACAACCACTATGCCTTCCGCACAAGTCTTCAAACAGGGTCCCGAAACCGCCCACTACACCACGTCCAATGGCGCGCCCGTGTCTGAGCCGTACGCGTCTCAGCGGCTTGGACCCCTAGGCCCGCTCTTGTTGCAGGATTTCCACCTCATCGACAGTTTGGCTCACTTTGACATTGAGTTCCCTTCCCTTCAAATCGATCGCAGAAGGTCCTAACCTGTTTCTTTGCAGGGGAGAGAATTCCTGAGCGTGTGGTACCCACAAACCTTTCCGATCTCGATTCCTTCCTTCTCACCGACTGGTCTAGGTCCACGCCAAGGGTGCAGGAGCCCACGGATACTTCGAGGTCACAGAGGATCTCAGCGATCTCACTGACAATGGTCTCTTGGGTACCAAGGGCAAAAAAGCCAAGGCCACTGTCCGTTTCTCGACCGTTGGTGGTGAATCGGGTTCCGCGGATACCGCTCGTGACCCCCGTGGCTTCGCGATCAAGATAAGGACGGAGGAGGTGAGTCCACTGAATTCTTTAATCGACGCACAAGCAAGAGTTGGACCGATCGGGCGATCGTCCACTTGCATATCGTCTTCCCTGCTTTTCTTCGCATCTGAGATTTGTTTCTGACCTTGGATATAAAAAGGGCAACCTCGATTGGGTGTTCAACAATACACCAGTCTTCTTTATCCGCGACCCCGCTAAATTCCCCCACTTTATCCACACCCAGAAGCGTGATCCCCAGACTCACCTCAAGGATCCCGATATGTTCTGGGTGTGTCTCAAATTCCTGAAATACGTTATCAGCATATTGATGCCATTGTATCCAGGATTACCTTGGCCAGAACCCCGAATCCATCCACCAGATCATGATCCTTTTCAGCGACCGTGGCACTCCCGATGGCTACCACCAAATGCACGGCTACTCCGGCCACACCTTCAAGTGGTTCAAGAAAGACGGATCTTTTGTGTACACCCAGGTCCACCTGCGTGTTGACGGCGGCTTCAAAACGCTCAATGCCGAGCAAGCAACAAAACTTGCTGGCGAAAACCCCGAATATGGCATCGAGAGTCTCTTCAACGCCATCGAATCCGGCAATTACCCCACGTGGAACGTCTTTGTGCAGACTATGACGCCGTCGCAGGCAGAGCAGTTCCGCTACAACATCCTCGATCTCACCAAGGTCTGGCCACACGGCGAATTCCCTCTGCGCCCCGTCGGCAAGCTCGTCCTCAACGAGAACCCGACGAACTACTTCGCCGAGATCGAGCAGTCTGCGTTCTCGCCATCTCACCTCACCCCGTACATCGAGGCCAGCGCGGACCCCGTCCTCCAATCCCGTTTGTTCTCGTACCCCGACACCCACCGCCACCGTCTCGGCACCAACTACCAGCAGCTGCCCGTCAACGCCCCGATCGTCCCTGTTTCCAACTTCCAGCGCGACGGTCCCAGCACCTTCGTCTCGCAGGGATCGCGCCCGAACTACCAGAGCTCCATCGTCCCCCTCAAGTACGTCGGCCCTGCCGGCACGCTCGAGGGCGGTGTGCGCGACTACGAGCGCGAGGCCAAGCACGAGACGTTCGTCGGCGCGGCGTTCCGCGACCTCAGTTATGTCACTGAGCGTATGTTACCTTCATACTTCCAGCTATAACAGCCAATTCTGATCCTGGGGGTCCATCACAGTCGACTTTGAGCAGCCCCGCGCGCTCTGGAGCAAGGTGTGGAATGACCAGCAGAGGGAGGCATACGTCCAGAACGTCGCCGGCCACTTCAAAGGTGTCAAGAGCCCCGAGGTCCGAGCCCGTCAGCGTATGTTGTCTTGCATTCAGTTCCTATATTGCATACTGATTTGATGACCTGCAGTGTCCGTCTGGGCTGCTGTCGACCAGTCGCTGTCCGACCGCATCGCCAAGGCTGTCGGCGCGCCGACGGTGAAGCCGCTTCAGGTGAAGTCCGCCAGCGAGGCCGTGAAATTCCGCGCGAATCTGGGTGTGTACACCACTTCCAAGTAATTGAGGTGCCGTGAAGCTAGATGAGCGCTCAAGGATTCAAGACGGCGAGGTTGTGAAAAATAAATTGTGTAAAGGATGCATGTATGAAAAATAAAGTTGTACCTACCAAACACGAAGCTTATGTCTTCTGTCGATTCTGGCGAAAGAGATAGAGGTTGAGGGCAGAAAGAAAAAGGCAGATCCATTTCAGGTGATGGGATCACACGCTCAATAAACAACGTGGCGAGGCACGGCGACGACGGAACTGGAGCGCTCACAGTGGCGACAGCTCATTTTCTCGTTAGAAATTCATGGTGTTATATGGTCCCAGATGCACTTGACGCAAACCGACCACCAAGTCTTTGCCGCCGACTGAGTCCGTGATACGAAATCTTCGATGTTTCAACTTTCCAGAGTCCCTGGTTTTCCTCGTCGCGGTTCTTTGGATTTGACAAAGCGTTCCGCTACGACCCTGTTTCCCTTTCAAACCACCACTGGCGCGGAACGAAGCAACTTTGTCAATTCGCCAATCCGTTCAACAAGCGAATTCAAATGGCCCATTCGCAAAGTCGCCATACTCGGCGTAGGGTAGGGTCTGTACTGAGAAAGTATACAAAATTTTTTGACTGACGCTTATAGTATTGCAGGGTTGCATATCGCGAACTAGTCGATGCAGGCTTCGAACAAGTTAGAATTTTTGAACGGGACACTTCGCCGGGGGCTGGCATTACGCCGACGAGACACAGTGAAACCCCGGTCGAGGCGGCGATTCCCAATGCTGATCCTAAGATTGCAGCTTTCGAGCCTTCGCTGCCCTTGGAAGGTAGCCCTCTTCCCTTTGAGGTGGTACATGGATCACAACGACGGTGTCACGACTGCGGAACGGTGGAGGCGGCACAGAAGGCGTCGTGGAGTCTGGAAGTCGCTTACCTCGAATGTGCCGGCGCCTGTTATGCACGTAAGTACGACTGAATTTCTCGATCGAGGGGTACCAGTTGCGCTCAGGTCGAATGGTCTTCCTTCCCTCCCGGGACTCCGTGGCGTAAGTTATTTTATTTCAATTTATTCGAGCTACCCATTCATTTCATGCACAGAAATCCCGCAAGCGATGCTCGTCCGCTACATCCGCTCAGCGTATCCGTTCTTCGGGGTAAACAGCCATGACGAAAATCCCTTACAGCACGCGTGTCGAATAAGTCTAGAAGCCTTTTAATGAAGATGGGAATGAGCAAGGGTAGGCACTCACCCTGACACAATTTATTCGACTGGGGCCTACCAAAGGAATCCGATTGGATAGCGATGATTATACTCTGAGCGTTTCCCTCGCCTTCGGACTGTCGTGTTGAAGACCCGTTATTCTAGTCACCACGAGCATTTGTGTGCAGCACTGCCCTTGCTCGAGGAGACTCGAGGACTGGTATAGAATATCCCTCTTCCCTGGAATATATAACCCTCCTCTGCGAGCTCCAAACGTTATGTTCCGTCCTAACTCCCTTTGCTTCAAATCCATTGAGGAGGCAGAGTCGTGCCCTTGCCTTCAATTAACATCATCCATGATTCCGCAACAACATCCATAGCGCCGACGCTTCCTCCCGAGCTGGAACGGTTCATCGTCGTCGACTACGTGGGCGACGACGAAACCCTCCGGTCCTGCTCCCTCGTCTGCGGGCGACTGTACTATTGGCTCAGTCGTGCCTCTTTCATACTATCATCATTGGGTCCGACAACCGCTATGACCCGCCTGAATGGCCGTGACGAGGCGCGCTGATCGCCTTCTCATCATCCTCCATGCCTCCCCGCATCTTGCATCCTATGTTCGCGCCATTCATGTGCAGAGATGCAATCCAACCGTCCTTGCAGCCCTGGTATCCCGAGGATGGGACGCCCTGGAGGCCCTTAAACTCCATGGAGTACCACAGGGAGACAAGGACGGAGCCCTGGAGAGCCTTCACCGGCTTGTCTCCGCGCCCGCGCTTTGCCCACTCGCACTTTTCTTCGCATCTAGGGCATGGAGTACGAGTTATCTCCAGAGTCTACTTGCCTGTTGCTCTCCACCTCTCACGGACCTTCGCGCCTCATGCTCTGCAACGAGCACCCTGATCCTCTTCAATGCCCTACCCTCAGTCATAGACTGGAACCCAGGCCGTTGCCTGTAATCAAGAGCCTCGAGCTCTACGGCGCCATGGGTTGTAGGCATTCAAAAGAGGAATGAAATAAAATCTCAAAAAGGAAAAAGAGGAAGAGAGGAGAGATTTCACCTTCATTCTGGCTCTATCACCTCACAAAATTTCGATGAATACCGGCCCACAGTAACTTTCTAAAAGAGGCAGACCGTTGAGATTGCTCAGGCTTGTGTCGTCCAGACGTCACGGGTCTCAAATGGGGCAAGCGCGTCATAGCAGCCAGTCTCGAGACTGGTTAGTCTTTGCGTGGAGATACATGCAGACCGTAGAAAATCATATTTGATTCTGTTGTCTGCATAGTAAAGAATATGAATGAAACCGGCCGGACTCGACGTTGTTAGACCCGAGCCCGTTATTCGATGATCAATTGCTTTCAGAAGCCTCTATCGTTCGTACCCTTTCCTCGGCGACCAACAGCGCGTCTGAAACACATTTCAGAATACTAGAAATGTCTTCGATCCCAACACTGATGCGAATCTGCGTAACAACGAATGAGATGAGTGGGATTCAGAATTCAGGTGGACATAACAGACCAAGCTGTCCTCCACCCCGCGATCTTTGATTTGTTGCATTAGGTCTGGCGGCCACGCCAGAGGGCTGAAAGCCGTCACCAGAGTAAAGATCGAGCCCAGTGTCGCGCTTTTGGCGCATTGGAGCGCTGAATAAAACGTCTTGGTGGCTTCCAGGGACGTGAATGTGACAGAAACCATATAGCCGTAGCCGGCCGAGTTCAGACCTGCTTTCATCGCCAGCGGATTCCAACAACGCTCGAAGTTTTCGCGCATCCGATATTTAGGGTAGTGGACCTTGATACGAGTTCAGGGAAATCAAGAAACTTGATGGGCATCGTACCGCTTGAACAATGGACCCTTTAGCTCCACCAAGCACCGAGCGCGCATATAGCATGTCAGCGAGCTTCTCTGCATTTAGGTTGGTGATGGCAGTTCGATCCAGATATTCGCGGGAATTCATCTCTAACACGAGAGCGTCGCTGTCGAAGAGGCTATCCTCGTACGTCGCATTCATATGTGCTTTAAATTGCGAGTAGAATCGGGAGGCAGGATTGAGCATCATTCTGTCTCCCGATAAGCAAGGCGCAAAGGATGGAAATGGAAGAACGTACGCGCCACCGAGGACATTGCAAATCCCAGAGAAGAGCTTGGTTAGGCTGCTTACTACAATGTCACAATAGGGAAGGATTTGGCAGTTTAGATGGCCTGCGACAGTCTCGTCCACAACGAGGGGGGAATTGTATTTCTCTGAAAGCGCCCGAAGCTTCGCAAGATCGCAACTGCGAAGATGAGGGTTCCCAGGGAAATCTGTGTAGAGAGCGAGGATGCTGGGGCGCTCAGGCGTTCCGGTTGCGAGAAGAGTCTCCATCTCGTCTATGGTGTCGTTGGAGAAGAAATGATATCCTGCGCAGGTCGACAATTCCAAGAATTTATATGAATCGATGTATAAGAGGCTGAGAGGCTCATTAGCCCTGGTACAGTTAATGCTGGCTTGACTTACTTCACTTGAGCGACTTTCCGGGGTTGTAAACCGTCTTTTGAGCCCACAGTCGCGGCTAAAAGTTTATGTGATTGCCAGATGGCCTGCATGCCGGAGGCATACAGGTAAACATCGTCGGGAGACGCGCCAGGTACGCCCCTAATATTTTCGCCATCTTCTAGCATGCCAGCAAAGCAAAATCGAAGCGCATTCTTGGCATCGGCCGCAGAACTGAGAGGAGAATGCTTTTTTGTAATATCTGGAAAAATAGCTCTCTGCAGAAGGCAAGCCAAGAGTAGGCCGAAAATCACCGGCCCGTCTCAGCACACAGAGTTCAGCTAATCGCGGCGAAAGCCCACTGCCATTGAAACAGAAAAATTTCAGAACATTTTGGCGCTCTGCGGAGAACAGGACCGCAAAGATCTGGTGGCCAGGTGGGGGATTGCAAATCTCCGTCGCGCAGTGCACTTCATAAGACGAGGTTGGACAATGGGCTTCAATGAACAAGCGACAATCCTCAGCAAGCATCGCGGTCGGAAACAGAAGACAATTCTTGTTTCGGCCAGGATCTAATGCATCCAGGATTATAGCCGTCAACTAGGTTTCTCGTGAGTAAACGAAGTGACTAGGAAGTTCTATCACCTATACCTGGTCTATGAAAGGGTGTATACTGAAGCGAGGGTACGAAGTCTCCGTAAAGAACTCGTCTGCTTTGCCTAAGGTCAGAGCAATGTTATCCTCCCAGTCAGGGAGAGAGTTAGATACAATATGCGGGACCTTGGAAGGCACAGGGCAACCTCTAGCAGTAGAGGGTTCCAGCGACAATGATAAAGCCATGGCTGGTCGACGACAGACGGAAACGATAGAAGCAGGGTTTTGAATGACGGTGATAATGAAAGGGTCACAGGCCCCGGGGAACTCCACGAAAGAATTATCCCAAAAAGTGGCTTTTTGAGGCCCAAATTTTGCCATTTCCTCGTCCGAAAAGTGGGACCAGAAATCGGCCAGGTTCGTTCGAGAAAGTCACTGCGTTCCCCCTCATAGCACACCGACCTTCAACGACTTTGGAGTACCCCCAGTGTACGCCCGTCTACCCTTGTACACGTACGTGTACCACATAAAGTACACTGAGGTTAGCCGCCATCCACCGACTACCTCATCTGTCTACCCTGGGCTAGGTCGGTACACCGACCTCGTCTGCTCGACCATCCTTGCTTTTTCTGCTCCCGAGTCTTCGTGCTTGCATAGGTCTACCCTCGGGAAGGTAAGTCTACCTTTGCCTATGTCAATCGATGTCGGTGTATCTTTGTCTAAAAGGGCAGACATACCCTATTGACCGAGGTAGGCAAACGCGTCGGTGTACCCGTGGTCTACCGACCCCGGTGTACTAAGGTGGGAGCGCAGTGAGTGGCTTTTTCAGGTCAGTCCAGGAATTTTCAGTCAAACATCATCTCTGATGCAGAGAAAGGGTTCCGACTCTTACCAACTGGCTTTTAGTCACTAGTATTGGGTGTCGCACCTCTTCTATTCCCTCGGGGCCACAGGAGGGCGCATGTAGCAGTGTGGCGAATTTATTTTCGATTTTTTCGCAATTTTTTTCGAGTCGACACGTGACAACCCTTGTCTGAAGGGTGGCTTTTCGAGATCCAGCGACCCAAAACAAGTGGCTTTTTGAAACTAGATTTCGCGATTTTTCCGCGCAATCCTTTGGTAGAGTTTCCCAGGGCCTAGGGTCATCCGACTGGCGGGACAATGACTATCACAGAATTTGGGCGTGCCTCAAGTTTAGCCATGTCTTCTTAGTGCTGCCCAGACCACGGGGAACGTACATCGGCCAAAGAGAGATGATTGCGAACACGCCGAAGGCTGATGAAGACATGGCCGAAGACAGCAAAAGACGGGGATCAGTCGTCATCGTGATCGGCGACTTACAACTCAAATCCGATTTCCGACTTCAACGACTTGGGTCAGAAACGGGCAGACGAACTTCCTCTTCAACGGTGTCGCTGGCCCTGATGACCGTAACAGCTTCAAGCTACCCCCAGCCACTAACAACACTATCCTTCGATCCTGTCCAATACGTTGTTTCATCGGAGACGGCAAGGCGTGCTACACAACACAATGACCCAGACCCACCAACGTATTGAGCGCATGTGAATGAATCCGCTTGTTGAGAACCTTCAGACCTGAATGCTGGATCCAAAGCGTGTAGCTTGTAATAATATATTCAAGTAGAGATACAGAACCAAAAGAAAGTCACACCCCATGCCGCCGATACTGTGCGCCGACCATGGCGTGGTCTCGCTCGTACGGCTCGAGAGTGACCTGCTCGAGGGCCTTAAAGCGGCCTTCTTTTTAGTTTTTGGAGCTCGGAAGCAAAGACGACGTCCGGCGGTGCAGTCGAGTCGATACAGCTCGCTTTTATTGAGATGATGACGTGGCCCTGGTCTTTCAGGAAGCACTCGGCGTTGCGGATGACGATGCGAGCTTGGTCGGGCTGTGCAACGTCGGCGAAGATTACGTCGACAGTTGAGAGGAGCATGCGGTATTTGTTGGGTAGGCGGGCGTCTTCCACAATTGCTGGGAAGGAAATGAGGGGAGGGTAAATCAAGATAGAGGCAGGGAGACGTACGGATGACGTTTGTCCGCTTTTTTGCCATGTTAATTAGGTCGCGGCCTGACCGCAGTGAGAATTCAACAGCATAAACAACGCCTTCCTGCAAGAGCAATGAGAGAAGCCATGGTATGCAGAGAGAAAAAACGCACAGGGCCAACAACATCAGCGACATGGCTGACACTTGTTCCACTTGCGGCGCCGAGGTATAACACTTTTGCGCCAGGCTTAATCCAAATGTTGTCGAGGCCGTTCAAGACACCCGCTGCGATCTTTGACCGGAAGGGATTCCAGACACGGTACTCGATCTTTGTGCCCTCGACGCCACCCTCGACGGAAATGCGCTTTTCGCCGTACACAGACTCGCCGGGGACGATGTTCTTCGTTACGAGAAGATGTTCCTTGCCTTTTGCAATGAATATGCCCGCGTGCTTGTGAGCCTCGATGGAGACGTTCGATCCGCCCCTTGCCCCGCCCCGCCCTCCGCCCCGACCCCCTCGCCCACCCCGGGGCGCGCCTCGTCCGCCGCCGCGTCCGCCTCGTGCTGTTACACCACCACCGCGCACACCTCCGCCTGTTTCTGCATTAAAAAAAGGCAAGCAGCCGAGAAAAAACAATGCGCACCCCGTCCTCCACCCCTGAATCCACCGCGGTCGCCGCCGCCGCGTCCTCCTCTGAAACCGCCCCGGTCACCACCTCGTCCACCGCCCCGACCACCGCGAAACCCGCCGCGTCCACCAGACTCTCCTGCAACAACGATGATCAATAGGACGGCGGCCAATACAATATTTGAGCGAACCAAATGCCATTTTCGTGTGAGGGGAACGCGCGAGCGACGACGGCGAAAGTCAAGAAATTTTTAAAGTCAATGGAGCGGGAATTCAACAAGCGTACACATGGCTCGGCAATTGCGGCTTTATCCGCTCACACTGCCAATACCCATCCTGCTGCGCTTGCGGCGCTTATACCTCAACAGCCATGTCTCAGGCACCTATGATATCGATTCCCAAGAAGACTACAGAAGAAGTCGATTGGACCACCCCAATCCGCAATCTCATCGCGCAATCGTATGGCGAGAACCCGGACAACTACGCTACGGAATGCGCATCACTCCAGCGGTGTAGGCAGGACGCTGTTCGGGGTGCAGGGAGCGATATGACTGCCCGCGATCTACTCTACAAATACTTTGGTCAGCTCGAGCTGCTTGAGCTCCGTTTCGCCGAAATTCGCGTCACATTTCCTTGGCACGACGCGTTCACCAACAAGCTCACCACCCAGACATCCATCGCCTATGAGAAGGCCTCGATTCTCTTCCAGATCGCCTCAACACACTCGGCGATCGCGTCGTCGCAGAACCGTTCATCGCCCGAAGGGTTGAAGCGCTCGTTCCACTACTTCCGGACCTGCGCGGGCATGCTAACGTACATCAACGAGAACTTTCTCCATGCGCCGTCCAAGGATCTGAGCAAAGAGGTCGTCAAATTTCTGGTCAATCTTATTCTAGCGCAGGCAACAGAAGTATTCTGGGAAAAGTGCGTCGAGGAGAAGAAGCCGAGCGGGCTCACATCGAAGATGGCCTCGCAGGCGGCGACGATGTACACAACACTGTGCGAAGAGGTCAAAGAGTTTATGGGCCAGAATATACTCGACAGACACTGGGTTACTCTCATTCAGGTATAACCAAAAATCATGCGTGGCCGCAACTGATTTCGCTTTTAGATCAAGTCCAAATACTTGACCTCACAAGCGCAGTTCCACCGCTCCATCGCCGACACAGACGCGGGGACGTACGGTGACGCCCTAGCCCGGCTAACCTTGGCCGAGTCGCTCGCCAAAGAGGCTCAGCGCCTGTGTGCAACATTTACACCAACCTACACCCCAGCCACTTCCTCCGGCTCGTCGGCCTCCACCCTCCCCGCAGATGCTGCCACCTCCATGGCCGCCCTCACCAAATCTCACGTCGCGCTCGTCAGCGACCGCCGTACTGCCGCCTTGCGCGAAAACGACCTTATCTATCACGCAATAGTTCCGTCCGCCGACACACTCCCCCCGATCGAGACCAAGACAACGCTTACAATCGCGACCCCCATTCCGATCCAGGAGGTCTACGGCGCGCCCGACGTGCAAAAGACCATCGGCGCGGACTTTTTCGGGCGGCTCGTCCCGCTAAGCGTGCACGAGAGCGCGTCGGTATACTCGGAGGAGAAGGCGAAGCTGGTGCGCGGGGAGGTCGAGGCTGCGGACACGGCGGAGGTCGAAGCGAAGAGCTTTTTGGAAAACCTGCACATCGCGCAGGGGCTTGAACGCTTCCGTGGAATGCTACAGGATAACGGCGGCGCTGAGGGCGTGCCTTCGGAGGTAGCGCGGTGGGCGGCGGACTTGGCGTCGATTGAGGGGCGCGAGGGCGTCGCCCTGTTGTTTGCGCAACTCGAGAAGCTTAAAGGCGCGCTGCGGGTTGAGCTCGATCCGGGCGGGGGAATTGCGCAGGAGCTCGATGCAGAGAGCAGGGATTGCGAGATGAAGCGCGTGCAGTATGAGCACTTGTGGACGCAGGCGCCGAGCGCAGGCTTGAGCAAGGCGCTGAGGCAGGATTTGAAGGCGCACGTGGTTGCGATGGAGGAGGCTGCAAGGAGTGACTCGCAGGTGCAGGCGCTTTGGGACGGTGTGAGACCGGATATCGAGGTGCTAGTTAGCGGCAGAGTAGAGGGTTTCTTTGCGAACCAGGAAGATGCAGGGAGTTTGCTGGATCTCGGGGAGGAAACGGACAGGGCGCAGAGGGAAGAGAAGGCGAAGATTGCGGGTCTCCTCCATGAGATTGAAGAGCGACTTGGAACCCTCAGGAAGATTGAGAAGGAGCGACACGAAGTTTTGAAAGATCTGAAGGAAAAGGTTAGTTGCTGTTTTTCGTTGCTGCAACGTTCCTTAAATTTGTTCTTTAGATTCAAACTGACGATGTTTCGCACCTGCTCCTTCTGAATCGGCGGAATACTGGCGTCGAGCCGACACTTTTCGCGGCCGAGTTGGAAAAGTTCCGGCCGTATCAGCAACGGCTCGCGGCCACCATACACCATCAGGAGGTGGCTCTTCAAGATATTGCGGCTCGCTGGAAAACCCTCAGAGATGCGGCGGAATTTAGGAACTCATCGCGCAAGTGGGACGAAAAAGAAAAGAAACGGAAGGAGGCCGTGCGGAGGTTTTCACGGGCGCGGGAGGGGTACGAGGAAGTTCGCGACGGTTTAGCGTCAGTGTTTCCGTCTTGATCTTGATCCGCATATCTGACTTGCACACAGCAAGGGTCTGGCCTTTTATACGGAACTCACGGACCTAACGAACAAGTTGCGACGGAACGTCAAGGCATTCGTGGCTGGCCGTATTGAAGAGCGGGAACGCCTTGTGGCCAAGCTTGAGAGCGAGAAGCGGTTCACGTCGTCGGGTCCTCCACCTCCCCCAGCGAAGCCTCCGCAGTCGGGTTTGGAGTCCGGGTTCGGTGCAATGAACTTGGGAGGCTCACCGGCGCCGCCTCAATGGCAGCCACCGGCGTCTGCGGCTCCTCCTCCACAACAGTCGTTCCCGCCTCCGCCGCCGTCGCGCACGCAGTATTCCTCACCGCCCCCTCAATCCTATCCTTCTGCCCCTCCGCCACCGTCCCAACCGCAATACGCCTCGCCGCCACCGTCTGTCCCTCCGCCGCCATCCCAACCGCAGTACGCCCCGCCACCACCGTCTGCCCCTCAGCAGTATTACCCGCAACAGCAACCACCCCAACCTCCCTCCCGACAGCAGTCCTTCCCTCCCCCTCCGGCCCAGCCCACATACTCCCAGCCTCCGCCGCAGTCTTACGGGACCTCACCGCCACCCGCACCCGCCAACGATCCTTACGCCAACCTCGGGATGTTTTCGTCGACGTTTTCCTCTCCTCCTCCCCCGTCGAGCGTTTCTTCGCCCCCGCCCCCGCCCCCATCACAGGGCTCGTACGCGCCTTCATACTCACCGATGCCGCCACCGCCCCCGCCCCAAGGGCAGGGACAGTACGGCGGCGGCGGATACCAGTACCAGCCGCAGCAGCAGCAACAGCAACCTCCGCCTCAGCAGGGATTCGGGGCGTTCCCGCCGCCGCCACCGCCGGTGTCATATCAATATGGCAACCCACCACCAGCCGGCCAGTACCAGCCGCAAGGACAGCAGGGACAATATCGAGGGTATTAAGTGCATTGTATAGCGTACGACGAAGTATAAATGTTGTAAGTATGACGGCCGGGTTCGCGCCGTCGTGACTGTATCATTGAAAGGGTGGTCCTTCTGTGGCCTCAACAGCACGGTGCCTCTCTCCTGTCTGATACCGCCTTTCTGGATTATACAGCGGACAAGTCCTTGACTCGTTATGAGAATCCCAGACTTCCATCGCTGCAGTGGTGCACCCAGCAACACAAGTCGTGCACACCAAGTACGCGAATATATGACAGACGCCAGACGAACTTGTAGACCAGCAGAATTTTGTTCCACTGTCTCGTCGGTTGCAGAGATGTTTGAGGTTTCTTGAGATGGCCCAAAGCAACCTGTCCTACTTGAGTTTGCCAGCGAAAAGTAAGTCTTCCAAAAATTACTCAACTGGCGCCGCTGCCTTTGTCCGTACATGCCCAACCGAATCGCGGGTATTGCAAACGCACTGGCAGGAATAAACCTGCCGACAAACCTAAGCCATGTCTGGGAAAACTAAGAAAATGATTGGACTTTGTATGAAAAAGAGACAAAAATCTCTGGGTTTTCTCAAGGTAAGGGCATTAAACTAGGGTGGTACCGGGCGAAAAAAAGTGAAAATAAGGGCTCAACACCAACGCCATGACCTGGTAAAACTTACTACTCTCAACGCAAAGACAAAAACGATCAAGTCTAAATTTTACGCTGATTTGGTAATTTGAACAGAAAAAAGAGGGAAAAAATATCTGGAGTTATCTCAAGAGAAGGGCAGTCAACTGGGGCGTTGCTGGGGTAAAAAATAGCGGCCAAAAACGCTGAAAAAAAGGGCCCAACCGGGAATTGAACCCGGGACCTCACACATCAGGCTTACGTAAGCAAGCGGGGAATCCCGAAGCGTGAATCATACTTCTAGACCATTGGGCCTTAAAGAGCCGGGCCAAGATGTGCCTTGAGTGCACCAATTGCGCACGATCACTTCGGTTGATTTTTGTCTCTGGAACTGCCTTTCTGCATTCAGTTATTTTTAGTGATGTCCAGGGCCCGGCTTGGCCTGAAAGCCCGGGCTTGGGCCTGGCTTTGGCGGGCTCGGGCTTGAAATTCCCCAAGCCTAAGCCCAAGCCCTCAGAGAGGGCTTGGCCGGGCCGGGCTTGGGCCTAAGCCTGGGCTTTTACATAATATGCTATCGATCTCTCACTTTTGCAACAAAATTTTGATGGCACCTTGTCCGGCTCAGTGCGGTCGCTATTTCTTATGACTTCGGCACTTTAATACTGCATCATTAGCATGTAAAGCAGCCACATTTGAGGTGGCTTAATTTTTCAGCAAGGATTGAAGCTTCAATACAGCTACGATTAGATAATGGCGTATCTTTGCAAAAGAAAAATATATCAAAGTTCGAACCAGTGTTGAACTAGCGACTATTCATGGCATCTCATTGTCGATCAGTGCTTGAATTCATATCACAACATTTACAGATCGGGAGTTTGCTCTACGCGCTGAGCTAAACATAGCCGAGATCACCGAGACATTCTCACAGCTCTCTATCTTGTCAAGCTCGTTCAGTTCAATGATATTATTTCTTGGTTGTTTCACTCCCTTTATATCATGCCACATCACAGCAACCACTATCTTTCCACTAGGAATATCAAGTACAATGAAACAAGTCCTGTAAATTGTTCAACCTAGTTTCGAACCCCTCGAACCGCCTTTTGCAACTCAATCGAAACAAAAAGAGTGTATTTTTCATGTGCTCCTTAAGGGAATGAAGATGATCTTCCTGACTTGATAGATATTCAAATAGATTACAAGGTGGTCGGCGGCCGCTGCCCTCCTTTTTTCGGCATGGCAATCTCCGTGATTGACATCACCAGATTGATGATCCGACAGGATATAACGCTTGCACCTCTGAAAAAGGCAAGAAGCCGCCTTATTTTCAGAAAGAGTTTGAATTGGTGTTGAATACAGCGACTTCCAGCCATAAAAAAATTCTCCCTGCAAAGAAATAAAAAATGTTACCGAGGCCCGGGCTTGGCGGGCCGGGCCTGGCCTGAAAATCTTCAGGCCCGAGCCCTGAGCCCTCGCAAGCCCGCCGTCGGGCCTGGCTTGGCCCGGCCTGAACGGGCCGGGCTTGGCGGGCTTGAGGGCTTCAAGCCGGGCCCTGGACATCACTAGTTATTTTGGCACTCGAATTGTTCGTGCTGAAAAATGGCCAGTCGAGACTTTGAGCCACCATCCATTAAGTTGAAGTCCATGCTGGCAGTGTGGAGTTGGCGTCTAAATATCTCGCGTGCCGGTGTGCTTGACTGCCGTTCATACTTTCTCTGCTCGCGACGACTGCAATTCTGTCCACTGTGTAGCGTCGAACGCAGTACTATCATCCAAATTCCTGCGGTCGTTCGGTTCTATTGTCTCGTCCAGATGCTTTGCGACACTCGGCTTCTTCGGTGTGTCGTATGATATCAACCTGACGCTATCCTCAGTAAGGATCAAGCGGTGCAAAAGACTATCTTTATGGAGAGTCAGAATCAAACTTACACTGGTCTCTGCTGTGGTCTCGTCTTGCACGTCCATGGAATTGCGATACTACTGTATAGCGAAGCATCGGCGCCGGCTCCCTCAACTCCTTCCCGTTACCGCAGCTTCAAGTTGTTCCGCAGTGCTTGGAGTGACGACTCATTTGTTATTACGTCGGCGCCCAACGCCTGTAATCTGGCTCTCGCGAATTTACATAGGAGAGGCTGACCTAGGTTCTGTACTTCGACGTACCACCGACCAGATCTCGGACTGCTTCGTCCGTGTGGCCAATCTTTCTACGGAGACGTCCTGTCTTATCTTGCAACCGTTGTCGTTTTTATCAAACTGCTTTGCACTCGTTCGTTCAACTATCGACGTATTGGTCCTTTATCGAAATGGTCTTTCGCGCGGCTTTCTCGAATTCCATTCTATTCTGTGGCTACGCTCTGTTTGTCCTCGGCAGAGGCTCTTTGGATTGACTCTCGCTGGAATGCGGTCTTTGAGCGCGTCTTCCTGATCTTCGCTCCTTCGTGCTGCCTTGGCTCTTCGTTTCGCCCGTAGACCTCCGCGGTTCATGGCCCTAGGCAGAGTCCATACAGCCCTAAATCCATATATCTGGTTTCTTGTCCGCTGGACTGATATTTGTGCAAATATCTATCCACCCAAATATTTCCGTTCGGAAGATCGAACAGATTCAACAGAACCCCTACTCATTCGAACATTGCTCTTTCATGCTCCTCCATAATTTCTGTTTGCTCTATTGATGTTTTAGAGGAACCTCTTTAACTGCTCGCGCTGCACAAATCCGCCGCAAATCTTGAGTGCTTTCCGTCAGCTCGCGCAACGACGGGGTTTCTACCCGTGGGTTGCCAAAATGGGTATATTATAACCTCCTTGACTGCAGGACGGGAACAGTCAGGAGAAAATTATACCAGGGATATGCATGAAATGTGCAGACTTTCGTGTTTGATCTCAGCCTCTCGGGTGCGCTCTCTTCGTCCAGGACTGCGTTTCTTTTTGGCCTTTTGAGATCGAGGAGACGAGAGGACGTTGATGATGAGGCCAGCTGAGGAAGGAGAGGGCCTCTCGGCAAATTATTTCAAATACCACTGCGCCGCAATGGCACTCTTCACTCCTCCACACCATCCACGTCTATCTCTATTTCTCTATCTTCATCAACAACCTCCTCCGCATCATCAACGGCGTCCTTCAACCTCCACATTCTCGTCAAGAGCTTTCATCCAAACCTTGGGCAGCGCGAACTCAACGAAGTTCGCACAGATTGCCGTATTCCCGGGTACGTCGAACTTTTTGTTGTCCCATTTGTCATACCCAATATATTCTATGGTAGAATTGAATGCCTCGTGAGCGACACGCGCTTTCATGACATTTATGCACGGTCATTGCTTCCGCGGCCTGCTACCAAATAGTTTCACAACCAGAAATTGTTTTTTCCGACAGCTTCAGTTGGTGTGGATCCGTGGTAATTTGCCATTGATATTTTACAACCAGAGTTCTTTCGAAAGGATCCGGAATGAAAACATTGTCTTTGGATGGTGAACAAGATGCGTGGATAATTTGGAATGTAGATGAGGTGAAGTGCGCGCGGGTAGCGGACGCCTTTTTTAAAAACTTGGAAGCTGAGTGAGTTCTATGAATGCCGCGCGGGAGTCTGCGTATGGTCGCCAACTCGCGTATGCATAGGATAAGAAATGGATAATTGTGGAACTCCCACGGTTGAAACCTAAAGCCATTTATAGTATCCGTGTTCATAAATCCAACAAGCGAAATTGTGAGGAACACGTAACGCCTGCGCCCGGCGAGTCCGCTCCATACGAAATTCAAACAAGTTCACAAGACAGGCTTCGGATCCGCTCTCGCGTCCAAAATTCGGAAAAAGAAAAGTGCGTTGATTTTCAAGTCCGATAATTAATACTGCAGTACATCAGAAACGGTAATGAGCAAAAGCGGGAAGAAAGCAGAGAAAAGCGAGAAAAAAGTAGAAAAGGAAAAGTTAAACGTGCATTTGGCTTCCGCGCGCAAGTGGTGAGTAAACCCAAATGCGCGCGTACTGAGCCCGGGGCCCACGGCAAGGGAGCACGAGGATGTAGCAAAGCTAACACCCATCCCCGGGAAGGAAACGACCCACCTTCGGTACTTACCGGCGAAGGTGAGAAAGTGCGTTAAGGGATTGAAAACTTGCCAAGGACTTGAGGGGTCTTGAGTTCTTGAACGTTTTGATGGTTTAGGCGGCTTGAGGTCTTGATGCTTGAGTTCTTGAGGTCTTGAGCGTCTTGAGGTCTTGAGCGTTTTGATGGTTGAGAACTTGAAAGCTTGAGGCGGGTTGAAGAGCTTGCAATTGAATACTTGAGGCGTTTTGAATATTGAAGTGTCTTGCGGCCTTGAGTCTTGAAGGGCTTGAGGTTTTGATGCGTGTTGAGGATTGAGAGCTTGAAATGTCTTGAAGTCTAGGCGTTTTGAGGATTGGGAGCTTGAACAGTCTTGGTCTTGAGGCATTTGAACGATTTGAGGCGGCTTGAAGGCTTGACGGTCTTGAGGCGTGTCTTGAAGTTGAGGCGTCGAGTATTGAAGTCTTGAGGCGGGTCTTGAATTAATCTTGAAGGGTCTTGAGTCTTGGTGCGCGTCTTGAAGCCTTGAAGTCTTGAGCAGCAAACACGATTCTACACTGCGAGCGCACAAAAGACGGTCAGTATTGGCGAGCTCAAGATAGACGACTCAACGACGTACCTTCCTCCTCCCTCTCCAAGTATGCGACCGCACGGCGGGACCCAGCGAGCGAGCGAGAACGAAACAGTACAGGGCGAGTCGAGAACAATAACAGCACAAGGCGAGGTAAGACAAGAGAAGTGGGGTAGATGGTGGGAGGAGGAGAGATGATGGGCGTAAGAGACAAGAGGCGAATGAGCTCCAGCGTAAAGAGGCTGACCTTTTATAGGTCGGACGGCAATTCCCGAGTTAACAACTTGTTTGCGAATTGGATTGGATTTGAGTTTTGGCGAGGCGGTGCGTATTTTCTGGAAAACAAATGACGTTGTTCTGCGGAAGATCTGCTCGCAGATCTTCAAGTTGGTCGAAACGCGCGAGCAACCTACGGAGGCGTGGAATGAAGCGGGGAGAAGTTAAAGTGGAGGGTAGTAGGCTTCGGAGAACAATTAAATTGAAGAAAACACCTCTAGCAATGCCTACGATGGTGGAAAGCACGCGAGGAGGATGGCGGCAAGACGCGAAGGAGTGGTTTGATGGCAGGCGCGTCGGGTCACATGACCGCGAAGCGTCCAATGCCACAGACATCAGTTCAATTTCTTGTTCCCTCTGACGCCCACTAAATATATGTAAATCGAGAAATTCTGCTTTCTGAGCGCGACGGCAAAACGGATTTCACTTTTCCTCTCGTTATTGAATCTTAAAGACACCATCTCGAGCTTGTCTGGACTCCGTTCCGGGTTCCCTTTCTTTGCCAGGATCAACCTCTCATCGAGCGTCTTTTCACCTCGTATCTCAAAGTCTCAGCTGAGGCTTTTGTATGTTTATGGTAGAGGTAGACTAGTTCCGAGTCTCTCGCTCTCAGGCTCTAAATACCTTGCGCCGGCGCGCAACTTCATATTTCTTTGGTTCCGAAACAGAGTTCACGTTTTTCGTAACGACACTGGAACAAACCTAAACTATGGTAAACTGCTCTCATAGTCCACCAAGACAGAGTACCGCACCTCCAACACCTGGGATTCGCGCAAACGCACCAAATTGCGTTCCAGGATTGTGCGATAGGTTCCATGATCGGCGCCTTGTTTGCGTAGGACGAGATCCCAGACGCAATGCGCGAGCGTGCCACTCATGGCCATGGTCTCGTCGAAAGCTGCCATCAGGGCTGTGGCTTCGGGCAACAGCGTCTGAGTGCTGGACCAGATCCTGGGTTTCAAGATGAACGTGTGCAGCATCGGCAGCACGGCGAGGAGCTGCGTCAGAGTCGAGGGGACCCACGGCGGCATGAGCGTGCGAGGCCGTGGCAGCACCTTCAGTTCCAGCAGCCTGAGCCGGGGAAGAGGCGGGAGGGTAAAGTCTTCGTGCCCAACTAAACAATATCAGCGTGCGGGAAGGGGAAAGTGATATTTCGAAAGACGGACGTGTGCAGTCGAGGGAGAGCTCTGTGAGGGTGGATTCAACAGCACGGACGTAGTTACTAATGAAGCTCGTTCGTTCGATAGTCAATCGACGCAGGCTTCCAATGAAGGCAGGAACCATCAGCCCTTGGTGACTCCCAGGTTCAAAGGAGTCAGTCGATAGAATGAGATGCTCGAGAGAGAGATGCCCGTATCCCGTTGGAGGGATTCCGTCAGCTTTCTTTGTTAAAGGCCCGTGGAGAGACAGGACTGAGCAACGCTGCGCTGCAATTTCGAATACGTACTGCGGCACAGCCGCAATCCCCATTATGTGCAACTTTTCTAGACACTCCGCGTGCCTGAAGAACGCTGACAAGGCAGATTGTAGGTCCGACGAGAGAGTGTCCCATGAAAGCGCCAGGCCCGTGAGGACAAGGCGGCGAACAGCGATGCATTTCGGAAGAAGACGCTCCAGTTGCGCGTCGTGGGCGGGAAAGTCCTTCAACGGGAGGACGAGGGTCATATCCTTAACATGGGACATGAGGTGCGGTGAAGTGTCGAATATATCCAACGCCCGCTCGAATGTCAGGCTCCAGTTGTTCCCGGCGGTGCGGCGACTCTGCAGGTACAACCTGCGAAACAGGATGGCCTGCACTGGACCCACGAATGCGGTTGAGAGAAGAGCGACTGATTTGAGCAAATTTCTGTGGCCGACTGGATCGAGGTGCTCCAGGATTGCTTCAATGAGTTCTTGTGGGATGGTGATAGTCATAATGAGAGAAGAGATCGTTGTTGACAATGTCCGTCATTCATGCCGTTCAATTCGGAGATTGCCGAATTTCTGAACTGGAAATAAAAAGACGGGTCTCGAGCAGTGAGCCTATAGTCCAGTCAACCTATGAACGTATCCGCCCAGCGTACTTGTAGCGCTTCCAGACCATCCCGTTCAGATGAATGTCGGCGCAACAATACGAGCATAGCAGAAATTTGTCGCAATGGTCGAAGAATAAACAGCGGGAGAAGTATCGTCCCCTACTGATGCACCACCACCTGCAGTGTGAGAGAATAGTCTTAGGCGAGAAAAATTGGCGCCGAAAAGGAACGAAAGCGACGCCACGGGAGCGCAGGAGTATGAGAGGGAGGAACTGCAAGAGAGCACGGCCGCAAGGACAAGGACAAAGACTGGAGGGAAAGACAGATACAACGAGAAGAAATCGAAGACGCTGCTGTCCTGCGCGCCAGTACAGCCCCTAGTAGTTCTCGGCTCATTAATATACCAAAAAGTGGAGCATCGTTAGGTCGCCAGCGCAAATGCTCAGAAAAGTCCTTCGAGGCTGGCATGAGAGTGGTCGAAGAAAAAAATGTATTCGGTTTTGCGCTGAAGACACTTGAATAGGTTTCGGAGCAGGCCAAAAACGACCTGAACGTCCAAGTGTTCTCTTCGATCGTGTACGAGAATGTCTGTGTCGCCGATTTAAGGACCACGCCCTAGTCGCCAGCTGTGGAATGAGCGAAGGAACGACTCGGGAAGAAAGGAACCAAAAAATTGTGCAAAACGTACCAATAAATGGCCGAACAATGTCGCAGCGACTTCCTCCAGTTCTAACCTAGGCTTGTTTCAGCCTCTCTTCTCAACTTTCTGAGGTTAGTCGTTCAGAATAGTTCTAGCCCTGCATGCCAACTTATGTCGAGTCTGGCATTGCCCTCAGTAGAAGCCTTTTCGAAGCAGGAAACACCGACATAGACTCGTACCACTGAACAGGGTCTCTCCCCAAACCCACGAGCTCCTCGAGCCTTCGCTACAGTTTCGGATGCATAAGACATGTACTACTCGTCTTTCGCGCCACCAGACGCTCATATAAGTGAGCAAGACGCCCGTGCCCGGCGTGCCCTTCACGTCCGTCGGTGTCCTAACCCTGTCAAGCCGCATCCGATAGGACGTCGTATAGGACAGGTCCACAGGCTTCTTCGTTCCGCCGGAGCCAGGTAACCGGAAGCGTTCCACCAAATGAATCTCGGGATGTTCGGGGTCAATGAACTTAATGGCATTAGCGGGCGTGACAAGCTTTCCGGCAACCCAGATTCGGGCGCTGGGGTTATTGGGAAGGGGCGGGATCCGTTGTGTCCAGTGGCGTGCAGTGAACTTTTTGAAGAAAAAGGGGATAGGTACGCACACCTCAGGCTCTCGTTTCAAATTTTCGGCCAGAGAATCGCATGAAGCGATCAGCTTGCTCGCCGAGCTGTCGCTCGAGTTCAGACGCGGTAGGCATGGTTGTTGACTGAGCAGTGAGAATCAGCGTTTCTGCTTTAGGTTCGATATCTGTGATCCGTGATGCCGTGTCAAATGCGCGCCTCTTTTGCGCTTGCCTTGTCGTCCTCTTCTTTGACTCTGACAAATGGGCCCGGTCCCCGAGCGCGAGCACCATATCATCTCTCCAACACGATACCGCATGGACCGCAGGATAATATCAGGTCCAGCTAGTCGCCGCAATATCAGGAATTTGGCAAATGGTGGCCCAGCAGGATAAAACCCAGACTCTTACTACTCAGAAACCCATCAGTGTGTCTGGGTCTTTTCAGGATGTCCTTCGGCTTCATTGTCGCGGCTCTTTGGATCTTGAACACCGTTTCCGCTACGACTCAGTTTCCATTTCACGTCCCCCTGACGCGGAGCGCAGCAACTTTGTCAATTCGCCAGCCGGTTCACAGGCGACTCGGATTTTTACCAGTTCAAATACCCATTCGCAAAGTCACCATAATTAGTGCCTGCGACAAAAGTGCTTCCTAAAATCGCGTGTGAAGGACGCGCTATTATCGCAGTGGGCTGCTTGCGGCTCGCGAGCTAGTCCAGATAACTAGCGCAGGCTTTGAACATGTTTCCTTGATCTAACGATCCAAGCTCTATTTGTGTCAATTCATCTGAGGTACAGTACTCCGGCGTAACCAAGACACTGGAGCGGCTGAATATTACTATTTCTTCTTCTTCTTCTTTGCTGCCTTCCCCCCTTTGGGACCGCCGCCGCCGGCGTTATTCTTCCCGTCAGCTTTCCCAGCAGCCTGCGCAGGAGTCGGAGCGTCGTCGCCATCGCCGTCCTCGCCGTCGCCTGCTGGCGCCGCGGGTGTCGCAGTAGCATCAGGGTCCTCAGGCGCAGGGGGAGCAGCGACAGGCGTCTCCGTCGCCGTCTCCGTCACCTCTGCAGGCTTCACCTCAGCCTCGCCTCCGTCGCCCGCCTCGCCTCCGCCCGTCCCGCCTCCGCCCGTCCCGCCTCCGTCGCCCGCCTCGCCTCCGTCGCCCGTCCCGCCTCCGTCACCCGTCCCGCTTGTGGGCGCGACATCCGACTCGAGTGCTACCTCCGCCAACGGCTCGGATTCAGCCGGTGCTGAAGCTGTTGCTGGTGCATCTTGCTCACCCGATGCGACGGGGGCCTCCGGCTCTGGCTCCGCCACCGGCTCGGGATCAGGCACGGTGGCTGGTGTAGTCCCAAACCCAAAGCTGGATCCCAATCCAAACCCAAACCCGAGCCCTTTCGACGCAGGCGCAGGCGTGCTCCACGAGATGGTGTTCCACCCCCCCTGTGTCCGCGTCTGCGGCTGCGGCTGCGGCTGCGGCTGCGTCCGAACCTGTACCCGCACCGAAGCCAGCAGCATCGTCGTCAAAGAATGACGTCTGCGTTGTCGGCTGCGCAGGGATCACGGGCGTGTCGAGGTCCAGGCTCCACGGGTCGCCTTGCTCCATGGGCGTAACGGCGGACGCGGGCTCGGTATCCGCGCCAGCACCGGGGGATGGGGTGGTCTCTAAACCAATATCGCGATCGGCGCTAGCCCTGTCCGCAAGGGTTCCATCGAGCTCGCGATCGAGGTCGACATCAAGATCGAACTGCACACACGGCGCTGGCACCACCGGAATGTGCTCTTCTGAACCTTCCTCCTTATCCTTTGTGTCCTCTGCGCTATGCCGCACCTTTACTTTCCGTTTCCCATTGGCACCGCGCGCGCCGCAAATCCACCACGCCACCACCGGCCGAACCGTATCGTTCCGTCCCGTCGCGCTCAACTGCGTATCACGACTGGAGGAGAAGCCTGTCCCCACCAACCCTGCGAGGACGGTGTACACACCCTCCGGCGTCGTCGCGGTATCCTTCACGCCGGCGCCGGCGTCGGCGTCACCAGATACGTTGGTTTTAGTTTTGAAGGAGAGCTCGAGCTTGGCGGAGGCATACGAGGGTGGGACATCCGCAGGCGCGATAACCATCGTAGGCGCAGGCGGCGGCGGCGGTTCACTGAGATCAATCTGCACGGTCTTCTTCCCCTTCCCTTTTGCCGCCTTGGCTTTTGGTTTTGGCTTGGGTTTCTCTGGCGCCGGGGCAAGGCGGGCGTACGTTGACCAAAATTCGGAGGCGGTGAGGGTATCGAGTGTATCTGCAGCGGCACTCTGCAAGAGTGAGCAAGTGGGATGAGAGTCAATTTGTGGTTGCAGGATTTGGGTGGAGACATAAAGAACAGAGTACCTACTGTATTGAGTTCTGGCCCTAACCACGTTCCCTCCGCTGAAAACGCACAAAACGCGGCGATCCACCCCGACAATTTCCCTGCATTCTTGCTTCCGTCCCCAGCCCCGTTTGATTCTTCCTTCGCCACTACAACCCCGTCCCAGAACTCGCGGTTCTCAGTACCCTCTGGATCGTCGAATGCGCCGACGAAGCGCGCCAAGACTGGGTGCAGGAGGTGGTACCACGCAACCACGGGCAATCCGGAAGTCCTTGCACCGCGTCTTCAGGGGGTCTATCCGAGCGAAGAGGATTTCCCAGTCGGCACGCTCGCCTTCGAGGGTTACACGCGGGATGCCACACGATGCATCGAAGGTGTAATCGGCGTCGCTGCCGGAGCGCGGTCGAGTTGCGGCGGGTGATGAGGACGAACAAGACCCTGAGAGGGCGAGCAGACAGCTGACCGTCACATCAGTCAGCGTCGTCGTCGAGAACTCAGGGATGAGCCAGTCGCGCAACTCCGCGTCGGGGACGACTTTTCGGAGCAGTCGCGTTATCCGACGGGAGACTCTCGCCACATCTGGCTGCGCTGCGTCCGATTCGACCGAGATTTCCAGGGCAAAACTAGCAACCTTCCCAGAGGCGTTGTCAACGAAACTGCAGGAGTTGGCCTCGGCGGTGGCGTAGAAGCTGAGCTGCGAGATAACTGCCAGCCAGACATCATCGGGCCGAATCACCAGCGCGTGCTGGTTCCTATACGCACGCAACACGGTGTCGACGAAGCCGTTCCCAGGTCCGGTTGCGATTTTGAAGTGCGTGTTGTCTGGACCCGGACGTCCGCCGATGGAGGATCGAAAGATGCGCGCACCAGCGTCGGCATTAACGGAAGCGGCGGAGAGGATTTTGGCAGCAGTGACGGGCGCGACATCGCAGGATGTTGCGGGATGAGTGTCGGATGCGCAGTTGCGCGGGCCCGGGGTGAAGGTTACGGGCATAAGGCACAACTCGCAGACGTCGCAAGACGTGCAAAATTTATATAGTCTGCGACGCGCTGCACGTGTTGTGATAGTCGACGTAGATCAATCATCTGAGATTCTCTTCCGTACATCCTCGAGGCTCGAAGCCCTTCCGGAGTCCTATTGGGGCGGCGCCGCGGCGGTCGGATTTTGACCAAGTAAATTCGATCAAGATCCTTGAAGAGCCCTAAGGCCAGAAGAACGAGAACGAGAACGAGAACCTGCGTCGGCTTGAGGAACAGTGCTGACTTGAAAAATTGTGCTGCCTTGGTTTGAATGAAGCCTTGAAACGGCGCTGAGTTGCACTGGTTGTAGAACCATTTGCTTCGGAGAACAGGGTTGGAGTCACTTCGGCAAAGGAAACAGCGGGGCGGAGAACTGAGCCGTGGTCAAGAGCAAGAGATGTGACGACTACATCAAAAGACGGCGTTCGCGGCACTGATGAGCTTTCTGGCGAACCAGACTGTGAAGACTGACACCAGGTTCACTGAGTCGCTAATGCAGTCTGAATCAAACCTTCGTGAAAAAAGAGACCAGTACACATCCTTCAGGCTCGCTTCAAATCTCGGGCCAGAGATCGAACATACGATGGCCGCGGTCAGCTCGCTCTTCGAGTTGTCGCTCGAGTTCAGACGCGGTAGGCATGAGAGTCAATGTGAGATTTTTGCTTCAGGCTCGATATTTGTGATCCCTGATGCCGTGTCGAATGCTAATAGAGCTTTGGGCCTGCCTTATACTATATTTGAACCTGTGCTTGAAAATGAACTACATCTTGAAAATGCACTCGCTTGCCCTCAGTTTTCGTCCGATTGTCTTTCAGCGTCATGGATGCCATTTCAAAAATCATGTAAAGACATGGGTACGACTACGTGCTCAGGAGACTCAGATAGGGGTGAAAGTTTTGGTGTTGCGGAAAATGACGGTTACTCGTCAAGATGCTGAAAAGTGATGCTATTGTTTGCACTGGTACTCTGGCGGACTTGCTTATGGCCCAACATCAGCGAGACACTTCGGCGGCCGTTCGCGTCGTTGGGCTGTACAGCAGCAGGGTTCAAAAGCTTGCTGGAGACGATGAAGCTGAGATATACTAGATGGCGTTCGAGATCCGCGTTTACTGCTTTTCAAGAAGCGTACAGCGAGCCCTAGAACGGCACTGAACAATGCTCAGCCTGCGGTCCCATGCCGGCACGAGTGAAATGTACTTTGCAGGAGAGATAGCTTTGCTTAAGGAAGGAGTTAATCACGAAGAATTCCGATATTCCCGTTGCGCTGGTCCGAACGACAATCTCTTACATAGAAACCTAGAGGCAAAAATCTGGAGAATAATATTACATTGGTCTCGTGGGATGTAAATGGAGTCATAAGGGCTTGAGTTTTGGCTGCAACACCCCGGAAGCATCGAGCAAGGGCAGTACTGCGCGCAATTGTTCGTGGTCACACAAATAACTGGGCGCTAACACGACGGTCCGCAGGCGCGGAAAACGTGCGAGGCGCAACAACTTGTCCATCGCGATCCAGTCGGAGGCTTGATACTTGCGTTGGCTGAGCTCCAGCTCGAGCCATTCGAGTCTCGGTGCGGCTAGCATCGTAATTAGAGGAAAGACTTGTTCGGGGCTGAAAGCACCTGAGAAGCCGAATGAAGAGTCACGGATGGAAAGGAATTCGAGTTCTGGGTGCAGCGACAAGTCAAACAAGGCCAGGGTGTTGACTGTGTAGGTTGAGCTGGATGGATAGAGCAAACAAAATTGATACATACCGCCAGTCTTTTGGAAATCAACGTCCAGGCGGATTTCAAGATGATGAAGGGCGCTACCGAGCCCCTGCAGCGCCGCACGCACGATCCCGATGTGATCGCTTCGCAGGCCATGCAGCGTGAGCGAGTCCACGTTGGGCAGGTATGTTGTTCCATGCAACCATGCCAAAATTGGACCGACTGACAGCGCTACGAGCTTCAAGCAACGCAGCCCCTGTGGTGGCATGCAATCATTGGAGGTGGAAAATGGAACGATTGCGTGCATTTCGTGGATATGCACCTCTTGCAAAGCGGGAAAGCAGGATATCAAATCGATGAGTGACAAACTGATGGATGAGGAAAGTTCGAGAGTTGTAACAGTTGGAAAAGAAATGCAAGACTTGGCACGGAAAGAATCTACGATGTCAGGTTCCGTTGTGTAGAATTTCATGTCGATGGCACGAAGATTGTCGAGACAGTGCAGGTTCGCATCGAGGAGGATCTCGTCGAGGGAGCGGTCGTGGGGTTCCACGCTGATAAACGAAATTCTTCGCATATGAGAGCGAAAAGTAGAATGAGGGGACTGCAGAAGATCTCGGAAAACGAAGAGATCCCAAGGACGTAGTTTCGGCAGGCATTGGAAGAAATGCAATCTGCTGCGAGGAAGCCAGGAGCGACACACCAGAGCACATATGGGGATAGTCCGGCGTACTCCTCCAAGTCTGACCACAAAATCAATGACTAGGTCTACAAGTTCCTGGGGAAGTGGGAAGGGAATCTTCGAGCATGGTTGATGAAAGTTGGGAGAGAACACAGCCACTAAATTTCAAGTCATTTCGAGCACAAGTGCATCGAGTTGCTACAACTGTATTCAAAAGAAGTGTTCTCGAGTCCTTTTCGCAGCCCAGAACATTTCTCATCTTGCCGACATTGAGAGTGGGAAACTGTGCGATGAATATTCGGGCATCATTTCTGTCGCGAGACACAATTTTGCAGCTGCTTTGAAAAATCCGCTTTGCGATACTGAGAAGCATCTCGATACGTGAAGGACATGAAGAAGGATGGTATATAGTCGCGCCGCAGTCCAGAATTAAATCACACGGCCCACGCCTGGAGCAACCCCGAAGCATTAGGCAGACGCGTAAGTCCTCGTCTCCATCCAATCTCCATCCACAATAATAGGTGCTAACACGACACTCCGTAGATGCGGAAAGCGCCCGGAGCATGTCCATCACTATCCAATCGGAGGGCTAGTATATCCATAGGTTGAGCTCCAGCATAAGCCGCTCAAGTTTCGGGGGCAGGCAACGTTGTTATGAGAGGAGGCGCTTGCTTGGGGCCGAAATCGCCTGAGCCGCGCCATAAAGAGTCGTGGATAGTCAGCGATTTCAGTTCAGGGTGCAGCGACAGGCCAAATAAACCTAGGGCGTCGACTACATTGATTGAGTTCGGTGGCTAGAACAAGCAGAATTGAAACATACTGCAACTGCCTTGGAAGGATCATCACCAGGGCCTAACCCCCGGCTGCAGTAACCCACCAGCATCGAGTAAGGGTAGCGCTGCACGCAACCGCTCGTGGACTTCCACCCTGGTATAATCTTTGGGCGCCAATATGACACTCTGTAGGCACGGAAAATGTGCAGAGCACAACAACGCGTCCATCTCTGTCCAATCAGAGGGTCCATACAGCCATGGGTTGACCTCAAGCACAAGTTTTTCAAGTTTTGGCGCGGTCAGCGTCGTCATGAAGGGGAGCACTTGTTCAGGGCCGAAATCTTGCGAGGAGCCCGATGAAGAGTCGCGGATGTTTAGCACCTCCAGTTCGGGGTGCAGCGACAAGTCAAACAAAGCTAAAGTATCGACTGCGCAGGTTGAGCTGGGAGGTGGAACAGGCGGAAATGGCACACACCACCAGTGCTTTGGAAGAGTATGTTCAACGTAATTTCGAGATGGCGGAGGGCGCTGCCGACCTGCTGCAACGCGGCACGCACGATCTCTATGTGTTCGCTCCGCAAATTATAGAGCGTGATTGAGTCCACCTGGGGTAGATGTTCCGCTGCATGCAACCATGCCAGAACTGGGCCAGGCGCCTCGGCAAGGAGGTGCAAGCAGCGCAGCCTCTGTGGTGGCATGAGCATCACGCTGGAAGGTGAATAGGGCTCAAAACCGGGCATCTCGCAGATGGTCAGCTTTTTCAAAGCCGAGAAGGAGGATACCAACTCGATGAGCGGTAAGCGCTGATCGTTTCTAATGTGTGATGAAAACCGGAGGCTTGTGACGGCTGGGAAGTTTCCGAAGGCCATGAGAAACTCTGCGCGAAACGAATTCAAATCCATGGCTTCTATTTCCTTCGGCATGAAGACGTGCACATGAAGCGTCCGGACGTTTTTTAGACGGTGCAGGCCGGCAGCGAGCAGTATCTCGTTGGTCGAGTGGTCATGGGGTTCCCACCTGCTGAACAGCAGCATCCGAATATGAGAGCGGAAAGTACAATGAGGGGATTGCAGAAGATCTCGGAAGACGGGGATGGTGTTGGAGTCCAGCAGTCTCGGGCAGTCTTCGAACAAATGCGATCTACTGCGTGGAAGCCAAGAGCGGCACACCAGAGCACAATTAGGGAGAGGGGAAAGCGAATCTTCGGCCATGAAGTCAATGACGAGGTCTACAAGTTCCTGGGGAAGTCGGAAGACCATGGTCGAAAAGAAGGAGCAGAAACATAGCCACGAACTGCCTTTTTGAGCGTACGCATGTTGCCGGCTAATTGTGGAGCGCGTTTCTCGAGCTTCCCTCATGTCCAACGCAGACAAGGCCGCTGCCTCCGCCACTCCCAATGAATCTCTCTTTGCTGCGCTTGCTCGTATGTACTATTCGAACGAGTCCAGCAACTCCCGCGTGCGGAAGCTGAACAAATCCATGATTTCTCGTCCTGCCTCCGACTCCTTAGTGCATGTTGCACACATTGGCTACGATGAGGACCAGGGCTTCACTTCCACCATCCTCTCTCCTTCCGTGCTTGGCCAGCTCGAAGACTTGGACATTGAAACGAAAATCACCAAGGAGATCGACTTCGAGGGCGGCAAGTTTGCCAAACCCATGATATCAAGCCCCGACTCTGTTGTGCATGTCGCGCATATCGGCCACGACGAACATCGGGGTTTCACTTCCACGGGTGTCGACTCGTCGTGGACCGACGCTCTCAGCCAGCGTGAGGACACCGGGATCGAAAAGGGAATCATTCCGCAGTCTAAAAGCCATGGGACCAAAGGGGTAGAGAAATCGATGATCTCAGGCCCAGCGACCGACTCTTTTGCACACGTCGCGCATATGGGCTATAATGAGAATCATGGGTTCACATCCGCCGGCGTAGACCCGTCATGGGTTGAGGCAGTCGACCATCCGGAAGCCTCTGCGATTTTGGAGAAACCCACTGCCGAGGATATTGGTTCCGTCGCGGCCACAATAGCGGTCATACCCCCCGTTGCCAAGAGACAGCAGCCGCGCCCGACTTCCCCTCGACGCATGCATTCTACATCTCCATCCATGTCGGCTTCTGTCGCCTCCCGCAGCCGCAGCTTGCAGGCTCGTCCCGCTTCCGCTCCTCCCCGCCCGCCCATCCCACAGTCAAGACCACACCAGATCCTCCACCCTCCTTTACGTTCCCCGCTGCCAAGACCACAAACGGCAAGCAACGCCCGACCACCACGTCCACCGCCCCCTCGTCCTCCTCTCCGAGCGGCGACGGCACCGCCACGTTCTGTCCAACCCGTCCTTCGTCCCATTCCCCGGGCTGCACCACCTCGTCCCCCGCCCCACCAGAACCACTTTCGCCCCCTTACCCGGCCAGCGCCGCTTCGCCCTCTTCCCCTCAGTCGCCCGAGCTTAGCTCCCCCCGTACCGCAGGGTATGAGTTCAGGCCAGACGAGACAGAAGAGGCTGTTCGCGCTGGATGCCTTCGCGGACGACGCACGCAGAGCAAGCATTGGCAGATGGATAATTCATCTACTGGACAACAGTGTTGTCGAAAATCTGGACAGAATGGCTTCTGTGAAGCTCGGTTGATTATTATGCGCTTTCGAGAGCATTCCCTGGGAGTCGAGATTTGTTTTTGCTTCCTTTCCGGAATCATAATGGATTGCACGCTGTAAGCGTCCGCCATGCTTATCGATGAATTGTCCAATTAAACTTACGCGATCTTTCTAGTACTCGCACATTCACCTTGAGTTGGCTTTCATATCGGAAACGTCGTTGGACCACTGTGTTGAAACTAATGGAAATGGACGCAATCGGATTTTCGACTCGAATTGTGACAATGAACCGCTGGCGGTGGAATTCTTCTGAGAACTGTTCGATAAACTTTATTCATCACACGTTGCGGCTTTGACGTATAAAAACACGGACGAGCGCTAAACTCAACAAACACCTCTCTCTTAGAACCAGCATTCGATGTCTGTGCCCCCAGCTGAACTCATAAAACGCAAGGTGATTTTTCAATGCCGTCCGGTGCAACCGCATATCCTGACCAGACAACAGGCTAATGAAGCGTTCAAAAAGCGCGATTATCACGTCGCTAACACGTTGTATTCGCATGCGATGAGCCTTGACGGGGACAACCCTCTCTATGTGCTGAACAGGGCAATGTCGAACTTGAAGCTGGCTAAGTACGTCTCTTCATCCAGCGGCTGGGACGTTCTTCATAAGTGATCGCGACTGCAGCTGGCAAGAGGCGGAGAATGATGTCACTCGAGCACTAAGTCTATCTCCGAACGACGCCACGCTGGCGCAGAAAGGGTTGTTCCGAAGATCTTGGGCTAGGAAGGCAAAGGGCGATCAGGAGGGTGCTCGTGAAGGTGCGCTTTATTATGAATGGCAGAGAATACGTGTGCTGATGAAATGTTTTCTTCAGATTTGGAAGCTTTCGTCGCGCGGGGGGGCAAACAAGCAGATGCGGCAGCACTCGCGGATCCCGTCGCGGCCGATGCGCTTCTTGCACCGCTCGCTGTGTCTCCAAACGCTCAAGCTAATGAAGCCTTTGAGGTCAAAGATTCCGGGTCGGGAAAGGGCGTTTTTGCAGTTCGCACCTTTCATCGGGGCGATATGATTTTCGCAGAGGAACCCTTGTTCTCCGTTCCCGAATATGGTGACTTCAGGGCGAAATGGCCCGCCATTCTTTCTGCCGTCGAAAAGTTATCGCCGAGCGACCTCGTTCAATTTTTATCGCTTCACAACAACCTTTTGCTGCACGACGACTTGCGTGGTGGCAACATCTTCATCGGCATCTACTTCACCAATGTGCTACCCGGCGGCCTTTGTATTACTTCCTCCAGATTCAACCATTCATGCCTCCCCAACGCGCGCTACTCGTGGCATGCAGAGAGCGGCCAGATGAGGTTCTTCGCGCTGACCGACATCGCCGTTGGGGAAGAGATCTCCGTGTCGTACCTGATCAGCAAGAAGGTTTTCGGAAATACGCGCGACGAACGCCGTCGGCTCATCCGTGAAGGCTTTGACTTTGCGTGCTCGTGCGCGGCGTGTACCCTCGATGGCGCGGCCCTCAAAGCCAGCGATGCGCGCCGGCGCAAAGCCTTCACGTTGTGGGAAGCCATGGTTCAGCATGACCCCATAAATCAAGCCCAGCGCGTGGTTAACGACGCAGTGCAGGCCATCCGACTACTGAAGGAAGAAGGATACGCGGCACTCGCTGACCATTTTGCCTGTGACGCGGCCGCCTTTTGCGCGATGCATTCCGATTGGGAATCCGCCAAGTACTGGGCGAAATATGCATATGATAACAGATGTGCGGAGTTTGGGGCAGACCACGAGGATTCCCGCGACTCCAAAGTGTTCTGGGACGATCCTCGCAAGTGTCCGCAAGCAGGGATGTGCTCTGGCCAAAAGTTCCCTCAGCGGGTTTAGCTTCCCAGCTATAATATCTATAGTATCTGTAGGATGTACGCTGCGAGAGGAGTCAGCTGGGATCACTGGATCTGTGCGAGAACTCGCTTTGACATTTGATCTGCCTTTCATCTTAAACCACTACTATGCGTTTATCAGTATCTCGCCTTATCCGTGTCGCCGAAGGGGCTCTTTCCTCCGAAGGCGGCCTTCGTCGCAAGTTTCCAAAGAAAGTGGGCGAGCGGCGAAAACGGATGAACGAGGAAAGCCCTCTGTACGTATGTTCACATTGCAGGGTGCAATCCCCTAATTTCTTGTCCGAAACTTTCACAGTCGACTGCACTGGCAACAACTTATTCTGTCTGCCGAGAAGCTTGAAGCGCTTGTTCCCTCCGACAGTCCTTATCGTTCCATGGTCGACCATCACCGCGCTGAGTTCGACGCAAAGCTCAGTGCCTATGAAGCAGCTTGCAATGTGGAGCTCGAGGCGTTTGAGAAAAAATGGGATGCCGAACTCAGGGCTTATGAGGCAAAGCTTGATGCGGACATGGCGTCTCTTTAATCGTTACTTCAGTCTCGGATTTCGAACCTCCGCTCAGAGACGCTACTGATATACTCGCAAACGGCCCTCAAAGCCGGCATAATCACCCTCTCCCTCGCATGCCTCTTTATTGCTGTCCGTCACAATCCACAGCAATCCGCCCTCGTCATCGGGTTGCTGAACCAGCTGCATTGGACAAATATAATCCATGTCGCCAGGATGCCCTTTCCGCCGACCAACAATATGGATTTCTTACGATATGCATCTGGCCTGCTAGCAACACCACAAGCCCAACAATTGGGCCAGCTCAGCCCTGCAACTCAAGAGGAACTCTTCGCTCAACTTTGTTCAATAATATTTGCTGCTTTCCCTGAAGCAGAAGCACAACGCTTAACTGACTTATTGGTAATTTCCAGTTTCATCAGCATCAGCCTACTGAGCTCACACTGGCAGAGCACATATGCTTCTCCTCAGCCACTATTTAGAGGGCACAGTGTCACTTTGGATCAAATGTTGGCCGTTGCACGCTTGCAGCTTGATGCAGAAAAAGCAAGCTCCGCCTCCCCGGATGTTCGCTGGCGGGAGTTGCGGTGGTTGTGGCAGATGTTGGATGGGACAGGAAGTCTCGATAGCAAGAGACTTACTGCGACTGATCTCCGAATTATTCTTTATAACGCTGATGAGTACTAGTCTCTCTTGACAGACCCTTTATTGATTCTCGCTCGTACCTCTAGATGAGTACTGATTCAAGCCTTTCTCCAGTATCTCATTTCTTCCACTATTTATAGAACACTCCTCTCAGCATACATGTATAGTATACGGACTTTTTTCCTACGGTACATTTCCTTCTGAGGCTCCGCCGTTCTTTTAGCCCTCCCCCTCTCAGTGTATAAATCGTAGGCTTTGGTTCATAGCATGTAATTACTAGGGATCCGCTGAAAGCGCAAGGTGCTCGCGAAGCGCGTAATCATTATTACACACCTCCTTTTTCTGAGTGCTATTTTTTTTCTTCCTTGGTCCTAATGATTCTGGTATGGGATGAAAGCCAGCAAGAATGCGCATCTTTTGATCTACTTTTCAGTGTGATATCCCCAGAATTTAATGTTTTTGAAGGCATTTAGTCCCTCAAGCACCGTCAGCCACTGCGCGGAGAATTTGTTCGTGTTTATATGCAAAATTCAGCCCTGTCCCCTCGTCACGTGTTAGCCAGTAATTGCTCGCTTCGCTCGCAATCATTTACTCGTGCTTTCCTAGCATAGAATAGATTCCTGTATATGATTATCATCAAAAATTTCTTGCACTGAGGAAACCGCTACGAAAACGAAGACGTGATTCTGAACGACTATCTTCAGAAAGTTGAGAAGAGAGGCTGAATCGAGCCTATACGAAAACGCGCTTTGACATTTATCTGCCTTTTGATCTCGAACCAATATCATGCGCCCGTCGGCTGCTCGCTTCATTCGTGTCGCCAAAGGCGTTCTCGTCTCTGAAGGTGGCCGCAGTCGCATTGCAGAGAAGATAGGAGAACGGGCACTTAGAGGCTGGGTGAACAGGGTGGAATCTAGTTTGTATGTCTCCGGTCTACTGCGTCACCATCCTTGTCTTACTCCAACGCAGGCAGCTACTAGCAAAGATATCTTCATACGAGCTACCGCCAGCAATACGCCTCCCCGGATAGATCTCTCTTCAATTCGATAAACGAGAATGCACTGAGCGCAGAAGTCGAGTCTCGGCTCACATCTCTTCAATTGGAGTTCGACGCTCGTCTTGCATCTCTCCAATCCCAGATCGACTCTTTTCAATCGCAGTTCTCAGACCTGCGTGCTGCGACGCTCCCGAATTCCTCCTTGATTGCCCTGGATGCAGGCCTGACCACATTCTCCCTTGCTTGCATTCTTATCATCCTCCGCGACAAGCCCGGAGAGATCTCCGCAGTGGCCATCGATATTATGTACAAGAATGATATGATCAAGCGAACCCACGTCCCTGGCGTCCCCTTCCCCTCCGCCTCAGCCTCAAACATGGATGTTTTGCGCTATGCATCTGAGTTGTTAGCACCCCGTCGACCCGGAGAGCCCGCCGTTCGTCAACGCACCGCCGAGGACCGCGCAAAGGATCCAGCGGGTGCCGATAATACCAGGGCGACGTTAGCGCAGATGCTCTGCATCACCCGCATGCAGGCGGAAGGTGACACAGTGGCTGGAGCCGGCCTCGACGACCAGTGGGACCAATTGCGAGCGCTTTGGAAAATCGTGGACCCGAAGGGAGAAGGAAGTCTCGATGTCGAGGATCTTTCAGAGGCTGATCGAAACATAATCTTGCACACCGCCTCCGACGTCGCAAACGAGGATGCTCCCGCCGAGTCTCCCCATTGATCAAGTCTTTCACAAGTATCTTGTTTCTTCTTCCACTGTTTCTTGAGCCCTCCTCAGTGTAGATCCTATGACAGCTGCAGTGTATATTCTCTCCTCTTCGCTGACTTTTGGGCCCTTCCCGTCTCAATGTAGATTGCTTGGCAGTAAATTGTAGGCAGTGTATCCCAACCACATGTAATCATCGCAGAAACATCTTCTTGTAATTTGGCAGCGAAATACATCCACTTGGCAAGTAGTCGAAAGAAATGATGAACTGGGATCACTGGATCAGTGTTGCGAGACCTCGCTTTGACACTTTTTTTGATCAACCACTATGGGTCTGTCCGTCGCTCGCGTTCTCGGTGTTGCCACACGCGTTCTTGCCTCCAAAGGCGGCCTCAGTCGCGTTGCAGAGAAGGTGGGAGAACGGCCGCTCAGAAACGCGACCAGCTGTTTGTAGGTTTCGCCTCGCATGTCTTCAGCGCCGTCCCTCGTCTTACTTCCACATGTACAGGCAGCCATTCAGATACCTTCATACAAGCTACCCCGGTCACAATTGCTCGCTCATACGACCCACTTTCGCTCCCTTGCTCCGTCAAAGCTATTTTCGACGCCTTGCATCCGAAGCCGCGCCAGGCCGTGGTCGCGTTGTCGTTGAACTTCCCCAGATCGTTCATGATTTCATGAAATGGTCAGCAAATGAAATCCTGTTTGGCTCGCCCACCGCCGGTCGACCTTCCGAGATCCCCGAGGTCGTTCGCGAGTACATAAAATGGGCGGAAGAAGAAAGCCCGTATGTTCACTCTCTAATTCCCCCCATCAAGTTATCTTACTCGCCGCACACAGCCGCTTGGCAGATCGGACTGCTTTCTTCCACCTTATAGCTGCTCTCTATGCCAAGAAAACCCACTGGCCTCCGGGTACCACATTCGAGAAAGAACTCGAGGCTATAAGAGCTAGGGCTACTTCCGACGACGAGCTAAATCTCTATCGACGCGCCTGTGTGCATATGATGATAGAATTTGAAGAAGCAGAGGATCCTCGCGCGTCGTGACCCAATGTTTGCTGTATTTTTTGTTCTCTGCTGTTGTATCATCTTCTTGTAGCCATCTCATTCTAGTCTTGTCGCATTGTGACCTGTATGTACTGCCAGTCTTGTCGAACAAAAAACTTGCATTTCTTGTAACTTCGTCGAACTTGCGCCATGAAACGTCTCGTCGTATATTTTAGAATAACTATCTAGAAATGTGAGCCAAACATACATCAGCGAGTACTCAACGTGGATTCGTATGTATTCGTATTTCAGGATTGCAAGAACATCAGATGCATTACAATAACGTCTGTAAGTAGCGAGTGCGGATTATTGCAAATGTCAGAGTCCAGCGTCCATGTCAGCTCGTGTCTCTATGGCTGTTTTCGCGTGTCGTACGAGCGACGGGGTAAAAGTAAGGCGGACGGCGAGTCGGCCGGTGTGGGTGGGTATCGTAAGTAGAAAGTCAGGACACGCATGATGAGCGAGTCTTGATCAATCAAAGTCAAGTGGAATGGAAGTGTCCAATGTCCAACGCGAGTGTCCGGAAATCAGTATGAGAACACCATCAGCCAGGGGTTGAGCACGATCTGTGAGGGGGGCATGAGAATGAGATGGTGAAAGCGGGGTTTAAGCCTTACCGGGAAGAGAATGTGGCACGCCGAGACGACGCTGCAACAAAAGAAGATCAGCGTTCACGAATGCGGAAGGAGGGGAGATGGGATGAGAAGTGGGGTAGAAGGGAAAAACTTACGAAAGCGGGAAGATAACGCCCCACGCTGAACCATCCACACGCCACTGCAACGGGACAAGGCTCGTGGAGCAGATGATCATGCCCGCAATAATGATGAACGCGCCGAGTAGGGGGAACCAGAAGCTAGGTGGATTGATGCATTAGGGTGGGGAGAATCGATGAAAACAAGGGGGGCAGCGCACCGCTTGAATATCTTCGGAATCTCCTTGAAGAAATTCGACCGCTGCACCTCTTTGACGGTCGCGCTCCAGGTGATGTTGACGCTGAACAAGTGCGCGAGGATCGCTTGGCTTACCTATGTGTCCGTCAGCACACGATACGGGGAGCAAAAAAATGCGATGGGCAGGTGGAACCAGAAGAAAGAAGTGGGCATCTCGGACTTACGGGAATGGCCAAACCACCAAAAAAGAAGAAGCTGTTGCGTGGGAGTGAGTGGGAATTCTGGCGGCAAATCGCGAGGAAACGCACAAGAACGGAATCCACATGAGGTTCGTCAGGAAGCCGCGTATCTGCGCCGTCATGGATAAGTTCGCCGAAAATGACAATATTATGAAATATGCGCACCAGGTCCTTATTCCCCAGCCGATACTCAAGGAGTGTGTACCCAATCGTGCCGGTGCCGAAAAAGACAGTGGTGCAGGCGAGCCAGATCTCGAAGCTGGGGATGTAGAACCCGTCGACGGGGAACTCGAACCCGAGGAGGACGTAGTTGATCACGCCGATGGTGACTGAGGCGGCGATTCCGTCTACAAGTCGAGTTAGCATAATACAATAAAGACTCAGAGGATCGAGGAAAAGACGGAAACGCACAATACGAAAACATATATGCCATCATCGAGATCTTGTAGTGCATCGGCGCAGGCTTGCACCACAGGAACTTGTGGATCTGCTGGGTAATGGGCCCACGCCGCCACCACTGCGCCAACGGGTGGAAGAGCAGCTCGGAGCAGCCGTACGCGTATTTTTGCCATCGGTTCAACTGCGTTTTGCACGATTATCAGTAAGGAAATGGTAGGGAGGGAGAAGGAATGGGTACCTCGTCGTCGACCTGTGCGTCCGAATCGAGATAAACGTCAAAAAAAGGAGAGGCACGAAGAGAGGAAACGGAACGCACCGTCAGCGACACTCCCTCCTTGAACCCGCCTTTCGAATACGTCACCCACCGAATAATATACCCCCGCAACAACAGCCTCAGCGCCATATCAAAGTCCTCCGACACATTGCTCTCGCTCCAGATCTTCTCCTTCCCGTCCGCGGGGTCCACGAACGCCGCATCCTGTATCGCGCGCCAGCGCAGGAACGCGTTATGACCCATGAACGGCGCGACCTCGCCGTTGGCGCACGCCATGGAAATGCACCTGTTGATCCGACGCGTGAAATACGCGATGCCGTTCTCGAAGTAGTGGTTCGCGACCTGCATGACGCCGGACTCGTGCTGGAGGACCGCGACAGTGGGGCAGAGCGCCATCTCGCGCGCGGCGTCGCGGAGGCAGTCAGGGGGCACCTGCGTGTCGGCGTCGACGATGAGGAGGAACTCGCCGAGGCGGAGGGCTTTCGGGTGCGCGGCCCAGGGGCGCCAGCGGGATTTTCCGTCGTTCGCGTTCGCCTTCCCGTACCCATTGCTTGAGGAGCCATGTTTGGAGTGGCCGTGTACGTAAGACGAAGAGGAGGTGGTCGACTCGAGGTACATCTCCTCAATCGCCGCCGCCAGCGCGCGCTCCTCGAGATCCTCGCCCATCGACCCGGGGGACAAGATCGGCGAGTTGTCCTCCCCGGTGCGGTTAGTGTATTGCAGCCCGTGTGCGCCGCTGCCCGTGTAGCTCGCGGCGCTGCTCAGGCTCATGCGGTGGTGCGCCCCTGGGATGGGGGCGTCGAGGTCGTCGTTTTCACCCGAGGCAGAGGCGGCGGCGAGTTGGGCGATAGTCGGCGTCTGTTGATGGTGCGGGTTTGCGGCGTCCGCGACGAGCTTCTCTAAATGCTGTTCCAGGCGCAGGGAGAGCTCGAGCGCGTAGTTCAGGTTGCTCGCCTTCTTGAACCTTCCTGGTCTCACAAAACCCTCGCCCTTCTTCCCACCTTCCTCTTCCTGCGCGCCGTGCACGATACCCGCCGCCCCATGCCCCGGCCGTGCGACCCACCCCACGCCATGCCGGGCGTAAAACGCCACCCGCTCGTCGCGATCCGGGGCCCCGAGCACCCGCAGGCCGTCGTCGCAGATGAACAAAGCGCTGGATCCGCCTTGGCGCGCGTACGTCTGCATCGCGACTTTCAAAGAAGCGATAGAGGGCGCAAGGACAGAGTGCAGGGACTCTTTGTAGACGGGCATTTGGATCGTTATGTGCGGGAGGCGTTCCGCCTCGGCGGAGGACGGAGGGGCGGGGGGGCGGGATGGCGGAGTAGTATTTAGAGTTTTCGTGGAAGTGCGCGACGGGGCCGATGCTGGGTGCAAGTGTGAGCAACAAAGCAGCGAGATAATTAGGATTTAGCGACCCACCACATGGAAATATTCTGGATAAGCTGGAGCGCAAAGAACAGCGAGATACACCATAGCAATGGACACAGCGCGCACAGCGCGAACCGGATAAAGCTACCGTCTAGACTCCATTCTTCCAACAAGGTCTTCACACCCTGGCCGATAAAGACGAACGATGCGCCCGCGGCCAAGCCGTTGTACAAAGGGGCGTAGAGCTTCGCCTCGCGACGGTCACGCAGGCCGGCCTCGACGTCGGGGGAGACCGTCGTTGTCGTCGTCCCGATCTTTTTCCCGTACCACGTCCGCCTTGTCTTCGTCTTCGTCATCCCGCCGCCCAATTTCTCCGACGAGGCGGCGCTAGACAAGGGCTGGGTGAGGGGTTTTTCGGGGTCGTACGGGCGGGGCGGCAAGGACGAGTGTGAAGTGACGGAGGCGGCCATGGAGCCGGGGACAGAGAGGCCGGTGAAGGAAGATGGGTTGGTGCCGGTGGGGCGGGAGCGCCAGAGGAGCTTGATGAGGCGGTCTTCAAAGTCGTGGCAGGTGGGGATGATGCCGTCGAGGGAGTCGGACCAGACGACGAGGACGCGTTCGTCGCGCTGGATGCAATATTAATAAAACAACACAGACAAGAGAAAAAAACATACAATGAAGGCGGCGCATTGCTCCTTATCGGCGTGCGGGAGCAGAAGCATCGTGTCGAGGATCTGGATGCGCGTGTTGGCGTCGACATAGATCGTTTTGTCGTCTGGCGAACTGCACGAGCGTCAGAGAGCCGTCAAACGTACTTACTCGCAGCACTTACACATCTGCAAGGGCGGCATGCACGGCGGCACTGCGCACCTTGACCGCGACCTGCGGATTCAGCGCTGCCACGGCCGTCTCAAACGGCTCCAGCGCCGGATTCTCGTACGGGAAGACGCGGAATTCCGGGCCAGAGGGTTGACCGGTGGGGGTGTTGCCGCCGCTGCTCGTGCCATTGGCGTGTGCGCCTTCACTTACTCGCAGAGCAACGCCAGAGGAGACGGGCTCGTCGGGGCGGAACCAGGCGTCGCCCTGGGTCTGCTTGAAGAGGTAGTGCAGCAGCGCGTCCCAGCGGTCATAGTCCATCTTGCGGCGCACGACTTGCTTGCGTGCTTACTTGGTGGCGAGGAAGAGAAGAGTGGCACGCGCAAACAGAGCAGGAAAAGAAGGCGCGAGAAAGCAGCAGTTATCCATTCTTGAAATTTTAGATAGAAGGACGCGTCCAGTCCATGCAACGGTCTTCGGGGTCTTGATATCTCTCGCTTACCATTTCCAAATACTGATACCGAGATACGGCAACGCCCGAATAGCCTTTTCTGCGATTGACTTTCCCTGGAAAAAACATACGTCGTTGATGTGGATCTGAAATGGATCCAAGCGCTGTCCATTTCGCTTGGACTCGAAGCTGCCAGCAGCGGCGAAAGAGCGTTTTTTTCAAGCAGAAAGGGGATGACGTCACGAGGCGGTCATTCCTTATCGGGGTTCTTGCTTCCCTTTGATGTAATTGATGTCCGCTCCCGCGGCTGCGAGGAGCCGACGCCATGCGTCCGTCCAACGCCCTGAAACTTTTCTGTTGATTTGTTTTAACGGCGTCAAACGTTTGCGCAACCGGGTGCAAGTTTTCTGTGGAATATTGTGCAGCTTCTGACGTCAAGCAGCCACAACATACAACTGCCGGCAGTTTATCGCATTGTCGTGTCTACGCCGTTGCCTTTTTGAACGTAGTCCCGATACAGGTGGAGTCGCGACTATTAGCTAGCCCAATCACCGTTGCGGTGCAGGTTCGTAACTGCGATAATAATAATATGCTCCCACGGCAGCAACTTGCTTAATTGGGTGGATTTTCGGCGCAGCGGTGCCATTCGCCGCAATGCACAGGGACGTAGGTGAAGATGAGTCCAAGCTGAACGGCAATGGAAAGGGAAGAAAGGGAATCAATAATTGCTTCGAGCTTGCGGCGCACGGGTGGTGTGAATTTGTTGAGGCACGGGCATGTACAATTGAATTGTTAACCAGCCAACGCGCGCGACTATTTTTTCAGAGGACCTCAATGTCATACATACGTACGCTGGACAGCGGAGAATCGAGAAAAGAACGGAAATCAACGATTGCTGCGAGCACCCGTCAGTGAAATAAATGATCGGGTAGCGCGAGAATGTAATCAATGGTGGTGCCCGTGGGCGTTCGTGTGGTCATTCGAGGTGCTGGGAAAGTTGGAACGCTGTTGAACATTATCTCGGCGCCTTAGACGAACCTACCTAAGAGTGCGAATGGTGGGAATGTAGATACGTCGGCGGGCGCGAAGAAAGCGAGGAGTCAAACGTGCAGCGGGACTCCGGTGTATATGTAGAATCGATCCTGTTGCGGCGTTTGCTGCTCCAGAACAAGGTAGTCAGGCGGCGGCCTGGTCTGCCCTGGTGAGTCTGAGAACTGATCGGCATTGCTGGTTTGCTGCCGCGTGCGTTCCAGTGAGTCAGTGACGGTACCTAGACGGATTCCTGGTAAGGTATAATGAACGACAATGGAAGCTCACATCGGTTGCAAATGGGAAATGCACCGCCAAGCTGAAAAAAATAATAAAAAATAAAACCAGAAAGAACAAGAAGCGCGAGGGAAAATAGGGCATGGTGTAAACCCGACTTGAAAGGATTTGCGTCGGTAAGAAAAAAAAAATTAATGAACAAAGAACAAGGAAAGGGGGAAAGGATGGCGGCGGGCTTCGAAATCGCAATCAAATCTTCATCAACTTCTGTGGTTGGTGTGCGGGATTCAAGTGACAGCGGAGGTCGTCGTCGTCAGCTTGGGATGAGGTCTGTCCGCACGGAGATGATCAACAGTTGCTTCGAATTTGCACCGGCGGGAGAATAAACGAATCAACGTCTAGGGCAAGTGCCTGGTGTGCCCCGGTGGACCAAATCCTTGTCTCAGTTGGTCGTACATTGCAACTTCGGGGGGTATTATCGACGCTTGAGACGAACCGGCCAGGGATCGCGCTGAGCCGTGAACGGTGGAAATGCCGGTCCGGGGTTGGTGAAAGTCCGGCAGCCCTTGTTCTATACTCGTGTCAGGCCCCGAGGGAGAGCAAGTGAAGTGAAGGGGGGAAAAAGGAGCAATTGGTTTGTTCAGCCACCTTGCGTACAGTTGAACCGCACAGGAAAATGAATGAATGAACGTCTTGGATTTCGGTAGCCGTGCGGTGGATTATTTCGCCGCACCCGGGACGAACCCACGAGGAGCCACGGTGAACCGCGAACGGTGGAAATGTGGGTCGGGCCGTGGGCGAGCGGGCGGGACGCCGAGGTACATCCAATATTGAGCCTGTTGCAGCGTTTCCTCGAGGCCGAATCGAGCCTCGATTGGGATTCGAACCTTCCGCTCGCGTTGCAGCGATCACACCCAGCTCCAAAAAGGGTCAGGGTCAATATCCACAATGAATCGATAATGTATGATGATGAAAGTTCATACCGGACGTCGTTGAGCAAACTTGAGTCTGAGATCAACTGCCGCGAAAAAGAACAAAAGAAATTGGCCGGCTTCGAGATCATCACCTTGCTCTAAGGCTTCAGCTTCATCCGTCGATGGACTTCTTTGGATCTTGGAGGTACATAAGTACAGCGAAGGTCTCGTCCTGCCTCGGGATCAGGACCGTGCGCGGTTTGATTTTGGTTGCGTCTCAAAGGTGGGTGGAGCCAAAATCCAGCCGGGCTGCTTGCTTGCACGTCGGTGGCGGATGCAATCTGAAACCCTGGACCATGGTTCGGCTATTGTGGACGCCTTGAACGAACCTAACTAGTTTAGTGGTGAGTGAGTACTAGCCGAGTGGTGAGCAGTCCCTGGTCGATGTTCCGAGCCCGTCCCGAGGTTTTGCGCAAAATCCTCGTATCGACAGGGCCGGAAATTACATGCCTCTGACAAGAAAAATTAGGTGGAGAGGGTTTAGGATTAATATCTGTGGAGCCTCGAACCTGCGACCGGACTAAGGATTGATAGCACTGTCGTTGGGTTCATTGGGCGCTTCGAAACCCTTCAACGCGATCGGAATTTCAAAATAAAAAAAAAAAATAAAAAAAAAAAAAAACATGTACAAGGGCAAGAAAAATCAAATGTCTTCCTCTCGAATTTGTGCCGACGTTCTGAGCCTCTGAAAGTACGTCTTCATGGAAGGGCGTTCGCAGCTCCGGATCAGGACCGCTCGACCATAAAAACCATGAATTCCTGTTGTGTTTCAGAGCTCCACGAAGAAAAATCAATGGCCCTCGTATCGCCGCTTTTGTCAGCGGGACTGCTGCGAAACAAACGCGTCGATCAAGAATTAAGCGTGGCTGAGCAGAACCGCCGGCCTCGGCCCTGGCGAAAAGACGATAAGACAATGGGCCGGACCAGGAACCAGTTCGACCAGTCAAGCTGTCGGGTGAGTCGTACCCGACGTCGAGATTCACAACGAAATCAGATCTCAGCCTCTTGTCGGTGGACAGCATCGGGAGCCGTCGCGTTGCGCCCTCCGCTCGGACCCAGGATCGCCAAAGCGTGTAAACACGGATTCTGTATCTTGTTTCAATTTAGGTGCATGAAGAAAAAGGACTGCTTCGGATCGCCGCTGTTCCCAGTGCAGACGTCGACGACTCATCGTTGCGCGTCGCTGAACGCGGCCTTCGCAAGAAGATACCTACCGATGTGATGAGTGCAAACAATTGCAATGAGCAGGGAACAGATCGGCCAGTTGAGCTGTTGGACGTGGAAGAGAATCTCTTAAATTTAAATCGAAGACGATCTCCTCAAAATTAAATCAGAGCAGCAAGCGCAAGCCATTCCAGGCCAGGGCACGCAGACAGGCGGACAGGCGGAATCGAAGCACGACGCGCATCGCGACTTGTACGTGTACGTTGTCCAGAGCGACGAAGGACGTGTCATGCCGTGTCAGAGATAAGGGATTAAGGGAAACGTGGGCGTGGTCTCCTGTGGGTCCGCTGTTCGTTTGTAGACCTGCTGAATTCGATATTGGAGGATGTGGGCCACGTCTTCGAGGGGTCGAGCTGGCTGTTCGGCGTCGGCGGGGCCCGTGTGCAATGCGCGTCGTGGGTCGTGTGGGCGTGGAAAAACAGTTCCGCCGGATCAGATTGGGGAGGCATCTCGACAACAGCCGCAAACACGACTCCTGCTCGAAGCAACGCGGAATTCGCTATCGAACACGCGCGGAACTGACGTACAGTACGCTGAGATTAACCTCTTCGCCTCGATAAGGTTCGTACATGACCACTAGTAACCTCCATCTTTTTGCGCCGACCGGCATTCACTGGGAAAAAAAACACGGAGACTATCCTGCGACTTGTCGGGTTTCAACGTTATCTGGACGAAATCCTGACGCGCTATGTTTTCGCTCTATGACGCATTACGCCCGTCATGAGAAGATTCTGACTGCAAAACCATGTCGATAAGGGAGATCTGGAATTTTCTTGTGGTGTCTGGGGTCTGGCTGGCTATGGTATCGAATCGGAATCGAATCGAACTCGTTGATCGGGCTGGACGCGAATACAAGAAAAGAAACTGCCAATTGTGAAAAAGTGGAAACCGCGCGACCACACGACGCAAGTGTGTTGTCTTGCGCCTCCACCATGTCGCGCCGCTCGACAGAGTCTTTCGATGCGTCCCCGCTCTCCCCGCCGCGCCCGTTTTTCCTTTCGCAGGACTCGCGCCGCAGTTCAGCTTCTGAGACATCGTCTTTGTCCTTATCTGCATCCGACTCTGAGCGCGAGACGAATACGAATAATGGCAGTACGAGTCCGCGCGTGCAGCAGCATGCCCGTCGTAGGTCTGCCATAGCTTCGTCTTCGTATGCTCCCGTCGCCCCCGCGTCGCCGATTTCACCGACGTACCCCGCCACGGCCCGCCGGCGCACCTCGAATCCGTTCGAAGGCGTGTTCCAGGACTATGCGCCCGTAGCAGGCGCAGAGGACGCGGACTTGTCGCCGACGTCGCCTGCGGGCTGGAACGCCGCGAGTCTGTACGATGCGGCTGCAGCTGAGGAGCAGAGGCCGGCCTCGCCCGGAGCAAGGGGCAGCGGCAGCAGCCGGGCGTTTCGTCCGCCGCCGAGTAGCTTCCAGTTTCCATTCCAATGTAAGGGCTCTTGCGTTCATCTTGCCGTAACTTCTTTAATACTCAACGATGGAATTGGCACTCGCAGCACACCCAGGGAACCCAGACCCCCTGCCGCGCCGGCGCTCTGGCTCCTTCGAGAGTTTGACGAGCGGCGGCGACCACCGCAACGCGTCCGACACCTCGCACGACATCGGCGCCGCGCCCTTGCGGAGCGACTCCACCGCCTCGCTTGCTGCGATGCCCAGCCCTAACCCCAACAGCGTCTACCGCAACTCTGCCGCCGCCAGCATGCTCACGCCCAGCGCATCACAGACCGCGCTCAACGCCGCCTACGCCAGTGGCCACGCGGGCGCCGCGCCGATGCCGATGTACGAGTTGCCACGCACGGCGTCGCAGACCTTCCGCGCGCCGTTCTTGTCCCCAGCCTCGCGCCCCGGCTCGTCCCTCTGGGCGCCCCCGACGTACCTGCAAGACAGCTCGCGCTCCGGGTCCGCGACGGCGCTCGCCCTCCCCGCCCCGCCCGCCCCCGCGCCCTCGACGCGCCTGCCCTCCAAGCTCACGAAAGAGGAGAAGCCCTGGCTCGGGCGCGCGGCCCCTCGCGCCCGCGTCTCGTGGTGGCTCACCTTCGCGTGCATGCTCGTCGGCCTCGCGGGCGCGGGCCTGCTCTGCTTCTTCGGCTTCGAGAGCGTAGAAAAGTTTTCCGATAGTGAATTGTGCAGCGTGCTCGAAGACAATTTCGACACCTTCGACCTGACAAATACGTGGACAAGGGAGGTGCAGCTGGGCGGGTTTGGGTTCGTACTTTTGTGTTCCTTTTTTTTATCGTTATAGAGGTTAATGATACTGCAGGAACGCCGAGTTCCAGATTGCGTCGTCATTTGATAATAATAGCTATGTGCAGAATGGGCAGCTTTATATTATGCCGACGCTGACGTCTGCGTGGCTTGGGACGTCGACCGTCGAGAGCGGGCACGGTCACGCTCGACCCGTGTACCGAGGCGTGCGTGCCCTCTCCTTCTCTTTTTATTTTCTCCCCTTTGCTGATCTTGTTCTTATACAGACAAACGAACGCCACCGCTTGCACCGCCTCGGGCAACGGCGTCGACCAGGTCATCAACCCCGTCATGAGCGCGCGTATCACCACGCAACAGCACTATTCCCTGACGTACGGGCGCGTCGAGGTGCGCGCGAAGATCCCGCGCGGCGACTGGCTGTGGCCGGCGATTTGGATGCTGCCGGTGAATGGGACGTGGCCGCTCGATGGGGAGATGGATATTATGGAGGCGAGGGGGAATGGGCCTTCGTATGGGGCGCAGGGTACGTGCGCGTTTCGCATTCTACTTATTTGAAATATGGAGTAATCCCACGTCGCCGCAGGCACGAACTTTGTGCGCTCGACGGTGCAGTATGGCCCCATGTCCAGCATCGTGAAACTGTTGTACGGGTGGTACGGCATGAAGCGGTCCAGCTTTGACGAGGTGCGTATCTCCTTCCTTCCCTTCGCCTCTTCTCTTCCATCTTTCGATTTTTGGCTAACGACCAACGCTCGCAGGGCTTCCACACCTACGGCCTCGAATGGGACGACACCTGGATGCGCTTCTACGTCGACACGCGCGTGCACACCACACTCCTCATCTCCACCAAGAACAAGAAGAGCAGCTTCTGGAACCGCGCGGGCTTCCCTGCGACGGCGCAGAACGGGTCCGCGGAGGTGCCGTTGTCGGATCCGTATGAGCATAATAACAGTCCGTTTGATCAGCGTGCGTGTCTCTTCATCTTTGGCAAAAGAAATATGTCGACTAATGTGCACTTGCAGCGTTCTACCTGATCATCGACCTCGCGGTGGGCGGGACGAGTGGGTGGTTCCCGGATGGCGTTGGTGGGAAGCCATGGTTTGATAGCTCGTTGAGTGCGTGTCTCCCCCATCTCCCCCTTCAATTCTACTTTTTGGCAATGACGCTGATACGTCCCCACAGCGGCGATGTACGAGTTCTACAAGGCGCAGACTACGTGGTACCCGACGTGGCCGCAGAATCCAGAGGATGGCGCGTTTAGGATGTGCGTTCCTTCTCTCCCTTCCGCCTCGTGGGATGTATACTGATATTGCTTGTACAGTGACTCGGTGAAGATGTGGAAAAAGTGCTAACCCGCAAAACACACGCTCGTTGAAGACCCGCAATACTGAGCAACATCAAAGGACTGCAACACAGATACACACGCGCATTTAGATACCCAGGGCACTTGGCCCGAACGTCGATGATACCGATAACTGATACGAGACCGACTCTGCCCCCTGGCTCCACTTGGTAGTATGTACCGACACATACACCACACGTTGCATGTTACACGCGATACACGCTTGCTCGGACCTTTTTGCGTACACTTTGCTGAGCCCACGTAAATAGATAGAATGAAATACGATTATTGTGCAGCAAAAATCGTCACTGGTTCATACAGCTGTTGTTGTACGCGGATATCCTCTTCTTTTTACCCTGCAATGCCTAAAGGCAGTCAATTGCAAACGGCTGCTCAAATTTCCAGACGTCAAAAATATCAACACTATCGCATTTCATTCGATCCAATATTGCAGAAAGACGCATGTTCTCCAATATCGTGTCTGCTCCATCTGTATTCCTAATACCTATCAACCCGGGTTCAGTTCTAACTTCTAGCCGCGGCTGTTAGCCCCCAACGCCTCCATGCGATCCTAAGCTTCCACACGAACTGTGCCCGACAAGTCAGGTTCCAAGATAACTCCGACGTGAGGAACGAACAGCTTGGAGTTATCGTAGGATAAGCAAATTAGTGAGAGGATTTGGCGAGCGTGATGAACCCTAGTGACTTTGTCACTTCCTCCCCGCCTCTCGCCGCCAAATCCGCCGTTTCTTTTGTGCCCGACAAGTCAGGTACGTGCAGGCGATTGATTGGATGGGTCCGTGGACTTGATTCAGCGCACCGACGAACGAGATGAAATCGACGTTCCGAGGAGCTGTTTCACTTGGCCGAAGCTACGGTGATGATCAGCGCTCAGCTTTGAAGTTGCTCGGCTTGGAATTAGCTATCACTTGGAACTGGTCTGGCGCCTCCTGAAGTTTATGTATGCCAGGGGAAAGCCGCGGTGCACGATCCATTCCAATCTATTGTTCGCAAGGACTCGAAGGCTGCCGAAGGGGTTGAGGCGGTGTCTTCAGGCAGCGAACTCTTCATAAATCTCTGCGAACGTCAAAGGGGGAGGTTCATGAATCTTGTCGCAAGCAGAAGAATGCTGGTAAGCCGACATGCAACAGAGTAGTTAGGGTTGAGAGGAAAGGAGTTGGATTATCTGCAGAAAAGGCAAGACCTCAGGAACGACTCGGCCAGAGGTCCGATAATTGGATGCACGTACACAAGGCCATGCGGTACACTGCGATATGTGCGACACATAGCGAAGATAGATGGCGACGGTCAGAAGGAGTCGATCCATGAGGACATTTCTTGAACTCGGAGATAAGTGGATAACGAGGGCGGCATACGCGCAGGACTGTCGTCAACTTGGATGCAAGCGCGCAGGGCACAGGGTTTTCAGCTAATCCGTGAGTCCTCGAACGCGGATTAATCGACGAGTAGCGGTCCGACCAGATAAGGATATCAATGAACGATTCGCATGTGGGCGGGCCGTTGTATGTATTCCGAAAAACAAGAGGGCAAGTCGCGTCGCCATTACTTAGTTGAACATGAACCGCGTTTTCCCCTTCCAAGAAAAAAAAGCGTGATGCAGTTATTGAGTTGATGGAACCTTTGTAAAGGAGAGAAATTTGACTGCCTGCAGCGCCAAGCGGATAAATGGAAATTGGTGAAATCGAGGAGGTCCATCAAGTCTCGCTTGAAGTTGAGACACTGAAGCAGCAAGTTCTTGGCATCATGTAGCTCGATGATAGCAATTTCGGACGCGTGGCGGAAAGGAGGACGCCTTCTTGTGATAGTTCTTCGGTGCTATCACCAAAACTTATCAGACGACCAGGTCGGCCATCCAGGAACCTGACCAGTGCGGCTCGTTGCCACATGATCCCAAGGAAGAGACAACCTAGGAGAACTAAAGGCGAGACAAAAAAAGCGACAGTAAGACATATTAGGAATGTTGAAGGTGTTGAGCAAGGCGTTCAGCATCAACAGGGTACAACAACCATCGTCTGACAGAAAAGGAAATCTCAATTTGATGTCTGCGGCTCCGTGAGGCTTCCGCAAAACGCCGCGAACTCGGTCAAACTCAAGAACTCGCCTTCGGGTATTCACATGCATTGGGTGCTATCATAGCTATCCCTCCTGACCTCTACGGCCACTCGTTCCGACTTTCTTCCTCGATCAACCCGTTCGTTGCAGTTCACGACTAGATAAGACTTGAAACGGAATGTCACCGAGCGCCTTGTGTCTTTTCTTTTTTGGCTTGGCAACAAAACCGGATCTTTTTCTCTTTGGTCAACGTCCGGCGTGGTTTGTCCCTTCTGACATTGGCACGAGCCAATAGTTCGCACAAATCTGGTGGTCTTGAGAATGTCAACCATATGCTTCAACATTATCCTGCTTCTCATTATGTTGGCCGGCCACCAACCGCTGGATTTAAAAGGCACGGTAAACCACTTGTTCTACGGTTGCCCGCCCTACTCTCGCAATGGCTACATCTTCGCTGAAGCGCGTGCCACTCGTTCTGTTCACCGCATTCGCGTTTTTGAATGTCGTTCACGCGACCCCAACGATGCAGCGACCAGCTAATGTATCTGCTCCGCCCCACGTATCCGAGACGGAGGCGCATCCGGTTGTTCATCAAATTCATAGACGCGCCAGTGCCACCGGCAAAGTTTCGATGGGTCCGTTAACATTAATTTGGCTTTCGATTTTTGCAAAGATTAATTGTTGCGATTCAGGATATTTCACGAACTGGGGTATATATCAATTTTTATATGGTCTGCTTCAAACGCTATATTGACCTATTTTGCTGCTAGGTATCTATGGCGCCAACTTCCGTGAGTATACCAGCTTCAAGGCAAATTAGATTGATTAGCTATCAATGCAGAGCCGACCGACATTGTCCCTTCGACCTTGACGCGTGTGTAAAAAATCGATTTCTGTTGTGAGTGAACCTGAGGAATGTTGTTTTCCAGATATTCTCTATGCATTTGCGGATGTGGTGAGCCGATTTCGGGCACTTTATGATTTTTCGACTTAGTAGCTCTCTGTGCACAGGATCCGTCCTCTGGCGCCATCTCCCTCACGGACCTGTACGCAGACACTCAGGTGCGAAATTCATATGCTTGGTTGCTTTCTTGTCAAGCTAAATTTAAATGTCAAGAAACACTTCCCGACCGACTCGTGGTCGGAAACTGGGAATAACCTTTACGGGTGCCTCAAGCAGATGTATCTGTTAAAGCTTGCAAACCGTCATCTCAAGGTTTCGCTCTCGATTGGTGGATGGACGTACTCTCAGGATGGTCAGTATATTTACCCCGAAACGCTAATGCTGGACTCATTCTCCACCACCAGGCCACTTTGCTTTTGTCACGAATGCCGCCGCGCGCGCAACCTTTGTTACCGACGCTGTGGCAATGATTGAGAATTACGGGTTTGATGGCATGTGAGTCGCATTTCGCGTGGACTTCATCTTGTTTACTTATGTCTCCATTAGTGACTTGGACTTTGAATACCCTGCCGATGCTGCACAGGGACAAGGCTTTGCGGATCTGATTACCGCGCTGAGGACTGCATTCGATGCTTTGGCGGCGAAAAAGGGAGATTCGACGACTTACCAGCTTTCCGCTGCTGTCTCTGCCGGGGCGGCCAACTACGCCAATCTTGTTGTCCCGCAGATGAACTCCGGTGCGTCCCTCTGAAGTTTCTCGAGCTTTGTGTGCTTATTTTCTCACAGCCCTTACCTTCTGGAATTTAATGGTGAACAGAGAGTTTTTGCTGCTGCTCAATCCTATGGTAACAATTCAATAGGCCTACGACTACGCAGGGTCTTGGCTCACCTGGTCCGACAACCAAGCCAATCTGTACGGCGGGGCGAGAACTAATGTCAGCACCGACGCTGCCGTGAAACATTTCGTGAGCAGGTAAGTTGCCCGGCTGTATTACCTTTTTTTTCGATTTCAATTTTCTTCCATAGCGGTGCCACTATTGGCAAGATAGCGATGGGTAGGTTTTTGAGCTTCCCTCGAATTTCTTGATCTTGACCGATCCATTCTAGGTATCCCTCTCTACGGGCATGCATTCGAGAACACCGCGGGTCTCGGACAGCCTTACAACGGAGTCCGCTAAACGAGCTGTTCTTTGCTTCACCGAGACTCATATTCCGACAGATTGGACCCGGCACAATCCAAGCCGGGATTTATTCGTACAACGTCCTCCCCCGTGCGTAATAACAAAAACTACATCAACTTCCTGTTGAAAGCCCTGCAGTTGCTGGTGCCCAAGTATTTGAGAACACCACCGACGTCTCGAGTTACTCGTACAACTCCGCTACCAAGGAACTCGTCTCCTACGACACTCCGGACATTGTCAAGTTGAAGGCTCAATATACTAACGCGAACGGCTTGGCCGGATCGATGTTCTGGGACCTCTCAACGGATAAGGTCGGCGCGGACTCTTTAGTTGGCGTTAGCGCGGGTGTCCTGGGCTCACTGGACACGACTCTGAATCACATCAAGTACGACGAATCATTCCTACGAACTCAACTAGGCACTAACTGAATTTACGCGCAGCTACCCCAATAGCGAGTGGGACAACATTAGAAACAACATGGGGACTTCCACGACGACGTCCTCGACCGGAACTTCGACAGGTACACCTGGCTCGGGTATCTGCGCTGGAGTTGCCGCTTGGTCTGCAACAGTATGTCGATCTATGCACCGCGAACTCGAGTTGACACCATGTTCCAGGCTATTTACACAGGAGGGCTTAAAGCCACTTACAACGGCCATCTTTGGACTGCCCAATGGTTCTTCGCGTCAACCTCTGCATCCTTCGGTTTCTGACCTGATAATGATACACAGGTGGACCCAGGGCGACACGCCAGGAGGAGGAGGTTTGTTTTTTAATCGCTGAATGTTCGTGGGTTGTATTAATCCTCTTCAGCCGGTGTTTGGGTCGACGGCGGGGCCTGCTAGACAACAACCAACGATGGGAGTCAATATATCTCTACTTTTACGATTTGACAGGGCTTTCATGTTTTTTCTGGTGGTCGGGCCTGGTGACTTGACTAAATGCAATATAAGAACGAAATTAACCGAGCAAACCTTGAGACTGGAATGAGGATCCATTGGCTGGATTTTGCTAGAAAACAGTAAGCTTTATTGTGTGCCAGCGAACTTGTGAGGTCCGGGAAAATCTTTGAACAGATCCATATTGAAGATCGATGATCATGAGCGACGATACACGGTGCTTAAGAAGACCAGGCTTCGCCATGAACTCGTCGCGATTGGAAACGTTGCAGGACGAGAATTATTGTCTAAGAAAGCTGAATTCAACGCAAAGGCCGACGGTCACTGAGCCGTGCATTAAAGGAAGATCTAGACTTGTTTCCACTCCGCTATAGTGTTAGATGAAAAGCACAATAGTGGCAGCTCGTCGACCGAAATCCTGGATCAGTGGATGTGGTTGACAACATAAAGCCGTGATGTGACGAGTTTGTGACAACAACTTTCTGAAGTTTTTCCTTTCGCCATGGACCTGTTTTCTTTCCTGGACGGAGACGCTGGCCAGGATGAGGGGATGCAAGCGGAGCCCTCAGAAGTGGCAAATGTACCCCCGAAACAACGCAAACGCAAGGCCGATACTCCGCAACCTGTTCCCAACGGCGATCGCGAAACTGAAACTCAGAACGACAATGAACCGGGGCCTTCCTCTCCTAAACGGCCCCGTGTGGATGCTCCGAACCCAGTGGTGCTAGACGACTTTGAAACTGAAGCAAAACGCGAAGTTGCAGCAAGTGCAGGCCTTACTGGCTCGTCCATTGAGTCTGGGACGCGTCTCGAGCTTAGACACCAGGTACTTGCTTAAGTTCTGTCTAATTATCGTGCCGCTACTCATTTTACTGCAGGTCCGCCACCAAGTCGCCGTTCCGCCCGGCTACAACTACACTCCCATATCCCAGCATGTTCCTCCGGCAAAACCTGACCGAGAATATAAGTTCGAACTAGATCCCTTCCAACGGGTTTCCATTTATGCAATACAGCGGAACGAAAGTGTTCTGGTTTCGGCCCACACCAGTGCGGGCAAGACTGTCGTAGCTGAATACGCGATAGCCCAGTGTCTTAATAACAAGCAGCGTGTTATATATACGAGTCCCATCAAGGTAGCTATTCTGGCAATACGAAAAGAAGGTTTAATCCATCGTTCGTAGGCACTGAGTAATCAAAAATATCGGGATATGCTGGCAGAATTTGGAGACGTCGGTCTCATGACGGGAGATGTGACTATCAACCCTTCAGCGTCGTGCCTTGTAATGACAACAGAAGTGAGCCATTGTAATCATCTGAGATTGTATTTCGAACAGAACCCGCAGATTTTACGATCCATGCTTTACCGCGGTTCCGAAGTGATGCGTGAAGTTGCTTGGGTCATTTTCGACGAAATCCACTATATGCGCGACAAAGAGCGTGGTGTAGTCTGGGAAGAAACTATCATTCTGCTACCGCACACCGTTCGCTATGTATTCCTATCCGCCACTATCCCCAACGCCATGCAGTTCGCTGAGTGGATTTCAAAATCGCACGAACAGCCATGCCATGTCGTCTACACGGATTTTCGGCCGACTCCCCTTCAAAATTACATGTTCCCGTGTGGTGGCGAGGGCATATATCTCGTCGTGAACGAGAAGGGCGAATTCCGGGAAGACAATTTCAGCAAGGCGATGGCGAAGCTACAGGAAGGGCAGGGTGAAGATCCAGCTGATTCTCGGAGCGGAAAGGGAAAGAAGGGCAAGTCAAAAAAGGGCGGTACAAAAGGTCGGTTGGCATTAACCCTTCACGTTTCTCAAGTTGACTTTCCAAAGGTCCTTCCGATATATCTCGCCTGATCAAGATGATCATGCTCAAAAACTACAACCCTGTCATTGTATTCGCGTTTGCTAAACGCGAATGCGAAGCCCTAGCATTAACACTGTCCAAATTCGAGTTCAACTCGACCGAAGAGCAGGAGCTCGTCAGCAATATCTTCTCCAATGCTATCGAAAATCTTTCCCCCGCTGACCGAGAACTGCCTCAAATCTCGAACCTATTACCACTGCTACGTCGCGGTATCGGTATCCATCACGGCGGGCTTCTCCCCATCCTCAAAGAGGTCATCGAAATTCTCTTCCAAGAGGGCCTCATCAAAGTCCTCTTCGCGACCGAGACTTTTTCGATTGGTCTCAACATGCCCGCTAAGACTGTCGTCTTCACTACAACGCGCAAGTTTGACGGCCGAGAATTCCGGAATCTCACGTCTGGAGAGTATATTCAGATGTCTGGACGTGCAGGGCGTCGAGGATTGGATGACCGAGGAGTGGTGATTATGATGTGCGACGAGAAACTGGAGCCTAGCGCCGCTATCAACATGGTCAAGGGTGAGGCTGACCGGCTAGATTCAGCGTTCCATCTCGGGTACAACATGGTCTTGAACTTGATGAAAGTCGAGGGGATAAGCCCAGAATTTATGCTCGAGAAGTGTTTCTTCCAGTTCCAGAGCAATGCTGGCGTTCCAAAGCTGGAGGACGGTGAGTACATTCACTTGCCGATTGCTTATCAGGCTCATGTATGTTCCACAGAGTTGAAAATGGAAGAGGAGGCGAAGGGGAAGACCGTCATTCCCGATGAAGCGCTCGTCGCGGAATACTACCAGTATCGCCAGCAACTCGACCAAATGAAGGGCGACTTCCGCGAGGTCATCACCCATCCGACGTATTCCCTTCCTTTCCTACAGGCCGGTCGTCTCGTGAAAGTCAAATATCAGAAATTGGACTTTGGATGGGGCGTTATCATCAACTATCAAAAGCGGCTGCCTCCAAAGGTGCAGTATCTTTCAATGCCGTTGTCGTGTACTTACCCTTGGTCTAGAATCGGCCTATACCCAAACCTGATGAATTCCCGCCTCACGAGCAATACATAATCGACGTCCTTCTGAACTGTGCAGCCGGCGGTGCCGTTTCAAAAGATCGGACTGTTGTCACTGCTGCACCCGGTGGCGTACAACCTTGCCCCAAGGGCCAGAAGGGCGTCCCGCTCATCGTTCCCGTTCTTCTAACCACGATCGAGGGCATAAGCCACCTGCGGATATTCCTCCCCAAGGATCTGCGCCAGGACGGCCCTCGAGAAACGGTATGGAAGAGCGTGCTGGAGATCGAGAGACGGTTCCCGGATGGGATCGCCATGTTGGATCCGATTGAAAACCTAGGTATCACTGATGACAAGTTCTCTGCGCTGGTCTCCGTACGTTCATTCCTCCTCAGCGCGGGCTGAAGTTGCTGATCCCCGGCAGAAAATACGTCTAATGGAAGAGAAGATGGTGCAGAGCCCGCTGCACAAGGACCCTCGACTGCCCGATCTATTCGAGATGTACGCTCAACGTGAAGCAGCAAAAGAGAGAATCCGTGCGCTCAAAAAACGGATACAGGCCACTCGCGACGTTTTGCAAATGGAGGAGCTCAAGTGCAGAAAGCGTGTACTGCGGCGGCTGGGATTCACCGATTCTTCGGATATTGTCGACATGAAGGGCCGAGTTGCCTGCGAGATCAGCTCTGGCGACGAGTTGCTTTTGACGGAGCTCATATTCAATGGCGCGTTCAATACGCTTTCCCCTGAGCAGTGCGCGGCCCTTCTCAGCTGCTTCGTGTTTGCAGACAAGGTATTTTTTTTCTGAAGTGGACTGCTCGGATGTTTCTGATGAGTGTACAGAGCGAACAAACGACGAAGTTGAAGGAGGAGCTTGCGGCACCGCTTCGGTCGATGCAGGAGCTTGCGAAACGTATCGCCAAGGTTTCGAAAGAATCCAAGATCGAGATCGATGAGACCGAGTATGTGGCGTCTTTCAAGGTGGAGCTCATGGACGCCGTCGTGCAATGGTGTCGGGGGGCGTCATTCTCTGATATCTGCAAGGTAAAATGTTGCGGCTTTTGTCGTTGAATGCCAGCCTAATTTGTGTCTAGCTCACGGACCAATTCGAGGGCAGCGTTATTCGTGTGTTCAGACGTCTGGGTGAGCTGCTTCGCCAGATGGCGCAGGCGGCGAAGGTCATCGGGAACAACGAATTGAAAGAAAAGTTTGAGAAGGCATCGGAGATGCTGGAGCGGCCAAACTCGGTGATATTCTGCTCGTCGTTGTATCTGTAGATTATTTTGTGCGTGTATTACATAACGGCATAAACTCAACTCTTCACGCGCTCCGTCGCGTTTGCAATGACGGTCACTGTGGTGCTGGGGTCGCAGTGGGGCGACGAGGGCAAGGGCAAGCTCGTCGACATCCTCGCTGCCGACACCGATGTCTGCGCAAGATGTGCTGGTGGTAACAACGCCGGCCATACCATTGTCGTTCCAGTTAACGGCGTGCGAACAACATTTGCTTTCCATCTCCTTCCTAGCGGTCTCGTCAATCCTTCCTGCATCGGTCTGATTGGAAATGGTGTAGTCGTGCATGTTCCTTCGTTCTTTGCAGAACTCGATGCGTTAGAAGCTCAGGGTGCGCGACGATTTTACTTTGCTTATTTGAATTGTATCCGATACGACTCGTAGGCCTTGACTGCACCGGCCGCCTCTTCGTCTCCGATCGCGCCCACCTCGTCTTTGACTTTCACCAGATTGTCGATGGATTGAAAGAGGTTGAGCTCGGCGGGTCGAGGTTTGCTGCCTGATCTTGCTCGATCGCGCCTGATCATTCGCCTAGCATCGGGACCACGAAGAAGGGCATCGGCCCTGCGTACTCGGGAAAGGCATCGCGCTCTGGCCTGCGCGTGCACCATCTCTTCGATCACGCTACTTTTGCCGACAAATTCCGTAAGGTGGTCGAGAACCGCTTCAAGCGCTACGGTCACTTTGAATACGACACCGAGGGCGAAATTCTGCGCTATAAGGTGCGGCGTTCCTTTTTCTCCCGATCTCAGAGGCTCAACTGGAGCAGGCCTTGGCTGAGCGCCTCAAACCATATGTAATCGACAGTGTGGTGTACATCCATCAAGCACGCGCGGTGGGCAAGCGCATCCTCGTCGAAGGTGCCAACGCGGCCATGCTCGACCTCGACTTTGGCACGTACCCCTTCGTCACCTCTTCCGCCACCACCGTCGGCGGCGTATGTACCGGCCTCGGCCTCCCGCCACGCGCAATCGGGCGCGCCATCGGCGTCGTTAAGGCGTACACCACTCGTGTCGGCGGCGGGCCCTTTCCCACCGAGCAGCTCAACGCGACGGGCGAGCATTTGCAGAGCATTGGGCGCGAATTTGGCGTGACGACGGGCCGCATGCGGCGCTGCGGCTGGCTCGACCTCGTCGTTCTGCAACATTCTTGCTTGATCAACGGGTACGACGCGCTGAATCTCACCAAGCTCGACATACTCGATGGTCTGCGCGAGATCCAGGTTGCAGTCGCATACAAGAACAAGGACGGCGTGAAGCTTGCAGGCTTCCCCGCAGACCTGGGTGTGCTGGGGGAAGTGCAGGTGGAGTATGTGACACTTGCGGGATGGGAGACGTCCATTGCGCATGTGCGCAAGTACGAGGACCTACCGGACAAGTGCCGCGCGTACGTCGAGTTTATCGAGGATTTCCTCAAGGTGCCGGTGCAGTGGATCGGTGTAGGGCCCGAACGCGACGCGATGTTGACCAAAGGAATGTAGAAAGAAGAAGTCAAGATACATAGTGTATATGTATTTAATCGAGCGTTTCAGAATAGATTCGAGTTGGAAACAGATAATCATTGCAGAAATAGACGTGGATGATTAGACGTGGACTTGGCGGGACGCTGACACGTGACGCTCATCGCTTGTCTGCCACGATAATGCTGAGCCCGCAGTGGGCGACGGCGACGTCGCAGATTGAGGTGCTCGTATCCCGGGCCTGCGATGCATCTCTTCACGAACCAAACTACGCGCTTCATCTCGAGGTTGCAAACTACATCAACGAAAAAAAAGCAAATAATCCTCGCGATGCGGCAATGCTCATCGCTCGCCTCGCCTGTAACCGGAACGCCCATGTTGCCCTTCTTGCTCTCGCTCTTCTCGACACCCTTGTGCAATCATGCGGATATCCATTCCATCTCCAGATTAGCACCAAAGAGTTTCTGAACGAACTCGTCCGCCGCTTCCCCGACCGGCCCCCGCCATTCCCCGGCCCAGTCATGTCCCGCATTCTCGAGACTATCCAGGGCTGGAAGGAGACGATATGTGTCGAGTCCCGGTGGCGCGAAGATTTGTCCAATATCATCGACATGCATCGGCTATTGATGCACAAAGGCTACCGCTTCCGCCACGTTCCCCGCACAGCACCCTCCGCATCTTCTAGCGCATCGGCCGTTGCCGCTAACTTGAAGAGCGCTGCTGAACTAGAGGCGGAGGATCGGGAGGCGCAGAGTGCAAAGCTGCAGGAGCTCATTCGCCGAGGCACGCCGAAAGATTTGCTGGTTGCGCAAGAGATCATGAAGACTTTGGCCGGCGCCGACCCAGCCAACCAAGTCGACTATCGCAGTCAGGCTTTGTCAGAACTCGAGCGCCTCGAGAGCAAAGTTGTGCTGCTTGGAGAGATGCTGGACAATGCGAATATGGCCGGGGGCGAGCGATCTGTGACCGGCGATGTCTATGAGGTATGCCCCCGCTCTAATACTTTTCATTTGACTAACTCTCTCGCAGCAAGTCGCGACAATCCTCACCGCTTCACGTCCGAAGATTCAAAAGTGGATATCCGATGCGGAAAACGCTGAGGATGATTCCGAGTCTCTCGGTGGGTTGCTCAATTATTTTTTTCTTGGCATCTTTCTGAAGTTCTCCAAGACACATTTTTGCAAATCAACGACCAGATCAATACCGTTCTCGGACGCTACGACGCTTTCCGACGCGGTGATTATGAAGCAGCACGCAATCCCGTCCCTTCTCAATACGCTGCTGGCCAAACAGCCGCAGCTAGCTCACTAATCGACTTCGATGATCCCACCCCGGCAGCTGGTGCCTCCTCGAGTGCGGCCAACGACCTGGAGGCGTTGTTTGGTGGTTTGGGCTCAGCACCGCCTGTAAACCCCACCGGCTCACCACCACCTGTAAATGCCGCGACACGCCCGACGCCGGCGCAGCCATTGACGCAGGCTCAGTTGGGCGGCTCGATCATGCTGCCTGCTACACCCACTCCCGGCCCCGCGCAAACACCGCACCAGCCGGCGCTCCCAGGATACTTCAATACGGGGGCCGCACGGCCGCAGTCCAACATATCACAACCGGCGTATGCCAACGGTGCGGCGCAGCAGGCTCCGTATTTGAATAGGGCTGGCATGCCGCTGCAACCTCAGCAGCAGCCCTGGCAGCAACCACCGGCGCAGGTGCAGCCGCAACCGCAGGCGGCGGGGACACCGCAGGGTAAAGACCCGTTCGCGGATTTGGCTGGACTGTTCTAGTGTTTGTGCTATGGTACTGTAGATGAACTGTTTAATTTAAGCTGTGTGTTTCTACGTTGTGCATGCATTAACGGAGCTATGAAAATCAGCTGCGCGGTTGTTTCGCCATACAATGAATAGCGACTCAACGGTCCGCTGCCAGCTTGGATGCGTTACTTCAACACCACCAAGTAAGCTTCAGACGGCCGCAGCGTACTCTCGGTCAAATCAGTGCACAAAATTTTGGGCGAGGCAGATAGTAGTAGATAAGAATAACATCGAACTCAGCTATATCCCCTTTGTGTTCGAAATCTCTGCCTTGATCCTGCGAAACTGTTTTGGAGAGATGTCCGACTGCGAGGATTCGAGTCTCATGCATGAGCCGGGGAGTCAATCAACACAGCCGCAAACTGCCTTTTTGGGCCGTCGGAGTCAGTCCGACGAATTTACATCAAGGTCGGATACATCCTGATATGACCAAAAAAAGCCCTTTTATAATGCCCACGAGACTCCATTTTCTGAGGAAATTCCACTGTGAAACTGTACCTTGAAACTATTAGACTCAGGAACGGTTTTCTTAATTCTTCGCGTCAAGCACCAGGGGCACGAGACTCCATTTTCTGAGGAAATTTTGCCGTAAAAACTGTACCTTGAAACTATCAGACTTAAGAACAAATTTCTTAATTCTTCGCGTCAAGTACCAGGGGCAACCAACCGGGAATGAAACAGAGCCGTTTGTTCCTTTGAGGGACCGCCGCGGTAATAAAACCTTCTTCCTTTGGGGAAGAGCGATAAGGGAGAAAGACCAGTAAACATTGATAATGATAAGCATATTACTTCGACTGGGCTGCGATTCGCTTCACCGCGGTGTTACAAGTTTGAAGGTCGAAGTCTGTAACATCCCAGCAGCCTCGAGCGAAGGTAGGACCCTAGTCGGAAACTTGTGTGGGTCGTGGGAAGGACATTCACGGTCATGGATGTCTATGGTCCGGATATACGGAGGTCGGTCGTTGATTTTACGCTGCGGAGATGCGGAAATCGCGCTCGGCACAAGAACGCGTCCAGAGCAGCCCAATCGGGTGTCTCGTATAGCGATAGAGTGAGATCGAACGTAAGGCACCCGAGTGTCGGTGCCGCGAGCTTCTTTACGAGCTGCAGCATCTGGTCGACCTCCAACTCCCCGGGGCAGACCCATCTATCATCACAGATGGCCAACGTTTCAAGATTAAGGTGCTTCGAAAAGTCGAATATAGTTAATGCATCTACTTCGAGTTGAGATGGTTGGAGGAAGTAATCATGGTGACTGCGCGCACCATATCCGAGTGATGACTGTAGCAATATGTCGAGATGATGGAGGGCACCATGCTCGCCGAGCTGCTGAAACGCTGTCCGCAAAATCGGGAAGTCGGTGTATTCCATGCCGGAAGACAGCTTGAGCGAGTAGACATTGGGGAGATGCTCCGTCGCATTCAACCAGGCTAGAATGAAGCCCGCAGAATCCCCACTGAGCTCCAGGCAACATAGTCCCCATGGTGGCACGCTGAGAGGGGTCTGCCAAGGCGGGGATCATGCCCATGCTGAACATGTTGATTTTTTACGCGGATTGGATGCAAAGCTCCTTCAGGGCAGGCAAAAGAGTCAAGACATCAATTCGATGACCATTGTCGGCTCAATGGAGGAACTGAGCCCAAGGCGTGTGACGTGCGGGAAGGCGGTGAAAACATGATGCATGACGGACGGGACTCCGTCTGGACGAAGCCCGTGTGGTAAGGTGCTCAGCAGCGTCAGGGTCATTGTCGGTGACGGTCCTGAGTGAGATCTCGAGCGTGCGGACACTGCTCAAGTGGGGCAGGTACAATTTGGTTGAAGTATAGGTTGTTTAGGTATCAGGTGTATCTGCAGGCGGAGTTGCTGCGAACATGCGACAAGAAAGTGCAATGTGGGGACTTCAAAAGATTACCGAGACTGAGAACTTTTCGTCATACGAGATCGCATATTGTTTTGAAGAGGTGGAATATACAGCGGGGAGATGGAATCTACAGCGGGGAACCCATGCCCTAGATGTTAGAGAACTAATCTTGAGCAGATGAAAATCGTCAGAGGCAGAGTCGATAATCCAGTCAACGAGTTCTTGGAGAAATTGGAGCGTTGAACCGCTGCACGACGAGGCCTAAGAGTGACTCCATGAGATTCTATTCTGATTTTTCCACTGAGAGACTGACCAGAGAACAGGTCGTTGGGACGTGAGACATGCGATGAGATGAAGAAAACAAAACGGGTGTCAAAAGCTCATGCCGTTTCGGGACAGCTCTGAGCTAAGCGGAGTGACCTTACACACACAAATCGATGTAACTAGAGACAAGCAAAATTCGTTCGTGGTGCCTGCGAGAAGAGCGCATCGAGGAAATCAATAATTCATTTAGGGTATACTAGGTGGTATCTTTACATATTCCATCTTCATACAAGGCACTTTCACTTTCCTGTCAGCAGCGACGCGTTCCACCATTGCTCGCGAGATGAACACAAACTGATTTGTGGGCGCAGACCTTGGGCCGTCCGTTTGTGCGCACTGCTTCGCCTTCATGTCTTGCCGCACTTGGTCGACATCCTCGCTTGAAAGTCGAAGAGCGAGCAGCCCAATCTCGTTCAGTGCAAAAGCCGCGTCCTCGACGCGCAGGTTAGTCGCACGGGCGAGATCGCGGAGCGTGCAGCGGAGGACAACGTCCACGGTCGCACTGCCGTTCGCGTTCGGGGTCATTTCAAACGTGCGGAACTGACTGAGAAATTCCTCTGTATAGCGTCAGTGACCGGAGATGAGGGGCTAAGGAACCGAACCGAAGTACCATCAGTGGAGGACGGCCCGTCGAGGAAATTGAGGTCGGCGATTTCACCGTCCCACCCTTTGTGCCTCTTCTTGTGCTTGGGGGCACCGTTACTGGGCGTGCTCCCATTCACGGCGCTGGGGGTTCCGTCGTCGTCGAGCTCACGCGATGGAGAGCGCAGGTCCTTCCAGATGGTCTTTGATGACTGCTCTGGAGGAATTACTTGTAATACGCGGCTATGTAGAGATGTGAGAGAAGTAATCGTAGGGTAGATGGAAAGCTTACCGGAAGAAGCGGATGAGAGTAGCGACCCAATATGCGAGGTAACTACGGAGGCCAAGGTCTGAGAGTGGACGCTCCGGAGTGCCGACCTTGCCTGCGCGACGTGAAAGCTCATAACTGAATTCGATCATGAGCATGCCGAAACCTTGGCGCTGGTACGGCGGCAATGTGATGATACACGCAAGGTTATAGTCGTCATATGAAACCTTTTCCTTTGAAAAGAAACCGTAGACATGGTCGGATCTCGAGTCAGCGTCGGTCACCAAGTAGAATAAAACTGCGCGGAAGCTGAGCAGGCATGCGATTCATTGACAAGGACGCACAGTTGTCGCAATCAAAGAAAAGAGTCTTGACGTCGATGAAGAGCTTGCCGAACAGGGACAAATTTTGGCAGTAGAGCTACGTTGCTCATCAACACAGGAAGAGACTAGAGATGAGGACCGACTTTTTGCACAGCGCCGTCGACTTCCCAGATGGTGTGTGCACCGCGCTTGTAGACCACTTGGCCGGGAGGGTGGGTGTAGGTGCATTTTTGTCGATGAATCTCGTACAGGGCGGGGTCGGACATGTACTTGAAGCAGAATTCGCATACCCACAGCATAGCTTTTGTCTCGTTGCTGCGGGCAAGACCACCAGCTAGCAGGTCTAGAACGCGTGCATGTGAACGGGCAGTGGTGTGGCGCACGCCAGCGATTTTCGGCACAGGAGAGGCGACAGAGGACGGGCCAGCACCATTTTGGGCATTTAGGTGCCCGTTGAGTGCATTAGACCCACCGACGGGAAGGTCTGACTCTTCGTTTTCCATTAGAGGATATGGTGAAAAATACCTGAAGAGAATTCAATGTGTGAATTCAGTATGTGCTGAGTTGAACTGAGATGGATAACGCGACGGAATTGGACTACTGACCATGTTCTTATCAGCCACTTTCCAAAATGCACTTTGTCGAAATTGCGCTGCGCTGTGATCTGTTTGTGGTGCTCAAAGTCGTAATCTTCCTCCGATATAACCATAGTCCTTTCGACCCCGTTTTCTTCTGCGGAGAGCTCGGCATCCGGCGTCAACTCCCCGTCCGAGTCGCCCTCGCCAGGCTGGCTTCGCTTTCGTTTGCGCAGATGGTGGGGGTCGGTGGCAGAAGGCATAAAGTCAGCTTCGGGTATCCATTCGTCCATCCGTTTATCCTGGTTTACGTAGTGGACATAGACCTGATCCTGGCGCCGATTCAGAATTTGTGCCTGTTCTGTTCCGAGAAGTTAGTTTTTTTGCAACGAGGCAATTACTGTGATGGATGCACGTTCTACCCCATTTTTGACGACAATACCAGTCGGCGGGCCAACAGGAATAGGAATTGTGTGCGTGGCGGGCATCTTAAGCTCGTTGTGGACGGCGGGCAAGCTCTGCTCATCGTCTCCCACGCGGAAGATGCCGAACCAAACAACGACCGCCACAGACCGCTACTCATCGGAAATCGACACACAGAACCCGCCACGGCCCCGCCAGAAATTCGGACAGCCTACAGTGGACCACTATGATGCTCGGGCAGCATTTATGTTGCATCTCTCAATCCTAAATACAAAATATTACTGGTTTCAACCTCCGTTTCGACTCCGTTCAAGAAAGTGTAGTCGCCCGATTTCAGTCCATATTTTGGACGGATTGCAGCATTTCGAAACGCACATCCGACGCGCCAGTCCTCCGCTTCAGCATCACAAAGAAAGGCCAAGAATATCGGCTTCCAAGGGTGGAAGCGTGGATTCAACCAAACAGGAAAACGGTATGTCTCCCCGCATAACTCGAGACGAAGATTATGACACGCAAACGTTCGGGAAGCTTGTATTTATGCACACTTCGCGTCGGTCGAGTCATAGGCATTCTCGCCGTTCGGACGGCCGGCCGGGTTCCGAAAAAAGCATTGCGAATCGAGGTGGGTGTTGAGCCGCAGCGAATAAAGACAGAGGAAAAATAAGGGGACACAGACCATTACAGCGGTTCACTGTTCTAGTCTTGAGAACGCATCGAAGAAATACGAGTTGAAATTGAACGAGAAAACAAGGCTGCATATTTGAGTAGGAAGGGTGCGGATTTGACTTGTTTCGTATGTTCAACAACGTCAAAGGATATTTTTTTTTCAAAGCCACGTAGACACATTCGTCGCTGCGCCGCAGTAGACGGTGCCGCAATTGAGTAGAATTGACTGAACATGAATATCTCAGCCAGAGTGTAATCAGTCACGCTGTCACGCTAATTAACCACTCCATACAGACCACCACTCGCAATGGTCAAGATATTTTCGATCTCCATACTCCAGACGCCGCCTTCTGGAGCAAGCACTCTGCTTTCCAACGCCAATGATCTGTCCTCGTTTTCATTCTATCAGAAGGGCTCCGTTGGAGAGTTCATGACCTTCTTCTCCAAGACCGTTGCCGAGCGGACACCACAGGGGCAGCGCCAGAGCGTTCAGGAAAACAACTACACCGCTCATGTATACAATCGCGGGGGGTCCGAGCAACTGGCAGGCGAGTCGATCTTCTCCCGTATGCTCACAAGGGCGGGCAATTGATGTACTGCATTTCTTCAGCGGTAATCATCACGGACCAAGAGTACCCTGTTCGGCCAGCCTTTTCACTGTTGACCAAGGTTCTGGACGACTTCAAGGCCCAGGTACCCCAGGACAAATGGGACAATCCCGCCACGATCTCGTTCCCCGAGCTAGCAACATACATCACCAGATATCAGGACCCGCGGCAAGCGGATACGATTATGCGGGTCCAGGCAGAGCTGGATGAGACTAAGATTGTCTTGGTACGTGGAATCTGTCTTGGGCGGCGCTTGATGAGGGATGCAGTGCTGATTTGAACGCCTGATTAGCACAAGACCATCGAGTCCGTGCTACAGCGCGGTGAGAAGCTGGACACGCTTGTGGACCGTTCCAATCACTTGTCTGCACAGAGCAAGATGTTTTACAAGACGGCGAAGAAGGTGTGTATCATTTATTCCTTAAACGGTCGACAGCTTCTAACATTCGTGCAGCAAAACAGTTGTTGCGTTGTGATGTAGAGCCGTGCTGCGATGCTATGATCATGACCATGCGTTTGAGCGCTTCTGCGTATTTTAGGCCGAACCATATTTAATATCTCTGCTCGTATACCTTTGTATTTGACGGACTTGTAGGTATCCCGGGTTACGTGGATCGCACTGACAATCTAGAGTACAAATATCGTCTTCACCTCCATCTGGGTACGCCGTTGAATGCTGCAACATATGTAAGCGCCTGAGGAATCGCGGGATCATGCATCATGCATCCGCCTTCGAACCGGCGCGGTGAACTTGGTTTTGTAAAGTTCTTGATCTTCTGCCGAGGTCGGAAAGCCCATTGAGTAGTCGTTTGGAGCACCGCAGATTTGCGCCCAGGGCACTGCCATAAATCACATCTGTTTGGGCCGGCTTTTACTAGTCAGGAACCATAAATTGCCTCCGTCCCGACCCCCAAACTCCGTGATCCACACCTGATTAATTTTGTCGCGCGCGTATAAATATTCGGCGATGTGAGGTTGCTCCTCAATCTTATATTCGTCCTACCACATCCCCAACTATGTTTCTTCCTGACGCGCTGGAGTCTGTCAAAAGTCGGATACCGTCCACATCTATGTCTCTCATGGATCTTCACCCGGACGCGCTGGATCAGAATGTCAAGACTCGTACAGCCCCGTTCGAGCTCAAGGACCTTCCAGGATATGTGGACCTAGTCAAGCATTCCAATTCCATCGATGACCGCAAGTTTCTGGCGAGTCTGCTCATGTACTCGCGTTGCGCGCCGCGTACTTACACTCAGATGGGCTTAGCTTGAGAACATGGTCACCCTGATGTCGCGACTGTCCACAGTGAATTCGCCCGCTCTTCAAGAGCTCTGCAAAACCTTGCAAGCTACCCTCATTGACCTTCGTAAGTATGGCAGTTCTTCAGCAGCAGGGGAGACACTTCGCCGCAATTTTACGTGACCCGGATCTGTTCTTTGTGGTCTATCGGGCAGGCGATATTCAGACCGACGCGAAAGCTCGGGATACTTTCCTAGATCAGGAATATTCCGAGTCCGCTGGCCCCGCGGTGTTCCCTCTACTTTTAAAGTCGCATATCTAATTCCTTCCAGTCTACAAGGATCTACCCCACCCACCGAGCACATACCTCTGTATTCTACCCCAACACGCACCAACTGCGGCGGCTAATCCCATCAAATACGCATATCGCAACGCGGATGGCTCAAATTATGTTCCACTATTTCCCGGTCTCGGCAAAGCAAATTCGCCGTATGCTCGCTCCGTCCCTCAAACCAATTTTACCCCACCCGCTACTCTCCCGGATGCTGGGCTTGTTTTCGATACACTCATGAGCCGGGACGAGTTTGTGGAACACCCAGGCGGAATCTCCTCCCTCTTTTTCGCTTTCGCGGATCTAGTAATACACAGTGTGTTCAACACCAGCCCCCGGGACGCCACCATCAACCTCACGAGCAGCTATCTGGACCTGAGCATCCTGTACGGCAATTCTCAAACTGAACAAGACAGCGTGCGGAACAAGGATGGACGGGGCCGTCTGTACGAAGACGTGTTCGCAGATAGTCGTCTGCTGTTCATGCCCCCATCGGCGAGCACATTGTTGGTGCTTCTGAGTCGAAATCACAATGTTTGGCTCCCGTTTTGTTTCATTCACGGAGTATGCTGAACCTTCCTTTTCAGTACTCCGCTCAAAAAATCTTGGAAATTAACGAGAACGGACGCTACAAAACAGTCTTCCAGAATGAAGCCGAGAAAGCTGCACAGGATGACGAAATCTTCCAACGAGCCCGACTCGTTAATTGTGGTTATTTTATGCAAATTATTCTGGGTGGCACGTGATATTTCTCTCGACTGAGAAGAATTCGTCTGAATGTTTCGCAGACTACGTCGGTGCAATCCTTGGCCTTGTTCGGGACGGGTACAGCTGGCGCTTGGATCCTTTGTCGCAGTCCCGCGAGCCGACACACGATTTGACGCCCCGCGGCGAGGGGAATGTCGTCTCCATCGAGTTCAATCTCCTGTATAGGTGGCACGCGACTTTGTCTAAGAAGGACACAGAGTGGACAGAGGACCTCTTCAAAGAGCTCTTTGGGGGAAAGGACTTTGGTTCTGTGGGTCATGTCGTCTCAAATGCTTCAAGGCAACTAATCCTGGATGCAATTATAGATTACTCGGGAGGATTTCATCAAGGTTGCTATCCAGAAGATGAAAGCGGACCCTGATCCAAGGAAGTGGACCTTCAACAAGCAAGTGTTCTGTACCGGTTGCCATATTTCTGCGCTGACCACAGAAAAAGGCTCCAGCGTGGCCCCGACGGGCGGTTCAAGGATTCCGACCTCGCGGAGATCTTGTACAACGCGACTTCGTGGCGGGCAGGTGCTTACAAGGCGCGGGGTATCCCCGAGGTTCTTCGCGTCATTGAAGTGCTAGGCATCGAACAGGCGAGGCGATGGGGAGCTTGCTCGGTTGGTGGCTTCATTATCTTCTCCGATGGTATTTGACTTTGGTTCATAGATGAACGACTTTAGGCGGTTCCTAGGCTTGAAGCGTATGCTTCTCTGCTTTCCCTTCATTGTTTTCGCTGATAGGTTTGAATAGCGTATGCTGACTTCAAGGAGTGGAATCATGATGAGCGCGTTCATGTGAGTGGTGTTCTCAACATTTTCATCCAAAACTGACCGCATTCAGACCGCGGCAGCGGCCCTGTACAAGGACATTGAGAACCTCGAGCTTTACGTTGGGCTACAGGCAGAGGAACCCAAAACACCGATGGCGGGCGCTGGACTTTGTCCCGGCTACACAATTTCCCGAGCGATCCTTGCAGATGCTGTATGTTTGACGCGAGGGGACCGCTTCCTCACTGTTGAATTCACACGTACGCTCCTGCTTTTGTCTTCCTATATCTCCCTAATCAATATCTGCAGCATTCAGCCTTACCGCCTGGGGCTACCGCGACTGCCAATTCGACGTACAGGACGGCTCGTACGGCGGCTTATTGACCAAACTGCTTTTCCGCACGCTTCCTGCCTACTACCCGCCACGCTCCGCGTACGCGCACTTCCCTTTCCTCGACCCCGTATACATGAAGGAGTGCATGAGCAAAAGAGACCCAGCCCTGGCGGACAAGTACATTTGGACACGGCCGACGCCCTCGGCGCACGCGGATGATGTTGTCGTGGTCAAAACGGCTGCAGGTGTTCGCGCAATCTTGGATAACCCAACCATCTTCCCGACCGAGTACGTTGGGCGGCTGGAGGCAGTAACCGGGCGCAAGGGTGTCAACCATGCTTTCGTTCGTTTCCTATTCTCTTTTGGATGACGGTTCTAATGAGATGGTCTTGCAGGTGACCCAGATCCTCTTGAAGGATATCAGCAAATGGGCCACTTATTTCGGCGCAGAGACGCAGCGATTAATTGAGCAACGGTCTCTGAATCATATCGGAAAGTCGGGGAAAGTGCAGTACGTCGACATTGTACACGATGTGATCAACGTATTGCCGGTACACTGGATTTGCCAGCAACTTGTACGTCAACCGTGCTGCTTGTGTGTTATTTTTTGCTTATTTGCGAGACAGGCCGGCTTGCCCTTGAAAGACGGCGACCCCAAAGACGAGCAGAGACAGTATGAGGCATTCTCTGACGTCTGCCGGTATGTCGTTACTAGACCCTCCCTTTACCGCACTGACGATGCCTAGTTACATCTTCTTGACCTCTGAACCCGTGAATGATTGGCATCTGCGAGAGAGCTCCATCAAGACTTTCCAAAAGTTTGAGAAAGTCGTCAAGGAGCATCTCAGCTCCAAGGTACTTTCCTTCTTTTTGGTCGCAAACAGCTGACTTACTTGGTAGATCTGGGATTCAAATCACGCCTCGCTTGCGGACAGCCGCTTCCTCAAAGACCTTTACGCACAACATCACGATCTGACAGACCTGGCCGCGGCGCTCTTCGCTGAGGTCGTGCCTACCGCTGCACACTGGTCCCAAGCCATCGCTCATGTCGTAAACTATTACTTGGATGACAGCCGTATGCAAGCCCGGCAGGAGATTGTACAGCTCGCTGGGCTACGGACGCCACAAGCGAATAGCCAGATTGCCACTCATATCCGTGCTGCGCTAGGTTGGTCTTGTGCTTCTTGGACTCGCTTTTGGTTGATGTGCTTCTCGTTTTAGTTCACGATCCCTTGGTAAATCGCCTTTATCATCTCGCAGATATAGTTTTTTGACTTTCGTATCAAGGTATGGGGCGTGTATCGCACAGCGCAGACGACAGACTTTGTCGTCGACTCAACGAAGGTTCCCGTCGGCGCCAGAGTATTTGCCAGCATCAAGGAGGCCAATGTAAATACGGGTCTCTTTACCTTTGTTATGGCGTTCTCACTAGCACCCGTAGGCCGGTGCTAACCAACAGAGCGCGATCCTCAGCATTGGCGAACACGGGTAAGTTGTTTGTTTGTCCAGTCGGCTTTCATTCTAAGCTTCATGCAGTCTTCTTTCGGCCCAATTCTTTGAATCTGTGCGTTCTTCGCTTTCGTTAGGTCTATACATGTCTCAACCCTTTCAGACTGTCCCTCAAGTGCTCGGCAAGATTCTCGGATTGAGAAACCTCAAACGGGGACCTAACACGTCCGGAAGTTTCAACAGGTGCGACGTTTTGCGGTTGTTTGCGTATTCTTTTTCCATAACGATGCTGTAGATTTGTTGAAACCACACATGGAGCACCACAACAGTGGTATGTGAACGCGCGGGCTGACCTCGCACCATGGCCACAATCGCTTGTTGTTGAGGTGAGTCTTCAGAGTCCGTGAAAATGTGCGTACCTCACCAGGTTGTAGTACAATCGCATATAATATCGATTTCAATGTATCTCATGATTCTCAATGTACCTATCTATGTTCATGCTCACACGGATGAGGATCCACCGGGCCCGCCAATCTCAAACGAGAACAGACGGGGCGCCATCATGGGCGTTGAGCGCTGAGCGCTCTGACTCTGGTCTGCTTCGAAAGTGGCATCAGCTCTTACCTGAGCATGTTGGCGCGCAGTGCTGAAACCCGAAGTACTACTTCCCGGTTAGAGTGGCCAATCGTTCTCGGCAATTCAAGGCGTCTGAAGTTGAGTGTTAATCTGAAAATCGCGAGGCATCTTAAGCACAGGCTCGTCATTCAACCTCCAAGTTCAACGCACGGCATTATCGAAAAAAGTGCACGGTGAAGTCGAAGTTGAAGAATCTTCAAGTGTTGGGACCGGGAGAAGTCGAAAAATCTACCAACAGCGGAAGATTGGAACAAAGTAGTACTCCAGTGAGCAGACCCGGCGACTCCAGGAACGCAAACGAGCCTCAAAAATAAATTTAGGACTCGTACGGCCGATCCGGTAATCTCGGTGTTGAATCTTGACGCAAGTTGAACATTTCGCGTCATCCTGCTGCCCAGGATATGTTTAACAGCGCAGATCGGACTTACTGCATACCCTTGGCACATTGCTCGCCATCCATCTGGCGCTCAGTGGGATCAGTGGAATATTCGGGATTTATTCCATCTTCAAACCGAACGCTGCGGACTCTCAGGAAGTCTTGAATAGCTGCATCAACGATCCTGACGATCAGGGCGTCATTGACAGCTGCAGTGATGCTATGAAGATTGTCAGGATCGCCGTTCTTATAGGGATAAGTCAAACTTGTAAACTGTTGGAACCTTGTTTTAACCTTGTGAACAATACCTAGTATGCGGTAACCTGGCTAATTGAGCTCTGCGTGTTTGTTAAAGTCTCCGCTGCCATGCTTTTTCTGGCATTTTATTTACGCAGGGGCATACCTCATTGTCTCGAGCTATGTCAAACAGCTCAAGGAGGAAGAGCTGGCCAAAGAGTCCACCCATTCCCAATATCCGTTTGCGCAGCATCCCTGAAGTCAAACGATCCAATTCTACATGTCTAGGTTATAACGGTTATTGCCCAATTTTATCCTTCTGTGAAGCGCTGTACCAGGCTGTACCATCTATTGTGAGTATGCGATGAGTTGGACTCCCGAACCAATTCCATGTGTTTAGGTTATGACTGTTCTTACCTAGATTGTATCCTTCTGTAAAGCGCTGTACAAGGAGAATTGTGCGCATGTTATAGGTAGAGGGACGCGACGCGCACTTTGGTAAGTTGACCATGGGATCGCGTTGGATGAGCGATCAGAATCAGATGCAATCACTCGCTGATCACTTGCCAAATTTGATCAACTTGGAGAGGACCGCGACCATGTCCCTCGTGTTGGTCGTCCTCCTGCTTTGGACGGTCATTCACGCTGCAAATTATTTCTTGCACCGCCGCCAAACTCAATCTATTCTGCCGCCACCACGCGGGGCGCACTCTTTTGGGCGGAGGCGCAATTATTTCTGGGACAGTCGCACCACGCAGGTTATCCTCAATAAGTTCCATCTGCGCGTTCAAACTTCGGCGTGGAATGCCCACCATGATTCTCTCTCCAAGGTTGTTGCTGCGCGTCCCGGGGCGCGTTTTCGCTCGGTGGTGACATACTTTTACAACCTCGGGAGCGTCGTGTGCGTCCTCGGCAGTGTTGCGGTTCTGGGACTGTTAGTCTGGAATTGTGGCCACGGAATTTTTCCGTTGATTCATAGCACTCTTGCTCCGTCTCCTTCTGTTCCTCTCTTGAGGCGTGGAATGGATGTCGTCGAAAAAACTGTCGCTCCTCGTGACACGGGCATTAAACCTATCGTGTGTCTTACGCAGCTTAGCTGTGCCACACTCATCTTCTTCATTCGCCTAGATTCCGGGGTGGACAGTTCCACTCAACCATCTTCCCGTCATATTGCTAGCCGTTTTCTTGTCTCAGATTGTTCATGAGCTCGGACACGCTTTCGCTGCTGCGCTGTGAGTCGCTTGGAAGTGCCATTCTCAAAAGTCTTCTTAATCTCATCGCAGTGACGCTGTGCCGATCATGTCTGCGGGCGTTTCCTTCACCGTCGTGGTCCCCGCGGCATTTGTCTCCTTCCCCGCCACTGCCCTCGAAGCTCTGAAGCCCTTGGCACGATCTCGCATTATTGCCGCAGGACCATTCCATAATTTGGTTTTCTGGTCTTTGCTCGTGCTCGTTGACCGTGCCAGGACAGGCGATTTCTTGGCACACACGATGTACCACGAAGTCTCAGACATCGGTCGAGTCGTTGTGGGCATGGACGGCGTAAGTCCCGTCTCTCATTTTTCGAATCCCAAGGCGCATAACGCCGAGTATTGCAGGACTCTGCCCTTCAAGGACATCTTGCTCTAGGCTCACTAATCACCAAACTGGATGACACGTCGCTCGCGTCGCCTGAAGACCGGTGGACAAGCTATTTGACTTCTCCGCATCTTCCAACCCCGACTTTGGGATGGTGTGTGGATCGAGCGGCGTATCTATGTAAGCCTACGATCTTGTGCTTGTATCTAATCATTCCCTTGATTCACAGCGAGTCCCCAATCGTGTTGCGAGCCACACGTCTCCTCCCCGCTCTCGTGTTTTAGCGCAGTATCCTCTGCGGAGAAGGGGTGCCTTGACGCGGTCAATGTTCTCGTTGACGTGCAAGAACAGCGGTGTGGCTCCGACGCTGACTGTTCCGACGCCTCACAATGCGTCCGTCCGGACGAGTCGGCGCCGATTCTACGATTAACCATCCGCAGTGAGGGGCAAGACCGAGTGATACTATGGAGCGGGCCGCTAGCTGAGGTATACGAGCAAGGTATGTGGCTCTGCCGTATCGTCGTAGAAGCACAGACCATGGCCGATAGTTGAGACTGGTACATTTCTTCCGCGATTCCGATTTTTGCCTCTTTGGGCGTATACTTCAACACGGCTTTTCTGGAGGTCTGTCGTTGCGCTCGTCCTCACATCTTACTAACTCGTTATTCGAAAAGTTACTTAAAGATGGCGACTTTGTCGCTGTACCTCTTCAATCTCCTGCCTCTTCCTTACCTCGATGGGTCGCAGTTCGTGGAAGCCTTGCTCGACATGGCCTTCCAAGTCGAGTCTGGATTCGACGAGTACGACGTTGAAGCTCTCGAGGCAGCCTCAACTGCAAACCGCGACACGCAGAGAAGAAATCGGGGAAGGTGGAAGGAGCCAATAAGGAACGGAATTTCAATAGCGACGATGTGCCTTTTTGTACTGTCTGCACTCCTTGCATTGACGAATATTCGATGAAAGCGACTGGATGATACGATTGGGGCATGATGCATAATTGTTACGACCCTAGCATACGTCCACATACAACACCCCGAGGAGCAAATCAAAACTGCGCCGAAGGCAGCATTTACTTCTTCTTCGGTGTCTTTTTGATTTCGACGACGTTCAGACCTGCAGAGGGCGTGAGCTGAATGGCAGGAGAGAGGAAATTGCAGCACGCACCCGGAGGAAGACTCTGCTTCAGCTTCTCGGCCTTTTCTGGGTCGTCGACTGACAGCGTGTAGAGGTACCGCGAACACCGCAGCTTGAACTTGGTTTGCTGCTTGCCGCCCGCAATCTTGGCAGCGATTTTCTTTATCCGTGCCTCTGCAGAAAGGGTGAGCACAGGTAAAAGGACAAGAAAATCGCGAAAACGCACGAGATGCGTCCTTTCTCCGGGCGATCTCGATGAATTGCTTGATGTCGCGGATTTCCTTGGGCTATATAGACATTATGGGTCATTTGAGGCAGTCGACTGAAGAAACGAAAAGGCGCACCATCGTCGTTAGTTTTTGGCGGTGGTGATGTGGATTCGTCGGTGGTTGCCGAAACTGTGCAGTCTATTGATCACGTGAGTGATTGCGGAACCAAACGATGCCGAGCTGTCAACTTGAGTTTTGAACTTGCACAGCAAGTTGCACCGAACCATGTTGCGCTGATCAGCGATTTGCTTCAATGTTTACGGTTTCTTCCTCAAACGGGAGCCATTTCTTCGGCATCATTTGGCTCTCCCACAAAGCCAATGCACCTCATGAATCTTCAAGCCGACAATATTATTAACTTTGAAACGCTCTGGATCCTGAACCACCCCGAATTCACACTCAATTGCTCGCGCAACTCCGCTCTCTCATCTCCCGTTCAGCACTTTGATCGTCGCAGTGGTAAAACTCCTCGAATTATCATCGAACTTCGGGAATCTCAGCGTCGCAGGCTTCTCTTTATCACGGTTGTTTTGCCAGCAGCCAGCCAGTGTTCGTGGTTGGTTCCTCAGGCAGCATAAGCGACGTATTTTATTTCAGCTAAACAAGGTTAGCAGCTCACCTTGGTCCTTATGTTTCATATTTCTGTTGCTTGCGCTGCTGAAATAGCTCAAGAGAATGCTCACGAATCGCGACAGCTTACCTATATTTTCCGAAACTCTTCTTGACAGTTCAGCGGATGGAAGACGTCACCAAGATTGCACCCACCAATGCAACTATGGCAGTGTGGACCTCGACTCGAGTCTCGGGTGTTTATGTTTCTCCTCCACCATGCAAATACCTCCCGTGGTTCTCCCGTAGTTCGTGATCTCAACACCGAGCAGAATCTCGTTTGGCAGATCCACCGGATGTTGCTAACACGTTGATGCTGAGGTAGAATTAATGGGAACCGAGTAGGAGAATGCCCTCTACGACGGCACATTGGGAATCTGACAGACCCAACGAAATAGAAGCCAAGATCTGACCATGTTGTCTCTGTTGATTGGGGCAGACAGCTCAAGTAATCCAGTAAGTGTCGAAATGAATTTGAATCATCAGAATGTTTAGAAGCAGGATGCCGACGCCCATGTAGACGCTCATTAATAAAATGTGCTCCACTTAAGCACACTGTTTGGTCCCAATTCGGTTCTCTCAAAACAGCTCCATTTTGGTATGAAACGGACAAACGCGCATACAATTAGATCCCACTATATACGACCCAACCCGATGACCACACGGAAACTAAAATTGGTGGTGAGGAAAGTTGAAACCCAGTTCGCGAGTTCGTGCAACTCACGTTCACTGCACACCTAGTTCGATTGGCAGGTGAAGGAGTTGGCGACATCGTTGAAAGCAACAACGCTGAGATCGTTAATCGTTCCGTTGATGATTTGGGACGATCCAGTGCAGGTGGTGGAGCTAAAGGCAGATCAATACGGAAGACCAACTGCGGCGCATGAGGAAACGTACGTGAAAAGGGTGCACTCAACACCAGCAGAGGTGGAGACACTGCTGACATCACTGGCCTGGCCGTTGGCGGCGAGGTTCGTGCATCCAACAGGGAGGGTGGTGGCCGACCAGATCAAGCAGTTGTTGATGTTGGCGTTGATGCAGGTCTCGAGCACCTGGACGGCGTCGGGAGCGGGGGAAACGTTGGCCGCGGAGGCAACAGCGGCGGCTGCGGGAGCGCGCTGGATGGTGGTGGAGGAGACGAACACCGCGTTAAGGAGAGCAAAGAGAGCAAGGGACTTGAACATGGCGAAAGAGAAGAAGTGAAAGCTCAGCAGAAAGCTGGGGACATCAGGACTTCCTCGATCTTTTTATACGACGGGAGAGCGCCAATCAATGATGTTCTTTACGGGAGGGGATCCCGACTCGGAGATCGTTAGAAATTCGAGATCAAGTCGTCGAATCAAGCGAGCCGTTAGGAAGCTTTAGTCGTCACCATGACGAGGAGAACAAAAATGAGTCTGCTGGACTGCAGTAGTGCCAGTGAGTGCGAATGGGTCATGCTTCATTGCTTGCAATTGCTAGTACATATGTACCCTCGAGCGCGAGCCAGTGGATCAACGCGTTAGTACGGCAAGTGTGAAGGGCGAAGATGATCAACACGTACGTCCATCAATAACATCCTGTTTACGTTCCCGGCGTCGAGGCGGGCGCAGTCGGCGCTCGTCACTATTTTTGAAACGTGCCTGAAACTCTGAAAATAACCATCTACGCATGCACGCGTGGGATACATGGACTCTCAAATCAGAGCTTGCCAATTCTATGGCCCGCGGTGAAACATAACAACGCCGGCTTCAACCACCCGCTATTCCTCACCTTTGATGTAAGTATCTGCTCGGACAGCGCCAAGAGGCTTTGGCTTCAATTCATCCGGTTGATAGGCCAATGAGGTTGAAGTCTAATTCTGTTGGCAATGACGGGCAGTCAAGCTGCTTCTACTGACCTGTATGTCGCGTCAAGATCCTTCCAAGCTGCCGGTCCTTGAGTAGCGGTCCTGCTCATCACCCGATCGCGGAAATGCACGCTGGACGAATGGTACGCGGTTGTTGTGAATATATATAGCATGCGGGGAAGTCGACCCACGTTGACCCGTCCTCGCCTTTCTTTGTCGGACTGCCGTCCGACGGCGTCCGGTTCAATAGAACAGCTGCATATGCATAGATCTCCGGCGGCATGTCACCCATTGTCGTGTAGTCGTTCGGTAGCCGCGTCCGCCGTCATTACAACCCATCAATTCAGAGTTGGACGGCGAGCGTCGACCGATTATAATCGACTACGCATGTGCAGCACTGCAGTTTCGTTGGCTGAGTAGACACAAGTCGAGATGATTATCTAGATTAATTTCAAGAGAATTTCTCCACCGCCGAGGATTGGGTGATGCCAAGTTTGAAGGAGGGAAACAACGAGTATCTGTTTGGCCCACACTTTGCCACCAAACAACCGCTTGTGGCCCAATTTGGCATTTATGGATCTCGAAGCACCTCTGCAGGTTCCGTTTCAGCAGGCCTCCAACGTCAGCGCGTCGCCGGTGCATCACATTCTCAGCGGTTCATTCCGCTCATTGTCTCTCTTTCTCCTTGCCTTTTCGCCCGCCCAACTCACTCTCGACCTCGTTCAGACAATACCTGCGTTTGGACCCCACCAATACATCGGTCTAGGTCCTCTCTCACAAAGTGGAGATACCCGCTTTGCATACACGACAAGCTGGGCACTTCCCCCGCAGCTCCATAGCTGGGCTATTGAGCGCCACGCAGATAGCCTGCGAGTGCGTTTTGTTGACAATGTAGAAATCAGTACGTTCTACATCTACGTTTGAACGATTGTCACTCATGTGTCGCAGCGGCTACCTCATCGTATGTCGCCGTCCCCCCACCGCATTCGCATCTCTATTCCGCCGGGGGCCCTTCCGCCCAGGTGCATGCCCTCTCCTCGGGCGATTCCCCTGGATTCGGAGAGCATGTTCAAGAACTTTATTTTGTTCCTCAGTTTGAATGGGACGCGGCTGACAAGACCCGTAAGGCCTTGGTGCGTTCCGTTGTCGCCTCCCTTAACAACACTTGTTGAGCCTCGTAGCGTTATGGCTCGCATGGAATCGAGTTTGCATTCCCTGCTGGATCTCGGCCCCTTGCATTCATACCCGTTCTTGGCGGTTCCGTGATAGAGGTCTACACGCGAGCTGATGACGGGTCGTTAATCCATGTCGACTCCAGCGGTGCACCGCAACGAGGGGATGGGGCGGAGCAAGAAGATGGGCCGCGGCATGTCAAGGTGCACCCGAACGGACGCGTGCTTTACTGCGTCACCGAGCATTGTGCGTTTAGCGTTTAGTCATATCCTTCTCGCTATGTTAACCTGCCGTCTGTAGCAAACTACCTCGACGTTTACACTATTACTCCACCCAATGGAGTCACTCCGGTTCTCACTTATGTCGCTTCGCGGTCACTTATTCCCCCGCATTTGCGCTCAGAGACCAACGCTACTGATGGGCCCAAACGCGCCTACCGTGGCGACACCCTACTTCTCGCTCCTTCCACCCCCACGCAGCCCGCGCCACAGAGCATTTTTGTGACGACTCGGGGCAGTGATGAAGAGGCGAACGGATGGGTCAGCGTGTTCCGGCTCGACGCGGAGGGCAGGTTTGCTGGCGACATCGAGAATAACCCCTACCTTGTGGAGCGATACGAAGCAAAAACGGGCGGTGGCAAGGCGCACGCACTTGACCTGCGAGTAAAAACGGACGATGATCCTGACGGCGCGCTGTGGGTGATTCTCACGGACGACTCACCGCCGCACCCGGGTGTGCGCGTGCTCGAGTGGGACGGCTGGTTATGGCGTGGTGGAGGAACGAGGTTGAGGCAAGTGGCTGCCTGGCCGCAGCCTGGCTTTTATTCGGCCGAAGCTGCGGACGGCGAGGAGGAGCGGATGGAGGGTGCGAGTCACGCTGTATGGCTGGATTAATATTCAGAGTCGAAAGTGGGCACAAGAAATCCGATGATGGGCTGGCTGCCGTTTGTGAGTCCTACGAGCAGCTTGTTAAATAAGCTCAGCGAAAGAATTGACACAGCAAGCTGAAATGAACTACGCTGCGCGAATCAAGTTGGCTAACTAAAGCATTTCCCGCCATTTCTGCCGCTCTATCGGCCGGTAGCAGATCCATCCATCCACATATCTGAAACATCTCGTGTCTTACCGTGTTCTCAATTCTCAGCGGCCATGGAGCATGTGTGAGACGTGATCGTTCTCTTGTTCGCGCAGCCACCATTCTATTGCGCGATCGATTATGGCCAACCATTCCAATATTTCGGAGTCAAACCACATTCAACATAAACGGTCCGCGGCGTCTTTTCAGCAGTACCTCCGCGTCCATGGCTACAAGTCCCGAGTCCGTGAAGCTACTGCTTGGCCCGATATATATCGGGGACAATTCTCAGCACTTGTTTATTCGGTGTCTGCGGCGCAATTCACGACGTACTTTGGGTCAGCGCGTCGACTCCAAGACTCATCCACAATCCGGTTCGTGACAATTTCTACGAATTTTATGGGTGGTTAAATCGCCAAACAGCGCTCTCGTACTCTGGGAGTTCTTCCTTAGTATATTCTACGCCGCGGCTTCGGTTTATTTCGTGTGGCTCTACTTGGTCGACAATTACTATAATCATGCATTTTTGGCATCCGCTCCATGGCCCTTGGCCGCAGTTCCCCTTCTTTCTGGATTGTAAGAGGATCACTCGTTGAACCGATTCTCTCTCTCTCTAGGTCGGCTTGTCCTGTCCAGATATTCATGGCATCTCGCGTTACGATTATCGAAATCCCGCTTCATATTTGGCTTGTTGGTCTTCCTGACTCTTTCCAACGCCAGTAACACATCCTATCAGTGTTTTCGTTCGCTTACTACAGGGAGGTATCGCCTTTGCGACTAGCGTGCTTGCCCGTGGATTGACGTATGAAACATCAACTTATTTTCTGTACAGTGAAGGGCAATTAGAAGTCGATACCAAAGCGGCGTGTTTTCGTCTCAAGTCTTCAGTCTCGCAAAATATATCAAGGTCACTTGGATCAGCGCGAAGTAGTAATATACGCTACACCAAGCTCGTAAATCGTTACATGGTATCATTAAACGTGCAAAGTCATAACAATAAGATAAAATATCCAACTCCAAAGAAAAGTCCGTGCGCAGCTGTCCGCTATTTCGCCTTATCTCGGACATCCCTCCAAAAATCACCCCACCGTGCACCCTTGTATTCTTCCTGCGGCGAGCTGGGATCAGGCATGCCATCGGGTGGTGTGTCTGAGAATGCATCCTTCTGCGCGACCGCTATTCGATCAAGCGCTTTGATGAGAGAAGGTGTTGCGGGGACGGCGCCGAGGGGCGGGGATTTAGGATTCGACGACGTGGCGGTGTGTTGTGATGTCGTCGATGAGACCGCATTTCCAGATCGATGCCGTTGCAGGAATCCCGGGCTCCAATCCTTGCCTTTGACGTCCTTGGTTGGGAGGTTCGTCAAATCTTCCTCAAAATCAGAATATTCCGGTGCTTCGTCTGTCTTCCCCTTCTTGGCGGCACGCACTCGTGCCATCTCCTTATCGAAGTCGAGGTCTTTGCCCTTCGTGGAAGCATCGTCGACGAGCGTGGTCGTTGAGGCCATGGACATCTTCTGCCGCAACCACGGCCGCGGGGGGCTTGGTGGGACTCGTCGGGCTGAGCGGGTCGTCATCCTCCTCGTCAGAGGACAAGCCGACCTCCCCAACAGGTCGGAACTTGACCGCCCCACGTTTCTTGCCGCCCATGCGCGCCTGGAAACGCTCGTGCCCGACGGAGCGACCTTTCTTCAAAAAGGCAGGGCTCTGCTGGAACTCGTACGATTCGGGATTTTTGAGCTTTACGTCATCGCCATCGTCGTCTGGGAACAAGATGTCTTTGGGACCTTTGGCGGACGGTGTCGAGCCGAACAAACGGTCCCAGAAGGAGGCCGCAGGTGTGAAAGTCCCAGCGCGGTTGGCGCCGTTGGGCAGTTTTGCAGCATAGTGAGAAAGATAGCTATCCCATTTCTGGATTGCGGTCAATGAAGGTTTGACTTTGTATAACGAAAATACGCACCTCGTCAGGGCACTCTCCAAACTTACGTCTGAGGAACCAGTCGCATGCCATTCCAGCGGCCAAGAACAAACAGAAGCCGCCGCTGAGGCCCTTCTCTTGGCCCGTCCCCCATGTTCCGGTGAGATCTACAGCTTCCCACAACCGCTCCCATACGTTTGCCCAGGCGGGAATGTGTGCCAGAAGGGCAATGGACATAACGAGTCCAAATGCTCCGGTTGAGGCGGTGGAGAAACGGACGGCCCAGTGCTGAACGGTGGGTATGGGCAAGAGCACCAACAAAGTCGAAGCAGACGCAAAAACTGCGGTTATTATTCTACGCGCCAGAAGGGGGGGGTGGATGATAACGGAAACGGCAAGACCGAAGAGAGTGCTTGGAGAATGTCAGTACCTGGCACACGATAAACGTGTTTCGACTCACCCGCCGGAAACCCCGAGGGAAGCCAGTGCGCAATAGCGCCATCTGCCTGCCAGGAAGGTGGTAATCACGGAAGACAGCAGCCAAACTACGACGAAAGTCTTCGAATTAAGTGGAGCTGAGGACGATATCGCAGGAATCATGAGCGATAGAAAGGTTGAAAGATGTACTAGAATTGAATGAGCGGATAGGAAATAATATGAAGGGATAATCAACGCACCACCAAATGCGTAGCCTGCAGCTAGTCCCCCAACGCCCCCTTCGAGGAGGAAGTGGATGCGCTTCTTCTGCTGCTCGAATGCGCCTGGGAGGACGCCATAGCGCTCGGCAGGGAAGGATCGGGAGCGGTCGAGGGTCAGGAAGGCGCCCGCAAATGTAAGAAGGAGGGAAAGCAATAGTAGAGGTATTGAATAAGCAAGAAGGTACGAGGTAGATGGTAGCAGTGTCGTTAGCGTCGTAGTGTCGTTGATTGCCATGTGAGACAATTATCGTGAGGATTCGTGAGTACGGCGGTCGTGAGTCGAGGCAGGGGACGGATGGAGGTCGACTGGAGAGGATTTGCTGAAATCGTCCTACTTGGTCCAAGGAGACACCGATCCGAGTTTCTCATCAGCGCCTTTGCCAAACAAACGCTACGATCCACTTTGGGCAATTTCTTATTGGGGCACCATCATTTCGGTCTACGATGGTTGTAAACTGTCCCAGCTCTCTCGTCTTTTCCCTCGTTCCAGGCCCTCGGGTCACCGATGATCATCTAAAAGCTTGTGCCAGTCTATTCTCTTCCAACTACGGAGTCTGGAGTTCCACCGTGTCTCCACCGCTGAAGCCGCGTGAGTCACTCATTCCCTAATAAAATCGGCTCCTACTCCGGCGTATTGTGCATCTGACCAGAGCTGGCGCAGATTTCCGGGTAAAGATGAGCCCTTCCAAGCTGAAGGAACAATGTTTCTCGGACCCGGAGCACAGTATGCTTGCGTTGTGCACCGTCGATAATGTCATTGTCGGGCATGCTTTTGCGACGGTGTGGAATTATAATGGTGCGCATGAAGTGATAACAATTAGGCTTCATCCTCATGCACGGATTGAATTCAGGCTCGGACATTTGCTGGATAACGCAGCTAGTTGTATCCCCCGACTATCGCAGACGTGGGATCGCTACCACCTTGCTCCATATGCTTCCGGGACCTGGATTCAACTGTGCTGTATTTGGTCTCGCTTCATCGCACCCTGCTGCTTGTCTGGCGCTGTTTAAACGCGCTTGTCAGTTTCACGCATCTTCTCTCGTCGACTATCACTGATTTACGACTCCAGATGCCAATGCCCGCAAGCTGGACCTCAATTTCATCAAAGAGCATGGCCAGAAGATTATTGACACCACCAATGTATCTTATCTGAAGGGGACACAGCTTCGGGGCACGCTGTTCGAGGGTGCAGCACCGGCTGGTGCCGTGTCGTGTGTGTTTACTGATTTCCATGTTGATCACTCAGAACCGCTTCGAGCGCGGAAAAGCTGGGAGGATAGACACGATCTGATTTGGCCGCTGGGTGCTCTGCCTGCTGGCCACGAATTCTTTTGCATCGCCGCAAATCATCGCCCTAACGGAGGCTGAACGAAGGTTGGTTACTTGTTATTCAAGGTCGGCGTACATAATTACTTGATACAGTAAGAATAAATAACAGGTGCCACGGCCCCATTATCGTGTTTATAAACGTTCATGAACTTTCTCGGGAAAAGCCTGCTTCTCGAGATCGCTCTTTGGGAACGGGTGTTTGATTTTTGGTTTGAAGTTTTGGATGTAGGTGTAGTATATGGTTCCACCGATGATGGTCGATATTGAGTAGAAGCGCAGACTTGAAAAGGTAGTTGAGATTTAGCCGAGAAGAATAGTGTTCAGTACTTACAGTGTGATAACGTCGGAGAAAATCCAGACCCCAAGGAGGGTTTGGATGACACCCTTCGCTGCCTGGAAAACAGTGAATTGGAAGTTGGGCGTCTCTGGCTAAAAGGAAAACATACCGAGGAGAACATGTGCGTTACGGGGCTCGTTACCTGGAAAAACGCACATCAAGTTCTTGACTGTGAATATTTTGAGAATGCTTGCCTTGACGGACAGAGAGTTTGCAATCCCTAACAAAAACCCGAAAAAGCCGGTGACAGCACTGCCGACGAGGAAGGGCGTCCAGATCATGCGCGGATCGTGGTAACGTGTATACAGTACGCCGACCTCTCCGTGAAAGATTGTGCACATAAACAGCATTGTGGCGCTGAACATGTTGCCAAAGTAAGCCAGGGACATGACCGAATTGCCGACGTGCCCCAGCGCCGGTTTTTTCAGGACAGCATGGACGGCGAGCAGGAGAGAGGACATGGAGCCATAGAAGAGTGCAATTGCAGACTCGTGCGAGAGAGAAGAGGCCCGTCGCATGAAGGTAGGTGCAGTACCGATGAAGAAGCCGCAGGTGACGATGAACGCGGCCACCACGACTTGCGGTCGTGGCCGGACGCGGGTGTGCACTGCGGACACGACGATAGTGAACGGTAGAGCAAGTCCTCGGGCAATCTACAATAATAATTGGAGCGTGGGGAAGGGTAGAAAGTCATTTGACTCACTTGGAAAAAGGAGGCGTCTACATTCGTCAAGCAAAGAGTGTTGAAAATCAATCCACTGATTCCAACCGTGAAGTAGGGGAAGAGATTAATCAGGGCGCTACGATGGACCATCGGCAGCTCCCAGTCGATGGGGTTGATTCGCCGTAGAGACGTTCTGTTTGCGAATGCAACGAGGCGGAGAAGGAGAAGCGCAATGAAACATTGAATGAACTGCAACAGTCGAACAATCGTGTCAGAAGCTAAGTTGTGCGGTAAGGATGCATCCTACAAGGAACGTGAAAGGAAGGTCTGGGGTATTGTTCAATACAGCCTTGTTGACGAAGACCATCTGTGGGGAAGCAAATGAAGCTCAACAGATGAAAGTTGGTCGGGGTGCAACGTACCACCAGAGCCGCAACCATGTAAAATACCACGACACCTCCAACGAGCGCCCAGCTGTTTTCTGGTTCCTGTTCACGCTGCATTGAAAAGGGAGCGGAGTGGGAGTGGTGACCAGGGCGAGCGTTAGGGGGAGGAACACTTATAAGTAAAGATGAAAAGGGACTGAGACGCGCTCCTGTCTCTCTGTCGTTCCGCCGTTCTCAATTGCTCTCGAAGTCTCAGATCTCAGCCGTTACCGCTTTGGAATTTTGAGGTTTTTGTCAGACTGGACAGCTTCTGTTGCAACTTGCATGGACCGCTCGAAAAGTCAAGTAAAGTTGAGAAAGTTAGCGCAAAGTTGACAGCATTGGTAGGTTGTAATGCGCTTGTTCACAGCGAGTGATTGGCATATTATCGTCTGCAAGATCCATTCCTGTGAAACGGGGGTGGTTGTGGTTCGGATTCAGAGAGCTAATTCAAACTCCGACTTATGTCTGATCGCGAATAAATACCTTTTTGAGAACGCGTTTGTCCGTACGCGCGTCCTTCTAGCAATTTCTGCGCAGTTTCTGACTCTATATGCTTTGAAATCTTTCTTGTCATCGCCTCACTTCCACCTTCACACTTACTCCTCAAGACGCGCGTTTCCCAACCCACAACCATGCACATCACCTTTGTAACGGACCTTGGGCAGTCCTATTCCATGGACATCGACTCTGGAATGGAGCTCGAGAATGTAATGGCGTTGCTCGAGGCTGAGGTGTGTTGCTCGGCCTTATTTCCTTGTCCGAGGGCTTCGTCTTACCTCCAGCGCTAGTCAGGAATCCCGCTCAGCGAACAGAGCCTCTCATACAATGGAAGAGATCTGAGCGGAAGTCCCAAGTCGACTCTTCGAGAGCTGGGGGTCAACGAGGACAGCGTCATGTTATCACTGCGGCGCAAAATCCCCAACGCAGCAGGAGGGTAGGTAGTGTGGTTGCGTGCGAGCATCCACGGAGTTTCCTGACGAGACATGCAGAGCAGTAGAACAAGACTCCGAGATGATGCGTCTGCAGCTCCTTGGTGACCCCGACCTCATGCGTCAACTGCGAGAAGTCCGTTCCCATCCAAGCGAATTTACTAGACATAAACATTCATGCCCTTTAGACGCAACCTGATATCGCCGAGGCCGCACAATCCAACCCGCAACGCTTTGCTGAGCTACTGCGGCAGACGCGCGAACGTGCTATGAACGCGGAACTGCAGCGTGCGCGCGAGATCGAGCATTTGAACGCCGATCCGTTCGACGTCGAGGCCCAACGACGCATCGAGGAGGCGATCCGGCAGCAAGCCGTCATGGAAAACATGGAGCACGCGATCGAGTATTCGCCCGAAAGTTTTGGAAAGGTTACCATGCTTTAGTGTGTCCTCTTAATCCTGTGATTATCCGTTTTATTGACCTTTCGATAGTATACCTGTAGAGGTCAACTCTCGGCCCGTGACTGCCTTCGTCGATAGTGGGGCGCAGCAGACGATTATGAGTCCTGAATGTGCCGAGGCATGCGGGTGCGCCGTCTATCTGTGTCGTTGATTTTCTCTTGCTGAGCGCCGTGAAGTATAATGCGCCTGGTTGACCAGCGTTTCTCCGGAATCGCGCGCGGAGTCGGAATCGCCAAGATTCTTGGTCGCGTCCACAGTGCTCAGCTAAAGCTCGCAGACTTGCACCTACCGTGCTCGATAACCGTCATGGAGGGCCGCGAGGTCGACCTTCTGCTGGGCCTCGACATGCTCAAGGCGCACCAGGCATGTATCGATCTCGCGAAAGGCGTGCTTAGGATACAAGGGAGAGAGGTGCGGTTCTTGGCGGAGCACGAGCTGCCGGAGAAGGCAAGGGACAAACAGATCTCGCCGGAGGAATTGGAGTCTATAACTGCGAGGTCGGGGCCACAAGCGGGTGGATCGGCTGCCTCAACCGCCTCTGCCGGACGTGGGCCGCCAGCGTCATTCCCTGGCGGCGGGAATACACTTGGTGCTTCCCCGGCACCACGCACCACCAGCGCACCGACGCGGCATTCGGAGGACCACATTCGTACTCTGATGGACCTCGGCGCGACGCGTGAGGTCGCCATCAGCAGTCTCGACGCTGCGGGGGGGCAACATCGACGTCGCTGCGTCGTTGCTCTTCTGACTGTCATTTTTTTTTGTCGTGCTCGAAATATATTTATACGATGCAAATGCTTGTAATTTCTAGTCACAGTGTACGCCCAGCAAAAAATGCATAACTTGTAGATCCAGTGCGTTTGACTGGAAGCACACGAGAGCAAAGCTGTGGTAGTCGTTCGCTACGGGTACTTCAGATCTGCCCTGCCAAATTCACACCAGAAAACTTCAAGGGCCTCAGATTTTAGTACAGTGTACTCACGCCGGCATAGCTGCGAAAAGCACTAATGCCATTACTAAGTAATGCACGCACGTCGGCGCAAAAGATTTCGGCAAAACACGTGATCGCACACGTCCTTCTTCCGCCCCGCCATGTACGCGCTTATTGTGTGCGTCAACGCTGAACTGACAAGTTTTACAGGGCCGTTGCTGTCGCAATCGACTCTCCTGAGATTGCGCGCGCCAGCCTCCATGTCCGCCTTCCATTCGTCGCCCATCTTTATGCGGCTCCGTTTCTGTCCCTCTATCCTCTGCTCGCATACGCCTACTACGTCAAGTACGACCAGTGGATAGTGTCGGAGGAGTGGACCTTCCTTGCTTGCGTCACTCTCGGCGCAAGCCATGCCCTCAGTTTTCTCGTCACAAAATGGAGCGGCGCGGCTCGGGCCTGGATTACCACCAACACCGCAAAATCCATCCAAGAGGCAGACTGCATTCGCATCGTCCCTCACGTCCACCGCGGCCGTGGGGACATTGTTCCCCTAGACAAAAAAGTCGAGTCGGACCCGTCTACTTATACATTTAGCTATCAGCGCGACACCTATGTTATTCAGTCGCTAGAGCCCCTCGTCTTTGCTCGTCTTCCATATCCCTCCACTGGTCGTCCGGCGCTCTCGACTTTCCTACAGCCCAAGAGTTTGGCCTCGGCAGACCTTCCTAATCTGCTATCCCTGTTCGGCGCGAACGAATTCAACATCCCAATCCCTTCGTTCACTGAGCTATTTTCCGAGCACGCAACCGCCCCATTCTTCGTCTTCCAGATATTCTGCGTCGCGCTCTGGTGCCTCGACGAGTACTGGTACTACAGCCTGTTCACCCTCTTCATGCTCGTCATGTTTGAGTGTACGGTGGTCTGGCAGCGTGTCCGCACGCTCACCGAGTTCCGGACCATGTCCGTCGCTCCCTACCCGATTCAGTGCTACCGGGACAAAAAATGGCAGGAGGTGCAGACGGACAAGCTTCTGCCCGGGGACGTCATATCACTCGCCCCGAAGCAAAACGAGCTCATTGTCCCGGCTGATGTGCTGCTTGTGCACGGCACTTGCATCGTTAATGAGGCCATGCTCTCTGGCGAGTCCACACCGCTCCTCAAAGAGTCTATCCAGCTCCTCGAGCCTTCGGACAAACTCGACGTCGACGGTGCTCACAAAAACGCCATGCTTTTCAGCGGCACCAAGGTTCTACAGGCGTCCGCCGTCTCGCAGGATGGAATCGCTGCTCCGTTGAAAACTCCCGACGGCGGCTGCCTTGGCGTTGTCCTCCGCACCGGGTTCGGCACTGCACAAGGCCAGCTCGTACGCACGATGATTTTCAGTACGGAGCGTGTATCGGCGAATAACCTCGAGAGCTTCCTTTTCATCGGCTTCCTCCTCGTGTTCGCCATTGCGGCGAGCTGGTACGTTTGGACGAAGGGTATCGAACGCGACTTGAAAAAGAGCAAGCTACTCCTCGACTGTGTCCTGATCATTACGAGCGTGGTTCCGCCTGAGCTACCCATGGAGCTGTCGCTGGCTGTGAATGCGTCACTCGTCGCGCTTTCCAAGTTCGCAATATTCTGTACGGAGCCGTTCCGCATCCCCTTCGCTGGGCGCGTCGACGTGTGCTGCTTCGACAAGACAGGCACGATCACCGCTGAGAATCTGGTATTAGAAGGTGTCGCTGGCGTCGAGTATGTTTCTGCATAGCTCATGTCCTGTTCTGCGTTATTGATCTCTGTTACTTTAGTCCCTCAAATCATCGGAAACTCATCGATGTCAAGGCGACCTCGCGCGAGACGACGTTGTGCCTCGCTGCCGCGCACGCCCTGGTGCGACTCGACGACGGGACGATCGTTGGGGACCCCATGGAGAAGACGACACTTGCGGCGCTGGATTGGAATTTGTACAAAGGTGCGCAAGACTCTCCTTGTTTCCCTGTTACCCCACTCTCGGCTCACGCTTGCGTTTCCATTTGCGTAGGTGAACAGGTCTCCCCCGCGAGCTCAGCCGCACCCCACAAGACGCAGCTGTCCATCCGGCGGCGCTTCCAGTTCTCTTCAGCGCTGAAACGCATGTCCACCGTGTCAACCTTGCCCGGGGGAAAGACGATCGCGGCGGTCAAGGGCGCACCGGAGACGATCAAGGGCATGCTCGCGAGCGTTCCGGCATACTATGACGACACGTACAAGTACTTCACGCGAGCAGGTAGTCGTGTGTTGGCGCTCGCGATGAAGGAGATGGAGCCCATGGCTGTCGATCGGGTCGGCTCCTTTTTATAGTGCTTGCAACCCTCATACTGACTTTTGAGGTGAATTGTAGATTAATAAGCTACCGCGGGACGTGGTAGAGAGCCAACTTGTGTTTGCGGGCTTCCTGGTGTTCCACTGTCCGCTCAAGGCAGACGCAGTCGAAACGCTCCAGATGCTTGCGGATTCCTCGCATCGCGTATGCATACTCAGCTTTTTGATGGTATTCATCTGCTTATACTTTTTTTGCAGTGCGTCATGATTACTGGAGACAACCCCCTCACGGCGGTGCATGTTGCACGGGACGTCGAGATCGTCGACCGCGAGGCGCTCATTCTTGACCTGAGAGAGAACCCCGCGCACGAAGGCGACCTGACCTGGCGCACCATCGATGAGAGCAAAGTCATTCCTGTCAATCCTTCCGAGCCACTCGATACTTCCCTTTTCGACGAATACGACATCTGCATCACTGGCGCGGCTATGAAACAGTACGCAAACCGCCCGGCGTGGAAGATTCTGGTGCAGCATACCTGGGTGTACGCGCGCGTGTCGCCCGCGCAGAAAGAGTACATTCTCACGACCCTAAAGGAGCTCGGGTACATCACGCTCATGGCTGGCGACGGCACAAACGACGTTGGTGCGCTGAAGCAAGCGCATATCGGAGTTGCACTATTGGACGGAACACCCGAAGACTTGCAAAAAATAGCAGAAAGGCAGAGGCTCGAGAGGATCAAGAAGGTATACGAGAGCCAGCTGTCGATATCCGCGCGGTTTAATCAGCCGCCACCGCCCGTTCCCGCGGCCATTGCGCACCTGATTCCGAATGCTGTCGCTGCTCAACAGCGCGCGGCGGCGGATTTGGCGATAGCGCGGAAGAGGAACCCCATGGAACGGGTGAGTGTGACCTGTGTCTGTATCGGGTTGTTCTTGATGTCGGCACACAGTTCAATCTCGAGGCAATTACCAGCAAAATGGCCGAACTAGACGACGAAGAGGAGGTACCAAAAATCAAACTCGGTGATGCGTCGTGTGCGGCTCCGTTCACCTCCAAGCTCTCGCACGTTGCGGCTGGTCAGCCAGTGGTTTTCTATCTCATTCCAATCTGACGCTTTCGCAGTTACACATATAATCCGGCAAGGCCGTTGCACCCTTGTCGCAACTATTCAGATGTACAAGATCCTTGCCCTCAACTGTCTGATTACCGCGTACTCGCTTAGTGTGCAGTACCTGGATGGAATTAAATTTGGAGACTATCAATATACCATCACGGGCGTGATGATGTCGGTTTGTTTCCTCTGTATATCGCGGGCTAAGGTATGCAAAATGCAGTCTCTCTGTGCATGGGCTCAGGTCTGTTTCACAGCCCGTAGAAAAACTCTCCCGGGAACGACCACTCGGCAACATCTTCAATCTTTACGTTTTCCTTTCCATCGTCCTGCAGTTTGCGCTCCATATCGTCACGTTGGTTTACATGACCAACTTGGCGCATCTCTACGAACCCCGAGAAGGCCCTATTGACCTGGAAGCCAAATTTGAGCCCAGCCTGCTGAACACTGCTATCTACCTTCTTGGGCTTTCTCAGCAAGTTTCGACGTTCACAATCAACTTCCAGGTATGCTTTCTCGGTTTTGAGTTTGATCACCTCTTTATTCGCGACAGGGCCGGCCATGGCGCGAGGGCATCCGTGAGAATCAATACCTCTACTGGGGTCTCGTCTCTGCCAGCGCTGTCGCATTCTCCGGCGCTACGGACTTTATGCCAGAACTCAACAGATGGCTGCAGATCGTCGAGATGGCAGGCTCGGTGGGTCAACCGTTCATTCCCGTTTCGGCTACATGCTCAGTTGTGCTATTTCAGTTCAAGGTCCGCTTGACGGCGAGTATGATCATCGATTTTGCGGGATGTTGGGTCATTGAGAAGGTGTGCAAACACCTTTTCGCAGATTTAGAACCCAAGGCGATGGTTACGAGAGGACGCGACCGCAGAGAGGCGAGAAGAGCGGAGCAGGAACGTTTGCGTATCGCTAGGGAGGCCGAGCAGAGTTCCGAGAAGAAGGAACAGTAGATATAACTTATTAATGAACTGTCCTTGCGTAGATTGTTCCAGTTTCGTCGTCTCTTGGCTTGGCTTGAGTTGCGCTTGATTTAGTCTCGTTTTTCGCAAAGAGGCAGGCAATTCCTGATCGCACACAGACTCGATAAATTGAACCCACCGGCCAACACCGGTGGCTGTATGTCACAACTCCTTTTCCTTAGATTTGTCCCTCTTTTCCACCATCTCGCCATATATAAGTATTAAGACATGAACGAAGAAATCAAAGCTCACATCTGTCATCTGCTGCAACTGCTCCATCATGGAGCCAAAATGTTGACTAGTTGGCCACCGCCGTTTCGCATGGTGGTACTCGTCCATCACTGATCGGGGGGCTTGTTCCTTGTTCCGAAAAAACCGACACTGTTGTCAAAGATCCTTCTTGTGTTGAGTCCTTATAAAGGGTTGGCTTGGGTTGCTTGGGACCTTGCTCTAGCTCGCAACAAGCATTTTTGTGGGCAGGCTGCTAGCTCCCACGCTATGCACCTTGTTTATTTCTCTCCCCATCCTCCACATGACTCTTGACCATGTACAAAGTTCCCATCTTACAACGAGCAGTAGCCGATCTGGCTTTTCCAAATCTGGCATCAGGAAATCTGGGAAAATCTTGCTTGACGTTGTGTGGATGACAAATGATCCGCAAGATAGCCGAGACTTTGTAACCTATTATAATGCTCACTCAATATTGCGTCAGGTATATAAAACGCTCGTCTGGTTTGCAGGGAACATATAAGACTAACATCTACCTTGCGTAGTATTCCAAGCTCTTCCAATAAATTTGAGATAATATGTCTTGTTCTGTTCTGTCCCCAAGATTGCTGGCTGGGCCAAAGTATGGTATATGGGTCTCTACACTACTATATATCTGCAAAATCACCATTGTCCACTTCATCTTCATCATCATAAGCACCATCCGACCTCTCACCTTCAGCACTGGAATCATCATGATCAGAATCTGATGGTGTGTCTGAGTCTTCATCGTTGTCATTGTCTTCGGCCTCCGGGCCATTGTCTTCCTCCCCAGAGTTGACATTTGAGGCACTCATGGTTGTCTCTTGATGTGGCTCATATGATGTCTCTGATTCTGTACCAACATCAAAGTCACAGTTCTCAGCAGGAAGAGCCGACTCGCAGTGCACAATATGGCTGACACCACTGCCAAGGTAGCACATGAACATGTCATGATCTACCCAACTGCGGATTGTTCCTGTCAGAACCAGTTGAGCAATAGACAACACTCACATTGTAACATAGAAATTTGCCCAATTATCAACTTCACCTTTGGATTGAGCTGCAGTTGGGGCAACAGTCTTGAGAAGCTTAGAGGTGCGGCCTGCAGCAAATGCGGGAACCAGATGACACCCTGAATGACAAGAGCTGGATCAAGGAACCCAAAAGCATTAGGATTCTCCTCTGGGATGAAGCTGACCTTGGGTAATCTGGCAACTTTGAAGCCTGACCAGTAATTGGGCTCAACACTGAGCTATCACACCCACAAGAATTCCATTGGCTGCATGCTGTTGGTTTGAGCATACTGGCCTTTGTAGAGGACATTGGTGTGGAAAACTACGAGCACACGTGCATACCAAAAAGGATGTGCGTTTGGCCCTGTCTCTGGAGACATCACCATAATGTCTGCATAAGTTTGAGGGTTGATAGTGTCTTGACCACAGCGCCCATCATATGTCGTGTAGTTGACTTGGAGTAATTAGACTGAGGTTGACCTTGGCCGAATCCAACTATAATGATAAAATCAGTTGGACCACGGGTTACAGCCCCTTCTTCCTCATAATAGGATATAATCCTTGAAAAGGCATAGAACTCTGGCTTGAGGTCCCCATGGCAGAGGCTGCAAACTTTGCCAGCTGAATGGCCCAAGTATGAGAAGCTGCTGCTGTCATACAAGTGGTGCAGGAAACTATGAAACAGTTCTATGATACAAAGAGACAGGAGAATCCAGATTATAAACCTGGAGACAAGGTGTACTTTTCAGACGCCAACCTGGTAACCCACTGACCCACAAAGAAGTTCAAGGATTGTTGATACAGACCTTTCTCTGTTGTATGAAAGGTTGGCACCATCTTATATGAACTAAAATTACTGGCATCATGGAACACTGGGTGCAAAACTTTATATTTCTGCAGTATTTCCGAGCCTCAGAAATTTTAAATTTCTGCAACATTTGTGCAATATTTCTACAACATTTCCACAGCATTTCCGCAGGTGCGGAAATTTGATCTGAGTATTACCAAAAAAGGCAAGTGTTCAAAAAATCAAAGTTATAGCTCTTTTTGATAGGAATCAAACTAGAGTGTAGCACGAGTATATATTCGCGAATATGAATATTCGCTGAAACCTAGAAATTGATATTCGCATTCGTACGAATATCAATGGCGAATATTCGTTGCTTAGTCAGCAATATTCGCAAATATTTGTGAATATGAATATTCAGTGAATACATTGGAGATTCAGGGGTTTAGTAGCCACCAATGAGTTGCTGAGGACACTTTTATGTTATCTTGTGTGTTTAAACATTGTTGAAGACTCATACAAGCCCTTGTCTTGCATGTTCAACCATTTGATTGACCATCATCACATTTGCTGTCAACCTGTCAAGCAGTTGTCAAAGCAAATATGTCTCTAAAGTGGTTGGTTTGCATATGAATTACAGATCTAGTTGGTGTAAATGAAGTGTGTTATGGTTCCAGAGAGGAGATGTGTTAAACAGACCCAAATTTACTATGCTTGATTGAAATTTTAGCTGTGTATTATGGCTGCAAATATTCGCGAATATCAACTTTCCTGAAAACTGATATTCGCATTCGTGCGAATAGCACAGCCACAGCCATTCGCGAATACAAATATTCGCTATTCGCAAATGGCTTGGCACGAATATTCGCGATACTCACTATTCGTGCTACACTCTAAATCAAACTGTATAAGAAATTTCCTTATCAGATACTGACTTGAAGTCAATAGGCCACTGACTCCAAGTCAATAAGCTATTGACTTCAGGTCAATAGGCTGCTGAATTCAAGTCAATATGCTACTGAATTCAGGTCAATAGGCTACTGAATTCAAGTCAATAGATTGTTGATTTGAGTTTAATAGGCTACTGAGTTGAAGTCAATAGATTACTGAAAGTCAATAGGCTACTAACTTACAATAGGCTACTGACTTAAAGTCAATAGGCTACTGAATTCAAGTCAATATACTACTGAACTCAAGTCAATACACTACTGAATTCAAGTCAATAGACTGCTGAAATCAAGTCAATAGATTACTGATTTGGGTTCAATAGGCTACTGAGTTGAAGTCAATGGATTACTGAAAGTCAGTAGGCAACCAAGTTGAAGTCAACAGACTTCTGAATTGAAGTCAATAGTTCACTGAATTGAATTGAAGTCAATACATGACTGAATTCAAGGCAATATGCTACTGGATTCAAGTTAATTAACTACTGACTTGAGGTTAATATGTTACTGACTTGAAGTCAATAGGCTGCTGAATTGAAGTCAATAGATTACTAACTTAAAGTCAATAGGTTACTGAGTTCAATTCAACAGAATACTGACTCAAGTCAATACACTACTGACTTGTAGCCAGAAAAGTAAAGTTTTGTTACTGATATCAAAGGCTGTTAGTAAAGACACTATATTAGATCAACCTAGAGTCAGTAGCTTTCTTGATATTGGCTCATAATAGCCTTTATAATACACTTTAACAGCTGCAAAGACTCGTGTTCACACGAGTATTTTGCATTTTGTGACACAACAAAGCATCCGATAAGAAAAATTCTTATACAGGTAGATTTCTATTGAAGAGGGCTACAACTTTGATTTTGGTCTATTTTTAGAACAACTGCCTTTTATGGTAATAAAAGCTGGCATTTCCACAAGTATTTTGCATTTTGTGACACAACAAAGCATCTGATAAGAAAAATTGTTATACAGTTAGATTTGTATTGAAAAGGGCTACAACTTTGGTGTTTGGTCTATTTTTAGACAATTGCCTTTTTTGGAAGTCTGGCTGAAATCAGTATATAATGAAGTGCGATATAAGATGACCTTATATACAAGAATAGCCTTTTGAATAGCTTTGACATGCTCTACAATTGTAGTTTTGACCTGTTTGCAAACCTATTTCCTTTTTGGGTCATCAGGATATGCTGAACACTGCCAAGTGCCAAAGTTATTGAAAGTTATCCAGAATACAGTGGGACTTGGCCCTATGTCTCAAAAATGTAAAAGATATGAAAAGGTATATACATAATTATCGCAGTGAGCCCTAGGGCAACAGTTTCACCAATAACTAATGCAGGGATCGCACAGCGGTCCTCACACTAATTATTGGAGTTCTCTGGGCTTCATAGGTGGAGCTACAACCTTGATTCTCAGAACACTTGCCTTTTTTGATAATATTCAGATCAAATTTTCGCACCTGCAGAAATTTTGAATTTCCAAGGCCTGGAAATGCTGTGGAAATGTTGAGAAAATACTGTGAAAATACAAAATTTCTAGGGCCCAGAAATATTGCGCAAATGCTGTGGAAATACTGCGGAAATATTGCGGAAATTTAATATTTCTGGACCCTGGAAATAATGTTTTGCACCCAGTAGAAGGTCCACCCTGTATTTAACACTGTCTTCCTTCAACCTTGGATACCTCTTTTTTGCAGATCACCAATGCCACAATGATTCTCCTCCGCTGGATGTGGTGGATAGGTGAATCTTTACGAAGTGACAGAAGTTTTAAAAATTCGGGTTGATGAGCAACACAAACATTTTCAATATCTCATTTGATAGGAAGGATATGGGCCCAAAGATAACACTTGGGAACCACTTGAGCATTTGGGAGAATCCACCAAATGTCTCAATAATTTCTATAAGAAATACCCAACTGCTCTGCCTGAAACTCGTGATAGCACCAAGTGGATAATCTTGGGAGAAGATTTATGGAAGAAGAAGAAACGACCCAAGTAGAACCCAAGATGGGTTCTATCCTAGAAAAGGGGTAATATTATGAAATCCAGAACCCAATACAACCTGATCATGATCCCTTTTTCTTCATGTACAGGTCTCTGACCCAGACGTACTCCTTATTTCGTTCCGTGATTGGGTTACTGATTGCCTTCTTTTATGCTCATACCTCTGCATTTATTATTCATTTACTCTAACTGTTTATCATTGACATAGCAACTTCTTATTGACTACAGTATTTAAAACCCTCTCTACCTTCATGTACAGCACACTGTTTTAGTTTAATCTCTAGACCAATTCATTTGGAACTCTTCATGTTTCAGTTACCCTTGTTATCCCAGAATCTGGAATTGGCTCTGTGCTGACAGTATAGTTGTTGCCCATTGCAAAATTCTATACTATTTCCAGCATAATCAAATGTACCGTTTCAACAGAGTTTCTGATAACAATGGCCCCAACCTATGTGAGGCCACCTTGGTTTTGCAGGGCATCAACGTGAGCATAAGGTACCTCAAGAATATCAATGGAGAGATAGTAGATAGGTACTGGTGCACACTTCCTTGCCCACTGTACTCTCAGTGAGTGTCCCCTAGTCTTCTACCCTCTCATTATGTAGTTCTCTGCTCATTGTTTTCCATAGCCACCTATTGCAGGTATTTAACGTGTCCCTATGCCACCTTCTCAGCTAGATATAGCTCAACCTTTAATGCCATCTTTGTATTACATCAATGCTGCAGTTCAAGTTTTCAACGTTCTTGTCCTTTCATTTGTTAATCTTTGGATCACCCCATCCTGTGCCTCTGGCCCCTTTGCCATCCTCCTACCCATTGCTAGGTCCAACATCTTATCACTTTCTATATTGACTTATATTGTCATAATTCTTCTCTTCTGCTCCCTTATTAACTTCCGTTTTCTTAGCCTAGTGGCAAGTGCACCTATTGTGCCGAGAGCAGCCTCGATTGTCAATTCACTGAGGTGAGCATCCTCTGTCTTCCATGTGCAGTCTTGGGCATTCCTGACTGCTATTTTGCTGACCCTGATGACTTTCTTTATCATCTGAAGTACCGCCACAATATCATTTTCTGTGATGAATGCACTGCTTTGGTGAATACCATACATGACAACCAACTCCCTGCTTTCCTTTTCAGTACATCCTTGTTCCTTGCCAAGCCACTTCTCTTTTAACCTTCTTTCTTAGCTTGGGAGTACGAATGTGCCACAGCACACTTCTACTCCATTGCCTAAGATACTATTACATCTCTGCCTCTTTTAATTTTCTGTGTTATTATAATGCCATATATTGTCTCTCTCTTTGAGAGTACTATATGCTTGCCTATGCTACTTCCAATACCAGCCTTCTTTCCTAATTCATGGTGCTTGGTGCCGAAACCGGAGTTCATTGTTCCATACTCCAAGTTGCCATAAACCACCTCCTGACTATTACTAATGTAGTTGATCCTCCTCTTGACAATTCGCCAATTCTATCCCTCTAGAGTACTTTCTTGTCCAGTATCATTATCTTGATAATTATTTGTCTTGTATTGTGCTGTGTGAACCAAGTCCGAACTGAGAGTTAAATTGAATTTGCCTCAAGATTTTTAAGTTTGAGTAATGAATTGCACCTTCACCGTTGACCATAAGCAGTACATAGCTACATTATTCCTCTCTTCTCTAATTCTGACATCTTCTTAGGTAGTATATGTCCCTCAGACTTCAAAACATAATGCTCAGACAATGGTGAACGCGCTTGACCCAATGTATCAATGTGTCTTCATTGTACTATCTGTGCCACCCACTACAAAGATCCTGTTGATCAGGAGGCTTTTCTCACTACATTGGGCAAAACTCTGGTGTATGTTCTCTTGCCCCTTCCTTGCCTTCCAATCCTAACTCATTCTTTTCAGCTCCAATTCTGCTAGTCTATTACCCCTTTTGCACAGAACCACAACCTCAGCGAATGTGTCTTTGCACTAAGGCACCAAATCCAGCTCAACAACTCAAAGCTTGGTGTTACCTCCAGTGACCTCTTGGATTCACTTCACGCTTTTACCTCTGACATCTTCACCAAATGTCAAGAGTTCCATGACCACAAGGCTCTGTGCTGCTGCCAGTGTTGCTGCTTGCACTGAGTAGTGGGCCACTCTCAATGCTCTTGACCACTAGGCAATTATCTTCTGTCATATCCTTCCTTTTACTTATCCTCTTTTTAATGCCATTCACCTGGCCCTTCCAATCTAGTTTTGATCCCATCTAGTGATAATGAGTCTAAGGCAGACCAACCAACCTGCTCAGTGTGTTATTTTTCATTTTGATTTGTTTAATTCTTTTTTCACTAAGAGAGCTTTGCAGTTCTAATGTTGCTGCTGCCTGAGTTAGAAGGCCTGTTGCTGAACCTCAGCTTCAGCGCTCCACTCAATGCCCCGATTGCGTCACTGTTCTCACCTGTACTATCTCTTCTGGACCTTGTGCTGAGATACAAACTGTCTCAGGTCCCAATGTCTGCGTTTAATAACCCCATTCAATTGTAAATAATAAAGTGAAATTCTGATTCCAAAAACCCTGTATTTTTCTTTTAACCACTCCAAAGCTGCCAGAAATGGTGGTCCGTTGTTGGTTACAATCCAGACTGGACAACCCTACCAACATATTATATCTTCCAGTAAGAATAATCCAATATTTTTAGCAGTTTGTTTCCTTGACCCTTGGCCCTCAATATATCTTGTTAATACATACCTAGCATCAACAATATACCGACACTGGTTTAACACCTTGTTCATGTGCATTATATCAGTATAGATTTTCTGGAAAATACCTGGTGTTGACGTTACCACTAGTAGAGTCCACATAATGGTGAGCTGTTTCTTTTGGCAGAGGTAACAGGTTTTCATATAGAATATTCCCCAATGTGTGTTGTGTACCACTCACATAATATACATTCTTTGTTTCTAAGGAATCACCAGCAGGTGTGTGTTTGATTCTTTTTTATATATTCTTCCATCTTCTGACATGAAGAACTTAGACACACACTTTAAGAACCTTTTATATTTGGAATCGCTAGCCACACCCTTAGGTCATTCCAAGGTGTTCTGTAACCAGTTTTCAAGCATAATTAATCATTCATCTTTATTTCTAGCACCTGGACTCCAATGTTCTTCATCATACAGTTCTTGGACTTCTTGAAGATCCTTTAATTTAGTATCAGATAACAATTTCTGCTCTGCTGGAAGTATTTTTTCTTGCACATAGGTAGGTATAGTGAGCCTCATCATCACATATTCTTTGGCTACCCAGTTAACTTGTTCTTGCTCTTCTTTTCTAGCTGAGCTTAACTCATTCTCAAAGTCCTGAATTATCACAGCAACATTACTAGCCTCTTGTAAATAGCTGCCCTGGCTGTCAATCTGGTTTCTAAATTCTTCAAATGCTAACAGTTGTTTGGCAGAGTAATCCCAGTCTTGATGTGGCTTGGGTGGTCCATTTATTTCAATTTCTTTGTCCTCAATGGTCTACTCTTTATCTTCTAGCTGTGCTTTTCTCTGGGACAGTCCATCAGGTGGGAAATTGGCTCTCTTGGTATGTTTTAATCTGAACTTTAACATTAAAATTTGCTTAATCCAATGGTTGATCATTGCATTAGGTCCCATTCTGGGGTTGTTCAGCATCCTCTAGATGTACTTTGCATCTCTCTCAACCACCAGCTGTATACAGTCCAATGACCAGTACTGCATAGCTTCTAAGGCTCACTTCAATCTATACAGCACCCTCTTTGGCTGGGAAAACTCTGACTCCTTTCTATTCAGCATATTTGACATGAACTTCATGTAATACTATTTCTTTGGATCCTCTGGGTCAACTTGATAGATCTGGATCCCTATTGCTATCCAAGATATATTGACTGCTAAGACAATATCAGAGTCCCAGTCATAATTGAGAGGTTTTAGGCAGAGTGCGTTTGCTACCACCTCCTTGATGTCTTTCATTGACTTGTGCAGGACCTTATTCAAATTCTACATCTTCTCTGGTAAGCTTTTGTAATGCCTGCACTTTTCAAACATACTTGATAAGCATCCTCAGAATGCCAACAGTTCTCAAAAACTGTCTAACTTCCAAAACATCTTTCAACAGTCCTCAGTGAGTAATGACCCTGATTTTATCAATGTCAGGCTGGCATCCTTTGAACAAACAAAGGTGCCTGACTACATAGAATTCACCTGCACAAAGCACCAACTTGGCTCTCGAAAAGGTTCTGCCACACCACTTGATGGATTTACATTTGCCACTGAAAAGATTGGTAACAAGTGTGAATAATTTTTCATTTATTTTTTCACTGCAGAAACAAGTGAAAAATGCATAGCAATTTCAACTATTTTGCATACTGAATAAAAATGGCTGAAAATGTCTTGAATTTTCCACCTAACTTGTTACCAAAAATTCAAGTGCAAAATTATTGACATTTTTTACTGATCTTTTTAGTGAGAAATATAAATCCTTCAAGCAGTGCTACAGTACTTGATCCTTTGAATAATCCAGTTCAAGTCTCTAAAATGTTTCCAAAAACAGTGTATCCCATTGTTTTCTGATATCATTTCAAAACCACCATCCTTTGTTTCATACTAGCTTTCCAGTCCTTGTACAGGTATGTTGTTAATATACAGAATGGTGACATGCAGGATCTCATCCTGTAATATATAGGTTATGTCTTCATGAAAAATTGGGACGCTGTTGGTCCAAGCTTGTAGCAGTTTAACCAGCTATAATACTCTTTGTATGGTGTTTAAAAAGTTGTAAAATCCCTTGATCCTTCAGCTATATCTCAATGATCATATCCTGAAAATAGATCCCACAAGTGCATCCAGTGAAATGATTTGCAAGTTTATTTATCACAAGCAGCACTCCTGAGTGAGCAATCATTACTACATTCAATGGTTCAAGTGCATTAACTAATCAAATACTTTTGCTGTCTTTCTTCAGAACCCTAAAAAATTTGCTCCAGTATGAAGCATTTGAGGGTTCATACACACCAGCATCTAATTGTTTCTTGATAATCTTACAAAATTCTTCTAGTTGACCATGCAGAATGGGGATACTCCTCTCAATCCCAGTTTCATGTTCTACCAGCAGGAACTCAATTAGTAGAAAGAAATTGTGATGGAAACTTCCCTGTTTGTCATCATTCCAGACAAAAGCCATATTATGGTCCAATATCAACTAATGCATCATTTTTAGTTCCTCTGGCCACAAGAAGTCCTTATGCTTGTTTTCCATGTCTTGTTTCTGCTCTTCACTATATCTTTCTGTTGGCATGAGGTCTGACAGATTAGTCTTTAACGTAGGTATTCCCACCAGCAGGTTGCCCTTAATCTCTCCTTTAATTCTATTTTTTTCAGATAGCTTCGTATAAACTGGCTGAACTTTCAGTCCTATGAGTTTATACTTTTTGCCAATGAATACTGGCATCTTTTCTCCATTCCTAAATTCTTCCAGTCCAGCTGGACAGATAGTATCAATGGTTTTACAGCACACACAGCGTAACTTGTCCTCCACCTGATGCTATCTCTCTTTATCTTAAGGATATTGTTTAGTTTTGAATAACTTTTTTTCACTTGATGATTATTCTTCATGTAAAACATTCATGAATACTTTATAAGGTACGCCTTTGATGTCTTCAATTTCTTGTTTTCAGTAGGCCTTAAATAATCTTGCAGCTAGTGTGTCACACTGTAGATTCTTGGTTCTTACTGACACTAAAATATAGACTTTAATAGTTTTCTCAGCACTTATTTTCCCTCTCCTCAGCCTATAAACTTGCTCAATTGCTATTTCTCACTCAGCTTTGAACCCAACAATTATGGCCAATTTTTCTCCTTGATATAGCTGTATTAGCTTAGTGAAGATCTTTGAAAATCCTGCTTGTTCTTCTTAGGTTTCTTAGGTTGCTCCACAGCAACCTCCTTCTTTTCCTTGTTCTTAATCCTATCATATAGGTTGTATAAATTTTCTCAGTATTTGGGTCTATTAAAGTTAACAGTTGGTTCCCACTGTCATGGTCTCACTGGGTGCAAAACATTATTTCCGAGGTCTGGAAATATTGAATTTCCGCAATATTTCCACAGTATTTGCGCAATATTTCCAGGCTCTGGAAATTTTGTATTTCCACAGTATTTCCTCCACATTTCCGCAGCATTTCTGGGCCTCGGAAATTCAAAATTTCCGCAGGTGCGGAAATTTGATCTGAATATTACCCAAAAAGGCAAGTGTTCTGAGAATCAAAGTTGTAACTCTTTTCAATACGAATCAAACTGTATAAAAAATTTCCTTATTGGAAACTTTGTTGTGTCACAAAACGCAAGATCATCTGATTATTACCAAAAAAGGCCAAAATCAAAGTTGTAGCTCTTTTCAATATGAATCAAACTGTATAAAAAATTTCCTTATCGGATACTTTGTTGTGTCATAAAATGCAAAATCATCTGATTATTACCAAAAAAGGCAAAAATCAAAGTTGTAGCTCTTTTCAATACAAATCTAACTGTATCAAAAATTTCCTTATCAGATGCTTTACTAGGCAGCAAAACACAAAATAGCAAGTGTTTTGTGGTTTGTGACACAATAAAGTGTCTGATAAGAGAATTTCTTATACAGTTAGATTTGTATTGAACAGGGCTACAACTTTGATTTTTGCTTTTTTTGGTAATAATCAGATGATCTTGTGTTTTGTGACACAGAAAATTATCTGATAAGGAAATTTCTTGTACAGTTTGATTCCTATTGAAAAGGGCTACAACTTTGATTTTTTGAACACTTGCCTTTTTTGGTAATACTCAGATCAAATTTCCGCACCTGGGGAAATGCTGTGGAAATGTTGCGGAAATGTTGCGGAAATATAATATTTCCGCAACATTTCCACAGCCTGGAAATATTGCACAAATGTTGTGAAAATTTAAAATTTCCAAGGCCTGGAAATACTGCGGAAATAAGGTTTTGCACCCAGTGTCTGTGCAACTTCTTGTGAGAACATTGAAAAGCCTTTCTGACAAAACTTTATAAGCTAGCTTCTTGATGATGTGAACTTGTAAATAAATCTTTAATTCTCCCCATCTAAATAGTATGTTCTATGCCAATCTCATAGACTTTTCTAGCTGACCATTTGTGCTCTGCATAAATATATTGATAGTTAGATCCCAAACTAAACCGCAAAGCTGCACCTGCTCCAATGACATCAAGACTATCTGTGAGCCAGAGTCCAGTATGTATTCCACTGGTCCTTGGCTATTCATATATGGGAATGTGACCCTTAAAAGCACTGAATCTCAAGTGACATATATCTGTTTTGGATCTTCTTCATCTGACAGTTCTTCTAAATACTGCAAGTATGGGTCTTGTGCAATTATCAAGCCAGCCAATATCTCTTCAAGTCCAACCATTGTTAAAAACACTCCTTGGACTTCTAGTAAGTCATCCAAGTTAACTATATTCAACAGTAACTAGGTATCTCTTTCTGCTTTTCTTTCTTTATCTCGCTGCATGTCTTCTAGGAACATTGTCTTTGAATTCTGATCACTATCCAGCTCAATGGTTGCCTTACTCAAGTAAGTTTTAATTTTCTCTTTTTCAGAGTTTTTTACTGATTCTGAACAAGTCCACAAGTCTCACAGTCACTTCTGTTTAATTAATCTGTGCCAAGACTTCTTTGGTAAGTCTGTCCTGCTGTACCAGTGCCTTTAACTCATATGTTCACTCATTCTCTTTCAGCAACTGTTGCTCTAGCTGGCTGAGTTTGAGCCCCAGCTACGATAGGCTTCATAAAGCAGTAGGATAAGTTCTGCCTCGTTTTCTGGATGTGTTTCATAAAATACTTCATTCAAGTTCTATTTAGCAGAAATTTTTTTTTTGCCAATATTCTTCAACTTGTGCTGCTGCTGACCCTCTCTCTCTAAGAAAATAGTTCCCATCTGCTAGCTGCTGCTAGCCATCCTCAACTGCAATCCACCCCTTGTGTATGTGTCCAGCTTTATTTGCACATTCTTTGGGTTACGCTGCCATACACTCAGCTATACTGCCTTTCTATGCCAAAGTTGAGTGGAGCTTGTCCAGAGTCCTGTTCCAGGTGCTTATCCCATTCAGGCACCACTTGACATGAACTTTGAAATGCTCAAAATAATTCTTCATGTGCAACTTTTGCTTGTTGCTGGAAAATGGCTAACACCTCTTATAGGCTCGAAAAGTTGCTCATCTTAGTGCTTCACCTTGACAACAGGGAATTTATCTGAATGTTTAATTTCTACCTCCTCAGGTTCATCCCACATTGACTCTGTGCCCTTATTGGCTAATTGTTTAGCCATCTTGACTAAATTTTCTAGCTGAATGGGATCTTCTTTCTGGTAATCTGCCATACCAGCTGGTGGTGGAACATTTGCTGCCTGGGATAAATCTTTTTAATCAAGTTACATGTATTGATCACCATTCTCAAGTTTTTCACAAATTCTCGGTCTAATGTATTCCGGTAGCATTTAAATACTTCTTTATTGAGAATGATTGCCGGTGGCTGACAGAGTTTTTGTACAAGTGCTTGAAAACACAATCTGAATCTTTTGAGTTGGCTTTCCTCAGCGTGTTTAATCTCTCTGTTTTCTCTACACAATGTAAGGCTGCTGCTCCAACCTTACTACATTCCTCTGCACTGTCCAACCTCATTATATTTTCCTTCTCATTGACTCGCCCAGATCCCTTCCTCAATGATCATTTATACCACTCTACTTTATAATTGCCACCATTGAGTCATTATTCTTATATCTTACATTCTGATATATGTCTGTGACACATTCTGATTTGTATCTTATATTACGTTCTATTCCTGTATATATCTGACTGCACATTGATTGTGACCGTCCTGTAGTTACAAATCTCTTCTTCTTGGTCTTGACCACCATGTACCCCTTCTATAGTGGCCCCTCTTGAATGACCACACTATTGTTCTGTCATTCTTGGCTACTCTTAGTTTTGTCTGGCCGACCACTCCAGTGTTGACTGCCTCCACAATACGGCAGCCTTCTACTTTTTTTTTGACACCAGCAGTATTGTTGTTATTCAGGGCCTTGTCATCTCCGGACATTCCTTGGACCTTCAGCTCTCACCATACTGCTTCTGCCTTACTGCTCTTTCTGTCTGCCCCAGTCTCCTCACTGGACTTTCACTGCTCATCCCCCACTGTTGCCAGCTCATTGCTGCCACCTCTGCACAGCTGTTATCCCACACTCTGTCACTACATTGACATTCATCTGGCACTTGATATAGCATCTCATTGACACCCAGCTGGCACTTGATCAGATTAAAATCACTGATCTGGACTTTCTCAGCACTCTTTGAGTGTCTGCCACAGCCTCACCCTCCTGTTGGTTCTTGGGTTGCCCTTCCACAAGCACATCCTCTGAGACTGCAGTTGCCCTTCTGTGCACTTGCCTCTCCCCAATATCCTTTGCTGTTTCCTTGGGAATCAGATCTGATTGTGTCACTATCATGATCTGCCCCACTGTAGTCCCTGCCAATATCCATCAGTGTCAACTGTCACTCTGTTGCCACTGTCACTGGGTTGCTCTTCCATCAGCATCCACTGTCACTGGGTTGCCACTGTCACCTGGTTGCTCTTCCATCAGTAACCACTGTCACCTTGTTGCCGCTGCCACGGGGTTGCTTTTTGCACAGCACCCACTGTTATTGTGTTGTCCCAGGCTGTCCCAGGTTACCCCTCCATCAGTGTCTATACACCTGCTCTGGAAAATCCCTTCCACTTGGACAGCTCCTCTGTATCTGAACACAGTTTCACCGACCTGGGCTGACTTATCCAAAAGTCCCTAGACTTGCTCCTCCATTGCCTCTGATTGCTCCTCTATAAGCATCAGACTGCTTCCTTCTCAGCAGCTGCATTGCTCTTTCAGAAGCGCTGATCCCTTTGGCATGCTTGTGCCTTCTGCATTGCACACACACAGATTTATTCTTGCTGGGATTTTCTGCATAGTCCAATCTCTGTGGGCTCATTTAGATAACAGTTCGATCATCACGAGCTCTTGTTTGAATGTTGCAGTCTCTCATCTGGGGTTCTTTTTTGCAGATATTCCAATCGCCGTGGATTTTTTGCTTAAATTCCCTTACCTCCCAAAATGATATTTCTGTACTGGCTTCAGTTTTATGACTGTACTTTTACTGCTCTGCTTCCCCACACTGCTCCAACATTTATGCACTGTACTTTTACTGTTAAATCTTTTCAGTGCTACTCCTCCTTTGCCGTCTGCTTTTGGCTTTATAATAAAATGACCAATCACTACATACCTATCATCCTCTCTGCTGTCACTTGCTACTCAACTTTGGGTCTCGGATTTCCAATCTCAACCATCCTCTGCTTGGATATTGTAACTCTCCCACACTAGGAGGTCTGCACCCACTCTCTCGCATGCATTCCACTTGGCTTGAGTGGACAGATGTCCAAACTGGAAACAATACAATCTTTTCAAGTCGGGAAGGGTATAAGGATGTTGATCCACCCTTACTACATCTGACAGACACACCGACATACCTACATCATTATTACCGCCACCTTGCTTACTGCACTACCATTACCTATAATACCGCCCTTACATTACCGTATCCTCCTATCACTCAGGGATGTGAGATCTCCCTCCTGTGATTGTCCAGATCCTTCTGGGGCCATGTTCCTACTGCTCATGGACACCTTTCCATGACTCTCTTGTCATTGGACCTCACCACCAAACCTTTGGTTACCACTCCACACTTCTGACCTATACAGCTTATCACCGAAGCTTCAGTCGTGTCCTTTGGTCACCACTCCACACCTCTGACCTAAACAGCTTATCACTGAAGCTTCAGTTGTGTCCTCCATCCTGATCCTCTGCATTACCGGCATGATCCCCTCCATCCTGATCCTCTGCATCACTGGCATGATCACCTCTGCCCTGATCCTCTGCATCACTGGCATGATCCCCTCCATCCTGATCCTCTGCATCACCGGCATGATCTTTCTACTCTGACTCTCTGCATCACCGGCATGATCCTTCCTTATGATCCTCTGCATCACCGGCATGATCACCTCATTCCAATCCTCTGCATTACTGGCATGATCATCTTCCCATCTCCCTATACAATGATGGCAACATTGGCATAGTCCTTGTCTCTGGCCTAGCAAACCATTGACTTCTTCCTCTACTGCCTCCCTGTACTGATGGCAACATTGGCTCAGTCTCTGTCTTTGGATTAGCATCCCAATGACATTCTCATGTACCGCCTTCCAACTGAGGCCTATATACCTCACCCTCCTCTTCTGTCCATACCCACTGGAGTTGATCTTCCCATCCTCCCTTTGTGTCATTGCATGGTCATCACTGGACCACTGCTTTACTGATGCTGCCTTTGGTTTCCTGACACACCGATGCCCTAGGCCTGGCCTTTTGGAGTTGCATTGATCCTCCAGAATCATCCTCCTTGCTATGTGTCGTCTGATTCCTCCCTTCTGTGCTGTCAGCCATGTATACATCTCACTGCCTCTACATATGCTCTCTGCCACTGGTGTAACTTGTTCTATACTGCACCACCACCGGACCTTACTCTCCCAGGTATTGTCACCACCACTGGACTCCACCCTTTCATTGTGGCACTGTTGTCCTTGCTGGACCCTGCCTGCCTTGGTATGGTCATCTTCAGGTTGTCCTCTGTCCTCCCATGATATGACTTCCACCCCTCGACTTCATTCCATCTATGTTGTCACCCTGCAGTTTGCACAACTGCCTGTTCATTGTGCCACTACCTCCTCTGCTTTGATGATTGATTTCATCCACTCTAGGAGGATTCAAATTTTTCAAAGTGGGGAAGGGTGTAAAGCTGCTGCTCCAACCTTACTACATTCCTTTGCACTGTCCAACCTCATTATATTTTCCTTCTCATTGACTCGCCCAGATCCCTTCCTCAATGATCACTTATACCACTCTACTTTATATTGCCACCATTGAGTCATTATTCTTATATCTTACATTCTGATATATGTCTGTGACACATTCTGATTTGTATCTTATGTTACATTCTATTCCTGTACATATCTGACTGCACATTGATTGTGACCGTTCTGTAGTTACAGATCTCTTCTTCTTGGTTTTGACCACCATGTACCTCTTCTATAGTGGCCCCTCTTGAATGACCACACTATTGTTCTGTCATTCTTGGCTACTCTTAGTTTTGTCTGGCCGACCACTCCAGTGTTGACTGCCTCCACAATACGGCAGCCTTCCACACAACCATTCTAACTCGTCCAGTGTTCCATCTAGATGACTTCTGGATATGCTTTGAGGACAGCCTCCTTGAAGTCCGCATATGATGTTCCAGCTGCATACTCCATCAGTGCTCTCCACATCTTTCTTTTTCTTACCAGAAGATAACTTGTGAGTAACTTCTTCTTGTCATTGTCAGTAATTTGACCTAATGTGATAATATCCTTGACTTGTTCTATGAAATCCCACAAGTTGTCCTTATTTTCTGTGACAAACTTTGACACGTTCAATTCCCAGGGTCTAGGAACCTTGAAGCTTGCAACACTGGTACCAGCTGGTGCTCATATATTCACTTGTGCCATTGTTGATGTTAATTTGGGTGTAACAGGCCTGAGTAAGATCTGTAGATTGAAGGACTTATTTGAGTCCTAGTTGAAGGTGAGTTCTTGATCAAATAAGAATTCCCTAGCAAATGGGAACTTGTCCAGCAAGTTGTAGTCTTGATGAATATCCTCGGTGCTGCCTGCAACATCCAGAAACTCAACTGCTGTCTTCTTTATCAGATATGCAGCACACTGCTGGTATTCTCTTTATCTAATCTCTTGCCATCCAAGCTTAGTAGGCGTCCACCTATATCTCTGTCCGGTAGTTATTGATGAAGTATTTGTTCGCAACCAGCATGAATGGGTGTGATGTCTTGATTAGGTCTTCTAGATGAAACCCCTCACAGTGGGCTTCAGATAAAGAGGTTAGGTTTGTTTCTTTTAGGGTGTTCAAGGTTTCGTGCTGCAATATATGACAAGCAAATCCAGATAGATTCTAAAATGTAACAGGTTGTAATAGAATATAAAATTGAACTGAACCAAAAATCTCCATATGCTTCAAACAAAATCCAAAATTTGCCATTATAAACTATTCTGTTCTGTTCCATAGTCAAAACCATTATACCTACTCTATTATTTGTTCAAAACAAACAATCTTTTCGCAGGCTGTGCTCTCATCAGTCTTCTAACAATGAATTTCTGTTGTAAGAAGGTCCTCTTGAGTCAAATTTTACTCAAAGCTATGCTCCTGTTGCTACAGAGTCATTGCGACACATCAAAAGTATTATCAGATTCAAGTTTTAACACATGACACGCCAGTTATATGTGCATATGTTTTTTAGTTCATTGTCTGCCAAAATTGGCTATTTCTTATTCTATTTTATCTTGTGAGTTTCTCCAGGTGAACTAACTCTCTGCTCTTCAATGCTATCAAAGAGTGTGTCAAGTTTGGTATAAAAGAGCCAAGATTTTTTGAAACATTTCACATACTCAGAGCCACATGCTTGTAACAAGGTGGTCAGCAATGCAAAAGAGGGAAAGAAGACCATGCCCAAGAGACAGGCTCAAAAAGACTGCACAGAATATACTGTAAAAAAAAATCATTGATAACCTCTTGCCATGTGAAGCTTAGAGTTCTATCTGATACTGCTATACTTTTGCACAAATATGTACTTTTTAAATATTTTTTGTATCTGTAAAAAGAAAGACAGGGAAAAATTGAGGAACAGAAAGAAAAAAAAGAAAGGGTTGGCTTGAATCTATTGCTGGACTGGTGTGCTTTTTCTTGCAATGAGACCATCAAGCAGTGCATCAGTTTCAGTGTTATTCTATTGAGCTTTTTTTTTGTCTCCAGCTATAAGAAAATTTTGATGCACCTGTACATTATGACACTGGGTGCAAAACCTTATTTTCACAGTATTTCTGGGCTTTGGGAATTTTAAATTTGTGCAACATTTCCGAGCTGTGGAAATGTTGCAATTGTATTTCCGCAACATTTCTGCAGGTGCAGAAATTTGATCTGAATATTACCAAAAAAGGCAAGTGTTCAAAAATCAAACCCAGTGAATCAGTGGGATTGAATGGTATCTAGAGTGAAGGAAGAAATGAGGTCTAGACAAATCTTCTCATTTAAACTCATTTTATTGCCAAACTATCTCAAATTACCATTAATCACTGAGATGTATTGGGATTAGCTGGGGCTGGTTGCATTTTTTCTCATTTGATCACTTCAATAGAAGCATATCGCAAAATGTCTTATTTCCTCTCATTTAATCACTTCGGTAAATGCATACTGTAGAATGGATCAGGATAGAATGTTATTGATTGAGTATGGATTACATTCACTGATCGGAGTTATTTGAGAAATAATGAGATTTATTAAAGCTGCTACTACCATATGGAATTGTCCCATGCACTACACTTCACCGCGCACCGACACAGTGGTATCTGCCAAGATTTCGATGATGCGCTGACAGATGACTTGAGTAGGTGATATGCTCTTGGGCTTCAGCACACTGTTCTTCTGTATAGATATGAGAAATAGCTCAGATAGAGGCAAGAAAAATGTACCAGCTCCTTTGAGTAAGTTTCGTACACCTAGCAAGAATAAGATGAGCTCATTAGGTAACAATGGAGCACTCAATACCTTGACAGACTGCGAGCTGTCTGCCACCTGACCAGATCAGTATGAAGCAAAATCTGTGATAGAGCCACCCACGTCATCAGTGTATACAGCCATGCACAGATTTCTGAGTTGTTATGAAATCCAGAACCCGGTAGAACCTGATCACCTGTAACCCGGTCCCTACTCCCTTTTTTCTCCTGTTACTGCTCCTAATCTCCAATGAACTCCTCACTTTTGCGCTTGGGTTGTCAATCGTTCTCCTTTACGCCTTTACCCTTGCATTTATTATTCATTTACCCTAACTGTTCAGCATTGACATAGTACCTTAATCACTCCTATAGACTCTAGTATTTAATCTGTTGAAAAAGATAACCATGCCGTGTGCAAGTGGAGATGAATGAGCAATATGCCCAAGGAGAAAACCACAAGAGTAAGAATAGAATCTGACTCTGAGATCAAACTCCTCAACCACACACACACTATCACTTAACACCTCCTTTGCTAGCGTGGAAACTTGTGCTAGTTCAGGGGTGAAGGTCAAGTATTAGACCAAATAGCACTTCCGCTTGTTTGAACAATCCAAGGAGAGTTCTCAAGGATAAGGCCTTTCGTTGTCTTTCAAGAAAAGACGCCTTCCTCTGATTCAAAGTGAATCAATTGGGTTTTATAACATGAGTGTTCCAAAGAACAACAAGAGTTGTTAAGATAAACATGTTTTGGCCAAACTGCCACAAGTCAAACAGACAAGATCTTTCCAAGGAAACTAAGTTTCGGCCAAACTGCCACAAGACAATTACAATTTGTTTGTAGATCGACCTAAGTCTTTCTGTGAGCCCAACCTGTCGACAACACCAGTGCTAACCCTAGCCCAAGTGCCCCAACCCAAAGGTCCGCTGTCTAATTCTACTTGTACACTCTTCTTATATACTACTGCTCAGCCCGATGACTATATAAATATTATGAGAAAAGGTCCATGCACCCAAGAAACTATGACTCGAATCCCCTGTGTGGGTATTGCTATTGGTTCCCCCTAAACATTGGCTGTCGTGTGTTGTCCAAATGATCAAGGATCTCCTTGCTGCAGTATCGAGGAGACTTTTCCAACTCTTCCTGCCCTCAACACTGCTAGCCCTCTGGCTTCCTGCTATCCCTCACATATTCCTTCTTCATCACTAGCCCACCCACCCGCCATGGTAAGCTGGGGTCTCTTCAAGATAACTTGTCCAATCTCAGAAAGTGGTTGAACCAGCAGAACCCTCCACCATAATCGATCGGTAACTGTCATGATCGGACAGCTGTCCGTAGCCATGCTGCTGGCGCCAAATGCTGATGCGTTTGACTGCTGTGCTTTCCTAGAGGAGCCCAGACCTGCCCGGGTCCAGCCGATCTCTCCATGTGCCTCTCTTGCGCATTGCCCCATAACCTCTGGCATGTGTATGTTCTTGTCAAACTTTCACAAACACCATTTGTTATGAAGGTGCTCCTGGAACCCATTCGTGTCTTTCCTTGGAGTGCCAATATTATGTTTAATCCTCTTGGTCTAAGTCTAGTGTCAGCGCTTCTGAGTTGTAGTAACCCAGGTACTATCTGGTTATTCGAATAGTACCCTTGATAGCATCAGGCTCCGCACTTTACCAGCAATGTTACCACAGATATCCTTGGAAACCACTCTACACCAGCAATTGGCCGGCACCTGGGTGACAGGGTGTGGTTGATATGTGCGTGACATGGCTCGAAAAGCTGGTGGCTAGCTAATATGCAGAGTGAGTCCAGGTTCAATAGTGTATGGGTCCACCATAGAGCCAGTTCGTGCTGGACACCAGCTGTGGAGTGAATGTGGTATCTAGCTGTTGTCGTATATAGCATTATTTTAGCTGGGATTTTTCTGCATCCAATGGCATGTTGCACAATGCATAGATGAGTGGAAAAAATTGATTTTACTGTATGCGACTCTATAGGCTTTGAATTACTATACTACGCGATCTATTACACCTTGGCATCACCTTAGACAGAAGTCGCTGCATCAAGGGCACTAATATCAATGAGGTCATCAACCTGTTGCTGAAATTCATCAACAGCCTGGTTGTCAATCACTACATCATTCTTGCCGTGCATCTTCTAGTCCTCTTCTAGGATGTGACAAAATGCTCTACAGGAGACTATGAATCAGATAAATCAATCAGTTGATAAAAACACACTTAGTGATTTTCTTCACGTCGCCCTTGGCGTCTTTACAAATCTTGGCCAAGTAGTTGTCCAATTTATCCCAGAAGTTCTTGCTCAGGAATTTGAGATAGACCTTCCACTAAAACCATAGACTTAGTACCTATACAAATATAGATAGGTAAAGAACTAACCATAAGTGCGACGCGCCGCACAAAGAATGACATTGATCGAGCATTGGGTCTTTTTGACAATGACCTAGGTAAGCTGGAAAATGTTCTGGTGCTGGGTGTTCGGGGCGAAGGCAGAATCACTTTTGTTGACTTTGAGGCTTGTGTCAATCTATTGAGATCTCAGAACCGACATCACGATCGCAACAAGTTGAAGAAGGTCACTCACTGCCTTCTTGATTGTCGAGCACTTCTGAGTAAGAGCTTCCTGGCATGCCGCAACGATTTTCGCCCAGTCAGCTGGGATATTCTCCAAGCTGAGAGGAATATTGAATCAATATTTCCTGAGTATAGCCTTAGAGAAGCATGTGAGGACCTCGAACAAGCACTTGAAAGAGAAACAGACCAAGAGAACGTCAGTTGTAGTGTCACTCTCGCAGACATTGGTCTTGCTGGACAGAAGAACAGCTGGGGCATACTTCTTGATGTTCACCTATGGCTGAACAGGTGTCAGTTTCGGATGCGACGAGAAGAGGGCACACTTACAGAAAGATCAGCAGAGATCTCAAACAGAGCCTTGGAGTTCTCAAATTTTTTGAGTTGATTAACGAGCGCCAGAGTGTTGACAAGCATCTTCGCGTTTTGGAGAGATGAAGGGTCCTTTGGCAGCAACAGTGAGAAAATCATATCATGTACGATTTGGAACTCACAGTTATGAAGGCTTCTGTCTCGGTGATTTAATCAATGCAAAGGCGTTTCTTCTCTGCGTAGAGGTGGACAGCCGTGATGATGTTCTGGTTGGCAGAGATGCTCTGAGTAGCAAAAGCGGCAGGAGGGGCCACAGTGTTGGTGTCGTCGTCTGAAGTATCATTATTGCCAATCATGGTGTTGTGTGTACACTTCGCAATGCAAGGGGTGATCGGAGAGCTCTGCGCCATGGCGTCCATCATGCCACGGAAGTCGTTGTCATCATCGCTGAAGGGGGAGGTTGGATGAGAAGACATTTTGATAATGGAGAAGTGGGGGAAAAGGGAGCGTCGATGCCAATAGTTATACATTTTGCAGCTTCCTATTTTGGAATTGCCAATGCAGGTGTAGTAGAGGAGTGCAGGTGCGATCGTCTCGGGTGCCCTGGGCCACCAGTCGAATAAACTCAAATTGGACACCGCTTGAGGGACAATGGGGCGACTGATTGAAGCCCAGGATGTCGATACTACCAAAAGGAGTGGAAAAAATTGCTGGGGCTGTGGACAATGCTAACCGCCAGTCGAATAGTCTTGTATTAGGAACGGTTTTATGACTGATCGACACCCCAGGAACACCTCCTTATTCTTGACCAATGCCACCAAAAGCGAGCGGAAAGCTCCTTGATGAAAAAGGTACCCTCATTTTTGGCAAAATAGGAGAACCTGAGAGAGATTTGCAACAAATGCAGACTTCATATACAACGAGGATCGCACAATGGTTTAGTGCAGAGCATGCGCGGCTGGTGTACCACCTGAGTGCCGTAAATGGATGAAAGTCCGGACCATTGAGCTTTCACACTTGCAGAGCAGACCACATTTGCGGGCTGTAGAGCTGGCCGAAGATTTGCAGAGGAGAGAAGATAAACTGAAGGAAGAGATAGAGGCAGATTCTGCAGCACGCGCAATGCGAGACGTCCAGTTCACCACGCAGTGCGCACAAGGCCCACTTGCTGTGGCATCTTCAAGAGTAATCAGCAAGGAAGAGTCAGAAATGTGGGCCAACTATCAGGAGAATGGTGCAGAATTCAGTGCTGGGGATGACCTCGAAACTCCAGAGGCAAGGCATGGCCAGCTGCATGAAGAGGCCAGGTGTTTTGGCTTGTGGAATCTGGTCGCGATGGCAAAAAGGCTGGGGTTTGGAGATAAGGAAGTGGCCAATGCGGTCGGAGAAGACAAGGAGGATGATTATCTCGGAGAGGTGATGCACAATGCTGGTGAGTGTTGGTGGGATACAAGAATAGTTCGTTTCGATCACATGATTGTGACATTATTGATCCGTGTCACTCCATCTAGAGTGCGTGGTTCGGAACTCATTTCCGCGAAGTGCTTGTACTCTTGCTCCTGTTTTTTATTTTGTTTTATTCTATCTACAGATACTGTGGTACTATATGTTAATCTGTGCATCATTCCAGGTTTTCTGGATCCGGAACCCAACAAAATTCTTAAAGCTGCAGGTGGTGTGAAATTCCCTTCAAAAGAATCTGAGTGGTACCCATACCCAAATAAAATGGTATGGCAAAATATGTACAGTGGCGACGGAAAGTTCTGCACGGGGCCGTTCTCGGCCGTGATGGGATCAAATCGCCCAAAACAAAATTCTACCATTAAATGCGAGTGAAATGGAGTGTGTCTGTACCATTTTTGTCATATCTCTCCTGTACCGTTGTCCCGCAATAAAATAAATAGTAGTTTTCTGAAAAATCAAATCTGTGAATCTGAGCGATAATGAAAAATGGCATATACCATCTTAAAGTACTTGCAAATATGGCCCTATCCATACTTTGGTTGACCTGAATTGATTGGGTTTTGAGCTCAGAATCTTGCTTGCAAGTTGCTCACTTTGGCCAAAAATTGCACAAAATTGGACAAAAACACTCAAATTGGCCAACTTGCAAGCAAGATTCTGAGTTCAAAACCCAATCAATTTAGGTCAAGCAAAATATGGATAGGGTCGTATTTGCAAGTACTTTGAGATGGTATATGCTGTTTTTCATTATCGCTCAAATCCACAGATTTGATTTTTTAGAAAACCACTATTTATTTTATTGCAGGATAATGGCACAGAAGAGATATGGCAAAAATAGTACATATACACTCCATTTCACTCATATTTCACAGTAGAAATTTTATTTTGAGCGATTTGATCCCATCATGGCTGAGAACGGCCCCGTGCAGAACTTTCCGTCACCACTGTATAATATACTCAGTGGGACCCTTTAACTTTCTTTGCCAGATGTTCCTGCTTGACACTTTGGATAATCTTCCCCAGCTTCGTATTTTGAGTTCCTGAATGCATGTGTTCTTGTGGATCCTGAAGGAAGCTAGATGCAAGGATGTCCCATCATTTGACCACCTTTGGAAAGTACAGAAGGAGCTTCGGGCTCAATGTGGCATTCCAAACATTCCCTGCAGATCAGTTCAAGGCAACATATTTTTTATGAATGACCTGAGAGCCATTATCGCAAAGGTAATACTCCCTAACTCTCTACTCGATACTGGCCCAAATATCTTTGCTTAAGACTGGACCAACCCTACAACCTGCAAACTCATCCACGTGTACCCAGAGATTCCTGAAGACGGTGTAATCCAAGAATTCTGGCATGCACAAAAATGGCGCAAAACTATGGATCTTGACATCTTGAGCCCCATGTATGCTGCCAGCCCAAAACACTACTACATCAATAAAGTTTCTCAACTTCGAGATAGAAACTTTGCTGTTCCTATTTGCTGGGTGACATTCCATGGCAAGGTTTATGCTAATGTGTTTGAAGTCACCTTCAATGCCCAGGTTAGTTATTCCTGTTCTGCTTAAACAATCCTCACAATAAGTCGCCAGAAAGAGGCTATTATTGTTGACACCAAGACTATCTTCATTTGCACTGAAGATTTAATCAAAAACTATTATGATCTCAAACATGTGGGCAAAATTCTGAAGTGGGCCAGTACATGTGTGATTTTTAAATCAGATTCCTTCTCTCATTCAGCCAGCTTCAACCAAGAAGGCTGGGTATCCAGAGTGCATGCCACATCCAAAGCGCATAATTGCTGCAGGTTGTCCAATGTATAGCAGCTTTGTGAATTATTTCAGTGACAATGTATCTGGGAATCGGTCAAAGTCTTGGAACAAGCATTGGAATGCATACATGACACATGAAAATCTGCCGTGGGAGCTTCATCAGCAGGAATTCCATGTTCATTTCGTCTCCACATCTCCAAATGCAACTGTCTCGGAACAGTTCCAAGCATTCAAAATCACAGTCGAGTATGTATTTCATCCCTTTGATTTTAGTAAGCTCATCACACTTGCCACTCATAGAGACAAAACACCGTTTACCCAGCATCTTTTAGGCCACATGAGTTGACGGATAACCCGGAATATTGTCTTGGCATTGGCTAATATTATAATGTCGCGTACTTGTCCTTTGTATCTTGTGCTTTGTCTGTCTTAGGAGTGTAATACGCTTCTAATACGCATCTGACCCACTTTCCGGTAATGCTGCAATGAATTATATTCCAAAAATTTTACAGTGAGCCTCGAGAATCAACACATCCTATTGAGTTAGCTTGTCATTGCACCAAGACTCTACTGGTACATTTTTCGTATGAAATGGTAGGGTGGCATAAAGATGAGATGGAAATGTCATGTGGGGAGAGATGGATATATGTATAGAATGAGCCCTCGAGCTGGTACGATGGGAAAGAAGATAAGCAGAGCTGTAGGACATACCTTTGGCCTACGAACTGATCCCTGGAGGTGATTATATGTCTATAATGGAACCAGAAATACTTGGGAAGGAGGGAATATGCCGGGGCCATAGTACAACGCATCGTTGATTCAATGAGAGGCATTGTTGACAGGCGCTACCACAATGTTGGATGGTGGAGTCGGGTTTGTGGATGATACAAAGGGTATTGGAGAACATACAGACCGAGGCTGAGGGGAGAAGGAAGGGCAGAGGATATGGTGGTAGGTGGCATGGTGGTGGTATAAGCGGGAGCGTGTAACATATCAGAAGCTGGAGAATGGAAATGTTTTGGCAGCTCGGCCAACGCCGCTTTACGCGAGATGCCATTGATCCCTGAAGCACGTGACCCGGAATGTGCTGGGTAAATTGTGTTTCCTCTCATAGAGCCACATATATGGCCCCTGTCGAGGTTCAAGATGAGTTCGGAAATGCCTCTTGCTTCTGTCTATATGTCAATGCCGGTGCCTTGGACAATCCAATGCGGAGCGAAGTTGCCTCTTACATCGGAGGAAAGGGGAACTACCTCTGTCGCAAGTGTCAAGTCGGTGAGACACAGAAGGAGAAGACCTCCAACGAGGGTTACCACTCTCTTTTTGAGGTATATGAGTCTTGACATAGATTTCAGTTGTGATGTAACACTGTTTTCAAGGGCAGTGTTCCTCGCACGAAAGAACAAATACTCAAAGAGCTTGAAAAGCAGGTCAACCTTGCTTGCTCGGGAGTGGCCAAACACATAGCCAACTCTCAAACACAGACAGGAGTCAAAGATGTATACACTCAATTCTGAATCGAGCAGTTGATTTCTCACTTCAGGGAAATGCACAAGGAACAGTCCGAACGCACAAAGCAGGATATCCAGGAAGAACTAATTCAATGGACTGCCGAAAACCGCGACAAAATTTACAGTCCATTTTTGACCATGAAAGGTCAGAACTTCACACCTGTTGTTGTTGTTGATGGATTGTCTGACAATTTAATGGATCAGGCTTTGATCCTGTGAAGGATACCTCGATTGAGATTCTGCACACCATTCTGCTCGGGGTCATCAAATATATCTGGCACGTTACATATACTGCCTGGTCCCCAGAAGAAAAGCAAACATTTGCTGTCCGCCTCCAAGCCACCAATATCAATGCCCTCTCTATCCACACTATCCGATCCGCATACATCATACAATATGCTGGGTCCCTGATTAGACACCAGTTCAAGACCACCATGCAGACAAACATCTTTCATGTTTGAGGCTTAGTCACTGACTTGAAGTTCAAGGCTTGGAGGGCTGTCGGCAAGCTTTCAGCATTGCTTTGGGTCTCTGAGATCTGTTCTCCAGCTGAGTATCAGGTCCTCGTCCCTCTTCTCTCCCCTAAAATTGGCCAGCTCACTTTTCTCAGAGAGATCTCAAAGTTGCTATCAGAAATATCCTCGATATTTGTACATCAATCAATCCTTCAAACATTGTTTCAAAGATGAAATATCATCTTCTTGTGCATTCACCCTATGACGCAGCGCACTTTGGTCCTCTCATTGGGGTCACCACCGAGATTTTTGAATTTTTCAATGGCATGCTTCGTTATTGCTCCATCTTGTCCAATCACCTTGCACCAAGCCGAGATATCGCGCGACAGCTTGGCGATCAGGAAGGGTTGAAGCATCGTATCACAGGAGGCTGGTGGTCCTCGGATGAGGGTGGGAAATAGGTACAAGCAGGGAGTGGTGTTTGCCGCTTCATGCTGGAACATCCAGTGCTTCAAAAGCTGATTGGTTGGACTGAGAAGAAGTCAGCTAAGCACGGTATGAATTGCTTGACATTGTTTTTGATCTATTTCAACCTGCACACAATAGGCGAAATCAGATTGGTTCCCCTCAAGCGTGGCCAGACAAAGAGAGAAGATATTCCACTAAAATCAACAAGTGCTGCTCGTGCGTTGAATTTTGGACTATACAACCCAGATTCTGTGTGGACAAGGTGTCTGCATGTAATTAGTGAGTCCCTGGATGAATGCTTTATCGATTCCTGGGTGTTTGCACAGTCTCTGACGCAAGTACACTGCCTTCTTAATTACCATATAAAATTCAATTAACTGGATACAGAATTCCTCGAAAATCACTGGCCGGATATCAGATATACTCGTCGACACTGCTGGTGTCGTGCTGGTGGTTCTAGAACAATTTCAAGTGCTCAGCAAACATGATGAGCTATATGGGATGCTGGTTTTAGTCCGCTGAGACGGGGAAGTGACATTCTCAATTGTGCCAGTAAAGGTTAGCCTACACAATCTGTAACACTACCACTGGGTGCAAAACCTTATTTCCGCAGTATTTCCAGACCTTGGAAATTTTAAATTTTCGCAACATTTGTGCAATATTTCTGCAGCATTTCCGCAGGTGCGGAAATTTGATCTGAGTATTACCAAAAATGGCAAGTGTTCAAAAAATCAAAGTTGTAGCTCTTTTCGATAGGAATCAAACTGTATAAGAAATTTCCTGTGTCACAAAACACAAGATCATCTGATTATTACCAAAAAAAGACAAAATCAAAGTTGTAGCCCTGTTCAATACAAATCTAACTGTATAAGAAATTCTCTTATCTGATACTTTGTTGTATCACAAACCACAAAACACTTGCTATTTTGTGTTTTGCTGCCTAGTAAAGCATCTGATAAGGAAATTTCTGATACAGTTAGATTCATATTGAAAAGAGCTACAACTTTGATTTTTTGCCTTTTTTTGGTAATAATCAGATGATCTTGCATTTTGTGACACAACAAAGTATCCAATAAAGAAATTTTTTATACAGTTTGATTTATATTGAAAAGAGCTACAACTTTGATTTTTGCCTTTTTTGGTAATAATCAGATGATCTTGCGTTTTGTGGCACAACAAAGTATCACTGGGTGCAAAGCATTATTTCCGGGGCTTGGAAATAATGAATTTACGCAACATTTACACAACATTTGCAAAGTATTTGCGCAACATATCCGCAGCCCAGAAATATTAAATTTCCGCATCATTTGCGCTATTGCAATATTTCTGGGGCCTGGAAATTTAAAATTTCCACAGGTGTGGAAATTTGATCCAACACTTGCCTTATAAGTAAAAAATTATTACCTTGTAAGGCAATAATTTATTACCCTATAAGGCAATTCATTTGACTGCACATATACATTTGGTTTTTAGGTCTTTCTATTCTCTGCACTACCCATTGCACGTAATGGTGTGTATATTTCTAAAGGGCATAGATACATGGCTAAAATACCAAGGACTCCCTCTGGCAAGTGTAGTGAGGAGACCGCATGACTGCAGCCACCCCCCTGTGCACATCGCAATCCTCAACAGGCCCAAGCTCTCTGTCCCTCAGAAGACCTTCATCCCTGTCCATTGTCCCCAGGGGTTGTCTGGGTTGGTGGCAGCGTCATACTAGCCATATGCGGATGTAGAGTGAATAGCCATGTGAATCAGCAAGGAGGTCTTTGAGCTTGTTGGGCGTGCACGGCGAACTCCTCGCACATCATTGGTGTTGGTCTTGTTGAGTTGATGCACTCGTCGTTCACAATACCCCATGTAAAGACTGTACCTATATTGCAATATGGTAGGGGTAGGCCAACATCTACGACCATATTGCAATACGGTTGGCCATTGGCCAGGTGGCCAATATGACCATAATGCAATGTGGCCATGAATGAATAAATGTACTGCAGCCAAAAGAATGGCAAAAGGCTGGATTGAACCCAGGACCTTGTGGGTTCATAGCCAATATTGCAAGAGCAGATACTCACTAGACTAAACAAGCTATATTAAGATAGGCGTCATATCAATGCTGCACCCTTAGTCATCACACAGCCACAGCACAGCCACCGCCAATTTCGAGGTCGTCAAAAAATAAATTTTTGTATTTTAAGTTTCTGTAGCTGTAGAATGAATAGAATGTATAGATTACATGGTAGTGAAGTCTACATAAGCTGCCCGGGCCATAGCTGCTATTGTAGGTGGCAAAGTGCGATGTCCAGGGTATCTTTTGGCGGCCCGGACAGCCTCTGAGCCCGACAATCCTTGGTCATAGGCTGAAATGAACCGTGCGGATCTATTGGCAAAGCTGGACCTGACTTCAGTAAAATTTCCCGCATTGTATAGGAGACTTACCGCTGGATTGTCAGTAGCGGGACCGCATCAAGACAAGCAAGCATATTCTGCTCCATTTCATCAATGGTGCCAGTATGCGCTGTCAAGCGATACTTGTACTTGACAGCGCCCCAATACATTTCGATAAAATTCAGTTTGCAATGGAACTTGGGATAGAAGTCACAAAGATGACCCCGAGAAATCACATACTCTTCGAGACATGATTTTTGTGCCACAAAATCAGGCTGGGTGAAAAGAACACTGGGTGCAAAACATTATTTCCGGGGTCTGGAAATATTGAATTTCCACAATATTTCCGCAGTATTTCCACAGCATTTGCGCAATATTTCCAGGCTCTGGAAATTTTGTATATCCGCAGTATTTCCTCAACATTTCTGCAGCATTTCCGGGCCTCGGAAATTCAAAATTTCCACAGGTGCGGAAATTTGATGTGAATATTACCAAAAAAGGCAAGTGTTCTAAGAATCAAAGTTGTAGCTCTTTTCAATACAAATCAAACTGTATAAAAAATTTCCTTATCGAATACTTTGTTGTGTCACAAAACACAAGATCATCTGATTATTACCAAAAAAGGCAAAAATCAAAGTTGTAGCTCTTTTCAATATGAATCAAACTGTAAAAAAAAATTTCCTTATCAGATACTTTGTTGTGTCACAAAATGCAAGATCATCTGATTATTACCAAAAAAGGCAAAAATCAAAGTTGTAGCTCTTTTCAATACGAATCTAACTGTATCAGAAAATTCCTTATCAGATGCTTCACTAAGCAGCAAAACACAAAATAGCAATTGTTTTGTGGTTTGTGACACAACAAAGTGTCCGATAAGAGAATTTCTTATACAGTTAGATTTGTATTGAACAGGGCTACAACTTTGATTTTTGCCTTTTTTTGGTAATAATCAGATGATCTTGTGTTTTGTGACGCAGGAAATTATCCGATAAGGAAATTTCTTATACAGTTTGATTCCTATCGAAAAGAGCTACAACTTTGATTTTTTGAACACTTGCCTTTTTTGGTAATACTCAGATCAAATTTCTGCACCTGCGGAAATGCTGCGGAAATGTTGCGGAAATGTTGCAGAAATACAATATTTCCACAACATTTCCACAGCCTGGAAATATTGTACAAATGTTGCGAAAATTTAAAATTTCCAAGGCCTGGAAATACTGCGGAAATAAGATTTTGCACCCAGTGGAAGCCTACGACAGCAACAATCAGTACGGCCAGGCTCACATTTGAAGCCGTCGCACTGAGCATTAAGCCCTGTTGCCGGCCAGAGACCACGTTCTTTGATAATTTGCTCCATGCCCTTGAACCAGCCGGGCATTGTCGGATGGTCATCTGGGTAATAAAAGGACTGACTTGACCCATTCGGAAGTGAACCGTTACGCATTTGGGGGCCGTCCTTGTGATGTGTCCAGTTGGGTGACGGTCGCTTTGGCATTTTTTGAGCCAAGAGAGCATCGGCTGCCCGTTTTTGATGGCTGGGAGCATTGTCGAAAAGAAAAAGGCCAGTCGCCCACTTGTGGGTTTTGCGTTCGAAAATATCGATAGCTCGCTCAACTTCCACAAGCATGTCATCTGAATCAAACCAGCCATCCCGTTTTTTTACCTGCCTTGAAAAGCAGGCGTGCTTCACTGCATTAAAAGATTAGATTGGATCAGTGGAGAAAATATCAACAACAAACTCTTCGTCATCGCGCAGATGGCCCCATTCTGTTGTTAAAAAATCAGACACCATGATTGAGGTGCCCTCGCCTTTCCGTTGTGGTGTTGGCTTATCTGTCTTGTGAATCCAGCCAGTTTTCTTGCGATCATTCTGGAAGAATGTCGACTCGTCATGAGTGATCAATATCAACTTGAAAGGCCGTCCATCTGCGGGTATTGGACCTTCCCCAGGCCGTGGCGTGCGCTGAGGACCACGCTCCAATCCCCCATTATTGTCATAAATGTTCATCCGTGTCTCGTAATCCTTCCAACGCGCAACAAAGCCTTCACGATATTCCATGACATCTGGCTGTTCATGTCCATCAATGTACATGCCGTTCTTCTTCTTTCCGAATCTCCAGCCCATTTTATGCAGCCACCGCTGTGCTGTGCGGAGCGAGATTGATTTCCGTTTGGCCCCGGATTTCTCCATCAGATGCTGCATGTCAGAGGACTCGGCAATAAAATCCACAATGTCTTGGGCGCGGATATGGCCGTCATTTTTCTTGGCAATGTCCTGGAGGTGTAATTGGATTGGGAGAGAGAAATCCTCGTCATTGAGGACTGTAGCACGAAAAGCCCCAAGGCGATGGAATGGTAATACACCCTGGCTAAGGAATACATGAAGCCATGTTCGGATATTTCGGGCATGACTGACGCCGTGTCCCTGGGATCTCGAGACGATGAGGGAGGACTGTCTCCAGGTGTATGAAAGCTCGGAATCAAGGTACAAATTCAAAGTTCCCAGCATCGCCGTGATTCTTGCTTGGAAGAAGACATCAATCTTCTTGTCTTTGCTCTTGATTTCCAAAGATGCTCGCGCTCGACGCAGAGCTGGAAAATCCTTATAATGAAGCTGATCTAGAGCCAAGTCTGATGCTGTGGCTAGGCTGTCGTCTTTGGGAGTTTTGCCTGCACGAAGGTCCTTGAGCATTTCGGCAACTTTCTGCTGTGCGGCATCGGCTGGTATGTTTCCCGATGTCATCTGTGTGAAGATCAGTCTTTCAGCTCCTTTTGGACGAGCTCATACTTACGGCTTCATAGAGATCATCATTCTCCATGTCTGTGTCGTCTTCTTCTTCGTCCTCCTCACCTCCACCAACATCCTGTGTCCTCTGCTGATCCTCTGGCATGCCTCTCGCCACCGCTGCAATCTGCTCTGAAGATTCGGACTGGTAATCCAAAACCTCTGGTTGTGCTTCCTGAGATGTATTGTTTTTTTTCTTGACATGCGTCAAAAAATCCCCAACAGACAAAAAGCCTTGTCATGGTTGATCTTGGCTCTCCTCTCCTGTGTTCTTTTCGAGTTTTTGCCATACGTGCGAGGCTGCTTTCGGCCTTTTTCCTGTTCTCGCTCCTGAGCGACGGCAACCTCCTGGGCTCGTTTCAAGGTCTCTGTGAAAACCTCCAGCTCGGAGATCTCCATGATCTCTGTTTCATCGTCTATCTCCTGGTCCTCATCGTCCTCAATGTCTTCTGACGAGAATAAGTCACCCAAGGCTTCATATTCGTCCATAATCTCGAAACGGCCAATGATTTCAATGAGATTTGGATCTAGAGTTGATATATCAATGGTTGGTGAGCAGCCTGGGTCGGCCGGCTGTGGTGGCATCTCACTTGTGTTGTCCAATTGATAAGAATCAGGATAATCTCCTTCATCTGGAATCTCTTCGATGCTAGGCTGTTTGTTGGCTGGAAACATAAATCATGACTTATGCAATGAAGATTAATTCAATGCCAACCATTTGGTATGTTTTCTGTTGTGCTACTGGCAAGCAATGAAGATGGAGCCTCCGAAATTGGGTCGACCTCCAGATCTTGTTCTACAGTCGATGGTACTGCCTTTTTCTTGGACTTGGGAAGATTTTTTGGTTCGTGCAATGGTTGCTCTCGATGTTCGCCCCATTTTGACGCGTAAATTACACACAGATTCGCCAGAAACACGCTCAGAGAGGACTTTGTCTTGTGCCTGTTGAGGTCATGTGTAGCACGTGAATGTGGCTGTGTTGTGGCTGTGCTCTGCCAAATTTGTCCGTACTCAGAAATCGAACTTGGTGCCAGCAGCACCAGAACATCGAAATAGAGTGTTGGAACAAATAAAAAAATTTCAAAGTTTGAGACCTTATTCCAACCTAGTAAGGTACTATTTCTCAAATCCCCTGCATCAAATCCAAGAGACGGGTCGAAAGAATGGATTGATGCAGCAGAATGCATTCCTGGGCCCTAACCACCTAACCACTAACCCTTAACCACTAACCCCTAACCACCCTAACCTCCTAACCACTGTGGCCCTTCCACAAGGCTGATTCCATCAGCTGTACCAAGCCTAGTATAGTCAGATCAACTTTATTGCTAACTATATCTTGGTTAGTACAGTGGTATCACTGCCTTAACTCTGGCTTTGATGCCATCATGCAATGCTTTTTGGGTTCAAATCCCACTGTGTGCTACTTGTATTTAATTTACCAAACATTACCATGGCCACATTGCATTATGGTCACTTTGGCCATCTGGCCAATGGCTTCTATATTGTATTACGGTCGTAGATGTTGGCCTACCATAATGCATTATCGTTACTTTCCTTGGAGATACCCCCAGGCATAATGGCATTGTGGAGCGCTGTAACAACACAATTGTGGAGCATATACATGCAGTGCTGCATGACAGTCGCCTTCTTCGCAATTTGTGGGCAGAGGTGACATGACACGTAGTGTAGCTGATAAACTGCACATTGACAAAGGCTGTCGATAGCATCACACCATATGAGGCCATGTTAACATTTGGGCACAAGTCTGATTTGCAGGAAGTGTGGGTGTGGGGCAAGACAGTGTGGGTATGGGGGGAAAGGTGGCAGCAAACTCAGTGGTCTTGTGCGTGAAGCACGATGGATGGGGCTGGAAGATCGAAGTGGCGGCCTGCGGGTGCACTATCCAGATACCCGTACTGTGCACATGAAGCAGAATGTCTGGATTTACAAGCTACAAGCTTCTCGTCAGCATCTAGACGAAGATGATTGGGAATTTGTGGTAGATAGTGACATACCTCCTCCTGATAACCCAATTGTCCCCGAACCCATTTCAACTCCTGCTGATCCTCCTGTTATCGCAGAACCCTGCATGTGGCTAGAAATCACCCATCCTTTGAGAGCAGCCACAGCAACACTAGGTGACATCAGCAAGAGATCCTTCGGACAGAGGATGACATACAGTGGCGACGGAAAGTTCTGCACGGGGCCGTTCTCGGCCGTGATGGGATCAAATCGCCCAAAACAAAATTCTACCATTAAATGCGAGTGAAATGGAGTGTGTCTGTACCATTTTTGTCATATCTCTCCTGTACCGTTGTCCCGCAATAAAATAAATAGTAGTTTTCTGAAAAATCAAATCTGTGAATCTGAGCGATAATGAAAAACGGCGTATACCATCTTAAAGTACTTGCAAGTATGGCCCTATCCATACTTTGGTTGACCTGAATCGATTGGGTTTTGAGCTCAGAATCTTGCTTGCAAGTTGCTCACTTTGGCCAAAAATTGCACAAAATTGGACAAAAACACTCAAATTGGCCAACTTGCAAGCAAGATTCTGAGTTCAAAACCCAATCAATTTAGGTCAAGCAAAATATGGATAGGGTCGTATTTGCAAGTACTTTGAGATGGTATATGCTGTTTTTCATTATCGCTCAAATCCACAGATTTGATTTTTTAGAAAACCACTATTTATTTTATTGCAGGATAATGGCACAGAAGAGATATGGCAAAAATGGTACATATACACTCCATTTCACTCATATTTCACAGTAGAATTTTATTTTGAGCGATTTGATCCCATCATGGCTGAGAACGGCCCTGTGCAGAACTTTCCGTCACCACTGTACAATTCATGCAAGAGCCTGTGCATCAAATTCAAGTCTGTTAGCACTTTCCAGACCGTGAACCATTCGGCGCCGCCATGAGATGGTGCGGACAACTCTTTTCTAAGATACGGAGGGATTTTGGCAAGGTCCAGATCATCGAGGAATGCCATGGTAGTTTGCTTACTACATACAGCGACGTACAATGTTGATGGGTATGAGGCCAGCGAGCAGTAGTCCTGAAACTTAAAGAGCAAGAGAAAATGGAAGGAAGGTGCTGCCGTCTCTAGATCTGTAGCACGTATGTGCACCGCCACATGTACATACCTGCATCTCCGACACTCGCGCCGTTCGTAACTGCCAGTAGGGACACCAACAGCGGCATGGTACAGAGTTGGGACAGGTGCACAAGCACACAGCATGAGTCGGGAACCAGCAAGACCTGCGGAGCGTACGGCAATGGTACGTACTTATCTGTGATCCCTTAGAACTTAAAACAACTGAAAAATTGACAGATTGGCTTACCTCCTCACTCATCCTTCCGCAGAAAGGCCTGTGCCCGACGGCCTTCCCATGCTCTGTTGCAGTGTGACCACTAACATTATATCCAGCGCGTGAGCGCCGCCGCTCTTGCAAGGTGCACGGGGAGTTATGCACAGGCATGGTGCGGAGCTGAAAGCGGGTGCACAGATGCGCTGCACGTGCCGCGTACGGTAAAGATGCGTTCTCATCTGCGGTCCCATTAGAATTTAAAACTACACAAATTTGATAGATTCACTTACCTCGCCCACACCTTTGTGGAAAGCGGCCTCCCACATGTCAACCACAACACAGCTGGGCATGCGCATGCACCCACGACTTGGGAGCCGATCCTGGTGCGCAGACACGCTGCACCAGCCTCACCATCTACACACGACCTGAATCAATAAGCTGACAAGAAAAGAAAGTCGAAACATTCACTTACCTCCCCACAAACCTGCCATGCTCACAACACGCCACACTGTAGGGAATGGGGAGCGGGTGCGCGTACGGTATGTATGTCCTCTGCAGTCTGCATTAGAGCTCAACATAATGACAATCCTGTAGAGTTGAGCGATTTGTGCTCTCCTCAGTCATTACTCGCTGTCCACAACAGTGCGAGCGAGTCACTTGTCGTGCTGGCTGAACGCGGCCATGGATACATGAGTTGCAAGGTCGACACCTCGCCCGATGCACACGAGTTGTGAGTCGGGAACATCAGGGCACGCGGCCAGCCAGCTCGCTCACTGGACTCGCGTTGTGCGGCGAGTGTACGCTCCGGAGAGCTGCTCGAGCCGACAGAAGTGTGCTGCGAGTTTGTCAACGAGGAGGTTGGCGCCGAACTGCTGAATGGGTTAGAGAACGGCAGCGAGCTGATGGACAACGAACTCAAGGGATCCGAGGTGAGCAGCGAGCTAAATGACAGCGAGCTGAATGGATTGAGAATGGTAGCGAGTTGAGGGGATCTGAAGTTATCGTCAAACTGAGGGGATCTGAAGTTATCGTCAAGCTAAGGGGCTCTGAAGTTGGCACCGAGCTGAAATGGTTTGAGAACAGCAGCGAACTGAGCAAGAATGGGAGCGATAGACCATCACTGGTGGACAAGGAAGTGGGAGAGCTGGTTGGGGCGTCGGTGATGACATTGCTCATGCTGAAGACTGAGGTGGCGGTTAGGCTGAGACTATCACTAGTAGGCGACGAGTTGCTGGCGGAGGTGTCGTGCTTGAAATCCCAAGTTGGCGAAGCCGAGCCCTGCAACAGACAGATTGGTGAGGGATGATGGCGCGAGGTTCGAATCTGTTTGATTGCAGGCGCATTCTCAAGGCCTGTTGTAAGGGCTTAGGCCAGACGAATATGTTCGAATGAGGCAGAAAAGTGAAAAAAATGTATATTTGGGATGAAAATTTGATAGATTCGCCTTGCAGGGGTGATCACTCACGACTCCGAACCCCGAAAAGGCTTCACGTTTGTTGGCGGACTTGGCGAAAAGGCTTGACTGAGTGCTTGCTGAAGCTCCTGACCGTCCGTAATTCGGGTAAGTCGGTTTAGTGATTGGCACGGGTGCAGCCACCCGTGGTGGGTTGCGGGTACGGGTGGGTGTGGGTACGGGTACGGGTGGGTGTGGGTACGGGTACGGGTCGGCTTTGAAGGACCCGCACTGACCCGTGTGACCCGTGGATGACCTGTATACTCAGCTTTAGCTCATCGAGGGTATGCAAACTTGTTGAGTGCAAGTGGTGTATATTTTCATTTGCGATGACATTTCACATCCACTCCAAGTTAGTTGGATGGTTCCGAAAGTTTTTGAGCAGGTCAAACTCCCTCAAATCAATTCTTCAATGCCCATGCACCATGCTCAAATCGTCTCCCCTGACGCTGGGCACAGTTACTTTTGGTTCCAGGCATCCAAAAGATGAGTTTGAAGATTGTCCACCCGCAAGATTACAAGATGGGTATGGTGGGTCGCGGGTGCCTGTAGGCCTGTGTTAGGCCCATGGGTATTTTGGCGGGTAACCTGTACCCGTGCCACGGGTCGGGTTCAAGGGCGGGTACGGGTACAGGTTGCTGTCAAGTGGCCTGCGGGTGACCCGTGCTGATCACTAAGTCAGTTGCTTCACCAACTGGGCAGTTGTAATTCAAACAATCTACCTGGTCAGCTTGCATGCGATGGTGCACCATTCTCAATTATCCAGACATCTTCCACTTCGCGCCTCTGGCTTTGCCATGCGGTCTGGTAATGTTCTCCAGAGCGTTGACGAACTGAGATTCAAGAACATCAACAACTCCAGCAGCTTGGAGCCAGCAGAAAGTCAAAGAAGGCTCGCAAGTTGGCTTGAAGGTATTCAGAATTTCAAGGGCTGGAATGAATTCAACAGCGGGCATTTCTTGACGCCGAGGATCTATAAGCACGCGCGGTCGCGACTTCACCCAGATTTGACATCGCAAGAGTTTCAGCTGTCCAAGCAGATAGCAGTGCGAATATTGAGCAAGCCAATGATGAAACCGCGATGGTCCGAGTATGCAAAACATATGAAGAAACCAGAAGATAGAGAGAGACGGCCAAGGCCCAATGAAGGAAGTCCGTTGTTTGGTTCAGAGGGCAATGCTAACTGATCAGCGACTTGACTAATTTCCCTTCTGTTACAACAACTTCAACACCACTCGAGCTCCAGCGCTGTCGAGCATACGAATGCTATGACGGTTCCTTTGTACAAAAATTAAAATAGAGCGCGCGCGAGCCGATTTAGCGCGCGCAAGGTGTTTTTTAGAGCGTGCGCGAGGTCCAGTGTCGTAAAATATATCTTATGCTATAAAATACATATTCTCACAATATTTAACTAAGTAATAAAATAAGTCCGAAATTGCCAACGTGTGCATTTCTATGAGCGGACATTTTAAATAGGAACAAGAGCATCGTGTAGTCAGCTAGGCAGCAGGGAAAAGCAGGAATAATCCAACTACGCCCTGAGGCCTGAGGTGCAAGTCTGTTGAGCTCACCGAAACGAGTCAGGCTCTTAGTACCAATATGCTCCAGCTTGCACCAAATTGGGCTGTCTCGCATTGGTGGCCCCACGCGAGACAGCACAAAGATCCCACAAGACGGCGACCGCAATGAGGATAGGTTATGCCGCAATAAGTATTGAGAAAGGCGCCGGAAGGAGGAGAGAGGAGGAGTTGAAAAGAGAGGTGAGACGAGTGAATGCGCTGCAGGTGTGTCAAGTGTTGACGTAACGAAATCGGAAAATTTGCTGATGGGCACCATAATGGCATATGTCATTTTGATCAGCAATCTGCTGTTGTTCCAGTGCTACAGCTTGCTCCATCTATAACGCTGCGCACGAGTGGGAGTGTCACAAACGGGCCTCTTCGCACCAGTCGCATCACATCCCGGACCGCCGGCACTCCAACAATTACCACAATAGCCATCCGAGCTCGACACCAGTGCTCAACCCGGCGCCGTACACCAGCGCGACCACTAGCTCGACGGGGCCCTGTGCCGATGGACCTTGACAGTTTCGACTCGCACCCCTGACGCCCACCGAACTTACTGAACCGCGCGAGTGGGAGTGTCACAAACGGGCCTCTTCACACCAGTCGCATCACATCCCGGACCGCCGGCACTCCAACAATCACCACAATAGCCATCCAAGCTCGACACCAGTGCTCAACCCAGCGCCGTACACCAGCGCGACCACTAGCTCGACGGTCCCTGTGCCGATGGACCTTGACAGTTTCGACTCGCACCCCCGACGCCCACCGAACTTACTGAACCAAAATCGAAACCGGATCGATATGTCGACGTGCGATGCTTCAATTGCAACAAGGCAGGGCATTGGGAAAAGGACTGCCGTCTCCCGGATCATTGCAAGAACCGCCCGCCACCCGATTCATGTCCTTTTTCTCCCCGAGCGAACACCCCGCGCAACCTGATGTTCCACTTCGGCGATCCACAGCCAATTCGCCCCCGCGACCCGAGACCGATCCGTCCGCGAGACGTAGTGCAACCATACCCTCATACGACCACCACGGTGACCCAGGAAGAGGTAGAGTCTTTCCTCAAAACCTGTGTTCCCACTGGTGATGAACCATTGCAGCTCCATCTTCTCAATCTCGACGACGCTTCGGAAGGTCTCCCTGTGTATCACGCAACTGTTCGCGGTCGAACAAATGCATGAATGGTCAACTCACCTTTCCCTTGATCGTCGACACCATCATCGACACTGCCGCCGCCAACTCGTACATTAGCCGCGCCGTCGCCGAAGCCTGCAACGCTGAGATCTTTGATCTCATCCCACTCGTCGCCTTTGACACACCTCCGCGACATGGCGCTCCCCGCGATCTCATCCATGCCGGCGCCCTACCTGAACCTCCAAATCCCCTTCCCTGAACTCGTCTCATGGGGTCTTTGTGACCTTTCTCCGCCACATCCGAGCTCGAACACTTCCCTCTCGGGATTTGGTGTCAAGCAAGGTGGCCGATGAGGACGAGCTCCTGGCTGGATACTTCATAGGATACAGCTGTGTATAGTTTTAGAGTATTTAGTTAGTGTTCCGACCTCACGCGTGCATTTCGGTTGCACGCACACTAAATTGGACACGCGTGCTCAAAATTAATTTTTGTACAAACAAACCGTTGTACGTCCTGCGTGTCGCGAAGAACGCATTCACCGTGCACTGCAGTTGTGTGGCATGTTCCAGAACTTACAATGGCCTCAAGTAACTGGGAAAACGTCTGCAGTGGCTTGACATGGGATTTGCAGTGAGAAAGAACGGAGTATTTGGCTACAACCGATATTAGTAATAAAATATATATATATTTCTTCCTCTCAAGGGCATTTTTATTATTTTGGCTCCACTGAACACTTTGAATTCATGTTATGAATGGTATTTTCACTCAACTGAGGTCATGAAAGTGGCTCAAAGCACAGTATAAATGCTGGGTTTCGTTTGCCCATCACCGATTGTTGGGCAATCAGAACCCGGCATTTATGGATGGCTGTGCCTGTCAATCAACGCGCACTTTGCTTCCGCAGTCAAGGCAATAACGAATGTCAGCTTCTGGCTTGGCTGCAACCATGGGCACAGCTCACTTCACTTGGGCGCCGATTGAGCTCGGTGTCTTGAGACCATCGGAAACTAGTACGTACACTTCTCTTATTACAAACTATAAAATTCACTGTAATTTGTTAGCCTTCAAACACAGCACCAACCCTCCCAGACAGTTTGGCATACCGCCGGTGGAGGATCTTCTCCCCCGGGAACCCCCTTTGGAACAGTTCAAATGGCCTATGCACATGATCTCAGCTGCTGGTAAACCCAAGCTAGATCAACTTGTACCTGCACCCCCTGCCCCTTCCCTTCCATCCGGCTCGGGGAAATACCCACAGGCACCCGTGTACACGCTGAATACCAAGCCAGATCATTCCTATAGGCGTGGCTATCGGTATGCAGCAGTGTTCGAGACAGCAAATCGGGGGATTGAAAAGGAAGATATGCTCAATGTACAAGTTCCACCAAATGTTACGCCGTCATGTTTTGACATCAAGACTCGTCGCTTTATTTCTGATCACATCTCAGGGTTGGTGAAGATTCCGCTGGGCATTCCGCTGGTACACCTTGTGGACAATGATGCCAACAAGCCAATGACCGTGGCCTGCGTCCACAGTTTGGACACACTCAATCAGTACGCAGAGGGAGCCAAGGTTCACGCCCTTGTCCCCCGACTTATGGATCTGGTTTGGGGAACCGAAAACAGACACGGACTTTTCCAACTTCAGGGCATGACACGCAATCTGCGCTCAAAATCAGTATCCAATTTGTTGCCCGATGGCGATGGTTCGTTTAACCTCGCATCCTACAGTTGGTGAAGGAGAGGGGTCTGGCACTGTATTTCCTGCTCTGCAGACCGGTACTCCCGAGGCATCCGCTGTGATCAAGGAGGTGCTTCAGATCTCCCACCAACTGTACTGATTGATAATGCTGCTCTGTGTATCAAACTTCAAGTGGTCGATGGCTGAGTTTAATGGGCTTTTCAACAATGTTGTTGCCTTCAGTGGGCCTGAGCCTGGCCCTACTGGATGCCAGGGAAACAGCTCCAGCACTGCCAATGTGGTGTATGGCAAGGTCCCATCCTTCAATGATGATTCTGAATCTGAATCTGAGATTGAGAAGGATGGTGGTGAATGTAAGTGCCTTGACTATCTCTAGTCTCATATATAACCGGTGTTTAGCATCCAAGGGCCAAGATGCACCACTGCAGAACTCGCAGCCATCCGCGGGTAATACGAGTAAGCTGTGTATTTATATGCGCTGTTGGGAAATCTCAGTGTAACATTGTGGCTACAGGGACAGATGCTGATGAATGTCAGGGTTCAAAGCCAAAGAAGAAAGGCTCCCGTCATTGCAATTTGGAGTTTTTTTGCATGCTGAAGGCGTTTTTGACCTCCAGCATCGGTACCCAAGGACAAAACCATGGCGACTTCAAGGACGACGATGTTATCCTCAAATTGTTTGTGGTTATGTTCCGCCTTTGTCCAGGGAGCGACTTGGGACCATTCATATGGAACCGTGGGGGGCATCTACTTGCGTGAACTTGATGAGTACATCTTGTTCTGCGCCTTCCAGGGTACCGATATTCACTCGGGCTATCCTCCAACATACATGGATGAGCTTCAGCGTGGTTGGATCAATTCCGATGAATTTATGAAGCTCTTTCACTGGTATGGCGGGACAACAGTCAGCTCTCAAGTGCACGTGGGTCTTGTAATGTATCTCAGCAGGGCAGCCACTAGGCGTAATACGCAGATAATGTTCTCGCCAGCACTGCGCTTTCTGTATTCTCCCGCACCGCACAAAAGCGATATTCATCGCCGGTACTACTTGTGCCATGGAGGTACAGTCCTCGGCAGCCACTCTGCCCGAGCTCATCGCCTGGCTGTTGAGGGTATATATGCCCTCAAAAATTATCTTGTCGAATGTGGACTCCAGCTTGCGCTTGATGTCAACACCCTGCTGCAGCAAACAACGTACACAGACGAGGAAGGCCAAATACAGCATCTGGAAGGGCAACTCTTAGACGTTGGAAACGATCACTGTTACCAGATAATCAGCGTCCATCTTGGATACTATGCTTGGTTGCGCGCACTAGCCAGACAATACTCCCTTGGAATCACAAAGTCGGAATTCCAGAAGCGTCAGCAACAGATCAAGGACTTTCGAGACGGTGTGGTACTGAGGTCTAAAAAAATTCCAATGGAGCATAAGGTCTGGCCGGTGGCAGATCGACGAGGCTTGGGCATCAAAGGGAACTTTCCAAAGATTGTCAAAGTCGAGCAATGGCAGACACGCAGAGCTGAGGTATGAACCTGTTCTCTGAAGCCTCTGAGCGTGTGACTATAATTCAATTAGGGATTTTGGACAGTGATTCTGGAGGGAAGCGCAGAAAAGGTTGAGGTCTCTGAGGAATCAACAGAGTGGTATGTAGATTTGAAATGCTCTTGTCCTTTCCAAGGTCAAAGTGCATCACATAGGCTGTTTATTGGTCCCAACCGCGATATGATTAACCAGTTCTATTCTCTATATGGAGCTGGCAAACCAGCGCCTGAGGATTCTTCTGCAAATCCTATCTCAATCGCTCCTGCTGACGTTGATCAACCCGGCCGCTCGCCGATACCTCGGAAGCAGAAGCGCAAAGCTAGAGAAATTAGCTTCACGGATTCTGAGGATAGCAGCAACAGCGAGATCCAAGGGCCTCCCAACGGCAATAGTGGGACCTTGGAGCCTCCCATTTCCCAGAGCAGTGGCGATATACAGGGGGCTTTCCAACACGAACGGGATCCAGCTTCTTTCCAATGCTGAAGACGAGATCCAGCTACCTACAAACAGCAGCCCTGATATCCAGCTGCCTGCTAACATTAACGAGATCCAGCCGCCTTCCACGTCCGAGGAAGAGACCCAGCTTGCTGAGAAAGGACCTAACATGCGAAAGCGTAAACACACCCCGTTATTTCCATCATCTGCATTGGATCAATCAGAGTTTGAGATCGAGGCTATCGTAGATTCTTGCGTCAAGGCAAGGCTTGAGTTCTCCTCTTGCTCATTGCATCACTGACCTGTTGCATAGGATGGACAAAACAAGTATCACATTCGGTGGCATGGGTATGACTCCGATGAAGATCAGTGGATTGGAGAAAAAGATCTTGAGTATGTTTCACATTCACATGGAAGAAATACCTTGAGTACTGAATTTAGCACATCTAGCAATGCCTGCGACCTTGTCCAAGAGTACAATCAGCAGCATGGTCCTCCCCAGGCGAAAATTCCCTCTGAAAGTGGGCAGGATTCAGCATCATCCTCCCAGATGTCAACACCTGTGTCAAGTTCTGATTCCGACTCTGAGTTTGAGCCCCAGACAGATAAAACCAAGGGGTCCAGAGGTGTTGGAGCCCACTCGAAACGAATCACAAATGCACTGAAGGCTGATGACGCGACATGTGGGCTGATGACCAGGGCCGAGCTGAAACACGAGTTTCTGGACAAGCTCTTTGCCGTTGAGCAGCTTGAAGCTCAATGTCTTGAATTGGAAGACGCTCAGGAATCAGTCCGGAAAGCCGCTGATTTCAAAGCCACCAACGAGGCTCCTCAGAGTGTAGCCTCCCACATTGTTGACCAAATTGAACATAACAATAACCTCAGCACACAGATGCTGTTCGAACTCCCCTCTATCTCGAACAGTGCCTGGAGCTCACGGCTGGCTAGACTCACTTTGACATCAATCATGGATCTGAGTAGATCCATTCCTATTATGCTCAAGAGACTCTATGTCACAGGGATTCTCATGTGCGGCATACACGCAAGTGTGTCGCGCATTGATTGCCATCTACCAATGGATCATCTATCTGGGTCCCTCGCTAGCAGAACAGATGACTCGTCTTCACGAGACTGCTGGCAAGGATGTGCTGGATCAGCAATTCCCTCAGAGCTCCAAGCTTGTAGATCATATTGTGGGCTTTGTTCAGGAGCAAATTGCGGCAAGAGAACAGAGTAAGCCTGAAAAGAAACCGCGAGGCCGTCCGAAGCGGCGTAAAGTCGAGAGAGCCAGCTGAGCGCACAGGTATGTTGTCCCAATAAGTGGTCGTCGCATTCTGATCCTACGACCAATAGAACTGATAGCGGCAACGGCATCTACACAGGACTGGCATCACATTCCTGCTGATCTTTTTGGGCTGCTACCAGGAGCCTGGGGGATGGCCACTGTGCCATCTCTAAATGACATAAAAGATCAGATCGAGACCGAGGATGATTTATACACACTTGCAGCAAAAACTCTGTGCAAGGTGTGGGAGACGCACCTGATTTTAACACCCATGACACATATCGACGAGCACCTCAACAAAAAAGAGGACAAGTCGACAGGTCAAATGTTGCGTAAAGCAATTTGTGCGCGCTGCATTACCTGTGGTGCTATATTGCAAAAGCATATACAATGTCTTTGGTGATGGGGTATTCGCTGCAGATGGGATGATACAGTTTTTGCACTGCCCATCAAAACTTTTCGCTTCTTCAGCCTTCCATCGGGACATACGGTTTGCAAGTGCAGTTGAGCGACAAGACGATCAAGCGCTGCAGGCTCTGGACGAGTATCTTTGTGAATTGCAGCTGTTACATCCTGATTTGGACACGGTCTGTAGAAGGATGGCATCACTAGTCCACCGTGGACTACTTTCCATAACGCTGGGTTTCCAAATCACAGAGGAAGAGTATTTCAACCCAGCAAAGCTTCTGTCTCCAGACACATCTATTTCCACACTTGCGAAGCGCCCTAGCGGTCGGACCAAAATGACACATAAAGGAGTGTCTGACTTGCATCCAACATTGGAAACACCGATTCCCGAGCCGCCTGGTTTCGGGATCGCAGCAATTATAGTCCGTGAGGCGTTGGCTCGGAAGCGCTGCCAGCCTATGAGTGGACCCACAACTGTGTTTCAGAACATGCTGGAGGATATTCATCCAACAAACAACAAGCCAACTCGCTATGATCCTGATCAAACCAACCCAATCCGAGCAGAGTTGACCAGCTTTATACGGTTGCAGGAGGTCCTGCCCCTCCATCTGCTCACCACAAAGACCGGAATCTCCAGTCTCCTTGCATTTTTGGCTACTGGCCAGGGTGGGACAACAAGCAGGTTCCTTGACATTGTCAGCCAGCAGCCAGGCAAGATGCATTTCACCTCGGCTGCGGCATGTGTTGCAATGTTCGAGGAGGTGGAGAACATGAACATAGCCTTGACAAAAGGTGCCTGGATCCAGTACAACAACCCCGCCATTTATGGCCAAGCCAACACCTGGTACTGTGCACGGCCTAAGTACAAGGATCTACGAACAGATACCCTCTTCAAGCTCTCTCTTGAGCAGAAGTTTGAGCCATTTTTCTGCAATGAGATTCAACGTAGCTGGACAGCATTTCTAGGCCCTCTTGCCAATCAGGATCCTGCAACTTCTGATGCTCCGCGCCGCTCTTGGGTCGAGGTAATGACCTGGATTTTAGAGTCTGGGATCCGAGGCTTCGGCAGTGGTCTTGGGGCCTTGCAGTTTGTGAACACAATGGTGCTTGCTGGAATTGCTGACAGCCCCTCCCCTGCATCAATGGCACAGTGGATCTCTTCAAATAAGGATTATGGTGCATTCAGCGGACTCACAGTTCTTGGTTTCAAACTGGTCAAAAATTCCTCTCCATCTGCCATTCGCGCTGCATTCCTTTGTTTCTACCACTGGCTCGAGCATTACCTGTCTCCCAGTGACAAAGAGGCCGTTCACTTCTATCCCAAAGGCGACGGCCAACGTGTCCGTTTTGGAACAATCTTCACTGAGCAGCTGTTGTGTAAGATTGCCCGGTGGCAGAATCGGATGTTGCATATGGGCAAAATTGATATGGTGGACGAGGGCCGCCGGTTGTTTGAAGGTAAGGATTGGGTGCAAAGGGGAGAACAAAGACGACCATACCAAGTTCCCGATACCACCTTGCGTTTCAACTGCAGTGTTCCACAGCATTGTCCTTAATGGGTAGGCATTTTGTTTGAACAAGTGGCTTTGTCTACAACTAATCGTTTTTCCCCCCTTTTTTCACAGCATCGAACAACTAGATTTGAACGAAAATACAAGTTGATGAATCAAATACCATGTACTTGAAGTATGAATGTGAATGTAAAAGTGTGTTTATATGAGGAACATCTGTGAAGGAGGTCAGTACTTAATGCCTGAGATTTTTTAGAGAAAGCACTTGCAGAGGGCAACGGAAGATCAAGAGAGTACACTAGACTCTTGACATTGATAGAGGTTGTGAAAGAACCATATGCCATCTATGATTTAGAAATGGATCCGAGAAATGTCTTGTATGCCGAGCTGGGAGAAGATTGAACTGTGCACGCCAGCACAGAAAGTTGATGTTCATGGATAGCATCAGAAATAGAAAAAGGGGAATGTTAATAAACTGAGAAAGAATGAATGATAAAGAGACTCACCTCACATATGGGGGTGATCGTGAACAATACTAAACCTCTCACATAAGGCTTTGCACCTTTTGGCATAGCTGTGAGCTTCGTGCAAGATATCCCTGAGGCACATGAAAACCTCAAATAGCTTGACATTGAAAAAGAGACATCCAAAGCATCCAGATGCCGAGAGTTCTCTGGTCAAGGTTCTGAAGTCAATCCAGCGAAACCAGTCATAGACAAAGAGTGACGGAAGAGGCAGAAAGATGCTAGTACCATGAACAAGTTACAACCTATGCATTTGCAACAGGTTCAATACTGCTAAACTGGAATTGACTTCTCTGATGCCAGTACAAGTCGGGAGTGCTCGCATGAGGTAGCACGGCCAAATGGCTGTCCCACAGCACCATGCCACCCCGCTGTCTCGTAGCGCAAGCAGCAAGACTGCAGGGCCGTGTTGCCCACCCCCCACGTAGCCAGCACGTTGCATCCATGGGCATGTGTCTCACTCACTGTCCCCATTGGATGCGGGTGCAGAGCGCATCTCCATGCCAGCGACTGCTCGAGCCTGAGCCATTGTGCGCAAGTCTCGCAACACACCGACCGCTCGCTGGCGTGCTGCCGCCGTAAAGATCTGTACTATACAATGAGATGTATTAGCTAGAATGTTAATACATGAATTTTAAAATATTTCCTTTTTAAGCATCTTTTTATTGCCTTTAAGGATTGTTCATTGAATATTGCCTAATATAGTAGGTTTTATGACAGCCTTGTGGTCTCGGCTAACATCAAATTTCCGCAGCGCGGAAATGTTGCGTAAATGTTGCGCAAATGTTGCACAAATTTTGTATTTCCGCAGTATTTCCATGGCCCGGAAATACTGCGGAAATCAAGTTTTGCACCCAGTGTATCTGATAAGGAAATTTTTTATACAGTTTGATTTGTATTGAAAAGAGCTACAACTTTGATTCTCAGAACACTTGCCTTTTTTGGTAATATTCACATCAAATTTCCGCATCTGCGGAAATTTTGAATTTCCGAGGCTCAGAAATGCTGCGGAAATATTGAGGAAATACTGCGGAAATACAAAATTTCTGGAGCCTGGAAATATTGCACAAATGCTGTGGAAATAGTGCGGAAATATTATGGAAATTCAATATTTCCAGACCCTGGAAATAATGTTTTGCACCCAGTGTACCCTTGTTGAACTAATCTCTTTCATTGATAGTATGTCATGTTTAAATTCAACGTTCAGCACGACTGTGATTCCGCCAAATGCAAGGCGACTGGGGTACGTTTACGCATGCAAGAGCGTGTTGAATCCAACCAGACAGAGAACTTCATTACCCACAAACCACTCGACCGATTCATCATCAATACTCACGCATTTCATAATGCTCACCTCCTTTGCGCAACTCTTCCACGCGACCTGATTGCACCTATTCCTTTTTACATTGGCCATGAGACAACTCATCATGAGCTAGCTGCACAGCTCCAGCAGCAACTCGCAACAAAAAAACGGAAGCAAGCACAGCAAGATGGAGAGATGATGACGAAGGGAGGAGGCTGCAGAAGAGCGCCAAGAAATCCAAACATGGATCACAGACTAGTGGCCAAATTCCCCAGGAATCTCTAGCAGCAGGGAAGGGAAAACAGCAGATAAAACGTACTGAAAAGGCGAGGGCAACACCAGCGCCTGATAGTGACGAGGTGGACTCAGAGACAGAATCAGACAGTTCGGGCATGGCCTATGAAGATGAATCAGATGACAATTGTTTAGATTAGCAATTTATTTTTATTCTTTCATTTCACCTGGAGCTCAGATCGCCTTATAACATTATTGGCATATTAGGCACTCGGGCACATAGCCGAGTCATGGCTATGCTCGGAGCCATGTATGACTCATTCTAACTCAGAAGGAACACTGAAGAATATAAGAGAACATGCAAGAATATTATGAAACATTTTTACTATGACTCAGATTGACTCTTACTTTAGTATAAATACCGTAGTTATTGAAGAGGTTTCCTCACGAGCTTGTACCACCCGGCTTCACCGCCATCGTGTAAATCTTATTTGGATTGAACCTGAATATTGTGAACTTAAGGATTGAACTCCTTGAACTAGAAATCCCAACAAACATGGAAGCAGCATGACAAACAGATACATGCCAGCTGGATAATGGACTGGGGCATGCAGGTGGATACCACATACGGAGCACCTGAAAACAGGTTTCAAAAAAGGTGGGTGATGCATGACCAGACCAGCTGGTGGTGACATGTGAGCACTTTGGCGGTGTAACTATATGACCGATAGTTACCCGCTCGAGGCTCATGGTAACCCTTCTTATCAAGGAGAGTGCATGCAAGGAAAGTTCTAGTCTAAACTCCAGACCCATTCTTCTCTTAAACTCTTCGTGCTTCAGTCGCCCTCGTCATCCCAGAACCCGGAATCGGCTCTGTGCTGACAAAAGAATAACATCCCTACTACAGTGAACCTGACTGGACATAACACGATGAGCAGAACCAAGTTTGTGCTCCTGACGGTGGAAGAATTTGGGCAGTTGGATGCGGATGGAAGGGATTTGACTCTTCTCCAAGCCCTGGGCCATGCAGGACAATGATTTGGAGTGATGCAGAACATGATGGACGAATTGCAAACCAGCTACACTCAGGTGGATAACAAGCTGGTTAATTTACGCGTCGAGAACCAGCAGGAACAGGAGCTCTTACACTTGGCCATTGAGGCTTTAAATAAAACGACCATGGGAGGATCCAAGGAATCGAAGAAGACCGCTCGGGTTGCAGCTCCCACCCCCTTCAAGGGAGACTCGGAGCTGGTGGACTTGTATTTGGCCGAGTGCTGGTTGCACTTTTTGGACAACCCGACATACGAAAAGGACAGTGCAAAGATTGCATTTGTCCTGTCCTACATGAAAGCAGGATCAGCTGTGGCATGGGCCAACAATGTGGTACAGGCCATGCACAACCCAAAGGACCCAGACAACAACAAGATGTACAAGACATACAAAGAGTTTGAAAAGGCTCTCATTGATGCCTTCAAAGGAGGAGCACAGGTGGAAATTGCGCAAGCCAGGATCGAGGAATTACACCAAGGCACTGGGACGGCTACCAAATATTTCACCCTCCTCGACACCTATAACAACACCGCGGGTTATGACGAGACGACCCTCATTCGCCTTTTTAAACAAGAAATCCATAAACAAGTTTTACAGGCTGTTTATGAGCAGAACTCTTTGCCTATCAGCTACACAGGATGGAAGGCGGCTGTCATCAAACACAATGGGCTCCGCCGCGTATTCCATATTATAGATGGTGCTTTGTGCGACAGAACCATCCTGGTATCGCGGGTTCAATCCAACAATAATACGCACTCAGGAGGTTTCCAGAGGAAACCAGATTTGAAACCCACTACTTCCCCGGCCCCTGCCCCCATGACCTCTTCCAACCCACCGGTCACTATGGGAAGTGCGTCTACCTTGGGGCCTGGCCCTATAGACTTGGATAGGGCAATTAGCAAGAAGCTGGTGCCTAGGTGCTACCAGTGTGGAGAACCCGGCCACTTGGCTCGCAATTGCACTAGCTGGGGACCGACTAATCCCCAATTTCAGGCTCTAGTTGCGGAGATGATTCAAGAACAGCTCAATAAAGAGGATTTTCCCACCGAATCCGAGTGAGAACTGCGCCCTCAGATTCGCGTATACCCCCCTACACCTGTAACAACTTCAAAGAATGCATTTTCTGTTTTAACTATTGAAGAAACCAGTGAAGGAGAATAAGACACAGTACAACCTGAGAGTGGGGGGACCAAAACCTCTCCTCACTCTAAAAAGGGCCGCAAGCCTCAGAAACCGAGGGAGGAGAAAGTGGGATGGTGTAGACTCCCCCTCGGAAGCGTGGACCAAGTTGCAGCACAGATAAGAGTGCAGGACTGGAAGGCTAGGCAAATTATCTATAATTGGACTCATCCTGCTCAACAACAGGAAATAGATGAAGAGATAGTAGAGGAAATTCGGACCACCTACTTTCCCAACATACTTGACATTCTCGACAGTCTCAAGAACCTGCTGCTGTACATACGGGCCATGGGGAGCTCCATGATGATACCTATGACCTTTGAGGGACTTAACAGTCTCCAAGGGTACTCAGTAGTGGGGTTAGTGGACAGTGGGGCCACCAACAGGTTTATAAATCAGCGGTTTGTGGACAAACAGGGACTAGAAGTGGAACCTCTACCAATTGCCGTGCCAGTGTATAACGTTGACAGGACCCTCAATAAAGGAGGGCAAATGACCCATGTAACCTGGATGCGGCTCCGAGTACAAGATCACTCCGAAGTATTCATGTTCACAGTTACTGATACAGGGAAAAGTGACGTAATTATTGGATTCAACTGGCTCAAGCAACACAACCCGGAGATCAACTGGCAGAAGCAAACCCTCCAGTTTACGCGGTGCCTTCTGGCATGCAAACAGGGAGGAATGAAAAGAAGAAGACAATGCTCCTTTACAGGAAGGGGACTGGGTCTTTGTGTTGGAGGTTGTTGTTTGGATCAGACGATCATCTCACTACTCATTGGATTGATACAGATCTTATTGTGATGATACCGATCTTATTGTTCTTATTGTTCTCATTGTTCTTTATTTAGTCTATTGTTTTTCTACCTATATAAGTAGTTACTGTACAATGGATCTGGGCTTTTTGCCTCCCATCTGTGTCTGAGTGCCTTTGCGGCTCCCATCTGTGTCTAAAAGTCTAATACTTTGTCACCAAGATATACCTGGAAGAGGTCAGGGGACTTCTTGGAGCCTCTGCACCTTTGGGCAACCAGGAGTGTGGCCACCCAATTGGCAGCTGCGGCACACGATGTGCCACTACGTTTATGTTCACCATTAACATGCACACAAGGAAGTACAAGTCTAACAGATGAGAATTAGAGAAAAACAAGTAGTATAGGGAAGACGACGAAATATAACTCACATGAGTCAAAACAATAATGAATGAAATGGATTTGAGAGAGGGGATGTTCAGCAGAAGAACTATAGATTCAAAGTAATGCTACTGTTTAAATACAAAATGATAAGCATAGCCAAGAGATCATAATCATAGATACTGGAAACTGAGTCAGGAGAATAGATAAGTATCTGACATATGAAACAGAGTTACAATATAAAAGAAGGTAGTTCCATGCAAAGAAGAATACAACCTATTGAGTAGTGCATATGGAATGCACATGGCATAGCATGCAACCTATTGAGTAGTGCATGTAGTATGTGGATATCAAATCGGTTTGCTATCCCAACAAACAAGTCATATGAGTCATAATGAGTCATGTGAGTCAGAATGAGTCACATGAGTCATACGCAGTCATGACCCTCCAGAGTCATGTAGAAATAAGTCACCCTAGCAGTATATAAGGGCCAGGGCCCCAGCATGTTTTCCCCAAGTTGACCCCACCTGTACTCATAGGTGGTTGACTATCTATTAGCTTTATTGCTAACACTGTGTGACTAAAGCCTATCCGTCAAGCCATTTACTGTGAACACTGACCCTAACTGAGAACACTGACTCTATCTGAGAACACTGACCCAAAACAAGAACACTGACCCAAAACAAGAACACTGACCTGAAATGAGAACACTGAACCGCTACGCGAACACTGACCAACGCCTTTGACTGACGTAACGAGAACACTGATCCGACGCTTCTGATTGGCGTACTGAGTACACCGACCCAACCAAATCAAGAACTATTCCGCCAAGATCCTCAAAAAGGAAATTGTTGGAGCACATTGAACACTTGAGTGATTCTTGCGAATAACAATATTTCTCAAGCACTCAAGGGAAACAAATTTTCCTCTGCACATAATTGGAGCCCACCACGAGGGATTCTTTTCTCCAACAACAGGAATCTCCTATTCTTGGATCCAACGACCGAACTAAACACGACAGGACGAACATCATGACACAAACCACGATTGAAAGACCTGTGCACGTATTCAAAGACCGGGATGAACAATGACAGTATGAATCTATGGATACTCAGACTCGGCAGACATACGAAGAATTGCATGGAGAACCCATAGGCCCTCTGCCCGATGTAATGGGGCCACCTCCTTCCAATAATGAAGCTGGACCTTCCCATAGCCGAGGTGAACCTAGTACCTCTTCAGCAGATAAAGGTAAGGGAAAAGCAAACGACATGGAGAGTACTCCAACTGCCTTTCAATACAGAAGCCAGAAGGATCATGACTTTCCCTCATCATCAGACTCTAAAGATAGTTCCTTGGGATACTCACCTCCCTCACCGCCATGAAGGCATGCCCATTTCCAACTGCTGCCTACATCTAATGCAGCTCCACCCCCAATAAACTCTTATGTTCCTTTATCAGTTCCTCCCCCGGCTAGTTACACAATGCCCACAAGCATGAGTCCAACTATTCACGACATGCCTGTGCAAGGAAGCAAAGATGCTCTCAATAAGTTTCAAGGAAAGTATACAGAGGTACAGACTTTTCGTGGATCACTATAAACAACTGCTCAAGAAATGTCAAATTACTGACGATAAACAGAAATGTGAACATATTCTGAATTATTGCGCTATTGACATACAACATGTGATTCAGACCTTAGACAGGTTTGACCCACCATGCTGGAGTCAATTGAAGAGAGAAATCTTGAAGCATTTTGATGCTGACCGGATGTACCAGAAGTACAAGCCTGCAGATGTGGAATGTTTTGCAGCTCAGCACAGCTGGAAACAGTGCTACAATCTTACTAACTGGAAGAAGTATTTTATCAAGTACAATACTCTCACCAGTGGACCTTTGAAGAAAGGGTACTTAAGCAAGGAAGATTACAATGCTTATTTCTTTGTTGGAATCGAAAGGTCCTTGTGGCAGGTTCTGGAGAATCAAATATTACAGGCCAATCCATTCTGGGACGATGATACAGCTCAGTATACGGTAGCAGAGATAAATTCTGCTGCGGAATGGTATTTCCGATGTAATAAACATGAGATGCTAATGGTGCAAGCAGCAGATTGGGGAGATGAGCTAGATGAGGATTCTGATGAGAATTCTGCAAGTGACTCCTCAGACAGCAATTTCTCAGATTCAGATTATGAAAAATACCAGCTAAAGAAGAAATGTCGTGTGAAGAAACGCCAGGAGGAAAAGAAAAAGAAGCTATCAAAGAAAGGAAGTAGCGGAAAGGAGACAGAAATATCAAGGGACTGAGGAAGTAACCACCTTGATCCAGAAGTTGGGGACTATGAAGCTTGATGACCCAGAGTATGCCCCGGTTTACTACAAGGTAATGGTAATAGATCAAACTGGATTGGCAAGTAAATGTGTCAAGCCTCCTGAGATTAGCAAGAGTATGCACTACCAACCCGAACTTGTAACAACACCATTGGGACAAGTACCAGCAGGATGGAAAGGGACACCTCATAACCCAGCCACATATTCTAACAATATACCTCTTGGAATGGCCGCAAGCACTTCTGGAGAGCAACTATATTTCGGTTGCCAGGAGTCAGGACACCGAATATTGAATTGCTCACATGTTGCAGATCTGATTAACAGAAAGGTTGTTGAGTATGATGAACAGACAAGACAGCTGGTCATGACCAGAGAGCAGTGGATAAAACACATGGGAACTGAATCTTTAGTGCAGGCAGCAGAAAGAATCTTATCAGCGGCCCCAAGGGTGATGTACAGCAGTGTGAACTGGGACTCAGAACGACATCGAGCAGTAGACCATTTCTACTATGCAAATGTAGCGAGCACCGACTCAGAAGACTCATCCTCAGGGGATATGGAAAGTGACAATAACGTGCAAGGTGAAGTTTACTTAACCACACCCCAGATAGTAGAAGTGTCCATGCCCTTAGTACAGGCAGCCGAACAAACAGAACCTAGCACATGGAAAGCCCAATGGCAGGTTTTCGATGGAGTCTACTTGCCCAAACGCGAGAAACTACAACCAGGGGAGCTTCGGGATTTGCAAGGAGGTAACAGAAATAGGAAAGTGGGTAAGATAGAGCCAGCACCACTGACAACACCCACTAGGCCTGATCCAAAGAGAGGGGATAAAAGTACCTGTGCTGCCAGACAGTATGCCAACACCTGTTCCCCTACCTGAAAGCTCAGCACAACCTCCTTTGAGGTCCGAAGCATTTGAGCAAAGCCATGAGCCCCCGCCCAAGGTGATCCGTCACTCATCTACGCCCCCACTCGGAACCAAGAACCAGAAGATAAAGCCCATTGAGGCTCACAAGGTACGGTCTAGCCCCGATGAAGACACTGATATGGAAGATACTGCCAAACATGAGAAAACTGCCAAGAAGAATCACAAAAAGTTGGTGCAAGTGGAGGAGGATAAAAGGGCCAACGAGATAACACGGAACGCAGGAAGACAATCTGAATTATTCAACACTGTTAACTGACAACAAGTAATAGATCGAATCCTAGACGTTCAGATCCCAATGACTCTTCATGAATTGATGGTTACCTCCAAAGAGCTGCGTACAGAAATCCTGGACCTGATTAAGGTCAAGAATGTACGCGCAGTACTATTAGGAAACTCATGGGATCATCTATTAATTTCGAGCTGGGGGTGGCCTAGGACAGATGGGATTTTGATTAAAATAGAGATGCAAACCAGTGGGAAATCTGTGTGCGCAATTATTGATACAGGATTGCAATTGAATGTTGTGCGTTCTGATATAGCTGCTAAAAAGATTTAACAAGCCGTGGACATGAATCAGGTAACACACATGAACGATGCAAATGGCAGTCAAGGTCAATTGAAAGGTTGGATTAAGGACGTGGTCTTTAGTTGTGGAGATGTGATAACTGTAACAGACTTGTGGGTATCACAGAATGCCCCCTTTTCGTTGTTGCTTGGACGCCCCTGGCAGCAAGGAAACCTGGTAAGTATAGATGAATGGGAAGAGGGAACATACTTAATTTTCAAGAATCGCGCTTCCTGACGGCCACGCTATGAGCTCTTAGCAGTACCTTTCGACAATCCTTCGGTGTGCTCAGCGGTGAGTGAGGCTAATCAGTATCATTTGTTTGCTTATTTGGGAAACGGTGCGCACATGGCAGAAATCCCAACCACCCCTGTACAAGAGAGAGATTCCCAAAGCCCAATGAAGTTATGCTTAAATGCCGAAACTTTAAATGTTGCCATTGACGTGGAGTCGCCGCTGAACTTCATCAGTCCCAACGTGATAAATGAATATACAGCTACAATGACAACTCATGACTCAGAAATCGACGTTGAGATAGGAAGCGAGAGCCCGAGAAAAGTATCAAGGAGCCTCAAGAATGTACATTTTCAATATAGAAGCGCTACCACTGAAACTGATTTCTGGGAACTGTCTGGTGTGCCATTCGATATGATCCTAGGACAGCCTTGGGGGATGAAGCAGCTGACAATGACGGAAAAAGGGTTGGCATCTCTTCATCACAGGTGTGGAACAGCTCCAATGGCGTGGGAAGCAACGGCGAAGGATCTGAGCACAATGGGCTTGAGACATAATGAAGGCAAAACGACAGGCAACTTGAGGAGGTTCCCGAATGACTTGAGCAAAGCCTTTTCGAGGCAGGATGAGAACAGGTGTTGCATTAAAAGAGGAAATAAGAAGGTCATGCATGGTGGCAACAAAAGAACTGAGCTGGAAGAGCAGTGGCAGGAAAGGCTCAGCCACCCAGATAAAGAAATATTGGCAGCACAAGAGATTCATCACACTCTGTCAAATAGCATTTCGGAGGAAGTTGCATTTCCAGAACTAGAATTGTCTCAATACCAGGAACGAGACACGCGCCCCCCACCAGAAGAAATGGCACCACCGAGCCAGGCGCAACAGATACCGTTCAGAGCTTCTACTCTCGATGGTGTCCGATTGATAGCCAGTACCTTTGGACAAGACCTGGTGAGAAGCGGTGCACAAGCCTGGAGATGTGCAGGAAGGATTGCGATATGCCTTCTCTCAGTTTTGATTGGAATTGTAACACTGTTCGGAGTTTTGGGAAAAATAGAAGATTGTCAGGTCCGTAGGAGTCATGACAGCGAGGTATATAAGGAAGAGAATGAGGGCGAACGGAAGCTAACAGTGATATTTCCAACTTTGAAAGCCCTTGTTGCAATGACATCTAACCTTGAAGCCTTGGACGATGCCACCCCGAAGGTGGGTGGACACAACCTTGAAGGACCATCTGTGGCGGCGCCACCAGGGTGCACGCCACCGTTTGCTTTGGAAATTTCCGCCAAGCCACAGGTGCAGGCCCTAAGGACTGCAGGCGAGCCTCCCTGCCTCCTGGACAGGCGTATCTCGACGCCGTCTCTTGAGCAAGTTCAATATTTGTCTCAGCAGTACAGCGAGTTGCTCACCATGTCTATTGCACAGCTAAGCACCCAAGGACCTATCACAGCAATTACTGAGGCTGTTGGGCGACAGTGGGAGAAGTATGCGGAGTGTCAACTGCTGGACATTGACCCGACGTTTGTGGTGGCGCCGCAGACTGAATACTATGGGAGTATGGTCCTGCCTAGTGGAGAGGTCCTGCATTGTAGCGCTGCAATGAATGCGCTTTGCATTTTCAGAGATCGAAAGACTGGTGGGCCCGTATTTCTTTCATGCCACAAATTCACGTTCCACGTAGCGGCCCCAAGGGACCCACTGCAGGTCTGGTGTTTGGAACTTTGCTATCCCACCAAAGAGCGCCTATATTCGGTTATGAGACTTTTGAATCCAGTAGAGGACGTACTGAGTACACCGACCTGACCAAATCAAGAACTATTCCGCCAAGATCCTCAAAAAGGAAATTGTTGGAGCACATCGAACACTTGAGTGATTCTTGCGAATAACAATATTTCCCAAGCACTCAAGGGAAACAAATTTTCCTCCGCACAACAAAGCCAGAGAAAAAACCACGCTTGAGAAGAGCATGCCTGCTCATTATTTGGAAAAATTCCGGAGTGTGTTCAAAAAGAAGGATTTCAACAAACTACCGGAACATCGTAAATGGGATCATGCTATTGAGTTAAAACCTGGGGCAGAACCTATCAAAGGAAGAACGATTCCGTTGTCGGTGCTGGAACAAGAGGAACTTGATGTATTTATCAAGGAACATGTTGAAACCGGCAGAATACAGCCATCCAAATCACCCTGGGCATCCTCTTTCTTTTTTGCTTTCTTTTTTGTAAAAAAAAAAAAAGACAGGAAGTTGCGGCCAGTTCAGGACTATCGAAAACTGAACTCCCTCACCATAAAAAATCAATATCTGTTGCCCTTGATTTCAGAAATCATGCATATGCTTCAGAAGGCCACCTGGTTCACCAAGCTAGATGTTTGTTGGGGCTACAACAATATCCGAATTAAAGAAGGGGACAAAGAGAAGGCGGCTTTCATAACCAACCGCAGGTTGTGGGAACCGTTGGTGATGTTCTTCAGCCTTACCAATTCTCCTGCAACCTTCCAGTCGATAATGAACGACATTTTCGCAGTCCTTATTGCGGAAGGACAGTTTATCATCTATTTGGACAATATTCTCATCTATTCAGGTGACTTGGAGGAACACCGACGAATGGCCAAAGAAGTCCTACGGATTCTAAAGGAACACAACTTATTCCTGAAGCCTGAAAAATGTGAGTTCGAGAAGCAAGAGGTGGAATATCTGGGCGTTATTGTGGGTGATGGCAAGATACGGATGGACCCTATCAAAGTGGAGGGTGTGCGACAATGGGTGGTGCCCAAAACAGCGAAGGGTGTACAAAGCTTCCTTGGGTTTCTAAACTTCTATCAGTGATTCATCAAGAGATTCAGAGATTATGCTAAACCATTAACCCAACTCACTCGAGAAGACTACAAATGGCGATGGGGGGAACTCGAGCAGAAAACATTTGAAGACCTAATACTGGTGGTTACTTCAGAACCAGTTCTGCATTTCCCAACCAATGATGGGGAATGGAGAGTGGAAGCCGATTCCTTGGACTATGCCACGGGTGCATGTTTGACTCAATGCCAAGATGGGGTGTAGGTACTAGTTGCGTTCATGTCGAAGGGCCTTAACGACATGGAGCGCAATTATGATATCCATGACAAGGAGATGCTAGCGATAATACGGGCTCTATACGAATGGTGACACTATCTACAGGGAAGCCAGAAAAAGTTCGAAATCTGGACAGACTACAAAAATCTAGAATATTTTACAATAACCAAGAAGTTAAATTGTCGCCAGGCTCACTGGTCGCTAGAGCTAAGCAAATATGATTTCGCTTTGGTACACAAACCGGGAAAACAACACGCAAAAACCGACACGCTTTCGAGACGAAGCAGTCATAAATAGGGGGCAGAGGATAATGCAAATTTAACCCTGCTACCTGCACAATTTTTCAAGAAAATGGATGGAGAGGAATTTTTGAAAGCTATGCTGGCAGTGTTGGATGACACCGCTGGGGATCATTTCATGGAAGATATTCAAAAAGGGAAAGATGATTGGGAAAACGTGGTACAGAAGGCGCTGGAGGAGAAAGCCGAAGGATGGGAAGCGCACGACGTTGGGTTTGTAACCCGGTACCAAATAGTATATGTTCCCCCAATGGGAAAACTATGCCACTGGATTATATGGGCACACCACGACGGCTACATGTCGGGACACCTGGCACAGTTCCACACTGCGGAACTTATAACCCGGAACTATCACTGGCCTACTCTGCTGCAAGACACTAAGCAATATGTGGTGGCATGTCCTACTTGTCAACAGACCAAGTTATTCCCTGCCAAACTTCAAGGACCTCTACATCTGAATACAGTCCCAGAACGAGTGTGGCAATACGTGTCGGTTGACCTTATCACCAAACTGCCGAACAGTCAAGGATACGATTCCATTGCGGTGGTAGTGGATCGATTAAGCAAAGGGATACAAGTGGTCCCTTGCACAGAGCACTTGGGAGGGGAGGGAATGGCCCAAATATACCACAACCATGTGTGGAAAGACTTTGGATTGCCAGAAGTGGTTATCAGTGACCGAGGAACACAATTCGTGGGACACTTCATGCAGGACCTGTTGAAACTACTGGGGATCAAGTCCAGCGCATCCACTGCTTACCACCCTCAGACAGATGGCCAAACGGAATGGGTTAACCAAGATATTGAACAGTATCTTCAGGTCTTCACCAATTTCCTACAGGATGACTTTTTAGACTTTGAGACACAGATGGGAGCCGCAAAGGCACTCAGACACAGATGGGAGGCGAAAAGCCCAGATCCATTGTACAGTAGCTACTTATATAGGTAGAAGAACAATAGACTAAATAAAGAACAATGAGAACAATAAGAACAATAAGATCGGTATCACCACAATAAGATCTGTATCAATCCAATGAGTAGTGAGATGATCATCCGATCCAAACAACAACCTCCAACATGACTGGGCAGATTGGTTGACATTGGCAGAATTCAACCATAATGACAAAGTCAGTTGGACTACGGGTTACAGCCCTTTCTTCCTCATAATGGGCTATCACCCTCAAAAGGGTACGGAACCCCGATTGGAAGTGCCCACAGAGGAAGCCACAAATTTTGCAAGCCAGATGTCCCAAGTACGAGAAGAAGCCGCTGCTGCCATGTGGGCCGTGCAGGAAACCATGAAGCAGTTCTATGATGCCAAGAGGCATGACGACCCAGATTATAAACCTGGAGATAAGGTGTATCTTTCTAGCGCCAACCTAGTGACCCATCAACCCACAAAGAAGTTCGAAGACCATCGATATGGATCCTTTCCAGTCGTACAGAAAGTTGGCACTATCTCTTATGAACTAAAGTTACCGGCATCATAGAAGGTACACCCTGTGTTCAACACCGTTTTCCTTCGACCATGGATACCTCCTTTTGCAGATCATCAACATCACGATGACCAGACATGGTGGATGGGGTGAATCTTTATAAAGTAGCAGAAGTTTTGAAAATTTGAGTTAATAAACAACGCAAATGCCTCCAATATCTCATTCGATAGGAAGGATATGGGCCCAAAGATAACACTTGGGAGCCACTCGAACACCTGGGGGAGTCTACAGAATGTCTTCACAACTTCTACAAGAAATACCCAACTGCTTTGCGAGAAACTTCGTAGTGGTACCAAATGGGTAATCTTGGGAGAGGATCTGTGGAAAAAAAAGAAGCGACCCAAGTAGAACCTGAGACGGGGTTCTACCCTAGAGGGGGGTAATGTCATGAAATCCAGAACCTGGTAGAACCCGATCACCCGTAACTCGATCCCTACTCCTTTTTCTCCTGTTACCGCTCCTGATCTCCAACGAACTCCTTACTTTCAGCGATCGGGTTGTCGATCATTCTCCTTTACGCTTTTACCCCTGCATTTATTATTCATTTACCCTAACTGTTCAGCATTGACATAGTACCTTAATCGCTCCTATGGACTCTAGTATTTAATCTGTCTTTATTTTCATGTACAGTACGTTATTCTAGTCTAAACTCCAGACCCATTCATCTCTTAAACTCTTTGTGCTTCAGTCGCCTTTGTCACCCCAGAACCTGGAATCAGCTCTGTGCTGACATCAGATATGTATCAGATAGATATCAAGATGAATATCAAAGAAAGATCAATGAGGAATGATAAAAGATCAACGATGATGGGATCAGATAGCATGGGAATGATTGAGTCCAAACCACAACATCCAACAATAGTTTACTCCGAGTTGATTGGATGGACATTGCTTAGGCCGCATATACATAGTCATAGCAGGCACGTCATCCTTACAAATGTCTTGTATGTTTCTCTCTTGTCTCATAATCTCATCTCTATCACATATCTGTCTCATGTTTATGGTTACACTCTGTGCATGCAAGATTCAATCATGGCTTTCTATCATGGAGGTGAACTGGTCTTTGAAGCGGACATTGATGGGAGAAACAGGGCATTTGTTAGAGAAGATAAACCCAATTCTGGTTTAGCTTTGTCTGCAGTTGGGACCTTGCTTCTTGATCTGACCTTGCTGCATCGTCGCATGGGTCATTATTCTGACACTCAGAAGATCTTGAGCAAAGAATTTGATGTCTGGTGCGAAAATCACCTCAAACCAGAAGCCAGATCCAATCTGTAAGCCTTGTCTTGCAGGCAAGCTGGATACGGCTCCATTTCCTTCTACTAGATGTAGTGTCATCATATTGAATACACTATGATCTGAAAGAGCATTGTGCCCTCACTCAAGAGGGTTGGAGACATTGTGTTCTATTTATTGATGACCACACAGGCTTCAAGATTGCTATGCACATGAGGCGCAAGAGTGGTACATTCAATGTGTTCAAAGTGTTCCAGGTGTATGCTAAGAATCCCTTTGGACGAAAGATCAAAGCACTGCAAGATAATGGTGGAGAGTACATGCCCAAAGAGTTTGAGACTTATCTCGCCTCTGGAGGCATTGTGCATTGTCATTCGACAAGAAACAGAATGCAACAGAATGGGCATGCAGAACGTGCTAATCACATGGTTGATGAACATGCAACGGCTATGCTTTATAGGGCCAACCTGCTGCCATCTTTCAAAGTGCTTGCAGTGGCTGTCTACATTCATGTCGCAATTATACATCCATTGGCTCGTATTGGAGATGATACCACTCCATATGAGCTGTGGTACAATGAAAAGCCGAACGTTGTGACACCAATAAATTAGTATTGCATTAATCACATCCATTCTGCCCACAATTTCTGGAACAACCTTTCATGGATTATGCTACTACACTAGCATATTGCACTTCCTAAGCTTTCATGTTCCCTACACCTACTTATTCAGCATACATTTCTGTACAACTTCCCACACAATGAAACCTTAAAAAGCAACTATTAGTCAGTAAGGTCCGGAAAATCAGTAGGCTATCAGTTACACATAGGATTGGCCAGTTCATGATAGTTACCATTGGAATGCACTGGAAACATTGGAATGCACTGGAAACACGGCACTTTTGCAGTGCTCGCAGCCTTCTTTCCATTTTCCCACGACAACTCTATCCATGCAGCCCAGACTATTCCTTATTTATTGGCACCCATAGCCTATCTCCACTCTTGCAGCCTGTCAAACAGGTTTCTCCTCATAGCTACTATCATTCACTGCCCTGTTCCATTTATTCCGCAGCCTCACTGTGCAGGATTCCTAGTCATTTTGTTCTACTCACTATGTCGTAAAATAACCGGAAATTCCATTTTATATGTGAATAACCCCGCTTTTCTGCAGTATTCTGGGCAGATTATTAGTTTGTGATGCATTTGGGGTCCATTGTGATATTTTGCCGCAAGCTGTAAGGTTTCATAGTGGGATTAATATTAAAAACAGGAAATAATGATATTTCTTGTCTGGAGGTTGCCACAACAATGGTTTGAGGGGTTTGAAGTGCCAATAAATAGCGAATCACACTCAGAAACACACCTAAAAAATGCTGGGGGCCAAGGTATTTTCTACATACCTATATGCATAAATTATCTGAGAGCAAAATTACCTATTTAATCAAAGTCTAATTTGAATTGAGAATTTTGCAGGAAAAGCGACTTGATTAGAGTCCTTTTTGTGATTCATGAAGCTGAGGGAGGTCCTCCTAGAAATTCAACACAGAAAGAATTGCACCTGCGTGGCTATTTGGGGGAGCCACACCTATTCCGGTCACTTTGTGCCATAGCGAGTATACATAGCCCAATACCTATACTATTTTTATGACTCGGACTTTGTATAGCCTTACATAGCCTCCTAGCTATATATAAATAGCTCAGTAGTTACAGCTTGTAAAATCAGTTCTTTATCCCCCCTTTATTGCAAAGTGGTCACTCTGAAACTCCATCACCGTTCATGCTTACTTTATCTGTTTCCAGGTACCAAGGTCCTTGACGATTAATCATTGGAAGCTTATGTTCTACACATTTGTTCCTCTGAAACACACATCAACTCAGGCGCAGTCTTTTTACCTTTGTTTCGCATATATCGCTTTCGTCAAAGAGCATTTTGCTTGCACGCCAAGAGCCCTACTCAATCACGTATTGTGGTTAATGATACACCTGATTGATATGTGATATAGTATTTCTATAATACGTCGTCACATCTAGAGCCCATGGAGCCCACCGCAAGGAGGTTCTATTGTCATTAACAAGCCACATTGCTTGTTACAACCACTGTCAATTATCGCTTCATACCTACACACCTATACACACCTTATCCACACATCAGGCATCAGGCATTCACCTGATACCCTACACTCTATTTTGCATACACATTTCTGTCTTGCACATGTATACATCTGTGATGTCTACACCACCTTTCCCTGCTGCCACACGGCCCCGCAGCTGCATCGATATGCCGCTCCTTCATTCCAGTGGTGCCTCCAAGAAATTTACTGGACGCTCCCATGACATCACCAAATTTCTATCCTATTGCGACAAACTTTTCACACAAAAATGTGTTCGACGATATCAATAAAGTTGAATGCATGGCTGAGTACTGTTCACATAATGTCATCCACATTCTGGCAGGCATGAAGAACTACTCCAATCCAAATTGGGCTGTCCTATGCACTGACATGCAATGCATGTTTGATGCTGACAAAGACCTGCAGTGCCACAAGCTCAGTGACCTCTGGAAGCTCACTGAGAAGTGGCACAAGGTTCCCATCAAGACCATAAGCCTTTGGCGAAAATACCTTTGTCAATTCACAACTGTTGCTGGATGGCTTCTTCTCCAGAAGCAGATTGACCAAACTGAAAGTGACCGCTACCTGTGGTGTGGAATCCACTCACACCTCAGGCATGTCATCGAGAACCGGCTTCTTGCCAAGGATCCCTAATGGGATATGACTGTATACCTTTCACCGAGGATGATATCATTGGTATTGTGGACGCCAAGTTCAAGCATGGCCGTTTTGATGCTGACATTGACTCGGATGATGAGTCAGACAATGACTCTGAATTTGATTAGAACTCCAATGACTCTGACTCGGAGTATTCTGAATCCAAGGATGAGACTGACTACAAGAAGAAGTTAAAGAAGTCCAAAAAGTCCAAGCCTGCTCCAAAGAAAACTGTTAGGCACACTCGCAAAGCAGTTCAACCCTCTACTCCGAAATCTACCTCTGTTGCTCCACCAGCAGCAGATACTGCTACCAAAGTTGGAGAGCTTGTTAAACAGCTCAGCCACATGAGTCTGGATGACAAGAACTACAACTACCTCTATTACAAAGCTACGCATCTCGATCCTCTAGTTGCAAAGTGCATCCATGCACCCAATCTTAACATGACACAACCCTCACTTCCTCCCAACAATTTCCATAACAATTGCTACACTCTACCTCCGCTGAACCAGTTTGATCCAAATGCAAACATAATTGGATCTCAGTCTCCCTCTTCCTTGGCAGAACGAACCTGCTGGGGATGCAGAGAGAAGGGCCACTCAATGTATGATTGCCCTGCTCTTGCTGATCCCATCAGCAAGGCGAATTGCGCCGTGGTGAACGAGGTCTTGAGTGGAAAGACAGAAGTCTCCTTCAGCGATATGGAAGCCAGAGAGAAACCCTTCATCATGCTTATCTCTGACAACATGCTGAACATCTGGGGTGCACTTCACACATGACAGGATCGAGAAACCGACTTTTCAATACTCGTCCTTACAGGGTTCCAGTTGAGGTTGCAAATGGAGTCATAGTTTACTCCGAGTTGATTGGATGGACATTGCTTAGGCCGCATATACATAGACGTAGTCATAGCAGGTACATTATTCTCACAAATGTCTTATATGTTCCTCTCTTATCTCATAATCTCATCTCTATCACATATTTGTCTCGCGTTCATGGTTACACTCTTTGCATGAAGGATTCAGTCATGGCTTGCTATCATGGAGGTGAACTGGTCTTTGAAGCGGACATTGATGAGAGGAACAGAGCATTTGTTAGGGAAGATGAACCCAGTTCTGGTTTAGCTTTGTCTGCAGTTGGAACCTTGCCTCTTGATCTGGCCTTGCTGCATCATCGCATGGGTCATCATTCTGATACACAGAAGATCTTGAGCAAGAATCTGGTGTCTGGTGCGAAAATCACTTCAAACCAGAAGCCAGATCCAATCTGTGAGCCTTGTCTCGCAGGCAAGCTGAATGTGGCTCCGTTTCCTTCTACTGGACACCGTGCTGCAGCACCATTGGATTTGATACGCTCTGATCTGAAAGAATATTGTGTTTTCACTCAAGAGGGTTGGAGACATCGTGTTCTCTTTATTGATGATCATACAGGCTTCAAAGTTGCTATGCACATGAGGCGCAAGAGTGGTACATTCAATGCGTTCAAAGTATTCAAAGCTTATGCTGAGAATCACTTCGGAAGAAAGATGAAAGCGCTGCAGGACGATGAAGGTGGAGAGTACATGTTCAAGGAGTTTGAGAATTATCTCGCCTCTGAAGGCATTGTGCGTCGTCATTCAACAAGAAACAGGCCACAACAGAATGGGCATGCAGAACGTGCTAATCGCACAGTTGATGAACATGCAACGGCTATGCTTCATGAGGCAAACCTGCCGCCATCTTTCAAGGCGCTTGCAGTGGCTGCTTACATTCATGTTGCAAACATGCCATCCATCAGCTCGTATTGGAGATGATACCTCTCCATATGAGCTGTGGTACAATGAAAAGCCAGACGTGTCACACCTTCCGGTGTGGGGTTGCCTTGCCTATGTGCATGTGCAAAAGGACAAACGAGATCCTTGTGGGTCCCATTTCCAGAAGTGTATCTTTGTGGGTTATCCCACTGAGTACAAAGGCTGGTTGTTTTACAACCCTGTGACTAGACGTATTGTCACATCGGAGCGCGCTGTCTTTGACGAGCGCTATTTCCCAGGCAACAGTCCACTGCTCGTGCAGCGTTGTCCTGGAGTTCCTCCATCTTCTTTTGTCGAACTTCCTCTCGTCTTGCTGCCAGTTGTGCGCAATGACGGAGAAGATGATGAGGATGATTCTGGTGTCCATCAACCTCCCCGTGCACCATCTCCCAATTTTCCCAATCCTGCTCCTTCCCCTCCCCATTCACCACCATCAACTCGCTCTCCATCACCGGATCCAATCGCTGAGCCTCTGGTTGAGCCAAGCTCCTCCCCCTTCACCTATTGGTGTTGCAGCACGTCGTCGCGCCCGTGGGCAGACAACTGAGCACCGCAAACCGGGGGAGTGGTGGACAGTGCCTAAGGCCACCCCACTACCAGAGCCTATCAACTTAGAAAGCAAAGATGATGAGTTACTGCTTCAACCAGGTAGTGCTCTCATTGTAGCTCATGAAGGCGATCCATCCAACTATTCGCTTCATGCTGTGAACTATGCGCATGTGCAGTTGGCTCGTTCCGCTGTGCAGTCTGGCAATCCACGCACCTACTATGAAGCACTCCGACGAGCAGATGCACCGCTTTGGGAAGAAGCAGCCATCTCTGAAATCAACTCACTTTTGGAGAACTGCACTTGGGATGTTGTTGATTGCCTACCTGGTGCTAAGCCCATTCGCTCCCAATGGGTCTTCACCATTAAGCACAAGTCTGATGGCTCAATTGAGCGCTACAAGGCGAGACTCGTTGCAGATGGCTGTGGACAGCGCCATGGCATTGACTTCAACGAGATTTTCTCCCCTACATTCCAGACCAGCCACCTTTCGCATCATACTTGCCTTAGCTGCTCAGCATGATCTTAAGCTTCAGTCCATTGACTTTTCATCTGCTTTCTTGAATGGTGACCTTGAGGAGGATGTCTACATGATTGGCACTGTGCGAATTATCCTACCTATTCATGTTGATGATGGCTGACTTCATGTTGGACATCAAGATAGAGCATGATCCACACACTGGAGATATCTCTATCTCGCAAACGGCAGTATGCAGAGGACATGCTTGAGGAGTTTGGGATGTCTGATTGCCACCCTGTGGCCACTCCAATGCTTCCTGGTCTAATCTTGACCAAAGAGATGGGTGCCACCACTGAAGAGGAGTCCAAGAAATACCACGGCATCTACATGTCTGCTGTTGGTCCTCTAATGTATTTGGCCACCCAAACTCGTCCAGACATCGCTTACCCTGTTGAGGCATTGGCCCGCTTTAACTCCAATCCTGGTGAAGCTCACTGGAAAGCGGTCAAACATTTGTTCCGTTATATCAAAGGAACACTTGACTATCATATCACCTATTCCAAATCATTATTTCCTTCACTCTCCACACATTCTTTTACTACCTACAGTGATGCTGACCATGGTGGCTGCCAAGATACTGGCAAAAGCACTGGCAATTATCTTGTGATGATGAATGGTGGTCCAGTGAACTGGAAAAGTAAACTCCAGTCCACTGTCTCTCTTTCCACCACTGAAGCTGAATCCATCGCTGGTGTTAAGGCTGGAAAAGAGATCAAGTGGATTCAGAACTTGCTCTGGGAAATGGGTCACAAAGTGACTGGTTCTTCACCGCTCCTTATGGACAATCAATCTGCGATTCATGTCTCCAAAAACCCGGAGCATCATGGTTGTATAAAACATCTTGACCTTGCGCACTATTGGCTTTGTGATGAAGTTGCAAGAGATTCAATTGATGTTCGTTATATCCCAACTAAGGAGCAGCTTGGGGATATTTTCACCAAGCCTCTGCCTCGTCCAGCAGTTGAATACCTGCTTGGAATGATGAAAATGTGGTGGAGATAGACAACGAGACTGCTCTCGTCCCAGGGGAGTGTTGGATGTTGAGGTTTGGACTCAATCATTCCCACGCTATCTGATCCCATCATTGTTGATCCTTTATCATTCCTCATTGATCCTTTTTTGATATTCATCTTGATATCCATCTGATACATATCTGATACACATCTGACAGTTGATACATATCTGATATACATCTGACAAGTGATACATATCTTATTGTTCTATTGTGTTGGTACAGATCTTATTGTTCTAAACAGCTTATTGTTCTTGTAGTATATAAGTAGTGTAGACTTGTCCTAGATCCCTACCTCTTACCTTTTGGGATTCCAGGCAAGTACTTCCACAGTCAATACACAGACCTCTTACCTTTTGGGATTCCAGACCTCTGTGCTTGCCTGTGTTTTACATTGTCTGGTTGATGACTCTGCTGAGGTGGTGGGGCTGCTTGTGCTCAAGGCTTGCACCTTCCGGTGGTCGCTGAGTGGGGGCATTGTAGAATGGAATAAAGTAGTGGCACCTAGCTTTACCATATTTAAAGCCTCACACTGATAACCAAGTTGCTGTTCACCAATTGGCTAATCAGGTACTGAATGTTGCATACAAATTTTCCCTGAAAAGATCTGAAATATTGTTTGAAGAGATTTGAAATGTTACTAGAAGATAACTGCAATATTGCCTGAAAAGATACTAACAGACCAGAGATGTCACTGATGAAATGAAATTGAGAAGATATGAACTGGCCTAGGAGAGATAATGAATGTTTCTTGCTATAATATGAGCTGTTATTAATCATCCAGCAATATGCACCATACATTAAAGGGATTCTGAGCTTTGTAACTAATAGCTATTAGTGATGCATAGAGCACTAATGGTATAAGAATCTCATACGTTAAAGGGATTTATAGAGCGCTAATAGTATAAGAATCTCATTTATCAAAGGGCTTGTCACTGGGTGCAAAACACTATTTCCAGAGTCTGGAAATATTAAATTTCCACAATATTTCTGTAGTATTTCCACAGCATTTGCCTAATAATTCCAGGCCCTGGAAATTTTTTATTTCTGTAGTATTTCCTCAACATTTCCGCAGCATTTCCAGGCCTCGGAAATTTAAAATTTCTGCAGGTGCAGAAATTTGATCTGAATATTACCAAAAAAAGTAAGTGTTCTGAGAATCAAAGTTGTCGCTCTTTTCAATACGAATCAAACTGTATAAGAAATTTCCCCATCAGATACTTTGTTGTGTCACAAAACACAAGATTATCCGACTATTACCAAAAAAAGCAAAAGAATCAAACTTGTAGCTTTTTTTAATATGAATCTAACTGTATCAGAAATCTCCTTATCAGATGCTTTATTAGGCAGCAAAACACAAAATAGCAAGTGTTTTGTAGTTTGTGACACAACAAAGTATCTGATAAGAAAATTTGTTATACAGTTAGATTTGTACTGAACAGAACTACAACTTTGATTTTTGCCTTTTTTGATAATAATCAGATGATCTTGTGTTTTCTGACACAAGAAATTACCTGATTTGTAATACTCAGATCAAATTTCCACACCTACAGAAATGCTGCGGAAATGTTGCAAAAATATTGCACAAATGTTGTGCAAATTTAAAATTTCCAAGGCTCGGAAATACTGTGGAAATAAGGTTTTGCACCCAGTGTGCGTGTTAGAGATATTTGGAGCTCTAATAGTACAAGAATCTTATACCAATTCATATACTTAAGGGATTCTGATCTTTGTAACCAATAGCCATTTGAGATACATAGATGTAAGGATGTTGATCCACCCTTACTACATCTGACAGATACACCGACATCCACACATCATTATTACCGCTACCTATAATGCCGCCCTTACATTACTGTATCCTCCTATCACTTAGGGATGTGAGATCTCCCTCTTGTGATTGTCCGCCGCCTTCTGGCTCCATGTCCCTACTGCTCATAGACACCTTTCCATGACTCCCTTGTCATTGGACCTCACCACTGAACATTTGGTTACCACTCCACACCTCTGACCTATACAGCTTATCACCAAAGCTTCAGTCATGTCTTTTGGTCACCACTCTACACCTCTGACCTATACAGCTTATCACCGAAGCTTCAGTCATGTCCACAGTCCGCTCCCTCTGCTGCCGATATCTCCTATGGTCATCTTCTATCTGATATTCCATCATGGCCATTTCCTCCACTCTGATCCTCTGCATCACCGGCATGATCCCCTCTGTCCTGATCCTCTGCATCACCAGCATGATCTTTCTACTCTGACTCTCTGCATCACCGGCATGGTCCCTCCTTATGATCCTCTGCATCACCGGCATGATCACCTCATTCCGATCCTCTGCATTACTGGCATGATCAACTTCCCATCTTCCTATATAATGATGGCAACATTGACATAGCCCCTGTCTCTGGCCTAGCAAACCACTGACCTCTTCCTCTACTGCCTCCCTGTACTGATGGCAACATTGGCTCAGTCTCTGTCTTTGGATTAGCATCCCAATGACATCCTCATATACCGCCTTCCAAATGAGGCCCACATACCTCACCCTCCTCTTCTGTCTGTACCCACTGGAGTTGATCTTCCCATCCTCCTTTTGTGTCATTGCATGGTCATCACCGGACCATTGCTTTACAGATGCTACCCTTGGTTTTCCGACACACTGTTGTTCTAGGCCTGGCCTCTCGGAGTTGCATTGATCCTCCAGAATCATCCTCCTTGCTACATGTCGTCTGATTCCTCCCTTCTGTGCTATCAACCATGTATGCATCTCACTGCCTCTACATGTGCTCTCTGCCACTGCATGCATGTGCCCCTCATATCACCTCTGCATTGCTCCTGGTGTAACTTGTTCCATACTGCACCACCACCAGACCTTACTCTCCCAAGTATCGTCACCACCACTGGACTCTACCCTTTCATTGTGGTACTGTTCTCTATGCCAGACCTTGCCTGCCTTGGTATGGTCATCCTCAGGTTGTCCTCTGTCCTCTCATGATATGACTTCCACCTCTCGACTTCATTCCATCTATGTTGTCACCCTGCAGTTCGCACAACTGCCTGTTCATCGTGCCACCACCTCCTCTGCTTTGATGATTGATTTAATCCACTCTAAGAGGATTCAAATTTTTCAAAGTGGGGAAGGGTGTAAGGCTGCTGCTCCAACCTTACTACATTCCTCCACACTGTCCAACCTCATTATATTTTCCTTATCATTGACTCACCCAGATCCCCTCCTCAATGATCACTTACACCACTCTGCCACTGTTGAGTCATTATCCTTATATCTTATATTCTGATGTATGTCTGTGACACATTCTGATTTGTATCTTATGTTATGTTCTATTCCTGTACATATCTGACTGCACATTGATTGTGACTGTCCTGTAGTTACAGATCTCTTCTTCTTGGTCTTGACCACCATGTACCCCTTCTATAGTGGCCCCTCTTTAATGACCACACTATTGTTCTGTCATTCTTGGCTACTCTTAGTTCTGTCTGGCCGACTGTTCTAGTGTTGACTGCCTCCACAATACGGCAGCCTTCCAATAGAGCACTAATGGTATAAGAATCTCATATGTTAAAAAGATCATGCATTAGAAATATATAGAGTTCTAATAGTACAAAAATCTCATACCAATTCATATATTGAAGGGATTCTAAGCTTCATAACCAATAGCTGTTAGAGATACATAGACCAGTTTGTACGTTAAAATGATTCCAAGCTTTGTAACCAATGGCTGTCAGTGATATACAAAGCTCTGATAGTATAAGAATCTCATATTAGTTAGATCACTATTCATTGTGCTCATACCAGTGTTTGAAACAATGTTGAATACAAGATATCACAATTGTCATTCAGGGCAATGTTCATCACAGTGTGTAACTGCAAATGAGTACTTTGGCCAATTCTATTATTTAAGATGCCAGCTACACCACAACGATTCTGCACACACCAATGTCTCATACAGACCCCCCACTCCACTGATCTTGTTTCTTACCAAAATATCACCTATAAAGCCCAGGGAACCTCTATAACTAGTATGGAGTCTTGTGTGTGATCTTCCCTATAGTTATTGGGAGTTTTGGTACTCCAGGGCTCACTGCAATAATTATCTATGGTGCACTTGACTTAATCACCACCAATTTGTGACAACCGTTACTAGTCTGTCAAAAATACTCCAATTTCTTATTCCTCTTGGGAAAATGCTCAATTCAACTGGAGGGATTTTTTGGCAAGACAGATTTTTTTTAGCGATAAAAATGAGTGAGTTATAGAATCTGCAACCACCCAAATTGGGACTGCCCACCAAAACAGCTGCCTACTGATCAAAATGTTGTGCCACACGCTCTGGAACACGTCTGTGGGACTTGCACTGCTTGGAACCAAACTTTCGGACGTGTAATTGAGCATCTTGGGTCGCCATACCGGCCCGGTAAACATCCATCCACCGATACATCCGATGTTCCCACCGTTGAATAGTCGCAATTGGAACGGATGCAAGGGCCTTCGGTAAATTTTCCTTGAGGGTGTCAAAGGTGTAGTCACAGTGCTCACGAAGGTATCGCTTTACCATTCCCCAAAAGAACTCAATAAAATTGAGTTCACAGTGGAATTTTGGCAGGAAGATGCAGAGATGACCGGCAGCTGCAATAATTTCTTGAACAAGAGATTTCTGTTCTTTAAAATCAGGTTGCAGCTCCAATATGCACTTGCAACAACAAGCAACGGCATCTGGATCTTTGCAGCTTCCCTTGCACTTGCCATGGAGTTTAGCCACCTCAAAACCGCGCTCCAGCAATACGGCTTTGATGCCTTTCGGTTGGTCGGGATAAGTTGGGTGATTGGGTGGGAAATTCATGGATTGGATAATCCTCTGGCCATCCCTGAGATACCAGCCGTCACGAAGCTGTGCTTGCTTGCCGCCCAGCTTGGTGTTCATACGACTGACCACCAACACATCAGGAGCGTACGCAGCATGGCCCCTGCGAATGATCGATCATGAATAAGGCTTGATATCCTGGACCGTGTAATCTCTCGAAGGCAGGAATCAGTTTCAATCGAAGCTGAGGGAAGAATTTAGCTTCTGTAAAGTCAAGTCCCCTGGGCTGGAAGCTCACCTGCTTTACAAACTTCTCGCTATCCCAGTACCCCTCATAACTCTGGCCGTATTCAAGACTCTCTCCCCCCTCTTCAATATGCCCGACAGTGGAACAGATCATATCGCTTCTGTGAATTCCACGGCCCCGCCCTTTCTTCCAGAGTTTGTGCTCGTTGTTGAGAACCCAACTTTTTCCTGGGTCATCGTTGGATTGTACTGTCATCTCATCCTGAGCACAAAGAACAAGCCAGCGCTCAACATAATTGTCTGGTGTCTTGATGAGTTCCCTCTCGACGTCCCCAACAGTATATTGCACCAGTCGTCGGGCATAAATAGCCATCTGTGGAAGGAATTCCTTCTGCCGGTAAGCAATGACGTCTGGGCGATCATGACCATCAAAATAGACGTCCTTCTTGTGGCCAATGTACTGGAATCCCTCGTTGTGCAACCAGCGGCGGGCAGTGCTCAATGATATTCCCTTCCCAGCCTTGAGTTGAAGACGAGGAAAGAGCTCTGTCTCCATATATTTTTTGAGCCCTTGTGGCATCTCGTTGCGAACTGCATCCAGCGCGTATTTCTTAGCGGCCTCCGGAATCAACTTCCCAGCAGTGAAGTCGGCCAGCTTCATTGGATCCATGGCCCATTTGTTTGAACAAACATATGCACGGAGCTCTGCCTTGATTCCCGGCTCATCCAGAAGGGAATAAACCTTCCTATGTGCGCCCCTTCTCGACACTGGAAGCTCCCGTTCCCTTATCCATCGCCTTGTCCAACTTCTCACATTCCAGCCACCCCACTTTGCAGCAAATCCTTGGCTCTCTGCTGCTCTTTCAGAGGCTTCGATTCCGAGACGACCATTCTTGACAACCATCCCAAGATAACTCTGAATTGCTCGTGCCCGATACAACTGCAGCCCATTGTTTCCTGCCACAAAGACAGTCTTCTTGGACTTCATCAGCTTTTTTATATCACTGAATGCCTTCTTCAGCTCCTCGTCTTTCTTCTCTCTCGCAATCTTGCGCATCTGCCGTACTGGGATGTCAAGTTTTCGTCGTTTCAAAGGGGGGATTGTTGGTAATCTGGATGAGGTGGATGGCTTTGGAGCTGAAGATGGCTGATCTTCTTCATCATCGGTCTCACTGTCGGTTGAGTCGGTATCATCCGAAGAATATGCAACAAGTTTGGCAGGGGTCATTTCCGGTTCTCTGCTGAGACTGGGACCCAGATCCTCTACTGCGCTGGAACCTTGCTCAGTTGGGATTGCGGATGGTTTTTTTGCAAAGAATTCGCGCATAAGCACAATCTGCGGGTCGGTTCTTCAAGACAATAGGGTCATCAGGTATCCAGATTTTCACACTAATCACTCACGATGTTTTTGCTGCCTCTTGAGCTTGCCCACGGTCTCGAGTGGCTTTCTCTTCCCGGAACTTCGTTGAGCGTCCCTGTCCATTATACCCCAAACTCCGGTTTTTCTCAACCTGTTTCCACTCTTTCTGGCTGCGTTGAGCCATAAGCTTGCCATACGGAGTCGGCTTTGACAATGATGTGAGCTCCTCTTGCAATTCCCGGATTGTTTTTTCATCAAAGTCTGACAGATCATCGTCTGTGCTGGAATTATCGCTATCGGTCCAGGGATAGTCCTCGCTCCCGGATGGAAGACAGTCGTGTATGCCTCCTTCGTATTCGCAGTCAGAATCCCCGGAATCCCATTCACAATCCTCCAGCAAGACAAATTGTCTGTCATCCAGCATATCAAAATCCGGGACATCTGCTCCTGCTTCACCCGAGGACATGTCTTCATCCTCTGACACTGTGGGAGTCATTTCCCTTCGTGGGTGTCGAGCTGCTCGTGCATTTGCAGCTGTTCGCAGCAAGTATTGCGGTTTTCGGGGCATGAGTTTCTCAGCTACTCTTGGCCGAGCACAAGGCCATCCAGAAGTGGGATTGGAGTGTTATACGAGGGCAGTGTTTACAGGGGAGCGGAATATATATCAGAGTTTCAAATTGAAGCATCCTGCAGGGCCAGAGAGGTACACATTAAAAAAATTTCGGCCTTCGGCCAATTTGGGACTAGTCACGGAGTGGCGGTGGCTAAGTCAGGGGCACCATAAATATCCTTGGATAACTTTCAAATTTCCAAAATGTAAAGCCAAGTTCTGCAGCATGTTGAATAACTTTTAATAATTTTGACACTTGGCAGTGTCTAGTACACCCTGTTGACCCAAAAAGGAAATAGGTCTGCAAACAGATCAAAACCATGATTGTAGAGCATGTTAAAGCTATTTTAACTGTATATAAAGTTTTTTTTATATTATACTTTATTATACTACTGATTTCGGCCAGACTTCCAAAACAGGCAATTGTTTAAAAATAGACCAAACACCAAAGTTGCAGCCCTTTTCAATAAAAATCTAACTGTATAAGAATTTTTCTTATCAGATGCTTGGTTTTGTCACAAAATGCAAAATACTTGTGAAAACACCAGTTTTTACACAAAATGTTCCACCCCCTCACCATCTGTCTTTCCCACATCAACTTTGAAGCTCAGACTATTGTTGTTTTGACGTTCTTCATTGTGAGAGCCAGTGTGCCATATGGGAAGAGCAAACTGAATCTTGATGTTTTCAGCAGACACACAGAGATCACTGGGTAGTCAGCTGATGTGTTTGGCAAGGTTAAGTTTCCATTGGCATCCAATATCGTAGGAGGTGGTTAAGGAACACAGGGAAAATCCCACCAGTGCCGCCATAACAATGAAGTCTATGTGAACATACCTAACAAAAATCAGATTTACTCAAACAATAATTGGTGTCGTGTTCATATATCTAACAAAAATCAGATTTGCTCAAACAATAATTGGTGTGATATACAACAGTGTTCTCCTTTCTGGAGATTTTCTAGGCCATCCGGTCTCATATATTTGTGCCTTGCATGCACACATCCCCCCACCTCTGAAACGCGAAGCCCCATTGTCAATTGAATGTCTTTCTGAAGCAAAGCAGCAAAGGCTATACAGGTGCTGACCTGCTTGGTATCCAGCTCCGGAACAAGCACATGCAAACAACAATATGCACATTCTTTTCATTGATGTATTTTTTGAGATGCCTGTGATACCTCTTCAGCTCCACCCAATACCTCTAACCTGGCCCCAAAGACGGATTGTTGATCTCATTGTTATGAATGCGAACTTTTGAGTCGGAAGTTGGCGTCCACTACCATGAGAAGCATATACAAAAACCTGCAAGAATCAGTTTTAGTGTGCAATTAGCCTGCAAAAATAATGTACAGACTGGAATTTTGTATGTACCTCACACCAGCCTTCCAGGAGATTCTATCTATCTTGGGGACATGCCCAACACCACACTGCACACTCCCCCAGGTGCAGTGTTATCCACTCCGAGAGGGTCATGGCCTCTTCCTGCATGTTTGAGTGTTGGATGTTGTGGTTTGGACTCAATCATTCCCACTTTATCATTCCTCATTGATCCTTCTTTGATATTCATCTTGATATCTATCTGATACATATCTGATACATATCTGACAGTTGATACATATCTGATACACATCTGACAGTTGATACATATCTGATATACATCTGACAAGTGATACATATCTTATTGTTCTATTGTGTTGGTACAGATCTTATTGTTCTAGACAGCCTATTGTTCTTTTAGTATATAAGTAGTGTAGACTTGTCCTGGATCCCTACCTCTTACCTTTTGGGATCCCAGGCAAGTACTTCCACAGTCAATGCACAGACCTCTTACCTTTTGGGATCCCAGACCTCTGTGCTTGCCTGTGTTTTACATTGAGGCCCATCAGAAATGCCCATAGATAGGCCATTCGCTGAAACTGTTTGTAGTGATCCTGTCAATCCTCAGTTAGCCTGTCACCAGTGCATGAGGCAGACATCAATGCATACCAGTAACCACATTATCCCTGACACAGTGCTCAGGTCAGTCATGTGCTTGAGGGAAGTGATATAATCGTGAACATTCATGTTCTCCACCACATTGTACAGCCAGTATGACTCCAGGGTGCAGAAGATCACGCATGTCCCGGGGTCTGTAACCGTGGCGAGATACCAGCTGTTCTGCAACAACTGTTGCAAATTGTTGGCGTCATCCGAGTGGGAACATTTGCAGTAAGAAATGTTAATTTGACTACAGCGCTTGAATGGCGGCTCTTGGACTACGCACTGCATGAGATCATCTCAAGTGACATGCAGGACAAGATCCCTGGCACAGACCATGTGAGGCTGTTGCACAAGCATGTGGTGGACATATTCAGCATTGTGGAGGAGAGTGTCCTTCTCTCAATCTCAGGTCAACTCCATCAGCAGACAAATGATGATGCCCAACTCGGCCTGCTTGTTTGTCCTCAATTGGGCGCCACTGGGTGTGAGGGGGCACTTCCTCCTTCCATCCTGCCACTTCTCCCTCGATGCCAGTGTCAACAGAGTAGTTGGGGCGAACGCTAACAGTGCGGGCGGGAACATGAAAGAGATGAATGGAACCAACAGGACTCGTATGCGGCAGGGTTGCCACACCCAAGCAAGGGGTATGCGCTGGAGTTCTTCTCTATTGGGCCCATGCTGCAGACTGGGAGTGCATCAAAGGGAGTCAAAATGGGGTCGTCAGGATTGATCAGCTCGAATGCAGATGCGGAGAGAGTGATTGAAAAATGAGAAGATGCAAGGGTTTTGGGTGGGCAGAAGAATTAGGGTGAGTTGGGCAGGGTTAGCATGAGTTTTCTGCATTTTAATTGAAAGAAAACGAAATGCTGATTCCACTTTGTGGGTGTACAGATGAGGCCCAAGTCCAGGCTCAAGCTCACACCGCCAATCCCCACGCCACTTATCGTCTGTTGTCCCCGCCAAGGAACGCCACTGACCCCAACATGAATCTGAATGCGAATGGTGCCGCCAGGATCATGCTGACGATGTTTCTACCCTGCTGGTGACAGCGAATCCATATGCACTGCCATCAAAACCCTGCAGCTTATCAGGTGTCGCTGAGGGGGGTGTGCAGGGTGTGCAGAGGCACTACTTACAGTATATATTCTCACATCCACTGAGTTGTCTTGTCTGTAATTTCATATATACATTAATTGCCTGGGAGATGTCTTTTTGTAGAGAAACTAGTGGTTTTAATTCAAGCTCAAACAGCACCTTTTATTCTGAGTAATTTGGTAGTTTATTTCCCTATATAGAAGGTTTGGAGACTGCCTCGTGGAATCAAATTTGCAGACCCTGCAAATGTTGCGCAAATACTGCGCAAATAATGCGCAAATACAATATTTGCACATCATTTGCGGGCCATGCAAATGTTGCGCAAATGATGTGCATATTTAAAATTTGCAGGCTCCGCAAATGTTGCGCAAAAACGGTTTTGCACCCAGTGTATCTGTCTCGCACTCATGGTTACACTCTGTGCATGAAAGATTCAGTCATGGCTTTCTATCATGGAGGTGAACTGGTCTTTGAAGCGGACATTGATGAGAGGAACAGAGCATTTGTTAGGGAAGATGATCCCAATGCGGGTTTAGCTTTGTCTGCAGTTGGAACCTTGCCTCTTGATCTGACCTTGCTGCATCGTCGCATGGATCATCATTCTGATACACAGAAGATCTTGAGCAAGAATCTGGTGTCTGGTGCGAAAATCACTTCAAACCATAAGCCAGATCCAATCTGTGAGCCTTGTCTCGCAGGCAAGCTGAATGCGGCTCTATTTCCTTCTACTGGACATCGCGCTGCAGCACCATTGGATTTAATACACTCTGATCTGAAGGAATATTGTGTCTTCACTCAAGAGGGCTGGAAACATCGTGTTCTCTTTATTGATGATCACACAGGCTTCAAAGTTGCTCTGCACATGAGGCGCATGTTGGATGTTGTGGTTTGGACTCAATCATTCCCATGCTATCTGATCCTATTATCATTGATCCTTTATCATTCCTCATTGATCCTTCTTTTGATATTCATCTTGATATCCATCTGATACATATCTGACAGTTGATACATATCTGATACACATCTGACAGTTGATACATATCTGATATACATCTGACAAGTGATACATATCTTATTGTTCTATTGTGTTGGTACAGATCTTGTTGTTGTAGACAGCTTATTGTTCTTGTAGTATATAAGTAGTGTAGACTTGTCCTGGATCCCTACCTCTTACCTTTGGGATTCCAGGCAAGTACTTCCACAGTCAATGCACAGACCTCTTACCTTTGGGATTCCAGACCTCTGTGCTTGCCTGTGTTTTACAGGTTATGGGCCCTGCCCTCTGATATCTCTCAATCACTTGGAGTATCAATCCACTGCGCATTTTCCTTTCCAATTTCACAGTCCTTATAGTGTGTGTGCCTAAGCTTTAGTACATAGGACCACCAACTGTTGGGACAAACCCTCTTTTGCGAGGTAGTCTTTGATTCACCAGGAAACAAACGATAGTCAATCTGTTGATTCTGGGATTAGGGCCTAAGTGCCTTACAACTGGGTGTTCAGTAGAATCACTTACATACTTTACCTACATTTCTTCTCTGCACACACACTCCTGAGGGCGCCAGCTGTTCATTTTAGCAGTTTGGTTCTAGCTTATCATCCACTTTCCCTGCGCATTCATTTCCAACTCCATCATGTCTGACCTGTTCTGTCCAAGGAGACTTTGTTCTCTGATTGGAGGAGCGATGCTAAAGCCTATTTGCGTTGCAAGTGTGTGGTTGGCCACTGTTTGACTACATCTTTGAATCCTGAGGATGTGGCGGACAGGGAGAAGTGCGCTGGTATCCTGTGGGGTCTTTTAGGCCCGGATGTCAAGCCCCTCGTTAAGCAGCATGATGATGACCCCAAAGCCTTGTGGGATGCCTTGGAGTCGATTTTCGCTCCAAGGAAGGCTGGAGCTCGCTTCAATGCCTACAGGACACTGACTTCCATTCGCCTTAGGGAGGATGAGACTCTTGTAAAACACAGGCAAGCACAGAGGTCTGGAATCCCAAAAGGTAAGAGATCTGTGCATTGACTGTGGAAGTACTTGCCTGGAATCCCAAAAGATAAGAGGTAGGGATCCAGGACAAGTCTACACTACTTGTAGGGTTCCAGTTGAGGTTGCAAATGGGGTCATAGTGTACTCCGAGTTGATTGGATGGACATTGCTTAGGCCGCATATACACGGACGTAGTCATAGCAGGCACATCATCCTTACAAATGTCTTATATGTTCCTCTCTTATCTCATAATCTCATCTCTATCACATATCTGTCTCGCGTTCATGGTTACACTCTGCGCATGAAAGACTCGGTCATGGCTTTCTATCATGGAGGTGAACTGGTCTTTGAAGCGGACATTGATGAGAGGAACAGAGCATTTGTTAGGGAAGATGAACCCAGTTCTGGTTTAGCCTTGTCTGCAGTTGGAACCTTGCCTCTTGATCTGACCTTGCTGCATCGTCGCATGGGTCATCATTCTGACACTCAGAAGATCTTGAGCAAGAATCTGGTGTCTGGTGCGAAAATCACTTCAAACCAGAAGCCAGATCCAATCTGTGAGCCTTGTCTCGCAGGCAAGCTAAATGCGGCTCCGTTTCCTTCTACTGGACATCGCGCTGCAGCACCATTGGATTTAATACACTCTGATCTGAAGGAATATCGTGTCTTCACCCGAGAGGGTTGGAGACATTGTGTTCTCTTTATTGATGATCACACAGGCTTCAAAGTTGCTATGCACATGAGGCGCAAGAGTGGTACATTCAATGCATTCAAAGTGTTCAAAGCTTATGCTGAGAATCACTTTGGACAAAAGATCAAAGCGCTGCAGGACGATGAAGGTGGAGAGTACATGTCCAAAGAGTTTGAGAATTATCTCGCCTCTGAAGGTATTGTGCGTCGTCATTCAACAAGAAACAGGCCACAACAGAATGGGCATGCAGAACGTGCTAATCGCACGGTTGATGAACATGCAACGGCTATGCTTCATGAGGCAAACCTGCCGCCATCTTTCAAGGCGCTTGCAGTGGCTGCCTACATTCATGTTGCTAATATGCATCCATCGGCTCGTATTGGAGATGATACCACTCCATATGAGCTGTGGTACAATGAAAAGCCGGATGTGTCACACCTTCGTGTGTGGGGCTGCCTTGCCTATGTGCATGTGCAAAAGGACAAACGGGATCCTTCTGGGTCTCATTTCCAGAAGTGTGTTTTTGTGGGTTATCCCACTGAATACAAAGGCTGGTTGTTTTCCAACCCTGTGACTAGACGTATTGTCACATCGGAGCGCGCTGTCTTTGACGAGCGCTATTTCCCAGGCAGCAGTCCACTGCTCATGCAGCGCTGTCCCGGAGTTCCATCATCTCCTTTTGTCGAACTTCCTCTTGTCTTGCTGCCAGATGTGCGCTATGATAGAGGAGACGACGAGGATAATCCCAGTGTTAATCACCCTCCCTGCGCACCATCTCCTAATCTCCCTCAACCTGCTCCTTCCCCTCCCCATTCACAGCCATCTACTCGCTCCTCATCACCGGATCCAATCGCTGAGCCTCTAGTTGAGCCAGCTCCTCCCCCTTCGCCTATTGGTGTGGCAGCACGTCGTCGCGCCCGTGGGCAGACAACTCAGCACCGGAAACCGGGGGAGTGGTGGACAGTGCCTAAGGCCACTCCACCACCAGAGCCTATCAACTCAGAAAGTGAAGATGATGAGTTACTGCTTCAACCAGGTAGTGCTCTCATTGTAGCTCATGAAGGCGATCCATTCAACCCTTCGCTTCGTGCTGTGAACTATGCGCATGTGCAGTTGGCTCGTTCCGCTGTGCAGTCTGGCAATCCACGCACCTATTATGAAGCACTCCGACGAGCAGATGCACCGCTTTGGGAAGAAGCAGCTATCTCTGAAATCAATTCACTTCTGGAGAACTGCACTTGGGATGTTGTTGATTGCCCACCTGGTGCTAAGCCCATTCGCTCCCAATGGGTCTTTACCATCAAGCACAAGTCTGATGGCTCTATTGAGCGCTACAAGGCGAGACTCGTTGCAGATGGCCGTGGACAGCGCCATGGCATTGACTTCTACGAGATTTTCTCTCCTACATTCAGACCAGCCACCTTTCGCATCATACTTGCCTTAGCTGCTCAGCATGATCTTAAGCTTCAGTCCATTGACTTCTCATCTGCTTTCTTGAATGGTGACCTGGAGGAGGATGTCTACATGACTCAGCCCGAAGGTTTTCCTCAGGGAGAGCGTCGCCAGGTCTTGCACTTGAACAAGTCTATCTATGGACTGCATCAAGCAAGCCGGCAATGGAACAAGAAGCTGCGAGTGAAGCTCCAGTCAATGGGCTTCAAGTGTCTCCAGTCTGATAGCTCGTGCTATGTCTTTGACAATGGCACTGTGCGCATCATTCTACCTATTCACGTCGATGATGGCATGATCTGTGCCAAGAATCAGGCTGACATCGACTGGGTCGTTGCTCAACTTGGCTCTTCATTTAAAGTCAAGGATCTTGGTCCCACGGAGTTCATGTTGGGTATCAAGATTGAGCGTGATCCACAGACTGGAGATATCTCAATCTCGCAACGGCAGTATGCTGAAGACATGCTTGAGGAGTTTGGAATGTCTGATTGCCATCCTGTGGCCACTCCGATGCTTCCTGGTCTAGCTTTGACCAAAGAGATGGGTGCCACTACTGAGGAGGAGTCCAAGAAATACCACAGCATCTACATGTCTGCTGTTGGTCGTCTGATGTATTTGGCCACCCAAACTCGTCCTGACATCGCTTACCCTGTTGGAGCATTGGCCCGCTTTAACTCCAATCCTGGTGAAGCGCACTGGAAAGCGGTGAAGCACTTGTTCTGTTATATCAAAGGAACACTTGACTACCGTATCACCTATTCCAAATCATCATCCCCTTCACCCTCCACACATCCTTTCACTACCTACAGTGATGCTGACCATGGTGGCTGCTGAGATACTGGCAAAAGCACTGGTGGTTATCTTGTGATGATGAATGGTGGTCCAGTGAGCTGGAAAAGCAAACTCCAGTCCACTGTCTCTTTTTCCACCACTGAAGCTGAATACATCGCTGGTGTTGAGGCTGGAAAGGAGATCAAGTGGATTCAGAACTTGCTCTGGGAAATGGGTCACAGGGCGACTGGTCCTTCACCGCTCTTTATGGACAATCAATCTGCGATTCGTGTCTCCAGAAACCCGGAGCATCATGGTCGTATGAAACATCTTGACCTTGCGCACTATTGGCTTCGCGATGAAGTTGCAAGAGGTTCAATTGATGTTCGTTATATCCCAACTAAAGAGCAGCTTGGGGATATTCTCACCAAGCCTCTGCCTCGTCCAGCAGTTGAATACCTGCTTGGAATGATGGGAATACGGGGGAGATAGACAACGAGACTGCTCTCGTCCCGGGGGAGTGTTGCATGTTGTGGTTTGGACTCAATCATTCCCATACTATCTGATTCTTTATCATCCCTCATTGATCCTTCTCTGATATTCATCTTGATATCCATCTGATACATATCTGATACATATCTGACAGTTGATACATATCTGATACACATCTGACAGTTGATACATATCTGATATACATCTGACAAGTGATACATATCTTATTGTTCTATTGTGTTGGTACAGATCTTATTGTTCTCGACATCTTATTGTTCTTGTAGTATATAAGTAGTGTAGACTTGTCCTGGATCCCTACCTCTTACCTTTTGGGATTCCAGGCAAGTACTTCCACAGTCAATGCACAGACCTCTTACCTTTTGGGATTCCAGACCTCTGTGCTTGCCTGTGTTTTACAATGATGACCGAATCCCTGACATTAAGTAGCCAATTAGACTGTTCACCGCACCTTGAGCACCCAAATATGCCAAGTCTTCCTTCCTGTAATATTATAAGCATAACTTCCGGAGCCTTCTTGAGCCCCATGCGTATGCGGATCACTTTTGGCAAGCTCTAATACTGTAACGCGGCTGACTTTACAGCTCTCAGATCACCCTTCAGAGAACTAGCATAAGGTGTAGATTCTGAATATGATCGTAGTAGAGAGGTAAAAGTAAAGTAAAGTAACGTAAATAGAGTCCAATATTTATACCTTCGGAACAACCCGGGGGCCTCCTAGAGTTCCCATCTAGCCCCATAACAAATACTCTCAAGCAAGCATAAACCTGCATTGGCGGCGTCCAGACAGTCACTTGGCAAAATGAACAATTGTGAAGCCAGTGACGGCCTCGGCCGACGTGTGAACACTGTGAGCAGTGAACAATTGCGGTGACAGGTGACACCCCATGAACCTTTGGTCGAAACGCTACAGTAAAGTGATTATAGATGTTTCTATTTGCTTCCCAGCTAGCCTTACTCTACCTAGGGCTGCAAAGACCCAGGGCAGACAAGCTGCCCTGGGCCTTCAAAAAATTGTTTGCATTGCTTATTATTTATTTTCCCTTATTTGAACCCTAATCCTTAACCTCCTAACCAAAGAAAAAACAATGTTCTCTGACCCAAACACTTAACCAGAAGCCCTTCCTGGGAAACCCCTAATTTTCCACAAAGGCAAATGCACACAGGCGGCTTTCAGACAATTTGAGATCGCATTCGCCAACTACTGCATGCTCAAAGCCATCACAGAAGAAAGTGACAAGATGGCTGTCACTATAGGTTGCTTCTGCGACCACAAGATAACTGACTGGCTGGAGATGGAAGCTGACTGCCCCTGTATTCTGAGTATGACCTTCAAAGATTTTATGACTGCTCTCTGCAAACGTGTGCTGCTGAAGAACTGGGAACGTGATGCGTGTCTTGCAATGAACCAATGCTGCCAGCAGGCAGATGAATCCTTCCTCAACTTCCAAACTGCTATATGCAGCCAGAATTCACTTCTCACAAATACTGAGTCCCACCTGAACGATGAGCGTCTCGGTAACCTTCTTGAAACGAACATGCTTGTCAAGCTACAAGGAAGATTATGCATGCTGTGGATGCGAAGGCAAAAGATGAAGAAGACTTTCTATCATGGCTGGAAGAAGTCAAGCATGTGGATGGAACACATATACACCAGAACACCTGCCTCCACAACATCACTGAACAATATGAGCACAAGCGAAAGCGTAATGCCACCAATGATGGAGGGAATGACTGCCCGGTCCCAGTAAAACGCAATGGGAATACAAATGGCACATCCAGTAGTAGCTCCAATAGTGGTGCAGGTGGCTCCAGCACCTCTACGTTATCCCAGAGCAACACTGGCAATGTGAAATGTTGCCCCAAGCTGACCACTGCCGAGGCAGAGCGCCTCAACACCCACCATGGTTGTTGGCAGTGCCGAGCCATATATCTCCCATGCCTACGATACTGTCAAGACCTGCGACTTCCCACCGGCGACCAACTACAAACCTGTCACACAGGCTATGGTCAACGTGGCCCTCGTAGTGCTTACACCCAAGCAGCATTGCCAACTGGACTTGCTGCTGGTGGTGCAATAGAAGGCCCCTGCCGCTACAGTGCTGAACAGAAACATCACCTTCAACACTGCGGCCGTGGTGCTCAGCAATGTCAAAGACCCCAACGACAGTGGAACTACAGACAAAGGTCTCTGAACGCATTAGTCCTTTCCACCAATCCTCCTACCTTTTCTGGGACTTCTGCATAGAAGGCCCCATGTCGAATCTTTCTGTGGCACATTGTGGATTGATTGATAACAGCTGCCATCTAGTATTAAATCACCCTGATATTGTTGACCACCTTGACCTGTGAAGATTCAAATTGCACAAGCCCGAGACACTGGCATTGCAATCGACAATCCAGAAGCAGAAACCAATTACCTTGACTGAATATGTGAAATTCAAAGCTCTTTCAAATGATTTATCTTGGGAAAGTAATACTGTATGTGTATTGATATCTCCCAACCTCGCTGTGGATGTTATCCTCGGCCTACCTTGGCTTGCACGAAATCACATTGTAATTGATCATAACCTTAAAACTGTAATAGATAAAAGAACAAATTACAATCCTCTTGATCCCCTTCCACCACCACCGCCTAAAACACCACTGATGAAGCTATGAGACAAACTGAAGAAGACAAAGACCGACCACAACTACTTGCAAGTGAGCTCAAGGCTGTGTGCATGGCCTGGCTTGAATGCATGACCACTGAGAACCTTTTCGAAGATGTGAAAGAAGTTGATGTTGTTGTGGCGGTCCGCAAACGCATCGAAATGCTTGCTGCACTTTCACATTTCCAGGAACTTGGCAAAAACCTCAAGGACCATTTCCGACCTATTTTTGAGCCTGTTCCGCATGTTGACAAGCTGTCTGACAACGTTGTATGTGAAATCTGTTATGCCCATGCACATCTCTGGCAACCTCCGTCCTCCATCCGGAGAATCTTCCGGGATTCTCCATCCTCCGTCTCGGACGCGTCTCCGTACTTCTGGCCTGCGTCCTACATCACGCTGATGCATCCAGCTTGACTGTTGATGCACGCCTCTCGGGGTTTTTATGTAATGAAGATTTACTGAGCGTTTCCCCTCTATGTACCATATGACATGTATTCCTCTTATTGTTCTTATTGTCTTTACTTCGTCTTATTGTCTTTACTTACTTCTACGACTCCATCCGGAATATCTCCGTACTTAGTATAAATACGTATTTACTCTGAGATGTACTTCAGTTGATAATTAACGTGCTTTGCCTCCGCATTGCTCTGTCGTTGGAATTCCTTTTTGCTGTCTGGTCGTCAAGTTAGTTCAGCACACTCGCTGACTTAGCATAGTGTTGTTCAGCCCTCCGGCTATCTCTGGTATTCGCCTCCGTCTCCAGCATCCGCCTCCGTCTCCGGCACTCTCCGACACGGATATAACAGTATTATCAACTCAACCTAACTTGGCTGGCTTCCATGTCTTCTTTTGCTCATCTTCCACCTACCCCAGAATTTCAGGGCCAATCTCATGATTCATGTCGGCAATTGCGCCAGTTCAGCGCGATCGTTCTTCCTCAGATTGGTTCTCAACGACCTTCTTTTGGGTCCGCTTCCAGCCTTCCTAGTCAATTTCTATCACCTGATCCTCGTGCACCTCGTCTCTGGACACAACCTTATTTCGAACCGGGACGGCCTCTGAGGCCGAATGCTCTGATGCCATAGGGTAGAGCTCTTCTCCCTACGGAACATCTTGGTGCCGCTATCCGTGCTCGACAGGATAGCCTTTCTGCGGCCAGTTCTCAATATCCTGGTCCCACTTATCCTACGGTGATGGATTTTGAGGAGTATGGCCACCTCTCTGCCATCTTGCTTCACCTACCCTTCTTCGTCATTGCTCATCCATGCAACCTTTCACTTCCACGACCATCGAGGAGCTTCTGGAACTTCTGGAAGTTCCTGAACAGGTTACAGCTGAATTGGCGTCATACGCTATTCCAGCTCCGGTTCCTTGTGCAGCTTCCGCTCCTCTTCCGGCTGCTCATGGTGGTGATTCTCTTGACGGAGATAAAGGTAATGGAAGTGGTGGACCTGTTCCAAACCCTTCTGCTGATCCTACGGCACAACCACCCAACATTCCACCCACTGGTCTTCCTCCTAATCCACCCCCCACTCTGGATCCAGCCGGTAATGGCAGAGGTGGTGGTAATGGTGGAGGCGGGGGTGGGGGCAGTGGAGGTGGTGGTGTTCCGCCTAGCGGTGCACAGCCTCCGGCTCCTCCTCTGGCTCAACCTCCTGCTGGCAGCGCTCCCGCGCCTGGCGGCGGCCCAGGACCTGGTGGCGGTGGTGGTGGCGGGCTTCTGGGCCCGGCTCCACTTCCAGGTCCTCCAGGTCCTCAAAGTCCTCCTGGCCCTCCAGGCCCAACAATTCAAATTTCCGCTCCGAATAACCCTCAGCTCAATGCTGCCATGCAGCAAATGACACAGGCAATGGCTCTCCTTGCTCCACCCGAACCTCTTCCAAAGCTCCTGACACCTTTGATGGGTCTGACTTGTTGAAGTTCGCCTCTTTCATGTCCTTCACATTGCGGAACGGCCACAAGACTTTCCGACCGAGGACGAGAAGATTTTCTACGTCCGGTCTTACCTCCGTGGAACCACTCAGAAGTGGTTCGAACCGAACATCTTTTGCCGGAGGTCAAGCCACCATTCCGTATTGGGACAGAAACTGGGCCCTTTTTGTTCAGGAGCTCGCGACCAATTTTGGTCCTCATGATCTGTTCGGAGATGCTCACGCGGCCTTAGAGACGCTTACCATGAAGCCTGGGGATCGACTGGCTACTTACCAGTTAGAATTTGACACTCAAGCAGTCATGACCAGGTACAACGAGGCAGCCCTTGACTGGACATTTTACAAAGGCCTCCCAAATCGTATCAAGGACCAAATCGCGAACATCGATCGTCCTCCTACTCTCGCCGGTCTCAAAGCTCTTGCGCAGCAACTTGACCAATGCTATCACCAGCGCCAGACGGAGAAAGCTGCGGAACGTGCCGCCAACCCGCCGTCTTCTGGAAAGTCTTCCGGCGACTTCTCCGCTCACGCTACGGCTGGAGGTTCCAGTGGTGGTGGCAGTAACAAGAACAAAGGCAAGGGTAACGCAAGGGCAGTTCTAACCCTTCGTCTAAACCTAACCCTCTGGCGAACAATCCCCGGCCGCTAATGGCAATGCTGGCCAGGCCAACACCAAGGCTCCGAAGCCGTATGCCGACAAGCTCACTTCCTCTGGCAAGCTCAAACCGGAGGAACGCAAATGGCGTATGAAAAACAATTTGTGTATGTTCTATGGTGGTTCTGGTCATAAGATGCATGAATGCAAGAAGCGCCCAGCTAACGCTCAGGGCAAGGCAGGCTCCGTATCCAATCCACCTGCTCATTCTGCTGACGCATCTTCCTCTGAGTCAAAAAAATAGGCAGCAGCTCAGAACCCTCTGCACCTGGTCTGAGCTGCGTTGACTCTGAGGTGCTTCCAGAGGTTACCCTCAATGCGTCCACTCTTTCCTCTGATGCTTTTTATGTTGATCTTGATGTATCTATACTCTCCGCGGACTATATCTCTCCTTCCGGCAAAGCTTCTGGACTCCCTCCAGCAGAGGCAGGCCTAACCCTGCTTCCGTCCCTTGTATCACAAGTAGCCGCAGGATTCAACTCCCGCTTACGGGCACTCATCGACTCTGGCTCTTCTCACTGTTTTGTGTCTACACGAGTCTGCGAATCTAATGGGTTTTCTCCCTATGCGGTGTCACCGGTTAAACTCCGGTATCTTGACGGCTCCTCATCCATCATTAACTGGCAGATGCAGTTACTGCCCTGGTTTCCTTCCAGCAATGTCCATCTGATGGAATTTTACGTCACCCATCTTGACTCTGCCTACGACTTGGTTTTGGGACTAAACTGGCTCCGCCGCTACAATCCGTTGATTGACTGGCATAGCGCCACAATCACTGGGTGCAAAACCTTATTTCTGCAGTATTTCCGGGCCTTGGAAATTTTAAAGTTTCACAACATTTGTGCAATATTTCCAGGCTGTGGAAATGTTGCGGAAATATTGTATTTCCACAACATTTCTGCAGATGCGGAAATTTGATCTGAGTATTACCAAAAAAGGCAAGTGTTCAGAAAATCAAAGTTGTAGCTCTTTTCAATAGGAATCAAACTGTATAAGAAATTTCCTTATTGGATAATTTCCTGTGTCACAAAACACAAGATCATCTGATTATTACCAAAAAAGGCAAAAATCAAAGTTGTAGCCCTGTTCAATACAAATCTAACTGTATAACAAATTCTCTTATCGGACACTTTGTTGTGTCACAAACCACAAAACACTTGCTATTTTGTATTTTGCTGCATCTGATAAGGAAATTTCTGATGCAGTTAGATTTGTATTGAAAAGAGCTACAACTTTGATTTTTGCCTTTTTTGGTAATAATCAGATGATCTTGCATTTTGTGACACAACAAAGTATCCGATAAGGAAATTTTTTATACAGTTTGATTCACATTGAAAAGAGCTACAACTTTGATTTTTGCCTTTTTTGGTAACAATCAGATGATCTTGTGTTTTGTAGCACAACAAAGTATTCGATAAGGAAATTTTTTATACAGTTTGATTCGTATTGAAAAGAGCTACAACTTTGATTCTCAGAACACTTGCCTTTTTTGGTAATATTCACATCAAATTTCCACATCTGTGGAAATTTTGAATTTCTGAGGCCCGGAAATGCTGCAGAAATGTTGAGGAAATACTGTGGAAATACAAAATTTCTGGAGCCCGGAAATATTGGGCAAATGCTGTGGAAATACTGTGGAAATATTGCGGAAATTCAATATTTCCAGACCCTAGAAATAATGTTTTGCACCTAGTGAATGCAGTTCCGCCCTGTCTACAACGAGTCACCAGTGTCAACACACCCGAAGAGTACTTTGGAACCTGTTGCGGTTCCTCCGGTAATGGAGAGAGCGGAACCTCCGGCATCCCCGGAGCCTATTCCACTCATACCGCAGACGTCTTCGCCTGAATCTGCTCCTTTCATGCATGGAGACTCCTGGTCCTTTTATGGACATTCTAGAGGCTTCTGCGCCTCGTCCGTTCACTACCACTCTGCTTGTGTCACTCGTCAACGCAGCAGCCTACAGCACCATCATACGTGACAAAGACACCGTTCAGTATACATTATGTGCGACACCTACTGACGTGACTCTGGCATTTAATGCTTCAGTTGATGTTCTGGACCTCTCCAGCTTACCTCCAGAATACCACGACTTCGCAGATATGTCCTCCAAACAGGAGGCTTGCAATCTTCCTCTGCATCATGAATTCAACCTCAAGATCGAGACGGTCAATGGTGAGGAACCTCCGGTCGGTCATGTCTATTCCCTTTCTCCGGCAGAACTCTCCGCGCTTCAGGAGTTCCTCAACAAGAACTTGAAGGCAGGTTTTATTTACCCTTCTTGTTTCTCCCATGGCGCCCTAATCCTCTTTGCTAAGAAGAAGGACAGAAGTCTCCGTCTTTGTGTTGATTATCGGAGGCTAAACCGCATTACGAAGAAGGATTGTTATCTGCTTCCGTTGATCACAGACCTCCTCGATGCTCTGGGAAAGGCACATATTTATACCAAACTCGACCTCCGACATGCTTACCACTTGCTCTGGATTGCCCCCGGCGATGAGTACAAGACTGCTTTCCGCTCTCACTATGGGTCTTATAACTTCCGGGTTGTACCGGAAGGCTTGACCAACGCTCCGGCAGCCTTCCAATGCTTTCTCAATACTCTGTTCGCAGATCTTCTGGATGTCTATGTCGTCGTCTACCTTGATGACATCTTGGTCTATTCTGACGACCTGTCCAAACATACTGCTCACGTTCACAAAGTGCTTCGACGCCTTCACGAATCTGGGTTGTATTGCAAGCTTCCGAAATGCGAATTTAGTGTCATGACCTGTGAATACCTGGGATATATCCTTTCTCTGGACGGCTTCCGGATGTCTCCGGCCAAAATTTCCGCTATTATGGAGTGGCCGGTACCTCGGAAGGTTAAGGACGTTCAGTCCTTCCTCGGGTTTTGCAACTTCTATTGGCATTTCATCTTTGGCTCCTCCTCACTCCTCTGGAACTCAACTACGACATGCACGATAAGGAACTCCTTGCTATTTTTGATGCATTTACTCACTGGCGTCATTATCTCAAGGGAGCTCCGTTACCTATCGACATCATCACCAACCACAAGAACCTCGAGTATTTTGCCATGATGAAGACCCTTACGCGTCAGCAAGTACGATGGTCGGAATATCTTTGCCATTTTAATATGGTCATCTGGTTCCGTCCGGGTAAACTCAGGGGCAAGCCCGATGCGCTGACTAGACGATGGGACGTCTACCCTAAAGAGGGGGATACGGCTTTCAGCCACGTTAATCCTCAAAATTTTCGCTCCATTTTCACCTCTGATCAGCTGTCAGCATCGCTCAATGCTACTTTCCTTGAGGAAGTTTGTCTCCGAGCTTCCGTCGTTATGGATATTGATCAGCTTCACCATGACTTCAAGTCCCACTATGGCGGCGACCCAGCTGCTACTTCCGGCCTCGCTTCCGCAGCTTCTGGCAGCTCTCCATGCTGGACTATGGATCCTTCCAGCATGCTCCTACTGCAGAATCGGATCTATGTTCCACAGGTTTCCGGCGAAACTCCGGACATCCTCCGTGTACATGTGTTGCAGAACAAACATGATCACATACTCTCTGGACATTTTGGACAGAATCGTACTCTGGCACTCGTTCAACAAGAATATTCCTGGCCAGAAATGCATACATTCGTTTGGGATTATTGCAGATCCTGCACTCATTGCAAACGCAACAAGGCCCCATGGCATAAGCCTTACGGCCTCCTCCGTCCCCTTCTGGTTCCTCTCCGTCCTTGGCACTCCATATCTATCGACTTCATCGAATTTCTTCCTTTCTCCGGCGAGTTTGATTGCATTTGTGTTATTGTTGATCGTGCTTCCAAGCAGGTTATCCTTATTGCCTGTGACCGACACATCACTTCTGCTCAACTCGCTCGGATGTTCCTTATCCACGTCTTCTCTAAACACGGGGTTCCGTTCCACGTCACTTGCGATTGCGGTACAGAATTTGTTTCCGCCTTTTTCCGCGCTCTGGGAGAGCTACTCAACATGAAGATGCACTTCACCTCCGGGCACCATCCAGAGGTGGACAGACAGACGGAACGCATGAATCAAACCCTCAAGCAATACATCCAGATGTACTGTGCATATCAACAGGATGATTGGGCAGAGCTTCTTCCTTTGGGAGAGTTTGCGCTCAACAATGCTCCGAGCGCATCTACCGGATTATCTCCATTTTTTGCCAACAAGGGTTACCATCCAGCTATCACTTACCATTTGACCTCCATTAAAGGGAAAGATGTTGACAAAGCTCAAGAATATGTCTACGATCTCCAATCAGTCCATGAATACCTCTGTACGCAACTTACTATTGCTACGGAATGTTACAAAGAGATCGCTGACAAAAAGTGTCTTCCAGATCCCGACCTCAATGGCAGAGACCAGGTCTTTGTTTCCGCCAAATTCATTGCAACCACTCGTCCTACCGAGAAGTTCTCCGAGACTCATTTTGGATCTTACGAAGTCATCGAAAAGACCTCCAGCGCTTCCTACTGGATCCGTCTATCAAAAGCCCTCTCACACATTCACCCCGTTTTCCACGTCTCTTCGTTGGAGCCACATTTTCTGAATCCATTCTCCGGCCATGAACAAGAACCTCCGGGCCCCGTCGAAATCATTGATGGAGACGAGCATTTTGAACTTGCAGGTGTACTCGACTCCAAAATCGACAGACGCTATCGTTGGTGTCCCCTGCGATACTACATCGAATGGCTCGGTTGGTCTGCAACTGGACAACAATATCAATGGGTTCTGGCCTTCGATTTGGATGCTCCTAAACTTTTAGCAGAGTTCCATGAGCGATACCTGGATAAACCCGGACCCGACTGGGAACCTATAGTCTCATAGGTGACTCTATGCGCTTTATGACTTCTCTGTCCTCCGTCCATTCTCCAGCTTTCCAAATCTCCAGCTTCAGACCAAGAAATTTCCACTCTATTCAACAATTACACCAAGAAAATATTATATACAAGTGTTCGTTTTTCTTCTTTATGCTATATACCGTTTATTTTCCTCCGCTCCCTCCAGCATCCTCCATCGGTTTTGGCGCTGGGGCTTCCTCCTTATCGTCACTGTCGAGGATCTCAATCAGATCCACTTGCACCACAACCTTCTTCGTTCCTCCAGCCACCGTTTTGAAGAACATGCCAGAGTGGGTCTCGACACGTGGAGGTGGAAGCAAGGGACCTGGCACCTGCTGCTCCGTCTCCTCCGTCTTCACCACCACCTCCGTCTCTGCCGCCTTTGCCTTCTCCATCTCCTTCTCTTTGGCCTTTTCCTTGGCCGCCTTCCACTCCATTCCCCAGCGTTGCAGCTCTGCCTCCGTCTGTGCATTCTCCTCTGCCAGTGCGGGGATGCGCTGCTCCTCCTCCTCTGTCTTCACGACCTCCGTCCGGCTCTCCACTTGGAAGATGGCACCGTCATGTTGAAGGAAAGGCCCAAACATCGGGGCCTCGACAGCGGGAGCTTCGACGAGCGGGTCAACGTCTATTTGTTCATTGGGTGGTGGTGCATTCGTGCCCGATCCTCCTCCCTGCTCGACTCCAGCAACCCACTCATCAATCCTCCGTCCCTCTTCTCTGTCGTCTCCGTCCTCCGTCTGCCACTTCTTTCTATCCGCCAGAATATGCCCAGTGGCTGCGAGGAACATCCAGGGCCAGACCATCTCCGGATCGCGATGGAGCAATTTGTTGGCCATGTAGATCAACACCTTGTGGTCGGTCTCTGAGCGATCCCACAAGTTGGCGATGTCCCGGCCCGCCTGTGCCAGTTGCTCCCGCAGACAGTCGATGCGGGTGAAACAACCTTCGTTAAGCACCGGATCCCCTGGCACCAAATGTTTGACCTCGTGTCCCGACCTTCCCGCAGCGACGTGATGCTGCGAAGGTCCGGCAACTTGAGTCGAAGGTCCCGCCTCCGGCTGGCTCTCCGGCACCAGGTAGGTGGGGGCGCTTCTTCACCAAAGCAGGGGCGGTTGCAGTTCACCGGCAAGTTTGTACACTTGACCTTTCGGACTCGGCAGAGCCGGCAAGCCTTCTTCTGACTCCTCTGAGCTGGAGGATGCTGGCAGGGAAGTGAAAGGGATCGGCAGAGATCACAACCTAAAGAAAATGTCAGTGATGCCGATGCCAGGCAAATCCATCACCTACCGTGGCCGCTGACAACCCATCCTCTGGACTCGTTCAAGTGGCGGAGCTCCTCATCATCCTCCGTCTTCCGTCTCTTCTCCGTTCTGCGTCCCTCCTTCCTCTTCTCTCCTCCGCGCCGTTCTCCATCTTTCTTCCCCGACCTCTTCCGCTTCTTCTTGCCTTCCTCCGGCTCCGGCACGTACTCATCCTCCTTGCTCGTATCCTCGTCGTTTGGTTCCTCCAGCACCTCATCCATGGTTGGAGAAAACCCACGACAGAGGTCGGCGAGTTCCGCACGTCACAAGTTGTCCAACGCATTCCTGTTCAAGTCCGCGCAAAGGGTGGCTGTGCACTCGCAGTGCCACTGAATAGTTGATAACTTGGCAGCAACGCACTCCTCATCTTCACGGAGCTCGTCCTGGAGAGCTTGGATGTCGAGCTCGTCTTGGCATTGCTGCTCATGCAGCGCATATTCGCGATCATGACACTCCCGTTCTTCCCGTGCATCCTTCTCCTCCTGCTTCTCCCGAGCCTCCGCCTCCGCAGTTGTCTCCCGTTCCTCCCATCCCTTTCCTTTCGTGGGGTTTGGCGGCAGCATTTGTGGTGTATTCAAGCGAGTTCCGTTGTTCGCAGGTGCAGAGGACATGGTGGTTCGAGTGAGAGATGTGAAAAATCACTTGACGCAAAATCAACAGTCACATGGTCAACAACACATTTTTCCATCAGACATTTACTGTCGTTCTCCATCCCAACATCTCTGTCCATTCTCCATATTCCTCTTAGTTCCTTGGGGTCAAGGAACGTTAAGAGGGGGATACTGTTATGCCCGTGCACATCTCTGGCAACCTCTGTCCTCCGTCTGGAGAATCTTCCAGTATTCTCCGTCCTCTGTCTCAGACGCATCTCCGTACTTCCGGCCCACGTCCTACATCACGCTGATGCATCCAGCTTGACTGTTGATGCACGCCTCTCGGGGTTTTTACGCAATGAAGATTTACTGAGCGTTTACCCTCTATGTACCATATGACCTATGCCCACATGTATTCCTCTTATTGTTCTTATTGTCTTTACTTCGTCTTATTGTCTTTACTTACTTCTACGACTCCATCCGGAATATCTCTGTACTTAGTATAAATACGTATTTACTCTGAGATGTACTTCAGTTGATAATTAACGTGCTTTGCCTCCGCATTGCTCTGTCATTGGAATTCCTCTTTGCTGTCTGGTCGTCAAGTTAGTTCAGCACACTCGCCGACTTAGCATAGTGTTGTTCAGCCCTCCGGCTATCTCCAGCATTCGCCTCTGTCTCCAGCATTCGCCTCCGTCTCCAGCATCCACCTCTGTCTCCGGCACTCTCCGACACGGATATAACAAAATCAAGCTGAAGGACGTGCACAAGACACTCTCCAAGAGAACATACCAGAGCCTGAGGAAATATAAGGAAGCATGGCAAATACTCATACAGAAACATTTTGATGCAGGTCAAATCAGACCTTCCAATTCTTCATTCAGCTCACCTGCCTTCCTCATCCCCAAAGCTGATCAAACAGCTCTGCCTAGGTGGGTGAATGACTTTAAATGCAAACATGGTCCATGATGTCTACCCACTACTGCGTGTTGATGACATCTTTGCGGACTGTGCAAAGAGGACGGTTTGGTCCACCATCAACTTCACTGGCTTTGGAAGAAATGCGCCTACACCCCAATTCAATCCCATATACTGCTGTCAGCACCCTGCTTGGACTCTACAAGTGGCTTGTAATGCCGCAGGGTCTGTGGAATGCTCCTTTCTTCCAACAACAATGTGTCACTGCAGCTCTGAGAGAGCACATAGACAAGATCTGCCACGTATACCTGGACAGCATTATAATATGGTCTCATGATGCCAACAAATATGCAAGACACATTGAGATAGTTTTCAGAGCACATCACCAAAAGTGGGATACCCTGATATACCCAGATGTGTTTCACCGGGCCGGGTGAGCTGTATGTGGCCATATATGGGATTCACCAGATGGTCGATTCCTTGCAAGGCTTTCTGAGGGTGTTGACAGGCTGGTAAAGGTATCTCAGGCTAAGAGAGACTTGTATGGGCATACTAGCCCATGTAACATCCACAATAAATATTCATATTCAAAAATAAGAATGACCGCATTCGCGGCATTACAGAGGTGTGTATCCTTCCTCAATCTCATCTTCAACATGTCCATCACCATCCTCTGGGCCCAGGACATCGTCACCGTTGGAGCCTGCGTCCTCATCGTCGGCATCAGAGTCTGGCTCAGACTTGTCAGTGTCAGAGTCGCTGACAACCGGTGACTGTACAGCCTCCAAATCATCCGAGTTTTGAGACAACAAGGACAAGGGTCAAGCCTGATCCTCCTGATCCTCAGGCAGTGGAGGAGCGGCAGCCTCGGGAGATGGTGGAGGTATAGCCTGTGGCAACGGGATGGTCGGTGGAAACTCGTCTTTGTCCGAGTCGGGTGCAGGTGCAGGTGCATTGTCAGCTTCAGCATCATCTTCTGGGGGAATCTCGACCTGATAGTGCCCAACACCACTACTGAGATAACGCATGTACATGCCACGATCCACAAAGCTGACAGAACAAATAATCAGAACTTGTTCTCGAAGGCGCCACCTGTACCACTCACAAATTGACATAATAATATCGCCAGTCTTCATTGGTGCTCAACCCACTCGGCAAGCGACCGACGGATGCAGTGGCCAGTAAATCCTTCGTCTTCCCCTGTGCGAAGGCCGGTATGAGATGGGCGCCTCGGATCACCTCATCTGGGTTCAAGAACCCGAATGCATTTGGGTCATTATCAGGGAGGAATTCGACACAAAAGAGCTGTTTTTTCTTGAATCCCACTCGCCAGGTGGAATCGATTCAGTAGCGCCGCACCCACAGAAAATCCATGGCTTGGGGCTTTGGGTTAGCCCCATGCACAGTGTCCACGACGTCTGCATGGAAAATACCGAGGATCTGTGCATACAAAAAGGGATGGTTGGTGTCATCCTCCGGTGCAAGCGTCATCACGTCCGAGTGGGTGTGTGGATTAAGACAGTCCTGGCCCCGCTGCATGTCGTAACTGGTGTAATTGATGCGCAAGATCTTGTGACGGTAGATCCTCTGGTTTTTGAGCGCAAGTTGGTACCGTTGACCCAGTGTGAACTCATTTCCATTGCCAGTCCGTTCGGGATGTGAAAGCCGGCTCAAGACATGTTCTTGTAATTTCGGGAGGAAGTTCTACGAAAACTGAGCTGTGTTCAATAAATGCTGGTTCTCACTCACCTCCACCGCGGGATCATCATGGTGCTCTGCAAGCCAGGACGGCAGGTGAAGCGAGAAATTATGCGAGCCAGAGATATGGTGGTGTTGTTCGGGCGATGTATATGGTAAAGCCTCCGACTCTGCAAAAGGCACATAAATCTTTGTTTTCTTGACGGTTTTCCCTCTATGACCCTGCAGATTCGGAGTTGCGACTGTTTTGCCGAAGAGGCGGGCGTTGAGCTTTGCCTGAGCGGGCGATATGGAGCAGAGATATCTCGCGGCGTTCCAAGAGTGTCATTTGACGGACAGCTCTGTTTTTGTTTGTCCATATGTAGAAGTGCTTGACGTGCTGGTGCTCTAGTTCACCCTGTTGGCCGTGTCAATAGAATGATATATACATCAGACTTGACTAACTGTTTGCGCTGAATATGAATCAATTGTCCTGAACCAAAGTATTGACTGCATGTAGTCGCCAAGAGAATGGAGTTTATATGTCATCAGACTGAACTCCTTTTTGTTCGGAGTTGTCTTGGTTCTAACACGTCCCTTCTCTTTGCCTTTCGCCGCTTTTTTTTGCCTCTTGCCGACCCCGAGCTGCTTCCTCTGACAGTAGCTCCTTCGTAGCAAATTGAGAGCAAGTTTGATTTTTGAATTTGCGCAGGAGCCGCCCGACCTCCTTGGTGGCCGATCGTAACACTTCAATCGTCAAGTCTGTGTGCATCTTGAGTTTCGCAAGCGTGTGAAATTCTGCGAGCATAAATAACACATCAAGGACTATGCTGTTGTGCGGCTCGGGCAGCAACCCCTCGACGACCGGCATTGCGCACTATGTAGCGCCCTGTAAGATTCTGGACGAAAAAGAAGAGATCAAACGCACCAAGAATATGCATTGGTAGTTCCAGGCTGCCATCTTTTTCAAAGCAGACATATTGGTCATGAACCGGCGGATAGTGGATCTATCGAACATTGGAATCAATCGGAAACTGGTTTGGACATCAGCGATTAGGTATTATTTGGTGCCATCAAGCTTACCGTTTGTTCAGATGAGCAATGGAACTGTTACCATGGGCGTACAGAATGTGGAGAAGATGGATAAAGAAGGACTTGAACACCCCAAGCTCAAACTCGTGCATAAAGTCTGGGACGAGCATCTTGAAAGGATCAAATGCAAATTTTGAAAGGCGATCGGAGAATGCGTTCTGTGAATGATTAAGATCTGTCACAGTCGCTCTGAAAAAAACTACACACCGAGGTTGGTGTCCATGACCGTGCCAGAAGCCAAAAATCAAATGTAGTCGACTTCACGTTGCGGCCCAGAGTGTAAATCCAGTTTCAGATGTGAGCAATGGTACTGTTGTGCACATGTTCATCTGTCCAAGCCAAGGTTTCTCTCTTCTTGTCATCGCAAAACCGTTCCGAGGTCGGGGATTTCTTCCTTTGGAAGATAACACCGAGGGCACGGCACTTTCCCGAGGTTGCAGATGGTAGCAAGCAGAACTCTTTCGGAACAACCAGTTAATACTCAAACACAGCTCGTCATGCAATATGAGGACTTACTTCTCGGGGTAATCGGCAGAGTAAGTAAAAATACGAGGGAAGAATCACCGAAAGATACCGTCAGCACATTCAATAACGATACCGTCAGCACATTCAATAACAATTCCGTGCTTGTACGCATGCAGGAAATCATCGTCTAACAAAAGACGCCAGATTGCGTGCATCAGCTCACGCCTGCAGTGCATCAGAACATCCGTGGAGGGAGAGTCTCCTGTCAGCTCCTTGAAGAAATCATGGAAAGAATCAGGTAGCTGCAGAGATGGGTCAGAAACTGAAAGGCAGAAAAAATAAGACGCTACGCACCTTGGGAAAATATGCAACATGATGGCAGAGATTACTACGCAGTTTCACCTGCAGCCACTTCGACTGGTTTCCAAAAAACAGGTACAACGGCCAAAGAGCCGCGTCCCCGAAGCTGGCGAGGTGTGTGGAGTCAGACCACCACATCAAGCATAGAATAACCCGCTCTAGTGTGCAACCAGGCTCCAGGGGCTGGTTTTGAAGTGCAGTATGTGCCTCCACCATCACATTGGATGAATAAATCTCATCTCGAATTCATTGCAGGGGGCTTCCCAGAGAAGGCGTCCAAAACTGCTTGAATGGGGTGTAGTGAAAACATCTGTCGCCCATGTCCTGTATGGCGGCCTTGATCACCTTGACATTTGGCCGATAAAACAGCCCAGGTACTGCGAACTTCGGTGCATCAGCTTCCGAGGCATGTTTCTTTCTGTCAGAAACCGGAATGTCGACCGAAACGCATCGCCAGCCATCGCACACAGTTGTGGTATCGGTTGCAGCCAGATGTGCATCAAATTTTGCCGTCTCGCGTTTGATGTCGAAATCCATTATATCATCCTTCGAAAACTTGGGATCCTTGATTATATTGACGAGCTTATCCATTTCCTTGATGGATTTTGATGAGGAATCCGTCCAGAACCAAGCCATGAGGCCCATGATACTCCAGTTGCAAAATGGCCCAGTGTATGGTTTGGGTGGCATCGAAGGTTTAGCGGCGGGTTCGGCTAGCGGAGGGGCGGGTGGAGGGGAGGTTCTGGCGTCTGACGTGTTGTCGGGTGCGAATGGTGTTAGCTGAGAAGGAATTGTTGCAGTGTTCGCTCGGGTGCCTCCAGGTGTGTCCGATAATTTGTCGATTGTGAGCATCTCGTCTGGATTGTAGGTAGGTAATGATGGGAATTCGCGATGCAGCCCAAAGGCATTCACAGCCATATGAATGCCCTCCCAGATCCAATTGGAGGAGGGGCTGCGGCGGCTCGGCCACGGTATTGACCACAGTTTGCACAGGAGCAACAGGGGCCGGTGCGGGTTCGAGAAGTTGCTGCAAAAGCTTCCAGGTTTTCCGCTTGGCTCGAATGGGGTGGCCAGCAGCAGTGAATTGAGTAGGTGGAGTTGGTGGAGCTTCGGGCGGTGGGGATGGCTGCAGCAAGGCAGGCGGTTCAATATCTACAAATGGCATGTTGACGTCCGGTATCTATGATGAGATTGGTCAGAGCAAGGGTGAGACAAAGACGCAGGTGCACCTCGCTAGGTCCCGCTACATTAGGTACAGATTCTATGGCTTCAGGTTCCTGCTGTAGGCGGTGTTTCTTTTTGAATTGCTCAAGGACATTTTCGCCTCCTCGAGCTCGTTCATCATCGTGGGCTTGGGCCGCTTTATGTGGTTTGCAGCTGTGTTGGTGAACGCGGATGGCCCGATCAGTCGGGAACTCTTGTTTGCATGCACAGATGAGTGCCATGAGCAGACACAGAATGAGAAGAATATTCATTGAAGAGGCGGACACATGGAGGAAAGGAGGGTAAGTGAATCAGTTGGTGCGGCGCGCTGCTCCGATTGTCAGGGGTCACGGTTTTGAATATGAAATACAGTGATCATGTGTCAAGTTTTGCTAGCACTGTACATGATACGGTGAAAGGCACAGGCAGAAAACTTTCATATCATACTAAGAAAGAATTAGCTCAAGTTACGAGGATAGTACGAAAATATCATGTACCAATCTAATCTAATGTGACGTCTTCTTGGTAGGGGTTTCAGTGGGCCAGAGCAACTCTTCATCAGGCACAGAGCCCAAATACACGACCTAAAGAGAGTTGAAAGCTTTCAAGGGCTGAGACCGGATTGAAATCCGTACCGTCACAGCTTTGGCCCATGCAACTAGTTTTTTGGCCTTGCAAACAGTCAATCAGAAAATTAGCGAGGGCCATTGAAACGCTTACAACCGCTTGATTCTCCAGGTAATGTGCATAGAACTGTTTACAGAATCTGACCTCAATGTCGAGAGCATGGAAACTGAAGGTTGAAATGGAAAAGGGCGCGTGCCTCTCATGCACAATCCACACCGGGGGTGGTTTGCCCGAGTTGACTGTCCAAATGCGCCGAACAAATCGAAGACTGATAAGGAGATTGTCCGAGAGATCCGGACATGGTCAGAGGAAGAGTCGAGTGTACTGGTAGTGAGTTCCAGTGCACTACATTTTTTTTTGTATTAAATTTGGTCAAGTATGACCAGAAAGCGACATACTTTATGGCATTTGAAGGTATTTTTGAGCAGGACTTGGTGTGGCCCGAGTCCCTTGATAGCGGTCGCGTAGCTGGCACGTGGTTCTCGGGGTTTTGGGACAGCAGGTTGCTGTACAGTATTGTGAAGATGCGAGATTTTGAAGAACTAAACAAACCTGTTTATCTTTAGGAGGCTTGACTCACACAAGACTCGGATTTTATGGCTGAGGGGACTCTCAGAAACATCAGGTGCCTCCTGGACGTGTCAAACCGTGTAAAATTTACATGTGCGGGAACTTACATGCAATGCGCCCACAAATTCACAGCGCCCGGCAGCGTTGTCGGCTCTATTGAGGAAAGACATCTGAGTCTGGTCTGTGAGTGGTGCAGGACAGAAGAGGAGATGCGGCCGCCGATCCGAGACACGCACACGTGAACGAGGTGCGAGGAGGTTGATGTTTGAGGAATTTGAAATATGCACCACAGCTGCTAGATAAAAAGTGTGTGCCACATCAAACGCACCTTGCTTCCCCCCACCATCTCCCCTGCACCTATCCCACTTCTCTTTGTTCATCCCTTCTCATCTCTCTCGCCCGGCACTTTCCTCCGCTGCAGCGCTATACCCAGTGACGCCAGCACCACCAACTCGGACGCACTCTCGAGCGCACTACTGTCGAGTCCTCTGCAGGATAGCACAAATACCACCCTCACTCTAGCCCAGAGCCAAGCCATGCAGAACGAGCTCGAGAACTTGTGTGGTCTTCTGAAAGGTCTCACCAAGAAGCGAGGACGTGGTTGGAAATGCATCAAGTAAGTGTGGCTTTGTTATTATTTGATGGCATTTAGTCACGCACCATTTGAAGGAATGACAGCGATGCTGAGCTAGCCGACAACGACGGGGAGGAGACAACAACCAAGAAGAAGAAACGCAAGTCGGATCCAGATGCTGCCATCAACTACATTGAGTATGGCCGTATCATGGCTCGCTTCCTTGGGCCTTTCACCAATATCAGCAAAATTGTCCGCTATGGTCTCACCACGGATGCAGCGATGTTGGGCAACGAGGAGGAAACTGAGTACTCACCTCACATGAACTGTTATCATCTTACTAAGTTGTTTTCAGTCCACGACTCGAGGAAAGCTGGAAGATACTCTGGGGCAAATTCTCCAAGTTCCACGAGTACCTTCTGTCGCAGTCAACGGAGCCGACGATCATCCGTGCTGTTGTCCAGCAGGTAAGCCCTCTTATTTCAGTAGTAGGATGACAACTACCTTCACATTTCACAGATCACCAAGGGCACGGAATCTGTTCGCCAGCAGGATACATCCACGGTCAAGAGCGGCATAGTCCGTTGGCTGCACCAAGACCCAACAACTCCACTTGACCCACTGTTGCCAAATCTCAAGTCCAAGACACATTGCGGCATGGCCCACCTGACTTTTGCGCAGCGACTGACACCGATGGAGTGGGCTGCAGATGAAGAGTATGTGTGATATTTGCTGTCAACACCGGCTGATCATCCCACCAGGACATTCCGAGAGATCGTCCAGGGGAAGAAAATGCTGGAGAGCTTGCAGCTGCCGGGATTCCTCTTCCTTCTTGATCAAATCTTCCCCATTGGCACTGCTCTCAACAACCCTGTCTGGGGTGCCATTTTTGACAATGCGCTAAAGGGGGAGATTCTTCTGCGGGTATGTTTTTCATCTTGCTTGTCAGCTGCTCTAACTGCTTCAAGGCCGCCAAAGCCATCTTCATGGGACCTTCCGCAGACCTGGAGGGCAATGGCTATCACAAAGGCAAACCTGGCAATGCCTCAATCATTGGCCTCGACACGTTTATCCCTCGCATCATTGCCGGCGTCGCAACTCAGGCAAGTACATCATTCAAAATGTCCGATCTGAGTCTGATCTGCTTGTGTTTAGGTATACTTTGGGCTTTCGTCTATCCATGAGTGGAGCAGAAAGGATGGCACAAATTTCGACTACGAGGACTTTTTCTGGACCATCTACGACCTTTTCAACGACGATGAGGCATGGGGCAAAGAGATCATTGCTCTGTGGGACAGGTGTGTGCTTCTTTCCATACGTTGCAAGCGTGTAATCTGATGTGTGACCCAGAGTTGTCCTCAGCAAATCTCAGCCTGCTGTCTCCGTCGGCGAGTCGGGTCCTCAGACCAGTGCTCTCAAGCACCTCAAAGCTGCCCGGGCTGCTGCCTGTGCTTCTCGTGCTGCTGCCCCATCCTAGGCTGTATTGATATGTATCATATTTTATTATTATCAATGATATCTATTCTATGCTTTCCATCGATGAATTTGAGAGCAATGACAACAAATCTAAATAATCCTGAGGATATCTGAGCAGCAAGTATTGACAACACATGGCAATATTTACTCGTTGATGCCACATGAATCTAGAACTGCATGGTTTGGTTGGGTGATGCTCTTCCAATTGGAACAGGCAGTCGAGGCCATGTCTGGCAGATGGTGCCTTATATAGTTAATAGGTTCTTTATATGCCGTTTCGAATTTTTCATCAGGCATTCAAGCCTTTTGTGCCTGGTGACCCTTATATAGCCTTATGCCGCCTTATCAGGACCTCCTGCTTTTGGTGATGGCCCTCCAAGAGAATGAACTGTACTGCAATGAGAAGAAGACAAAGTTACTCAGGTTTGAGATTGATTTCTTGGGCCATTGCATTTCACGGTTAGGCATTGAAGCTGACAAGAGCAAAATTGAGAGAATACTGGACTGGCTGATGCCCAAATTGTCCACAAACATACATGCCTTCCTTGGCATTGTGCGATATGTAGCACAATTTCTGCCAGGACACACAGAACATACAGAAGTCCTTCACCGGTTGACTATGAAGGATGCTGACTGTCACTTCCCTGAAGGGACAGATGAACACTAGGCAGCCTTCAATAGTATCAAGTCACTGGCCACCAGCGCAGACTGTCTGGCATGATTGACCACCAGAACATGGGCAATAACAAGATATTTGTGACAGCTGATGCGAGCGACAAGAGATCTGGTGGTGTGCTGTCTTACAGGGAAACTTGGGAGACAGCATGACCAGTGGCCTTCGACTCAATGACCTTCAAGGGTGCCAAGCTGAACTACCTGGTACACAAGAAGGAACTGTTGACAATTGTACGTGCCTTGAGGTGCTGGCGTGCTGATCTGATAGAGTCCCCAATTCTCATCTATACGGACCACTGCACCTGGGAAAATTTCAACATGCAGAGGGATCTATCATGGAGACAAGCACGTTGGATGGAATTTATATCACAATTTGATGCCAAGATTGTTTCCATCCAAGGTGACAACAACTCTGTTGTGGATGCTTTACCGCAGACAGACTTTACAGAGAGCTCACAAGCTGAGAGGCACACCTTGCCCTCCTTTGAAGAGGATAAGAACAACAATATTGTCATGGTGATTGTATCACATGCAACAGACTTGTTGTTCTATGCAGCAAGATGCCTCGCCCAAACATGCATTTGCCCCGAAACACCCTTCAATGATGTCTGTACAATAATAGACATAAGCCTGGATGGCACCCTGTTGGACACTATCTAGAATAGCTATAACATCCACCTGTGGTGCGCAAAGTTCAAAAATATAACTGTTAGCATCCCAGGCCTCAGAAAAGACAATGGCCTATAGTACATTGGTGATAGGCTTGTGGTACCCTGAGTGGGAAACATCTGTGTTTTGCCTTGCACACTGTCAAAGAGAAGGTTGGTCTTGGGGTAGACTGAGAGATGTCAAGGTTGTGCTGGGAAGGGTGCTGAGCCGTACAACAAGGACCGAGGCGTATGATCAAGGAAAGTGCCCTAGTGTTGCCATAGTCAGTGATTTGAATAATAGGAACTACTCAGCTCGTTGGGAATGAGAACTCAGAGGTGTACGCGAGGTATCCGGGTCAAAGAGTGAATTGAGGGAGGTAGTGTGGTGGTGGTAAGCGAATAAAGAGGAAGATGATGATCTGGCCTGTCCAAGGTAAACAAATATAAACCAATGTATGTAAGAATGTCCGTGGGGGAGAAAACTGCAGCTAAAATCCAACCATAGCCAACAGCAGTCCAGGAGGTACGCAAATACGAATAGGGAGATACTCGCTGCCCTGCTCAGCATTGAAATTGGGTGCCCAATCCAATTCGAGATCAATCCCAAGCGTAGTCCGAGATGCCCAAAAGCTAGACTGAATCTGTCGCATTGGTCATATGTAAGTTCTAGAGTCTGTGCAGTAAACGAAACTAGTGAGTATGAGATGCAGAAAACACAATAATGAAACATTTCTATCACAAATGAAGGAGTGGTATCTGTGTTGCAAATATATTAGTTGAAACATGAAACATCCAATGTGTGCTTTGTGAAGGCGTGACCGAGATATTGAGGAAATATTTGGACTGGGTGCCCAGGTGGTTCGATATGGGAAAGCAACCTGCAAGGCAGGTCGCACTTCCACAACATGATGCCCTGGGCCACTTTGGGTTTGACAAGAGCTACAAATTACTATGGGATGCTTACTACTGGCTGAATATATACACCAAGCTTGAGAATGGGTACATTCCATCATGCTCTGACTGCCAGCACAACAAATCGCAGACCAACAAACACGTGGGCCTGCTACATCCTCTGCCTATTCCAGAGGCACAGGTAACTCTGTGGCTACCACTGGATGACGGCTATAACTGCATTGTGACCTTTACAGATTGCCTAGGCTCTGATGTTCAACTTGCACCCATGAGGACCAACATAACTACTGAACAGTTTGCTGTGATCTTTTTTGACAAATGGTATTGCAAAAACAGGCTGCCACTGGAAATAATCTGTGATAGAGATAAGTTATTTGTCTCTGAGTTTTGGACCACACTGCACAAATTGACCAGAGTCAGAATGAAATTGTCCTCCACCTTTCACCCTGAGGCTGACAGGGCTAGTGAACATACAAATAAAACTGTCAACCAGTGCTTGCAGTACCACATTGCCTGAAACCAGAAAGGATGGGCGAAGGCTCTACCCTGCGTCTGTTTTCACCTGATGAACAATGTCACCAAATTGACCGGCTACTCTGGTTTCCAACTGAAGACTGGTTGGTCACCCTGAATAATTCCCCCCCTGATACCCGAGACAACGTCAAAGATGACTCCAGAAGAAGTGGCTGCTGCTGATATCATCGCTCAGTTGAAACACGATGTACTGGATGCCCAAGACAATCTTCTTGCAGCAAAGATAACTCAGGCTGGTCAAGCGAATAAAGACCACACCCCGGACCTGGATTACAAGATGGGTGACAGGGTAAAACTCAACACAAGCAACCGATGGGGACAATATCTGTGGGCGGGGACAGGGCACTGCTAAGTTTATGCCTTGTTTTGATGGCCTGTATAAGATTCTCTCTGTTCACAAAGAATGTTCTACAGTGACCTTGGACATGAGTAGACAACCCGGCGTCTTTCCTGTTTTCCACACTTTGGAGATTGAACCATATGTCAAAAATGACCTTGAATTGTTCTCTGAACGCGAACTCCCAAGACCAGGTCCAATCATAATGGTGAAGAAAAATGGGTTAAAGATGAAATTATTGATAAACACAACAAGAGCCAAGGAAAACAGTACCTGGTACGCTGGGCGGGACATAGATCTGAGGACAAACAATAGCTGCCTGGCCACAAACTCGCTGAATGTGAAGTGCTCGATTGATGGTTGGTTGGGAAGGGTGAAGAAAAGGGCAAATTACCTTCTGCATCAAAGTGACACCGCTGCCAGTAGCTTTTTCCTGAGTGGTTTTGATGCACCCAAGCCAGGCCTTTATGTATGTTTTTTCTCTGGTTGAATTGGCGAGGATATAGACAACTCTTAAAGATGGGGAGGGTATAATCCTAGATTACCACATCACATCACCTACTGATCCAAACAAGTGCCCACATATGTACTCACTTTACTTCTCTGCTTATTACAACGTCCTTGTACTCTACTCGACTCTAGCTAGAATGAACTCTGACTTCCACAAGGGTCTTATTGCTACATTCTTGCATGCGCTAGGTGCAAAACATTATTTTCAGGGTCTGGAAATATTAAATTTCCGCAATATTTCCGCAGTATTTCCACAGCATTTGCCCAATATTTCCAGGCTCTAGAAATTTTGTATTTCCACAGTATTTTCTTAACATTTCTGCAGCATTTTCAGGCCTCGGAAATTCAAAATTTCCGCAGGTGCGAAAATTTGATCTGAATATTACCAAAAAAGGCAAGTGTTCTGAGAATCAAAGTTGTAGCTCTTCTCAATACGAATCAAACTGTATAAGAAATTTCCTTGTCAGATACTTTTGTTGTGTCACAAAACACAGGATCATCTGATTATTACCAAAAAAGGCAAAAAATCAAACTTGTAGCTTTTTTTAATATGAATCTAACTGTATCAGAAATTTTCTTATCAGATGCTTTATTAGGCAGCAAAACTCAAAATAGCAAGTGTTTTGTGGTTTGTGACAATAAAGTATTTGATAAGAAATTATCTAATACAGTTAGATTTGTATTGAACAGGGCTACAACTTTGATTTTTGCCTTTTTTGGTAATAATCAGATGATCTTGTGTTTGTGACACCTGATAAAGAAATTTCTTATACAGTTTGATTCCTATTGAAAGAGGCTACAACTTTGATTTTTTGAATACTTGCTTTTTTTGGTAATACTCAGATCAAATTTCCACACCTGCGGAAATGCTGTGAAAATGTTGCAGAAATATTGCAGAAATACAATATTTCCACAACATTTCCACAGCCTGGAAATATTGCACAAATCTTGCGCAAATTTAAAATTTCCAAGGCTCGGAAATACGTACTGTGGAAATAAGGTTTTGCACCCAGTGATGATCTTTTCTCTGGGCTTGGTTTTTCCTTGGTCTTTGGGTATCCTGGTAAGTGAGATTCCATAAGGATCTTCAATCAATGATACTCGACTTGATTCAATCAATGTACTAGAGTTGAGACTGATCAGATGACATTCCACAAGTATATACCTAATTATCAGTTCACAAAGCTGGACCCTCATCTCAATTACCAGTTCACAAAGATAGACCTTCATCCCACATGATACCACTTTCTATTGTGCTCAATGAATGTCTTTACAAACTGCTCAACTGTATTTCATGATATATCGTTCAGTCACAATCACTATCACATCTATTGCAGTCAATGATACTGAAGTTGAAACTGATCAAATAACATTATACAGGTATGTACCTAATTATTGGTTCACAAAGCTGGACCCTCAACTCAATAATCAGTTCACAAAGATGGACCCTCACCAGGAATAATATCACTTTCCATTGCATGTTGATGCACTTCTTTAAAAACATGTCGCTCAACTGTAATATGTCGCATGATGGCCAAAATATATCATTCAGTTACAATCACTGTAGTGCTGGATCAAATCAAGCACATTGCCAGGAAAAACCAATGCCAATTTCAGTGCAAATTCACCATATTCTCAATCTAAGTAATGACTGCAAACCTAGAGCTTGGCATGGCTAAATGCTGGAATCAGTCTGAGAATGGTAATCATGTACTATCCATGTTGTGGCTGGGTACATGCGACCAGAGGTGATAACAGATGTCGAATGGTATTGGAGCAGGATATTGGAAGGGAGGCCTGTAGAATATGAGCAAGCTGCAAAGAGAATGTGTCGCATAGAAGACTTGCTTGGGGGAAAGTCACAGCGAAAACCAAAAGTCATTAATGCACAAGTCAATTTTGATGCAAAGGGGTTACTTATGTAGCTGTGAAGGAGAACCAGACACCACCAATTCAACAGGAATTTTATCAATGGGCAGAAGGGCCGGTAGATCATCGTCATCTTCTTCTTCGTTGGGAGCAGGAGGTGTGGTCATTTTGGTCTTTTCTTTGACACCTTGGCTTTCTGTCTTCTCAGTCTGCACTCTCTCCTGGTTGCACATGGTGGTCATCATCAGTAAAAGAAAGTTGTCACAGATTTGGAAGCAGAAACAACTGCATGTTCATGCTTACGCTTCCCTGGTATCCCCAGCACTCAAACCAGAACAGGATCCCTGTTTTATTGTCCATGGGGATGCACCTGGGGTGTAGAAACACGGCCGCTTTCTTGGACATCATCTGATTCAATCTGTGATCTCTTGTGGGATGAGTCATCCAAAATGAGACATACCCAACTGCATGGCTTCAGCCATGTAAAAAGACATGACATGTCTACAAGAACTTGTCAAATTAATGCATCTTCTCACTTTGTATCCCTTGAAAATTTCTGTTCATGGACCCACCTTCACCTATCTCAGATACTCTACCCATGCATGACAACTTCTCTGATACTCTTTCAGATGCTCTATCCATGGATTTTCCTCCTGTGACCACCACCAGCAAAGGCTGGCATCGGTTTCTTGTACAGCATACTCTGCTTCATAGCCACTCCGGCATTAGCCCTACCATCACCCTCTATGAACAGCAGTTGATGGGGACACCCATTCGTAGCCCCCATTGCGAATGCGAGGGTACAGTAAGCAGTTGAGGTTACCCCAGGTAATAAGGTTTTTTCCATCATCGATATCTTCGTACACTCCTTGTTTGTGGTGTAACACATAAAGTGTATGAAGCACAGCTTCCTTGGTAGCATCGCGTTTAATACTTGCTTGAGTTCAAGTATTCTCCCCTCCTTGCCACCGTCTCCCAAATACAAAACGTCGAGGTCAAAGTTGAAAGGGAATGCAGAACAGTTACACGCTGCGAGGGCTGGCTGTTCGCTGGCACCTCCTCTAGATCCGTCTGGTACCTTTTTCTGGTCTGGGGGTCGTGTTGATTTGCTCGTTGAGAGTAAATCCCCCTGCCACTAGGGGCAAGCAATCATTCCCAAGCACCGGGAATGGGCTGGGAATGGTGAGCTTATTTTGAATTCCCAGGCCATTCCCGGCCTCATTCCCAGAGCCCAGGAATAGTGATCGAATCACTAATCTCCCTATTTAAGGACTCGATCACCATTCCCAGGCCCCGGGAATCAGGCTGGGAATGGCTGGAGAATTTAAAATAATACTACCATTCCTGGCCTATTCCCAGTGCCCGGGAATGGGTGCTTGCCCCCAGTGTGCCATAAAGTCAAGTTGCCTTCCTCACTCATGGGTCTTCTTTTTATGACAGTAGCTAAACTATCCTCTGTGACGAAGTAGTGAGGGCGAGGATAGACCGCTTCTGCTAGCAGTTGTTTTTGCTAGGAGGGGAGCTTAGATTGTAAGATGGGTGGTAGAAGATGATATTCTGTCTACAGACAGCGGGCTTTTATATATTTTCAGCTAATTAGGTGGCCTGTGCGTCCCTCATGGAAGCATACCCTCCTCCTCCTTCAAGAACTCACCTTTCCCAGCTCCCAACATAGGTTTGACTTCGTTGAGCTTCCCCTTTCTGCCCTTCAACATGTTTCTTCGTGTGTTGGAGTGCGTCCAGTGTTCCATTTCATATCACAGATGCCCTCATCGCGTTCAGCTTGTGTCCAAAGTCGCATTCTTTGCATCCCTCGCTTCCCGCTACTTGATTTTATGAAGCTCACCCTAAACTTGCCCCCATGTGCTGGCATCCCGTTCTTCTCCTTCTGTCATTGAGGTTTCCCAGCTCTTCAAATACCTGAAACGCCAGATGAGATCCATCTCAATCTGGCTGAGAGTTGAGTTTCTCTTTCAAGACACGTCCTTTGACACAAGTTTCCTGATATGTGTAATAGCTGAGATACGAGTTTGCCAAGATGCGTATTAGCCGAGATGCGAGTTTTGCCGAGATGCGAATTAGCCAAGACATGAGTTAGCCGAGATGCGCATCCCCCTTGTGGTACGGGTTTAATTCCTGCCTCACCACCCTGTTAATAGTTTTGTGCTGGCCTTCTCATCTGCTGTGGTACCTGGTGCGCTCAACGGGTGTGCGCATTGCAGTTCCCCCTCTCTTTAGCACCTCCTCACCCATCGTTCTTCAACGCCACCATATCTTTATATCGTTAATCCCGCTGTACTTGTGTGGGATTTCCATCAGTGCAGACTTTTTGATGTGTTGCCACGCTTTGACACCGCCACCTCTTAATGCTGCTGCTCCTCAATGCTGCTGCCCCTCAATGCCACCACCCCTTGACACCGCTGCTCTTCGACGCTGCTGTGCTCGAGGTCGCTGTGCTTGGATTGCTGTACTCAGATTGCTGCACTCAAATTGTTGTGCTTGGCTTTTTCCCACACATCCTTTGTTGTGAGGTCTTTGGCATGCTTTTTCAAGCAATAGAACAAGGTGTGGACACATTTGTAGCCATGCCATGTCTATATTTGAATTCCTGTCAAAGTTACGTCAAAGTTGTTGAGAGGTAATTCCTGTCGCTTTCTTCATCAGGATTTTGTGCAATTGTTCTTTATCAGAGTGAAGGAGGGTCATTTGTGTGGTGTTCATAGAATGCTGGTGTTATATGTAGTGTGTTTCTTATTTGAGGGCTGAGCCAAGCTTGCCCTCACAACGCACTCTTTGCCCATCTCCTCACCTGTTATACTTGCCAACGAAAAAGAACAGCAACAGGCTGGTTTCCTGATAGTATAAAAGTTTTCATTATTGGACACTTTGTTATCTTGAAAAAGAACTACAACTTTGGGTTTGGTCTATTTTTAGACAATTGCTTTTTTTTTTGGCAAGCATGACTTATATTACACAACTGCTTTCTTCCCTGTGGTATCACCCTCTTTATAAAATTATGTGTGTCTGTCTGTCCGAAGCCTTTTCAAACTCCACTGTCAGCACTCCACTTTCACTTCTGACATTTCGTCACACTTTAACACCAGCTTTAGCACCTATCATTATCTGTGGAATTAGCTGATTCCTATTGAAAGAGGCTACAACTTTGATTTTTTTGAACACTTGCCTTTTTTGGTAATATTCAGATCAAATTTCTGCACCTGCGGAAATGCTGCGGAAATGTTGTGGAAATATTGCACAAATGTTGCACAAATTTAAAATTTCCAGAGCCTGGAAATACTGCAGAAATAAAGTTTCGTACCCAGTGTGTTTGTTATCTCCAAAAGTATGCTAGATCATTCTCTGTGGCTCCAGCATGGTCAGCAGCTCTGAAACTAATAAATAAATGACATTTCACTTTATTTGTACATATATATCTTGGATTTGACAGCTTGTGACAGCTATTGGTTTATTGATAGGTTCGGCATCTGCCTTTTAGTTGATCATTATTTGTACAGCTTCCAAAAAGGTCTCGGCCACTGGAATTGATGATTTCGGCCATTGCTCTGGCTTTAACAGCCTCATTAGCATTGATATTTACATTTGTTTGGTTTCTCATCACTGGGGTTGGCTCTTTATTTTACATTTTACAGGCCAACCAGTGATGGGATCAAAAAATGTTATATATGAAAGTTGTAGCCCCAAATGAGCTCTATGACATAATACTACACATCAGTCATATTTCTGATGATCTTCCTTTTTGGGCACTAACACTTTCCTCCCAAAAAGGAAATTTTGTCAAAATCCTAGTAGTTAGCTCAATACTTGACCATTTTGAATGATCTAACTTTATAGGGGTAATTTTCAATGTCTATTAGGAATTTTGAAGGCATTCCTTAAGCCAGTACATTGCTGTAATGCAGTGAAAAGTGCCTGAACTTCTAAAATATCATCAACATACAATATCTTGTTCATAGTGTGACATCTACCTGCTCTAGGAACTATATATCATCTACTACACTATACAAGATATCTCACATTGCTTATAGCAGGCAAGAGAAGCTATATAAACAATACAATGGCTACATCAGAAATAGCCATTATTTTTGGATTCTGTACTATCCAAGCACTTTGAGAGCCAAATCAATGCTTCTCTAGAATGTTCTAAGTGCTATGGATGTATTATAGATGTATTTAGAACTGCAACTAGCTATAGCTTGAAGACTAGAGAGCATAACCTTAAATATGTATTTTCACTTGATTTCACCCTGAGATGGAGTTATATTAGGGCATGTGAGTGCACCCATTTGAAGCTGGATTCTATCTCAAGGGTCTGAGCACAAAAAACATGTCAATATATAACTATAAACATAAAATAGGTAGAGTGACATTTTTTGGCTTTTTGGTCAATAGAGGACTAAGGACAGAAGTTAGTGCAAGATAAAGGCCAGAAATGACAAGCGACCATCTAACAGTACAGTCTGATGCTTTATTTGAAGCAATTTGGTTGAGATTTGGCCAGATGAGCTGTGGCTGTGCACAAACCGTGCAAGTATAACACATTACAGGTCTGGGCTGTGGCTCTGCTTTAATGTGTTATTCTGACTGCATGGGCTCATCTCTCTGGCCTTCATGCACTATCTTCAGAGAACAGGAGATTTTATAGTATGGTGCGAGAATAAGGAGAAGTTTGAAACTCAATACATAAGTTTTTCATTGTCATCAGATACTCGTATTCAATTTTCTTGCAGCCGAACAATCCCAAATTGATGTGGGCTCAAATAAAGTCATTTGGATCGGTTTCGCACCTGGCCAATTTCGCAATGCTTTTGCTCAATCTCATTGCCAATCATGCTCCCAATGAATGCAGCTTTTTGGACCTAAAGATCAAAAAGACTCACTTGCAAAATCCCCTTAAGACCGCAAAATTGGAGAAGATGTCAAAGGTATTTTGCTGGTTGTTTCTTTGTAAACTTGACAACTCATTGTTCCGACAGGTTGGAGCTGATATTTGCACAGAAAACATTAAAGCAGGACTGGCTCATGAACAAGCCAGCTGAGAAATTCATTAGTCTTGTAGCAATCACGATCACCTTAGATAGCCATAGACTGATTATACAATCAGGTGGCTGTGTGCATTTGGCGTGTCTTATTACAACGTGTTCTCTTGCTGCTGGAGCCTCTACAACTCTTGTATTAGCTCTTATTGGTCTACAGAATATTTGGATAACAAAATAATCAAAGCTTGTGCAACATTTGGAGCCAAACCACTTGTCAGAGGTACAAGCCTCAGACTGATCAACCAAATCGGCAGTTCCCATGACATTTCAATTTGGCCAGGCTAAGGCCATTTTATAGCCCAAAAAGCTTCCCAATGGTAGATTTAGGCTAATATAAGTCTGTGGCACCAAAAAGAGCTTGTGAAACCACCTGCAAGCAGTAGAAAAAATACTAGATGCAAGTGACACAGCCACAGGATTGCATAATCAGTCCGTGGCTACCTGAGGTGATCATGATTGCTAACAGACCATATACAGGTACATACTTGTTCGTCACCTATATATCAGTTCTGTAACAGAGACTAGAAATTCATGGTATTATGAAAGTTTCGAGGATTCTCAGTGTTCCTAGATATGCTGATACTCTTGAGGCTGATGAAGACAATACTGCTGATGGAAATGGCTCCAATCCATCACAGCTAATCAAGTCAGGTTCAGCGTGGCATGTTGAAGTACACAAATGGATCACAGCAGTCTGGGAGAGGGAAGCGATAGGTGAGGAGGTTTCAGATAATGACCTTTTGGGGCCTCCCTCAGGACAGCCGCAGAAGACAGCTGGTTTCTTCCCATACTCTCTGGCTCTGCTATTTGGTGGTGGTGTCAAAAAGCCGCAGTATGAACAATTCACTCGGGAAACACTCTTGATGGAGCTCCTTGCTGCAGAGAGTGATGAAGCACCTGATGACAGTGGGTCTGGAGATGAATACAAGAAGTAATAGGTTGTGCAATCATTTATAGTACAGTTTCCTAATTAGGAAATTTTTTATTAAAATGTATTTAAGCTCTAGCCCTTATTAGCCCCTTATTAAGGTCTTAAGGCCTTAAAAACCATCCGTGCCTTTGATAACACCTTAAGATGCAACACTTAGTGAAAAAACAGGCTGCCTACACGGCCAAAGTGCCTGTAGGCCACCTCCAGGCGAGGTTCTCAGGTAGAGCTCAGAAAACACACCAGCTGGTTCTAGCTGAGATGTGGCTGGAATTCAGCTGAACCATCTGGATGGGATTCCCAGCTGGTAAGAGTGTGGTAGCTGGCTTTTTGTCCCAGGTGTTGCCAGGTATCCCGGAAATAATTTCATGTACACCGCCAAAGTGCCAACAGGTGTCCATCATCTGGAAGGCCCACATGCCACCTAGATTTTTTGTAATCTGGTCTCAGCTGTGTGCTGGATCTATTCCAGCTGGAATGCCAACCTGGAATCTCAGCTGTTGACTAGCTGCATTCTATGTAGTCACCACATTATCTCGGCAGCCAGCTCCCAGTAAGAATCAGTCCAGTATGAAATCTTGTGGAGTTTGGATCACAGTAGGATCCTGGTGTTATACACACTCAAAAACCCTTCAAAATTTTGCACTGGTATATAGCAGAAGCTAAAATGAGTCAAATTCGCCACTGCCATCATAATCATCTCACTTTTCTTTCTTGTTCCTTTCCAAGTTCTTGAAATCGGAAGCGAAGAATCAAAGAGGGATTAACTTGAAGTATCAACTCTTGAGTCTGGCTAGTTGTATAATGGTTGTAAGGATTTATTTTCATCATGCAGCAAAATCATTTGTGAGATCCGTGTGCCACCTGAAAATACCACCATGTCCCTGTACTTACAGGGTATGTTACGTGCATTAATGCTCTGTATCTTCAGGGCTGTGGCACGCCACTGATACAGCTATTAGCCGAGCCCACAGGTGCCACTGGGAACCTGGGGCTATAGTCAGGTGGCGATCAGATGCCATCAGAAGCTGACCAGGCCAAAAATGGTGCCAGTGGCGCCACCAAAGTGGCGAAATAGCGGTCAGTAAAAAAAAATGAAACCCTCCTTATGCCAGGAATGCCACTGGATGATCTGGGCCCAAATACGGCAGTATTGTCAATCCACCATTGCCACCTGTCATTCAAGGGGCAAATGCAGGTAGCATTATTAATCCACTGGTGCCATCAGATATTTGTGTCGAGCAAAATTTTCCCATAGTCTGCAGATTCTTTTTGGGGCTCGATTGGGCAAAAAAAACTGTTGTTCTGTGCAGTTTTGAGTGGTGGGACCCTTTTAATAGCGAATAAAAGCGTAAATGATACTTGATTTTTTTAGGATTTTTTTTTTTTTTTGCACTTTTTTTTCGAGTCACATGATTTTCCCCACACCCATGCAATATTTCTTCGAATGAAACGGTGTCAGCCGGTAATGTCCCGGGACACAGCACGGCAATCCCGGATTGAACAGTAACAGTTTTTTTTTTTTTTTTTTTTGTATCATTTCTCAGAAAGTCACGTAGTCACGTGATTTTTCCCATCTCTGTGGCATTGGTGGCTCATATATTATACTGGTGGCTGGTATGCCGCCATGGCCAGATGGCTTAGTGGGTTGTCACTCCAGATGGCTCGGCTAGTCTGGGGACAAGATCTAGGGTTCGATTCCCTGGTGAGCCTTCCCCTCTTTGTCTTGAATCTTTTTTTTTTCTTGAGCGCTAGAAGGACTTCAAAATGCTGCGAAAATCTTGGTATAATTTTTTTTTCTTTTTCTTTCCCACGATCATGGTAAGCTGTAGATCCTGGATTCAAACCTTGCAGGCAACGTTTTTATTTCTTCAACTTTTTCTTTGTTTCCTATAGCTTCAAAAATGGAAGAACCATTGAAATACACAATGCCATCAACATGCCACCTGATACATTGCCACGAAATGGACGAACCATTTCTTATGGAGCATGTGCCACCAGTTCATTATTACAGCAGCAGATGTGCCATCAGTCAACTAACCTGATAGACCAACCAAGGTACAGCTGTTATTCGCTTTCTTATCTGTTCTTAAAAGCTTTTTTCAAAGATTTGACACTTCATTGGACAACTTTATAAGCCAAATAAGTATGAAAAAATAAAAAAAATAGTAAAATTTTTGTGAAAATCAGTAACTAAATCCAAACAAATCCAGAAAATATCAAAGATTTGGAAAAAAAAATTCTTGTGATCTGATATTCAATTGGAATACACTAATACTGGTAAATAAATGCAAATAAATTGAAAAAAAAACACGAAAAATTCCCTAAAAAATGCCAAAAAAATTTGAAAAAATTCTAATATGATATAAAATCAAAAGACAGTGGTATTGGTAAACAAATGCAAACAAATTGAAGAAAATATGAAAAAAAATCGAAAAAAAATGAGCTGACATAGAATTGAGGAGTGATAAACAAATAAATACAAATACTTGTGAAATCATTGCTGTAAGGATGCTGCATTAATTCTGAACAAAAAATACACAACTTATAAACAAGACAAATACAAATAAATATAGAGAAATAGACAGCTGTTTCAGAAAGAAAGAAAAAAGCATCTTGGGAGTAGTAGTGATTGTCCAAACAGATGCCATCACAATAGTATGTTGATATATTCTACAAACAATGTATATTTTCTAGAAACTATGTCGCGGAAACTCACCATGCCACAATATGTCCTTCTCTCGTACCACTAGTCACAAGGTGATGTGGGTTCCACTCCCACTAGGCCCATTTACCTTTTCTTGATTTTTTCCCCCTTAAATCTAACCAGATGTCACGTTCAAGCGTTTAGAGGTCGAACTCTGGCGAAGCAGAAGGGTTCGGTGGGCTCTTTGGTATGAGACTCGAAAGAGATGGAATAAAAGACTAAGGGCCTGATCGGGCGCGGCGCTTCGCCTACGCCTCCGCTTCGCCTTGGCTCTATCAAACGGCTGAAGGCGTATTCCCACACGCCTGACGCGTTTCGTCACATCATGTCACAGCTATATACGTGTACATACAAACCTTTCTCGCTATTTCGCGCATCGTCTGAGCCAAATGCCCCCTCGTAACTTTGCCAGGACTCGAACCCAGGCTGCGAAAGCCATTGAACGCGACAAACAACGCAGAAAACGCGACAGACAGCACCGAATCAGAGTACTTGGAGCTCTGCTATGTACAGTCGCTGCTTTCACCGTGTCGCTCTTGCTAGAAGCTCCAGAGCCAATTCCAATGCACACTTCGGTGCTGACGGGTCAACTTTGGCTATCCGAGCTGATTCAGGGTCACCCGGATCGCTTCCGTGCGCAATTCGGCATGGCAAAGCATGTTTTTTTCAGGCTATCCTTCGAGTTACAGGCCTATTCAAACCTTGCTCCCACCAAATTTGTGTCAGCTGATGAAAAACTCGCCACGTTCCTCCATTTTGTTCGCACAGGATGCAGTACTCGCGTGTTGCAGGAGAGATTCCAAAGAAGTGCCGAGACAATCCACAAGTACGTGTAGATCAGCTCTTTTTGTGACGAAAAATTTGAATGCTCTGCCAAGGTCAATTTACACAATCCTCCTCCTTCTTGTTGGGAAATTTTATCAGAAACATGTCCATCTTCCCGCAAACGAGACCCCGCCCGAAATCCGAGACAATCCGAAACTTTACCCGTACTTTCGCAACTGTCGTGGGGCAATTGACGGGTCACATTTTCATGCCTGGGTTCTTTCGGAAGCTATGGCCCGCTACCGGAATCGCAAAGGCTTCATTGGGCAGAATGTTCTCGCAGCCTGCAACTTTGCAATGCTGTTTGTTTACGTTTTGAGCGGGTGGGAAGGCAGTGCGTCAGATGCAGCCATTTTTGAGTATGCACGCGAGAGGGATTTCACTGTACCTCAGGGGAAATATTACCTCGCCGACGCTGGGTTCCCCCTCTGCGATGCTCTCCTAACTCCGTACCGTGGTGTCCGATATCATCTCAAAGAATGGGGCACAGCAAATCAAAGGTATGCAAATCGCCTCCATATTCTCCGTATTACTGACAGGTCTAACTAACTTGATAGACCCCAAAACCGGGAAGAACTTTTCAATCTTCGACACTCGCAGGCCCGGAATGTAGTTGAACGAATCTTGGGTGTTGCGAAGCGGCGATTTGGGGTCTTCAGGCGTGCACCTGAATATCCTATCGAGATGCAGGCAATGCTGATTCCAGCGATTGCCGCACTTCACAATTTCCTTCGGATTCATGATCGTACCGATGAGGCACACGATCTAGGGGTGCAACTTCGACAGGAAGGCTCGAGCGACCTCGCTGATTTTATCCAGGACAATACGGAGCCCCGTCAAATTTTACCTGAAGAGCTCGGGATGCAGATCAGCGATGCTGAACGAGCTCGTGCTTCAAACCGAAGGGACCGAATTGCAGAACAGATGTGGGTAGATTACCAGGCATACATTGCACAGCATGGGAATTCTCAATAGGTAGAATCACGCAATAGTACGTAGATTGAAAAGTAATCATAGTAATGAACAGGATAATGAGGATACTAACGTTCAAGTAGATTAAAAAGTAATCATAGTAACGAACAGGATAGTGAGGATACTAGAGATTAAGTAGATTAAAAAGTAGTCCTAGTAACGAACGGGATAGTGAGGATACTAGAGTTCAACATCCTCAAGAATGCTGCGAATGAAAGCAGTACGACGCGTCTTTTTTAGGGTCATTGATGTACGTACGTGCAACGTCTTTCTCTTTGGTAAAGAGACGCATCACGACCGGCTCCTCTCCGGCAGAAAACTCGCCATCTTCATCCATCATCTCGATTGCACGCTTGGTAACATCAGGGCTCATGGGAGGTACAAGAGACATGGCGACTTGTCGAAGTGCACCCGCTATCTCGCTAACGGCATCTGCATTTCGTCTGGCACGGCGGGTGGGGGTGGCACCAGCTTTGTTGGGAGACGCAGATGCAGCGCGCTTGCGTGAAGAGCTGGGAGCGGGAATAGGTGGAGAGGACGGCATGAGATCATCCTGGCCAACAAGAGTCTGGGAAAGTACGTCAAATTTCCTCAGATTGCAAGCGAGAAAGCACCTACATCTGTCGAGGTGTCACCAAAGGCATCGGGCTGGGATGACGACTCGTCTTCGGCTGGCTGAGTGCTGTCATCTATCTGCGACGAGAAAACATCTGACAGCAATTGGGACTGAGTACCACCGGCATGAAATGCGCCAGCCCCGGTGGCGACCTTGCCATCCACGAGGAATAGGATGTCGTCATACAGGGGGGAATGACTTTTTGCGCCACTTTTTTGCACCAGGGTGTCTCTAAATTTATTTTATGAGCTCTTGAAATGGCTATAAATGCGAAAAATACCGCAAGATATGCATCCCAAACATCACCCGAGGCCGTAACAAGTTTGAGGCCATCATCCCAGCCGAACCCGGACAGATCCCGAAGCTTTCTGACCTCATTGAATGCCGCTTTGAGCTGTTGATGTGTATATTCAGTTGTCGAGTGTGCCGAGGACGAAAGCTGATGTACTCACGTTCGTCCAGTGGTCACAACATTTCTCCGCAGTCTTGTCATCACTGCCGTTCGCGACGAGAGCATCACGGCAGAGAGACCACACCTGTGGCTTCCACCCATTGTCGGACTGCATGGCGGCCAGCTTGGCCTCTCGGAGTCTATTGATGAGAATCACGTCTTCCTGATCTTTCCAGGTGACTTTCTTTTTCTTGGGACCCATAGAGAGTGACTGAATACAAAGGAATGTGTGGGATAGATATCAGGGAGGCAAGAGGAATAGAGACGATAGAGAAAGGGCGTGTGACAGCCTTGAAAATTTTAAGCGGACGGCACCGAGCACTCCATCGCTTGGCTTTGCCGTCGCTTCCGCCTCTGCATGGCGGACGTCTTGATTTTAGCGGGTACGCTTGATCAAGGCGCCGCGCCCGATCAGGCCCTAAGGAATACAGTCGAAAGTACTACTGTTTAAATACTGTTCTACGAGTCGTGAGAAAATATACTAGAACAATAAGACCGTGCGACTGTATGTATGGTCCGATCAAATATCGTTCCATTAACATGTGTTCTGAATAATAACCACGCCATGACAACACGTTTGGACGTGTGTCGTTTAATTACTATCCGAAACTCTGGCGCTGCCTCCTTGTACTCGCAAGGATAGAGCCACCACGTGTAACACGCCCTGTTGCCTGCCCTCTGAGGGTTCTGACGTTGACTTATCCTTCGTCTACATACATCAAATCCGTCTATCCGTGGTATCTTGTCACATGTTCAGCGCTTAGATAAGATGTCGCGAAAAAGGGCAAAATCGTGACATTACCCCCCTCTTAAGGATCAACGTCCTCGGCGATCTCGGTGATCCATGCTGAGGATCTTTCCGGTATCTCGACCAAAGGATAACGAATCCTGCTATCCCTTTGTTCAATAAACACACCAGTGTGTGGATCAAACAGTTTCTTCGTCGAGTATTCTTGGAACTCCTCCCGTGGTTTATATCGTTTAATTAAAAAATCCCAATATCCAGTGGGTAATACGGGCACAGCCCTAATCTTGATATTATGTTTTTTGTTGTACTCAGACAACATTTTCTTGACATGTGTGAGATGCCGAGTAGGCTCCCACGTGTGTTCCGCCAGCGGCCAGTCCTTCCATTTAATTAAATATTGATAACCGCGGCCCTTCTTCCGGTGTTTAAGAATTTCCTCTACTTCCCATTCGAGGTGTTCTCCGATCAACTTCGGAGGTGGCCGTTTCTCGCACCTTTTCTCAGGCGGTTCCACATAAAGCGATAACTTCGCTTCATTAAATACATCATGCATGCCTTCCGTTTCCGGAAGTTTTAATTTATAGGCTCCTTCACCGACCTTTTCTATAACTTCATACGGTCCAAGCCGTACATTCTCGAACTTCTCGGAAGGTCGATCTGTTTTGATATCTTTCCCTTCGACATAAACTTTGTCTCCAGGTTTAAATACGGGAGCGTCCCGTCGTTTGGCATCATAATATTTTTTCATGTTGTCCTGGGCCTTTTTAAGGGCCACTGATGCCTCATCGCGGACTTTCTTCATTTTGTCGGCGAAGTCCTGCGCCGCCTTGTTTCTGGATTCTACAGCATTCTCGATCCCTTTCCAAGGGTGATAGCCGGTATTTAAATAAAATGGTGATGACTTGGTCGATGACGAGACCTTGTCGTTATGTGCGAATTTCGGCTAAGGCGAGCCATTCGGCCCAATCCGATTGCCGATAGTTTACATAAATACGGAGATATTTCTCAATCTCCTGATTCATCTGTTCCGTCTGTCCATCGGTGATCGGATGATGGGCCGTCGAGGGATTCATTTCGACACCCAATAATTTATTAAGCTCGGTCATGAAGCCCGATATATAACGCTTATCTCGGTCTGAGATAATTTTGCGAGGAATGCCATGATACCGAATTACTCAGTCACGCGTCAAGCGTGCGACTCCCCTCCGTGCCGATGTCGAAAGCCACAGGCTCCGCATGTATCATTTTTGTAAAGGTATCAACCCACACCTGTATGGCGTTGAATTCGTTGCTGACCGGCAGCGGACCAATCAGGTCCATAGATATGATCTGCCAGGGACCTTCCGCAATCTTATGCGGGTGTAACTTTCCCTGTTTGTAGCGGTGTATAGTCGTCCGCTGACACGCCTCACAAGCGTGTATATATTCTGAAATTTGGTTGCCAAGTCTAGGCCACCAATAATTATGCTCGATCATCTCTTGTGTTCGGTTCTCTCCGGGATGACCAAGCAAGGGATGATCATAGTGTAAACTGATAATATTATCGCGAAGCTCCTTGTTTCGTGGCACATAAATAGCATTTTTGTAATAAATAATGCCATCGTCCTTCTTTTCCCATCCGGGAAGTTTCTTCTGAAGAGCGATCTTAACAGTTTTGTCGATCTTCTTTTCTGCGAGAATTTGATCTTTAATCGCCTTCTCGGGTCCTTTGAGCATAATATCTTCCGCTCGGAAATATTCGGGTTTAAGAAAAGTGACGTCTTCGTTATCACTCCCCCCCATATCATGATCCGCCCGGCGGGATAAAGCATCGGCTTGCTTGTTAAGCTTTCCGGGCCAATGTTGCAGGGTAAAGTCGTACTGAGCAAGCTCAGACAACCAGCGTGCTTGCCGCCGATTCAATTTCTGCGGCTGTTTAAAATATTGTAGATTCTGATGATCCGTCAGAATCTCAATCGTCTGCCGAGCTCCGAGGAGCATCGGTCTCCATTCTTCCAATGCGAGCATGATCGCGAACATCTCTTTGTCATAGATCTTGTAATTCTGCTCTGTCTCACTGAGACTATGGGAAAGGAATGCAATAGGTCGCCATTCGCCATTTTCTTGTAATTGGCTAAGGACGGCACCCGTGGCCCCCTCGGAGGCGTCGGCTTCGACGCGGAACTTGCCGTCGTCTGTAGGAAGCGCCAGCACTACATCATCGGCGATTCGCTGTTTAAGCATGGCGAACACCTTGTCTTGTGTTTCTCCCCAGGAGAATCCAGCCTTGCCGGTTAATAATGTTAATGGTTTTGCGATGTTGCCAAATCCTTGGACAAATCGCCTATAGAAATTAACGAATCCCAAAAACGCTTGAACGTGTTTAACGCATTTTGGGACCGGCCACTCCATGATGCCCTTGATTTTCACAGGGTCCATGCGCATGGAGTTATGGGAAATAATTACTCCGAGATATTCAATTTCCGTTTTCTCAAAATCGCATTTCTCGGGTTTTAAATAAAGTTTATGCTTCTGAAGTGTATCCAGCACTCGTTTGACAATTGCACGGTGCTCCTCAAGAGTCTCCGTGAAAATAAGAATATCGTCCAGATAGACAATGACCCGTCCTTCATTGATGAGATCCCGAAGGATGTCGTTCATCATGGTTTGGAACGTGGCCGGGGAATTGGTAAGGCCGAAGAACATCACCAACGGCTCGTACAAGCCTCGATTAGTCCTGAAGGCAGCCTTCCATTCATCGCCTTCTTTGATCCGAACATTATTATAACCCCAACGAATATCCAGCTTCGTGAAGTATTTGGCGCCTCGGAGTTTATTAACCAGCTCCGAAATTAAAGGAATCGGATAACGATTCTTGATCGTCATCTCGTTTAATTTACGATAATCTTGGACCGGCCTAAGCGATCCGTCTTTCTTCTTAACAAAGAAGAATGCTGAAGCCATCGGTGACTTTGATGGCCTAATGCGTCCACTTTTCAAGTTCTCATCCAGGAACTCGTCAAGCTTCTTTTGTTCGTCCAGCGAAAGAGGGTATATTTTACAATCGACGGCCTTTGCGTCCGGTTTTAACTCAATCGTGTGATCCCACGATCGTTTATCCGGAAGAGAATCGAAAGATTCCTTCGCAAAGACTTTGACATAATCCCGATATTGTTCCGGGATTTTGTCAGCCATCATTTTTTCCTTTTCGGCATCAGCTTGTTCTGCAAATTGTTGTGCCTGGGAACCCTTCGCACGCAATTCGATCGCAGGTGCAAAATCAACCAATAAAATAGATTCACCCTCCTCTATAGGGTCGTTCTTTTCTGTTCCCTGAACAGTTTCATCTCCCTTCATGCCACACTCTGGTGGACATCTACTGAATTAGATTGTTTGCGCACGCCAATCAATAACTGGATTATGATGCGTTATCCAATCGAATCCAATAAATACTCGGGATTTTCCAAGTCCCGTGACAAACAGCTTAATCTGTTCAGCGTGTTTGCCAATCGTCATCACCATGTCAACATAGTGAGTGATTCTGCCTTTGATATTTTCAGTACCATCAGTGTTTTTTGCCGGGATTGGTTCCGGTAACTTCTTGAACTCGAAGCCCGAAGCCTTGGCGAAATCCCGATCAATACATGTTGTAGTACACCCGGTGTCCAACAACGCGCGAATCTTCCGGGTCTTGCCCGTACTAGCGTCTTGTAACAACGTGGGAACTAGCATCTCATGATGCTTTCGTTGTGCTTGGAAGGCGCGCATCTCTGCTGCCAATCGTTTGGGAGTAACTCCACACGCCCTGCGTGCCATCCAGCGAGCCGTTTCCCTAGCCTTAATTCCAGTAGGCATTTTTTCCCAGATGCGTTTAGCCTTCCAGGGCTGGCGGCTTATCACTTCACAAATAGGAATCCATCTGAATTTCCAGGGATCACCCTTGATCTGAGGGCTTTCCGTGGGTTTCGGAATCAACTCCGTTCCATATTTGTCTACTTTTGGTGCTTCCTCCTCTTGCGAGGATTGAGCCATCCCTTCATTAATGACGACCTTTTTCTTCTCAACCTTTGTTTTACCAGTGGGAGCTCCGGGGGCCTTTTTCTTTATCGTGGAACATAGTTTAGAGAGTTTATCACAGTCCTTTAAATTACGAAAAGATAAAACAGAAGAAATCGTAACTACATCATCTTTTTTGTCTTTTTCTAATACATTTTTAATACATAAATTCGTGTCGGGCATAGTAGTAAGAATGTCATATTGTCCGTGTCCGCAATTGTTCGTAACAGGAGGGTTAGCCGGTTTGGCCTTGACCAAGACCCTCTTTAAAAACCCCGCTCGCGAAGAGCGGCCGCGACGGCCTCGAGGTCTTCGTGAGAATACTGATCGTATTGCAACGATCGAATATTAAACTTCTTCTTGGGAGGCTCCGGGCACTCCCTCTTCATGTGGCCTTCCTTGCCACAGTTATAACATTTGATCGTCCTAGCCTGCGACCGATCAATGTCCATATCTACCGGCTTCCCTGGAGCCGGTTTCTTGGACAAATTCGGTGCCCTGCCCGAATTCTTGGGGGTTGTCGCCGTAGCCCCTGGCGGCGCTGCTTGTTTTGCGGGATCCCAAAATGGGGTTCCCTTGGCCGCCGCTTGGGCGTTTCTGAGCTTCTCCCGCTCAATGCTGCAGTGGATCACCAACAGCCTGTCTTTTAAGTCTTTGTACATCGTCGGGATTTCTGTCCCTGGCGCGTACAACTTTGCTCTGTACTCCTTATTCAGGAGTGTCTCCAACGTTTCCACCATGAAGACGTTATCCCTCGGCTCTGCTGCCGAGTATCCCGCCTGCCCGGCATTCAATTCGAACACCTGCAGGAATCCCGGCAGGTCCATTTTGCCCACCTATAATGCCCAGGGAACACCTATAACTAGTGTGGAGTCCGCTGCGCGATCCTCCCTATAGTTATTGGGCGTTTTGGCAGTTTAGGGCTCACTGCAATAATTATGCCTATATCTTCTGCATATCTTTCAAAATCTATGGCATAGAGCCAAGTCCCACAGCATGTTGAATAACTTTCAATAATTTTGGTACTGGGCAGTGTCCAGCACACCCTGTTGACCCAAAAAGGAAATAGGTCTGCAATCAGATCAAAACCACAGTTGTAGAGTATGTTAAAGCTATTTTAACTGTGTATAAAGTCGTTTTATATTATACTTCATTATACTACTGATTTCACCCAGACTTCCAAAAAAGGCAATTGTCTAAAAATAGACCAAAACACCAAAGTTGTAGCCCTTTTCAATACAAATCTAACTATATAAGAATTTCTCTTATCAGATGCTTGGTTTTGTCACAAAATGCAAAACACTTGTGAAAATGCCAGGTTTTATTACTATAAAAGATAATTGTTCTAAAAATAGCCCAAAATCAAAGTTGTAGCCCTCTTCAATACGAATCTAACTGTATAAGAATTTTTCTTATCAGATGCTTTGTTGCGTCACAAAACGCAAAATACTCAACAAATGCGAGTCTTTGCAGCTGTCAAAGTGTATTATAAAGGCTATTATAAGCCAATGTCAAGAAAGCTACTGATTCCAGGTTGATCTAATGTAGTGTCTTTACTGGCAGCCTTTGATATCAGTAACAAAACCTTACTTTTCTGGCTACAAGTCAGTAGTGTATTGACTTGAGTCAGTAATCTGTTGAGTTGAACTCAGTAATCTATTGACTTCAAGTTGATAATCTATTGACTTCAATTCAGTGGCCTATTGACTTCAATTCAGTGGCCTATTGACTTCAATTCAGTGGCCTATTGACTTCAAGTCAGCAGCATATTGACCTCAAGTCAGTAATTGATTGACTTGAATTCAGTAGCATATTGACTTGAATTCAGTGATGTACTGACTTCAATTCAATTCAGAGAGCTATTGACTTCAATTTGGTAGTCTATTGACTTTTAGTAATTTATTGACTTCAATTCAGTGGCATACTGAACCTGAATCAGTAATCTATTGACTTGAATTCAGTAGTGTATTGACTTGAATTCAGTAGTGTATTGACTTCAAGTCATTGGCCTATTGACTGCAAGTCAGTGGCCTATTGACTTGAATTCAGCAATCTATTGACTTGAATTCAGCAGTCTATTGACTTGAATCCAATAGCCTATTGACTTGAATTTAGTAGCTTGTTGACTTCAAGTCAGTAGCCCATTGACTTCAACTCAGTAGCCCATTGACTTCAACTCAGTAGCCCATTGACTTCAAATCAGTAGTCTATTGACTCCAAGTCAGTAAACCTAATGACGGAATCAGTAATCCATTGACTCCAAGTCAGTAAATCTAATAAACAAGTCAGTACTCTATTGACTCAAGTCAGTAGAGCATTGACTTCAAGTCAAGTCAGTGGTCAATTAACTTTAGGTCAACAAGTCACTAATCTATTGACTTTAAGTCAGTAACAACCTCAAGAATCAGTATTGGACAATAGACTACTGATATATTCACTTTCAAGTTCAAAAGTGCTGGCTTTGAAAATTTATTTTGCATTTTGCAGGCCAACCAGCCATTGGATCAAGAAATGTTGTATATGAATCTTGTAGCCCTTGATGAGCTCTACAACAGGAGGTTAGCCATCAGATGCATTTCGGGTGACCTTCCCTTTTGGGACACTAACGCTTCTCTTCCCGAAAAGGAAATTTCTAAAAACCTCGCTATCTCGCTCAATATTGGATCGTTTTGGATGATCCAACTTCACAGGCCCAATGTTCTACATCTCTCATGAATTTTAAGGGCCTTCCCTAGCCTTATACAACACTATAATGCAGTTATAAATGGTGAAAATGCTAAATAAGCGATCAACTCATAATATGTTGTTCAGTATGTGAGAACTATGGCTTCCAAGCACATCATCTTGCTTGGAGCATTACTTAGAAAAGTTCTGACACCCTAGATCATGCCTTGAGAGCCACAACAGCACTATCTTAACAAGATCAGAAAACCTAATCTTTCCCTGATCACAAGAGATCCCAAGATCTGATAATGGTTCTAGATGATGTCCTAGTATATTATAGGCTATATCAACTCTTCTAGAACAAATTAACTTCATCTACCCTTCACAGGCTCAAGATTTACACTGATCAAATCTGAAATGTGTTTTAATGATATTTCATCTTGCCCAAGGCCACAAGAGTGTGGTCAAGTGCATGGAAACAATACTCCAGCCTATCCAAAGGATTTGAGAACAAAAGGTCACCCAATATACCAATTCAAACATGAGTTTTGTTGAGTGACATTTTTCGCTTGTTTGATCAATAGGAGGCCAACCAGACCAGTGAGGGTAAAATAGATGTCAGAAATGAAAAGAGGCAAGGAAATAGTACAAGATACAGTCTTGGTTGAAGTGATTTGGTCAAGATTTGACAAGTTGGTGTTTTCAAGCAGGTGGGTTCAACCACACTCTAAAGGCATATATTATGGCTATGGTCAAAATCACCAACTGACCAAATCTTGACCAAATCACTTCAACCAAGACTGTATCTTGTACTATTTTTTTAACTCTTTTCATTTCTGACCTCCATTTCACCCTCACTGGTCTGGTTGGCCTCCTATTGATCATATATTATGGCTATGGTCAAAATCACCAACTGACCAAATCTTGACCAAATCACTTCAACCAAGACTGTATCTTGTACTATTTTTTTTAACTCTTTTCATTTCTGACCTCCATTTCACCCTCACTGGTCTGGTTGGCCTCCTATTGATCATATATTATGGCTATGGTCAAAATCACCAACTGACCAAATCTTGACCAAATCACTTCAACCAAGACTGTATCTTGTACTATTTTTTTAACTCTTTTCATTTCTGACCTCCATTTCACCCTCACTGGTCTGGTTGGCCTCCTATTGATCAAACAAGCGAAAAATGTCACTCAACAAAACTCATGTTTGAATTGGTATATTGGGTGACCTTTTGTTCTCAAATCCTTTGGATAGGCTGGAGTATTGTTTCCATGCACTTGACCACACTCTTGTGGCCTTGGGCAAGATGAAATATCATTAAAACACATTTCAGATTTGATCAGTGTAAATCTTGAGCCTGTGAAGGGTAGATGAAGTTAATTTGTTCTAGAAGAGTTGATATAGCCTATAATATACTAGGACATCATCTAGAACCATTATCAGATCTTGGGATCTCTTGTGATCAGGGAAAGATTAGGTTTTCTGATCTTGTTAAGATAGTGCTGTTGTGGCTCTCAAGGCATGATCTAGGGTGTCAGAACTTTTCTAAGTAATGCTCCAAGCAAGATGATGTGCTTGGAAGCCATAGTTCTCACATACTGAACAACATATTATGAGTTGATCGCTTATTTAGCATTTTCACCATTTATAACTGCATTATAGTGTTGTATAAGGCTAGGGAAGGCCCTTAAAATTCATGAGAGATGTAGAACATTGGGCCTGTGAAGTTGGATCATCCAAAACGATCCAATATTGAGCGAGATAGCGAGGTTTTTAGAAATTTCCTTTTCGGGAAGAGAAGCGTTAGTGTCCCAAAAGGGAAGGTCACCCGAAATGCATCTGATGGCTAACCTCCTGTTGTAGAGCTCATCAAGGGCTACAAGATTCATATACAACATTTCTTGATCCAATGGCTGGTTGGCCTGCAAAATGCAAAATAAATTTTCAAAGCCAGCACTTTTGAACTTGAAAGTGAATATATCAGTAGTCTATTGTCCAATACTGATTCTTGAGGTTGTTACTGACTTAAAGTCAATAGATTAGTGACTTGTTGACCTAAAGTTAATTGACCACTGACTTGACTTGAAGTCAATGCTCTACTGACTTGAGTCAATAGAGTACTGACTTGTTTATTAGATTTACTGACTTGGAGTCAATGGATTACTGATTCCGTCATTAGGTTTACTGACTTGGAGTCAATAGACTACTGATTTGAAGTCAATGGGCTACTGAGTTGAAGTCAATGGGCTACTGAGTTGAAGTCAATGGGCTACTGACTTGAAGTCAACAAGCTACTAAATTCAAGTCAATAGGCTATTGGATTCAAGTCAATAGACTGCTGAATTCAAGTCAATAGATTGCTGAATTCAAGTCAATAGGCCACTGACTTGCAGTCAATAGGCCAATGACTTGAAGTCAATACACTACTGAATTCAAGTCAATACACTACTGAATTCAAGTCAATAGATTACTGATTCAGGTTCAGTATGCCACTGAATTGAAGTCAATAAATTACTAAAAGTCAATAGACTACCAAATTGAAGTCAATAGCTCTCTGAATTGAATTGAAGTCAGTACATCACTGAATTCAAGTCAATATGCTACTGAATTCAAGTCAATCAATTACTGACTTGAGGTCAATATGCTGCTGACTTGAAGTCAATAGGCCACTGAATTGAAGTCAATAGGCCACTGAATTGAAGTCAATAGGCCACTGAATTGAAGTCAATAGATTATCAACTTGAAGTCAATAGATTACTGAGTTCAACTCAACAGATTACTGACTCAAGTCAATACACTACTGACTTGTAGCCAGAAAAGTAAGGTTTTGTTACTGATATCAAAGGCTGCCAGTAAAGACACTACATTAGATCAACCTGGAATCAGTAGCTTTCTTGACATTGGCTTATAATAGCCTTTATAATACACTTTGACAGCTGCAAAGACTCGCATTTGCGCGAGTATTTTTTTGCTTTTTTGACGCAACAAAGCATCTGATAAGAAAAATTCTTATACAGTTAGATTCGTATTGAAGAGGGCTACAACTTTGATTTTGGGCTATTTTTAGAACAATTATCTTTTATAGTAATAAAACCTGGCATTTTCACAAGTGTTTTGCATTTTGTGACAAAACCAAGCATCTGATAAGAGAAATTCTTATATAGTTAGATTTGTATTGAAAAGGGCTACAACTTTGGTGTTTTGGTCTATTTTTAGACAATTGCCTTTTTTGGAAGTCTGGGTGAAATCAGTAGTATAATGAAGTATAATATAAAACGACTTTATACACAGTTAAAATAGCTTTAACATACTCTACAACTGTGGTTTTGATCTGATTGCAGACCTATTTCCTTTTTGGGTCAACAGGGTGTGCTGGACACTGCCCAGTACCAAAATTATTGAAAGTTATTCAACATGCTGTGGGACTTGGCTCTATGCCATAGATTTTGAAAGATATGCAGAAGATATAGGCATAATTATTGCAGTGAGCCCTAAACTGCCAAAACGCCCAATAACTATAGGGAGGATCGCGCAGCGGACTCCACACTAGTTATAGGTGTTCCCTGGGAATTATAGGTGATTTTGCCCTGCACAGTAGTGGTAAGACGCAAATGCGCTGATTGAACCTCGTTCTGGTCCTTGAACGAGTTTGCGAGGTCTCGAAGGAACCCTTTGAAAGTGTTCAGGCCCGGAATAATGACTCCGTCCTGAGTGTTGTCTTTTTTCCAAATCTTCTTCCAGTTCATCGCCAAACTGGGAGAACCGTCCGCCTTTCCCAAAAGGGAAAGGGTGTAATGAATTTTCCTTTCGTCGGTGATAAACTCCGACGAATAGGCCCCGATGTAGTCGGTCAGGGCCTCATACCAAGATTCCCACTTGGTCTTATCTTCGCCGTCAAACATTGGTGGTTGCTTGGTGAGAACTATTTTGGAGCTGCCGTTGCTCCGGGGATATGCCGCAAGGGCATCTTGTGCAGCCCGTGCTGCCGCGTGATCTGCCATCTGGGCCAATAGCTGTGCCCAAATGTTAGGGGAGGGTGGCCGGTTATCAGGCCTTTGGGGAAGGGGTCGGACGGGAGAGGGTAGCCGAGAGGCATCCCTGAAGGCAACGTCCGGCGGGGATGCTGCTCTTCCTCCGGGTTCGCCGTAATATGTGGCGGGGTGAACTGGGGATTGTTGCCGAGAAACATCGGCAGGGAGGCCATAACGGCCTTGACGAGCAGGGGAGCCGTGGTGAGACATGGCAGGTATGAGATGGTGTGGAAATAAGGAGGAAAGGAGGTTGTGGAAAGGGACCGAAGTAGTCGGTGGATGGGTGTAGGCGGTGTGGAAGGTGTGATGGGAGGAGGCGGATTGGTAAAGGTATGTGGGTACAGAATCGTCCGAAGACGAGGAGGTTTCGGAGGGGGCGCAAATACACGTCAATGGTAAGAATGCCGCACTAAGCAGATGGTGGGATTGCCCCGGACTGTTGCTGTCTGAATCGCCCCGGGCCTTCTACGACACACCCGATGACGACGCCCAGAGCCTCTCCGAGGATTAACTCTGTGGCCTTGTTGCTACCGTTGCGCAGGGATGGACTCAACGTTTCCCGTAACGCGGTGCAGTCAGATCGATCTGGTCCGACGACAATGGTCGCTGCAATTATTTAACCTCGGTGTGGACGAGGGAGATGTTGGGGTAAATCGGAAAATAGGTCTTCAGGGTAAGAGTAAAGGAGTACGAATCCAAGTAGTGGATAAAGGTAGGGAGGAAATGGAAAGGAGGTCGAGTAGGGGCGGTACGAGGGTATGAAGGGTAGTCTTTTATTATCTCACGTTCAAGCGTTTAGAGGTCGAACTCTGGCGAAGCAGAAGGGTTCGGTGGGCTCTTTGGTATGAGGCTCGAAAGAGATGGAATAAAAGACTAAGGAATACAGTCGAAAGTACTACTGTTTAAATACTGTTCTACGAGTCGTGAGAAAATATACTAGAACAATAAGACCGTGCGACTGTATGTATGGTCCGATCAAATATCGTTCCGTTAACATGTGTTCTGAATAATAACCACGCCATGACAACACGTTTGATGTGTGTCGTTTAATTACTATCCGAAACTCTGGCGCTGCCTCCTTGTACTCGCAAGGATAGAGCCACCGCGTGTAACACGCCCTGTTGCCTGCCCTCTGAGGGTTCTGACGTTAACTTATCCTTCATCTACATACATCAAATCCGTCTAGCGTCTATCCGTGGTATCTTGTCACATGTTCAGCGCTTAGATAAGATGTCGCAAAAAAGGGCAAAATCGTGACACCAGACCAGGTAGATATCAATTCGAAGTTTAATCAACCATTGCCACAAAAACTGACTTTCCCGTGGCAACAGTGAACTCCAAGATCAGAACTTATATCGTGAAGACGTACCATGTCAGATTATGTGTGACAGTATTATTCATGGTCACACATGTTGAGCGGGTTCGACTCCCACTGAGTCCATTTATTTTTCTTTGAATATTTTTTCAAAAAGCTTTCTAGCCCTGGTCGGTACTTGGACAAAAACAGCATCTGTGCCATGAACGCCATCTATTTGCCTCAATCCATACAAATAAAACCACAACAAAATCACATTCTCTCAGTACAAATCATGTATTATCAGTTGTTGTCCAACTCCCAGCCATCGACTGTGCACTCAAACTCGACCGCCTCGTACGCAGAAACCGCATCTCTTTCTTCAGAATCCAGCCTAAAGATTTGCACCACCAGCTCAGCACGAATCGCAGCAACTTTACCACGACGGTCTGCCTCATTGGTAGCGACTCCAGCTGCAATATGGCTCACAGCAATAGCATCAGTTGTCATATACAGCGTCGCCGCTCCAGCAGACCCAGCCCGTTCAAAATCAGCTATGGCCAGTTCCAGAGTGTTGTGGACAATTCCGCTGCCAAGTACGGTGTAGTTCGTGGGGGTACGATTAACAGACAGCGTGGACGGTGGAGAAAAGCTGCTCTTCATCGCAGGATGGTCATGCTCCCCCACGTTGCAAGATATATGCCATGCTGGGAGGCAATCCTCCCAGGTCTCGTATTTAGTCGCAGGCCCTGCCTGCTCAGTGGAGCCTCTGGATCCAGGGACACATCAGATATAAACCAGAATGAAGAAGCCAGCTGCCGCACCTTGATGTGTAAACACCGCACTTTTCTCTCACATTAGAGGTCACAACGAGATAGAAAGCCTTTACTGTCTTTGGGCTGAGGCCAGAATCAAGACGAAGGGGCGGAACACAGAGAAATGGCGCCAACATGGTTGTTGCGAGCAAGATCCACTTACATCACGGGACTCAAATGATGCCTCATTCGCCAAGTTCCCACCTGTGCCACCTTTATCTATGCATGCCACATTCATTCAAACCTCAAAAACATTTGTTCTACTGAATTAAAAACGCCATCCTCCTGCCGCCAAAGGCTGTCAGAGACCTTTGCATCGATCTCTCGCTGCCGTCTCATGCAAAATATAGCATACTCAGCTGCATAATCTCTGGGTTCTGCTCTCCTCGCCTCCCTTTCATCTTGAATTTTGCGAGCCTTGTCTTTTCCAACATTCAGAATCAATTTTTCCAAGCGCTGCTCCCTCACCTTGAACGCAATAAACTTTTTATTTCTATAACACCTGAGTAAACGCCAAAATTTGAGTATGTGAGAACAAAATACTTGTCTCTGTACGCCTTGAAGGCCGTCCGGGCGCGCTCCATGTATTCTGCATGACGTTCCGCATCCTTCCTCACTTTGGCTCTATATCTGTCCAAATCTCAGCAAGGGAATATATCAGAACATGGACTTCGCACTTGGCCATACGAATTCAACTTTTTGCACCCTCTTCCTCTTTATTTCTGGGTGAAATAAGGTTCCAGGCCATGGAACAGTTGCTGGGGAGTTACCTTTCCCTATAGCGGGCAGATGCAAGCCTCCTAGTGGCCAAGGAGCAAGATGGTGCAGATGACTGTTTTCGACGCTTTTTGGGCTCTTCCATGCTGAGTAGACGTCCAGAGTCGGTGAGAAGGTACCAGAGGCCTCTAGGGTGACTAACAAGAAAGCTATGAAAAGGATTTCAAGAGTTTGTAGAAATGGTGTAGTGGTAGAAGTCGAGAGGTCGGGTACCCATAGGCTAAATAGGGCATAATTGGCACCGTTTCATGCACGAACACAAAACATCTTACTGGAACACAAGAAAAATACAGAAATAATTGGAGGCATACCTTGAGGTCTAAACTTGAGATTGGCCTCTTCAGAATTTTTATTTTGCCTGCGTGGAAGAGCAAGATTGAGGTTTCGAACCAGGATCTTGTTCGACAAGATCGTGATCAGGCATGTGCAGTTACGTGACCACTGTTTTTCGACTAAGTCTTTCTGGTGGCAATGGTGGATAGCATTGCGACTGCTCAGAAATTTGATTCCAGAGAGCAGATTTACCCTCAGAAAGATTGTGAAAAGCAATATAGGGACAAATACATTTATTTTATTTGCTCAAGCTGGAAATTCAGCTAGTTGTGCGTGCTACGATTGCCCCACGCCATGGACGCCACTCATAACACGTGACTATGTCAACTTGAGCCACTCACCTCTCACTCTTTCTCATTCACGCTACTCATTCCACTTGTTCATGCTTGGTTCCCAGACAAGTAATGCAGCTTCCTTCCAGACATTCATGAACAGCTCGTCATAAATCATAGATGGCTCGGGTCAAACAGGCAATCTTTAAAGAAATCGGGCCACCTATTGCGGAAGACTTCAAACGCGGCCTAACTCTTAGTACCAGTAAGTGAACATTACCCTCTTTGCCTTCAAACCCTTTCATATTATTCTAATGCTTGCCAAAGGTCCTGATCGCAGCCTGTCCACAGGTGCCACGCTGCTACTGGACACCGTTGTAGCGGATTCAGTGCCATCTATGTCTACCATACCGGTCCATGCTTGCAAAACTCTTCAGCACTCATCTTGCAGACGTCTGATTGAGATAGAGGAGAAACTTGGGGAAAACAAAGAAGAGGTGCGTACGCAGCCCAATTACCATGGTTCCTTCCAAAGCCTGACCACGCTTCGTCAATCATACCCACTAAGCAGGTGTCTTGTTCTATCTCTAATCAATGCGCTCAGGCTACTGCGCTCTCGAAATGCGCACACGACCTGCATCTATCCTTGGCCCTACGCACTGGATCCTAATCCTCCATATCTGCTGGCGCTGTCGAACAATGGTCTCTAGATACAATGCTCTCTGTGCACATGTCCACACCCGAACACGTTCAGTCTATGGGACTAGACACTTGGGCATCTACCACCGAGCCTACAGAGCACACCGGGTCCGCTGTCCCTATGGAGCGTGCATGCTCGGTGGACTTGACGAATATGTTCATCTCTCTGAACTAGCACCAGCCATCCACGTGTATCTCGAGGGAAATAAGGTCGACACGCCACCGCTGCCACCACCGCCACCCTTGCTACTGTCCTTGCTAGAGGAATCACGCCGACAGCTAGTGGCACGCGTCAGTGATTGGCGTCAAAAAGCCGAGCAAGAGGCGATTGCAGCCTCAGAAGACCTGGGGCTCGACTTAGAAGAGGTTAAACACACCTTTTTCCCTGAAGAGCGGGGAGACTGTTTGAATGCGTCCGCAGCTTCATACCTGGCACTGCTGGGAACTTGACTCCAGGACGAGGTGAGTTTTCAGAGACAGATGTGGCATTCGTGGCGTTCGTGGCTCATATGCCTTGGCTCAGCTGAATCTCACAGAACTGCTCACTGGCGCCTGTGGGTTTGCAGTCCTTGCTGGCTCCCAGGCTGACAACACCACTGAGCCCCAGATTGTGGGCTCTGTCGATAGCCTGCGCTACTTTACAGACCATTGTCATCAGGACCCCGCTGCCTTCGCCCTTGCATATCATAACTGGGTAACCAAGGCGCCAACACTGCCTAGTGTGAAGACGCCGAAGATGCCTGCTGATCCAACAAAGCGCCGTTCAGAGGTGGCGGTGATGATACAAGAGAAGCTCCGTGAGTTATAACCGAACCAATCTTTCTTGCGTAACGAATCGTTTATACAGATGAGAAAACTGGGGAACCCATGCGTAAGAATGAGTTACGAGCGTTATGAGGAGAAGATCATGGGGGACCTGGGCTGGGAATTCTTTGGAGTCCCAGAGAATGCCCAGTGGAAGGCGCTCTCCAAGATGGGAACGGGTGGTGCTGGTACTATTATTGCGCTTTGGAAGGGTCTAGTCTCTGGTGCATGTGGGTGGAAACAGGTATCAAAAGAGCAGCAGGCGGAGATCAAGGCGAAGTGGAAGCATATTCGAGAGGAGGAGATTGCGAAGGGAGGGAGAAGGCGGAAGGGGAAGGCAGGAAAGGTAGGGAGGACGGTGGGGAAGAAGACGAAGATTGACATAGAGACGGCCTCAGAGACAGAGATGAACTCTGAGGGAGAGACGGAGGTAGAGACGGTAGGGAAGAAGAGGAAGCGGAGCATGGTTGATCTGCCGACTGGAGAGCACAAGGTGAAAAAGGGAAAAGTCAAGGACGTCTCTGGACCCATCTTCAACGCTACCTTCAAAACCTCATTCATCCCCAAAGCTCTGTTCCCTCATTCTCATCGTTTTCGTACGAGCGCTGAGACAATTGATGACAGCGACAATGAAACTTGAGATGCGAGTCGTGGTGGTACTAGTGGCGTCGGTGGCATTAGTAGAGGGCTTCAGCCTATGACGACTGTATATCCACCTATGCCACAGCTTTGTTTGGCACAGGAGATCAACAAGAACAATGATGCCTTTTCCCTACAGTCTAATTTTACTTGATTATGCCCTTACTATATGATCATCGGTTGTAACAGTAAAGAACTTCAATATTACATTTGTTTTAAAGTTATCTCACTTTGACAGCGACTTATTTTTTTTTCAAATCAGGTTGTGAAATAAGAATTGCATCAGACAGTGAATAATGGATGAATAGTACTCAATATGGGCATGGAAAGTGCAGGAAATCTCTGGTAGGGCCAAAACAACACGTGACAGGTGTGGGAAATTTACGAAACGATTTGGAGGCGTACAGTAATCTTTGTCTAAATGAAGGTGCAAAATGAAAACTGTATCAAGATACTGTCTAATTGGTAGATGATAATGAATGATAGGCCAAAGATACTTAATACGAGGTCTGGAAAGTGGGGGAATGTATGCAATCCAATGTCAAAGGAGGTGTGGGAAATTTATACCCACCTATTCTGGACCAGGAAGATGCATAGTAACTGTGAATAGTAAATTTTACGCATTTATTTGGGCACTTTGGCCCAAAATGCCAATATTTTTTGCCTAATTAACCAGGAGACAGCGTGGGAAAATTATACTACGCCTGAACTTCTGATGGCACCAGTGGACTAATTACGGCCCGCATTTTGGCCTGGAACTACAGGTGGCAACAGTGGATCAGCAACGGTGCTGCATTTGGGCCCTGCACAACTGGTGGCAATCATGGCACGCCAATATTGCCCATTTTGGGCTTGGAACAACAGGTGGCATTCCTGGCATAAGGAGGGTTTCATTTTTTTACTGACCGCTATTTTGGCACTTTGGTGGCACTAATGGCACCATTTTCACCCAGAACAGCTTCTGATGGCATCAGATCGCCACCTGACTATGGCCCCCAGGCGCCCAGTGGCACCTGTGGGCTCGGCTAATAGCTGTATCAGTGGCGTGCCACGGCCCTGAAGATACAGAGCGTTAATGCACGTAACATACCCTGTAAGTACAGGGACATGGTGGTATTTTCAGGTGCCATGTGCTCGAGTCACAGATGTGACATCATCACGTGCATGTTGGTCGTCCGACTTAGCTCTTTCCATTACCTTGGCTCAGCGAGCACTCAGCTGCTGTCAAAGTCTCTCAGAGCATGGCACTCAGATGCACAAGCATAGGAGCCAGAACTAGTGAGAGCATTGGGGATAGGTGCATCTTCTCCACTGGCGGCATCTACTCCATGTCGCCAATGACCCATAGCCCATTGCTCAGTGCTCGATTTTTGATTAACAGAGGTGCAACAACTGGCTTACAGCTAATGTCGTCGACTGCACTCCCTTCGTTGTCTCACACTCAACCGTGGACCATCACTTGATCCCGTGTGATGGCAGCCCTGCGGATTTCAATGCCCTCAAACCTTCAAACATCAAGAGATAACCAACCTATATTCAAGACCAAGCAAGAAACACCTCGGAAGACGCTTGTTCAGCTCGGCTCTAGCACCTCAAGTTGTTTTGTTAATATCAAGTCTTTTGTCTGCTTCAATCATCGTCTCCCACTCTCAAGACTCCTCGAGTTCCCTTGGTTCAATTGACTTCTCAAACTCCTTATCTTCACAAGCTCAAGCCTCAAGTCTTCATCCCCTCAAGAAGTTCTCGTCTCTTCATGCTCAAGCCCTCATCTCAAGAAGTTCTCATCAAGTCTTCGTCTTCCCAAGTTCTCATCTTCTCATTCTCAAGTCCTTCAAGGTTCTTGTCTCTTCATGCTCAAATTCTCGTCTTCAGGGAAAAAACTCGCAAAGGTTTATCAGGTGTGTTCTTGAACTCTCATAACTTCATCTTACTTACTGTTCTCTCTGGTTTTACCACATCCTAGATAAGGACGAGAAAACCCCCACCAAAGACGACATCATGATTGATGACAAGCTTGGTGATAGATTGCAGCAGCAAGTTGACGGCTCAGGCCCCTGATGCACCATGGCCCTCCATTTGAGCTGGTGCTGGCATGTAGTACATTCTGTGCTTCCTTGTAAAGTGTCCTACAGTGAAATCAATATTTTTGATTTAACCATGCATTGTGTGGCGGACGACAGGGTGAGAAAAAAAATTATGGCTGAAATAACAAATGTGTGACGACAGATAGACACCACATTCCCTCCACAGCTGGTGTCCAGCCCGACCTGGCTCCATGGTGGACCCATTCAAGATTGAACCTGGCATGAGTCTAAACAATACCTGGCCACCACCTTTTCATGCCATCTCACACACATATCAAGTATACCTGCTGCCCAGGTGCCGGTCAATTGCCGGTGTAGTGTTCAACATACATATATACCAAATCATAAATTCAAAGGTCAGAAATAATCCCTTTGTTGGCTGAGCCTGTCATGCACTGTGGTTGAATTGAAGTGCACATTGTTGCACAATCATTTCAGGAGCTAGGATGCCACATATCGACTCGCCAGAGTGATTGTACCCATATGAATACTTACGCTCGGGGATCATCAATCATCTCTGGATGTTTTGTTGATCTTTTGATTTGCATTGCCATCAGGATGGCGTGACTCGGCAACACATGTTGGTTTGCTCTCTTCTTCCATCTTCACCTCCCTTCCCCGCCATCGCCCCCGCCCTTGCAGCCTGTCTTCTGGCATGAGCTCTGGCTCAACTTCTCAGATGTGCCTGCCCTCGTCCTCTGGTACTGCTCAAAACAAGTCAAGGCTGCTCCTTCAAGCCTCAAGGCCTGTTGGCCCGCTCAAGCTGGCTTTAACCTCAAATAAAAGCCTCGGGACTCTATCTTCAAGAACCTCAAGTTCGGACATCTGCTCTTTCAAGTTTGCTTTGAACATGCTTGTACTCGTGACCTCAATGTCCTTGAGCTCCTCCAGTTACTTGAACGACTGGTGCAGCTGCCTCAAAGATCCAAACAACATACAACACAAGATGCCGGCAAGTGTATGGTCTACTCGTGTGCTGCGTGCATATCTTCAAACACAAGTTCCCTACTGTTTTCTCCACCAGGACCTGCAGTTGAAGTCTCAAATAAGTGTGTCAGGATGCACCCTCTTTTCCTACTCGTTATTGATTTCAGCTCAGGCATTCAGTAGTCAATGTCCTCCAATTTGACTGTGTCACTCCCCACTGCTGCAATCTTCATCATTGCTGCCTTTGCCACTGGCCCCCCAGGATCAGCTTGCGGTGTAAACCGCAATTTGTATGCATGTCATTAGAATCAATATATGTGATTTATTGTGCTATCAACTGTCTGAGTGAGAAATTTGCTGAGTAACCCAACCTTTCTGGAAGCTCGCAGCCAGGCCAGCGATCTAGCTGGTCTCCAGCAAAGCTGGGTCCATGCTGGACCCATTTACTCCTTCGGCCAATATCTGGCTGGTGGGAGGCCTGGTACCAGCTGAGCACCGCACATGGCACACATGACGGTTCCAGCTTGTGACTATGTGGCTGACCATTGGCGGTGTAGGTCCAGTAGACTACATTCTACAACTATGGGTGCACAATGCATTTCCTAGCATTGGTTGCACTTCCCAAGCTGATCCACCTTCTTCTATCAATCCTTTTCTATCTTCCTACCCTCTATACACTCCACATTGAAGTTTGAGTCCGCAGTTGTGAGGTGTAATAAATGGTTGAGGTTGCCCCAGGTAATAAGTACCTGGGCATATTGAGGCCATAAAACACTGCATATAGGTGCATTTCGATCTCAAGCCAAGAACTGCAAGATGGAGTTTCTCACTTTCTCTCCTCTCCTTTCCCTCTTTCCTTTTTTGAGATTTTATTCTTTTCTCCTGCTACATTGACAACACCTGTAGCTAGCCAAAATTCTTGCAGTGTGCACCACCAAGAACAATTTCAATTAGGACTCGTCATAACTTCTCAGCAAGTCACTATTGCAGGACCAAATATAATACTCAATCCACGTCAACGCCGTTTCTCCAGAAAGCAAGTAGACGACAATACACAAAAAGCGCATCCGTATTAAGTATTTTAGTAGTGGTGCACCTGCGGGACGGTTGTCAGTGGCCGTTCTTCCGAGAGCGCAAAGGACGGGGAAAAAAAGGTCGGAGCAAGGATTGCATGAGGGCAAGACGAGGATGCGGAGAAGAAATGTAGGGTGCGAAAACGATGACGGGGTGACACAAAAGGGGGGGAAGAGCACACAGAACATCAACGCACCTCCTCCCTCTCGCGTCCGCGCATGAACGGCGGCTCAGTGCCCTTGTAGTAGATGTCCGTCCAGAGGTCCTTGGCGAGCGGTTCCGGCGACGCCTTGGCCTCCTCGACGGCCGCATCGACTTCGGCTTTTGCTTCTTTGTCGAGTTGCTGGAAAGGTGTGAGTTAGTTGGTGAGAAAGGCGAGGATAGTGGGCCGGAAGGCGAGAAATGGAGGAGACAAGAAAATCAAGTGGAGACGTGAAGACGCACCTTGAGGTCCTGCTCAGACGCAAGCCCCCACTCCTCAACGTAGCGCTGCAGTCCGCGGATGGGATCCTGGGTGCTGCGCATCCGCTGCACCTCCTCGCGCGTGCGGTACGTCGTTCCGGGGTCAGACATCCTTCGCGTGCATATCAGTATGTTGCGCGAAGGAAGGTGGAGACAACGCACGAATGGCCGCCATAGCGGTAGGTGACGAACTCGAGCAGCAGCGGGCCCTTTCTTGTCGTTGACGGTCCAGCGGCGAGCGTACTCGACGGCGTGCTTGACCGCGATGATATCCATACCGTTTACCTGCAATAAACAAAAAATTATCAGTCGTTCGAATGTGAGTGGGCGAAACAGCGACACGCCTGCAAGCCGGGGATTTTGTCGCCGCGGGTAAAGTACTCGGTGTTGGAGGAGCTACGCTCGGCGGAGGTGCCCATACCGTACTTGTTGTTCTCGCAGACGAAGACGCAGGGGAGGTCCCACAATTTGGCCTATGCGTGTTTTTTAAGAAAAATAAGAAAGGACGGCGCACGCGCACGCACCATGTTATACGCCTCGAAGACCTGCCCCTGGTTACTCGCGCCGTCGCCATACAGCGCAAACGTCGCGTTATCCTTCTCCAAGTACTTTTGCGTGAACGCAATGCCCGCGCCAACGGGGACCTGCGCGCCCACGATGCCGTTTCCGCCAAAGAAGGACGGCGTGAAGATGTGCATAGAGCCGCCCTTGCCGAACGACATGCCCGCTTGGCGGCCCAACAGCTCTGCGATAACGCCCTTGATGGTTCCGCCGCGAAGGACGGCGAACGGGTGGCAGCGGTACGCGGTGATGACACGGTCCTCGGGTGTGATGCCTGCTTCAAGGCCGACGGAGACGGCTTCCTGCGTTTACAATTACACCATTCAATTTTTTGAAAAATCGCGAAAAAGACACGACGCACTTGCCCGATAGCCAAGTGGCAGAACCCGCGGATGAGCTTGGCCTTGTAGAGCGCGTCTGCGGCCATCTCCATCCTGCGCATTGTCTGCATCTGCTTGTACCACCCCAGCAGCTGGTCCTTCGTCACTTGAACGTCGAGTTCGGGCTTATCGCAATTGTGGGCACGGAACGAGTCCTCGTGCAATTTGACCGTGAATGGCTGGGATAAATCCGACGGAGCTTCTTGCAGCTGGGTCGTGTCCGCAGAGGTTTGAATGCCACGAGCCAGCTGGGGCTGTAAGTGAGGGCGAAAAAAAAAAATGAGAACAGTAAACAAATTGGTAGAGAAAAGTCGTACAAGTCGCCGAGAAACGCGAAGCCGAGCTAATGAGGCCATGGCGATAAGGACGGTACGCCTCTAGCGTCGACGGTGGAGAGGAAGAAGAGGAGAATTTAGAAAGTGACAACGTCACGCTCGCGTCGTATCTTTCCTCCGTCTCCCAACATTTGCTTGCCCTACGATATGCTCTCGGAATTTTCGCCCATGAATGCTTCTTGGTGCCGGCCGTAGATGTGCAATTTTACCAAACCTCAGGCCAGCAGGATTCCCAGCGCGTCTAAATAAACTCTTCGATGTGGCGTCCCTCGACTCTGGACGCGTTGCCTCCGGACGCGCTGGTCAACCTGGGGTCCCAAGCCGCACGACGCACTATATGTGACCTACCCCGAATAAAACCACCAACGTGAATGCTCTGGCGCGCCAGATTCGCGCTCAGCACTGGACTTGATACCTATGGAGTCTACTCGTTTAATGCTCTCCAACTCTGGTGGACCCTCGCCTCATGCAGTGCCATGAGGACAGTGTGACTTTACAAGCAACCACAGACTGGAACGCCGGGCGCTACCTCAACTCAATAGGCTCAAACCGCACCACGCTCTAGCTGCCGTGCCCGTTCTGCACGATCGTCCTTTCGTGGTAGGTGCATCGGGGTTAGCGCTCACTCTGAAGCTGAACGCCAACGGTACGGCGACAAACACCTCGCGCCCACTCGACATACTCACTCGTCCTCCTACCACGAAAGGACTTCAACTTCGATCTTGCACCTCAAGTGTCAGCTCACTCATAAAACTGTTTGGAACGATGCCTGATCACAATCGCCTTGCTAAACTCACCCTTACCACGTCGCACGCTCATAATACGACAAAAAATATGACGCGCGCGGCGCCGCACCTCAAAGGTATTCAAAGAGAAGGAGATTAATTTCCAGTCTAGCTCGACCTCGACCATATCCAACAGCCTCAGGCGGGATATGCGTCGTCGAGCTGAGGTTTAGGATACGAATACACGACACTCGATTTGGAGGTTGATGGGAACGGGGACAAGATAATTAAATAATGTAAGCTGTCGGACCGGAGGCAAAAAGTGAAATCCGTTTTTGGCTGTCGTGACGGTTGCATTCAGAAAGCAAAGTTGTTCGATATACATGCATTTAGTGGGCGTGAAAGGAAGAAACAGACAGAAAACGCGTGTAAAAGGCGCAGCGGCAAACTGCCAGCAGGGAAAGCGATGATGATGGACAATTGAACAGCACTGAGTCACGCTTTCACGAACCACGATGTCGACGCTGAGCGAATCGCAGCAAGCGGCGGTTGCGCAACTGCGAGACCTGACGAACGGCGGCGAGGACGATGTGGCCATAGGTATATTGGAGAGTGTCGACTGGGACGTCCAACGCGCCGCCGAACTTGTATTTGGCGCCGGTGCGCCGCCTCCACGTCCTGCACCCCCACCCCCTCCACTCCCCCCAATAGAGCAATTCGACATCGACGACAGCGAGCAGTACCAGCCCATTGCACCCCGCAACCCGCCCGGTTTCTCGCTTTCGAGCATCTGGACATTCCCGTTCCAGCTCCTCGGCACTCTCCTGCGCTTCATCTTTGGCGTTCTGCGCATCCCCTTGCCGCGGCCATTTGCCTTCAACCTCGCCCTATTCCGCCCGCGCCATGCCCGAAGCCCGCCGCGCAGCGACGGCGGCGCAGACCGCTGGGTCCGCGAGCTCGAGGAGGAGACCGGCGCGCTGTGCATGAGCAGCGCACAGCACGCGTCCGGCGTCGATGTCGGGACGAGTTCTGCAGGCGCCGCGGGCCCGTCGACGCTCACCCATCGAGGCCCGAGCGACCGCAAGGTGCTGCCTGACTTTACTTTGGGCACATACGAGGACGCACTGCGCACTTGCCAGCGCGACGCCCGCATTGCCTGCATTGTCCTCGTCAGCGAGGAGCACGACGACGTCCCCGAGTTCAAGCGGTGTGTCTTGTCTTGTATTTTCGCAATGAAATACTGATACTGGCGCAGAACGACGCTCACAGACCCAACACTCGTGCAGCTCCTGCACACAAACGACATCCTCGTCTGGGGCGGCGATGTCCGCGACCGCGAAGCCTACTCCGCCTCCCTCAAACTCCAAGCCACAACCTTCCCCTTCGTCGCCTTTGTCGCCCTCCAGCCCAAACGCACTCCCCGCTCCTCCTCTTCCTCCTCTACGCCCCCACCCTCGACCCTCACTGTCCTCTCGCGGCACCAAGGGCCCCCAAGCGGCACCGGCCCCACCTCCCCCACCGCCCTCTCCACGCACCTCGAAATCCAGCTCCTCCCGCGCGTCACGCCCTTCCTCGCCCAGCTCCGCGCCGCCGCCCAAGCCGCCGCAGCCGAACGCGCCCTCCGCGCCGAGCAAGACGCCGCCTTCCACGCCACCGCCGCGCGCGACGTCGCGCGCATCCAAGCCCGCATGGACGCCGAGGCCCGCGAGCGCCGCGCCGCAGAGGAGGCCCGCGAGGCCGCGGAAATAGCCGCAGCGCAAGCCGCGAGCGCGCGCGAGGAGACGGAGCGCCGCGCGGGCGAGCGCGCACGGTGGCGCAGGTGGGCCCGCAAAGCACTCGCGGGGGTGCCGGAGGACCAGAATGGCGTGAAGCTGGCGATACGGTTGCCGGACGGGGGGCGCGTGGTGCGGAGGTTCGCGGACGGGTGCAGTTTGACAGCGTTGTATGCGTTTGTGGACGCGCAGCTGGTGGATGGCGCTGCGGGAGAGGAGCGCTCGCCGAAAGGGCACACACCCTCACAACTTGAGGCCGCGATGGAGGGGCAGATCGCTGACGCGGGCGGGGCGAACGCGTGGTGGGGTTTCCAGCTCGTGCTTGCCTACCCGCGCCGCGACGTCCCTTGGGTGCGCAGCACGACGGTCGGGGACGTCGAGTCCCTCAAGGGCGGCGCGCAGCTTGTCGTGCATCTTCTTACACCGACGCAGGGGACAGCGGACGACGATGATGGGTACATCTCGGAAGAGTAGAAAAGCAGACTAATCACTTAGACGGGAACTTTCATTGCATAGTGGTGTTTCCAGTCGGTAATGTTCGGTTTATAACTATTATACACTCTGCACGGAACAAGATATGGGGTACGAAATTGCATTGCACTACTGTTTCATTTCGACCGTAGGTTCAGTCACAGGTCACAATGGGACCTGAACTGTACCTATTTAATTTTCGTCACAGGTCACTGACACTCTGGAGCGCCATTTTAGAGCAAAAACCAGCCGGCAAACACCACAAAATCGCCCAAAAAGGAAATTGAACCTATCAAAAGTTGAACCTAAGAGGTCACAAGTCACACCCCCTGAACCTACGGTCGAAATGAAACAGTACTGGTTCAGGATCGTCCTTGTGGTTGTCCCTGGATCGTGCGGTCGTTAGAGAAGTGAGCAAACGCGAAGAGGCGAAGGGGCACACCCTTGAGCAGCTCGCCGACCTCCTTCCTGAATTGTCATCTTCTCGCCCCGCTACATCAGCACGTACCGCAGCTCGCCCGTACCGATGGCAATCTGTTATTGTAGACGCGGAAAAGTTTTCGAAAGCGTGAACGTCAACTTTGCTATGAGCTGCCTCCACCGCGACCCTGCTAGCGAAGAAAACCGACCTCAGTCAAATTTGATAAAAGTTCCCTTCATCCAGATAAAGTCGACGGCATGATAGAGGGGTTTCCTTATACCAGTCCTTCTGCAGAAATATCACAGAAACCATCCGCATCTTGGTCAACCGGGGCATGGATCGTTCAATGGCCTGGACCACCGCCTCGCGACTGAACGGGGGAAACTGCGTGCCAATACGCCGCGGCCGCACCGTGACCTCCATGGCGACCCTCCGCAGACACGGAAGCTTGCGTAGCACCATCCGTTCGAGAGGCAGTCCGAATTTAGGTGTGCCAACTACGTCTCGAGCACCGTCGTTGAACTGCCACTGGTCGTGCGACGTGGTGAGCGTCAGTTCGGTAAGGCGACTGTGATCAGGCATCCGTTCGATGACGTTCCAAACGGTGTGAGGAGTGAACTGACACTCGAGTTGCACAAGGAAAGGGAGATCGAAATTGAAGTCCTTCAACGTGTCATCTTTCAGCGACGAGGATGAGTATGTGCGGTGGATGATGTGTTTGTCAACGCACCGTTGGCGTTCAGTTTCAGAGAACGAACGCTGCGCCCGATGCAGTGGATGAGTAGACTCAAAGAGTCATGCGGAGAGCTGTGGTAGTCTAGGTTCCGTAAAATGGGATAAATCGAGATAGTCAAGCGCGGGCACTGCAGCCATGGCGCGATAGAGCTTGAGGCTAGTGATCTGAGGCGGCAACGGCCTGTGTTCCAGTCCGGGGTTGGGGATAGGGCATTGAAAAGGTTCAGGGTCTTCATGACAGTGCATGAGGTGAAGGTCTGTCACAGTTGAGGAGCAATAGGCGACTATACTCCGGAAATAACTTGCACTCCATGTCATATATGCGAAGGAAAGTGTGAGAGTGCGAAGCGCAGGCGCAGAGACAAGCCGGTGAAGGCTCTCGAGGGTACCACCCTCATCACTCCGGGGTATTTGAAGAAAATGAAGGGCTTCCAGCCCGTCCCAGGTTTGGGATGCCAGGGCTGCAAGAATGGCCGAATTGCATCTCTGCGCACGAATGGAGCGGACATAGGATGCCAGGTGCGGGGGGCATGGAGGACGAGGACAAAACGGCCAGCTCGCCCCTGCCACGGCCGTTCAGACATCCCAATAAAAATGGTGTGAAAGAGGCGCGACTGAACCCAGTAACACATTCATGCACAGACGAGAGAGCAAGGGCGGAGGGTTTCGTTGTCGCCCACATAGTCGACGACGATGGACCTTTCCAGTTCGGGACGAAGCGTCGGCGCCATGGATGCTGTTGCAGATCGTGAATAATGTCAATCAGAGACAGGGGCACGACTCGGGAAGTTGCGAAAGGAGGTAGGGGCGAAATTTCGATGAGGGATATTATCGAGTCTTTGAGGGACCTTGGCAGACAAAACATGTATTTCTGCATTGAAACTCAGTGTTTGTTCTGAATCTTCCAAGACCTTTCAAGAATTTGCAAGATTTGGTGCAGATTGTGCCATCTTTCAATATCTTGCAAGATCACTCAAAATCTTGCAAGATGCCAAGCATTTGATTCTCTGATGCTACTTTAATTGATCGTGATCTTTCAAGATCTTGCAAGATGATGGCCATTATCTCACAAGATCTCCCTCATATCAACCCACATTCAACATTGGCCAAAGGAATAACAATTTCAAGGCCTCTTTCGAGATCTTTCAAGATCTCAGGAGACTTTTTCAAACCTGGTTGGAAGAACAATTCGGGTAATCCAACCAAGTATCATAAACTCAAGGTATTATTACAATTATTATCTAAGGCTTGCTCATTTGTTCTCACAACTAGATAAGACTTATTCAACACCCAATAAGTAAGGGTAAAGGAGAAAACAATGAGAATAATAATGCAGTAATGATATATTAATAACAATATGTCAATGGAATAAATACATAATAATGCAGTAATGATATATTAATAACAATATGTCAATGGAATAAATCCATATTTATTCAAGAATCTCCAGTGATTCTGTTGGGGTCTATGGATTTACTCATTCTGTTGATTTTGATATTCTGCTCGCTAGTAGGTGTGTGTGTGACCCGTCACAGGCACACGGTGCTTATAACTTTAAACTTTGTTCTGTACATTTAGATTTATTCAGAACTGCGTCCTTATACATCCAAGACAATTCCATCTCCCCTATTGCAGTTGCACAGTATCGAGTCATACACGGTGGCTGCAGCACCTTCCGGGTGCCTTTGTGCAGTCTTGACCATCGGTTAGCAACAGTGATTTGAGGGAATGAAAGTTACACTCCGGGCATCACAGTAATCTGTTATATCCAGCACACTGGTATCTAATTGGTAGAAAAAGCAAGTCGAGCATGTATGTATTTTTGAAGCACCGAACATATAGCAAATTGGTCAGAGACTTCGTCTTTGATTCAACTGTACTCGCTATCACTGATCAGCAGAAAGTGATCTGCTATTGTTGATCTGAGTGCTACCCCTCGATATTAGCGGAGCAAGCCAAGTTCCGTTTGTTCCTGCATTTGAATTGGTTGAGTTTGACGGGCTTGTGCTTGTCAGTGTCACACATCTTGCTAAATTCTGAAGTAAGCTCTTGTTTGCCAAAAACCCATGGGTTTACCCATGCGGGTCCTGATATTGAGATGGATTGAAAAATCTCGACCCGTATCGGTACCCGGCTGATCCTCGGATCCAAACCCATGTGTGGACTCGACACCCGTGTCAAACCCTATGTCCGCAAGACCATCAATAGTCAGATTCAAACCTCACAACATTTTCCTTTTCTCAGGCTTTTCTGATTTCGAATGCGGCATGTCGCTCCTCGAAAGATCATTCACAGAAAGTGCTATCTTCGTCTCTGCCCTTATTCCAGACCCTGCACCCATGTACTCTGAGACATGGATCTTCCCACCTCGTCCTTACCTCTACTCAGATACCTAACTGTGGGATCTCTATGCCCCATCGCACCTCGGACAAGCTCTCAGCTTTCCACGCAGACACATCTAGTTGAGTTCTGCTCATATGTCAGTCTGTACTAAAGCCCTATTTCGAGCCTTTGCATTTAACCCATTCAAGCTGAGTTCCGTCTTACATTCAAGCAATTCAAACCCAGTTCTATTCAGATTCACATTCAAACCAAATTATGTCGATTCTAGCCTATTATATTCAAACCATTCAAGCAATTCAAATCCGAGTTTCACCCACTTGAACAATTCTATTAAAATTCACATTCAAACCGAATTCTGTCTCCCCTTCAGTTACAGCTAATGTCGGAACCGAAGGCGCGTGTGAATTTTTTCTATTTTGCGATGTTTTCAAAGAATTCAAAATATCTCTGTCAGTTCTTTACTGATTGGAATAAAATATAGGTGTATATGTGAGGCTAATCCATGTGCAATTAGTGACAGAGAGGGATTTGTGAAAATATCTTGTATTAGATAATGTATTTTTCTAGTCTGTTTTCACCCAAAATGCTGTTTAGCGAGACTAGAACATGTTCCGTGGGCATCATATTCTATGGGGGACAGCCTACATGCATTCTATAGGACGTGACAGAGCCAGAAAACGGACAATCCAGTCACACACTCTCCAGCTGCATTGTATACACTCTCTGATTTTCACACTGGGAGTTATTCAGAAGAATTCTGATTATCTGGAGCTCTTTGTCAAGTTTCAGCTCTGTCACATCTTTGCGAAGGTATATATGTTGTCTCTGACAGAATTGTAGGTCACTTGAACATGCTGTGGGCCTGGTAGAGGGCATTAAGTGCAAAAACAGCCTCAAACCTTGTATTACCTGATACAGAATATTTTCACAAATCCCTCCCTGTCACTAATTGCACATGAATTAGCCTCACATATACACCTACATTTCACCTAATCAACAAAGAACTGACAGAGATATTTTGAATTCTTTGAAAACATCGCAAAATAGAAAGAATTCACACGCGCCTTCGGTTCCGACATTAGCTGTAATTCCATTCTATTCAATTGTAGGCTGAGTTCTGTCTTGCATTTAAGCGATTCTATCCCTTTCTATTCAATCATTCAGCAGTTTACACCTCGTATTCAGGCCTTTTTGAGTCGGATTTCTATCTCGGACCCCTGCCAGTGGATCGAGCTCTCTATCATATTCGGGCCGTAGCATTCTATTCGCTTTGCACCTCGCATTCAGGTCTTTTCAAGTCGGAGTTTATCTCGCACCCGTGCTGTCCAAATTCAGCTCAATGTTGTATTCATGCCATAGCATTCTGTTCACTTTGCACATCAAATTCAGGTCTTTTCGAGTTGAGTTCTATCTTGCACTCATGTCGCTCAATTGAGCTCTGTATTGTATTCAGGGTGTTGCATCCGAGTCTTGCCATTTGGGTTCTGGTACTCAAGCTATGCCTCGCATTCGGGTTATCCTTCACATTCGGATCATTCCATCAGTAACTTGTCATTTTCATTGTCGTGTTGGGCATTTTCTTGTGTTGTCATGTTCTCCGCAGCACAGGTCCCATCAAATGGGAGCACTGATCCCCGCCAAATTGGACCGTGTTGTCAGAATTTTGATGTGTGTCATCGTCAAAATGTGTTCCCGTGTTTTATTGTGTTTGAGTTTTATGTTGTATTCATTAATGCTTTGCAATTGAGATCCTTGCAGTCAAATTACATCTCACATTCAGATCCTTCCATTTGAGTCCTCTTTAGATGAGCTATATCTCGCATTCGGGCTATTCCCGTCAATTTATTTCGCATTTAGGTCCCTCTAGTCAAGCTATGTCTCGCATTACAGTCATTCCACCCGAGTATCGCCATTTGGGTCCATTGAGTCGACTCCACTGTTATTTTATTCAGCACAATGCACATCTCGTTCAGGCTATTCAGGTGGCTTTACACTGAGCTTTATTAAAATCCTATTGAGTCTAGTTGTGTCCCGCACTTGAGTCATTTCTTGAACCATTCGGCTATTTCTGCCCCGCATTCACATGGGAAAATGGAAAGGTCACCTGCATGGGGGACCATCAGATTCCCCCTACATCTTGCTCTCCAATCAGTATTAAGACCATCCACACTTCTTGCCTGTAGACTGCTCATATTCAGGATTTGAATGGACCTAAATGTTGGATTCAAGTCCTTCAAACTCAAGATCCATCTCTCCTTGTTTCGCTCATTTGAATTTAGTTGTAGCTCCCAGCACGGTTTGGGCCTCACATTTGAACTTCATCTGACGCCAATCTACTGTATCTTTCTTCCCCTTCAAATTGATAGTCACGCGTCACGCACCCCTGTGTTGATCACGAACTTTGGTCAAGGTCACACGTCACGCAGGCCTTTGTTGAACCTCCAAACCACCATGCAGCCCTCAAAATGTCAAAAAGGCAAAGTTTTCGAAATTTTTCATTCCCAAACACCGAATTTTTGAGGTGTCACATATCACCTCCCATATCAATTTGAAGGGAAAGATGCAGCATTTGATTTGCTTGATTCGCATTCATCACATTTGGGCCCTCGATTGTCTATAGGTCCGAAGTCTCCCATACACTCCCCTCCCTTGGCTAAGGTCCACTGACACATTGCATTCCTGTGGATTCAAAATTTGTTTCTGAACCTACTGTTTCCAGTGCAATTACCATTTCATATTCCCCATTCAAATGGAGCCAAACCTCGCTTATCACCTGGCTGCTGAACGGAAACGGAATGCTCGGTTAAATTCTGTCGTCGGCTCCGAGCCAGGACGCATTCAGGCGCCATTCATTTAGGCCTGACTCCATGTCTGGGATTCTCGCAATTCAGCATTGAATTACCCTTCACATTCTGGTGACCTACAATCAGGTCACATTTGCATTTGACCAGCCACTCAAGTGAACCTTCTATTCTGCTGGAGTCATACTACACATCACAGTCGAAGTTGGATCATGCGCAGTTGGTGTTTCGATTTCCCCTTGGTGCACAAAGCTTGCCGTAGATGGCCAAGAATTTTAGTGCCACCATATTCAGTCATATAATCATACTGTATCAGTACCGACTTAACAGTTGAACTGTTCTGCACCTTCATCCAGATTTACCTCATTTGCAAATTGAAATTTCCTCCCAGCCAGCATCTCAAACAATTTCCATTCCTCTTGTTTAATCCCACTTCTCAGGATTGAGGTCAACCCTTCCTCCACCATTTGAGATCTGATGATCGTCATTCTTTGACACTCAACACCTTATGGAGTTGAATCCTGAGTTTCTATTATTCCAGGCCTTCCTTGCATTGTTCTCAGTGATTTGCTCCTACTCACTATCAAACATTCACAGGCAGATCAAGGCTACTTATTGTTGTGCCAACTTGGAACTGGCTTCCTTGTTTAGTGACTAGCAAAATTGTATACAGCCGCCATTCGTTGGGATAGCCATGGGCTCCACGAATTGCCCTCATCTGGGTGTCCTTTCTAGGTTTATCTTCAGGCATCCAATCCTCCTACCATCTGGCCAGCAGCGGTTTTAGTTGGATCACTGCTCCTGTATTCCCCACACCCAGTGGAAAGCAACAAATCTGAGCAAAACAATTTCCTCCTATTATGACTTGTACTGAGTCAAGGAACAGATTCAACCACTTCCCATGCAGTCCAAAAAGTGTGATTGTGATGGCCATCAATTGACTGATTTGCATCGATAAGTAGTCAACAAGAGTCCAGAGCAAGCCATCCAAGCCGAAAAAAATGTGCATCCCCATTCAGCTGATTTCCTTGAACAAAGGGTCCACTCAGGTCAGCGATCCAGCAACCAACATCAAGTTTCTGCAGTAGAGGCAAATTATTGACATAGCTCATATCTATTTTATATATTATATTCTATGGATGCATGTTGACGTGTGCACAACGCATCAGGCAAGTGTCAGGCTGAGTTTTCAGCATGTTAGATAGCATGTAATTTAGTTTAGAGCACCTCTTGACAATTTCCAAGCAAGTAGAACTCGGAAAGGAGTTCCCCGCAGGCCACGGAATACAGGCCCGGTGTCATTCCGGAATGTAATCTGAACGCCGTAGGTATTGCCTGAAACAGCTATTCAACATAAATTCAACAGGAGAATAATCTGGAGAGGGGGTAGGGAACCCTCTTCTAGATTATAATCTATGAGAGGCTGCAAAATATTCTAAACAAGATCTGCACCGATGGGGTCCTGACAGGAGTCTTGTCATCGCAGCGATTCGACGGAATTTTACCCATTGAATTATAAAAAATACTATTCAAGTTGCCAGATCAATTTTCTACTCATATAATTGACTTATCTCTTTTATCTCCTGATGCCCTCAAAAACACCTAAAAATTACAGCATAATATCTAAGGTAGTTTCATGTCTGAGCCTGGATCATGAGGCTATGCAAGATCTTGCAAGATCTTGAGAGATTTCGGGATTTTTTTAAATGTTCTGGTATCCATGATCTTGCAAGATATTGCAAGAAGTTGTGAAAAATGACCCAGCATTAAGTTCTTGAGAGATCTTTCAAGATCTTGAGAGAGATGAGATCTTGCAAGATCTCATGCACTTTGTGCTTTCAAGTTTGGTGTTCTTGCAAGATCTTGGAAAATCTTTGGCTTCTTTGAAAATCTTGGAAAATCTTGCAAGATCTTGCAAGATCTCGCAAGATCTCGAGCAAAAAAGCACGGGTAAACTATGATGAAGGCTTTTGTCCGTCAAGGACCTTCATACGAGTCCTTGCAAAATATCTCCGATTCCCCCGTGCCGAGGCCGCAAGGAATGTTCACGCACAATTTCGGAGGGGATACAAAAATTCCGCTGTTGCTGGCTGATTACCATTCCTGGAGCGCAGATATAATTTAATCAAGGGAAGTGAAAGTTCGGAGAGAACAAGTGTGACAGTAGTGGTTAACATTAAGCAAGAATTCCATGGTGGCGTCGGGTTAAATTGACAAGTAAAGGTCCGCGAATGACGACAAAGAAATCTTGCATGCCCATGGGCCACGCCTCGCTATCAAACCCGTCCGCGAACCGAATGTCGAAAGATTTGAAAAGCGCGCTCAGCACCATCAACATTTCGCGTTTCGCAAACTTTTGGCCTACGCAGTTCGCGGGTCCCAAGGAGAATGGGATGAACGCGGATGTGTCGTGGTTCTCGAACTTCGAATCAGGAAGCCACCGCTCGGGAAGGAATTTGTCGGGATGCGGTGAGAAATAGTCGGGATTGCGGTGCAGCGAGTACGCCGGGGTGTATACACTCGTCCCTTCAGGGATGAATCTTCCGGCAATAGTTCTCCCAGATTGTCCGAGGTGAATTTGCCGAGGGCCATTGCTAGGAAGAGGCGGGTGAAGACGAAGTGCCTCATTTCTGTCAAAAGATAAACGCGAGATTAAAATGCGGTAACGTGGACCGACATGCATGCCAACAAGAAATGGAGCTCCTGGTGCTTGCTCATGTCGAAGAGATCGTCTCCATCAACAAATACGGTGTCTAGTTCCTGTTTAACACGCCGGTAGTATTCGGGATTGGACAACAAGAACCACACAGTGCTGTTCAGCACAGACGTCGTTGTATCCGAAGCCCCTATCACTGCGGCAATCCCGTCAGCAGCCGAAGTTTGGAGAGTTGGTTTTTGTTTTTCAAGTCCGCCTTCGTCGGCCTGGACAGCAAAGAAATCAGTAAAGACTCAGCTCATTGAGTTGAAGAACTTGCCAGATGATACCATAGATCCATCGTACCTACCGCGCCATTCTTCATTCGCTGAATGGCGAGATTTTGCCCAAAGTTGTTGAATTGCTGGATTTCGCGGGCAACCCGAGGAAATAAGTGTATCGTCCTCAGTATCCACGGTACTTGGCCAGCCAGGTACGAAACCCTATCTGTTCATCAGAAGAACACAAACGCGACAGCTACCCTACTTACTTGGTAAACCCTCTGATTCGCTCTCCCACGCCGTCCACGTCTCGCCCATCCCGCAGCATTTCGAACCCTCCCCCGAAGCTGGGTAGGAAGGCGTTGAAAATCATCGATTCACTTGGAATGGCACTCCTCACGCTAAATCGCCCATTAGATCATATCTGTTGGTCGTTAGCTCCGCGCACTCGGAAAAGAACAAAAAGCCGTACGCAAATAAGTCAAGCCAATGAACCAGGTCAACCGTCGTGTGAGTTCGATCGCGCAGGCACAAGATGAGCTGGCTGGTGCGTTTGACTATCAACGGTTCGTATTCGCGAATGCAAGCCGAAGTTAATGCGCGGTTCCATGCTCGACGCCTCGCCGTATGAGCCTCTCCGGACAAGCTCACAATCGTCGGCGGCGTGTCCTTGTGCCTTCCGCTTTCGTAATCTGACAACTCGGAAATAAGGTTCTGAAACATCGAATAGTCAAGCTCACTGACACCGTCCCTTCTCGAGGCCGCCGAAGTTCAAGATCTGACAAACAGCAGTGGCGTCGATAACTGAAAGTTCGTCAGGACCTAGCAATACAATGTTAGTACACTTTCAACGCTTCTTCTCAATGACTAACCTGTCCGAACATATGGCCCGTACTTGTCATGGAGCTCCTTGTGCCAGAGATACTTGTACCCTTGTGCCGTCTTCCAGGTGCTCCATAGTTTTGTCACCTTCGCGATAACAGGTCCAGGATATCGCGCCAAAGGGTGGAACGGAGAGAGTCGGTACGCGACAATTGAAAGACTCAAGGAACCCAGGAAGACGACATAGGTATAGAACAAACGAGAAAATGGCTCCCTGAGTAACACCAGCAGAACTACAGGTTGGACCGGAAGTACCAGTAAAGCAATGTTTGCACTTGAGGGCTCGTATTTGTGGAACAAGAAATGGTTTACCTGCCGACGACAATGTTCAAGTCAGAACTACAGCGAAACAACTTTGGACATACCAATCCCAGGGCGGTGCCCCATAGTACGAAAGGAGGGAAATCCATTGAGATAAGAATGCAAAGCGAGGTGGTCTTCTAATTCAAGGTGTTCTCAACCTTGTATATGAGCAATCCTCGCAGATGATGGCGTTTGACCATTTCGGACCATTTGCGTGTTCTGTTGCTCATGCGGATTTTGGGCGCGCGCGAGTTGGGTGCGAATAGGCGCGGATCGGTGTTCTGGTCGAGATGCCGGAGTTCGGCAGGCGTGGGTGTATATAGGTGGACGGGTTGGATGGGCAGTTCACTCGTTTGACGCAGTCCTACGGTTTTGTACCTAGGCGACAAACGTTCTTTTCCTTGGTCTAGATATCTTGATCTCGCGGCAGTCGACTCAGGCGGTAACGGCCCGGCGCTTACTTCATTTAAATAACATGTTAATGGCAACGGGATGCTGATAAAAACGATCGCGACTCGAATAGTACTGTTGGTATAATGGGAGAGACACAACTTGCCGCAAAAGTAAGGATATTGGGGAAACTGGGACCGGATTGGCTGCCCGTTCAGTCTGTTCGCAGCTACAACGAACGGTCGGACCAGACTCCGGGCTTATAGCCGCAAAAAAGAACCTCAGCCTGTAAATCCAGGGGCGCTGCCCCATAGTATACAAAGCAGGGGGAATTCATCGATGAGACTGCACAGCGGGATGGCCTTGTAGTTCAAGGTGTTTTCCTCAAGTACAGTCGCCGACAGCGTACCATTCTGGACCGGAGAACTACTTGAGATAGCATGTAGGCCTACAAACGACCTCTCACTGCAGTCATTGGCTAGATTTTCTTGATTGTGTTTCCAACCACGTACATCTGCATCGCGCCTCTTCGATTCCTTTTCGAGTTCGCCTGTGTTCTGGCAGTCCGGAGTTGGGGATAGGGGCCGGCATTGAAAAAGGTTCAGGGTCTTGAAGAGCAATAGGCGACTATACCCTGGAAATAACTTGCACTCCATGTTATATATGCGAAGAAAAGTGTGGAAGTGCGAAGCGCAGCGACAAGCCGGTGAAGGCCCTCGAGAGCGCCGCTGTCATCACCCCGGGGTATTCAAAGACGTTAGGGGCCTCCAGTCCGTCCCAGCTTCGAGATGCCAGGGCGGCAAGAATAACTGGATTGCAGCTCTGCACGTGGAGCGGACACAGGTGCGGGAAGGCATGGATGACGACAAGACAGCCAACTCATTCCTGCCACGGCCGTTCAGACATCCCAATAAAAATGATATGAAAGAGGCGCGACTGAGCCCAGTAACCCATTCATCCGCAGACGAGAGAGCAGGACCGGAGGGTTTCGTCGTCGCCCACATAGTCGACGACGATGGACCGTTCCAGCTCGGGAGGAAGCGTCAGCACCATGAATGTAGTGAATGATGTCAATTGGAGACAGGGGCATGACTCGGGTTTGAAAAATTCCGAAGGGGGGTAGGGGTGAAATTTCGATGAGCGAGTCCTTGTCTTATTCCACCGCGCCGAGGCCGAGAATCGCAAAGCTACGCGAGAAGTATTCAGGCACAATTTCGGGGATAGAAACATTCCTCTGTTGCTGCTTGATTACTGTTCGTGGGTCGCACATGTAGTTTAAATTCAGCGCAGTGAAAGTTGGGACAGAACAAGTATGACAGTAGTGGTTAACATTAAGCAAGAATTCCATGGTGGCGTCGGGTTAAATTGACAAGTAAAGGTCCGCGAATGACGACAAAGAAATCTTGCATGCCCATGGGCCACGCCTCGCTATCAAACCCGTCCGCGAACCGAATGTCGAAAGATTTGAAAAGCGCGCTCAGCACCATCAACATTTCGCGTTTTGCGAACTTTTGGCCTACGCAGTTCGCGGGTCCCAAGGAGAATGGGATGAACGCGGATGTGTCGTGGTTCTCGAACTTCGAGTCAGGAAGCCACCGCTCCGGAAAGAATTTGTCGGGATGTGGTGAGAAGTAGGTTGCGTTGCGGTGCAGGGAGTACGCCGGGGTGTAGACACTCGTTCCTTCAGGGATGAATCTTCCAGAAATGATTCTCCCAGGTTGTCCGAGGTGAACTTGCCGAGGGCCACCGCTTGGAACAGGCGGGTGAAGACGAAGTGCCTCATTTCTGTCAAAAGATAAACGCGAGACTAAAATGTGGTAACGTGGACTGACATGCATGCCAACAAGAAATGGAGCTCCTGGTGCTTGCTCACGTCGAAAGGGTCCTCTCCATCGACGAACACACGGTCTAGCTCTTGCTGAACACGCTGGTAATATTCAGGGTTAGACAGCAGAAACCACACAGTGCTGCTCAATGCAGATGCCGTTGTATCTGAAGCTGCTGTAACAGCGACAATTCCATCAGCGGTAGAAGTTTTCAGAGTTGGTTTTTGTTTTTCAAGACCAGCCTCGTCAGCCTAGACAGCAAGGAAATCAGCAAGCAAAGACTCGGCTCATTCAGTTGAAGAACATGCCAGATGATACCATAGATCCATCGTACCTGCTGCGCCATGTTTCATTCTTTGAATGGCAAGATTTTGGGCAAATTCGTTGAATTGCTGGATTTCGCGGGTAACCTGAGGAAATAAGTGCGTCATCCCCACTATCCACGGTATTTGCCCGGTCAGGTATGAACCCCTATCTGTTCATCAGAGGAAGACAAACACCACGGTCATCCCACTTACTTGGTAAACCCTTTGATTCGCTCTCCTACGCCGTCCACATCTTGCCCATCTCGCAGCATTTCGAACCCTCCGCCGAAGCTGAGTGGGAAGTCGTTGGAAAGTCATCGAGTCATTTGAAATATAGGAACTCCTTACGCTAAATCACCCATTAGATCGTATCTGTTGGTCGTTAGCTTCGCGCACTCGAAAAAGAACGAGTCCTACGCGAATAAGTCAAGCCAATGGACCAGGTCGACCCTCGCGTGAGTTTGATCGCGCAGGCACGAAATCAGCTGGCTTGCGCGTTTGACGATCAACTGTTCGTATTCGCGAATGCAAGCCGAAGTCAATGCGCGGTTCCATACTCGACGCCTCGCCGCATGAGCCTCTCCGGACAGGCACACAATGGCTGGCGGCGTGTCCTCGTGCCTTGCGGATTCGTAATCTGGCAAGATATACTTGAGGTTCCGAAATGTCAAAGACTCGAGCTCACTGACACCGTCCCTTCTCAAGGCCACCGAAGTTCAAAATCTGGCAAACAGCAGGGGTGTCAATAACCGAGATTTCATTAGGACCTGTTAATACAGTGTCAGTCTCGCATCTTTCCATTCCAGTGCCTGACCTGTCCGAACATACGGCCCGTACTTATCATGGAGCTTTTTGTGCCAGAGATACTTGTACCCTTGGGCTGTCCTCCATAAGCTCCATAACTTTGTCACCTTCGCGGTAACAGGTCCAGGATATTGTGCCAAAGGGTGGAACGAAGAGAGTCGGTATGCAATAATTGAAAGACTCAAGGTGCCGAAGAAGACGATGTAGATACAGAACAGGCGAGAGAACGGCTCCCTGAGTGACACCAGCAGAGCTACAGGTTGGATCGGAAGTACCAGTAAAGCAATGTTTGCACTTGAGGGCTCGTATTTGTGGAACAAGAAATGGTTTACCTGCCAACGACAATGTCCAAGTCGGAACTACAGCGAAATAGCTTTGAACATACCAATCCCAGGCCAGTGCTCCATAGTATGAAAGGAGGGAAATCCATTGAGATAAGAATGCAAAGCGAGGTGGTCTTGTAATTTAAGGCGTTCTCATCCTCGTATGTGGGCGATCCTCGGCAGATGACGGCGTTTGACCATTCGTGGTTGCATTGATATCCGGGCCTAAGAGTGGTCGACAGCCACGCTTATGGCAGCGGAGATGGATGTCGGCGTACAAACGGCCCGCGACCCAAAGTAGTAGTTGGTATAATGGCAGAGACAAAACTTGCTGCAAAAAGCGAGGATATTGGGGAAGCTGGGACCGGATTGACTGCCACGAAAATTGATCTGACCCTGGCAGGAGGATAGTCTCGTGTACAAGACTTTCTTTCACTTCTGAAGATAGTCGTTCACACGGAAAGAGCAGGAAGATATACAAAACGGGCAACGACAACTTCGGGATTAAACGGTCGACGTCGGAACGGCTCGGGACTAATGTGCCTACGGCCGGAAACTGCCGAAAAGAACAGTGACCCATACGTCCGTCAGTACCTTTCTAGACAGGGCAGCGCCCCCATACAAAGCAGGGGATCCATCGATGAGAATGCGCAGCGATATTCAAGGTGCTCCCATCTTCAAGTACAGCCGCCGACGGCGTACCATTCTGGACCGGAGAACTGTAGGTCGCCGTACTGGAGATAGCACGTAGGCCACAAACGACCTCCCCCTGCAGTCATTGGCTAGATTTTCCTGATTGCGTTCCCAACCACAGAGTCCTGCATCGTGTCTCTTCGATTGCTCTTCGAGTTCACCGCCTTCTCTTTGCTCTCAGCCAACTATTTCCGTTATCCACTTGAAACGGCGTTCAGCAATAATACCCATGAAGTCAACACTGGTGGCAAATGGTGTATAAGTTCCTGGAGACTGTCCACGACGCTACTGTGTTTCGGGGCTCAAGTGAGGCTTCCATTCTGTGTCTGTGCCAACCCGTGCTTTTTTTGCTCTCCTATGTTCGCTAGTGCTACCGCGGCATATCGACGGCGATGGTGGGCTTGGCTAGAGGGACTTGGGGGGGCCACGGAAGATGATGTCGTTATCTTGTGAGTGTACACCGGAGCGATTCGTGGACCTGGTGTTCCTGAGTGGGACCGTTCCGTCTAATTCTACTTGCCTACCTGAAGATGCGGGAGGGATTCCCTTCGTTTTTTAATTGACAGTTTCAGCACGGTTTCTCCAGAATTGTTCGTGTATGTAGGTACAGTAGCCGTTAGTTCCTTTTAGGGACCTCCGCGGTAATACAGCCTTCCTTCCTTCCAAAGGTGGCGATCTGCGACTCACACTTTCAAAATCAGAGTACTGGTACGGAGCTCTTGGAACAAAGGAGCATGCGCAGTTATGTTTAGCCTCTGAAGCTTGGGGGCATCTTGATTCGAGATTGGCTGCTTCCACCACGTTCTGCAGCTTCGAACCCGGCCATTTACTTCAGGGCCGGAAGGGTAAACACCCAACAGCAGCTAAGTAATTGGTTGGTATATAGGGCAGAGCGGCGTTTTTAATTCCAACTCAGTTTTCTTGACCTCAGTCCGAGTCTACCATTTTAGCTTGTTCTCGAATTTTAAACTCCAAACGAGCGAGATTCATCCTCTCCACGCTTGAATATTTTCGGTTACTTTTATGTCCACTGCGCTGTCTGAAACTTTTACTCGGGCCGATATTTGGGTACCTGCGTAAGTGCTTTTTCAAGAGCAGATTTCGCTATTGATGATGCTTGAATTTTTGCAGCTCAAGACTTGGTTATTTGGTATATGTACATCACAATTTGCGACATATTTTCTGTCCGCACGTCGAGCCCAAGACTCCATTATTCGGTTTGTGATGATATTATAACTATTGCTTGAAATGTCTAAACAAGCGTGGCACGCAGACCGCCTTGGTCGCCCAAGAGACTCAGAAATTGATGCGCTTGCGGTCATGCCAATGTACCGTTGCACATGCTTGCCATGAGAACAAGAGAAGAAATACGAACAAGAGAAGAAATACGAACAAGAGAAGAAATACGAACAAGAGAAGAAATACGAACAAAAGGCCATTTCTCATGGCCAGGTTGGGCATGGTAACTTAGCTTCAAACTCGATGCTGAAACGTCGAGCGCATTTATACGACCGATGCGCTGATGCGATCCTTTCACGCCGCTGACAGTGAACCATTGAGGATTTGATGCCAAAATTTTGGTGCTTCAATTAGAAAGCTAGAAATTGCGCATAGAAACGGCTCGATAGGTGGTCACCGGAACTGACCTAGGCTACCTATCTTACACCTGGTGAAGCTCCGGTTGAAAAGCTACAGAAACTCCCAGAAATAGTTCTAAAGACGATTCGAAGAACGGGGAGGGAAAGTGAATGAATAATAGGCAGACCAGAATCTTCTGAGACATCGGGCATAATATTAATACATCAGTCTTCGTTTCCACTGTACGGCTATGACTACGCTGTGTCAGCAACTCGCTCCATAATATCAACAGACCAGGCTTCGGATTTATGCAGCCATTTCGTCCGCAGCACCCCCGACGCTGCTAGCAGCGGCAACACGTCGCGGAGGAATTCATCCTCAGCCGGCTCGGTATGATTGATCAATTGAATGAATACCACACTCCGCAGGTGTTGAAATCGGGAATAACGATCGAGGAAATCATCCAGCGCCGCCCAGTTAAAGCGCCGGTAGGACGGAATACCAATGTTGAATGCTAGGCATTCGAGAGAGGGTACCGCTAGTTGGGTGGCGTAGCGCAGCACGCCGTCGGGATCCGCTGAATCGCCTAGAATGAGGGTACGAAGGGTGGTTTGGAGTGATAAGTCGAACAGAGATTGAGCTAAGTGGAAGTATCTTGAGAAAGGAGTTCCAATGCGATGCAAAAAGACGCACATGCAGATGAAGAAGGGAGTAACCAAGTGAGGGGAATATCGAGACGGTGGAATTGGGGGGAGGTTCCCGGAGAGATTTTGCAATGCTTGGTACACCTCGACCTCCCTCATGATCAAGCAAGGAAGCCTCAGACAACGGATCTTGTGAAGATGCCCTACACTGTGTAACCACGCAAGAATGGGCCCCACAGATCTCCCACAGAGGGCAAGGGAGTGAAGTGCGGGAGGCGGTGTCTTAGACATCTTCGTGACAGAAGCAGAAGTGGGTGATGGTATGAAGAGGTCGATTTGGAGTCTCTGCAACTCTGGAAAGAGACATATCGTGGAAACGAGTTGAACAAGGGTGGTGGTGCCGCTAAGGATGAGACGGGTGATGCTCGGGAAGGTCGTGTAGAAGAACACGATTATGCTGTCTGCGGGGCCAGTGTCGAGCGTCATTTGCAGCGAGCAGACACGTGTGAGGCCGCGGAGGTCTGCCGCAAATTGGTCGTCGAACATGCGAGACAACTCACTGTCGGAATCGGTTCCTATATTACGAACGTGTGGGAGGAAGGTGCAGTATGGGGACCGCAGGAGGTCACGAAATTCGGAGATTCTGCAGCTTGTACACAGCCAACAGGTCTCGAAAAGATGCGATCTACTGCGTGGGACCCAGGCACGACACACAAGGGCACAGAGGGCACAGTTCTTTCTAGAGGACGAGGAACTAGGATCAGCCGCAAGCTCGTCCAGAATCGTGTCGATCAATTCTTGCGGCAAATCGATGGTCATGGTGGCGTAAAAGAAGCAGGACACAGCCACAAACTGCCTTTTCGAGCGATTGGAGGTAGTCTGAAGGAGGTATATGAAATTTGCGCCGACCCGAGATAGTCCCACTTCGAATTGGCATTAAAGTGAATTGGCTAAATACAGCGGAGATTTGCAAGAGATCTGCGTCGAAAACGTGCAGCTTGAATCATGAATTAAATAAGTATTGGCGCGTGCTTATGTTTTGACTTTTGGCTGAACTCGAGATCTCAAGCACTGAAACTGCGGCTCCACCACACCAACGCGAGATAGCGTGGGATGAATGGACGTCGGGGTGCCTGTGTTATAGAGAATCGCTACACTGTTTCCTTTCGCCTTCGACAACTTGGAGACTTATTTCAAGTTTGACAAATACCAGGAAAAAAAGAAATTGAAAAGTGCACCATCGACCGCTGCCGGACCGGTGACACGATGCAACGTGCCAATGCCATGTTGGACAGTCATACAGGTCTTGGAGGCGTTTTGGAGAACCCCGTCCCAAACCTTTATCCGTTTGAACGTCAGGAGCTGTTCGCAACTCGGAAGTGCATAAAACGAGGATAGACAAAACGGCGGGCCCGGATAGTTTTTGATGTGAGGCAGATTGATTTGATACGAGGCAGATTCGACAATTCGAGGCAGATGCGAGCAGATGAGGCAGGTATTTTGGGTGGGAATCTGCCTTCTTTGACCGCCTTCAAGGCGGGTGCCGGGTCCGATTTGTCATGAGTTTTGGTCAAGTTTTAGTCACGGCATTATTTTTTTTCATGTCCCTGAAGTTGACTATGACAAAAATCAGGACTTCGCCACCACAGGCGTTGACTCATGAGCTAGGGTGAAAGCACCGACATTGGAAAGTGAAGGGTCAGAGAAATCTGTGATCCCAGGCCAGCGACCAACCTCTTTGCGTACGTCGCGCATTTCGATTACAGCGAGAATCGTGCATCGTGGATTCGCATCTACCTGCGTGGACCTTTCATGAATCGATGCGCCCGGGGAACCGGGCAAATATCCCAATTTTCTGACTACTTCTGAAATTTTAGTCGTCTTCTTCGTCCCTTTCACAAAAAGCAAGACACAAACCTGGACGGAGAGAGCGTGTTCGACAGGCTAGGATCAACCGTCAAGGCCTGCACTTGATATTTCCAGGTAATTCTCTGTTCTCGCCCCCAAGTTCGTTTTCCTCACATTTCATCACACCACTGCGCAGGTTGCATTTTGGAGACAGCAGGCGCAGCTGAGAGGTACGAACTCCCGCCGTATGTTCATTTCGGCGTCAATTTTGAAACTTTTCAAGATGGGGGTTCCGCGGTTCGGAACAACTATACCAAGAGACAACAGACAGAGACGAGTGGTAGGCACGCACTTGGACAGTAGATATCGAGTAGCGCTTCCAGTCGTTAATGTCGTTTATATTATACACTCTGTGCACAGAACAAGCAAGATACAGCAGCAGGGTACGAAATGACACTACTGGCTCAGGATCGTCCTGACGAAGGACTCGTAGTTGACATTGCCGTCCCTGGCCATCGATATATGAGCGAATGCAGACATGAAGAGGCCAAAGAGGAAAAGGAGACACGCACGCGCCGATCTGGACGCCCTTGAGCAGCTCGTCGACCTCCTGGTCCGTCATCTTCTCGCCCAGCTGCGTCAGCACGTACCGCAGTTCGCCCGCGCCGATGAACCCGTTGCCCTCCTTGTCGAATACCTGGAACCCGCGAATGAATTCCTCTGTGTGGCGTGCGTGTGTTAGCAAGTGCGCGGAGGAGCGGTACAAGAGAGCGCACCAGGCGTGCCGGCGGGCTTGAATCCGTCTGGGCGGTTTAGGATCGCGAGGAAGGTCTTGTAATCGACTGTATCAGTATCATCTTGTTAGCTTCTTACTGGATGCTGCAAGGCGCACGCACCATCACGCGGCGCGGCAGCGACGATCTCGGCGACCTCCCCCTGGGTTGGGTTCTGCCCGAGCGCGCGTAGGAGGTCTCCTAGCGTCTCCCGCGGCACGGCGCCCGTCCCGCGCTTGTCGAATAGTGCGAAAGCTTCTTTATATTCTGCCAGTTCCAGGGTCATTCATTTGTTCATTACGGTGATTCAGAGCAGAAGAAACGGTCCAGTGAAGAGAAATAGGAGAAATCGGACTATGTACCTGCGTTATCGCTCTACCGCGGCGTCCGGCGTCAGTTCTCGAGTCAAGCCATTCGCAGGAAACTGACCATGGTGAATGCGAGGAGGAGGAAGAGATTCAAATGCGGAGAAGGTCACGTGTAATTATCGGGCTTGAGATTTTCGTCGTCGTCCATGAATGCTCTTTCTTGTTGCCGGCCGCAGACATGCAATTATTCCCAGACATCTAGCCACCAAAATATGCGCAGGATTTAAAACGCGTACAAGTAAACTCCTCGATGGCTCGTCTCTGGACGCCTTGCCTTCAGACGCGTTGCCTTCAGATGCGCTGCCTCTGGACGCACTGGTGAACGATCTAGTGTCTAAAATACCCCAACCCACTGTGTTGTGGTCTGCCCCGAAAAAAAACACGGACGTGAAGGCTCTGGCGCACGAGATTCGCGCGCGCATCACGGCAGACGACCCCACAGCGTTGGACTTGCTCCGCGAGATACCTCCGCCCTACCCTGCTCTCGTTGCACACACTGCAGTTCATGCTCTCCTCCGTGCCAAACAGATCTCCCGCGCAGGGAGTGTCTTACTAGCGTATGCCGTCCAGCGCAGGGACACAATCAAGGAGCCGCGTATTCACCCAGTTACACTTGCAGAAACCATCAAAGCACTCCTTGACGTAGTGCCTACGACTCAAGGGCGCCAGGACCGCGCCCGTACCGCTTTGCGTCCCAGCTTGCTCGTCATTGATGCTCAGCACGTTTCTGAGCCCGCCCTTCGCACTGCGCTGGGTCTTTACATCAAAGCCCGCCAACTTTTCGTACATCGCCAGAAAGATGTCACCGTGCGCCTCTGGAACGCCCTTCTCAACCAGCGCGAGTGGATTCCCGCCGCCCTCCTCTTTGAGCTGCAGGTCAAAGACTATCAGCTCCGCCGCACTCTGCCCACCCTCCTGCGCGTCGGCAAGCCAGGTGACCGGCCGATGAACCCACAGGAGCGCTGGCATCTCCGCCGCCGCTTGGACCATCTCCGCCGCGAGGACATCCGACCCAACCGCGCCTTGTTCACCGACTTGTGCTTTCGCATTGCAGGTGTCATCTCTAGCCTTGCCCGGAGCACCGAAAGCGGCCTGATTTCCATAAACCCTGACAGCGTTCCTCCGAAGCCGGATTCCATAATCCGCCCGCCAAAAAAAGCGCCCCTTACGCCCCAGCGCGCGTGGCACCATGCGCGGGTCGCCCTCCAGGCGCTGACCATTCTCGGTGGACTTGTCGATGCGCGCAAGGTCCCGTTCGGTGATATTAGTGCTTGGGTTAGCACCGTTGGAAGTGTGAGCCGTGTTTTATAATATTATTCTACATCTGAAAGCTGAACCTCACAGCTCCCCTCCACTCTCGAGCACCTCCCCGCCTTTACCCTTGACGGACACCCGAAGCGCGTGTACGCCCGGCAGCACCTCCGTGCGATCCTGGAACGCTACGCCACGTCTCTGCCGCGCGTTCCGCACATTTACAGCGAGTTTCCGTTCGGCATGAGCGGTTTTGTGAGGAGAGGACTCCAGCACAATGTCTTGGAGACTACCCCTTCGGTCCGGCAAGTCCCCCCCCTCGGATCCCGCTGAAGCAGAGGACGACAGTTTGATGCCCCCGCCACTGATGCCGACGTACGAAGCGCTTTTAAGCGTCTTCCTCAATGCTGGCGCCAGAGGACGTGCGCCAGGCGCCTTGTACTACTACACTCCAGAGGAGGCTATGAACGCCACAACGGACCAGCAGCAAAGATGGAACGAGGCGGCAGAGCGCGTCGAAGCGAGTCTCGGTGCGCCCAAGGGCAGCCGAATCATCGAACTCGTATATCCAGTAGAGGAAAAAGTGCAGCACTATCACGCGCCGCGGAGCCCCAACAACCCAGACCCGCTGCACTTGCAGTACCCCGCGCACCCGCTCGATTTCGACCAGTACCCCAAGCCGGCTCGCGTCTCGCCCGGGGACCACGCCGCCGCAACACAGATGCAGAAGCTGGGGCCCACGCCAGTGGCGCTGTACCGAGTGCATGTGGTGGCGAAAGTGCTGAGCCATATGATGTACGAGCGCAGTCCCGCGATGCCGCCTTGGGAGAGCGAGGCGATCATGCAAGTGCTGCAGAGGCGCGCGGACGTGCTGAGGCTGCTAATTGGGCGTACGGGGGTGATGGAGGAAATGACGGGCGTGCGCGAGGGGCTGTGGGACGCGGTGTGGGAGGGCGCGGCGCGGGCGAGGAGGGAGGCGGAGGTAAACGCGGCGGAGGCACGGCGGATTATCGCAGAGGGGGAGTACGAGGTAGGTGCTACGCAAGAGCGCATCCCGTGGAGCGAGCGTATGGACAGCGAACAGGAGGAGTGGGCAGTTGATAGGGAGAGCGGGGTGTTGCGGCCCGCAAACGAAGAGGACGAGAGCTTGGAAGAGCTGGAGATGTTTAATCGGAGGATGGCGGCGCGAACGTGGAACAAGGAGCTTGATATGTATCGTAGCACTGCGGGGTAGTGCGAGTGCGTCCACTTGTAAAACAGAGAGCTGTTACAAACGGTTTTCATTAGATGATGCAAAAAAATAAATGCGTTCCATAAGTACATGTGTGTGTATGCAAGTAAGTCCAATCCAATCTAAGTAGTCCTACATAATCGTACATGTCGGACACCACCCCGAATCCTTCGTCGCGACACTCTGCAACGATTGCGAATGCGACCGCTTCGCACCCGCCTTGATAACGCCGTCCCTCCTTCTTATCTCAATAGTATACTCGCGCTCTGGCTCCCCTGCGGCCGGTACATCGTACCACCACCTCAGCACCTGCCCCTCGATGCTCCACCGCCCGGCGCTGACCTGCACGTCGACGTCCACTAGATCCTTCCCGGCGACGAGCAGGTTCCCTCCTTTGCCGAGAGGGAAAGTAGTGACTTGCGTGCTGCCGCTGGCGCTGCTGCTCGTGCTGGCGGTCATGTCCATAATCGGCGGAACGGCCTCGAGGTTGATCGTCGACGCGCCGGGAGAGCCTTTGCCCGCCCTCCGACGTGGCGTCAACGGCGTATGGTCGTCCTCGCTCGCTAGACTCGCCGTTTCCGCACTCTGCCGGTCGCGATAGCCGGTCCCGCCCACCAACAACCGCTCGTCCGCATAATGCACCAGCGGCACGTATATCTCGCTCGCCGGTGTCTCCCCCTCGTCCTTCATCCTCGTCGCCCAGCGCCCCGCGCCTTAACCGATCCGCCGACGCAACACGCACGACAAGCTTGAACTGCGCCTTCGCAATATCAAACGCCATCTCCTTCTGCGTGCCCACCAGCGCAATCGGCCACGGTCGACAGAAGGCCCTTACAGCCCTTGCACCGTCTGTGAGGAAATCATACGGATTGGAACGCCAGCCGGCAGCGTCGACACCTGAGACGGTGGGCGCAAGCGACATCGCCGAGTTATTCGCCGTCCGCACCGTCGCCGTGACCCCAAACGGCGCAGGCTTCTTCATCAGCACCGCCTCGCTTTCATTCGGCATCATCTCCATCTCCGTCCCGCTACGTCCAATAGCGTACATCGTTGGCAGCGTGCTCATATCATCCGGGCACCAAAGCGACAAATCCTCCATATTCCACCCATCGCCCCACGCATGGCTCGAGTCGGGGCAATAGGTCCACACGGTGTAATTCAGCGCATTCGGGCCGTCCGCGGCGTTCAGACTCGCATCGAGCGCCTTCTCTTGGTTGCGATAATCACCCACGCCCTTTCCTTTTGAATCGCCGTAATACGCCTTCTTTCCATCCATATCGAACGGGGTGCCGATCTCGCCGAGGACCGTTGGGAAGGGCCCGAGTATGAGTGCATCGGATTTGAGCATGCCGAGCTGCTCTTGGAGGGATTTTCGGATGGCGGAGGTGCCGATTTTGACTGCCTGCAATGTCGACGAATATTTGCCGCGCAGGAGCCCCAGCGCGTCGGCGTTGAACCAATTCCAGTGCCGCGTAATCAGAGTCAAGCCGTCGTAATAGTGCCCTGAATACGCGCCCCGGCCCTTCAGCACGTCGTCCTCCAACGTCGGCGGTCTTGCAAACACCGGCGGCTGCACAAACAAGATCGCCTCCGGATGCGTCCTGCGTATCCTTTCGGCGAACGTTGTAAAATGCGGCTTCCAGTAGTCCTCAATGAACTCGACCTCCGTGTCCGTCTCGGGCTGGGTGTGGAAGTACGCGGGGAGCATCAAGAAGCCCGTCTCGACGTCCCACACGCCATGCAGCGCCCACACGCACGTCCCCAGTTCCCACTTGGGGTCGCGTGTCCAGCCCCAGCGCTTGTTCACACCTCCCGGCTCGTCTGAGGCGGGGGCCCAGATGGTGCGCCCCTTGGGGTCGATGGTGACGGAGCCGTCGCGGGAGGGCCCAAACGCACCAAAGGACCAGTTCTCGACGGTCTGCGCCTGGCCCATGCCGAGGCGGAAACCCTGGATCGGCGTCGGGTACGTGCCCTTCCGCAGCGTCGACCCCTGCGCGGGCGGATTCGCACTGAGGTCCTTCCGGCCGCAGAGGCCCTCGAAGGGCTCGTTCAGGCTGTCCCATCCAATCACACACGAGTCGAGCAGGTCCCCGGCCGCGGCGATGCGGTCGGCCATCTGGCCCATGGCTTCGATGTAGTGCGACTGGAGGTAGTCTTGGATGTTCTGCCCGTCGATGATGCATCGGGGCGCAAAGTCGCGTCCGGCGAAGAAGAGCGTGAACATGATCTGGGAGAGGAGGCGGCCGTAGTTTGTTGACCAGATCATGGCAGGGAGGGAGGCGGGGTCGGGGTCGTGCGCGAGAGGGTACTCGCAGTGCACGATGGCGGCTTGGGTGGCAGTGAAGTTGCGCGGGTTGATGCCGCACGCTGCTAAAGTCCAGAACGGTGCGCCCGAGCCGCCGGAGAAACGCGACCACTGCAACGGAAATGAGCGCCGAAGCATATACGTAAAGAGGAAGCGACGCACGATGTCCTGGTGGGGGTCCATGTACACGCGGAAGCCGTATTCCTTGCATTTCCGCAGGACGCGGACGGTGTAGTCCATGAAATCATAATCGTACTTGCCCCTGGGCCAGGATAAGCAAACGGTAAAGCAGAAACACAATGCAGACGCACGGGCCCTCGTGCTCGAGTGCCTCCCAAGTGACGGGGAATCTGAGCATATTGAATCCCCAGCCAGCTAGCCGAGCAAGGTGTATGTCCGCCGAGCCATCGTCAATGTTAAGTGGTCGTCCAACAAACGATTCTCCACCAGCCTCGGCAGTCTCCCAGAAGCCTTCGCGGATATACGACGGGCGGTCAACAGGGGCCTTGCTCGAGCCAGACAAGTTCACTCCTCTCAGGAGCAGCGTACGGCCAGCGTTGTCGACAAAGTTGCAGTCAGTAGTGTGGATAAAGTGGGACGGGGTTTTGTTGCCTGTTGCGGGGGATATGTTCGGTACGGAGGGCATTGTCGTCGCGGGTCGTAAATTACAAAATTACTTTTGTGGAGTCGTACGACAATTGGAGAATACAACCGTCAACAAAGATCACACATTGTGCCTGTCGGCGATCCGGTCATGGCGAGATATTTTCATCCTAAGTGCGCGCAGCAAAGAGTAACGGCCGGAGTGCTCTTGAAGCAGCACAAAGGAGTTTGCCGTGCTAGACGGGATTTGGCAACCAACGTCGAAGACCGTTTATCGCGTCCATCTCTGTACAGCCACAGAGCTTCTACGCCGCGGCGGTTTGGCGCAAAAATGGCCTCGAAATTCTCGTTCTCAAGCTTGTTATTTCTTAGCTTTTTTTCAGTCCCTGACTTCGGCGATCTCTGTCCGTGGCTGCTTGTGTCTAGATCTCTGACCCAAGATGGCCGCATTGCACGCCGGCTGCGGAAATTATTCGTGTCATTTTGCTGTGGAACTTCTACCTCGGCGACCATGAAAAGGCTTACAAAGTTAACATTTGACATGTTTGAAGTCTATGACACGAGGGAGATTTCAAACCAGCGGAATATCCCTAAGTATAAACCTCTGGAATAATAAGTATCTGGCTTCTTCATACTCGGCATTGGATGATAGGTGACCCTGGGGACTGTTGGTAATCCAGGTGAATAAGTGGCTGAAGATGACGGGTATCCGTAGCATACATGTAGACGCCCTGTATGTAGTACGGGCCTCGGCTGTTCTTCAATGGGACCGTGCCGGAATTGTACCTCACGTCGAATTGTGGCTGTGCACATGTCCCTCTAACTTGACCATGACCATCGTTCCGCAGTCATAGACGAGATCATCGACCATCTTGCGCAGGATTCTGAATGTCTTAGAACTTGTTCGCTTGCAAGCAGGGCGTGGGTTCCGCGCTGCAGATCCCATCTTTTCAAAACATGTCACCTCGACTCACACACCGTGGTTGGATTCCGCGATCTTCTTCCAGGTTGCAGTTTCCTGCGAGATATACGCAAAATAGAGGCCTACAAATATTCATGGCATGACTCGGGCTATTTTGACGAAATTGCTCCGGTCCTAGCCTTTCTTACTGGTATCCGCGCGCTCAGGATGACGCTTGGCTGCCCCGACCGTACGCTACGCCGTGCATTCTTTTGCACTGGATTTAGCACGGGCTTCCCGAACGTGACACGCCTTACTCTTTCCTTCGTGGGCCGTTACTATGTAGAGCCCGGGGTGCCTCTTCTCGATATGATATCCCTCTTCCCCGCCCTGCAGGAGCTGTATATTTCCACATTTGGCGGCATTGTGTCGGATCCTTCTCCCCAAGCGGTTCCACCGCCGGGGCTGCGCCGTCTGGAGCTCGCAGGAGACGCGTTTGGTCTCATTCTGAAGTGGGTTAGTGCGTCAAACCACCCTAAAATCGACTCCCTTACCCTGTCGAACTTAGATGATGTTGCTGATGACCAACCTCTCGCCGCCTACGCTCGAGTCCCTAACAATGGACCTCACTCTATTGTTATATAGAAACATGGATTGGGCAGCGCTCGACACCGCTTTACAACGATTTCCGCGCCTTCAGAACGTTCTGGTCAAGTGCGGTCGGCATCATGGCCAGCGTCTATACGAAGCATTGCCGCTCCTCGCGACTTCGGGGATGCTATCCATCAAGTAGAAGGCTAAAGCCTTGGCGTGAAACTAGCTAATCGGTCTATTCTCAATGTACGGTACGATCTGGCCTCGAGCATGAAAAAGCTATACTTATACTTCCTCAACCAATGTACATCCTCGAACGGGGACTCGCGGCTTTTGAAAATTCCTGCGATTTAAGAGTCCTAAATTTTAGTAGTCCCAGTGCACCCTCACCCTTCCTCCATCTTCGCAACCTCGAATCTCAGCCACTCGGGACCTCCACCCGGCTCAAACGCTGATATAGGAGTCGTCGAGCCAGTGGCAACTGCTTCCCCTCAATTTTGTCTCGTTGGCTGGAGCTGGAATTCCGACTTCACTTGAGCGTTAGAGGACACTGGATTTGTACTAAGATGAGTACCTTGAAGCTCCATTAATAAATCCATTGCGATCCCGCCAGAAATTATCTTTTTCATTCACCTCTTCCCACCACACACTTGCTGAGAGGACGGATATTCATTCATTTCATCGCCAAAGAAATCGAGTCGGAAACCAAAGTAATAAAATAGTATTTATACGAAATGTAATACTTGTCGAGCGCTATCTAAATGTACAATTTGGCCACGGGCAAGAAGAAAGAGGAAAGTGGTCCAAGGGTGCTGTATTTATACGTCGTTATTCGTATTGAGGATGAGAAATGCTACTTCGTGTAGGATAGGTTGTTTTGCCGTTCCTCCCGCCTTCCGCCTTCTGGGCCGAGTGCCAGTGAAATCGAGGCCAAGTTGTGAAGTTGATTCCGTGTGCACGCGGTGCCTAAGAAGAAATCCTGCTGGCGGTGGGGTTCTGCTCCTTCCACACCTTGTACTGCTCGAGGTAGCGGTTTTTGTAGGCCTGTGGAGACGCGTTAGACCGATATTCAAATCCAGGCACGACAGCCAGAGGCCGGGAAGGAAACATAAGAGGTAGAAGGAGGAGAGCAGCGAGGTAAGGAGGCACACGTACGTCTTTCTCTTCCTGCGGCAGCACCTTCCACGCCGCACCCGCGATTTTGGCTGACTCCTCAAAGGACACGGACGCGTCGCGCGTCTCCATGAAGAACGCGAGGTAGGGACCCATGGGGCGCTTGGGGACGGTGTGGTTGTGGATGCGGGGCATCTTCTTGGTCTTGCGCTGGGCATTGATGCGGCGCAGCAGGGCGGGGTCGACGGTGCTGAAGTACTTGGCCACGGCCTCCTTCGCGACTTCCCGCTTGGCGGCGCTTTGTGCATAGTAGGGCTGGCGGCGTGGGTCAACTTCACGCGTATCTACACGAGACGAGCAGGACGCCCACCTGTCTCTCGGCTTCGGACAAGGCGCGCCACGCGGCGCCTGCGGCGGCGGCGCGCTCTGGCATGGTGCCCTCGGTATGTGTGGCCCTGTACTCGCTCGCGAACACGATGAACGGCGTCGGGCCGCGTGAGGGCGGGCCCTGGGCCCTGGTCACGCGAGGAGCTGCATACACACGCTCAATCAACAACCCTCGTACTCGACGCACAGAAACGTACGCTTCTTCGCGATGGGCTTCTTCGCAACGACGCGCCGCTTGGGTTTGACGGCGGGTTTCTTAGCAGCGACTTTCCTCTTGGGCGCGGCCTTCTTCGGTGCGGGTTTTTTCTTCGGCGCGGCCTTCTTTGCGGCCGCTTTCTTGGGCGCGGCTTTCTTCGCCGCAGGTTTCTTCGCAGCGGGTTTCTTTGCTGCTACTGCCTTTGGGGGCCGCACAGCGGCGGGGAACGCGATACGCGGCGATGTGAGGAATGTGCGGCGCGACAGGCCATTCACGACACGCGACGGCGCGACAAGGGCGCGAGAGACGCCGAAACGAACCAAAAGACGGGCATTCAGCGCAGAAAACATACCAAAGATAAAAACGGAGGAACAGGAGTGACTGGTCACGCTGTCACGGTACACAAGACCATGTTCCTTGCCTCCTGCGTCCATCTTGCCTAGGGTCTGAATGGCGTCCGCGGGCTCGGGTCAAGCACAGGACACGTCTGCTCTTTCTGTCGGAGAAATATCTCTTCGTTTGGGCTCCTTGGACGACGATTTAAGTCAAAGGACACCAGCAAAGCTCCGCGTGCCCTCCTCGTCTTCGGCCACCTCTTCTCAGCCCATTGCAACCCCCTCACCCCCGGTATTCTCTCGGCGAACAACAGTAACTGCAGGCGACAAGTCCAGCTACTTTGAGCCGAGCATCAACCCTGATGACGATGGAGCGGATTATGGCGTCGGAACCCCTGTTGCCACGCGTCCAAAGCGTGCCCCACGCGTCTCTGCTTCTGGCGCAAAGGGAGCACTCACCCTCCGCGACCAGGAAAAGGTTGCACGCTCCGTCTCTCCCCAATCTATTCTCCTGCTCATACCTTGGCTGCTAGCACATCGACAACCTCAAGAAAGAAAACTTCAACATCAAGCTGCGCGTGCACTTCCTCGAGGAGCGCCTCGCGCAACTCGCCCCAGACCAGATCGATGCTGCCCTCAAGCAGAACATCAGTCTCAAGATCGAGGTCCAGCAGCGCGGCATGGAGCTCAAGAAGCTCAAAAAGCTCGTCCTCGAGCTCGAGCGCGAGCTCGAACGTCTCCAGCGTGCCGGTGCCGGGTCACACCGCGGCTCCCACTCGAATCGCGAACGCGAATTGGAGGAAAAGCTCGAGGAGCGCGACCGCGAGCTGCGCGAACTTCGCCGACGGGCGACAAGCGACTCCGCCGACGCCCTCCTCGCGGACCGCAACGCCGAGCTCGAGGACGAATTGGACAACATGCGCGGCCTCCTCGAGGACAACATGGAGGAGCTCGAGCGCCTGCGCGACATCGTCGAGCGGCGCAGCAACACCGAAGAGCAGGACGAGGGCCGCGTGTCAGCGCTCGAGGCCGCCAACGCCGAGCTGCTCGCGCGTGCGGAGGAGCAGGTCGACATTATTCTCAAGCGCGAGGAGGAGAAGGATGACCTGGCCGACGAGGTGGAGCAACTCCGGCTGGAGAACGAGGAGCTGCAACTGCAGCTGCAGCGTGTGCAGGCGGTAGAGCGCTCGGAGAGCCGGCAGATGATTCTGGAAGAACGCGAGGAGCGCGAGGCGGTGGAGGACGATTTGAATGCGGTGCGGGACAAGCTTGCCGCGGCGCTGATAGAGCTGCAGCAAAGGGAAGACGAGCTCGAGGTGAAGAACCAAGAGATCGAGGACCTCATTACGGAACATGAACGCGTCGTTGGCGTCGTGGAGGAGGAATGGCGGGGCGAGGTCGAGGAGGCCCGTGGGCAGGTCGAGGAGCTGCGTGATGTCCTCGCAGAGCGCGAGTCCGAATCAAAAGACCTCCGCCTCAACATCTCCGAGCTTGAAGCCAACACGGACGACCTCCACAACAAATTCGAAGCCGCGCTTGCACACCTCGAGGAGGAGAGCGAGGCCAAAGACGCCGAGATCGAGTCCATGCAGCAGACCATCGACAAGCTCGGCGAGCAGATCTACGTCCTCGAGGACGAGAACGACCGCATGAAAGAGGACTCGGACCGCCTCCGCGACGAGGAGGCCGCTGAACGCGAACGTCTCGAGGCCCTCTCCGCCGCCCTCAAAGACAAAATCGCGGCCCTCAAGGACGAGCTCGAGGAGATGACGGGGCTGTACGAGACCTGCAGCAGTGAGATCCACGCGCACCGCGACCGCCAAGAGGAGCTCGCGTCGCACGTCGAGGACCTTGTGGCACAGCTGCAAGACACGCGTGCATCCCTCGCGCAGTCCACCGCCGACGCCGACGCCGCCGCAAAGGAGCACGCGGCTGCCCTGCGCGCCGAGCGGCGCACCCTCGACGCCAAAGAATCCGCGCTTCAAAGCGCCCTCGCGGACCTCGCGCGCACGGAGGCGCTCCTCAGCCAACGCGACACCGACCTCGCCGCCGTGCAATCCGCGCTCCAAACGCTCGAGGGTGAGTCGCGGCGCGCCGGCGAGACGCACACCACCGCGCGCTTCTCGCTCGAGCTCGAGGTCGACCGCCTTAAGCGCGACCTCGAGCGCGTCGAGGCGGAACTCTCCCGCGCGCGTGCTGAATTGGCTGAGCGGGAGAGCCGTGGGCGGGGCAGGGACGAGATCATGGACGCGATGCACGCGGAGGTCCTTGCGCTCAAGGGCGAGGTGAGCGCGCAGACGCAGGCAAGGCTGAATGTGAGCGAGCGGCTCGACAGCGCGCAGGCGAGCCTCAAAGCGGCGGAAGCGGAGGTGGCTGGGTTCAAGAAGCGCGTGGCGGACCTCGAGGCGAGGTTGAGCAAGGACCAGCGCGCGCTGCTGTCGGCGGAGAGCCAGTACCGCGACCAGTTGACGGAGCGGAACACGCTGCTGCTCACGATCTACCAGTACATGGACAAGATCCTCGGTGTTGACAAGACCCCGGTGCGTGCCCTCGTTTCCCTCTTATTTTATTCATGCTCACGTCGCGCTCACGTTGCACAGAAAAAAGCAGGCCAAGCCGAAACGAAGCCGTTCACAAACTTCAGCGTGTTCCACGACAACCTCATCACGCGGCTCAAGGCGCTCAGCCAGATCCAAGTCGATTTCGACAAGCGCGCCAAGGATGTCGAGGCGCGGTTCGCCGAGAAGCTGAACGAGATGCGCAAGCAGCTCGACATGCGGTGGAAGCAGATCGACAAGTTCGAAGTCGGCGTCAAGGGCTATGCGGATGCCAAGGCTGGGTGGAGGCGCAAGCTTGCTGCGAAGGAGGGCGAGCTTGAGGCGCTCAAGGTTTGTCTCCTTTGTTTCTTCTTTCTGATGTACGGTTCAATGCGCGGCAGACAACCAACGCGGAACTCGCCGCACAGCTGTCCGCGACGCGCAAGCCCGGCGGGCCCGACCCGATGGAGGTGCGCTCCCTGAGCACGCGCGCGGCGAACGCCGAGCGGCGCCTCAACAATGCGCAGAATCAGCTCCTCGCCACCGAAGAAAAGGTCGCCGCGATGAACCAGAGGAGCGCCGCGGCGGACTCGAAGTGGGAGGCGCGCGTGAAGGAGTACGAGGCGCGGCTCAAGGCGGCGGAGGAGCGCGTCAAGCGCGAACGCCAGGGGAGCAAGGAGCGGATTGCGGAGCTTGAGACGAACCTCAAGTGCGTTTTCCCCTCCGTTTTACCTCTCTGTTTTTATATTAACCTTTTTTTTTCTCAGGAGCCTGCAACGACAGTTGGAGCTTGCGCAAAAAGCGGAACCACCAACTGAACGAAGTAGTAGAATCGACGAAGCTGCCTGCTGGGACTGGAACGTCCCCACGACCATGACCTTTGACGACACCTTGCATTTCACGATACATACACTAATATTGCTCATCTGTTGCTGCTTTCCATGTTGTCTTTTTGCATTCATTTTTTCAATTTCGTCTCCACCGCATACAGTTAATGTACCACTCTCATTCAAGTGTATACCTGGACCTCTGTGATAATAGATTTTGTTTCTGGTTTTTGGTTGGTACTTTTTCTCCAAGTCAAAACTGCGGGCTGACAGATAGGGGTAGGTAGCATGCTTGCTCCTCCAGTCGGGCCTGCACCTTCTGCAGCCCCGAGGCGCTCGATAGTCGGCGAGATCCGCATTTATCACAGCGCAGTTGAGCGAGGATCCCCCTTCCTTCGTCTCGCGGTGTATGCGAGAGACGACGATTTCGCGCCGGGCCTCCCGTTCATCCTCGTCCGCGACGCGTGCTTCATACTCGCTAACAACACGGCGGGGCGGTTTGAAAAGTGGCAGGATGTGGCCGGTGGCGAACAACGTAGCTACACTCGGGTTGTCTTGGACGACGAAGGGCTGCTTGAGCCTGGAGAATACACTTATCTCGTCGACGGTGACCCGTTTGTATTTCCCTCGTTTGCAGAACGGTTTGTGATATCTCGATGCTACAGGAACTACGCGGTCTGTCCTTCTTTCCGGATGTGGACGCTCCCGAGACTGGTCCCTCCTCACTGGCAGGGAGTCGATGGTGTAACGGGCGTTTCCGAGATCTTTGGAGGAGGGACCAAATCGTCTGCAAGTGAAAATGCCCTGGCTCTTGACAAATGCTGCGCCGTAACCGGGGCCATCGACCGCCTACAAGCGTGTCGCCTCGTTCCATCGGCAGAAAATGATTGGGTATGTTGAACTAAATAAACGAGGGCGCAACGAGCTGATGAGAAATTTCAGTGGAAGACTCATCTCATGTACCAGCACGCTGCTTCGCTCTTCAATTCCACCACCACCACCTCAACCAACCTTCTCACAATGCGTTCCGATTTGACCACAGACTGCTTTGACGACGCTCATTTTCTGCTGTATCCGTATCAGGGCAAATGGGTTACATTCTTCGCCTCGGAGAGGTCCACTGATTTGGCTTTCGACCACCATTTCCCGTGCCACTCGCATCCCCGAACGTATCCATCCGGTGTTTCTGTACGCCAGGTTCGCCTGGAATGTGTTCAAGCTGGCAGAGGCGTATTTGGAGATGCTCGTTGAAGAACTCTCGTACGTCCAGATGGTACCCCTCAAACGAACAGCCTCGCAGCCGGGTGGGCGAGCAACCTCAGGAATTGAGGCGTCAGAAGCTACTCTTTCTACCTGTGGCAGCCCCTCTGGGGCAGCCTTGCTGCAGGCAGAGGACTCAATCAATGTATTGGATGTGTTGGAGAAAAACATGGCAGAAAGTAAGTCGCTCGCTGCGCTGTTTCCGGGTCTCCATGTACTGAATATTCAACACTTTCCGCCACAGGAGGAATCGAAACAATGGGAGAGGTTTACATGGGGATCGCCCAGACGTGGCGCGTCGCGGAAGAGTATCGACGAAGCAATCCCAGTATCTCCGCGGTGCAAGGCACTGAATTTGCAGAGGTTGACGAAGATAATGAACAGGATCTTACTGGGATCGACGTAGCTGCGTGGCCGTATCGACCAGCTCCATCGCCTCCTCCAGCATCATAGACACCTGCAATATTCGTTTTCGCCGCTTGTTATTCTTTATCTATTAATGTACTTCATGCCACTTACCGTGTGATAATATGTGTCTTCAGAGATCCATCTCCACAATGCATAATTAGTAATCTAACCGAAACTTTGCCGAACCTGAATAATCTGTGAGTCGCAACCTCCGCTACCTCGCTCCATGGGCCCGGGAGGCATGTAGCAGTTCATCTCGAGTTCCGTCGAAATGAACGGTAACTCACTTGCCTTTTTCCACATCAATGGTCTGTGGGCTCAACATCAAATTTCCTTTCTAGGCTGAGAGCGGTTGTTTGGTTGCCGCATTGATCGTAAATACCTCGCTTTCGCGCGTTCTTATCCCGCGCATTGGTTTATTTTTTCGCAAAGCTCCCCTGGACAGAACGTAAGTTGTGAAACAAATGACTGGGATGGTTTCGCTTACACATAATTCGCAGACACAAAATGTCGACTGCATTCTCCCGCGCCGCCGACCGCGCCCACATTACAGACATTGACGCCAAAATTTTGGGCCCACAAGCACTCAGTTCAGGTTCTGGAAGCCGAGAAAATGCGCACACAGGAACGGCTCAATTCATACGCGTACCCAGTCCTGATGCTCCCGAATGAAATTGTGTCAGAAATCTTCATCCACTTCCTCCCTATCTATCCCTCCCCTCCACCCCTGATGGGATACCTATCGCCAACCGCCCTGACCCATATCTGCCGCCGATGGAGAGAAATAGCCATCAATACGCCTACGCTCTGGAGGGCAATATCATGCCCACGTTGCGACATCCAACATCAAATATAGGAGATACTTAAATCTTGGCTGAGCCGGTCCGGGAACTTGCCACTTTCCATTGCCATGGAATTTATCTGGGTCCTATTCCGGGCTCAATGCATCGAGGCCCTCGTTATTCACCGTGCGCGGTGGGAATACATCACCTTGGGAATTGCATCCGAGTCAGATCACCTCAGGATCCAAGGCCCAATGCCCCTGCTCCGGCAATTCGAAGTTCAATCTTGGAACAATAGTGACCCCCCACCCTCTTCCATCCGGTTTCACGGAGTGCCTCGGCTGCGTTCACTTACCCTGTGTCAACTCTCTAGTACTCCTATCGATGCGTTCCCTTGGGCTCAGTTGACGTCCTTGACGTTGATATATGATCCAATTGAATGCTCTGTTATTTTACAGCACGCTATAAACCTCATTCGCTGCCATCTGTTTCTCTGCGGTGACCCGTCCATCCCAGCATCCAACATCCTGCTTCCGTCTTTGGAATCTTTGGTTTTGGCGCAGCTCGAGGCCGTGGACGACGTACCATTACATTATTTCACAACGCTAATCACGCCTGCACTCCGCACGCTCGAAGTTTCGGAGGCACTCCTTCAGCCCGATCCTGTTGACTCGCTTCGTTCATTCATCTCGACATCCAGCTGTCCCCTCGAGGAATTATGCATCACTGGAGATACACGCTCTGTATCCGAGGTCGTGTATCGAGCCGAATTTGACGACATTCCGAAACTTTCATTCGATATGTCCTTGAGAGATTATGATTCATATGAAGAGTGCGTCTGGTGATTTGATTTGCCAGTGTTCACAGTCTTATGAGCCGTCAGAAAATTGGCCCCAAAACGATACGTCGTGCTAGAGCCATCGATGACCTCTGATGTCGCCGAATCCTAGGCTGTCCGCCTTCCGCCTACCTTTGTCTGCCTAAGTTACCTCAGTCTCGTAGAAGATACAAGTTTGAACTCACCCCAGGGCGGCAAAGCGACTATGCACGAATAGTAATCGTCACTAGGAATGGGCCGTACTCTTGAAAAAAAAACGATTCAGCAACGACTGTCGTAGCATTCATGCCGCTGGTATTACGCTTTATTCATTCTAATGTAATTTTATATGCACAAAATAAAATTTGCCATTAAGCGTCACTCGAATTGACTCCATCTGGCTATTAACGACATCCGTCAGGGTGATCACTCTGTGGCCGACGGTGACCTTGAATGTGCGGGGCATCTTCTCGAGCCCTTGTACCTACGAGTCGACATACACATAACTCTGAACAGGAGACGTTGTGCCGTGAAAGATAGCCCATGAGTGTGCGATGACAAGCATTTCGAGAAACTCTTGAGGGAGGGAAGCCTCGCTCGTTTTCCAGCTCCTTCCCGCCGCGTTTTTGCTCGTTCTGTGATGATCTTGCGGACAACGAATCCATTGACTGGGACGAGGCCTTTCAGCAGGAAGGGGACTGTGGTCTGAAACATGGCGTGGCGCCATGCACTCCCAAGCCGAACATTAAGAGAGGCAAATGAGAAGTGCTTGTGCGCGTTCTTCCCACGAGGACGTAAAAGAGAAGAGAAAGATCGGAGACTTGAGAAGCGGGAAATCCGGCATGCGGGTTTCAAGCCATGTGTTTCGAGCATAATTTATTGCATGTAAACCATAGAATAATGGACAATTGTAAGTACTAGCTAAAATCACAAGAGCAAAGCGAAAGCGAAGTCGAAAGCAAAAGCAAATCTAGCGATGAACGCGAAGATTGCGTGGATCCTTTAGGCGGCAACATCAATTTGTCTGGGATGGATGCGGCGAACGGTTGGCTCCGCACGCGGGAACCCGTGGTTGCCGCCGTGGTTGTTGTTCCCGTCATCGTCGCACGGCGTCTCCGTTGCAGTGGCCGTAGTGTGCGTCGACGAGGTCGTGTGCATGATTGACGCAGAGCTGGAGTGCGCAGCCGTCGAGGACGATGAGGGGTGTGCGCTCGACGAAGAGCTGTTCGCGCTCGGTGAGGGGGAGGAGCTCGGATGGGCGGAGGATGAGAATGCCGACGAGCTAGAGAGGGGCACAGAGGACGATGCCGCACTGCTAGAATGAGCAGACGAGGAAGGGGTTGCGCTGCTGGAGTGGGCACTTGACGAAAGGGAGGAATTCGAGGTCGGGTGGGCGGAGGACGCGGACGAGCTCGAATGGGGTATAGAGGACGATGCGGCGCTGCTAGAGTGAGCAGACGAGGGGATTGTGCTACTGGAGTGCGCGCTTGATGAAGGGGGAGGAGCTTGAGTGGGCCGCGGACGATGATGCTGTGCTGCTAGAATGAGCAGACGAGGGGGCCGCACTGCTGGAGTGTGCGCTCGACGAAGGGGAGGAGCTCGAGCTCGAGTGAGCGGAGGAAGATGCGGACGAGCTCGAGTGGGGTACGGAGGACGAGGCAGCGCTGCTAGAGTGAGCAGACGAGACCGTGCTACTGGAGTGCGCGCTTGATGAAGAGGAGCTCGAGTGGGCCGCGGACGATGATGCTGTGCTGCCAGAATGAGCAGACGAGGGGGCCGCACTGCTGGAGTGTGCGCTCGACGACGGATAGGCGGAACTAGAGCGAGCCGCGGACGAAGAGGAAGATACCGAACTGCTAGGGTGGGGCGCAGAGGACGAAGCCGCGCTGCTGGAGTGCGCGCTCGACAAGGAGCTGGCGTGGGCGCTCGAAGATGAGGCTGAGGTACTGGGGTGCGCACTCGAGGAGCTAGAGTGCGCAGCAGAGGAGCTGGCTGAAGATGATGTGGAGCTGCTCAGGTGTGCACTCGAAGAGCTGGCGTGAGTGGAAGAGGAGCTGGAGGCCGAGCTGCTAGCGTGAGCGCTGGACAAAGCGCTACTGGAGTGCGCGCTCGACGAGGAGCTGGGGTGGGTGCTTGAAGTGGGGCTACTGGAGTGCGCCGTGGAGGATGGTGCCGTGCTGCTGGAGCGCGCGCTGGAAGAACTGGCGTGCGCGGCCGACGAAGAGCTAGCGGAGCTCGAGGCACGCGTTGATGAATGGGATACGCTGGCACTCGAGAGCGAGCCACTCGAGCAATCAATGCCAATGGTATCGAACAAAGTCTTGCAGCACTTGAGCGGCTTCTTAGATCCAGAGCTGGAACAAACAAGGTCAGAACAAGGCAAAAGTACTGAACGATGAAAGGCTTACCAAGACTGAGACCCATCGCTGGCAGTCGTGACAGGCACGCACGCAATACCGATGCTGTTGCCAACGTTGAGAGAAGACGAGACTCCGGCGTTATTCAGGCAGCTGCTCCCGTACGAGCTTGTAGGGGACTCGAGGGTGTCGCAGCAGAACGTGGTCTGACCGCTGCAGGATACGGAGCCGGACGGGGAGGCCGATGCGGCGCTCGAGCTGGCGGTACGCGAGGTGCTGGCCGAAGAGCTCGGGTGCGCGGAGGATGACAAGTTGCTAGGGTGTGCACTGGATGAGCTTGAGTGCACCGCGGACGAGCTGCTGGGGTGGGCGCTCGATGAGTTGGGCTGCGTGCTTGAGCTGGTGTGTGCTGCGGACGAGGCGGAGCTGCTCGGGTGGGCACTGGACGAGCTAGCGTGCGAAGATGATGCAGCAGGGCTGCTAGAGTGCACACTCGCACTTGAGGAGCTAGCGTGGGTGGCAGAAGATGAGGCCGAGCCGCTGGGGTGAGCGTTAGAGGAAGCGCTGCTGGCGTGTGCTGCGGAAGAAGAGGCGGAGCTACTAGGGTGCGCAGAAGAGCTTGAGTGCGCCGAGGAGGATGTTACCGCACTGGTCGATACCCGGGTCGACGAATGAGACGCGCTGGCGCTCGAGAGCGTACCACTCGAGCAATCAATGCCGATGGTGTCGAACAGAGTCTTGCAGCAGTTGAGCGGCTTCTTAGATCCAGAGCTGCAACAAACAAGGTGAGAATTCGAAGCAAAAGTGTATCAAATAATGAAAGGCTTACCAAGACTGAGATCCATCACTAGCAGTGGTAACGGGCACACACGCAATACCGATGCTGTTCCCGACGTTGAGTGAGGACGAGACACCGGCGTTATTCAGGCAGCTGCTGCCGTACGAGCTCGTGGAGGACTCGAGAGTGTCGCAGCAGAAGGTGGTCTGTCCGCTGCAAGAGACGGAGCCCGACGCGGAGGCGGATGCGGCGCTTGAGCTGGCGGTACGTGAGGCGGAGCTGGAGTGCGGTACGGAGCTGGAGCTGATGTGCACACTGCTGGATGAGGCAACGCTGGCGCTGCTTGAAGACGCGGGATGCAAAGCAGAAGAACTGCTAGCATGCGAAGCGGAGCTGCTTGCGTGCGCAGATAAAGAGGAAAGGGCGGCCGACGACGAACTGGCACGCGAAGCTGAAGCGGACGAGGAGTGGGGTGCAGAAGATGAGCTGCTCGAGTGGGCGCCAGACGACGACGCAGAACTTATAGCGTGCGACGCCGGCGAGGAGCTGGATGCCGAGGAGTGGACCACAGAATGGGAAGCAGAGCTACTATGCGACACCGAGGCGGAGCTGCTGGCGTGAGCAGAAGATGAAGCGCTGCTCGAACGAGCGGCTGACGAGGAGCTAGCGGTCGATGCGGACGAGGAGTGGACCGCTGAAGAGGACGCAGAGCTAGTGGCGTGCGATGCAGACGCAGAGCTAGTGGCGTGCGATGCAGACGCAGAGCTAGTGGCGTGTGATGCAGACGCAGAGCTGCTGGGATGCGAAGAAGAAGAGGATGCGGAGCTGCTTGTATGTGAGGCAGACAAAGACGCAGAGCTGCTCGAATGCGGGGCCGACGAGTTGCTTGTATGCGCAGATGAAGCGCTGCTGGAGTGAGCCGCCGACGAGGAGCTGGAGGCCGATGCGGACGAGCTAGCGTGCGAAGCCGAGGCAGAGCTGCTGGAGTGCGGCACAGAACTGGAGCTGGTGTGCGTACTACTGGACGAGGCGACGCTGCTTGAAGACACGGGATGCGAAGCAGACGAACTGCTTGCATGTACGGAAGCACTGTTCGACGCTGCCAGCGAAGAGCTGGTGTGTGAAACTGATGCCGAGGAGTGGGCCGCGGAGGAGGACGCTGAGCTACTGGCATATGACACAAAGGACGACGCAGAGCTGTGCGTGCTGGAAGAAGTAGGTGCTGAGCTGCTCGAATGGGGAGCCGATGAAGCCGCGGACGCGGAGCTGCTTGCGTGCGAGGCAGACGAAGCCGCAGAGCTACTTGCGTGCGAGGCAAAGCTGCTCGACGGAGCGGCCGACGAGGAGCTCGCGTGCGAAGACGACGCGGAGCTGCTTACGTGCGAAGCACTGCTCGAAGGGGCGGCCGAAGAAGAGTTGGCATGCGAAGTCGATGTAGAGGAGGAATGGCCCGCAGATGAAACCGACGCAGAGCTACTGACGTGCGATGCAGACGACGCCGAGCTGCTCGTGTGCGAAGCAGAACTGCTCGAAGGAGCGGCCGATGAGGAACTGGCGTGCGAAGAGGAGGCGGAGCTGCTGGCGTGCGAGGCAGATCCCGAAGAAGAGGCAGGGCTGCTGCTGTGCGCGGTCGACGCAGATGCCGACGAGGAGCCGTGTGCGCTGGCAGAAGCAGACGCGGAGCTGCTCGAATAGACGGCCGACGCAGACGCAGACGCAGAGCTGCTTGCGTGTGAAGCAGACGAAGCAGCAGAGCTGCTTGCACGGGAGGCAGAACTGCTCGACGGAGCGGTCGACGAGGAGCTGGCGTGCGAAGACGACACGGAGCTACTGGCGTGCGACGCAGATGCCGATGAGGATGAGCTGCTGGCGTGTGAGGCAGAGCTGCTGGAGACATGCGAAGCACTGCTCGAAGGAGCGGCCGACGAAGAGCTACTGGCGTGGGATGCAGAGGACGCCGAGCTGCTCGTGTACGAGACGGAGCTGCTTGAAGGAGCGGCCGACGAGGAGCTGGCGCGCGAAGAGGACGCGGAGCTACTGGAGTGCGAGGCAGATGCCGAAGACGACGCAGAGCTGCTACTGTGTGAGGCCGATGGCGCAGAGGCCGAGGAGGAATGGGCCGCTGACGACGAAGCCGACGCGGAGCTGCTTGCGTGCGAAGCAGAAGATGCACTGCTCGAAGGAGTGGCCGACGAGTTAGCGTGGGAAGACGACGCCGACGCCGACACCGACGAGGAGCTGTGCGCGCTGGAAGAAGCCGGGGTAGAGCTGCTCAAATGGGCGACCGACGAAGACGGGGACGCAGAACTGCTAGCATACGAGGCAGAACTGGTCGACTGGGCGACCGACGAAGAGCTGCTTGCGTGCGACGCGGAGCTGCCCGAGTGCGGAGCCGATGAAGAGCTGGGCGATGCGGAGCTGCTGCTTGCACGTGCGGAAGAGGAGGCGCTGCTCGACTGAGCGGCCGAGGAAGAGCTGGCCCGCGAAGACGACGCGGAGCTGCTGCTTGCATGTGCAGAAGAGGAAGCAGGGGCCGACGAGGAGCTGACCGGTGCCGAGGACGACGCCGAATGCGCCGCAGACGATGATGCCGGTGCAGAGCTGCTGGCATGGGAAGAAAAGCTGATGCTGCTGCTAGCATGCGAGGCCGAGGCGGAAGAAGAGGATGCGACGGAGCTGCTTGCGCACGAAGACGACGACAACGCGCTGCTGGCGTGGGGAGGCCGATGCGGACGAGGAGTGCGCCGCAGAAGAGGAGGAGGTGCTGCTGGAATGGACAGCAGACGAAGAGCTGGGGATCGAAGACGAAGAAGCCGACGACGAGCTGCTTGCGTGGGCAGAGCTGCTCGAAACTGCAGCCGACGAAGAGCTAGCAGGCGCAGATGACGCCGCCGAGCTGCTTGCGTGCGAAGACGACGAAGCAGGGGCCGAGCTTGTGGTCGACGGTGTCACTGAAATATCTTGAACATCCAAACACGAAAAGAAACGAAACCAATAGACCCACCCTTTGTGCAGTCGATCCCAACGAGCTCCGAGCCGACAATGTTGCCACAGCATTTGGCTAGAGTGCCGGAGGAGCTGTACACTGATAAGCATAACGATTATATGGAGAGATGAATGAAATATACCATGAATCACCGGATGCAGCGACGCAGCCCGTCGCAATCTGCTCTCCGCAGCTGTTCTGGGAGATCCCGAGGGAGCTGAGGAGACTCTCCGCGGCGGGGCTGCTCGCGGATTCAATTGTGGAGCAGCAGAAATTTTTCTGGGGGCTGCAAGAGAAGGGTGTGGACGAGGGCACAACGCGTTTGGCCCCGGAACGCAAGTTAGAGAACCGACGCTTTGGAGCGAGAGGTGGGAGACCGCGAGCGAGACGCTGGGCGTTCGACTCGGGACGAGTGGCTCCAACGATGGAGATGGCGTATGAAAGAGCGCAAAAGGCTGTAGTGGTCTTCATATTGTGTGGTGATGATTCTTGTAATGTGCTGCATCAAGGAAATATACCTGGCTTTTATACTTTTTCGTGGATGGGCCCAGACCGGCATAGGGGTGAAAAAAAGTGAGACTTGGTGCGGAAGTGATCGATGTCTAGGTTTGCTTCCGCGGATGAATCTAGCAAGTTTGCCTGGCATTCTCCACTGAAAAGTTCCACAGCAAGATGCTACGGTTGGATCGGAACAGAATGGTTTTTTCCACGAGGGAAAATACGCTTTCGTTCTCGAGAAAAGTCGATTTTGTCACGAAAAGTCAACTGAGACACTTGAGACAAAGATTTCAGAAAGCTAAACTTCCGCGAGATATTGGGATCTAGCCCAGACTAGCGCGGGCTAGGCTTCGGGGTCGTCGGGCAGCGAATGAGACAGGATAATCGTTAGAAAATTGAGGCCAAGGCATGGTGAACTTGGGAGTTGGAGAGTCGCATGAGCGTGACATGTCACGCCGTGACTCGCCAGTTATGTCCCTCGTCCACACGCGACGGGCAATAACGCCAACAGTGAGCAAGATGCGCAATTTCCCGGCGCGAAAAGTGGACGGGGGAATGGTTGGGTTGGTCTCAATCGTCTATCAGCAGCAATCGGTTCGATAACTGGCGGCAGGAACTGGCCCCGCAATGTGAAAGTATTTCAAGTTTCCGGCTTCGACGCGACGCGTTTGCGCGCGTCTGACCTTATCGATATCCCGCGTTCACTCTTGGTTTATCTCGACGTTCATGGGCATTACCCTAGCAAAGGACGCCAGATGCTGTTTTACGCGTTGTCCTTCCGAGCCGCCGACTCGCACTACACGCGCCGCGACACTCGTTTGCGCGGTTTCCTGTACTACCACCTCCCAATACCTTCTCGGCCGCTCTCAGGCGGTCTCCGCTTCCGCTGCACGCCGTCTCTGACGGCTTTCCCTTCCGGCATGGACCTCCTGTCGCCATCGGGTCTTCCCTGGGCGATCCCGCTCGCAAATCTCGTGCGCCGCGGCAGCCTTCCAGTTACACAAAGTCTCCTGCGCGACAACTTGGTGTCATTCCCTGACCTTCTTGCATGCCACCGGACATTCCACCACAAACCGCACCCATTGCCGCCCGTCGTCCATGCCGTTGGTCAGCCGTGGTTCCTCGACCTCAGCGCGCCGAGCGCGGTGTTTGTTCCCGGGCCACATTCACTCCTGCGCTGCGAGATATACCCCGCTGTTGCCTCGTACGGCGCCGCTCTCGTATGTTTTGAGTACACTGGAAACCCCAGATCGCCTCATGAACTTGCCATCCGCGTATTGGAGCTCCGATCGAATATCTCCCTTCATCCGCGCTTCGGTCACCTCCCACCGGTCGAACCCGGCGCCCTCCTCGCGCGGCCGAACCACTCAAACGGCAAGCCAGAGCCTTGGACGTGGAACTATGATGTACGTCCACCTTTTTTTTTTTTTTTCTTTTCCTCTCTCAACATCACCTAGTCCCATTCCACCCGCATGGCTGCTGCGCTCTACGCGCTCGTGCACGGACCCACGCCCGTCCCCGGCACGCCCGCAGACTTCCCCTTATCGGAAGATAGCGACATGCCCAGTGCGCCCGGGATGTACCCAACGCGCAGGCAAAGGGTTACGATCGAGCATTGGTTCTACTCGGCGCTACCGAACCAGAAGGAGGTCGCACGGTATTCGAGTCGGAAAAGGGGTGGGTGAAGGTTGACCAGTCGTTGGACGATGGCGAGGAGCAGATGACGCTCACCGGGTTGGTTGGTCCATCATGCCAAGCGACAATGCCTATGGTACCGATATAGGCCGCATACATGGGGCGACGCAGGAAGAATCTACCTCGCAACGAGAACATCGCTTTGATGCGGACTGTGAGCTAGATATATTAGTCTTCAGCACTCCCGACAAATGCTGCATGTATCGTCCGTATTGAAAGATAGATCATCTTGTCGAGTTACTTGTCCCGGCTTTTGAAGTATGGGTGAAAAGCCCATTCAATAGATATTGGACAGCCAAGTAAATTTTCTGGAAAGTCCAGTCCGCATGACTTGACGGGCGACAAATCCTTAACAAGCCGCCACCAGGCCCAATGCAGGTTCACCTGCACTCGCGACTCACAAAGGCAGAAACGGAAATTCTTCGCTTTTCTGAGCGCCTCTCGAAACTGTCTTCAAGTTCGCTACTCCGCAAGAAATTTTCGAGAGAAATGAATCATGATTTGTCAAGTTTTACTACGCTGGATCTCTATATACACAGACGTTCGAAGATACAACATAAAGATGAAAAAATATAACGAGGAATATACACGATCTAAATCAAACTTGCCCCATTTTCTTCCACACAATAAAAGGCATCGCACTTTGGGTGGCAGGGGAGCTTCGCTCCGGCTTGGCTCCGCCAGCCGATAGCCCGAGACAACGCGCCACCACCGCCGCGTTCTTCCCGCATCTCTGCGCCGGTTTTTGCCATCAGGTTCGTATTCGCGTGCACATCATTGCCAACCGCGCCATTTGATTGTAGATCCCCGTTCCCGCCCGGCCTTGGGCGCACCACTGCCCTGTTCTCCAACGCCAACGAGAAGGACCGAAATTCCGCCATATCGCGCTCCGCACGCGCCTTGCACACGCGCTGGACATCCGGTACCGGTATCGGGTTCGGGCGTATGGGGCTCGTGGAAAGCAGGGAAGACGGGAGCTGAGGCGTTGCAAGCGGAGTCTTGATGGCGGCAGTGTGCTTGGGTGACGGGCTTGGCGACGGAGTTGCGCTCGACGATGGGGAGGAGGCTGCCACGGAACTATTTGATGCGACTGAAGACACTTCGATGATGGGAGACAACGCGCGATGCAGGTCCAAGGGAACGTCGGTCTGGGACCTGCGCGAAACGAAGGTCCAGTCGGTGGTCGACTCCTCCTCAGAAGGCAAGCCTTGAGAGCTCTGAATGGGCGATGCGGGGCGTGAAGAACTTAGTACGGTGGAGACTGGGCTGGCGGAAGACTCGCGGCGGTGAACGGGGGGCAGGGTTGGCAGGACGAGGAGGAATGTCGAGCTCCGAAACAAGAATAGCAGAGAAGTCGAGCGGGGTGGCCGTCGCCTCGCAGGGCTGAACGGGCGCGGCGTTGGCGGGATGAGGAGGAATCTCGATTTCCGAAACATCGACAAACGGGCCTGACTCCAGATTTGGGGGAGGGGCGAAGTATTCCGCTACTGCACTGTACAAGAGCAAGACACCAGCCCAGCCTGCCGAAAGCGGAATCGAGGCATAAACTACAGACCAAGTCAATACTGCGTGCTAGAAGAATACGAGAAGAAGGAATTGCGTACGTGGATAGCCGAGATGTACGACATGCACGTATCCAGAGAATAAGAAGCAGGTAAAGAAAAATGCTGTATAGAAACATATCGCCTCAAGGCGTGGGTCGATATAGACGGAACCTGGCTCATGGACATTGCGGGCTAAGTCTCTGGCAAGGGTCCCGACTGCGAAGAACGGAGAACACAAAGCTTGCAAGAGGCGACGCTTTGCTTGGCTGAGCTGCTGAGAAGTCCAAGATGTCGCCTTCCCCAAGATACAACGAAGCTGTGTTTGGAGTGCAGACCCAAGAGGCCGGATGCGAGAAAGAAGTTGATGAAACAGTGAATGAACTACGCAGGGGATTCGCCAGAATACCACGTCAACGACCGAGAATAGGACATCTTCGATCCAGCGGAAGGCCCGGGATTTGGAGCCAGTACGAAGGCCACGCACGCTCAAGCAGAAGAGGCGGAACATATACGACATAGAGGCCTCCGCAGCGAGACTGGCGAGGGCCGGCAAAACAACAGCTTCCGCCAGTGGCACGACTATAAAAATGATGTTAGGCTGGACTAGAGCCAAACGGCGGGTTGGACGTACTGGGCGAGGTGGGTTGAAGATCTAGGAGAAACCATGCTTGAGCTGCCCTTGGGGCAATTTGCTTGCTTACCCGCTTGAATAGGCCATTCCAGAACGCATTCGCCTCAACATAGATTGGAGGAAGCCGGGCACCTGAGATGACAGCATGCAAGCGGTCGAGACATGGGGGCACCCAGGCCGGAGCGAGAAACAGAGCAGTACCGGTGGCAAAGTACTTAATGATTTGGGAACCGAGGGCGGGATCGAGAAGCCAAATGGCGAAGAGGACGGCGGAAGCGATAGATTCAAACACATATTCTGAAAACGCTCAGCGACAGCAGATCGTACATATTAGATACTTACGGGTACCCTCGCTGAGGTTGGGGTCCGCGACATGGATAGAACTTGGCCAGAGGTCGCAGAGAATATGGACTACGAACATCTGCGAGAGTAGAACCATGAATGCGACTACACCAAAAGCAGGGGACGCCATGGTGGTTGAGGGGAGCGAAGGACAACTGCCAGCAAGGCGACTCCAACTTGTTGATATATTTCAGGGGTCAAATTTTTGGAGAGTTCTGGGAGCAACGTGAATTTGAATAAATTCAGCCAGAGATAGTGTCCGCCGAGTGTAAGACTCAAGTATAAATGCCCAAAGAGGTTTGGAGACATCCATTGAGCACAAATCGCACTTTTTCTGGGCTTTGGCTGCTGGTCAATTGGAGTAACCGCAGCGTGACTGGTTGCCTGGGATCTGATCATCACGTCGATCCATCACTTAGTACACAAGCCCTTTCTGGTCTTCCTTTTTGTTTTCCGTTGGGGCAGTGGCTCGTTGTTGTTTCTCCTCTCTCCTCTCACCACAGGCCTGGCACCGTGCTCCCTGTAATTCTTCCAAAATCGCGGTTGGATCGCGTATACCAAGCACTGCTCATCGGTTGAGCTAGGGTGCTCCAAATTTCGAAGCACGAAAACGTACACGAGCGCGATACATATACACGTCTCGCTGGGACGCGCCCGCCACCCATCTATCGACTCCCAACTAATAGAATCGAATCCACCCAACTACACTCATCGCAATGGCGGAATCAGGGGAGGACCTTTCGCGCTCAATATCCAAGCTGTCTCTGCACTCCGAGTCGAGTGCGGAGGACTGGGACCGCTCGCTGTCGATGGACAGCGAAGACGGAGATTCGGGCGCGCCACGGACGACACCACGGAACTCTGTCATGTTTCCGGCAGGTGCGGGCGACGAGGCGACGCCCGGTGCGAAGGCGAATGGGAAGGGGAAGCGTTCATTGAGCGAGCTGTTAAGGCTACACGCGGAGAAGGGCACGGATGTCACGTTCAGCGCGGAGGAGGCTGCACGCGTCGCGGATGTGCTGCGCGATTGGGTACACTGCGCGCCTTCGCTCGTTTGATGACACTAATATTTTTTTTTCCGTGGCAGATAAACGCGGGCTCATCGCCGTACGAGGACGATGATGATTTTTTCACACGTGGGTCCCAGGACGACCTTGCGCTGCCCGGCAAAACGAAGGTGCAAGAAGGTCGCGCACGGGGACGGAGCGACGTATCGGCGGGCAACTCGAGACCGCCTAGTGCCGCTGGATCAATCAAATCCAAATCGTGACCCGCATCGCGCCGGTCGGACTCTGCTTATTTCCCTGCTTTCGATAACTTATCCCATCCTGTATTTCTCTTGCACCTTGCATTTCCCGCTCTCCTCTCCATTACCGCAGCTCCCCCCTCCCTCGTCCTATCTCTACCCCCCATGATTTGTGACGACCTCTCATGACGGCCACGCCCCATCCACGTCTTCACGACCCCTTCGCGCGGAAGCACGATCTACTACTTATATTTATTCGCAGCACAGAGCGCCGTTGCGAAGATACAATTGTTTCATATGTTCAATGGAATACATAGCTTTCAAGTTGATTCAAGCTGTGCGGTCACTCCTGCTTTTCGGACCAGTCTTTCATGCTTTTTTTCGAATCGTTCGCCAATCCTCGGGGTACTTAATGAAGCTGGGATGTTTTCCATGCAGCTCCTTCGCAGTTAGAAGGGAAACGAACGCAAATGGTCCATGGGGCGGGTGTTGCCGAACATCATCGATCTCCGCCTCAGCTTGGTGATAACCTCTTCGTTTCGTATCTCGAGCAGATGGCTTTTGTTTTCTGAAGTTCCTCCGTGAATTATAGATTTTATTTTGTGATGGGCACTGCTCAGAAACAGTTCTGCTCTCTTGTGGCTGACATCTCGTAACTGTCGCACTTGCTCTTGCCTCGTTTGATAAACTATCTCGCACAGAGTCTGTTGACAGAAATAGCATTGGAACGCTGGCCTAGCCTCATGGAACGCAATCCAACTTAGAGGACAACGATGAAGATACTTCGACTGTATTTAAATAAATTTGCGGAAGGTTCGAGATGGCAAACCACAGGGTTTTGGTGATCATCTTGTTTCAAGACAACGCAGGATTAATTCATCCTCTTCCATACACTACGTACGTGCGATCTCTGGAGCCGAGACTAACTATTCCAGATTGCAGTGCCTGCTGGTTCCAGACCTTGAGTTTCAACTTCCGTTGAGAACGTTCATTTCTCCTGCGATCCTGGAGATATTATCTTCAACTGCTCCACCTTTCTCCACCTTCGAAAATCGATTCCAACATGCTGGTACACAGCAACTCAAACTAGCGTAGACCTCCCATTCGTCTAGCAACCTACTTTCATTTTCTGGTCCAACGATCCTTGGGATATGCAAGCTGCTCAGCCTCCGAAAAATCAATTCCAGCCTGTACACAGCAACATCAGCTGGGGCAGACTTGGCATTCTTCTGGCGATACTTAAATTCACTGGCCCCCATTGGTGCACCACATTCCCAGTCCACATTCCCAGTCCGCTATGAGCGTCCTATCCTCACAGACAGCCTCTCCAACCCCCACCCTTCGAGAGCCTCCAGAGGCCAAATCTTGCGTCGAGAAAACCGAGAAATCATACGACGCAGATGGTGTCCGCGACGGCGAAAATCGAATTGAATTGAAGTTGATTTTCATCATGATGTTTGCCTACCTTCTTGCTGCTTTGGTGAGTACCGCACTGTGCTCAGGCCAGCGGATGAACAACAGAATTTCTAGGATGGCGTCATGACACCAAATCTCGTCCCAAAAATTGCCGACCAGTTCCACAGCCTCGGCGACGTTGGCTGGTACGTCAATTTTGGTTGGTTTTTCGGCTGTTAATTCAACCATATGTTTCAGGTATAGTAGCGCGTAGGTACCACCCATTAGTAAGTTTTCTGGCGGATACAATTTCGACAGATATCTCCTTGCCGGCGCGTCCCAATTGTTGTTCGGAACGCTCTATTCAATCTTACCTGTAAAATGGGTATATTTGGGACATATTCTTTCCGCCTTATCTGACCCGTATCTGGAGGTTTATGTTGGCACAATTTGCATATTCGACCTAGGGAGTCTGATCTGTGGTGTTTCCCCCACTTCCACTGCGCTGATAATCGGCCGGGCTATTGTGGGACTTGGTGCCGCTGGTATAGGCGCAGGTACTTGGATTATTGTCTCGCGAATTGTGCCAATGCAGAGGCGCCCGTTGTACGTCGGAGCGTTCGCTACCGGCAGTGGAATTATCAGTGTTGTGGGCCCGCTGCTCGGCGGTGTGTTCGCCGACAAGTTGTCCTGGAGATGGCGAGTGTGTGCACGTTTCGCATTCTACTCCTTGGCAAAAACGGAAACAACAGGGCGTACTACGTAGATTCCATAATCGGCGGACTTACCCTGTTGATGGTCACAATATTCTTCAACTCACAAGCTCTCAAACGCAAGTCCAAGTCAGTATCCTTGAGGGATTGCATCAAGCTCTTTGGTCCACTGGTGCGAGATTCGAATATTATGGCCTGTTGTTGACTCGGGTAGCAGGTTATATTTATCCCCGGAATCACCTCATTGCTCCTGGCTCTTAATTGGGGAGGATCTAAATATCCTTGGAAAAGCGGGTCAGTCTATTCTTTCGCCGTTGGACATCCAGTTCATGATGACAAGAGTCGAAATTGCCCTCTTTATCCTGTCTGGGGTTCTCATTTCGATATTTATCGCTCTTCAAGTATGGAAGAAGGACCAAGCAACAATTCCTCCTCGTATTGTCATGCAGCGAAGGTATGTATGGTGATTTATTGCATCGAATTGTTACCACTAATTATCGTAGTATTTTTGCCGGGGTAGCTTTTTTGATTGCTCTGAATGGTTCATCGAACATCATTTTAAACTATGTGTGCTTTTCGACGAATTGCATTCTTTTTATTCAATTAAACCCTTCTCAGATGCCCATCTATTTCCAGGCAATCAAAGGCGTGGCTGCTACAAACAGTGCCATCGACAATCTGCCGCGCAAAGTTGCCTTGATTCCCGGGTACATTATCGGCGGAGTGGCCGTGACGGCTATTGGCTATTACACGCCTTTTGTTATTCTCTCCTCCATCCTCACGACACTCGGAACTGCGCTCCTTTCCACGCTTACTGTGCACAGCCGTCCCAACCACTGGATTGTGTTCCAGGCAATACACGGCTTCGGATACGGCATCGGATCGCACCAAGCATTGGTGGCCGCCCAGACTGTGCTCAAGCCGGAGGACATTCCATTGGCGACGTCTCTCCTCATATTCTTCCCAGCCCTAGGTTCGTTCAATGCATTCACCAAGCGATGCAGCTTAGGGTTGATTTCCCTTTTCCCAGGAGACTCTGTGTTCATTTCAGTGGCTCAAAACGTGTTCACAAACCGCCTGAGGGCTGACTTAATCAGCCAGGTTCCAGCCGTGAATCCCGCCGTTGTCCTCGATTCTGGAGCGAAGAGCTTGCGATCCGCCGTCGACCCCAAACTTCTGCCCGCGGTCCTCGGTGTGTACAACGAGGCGCTGGTTTCGGCGTTCCACGTCGCATTTGCCTTGGCGTGTTTTTCATTCATCGGCGCTTTCGTGATGGAATGGAAGAGTGTAAAGTTGAAGGCCGCACAAAAACAGGCGTAAGATTGATCAGGTGAAGGTGATGGATGTGGGCTGCGGTAGTGTGTCCGAGAACCGTATGTAATGTTTTGTGCTTGGGCTTGTATTATTAGCATTATAAGACTCATATGACACGTCAAAACCTCGCGCGCGCCCTGCAATTGCACTTTTCAGTGTTCAACAAGTGTTCAAGTTTTTCAACACGAATCACGTGATCACGATTGTTCAACTTGAACCAAACCCCGACCAAACCTTGGAAATTAGGATTCTCAGTACCGGAAGTGTGGGACCAACAAAGAACGACTGCAGTAAGTAAACAGGACCCTCAGTAGATGGTAGGAGGGTCAATATATTATGTACCTGTAGAACCTGCAGTAAGTAAACAGGATCTACAGTACGTGTGAGTCCAAGGGGTTTCGAAAAAAAAATTAAGGATACCGTGCCGGATTTTGAAATAAGGGCCTGACCGACCGACAGGCACAGCATTATATAATCACCAAATATGGTAATTCCCATCTGATGCGTATCGATTTTCGTGTACTCCTGCTTCGTTTGCACCCAACCATTGTATTCACAACACTGTGGGAGATATGTAAGGTCAATACATCCAAGATACAACTACTATGACTACATGGTACCCGCTGATGAATATTTCCTGCCATTTAAAGATCGCACTGTATATTCTTGAGCTTCAAGTCCACAAGCTCTTCAGAAAAATGCTCCAGGTGTTACCAAGATGTGGGCAGAGCTTAGAATAGCGTGTCATAGTATTCTTCTAGTGAGAAAGCCTTGAATGAAATTGAACGAGCACTGCATGGCTGAGAAAATTTCACCGCCACATGTCAAGATTGCCGAGATACCTTCCATTTTGGGCTGGAATTCTTGAAATTATGTCCAAAAGGCTCCAGAAGGCTTTTCAAGCAGTGGAAACGAAGGAATTGAATACTTGGATGCCCCAGAAGGTCTCCAGTACCCTGGTCCAAAAAAATTCCTAAGGGTTCCTTGGGGGGACCGACCAGCATCATAGCATCAATTTGACACGTGGAAACCCCTTGTGTGAGTCAATAAATAAGATAGGCCTCGTCCATATGCATCCAAGTGACGATCAGTGGCGGTGCTGTGACATTTAAGTAGGCGCGCGTACTAGAAACCCAATAACAATGGAACGAGGTCGAAATAAAAAAATTTGTCCCAGTGAGGCCTTTGAAATTGAGTTGAGAGCATAGTCCCAAATTTTGGGGACGATTGAGCACAAATTGAGAGAGGAGATAACTTTTTCGTGCCGAGATCGGGCTCAAATGTGGTTTGCGTTGCAACTTTTATTTTATTTTTTCAGTCTGGACGCACTGAAGAGTCTTAAAACAATAATGCAGAGCAGTCTGGGGCTTTTTTGTGCAGAATTGGTTGCGCTGTTGACTGGTTCAACACAATCACCTGATACGCTCATTCCTCTCTCTGAACTGCGTCCATGCACATATCCATGATAAAACCCTTGGGATCGCGAGCGGTGGGTAGTAGTTATCAGTCTCTCACCGAATTATATTGTTTCAGCTCTCAACAGGCAAAAAAAATGGGGAAAAGTCCTCCTGAAAACGGGTTTTAGGGTGAGATATGGCGCGAAAAACCTATCTCCTCATTCAATTCTCTGCCAATCATTCCCAAAATTTGAGACAATGCTCTCAGATTAATTCCGAAGGCCCCACCGGGACAGATTTTTTAATTTCGACCTCTTTTCATTGTTATTTAGTTTTCATAGAGAAGTCGCGCTTATGTGTCACAAACACAGCCACTGATCGTCACTTGGATGCATATGGACAAGGCCTATCTTATGGAAGTAAGTAGAATGCGCACCTTTAGTCGCACCGGTAGATGATAGAAGACTGAGGGGCGCAACAACGAGTCCGCAGTATATATACAATGTAACTTACCATTGATAAATAGAAACATATTCAATTACCCGTTCGGGCAGCGAGACGCCACTGTCTCGAATAGGAAGTTCTACTCAACAAAATCATAAAGTTGAAAAGATGTCCGAGCGAAACGACAGAATAATAATAACTCCATACGCCAGAATATCATGCTGCGTCACTAGTGCTGGCAAGGTTTGGTTTGGTTCAGGTTCAGGGCCTTTTGCTGTGAACGCTGAACCTGAACCTCGCGTTCAGTTCAGCCCAGCACCGAACCTTGAACCTGAACGCCGCGTTCAGGTTCGGCGCGTTCGGTTCGGCGTTCGAACGCGGTTCGGACGCTGAACGCAGCAATATTTTTTCAATCGTACCAAGACGGTAAATTTATCGATGTTACATGGTACCAAAGGTGTAGTTTGAATCACTCATTTGTCGCCTCATTCGTCTCCAGATACCCAAAGTCTGCATCGAGTTCTTCAATCATGGCGTCTATGTGCTTCGCAGCAATTGTGCTAGCGCTGATGTGGCCGTTGCGATATGCACTTTTGAGCAGTTGGAGCGCACCAAAAAGCTCAGGGCCGAGAGAATTGCGCTGCTTTGTATCAGTGAGGCTGCTGCTCGAAAATGCCCGTTCTGCCGGAGTTGCAGACCCCTGGATGGCCAGATAGTCCTTGGCCATCCGATGCAGGGTTGAGCATGAGGTGTTATGCTAGCGGAAAAAAATTAGCAATGAAAAGCACGACAAAGACCTCACGTACACCCCAATAATGCAAGATATTATCAGTCTGCTCCAGGGGTGTTGAAAGATAAGCTTTCAATTCGTCCCTGGGCTCGGCCCGTGCTCTTGCTTCCTGTTGGCTAGCATTCACGGCGTCGAGCAGGAATGAGCTCCCATATCGACTGAGTGTGGAGGGTGCCGGGTTCGACTTGGCAGCTGAAACATCAGTCATTTCAACATCTGGTTCAGCTGCCATTGCCGCATGATAGCGATCGAACTATCAAATCGTGAACACAACTGAAAGAACCAATGTGAAAAACATACCGCTTCCTCAAGGGCCTTCATACCCCGCTTATATTCAGTAGAGCTGTCGCCCCAGCGGATACGAAAGTAAGCATCTTTGATGGTGGGATCTAGGACTTGAAAACTGTTAGTATTACAAAAGGTACTTCGCACTTCTCGTCGTTGAGTTCTCCACTGCTGCGAGTGTTGTCGAGAAGAGTGTGAATTTTCTTGTTCAATGATTTTTCGGGTGTTGGGGCAACTGTCTGCACAAAGTGCTTTGCCGCAATATGGACAGCATGTTCGATGCACCTACATGAGATATATGATTGTATATTGAAAATGGGAGGAGACAACGTACATCATGTCGTTCTCCCTAGCTGTCCAGCATGCGTTACGGTGATCAAGCCGGTTTTCGATGCCTTTCGCAGTGGTGCAATTGACAGAAGCCCCGTCTGACGTAATTGCACCCACCTTCCCACGAAGTTCGAATTTGTCGATAGTTTGGACAATGGCAGCCGCAATATTCTCGCCGGTGTGTCGACCTTCAATCTTCAGGAATGCGAGTTGATCTGTGATAAGTTCCCAGTCGTTTGGACAGTCAGGTGGGGAGCGAATATAGTGATTATTAATATTGAGAAACGGCTCCCCGCTGTCAGATGTCCAGGCATCATGGGTGAAGGCATGCAGGCCAGTTGTTTTCTTCCACAACATATTTTGATAAGTGGATCTATTAATATTGAGGGGGGAGGCGTACCACGAATTCTGCCGCCAATGTTTTCCGAACCTCGGCTGCGAGCGCTAAAGTATATTTTTTTAGCGTGTTGCGAGTAGGAATGTCTTCATCCTTGAGGCTGGGTCGTAAATACTTGAGCACTCGTATGAAGGAAGGCCTCTCGACAAATTAAAGTGCCTAAGATACCAGCATTATTGTGAGGTAAGTTGTGGAGTTGACAAAGACATACCGTGTCTTGGGTAACAGTCATCTCAATGAGAAAGTCGCGCAAACCCTCAACCGTGAATGCAGGTGGTCTCGGTTGTGAAACAACGACAGAATCGAGGGTTCCTTGGTTGCTATAACACCTTCAGCACAGATAGTGAAGGTGATCAAGGAACTTGCTCTTTTGATGGATCAGAGTCAGGGATGGCACGTCGATGCATGTCGATATTCAATTCTTCACAACATGCTTGATAGACTGCAAAATGGTCGGCATGACTAGAATGCAAGTCCAAATATTAGCGTTCAGCAATGAAGAGTTTGCGAACAACTCACTGGGCAATACGACTGCGGAGGGTAGAGACACTTCGGTCAAGAAACACGTTGCGGGTTTGAGTCCCTTGTGTCTATGAAACAGTTCATGAGCAGAAACATAATAAGAACGTGTACTGGCGTGCAGACGAGACAAATCGCGCCGCCTTCTTGGATAATTGCACCCTGGGCATTTTTCTCAGCCTTTACACACCGGAAGACGGTCTTGATGTCAGTGGTAGAGTCAGGACGAGAAGCCTTCGAAATTGCCTGTCAAGAAACGGTCAGAACGAGCATAGAACGAGGCTGGAAGTAACTGTACATGCTCATGGTCCGCATCTCCCATGGCCTTGAACTTCTCATACTCCTCAATGTCTATAATGCTGGTTGCCTCGGTGTTGTTGCCGTCACCGTCACTGTCAGTCTCAGGCCCTTCAGCATCATCTGCCTCACTCGCATTGTCACCAGAGTCGTTGGAGGAGTCCGCTTGCGCATTCACCAAGACGGCACCAAGTTTCTTGGGAGCCTTACGCGGAGGAGGCTGGCTGCGAGCCTTCCTCTTGGAAGATACTGTGGTGCCTTCAGCATTGTTAGGATCTGTCACACGAGCCGAGGGTTTGGGTGCCTGAGTGGAGCGACGGAGTAGAAGGCCACCGGGCACCTGCAACATTCCGAAGAGGAATAGCACCGGTGAAAAGTGGATGGAGTGGGATAGTCGGGGAAGAGCCAGTGGTCGAGGAGGAAGAGCCAATTGGGTTCTCATCATCAGCGTCGTGAAACCATGGGATGTCTTTGGCATCGCGCAGAGAGCCGTCGGGATTGCGAGCGCAGCCAAGGCCAGAATCCATGATGCTGAAAGTGGGAGAGGATGCGCCAAATCTTCGAGAGAAATTGTTATAAATGTCTCTTCATGACCGAATGAATGCTGGGACTGAAAAACGGGGAACAACATGCAATGGGCCGTGGCGGCGCTGTACCCCTGCAAGAAATTGCATGGAAATTGCTCGGCAAGTATACTCGGATCCATAAGACTGGAATTAAGGGAGAAAAGCGGGCATTGAGCAGATCTGAAACCGATTTTCACTCTATTTCTGGGAATTTAAGAACAGGTTTAGGGTGCTCGGTACCAAGAATGTTCTCAGACGACAGGAAAAAGGCCAGGAAACACAGGCGGGCCGTCTTGGCATGAGGAGATGAAGTTGTTACAGTGGATTTACCGGGTGTGTCGGTGATGTGTTGGCGTCAAGACGAGGACACGTCAAGTGACATAATGCTCCGGATGTCATTATTTTGTAGTGAATATCGGCCGAAATTTGAGTGGCATTCAGCGTTCGAACCGCGTTCGAACGCGTTCAGCAAAACCGGTCAAGGAGTGAACCGCAAACCGAACTTGGCATTCAGGTTCAGCATTTCTCTGAACCTGAACCTGAATGCGGCGTTCGGTTCAGGTTCGGACCGATTTCCGAACCGAACCTTGCCACCACTATGCGGTCACGTGCGTGTTTTTCGAAGGTTGAGACATAAAAACTAGATTAATCAGCTGCAAGAAAAAATAGATGTCAGTTTGAGAGTCAAGGGGTCACTAGGTAGGTTTGCATATCTGCTCTTTCTGTGGCCAGAGACCTTACGCATGAATCAGGCTCCGACACGGTTTATTTCACCAAAGCGTAAGCCTTCAAGTTGAAAGCTTCACCTAGCACAGTCAAGCAGTGCCTGAGCACTGTGTTGACATTTCCAGGACTGTTTGAAGGAATCGTAATGTACTGCCTCAGCGGCCGTAATGGATGAACAATGGACGAGAGAGTTAAGCAGAATTAAACTCCACTTATGTCAATAGGTTCATCATTTTCAAGTTCCATTCCGGGAATTGTTCAAACGGTAATCCAGCCTTCTGGCATTTCTGAGTTTGAAGAAATTTTATTACGATTATAAAAATACAGATCTGCAGCGTTATATACGGATTCTATATCATACACCTTATCGCAGCCCGCATTCATCGAACCCGTCCAGACTAATAAGTTTTAGGTGTGTTTTTGTGCAGCTTTTAACTTTACACTCTTCCATTCCATCACGAATGCACCGACGAAGGAAAGACACGCTAAGCCGAGGGCGACTTGAATTGCCGAAACCAGTGCCTCATTGTACACAACGAGTACTGCAGACAGAAATTCCGGATCCACAGTGGATCGCAAGTTCGCCGCCCCAGAACTAAGGACTGTGGCGGGATCTACGCCTGAGACCTGACTGATTAACCCGACCCGGAGACGGTTTGTAAACACGTTCTGAGCAACTGAAACAAACACTGCGCCTCCTAGAGAAAGGAAAATCAACGATACGCCACCACTACTGACGAACCCAACGAACCGAGGGTCTGAAAGAATACGAGAGGCGCCATCCCTAAAGGGATGTCCTCATGGCTAAGTACGGTCTGAGCAGCCACGAGTGGTTGATGCGTCCCCACGCCGAGTCCGAGCCCGTAAATTGCTTGGAAGCCGATCCACTGCTCAGCCCGCGTGTACAAAGTAAATGTGGAGAGTAGTCCAGTTCCAGCTGTGACGAGAACTGAGGAAAGAATAATGAAGGGCGTATAGTATCCCATAACAGTCACGGCCACTCCGGATATGATGGACACAGGAATAACGGAAACAATGAGCGGGAGACCGTATAGGGCGCTGCTTGCAGCAGCTACGCCTTTGATTGCTTGGAAATAAATGGGGAGCTAGGACAATTTTAATCAGGGAGAAAGGATGTATTTTGTCGGAAAAAGCATACATAGTACGTGAGAACGTTGTGCGAGCCAGTCAGGCACATCAGGAAAGCTGCGCCAGCAAAAATACTACATATGACAATGCTTGAATCGACGATAATAATATCTTCAATTCAACAAACATACCTCCGCTGCTTGAGAATACGAGGGAGGAACTGTTGCTTGGTCTTGCCGCTTCCATATTTGAAGACCGATAAATATTGAAATAAGAAGACCAAACAGGATGAAGAGGGTAATTTCAACTCTTCTTATCATAAGTACATGTTGGGTGTTAAATAGCGAAAAGATTAACTAACCTGCCATTCCAAGGATATATTGATCCACCCCACCGAAGAGCCAGGAGCAATGAGATGATCCCGGGGACCAATATGATCTGCGGTCAGGTAAGCATTCGTCCCTGAGACACAAGTCTCGCACCAGTGGACCAAATAGCTCAATGCAATCCCTCAAGGATATCGACTTCGAATTACGGTCAAGAGTCTGTGAGTTGCAGGATATTATGACCACGAATAGGGTGACTACACCTATTAGAAGATTGACATAGTCACCTCAGTGACCTACTATTCTATTACATTTGGGCCTCTTAGGTACATTTTCGTGCAATGTAATAATACACCTAAGAGGCTCGGAACCGGCGGCATCGGGGATGTCGCTTATGCAAATATCCCAGTTGGGTGAGGCGGTGCCCCTGCCTGCGCTCCTCTTCCCACTGGGTGCAAAACCCTATTTGCAGGGCTCGCAAATATGGTATTTGCACAGTATTTGCGCATTATTTGCACATTATTTGCACAGAATTTGCGTGGCCTGCAAATTTAAAATTTGTGCATTATTTGCGCAGTATTTGCGCAACATTTGCGGGCCCCGCAAATTTGATTTGATTCCACACTTGCCTTAAAAGGCAATAATTTTTTACTTGTTTTGGTAAGTTTTTTTTTGCCTCATATTCAACCGTACTTTCAAAGGTGTTTGATATTTGAGAAATTCAATTTATTGAATGACTACTATGAAGAAACAAAAGACAATGTACCTCCAGTACTTGTGCTTGTACCCAGCACACTCCCGCCTGCCCATTCCCCATTTCCATGCCCCCACCCCATCTGCACCTGCCCCGTTCTCCACTGAACACCTTCCCTTCTGCCTCCTTGCCAGCGCCGAATGTACCCCTCCACTGCGGCAGACTGTCTGTGGGGTATCGAGGAGCAGTGAGTGAAAAAGGCCAGGTTTGTGCAGACAGCAGGGATGGTGCATCAATAGCACATTAGCAAACAGAGAAGTTGTGCTGCATACCGCATATGAAGGCATGCCAGCATCTATGGCATGAAACAAGACAGCCGAAGGAACCTACAGGTACAGTTAGCTCAGAGCAGGTGTGGTGGAGATGGATAATAAACGCACAAGAGACTTTGAAGAAGAGCTTCAAGGCTGCATGAGGTGGGAGACATTCTGCGAGTCCCGGTATTGCATTGAGCGGGTCCGGTTTCACCGCCGTCGCTGGTGGAGGTGTTGATTTGCCCTGCTGCGACTCTATGACATGTAAGTTCAAGGCCAGCGCAGTGTCTACACATTGTAATGTACGTTCATGCTGTTGACACAGTTTGCCGTCAAGTGAAGGATACGCAGTGCGATGTGGCAGAGATGTGCACCGGAACATCCTCGGCGTGTCGCCCACTTCCACCACCAGCATGCCACCCAGAAATGGCGGATCTTGAGGGCGCCCTCCAACGCTGATGAGACATGCAAATGGTGTACTGCACAAATGTGGAGTCACGCAAGTGACGCATAACACCGTTTTCTTTTCACCCAAGTTATAACTCACCCACATAGCTTCGTTTCGAAGACTCCGAATGCACACAGCACTATCTTGGCGGCTTTGTGCGAGGGCATACATTCATGGTGTGTTCATACGGCTGGGCCGAGCCCATGCATCCACATCCGTGTTGCCGATACTGCAAAAGCACCATCAGTATCTGGGCTAATTTGTGTTCAGAAAACAACTGCACCCACATCACCACTGACCTCGATCATCCCCTGAACAAGGCGCTGCTAGCTCCAGTTGATTGACAGCACAACAAACTCGTGCGTCGATGCACACAGTGGTTGCCGGGCACTTGCTGTGCTCGTGCGCTGTGCACGGCTGGCTTGGCGCAGAGATGGGGAGGGTCGATGGTGCAGAATCACGCCAAGTGTCAAGCGTGCGGCTCGTGGACTCCCAAGAACAGGCCGTCAGTATATTGTTGTTACATCTCCATTGTCGATACTCACAATTGTTTACATTCAGATCCTAACTCACACCCGTCCCGTCCCGCCTCACCACGGCCCGCTTCGCCCCGCCTGTCTCCCGAATATTATGTATTGCGCAGACCGTTTGCGAAATCCAGCCTCACATTTGTTCGGGCACTCCCGCATCGCTGTGGGTGGGTGGTAGGTGGAGTATTGGGATACGTAGATGAGAATGAGGGGCTGAGAACCGCATGGTGAGTCCAAATACAGCTATTATTGTCCTTCTGCACTCGACTCACCGATCTCAGCCTACCTCGCTCTTCATTCTCATCTTGGAATCGCGCTCCTCTCGGGCCAACGGCTCGCGGAAGATGAGTGCAGTGCAGTGGACATGAAGACGTGGACGTGCGGCCGTGTACTGCACATCAGCATTGCATGCGAATGCGGCAATGGGAGAAGAGGAGTAACTACAATCCTGATGTATCAGTTATTGCGAGATTTTGATCATGAATAAAACGATTTTTGGATCACTTACCTCCCGTGAGATGTAATGTGAGCCATGCCAAGAGGAAACACGAAGTGAGAGTGACTTCTGTGCATATGATCTGAGTGTACTTGCATATACTCATAATCATGAGCAGGTATTTGAGTGCATGAATCAATGACATGGGTTGCGTGGACGCACTCAAAATTATGGAGGGTAGGGCCGCCAGGGCAGCAGCCACAATGGCTGGAGAATGCGAGAATCTGTGCGATAGCCAGAAAAGGACTATGATTAGTTTGAATGGAAGCTCACACACCTACTCAAGCAAGTGGCTTGGTTGGATAGAAGTGGTGATTGAGAAATGACGGCAAGGACCTTGATTGTACGAGTGAACGCAGACGTAGACGTGGATTACAGACAAGAAGTTCATCTGCTACACTGCTACAGGGCATTGTATTCAAGAAACATGCTTGATGGAAATAGAGGCCACTTGTGTGAAAACAGTGAATTTGAGCAAGTGAGGTATTCGGCGAAGACAGAGTCGAATTTGCACAGCCACCTGTCTCTGATGTTTGTTTACTTGATGTGTCCCAGCCTGGGACAGACCTCGACTCGGCCCTCTCACGCGCCAATTCAAGACCCACCGCCCAAATCATCTCACTTGTGCACCTTCGAAAGCGTGCTCGCCTCCCGTTGACTCGGCCCTACCACCGCTCGGGCGTGCGTACCTTGCAAGACACTACTAACAGGGTCTCGTAGATACTACCACCGAAAGTCGTGCCCTGCCTCGCTTAGCAAGCTGAACGAGAAAAAAAAAAACTTGTGTCGCCCGCACACGTTGTGTCAGAGTGAGCCGAGGGTCGGGAGTAGCTGCGCAGACGCGCTGTGCATGGTACGTGGCCGTCGATGACTAGCAAACTAACGAAAAATACCAGGCAGACTTCTGGAGATCGCCACATTGCATCGCGAACAACCCCGCGTTGCTGTACGGAGCCAGGATCGGTTGCGGCTGCCTTGCGAGCGGTACGTCGTCTAGAATGCAGATGATCAGCAAGCTAACAAAATACCAGACCTTTTATCCCTAAGTCCCGTGGGGCTCGTTGGCTCGCAGTCTGTGTCCCGCCGGCCCACAGGCCTGCACACACGCGTCAACGGCAGTCTCCTGCACAAGGGCAATGGTAGGACGCAACACTACTCTCGGGCGAACTCCCGTGTTACACAACGCTCACACGCACCGAACGCGGTGGCGATTGCGCTCTCCAACAGCAACACAGCACGGGAGCGGCGCTGTGCGCCAACTGAACTTGAGGCGCAAACTCGAGCCTCAAGTCGCACTCGCATTCCAGCACACATAACGGTGAGGCATGAGCGCTAGTGCACCCTGGCAATCTCTGCCGTCCCGCACTACAGCGCCACTGGACCGCCGCAGCCGCTGAACGCGTTACGGACATGGCGAGATCCATGCATCCCGCACATCGTGCTGTACCTGTCGGCCGGGTGCATGCGCGGGGATGCACCAGACCGGTACATCATGCATCGTGCGCTGGACGCGGTCAGGGCCGCAAGGACGCCAAAGACAAGATCTGTAAGTAAAAGAAAAGATTTATTAACTTGAATTTGAATAAACTGGTTTGACACACATGCACTTGATGGAACGAAGCGGCTAGAGCGAGCGAGGCTTGAGCTGTGTACGCGGCGCAGAAGTCCACCAAACCCTCTTTGAGGTTTGGGGCATTTATTGGGTGGCACTGATAGTCTCGCCCAGTTGATCAAGATAATCCCCAAGTCAAAGATGGAGATGGTTGTGGACAAAGCCATCGATTTTTCCGGTGGGAGGGACAAAGAGCTGCGTGATATCTCTGGGCTCAGTATGACTCACTATTTTTTGGGCTGTGTACTGGTGCTAAATTTCGGTGGTTCATTGACAATCACAGCGGAACTCCCACCTAACGGGAAGATAGTAGCAATTCCCGCTCACGCCGATCTGGAATCTAAGCTCAAATCGAGCTCAAACTCGTCAAGTTAATCATTCATTTAAGGTGAGTCTTCCCCTTCCTCTCATCCTGCTGTCTCATTTTCACCAACTCAAGTTGCGTGCCCTCGTGGGCTCGTTTCCATGTTTTTTTCCCACTCAAATTATTACAAATTATTACATGCGTACGCTTCACGGCTGGTTTCGCAAGGGAAAAAGCGGTATATTCAAGTGGTACGTCAATTTACATCTCGACGTACGTGTTTTTACTGACTATGGCACGACATTGCAGCGGTGCTGCGATGCGCGCGCCATGACTTGCGCAAAAGCGGTGTTCGCGCGTGCGGAGTGCACTGTGCTCGCTGCTATGCCTGCGCGTGTGCTACACCCGACGCGAATGCAGCGTGTGGACGCATGTGCGCTGCAATCCACGTGCGGCACGTCCGCTTGACTGGGCGCGAGTTGCACCGCGAGGACGGTTGTGCGTCCCGTTCCGCGTTCGCAAGCCAGAGCACACACACAGCTATCTGCACGCCGATCGCGCCTGCGGCGTTCAATCGTGATGGAGTTCGTCCGCCCAGCCTGCGAGCTGAGCAGCTGGTTCCACCGCACAGCCGTATTTGGTGCGGGCACGCACCGCACGAGCGGGCGTATCGGCAAGTCTGTCACCCACAAGACGCGACTGCGGGCGCACGAGGCTACTCGGGCGGCGTGCAGACGTGGCACGCAGTTTGCACCACCAGAACGGCGGCGCCTGGTGCTGTGTGCCTGCTCGGCCCCCACACTCGTAGTGCGCACGCACCGTGAGCGCAGTCGTGTCATTGCGAGACGGTCGTGCGCAGGGTGGCATTTGTGCGTGGCCGCACCGCGGCGGTGCTGCCGATGAACGCGTATCGCGAGCAAATGCGGGCCATCGCCGGGTCGTCATATGTGTTGCATGTACTCGCCACGTGGGATTGGAGGCGGGACGGACACGGGTACGAGTACGAGGCGAAAGAAGGGGGAAACAGTGCGGACTCACCAGGGCCTTATACCGCGAATACAGACTAGCATCCCGAGTTGTTGGTGTCGTGCACAAAACTGCCCTGCATCGGGATCTATGCACGCCGCAAATAAGTAGCAGCACGGCTGCGGCAGACGAGGAAAAGATGAATTTTTGCAGAGATGAGCATCGAGGTGCTCATCGTGCAGTAGTACGTCGTGGTGTCGGTGCCAAGATGGTGGTAGGAAGTTGTCCCGGCCTGGAACGGGCCAAGGAACAGACTGAAAGCTGGAAAACACCGTGACACACGCAGGCAAGGGGGTACAGCCACCAACTTCCGGCTCTTCTCACTGCCGCGAATGGGTTGGGGTTGTGCAAGGTACGTAGCCGTCTGCATCTACCATTCACTAGCAGGCTGAAAAAAAGACATGTTATAGCTCACCTATTTTCTCGTATGCGCCGTTCATCATGCAGCACCATTTCGTACACGTGTTTCCCGCTGGACGTCAGGACGCGAACCAGCATGAATCCACCACCTCCAATACCAGAATGATACACCGCAATCATCCTAACGCACAAAGCACTCACGATGATCGTGTCCACGGCGTTCCCTCCGGCTTTCATCGTGTCCGCGCCAAATGTTGCTGCATTCTGCCACCTCGGTTGCAATCGCTCCGTGTGTTCCGGAGAGTGGCGGAGTAATTGACTGACTCGCAAGAGCACCAGTGACTGCAACCGAAGCCAACGCACCGCTCGCCCGCTGTTCCCTGCGCACGCTTCATGCCCGCACCACATATTACCACGGCTTCGGGATCTCCAAATGCTCTCGCAGCGTGGGACTTGTACGTGTTAGCCGCAGCTTGCTGTATGGCCCCACGGCGTTCACTGCTGCTCGCTGTTCGCTGGGGGTGCTTACAGGGCGAATTGTCTGCCCAATCGGGTGTGGTGCTCCTCGCTGCAATTATGCTTCCTGCTGGTCGATCTTTACAAATTTTCCTTGTGCTTGCTGCTGCACCTCTATATCTGTTGCACTTGCTCGCCTGCCCCCGTTTGTCTTGCACAGCACGTTTTCCGAGCAGCCTCATCCTCTACCCACTTGTTTCAGGCCAACCTCGCACCCAATTTGTTCGGCTCTCGCGGTATCTTTCGGCAACCCGCACTTTATGTGGCACTGCGATCTCGGGTGCCTGCCCCTGCCTCTGCCCAATTGCACCTGCTGTACTCACTCTTCATTTTCCGGTGGCCTTCTCTTTGCTGTGCTGCCGATCATACAACGGCCTCTGGCTCTGATCGCTCCTGCTCTTATTCACAGTCGCTGCTCGTCTCTCATGCTGTTGCAGACTCATACACCAATGTCCCTCGTAAGTCTTCAACACCTTCAATTTATTGCTTTCCATATATTACTTATATCACTCGGTACGCTATCTGAGCTATTAGTAATACCACTCGCTTTTTGTTCAATATGGGAAGGACTCAATGAAATCTTAACCATTCATTTCAAAAGTCTTGTGAACTCATGATTTTGACCTGTATCTTAGGCTTCAGCGTGCTCATCGTTTTACCTTCCATTTGCTTAAGAAACCTGAGAAGGATTGAGTGCGAGAATAAGGATGAGCACCCCTCCAAAACGTCGAGCCAACATGCCAAAGGAATTGGTTTGCATCCCGTCAGCTGATCGTTGGAGCGTCGTCCTTTGTCTTCCCTTCACCCTTCGCTTCTTACTTCCATTTACTGAAGAAAGGAAGAGCTTCAGCTACAGACAGTTGTCAAAAATTCCGTCAGTTTACCGTACCAAAGCATTCGGTTTGAACATCTCGCGGACTGATTTGGGTCGCGAACTGATTGTTCGCAAGATTTTACCTATGCCTCCAGAGTAGTGTGATGGTGATTTAGATTACTCTTTTGCGTTCAAATAGCCTATTTCTGATTTTTATAGGAATTTAGAGCACCTGTGGATAGAGCTAGAAATAAAATAATCAGTCATTTAGCTCGTGAACTGATATGAGAAGGTGGATCCAGTTCGAGTATACTAGTGCATATCAGGATCTCCTCAAACCAGCTCCCATAGTTCAACTTCGATCGTTACCCGTGAGGTCAGTAGTTTATTCCTACATCCCTCAATGCTTCAGCCATTCATTCTTCATTCCACAGCTGGGAGAGCCCGAGGGGAGAGTTATAGCGCCAAAACCAGTGAGTCGATCTGTTCGCAACAGAAATCAGTTCGCGAAACATACTTCGCTCTCGTGACACAATATACAATGGATTTCTGGGTCCCTGAATACATTAAGGTACTCCCTCGCAATTATTAATAACTGGAACCGCTTCAGGGAAAATGTGCAATGCACAAACCCCGGTTCGCGATAAAAATCCATTCGCAAAACCAATTTCTTTCTCCCATTTACATCGACGATTTGTCATGAATATTGATTCTATTTTCCACACAGAACTTATATTTTACTCGACGAAATAGATATAGAGCCAGGTGGAGGATATTGAGGCTATTTATTGGGTTATGGGCACCATAAGCGCCCATGAAGCGCCATTAGGACAATGTCGGTGCTATAGGTACACAATTTGATTAAATCTTTTGACCATCAACACTTGACAATTTGGCTAGTTATTAGGAAGGAATTCCTCAACTTGAAATTGACAAAATTTGAGTGAATGTTCAATATGAGTATGAATGTTGTGTTAGCGACCTTTTCGGACATCTTTCCGAGCTTGTCGGCGCCGTTACCCGACGTGACCAACGTGACAATTTCTCTCCTCGCCTGCGACCACCTTTCCTCAAACCATCGTCTCTATGCTGACCCGCCCTATGCTTCACGCACCATCTTGTTCTATGGGTCCATAGCCTCTTCTAGTTGTCTTCCGGGCACTTTTTTGCTACTCAGACGGCTTGCTGCGGGTTCTTTCACCAACGCCATTATCTCTGGTTCCAAATTCACCATATAGCCCCTCAGATTTGCTCAAATCTTGACAGTATTCCTTTGGGGACCTGTTACATTCTCCCGCCACTTCATCTTGTTCCTTCTGTGGCCGTAAATTTTGGAATATCAACATTTCCGGCACGATCCTGGGATCCGATGGAATCCAAGCAACGATGGGTAGGAAATCGGGTTCTTTCCGCCCATGGTGCGTCCGCAGTCACTCTGCAGCTTTCAAACCCACTCATTTGGGATTTGGCCCGACGTTCATAAGCACGAGCAAGATTTTTGGCACCACTTCACAAAGCGCAGCGTGCCACGTCACACAGCTCAGCGTGTCAGCTCGGCATGCAGACGGTGTACTTGGGACATATGTGCATCATTCGAGCGGGCGACTGTGGCACTCCCAGTAATGGTGCGATGACCAGCGGCCTGCGCTGTGGCGTACACGGCCTCACGTCTTCCCGGCATGTCCCGGTCGCTCGCTGTAGCATGCTGCGCCCGAACTTGGACTCAATTTCTTGCGGCTGGTGCTGTGGTCGATGCTAGTGTATGCAGAGTACGCAGGGATTGGTGCTCGCCGCGGAGAGGCAAAATGCAGAGCCTGGCGGCATTTCGAGCATGGCGAGCGCGGTGTAGTGCGCTCCGCAGGCACTGCCTATCCTCCCACCAGCCACAGCCATCTCAGTATCCGTATCGGGCTAGCCCCGCTGTTTCGACGTGCATAGTACCGGTCGAGACACAGCAGCCGAATGTATCGTGCTGTCAGTGCTGTTGTGCAAGCTGCTGCGCAGGTGTCCTCTGCGGGACACTGGATGGCTGCGCCCGGTGTTGTCTACGGTTACGAACCCCAAATTTGGCGTGCCCAAGCGGCGGGGTAGGCGGTGGTCACCCGGCTGAACGGGACGAAGTGGAGCCAGAGGGCTTTGGACCCCATGGTGGCATGTGGTAACCGCCTGCTGCAAAGGTCCACCGACCAAGACGGCAGCCGCAGAGCTGCCGTGCTCACCGATGGTGCTGGGTGCAGCTGCGGCTTCAAGTGTGTGTGGCGCAGCTACGGCTGCGCGCCCCGAGGGCGTCGTGTGCTGTAGATAGGTGCCGCTAAGCTATTTGCTCGCCACGCTGCGCAGCTAGCCACTCCAGCGCCCGGCAGGGTGCACAAATCTCACTGGGTAGACTTATATAAAATGTCGATTTCCGCTCTAATTACATGTTGATTTCCCTCCTCATTGCTCAAATGTGTATTGTATATATATTTACTGTATCCCTAGATTTTTTCGTGATTTTTGAGGCACATTGCGTCGTCGTCGTCGCCGACGACGTCAACGAAGTTCTGATCGCATTTGATCGCGATGTCGAGAGAGATTGATGGACGTCGTCTGAATTTAGGATGTTCCTGATCGCTATGCAACATGGCAACGGCCGTATATGTGAATATTCAATTATGTGCAAGAAGGACCGTGCCATGATATATCGAAGACACCTCTAACTCAGCGGTTTTGATATATCATGGCTCTACGCTTGTTAGAGGCAGCTGATATATCACTCCGCCATACTAAGGTGGATCCAGTCCTGCCGCACTCTTAATATTGTGCTTCTGTATATGCAGTTTCACGCCCTCGATGTCCTTTTATAGTGAATGGCCGCGAAAATGTCTTGTTCGGGCGTAGTGTTGGCGTTCGTGCAGGCAACATGTTCATCAGAAAACGATGGCGCTGCCACTCGCTCCAGTCAAACTTGTCCGGTAAACGCTCGGCAGCCGGATGGCCATGCACACAGCCGTTGACGGCCCTGCCGCTGGCGCAGGAATGGGGCGCAGCAGACGGGGGGACCAGGGTTGACTAGAGCAGGCAACGGCACCAAAGCCGCCGCATCTGCCGATATACGTTAGGAACGGCCGAAGACGACAAATTCGTCCGCACCAGTCGCAGCGCTGCAGGCAGTGAGACCTGCAATATCCCTGCACAAGTGTACTTGAAGGCGATGCGCGTCGAGTGCTGAACATGCGTCGAAGTCCATTTTGCGCATAATCTGCCCCCAGGAAGGAGATTGAGACCACAAAGCGGTGTTGCACCACACAGGGAACGGTACCAGAGGACAGTGTAGACTTGGGCGGGAGGAGACATTTGGTTGACAAGTAGAAGCGAGCGAGAGGTATAAGTCGAGAAGGCAAAGGGAGAGGTCGAGGACTCAGGGACTCGACAAGCAGTGGGGGGTGCTGGTCGAAAGAAAGAATCGAGTGCCGTTGTTAGACGTAGAAGCAATAGCATTGGCAGGCGCAACTGTTATTTGTTTCGAGCAGGCCAATAAGTCGAATAGCTAGTGTTCAAATTAAGGTCAATAACCAGCATGCCAATTGCCATTGAATGATCATTGACCTTTTAGTCCATCTATTTGACTACAAAGACAGCAATGGGCATGCATCCGGGTGAATTGAGTCCACTTACTATGGCATTTAGTTTGTTCAAATGTATATTCACAGGCTACAGCGTCCATTTTCAGGTCGGCACCTCCAGTTCAACGTTGGTTCGTGCCATCGCGATGTGGTGGTGGTTGAGTGTGAATCGGGCCAAAGAGCCGAACAGTCCAAAGCATGCTTCGGCAATAGCCTACGATGCTCCGTCTCTTACCACCAACTTCATTTTCAGAACCAATGGAATTCAAAAATCCAGTTTTTTCTCAAGAGTATTCGACCATATCATTCACAATTTGACCGATGACCTTGCTGGTTTCTTCTAATTTCCATCAACGCGCCAGTCTCCTCTTTTTTCGGTCCTTGCGACGAGCACCACAGTCTTTCTGCGCTCGGTGCATCGAATTTGCATGCAATCTCTGTTCGCATGAAGATGGCATTTGGGACGATGTGCGAGGGTCAGGCGAGGAGGTGAGCGTGTACAACGGTGAGTCGATTTTGCACTGCCACCACCTTCTCTTCTCACCGCAACGGCAACACACAATGTGAACACGTTGTTTTGTTGACTCCTCAAGCGCGTTTGATTCACACGGCAGACGTATATAAGGTGAGCACTCCCTCTGCAGTCCCTTGGGCCCTTATCCCGTCGGATATTGGAAGGACCTCAATGGTCCTTGGACTGTCCGCGTGCGGGCAGCTCCTGCCATAGAGTACACCACTGTTCATCATACTAACGAGTTGAGAGAATGCCCTGCCAGCTGTCGACGCTGTTGCCGTCCTGCCGTCTCGTCCTCAACGAGCTCCCTATCGCTCGAATGGGAGAAATCCTCAGAACAAGCAGGCCGCAGCTCACACAAGTCCTGTGCGCCCATGTTGCGCTCCGTGCCACGGCTACGAGGTGGGGTGCGGATTGATGAATGCATTCCGGTGTGGGCGAAGGTACGTCTCCATCTATATCCTATAAATCCTCAAGCTGAAAACCAACTCTTTCTTAGCTCACTCATTTTTTGAGCACGCAGACACAGTGCCCAACCTCAATACCTTCGAACGGCCTCTTGCCTTGCACGACGACGCTTCGACTACCACGCACGCATTCATAACACAACACCGGCCTCGCACTAACTTTCCTGTGAACCACATCCCTCCCGTACCATCTGACCACCACATCACCACCAGCAAACTCTATACATGTACTGCCCTACTCAATGTCTACACATTCTCCGCCGCTCTCACGTCACCCCACACAGTTGCGCCGCGGTCCTGTTCTTTGCTCGGGTGGGTGCACTGACCGTGCACTCTCCGTGCTCTCATCTCGTCTCGTGCCCTGCCGATGCAAGTGGACCGTGCGACGCGCGACGCACTTCGGGTCTGCGCTGCGGTGCATAGACCTACCCGCTCGCTGTCTGCCTCTTGCCCGAGTTGTATCTGGTCTGAACAAGGTACGTATGCTATGATCTATATTTTAGAAGCTAATCTAATCTACGTATGCAGCAGACTCGCGCTTGCAGCACATGTCGTACCAGCGGTGCCGTGGTTCAGGGCGGAGGCCTTTGAAACGCCTGGCCAGTCCACCGACTCTTGTCCACAAACCTGCAGATTCTGCGGCCTACATGAAACCATCTACATCAAAGCGCCGTTGTCCATCCAGATGCGTTCAGAGAGTTGGGACTCTTACATCGCTGTGCCACTGACGCGTTGCCGATCCACGCCCGTCTGCACACGCTGTCTTGTTCCCGCTGTCACCACCACCACTGCAATCATTGCTGTGTTCTCGCCACGCCTCGCCTGCGCCCGTGCCTGACGCGGCTCGCCCACGCCACATAATTTGCTGTGCAAACCGTCTGCCTACATGTTGTACAATATACTACTATGAGGTATGTGTGTGCCTCTCTGTCCTTATTTGGCCTGCGCTCATTCCCCTCCACAGCATTGCACACATTCTCGTACAGCCGTGCATATTTGTCAGGCACGAAGCATGCTGCGAGCCGAATGTCACACTTGGGGTCAATGCGCACTTTTCGTGATCTTTCCTTGTCTGCATGCTCATTCTCTGCTGCTGGAAACATTGCCGTGTGTCAAAGTTGTCAACTCGATGCAATGCGAACAGTGCCCCTGGGCAATGGGCAGCACGGATGCTGTGGGTACAAGGCATGTATGTAACTGTCATACATTCTGTCCCTGTACTTGCATTGACTATGGCATAGCTTGCCCACATGTTTCAAGTGGTGTGCCAAGCGGGCACTTGCCAGCGCAGTGCACTGTGCGGTGCAGGGTGCAGGGATTTGTGTTGGTATAATTTCTTTGTATCAATTAGTTTCAATGAAGATACCTTTTTTCACGCAATTGGGACATACTTGTGACACACCACAACTTGAAGCTCACAGCTTGCAAGTGTAGTGGCAAGCTTTTATTGTGCAGAAATAAATTCCTGTTCATTGGCGAGGATATAGAATTTTTGAGGTCAAAGAACACTTTCCTTTATAAGTAATTTGATCTTTTATTTCCTTATATAGCAGGTCTTGGGGCCACCTCGTGCTATCAAATTTGCGGACCCCGCAAATGTTGCGCAAAATACTGCGCAAATAGTGCGCAAATACAATATTGGCGCAACATTTGCGCAGCCTGCAAATGATGGGCAAATGTTGCGTGTATTTAAAATTTGCGGGCCCCGTAAATAAGGCGCAAATAATGTATTGCACCCAGTGTCCGCCGCCTTTGCCTCTCATTGCCCGCTGGTGCCCCTCGTTGCCCGCCACCTCTTGTTCCTTGCCGCCTTTCATTGCCCGCCGTCGCCTCTCATCACCCATCATTGCCTCTTGTTGCCCACCGCCTCTCGTTACCCACCGTTGCTTCTCATTGCCCGCTGTCGCCTCTCATTGCCCGCCGTCGCTTCTCATCACCCACTGTCTTCTCGTCGCCTCTCATCGCCTGCCACCTCTCGTTACTCGCCGTTGCTTCTTGTTGCCCGCTGTTTCCTCTCGTTGCCCGCCGTCACCTCTCGTTGCCTGCCATTGCCCGCTGCCTCTCGTTGCCCACTGTCTCTTGTCGCCCGCCGTCGCTTCTCATCGCCTCTCATCGCCCACCGTTGCCTTCTGCCTCTCATTGCCCACCGCCTCTTGTTGCCTGCCGTTGTTTCTTGTTGCCTCCCATCGCTTCCGATCACCCACCGTCGCCTCCCGTCGCTCATTGTGCTCATGCTCGGCTACCCTGCAGTGCGAGAATGTGCGGTGCCGGGCCGGTTAACACCAACTTCGCCACACACCTTCACCTCCCTTGTCTCCACCCCAGCAACACCCACACATCCATCAATAAAAAGTCGCCTTGTTTCCACGTGGGTGTGCGTGTGCAAGCACTGCACACGGGGTGCATGCGGAAACACCGCGCATGAACATCCCCATCCTCATGCCCCCTCACCCCGCATTCCCGCCCCCACCACGCCCGTGTACCGCTACGCTGGCGGTGTAGGTCGAGTGCACAAAATAACTAGTCGATACTGTTTTACACATTCTTGAAAATTGTTTTATATCATTTAATGTTAATCTAATCTCTTCCAACTACTGGTGCAACACCATTGTCGACACCTATGTGCTGCTGACACCACCTCTTTTTTCTGACTTGAAAGAATCTTGAACTGTGAGAATTTTGTGTGCTCCAGAGAAAAAACTACAATGTCTCTGGGGCCTCTGCATCTGAATTTTCGACACCTCCTATGCCTCTCATGGCCGTCGCCCGACCTTCACGGACGTTCTTGACGTGAACGCCACCGCCGTTTATCTCAACCGATCAACCAATAGGAAGCCGAATAAATGTCGACACACTGTAATGTTTTTGTCCTGAGCTCGTTTCGTCCCAAACCTCCTGATCTGAGGCTCTGAATCTGGACCTATGACATACCCCCTACTCATGAAATTAATTTGGATTTTTTGGATAAGTTTGAAATGTTGTGCACGAAAACAACCAAAAGCCAAGTAAGTTCCCATTAGTATTCACAGTTCAACTACGATCTCTTTCTTGAACAGACAATATATCCTTTGCATAGCTGTTGGAATGGCACTGATATATTGTAAAATGGATGGCAAACACTCTTCCCCATGCTCAGTGAGCCTCAGAAACAATAAGCAGTGAATTGAACAATCAATAACAATTCTCCTAAATAACATTTACGAGGTTTCTGCAGCCTTGAGCCACCCATGGCAGCCCGGGAAGATAACTACGGAGTCCAAGGAAGGTCGTTCAGTCCAGAATGCACAATCCCAGACAGGACTGCACGCACACCCAGGTGAGCACGAGGCGAAGGCAGACCTCACCGCTGACAACCCCCACCGCCGACGCCCACTGCTGACAACGCACATTGACGCCGCCAGCGTAGAGGGATGCAGACGTGGTGGGGGCAGGCGTGCACGGCGAGGTGGTCGTGGCGCGGTGCTTGCACACCGCACCCACACAAGCCCGAGGTGGAAGCGGGCCGAGGGTAACCCCACCGCTGACGACATGTGTGACGCCGCCAGCGTAGAGGTACGCAGACGCGGTGGGGGCGGGCGTGCGCAGCGAGGTGGGCACCCACCCACAGGGCACAAGGCGGACGTGGGCTGAGCATAACCCTACTGCCGACGGCGTGTGTGACGCCACCAGCGTAGAGGGACGCAGACACAGTGGGCGGGCGTGCGCGGCGAGGTGGTCATGTGCAGCGCTTGCACACGCACCCAGGGCACGAGGTGGACGCGAGCCAAGGGTAACCCCACCGCCGACGACGCGTGTGACGCCGCCAGCATAGGGCGGTGGAGCAGGCACAGGAGTGCACAGGGTGCATAACCCCAGGCACAACCGCTGCACGCACCCAAGCGGCCATGAAGGCGGATGCGGGCCGAGCAAGACCCACTGCCGACGGCGCCCGTGACGCCACCAGCGTAGAGGTATGTGGACACGGCGGGGGCGGACGTGTGGGGTGTGGTGGTGGTGGTGGTGGTGGTGGTGGTGGCGAAGATGGTGATGGGCATCGGCGTACCTTTCGTCGGCAGCTCGAAGATAGTCGTTGATGGCGTCGAGGTAGTTGTGCACGGTGTTTGCCCTGGACGTTGCCCTGGGTTCGAACTGGAGCAGCAAAGTAGACAAAGGTGTGGGCCTTGCAGGAGGGAGGGTAGCCAAACCTTGCTTGTGGTTTGGCCCAATTCCACAGGACTAAATGGTGAATGGTAGGCATCGAAGGCGGTTCATTCAAGGTTTTCTGGCCTTGTGTTGGGTTTGAGGAGCATGAGAGCCAAGTTTTAAGAGGTTTTACATAGTTAGAAGATTGCCCAAAGCTACTGGTAGACGGCGGGAAAGAGGAGGCGAGAGGCGACGAGACGATGAGAGGCAACGGCGGCGGAAGAGGTGTGCTGGCAGGCGCATCGCCTCGCCCAATTAGGAAGGTTGCGTCATCGACATCCACGACGCAGCCTGTCATTGAACCTCTTAGGTACATTATTGTATTGCACGAAAATGTACCTAAGAGGCCTAAACGTAATCAAAGAGTTGGTCACTGAGGTGTGACGTAGTACGCCCTGGTATTCATGTTTTTCTCACGAACGATGATACTTGAAAAGTGCAAACTCACCATCTCCAAGACAACTTGTCGGTGAAGACACCGCCAAAAAGCGGCCCCACGATGCCAGTAATCCCATATACAGTGATTAGGGATCCGGTGTATATTGGGCGTCTTTTCAATGGCACAACTCGCAAGATGATAACCCAAGAGCCTGCGATTATACCAGCATTACCGAGTCCTACGACGGCCCGACCAATTATCAGCGCAGTGGAGGTCAAGGAAACACCGCATATCAGACTCCCTAGTTCGAATATACCAATTGTGGTTACATAGACCTCGACACGCGGGTCAGATGAGGCGGAGAATATCCTGCAGACATACCCACTTCATAGAAAAGACGGAATAGAGCTTTCCGAATAACAATTGAAACGCGGCGGTCGCGAGGAGATATCTGTTAACATTGTATCTGCAAGAAATACTTGCCAATAAGGTACATACGTGCTACCGTACCTATACAAATGTCGTCAAGTAAACGGTGGGGAAAAAAAGAAAATTGACAAACCAGCCAACGTCGGCAAGACTGTGGAACTCGTCGGTAATCCGGGGCACGAGAGTTGGCGTCGTGCTGTTGTCCTGAGAATTCCGAATGTTCGTTATGCTGGACTAAATGCAGCATGGTATTCACCATAGAACCAAGAAAAATGGCGAGGAACATGGCCAAGGAGACGAGAATTAGCTGTAGTCCTCTTGGATAGCTATGGTAGCCATCCGCATCATAGGATTCCTCGGTTTTGACGACGCAGAATGTGGCCTCGAGAGGCTCTCGAAGGGTGGGAGTGGGAGAGGCTGTTTGAGAGGATCCTTGGACGCTCATGGAGGACTCGGAAGTGTGATAAATAAATGGATGAAAGTGAATTTAAGTATCCCCAGTCTAATGTTGGGTCTATGTTAGTCTGAGTTGCTCTGTACCCGCATGTTGAGTGATTTTCAAAGATAGAGCAGGTTGAAGCTAATATTGGAGGGTTAAGAAATAAATGCACCTAACGGAAGTGTAAGACTTGAGGCCGTCGGACACCGAGGTCAACTTCGGCTTCAAATTTTGAGACCAGTGAAGAGGATGAAATTAGACAGGTTACGCAAAAGCCGCACAGGCCGCATGCGGCTTTTGTGCATTGCGCAAAGCCGCAGAGAAAATGACACATCTGGGGGGCCAGAACCATATATATATTTTCGTAGAATACATACAATTCAAGTGTTTCGGAGCCTCTGGGGTATGCAGAGTCGGCAAGGAATCGGCAAACAGCGCATCAAAGCATCGCTTGTCAACCGCTTGTGCACCACCGTGTATTTGACGTCATACATTTTGGCCATAAAAGTGCGGCTCTCCCACTCTCGGCCCACAGAAATCAAACGATATGTAAGCATGCTGGCTTACGACACACTGATCACACCACCGTACTTATCACATGATCTATCCTTTCTTGATCTCTTACCACTACGTCGTACGATACTGCTTTACATATACACGCTGGTCCTGTTCTGTCTCGCGTGAAGGTCTCAGTGTAGCTCACCTTGTTTCGTACGGTGAGCTTCCACTTTTTTTTGAACATCGACCACCCCCCGCACCGTGTGTCAGACGACGACGGAGATTCTCCCCGTCGATCCCTGATAACCGATTTTGCTTCCGTACTGCCTCCGTCCGCCTGCGGATCGTGTAGGAGGAACTCGCCGTTTACCGTTACCGTTTTACCGTTGCCGTTTACCGTTGCCGTCTACCGTTTACCGCACCGCACCGCAGAAAACTTACCCCAAAGTTTTCGTAGTGACGTCACGCTGTGACACTGCCCCAACCGAACCGCCTTCCAAACTGCCGACGCACGTCCCCTCCGTCCCCGTACCGCTAGTCACTCGCAGCGTGGCAAAGAGAAAACAGGCAACGTCCCCGCCACCGCGAGGAGCCTCCCCCACGCTGTCTTTGTCTCCGTTAACCCCGTTGTCGCCATCACAGGCTTCACCACCTGAGCTACAGCCGTTACCTCCGTCCCCACCTCCTCCTGCCCCACAGTCCAACTCAGACTCAGACTCAGACCCTGAACCAGCCCCAATTCGTCCCAAGATGTCGTCCTCTGGTGCCACGCTGGCTGAAGTCGAAGTTTTCTCGAACCGTCCCCCAGTCTTGCATGCAGGAGAAGTTACCCCGCTTATCGTTAGGAAATTCGAGAATGCTGCTCGCAACTACTTCGGTTATAAAGGCACGCCCGAGGACCAGAAGGTCGGCGTCATCATCGGCTGTCTCCGCGACGAGAATCAAGTCAACTGGTTGGACCCCGAGGCTGAGCGCGAGCGCGTACTCAAGCTCACCTTCCCCCAGTTTATGGCGGAATTACGGAAGAAATTTCTGAAGCCAGACTGGGAGCAGACGACACGCAACCAACTGCTGAACAGCAAGATGAAGGGGCCCGAACAGTCTTTTGATACATGGTACACCCAAGTTGCCTCCCTTCATTCCGTCCTCGTCAACACTCCGTCTGCCCTCGATCCCACGCGCCTCCGCCATACCCTCGAGGCCGGCATGTGTGAGGACCTCGCCTATGAATACAGCAGGGACTCCGCTGCCCTCGCCGTCCCCGTCGACCAGCTCGAACTTTGGCTCGTGGAGGTGCGCCGTATCGACGAGAAACGCTTGCGCGAACTGCAGAGGCAGCACCGTCTCGCTGCCGAGTACGCGGCGAAGGCCGAGAAGGCGAGGTCGGAGAAACGGAAGGCGCCCAACGACGGCGACCGCAGCACGAAGAAACCGTTCGGGGCTTCGAGCAAGGGTAACACTGGAGGTGCCTCCACCTCGTCGTCAGCGAGCGGCGCCACTGGCCAGACCAAAGGCTGCCCAAGGCTGACGGACGAGGAGCGCGCTCTGCTCGGCGAGCACGACAGGTGTTTCAAGTGCCGGCGTTTCTACGCTGACCATCGTTCCCGTGACTGCCCCAACGGCTTCCCTGATGCCGCCACGTACCGCACCCTCACTGCTGACGACGCCTCCGCGGCCGCTTCCGCCACTGCTGCCGCTGCCACTGCGACGGAAAAGAAGGACAAGAAGTCGAAGCCGGTAGCCGTCGTCATGAACAAGGTGGAGGACTCCGACGATAGCGAGGACTCCGACAGCAGTGACGACATGGACCGTGTGAGTGTTCCGTCTGACCCCGATCCCGATCCCGACGTCGAGCACCTTTACTGGGACTGCTTGATAGAGGGCCCGATGTCGAACCTCCCGTTAAAGATTGAGGCACTGATTGACAATGGTTCAGGTTTAAATCTGATAGATGAAGACCTTGCCGACAAGTTGGAGCTACGCAAATTCAAACTGCATAAGAAGATACCGATTACACTTGCATTATCGAACGACAACGCCGCCGACGAAGATGATTCCTACTTTCACTGGGTGCAAAACATTTTTTGCGCCTTATTTGCAGGGCCCACAAATTCTAAATATGTGCAACATTTGCGTGTCATTTGCAGGCCGCGCAAATGTTGCACAAATATTGTATTTGCACATTATTTGCGCCACATTTGCGCAGCATTTGCGCAGCATTTGCGGGGCCCGCAAATTTGATGCCACGAGGCAGCCCTAAGACCTGCTATATAAGGAAAGAAAAGACAGAATTACTCAGAATAGCAAGTGTTTTTTGAGCAAGGAATACCGACCTGAATCCAGAGTTTGAATTTTGACTGTAATTTATATATGACCTTCTCTTCACTGTGAGTTCAAATCAATACCAATACTGACATTAAATCTCAGTGTATTATCAAACACTAGTCCAGGTTGGAAAAGCGACTGTGCGTCCACATCCACTCCCCTCTCAACTCACAAATTCCTACAAAGTGTTTACACATGTAGCAGACTCAACACTTCATAGAGTGCAATACACACACACTATCCCCAACCTTCTTGATAAAGGTAGACATTGCCTTGATAATTTTGTTGTGCTGGGATTGCATCCGAAGGGGTGCGTGCAAGATACAGCATGCAACAGGTGATGTTGGTTGTTGTGCAGACCATGCATACGGAGACATAACATGTAACTGACCAGTACAAAGACAGATTCGGTGACAGGGCCAGCAGTGGTGGAGCAACGGAGAGCAGTGAGGGCCTTTTCTTCCGTAACGCAGGACTTGTGAGCACCTGCTTCAAGGGCACAGGCAGCAGGGCCCAGGAGCCCACCACAAACGGCCATCACCTGCCAATACCATGGCCGAGGTGCACATGAGCCTCCGCAACAGAAGGCAAGTCGACAACTGAACCCAACATTGGTGTCCCATGCAGTACAACACAGAGAATAAAGATGCACATTGGTAACCAGCTGCGGGGTAAAGAAGTCATGTACTGCAACGAGGCACATCAGGATACATTTCATTGATCAGCGCTGGAGAACAATTGGGGACCAGCTCCACCTGTTGGAAGCATTGGCATTACTTCACAATTCTTGTCCGGAAAAAGAGGCATACCCTCCGCATCTTCGTCGGGCATATGTGCTTGCCAGCAGCATACTCGTCGATCCAATTCCACCACTGATGCCTCCGACCACACTCCTGTGGGAACAATGCCCAGCCTACACCATGTCAATATTCGGAAAAAAACCAAAGACCCAGAGGCGATCTAGAAATCCGAGCCCACTCCGAAAAGTGCAAGCAAGGCACGGAACAATTTGTGGAGCAAAGCTCGCAACAAAATTGAGAAGCCAGAGAAGAAAGCGTACACGCACCATGCAATACTGTGGGGGGAATGCGTAAGTTTTTTCATCTGCACCACAAAAACAACACGGACTCACAGGCTGGTCAATTTCCAGGTACAGCTATGTGCCGCTGCCTTGCATGCGTACACGTGCATCTCCACCGGCTGCCCACAAAGCGTCCGGTGCTGCTGACGAGGTCTCGCGTTTGCAGCAGGCTGCGTACCTGGGACATCTTGTGTGCATGTTGTGTCTTGTCCACAACTCACGGGGGCAAGTCAAGTCTGTCTTGTGTGCACATGCATCTCTGCCAGCCGCGCGATGCCTTCGGTGGTGCCGGCAGCGTCTTGCTTTTGCAGTGGGGTGCGCACCTGGGACGGGATGTCTTGTCTCCACCATCTCTTGTGTGTCTGCACTGGGAGGTCGGGGCCTCGGGATGCTGTGCGTTCGACAAACAGGTGAGTTGTGTTTTATGTAGTGAGACAATTTTGAGGTGCTTATGGTATTTGCCAGCCAAGACAGCGGGAGGCGGGGGGGGAGGAGATGGCCAGCGGTGGGGTGGGCATTGGCAGCAGATACGAGGTCGGAACCGTAGACGAGTGGTGGGAGATACGTGGGGCAGCACAGTTGCGTGCAACGTCTGCGAGGGCGGTGCAGACCGCGAGTTTGGCAGGAGCCACACTCGTCCCTACACACCGATTCAGTAAGTAGATAGCGCATGCAGATAACGCACACACACACCATGGTTCGCGGCTGCGAGACGCACTACAAGGACGGTGCAGCTGTCCACGCCAAGACACGAGTGCGCCTCAGTGCGGTGCGTATGACGAGCCTTGAGTTCCCCGTGAGAACGGGCCATTGTGCTCTTCCTCGAAAAGCGGCGAGCAGTGCGTGTGCTGGGAGACCTCAGACTTGTCCCGACACACTGGTTTCTGAGGTGTTGAATCAATAAGTCGAGTCGATGGCGCGGCGGAGTAAAAGCACGCACCAGAACAGACAGGACGGCGTAGCGTCTACCACGTTGCTGGCATGCAGGCAGACGAAAGGGAGTTCATCAACGAGAGGACAGCAGCGGGAAGTGGCGCTGTCGAGCAATAGAATGGTGGCGGTGAGCGGTGGCAGCACATTCTGTAAACTCGTAAGTACAATGAACCATTGTCTATTCTATGGCAGGAGCTGCCCGCGCACAGACAATCCAAGGACCATTGAGGACCTTCCAATATCCGACGGGATAAGGGCCCGAGGGATTAGATGTTTTGCTCACCTTATATACATCTGCCGTGTGAACCTGGGGGAGTCAACAAACAACGCGTCGAATGCGTTGTTTTGTTATAGTTGCAGGTGAGAAGAGAAGAGAGAAGTGGCTGTGGGGGGGGCTGTGCAAAATCGACTTGGCTACTGCTGTCGTCCACACTCAGCCGCTCGTGCGTCCTCTGTCTAGAAACGCCCTTGTCCTGCTGTGCACACGACGCCCACTCGCCATCCTCCTCGCACGCACCGACTCCGAGTCTGCTACGTCAAAGCCTTGATCTTTCCCAGGCAGTCGAGTCAGCACGAACCACGACAGCTTGAAGAATGTCGGCGAGAAGGTCGCAAAGAGGAGCGGGTTCCACATGCGTGCATTCGCTCTGTTGGTCGCAGCACGTTCTGACAGGCAGGTGGGCAGTAGTTGGTAGCGGTCCATTTGTGCGACGCGCACTATGTCACCAGCGCATCGAAATACATCTCTGTGCTTCTCCTGTCCCTCTGCACAATGCTGCATCTTGAATTGACTTACTAGCGAATTACAGCGAGCTTGGTGCGTACCTTAACTGCGCTATGTACATGTCTAATGAAATCAGATTTCAATCTTGACTTTTACACTGAGGTCTTGTATCTCAAAAACGCCCTGTCCGCACCTACACCTCGTTCCGCTGCCCTGAACATGGCCATGATCTCCTTAATCGAAGACTTTAGTCTCGTCGGATTCAAGACCCTCGCCGGTGAGGTGTGTACCTTTCCCTCGTCAACGACACTCGACTAATGAACGTAAGGATAAAATCCTCGATGCTCCACCTCATGCACACCATAGACCGCGCCTCCGGGTACATCTTTGTCCCGCAGGCCACCTCCACCACGGATCCAACCATTGATGCGTCAGAGGCGACGCGGCCGAACGCGTCCGCCCCTTTTCTCGAGTGCTGCGGGCCTGATGAGGCATGATGTAAGGGACGTGCAGGAATGGTGAATCGATGTGCAGGAAGTTTGGGATGCATTTGAGAAGGAGTCGAGGGCGGACGGGCAGGCCGCGTGTGCGAGTGCAGGGTGGATACGTGAGCGCAGGCTGGGGGAAGGCGGAGATGTGGATGTGGATATGGAGAAAAGTTGAGACACACGGTAAATATGCGGAATATAAGTGCATTTGATTCTAGTAAAACTGAAAGAAGGACAGTGTAATATAATGAGGTGAATGTACCATACAGCTATCAAAGCGACTATCTTGCAAACTCAGCACCCTGGACAGCGATTGTGATAGAACATACTTTTTGCTCGCCTCGTCTTTTATTCCCTGCTTGTGTCTTCGCTTGCACACTTCAGAAGCTGCTCAGCACTTGATCTGTCTCTCTCTTGATGGGTTTAATGGTTAATAGGAGTGGGAGTAGTTACAGCAAGTAAATTTGAACTCACCTCGAGTAACGTTCACCATGCAATGTGGTGAATCCTCTGCAGAAGCATGGCGATGTACTGTAGGCGCACAGCCCAGTTCCAAGCGCATAGCATGCTCCCGTCTTTGTACGTGCCCTTTGGGACGGCGCTGGCGTTGGGGTTGGTGTGCATAGCCTCACAAATGGCGCGCCACGCGATGCGAAGGAATTCGGAGCTGGATGAGGTAAGTTTGCCAATTTTTCGAATTTATTTCTAGCTTGCTGCAATTGTGCGGACATACCATGCGTCTGTGTGCACCCGTCCCAAACTGCGTAGTACAACCCCTGTGCAACTTGCAATTGCAAAAATGGCGGCGTTGTCGATGACGTGCTAAACTCAAGATAAAAAAGGGGTTCTGCTAGAAAGCACGGGAGATAGGTAGTGGTCGGAACGGGTCACCCACGGGCCACCTGGCACTGACCTGTACTGCGACCCGCCATTGAACCTGACCCGTGGCGTGGGTACGAGTTACCCGCCATTTTGCCTGCGGGCGCACGGGGACCCGTGACCCACCATACCCGCCATATATTTTCAGGGGGTGGTAAACGTTTAAACTCGTGTTTTGCGTGCTTAGAACCCAGGACAACTCTTCCCAGGTCAAAGGCAGGAGATGTAAAGACATTGAAGCATCCCAGGTCGCAGTTTAAGAATTGATCCCGGCGAGGTTAATCAGTTCGAAAACTCAAAAAAACGTTTCAACTGACTCTGAAGTCATATCATGAATCAAAATACGAACACATTGAATCTAACGAGTCGATTTGCAGCCTGAGAATGCACTCAGATCGAATCAATGCTGAGCGTACGGGTCGCCGACGAGTCACACGGGTCAGTGCGGGTGGTCAAAAGTCGACCTGTACCCGTACCCGCGTACACCCGCACCCTGAACACCAAGGCATACCAAATGGAGCATAGCTCCAGAGCAAAGCTCTGCATGGTCGAAACGGAACTGCAAACCACTAATAGAGCTAGGCGAAGACAAAAATGATCGTGAATAAATATAGGAGTTACCGGAAATTCCCGAAGTGCGATACAGAACTTGTATGCACCGCCACATGTCAACAATGACAATGCGTCTCATGAGAAACCGGGTTGCCAATAGAAATTTATGTGAATAAATGCCAATTAAATGTTTATATCTATAATATCATGTTGGATGCCCTGAGAAGATGCAAAGTCATGAATCTGAGCTTCCCAGGCCTTGGAAATATGTAAAGGTATAACTTTCTCCAGGTGACGCCAGTAGATCAAGAAACATAATGATGTCCACGGCACCAAACTCTTCGCGGAAAAGCTCATGTGACGTCCAATGCACCATCCTCTATTGCACAAGGCATTGTCTTCGACTGGAAGGACTGGTTTCGCAAGCAGATCGCCCAAATGTCCGACCACGCCACCGACCAAGCGCATAAACACGAATTGACATCGGAGCTGAAACATGAAATCGTCATTGAGGACTTAGGCACCCAGGAACTCGAGGCGCTGTCTACTGAAGAGCTATTGGACGCAATTTTGTCAATTTCTGCAGAGGAAATAACAGAAAAGAGCGGTAAATCAGTTGACGAATTGTGGGTGCCTTTTGGTTTAGTTTCATCAAGCTATTTATTTTCTTGTATAGAACGGCTGAGGAACACGGAAAAATGGTGCGAGAACTTGTATGTGCGCAGCTAGGCACGGATGCGTATGATGCCCTGTCTGATGACCTCAAACTCCTGGCCGACTTTCTGATATTTGGAGGGTGTTGTAGCCATAAGGATGCGAAAAGATGGTTGCCGAGCGATGGCTGAAGCTTGGCCAAAAGGTAAGGGAACCAGTCTTGCTTGCAAATAAAGCCAATAGCACCACCATCCGTGTCGGAGAACCAAACAGCGCTGCCGTACAGGCTGCCGAGGATGCAAGCACACGAGGAATCATCAAAGTGATGTCACTTCTCGGAGCTTTATTCCGCCACAAGGACGAAGACAAGGGTTATCAGGATCGATATGTGATGTTCATGGAGGACTCAGAATATGTAGCCTGAATGCTGGGATCCAATTGTGGCATGGTATCCTTCACTGAGAATTTTTTTTCTCAGAGATTTTAGGCACCGTCGCTCAGCTGACATCATTCGGGTTATTCGGTGGGAACGACAGCTCAGAAAAAAAAAGTCCTTTGGTGGAGAGCAAGATATTGTGATTAAAAACATATCTCTCAGCCAGGTCTAAACATAATAATGAGTTGCAGGGCTGGTACTGCACAGGAACCAGTTGAATTTTGAAATAATCGAGAGACAAACATGATCAAACAGCACGCTGATCAATTGGCTGATGCCGGTTCCCAATCCTACTGCACTTCGCGCCATTTTGCATCTTGTGTCTATCCGCCCCGGCGTTGCTGAAGCTGTAGTAGGGCATCAAACCGTCCCGTAAGTTTACGGAATGGCGAGCCGTAAAAAACAGTTACAGCTCCCATGCCTGGCTCGCTCATCAAGTACGATGAGCGCTCATGTGCAAAATCTCTTCCTAGTGTGTTTATTCCTCTTTGCTGGGTTTCTCTGGGTAAATATTTCACTGCAGCACGAGGAACACTATTTGCATCTTGCCCTGAGGCCGTGGCTTTTTATTGGGTCACATGGATCACTGTCAACCTCGCTCTATTCTTGTTCCCTGCCGCCACAAGTTCGATCACAATTTGATTCCTTCGATCGCGGCTTGGAATCTCAAACCATGCAACACTAGAACAGCTGGCCTATGCTATCGCCTGCCTCTCCAGCTTTGCTGGAGCTCTGCTGCTCTTCTTTGGTACGTTGAAATAGGAAGATTCTGCAGGTATTGACAAGCTGGTTCATAGTCAGCATTGCCTTTCCCCCGTTTCTTTCGATATCATTTCATACTCCCGCTGTTATTGGGCCGTCAATGTGAGTCTATACAGTCCGAGAAACTCGATGAATTCGGGAATCCCGAGTTCCCGAAGCAGTCAACAAACACAAGCACCAAAACAAGTGAAAGCATCCGGAAGCCCCAGAAAATTCTGACCCAGAAGACCTCGATTACTCGAGTGACGGCACCACCGCCTCTGACGGCGACAACAACATCGAAGAGATTATTTCAAACGAGGAGGTATGTTCTGCCTGCCTTCCGGACCATACTGACAACCTGTTGAAATTGGGAGATTCTCTGCCCATGAAGACCATTCCCAAGAAGGCGCGACTCCAGGCAGCCCCAAAACCACTGAAGAAAAAGCGGAAGGGGAAGGATAAGGCCACAGATCCACCAGTGCGCTGTTTCAACTCTCTCTCCATACACACATCAATATTTCACGCAGGTTCTATCATCTTCTGTACTGAGTACCCCACCACGGCTGTCGGCCGGCACTGCTAAACCACCAAAGCCTGTAGGTAATCAACTCGTGATGGCTCAGGGCTTTCCATTCCGCGACAACCCAATCATCTGCAACACAGAAGCCTATGTCATCCACAACCCACGCTATCTTCCGGGGCCTGCAGCTGCACCTCAAATCCATTATCAAAACACTTCCATCGGACACCGATCCGGTGCTTCTCGAAGGGCTTGTGAACGCTCATTGTAAGCTGAGTGATTATTTTACAGAATTTGATGAATCTCGCTACTGCACCTGGGCTGTGCGTTCATTTGTGTTTCTCTAGACCAGAGTTTTACTAATCACACTGCAGTTTTGGACCCCCGGATTTCATATGAAACATTGAAGGATGACTATGCGTATGATGAAGACTTGCTCAGCCATCTTGAAGAATCAAAACTCGACTTGCACACCCATTTCGACGTTTATTATGCCCCTTCCACCCCGGCCACCACCACATCCGATTCGCTTCCTTAACCAGATGTTGGCTCTCCTCAAAAGTTGATTTCACCAGTCGTTACACCCAGCGTGCATCGCATCAACATTGGACGAACTGACAGAATATTTCCGCATCACAACTGTGCCCGAGCCGTTCGATGGTGTCGATCCCCTCCAGTGGTACTACAGTCGGCACCGCCAATTTCCTAATCCATATAAGCTGGTGCGGAACATTCTTTGTATTCCCGGTATTTTTCCATTAATTTTCTCAGTGCAATGCTAATCAAAAGCACAGGTTCCGCTGTTGCCGTTGAGAGGATTTTCTCCGGGCGGTCGGGCACACCATTCGACTTCAGCGTGCTAGCTTGAAGGCGGAAACCATTCAGACACTGGTGTTTGTGAAGGCGGGATTCAGATTGACATGGAAAGCCATTATTGACCTGGTTGGCGATGAGGACGAATAAATATTGTTTAGTATGTTTCAATTAATGTGTTCTGTCTTTGACTTGCAACTTGGCATGGAAAGGAACCCGTAAATTACGCCGGATACGCACGGCACGTGCTGAACCCGTCCCGTTCTGGCCTTCGACTTCAATGTTTATGCACGGGTATAGCGTTCCGTCACAAAACTACAGCGTAAAAGTTACGCCCGTGGGCGTAAAACGAACGGTTTGATGCCCTAAGCCGTAGAGGTGCCACGCCGTTCCTTGGTTTGTCATCGTGGATTGCTGCAGCGCTGGGACGCCGTAGTGCAGCTTCCAGCTGTCTGTAAGCCAAACAGGCGTGCACGCTGTCCCGCTGCTGTCTGACTTCCATCAGGCGGCATTGTGGCTGTGCAAAATCGACTTTCTTCTTCCGTCTACGTCAAATACCTGGAGCTCACGAGGCCGACAGGATGACTCCGACTGGTGCATTTGGCGGGAACGGGTGGAGACAAACCTTGAATCTTGATCCCCATGCTACGCCTCGTGTGCGTCCGCTTGCTGTCGGAATGTTTACCAGCTGACACGAACAAATTTCATTACATTCTTACCTTTGCCTGCGATGCACCTCCCCACCGATCTCCTGCATGCCCGTCCTCCTCCATTCGCGAACAGGGGATCTTGACGTGGCGCCTCGACGCTGATGGGACGCGCAAGTGGCGTGCTGCGTGAATTTTGAGTCCTCATTTCCAGGTCCCCGAAGGTACGGTGCCGTACACACTGTCTCGACAGATGGCGATCACTGCATCTTGTTCATGCATCCGTGGTGCCCTCCCTGCTTACTTCTCTCCTCAATGTCGCCGCCGCCACTCAACGCGTCAACGGGGTGTTACACGCCCCGTTAACATTCCACGCCGTCACTACCTAATGTGTCGCCGCCATGCCTTCGTGCCTCGCCCGTTGCCACCAGGGTCTTTGTGCACCACCGCTGTGCCACTCACGCCGCCACTCAATGCGTCACCGCCAGCGGTTTTGATTCTCGACATCCACCACGCCGACACCTCGTCGGTGGCCCCTGACACTTCGTCCTCCACCGCACATCTCCCCCTTCGTTCATTCTCATTCCGTCCCCCTTTGTCCCCGTGCAAGCTCAGCCTGAAAGGCGCTGCACAGGCTCTTCCCCCTTCCAAACCTGTGCGGCGTATGGATGACATGCCTTGGCTGTGCTTCGACGAGGACTGCAGTTGTTTTTCGATTCGTTGAGAATGTGGGCATCAAACCGGAGGGAGTTGTCCCCTGCGTCGTCCTCCGCTTGTCGACGCCCACGTTCGCCACCCATGGCGCCAGTGCCAACTTTGGTGCATCATCCCAATATTTTCGCATTTTTTCTCCTCAAGTGAATTTCTCAGCCATTTCTCCACGGCTTGGGGCGCCACCGGACTCAAATTGAAGGCATGTGTCCCCTGCGTCGACCTCCGCGTTTTCGCGCCTGCGTTTGCCCCCTACGCCGCCGCCGCCACGATTTTCGGTGTGTTTCGTCCAAAATCTTCGATTCTAAATCAGACTCCGTTTTCTGAGTCGTCTCTTGCCGGACTCGGGCGCACCATGGCTCAGATTGAAGGGAGACGTCATCCGTTTCTCCCTCCTATGCCGCCGCTGTCACGATTTTCGGTGCGTTTTGTTTAAAATTTTCGATTTCTTTTTAATTCACGCTCTATTTTCTCAGTCATCTCGGTCGGAATCACACGCCACGCTGCTCAAATTGAAGGGAAATATCATCCGTCCCTCCCTCCGTGCCGTCGACACCCGTGTTCGTCGCCTATGCCGTCGCCGCCGGCGATTTTCAATCGTCATCCCCTTAACTCTGAAATTTATATTCTGACTTTGCTTTTTCAGTCATTAGTACCCCAATTCGGATGCTGTGGCACTCAAATTGAACGGGAAATCCCCGTAACTCCCTGGATGCCATTGACGTCCGCATTCCCGACTGTGCCGCCAACGCCGCCGATTTCTGTCGCAAGCATGTTTTGTTACGGCTCGTTTGGCGAGCTGTCAAACGTGTCTTTCTTGTCCACTATCACCACCCACCTACCTCAAGATGGCCCACCTGCCTCTCATCCCACTTGCCTCCCTTCCGGCCTAACCCAGCGCCTTCCCTATCCAATGCCTAGTGCCCTCGGATGTCCCTGCTGCCATTGCTGCCACCCGCCAAGCCCACACACACCACCCGCACTTTCAATGCCGCCATGCGTGCCACCGCGCTTTTCGACGCCACCACGCCCGTCTGCGCGTGCCACCGCACGTTTCGACGCCGCTGCGCCACTTCGCCCCGCCGCCACCATACTTGCATGCGCCACCGCGCTTTTTGACACCGCCGTGCCAGTCTGCCCCACCGCCACCCCATCCGCGCATACCGCCGACCTTTTTGACGCTGCCACGCCACTTCGCACTGGTGGTGGAAGTGCGTGACACGCCGAGGACATTCTGGTGCACATCTCTGCCACATCGCACTGTGCATCCTTGGCTTCGCAGCAAACTGCATCGATGACACGAAGGTACACTGCAATGTGTAGCACAGGCTGCTGTCCGTGTCGCACACACTGCATTGACCTTGAACTTACATGTCGTGGAGTCGCAGCAGGGCGAATCAACACCTCCACCAGTGACGGCAGCAAAACCAGACCTGCTCAATGCAATACTGGGACTTGCGGGAGGTCTCCTGCCTCACGATGAAGTCTCTTGTGCGTTTATTAACCCTCTCCACCGCATCTGCTCCAAGCTAACTTTCATGCAGTACCTGTAGGTTCCTTTGGTTGTCTTATTTCGTGCTATGGATGCTGGCACGCCTGCATATGCAGTATATGTGGTACGTGGGCGCAACTTCTCATTTGCTAATGTGCTATTGCTGCACCATCCCTGCTGTCTTTGCAAACCTAGCCTTTTTTGCTGGCTGCTCCTCAATACCCCACAGGCAGTCCACAGCAACGGAAGGGTACGTTCAGCACTGGCAAGGAGACAGAAGGGAAGGTGTTCAGTGGAGAATGGGGCAGGTGCAGATGTGGAAATGGGGAGTAGGCTGGGGCAGGCAGGAGTGTGCTGGGTATGAGGGATACATTGTCTTTACACTTGTCTTTTGTTTTCTCCATGGTAGTCATTCAATAAATTGAGTTCGTTGAACATCAAACAACTTGAAAAGTATGTTGAATATGAGGCAAAAAAGAACTTACCAAAACAAGTAAAAAATTATTGCCTTTTGAGGCAGGTGTTGAATCAAATCATATTTGCGGGGCCCGCAAATGTTGCGCAAATATTGCGCAAATAATGCGCAAATTTCAAATTTGCAGGCCACGCAGATGCGGCCCAAATAATGCGCAAATAATGCGCAAATACTGCGCAAATACCATATTTGCGAGCCCCGCAAATAGGGTTTTGCACCCAGTGTTTACGCATTACGTGAAACTCCGTCTTATTTCTCGCGACCAAACTTGGGTCTCGAATACTGTACGCGCTGTCATAGCTCCCGGACTGGTAGCACCTGTCTTGTTAGGCCTCCCTTGGCTCACGAAGAACCACATTGTCGTTGATCATGCAAACCGCACTGTAGTAGATAAACGTTGCAACTATAGCCTGTTAAATCCTTTGCCGCCGAAGCCAATGCCCCCGCCGAAAATGAAACTTAAGGAGAAGATTCGTCAGACGTTAAAGGACCGCAAGGCGATGCAGGTGGAACTGAATGCGGTGTGCGCTGTGCGCCGAGCAGACCTTGAGTGCGCAGGCGCATTCGAAGACGTCAAGCCTGTCGATGTGGTAACAGCCGTCAGGGACCGCATCGAAGTGCTTGCACATTGGGCGGAGCTCGAAAGCAAAGGAAAACGCATTAAGGAGGAATACACAGCGCTATTTGAACCTGTACCACATGTGGACGAATTGCCGACTGATGTTTACTGTGAAATTAAGCTGAAGGATGCCAATAAGATGTTTCAAACGCGGGCGTACCAGAGTCCACGGAAATACAAGGATGCATGGCAGACCCTTATTCAGAAGCACCTCGATGCTGGACGCATCAGGCCGTCCTCATCACCATACGCATCGCCAGCTTTCTTGATTCCTAAGGCGGATAAAACAGCCTTGCCGCGTTGGGTCAACGACTTCCGTCCGCTCAACGCCAACACAGTCCACGACAAGTTCCCGCTACGGCGTGGATGATATCCTAGCGGACTGTGCAAAAGGGAAGATATGGTCAGTAGTAGACTTCACCGACAGTTTCTTTCAGACAAGGGTTCACCCGGATTCCGTCAAATATACCGCCGTGCACACGCCGCTGGGCCTATATGAATGGCTTGTGATGCCCCAGGGACTGCGTAACGCACCATCCATCCAACAGAGGCGTGTCACTGCAGCACTCCGGGACCTGATCGGCAAGATCTGCCATGTGTATCTGGACGACATCGTCATCTGGTCAAATAGCATTGAAGAACACGAGGGTGACATACGAAAGGTTTTCGATGCGCTAAAAAGCAGCGCGCCTGTACTGTAACCCGAAGAAGACAAAACTGTTCCAATATGAGATAGACTTTCTCGGCCACCACATTTCGCAACGTGGAATCGAAGCTGACAAGAGCAAAGTTGAGAGGATTGTTCACTGGCCGGTACCCAAGTCGGCAACAAACGTACGGGCATTCCTTGGGCTTGTGCGCTATATTTCTGGGTTTCTCCACGGGCTGGCCGAACACACGGGCGTATTGGAGAAGCTCACGACGAAGGCTTGCGACAAGGTTTTCCCGCCATGGTCTGTGGAAGCACAGGCGGCCTTCGATGCTATTAAACAGATTGTTATCAGCCGTGATTGTCTGACGACCATAGACCATGAGAACCGCGGGGAAAACAAGATTTTTGTCACCACAGATGCAAGCGACAAGCGTACAGGCGCCATCCTGTCCTACGGACTGTCTTGGGAGACGGCTAGGCCAGTTGCATTTGATTCCATGTCGTTGAAGGCAGCAGAGTTGAACTACCCTGTGCATGAGAAAGAGCTGTTGGCGATCATCAGGGCACTTTACAAGTGGCGAGTGGACCTGCTAGGATCTGACTTCTTCATTTACACGGACCACCGGACGCTGGAAAATTTCGACAGGCAGAAAGACCTTTCAAGGCGCCAGGCCCGGTGGATGGAGTTTCTGAGCCAGTACGACTGCAAGATCGTGTACGTTCGTGGGGATGACAATTCCGTGGCTGATGCGTTGTCGAGGACCGAGTTCACAGATAGCAAGGATGCTGAAGCTGGAGCAGAATACCCATGGGCGGAGGATGAGGATCGGAAACCAGTAGTTGCTGCTATGCTGAACCCGAAGACGGAATCGCCATACACTGCCACTCATTGTTTGGCGAGGACACGGATCAAGACTCGGGAACAGGCCCCGAAAATTGCCTCCGTCTTGACGATCACCGCGGACGCAAAGCTCCTGGACAAGATCCGCGCAGGATACAGTGAAGACCCCTGGTGCAAGAAGTTGGCCTCAGCGAGCACGGGTCTGCATGGCCTCGAATTCAGAGAGAACGAGAGACTATGGTACGTGGGCAACCGTCTGATTATTCCGAGAGTTGCAGACATCCGGGAAAACCTCTTCCATCTGGCGCACGACACATTGGGACATTTCGGGTTCGACAAATGCTATAAATCCTTGCGGGACGCATACTACTGGCCCAACATGCGCCAGGAACTGGAGTCTGCTTACATCCCAGCTTGTGCGGACTGCCAGCGAAACAAGGCGAGGACAAAGAAGAAGGCTGGACCACTACACCCACTTCCGATCCCTGACCAGCGTGGTGATTCAGTGGCGATAGACTTCATCGGGCCACTACCGCCGGATCAGGGATTCAATTGCATCGTATCCTTCACTTGCCGCCTTGGCTCTGACATTAGGCTGGTCCCTTGCAAAACAACCATAACGGCCGAAGAGCTAGCCTTACTCTTTTTCGACAACTGGTACTGCGATAACGGCTTGCCCCTCGAGATAATATCGGACCGAGATAAGTTATTTGTGTCGAAATTCTGGAAAGCTCTGCATAAGCTCACAGGTGTGAAATTGAAGCTGTCGACGGCTTGGCATCCTCAAACCGATGGGGCAAGCGAACGGACGAATAAAACGGTTAACCAAGCGCTTCGCTTCCATGTCTCCCGCAACCAGCGCGGCTGGGTCCGCGCACTACCACGGGTACGTTTTGACATGATGAACTCTGCTAACGCATCGACTGGGTTTTCGGGATTCCAACTGCGTCTTGGGAGATCACCGCGCATCATTCCCCCATTGGTCAACACCCCGGCTAGAGATGCGATACCTGAAGAAAAGCTTGCGGCCGAGATTATCAAGCAATTGAGCGACGACGTAACCGAGGCTCAGGAAAATCTGTTAACTGCCAAGATTTGCCAGGCGGAGCAGGCAAACAAAGCACGGGGTCCAAATCACGGATTCAAGGTCGGCGATCGCGTGAAGCTGTCTACGACGCATCGGCGTGCAGAATACCTCAAGAAAAGCGAGAAGCGCGTGGCCAAGTTCATGCCCCGTTTCGATGGTCCTTACACAATTACGGCGCTACACCCGGAGTGTTCCACAGCCACGCTAAGCCTTCCCAACCAACCTAATATTTTCCCCGTATTCCATTTTTCTGAAATTGAGCCATATATAGAAAACGATGACGATCTATTTCCCAACCGCAAGCTGCCGGAACCGGATCCAATTCTCAATGACCAAGGCGAAGAGGAGTGGTACATCGACGAAATCATAGACGAACGCAAACGCGAAAAGGGGAAACAATATCTCGTAAAATTCACCGGCTATGGCCCCGAAGGAAACCGCTGGCTCCCTGGACGCGAGGTCGCCCAAGCTGAGGCGCTCGATCGATGGCTCGCACGGAAGGAAGGAGGAACGGTCTAGGCGCGCATGTCCTGTTCAACTTCTTTTTGTGCCTGCCCCGGTAGCTTTTCCCACTGGGTTTTTGACGCACCCGCGGAGCAGTTTTTAGGTAGAACACTCAGTACGTTGCCTTCCCTTTCTCTTCTTTTTTGGTTGCATGGGCGGGTTGGTTTTTCAGGGAGGGGGAGGGTGTAAGCATGCTGGCTTACGACACACTGATCACACCACCGTACTTATCACATGATCTATCCTTTCTTGATCTCTTACCACTACGTCGTACGATACTGCTTTACATATACACGCTGGTCCTGTTCTGTCTCGCGTGAAGGTCTCAGTGTAGCTCACCTTGTTTCGTACGGTGAGCTTCCACGATATCAAGGATACAGAAGTACCAGGTACTGAGTGTGAGGTTGTAAGTCAGATAATCCGCTCACCTCACTCAAAACAGAAAAAAGCCGTGCGGCTTTGAGCAAGTGCCAAAAAGCCGCATGCGGCTGTGCGCAACCTGTCTATTGATACTATGTAGCCATTTAGCGAAGAAATCCACACAATCCTGTAGTACGACACAACGAACCTTCTGCAAATGCAATCGGAGGGTTTTCAACGTCGTTCTATGAGTTGCGTTCCATGAGGCTAATCGCACGTTCTCTGTCTCGGTGTCGGAAACGGGGCAAAAGTTGGAATGGCTACGCGTCAGCCAACGGAAACAGGACTTGGACAAGACTGGTTCTGCATGCGCATCGTGATATAAAAACCGTAATTTCCGTGCGAACTTGCGAAAACAAAAGGCACATTCTCCAGACTCGACATGAACGTAGAGGCCAAGAGGCGTCGGACGGATCGAATATGCTCGGCATTCCGGCAGCACGCGGCAAGCCCATCATTGGCGAAATTGGCGCCGTTTCTTTCCCAACTGCGAAGGAGCAAAAACATCCCAACCTCATCCACCTGGCGTGTTTCTTTGATATCCACGGGCCCGTCTAAGGACCGGTGTTTATTGGGTCTGAGGTCGTCTCAAAAGTTCGGACGGAATTTGGAATTTTGACTTCGAAGGTTGGGCCAAAGTTCGGACAAATTTGGGCACCCAGGCCACAAGGTCGGATCAGAAGTTCGGACAATGAGGGCGCTTTGACGAACATTGGATACCATTCGGACATTGTGTGCCTGAGGCCACTGATTAACTTCCCAAACTAGTCGAGCTTAGTTTTGCGCTTTGATTGGGACAATAGCTAGCTGAATATAGAAACAAAGCATTTGAATTAACTACGGTGCTGGTGGCATTGAGTGTATTAATATTTTTGCGCATTCCTCCCCTTTCTCAATCATAGAAACAAAATTGTACTCATTTCCAAATCACATTGAGATTGGATTCCGAGCATACAGTCTTTTTGACACGTTGATAAGGGAGAAGGAGGTGCTGTGCAAGGCGGTTGCAAGCTTGAATACGGTACGGCGGAAGGGCCAGAAGAATATTAACCTTGTGGATGTTCCAGAGGATGACGGGATAGCAGAATAATTTTTTTTTGCGATTTTTAGGAAATTTTTTCGATTTTTTTGAGGTTGGAAGCAAAGTTCGGACAAATTTTGGGAGCCAGGGAGGTCGGACACAGAATTCGGACGAATTCCGAGGCCCGAGGTACGTCGAAAGTTCGGACAGATTTTTTTTTTAGCCAAATCTGTGGGACGACCTCAGACCCAATAAACACCGGTCCTCCCGTCTACTGCTGAAAAATATATGTTTGAAGAATGAGACGCAATCACGTGCAACTGCGCGAGCACGAGCAGGCCATCTGGGGGGTGATTCGGCAATACTTCTCGCTGCTCGACCGCGATCGCCCGCGCTTCCACCTCGACAAGCCATGGCAGCGCGTCGTGATCCACCACGTTCCAGTGACGACGGCCTCGGGCACACGCTCGTTCATCGAAGAGCTCCGCTGGTCGAATGATGGAATTGGGGCTCTAGCAGACGTGATGGGCGTCCGCGACCTCTGCTCCTTCGAAGGAATGCAGAAACGCCAGGACGGACTGCAAAAAGGTATCCTGCAGGAGGCCACCTTAATGGTCATGTTACTGAATGCAGACGCGGCGCGTCGCTTCCTGCGGGATGGGGTTTTCCTTTACGGGGCACACTGCCGCGTGTCGGTTTATGTGCCCAGATAGGGCAGACGTTGAGGGATATACTGTCCTTCTACTCGCTTCTTACATCGCTCACCCCGTCGCTCATACCCACTACCATACACTTCCTCGCCATTAGCTATACCATCTCCGCACTACTTTACCCCGCCCACCTTTTCCGTACTTATTCGCCCCCTTGGGGGCACCGCGTCCTTAGCACTAAGTGTTTGCTTGTTGCGGTATATAAATGCAGAAACAAAAAAAAAAAAAAAAAAAAAAAACGCAATCACGTGATGAATGTCAAATTAAAGCCCAGCGGCGCTTCAGCAATAATACAATGAATTGAGATACGGTGAGGATACTTACGCAAAAAACATGAATAGAATCTAAGAACAGAATCCCACGGGCATGTCTTCGATCAAGTGTGAACCATCGTTCCGATTTCTCCCGAGTCTGAACCTGGAGAAATGAATGTGCGGAAGCCTGAAATCGCGGTCCGCGGAAGGTTTCCGCGAAACTTCCGTGTCTTGTTTACTTTCCCGACCTTTAAGCAAGGCAGTCGCGTCACAGTAAGCTGCGCAGCTGTTGCTTCAACTTGAAGTCGCATCCAACTCCAAAATGAACATGAACGACACCGAGACTTCACCTTGCAAGCTTTCCATGCTGTGGAACTGGTGAGTAAGTCGTATAGCTGTAGTTCACATCGCCTAAATTAGACGCAATTACAGGGACACCGTCGACTCGTGCTTCATCTCCGAAGAATGGCGCATCCACACAGTTCGTGAGTTGCTCGCCTGCTTTCAACGTTCGTTCTGAACTGAACTGCGTCCAGAACAATACGCAGGCTCCCTGCTCGGGCTGTTCTTAGTCGTGATTTTGCTCGAGGGGTTCCGCAGACTGTCGCGCAAGTACGACAGATTCATCTTGCGCCGCTACCAGATCCGTCTGGCCAGTGCTAGCCTCGGAAAAATATCTGAAACCTTCCGAAACAATCAGTCCTTCAGGCAAGTACCGTGCTCAAAATGAAGGGAGGGAACGATATCAACTTCATCTACACAGACCAACCCTCTTCCAGCAAATTATTCGAAGCATTTTTTATTTTGTCCAGTTCAGTGCTGCATACCTGCTCATGCTGGCTGCGATGACCCACAACGGCGGTGTTATTCTTGCGATATTTGTGCGTTGTTCGCTGCAGTTAAAAAATCACCTTGCTGAAATGAGTTTTACAGTTCGGGGCGTTGGTTGGTTTCTTGTTCTTTGGGGTATGTCACATTTATGTGCCTTGGTTCGGGATTCCGAGTCTGACTGCTAGGTCATCGCAGAGGGATACCGTTCCTGGGGCCACAGTCATCGAAGCGTCAGACTATGGAATTTATCTCGAGCAAATAGGGTCCGGAAAGTCGAAAGTCTGACAGGACGCAAAGAACAAAGTTGATGTAGATTTCACTTCGATTTTTATTCTTCGCGACATGTGTTAGTATGTAAAATTTGAAAGCTCGACCAAGAAAAACAATATTGCAGACTCACTTTGGCGGACATGTCCAAAAAACTGAGGGGTCAATGTTTCGAGTCTCCGAGTCTTTGAGCAGATGGTATCCATTGTCGATTATGCTGTACAGTATTGTATATATGCCGAGTGTGTATGTTCATGTCAGAGCTAGGAAGAAACGCTGGAGTCTCTGGGCGCCTTCACGGCCCCTGCTGCCCCAGGCCGCTCTTGGGAGCCAAATACATTGCCTAAGCTTGCGCGGAGGGCATCGTAGACGGCCTGATGCGGTGCTGGGTGGATTGAGTTGATAGTATGTATGTGGATGAGACCCGTCAGCGGGGGAGAACGTATATGTCGAGTTCCTAGTACCACACTTGAGATATAAAATAAAATGAAAAGCGAATTCCACTTACACCTCCCATTCGCCCGCAGCCCCGCTGACACGTGCGATGCCTGTTGCGGTGAGCCCAACAAACAAACTTTTTTCGCGGCTCTTTCGACGAGTCTTCATCTCTGGATCGCCCACAGGCGGCGGGGTTTGAACGGACACCTTGTTGAGCACAACTTTGAGGTCCGAGTACAACGCGTTGAGCGTATGCCGCACAAATACGGCGGAACCGCTATACAGCAACATTCCTTGGCAAGATAAGCACTTTTCTGAGTTGTTACATTTTGCGTACCCTCGATATTCAGGGTCTTGGGAAATGGTGCAGAGAGCGGTACAGGAGGAGTATACGATAGCCGAATACTCGGGCTGTATATTGAGTCGACGTCTTCGTCCGGTGGCGCATGGTAATCGAGTGGATTAGCGTTTGCGAGGGGGACGAAGCTATTCGTCTGGCGATGCCCAACAGAATTGTCAAGGGAGGTGACAAGCCCCGTCGTGAAAAAATCCTGGAAACAGGCGTTCCTGAGCGGACTCATGGCTGCGGCGGAAAAACTCACTGGGAGCGTGTGCTGAATCACGTAGATGGCACGACCGGTGCGAAGCTCCCATTCGTGGTCTGAAATTTCAGGCGGCTTCTTGGGGTCGGGTAGAGTGTCAGGAGGGAGACGAGAACGAACACCAAGTGCTGCTTGTGTGGACTGCGAGCGATAGACAATGCTAAGCCCGCATGGTCGACATGAGGCACGGCGTAGAGCAGGTAGACGCGATTGGAAGAGCAGTTTACTCGAAGGAGACGAGAGAGACATTCGAAACGGTCATAACCGCGCGTTTAGACGGCAAAAGAGGAGGAAGCCTGGGACGCGTTCCCTCGGCTGGCGTCAAATTTGCTTTTGTTGTTGTGATCCGTGATCCGCCCAGCTTGTCTTCCACTCCGATGCCCCGAGTCCTCTGAGCCTTGTATACAGCTGGGAGTAGGACCGTCATTTCGACGCCGGTATCGCTACCTGTGAAGAAACGAAAGACTGCAAAGGTTCCATCATTTTAAATGATAATTTTCACTCGCTTTCCCTTTGTTTCCGTCGCCGAACAGAGCCCAAAAGTTCAAAACCTCTCTGCTTGAAAAATCTATGCAGTGCGTCCACGTATCTCATTTATTTGCCCTCAATTCGTGCGGCGGTCTCGTGTGTAGTCTTGTGGGTATTCATTCGACCTTGAGCCGAGTCAAACCTTGAGGAATCATTCGCCTAAATTCTTCTCCGTTGCGTAAAAGGTCTGAGAAAATTTCTTTCCGTGCTCCGCTTAACACAGAATCGGCATCTTTTCATCTATCCAGAAGCCCTGCCTTGCTTCACTATGTACAGCGGCAAGGTCATGCGACAAAACATTCTTCCAATTCTCACCGCTTACGAAACGGATATAAAATCCAGTTCCCTCAAACTCAATATAGCTTTCAAAACCACAGGTCTTCGTGATGTTCCTAAATATTCTTGCTGGGTTTGCATTCATCGTAGCGTGCCAGTCCAAAATTTACGACTCCGTCTCCGATCTCCCGGGTACCGCTTATGACTTCATCGTGGTTGGCGGTCAGTCATCGTTGTCTGTCTTTTTTTGTGTGGTATTCACTCTTGTAGGTGGTACTGCCGGAAGCGTTGTGGGGTCACGTCTAACCGAAAATCCTGAGTGGTCCGTTCTAGTTCTCGAGGAGGGCGTCACGTATGTCGCGACTGTTTGTTTCATTTATTAGAGCTAGGTTTACATCCGTGGCAGGAATGAAGGCGTCATCGAATCTGAAGCACCGCTTCTCGTCGATGAGATGTTGACCCATCCAATTTGGAGTTGGAACTACTCAACGACACCTCAATCTGGACTGAACGGCCGTGTCATTCCATACCAGCGAGCGCGCATTCTCGGCGGGTGTAGTGCACATAGTGAGTACGCAACGTGTCAGCTGGAGGGCTGAATATCCAACCACATTCCAGATGGCATGTTTTACACCCGCGGGAGCGCCGAGGATTTCAACCGGTATGCGGAGTTGACGGGTGACCAGGGTTGGTCCTGGGATGAACTTTTGCCCTACTTTTTCAAGGTTGTGATTTTCATCTGAATATATATAATACGCGATGTACTAACAAGCTGCCAGAACGAGCGATGGACTGAACCAGCTGATCATCATGACACTCAAGGACAGTTCAATCCGCTTGTGCACAGTACGACCGGAAAGATGGGGGGTCAGCCTTGCGGGGTTCAGTTGGCCAGCAGGGAACCGTGTCCTCCAAACAACCAAAGAGCTTCCTGACGACTTTCCATTCAACTTGGATTATAATTCGGGCAATCCCCTTGGTGTTGGTGAGTGCGGTAACAACTGGCTCGCTGGCTCTTGCAGAGGCATATAAACTACAAACAGGCTGGCTTCAAGAAAGCATAGGAGGAGGCGAAAGAAGCAGTGCTGCCACGGCGTACTTGACTCCAGACGTCCAGCAACGACCGAATCTACATATTCTGCTGAATGCGCAAGTCTTCACTCTGCTTGCAAACAAATCAACCGATGGAGTCACTTTCCATGGCGTCCAATTCTCTCATAATCAGTCACGTATGGTTTTTTCGGTTCTTCATCCTTGCTTTGGAGACCTGAGTCTTATCTTCAGCATCTTTGTCCACTCTCACCGCGACCAAGGAAGTTGTTCTTTCTGCGGGGACGATAGGCACTGCACAAATTTTGATGAACTCCGGAATCGGGAACAAAACTGAGTTGGAAGCTCTTGGCATTCCTGTTCTTCTGGACCTGCCGAGCGTTGGACGAAATCTCACCGACCACACCGCTGCAGTTGCAGAATGGACAGTGAACTCCACGGAGACGGTAGATGAGATCAGGGAAAATGTAACCAGATTCGACGAAGCCTTTGGAGAATGGTAGGTTTTGATAAAGAGACACGGCGGTGCATTCAGACACCTTTCAAGGAATACAACCAAAACGGGCCCGTTTACGACCATCGGCATCACTCATGTCGGCTGGTCGCGATTGAATTTGACGTCCGATATATTCAGCCAGTTCAAGGATCCATCTGCTGGTCCTACGAGTCCCCACGTTGAACTGAAATTTACCGTATGTTACTCATTCCATCGTTGTCAGTTCAATGATCATACATTTTGCTTACTAGGCTGGTGCTTTCGGTGCGGCACCGTCGGGTCATTTTTTCAGCATCAATGCGGCTGTTGTTTCGCCAATGAGCCGTGAGTCGTGAGCCCTTAATATTGAATCGGATGAACCAAACGCCAATCATACAGGCGGAACCATCAAGCTTAATGGCAGCAACCCATTCGGCTCCCCTCTGATTGATCCAGCGCTGCTTCAGAATGAATTTGACTTGCTGGCAGTCCGCGAAGGAATCAAACTGACGCAGAAATTCGTGACTGCTCCTGTGTGGGAAGGGTACATCCTCGAGCTGACCCCAGGCCTTGCAAATGCCACCACGGATTCGGAATTAGACGAGTTCATTCGTAACACGGCTAGCACCTCAAGTCATTTGGTCGGCAGTGCTTCCATGACTTCACGGAACGCAGGGTATGGTGTCGTCGACCCAGATCTGCTGTTGAAAGGCGCGACTGGATTGCGGATCATCGACGCGTCGGTTCTGGTGAGTTCGGAAAATTCAACCAAATGTCTTCGATGCTGAAGAGCTTACCAGCCCATCGTCCCATCCGCACATACCCAAGCTGCAACATATGCTGTTGCTGAGAGAGGCTCTGACTTAATCAAAAGTGCTTGGTTGTAGGTTCTCCACTTGTAAAAAAAATAACCTTATGTTCAATTTCAAAAACCGTTTGAAACGTAATTCCTTTCATTCGACAATCTTGCTGCAGATTTAACATTGAACCAAAATATGTTTGTGGCCGGTGCTGACCACGGACCGAGCCGGCATCGAAACCGCTAACCGAGCCCACCCCGAAACCACTAACCGAGCCCCGGTTCCAACCACTGACCGAGCCCAAGTCCAACCACTAACCGAGCCACGACCTAACCACTGACCGAGCCCGACTTTTCCACTTGCCGAGCCATACTTCTGACCATTGGCCAAGCCTCAATGTAACATGTTCCAACAACCAATCTAGCGTGTTTTTTGAATGTTCTCAACCACTAACCGAGCCCGACTTTTGATACTCTCAACAACTGACCAAGCCCTGGTTTTCATACTTCCTACCACAAATCGAGCCTGACTTTTGACATGAAATTTTCCTTCCCCGAACTGAAATGTTGATATGCTTATGGGCACGCACAGAATATAAAGGTTGACTCTATCTCACTATACTCAATTTTCTCGAGATCTCGCTAGCCTGTGCGCACACAAGTGGCATGTGTTTCTAGGTTATTGGTAATTGATATCGAGTCCCTCTTGCGCACCACCGCCGACGAATGTGGAGGAACACCTCCTTGTAAGCCATCCTGGGTTTCAAATAAAAAACCATGTCGTTAAATATTCTGTGAAATCATATTTATTGTAACGAGTTGTGTTCATGCTCTTATAACATGCCCATAATGTATGGCACTCGGTGATAGAAAGCCGCTGAAAGTCAGGCTCGGTCAGTGGTTGGGAGTATCAAAAGTCGGGCTTGGTTGGTAGTTGAGGATATTCAAAAAACACACTAGATTGGTGGTTGGAACATGTTACAATGAGTGGTAAAAAGTCTGATTCAGTCAATGGAAATTCGGGCTTGGTCAGTGGAAAAATCGGGCTCGGTCAGTGGTTAGGTCGGGGCTCGGTCAGTAGTTGGACTTGGGCTCGGTCGAGAGCGTTGGATCCGTTGGGATCAATTCCACCGTAGAGGCCGCGTAGAATCTCGCGTAGAATTGATGCGAGGAATAAACCGTAGAAATGATGGTAGAAAGATCGTGGAATTCGGGTAGAAAGTTGGACAGATCTTCCCACCACGTCATCGGGTATAGGCCCGAACCAGCTCGCGCCCCGCGACGCGTCCCAGCGCGTCTTCGTCTTCTCCTCCTACAATGAACCTACGAGCTCTTCGCAAACGGCATGGTATTTGGACGGTAAATCCCATTCCGAATGAGATTGAATTATGAATTGTGAATTGAATTCTGACAAGCTGTCCTCATCGAATTGGCACGTATCTACAGCTCGGCCCTCGCTGGTATGCACGCACACATGACCAACAACAAAGTTGTGTTTGCATTTTCGGTACAGCGCAATGCCCAACCACTGCCCACGGGCTGGAATGTCGAGTTGTGGCCCGAGGATGTGTTGAACGGCTCCCTGTTGTATTCTCTGCTTCTTGAGGAGGCAGAGAGACGCGGCAAGAGCAGCGCGGCGGGAGCTAGCCGAGTACCGACCAGCGTGGGATTCGGATCAGACATTAGTGAGAAGGACAGCATACACAAGGAAGACGGAGCATTGAACATTGAATAACCGTTCTAGGAAGTGAGCGGTAGTATTCCCAAAGTAGAATTGAGCTGGACACCGAACCAGTACGGCAGGTGACAGGAAGCGAGCGCCGCCGAGAGAGCCAAGCGAACACATGTCTCGCGCAGTTATTTCCGGCGGAAAGGACCCAAGAGTTTGATTGTCGAGGATTCTACCCGAATTCTACGGTAGAATCTACGCCCCAGCGGACTCAACCTTCAGGCTCGGTCAGTGGTTGGACTTGGGCTCGGTCAGTGGTTGGAACCCGGGCTCGGTTAGCGGTTTCGGGGCGGGCTCGGTTAGTGGTTTCGACGCCGGCTCGGTTAGTGGTTGGCACCGGCTATAATCCTGTTTTGCAACATTGAATTCGAAAGTATTTTCAGACATCGCCGAGTAGCCCGTATGTACCCATCAAAAGAAGTAGACTTGGCCTTATGCGCAATGCGGAGATAATAAAAATAGAAATGGACCCGCAGTGTGGCAGTCTGCCAATATCCGTCCAGTCCCTTGCTCTGTGGGCTAGAGTTGAACATCGGTTCAATCCAGAGCTTGTTTTGAACACGACATAAGTATGTCCCATGTGGAAATCGGTGTTGTTCAAAATCAATAGTGACGCGGCCCGGGGATCAGCCGTGCGGACATTGGGACTCTTTCCCAATCGGGAGTTGCGTGCCTTACTCAGTACTGTCTTCGTCCGGACCCGGCGGCCGGCTTGCATACACCGTCCTCGACCACCCACATCACTACCGCTGCACCCCCTGCATCTTCATCCTACAGACATTGTGCGGTGTGGGCGCTCTGGCCGTTCTCAACCGCTCTCGCGACTTGGGACAACGTGCCGCCCTCAATCATACTGGAAGGTCGCGGCGCAGGAGCCCCTCCCGACGCGGACGCCGTTAGTTATTTATCCAAAAGCCATGAAATAACTGGCGCCGCCGGAGAGGAGGGGGGACAGCGTGATTCTGGTTTCTTGCAGTATGACACTGAAAAGACTGAACCGGCTTTAGGTTAATATCTTCTTGTATTATTGTCTCTGCTCGTTTTTGACCCCCCCTCGTAGACAGCCCACGCGCATCGCAACATGACTTTCCATCTTCATTCGACCTACATATGGTCCGCGAGCAGGTTTATGCTGTTTTCGACCCTAATAGGGTTGAGCCTGCCGGAGAAATGGGTTGGGCCCGCAACCCGTATTATTATACTCCTGACTCATTTTTCGCCCGCAGACGAAGAGGACTCGCCGTACCCGGAGGTCCGGTCTGGTAAGTGGTTCTTTCCGAAGCCGTGCAATTCCGCTCAGGACCAATGCCTCGTAGCTGTTGCCAACTTTGATGATCCCGAAATGCCTGCATCGACGATACGGTCCTGGACGCTCGGGTTACTCTTCTCGATCGTTATCCCAGGCATGAATCAATTTTTCCATTTTCGCTATCCCTGTATGTGCTTTTCTTTATCGTTCCAAGTTCTCCCGGGAATTTAGTTTTTGTAGCTGTCAATGTTGGGCCTGTGAGTGAATCTTTCTCAATGCGCTGTCCATTGATGAAGCTAAAATTATGTTTCTCCTAGGTTGTAGCGCAGTTAATAGCGTTCCCCATCGGTAGCACATGGGCACGGTGGATGCCTAATATCTCACTGTTCGGCATCGCACTCAACCCAGGACCGTTCACGTGAGTCCTCGTCCCGTCTCGGGCCCAACTCTGAGAATTTACCTGTCTCAAAGTATCAAGGAGCATGTGAGTCCAGTGCCTTGTCCCCAGCCGAGCGCAACCTTACCTTCGGTTCAGGTTCTGGTCATCGTGATGGCCGCCGTGGGCTCGGGAAGTGCCTACGCCACGGATGTTCGTCCCCCCTGTCGGCGTCCTGCCGTTCTGCGTTCCTAAATAACGCCTTTCCCCCATAGGTCGTAGCTGTTCAGAAAATATTCTACGGCCAATCATTCGGTTTCGCCTGTACGTTTGTTCTCGCTGCCTAAATTAGCATACTTACATTGTCTTGTGCAGTCCAATGGATGGTGCGACGGCCGCTTGCCTTCCCGTTGTCCCATGCTGAATTCTATTCCCAGCTGGTGATATCCACGCAATGCATTGGGTTTTCGATAGGGGGTATAACGCGCCGTTTTCTTGTTGCCCCACCGTCCATGAGTAACGCCTTGTCTCTCCTCGGCTATTTTATTCCTGGGCTCAATGAGGATGTTCCAGTTTGGCCGAATACCTTGGTAACCTGTGCGCTATTCAACACTCTGCATTCGCAGAACTACGCAGGGGTCGGGAAGCACCCCGGAATGTCGCGAGAGCGATTCTTTCTCTTAGCTTTCTTAGCTACAGCAACCTGGTGTACATTTCTTCGCCCAGTGCATCTGCTAGCTCTCTGACACCTTTCATGCCCAGATTTTATCCCGGGATATTTGTTTCAAGCTTTGAGGTGATCAAGTTTTTTTTTCGTGCGGGTCGTTTCCTAATTCATGTTGTAGCTATTTCAGCTGGGTGTGTCGCACTACTACCTTCATCAATGGGGTTTTCATTCGTCGCAGGCATGCTGGATTGCACCTAACAACATCGTGAGTTATTCATCAGCTCTCCACGCGGTCTTTTCTCATACTTCCGGTTAAGGTTGTGAATCAACTTTTTGGGTAAGTTTCATTCTTTCAATTTGCCGTCTTCCTCTCAGTCCCCCCCCTCCCTCCCTCCCTCCAGATATAACAGTGGATTAGGGTTTTCAATAATCACCCTTGACTGGAACCAGATTGCCTACATTGGGGTATGTGTGATCCACTTTTTTTTTTGCCTCTACTGAAAGCTTATTCTTAGTCTCCGTACGTTTTTCGATGTGCTTTTGTTCTTTTGCTTACGTTTCCGGGTTCCGCCGCCAGCCTTGCCACTCCCTGTGCGTGATTTTGTCGTTTAGCAAAAGCGATTAATGACTGAACGTCTTTGTCATAGGGTGGGCTGAGGCAAACGTCTTGATCTCGTTCACCTTCTTTTACTGTGCGTTCAGAAGCACTCTTCCTTGGTAGCGCATTGACAGACCGAATGCAGGGCTGCTGGTACCTGTTCTCTACGTATGTTTCCCCTTTACCCCCTTCACTTGTGCAACCACATGCTGACCTTTCGTAGTATTCGAACGTTTGGTATGCCCAGTACTTGCCGTGCGTACTAGCTCCAAACCCTTCCTCTTTTTTTTTGCGCTGACAACAGAATAGAATATCATCCGTCGACGCGTTCGACAACACGGGGAAGTACTACAACCAGACCCGCATTATTAAAGACGGCAAACTCGACCTTGATGCTTACGAGGCCTACAGCCCATTATACTTACCGTCCGTCTTCCTCCTTGTTCCTAACCCGCCGCTCAATACCCAGACAGCATGACCTTCGCGATATCCTACGGCCTCTCCTTCATGTGCATCACGGCCACGATTGTCCACGCTATTATATACTTTTGGGCCCCGATAAAGCTGCATTTCAAGCGCTCGCTTCGGGAGCAGCCCGACATACACGCGAAGCTCATGATGGCCTATCCTGAGGGTTGGTTTCCGTTTATGAATCGCCGCAGGGTACGGCCTAATGTCCTTTGCAGTTCCGGATTGGTACTATGCGTGTATCTTCGGTAAGTGGCTCTGCGCACCATTTCTGCCTAGAAGTTAACAGCCACGTACCGCAGTTGTGACCTTCATCTTTGCGTGCGTGTGCATTGAATGCTGGGATACGGGGATGACCATCTGGGCGTTGATTCTTGCGCTGTGTGTCGGTGAGTACTTTCATGTCGCTCTTCAAAGACCACTCAGCTCGGCCGTAGCGTTGCTCTACGTGATTCCCGTTGGTGCGTTATGTCGTGCATTGCCCTGGCCTTTTTTCATTCGTTATCAGGCATGATTCAAGCCATCACAAACTGTGAGCATGAAAGTATCTACGCGTCAAGGGCTGTACTTATTCAACTCCTGGACTAGGGCAAATCGGTCTCAAGTGGGTGCCTCCATTTACTGATTGACCCCGCTCACGAAGCGCTCTCAGTGTCATTACCGAACTGCTTGTGGGCTTCATAATCCCTGGTAAAAAGCTCCGATCATATGTTACCGTCTATCCTGACGCTCCGCAGGGCGGCCTCTTGCCATGATGATGTGCGTCGTTTCTTTGATGCTCTTGATGTCCAGTAATAAAATGCTGACGGTTTTTCAAGGTTCAAGGTAATATTCACTTCTTTCCCTTTTATGCGGAGGTTCACCGTGCCCAGACCTATGGATACATCACCATGAGCCGAGGCACGTTCGTTCGCAGAATGTCGCTCTGTATCTCTGCTGACTGACGACACGTATAGCTATGCAGTTCACTGCGGACTTCAAGCTTGGGCACTATATGAAGATTCCGCCCAGACCCATGTTCTGGTGTCAAGTGTGTCGCCACACGAAAATTCCATTTCTTTCCGCTAACCCTCTGATGTTTAGGTCTTGGCAACTCTGGTAGCAGGAGTGAGCCACCCCAAGTTCTGTTTCGTTTATACGCTCACCTCGTCCAGACCGTCCAGCTTGGGGTCCAATCATGGTATGGCACATTATTCTATCCCTGAAACATGGCTCATTCGAAGCAGGATGTTCACCCATATTCCGTACATCACCATCTATTGAGTGGGGACGTGTAGCTGATGATTTTTCAGTGATCTCTGCTCGCCGGGGCAGCCTGCCCATTGGAACTGCGCCTTTACACGAGTCTTCGGTACAGCGTCGGTCGTTGTACGTTTTCAAAAATGATATGAGCGGGGGATTCTCACTTGTTTTCTGCAGTGGGGCCTTATTGGGCCGAGCCGGTTCTTTTCGAACGGAAAAGTTTATTTGTGAGTCTTCCTGTCCATTCTTGCATGCCAAGCTCATATACTCGCAGTGGTAGTTTTCGTTTCCTTGCACAGGTCCGGCGACGGCTAACAAAACCAAAGCTCTCGTTTTCTTCTTTGTTATCGGTGCTGCTTGTCCAATCTTGCTGTGGCTTATCACTCGACGGAAACGGAATACTATTCTAAATTATCTAAGGTATATTCATTCCTTTCTCCGCCGCAACTCAATCTGAGCTCTGTTTCCAGTTTCCCGTATGTTCCCCTGATCTTCAGCTCGTTCTCTCATCGACGCAAGTGCAGGCTTATCTTTTCCGCGCTTGGCCAAATACCGCCGGCCACCGCGATCAACTATGTACCATGGGCTGTCTTTGGATTTATTTTCCAATATTTCATTCGGCGGAAATATTTTGCTTATTGGACTAAATATAATTGTCGGGCTTCTTACTCTTTTTCTACGCCTGACTGATACCCTTCTAGATGTTTTGTCTGCTGCTCTCGATGCCGGGACTGCTGTCGGGCTAATTCTCGTGTTTTTCTGGTTCGTGGCAGTTTCAGTTGCAGACCATAGCCTGACTTTTGCCTGCGCAGCTTGCAATATCCTCTTAACGGGACCATCGGAGGCAACTCTGTGCTGAAGTGGTGGGGGAACACAGTGCATATGAAGACATTGGATTGGCAAAATGCCCCGTTAAGGACTTTGTCGAAGGGAGAAACATTTGGGTAAGTTCAGCTGTTAGCCCAGTTGTCTGTGCTGATCCCATTCTAGACCGAAGTTATGATAGAAGTAGTGATCGAAACCTGTATTTCTAGATTGTTTTCATCTTGTGCTTTGCCCACCGAATCCCATTGAGAGAACGAAAGTTCCAAGGTCCACTATTCGCTTTGTGCGCAGTCATTGCGCAGTAAGTAGGTCTCGGCGATAGGGCCAGAACAGTAGAGCCGAACTAAGCCGACTAGCCGCGGCGCCAAGGTAACGTTCCACTTTTTAAGTCACGTCAACGTTCGACTTCGTGGCATTGGGACTCAATGTCTTCCTCCTCCGTGCGAGAGACATCTCTCCCGTCTATCAAGAACGCGCCGCTCGTGGGCCTCGCTGAAGGCAATGCGCAGTTCTCCAATTACCACCTTGCCGCCCTCGTCCTCATCGTTCCATACATTGTGAAATCGTTCTTGCCTCTGGTTAACCGGGGAGGATGGTACACGTACTGGTTCATGGTCCTCTTGACTGGGCTTCCCACCACTGTGGGATACTGGGTACTCATGTCCACGTATGGCGCGCGCAAGAACGAGAAGGTCACGCTGCCAGGCAAGGACATCGAGGAGTATATCACCATCAAGGATCCTGAGCTCAAAAAGCTTTACCATGGCAAGAACAAAATCCCCATGCAAATCTTCCACGACGCGTACTTTGAGGGCAAAATTGAATTCAACGGTGAGGCCTCTATATTTACTGCCAGGACTTTTTATTGAACAAGTGACGTGTCAAAGGCGACGTTTTGGACATTCTGGAGCAGCGTCACGACTGGGCGAAATTTACGTTCACCCCGGAGCTGTTCAGATATGTTTTCATGGACTTCATTCCCGAGCTGCTCGTGCACTCGAAGAGCCAGGATGAAGAACAAGTCAGAGACCATTACGACAGAGGAGACGACTTTTATTCATGGTACGGCGTACGCGTTTTTTAGGTCAAAGTCGTAAACTAAATGCGCGCAGGTTCCTTGGCCCCCGCATGATCTATACCTCTGGTGTCGTCCTCTCCCCAAACACGTTCGAATCTTTGGAGACCCTTCAGGACAACAAACTTGCCATCGTGTGCAACAAGCTCAACCTGAAACCCACCGACCGGTCAGTTCCCTCCTGCCTACTTGCTCCTCGTCTTAATTCAGAATACTTTCCAGCCTCCTTGACGTCGGATGTGGCTGGGGCACCCTCGTGGCTTACGCCGCTAAAAACTTTGGTTGCGATGCGACTGGTGTGACTCTCGGGAAGAATCAGGCCAAATTCGGCATGGAGAGGATAGCCAAGAACGGAGTATGTCACCAGTTTTCCTCGCCTCAGTCTCCTCGGCTCATTCGAAAATAGATTCCTGCCGACAAGGCCCGTATCCTGTGCTGTGATTATCGCGAAATTCCCCACGGCCAGGGCATTTACGACAAAATCGTCAGCTTGGAAATGGCCGAGGTCTGCTATTTTATGATATCTCTCTAGGCTTCCTTTTCTAAAACGACTTTCAGCATGTCGGCGTTCGTCGCTACGCGGCTTTCCTTGCGCAGATGTACGAGCTGCTGTCCGATGATGGTATCTTTGTCTTCCAGGTCGCTGGGTTGAGGCAAGGGTGGCAATTTGAGGACCTCGTCTGGTACTTTTATTCTTGGTTGCTATATCGGACCAAGGCCTGACCACCAGCGCAGGGGACTTTTCATGAGCAAATACGTATTCCCCGGTGCCGATGCTTCTCTGAACCTGGCCTGGGTTATCGGTCGAGTTCGTAATTTCCCGTATCTGCTGTGGATCGTCTTGCTGACTCGTCTACATCCAGCTCGAACAAGCCAACTTCGAGGTCAAATCCATTGACGTCTTGGGGGTCCACTACTCGGCGACGCTTTGGCGCTGGTACCTCAACTGGCTGTCCAATAAGGACGCGGTTGTCGCCAAATATGGCCACAAATGGTTCAGGACTTGGGCGTTCTTCTTGGCTTGGTCGACGATCGCCAGTCGGTGCGTGTCGTGCATAACACTGTCTTGACACGTTCAGTTGAATGATTGTTCTGCAGCCAAGGTACTGCGTCTGTGTTCCAGATCACTCTCCACAAAAACCTCAACGCGTACCACCGCATGCTCGGTGCCGAAAACCATGGTGGAATCCATGTCAAGCTTGCCAAGGAGCCTGAGTGCGTACATCCCATTTCCAATCATGCATGGAGCTCACCTATTCCCCAGGCTGATCCTTTAAATGGACCAAAGTCAGGAAGGAGAAAATTAGCCTATTCACAGCTTAGTTAGAGGAAGATATCTTTTCAGACGCCTTCCGCTGTTTGAATGACAACCCGAATGGCAACTTAATTCCGTTTACGAGAATTACGCCAAATTTTAATACATGGTTGGACCAGCGTTTGCTCAACGCTAACTGCCACCGATGCTCTCGAGCCGACTTGTGAAAGTAGGTAATATCCACATTATTATAAACGTCTATCGGTATATCTCCCACATTAAATCTGTACAAAATCATCGCGGAAACGCACCCGGAATAGCCTGTCGTCGCCGTTCCGGGTGGTGGAAGTAAGTACCATAACGTGACAGCCTCGAGGGTGTGTTAGGGCTGCCGGTAAGAGGCACATCGAGCATGGTATGCTCGCCCTCGCTATTAGAATTCGAAGCGGGAGCCTCGAGGTCGTTCAGCGACCCCACGGAGTTCTCCATACCGCCCGTCTGGATTCCGAAGTCCTGGTCGCTGTCGTCGTCGTCGTCCAGCCAGTCATCGGTATCGGGCAGGTTGATCACACCCGAAGCCGGGTCGAAGCTGAGGCGGTGGCTCAGGGTCGCTTGGCGGCGGCCCTCCGATGAACTCCGCGTTCGGCCTTGGTCCACGGAGTCGCCTGGTGCCGCGTCAGAGGGAGTGTCGTCCATGAACTCGCTTTGTCGCGGGCGGACGCTGGGTCTCTTGCGTAGTGTGAGGACCACGGCCTGCCCATTCGAGTCCTTGTTTCCGCGCGGTGAACCTCTGTGGTCATTATTGGATAATGTTTGGCCCTTCTTCAGTGGCAGCCATGGCTGTGGCAGCACTCCGTTCAGTGCTGGATGCATGTATCGTCTTTTCCCGGTGCTAAACATGATTTGTGAGTGCACCGCCGAGTTGGGTGATGAGCAAGAGCTTACTTGAGCACACCGTTGTACCAATTTGCCATAGGAGGTTGCGACTAGGCACGTTGTCAGTGAGGGCAATGGCGAAACTCGGGTGATGGACCCACATAATCTGTTCTCTCGTCCTCCGGCGCGACGTACAACGTGTCGTCGTTCTGAGCGTACCTTCTTCGGCTCAAATTACTGTGGAAAGGGCGATAAGTTGCATTTCCTCGTCGTGCATGACAGAAATCAAACCTTTGTGACCAAGTAACCGGATGTCCCGCGCGCAGCCTAGTCACATCCGCCGTCTCCTCTCCCCGCTCGACCTCGAACACCGAGCTGAGGCTGACGAATTCGCTCACTGGCTTCAGCGCCTTCTCGACGTACCACGACCACACCACTGTACCCAGAATGAGGGGCACAAGCATGACAGTGATCGCATACGAGAGCTTAGAGGCCGCGTATGTGTTCTGGAGGAGGAAGAACCCGGTCATGAAAATGAGGAAGATCATCACGCCCCATATGAGGCGGACGAATGTTATGGGCCAGGCCTGGCCTTGCGATTCGTACGGTTTGTAGAATACTACAGGCAGAAGTTACAATTAGACGAGATCAAGCACAAGACAGGCTTACGCACCAAAAAGCAACTTGTACTTGTATACCACGTAGGAGTTTCCAAAGTAGATGGCGCCGAATATGAGGATGAGGGGCTGGGTGACGCTGTAGAGCATCGTGATGACGAACATGAGGATCGCTTGTGGGTAAACGATGCCGTAGTTGATCATAGGAGGAGCATTGAGTTCCGCGAAGTCTGGGATGAAAGAGCAGTGAGAATCAAGATAGATAAGAAAAAAAGAAAGCATCACATACCACGCGGAGTTCGGGTGACGAAGAGACGGAAGAAACGCGGAATGGTAACACCCAAGTTGAGGAGTTGTAAAGGAACGATACCGAATGCTAATGGGATTGTCTCAGCCTTTGCAGGAAAGAAGAGTCCCAGGCATACCCTGCAAGATGACGTAGGACAGGAAGAAATTTCGCGCTTTACCCGCTTGAAGCGCTTTGGCGATTTTCTCGGGAATCTTGGCGGGTAAACTGGCAAGGTCGTACAAGAGTTGAAGGTATGTCGTCGCCAGCAGGAAGATGAATACAACGTTGACGAGCAAGAAGAGGAAGTATCTGTTGGGAGATTAGTTAAATTGTCCAAACCGGATGAAAGAAAGACTGCGCACTTCTTGAGCAGAGAGTACTCGACCCAACTTCTTGCCCTGTATCCCTGTTGATATGTCAAAGCTTCAAATAGTGAGTTAACATTTGGGAATGTACGATGCGAGAACAGCCCACCTTCAAGTATGAACGGCAAACACGCATTCAGCGTGATCATTGCCACCGAAGGCAACGAGTTCTGCACGATCGCGCGCACTTGATCATTGCTGTCGATGAGTCTCCCCAGCCATGGCATCGTCTTCTTGATCTCCTCATAACTGAGAAGAGTTGCCAGCGCCGTGATCGGGAAAAGCCAGGTGAAGAAGAGCAACGCAATCATGCCCAGAACGAAAATGTCGCGAGTTTGGATGGTGAGTTGAGATGGGGGTCATATTGCTCCATACGATGTCGCGGGGCTCGGGCGCGGGGTACGTCTTGCATTGCAGTACGTGGGGAGAATGCACGACTTGAATCGCAACCTGGGCAGAGGACATCTTCTCGAAGGTGACGAACGCGACCTGCGTTGCCCTGAAGCGGGCCAGGCGGCGCTTGCGCACTTTTTCGTCGATCTCTTTGAACCGCGCTTCGAGGAACTCCAACGCGTCTACTTTCGGCGCAAACCATGACGGTCGGATTGTCGGGCGTTGGCGGTGAGGAACGACGAGCCGCTGTTGCATGCCACCTGCGGCTTCGACATCGACAAGAGGTAAACCGCCTGCCTCGGGGTCGTATTCCTCTACGGTGCTGGGATTACCGACGTAAGTGACCCAGGCGTTCTCGAGCTCAAGCAGCGCTTTGGTACGCTTGTCGATGAGGCTTTTCAAGGACCCGACATCGCGGCAAACCGTGACGCTCTCCACGGCGAGATTCATGTTCTCGAAGTACTCCGCCAACGGCCGTTCTCCTTGGAGTTTACGTGGGAGGTTAGTCACCATCACGGTGCGCGCGGGGATCGAATGAACGAGCTCCAGCGAAAAGAGTTGGCGAGAACGAATGAAGCGGCGATAGTTCTTGTAGATGAAGTAAAGCGCAAGTAAGGTGAAAAGATAGGTGAAGACCAAGTACAGTGAAAGGTACGAGTTTGCTTCACTGATAAGATCTAGCCAGTCTAAGCCAGGTAGAGTGGAGTTTGTTGTTCCATTCGTGGGAGCAGCGCGGACCCGGAACATAGAGGGACTGCTGCCCAAGTAAGCAGGCCAGTCGGAGTCGTCAGATCCAGGCCAGTCTTCGTCATCGCCAGTCTCTTTGTTATGCTGTGGACCATGTTAGAAAAAATAGCGCAAAGTGATCTCTGGAACACACATTCCAGTTGATTGGCATGAGAATTGTTACGGCGAAGAATGAGCACACGGAAAAGAGCTTGAACGACATTTTGTAGAAGTTGAGTAGGACTGCGGCATCGAGTCCGACGATTTGCAGCACTGTGAACTCGGATGTCCTAATTGTGGGCAGTATCCAGCCAAAGAATGCCTGGTGCGCGTGGGCTTCATGAGGGGAGAAACCTGCACGCGATCATCAGCAGCTCCCGCAATAGATCTCCTTTTATGACGCACCCTTGAGCTTGGTGCGCGGTGCAAAGAGCAATGGCCAGCGTGTCCGACAGTATGAGAAGACGAAGAACGAAAAGAGACCTATAGTTGTGGACATAACGAGCTGGGTGGTAAACCATGGCCCTTCGAACTTCACTAAACATCCTAGTGAGCAATACCGGGCGCCCTAAGCCTAACCATACGCACTCGTGGGCGGAGTACCTGGGGGAGACCCCCGCCATCGTCGCCACCGTCTGTGTCATTGAGAAAAGGTCTCAAGAACGAGGAAGCCGCCAAGTCCATCGTCGTACTTCTGTCGGCCTTGTTTGGCTACACAACTTCCGGTACACAGGCCCCCCTATTGAAATTTCACCAGGAATGGGCGACAAATGAAATTTCTGAGCGCGTAAATTGGAGGATTTAGACGCAGGAATTATTTAAACTGGAAGCGGGGCCACCGTAGAGTACGACGTTGAAGCTCCAGTGCAGCGTAAGGGGTGATGTCACACTGTGACGCCGGCCCGAATGAGCCGCAGCTCGCTACGCTTCAAATTTTCCTTGCTCTGAACCAATTCTACCGCTCTGGTTCTATGGGTTGCTAGCCATTGGGGAATTCCACCAAGATGTCTATAGTGGCGCTCTGCAACGCCCGAACGCGCGTTGGTCCCAGGAACGAGGTCTTTATTGCTCTTTTTCACTCAGCGAGGAGGAAGAAAAGATGTAGGTTATCGCTCTTTCCACCGTCTCAGATGACTTTAAAATAAATAATCTTAGCTTCACGTCTGGCAGACGATCTGTCACCAATTTCGCCGTCCGGTTCCATCCATGTTGCACCAAAAGGTTTGTGTTTTAGTAAATTATTGTGCATCTAACCCTTACTCGTATCTCAGCGTCAAGCAAAGCTCGTGGAAAGCAGCCAGCGTTTGAGCGCGATCCACTTCCACATACGGACCGAGAGGCGGAACCAGAGATGCCTCAAGAACGGAACCCTTCCTTCAGACGTCGATCAAGAGCTCGCAATGAGCAGGACTGGAACCGGCGGACAGGAACCTGGGCCACAAGTAGGTACGGTGGAGGGAGCACTCGTGGCTCACAAATGGGGCTGCGGGAAGACAGGCCTCAATCTTACGGGCTCCATGGATCCCGTCCTTCAGCCTCGATGCGGTCGTTTGAGAACCGTTCTACCCCAGCACCACGCAGACCTTCATTTGGACTACGACAAGTAGACGAGGATGGGCCCTCGTCCTCCTACGTCTCCGAACATCGCAAAGACAGGCGGAGCCACTCGTCCCACGACGGTAGCGAGGCGGAGATGGACAGATATCGTCCAGTATGGGCGCAACCCCATCCATCGCCCCGCACTTCACAGCACAGGTCCCGGGGAATGTGGTCTCAAGAAGGGGATGGTGGGTCTCCAAGACAGTCCTCGGTTATAAGGTCGCTTTCTGAGCGCTCGCAGGACGCACATGACTCTGAAGATCCCGAGTTAGCCCCATTGTTGACCTCTCAGTCGCTCAAAAATCGAAATCAGCCCCTACCTGCCCCTTCCCGCGCTTCCCCAATATTTAAACCCGATCCCCCTCCTCCAAAGAAGCCGGCACAAGAGATCTCCCTATTTGAGAAACCCAGCGTGTTTCTGGCCCGCGCTGGCGTCCCAATAGTCACCAAGGCTGACCCTGCAACGGCATCCACGACCTCGGAATACAGCCCTGCAATGGACCAGAAAAACGCGCTCCCTACCAAGTTTACCTCGCCCCCGCTGCTTCCCGGCCTTCTTAGCTGTCTTACCGATGTGCTCGGCCCCCTCACGCAACCTACGCCAATCCAGGCACTGAGTCTGAAATGGGTTCTCGATCCGTGGGCGAAAGACAACGAGAATCTTCCAGCCGACGGCATGGAGACTGCATTGAGCCCCGCTATTCAGACAGAGGAGAACTATAAAGAGTTCCTGCTGGCATCGGAAACCGGTTCCGGCAAGTCCATCGCGTACCTGCTCCCCATGCTCCAAGCGCTCAAGATCAACGAGGCGCGGCGCCTCGCGGAAGGCGCCACGACCCCAATTGCGTCTAAGCGCGGGCTCAACCCCCGTGCGCTTATCCTTGCCCCGACGCACGAACTCGCGCGACAGCTCACTACCTTCGCGAAGGCGCTCCTGCATGACGTGAAGCTACGCGTTTTGTGCGCGTCGCGTGCGAACAACCCCACGCGACCCGCAAAAAACCAGCTCGCGACGACGAAGGGCCGGAGCCCAAGCGCGCGGCGCATGAAGGAGTTGGTTTCGTTTGCGGACGACGGGGCGTTGGGGGAGTTTCCAATTACGCAGTCGAACTTGGACGGGCAGGCTTTTCCTGTTGACATCGTCGTTGGGACGCCGATGAAGTTGATGGAGATGGTGAGGGGCCGTGGATGGGAGAAGGAGGTTGAATTTGGCGGCGGTCCTGCTGCTGCGTTCGAGCGAGAGAAAGCGATGTCTGAAGACGATCGGGGCAAGGGCCCGAAACGACGCCGAGGCAGAGATTCGGTTCAGGGTGCCGGGGAGTGGAAGTCTTCTCCTGAGATGGGTCTTTCGGAAATCGAATGGGTCATTGTCGATGAAGCGGATGTGCTTTTTGGTAGGATCGTATTGGAAAACAAGCATCATTGAGCTAACATTTGAGCAGACTCTGATTTCCAAGAGACGACACGCATGTTGTTGGCCGATATCGCCAAGGCGCGGGGACGTGAGGTGTCGTTTACCTCCGTGCCCGTTGGATTACCGCCTGCCTCCCCGCGTGCCATGTCCGAGTCTTCACCCATTACTCCTCGAAAAGAGGAAAACAAAACCGAGGAAAAGTCGCAAAGCAAGACCATCGTGAAATATGACAAATCCTCCATAACGCCACTCAATTATCCATTCAACTTCATCGTCACCTCCGCCACGATCCCTAACTGGCTCTCCTCATACCTCAATGCGTACCACCCCGCTCTCCAGCGCCTCGTTTCGCCCAACCTCCATCGTCTTCCCAAGACGCTCAAGACGGAGTACGTGAGCTGGACCGGGGGAAGCAAGAACGCTGACATCGAGCGCCGCCTACGGAAGGTGTGGGCCTCGGATGCGGCGCAAGGACTCGGCCCTGTGCCGGGCAGCCTTGGCGAAATGAGTAAGGTCTTGATCTTTTGCAATAAAAACAGCAAAGTCGACGACCTTGGGGAGTTCCTTGACGACAAGGGAATCAAGAACGTCCAGCTTTCTGGCGCAAGCCCCAACCGCAAACGCGGGAGTAATGTGCACCTTGATGGGTTCCTCAAACCCCGCGCGCGGGAGACGAAAGAAAAGCCCGTCGATGATTGGAGCTCCTCATGGGTCGGGGGAGGACGCGGACGCTGAAGTGACTGGGGCTGCGCCAGCGCCTGCTCCCTTCGCAGTGGCGGCAGACAAGCCCAAAGCCAAAGACGCACCGCGTCCACTGGTCCCAATCCTGAAACAGGGCCCCCCGTCGCCTGTGAAGAACGACCCCATGAACGTGCCGCACGTCATGATCACCACGTCCCTTCTCTCGCGCGGGCTGGACTTTTCACCCAACATTAAGTATGTCTTCATCATCGACGAGCCGCGGAATATGATCGACTTCCTGCATCGCGCGGGCCGCACTGGGAGGGCGGGAGCGAACGGACGAGTGGTCATATTCGGCAAAACGGAAGGAAGGGGCAGCCAACGGAGCAAGCAAATCAGGCAGAGAATTAGGGCTCTAGTTGCTTAAATTGTCTCAAACTCACCACTCATTATCTAATCCGCTAAATGTACCCTTATTTTCTCTTGTGGGACGCCATAGATACTTGCGGATATCTCATGAATGACGTGGATGCCAGAATATGTCCTCCCTCGAGCTCACATTACAGCGTTTGAGAGCGCACACTCTTTGGATGGACTTGGAATTCCTGCTTATAAACCGCAATTTGGACAAGGGTGCTTCGTTTGTAGCATTTAGCAAACCAGCGATATAGTACACAAATTGAAGTTGAGCCGATCGAGAGACTAAATATACATAGAGAACTCGGTGTCAGTTGGTCGTTTTCTGGCCACCGCCGACGGCTTCTCTGGCGCGGGGTCTTTCCAAGTCTGAGTGCCCTGCTCGCCCAGGGCGGCAAACAACAGCGCATGAGCAGTGCGGACGGTGGTGGGTGCCCACGGTGAAGGGTCATCCCAGTGAGAAAAGTCGCTTGGTGCGAGGTCGCGCGGCGCCGGGGGTGTGACATACGGGGCGGGGACGAGCAATAATGTCGCGGAGGCGGAGTGCTCAGCGCGGAGGGCGACGAAGGCTGCGGAGGTGGACTGGACGAGGTTGGGGGCCGCGAAAGGCTGGGCGGCAGAGGTCTACAAAAGTCAGTTCGGAATCATTTTATTTGGGGGCATCACATACCAGGGCGGTCGACGGTGTGTCAGTAGTGAGGAACCGTAATGGGGCGTCGGGATAGGCGAGTCGTGAGTCAGATATGTAGGTAGAGACGGCGTATGTGTCGAGGTATGCGACACTGGAATTATGATCAACATCCGTCGAAAGCCCAATATTACTTGGTCCTACCTCTTTGGTTTCAATGCCTCGAGGACGGTGCGAGCGTATGGGTGCATCCCCCACAGCGGCAGCCGCGTAGTCACCTCAGACACCAGCACCGCTGCCTTTGTCCACTTTGGCTGGAACAGTAGGCCAACCTAAATGATACTCAGTACTGTTTTGAGAGGACGCGCGTCGCATTTACCTGGATCTTGTTCACCATGACAGCCGCGACCTGCTCGCCAAGCTCTGCACCGCGGGCCCAATATTTCCCTATGCTGCCGGTACAGACAACCAGACCGGCCACAGGGACCGGGGTGACGGTACCAACCACCTGGACATCGATTGGCGTTGCGAGATTTGTTTCTGGCCGGAGAGGATTGTATTCGTCCTCCTCTTCATCGGACTCAATGGCATGACGTGGTGGGACGCTGTCGGCGAGAGGGTCTGTGTCCTATGATACAGTTAGCGGCAGCGGACGAGCAAGATTATTTCTTGCCATCGAGGTCAAGGTCAAGCGTAACACGGTCACGGGACCAGATTTGGTGCTAATTTCATTGGACACTCAGACGCGCAACTTTGCAAGTAGCGTGCATAGAAAAATCTTTCACTCATTTATAAATGTAATTGTGCGCCTGAGTGAGACCCTGCCAGCTTGGCTTGGTTGAATTAATTCAAGGCAACCTCTAGACGCGCCGCGCTCACCCGCAACTCCAGATCTAGGAGGAACGCAGATGATTGCGGATCCGAGACGCGTTATTGGAGGGCAGTCTTTTTTCTCAAATTTTAGTTCAGTTTCAAGTTCAATAGCATACTACGGTGTTTCTGCTTCTTGATTGGTGACATTAAACTTGCCAAGCTTCTCGTTCGATTTACCCAAAGCACATTGTTTCGCCAGGGTTCCAACTTCAAGCGCAAAGCTGAGTCTTTTACCTACTCTGTAGAGGACCAAAACTGTCGAGTCCCATCAAGAATTCCTGGCTTTCGGTCTGAAACCTACAGGCGTTCGCTGCAAATCTCCGTTCTATCCGTAGAACTTGATTGAGCTTCACGTCCAAAAGTACGGCGGCCTTGAGCGAAACGTCAGAGCTCGGCACATCATGACAATGGGCTCATGCTCACCAGTCGTCCGACCTCCATAACTTCCGATCGATAAAGTCAAAATCGAGGCCCGTCTCTCGGAGCGCGTTCATCGTACTACCCCGAAAGTTTTCATCAAACTGGAGACCATTATTATTCGAATTGACCCTGAATCTTATCTGCCTCCAGCGAGTAACGGAGGGTAAGCTTAATTGGGACGCCAATTTGGTATCCCTCCGCCAATGTGAGGCAATTATATTTATGCTTGTGAGATCATCTTGAGAAAAAGATCTATCCACCGCTGCCAGGGCTAGACTGTGCAGGCGTGGGACCAGAGGCTCCGCGCCATTTGTGTAGCAGAGAGCACGAAGGAACGTGTCATCAATTACTTAGAACCCGGGCAATCTTGAATTAATAGATGTGTCAGAGATGGGGCATGTCGGAGGGCGGTTATGAGAGCATTAGAAGGCACGGAAAAACCGTTGCGCAGGGGCGGATAGCCAATCCAAAAACAGCTGGCATATTTGTCACCCCAACTAACAGTGAGATCATGGAGGCTGGGAAGGTCGAGTGGAAGCGCAGGGGGTTCGGGTGAAAAAAAAAAAGTTCATCCGGCCGAGCTAACGGCTATCGTGGCAATATTTGTCCATTGCGAAAATATTCCGAGGAAATCGTCGACTGCGAGCCAGCCAGTGATGGTGAGATCGGTGAGTTGAGCCCATGGTATAGGAATTGGATTTATCGACGGTTAATTTTCGGAGTCGAGGAGCAGTTGCGAATGATAATATGTTTGCGAGGTCAATGTAAGGCTCATCGTCGACGACCTCCTCCAATGTCAGTTCTTCCAAAGCATCTAAACTCCCGCCCGCCAGTTGCTGAACAAAGGAACCTGGTATTGTCTCGAAGAATCGCAAAGACCGTCAACGGGAAGCAATGCGTAGCTCTCCAGTCAGACGAAGACGCCCGGGCCCATAAAGACCGATCTCGGTTAAATACAAATTTTCCGGTCCGTCTCACAACCCCTTGATTAAAATGGAAACGGAGAGCGGGTTGGAAAGTGCGAGCAAAGCTCGCAAAAAGCTGGCGTAGCTTTCCGCGGCCTCAGAGCCATCAGGGCGGGAAAAATCCACCTCTATAGGCCTGGTCCAGAGGTGCGGATTGCGATTTGCGACCTGTCTCCAATGGCAACAGACGTGCGAGATTCGAAAGGCATCTCGAATGTGCTCGAACTCGTTCGAAGTCAGCACGAAGATTTATGTGAAGTGTGTAAATAGGCGCAGCGATTTGTGACTCAAAAGCCGCTATTTCGTTGATTGGAGGTATCTTGGAATCGGATTCGGAAATGATCTGTTTGCTTTGGGTTGGCAAACTTCCTAGTTCTTTCGGTTTCCCGGGCAGGGATGGTACGGATAGCCATTTTCTCGCGGTCGGAAGGTACAGCCGGTATTTTTTCTATTTTGTTGCCGAATCACGATATTAGGAACTGGGTCAGCACAAGTGCTTGAAACTCACAGTGAATACTATCGCCACTCGCTTGCGCTGTGGGAGCAACTTGAGAGGTTGGGAGGACAAGCATAACACGGTCACGGGATCAAACGTGTTTGACGCGTATCCTCAGCGCTTTGGAGCCGAGGTGCATACATCCGATCTCCTTGTCTTGATTTTCAGATCGTGGGCCTAAATTATGCTATGTACCATTCAACTTGTGGGCATTCCACCGCAATCTCTAGAATAAATTGCTGTTCAAGTTGCCGTGCCATTGCCACATTCTCTATTTTTTTTTAGATTACAAGACAAGCTAGAAATAGAGAGACATGAGTCGCATTTTTACACCTTGTGGCTCTCAAAAACGCTGCCGAAAATCTCGGCTGTCCTGGATAGCGGCTACTATTTTAAGAAACGTTTGAACTGAGTCCGTTGGGATCTAGAGGTGCGGAATATACGTGGTCCAATTCACGTCCACAAACGCAGCCGGGGGAAGAGCACGCAGAGTCGTGAAGGCGAGGGCGATGAGAATAACCCGTGCGACAACATAGACCAAAACGCCAGTACCATTGACATTGGCTCTGATTCCAAAGACTTCCTTGAAGGTTGGATATTCGTGAAATAGCTTCTTGTGGAGCAACGTCAACATCATCGACACCGCAAGTACCAAAGGCACCGAGGCGACCACTAATGAACAAGACCGCCAAAGCAACATTTCGCCCGTTGAGGGGAAGTGAGCCTTCCAAGCTGCACATTGGATGATGCCGAAAACGGTCCCAGTAAGAACCTGGATGAAGAAATATCTGAGGAAGCGTGCTGTTTGGAATCCCAGCCCATTCGAATCGAATTCGAACACATGTATGGACCAGAACGCGGGAACGGATGTGCATGCTACAGGGTCAAAGGTGGAGTACACTCCTAGAAGTATGGCGTCAAACACGTCTGCGAGACTGGAAATGGAAAGTTTTCGCTCCGCCTGCTCCATAAATTCGTCCGCAGGCCCTATGAGAATCGGCTGTCGCGCGTCGAGAGGTTTGTGCCACCAAAGGCCCCAAAAGAGGACGCTGACAAATTGGAAGGCCAGCGTCGCGACTTCTAGTTCAGTGAGGGGTAGGTGCTGGTGAACACGGGCCAAACACTGTGCGATGAACCACAGTCCCTGGAGAAGTGCCACGCCTTTGGACATGGAGTCTCCTTTACTTTTGTCCTCAATATCCTCTTCTTTGATACTCTGTATGGCTTCCACGTATCCAGGGAACAGAAGTAGTTGTCTTTGAGTTACTATGGGATGGTGGCCGTCCTGCGACACAAATCCACCCATGGCGAAAAAGAAGCCATGCGTCAAAGAGACACCGTATTCTGCATCAAGTTAGAATCTGACTAGTCAAGAGGAATATCATCGTGATTCACCCTTTGAGAACCAGCGAGCGTCCAGAAATTGTCGAGCTGCGAACCCTGCCATCAATTCTGGTGCGACGACGGCCACCAGCATCAGACCAAGCCGGCGACAGAACAGAGTCAGCTTGCTCTGCTTAGGCGGAGGGACATTCGGGTGAACCGAGACCCAAGTACACGCAAAGATCGTAACTAAGCAGCTTGTAAGGATAGTGAAAAGTGACCGGCTGTTAACATTCAAGGCGGAAGAAATTGGCTTGTCTCCAGAGACTAGAGGATGACCGGACATTGCACAGTGAGTAGGTAGACGAAAGATAGAGTCGGGGGCATTGTGGGCCTTTCCTGGCGTATATAATAACTGATTTATCAAGACGAGTTGGTAGCAATGCCAACCAATGTCAACTTTTTTTATGCGAAAAGACACGGCGCGATTCAAATGTAGATCAGAAGCAGATTCGAGATCGTATTTCCTCTTCAATCATGTTTTGATGGCAATTCGATTTTCGAGCTCGCTTTCGAGCCTTTCGCGCAAAGGCAAATCTGGTGACTCGTTGGCACAGAACAAAGCCATAAAAGTCACTCCCCGCCAGAACATGATTCCGGCACAGGAAAGTCGTTATCGGAAGTTGTCGAGCGCCGGAACAATACGAGAGAGAAGCGTCGATGCGAATCTCGAGTGGGGCGCAGAGCTGTTGATGGAGCTGACGAAGGTGATGGATTCTGAGAGTGCGGGAAACCACGCGGCGACCAGGACTACCACATCAAACGCAGTCGGCACGCGTAACGCTTGTTTCGTAGGTCGCGTCTGCTTCATGTGGTCCAATATAGAGATGATGAGAGCGGCCTTTAGGTCGTTTGTTTCTCCCTAACGATGAAATTATGTGCAAAAACGGTGGGAACAAGGGGGAAAGTCAGCCGTGCTAGATGATTTTTGTTTTGTTTGGAATTAAACGCGAGTCTCTTGGGCTGCCTTGAGCTCTGAAATCACACGAACAGAATCCCGTTTGACATCAACTCGCCAGGTGCTCACCGCAAGCCTCGCTGCAGGCGCCCCGTCCCATCGAGTCCCAGAAACGTATATTATCCTTGATGCGTTCAACTTTGACACCAGTTCGTCATTCAACACCGGTGAGCGCGCCCGGAAGAGCAAGATCATGTACACATCATCCAATTTGGTGTTTTTCGGGAGGAGTTCGTATGACTCCGAGGCCAGGATGAATGCCGCAATGGCGCGCGCGAGTGCGATTTGGCGCTCCAGGAGGGCGCGGTGCCAGGTGCGTCCGTAAGCTAGAAGAGACGCGTATACGGGGAGGCCGCGGAGCCTCCGGCTGTTTTCCAATCCGAGATTATGCGCGGAAGGGATGTCTGCAGTGTCTGGTATCACTGAAGGAGCGTTTTGAAAAACCGCTTGTTGGAGTGAAAGATTTTTGCAGAAAAAGAAGCCGCAGTCGTACGGAACGTTGAGGAGTTTGTGCGCGTCACCCGTTATGGAGTCAGCTAAGTGGATGAAATTGATTCCGTCCACGATGGAGTTGTATGATGCGCTTGGAAGCAAAACGCGCGCCTGGAGACCGAACGCTAGGAAACTACATTGAACAGGTGATTGAAATGACTGATGTTCCGCACATACCTCCATCAGCATGGATCCATGCGCCGTACCTGTCCGCCAGTGCGCGAATCTTGATCATTTCCGCTTGCGATGCGGCGAATCGCCCGGTATTCACCTCGCCCGCGCTGATGCAAATTATGTGTGCGACGCCGTCTGATTCAGACAGTTTGCATTCAAGGGCGTCCAGATCAAATCTCCAAGGCTCTTCCGCGCTGAGTGGAAGAGAAATGACTGAACTCGTTCCGAGCCCTACCACGGACGCGGCCTTATATAGAGATGAATGTGGGAGCGTGGTGACGACATGAATTTTTTCGAACGCCAGCCTGCATGCAGGCCGACAGAATTCCGAGCTGTGCAACACTCGCAATCGACGGAGGCGATTTTCGGCGCCCTGCTTCCGCTACTACGAATTCACGGCCGAGGGCCAGTCCAAGGATATTTGATGCGGTCGCCCCGGTTGTGAACACTCGACCGGAAAAATCGCGTTCATCGAGACGCAATAGTTGTTGAAGCAATCTATCTAAATTGAGTCTTTCAGAGGGTATTTGAATCGATATTCCGACCTTAACGCCATGCTTTCAACTGTGCCGCCGATCGCCTCTGACGGAGTGTACACTTGAACGTTCTGGTCGAAGCCGCTCACTATGTAGTCAGCCAACAGGGACGCCTCTGTATTTCCTCCTGTAATAAATCCATAGTAATTTGGGCTCTGGTTGGGTTTGTTGAATCCAGGGACAAGGTCGTCAAGCAGGTGCCGTTTTATGCTTTCCAGCCCCATGCCAGTATCTGGGAGCAAAACTGGAAGAGAAGCCTCGGCATGTGCGATCGACTCGAGAGGTGGAAGAGCATTATGGGGGCCGTCTCTCCTGGAGTCGATGGTGGATATGAACTCGTTCAGACTGAGTGACATGAGCAACCTTCGCGCCGTCGGCCGATGAGTCAACGACTAACCGACGACAGCTGGTTGTCGTCTTATGCTCCGGCAATCAGCGGCCCGGAAATAACATGGACTTCACGAGCGCTCCAGTATCGCAAGCGGTTCCAACTGAAGCAAGTCTTCAACATGCTACTGCATCTCTCATTGCTTCATTACCCGACGAGGGCTTGGGTTTCGAACATATAAAAAAACATATCCTGAACGATATTTCTCCCGGATTCACAGGTAGGGACTACGATAGTCATTATTGACTTACTAAAAAACCATAAGGATCGAGTAGATGTCCAAATTATTACGCGTACACCACTGGAGGCGTCACTGACCCAGCCCTTTTTGCGGATTGGGTTGCATCGACATATGATCAGAACGTACAGGTACATCTTCCACGAGATACCGTAGCCACAACCCTGGAAGCTACCACTTTACGGTCAGTTTTCATGCCACTCGCCACAGGGTTTGCTCACTGTTTTTGTAAGATTACTCCAGCAACTTCTCTCATTGAACGAAGGCGAATTTCCCGGTCGGACATTCACTACTGGTGCGACCGCGTCCAACGTGTTAGGCATTGCATTGGGCAGAGAATTCGTCGTTGCAGAAGCCGGCCGCCGGAAAACTCCGCCGATTAACACAAGTGTTGCTGAGCTCGGCGTCTTGGAGGCTTGCTTCCAAGCTGGAGTAACAGACATACAAGTGCTCGCAACTCTCCCTCATTCTTCGCTTTACAAAGCGGCTTCCGCCGCTGGAATTGGGCGGGGTTCCATTAGAATGATCCCACTGAGTGACAAAGAACCCTGGAGATTCAACATGGAAGCACTGGCCAAGCATCTCTCTGGTGAAGCTGCCAGTATTATTTCGATCAGTGCTGGAGAAGTCAGCTGTGGTCGATTCGCGACGAACGGGGCGGAACTGGCTCAGATTCGGAGACTTGCTGATCAGTATGGTGCATGGGTCCACGTCGATGGAGGTACAGTGCCTTTTATTTTCGTTTGTTCGACTGCTTTTGACCATTTACCAGCTTTTGGTCTCCAGGCTTTGGTCCTCCCACATACTGAAGCTTACAAGGCGCTCAACGATGGTGTTTCATCACTTCACCTCGCAGACTCCCTCGCCGGCGATGCCCACAAATTATTGAACGTCCCCCACGATTGCGGATTCTTCTTTACGCGAGCATTAGACTTGCAACAAACAGTGTTCAAGAACCCCGGCGCCGCTTATTTATCTACCACAGCGGTATCCATCCCTTCACCTCTTAATATCGGCATCGAAAATAGTCGTCGTTTTCGTGCCCTTCCAGTATATGCGTCCCTCGTTGCGCATGGCCGCCTCTGGTACCGTGATTTGCTCGAACGCCAGATTACGCTTGCGCGCCGGGTCGGATCGTACATCCTTGACTCAACCACCTACGAGCTTCTCCCTAACGACAACGTGAACCAGATTTACATGGTCGTGCTATTTCGCGCGCGTTCGGAATCTCTGAATGCGCAACTCGTTTCCCGACTCAACGCCTCCAAACAACTCAGCATTTCAGGGCTACCATGGAAAGGTCAACCAGCCGCAAGAATCGCCGTGGGTAATTGGCGTGTGGACGTGGACCGAGATTTTGGGGTGATAGTGAAAGCTTTAGAAGCTGCAGCTGCGTTTCCGAGCAAATAATCTTCATCCTCAATAAACCAAAAAGCTACTTAGGTTCGATTATCAACCAAATTAAGGAATGTGTTCTCTGACGTCCGCAGCATGAAGGGTCTTGCGAACAATTACCGCAACAAATTTTCAGTGTATTGGCGAGTTTGCTTTACAGCTTGAAGCTTCTTTGTTGAGAACCCCTTTGGTCGCGTTGCATGTTCTCCTTTGCGTTACAAGATTTCCTTTCTGAGGTATTGAAGTTGCAGCTCGAGTTTGGTTGAAAAATCACTGGTGTCAGTGGTGATTTTTGCGAACATCAGTGATTCTAATCTCAGGTGACAGCGGCTCCGACCAGATTAATTAGGGGCAGTGCCTGCGCGATCTTTGCCATTGCCAGCAACGAACGACGTGGTCCACGTCGGGGGGTATACTTAACGGCTCTTCATCCGAGCGCGCGAAGCACAACATGAACAACATAATTGGCCGATTGCTTGACCGTTTCTACTCCGGGGGTGCCGGTTACAAAGCCTTAATCCTCGGCCTGGACTATTCCGGAAAGACGACGCTGTTGTATCGAATGAAGCTAGGTGATTCAACTCAGAATCTACGTGGTCGGTGGATTTAATTAACAACCACATGGCAGGCGAGGTCGTTACAACAATTCCGTCGATTGGATGGAATGTGGAGGATGTGCGCTTGAAAGCACGCGGAAGAACGGATCGGGTGCTGAACTTGACTTGTTGGGATGTCGGCGGGTGCGGACGCGGACATCTCACACCCTTCATTGTCCAACATGCAACCCATTCTGATGTAATTATCTGGTTCGTTCATAATTTGACCCTTGACAGAATTCCCAACTGAGAATTCAACAGGCTCATCGACAGCAACGATCGTCACCGCCTGGATGAGAGCATAGCAGAATACTCTAGGGTAATGGCTGGGGTTGCCGCAGACACAACCGTTCCGCCAAAGGAGCGTCCTGTCCTCATGTAAAGTTTCAACATCTCAATGTTTCTGTTGCTAAACTAAATTCAGACTTGCGACGAAGCAAGACTTGCCGAACGTTATGTCGATGGACGAAATTCGTCGTAAAATTGCGCCGGTAACAGCGGGGATTAGTGCATTCAGTCTTGGAGTTACACTCAACCAGAGCCTCACCGACGGGCCCCTTCCGGACGCGTTTGGTTGGCTGCTTATGGCTCTTGAAAGCACCCGACAGGGAAAGCCGATTTCAACTCAGCCTGCCAAGGTAATCCCCGCCCGAACCCCCAGCGTGTTAGAAGAACGGCTCCCGTCGTGGCTCATCCGTGCGGAAAGCGACTCGCCAGCCAAAGAGTTCCTCCACCAATTCGACGCCATAAAGCTTCCAGCATGGGACCACTACACTCACATTCGCATTGCATATCTCCTACTCACGGAATATGGCCGCCAAAAGGTGATTTCAACCAACTTTGATCCTAGTTGAACTATACTGACTCTCGGTAAGGTAAGGACAAGATATTTGAAGGCATCGAAAGATATATCCAGCAGAGCGATCAAACAAAGGGTCGAACATTCCACGTCACCATGACTTACTTTTGGGTTCAAATCGTCCATTTCGGCATTCGTAGTACCCCACCGTTCATACATTCCGATACGGACTCTGATCTGGGATCGGGTAGTTTAGAACAACCCGACAGCCCAGAACTAGATGATTTCCCTCGGTTTCTCTTGCTCAATCCGTATGTCGCTAATGGTGAGTGCAGCTGAATCCTCTCAGTTTCATTTGCTCAGTTCTTTTTCGCGAATGGTAGGAAACCTCTGGGCAGATTATTATTCGAAAGAGGTGATGATGAGTGTCGAGGCTAAGCAGGGGCCTTTGCTTCCAGACATAAAACCTCTGCCCAATCTCGTTATTCGCGACGCAATCTCCGTAGCATTATAATAGATATTAGACACCGATAACTTATGTAATTCTAGCAGATGAGGACTGGTTGAAAGTCGGTTATCCGACAAGATTCATGCTGTGGTTGAAAATACAATTGTTGGAAATACAATTGTTGGAAATAGAATAACAAGGAACGGAGGAACTGAGCAAAATTGTGCAGTCGATTAATTCATAGACGTACAACATGCAATTTTTGTTTTGATCACAAGAAAAGACTACCAGCTCGCCCACGTATCATCATCCACGTCGTCGAACCCTGGCATCCCGCTGCGTTCGCAGGGCCGGCCCTGATTCAACGTAGTAAGACGCCGCAGCACCTCCGCCCAAGCGCAACACATCCCTGCCATACCCTCGTACAAACTCCATGGATGATCTGGAATACTCATCTCCCCGCGCGCCGTCATAGCCTCGTGCGAGGCGGCCAGCTGCGCCAAGTGCACAGCACGCACGAAATAGTAGTTGTTCTCGCTGGGCTGTGTCGCGTTTGACTTGGATGGTTTGGTTTCCTTCTTCCGCGCTGGGTCGAGGACGTCTGAGACGGCAAGGAGCGCGAATACGGAGCCTCCCACTCCGTGGCAAAGGCCGACGCCCTTCGAAAGTAGGCCGTGTCGGTAAACGAGTGCAGCACCTGCCTGTACGGACCCGATAACCTTCCCCAGAAGAGGTGCAGCGGAGGTCTGAGTCGCGCAGCGAAGTACTGTGCACAGTAGCAGCAAGATTCCAGTTGCACCGTGGCACCATCTACAGTGAAAGGGTTCACTATTTAATCCATATCCATGTCGGCTTGCAACATACTGTACAAGATCGTTACTGCGGCCAGTCGCGGAATCGGTCGGCGCTGTTGTGGGCCAATTTCCTTGCACGTCCTGGCATCCGATCAGCCAGTCAACGGTGAGAAGGATAGCCTCCATGTAAGGATGAATGACATCTTCGGGGCAGAGAAGAAGAATATGAAGAATGCCCGCTGTGAATGTTGTCGGGGAACAGTGGGTTGAAACGAGAGGTTTTGAACTTGCCTACTCCGTGCGCCGCACCGAGATAACGCTTCCCATGCCAGGTCCACATGAGCGGAGGCGCAGGAAGCTTTCCGCCGAGCTCCGCTGCATATATAGCCGCACCAGTCTGTCCACGGTGAATTATAGACTGGACAAGGAGCTGGAGCTGAGCTTTGGAAGATAATTTCCGAATTTCTGTCAGTAATTCGGCTGAATTCGAATCGGTCGTAGTGATCTCGTCTTTCGTGGCATTTCGTAAACGTAAAAGAGCGTAGAGCAAGCCTGCCCGACCGTAGAGTACCTCACATCCACCGTCATCCTTGTCGGGTCGACGGTCTTCAGATGCGGCCATATATGTGGCGCTTGCGATAAGCTGGGCGCAAGCAGCGCAGCTCTCGGAAAGGGGGCTCGCACTCGCTGTCTTCGTCGTATCCACCAGATGAATCGCGCGAATAAGAATGAGAGTGGCAATGCCGACTGCGGTCTCAAGGAAGGAGCTGTGAGAACCGGAACTAGGGCTGCTGAGTGATGTAGGAGAGAGAGTGAGAGCCTGGACGAGGCGGGAGTCTGTGAATGCGAGCAACTCGGCTGGCAGTGGCAGCCCGTCCAATTGCGCAGTGGAAAGATGGTGAGCCATCAAGGCGGACCCTTCAAAACGATAGTAGGGAGGAGAACTTGAGGAGAACATCTTAAATTTTCAATCGCAAGCAGAACGCACCTGTGAGTCCTACATAGACACTTCCGGTTTTGCGAGTTTTTTGGGACATGGGTTTGATCATGGACTCGTTTGACTTCGGCAATGAGAATGTTCTGAATATCTCGGCAAGCGGATGCAAGGTCAGAGGGAGGATGATTGGAATGCCGAACATAACGCATATGAGGAGGCATGGACGCAGGAAGCAGTGTTGACAGATTTGGCTTTGATACTTATAGGGGAAATAATACAGTTGATTACAATACGATACAATAAAGCGTTCATGCGACCTCCTCCATGTCGTCGTCGTCGTCGTCATCGTCCTCAACACTCTCCATCTTAACATCGGCGTCTCCGAAGCTGATGAGCTCGCCGGACATGCCAGCGACATTGGCGTGAGACTGGGCATGTAAATTCGCGGAATATCTGCACCATGGGTGCACTCACTGTCTCGTCCTTGAACGTATCCTTGAGCTCCCAGAGCGACGCATACTCGCCAGTCTTGTTGAGGAACGCGACTTCGGACAGGACCTCTTTGAGGTAAACCTCGGGCTGCTGTGTGCGCTCGCGGAGCGGTTTGATACCCCACCGCGGGGTGTCGCGGAAGAGCTGGAAGATGAGGTCGAGCAGCTGGTTGCGTGGGATACGAGCCATGCGCTCGAACTGGCCCTTCGCAGCCTTGGGTTTGGTTTTCTAGGCAAATATGACTCAAACTCCGATTTTGATGCAAGGCAAGTCCGCGTACCACCATGTTCTTGAAGGCACCGTCTGCGCCTACGCTCACGCCACTTGTGAGACGATTGACAGCACCACGGCCACCGACGATGCCCGAGTCTTCTATGCGCATTATCTGCCGTGTTGGGGTATTGTATTTGAGGTGGCGATCGCGCATCTGACGGCGGTAGCTGGCGGTGAGTGCGGGTCGCAGATTGCAGTCGTGCTTGATGCGTCCGGTGAGAATTGTGGTTCGCGCACGCGTATTGGGGGTTGCGGCGGCAGCAGAGGTCGAAATGCTAAGACTCGGATCTTTTGGTCGCTCGGCGATGACAACCTGGTTATCCACATTGTCGTTGACCATGTCGAGCTCGTAGCAGTCTGGTTCCGCGCCTCCATCGACTGCATAAGACGTCGAATGGGCAAAATGCGGCCGGTTTGGGTTCTGGGGCGGCGGAGTCTGATTTTTAGACGGATCCGTATTTGGAGGCAGGAAGAGGAACATCCGGAGTGCGCCCGCCAGGCTGAGTGTTGGGGTATACGCGGACTGTAGCCAGATGAACGTCTTCCTTATTTATGGCGGTCCAGCGCTCAAGCAAGAATCTCGGAATCTGGGGGGAGTCAGTCCGATGCAAGACATGCACAACAAACCGGAGACCTTGACGAGCCAGACTTTGCCATGCCCCTGGTCAAGCATAAGCTGCTCGTCGGGGTCTGGCTGAGCATCTTCGTCTTCGCCGGGCACGTCAAAAGGCTTCTTCTCATCATCCGCAGCCTCCATGGATAACCGTCGGGAAAGACAGAACCGTCTTTATGATTGTTTGGCAAGAGCTTCACAACACCGCCACACGCGTCTGCTCGAGCTGAGGACCGCGCCAGTATAATTGATCCTGATTCCTCCTCCTCCACGACGTTCACGCACAATGAAGGTCGCTGTTGAAGGCTGTTGCCACGGCGAACTCGATACGATCTATAGGGAGATCAGTTCCGTGGAGAACACGTACAAGTACAAGGTCGACCTCCTTCTCATTTGTGGCGACTTTCAGGCCATCCGTAACCACCAGGATCTCCAATGCATGGCCGTTCCTGACAAGTACAAGCAGCTTGGAGGGTTCCACCAATATTATACGGGCGTAAAGAAGGCTCCTGTGCTTACCATTGTCATTGGGGGCAACCATGAGGCCTCAAATTACATGTGGGAGTTGTACCACGGCGGCTGGCTTGCTCCCAATATCTACTATCTTGGCGAGGCGGGCTGTGTGCGCGTCAATGGAATCCGTATTGCAGGCGCATCCGGCATATTCAAGTCTCACGACTTTACACTCGGTGCGTCGCGTCGTCGCATTATTAGAACGCGCGTCCTAAACTTTGTAGGCCACTTTGAAAAGATGCCATACGACCGTAGTATGGTTCGAAGTATCTACCACATCCGTGAGTATGCAGTCCGCAAGCTTTCTCTTGTACGCATGCATTTTTCTGCTTGTTCCCTCCTTGCTGACTATTCCAGCTTTCGCCCAGTCTTCAAGCATTTTTGTCCCATGACTGGCCCCAATCTATAACCGACTATGGAGACCTACCTAAGCTGCTTCAGCGCAAGAGCTTTTTGCGAAGCGATATCATGTCCGGCCAGCTGGGATCTCCGCCGCTGTTCAATCTCCTTAGGACCCTCCAGCCCGAGTGGTGGTTCTCTGCACACTTGCATACCCGTTTCGAAGCCTGCGTCATTCATGGCGAACCTATTGTCGTGGATGGCATTGCTGTCGATGCAGGCGGGCAGGACCCGAACGAGATAGTTATCGACGAAGAAGTCGAATTCGAGGCTTCGATTGCACCGGAGCCCGCTGCAACGTCCCGCGACCCTAATGAGATCGTTATTGATAATGAAGAAGTTGAGATTCCGCCTGTGCCCGAGGCGGCAGCAGCTGTGTCGCGGGCTCCTCTGAATCCAGACGAAATTACGCTTTCCGATCTGGAAGACGAGGTTGCTCCGCCGCCGCCTCCGCCTGTCGTTCAACCTCCAGCTATGCGCCATCTGGCCCGTCAGCCACAAAGATGGACGCGTCCAGTCGCTGGTCCTGGTCAGCGCACTACCAACTTCCTTGCACTAGATAAATGCGGGAACAAGCGCGAATATCTCGAGGTGTGTGCATTGCCCTTTCGTCAGCTGTCCACCCACTCACTTGCATTGCAGGTCGTTGACATCCCCATCCCATCGATACCCGAGTCCTCTGCGTCTGAGACCTCCAGCTCGCCGAAGGGCAAGGGGAAAGCGATATCCCCATCGCCAAGCCAGCAGCCTCGTCTCACCTATGACCCGGAGTGGCTCGCCATCTCACGCGCGTTCCACCCCTTCTTATCGCTCACGCATCAACAGCGCGCATTTCCCCTCGAGGACGCCGCTCGAGCACTTGTCGCTGAAGCACGCACACAGATCGCGGACGACCTCCGCGCACGCGAGCCGGGGCTCGACTTCGAGGATCTGGAGGTCAGCCAGATTCAGGAGTTTGTGATGACCGCGCCTGGCCCTGGACGTGAGGAGCAGATGGGTGGGCGGAGAGCGCAACGTGCGTGTTTTCTTCGTTTCTTCTTGCTGGCGTACTCAGACCACCTTAGCGCCTTGGTATACGAACCCTCAAACTCTCAAGTTTTGTGAGCTAATTGGGGTCACAAACGTCATCAATGCGCCACCCGCGTCTGTTGCTGCCGCGTCAAAATCAACAGCTTTACCAAGAGATGACCTCGCCTTGCAGCCGTAGAATAACGCGAATTACCATACCATGTATTATTTTCATCCGATCTTGTGCCACTTCAGCTGTATTGTACGTTAAATCCGTTTGTGATATTATATGTGGCTCTAAGATTCCCCTTTTAGAGATATAACCTACACAGCAGAGAATACGAATGCGAAGAGCATTCCTGGTTTCACTTCCTCGAGCTTCCACCCAGTAGCCTCCCCTAGCGCCCTGAATTGGTCGACCGTTCGCTCCTTTCCATTGAAGACAGTCATCATCTATTCCAGAGAATCAGCTTGGTTTTTAGTCCAGAAGATCAGCACGAAATTTTGCGCACCTCGATGTCGAGATTCGTCACGAAACCTGCACCCGCAATTCCCAGGTTCGGAAGGAGCGGGGAGGGCACAGGCGGCGCACCGGGCGTCTCGCACGCATACGGCATTACGAGGTCAAATAGCACAAGCTTAGACTCTTTGCCTCCTGCCTTGCGCGTGTTCGCCATGATTTCCTTCGCGGTAACGTCCGGCCAATCGTGGATAACCACACGCATGAAGTACATTGCAGCGTCCTTGACGGGCTGTGGCTCAAAGAAATTGTGGACCTGCAGCTTGACCCGTCCGCTCTCGATCAGCTCCGGCGCCGACTCCGCCCAGAACTGCAAGACGGTCAAACTTTAAAGGGATGAATGTCGATGTCGCGCACCTTCTCACCCTCGGTGATCTCTTTCTGCAGGTCTTGGACGATATACCGTAGGTGGGGAAAGGCTTTGGCGAGTTTCAGGGGTGACTGAACCGATACTTCCGCCCACGTCCACCACTAGCGCATCGGCTGGAAGTTTTTCGCCGCCGATACCTGAATCCGGCGTCAAGAGAAAATTAGTTGGACCAGACGGAATCGGACGGACCGTCCGTGAAGATGTTGGCGGGGAACACGTCTCCTCCGCCCTTCATGCCAACTGCAAAACGCCGCGCACGCCAAACGTTGTGTGTCTCCTCCCGCCATTCCCACATGGTCTTCTGGGTCTTGAACGCGGTGTTGAACGGAGAAACGTCGTTTCCGGGATTGCGCAGGAACTCGGACAGATACCCGCTGGCCTTGAGAGACTCATCGCCACTACCGAAACGTCAGCGTTCGCCTATAATTGTGGGGGAGCGAATCACTTGCGTGCTAGCAGCAATGGCAGCGATGGGTGCACCGTCGTACTTCGCTTCCGGGCTATTCTTCGTGTCAGCTCAATGGTTCACACCCCCGGCATTCACAAAACACGGACTCGGCTTTGATTTCGTCCAAGCTTTTGGCTTTTATGAGGAGCGAGGAGATACGGTTATTCGCGAAGGTGTTGGGTGCTACCTCGGTGAATACATGGCGCGTTGCCAAGAAACGCAGAACTCGGGCTGAAAAGAATTCAGCCGACAATCAGGGACCGCGACTTGAAATTCGTGCCCTGGTTATCCGCATCAATCCCATTCACTGCGGCCAGGTCCTTGACGTGCATACCCTGATACAAAATCGATCGTCGGATAAAGTGAGCCATGGATGAAACACACCTTGGGTCCGGCATCTTTCAGGACGTCGGGAATATCTGCGTCGACAACGAATCCTAACGTTGATGTGGTGTGCATGCTGGCGGCGTATGCCTGTATAGTCTCCATCGGCGAGCGCACTGTCGCGATGAGCTGCGAAGCTGCCGCGATGATCAGATGTGCGGTCTGGAACAGCGCAGGGTCAAAGTCGAGGGGTGTAGGCTGAAACGGTGCATCCAGGGAAGGATAAGGAATGCCCTGTTTGGCATACGCGGCTTCCAGTGTCTGCACGCCGGTGCTAATCAATTGAGCGAGCGTAGCGAGTGGCGTGGCCATCGTCGATCGGTGCGTTGCCAGTGAACATCGAGTACTTATATGGAGATCAATCTGACAATCACTGCGATTGCGAATTCTGCCTGAATTTCAAATCGCAAGCGAGGTCAGGAACAATTAACAAACGTCACTTTTGCAACTCCAGAGTCTGCAAAAGGCAATTTGTGGCTGTGGGTCAACTCCTTTGCACGCTCCAAACCAAACCAAACGCAGGAACTCCTCTCCACTGACTCACTCGCTACACCCATGTCGTCTGACTTCCGTCTGCGCCTTGCTGCGCCCTTCCACAACATGGAAGTTGGCCCTGGGCATTTCATGTGGGAATTTCTTGACAACATCCGCCATGTCCTACTGGACACTGTGCACGGCGAAATGATCCTGGAAAACATAGCATCTTTCGTGAGCGAAGTGGGAGATCTGCCCTCTGTCTCCTTGCGCTACGATGTTGAAGACTATGTCCGGAATTTTTTCCCAAATTTTGTGCGGACAGATCTACCGCCCGGTGTTTATGCTCGCACGCAGTCTAGCGCCGGGTGGGCAGAGAAGTCGGTGGACGAGAAGAAGACGGAAAGGTTGACTATCCTTTTATCATCTGCGATCTTCGATACATGGATAGACTATCACGATTTTCGCCAACCGTCGCACATCCTGGGCGCCGTCCTCACCATCACAATTCTCCACAGACTGGCCCATATCATTCGTCGTGTCTTCTGCACCACTTCGACAAAATCCATGCCCGTACTTGATCCTATTTGCCAGCCGATCCAGGAGGGTAATTGGGCATGGGAACGAAACATACTTGGTGAAATGCAGGTGGCATTTGAGGCTGATGCAGCCGGCGACTGGAGCAAGGTGCCGGCGGTGGGTTTTGTTATCGATAATAAAACCCAATGGGTCCACAGTATGTCGTTTATGCTCCTGTTCAAGTTCTTTCACTGACTCAAGTCAGAATCTGAAATCGGCGTCATTGGATCTATCATTTCGTTACAGCTTTTCGCTCTCAAACAACGATTCCAATACGACGGGAGCGACATGCCTCCCTTTCCCGCAGTAGTCTGGCGACACGGTGGGGTCACGGAGATGGAGGTTCCACCTCCCCGCAATTTCCTCTCATTTACATATACATCGGACAAAGATGTAGAATGGCGCCTTCAGGATGCGCGGGGAATCAAGGTCGAAATTATGAGGCCAGTTTGCGGCACTGGGATGGACTTGGAAATGTAGTTCAACGCTCGGGGCTACGATAATGAAGACAACGCTTAGGATTCCAGAATCTACGAAAGGCAATTAAATCTGCGAATTCGAGTCCTTACTTGATTCAAGTACGAACATGAAGTAGAGTTTACTTGTTTAGCAGTACAAATTCATGCTAATCTTTTCTCGAATGTTGTCGCAATATGGTGGATTGCGTATTCTGGAAAGTTTTGATCGACACAGCACCAGTACAGCAAGCAGTGAACGCACCATATCCCTTGACGCCGAGCCCAGCTATGACAGCCACGGCTTTATCGGAGAAGTAGGAGTGATGCCGCCAAGCTTCCCTAGCATGTATATTGGAGACGTGCAGCTCGATGAAGGGTATGCCCACGCCGAGTAACGCGTCGCGGATTGCAACAGACGTGTGTGTGTATGCGGCTGTTCAGCTCATAAAGTCAGAGCTAAACTCAAGTACGAGACTGGTACATACCAGGATTTATAACGATCCCATCCACCCCTTCGCCACGCGCTTGCTGGATCCTATCCACTATCGCGCCCTAATCCTTCCTTTCAGGGCCTCATGAAACTACTCGAATAATTTACCTCGTGGTTACTTTGGAATGCTGTGAATGCAGCGCCGGCGGACGTCGCAGTCGCGGTACAGCTAGTAATCACATCTTCCAAAGTGGAAGAGCCGTAGATACCAGGCTCGCGCGTTCCGAGCAGATTCAAATTTGGGCCATTGATAAGGAGAATCGAGATTGGTGACGAAGACGTCGACGCAGACATGGCGGGTAGCAAGACAGGTCTTCAAGCATGAAGGGTTTAAGAACATGAACTGGCGGGAAAAGGTTGGAGACCAGGAAAAACTCCGTTCCATCGGACCGGCTTGCCGATGCCAGTTCAAGAAATAATACTGAACTGAGTCTCGACAAATGCCGAGGACAAAAACTTGAGAATGTGCATCGCTGATGACTCGTTCAGTCCCCACTCGCAACCAAATCCCCCCGCACACGGTTTTCAGACGTCCCTGGGCCCCATACAGCGACAGGGGCTTGAGACTCAGTCCAGTAACATAGAATGTTGGAATGAGCACTTTACCGGCCGTGCACGGTCCAGGTAGTCCATTGATGTCCATCTCTCGACCTCATCCTCTTTGGCCCAGCACAGGCAAGATGCAAGCCGCAGCTTCCAAGTCGTCAAGGCGACTAACGGACAACATTGCTGGAACGGCGACTAAGGTGAAAATTTCGATGCGAGTATAGTCGTTGGCAGCGTTCCGAATGGGAACGCGGACTGAGTGTGATTCAAGATATATATGCAGGATAATACATGAAACATGAGATGGGAATGATTTGACGCCTTTAATTAGCCCCAGGCGGCTGTTGTACTGAAGAAACTCAGTCGGCGAGGGCTGCTGGAAACAAAAGACTTACCTGTAATTGACTATTAAGTGTCCGTCCGTACAGAAAGACTAAACCAATGAGCCAATGAACGCGGAATAAAGGAAAGCAGCACACCTTGAACAGATTCGATACTGTGTCATCAGGAGCAGGAGAGAATGCCAGGTTGATATATGTGAACTTCAAACGCCTTGAGTCGGACCTCAGCGCAGATGCAGCAAACGTACAAGGGGGTCTCCGGCTTTCCACCCCAGCTCTTTCCGCAGAAACTGTATGACCGCCTGAAATCGATTGGACGCGGTAATCTTGTAGAAGTTCTGCTTCATTATGGGCGCATTTCCTACGGCTTTGAACCGCACAACCACTGACGCGAATTAAGTAAGAAATTCTTGGAGTTTCTCGGATTTGTGCCAACCTTTGGAAGGATCGCGCTTCTTGTAAGTTTCCAAGGCTGACAGTGCCTCAGGGTTGATATCTGACGAGTCTGGGACCGCCCAGGAGGGGAGCGGTCGAGCAGTACTCTCAGTCGTTTCGGCCATGAGGGGAAACGATCACGTGGATTGATTCCGCGCCTCCCACTTCAAGCTTGGTCTTCAGTGCTTGCTTTCACTGTCAGACTCAGTTTCAAGTCAAGCTCCAATTCCAGATCATTACAAACCTGTAGCGTGAAACTTGCTCGAAACATCCTTGCCACTTCCCCGACCTCCGAATTCAATAGTGTTGAAATGGCACACCAAATACAAGCACTACTACTTATTTCCTCTATGAAATACCCTCCATATGAAAATAAAGTTGTTCAGCGCGAGCCGGCCAGAACAAAGCGGTCAGGTCGTCTCGCAGATGACGAGAGAAAAACCAGCCTTGAACATGGCCTACAACTCTATGTGCAGCACCTCCGGCCCAAGCGACGGCAGGGCGATGCACAAAAAGTCGCGAGTAACACGGGCCTTAGAGCCGCTGAATATGACCTTCCGTAGACGCGGAAATCGGAGCGGGGACAAAGAGGTGTCCAGAGCTGGCCAATCCAGACCCGTCAGATTCGACGAAATATGCAGTACAAGACACTCAAGTGCAGGGGCAACGAGACCACCTATCACTGAAGCAAGGTGGTCGGGATCTGTAACCCTCGAGCTATGGAGGGCAAGCGATCTAAGGGTAGGATACAACACTGCTGGGGTTGTGAGAAAAGGAGGGGATAAACGGCGGATGCACACACTGCTGGACGCGAGGGTTATCGTTTGCATGTCAATGTCGAGATGATGGAGAGCGCCACCCCGATGTTGCAGCGCCGCTTGGACAGTGCCTACATCATAACCCCACGGGCGCGGAAGTTTCAGAGAGCGAATATTTGGGAGATGTCCCACCGAAAGCAACCACCCGAGAATAGGGCTCGCCGACGCTGGACAGAGGTTGAGGGAGCTTAGTCCTGGAGGGGGCACCGCAGGGATATGACTTGAAGGGCCGGCAAGTGGTTTGGACAACTCGACGATCTCCAACTCCCGCAAGGCAGGGAAAAGGCATATTATGCCAAGCGGCAAGGGAAAGTCGGGGTAAGTATTGTGGTTCCGCCCGATGACAAGGCGCGTGACGTGCGGAAAGGCGGCCTGAGCAAAGAACCCAGTACAAAATAATGGGTCTGAGTCCGGGAGTTGGGCGGAAAGTCCGAGCGTGAGCTCAAGCGTCCGGACGTTAGGGAGCCGGAACTGCGCAATTTCACTGAAAAAGCTGTCGTGTGGGTGGGGGATTTCTCTGATGGCGTGTATGGTGCGGATAGACTGCAGGAAGGTGCATCCAGGCGAGCGCAAGAGGTTGCAGAAGCCTTCGACGTTGTCTTCGTGGATGATGCAAGTCTCGAAAATACGCGATCTACTTCGGAACACCCAAGCACGACAGACCAGAGAACATGCTCCCAAAGTCCAACAATATCCTACCAGATAGTCGAGGACCTCGTCGACAAGTTCCTGAGGGAAGGACGCAGTCATTATTCCAAAGAAACCTAGCTGCACGCGTTCGGTTCACGCGCTATAGCAGAAATGCAGGTCGGGGGAAGAGAGTATCGTGGCGGGAGGTGAGAGTATTGGTTGCATAGCCAGACCACGGACGTCGGAAGATGACCGTATTGTACGACATGCACAGCCATCATGATAGACTTGAGTCGAGCTCAGTGCCCGACAGGCTTGGTCGATTAGCGAAACCACTGGGAGCTACAGCCACGACTTTCACCAAAACTGTGTGCAAAGTGTCCGCGACCAAGTCACCCACATAAAAACTTGTCCACTAAATGAACAGCTTCCAGCGATCGTCACCGAGAAAGCAAAAAATTACTATTTTTAAACCGTCCCCGGCGCCTCGACAGGTAATCTAACGCCAAGGTTATCCGGAACGGCCAGCGTATCGTCCACCTCACTCGCAAGTCTGCCCCCAAACGCAACGTTCCCGTGCTTGAGACGGAATGCATCGATGCGTGCTTCAACCTACAACCAAAGAGTGAGTAACGGAATTTATCGTGTGGATGAATGGATGCATTTACCTCAGGCCGGAAGTGGCGCATGAGACCCTGGATAGGCCACGCGGCGGCGTCTCCAAGCGCGCAGATCGTGCGGCCCTCGACTTGTTTACTGTGCGATTAAATGCCTTAGAGATTAGAGGAAGAAGGGGGAAGGGATGCAAATGCGACGCACGTCAATTCCAGAAGCATGTCAATCTCGCGGCGGTGTCCCCGCCCCTCAACCATGCGGTTCATCATGTTCATCATCCAGGTCGTTCCCTCGCGGCACGGCGTGCACTGGCCACAAGATTCGTGTTTATAGAACTACGAGAGTTCATTAGCCAATTGAAAGCTGTACAAAGTAAAATGCATACCGATGAGAAACGCGCAATGGCGGCGATGATGTCGGTGGACTTGTTCATGACGATGACGGCACCCGTTCCGAGACCAGATTGCGCGTCTTTGAGAGAGTCGTAGTCCATCCTGGGTCGCAGGTTGAGGTAGGAGACTTGACACAACAAATCGTACTTACAGAACCTCCTCGCACTTCTTGATTGGTAGCACGGGCACAGAGCACCCGCCGGGGATGATTCCAAGCAGGTTGTCCCACCCACCGACCACACCACCGCAGTGCTTGTCAATGAGCTCACGCAGGGGAATGCTCATCTCCTCTTCCACAACACACGGGTTGTTCACATGGCCGCTAATGCAAAAGAGCTTTGTGCCCTGATTGCGCTCACGGCCGAAGCCAGCGAACCATGAAGCTCCGCGACGGCAGATGGTAGGCGCGACAGCGACGGTCTCGACGTTCGCGACGGTGGTGGGGCAGCCGAATAGCCCAACATCGGCGGGGAACGGTGGCTTGAGACGCGGCTTGCCTTGCTTGCCCTCAATGCTCTCGATGAGCGCAGTTTCCTCACCGCAGATGTACGCGCCCGCGCCGCGGTGGACGTAAACGTCGAACGAGTATCCACTGCCGCATGCGTTGGGGCCGAGTAGCCCGTCCTTGTACGCCTCCGCGATGGCCTGGTTGAGGTGGTTGGCCTCTTGGACGAATTCGCCGCGGATGTAGATGTAGGCGGCGTTAGCGTTCATACCGCGGCCTGCAACGAGACACCCTTCCACGAGCTTGTGCGGGTCGCCACGGAGAATCTCGCGGTCCTTGCATGTCCCGGGCTCGCCCTCATCGGCGTTGACTACGAGGTACCGTGGTCTAATAAAGGGTCAGTACGGCCAACGAGGAAAAAAGCTTGAGGGTTCATGAATCAGAGTCGACTCTCCAAACGTATCCCTCCCTCGAACACCCCCAACCCAGAACATCCGTCACCGTAGAGAGCCCGCCTTGGGCGGAGGCCGCCCGGGACGCCAACCGCACACTAACGACGCGGCCCGCACGACAGTGCCACCTCGGAGCCCTCCGACGCGCTCGTGCGAGCAGGGCGAATGCCAGCAAATGGATGCATTGCAGCCCGGAGATCCTGTCGGCGCGCGACAGGCTCCAACACATTCCCGAGTCGGTCCTCCAATATTTCCGCCACGAAACCGCACCTTTGCACGCAAAAACACTGACCGTTTGTCCGCCTGCCAATTCGGCTTGTTCATAAAACTCCACTTGAGACCGCTGGGGAAACCAGCGCCGCCTCGCCCGCGCAGGCCCGAGGCCTTGATTTGGTCAATGATCCACGAGTCGCCTTTGAGCAGGATCTCTTTCGTTTTGTGCCAGTCACCGCGGGACTACGGTTTCCGTGAATTCTACGCGCATAGCTAGAGAAGAGTCGTACGGTACCTTTGCGCCTTTGAGGCCAAAGTCATGACGCGAGTATGCGTTGGTGAATATGCGGTCCTGGTCTTTGAGACCACCGTAGCGCCGTACAGGAGGGTCTGCGACGGTGGCGAAGCCACGCCGGACCGAGCGCAGGACCGAGCTGGACGACGAGCTCGACGTCGCCTTGAGCATCGTCGGCGTCGGGAGTGAGATAAATGTACCGACCAATCACAGGCGGCTGTTTGTTGATGAGATCAGTTTCTTGTTTCGCAGCACTGCGTGTACTTTGCAGCTGCAGTCTATACGTCTCAAGTTGAACAGGGCATCATTCGCCAAAAAATGGTTTATTTTTGTGCAGAGATCAAAGCAGAAAAGCAAGATAATAAATATCGTGACCCGTGTAAGAGGACAATCAGAGAAGGTAAATGTAGCTCAGACAAGGTAGTCGAAGGTACAGGTCAACCTGGGATTTGTCAAAATTCGAGGTTGATGGCTAGAGCACGATGTTTCGTCTGTGGGCTAATCTCCTAAAGCCGAAGTGAGTACGTCGTAGAGGGCAGGACACCGGACGTACTTCAAATTACTCTGCACATGAATCATATTCCTTCCAGGACAGATTGAGTGAGAGTTCTAGAACATCGTCAAATTCGCCGGGAGGTCATTCAGGCGCAGTGATGTTTGGTCCAAAGTCCAAGAAAAGGGTTGCAAAAAAGGTTCGTCCAAAATTTCGAAGGCGGAAAAAACAGGACTACTGCGCATATCGTCTTCGGGTAAGTTTTCTAAAAGCTGAAGTGAGACGGCGAACAATTGCAGAACACTAGACGCACTCGGCATATGAATAGTAATCTCTCAAAGACATATTGAATGAAAGTTTTGGAACGTCATCAAATTTGTCGCGACACACGACCTCGGATACCGAGCGAGTGTCCCCGGCAATGCATAGTTCCTGCAGACGACACTCAGATGTTGAAATGAATGAACGAAGCATGTCAACAGGGTCGGGCTGAAGTAATGCCTCCGAAACTTCGAGCGTGCGGAGTGCAGGCGCAATTAGTGTCTCGAGATAACCTACCGATGGCTCGTCGGTGGCTTCGAGCTGAGTCACAACCAACGATTTCAAAGATGGGAGTCGGACGTCGGGCGCTGGGACCATTCCCGGGTCACTAAGGAGCACCAAATAACAGTCGATGAGGTTTCCAGCATATTACAGGACCTCAGAACACTCCGCTGGCTCGCACATCAATGTCAACGATGTCAACTGAGACCAGGGGAAAATGTCGTCGGGGGCACAATAAATTTTCCAAAAGGTAATCGAACGCAGTCGAGGTACTTGGTCAAATCGGATGGGGGAAGGTGTAGAGTTCATATTAGCCCAAGCTTCGATCTCGATTTGCCGAAGCAATGGCATGGTGCCTGGGATGAACTGAACATCGGCTTCAGAGGCAACTGCCAATGTGACATATTCCCATCGCTGGCGGTGAAGGATAAGAGCCGCAAGACATTCGTCAGAGAGAGCGCTCTCGCTGAACTTGAACGGTTCCATAAAAAAAGAGAGTGGCAGGTCCCCGGACCTATCCAGCCACGACTTGAGTATCTGAAGTAGTTGACCCTGGTGGTCACCGAGGTGTCGTGGGTATGATATCGCCTGCCAAAGCGCAGGCGTGGCGAGGGAAATCTCTTTCCATTGGCGGCAGACATGCGTCAGGACAGTTGGTGATAGACGCCCTACCAGCGGGGAAGGGTAGGGATAGGCGGGGAGGAAATGAATGAATATTTCGGACACGATTTCATTCGGTAGTGTCAACACCGGGTACGTGTACGAATTGAGCCGTTCCTGCGCACGCGTTTTATCGGCTTCTAAAATTTGGATTGAGAGCTTGAGGGCCAAAACCTTGGCATCAATGTCTGCAATATAGGCACGGTCGGCAGCGCGGGATGATTCGGGCGACATTCTGGATCGAGCTGTGTTAGCATATTGGTCACATACTTAGCTGCACAACTCGCTTTTCGTTTCACTCGTCTCAAACGCTAGAAGCAGATGCGTGCGCCGGGGCGGTATTTCGGTGCAAGTTAGAACCACGCAACGATGAGAGGAGGTTGCAAAGAGGTGCAAGAACGACGTCGACTGAAAAAGGGGCAGCACAAGAAAAGATCCAAGTTGTTTGCAGTCGATGTTATTGGGAAACAACTGCCAAAAAGGAGAATTTTATGGTGGTCTTAGTTCATCGAGTAAATGAGTCGAAAAAGAAACAGGAGCCACAGTAGTCGTTAACATTGAACAAGAAATCCATGATGACGTGGGTTAGATTCGCGAGTAAAGGTCCGCGCCAGACAACAAAAAAGCTTGCATACCCATGGGCCACGCCTTGCTATCGAACCCGTCTACAAACCGGATGTCGAAGGATTTGAACAGCGCGATGAGCACCTTTAACATCTCACGCTTCGCGAACTTCTGGACGACGTACAATCTCCTAATTCGCAAGTGGACCAGAGTATTATTCGAGGAAAGGGGTTTATTTTTGTGCAAGGATCAACGCAAAAAAAGATACTGCGACTTCCGCCCACTCAGTGACGGCGCTCGTGTTGGATTACAAATACGCAGACCAAGATCCATGGATATAGCGGGAAGAAGGTAGTTGAATGTTCACAGACGGAGGTGATCAACCCAGGATTTGAGAAGGTCGACGGCTACAGAACGATGTATCGTTGTTGAGCCAATTTCCTAAAGCCGAGGTGAGTACGCCGACAGTTGGAGAACACTGGACGTACTCTGCATATGATTCATAATCTATCAAGGACATATCGAATAAAATTGCTGGAATGTCTTCAAATTCGTATAGATACATGCTCTCAGACACTGAGCGAGTATCCCCGGTTATGCATAGCTGCTGTAGACGGCATCGAGATCTTGAAATGAATGAACGAAGCATGTCAAGAGGGCTGGGCAGAAGGAATGACTCCGGAACTTCGAGCGTGTGGAGTGCAGGCGCAGTTAGGGTTTCAAGATAATGCGTCCCTGGCTCGCCGTCGCCGTGGAGCGGCGTCAAAATCAAAGTTTCCAAAGACGGAAGTTGGACGTTTGCTGGAATCGGTCCCGAGTCGCCGAAAAGCACCAGATGGCAATAGACGAGCTGTACGGCCTGTTGCAAGATCGCAGAACATTCCATTGGCTCGTATATCAATGTTAGCGATGTCAACTGAGACCAGGGAAAGATGTCGATGGAGGAAAACAATTTTCCGAGAGTGACCGAGCGCAATCGAGGCACGTCGTGCCAATGGGTGGGGTGGAGTGGGGGAACCTCGGTCCAAGTGTCGGCTTCTATTTCTATTTGTCGGAGAAGAGGCATAGCGCCTTGAGCCCACTGAACATCAAATTCAGAGGCGACCGCCAATTTGATGTATTCCCATCGGTGACGATGAGCAATGAGAACTGCGACACACTCGTCGGGTAGAGTTTTCTGGACGGTTTCGATGAAAATATTCGGTTCCATGAAAAAAACGAGTGGCAGGCCTCCGGACCTGCCCAGCCACGACTTGAGTATCCGAAGCAGTCTACCCTGGTCTTGAGCATAGATGCGTGGGTATGATATGGCTCTCCAAAGTCCGGGAGTCGCAAGAGCAACTTCTCTCCATATGCGGCAGATATGCGTCAGGACAGTCGGTGACAGCCGTCCCACCAGCGGGGGAGGGGGAGGGATAGACGGGGAGGAAGTGGATAAAGATTTCGGACACGATTTCGCTTGGTAGCGTCAACACCGGGTACGCGTACGAATTGAGTCGTTCCTGCGTGCGCATTTTTTCTGCTTTTAAAGCTTGGATTGAGAGCTTGAGGGCCAGAATTTTGGCATCAATCTCTGCAATGCGAGCGCGGTCGGCGGCACGAGAGGATTTGGTCGACATTCTACAGCGAGCTTTGTTAGTGCATTGGTCGACAATAGTTAATCGGACAATGAATACACTGCACAACTCGCTTTCCGCTCAGATGCCACTGGATCATATTCCAGTATAATCAGACTGAGTCGGGCCACGCGACAGTGGGAACTGACAAACGACGTATGTGACAAAAAGTGCAAGAATGACAACCAGGAAAAGGCAGAACTGCCAAGTTGTTTGCAACCAATGCCGTTGAAAAACAACCGCTTTTGGCTGAAAAAGGGAATTCTGATGGCGAAAATCAAATTGCATTCGAGCGTTCAGAGGTTCCGGAGACCATCTGCATTGTGCCCACACTGAAAAGTGGGGTCTTCTCCCATGGTACTCAGCTGGTACCATGGTGCTGTCTGGTTTTGGGATTGAAGATAAGTAATTGAATTTGTGAAGTTCGGATAAATGCTTAATATCCATGTTATCCCGAGAACTAAAAAAGAAACAAGCGTCACAGTAGTCGGTAACATTGAACAATAGATCCACGATGAAGTAGGGTTGGATTCATACGCGAGATATCAAAAGTCATGGGTGTGCAACTTGCACACCCATGAGCCCCGCCTCGTTGTCGAACCCGTCCGGTGACCGGATGTCGAAGGAGTTGAACAGTGCGCTGAGCACCATTAACATCTCGTCTTCGCGAACTTCTAGACGATGTACAATCTACCACTTGCAAAAGTTGACCAGCGTATTATTCAAGACAAAAGGCTTATTCTCGTGCAAGGAACAAGATCATCAGCGCAGAAAAAAAATATTGCGACCCCGTCTACACAGTAAGGGAACTCGTGCTGGATTACAGATATGACTGTAGACCGAGATCCATAGATATAACGGGGAGACGGTAGTCGAAGGTACACAGACGGAGGATGGTGGTCACTCTGGGATTTGACATGGACGGCTACAGCACGATATACCGTCTCTGGGCCAATTTCCTGGAGCCGAGGTGAGTACGCCAACAATTGCATAATAGCAGACGCACTCTGCATATGATTCATAATCTGCCAACAACATGTCGAATGAAATTTTCGGAACATCGTCAAATTCGTGGCAATACTCGACCTGGGGCCGAGCGAGTACGCCCGTGATGCATAGTTCCTGCAGACGACATCCGGATTTCGAAATGAATGAACGAAGCACGCCAACAGGGTCGGGCTGAAGTAATGCCTCCGAAACTTCGAGCGTGCGGAGTGCAGGCGTAGTAAGCCTTCCGAGATAATGTGATGGGGCATTGTCAATGAACTGGAGCTGCGTCAAAACCAAAGATTTCAAAGATGGGAGTCGGACTTCGGGCGCTGGGACCATTGTCAGGTCACTACTGAGCACCAAATAGCAGTGAATGAGGTTTCCAGCGTATTGCAAAACCTCAGAACACTCCGCTGGCTCGCACATCAATGTCAACGACGTCAATTGAGACCAAGGGAAAATGTCGTCGGGGGCACAATAGATCTTCCAAAAAAGTAACCGAACGCAGTCGAGGTACTTTGTCAAAGCGGATGGGGGAGGGTGGAGGCTCCAGTGATTCCCAAGGTTCGATCTCGATTTGCCGGAGTAGTGGCATGGTACCTGGGATGAGCCGAACAACAGATTCAGAGGCAACTGACAACGTCATGTATTCCCATCGCTGGCGGTGAAGGACGAGGGCCGCAAGGCATTCGTCAGAGAGAGGGTTATTGATCCACGGTTCCATGACAAAAGAGAGTGGCAGGCTCCCAGACCTATCCAGCCACGACTCAAGTATCTGCAGTAGTTGACCCTGATGGTCACCGAGGTGTCGTGGGTATGATATCGCCCGCCAAAGCGCAGGCGTGGCGAGGGCAATCTCTTTCCATTGGCGGCAGATATGCGTCAGGACAGTTGGTGATAGACGGCCCATAAGTGGAGAAGGGTAGGGGTAAACGGGGAGGAAATAGATAAAGATTTCGGACACGATTTCATTCGGTAGTGTCAACACCGGGTACGTGTACGAATTGAGCCGTTCCTGCGTGCGCCTGTTATCGGCCTCTCGGACATGAATTCTGGCATCAATGTCTGCAATATGGACACGGTCTGCGGTACGGGACAATGCGGTCGACATTCTGCATCGAGCTGTGTTAGCGTATTGTTCACATAGTAGACTGTGCAACCCGCTTTTCGTTGCACTCGTCTCAAAGGGAGCGGTATTCCAATGAGAGGCTGACGAAAGACGTAGGTGCAAGAACGACGGCCGACTCCTGAGAAAGTGGGTTGCATCGCGACTGTGACGTCACGCTGTTGTTACCGGCGCCGACGTTCTTTCCTCCGCTGCGCCCACCTCACTGCACTCGGAATTCTACACAGAACCTAGTCAAACTTTCAAATATGGTGTCTTACAACTCTGTGTTCTCTTCAGAATTCAACCACATGGCTCTTTCTTTGAGATCCACTGAACTTTGGCTGCTCCACTGCTGATCTCTCCTTTCCTGGGTGGCGAAACTGGGTTTTTCCAGCACAAAAGATGACTTCTGGTCGCTTTTTTCATACCCCAGACGGCTGCTGTGGTCCACTCCTTCGTGGATGTTCTCGGGCTGTTGAATTGTGGGTTCCGCGGAGTATCCCAAACTAGGTGCTAGACGGGTGGTATCTGGATGGAATGAGATATATGTCATCTCATATGAACCCCAGGTGCGTGTTCTAGGCCCTTTTCCGTCGAGTTCATGTTCTGATTTATCCGTATTTCTGTAGCCTTGCTCCAATCTCAGAGGATCGAACGCAGCTGAGATCGAGCCAAAGCTAACCAATCCTTTGAATTACAAGTTACAGGGACGTGCGATCAACCTACCTATTCAGTTCTGTGTGCCTAGGACCATCGACTACCGTCGGCCGAGATTCAGCTCATACTGCATGACTCTTTCATTATCAACCCCGAAACTCTGTGCAGCCCTCTTCCCAAGCCTCAAAACCATTCATTTACCCACTGGTGCACCTTGAGCAATCAATAGATTTACAGGTATCATAGTATGGTTCAATGACGATGCTACAGCAAGGTGTAGGGCCGCCAGCACATTCTATAGCTGTATCGTTTGTGCTTTTTTGTATATATAGCTCTGAGCACCTTTCAATAATTCAATAAGCATTTTGAAACCTGGTATACACAGAGAATAAGTTCTTTGAAGCTTCTTTGAGCTCTCCTGAATCTCTTCTCTTCCCTTCCTTTTTCAATTTCTTTTTCGCGTTTTCTCACCACGAGACCCAGTACATTGAAATAAAAACCGCAGAAGAAAAGATCCAAGTTGTTGCGGTCGACGTTATTTGGAAAACAACCGCTTGCAGCCTAAAAAGGAGATTGTTATGGCGGTCTTGGTTCATTGAGTAAATTAAATTAAATTGCAACTGAGCGTTTAGGTCGTGCAGTTTTCTTCAGAGTTTAGTTTTGAATTGGGACATCTGTGAAGCTCCGATAAATAATTATCATTCATGTTATCCCGAGAGTTGAAAAAGAAACAAGAGTCGCAGTAGTCGGTAACATTAAACAAGAAGTTCATAATGACATGGGGTTAGAGTCATGAGTAAAGAAAGGGCTGCGCGAGGCAACAAAAAATCTTGCATGCTCATGGGCCACGCCTCGCCCTCGAACCCGTCCGCAAACCTGGATATTGGATTTAAACGGCGTATTGAGCATCATTAACACCTCGCGCTTTGCGAAACGACGTACAATCTCCTACTCCACAAGTTGACTGGAGCATTATTCGAGAAAAAAAGGGTTTTTTTTTGTGCAAGGATCAACGCAGAAAAAGATATTACGACCCTAGGGTGCCCGTGTTGGATTACAGATATGACTGCAGACCGAAATCTATAGATATAGCGCGGAGAAAGCAGTCGAAGGGTGCCATAGAGGGAAGATGGACAATCTAGGATTCGACGAAATCGAAGGAGGTCGATGGCTACAGCACGATATATCGTCTTTGAGCCAATTTCCTAAAGCTGAGGTGAGTACACCAACAGTTGGAGAACACTGGACGTACTCTGCGTATGATTCATAATCTATCAAGGACATATCGAATGAAAGTTCCGGAATTTTGTCAAATTCGTAACGATACATGCTCTCCGATACTGAGCGAGTATCCCCGGTTATGCATAGATGCTGTAGTTGACATCCGGATGTCGAAATGAATGAATGAAGCATGCTAACAGGGTCAAGCCCAAGTAATGCCTCCGAAACTTCGAGCGTGCGGAGTGCAGGCGTAATTAGCCTTTCGAGATAATGTAATGAGACATCGTCGGACTCGAGCTGCGACAAAACCAAAGATTTCAAGGACGGAAGCAGGATGTCGGGTACTACGGGCCCTCTCAAGTCACCCCAGAGCACCAGATGACAGTGGATGAGGTTTACAGCGTGTCGCGCAAAATCCCACAACAATCCGTTGCCTCGGATATCAATGTCAACGACGTCAATTGAGACCAGGGGAAGATGTTGGTGGAAAATGAATATGCCAGAAGGTGACCGAACGCAGTCGAGGTACCTCGTCAAATAGGATGGGAGATGGCGGAGGGCTGGAATCAGCCCAAGGTTCGATCTCGAGTTGCCGGAGCAGTGGCATGGTGCCTGGAACTAACAGAACATCAGATTCAGAGGCAACTGCTAATGTGACGTATTCCCATCGTTAGCGGTGAAGGATGAGTTCTGCAAGGCCTTTGTCAGAGATAGTACTCTTGATAGGCTCCATAACAAAAGACAGTGGGAGGCTCCCGGACCTGGCCAGCCACGACTTAAGAATCTGAAGTAGACCCTGGTGTTCACCGGAGTGACGTGGGTATGATATGGCTCTCCAGAGTGCAGGAGTCGTGAGAGCGATGTTCCTCCATCGACGACAGATATGCGTTAGGACGGTTGGTGATAGTCGTCCCACCAGCGGGGGAGGGGAGGGATAGACGGGAAGGAAATGTATAAAGATTTCGGACACGAATTCGCTTGGTATCATCAGCAGTCAGAAAATCATTGTGAATTCATAAACAGTCTAAATCTCGAGATTACCAGTAAACTATCGGGGTAGCCGTGTACTTGATGGATAGCATCCTCGAAGCCGCGAGGAGCGGCAATGCTTCGTACAGAAACTGACCGTGATCGCTGTGGCCGTCATGCCGACCGCACTCAACCAGAACGTTCTGAAGACGTGGAAATCGCTTGGGCCAAGCCGTGTCGAGTGCTCCCCAATCCATGTTCATGTATAACAATAGATTGAGGTCCATTGTTAGGGACTCGAGGGTGGGCGACGAAAGCTTGGTTATCAGCAACATCATCTCATGGACATTAGCGTGCTCCAAGTCGTGTGAAGTGTCGCGGACGATCAGAGTCCTGACGGAGGAGTGGGGCAAAAAGTCGAGTATGGGCGTATGATTTCCTGCGCAGATTGAGAAAGGCACGTCGAAGAAATGCGGGCACGCACCACCAGATTCCATCGACCACGTCAGGTCGATGTCGAGGTGGCGAAGGTCGCGCATCTGTGCAGTTGCAGCGCGCACAACGGCCGCATTACCGCATAGGTTCGATAGGGTAAGGGAGTCGACTTTGGGATGCTTTGACACGCTGACCCACATCAGAATAGGACGCAACGCGTCGTCTTGGAGCTCCAGACGGCGCAGCCCTGGCGGTGGAACCGCTTGGGGAGAAGGATCCGACACAATGCCATCAAATCTTGAAATATACAGCTCTTGCAGGACGGGGAAGAGGCGTATGAGGTCGATGAGAGGCGCCCCGGGCTCTCCGTCGTAGTGGCCCTGGAAGGAAAGAGTGAGGCGTGTCACATTCGGGAAGCCCGTGCTAAATCCATTGCAAAAGAATGCACGGCGTAGCGAATGGCCAAACGTCATCCTGAGTGCGCGGATACTAGTAAGAGAGGCTAGGACCGGAGCAATTTCGTCCAAATAACCGGAAGTGACTTCATCGCACGAAGATTTGCAGACGTCTATTTCGCATATATCCCGCAGGAAAGTGCAACCTGGAACCGACAAAATATCGCGGAACCCAACCACGCTGTGCGAGTAGAGGCGACATGTTTTAAAAAGATGGGATCTGCAGCGCGGAACCCATGCCCTGCTCACAAGAGAACAAGTTCTGAGATGGTCAGAACAGTTCGCAAGATGGTCGATGATCTCGTCTATAAGTTCCTGTGGCAGCACGGGCATGGTAGATCTGGATCGAACGGACCATGGTGAGAAAGCTTGGAAAAGAGACTGAAACCAGTGGTCGTTTAGGAAGAGCATAGAGCACAGCCACCAATTGCTTGGCGGTGAAATGTATTCAAGATCGTGTTTCTTTACACTCTGCTACGCATAAATCATATCATAGATTCCATGCTACTCTCCACTCTTATATCCACATAGATTACCTCTAAGTACTTGACAAGTTTTTGTCGTGTTCGACCCTGCCCGCCGTTGCATGAGTCCCGTCGTTCAAGCTAGTTAACAGCGAAACACACCTTGTTTTATCTGTTCATTCTCACCGCGGCGGGGGCCTGCTGTACTGCGCGCGGTCGCGATCATCCCGATACGGCGCGCGCCCAGCAGGATACGGTGGCGGGGTGCGCGACGAAGGCGGCGGATAGTCAAGCGGCGCACGCGGCAACGGCGCAACATGCTCCCTCGGGTCGCGCATCGGCACCGCATGTGCATCCCTCATCGAATCGCGCATCGGCACCGCGTCTCTGGGGTCGCGCATCGGCATTGCATCCCTCGAATCGCGCACATGCAACGGCGGGGCGTCGCGCATGTGCACATCCCGATCCCGATCCCTGTCCCGCATGTCCCTCATGTCGCGCACGTCGCGCGGGTCGAGCCGCGGATCTGGAGCCGCGCTGCGCTCGTAGTACCCGCTTCCCGTTGGTAGCAGGGGCGATGACTGAGGGTGGCGGACCGGTTCGCGATCGCGCGGGTCGCGCGGGGGCGGATCGCGCACCATCGGTGGGGGCGGCGGGCGCGTGTCCCGTGGATCCCGCGGGGGAGGCGGTGCCATCGGCGGCCCACGGGAGTCTCTTGCAGACATAGGCGTTTGAGGCAGGGGCGAAGACATCGGATTGCTGCGTGTGTCACGGACGTCGCGCACGTCGCGCGGCGGCGGGAGCGGAGAGCTGGTTGGGGCGGTACGGTGCAGGTGTGGCGACTCAGGTGGAGGGGGCGGACGGAGATCGCGAAGTGTCGCGCAGTGGGGGTGCTTCGCGAAGGTCACGAGTATCCCGAAGCGGCGGAGCATCGCGGAGATCGCGTGTGTCACGCAACGGAGGGGCGTCTCGAAGGTCGCGAGTGTCCCGCAACGGAGGAGCGTCGCGCAGGTCGCGGGGCGGCGGCGGCGCATCCCGCAGGTCACGGGTATCCCTCAACGGTGGTGCGTCACGAAGGTCGCGGGTATCCCTCAACGGTGCTGCATCGCGGAGATCGCGAGTATCGCGCAATGGAGGGGCATCGCGGAGGTCGCGAGTATCACGCAGCGGAGGCGCATCACGCAAGTCGCGTACCGGAGGCGGAGCATCCCGCGGATCACGCGGCGGCAGCGGACGTACATCCCTCATATCGCGAACATCGCGCACTGAATTGATCGGCGCAGAAAGCGGCGGAGGAGGATCACGCGCCAAGAGTGGCGTAGCGCGCACGTCACGCGAATCGCGCGCCGGCAACGGCGGCGGCAGCCCCACGCGATCTCTATCGTCCCTCGGGACATCCCTGACGTCTCTAGAGACATCCCTGGGGGGCGGCAGCTGCATCCGCGCAGCCAAGGAATTCGACTCATGCGACCGGTAAATGTCAGAACCGGGGTATTCGTCTGGACGCGCCCTCTTCGGCGGGGGCCCGCTCCCTACACCGCGCTGCGGGCTGACACTACGTGGGCGCACGCGGTAGCGCGGTGTCGGGTTTGCAAGCGGCGCTTGTGCTGCGTGTATGGAGGACGCCGCGACGGCGCTCACGCCGACGGGGTGCGGCGCAAGCGGGTGCGACGGCGGGTGCATCGGCAGTGGGTGCGCCGGGGGATGTGTGTGGTGCGCCGGCGCCGGCGGGCTCCGCCTTGCTTCCCATCCACCATTGCGTCGATCCCGGTCCCTATCCGCCGCGGCGTAGTCTGCTGCCGGGGGCCAGGTGTCGCGCATTCCCGCCGCGGAGGCTGGTCGGGCGGCACCCGCGCTGATGCTGCGCTCCCGCTCGTACGGAACGTGAGGGGGCGGCGCAGGGGCAGGGGCAGAGTATCTGCGATCGCGGTCGTCCCACTCGGATGGCGGCCTGTTGTACTCCGCCCTCCTCTCCGGCTCCCGATCCCTCTCGTCGTACGGGTAGCGCCGGTCAGGTGGTGGTGGCGGCGGCGGCGGAGGCGGATACGACGTCCTTCCGCGTTCCCTCTCCCTCTCCCGCTCCCTCTCTCGTTCACGCTCCGCCGACAAAAGCCTCTCCCTCTCCCGCTCCCTTTCCCTCTCTCGTTCTCTCTCCCTCTCCCTATCCCTGTCCGCCGCAGCTGCGACCGCAGACGGCGCGAAGCGCTCCCTGTCGCCAGACAGCGGCGGCAGGCTCCGATCCGCCGACGGCGGCGGCAGCGGCACATATCTGTCGCGCTCCCTGTCTCTGTCTCTATTATCCGGGATATAACGCTCCCTCTCGCGATCGCCCGGCACGTATCGGTTGGGCACGGTGTCGCGCAGCGGCGACCGTTCACGCAGATCCCTGTCTCGATCCCTATTGTCGCGGATGTCGCGGTCGCGGTCGCGCGGGTCATATCGGTCACGTTCGTACCGGTCGCGGTCTCGGCGGTCGCGGTCGTCGTAGCGCGCGGTGCTCGGATTCGGCGGCAACGAGTGCGAGGGCAGCGGCGTCGACAGGCGCTCCTCCAACGAACGTGGGTTCGGCGGCACGGTGGACCCTCCTGAGGGCGTGCTTGAAGTACTTGAAGCAGGCGCGGTGGTAGTGGGGGCGGAGCTTGAGCCAGGAGCAGCAGCAGCAGCAGACGCGGACGGGCCGTGCGGAGCTTGATTTTGGTGGAGGTGGCCGTTCTGGTTCGGGGTTTGTTGGTTGTTCTGAATTTGCGTCGTTTGCGGGGTTGCGCTGGCGCTGGGACTGGTTAGAAGAGCAGCAATGGCGCCTGCAGGCGCGATCCGGTCCCGGAGGCTTTGAGTTGGCGGCGGGGGCTTGTCCCTGTCCCTGCGACGTTTGTCCATGTCCACCAGCAGGAGCAACACTTGCAGAAGTAGTACTTGTAGTCGTAGTAGCAGCCGTAGTAGCAGCAGTACTAGGAGGAATAGCACTAGACGGCGTAGAGGGAGGAGGAGCAGCATTCGCAGCGACGGGGGCACTATTTTGAGTTTGGGGGCCTAAGCCTGGGCCGGGCAGCGAATTGCGGCTGGCGGGCGTGCGCAGGTCGGGCGGGCGGCGGTCGACGCCGCCATTGGAGTCATGGCGGACCCGGGGGTGCGAAGGGTGGGCATTTTGGATTTGGTTGTTGCTGTGATGCGCAGACGCGGAGGTCGGCGGTGCGGGGTTAGCGACAGAGCCGGAAGCAGACGCAGACACGGGGGCAGGGCGGTCCCAAGAGGATTGCGCGCCGGGAGTTACTGCGGGAGCGGATGCTGAAGAAACAGGGGGAACGACCGAGCCAGGGATGTGGTCGACGGCCATGGGAGCGACTTGAGCGGACTTTTGAATTGGTTAGAACGGTTGGATTGACGGAGAATAATCAGTAAAAGTTGAAAGGTTGTCCTCGAAGCCATGATGGGCCCGTTGGAATAGACCACACAATACCCAGCGCACTCGTTCAGCTCGTTCTTCCATGCGTGCAGAAAAGGTTTCGAATGGGACAAGGCCGCCAAAACCTGCTGACGCGTCTCCGCATGCCCGAGATCGTCCACGCTGCTTGCACGAGGAAAGGGGTCTGAGCCATTCCGCCGCATCTTCCCAGTAGACGAAAACCACCACAAACGCCAGAAAAGTCGGGATGAGCTCACCTGAGCGTTAGGACCAAGATAAATCGCAGCAAGAGCCTGTGGCTGAGGCACGGCGCGGTAAAACTCGTGCTGACCGGCCTTGATGATGGCCTTGAGGTTCTCGAGGACCTCGAGGTCGTTGTGTGGTTGCTGTGGGGGGTAGAACTGAGTCTGTGCCTGCGTCTGAGGCATGGGGTAGGAGTTGTCGTGTTCGTGGTCGTGGTTGGAGAAAAAGGGATCTTGTGGGTAAAAGGGACCGATCTGGATAGGATAAGGCTGTGGAATGGAACTGGAATATCTTGGATGCTCCTCTGTTGTGGTTGGGACCAAGGGCTGGGCTGGATTGTCTGAGCCAGTGAGCTGGGTGACCGTGCGTTCGCGGTACAAGTTTTTCTTCCGCTTCAGGTCACGGTTGTTGACTCGTGTAGACATCCGTGGGCGCTACCCGACTCTGTCTTCACTGTCGCTGCTCTGGTCGATGTCCCTCAAGACACGGCAAAACAGGCTCTCGTCGTCGCCGTGATCCGTACAATATTGTCCTTTCCCTTCTTTCCCCGGATCCCCGGCACCGAAGCCGTCTTTCGAAGATTCATATCCTGCTCTTAGTCCTTCTTGAATATCTCAACGACCATCGATTGCGTCGAATTCACATCAACTAAACGGTCGTCGTCTCGTTAGCGCACTGCGATGAACGCGTTTCCCCACGCCGGAAACGCGCCGACGAACGCAACCCAGGCCAAAGAACGTCTCTATGCCCAGCTCGCCGCCTCCTTGAGCAGGATGTCACGCGCTACCAGCCAAACGGCCGATCTCTGTCAGCAGCTCGAAACCGATCTGCACGCGATGCGCACATTTGCTGGTCTCGACGCTGCAAAGTGCGTTTACTTTTCTTAGCCTTTCTTTGGTTCAGTAGCTGATATGGGTTGACTCGCAGGCTAATGACTGTGGCGGCGAAGCTAAATCTTGTGGAGGACGCGGATAGCGAGTCAGTAGGCTGATGTTGACAGTCAGTTTCTTTCAATGGTTTGTGCTTTGTTGAAACTGACGAAAACACAAAGTGTAATTATTTATGCGCTGTACAAGCTTTTATGCATTTCTGCTTCCTGGATGCTGCCGTCGATCGCCTTCAAAGAAGCGCACCGTCTGCAATCCATGGCTTTTCCTGTTGCGGTCGTGGGCTGAATCTACATCGTCAAGTTTTGCTTTTCACTTATTGAACTTGAACCGTGCAATACCAACCAACATAATGTCCATAGCGCTGCGCAAGCGTCTTGCGCGTATGGACGTCCGAGGAAGCTAAATAGCTTCCGCGATCTGGAGGAGGCGCTTGGGACGGCGGACATGGGAGTAGGGCATTCTCATCTCGCGCGGGCGTGTCGGTTCACTGTCTAGTGTTTTTTTTTCGCTAGCGAGAATGCCGCTAACTCGAGGGGGCTGTGTTGATCTCGTACCACCACCATCTCCGGTGGTCGTCCGCTCTTCCACTCCCCCCCGCCGCCCCAAAGGGACGGCGGAGGGCATGCAGCGCCCTCCCGGATGCAGACCGGCCCTAATACTAGCGGGACAGCCATTAAACGGCTTCCAGGCACCAACGGTGCCTGCGACGCTCACGCAGCGAGCACATAGAGGGAACGACTGAAAAAGTACGCCCAATAGCTTACACAGCTACCTTACGTCTAGTAACAAAGACAACTAGAGGACTGGGATATGTACAGGAGGAATTCACTGGCCAAGAGCCACCACCCGAACCGACCAGCCCTGACACGTAGCGGCTGCGACGTGGCACGTACACCCTTGCCCTCCCAACCCACCCACTCACCCAAACTGGCAGATCGCGACCGTAGCCCCGACGCCGGAGACAGCCCACACAAGGCACGTCGACTGAGCGACGCCGACGACGCCACCGACAACCTACCCGACGTACGCACCAACAAGGAACGGGAATCACCGGAAAAAGAAAAAGGCACCAAGGACTTCCTCCCCTCCTTCGTCCCCTTCCCGCCGAACTCCCGCAGACATCAAGCAAGGGCCCGCCAGAACGCCTCGTCACCGACGCCATCCTCCCGCGGCCGATCCGTCAGTCACTCGAGAACGGCCGACCCCTCGCAGCAGAGCCTACAGGATAGCACCCAGACCGACGACCTCACTGGCGACGTCAATATGGACAGCCCCACGAGCTCACACGGGAATGACGACCAGATGCCCATGAACACCCAGGGTAGCGGGGATGACGACCACACGCCCATGAACACCCAGGGTAGCGGGGATGACGACCCCACCCACAACACTCACGGCAGCGACGGCGGTAGCGACCACGCACAGCACCCCGGACACCACGGGGAGGACTCGGACGTGGACCCTAGCCGATCGAGGGACCAGAGCCCAGAGCCCAGTGGCCGCCTAGGCAACCCTACATCCCCAGCGGTAAGCACCGTAGTACACATGTGCACCCACACAACATACTCACGAGAACGCGGCCGAACTCTCAGAAACCGTTACGCCAGACGCCACAACCACCGCAACCCCCTAGTATGCCCTCCGAGACGAGATTTTTAGCACGTGCGCCGCAGGGAAGGGGCCGCAACCCACACCGCAAGGCCAGGAAATACGAGGAGATCCTCGCTGGCCCAGAAGACCTCATCGCTGAGGTCACATTCCAGCGGAACACGGGCGCCTTTGACGCACCAGTAATCGACTGCGAGATCGCCCTCGCAAATGTCGTTGACGAGTTCGTCGACACGATGACCCACAGCCCCGAAGAATGGGCCCTAGTGTCCTTCCACCACGGCGGCACCTCCCACTTCAAGGCCTGGGGACTACGCGAGCTGAAAAATGCTGTCACCAACACGCTTGCCGGTGGGCGCATGGCCGACCCCGAGGAATTTGAGCTCATTGCGCTCACGGCGAAAGACACCAAGAGCACTGGCCCGTACGGCAGCCCCTTCGTAATGGCAGCACGCATCGCCGACCCCGAGACCCGCGAACGCCTCTGTGCCATCGGCACGTACCCTGTCGACGACGATCTCACGTTCGCCATCGTCCCCCTCGACATGAGCCGCCGCACCTGGACCATCGGGATTTGGAGAAGCTCGAACGATGATGGGAATGACCGTACCGCCGCACGTTTCCGCTGGTCAATTGCGGAAAAGATCCTGACCGACGCTTCCATCGCCAAGGCTGTTGAGCGTGCTACCGGTGGCACCGACAACCGTCCCATCTTCAGCCGGCTCCTGGACCTAGCCCGCACGGTCGATGTCAGATACAACCGTCACTCAGGACACTGGGTGGCATATGCGGAGCCCAGCACCACCGACTCCCGGAAATGGGAAGGTATCCGGGCTGCTATCAGAGAGAAACGGCTCATCCACAGCGCAGGCATGGTCTCATTTACTCCAATTGAGTCCGGGAGGGGCATTGAGGCCCCGTGGTGCCACTGCTGCAAAAACGACGATCACGTTCACTTCGGCTGCCCTTTCCCCTTGATGACCCCGACAACTACTGGGGCAATAAGTCCACCTCGCTGAAGAACATCAAAACTGGCATCCTCGCCAAGAAAACTGGTAAACAGAGCTCACGGGCCACGGGCCCCGAGCGTGGCTCCCGCCCTGGGAACGGCCCAAAGCGCCGTGGCGCAGGGCGTGGGGAGGGTCACTCGAGACGTGGAGGACGCCGCTAGGAAGTTGATGTCTAACTTCTATACACACCCCATCTCACAAAATATCATGTAATGAATGTTGGCAGCCCAATAAACCCTGATGCTTCCATACAAACACCAGAAGAGTGAATTTCCCTGGCTCTGGGGCCAGATGAAGCCGCCTCCTTGAGACCTGCGAGAGGTGCAACCTGAACCCGCCAAATAGACATGTGGATATGTATGTATGTGCATGAAACGGGGGAGGGTAATGCGTAGGATGAACAGGACTCTCCCAAGACGTCCTGCTAACCCTACGCCGCAACGGCGGGACCTATTTAGGTCGGGGTCCGCCGGCCCAGCAGTCCTGGCATGTGCATGGCCACTCTATCTACCCCCAGCTAGGTAGCCAGAGGAACCTGCACAACCCCTCAAAGGTAGGAATTCCCGTCGCAAGCCCTAGCGAGGCAGCGGCGGTTCCTTTTCTCTTCGCAACCAACAATTCACAACTAACACTTACTAACGGAGACTCTTTCAGCCTAGGTTCGAGCCGTTCGCCCACCCAAGGGGCACGATGACCCAGGCTCCGGTTGTGGTGTTCCCAATGAAGGTGGCGAACTCGGAGGAGATGTGGAGCGGGGTAATATCCCCCTCCGGTGTACGCAAATGACGGACACCCTGGCATGAACAAAAATGTTCGACAGCCACCGCACACAGCGCGGGAGCTCAACGAGCTAGAAACCCGGTCTATAACCGGTACCAGTGCCCACGGCACCTGGCAGGGAAGGGAAAATCCCCCACCCGGAGGCTCCTCCAGAGCAGGAGCTGAACACACATGGGACCCACAGGGACCCCCCAGCCAACCAAAATGGTGGCGAAAACCCTGGCTCGGAAAATCACCGTGACCAGCTTAGGGCCCAAGCAACCCAAGTGCACTCGCAAATGAGCTCTCAGAGCACCCCCGCCCAGGTGATAGCTAGCCCACAACCCCCTCCCACAAATACAGGCGAGACAAGGCGCAACACCCGCCGCGACCCAGGCCTGTTTCCTGGCCCAGACAATCAAATCCCAGGTGGAAAAAAATAAAGTGACAAAGGCAGCTGTGAAGCTTGCCGCTCTGAACATGAACGGAATGGGTCACAATAACTTCTGGCATGTGGATAACAAATGGTACCACCTATGGCAAGACATACGAGCAAATAAGGTCGGTGTAATGGTCGTAGGAGAAGCCCACCTTGATAATGCCCGACACAAGGACATAGAAAACCTCTTTGGCAGATGTCTGAGAGTTCATTTCACCCCCGACCCAATAAACCCAACTGGAGCAGCGGGAGTGGCGGTGGTTCTGAATAAAACACTGGTAAAGACAGAAAATGCCACAACACATGTAGTTGTGCCAGGACGCAATAATCATAGAGGTGGAATGGCATGACAAAGACCCTCTCTCAGTCCTAGGAGTATATGCACCTAACATACCTGCCCTCAATGCACAATTCTGGAGAGACATCAAACAGTGGTATGTCTCCCACCCACTAGTGCAGACCCGATGTGATGGGAGGTGACATAAACATTGTTGAAGATGAGATTGATCGTCTCCCTGCAAGGAGCGACAATGATGAAGCTGTGAAAGAACTAGACACCCTGAAATCCTACCTAGGACTCTTTGACGGATGGAGAGCAACATACCCAACTACCAAAGCGTACACGTACCTACAAACCTCATCTGGATCCCAATCTAGAATTGATAGATTCTATGTGAAACGAAGCCTGCTCGAACACACATATGAGTGGGAAATCCAACCTGCAGGCTTCAAGACCGACCACAAAATGATATCCCTCAGAATCACAAACTGCGAAGGCACCTACAACTGGGCCTGGACGATGGGTATGGCAGAAACACATAATGAGGGACAAAGTCTTAAAAGAATACATCCAAACAGAGGGAATGAAACTCCTTGCAATCCTGCTGAGCATGACACGCCGACCTGGTATTCGAGACGAAAAACCATAACCCACAAGTGGCATGGACAGACTTTAAGAAGAAAATAATACGCATGGCCCGGGCCCGGGCAAAAATCCTTATACCCAAAGCAAACAAGGAGATTAAGGACCTTGAAGCACAACTCAAAACCATAATGAATGATCCCAATGTCTCTGAAGAGGAAAAAATACTGTCGGCTGCAGTACTGACAGAGAAACTCACAAAAATCTATGTGAACAAACACAAAAAGGCCCGCATGGATGCCCACATACGCAACCGACTAGAAGGCGAGGTCATCAGCAAATATTGGTCCTTGATAAATAAACCGAAGAAACCCCGAGACATCATACATAGGCTCAAGAAGCCACCAGATCCAAACCAGAATGCACCTGCAGCAACTGTCTATGAGACAGATTCAAGGCGAATGGCTAACATTGCACGAAACTACCACAACAAAATTCAAAACGAAAGGGAAAACATATCCCGCCCCATTAGGAAAGCAATCATCCGTCGTGTGCTAAGCCGGACAGTCTGTCACCTGACCCCTGAACAATCAGACACACTGGCCAAGAAACTGACAAGAGGTGATGTTGAGGAAGCACTCAGACTGTCTGCCAATGACAAAGCCCCTGGAGAGGACGGGATCCCATATGAGATCTGGAAAATCCTGAACTCCAGATATATAACACTGAAACAAGAAGGGAAGGAGGCCTTTGACGTAATAGGCGCTATGCACACAGTCTTCAATGACATTGAAACAAATGGAATGATAGAGGGGACCGGCTTTTCCAAGAGCTGGATGGCACCCTTCTATAAAAAGAATGATCGTGCTGATATAGCCAACTACAGACCAATCTCTCTGCTCAACACAGACTACAAAACAATGACAAAGGCACTCACATTGAAGCTAGCCCAAGTAGCTCCATCTCTTATACACCCTGCCCAAGCAGGATTTGTCCCCTGGCAGACAAATCTATGACCACATATGGCTCACAAAACGCATAATTGACCTTGCGGAAGCCACAGAGAGGAACGGTATAATAGTGGCCCTTGACCAGGAAAAAGCCTACGATAAGATTGAACATGACTACCTCTGGCAAGCACTCGGAAGCTTTGGCATACCAGATACCTTTATTAGAACAGTCCAAGCACTATACAGCGATGCATACACATCAGTAGTTATAAATGGAGTCTTCAGCGACACTGCCTTCAAAGTACGGCGCGGAGTTCGCCAGGGTGACCCCCTCTCCTGCCTACTCTTTGATCTAGCAATTGAACCACTAGCAGAAGCACTACGCCAATCTGACCTGGCAGGGTCACAATACAAGGAGTAGAAGAAAGGCTGATAGCCACCCTATTTGCAGATGATACCTTAGTCTATCTTGCAGCAAGAGATGACTGGAAGGACCTAGTGGAGATCCTGGAAGAGTGGTGCTCAGCATCAGGAGCAAAATTCAACATAAACAAAACAGAGATTATCCCGGTTGGAAGCCTAGAATACAGGAATAAAGTGCAGGCCAACCGCTTTGTCAACGGGGAGAATGGTACCCCTATACCATCACACATCAGGGTAGCCAAGGAAGGAGAGCCCATTAGAACCCTAGGAGCATGGGTTGGAAATGACATTGAACAACCTGCGACATGGACCCGCACCCTGGAGAAGATAGATGCGGCACTAAACCAATGGGAACTGGGAAGCCCAACCATGGAGGGAAGACGACTTATCCTTTTAATGGTAGTAGGGGGATGACTCAGTATCTCACCAAGGTTCAAGGAATGCCTAAGGTAGTGGAAGCAAAAGCTAGAACGCAGAATCAGGTCCTTTCTATGGGGTGAAAAGAAACAGCCTACAGTAAACAAGGAAACAATCTATGCTGTACCTGAAATGGGAGGCCGGAACCTCTTAGACATCGTGGCCAGGAATGAAGCCATTACAATCACGTGGCTCAAGTCATACTTAAAATTTGGCCCAGATAGGCCGATGTGGGCCTTCGCAGCAGATGAACTACAAGCAATCAACATACTTGGAAGTGATGCAAAAGTGGTAGACAAACGGTTAAGGCTGAATGTCTTTCTACAGTCATGGAGCAGTGCACGGACAGCACTGCCAGACGACCTGAATCTATTAATGAAGACTGCACACGAGAGGGATGTACAGATGGAAGGGCTAGCCTTCTCACGGGAAGTGATGCGCGCATTACCTATCTGGTATCATGTTATGTCCAATGCGAACCGAGGGGTTTTTAACCGAGGGACAGAAACACTGTGCTTGAAAACCAAACATAAAATAATCACGGTGAGGGACACTGAGACACTGGCAAGGCGTCTCGAGGCACCAAACCATCGGAACAGGAAGAACTGTGCCTGCGGTGCCTGTGCAACCACGAGAGCTGAGTGCCCCGGCTGTAATCCCCACACGCATGCTCTGTGAGAGCACGCTTCTTGCTCAACACCCTTCCACCCAAGTGGAACCCACTGGCACCCCAGCCTGAGGACTATGAACAAGGAAATGAAGCTATGCAACCAGCAGTAGGAGAAAATGAGTACATCTTCCAACCAAAAATTACCACAGCCAGAACACTCACAGATACATTCCGCATCTTCGGAGAAGGATCACGCAGTGGAGCTGCAGCCCCAGACACCAAAATGAACCCTGAGCCAGACGAGGAGGAAATAGTAGTATACACAGATGGCTCTGCAACCCACAATGGCACACCAGATGCCCAAGCCGGTGCAGGGAATTACTATGGCCCAAATGATGTCCGTAACAAAGCCATAAAAGTCCCAAAAGAGCTCACACCCTCAAACAATGTTGGTGAGATTCTGGCAATCAAACAGGCACTAGAGGACAACCCAAAGGATATACCTCTCCGCATCATAAGTGACTCAAGAACAACAATAGAAGGACTCACTACCCACCTCGAGAAATGGGAAAATGATGGCTTCTTCACAGTTCGCAATGGACACCTGTTCCAGACAACTGCAGCAAGAATGAGAGAACGCACAGCCCAAACAGTCCTACAATGGGTCAAGGGCCACTCAGGCAACCTAGGAAATGAGGAAGCAGACCGCCTGGCAGACGAGGGCAGATGCAAGCCAGAAGGCGCAGATATGGTGGATATGTCAATCCGCCCAGACCTGCTATTACCCGGGGCCAAACTCTCGTCAATGACCCAGTCCAAGGCATACAAAATAATTAAACACCTTGAGAATATGTCCTATGCAAGCCAAGAAGCCCTTGACCGAAAAGCAACTGAGGAAAATCTAACACTGGCTATAGATGCAGCAACTGACGAGAAGGGGAATGCACTGTCACCTGCACAGCTCTGGAAGTCTGTCCGCCACAAAGACCTAGGCCGAAGCATTCGTTTTTTCTTGTGGATGCTACTACACGGTGCCTATAAGGTAGGGAACCACTGGAAGAAAATCCCTGGCCACGAGCACAAGGCTATATGCGACAAATGTGGGGTAACTGAGACTATGAACCATATCCTAACAGATTGCCAAGAAAACGGTCAAAAACAGATCTGGGACTTAGCATCCAGCCTCTGGATTCGCAAAACAGGCCAAAGCCTTCGCCCTCTTCTTGGAGAAATAATGGCATGTGGCATAATCAAACGAGGCTCAAGGCCAGGAGTAACCGATAAGGGAACAACAAGACTCTACCGTATAGTTGTCTCCGAATCAGCTCACCTTATCTGGAGGCTCCGAAATGAAAGAAGGATCCAAGGGAAAAATCCCGCATCAGATAGGGAGATTCACATGCGCTGGAAAAAATCCATCAACCTACGACTCGCTCTGGACTGCCAATTAACAGACGGGCGTTGGGCACGAAGGGCCTTGCCGAAGGCCCTGGTCCTAAGAACATGGAAGGACACGCTGGAAAATGAAGACAGACTCCCTGAAGATTGGCTCAGGGAGACCCAGGTTTTAGTGGGTGTCGGGTGAAGACAATGAAGGGCTGGCCTGTGCAGCCCCGAGTCTAATCCCGAAGCCCCACACAACGCTTCCGGTGCGCCGGAAGCACGTGCAGTAGTGCATTTCCTGGGGGTGGTTCTGTCGGCGAGGTTTTATTTACTCATCCTATTTTACCCTTGCTCCTTACACGCGGTATTCCAGACGATTAGATCGGTCTCCAATGATCTGCCTGTGGGTGAGGAGATGGTACAAAGCATTGTATAGTTTTGTACTACTGTAAATTCAGAATACCATATCGTTCCACATAGAATGCCGCTAACTCATGTACATACTCCGTGACTTGTATTCTTGGAAAGATAAAGCGCGTAAAAAATGAAACCGTTCGGCTCATTCAAACTGAGTCGCGTCGCTATCTCCTCCGGTGCGAGGATTTAGCCACGGCGCCGCGGGATGGACCTGTTGGTCCATGTTTGTCGTCCTGATCCTCTTTCCTTGCGCCGCCACAAGATCTCTTTGGTTACGCTGGACAACGCCACAAATCCTCTGAACAAACTCCGAACACCTATAGTACTTATCAAGAAAGAAGCGAGGTACGAGCCGTGATGGGCTAGCTACTGTGGGTCGGCGCCGCAACAGGTCCGCTTCCGGGACTCGGTATTCTCCGCCAGTCTATGATCTATCACTGCGTACCTTGTGCAGCAGACTCTTTGCCACGCACCTTACTGTAAGCTACTTAATCCTCCGCAGTGGTCCAATTGAATAGACGATGCTCATCATCACGGCGCCCACAACTCTTTGCTTCTGAATTGAACATTCATACCGTAAGGTGGCGACGACGCCCACAAGTCCAGGCACCCGCCAATCGAATCTGTCAAACGTAATCTCGTCATGGCTGCTCGCGAGAGGATCTGTCTTGTACCTCCATCTCAATCTCAATGGATTCCTCTGTTTTTGTATGGGCCGCTGCTCTGGGATTGGTATGTCCAGAGCTGTTTCGACCGACGCGGTTCTAACTCACATACAGGTAACTCATTTCTTATTCCATAAATATGAGCCCTCAAGTGCAAACGTTGCTCTGCTGGTACTCCCAATCCAACCTGTAGCTCTGCTGGTGTTGCTCAGCGAGCCGTTCTCTCGCTTGTTCTATACCTATGTCGTTTTCCTGGGCACCTTGAGCCTTTCGATTATCGTGTACCGACTGTCTCCGTTCCACCCCTTGGCGCAATATCCCGGACCTGCTATCGCGAAGGTGACGAAGTTATGGAGTTTCTGGAAGACGGCGCAAGGCTACAAGTATCTCTGGCACAAGGAGCTACATGACAAGTACGGGCCTTATGTTCGGACGGGTCAGTCGCTCAAACAAAAGACTGCAAGCGCTGACATCGTATGACCAGGTCCCAATGAAATCTCAGTTATCGACGCTCCCGCTGTTTCCCAGATCTTAAACTTCGGTGGCCTCGAGAAGGGACGCTGTGAGTAAGCTAGAATTGTCAATATCTCGGAACCTTATTTCCGTTGCCAGATTACGAAAGCGGAAGACATAAGGACACGCCGCCCGCGATTGTATGCTTGTCCGGAGAGGCTCATACGGCGAAGCGCCGTGTATGGAACCGCGCGATGACTTCAGCTTGCATTCGCGAATACGAGCCGTTGATCGTGAAACGCGCTAGCCAGCTTATTTCGTGCCTGCGTGAACAAACTGGGAGCGTTGACTTGGTTCATTGGCTTGACTTATTTGCGTACGACTCTTCGTTCTCTACTGGACTCGCGCTAACAATTATTAGATATGATTTGATGGGCGATCTGGCGTAAGGGAATTTACATATTCTCCGAACGAGCTCTCTGACGTTGTTTATGATCCAGGTTCGGCGGAGGGTTTGAAATGCTGCGAGATGGGCGGGATGTAGACGGGGTGGGAGAGCGAATCCGAGGGTATACCAAGTAAGTGGTGGCCACTGCATTTCCGCTTTTCTGCTGATAAGATAAAAGAGCTTCTTATCTGACCGGTCAACTACCCTGGATAGTGGGCACAATCCACCTATTCCCTCAGGTTGCGCGAGAAATTCAACAATTCAATGACTTTGGACAAAATCTCGCCATGCAGCGAATGAAAAATGGCGCAGTCGGCACGATGGATCTGTGGTACCACCTCGCAAGTTCTTCACTTTAATGAGCGGAGTCTGTCCCTGATTTTCTTTCTGTCCAGGCTGACGAAGGCGGTTTTGAAAAACAAAAACCAAGTCTCAAAACCTCGGCTGCTGACGGAATTGTGGCTGTTGTAGCGGCTTCGGATACAACGACGTCTGCGTTGAACAGCACTGTGTGGTTCCTGTTGTCCAATCCCGAATGTTACCGCCGTGTTCGGCAGGAGTTAGACACCGTGTTTTCTGATGGAGACGACCCTTTAGATGTAAACAAGCAGCCGGAGCTGCATTTCCTATCGGCATGCATGTGAGTCTATTCTCCGCTCTCGCATATCCGCATTCATCGTCTCGCAGAAATGAGGCGCTCCGTCTTCACCCGCCTCTTCCTAGCAATGGTCCCCGGCAGGTTCACCTCGGACAATCTGGGAAAACTATTGCCGGAAGATTCATCCCTGAAGGGACGAGTGTGTACACCCCGGCGTACTCGCTACACCGCAATCCCGACTATTTCTCACCACATCCCAATAAATTCCTCCCCGAGCGGTGGCTTCCCGACTCTAAATTCGAGAAGCACGACACGTCTGCGTTCATCCCGTTCTCATTGGGACCAGCAAACTGCGTCGGCCAGAAGTTCGCGAAACGCGAAATGTTGATGGTGCTCAGCGCGCTGTTTAAATCATTTGACATGCGGTTCGCGGATGGGTTCGATAGCGAGGCGTGGCCGATGGGTATGCAGGATTTTTTCGTGGCCTCGCGCGGACCTTTACTCGTAAACCTCATTCCCCGTGAAAGCTCCCGTCTGTAAATTTTGTGGACTCCCTCGGTGTTTGTAATAATACTTGGAAAATCACATTCCAATGTTAAAATCGTGACGAACCGATCTAGTAACTCCTATCGTGTCCATAGCCCGGGATCCCAAAGGATTTCGGACTGGAGTCCGAATTGGAGACCTTCTCTGATCGACCACGTGAACCATGATGCGCCTTGCTACTTGCCTCGTTCCTAGTTCTCGTTAAGTTACTCTTATCTTCTCTGTTTCACTGCGCCGCCCCAAAATGCTGCAAATTTTCCGCGCTGAGGATGGCCAGGCTTTCCAGGTACCTTCTGCCGACTCAATCCTAACAACCAAACGATTTATTTGTCGTATTCAGGTCAACGCTGGCGTAAGAGATATAGAACGGTGGGTGCAGAGTCGGAACTGTGTATTTCCCCGCCCTTACATGCAGTATAGAGTTGGGAGTTTGGAGCTCTTTCTTCAGCAAGAAACCGAGATTCCACAAGACTGCGTACTCGCGTACCTGCCGGACGGACGCAGGCTGACGAACAGCAATATTCGCGAGTTGAATGGCCCTCAGATGCAGGTGGGGTCGCAGTTATTCTCCGGTGGAATGCTCTAATCTCTTTCTGCCCAGTCAATCTACGTCTTCAATAAATATTATCTCGATCTACCGGTAGACGATGTTCTGCGCGAACTACGAGTAGAAGCTGTTCTACAGCCCCCAATAGAAGGTTGGCAGGTCTACATATCGTTCAATTCGTGTTTTTATGCCGTTTCAGATAGCATCGCTGCCACCCCGCCCTTCCGACCTTCGCAACTTGGCGCGTCGTACTTGCGTACCGCCCACAGTCACAAGGAGTTTATCAGCCACATTCTGACGACAATGCACTCTCAGAATGCTGCTCTGAGAATAGCTTCGACCAGCTTAGACATGCACGTCTTCGCCGTTGTCGACACATTCGAGAGCGTGGCGGCCGGCTCTCGTCGGGAACTAGAAAAGCAAGCCTCATTACTCACTGGCCTGGAAGCGGACCTGGATATAATAAGCAAGGTCCGCATTCACACCGAGTTTGTGTCGCCTGCTGTGCGCAAGGCGATCGAATCTGGGGAAAAGCCACGGACGCTGGGGGATTATGTATCGAACGTAAAGATGAAGCAGGTAGCTGATACCTGTGCTCGGACGCATGGTGCGTATACTTCTTTGCTTTATCTGTAATAACGGGCTGACCAGTAATTAGAGGACCTGCGTGCGCGATTCATACAGACGGAGGAGGCCGTGACTCGTTTGCAGCAGCAAGCAGATTCTGTCAGGTCTACAATTATGGAGTCAAGGTAGCGTGCTTCGGAAACCCACAGTTCTCAACTCATTGTCTTGAAAGTCTTTTAGACGATGCCGTGGCGTCTTCAAGACGAGCGGAAGAGATTTGGGAGAGGATCTCCCATTCGGCAGGCGTTCTTGAAGGTTCATTTATTTCCAACAGCTCTGCATCTCAATTGACTGTTTTTAGGTCATGTCCCCGATCCCGATGACGTCCTGCAGGGTGAATATTTAGCTGCTATGATTTTTCTTTGACTAACGCAGCTATGTACCAGAACTCCGCCAGCATGATTTCGCTCTCCGGCAAGAGCTCCAGCTCATCGTTCACGTTAAGGTAGGCTTCCGCGCGCCTTACCCGGCGATGCGTTTCATTCACGTTCACAGCGCAGAACGACTACACAGAGCAATGCATCAACGCATTACGGAACATAAGCGCGTTGAACAACGACATGATACAGATCCCACCGAACCTGGCCAACCTTCAGGCGAGCTTCCGTGGCAAAAATAGCTTCGCACATCTTGTGCGCCTGCACAATATGCTCTACGCTTATGGTGCTACAGTTATCGAAATCGTCCGACGGAAAGAATTCTGTGATTTGTTCACTAGTCTCTCTTGTTCTTGTTCTGACGTTACCTAGCACGATTCTTCTATCAGCGAGCGCAGAGTATACTGGAGGTCATGGCCAAACTCTCGTGCGTATTCTCGTTGGACTCGTCGCTGGAATAACATTTTCCTGCAGTGCCAGCGAGCGCAAACGACGTCAGGTCCACCGAGGCGAGGTACATGGCCAATTACCCTTCGAAACACGCGGAATGGACGACGCTGTCCCCACGATCGATTTTTCACCTTCCGGGAATCAGGATGCCTCTTATTCCCTAGAAAGGGAGGACATCGACGGTAAGAACTGTACCTACCACGTCTCCTCACGCTCACCCAACTTCTGTTCTCCCAGGGCTGCTGCGTGTGTTGGATGACCTCGAGAATGCTTCTCGCGATGCAAATGACCTTGTCGCGCTCGAAGCTGTACGAGAGTGCCGCGCCTCACTCGACAAGCTCATCGTCAAGATGGACAGCCTGGAGTCAGGATTTGATCGCATCGCGGAGCGCTCATGTATGTCCTCCTACTCTCTTAAACCTTTCATGGACTTACTCAGTCTCAGTGCTATCTGCGTCCCGTTTATCATCATCCCGGCGCCGATGTAAGCCAGCTGCGAACCTGACTTTGTTGACGCTGACACGGGCTCAGCGACTGAAGCGGACGAGCAAGCGTTCTACGACCTCTCCGAACAGCTCCGCGAGGCGCAGGAGACCAAGGCTCATCAGGATGCGTTGCATCAAGAGGAGCGATACGGCCTGCAGACGCAGATTCTGCGATTACAGGCGGGTGGGCGGGAGGCGGACACGAACTTGGCGGTCGAGCGGGAGCGGGCGGAAAGGCTTGAGCGTGAGCTGCAGCAGGTCCGAGCGCAAATGGAAGGCGAGCAGAGCACGCGACGGAGGCTGGAAGAGCGCAATGCGCAGCTTGGCGGCGAGCTCGAATCCCAGCGTCATGAACTCGCTGGCGCGCTAGCAGATGCGAGTGAACAGAGCAGAGCTGCCGAGGGGTTGCGCCAGGAGCTCGAACAAGTGCGCACGGACTTTGAGGACGTCAAGGAACTTGAGGCCCGCAACGCAGAGAAAATCGCGCACCTACTCGAGGACCAGGCGAATAACCTGCGAATACTCGAGGAGGCCCGCGCACGAGGGGAGAACCTTGAGGTACAAATCCAGGCTGCGCGCGCGGAGAGTGAGAAGGTGGACCAGGCGCTGAAGGAAGCGAGCCGCGAGAAGGACCGCTTACTCCGTGCACAGGCATCAGAACATGAGCGTGTTATCCGGGATCATATTGCCGAAGCAGACGGCGATCGCGCAGTTCTGGAACGGCAGTTCCACGAACTCAAGGCCGTGCAGGAACACACCCTGCGGCAGCTCGAGGGGTTGAGGATTGAAATGGATGTCGCCAACGCAGATTCCCTCGGGCTGAGGGAGGAAGTGAAGCGGCTGGAGCGGGAGTTGCGGGAAGCCCGCCACGCGGAGCGCGTCTTGCGAGAGGACCTCCGTGCGGGCCGCGCGTCTCAGTCGGATTTCGAGCAGCGGCTGGAGAATAGTGGCAGATTGGTTGCGCAGATTCTTGACGTTGCGCTAGCTTTCCGGAGTGCACATGTCAAGGCACTAAATGCGGCGCAGCTAATGGCGTCTCATCCTGGCACGAACGCCGCCGCGCGATCTAGCAATGGGATGGCTGAATCGGGCTTTTCGTCGTCGATGCGTCACAGCATTATCAGCCATCTCGATGAGCCATCCCCGATTGACCCTTTGGATCCGGCCGCTGCTTTAGAGGCGTTGCGGGCCTTTGACCACGACCACTTCCTGGAGGCGATCATGAAGACCGGGTCAACGATCCGAAAGTGGCAGAAACAATGCAAAGAGTATCGTGAGCGCGCGAAGGGCAAGATATCGTTCCGAAACTTTGCCAAGGGAGATTTGGCTCTGTTTTTACCTACGCGAAACTCGGTGTCAAAACCGTGGGCAGCCTTCAATGGTGAGTGCTTTTCTGGTCGCCAACACCGGTTCTAAAGGATTTCTAGTCTCTTTCCCGCACTACTTTTTTACAGGCGACTGGCCACCTCGCAGAGCAACTCAAAACGAGAGAATGGATCGTCGCCCGAATTACCTCGATAACTGAACGCGTCGTTGATCACAATGTTAGTTCTAGATTAACGCGAAGTTTACCTTCAAACTTATCAGACTTTCAGGATCCGACCAGTAATCCATATGGGCTCGGGGATGGAGTCAAGTATTATATGCTCGAAGTAGAGGATTGGACGCAGCCCACTCAGCAAAAGCGAAGAACCTCCTCGCGGAAAGTCTCTAAGGAACAGCCCCAGTCGCCGCTGTCACCGCTCATTGATCCCACCACACCTGCGCTTCCATCGGGACCTCCTGAGGCGGATGTAGAGGATTCGTTCTTGACGACACATTCTCCAAATCTACATCTCTTCCCCGTTCGCTCCCGCACGACCTCTTCTCCCCCAGTTCGCCCGTCTTCTCTGTCACGTTTACTCGCGCAAGCTCCGGCAGAGCTGCAATTAGAGCCCATTTCGTCCCCTCCCGCCAAGTCACCGTCTCCGCCCACCTCGCCTCCTCCTCCTGCTTCTCCATCGCACCATACAGGCTCCGTCCCCCATGCCCCCGTTCTTAGCTCTCCTCTACGGCCAGGCTCCAGGGCGTCTCGTATCTCGACCACTTCGCGGTTCTCCGTGGGTCGTATACCTGCTTTGGGAAGTGCCTCGTCTGGATCCCCTGGAACGAAGGCGCCACCGACCACTGCTCTGGCCGAACAAATAATACTCTCGTCATCACCCTCGTCTGCCGAGGCAAATCCATTCAAGAGCCCGTCGACACCGTCCCCAGACGGCTCCATGGCGGAAGGGGTGTCGAACGTACTTCGACATAGCCGGAGGAGGACCTCCTCGTATCATGTTCCTCGTACGTCGCCCTTGGCCCCCACTTCAGTCTCGGACAATACCAGCACCAGCACTGTCACCGCCGGCCCCGCAAAGTCGACCCTGACGGCGAGCAATACTCTTGCAAACCTGGCGAGTAGCTGGGGTGTTTCGTTTGGGCGGAAAAAGAAGGCAGACATTACTGCTACTCTGGCATCGACAGCAGAAACGGAACCCGGTTCGGACAGTCAGAGAATAGAAACGACGACTCAGGAGACATCAGCATCTGAGTTGCTCAAACGGTTTTAATTGCTTTTTTCTCTCGCAATAGAAGGGGACCTCCACTCGAGCTCTCTTTATTAACGTGTATTTTCTTCCTTTGCTTTTGCATGGCCCATCCCTCAAGCTAACCACAAATGTAAATGGAACGTACTTATTTCCTGTATATAATGCCCAGTTTAGCGCAAGGCGAGTCATGAGGATATGGAGCTTTCGAAGATGGTTATGACGATTAGATCTCAAGATGTCGAATCACAGATTCACAGTCAAGGAATTTTCCATTTTTGGCTGAGAGCGGCTGTTTGGTTGTAGCATCGATTGTAAACAAAGATCTTTCAACCTGCGCTTCAAGTTGAGCTTGTAAGTTCACAGCTGCTGCGATGCCGCCAATCGGTATCTATCTGTTGACAAAGCCGCGCAGCCCTACCAGACGCGAATTAACTTGAAGAAAACCGGCGGCTCCCAGGGGAAGTTCCCAAGAATGCAAGTTGCGAAGTACTTGAATGGCAAGATGATTTCGCTCACATATAACCTACAGCGCCGAATGTCGACCGCATTCTCCCGCGCGGCTGACCGCGCTCACATTGCAGACATTGATGCCAAAATTTTGGCTTTAAAACACTCAATTCAGGTTCTAAAAGCCGAGAAAAAGCGCGCGCAGGAGCCACTCGATTCATACGCGTATCCGGTGCTGACGCTGCCGAACGAAATTGTGTCCGAAATATTTATTCATTTCCTGCCGGTCTATCCCTCCCCTCCTCCGCTGACAGGGTGTCTATCACCAACTGCCCTGACCCATATCTGCCGCAAATGGAGAAATATTGCCCTCACGACGCCCACGCTTTGGAGGGCAATATCATGCCCACGTTGTGACGACCACCAAATACTTGACATACTCGAATCTTGGCTGGGCCGGTCAGGGAACCTGCCACTCTCCTTCCTCATGGAATTTATTTGGATTCCACTCCAAGCTGAATGCATTGAGGCCCTCGTTATTCACCGCGCACGGTGGGAATACGTCACCCTGGGATTTGCCTCCGAATCCAATCACCTTAGGATCCAAGGCCCAATGCCCTTACTGCGGCAATTTGAAGTTCTTCGATCCTGGGTTAATAGTGAACCTCCCCCCTCCCCCCTCCGGTTTCATGAAGTGCCTCGCCTGCGTTCAGTCACATTGTGGCAAATTTCAACTTCTACAGATGCTTTCCCCTGGTCCCAATTGACGTCGTTGACATTAATATCCGAGCCACCAGACTGTTCTGCGATTTTGCAACACGCTGTAAATCTCATCCACTGCAATCTGGTGCTCTGTGTTTCCCCAGAAGGGCTCCCAGTACCAGACATCCTGCTTCCGTCTTTGAAATCTTTGGTTTTGACGCAACTCCAGCCCGTCGACGATTCACCGGCAGGTTATTTCGAGACGCTAATTACGCCTGCGCTCCGCACGCTCGAAGTTTCGGAGGCATTCCTTCAGCCTGATCCCGTTGGCAGACTTCGTGCATTCATTTCAACATCTCGATGTCGCCTAGAGGAAATATGCATCACTGGAGATACTCGCAGGGTATCCGAGGCCCGATATCACGCCGAATTCGACAAGGACATTCCGAAGCTTTCATTCGATATGTCCTTAAGAGACTACCATTCGTATGTAGGGTGCGCTCAGTGTTTCGAAATTATTCGCTTTCTCACTTGGGTCTTTAGAAAATTGGCCCAAAGACGATACGTCGTGCTAGAGCCTTCCACCCCCCTCGATATCCTCGAATCCTAGAATGGCCATTCCGAAACTTTCATTCGATATGTCCTTGAGAGACTGCCATTCGTATGTAGGGTGCGCTCAGTGTTTCGAAATTATTCGCTTTCTCACTTGGGTCTTTAGAAAATTGACCCAAAGACGATACGTCGTGCTAGAGCCTTCCACCCCCCTCGATATCGTCGAATCCTAGACTGGCCGTTTCCCGTCTCCTTTTCGTTCCGACTATTTTCCGCCAAGTACATCTGTCGACCCGAGTTTATGCATATCATCCCACATGGTCATATTCACATGGTATTCACAGGTTCGGTTTCCCTCTCAGTAGCTATGTGTACTGTACTAAGCTCAAGCCCGATGTATTACGCTTACTTGAATTACCATCCACTCAGAACTTTCGAGCGAGACTCCAGGAGTCACCAACCGTTTCAGTCACTTCCGCAGCGACCGCCGTAGACACGACCATCATCTACGGCGGTCATATTGCCCTTCGGGTTCTATTGATTCCAATGTATATGCGCAAAGTAAAATTGTTCCTCGGCATCACTCCACCTTGGCCTTCACGACATCCCCCCATCCTCTCTCCAACCTTGATTTTCTGGCCGGCCTGCACCGCAAACTCAAAGCCGACCGGTGCCTCGAAAACCAGCACAATCGTGCTCCCCAAGCAGAACCCGCCCATCTCCTGCGCAGGCGTCAACGGCTGGCCCCTCAGCAGCGGACTTGCCGCAGCATACCGTGCCTCGGTGTACGTCCCCACCGGCGGCGGCTTCCCGCGCTCGTTCGTGCGCAGCGCGAGGTCGAAGTTGAGGATGATGCTGCCGACGTTAGTAGCGCCGACGGGGATCATCGAGAAGAAGCCGTGCGTCCAGCGCCCGAGGAGGGCGACGCGCTCGTTAAGGACGAAGAGGTTAGGGGAGGCGCGCGGCGATGTAGGGTGCGACGCTGAGGAGGGAGCCGGGGAAGTGCCGCCGGCGCTCGACGACCCAGGCGGTGGGCGAGTGGAAGCGGTGGTAGTCGCCCGGGGCGAGGTAGATAACGGCGAAGAAGAGGGCGTGCCCGGGTTTGAGCGCGGTGAGGGGAGAGGTGGATGACGTGGAGAGGCCGACGGATGCGGCGACGGAGGCGTCGTGGGCGATGGTGGAGAGGTCGGTTGGAGGAGGAACGGAGGCGTCGATTTGCTTGCCGAATTTCTTGGGCGGGCCATCTGGGTTGGGTGGTGTTTCCGTTGTCGGTGTCCCTGGTGTAGACGCGCCGCCAATCAGCTGGTCGAGACTGTATTCGATGCCGTTTACGTTTGCGAATTCGTGGTCGTCGACGACGGGCATGTTAGACGAGATAACAGACTCAGAGACAGTTCCGGGACGTTCTCGCCCAAGTAAGGCATCGAGGGAATATGTGAGGCCCTTGACCTGCTCGACGCGCCGGTCAGTGACCTGGCCGAAATGCAGCACGGTGCCGTCTGCAGGGGGATACTAGGAGGGCGTTTGCAACGGGGCGCGCACCGTCCTTTAGAGCACGGTAGAAAAACGCGCCGAGGGAAGGATATGCGGTCAGATCGGCAGGTTCTATTTCGTCGAGGTTGCAGCCAAAAGCCGAAGCGTATAACCGGAATCCGTAGGGCCTGAACCAGACGGGCAGCTCGAGAGAGTTAACGTATCCCCAGAGACGAGACATATTGCGCAGAGGCAGCGCACCCATAACGTGGATCTGCAGCGTGTTAGCGATATCTAGTGTGCACACGACAGTACGTACCTGCCACGGACCCTTGAGCCTGATAACCTCATTGCCGTCCTCGTCGACGTGGACTTCTTTGCGACTCTTTCGTCGGTACTGGATTGCGACGAGCACGAGAGCACCGACAGCAATAGGGATAGGGTACCATGTTACAGGTGTCTCGGTCCAAGCCGTCAGGACCTTACCTGCACAGAATGAATATAACCACGACCAACGGCAGGATACGACGCACGGTACAGCGTCTGCTCCTCGCTATTGGGATTCGACTCTTGCTTGGTCGAATAAACGCGGCGGAGCCCCTCTTTCCGCACAGTCCTGGTCACCGTCCGGAATATGGCCGACGTGGTATTGGTGCTATGGACCCAGCATTTCGCAAATGCAGACGAGGCAGTAGGAAAGGACGCGTTTATGACCCGCGAAGCAGCCCGCAACGGTCTGCGGCCACGAGAGCTGAAGATGGTCTTTTTAGAGAAGAGCATGATGTGATCGCCGCAGCAAACACGCGCAAGTACTAACGTTGTCTAAGACTTATATTGAATGTAGGGGTAGGTAGTAAAAATACACGACTATTCCTGGTACGGGTAGCCTAGTTTTGGCTGGTCCTTTCGGCGCCACATTTTTTTCCTGGGGATTATTAGCCCAGGGAAGAAGCAAGGAAGAAGAACTAACTTTTTCTTGGTTGGAATGTGCTCGGCAAAGATTTCGACGCAGTATTTCGCCTTGAATTCACGGATGAACCGTGGGTCCCATAGCTCGCTCGCAATACCCAGATCCTTCGAGCAGCGCATCAACGCGTTGCTCTTGCATGCCTCTGTCGCAGTGGGAATTCCGCTTGGATCAAAGTATTCCTGCTCTCCGCGTGCGATTGCGACCAGGCTATCCCATTGAACTCATGAACACAATGATAGAAAGAAATGGACTAGGACACGCACCGTCCATGACACACGAGCGCGTACTCGCGGCTAACAATTTTCGGACCAACGTTCGTCTCACTGCGCGGCGCAAGGCCCCATGCCCCTGGCCCAAAAGCCTTGTTCAGCACACGCCGATACTTGATTTCCGGCAGATACAGCAGCCCGTCGGGCTTAATTTCGATGTCCATCGGGTCCAAAGGTGCGAGAAGAACATCAGCAATTTCCTTCGAGAAGGCTTGCTGCGAGAGACCAGCATAAGACTTGGACCAGTCCGTAGCCACATCTGGGGCAGAGGGGAGCAGGTCGGGCATGGTAGACGTGTGCGATTCGGTAGAAGCCACTTTCAGATCGTCTGCGGGTGCAGCAGCGGGCGTAGAGGTCGCAGAGGTGGAATTGGCGCGCAGACCGCCATGGACGCGGAAGAGGGACGGAGAAGACGCGAAAATCGGCCGTCGCGACGCGCGCGACGCCGCGACTAGCCGCTGCACAATGCTCGCCATGGAGGAACAAGCTAACGAGAAAAAATATGCGCAAATAATCCTTCTCTCACTGTTAGTCTCCTCTTTCAACCTTCATTATCTGGTGAGACCAGTTGAACGGAAGGTGTATTATATCACCGATGCACTGACGCGTCCGATGCAGAATGTCGACCAAATCGTCTCGCGCCGCTGACCGCGCGCACATTGCAGAGATCGATGCCAAAATTTTGGTCCTCAGGCACTCCATCCAACTTTTGGAAGCCGAGAAAATGTGCACGCAGGAACGACTCAATGAGTACATGTATCCGGTGTTAACGCTACCGAACGAAACCGTGGCCGAAATATTCATCCATTTCCTCCCTGCCTATCCCTCGCCTCCCCCAATGACGGGACCTCTATCGCCGACTGTCCTGACGCATATCTGCCACACATGGAGAGAAATCGCTTTCACGACACCCGCGCTTTGGAGAGGCATATCATACCCAGACCGTAGCGAGTCCCGCTCAGTCACTAGCGACCAGGGCGGGCTGCTTCAAATACTTCAATCGTGGTTGAGCAGGTCCGGGTGTTTACCACTTTCCTTTTGCATGGCCCCTGTCGCGGCCATGCTTTCTGACGAAAGCCTTGCGGCTCTCAATGCTCACCACACACGATGGGAACATATAACATTTGTAGTCGAAGCCGATGCAGACGCCCTCAGGGCCCAAGGCGCAACGCCCCTGCTCAAGCAATTAGAAATCGAACCCTGCAGTGATAAGAGCCTATACTTTGGTGAAGCACCGCAGCTGCGTTCGGCTACTGTATGGAGATTTTCCACCGTTCTACCCTGGTCTCAATTGACGTCCCTGACCCTGATATGTCGTCCATTCGACTGCTCTGCGATTTTGAGACACGCCGTTAACCTGATCCATTGCCACCTCGCACTCCTCGGCGACTCTGAGGTCCTGGAAGATGACGTCGAACTTTCGTCGTTGGAATCTTTGATTTTGACGCAGGAAGGGGTCGACGACGCACCAACACAGTACCTCGGAACACTGATTACGCCAGCACTGCGCACGCTCGAAGTTCCAGAGGCATTCCTTGAGCCTTACCCTATTGCCACGCTTCAGGCGTTATCTTAGCCTCTGGTTGTCGTCTACAAAGACTATGTATCACCGGGGATACTCGTTTGGTACCCGAGTTCATATATCGCGGCACATTCCATGAGGTTGAGGAACTTTCGTTTGACATGGATTCAACAGGCCACGACTCATATGAAGAGTGCGTCGAGCGTTCTTCCATTGTCGTCCTGCTCACCTCAGCTGTAGAAGATTGGCCCAAAGACGATATGTTTTGCTGTAAGCCTGCTCTTTCTCTCAAATTTTGCCGAATTGCGGCTGAATCTACACAATTCATGTCTATAATCCTCCTCTTGAATACAAAAATCTAGTCTACGTGACTTTTTAGTTTGATTTTTGGAGTGCGACCTCTGGTGAGCTCGGTGCGGCCTTTTGGTTTTTGTTGCGCATGCGCAACCAGGGAAGGCTGCAAATATACTGGTCGTTGAAAAGGCCAAACATAAGGCTAGTCACTGGTGGGAATCAGATATAGCGTCGCTATGGTTGAACGTGGGGTTCGATCGGTGGTTGAATTGGGTTCGGCCAGTGGTCGTCCGTGCCTAGTTGGAAATGGGCGAGGTGGGCTGGGTCAGTAGTCTGTGGCACCGCCTTGGTCGGGGAGTTGCATTGAGGCGCAACAATATTTAAGTCCAAAATTCAAGAAAAGGATTACAACAGGAGTTTGTCTCAAAATTCGAAGAGAAAAAAAGACCAGGACTACAGTACGACATATCGTTTTTCGGAAAATTTTCTAAAAGCTCAAGTGAGACAGCGAATAATAATCGAAAAGGCACTAAACGCACTCTGCATACGAATAGTAGTCTGTCACGGCCATATCGAACGAGAATTTCGGAACGTCCTTAAATCGGTGACGATACACGACCTCCGATACCGAGCGAGTATCCCCGGTGATGCAGAGCTCCTGTAGATGGCATCCAGATTTTGAAATGAAGGAATGAAGCGCGCCAACAGGGTTGGGCTGCAATAGCGCCTCGGCAACTTCGAGCGTGCGGAGTGAAGGCGCAATTAGGGCTTCAAGATAATGCGTCGCTACGTGATCATCGCCCTCTTCGAACTGCGTCAAAACCAAAGTTTTTAAACAGGGAAGTCGGATGTCTGCTGTGACCGCTGTCTCGCTCTCACCCCAAAGCACCAGATGGAAATAGATGAGGTTGACAGCGTGTTGCAAAATGGCAGGACAGTCCGCGTCGTATAAGAGTGTTAACGACGTCAATTGAGACCAAGGAAAAGTCTCGGTGGAAGAATGATTTGACCAGAAGATGACTGAACGCAATCGAGGTGCTTCGTCAAATCGGATGCGAGGGCGCGTATTACCCCAAGATAGAATGTCCAATTGCAGGAGCAAGGGCATTGCACCCTGAACTCCAGCGGCATCTGATTCAGAAGCAAGCATCAATGTCATATATTCCCACCGTGCGCGGTGAAAAATGAGGGCTGCAAGGCATTCGTCGGAGAGCGTTTGTCCGGCAGGTTGCATCCAAAAGGAAAGTGGTAACCCCCGAGACCTCTTCAACCACGATCGAAGTATTTTAATCAGTCCACACTGGTTGTTACGGTCTGGAAATGATACTGCTCTCCAAAGCGCGGGTGTCGTGAAAGCGATTTCTCTCCATGTTCGACAGATATGCGTCAACACGGTCGGCGATAGATATCCCACCAACGGCGGAGGAGAGGGATAGATGGGGACGAAGTGATTGAAGATTTCGGACACGATTTCGTTCGGCAGTGACAACACTGGATAAGTGTACTCATCGAGCCGTTCCTGCGTGCGCATTTTCTCAGCTTCCAAAACCTGGATGGAGTGCTTGAGGGCCAAAATCTTGTCATCGATCTCGGCGATGCGCGCGCGGTCAGCGGCGCGGGAGGATGTTGTCGACATTCTGTCAGATCGCGTCAGTTCACTGTATAATGATTGCACCGAAAAACTCGCTTTTCGTTCCACTCGTCCCAGCTCCAAGGCAGATGCGTGGGAAATAATCCCGCGATTTATTCTCCTCCAGGCGGGCCACGCTACGTTGACACAATATATAGGCGGCAAAGGGATTATCAGGATAAATCAGAATTGCCAGAACGACGACCGAGGAAGTGACAGCAGAGCTTGATGTTTGGTTGATGGTATCACGTTCTTGCGGCAAAAACAACCGCTTTCGGCTGAAAAAGGGAACTTTGATGGCGGCCTCGTTAAACCACCGAGGAAATTGAATTTCCAATCAAATGTTTTCGCAGAGCATCGGTATCACCCGCATGCCGCGCAGTTGTGACTTGGTTGCGGCCTTTCTGTTGCCCAAATGATGTCAAAGTTTGGTCAAGGTTTGATCCGCGTCTGGGAACCTCAGATCAATTACATCGTTGGTTAAATGGAAGAGAACAAGCGTGACAGTATGTCACTAGGGATCCGCTGAAAGCGCGAAGTGCTCGCGAAGCAGATCGTAAGCCAGATTACACAGCTCCTTTTGGGATGCGAATTTTTTTTCATCCTCGCCCGACACAATTTTGGTATGAGCAGGACGACGACATCCAGGCGCAAATTTTGATCCACTTTCAGCACGATACACCCAGAATTGAACGGGTTTGAGAGGATTTTGTCTTTCAGCCACTGCCCCGAACATTTGTCCTTGTTATCCGCCTCGCCTTAGCCCTCTGCCAAGTCACGTGTGTTAGAGAATAATTGCTCGCTTCGCTCGCAATTAAGCGGAATTAAATTCACGAGCAAAGGGCTGCGCGAGACGACAATTGCAAAGCAATCTTGCATACCCATCGGCCACGCCTCGCTCTCAACCCCACCCGTGGTTAAAGGTCTTGAACAGCGCGTATCGATTCTTGAAACCCGCGGTTCGACAGAGAACCCCGCGGTTGCACCCCGCTACGCTGGCTCGGATCTGAACCGCTGGTATATTTTGATCGGTGTTCCCAAAATCGCCGTTTGATGGGTATGCAGAGATGAATGTCACTGCGCATTGATCGGTTGTTATTTCGGGTGGAGCGGTGTTTTCAGCCCATTCTTGTTGCCCAGTCACATTCGCTCATTCTCGAATCTTCAACTTCAAACGAACGAGTTTATCTTCTCCCATTTTTCCAGAATCCACACTTGAATACCCTCAGTCACTGTTATGGACACTCCCCTGTCTGTGAGACTTTTCCTCGGGCCGATATTTGTTGGTACCTGCGTAAGTGCTCTCTCTCCAGAGGCAATCTAGCTATATATGATGCTCAACTTCTTATGCAGCTCAGTACCTGGTTGTTCGGTGTATGCGCATCACAATTTACGACCTATTTTGTATCCGCACGTCGAGCCCAAGACTCACTCATTATTCGGTTTGCCAGGACGTATGTAACTGTTGCAAATGCTCAACAAGTGTATAGTGCTCTTGTCGTATGGGAATTTTCTATCAGCGTATTTTCTACAGTGACCTCGATTTATTTCGTGTGGCTCTACTTGGTTGAAAATTATTTCAATCCTGCGTTTCTGGCATCTGCCCCATGGCCGTTGACTGCAGTTCCCTTGCTTTCTGCATTGTACGAGAATACTACAAGCTACATTCACCTCAACTTAGTCGAGCATTATTTAGGTCGGCGTGTCCTGTTCAGATATTCATGGCATATCGTGTATTACGATTTTCAAGATCCCGCCTTGTGTTCGGCTTGTTGGTCTTTCTTACCGTTTCAAATGTCAGTAACTGACGCCGTCACTGTTTTCTGTGACTTATGCTAAACTTTCAGGGAGCTATTGCTTTTGCCACCAGCGTGCTTGCTTTTGGATTGACGTATGAACCATCAGTGTATTTTTGGCGTATACCAGCTTATTGCCTCTAGGTTTGATGAAGGATCCCGGTTGACCCCGATAGCAGATTCATGGCTAGCGGTTACAGTGGCCAATGATGTGGCTGTAACGTACGGCTCATTCTTGTATCTCCCTCGGTCGTTGAACAATTAGTGAAACTGTAGACTTTTTTTGATCTACTACCTCTACAAAAGCCGCACGGATTTCGACAGTTTGCCATTTTTTTCCTATTTCTTTTTCTTTTCTCAAACTCTTTACCAGGAACGAATACTGTTATTGGCCGTCTCATTCGGTCTGCCATCGAAAGTGCCGCTTTTGCGAGCTTTTTCTCTGTATGTAAATTTTCTTCCTTCATTTGTAGATTTAACAGCGCGTTTTTCTGTCTGTAGGTCATGGTCTTGGCTATGTTTGTGAATAAACAATCTCCAATCACATGATGTACAATGTTTGACCTCATTTCGTGCCTAGACTGCGCTTCCCAGAACCGGTTTCCACCTCTTGTTTTCACAACCAATGGGCCGTATCTATACGTGAGTTCAACTTGCTTCCTCATATTTCAGCCGAAATTCACCATATGTAGGAGCACTTTATTATCGGTGTGTATTTCTCAAATCTCAACACCTGATTTACAAGTTTCCTACTTGCAGACTCTCAACGGACGCGACGAGCTGCGTAATGAACTTGCACGATCGTATGAGTTTGGCGAATCTTTGAGCCTCTCTCCAGTCAGTACTTTTCATCAGCAAATTATTCATATTTAATGACGTTAAGTAAAGGCCGTTGATCAAAGCAGGGTTGCTGTGAAAATCACACAAAGGGTGGAATTACATGATTTTGCTAGCAAGCACTCCATGGGGGTGCGTCAAAATCATGACCTCTCGGGTTGAGATTGCTCCAAGTGCTGCTTGGATTGGGATCAGAGCTAGTTTGGTCCTGCTTTCACGATGATTTTGATTGATCACCCTTGAACATACTCTGGGAATTCAGTCAACTGGGCTTCGAAAATCGAATGCAATCCATTGTGCGGGGAAGGGTTAGACGCTTTACAGCGCAGAGAACAGGTATAGATTTCCATAGAATCGGTGTAAGGTCTTCGAAATTTATGTCCTGGCGCTGGACACAGCCACAAACTGCCTTTTCGAGCGATTAGGCGCACTGATCATGTGTTCAGCCACTGCACAATGCGGATGACAGAACAAGGGAGGAAATATGGGCTTCGCAGGGCCAGGTTGGGTATGGTAATTGTAGCGGTAGCCCCCAAAGTTTCAAACGCTATGCTAGAACGGCGAGCACGTTCATCCAACTGGCCCGCATTGCAGAGATTGATGCCGGAATTTCGTGCCTCAATTGGAATTCGAGAAATTGCGTACAGAAACGGCTCGCCACAGACGCAACAGAATTGAGTGTCCCACCGGTGAACGTACGGCTGAAAAATGCTGTAGCACCAGCCAAAAATAAAGTTGCATTTGATTTGGTTTTTTAAAAAAAAAGCGCAAAGAATGAGGAAGAAGTGGAAACAATAGGCAGAACCGAATCTTTGAGACATCGGGTGCATCATTTCTCGCTCTCAATATTGGATATTACTGCGCCGTTTCCACAACGCGGTGCACGACATCGTTTCAATAAAAGTCTAGTGCTGGCGTCAAGACGGACACCGGTCCTCGAATAGACGACGCCACTTCGTCTGCAGCACCCCCGAGGTTGCTAGCACGGTAACACACCACGGAGAAATTTATCCTCAGCAGAGTCGGACTAATCGGCGAATAGAATGAATACCACACTGCGCAGGTAGTGTTGAAATCGGGAATAACGATCGAGGAACCTGGAAATCGTCCAACGCTGCTCAGTTAAAGCGATGGGAGAACGTAAAATCGAGACTTAACGCTAGGCATTCGCGGGAGGGTGGCGCTAGCCGCGTGATGCGGCGCAGAATGTCCTCGGGATACGCTGAATACAGCTGAATACCATGAGAATGTGTTGAACTTGTTGTAAGTGAACCTGTTTGTTCACTGATCTCGACGCGTCGTCTGTACACGTGATGAGAAAATACCACGTGGTGACCTCGTAATTTCGCGGAATTTTGCTGCCGAGACTTGGCCGAGGCGGCGTCGAAAAGCTTTACCCGCCAGCTAAAACTTTTGAAGTCCATGCATCGAAACAGCTCTGAACATGGAAACCTAGGGCAGGCCCCCATACAAGAGCGGGGAATCCCTTTACGATATCTAGTGTTTCTGGACCGGGGAACTATAGGTCGCCATGTTAAGGTACTGGAGATAGCACGTAAGTTAGGCCTCATTCATTAGGGGAAGTCAACTAGTTCGCTCACGGGGACGATTCAGACGTCGATTTTCGGGTCGATTCTGCTGTCGATTCAGACGCCGATTCTTGTCGATTCTCCACCAAAAATCGTAGGAGAATCAAGGTTGTTATGGACTCATGAGAATCATGGACTCTCGTGTCAAGAATCGACATCAGAATCGACAGGTGAATCAACTGCTTAAGCAAACTTTGACTACCCCTATTCAGAGACCAGCATCATGCCGCTTCGAACTCATTGATTCTCTTGCTCTTAACCAATTACTTTTGTTATTCACCTGGAACTGCATTCAGCAACAACCCTCATGGCACTGAGACAAAGTTAAGTGATTCCAGGTGAGAAAATAGCTTGACAGACAAGCCTTATCCGTTACATCGCCATTCAAGTTGAGAACAAGGAATACCGAACATCAAGAGGCATTGCTGCCTCAATCGTACTTCAAGGACAGGTCACCATCGAGGTCCTACAAACAAGCGAGGTACAAGCTTATATGTTTGTAGCGTCTGTCTACGAGAGACTATCGAGGTCCAGGGTTTTGTTACTTATGCGCATTAACCAACCCGTACAGTGATCTTCATGCAGTCGACACTGGCGGCAAATGGTGCATAAGTTTATGGAGGCAGTCTACGATGCTACTGTGTTTCAGGGCTCAAGCGAGGCATCCATTCTCTGTCTATGTGCTAACCCCTACTTTGGTCCCTTTCCTATGTTCGGCTAGTTCTACTGCGGCATCTCTACGGCGACAGTGTGCTTGGCTAGAAGGTCTTAGGAGGGCCCATAGAAGATGATGCAGCTACCTAGTGAGTGTGTCTACATCGGCGTAATCCGTGGACCCGGCGTTCATGAGTGGAACCGTTCCATGTAATTCTACTCATTACCCTCCTGAAGATGCAAGAGGGATTCCTTTGATTTTTTGACTGACAGTTTTAACATGGTTCCTGCAGAATTCCAAAAGTGGCGATTCCGCGAGTCACTCACTTTCAAAATCAGAGTACGAGTACGGAACTGTTAACACGAAGCAGTTATGTTTAGACTCCGAAACTTTGGGGTGCAGCTAGGCTTCTTGATTCAAATTGGCTGCTTCCACCACGTTCCACAGCTTCGAACCCGGCGGTTTTACCCCGCGGTTGGAAGAGAAAACACCCAAAAACAGGTAATTGGTTGGTATATAGGGCAGAGCAGTGTTTCCGTCTCAGTTTTCCCGGGTGAGTCTACCATTTTCCTAAGCTTGCTCTCGAATCTTTCAACCCCAAATAAGCAAGATTTCATCTGCCTCCGTTTTCCCACACTTACATCTTTTCAGCCACTTTCATGCCCACTGCGCTGTCTGTGAAACTTTTAATCGGGCCGATATTAATTGGAACCTGTGTAAGTGGTTTTTCAAGAGCTGATCTCGCTATTGATGACACTTGGAATTTTTACAGCTGAACACCTGGTTATTTGGTATATGTACATCGCAATTTGCGACATATTTTCTGTCCGCACGTCGAGCCCAGGACTCTTTCGTTATCCGGTTTGTGAGTCAACTATTGCTTGAAATGTCTAAACAAGCGTAGTGCACTTGTCGTATGGGAATTCTTTCTCAGCATATTTTCTACTGTGACTTCGATTTATTTCGTGTGGCTCGACTTGGTTGAAAATTATTCCAACCCTGCATTCTTGGCATCTGCCCCATGGCCGTTGACTGCAATTCCCTTGCTCTCTGCATTGTACGAGAATCATTGCAAACTACTTTCGCCTCAACTTAGTCAAGCAATGTTTAGGTCGGCCTGTCCTGTTCAGATATTCATGGCATATCGTGTATTGCGATTTTCAAGATCCTGCTTTGTGTTTGGCTTGTTGGTCTTTCTTACCGTTTCAAATGTCAGTAACTGACGCCGTCACTGTTTTCTGTGACTTATGCTAAACTTTCAGGGAGCTATTGCTTTTGCCACCAGCGTGCTTGCTTTTGGATTGACGTATGAACCATCAGTGTATTTTTGGCGTATACCAGCTTATTGCCTCTAGGTTTGATGAAGGATCCCGGTTGACCCCGATAGCAGATTCATGGCTAGCGGTTACAGTGGCCAATGATGTGGCTGTAACGTACGGCCCATTCTTGGATCTCCCTCGGTCGTTGAACAATTAGTGAAACTGTAGGCTTTTTTTGATCTACTACCTCCACCAAAGTCGCACGGGTTTCGGCAGTTTGTCATTTTTTCCTCTTTCTTTTTTCCCTTCTCAAATTCTTCACTAGGAACGAATACTGTGATTGGCCGTCTCATTCGGTCTGCCATCGAAAGTGCAGCTTTTGCGAGTTTTTTCTCGGTATGTGCATTTTCTTTCTTCATTTGTGCATTTAACAGCGTGTTTTTTTTGTTCGCAGGTCATGGTCTTGATTATGTTTGTGAATATAATCCCCAGCTACATAATGCGAAATATTTGATTTCATTTTGTGCAGACTTTACTTCCCAGATCTGGCCTGCACCTCATGTTTTCGCAACCAATGGGTCGTATCTATACGCGAGTTTAGCTTGCTTCCTCGTATTTCAGCCGACATTCACCATATGCAGGAGCACCTTATTATCGGTGCGTATTTCTCAAATCTCAACAGGTGATTTGCCGATTTCTTACTGCCAGACTCTTAACGGACGCGACGAGCTGCGTAATGAACTTGCACGGTCGTACGAGTTTGGCGAATCTTTGAGTCTCTCTCCGGTCAGTACTATTTATTCAGTCGGTTAATATCCATCTCTCATAGTGTTAACTAAAGGCAGTAGCCCGAAACAGGGTTGCTGTGCAGATCACACAAAATACGGAATTGCATGATTTTGCTACTAGTAGCAAGCATCCCATGGGGGTGTAGCAAATCCATGAGCTTTCAGGTTTGGATCTCTTTTGGATTTACTTGCTTTGCGATCCGAGCTGTTTCAAATGTCCGTAGTCACGACGATTTCATCATGATTTTCATTCCACCTTGTACATCCTCTGGGATTCATTCGACACTGGGACTCAAAAAGGATACAATGAATTATATGAGGAACCAGTGGCAAAGTTCTTATCGAAGACGAATAATCGGTGTGTAGGGTTTTCGAGATATATATATATTGATTTCTGGCGTGTGGCTGGACACAGCCACAAATTGCCTTTTCGAGCGATTGGACGCATTGATCTGAGGCAAACAGCTTGTGATATTCACTTTTGGACTGCCGATGGGTACAGAAGCAAACGTGGAGGTGGAGTTAGCGCGCAGGCCCCCGTGATCGTGAAAGAGAGGCTTCAAAATTGGTGTCACGGCTTGGCACGCGCTTGAGGTAATAATGAGGACGTGTTCAGCCACTGCACAATGCGGATGACGGAACAAAGGAAAAATATGGATTTTTCAGGGCCAGGTTGGGTATGGTAATTGTAGCAGTAGCCTCTGCAATTTCAAACGCTATGCTAGAACGGCGAGCACGTTCATCCAACTGATGCGCTGATGCGATTCCGCCGCTGACCATGCCCACATTGCAGAGATTGATGCCGGAATTTCGTGCCTCAATTGGAATTCGAGAAATTGCGCACAGGAACGGTTCGCCACAGACGCAACAGAATTTAGTGTCACACCGGTGAACGTCCGACTGAAAAATGCTGTAGCACCAGCCAAACGTAAGGTGGCATTTGATTTGGTTTTTTTTTCTAAAAAAAAAAAACTCAAAGAATAAGGAAGAAATGGAAACAATGAGCAGAACCGAATCTTTGAGACATCGGGTACATCATTTCTCGCTCTCAATATTGGATATTACTGCGCCGTTTCCACAACGCGGTGCACTACATCATTTCAATAGTGGCCCAGTGCTGGCGTCAAGACGGACACCAGTCCTCGAATGGACGGCGCCACTTCGTCCGCAGCACGCTCGATGCCGCCAGCACGGTAACACACCACGGAGAAATTTATCCTCAGCATAGTGTGGGGCAGCATTGTTTTGGGTTCAATCTGCCAGGCAGAACGGCAGAACGGCAGGGCAGAATCTACCTGCCATGCAAGGCAACAACTTTAGCTCAGTAAATGGTAAGATTCTTAATTCTTAAACATGAAAACATGAATTCTTAAACATGAAAACACGAATTCTTAAACATGAAAACACACCTAAGTGGGCCACTACCTTTTTATGTAAAGGACCTCCGAGGTGGGTTACATCAGGAAAAAATGTCAAGACTACGTCACGTCTGGTAGTGTCAGTAACCGGCGTAACCCCATAGACAAGTCCCCCTATTGGTAGCCCTTGGTAGCTCTATGCCAGTGTCTCGTAGCACCTCGTAGCCCTCAGCAGTGGTTACGGTAGCGTCTCGTAGCTCTCGATAGCCTCACAGTTCCATCTAATAGCAGCTCATACTGGGCAATATCTGGCAATTTCCAGCAATAGACAGCCTCATGCAACCAAAATATATAATCGCCGATATACACACAACACAAAATACGATTGAAAATATGGCTCGACACTACTGGGACAGCACCTATAATGTCCCATGCTCCCGAGAGGATGAAACCGAAAACTGCGAAAATACAAGTATCAGTGTAACCAAAAAGATTGCGCAAATGAGACTCACCTCGAAAAATGCAAAAAATTCGGCACAACAGCAATAGCATCCATGCGCAGGGCTAGGACACAAGCTAACGCTAGAAAACATAATGACATCAGCTCGAATCCAAAATGAAACAGCGGAAAAGGTCACCCATATATCGCGAGAATAGATAGCACTTGGCTACTGTAGCCGAGGCCCAGCGACTGAAAGAAGGGGATGGTAGGCTTGCTTCAGCACGGAGTTCGCTGGATTCAGGAAACTTGGACGCGATTGGTGCTTGAGCAAATGACGCGGCCGAGAACATGAGGGTGCGGAGACTTGAACACGCACACATTTGCAAAACTTGCAGCACGGCGAGAACTTGAATAGGCTTCGTGCCTGCTTCGACTTGACGGTGGACGGGGGGGATCAAGAACGGGGGGACCTTGACGCCGGAGTGGCTGCTCAGATTTGCTTCGTCTTGATTTGGCTTGGCGGTGTTGACATGTCCAGCTTGACGGCGCGCGAGGCTTGTTCCATGATTTGTATGGAGCTTGACCAGTCCGACGGACTGAAAACTGCTTCCTAGCTGCCGCAAATCGGTCGTCTTGAGACAAGCGACGCTCCTACAGGACTCGAATCGGCAGATGACCTGTCGAGGAACCACAGAATGTCGCACAGGGAGTGTTGGGACGATACATGAGGCCACTGAAGGCGCGTTCGCAGACGGGGAGATGGGAGGAAAGGACAGGAGTGCTGAGTGAGTCACAGCGACGATCAACCAACAATCACGCAATCGCACGTGCCGGCGGAGTTTGAAATGGACTTGAGCATTTTTTCTAGCACATGCGCACCACTGACTTCTTGAAAGAAAATGGCTAACCACAACTTCGGGAAGCCAGCAATATTCAATTTTCCACTCAATAACAACATCTGAAGCTGAAATAATGTTGTTTTTTGGATGGTTGCTACTCCGTGCTACCGGCCCGGAGTAGGCGGCAATCAGATGCAATAGGTGATAGGCGCGGAGCTATCTAGGCTACCGGCAACTACGCAGCAATCTCACAGGGCTACGAGCGGCTACGGGGACAACTGGTCTCCAGTAAACTTGGCTTGGGCTGACATGGTAAAATCTTTTTTCCTGATGTATCTTGTAAGAGCAAAACCTACCTTAGAGGTCCCTGATGTAGACGTAGACTGCCCCGCCACAGACTTCTATTACACACCTTCCGCCTCCGATCCGTCTCCGACGCCCGATCAGTCCGGAAGCACACGCGTCGTTTGCGTCGCTGACAGCGCTGACCCCGCCCACCATGATGGGGCGTTCCACCCGCCATGACCAGCCTACTACGCGTGCCGGCAACATTGTGTTCCACACGCTTCCATTGCACATCCCGGGGCTTCGGGATCAATGTCGTAGCCGACATAGCCCATGTCGCCTCCTACCAGCAAACAACACGACCGCTACAAAATCACGGCACCATCCAGGCTATATCCAGTGACCATTTGTTGGATCTTCTGACCCTATAGGACGTTGGAAATACCTCAAGAACCTCAAATTTAGTTCAATTGGATACCAAATCGGCGCCTACTTCCGTGACTTATTTCAGCTCATCCAGCTCCTACCGCAGGCTCCTTATCTGGTCTTCTCATGCAACAACCGTATTCCGTGCTCTCTCAAGTCATGGGAGGACTAGCAACATTCTTATATGCCGCCTTCGACGCCTCCGACACTGCTCTTCACAGCTCCGACGTTGCTTGGGTTCTCCTCGATTGAACTCGTTCGGGATGGGCTGGCGAGGGTGGTGAGTGGACGGTGGCTTCGGCGATGACGGTCGCGTCACGGTCGGAGGCGACGTTGGCATTGCTCGGAGGCGACGTTGGCGTAGCAGGCGACGGAGCAGCGGGCTGCTTCCACGACTGTGCACGAGGTACGTGACCCTCTGGTGATTCAACTGTATGCTCTGCTTGCCCTCAAGGTAGGCTCAATGAAGGGCTGGCAACACCCTCACGAGCCGCCTCTGACGCTGCTGCAGCCGCTCTTCACGACGTTGGTTCCGTCGGATGCGCTGCTAAGCGACATGCATCGTACCTTGCTGTGCTGACGAGTGCACATGTCTGGGAAGGGCCGAGGCACAGGGTGGAGGGGACGGTGCCGTGGGAGGTGTCACCATATGTCAAGAGCTAATTGAGCATTTAATGCGACATCATGTACATATCGTTCTATGCTTCCAAGGCCAGCGAAACGACGATGCAAGTAACCAGAGCTCACCGATTCCACCATTGATTCGGAAACCTCCTCCGGCAGCCATCGCAATAGAACGAGTTGTCCTTTACCACTCGAAGCAAGGTCTTCTGTCCCAAATCTGAAATGTTGAGCATTGAACAAGAGTCGACAACGCCTACATCAAATTCCGGCACTGGTACAGGCGTCTTGGCCTCCAGAAACACCTTTTTACCACCATTTAAGAGACTTGTTATTAATTGTTCAATTCGCTGCCGAAGGTTTTCCCAAACGTTATGAGGCATTGGAGGATCCTGGAGATGCATTTGACAATGAACACCGGCCTCTGAAGGAGCTGTATAGTGCATACAATGTCAGTTCAAGAAAGAGATGGTAGTTGAACCATGGCTTCTAATGCGAACTTACTTGGCTTTTCCTTGTTTTCGTGCACGACATTTCAAACACATCAAAAAATTCTGAATAAAATTCAGGAGCAAGGGGCATGCTCTGGATCCAGATCCCGAGCTTCATACCAGTAGGTTGCGCAGAAAATGCGTCCGATGTTTAAAAAAATACAGGAGGCTGATTTTTATTCGACTTCTTATTGGTTGATCTCTTGAGGTAAATGACGGTGGCGTTGACGTCAAAGACATCCGAGGAGGTCGGGTGACGGCGACAAGAGGTGTAGAAGGCGATGAGGACTGGATGAAAGACAGCTCAGAGATGTCGAGTTTGTTGTCGAGCAAACCCACTGACCGGGACACAAAGTACAAGCAAAGGAGAACGTGACACTGCACGGGTGAAGGGAGGCGTTGGCGGAGGCTGACGAAGGTGTTGGCAGTATCGCCTCCAACTCCGACTTGCTCAGTGTTGCAACTTGCTCCGTAGTAATAATCACTTGATGATTCAAAGAGCGCAGCAATAACGAACTGGTACTCAACTGAAGTCTTCAAAAGCAGAAAGATGTGGAGGACATACTCCAATGAAAACCCAAAGGCTCGATGACAGAACTAATGCATTTCAGTTATCGGTACAGCTAGGATCTATATAAGAATGTATATGCACTGTGCAGCGCGCACACGCAGCCGTGAGAGATACCGATATGGACCGGACCGCCATTCCGCCAAGCGCATTTTCGGCGCTCAGTGGGACGTTGAGGTGTGTGCTGAGATAACATTCAGTTGGAAACACGAGTGGTATCAGGAGGTAGAACTGCACGTACCATTTGCACGGTCGTAACCATTCAGGACACAGCCTCGGCCTCCATTGCCTACCTGCGATGCCTGCGACGCACCGTTCCCTCCGCCTCTGCTCCGGCCCTTCCCAGACAGGTTCAATCGTCAGTGTAAACGATGTGCACCGCTTAGCAACGCACATGACAATATCGAGGGCCGATGCCGTGAAGAGCAGGGTCAGAGGCGTCGGAGGCGGCATGTGAGGGTGTTACCAGCTCTTCTTTGAGGGCCCCATGTTGAAAGAGCATCAGATACAGTTGTTTCACCCTCTGGTAAGAGCTTGATGAGCAGAAAGAACTCGCGGAAGTAGGCGCCGATTCTTGAATCAAGTTAATTTGAGGTCTACCCCATTTCTTGAGCAGTTCTTGAGGTATTTCCAGCGTCAGAGCTCAAAAGATGGTTGCTTGACATGAACCGGGTAGCACCATGGCTGTAGCGATTGTGTCGTTTGCTGGTCAGAGGCGTCAGACCCGCAGTGAGTGGCAAGGAAGAGCGACCAAATGCGGAAAGACGCCAATCATGGCAAAGGGAAGCATCACGGTAGTGTTCGCGCCGCGCACCTCCAATGCAATGCAATAGTAACCAGGATTTCGTGCCTACGACCACAACGACCCTCCGCGATATAGGCTACGTCGGCTACGACATTGATCCCGAAGCTCGGGATATGTAATCGAAGCGTCGGTCAACGTCTACATCAAGGACCTCTAAGGTGGGTTTTACTACTACAAGAAAACCCACCTCCGAGGTCCTTTACATAATGGGGTAGTGGCCCGCTTAGGTGTGAAAACACGAAGTCACGGCGGAAAACGGGAGGTCTTCGGGCGCCTGGTGCAATGCAGGACTGGACACAGGTTCTTTGGCGAGTACTACAACAGATTCGTATTCTCCGAGCATTGACTGCGATGTGGAGAGGCTTTCCAGACGCGCGAGCACTTGCTCTGCGAATGTCCCCGCTACAAGGACCAACGGCATGTCTTACGAGAAACATCCCGGGATTTATCCCTGCCCGAGATCCTGGGCACAAAGGATGGGATAGTCGCATTGGCTAAATTCCTCGAGGCATCCGGGGCATTCACCAAGACGGGTAAACCCAGGCGAGAAACTGAGCTCCCCACCTTCGAGGACGAACCAGACCCACAATCAGATGAAGAGGACGAAGGAGGATAGGCGCGCAGAGACGTCGCATTCATGACTCACCACCGATGGATAAACTCCCGAACCCCTACATGCTTTCATGCACATGTTCCTATGCCCCTATGCGACTCGGCACCCGAGACGTTGACAAACATTGCGAACCACAACCTGACCCATAGCTATACCGAGATGGGAGAATCATGCCTGGAGAAACCCAAATTATTTATTCGGCTCTACGAGCCACCGCGTCTTAGTAGTTCGTGTACTTGTTGCGGTATACAAATGCAGAAAAAAAAAAAAAAACCACGAACGGATGCGAGGAGGACGGCGCGAGTTCGGCGGCGAGCGCCAGCGAGCCGTCGAACGAAGCGTCCGACGACGAGCCATAAGCATGCGGGAACCTCCACGCCGAAGGCACAGGTTACATCTTGTCTCAATAGAAAGCTACGAGCCTGAGGTGATGATGATATTGCAAGAATAAGATAGGATGTGGTCACATGTGGGGGGCCGCTCCCTTATAAGTATATTGTAAGTACGATTGCAATATTCTACACATGATCGGGGCTGTTACAGAGTCAAGGAGAGCCCGAGGTAGGTTTCACGGAACCGAGAGGCTGTGCTGTTGAAATCGGGTATCTCGGCGAGAGTACGTGGAGGCTCAATATTGCAATATCCCTCACAAGATGCGAGAGGGATTCTTTTGATTTTTTGATTGGCAGGTTTACAGCTACTCAAGTCGAAAACGATAGACACCCTCGCATTTTCACGAAAAGTTCGGCTAAGCTCGGCCACCTTCTCAATCTAGTCGTTGTGGAGCTTCTGAGCATTGCTATCATGCACTGCAGCCCATTTCCTGTCATCCTCAAGCGACGGCGCATTCGCGCCGCATATGATGCGAACTTAGCCGAACTTTTTGTGAAAACGACAGGGTGTCTATCGTTTTTGACTTAGCTGTAACATTGCACTATAATGTATTCTGTTGATATCATTAGGGTTCAACACGGGTATCGGGTCCACTCGCCGAGGGTCTGCCGGGTACGGGTACGGGCTGGGATTTTTCAACCCGTCGCAATACCGTGGACCCGTGCGGGTAAACCCGCGGGTTTTCACCCGACAAAAGCTTACCTGTAAGTGAAGTTTTGATCTTCAAACTTCAAGTTTGGGTGACGTTCGGACTGACAGGATTTGTATTTTAGACACTCAAAAGTGTGATTCAACGTGTTCTGGAGCATCCCTGCTCGATTGGAGGGAATGTCATATATGGCGGCTGTCCTTCACCCGCGTATCATCTTCTCAGGTCTGCCACGAGCATCGGTATACGATGCATATTGAATAAATGTAGTGAAAGAGTGCGTGGAGAACATAACAGCACATAAAAATATAAACAGCTTGCCTTTTTTGGTTTTTTGCAGTTGAATACCGCGAGTTGACCTGACGGATCTGAGGTACCGCGGGTGACCCGTACGGGTTGAGACCCGCGGGTCGGTCGGCTACGGTAATGAATTTAATGATGTGAGCTCAATACATGAATTGCTATAACCAAGATTATTTACGCCATTTCTGAGCCTCAGAGAGGCCAGCTACAGGAATATCAGAGGCGGGATTGATGCGACATCACGAATTGATCCGGGGAGAGCATTTGGGATTTGGAAAATCCGGCATCAAAAGTCCGGGATCAAGTCTGGCGGAAGTTGCCACCGGACATTTGCTGCACTCTCGATCAGCTCGATCCAGCGGAGTTTGCCTCACCCTGCAACACAACAGTCATAAGCAAATTGAACGCAAGCCCATTGACGTGTTCCTAAGGGCCGTAGTCTACAATTCAACCTTTTTAAGATGTACTCTAGTCATAAAATTGAGCCAACAGGTCTGAAACATTTTCTGATCTCTGCGTCGTTATTGTTTGACTTCTGCTCAGAACCAAGCCACACGAGGTCAAGCTGGCTGGATAGGCCCAACATTTGTATTTTTCTTTCAAATAAATAGAGAGTAATAATTCCTGAGCAACGGTGTGGGCCTGAGAAACCGTTGAGAAGACTTTCAATCTGGGCTTTCTCATTGATTCGCGTCCATTGTTATTCAAAGCACCATAAATAGGGTTCCACAGTCCATATATCGAGAAGGGCAATTGAAGACATGTTTGTAGTTGAGCTAAAATCTCCGAGTCTTCGTTAAAAGCTCAAAGCGAAAAACAGCAGCTACAGCGCAAACTTCATCATTTCACGCTCCGACGGCATGTACCGGAAGTAGCCGAGCCATCAGAAATGATGCCGGACTATTGATGCCAGACTTTCCAACTCCCAGATTTACTGGATCCGGGACGTCAAAAGTTGGAAGTTCAGATTTGACGTTTGAACCTACTAACTTACGAACCGCTAGAATGACCCAAACCACGGCGCGAAGTGACCACGGTTTCTATACCAATCCATATATTTGGCGTTCAAAGTGAAAATAGATACCGAAAAAAAGTCGAGTCACTCACACTCTCAAAATCAGAGTACTGGTACGGAGCTGTTAACAAGAAGCAGTCATGTTTAGGTTCCAAAATTTTGGGGTGGAGCTAGGCTTCTTGATTCAAGATTGCTGTTTCCACCACGTTCCACAGCTTCGAATCCGGCAGTTTCACCCCGCGGCCGGGAGAGAAAGCACGTATATATATAGGGCAGAGCAATGTTTCCATCGTCTCAGTTTTCTTGTGTGAGTCTATGATTTTCCTAAGCTTGCTCCCGATTCCTCAACTTCAAACGAACGAGATTCATCTTCTCCCATTTTTCCAGAATCCGCACTTGAATATCTTCAGTCACTGTTATGGCCACTCCGCTGTCTGTGAAAATTTTCCTTGGGCCGATGTTTGTTGGTACCTGCGTAAGTGCTTTTTTTCAAGAGCCAATCTAGCTATACATTACACTCAGCTTTTTATGCAGCTCAGCACCTGGTTGTTCGGTGTATGCACATCACAATTTACGACCTATTTTCTGTCCACACGTCAAGCACAAGACTCATTCATCATTCGGTTTGCCAGGACTTATGCAATCGTTGCAAATGCTCAACAAGTGTATAGTGCTCTTGTCGTGTGGGAATTTTCTATCAGCGTATTTTCTACAGTGACCTCGATTTATTTCGTGTGGCTCTACTTGGTTGAAAATTATTTCAATCCTGCGTTTCTGGCATCTGCCCCATGGCCGTTGACTGTAATTCCCTTGCTCTCTGCATTGTAAGAGAATACTGCAAACTACATTCACCTCAACTTAGTCAAGCATTATTTAGGTCGGCCTGTCCTGTTGAGATATTTATGGCATATCGTATATTGCGATTTTCAAGATCCCGCCTTGTGTTCGGTTTGTTGGTCTTTCTTACCGCTTCAAATGTCAGTAGCTGGTGCCATCACTTTTGTCTGTAGCTTATGCTAAACTTTCAGGGAGCTATTGCTTTTGCCACTAGCGTGCTTGCTTTTGGAATGCCGTATGAACCATCAGTGTCTTTCCGTGTATACCAGCTTATTTCCCCCAGGTTTGATGAGGAATCCCGATTGGCTCCAATAGTAGATTCATGGCTAGGGATTACAGTGGCCAATGATGTGGCTGTAACGTACGGCTCATTCTTGGATCTCCCTCGGTCGTTGAACAATCAGTGAAACTACAGGCTCTTTTTGATCTACTACCTCCACAAAAGTCGCACGGGTTTCGGCAGTTTGTCATTTTTTCTTTCTTTTTTCCCTTCTCAAATTCTTCACTAGGAACGAATACTGTGATTGGACGTCTCATTCGGTCTGCCGTCGAAAGTGCAGCTTTTGCGAGTTTTTTCTCGGTATGTGCATTTTCTTTCTTCATTTGTCCATTTAATGATGTGTTTTTTGTTTACAGGTCATGGTCTCGATTATGTTTGTGAATATAATCTCCAGCTACATAATGCGCAATATTTGATTTCATTTTTTGCAGACTTTACTTCCCAGAGCTGGCCTACACCTCGTGTTTTCGCAACCAATGGGTCGTATCTATACGTGAGTTTAGCTTACTTCCTCATATTTCAACCCACATTCACCATATGTAGGAGCACCTTATTATCGGTGCGTATTTCTAAAATCTCAACAACTGATTTGCCGATTTCTTACTGCCAGACTCTTAACGGACGCGACGAGCTGCGTAATGAACTTGCACGGTCGTACGAGTTTGGCGAATCTCTGAGTCTCTCTCCGGTCAGTATTATTTATCCAGTCGATTATCCATCTCTCATATCAGTGTTAACTAAAGGCAGTCGCCCAAAACAGGGTTGCTGTGCAGATCACACAAAATACGGAATTGCATGATTTTGCTACTAGTAGCAAGCACCCCATGGGGGTGTAGCAAATCCATGAGCACCTAGACACGAGTAACACTCCCACATCTTCTTGCCCATACTACCTATACTTTACCCACCAGTGTCCACCCTCGGGGGACCTATACCCACCATACCATACGTCCGACATCACTTACCTTACTTCCCAGGTGTCGTGCGACTCAACTAATCGCCCCCGTTTGCCGATTCTAGCCCAATGCGGGCGGGTGGACATTTTACCGTAGACGAAATACAACCTAGACACACACAGTAGAATATGTCGTGTAGAAGTATGCCTAACATGCCGCACGCGGCCAGGGGCAAATAACATGGATTCAAAAAAAAAAAAAAAAAAAAATACATTCCACCTTGTACATCCTCTGGGAATTCATTCGAGACTTGGATTCAAAAAGGATACAGTGTACTATCTGAGGACCCAGCCGCCAGATTTTTATAAAGACCGAATAATCTGCGTGTAGGGTTTTTGGCATTTATATCTATTGATTTCTTGCGTGTAGCTGGACACAGCCACAAACTGCCTTTTTAAGCGATGGGAGGCACGGCACAAACATCATGTCACATTCACTTAGGCAATTTTCAGGGTGCAGCAGGAGGCTTAAAGGTTGCCATTGTGGATTTAGCTCGTAGGCCACCATAGTCGTACAAGAAACTCGAAAATTGACTCGCAGATCGACGCCGGACGCGCTTGCGGCCAGCCACGATCAACCACTGCGTATGTTTGCCATGAAGGACCAAGAGAAGAAATATGGGTAAACTGCCGCTTTTCATGGCCAGGTTGGGCATGGTAGCCCGTCCGGTTTCAAACTTGATTGGAACCCCGAGCTCGGAGCGCGTTTATACGACTGATGCGCTGACACGATCCTTTCACGCCGCTGACAGTGAACCATTGAGGATATTAATTGGTGCTTCAGTCAGAAAGCTAGAAATTGCGCATAGAAAAGGCTCGATAGGTATTCAGCGGAATTGAACCTAGCTTACACCCGGTGAAGCTATGGTTGGAGCGCTATAGAACCTCCCAGAAATAATTTCAAATACGATTCAGAAACTCGAAGAACAGGGAGAGAAAGAAAATAAGGAATAGGTACATAGACCAGAATCTCCTGAGACATTGGGTATGATACATCGGTCTTCGTTTCCCCCTGTATGGATATGACTACGCTGCGTCGGCAACTCGCTCCATAATATCAATAGAGAAGTTTTCGAATTTACGCAGCCATTTTGTCCGCATCACCCCCGACGCTGCTAGCAGCGGCAACACATCGCGGAGGAATTTATCCTCAGCCGGGTCGGTATAATTGGTGAATTGAATGAACACCACACTCCGCAGGTCTTGAAATCGGGAATAACGATCGAGGAAATCGTCCAACGCCGCCCAGTTGAAGCACCGGTAGGACGGAATATCGAGGTCGAAAATTAGGCATTCAAGAGAGGGTGCCGCGAGCTGCGTGATGCAGCGCAGCATGTCGTCGGGGTATGCTGAATCACGTAGGACGAGTGTGTGGAGGCTGGGGTAGAAGGATAGGTCAAAGAGGGGTAGGGCTAAGCGGAAACATCTTGAGAAAGTAGTGAAATTTGAATGCAATTCAAAGAGACGTACATTCAGATGGGGAAGGGAGCAACCAGGTGAGGGGGATGTCGAGGCAATGGAGGTGACGGAGAGTCCCGCCGAGACCGAGACGCTGCAGCGTCTGGCACACAGCAGCAACCTCATGCCTCCACAAGGAAGGAAGCTTCAGAGAGCGAATCCTGAAAAGGTGCTCTGTGGTGTGAAGCCATGCGAGAATCGGGCGCACAGAATTCGCGCAGAGTGCAAGGGAGACTAGCGCCGGGGGCGGTGCCGCCTGCGTGGTCGCAACTGAACTAGCATACGACGCGGTGCGATATGTCGCCAGGTGGATTCGGAGCGAATGCAAATTAGGAAAGAGGCATAGCGTGGAGATAAGTGATGGAAGAGTGATAAGGCCGTCTAGGACGAGACGTGTGACACTTGAGAAGGCCGTGCGAAAGAAGATGCTCCCAATGGCGTGCACGGTCCCTATCTCAAGCGTCATCTCCAGCGAACGGACCCCTGTGAGGCTGCGGAGATCCAAGGCAAATTCGTTGCTGAACCTGCTAGATGGCAAAGCTTTGAAATCGATTTGTATATTCCGAACGTGTGGGAGGAAAGTGCAATGCGTGGACCGCAGGAGGTCGGAAAAGACCGAGATTGTGTGGGAATTCAGGAGACAGGTATTGAAGAGACGCAGTCTACTGCGTGGAACCCAGGCGCTACAGACCAGGGCACAGGTCTTTATACAGGACGAGGAGTCGGGGTCAGCTGCGAGGTCGTCGAGAATCGTGTCGATTAATTCTTGCGGTAGCTCGATGGTCATGGTGACGGACAAAGGTGACGACAGGAAAGAAGCTGGACACAGCCACAAACTGCCTTTTCGAGCGATCGGAGGGTCTGACAGGCGGCGCCTCTTGAACTGCGCCGACCTAAAACAGTCTCATTCCAAATCAGCATTCGAGCGGTGATACAACGTTCGAGGGCGACGGGGTTGGACCTCGACAACGCCGGGCCAAAAATGGGCAATGGAATCATAAAATCAAGTATTAGCATGGATGCTTTGGTTGAATCGACCGCGCTCAAGCTTTGTGTGTTTGGCAGGACTCCAACGGATGCGAGGGCTCAAAGAGTCTGTTCAAAGAGTCTGTCCAAGCGGCCAATGGCCTGAGGCATCCAGTCTGAGCGATTGTGTGGTGGTGCTTGGCGAGATCATTGGCACGTGCGGCGTGGTCTCGTGCTCCTGTATAGTTTTCTCTTCCTCCGTTTCGCCCACCGATTTCTTAACCTTCAAAAATGGCTGCCCGCGGTGCGTCGACCAGGAACACTCGTCTGCGTTCCTCACTCACAATCTATGCTCAGGTGGAGGAGCTTCCGGCACAAAATTCCGTCTGACTCTTGGTCTTCCTGTTGGCGCGGTGATGAACTGCGCAGACAACAGCGGCGCGAAGAGTCTGTTCATCATCGAACCGTACGGCTTCGGTGCCCACCTCAACAGACTGCCCGACGCCGGTGTCGGTGACATGGTTGTTGCCAGTGTAAAGAAGGGCAAGCCCGAGCTCCGGAAAAAGAGTGCGTCGCGGGCTTGAATTTCAGGTGGTCTCGTAGGCTAACATACTTCTTCTAGCGATGCCCGCAGTGGTTATCCGTCAGCGTAAGGCATGGCGGCGGAGAGATGGCGTGTTCCTCTACTTCGAGGTGCGTTGAGTAGCGCGGCTATGTCGCTTTGCTTATTCGTCTCGTAGGACAACGCTGGTGTTATTGTCAACCCCAAGGGTGAGATGAAGGGTTCCGCCATTACAGGCCCTGTTGCAAAAGAATGCGTACGCCGTCATTCTCTGCAAAATTTCTTGGCGGTTCTCAACTTTATCTACAGGCAGATCTGTGGCCGCGTATTGCTTCGAATGCGGGTACCGTGGTCTGAGCATACGTTATCTTTTTGTGTCCTATGCTATGACTATGAACACCAATGTCCAATGCACTGTTCGAACCTCCAATATCCGCCGTTGGAGTCGGAACCTTTGTCTGACTGCATTTCGGAAATGATTCAAAGTATACAAACGCTGCGAGGCCTTATCGAGCCACAGCAGTCTCAGATACGATATGCGACTTGTGTTACTGCTGCACTTGGCACATCTGGAAAAACGAGCCGCGAGTCTTCACTGGAGTTTAATGATCCGGAGGGTTTGGTCATTTGCCCAAGAATTTGAGGGCATTTCCTGTTCTTTTGACTAACATATAAGCTATCGATCATCTCGGCGTAACGGTTTTGCATGTCCAAGGTATGCCATCCCTTTGGATCACAATCCATTCATCAACAGCTGTTGTCGGTCATTGGATGCGTATGGCTATGCTTCCGACAGTATTGGGGCAGACTTGAGCTAAGGGTCCCGCCGACTTCCCTTGGCATTGGAGAACATGGTCGTGGTGTGCGACAGCGAGCTGGTGTGAATGATATGGGACGTGAATGTATTCGCTTCTGGTGCAACTTTGCCTTCCGGAAACTAAAGCAACAATGTTAGAAGATGATTCAAGAGGCGCTCAGGGAGGCTAAATATTCTAGGTCCAAAGAGAAGGTATTCGATATGTACATTGTAACTACCCGAGGGTCTTAAGCCTGGGGCCCACGATAAGGGAGCACCAGGTTGTGAGTCCGCCCCCTGCAGAAGTGGCCAGCGCTCAGCTCGTCGGCAAAGCAAAACGCAAAGTGGTAGCCTGACCAGCTGCCACGCAGGTGACGCTCCTCCCCCTGAAAAAGACGCGTTAGAAACGGAGTCGCGATGGCGAACGTACCCTTTCGCCTGTGGTGCGCTTGTGCTCGCTGCCAATGCTGCAGAGTGAGATCGGCGGGTGAGCTCATGGCCAGCCGCCGGTCCTGTGTGGGGGTGCGGTCGGTTGCAGTGTACACAATTGTGGAGGGCGGGACGACGTCACGAGCGGGAATCAGAGGAGTCAGTGCAAGGTGTGGAGAGAAAGTGGGAGAAGACTCACTTAACGAGATGAGAAATGACAGTATCAAGTGTTTTCTAACCGGGTTTCTTTTTGACGGTCGTGGTTGAATTGCTGGAGGAATATACGTCTGCTTTGCGTTTTCTGCCTTTTTGAGTCGCGGGTGGCAGTTATCTGCATTCGGCCTGATGGCAGCGTCAGGGCATAGACCGGTTCTCCCACGGTCACAGTCGACGCCTCCTTTCTTCCTCCTGCAGAATGGCCATACGCAACGACTCCGAGCGAAACGTTAGAAACTCCCAACTTTGCAGAGCTTATTTCGCAGAACGACATGTCGTTTCGACTGAGACATAGAGTTCACGCCACTGACTCCTCTTCTTCCTTCATTTTACTCACCGCAAGTTCCCAACGCTTTCCTGTCTCATTCGTGGCCGGTGAGCCCGAGGTCTGGGCCGCAACAGCCTGGTCTGGATCCCAATGTCTCGCGGAAGTTTAGCTTTCTGAAATTTTTGTCTCAGATGTCTCACCTTGGTTTTCGTGAAAAAACCGAGTTTTCTCAAGGACGACTGCGAATTTACCCTCGCGGAAAAGACCGTTCTGTGCCGATCCAACCGTAGCATCTCCCTGCCAAATATCGCGCGAAGAATGCTGCACAAACTTGCTAGGATTCATCCGCGGAAGCAAACCTCGACATCGATCACTTCCGCACCAAGTCTCACTTTTTTCACCCCTATGCCGGTCTGGACCCATTCACGAAAAATTATAAAAGCCAGGTATATTTCCTAGATGCAGCACATTACAAGATTCACCACCACACAATATGAAGACCACTACAGCCTTTTGCGCTCTTTCATACGCCATCTCCGTCGTCGGAGCCACTCGTCCCGAGTCAAACGCCCAGCGTCTTGCTCGCGGCCTCCCACCACTCGCTCCAAAGCGTCGCTTCTCTAACTTGCGTTCGGGGGCTAAACGCGTTGCGCCCTCGTCCACACCCTTCTCTTGCAGCCCCCAGAAAAATTTCTGCTGCTCCACAATTGAATCCGCGAGCAGCCCCGCCGCGGAGAGTCTTCTCAGCTCCCTTGGGATCTCCCAGAACAGCTGCGGAGAGCAGATCGCGACGGGCTGCGTCGCTGCTTCCGGTGATTCTTGGTACGTTTCATTCATCTTCGTAATCATCATGCTCATTGGCGTACAGCTCCTCCGGCACTCTAGCCAAATGCTGTGGCAACATTGTTGGGTCGGAGCTCGTTGGGATCGACTGCACAAAGGGTGGGTCTATTGGCTGTTTCTTTTCGTGTTTTGATGTTCAATATATTTCAGTGACGCCGTCGACCTCAAGCTCCTCCCCTACTTCGTCGTCTTCGCACGCAAGCAGCTCGGCGGCGTCATCTGCGCCTGCTAGCTCTTCGTCGGCCGCAGTTTCGAGCAGCTCTGCCCACGCAAGCAGCTCGTCGTCGGCTTCTTCGTCTTCGATCCCTAGCTCTTCGTCCGCTGGCCATTCCAGCAGCGCCTCTTCCTCTTCTGCGGCACACTCCTCGTCCGCATCGGCGTCCCACCCCCAGCAGCTCTGCGTTGTCGTCGTCTTCGCGCGCAAACAGCTCCGCCGCATCCTCTTCTTCCGCCTCGGCCTCACATGCTAGCAGCAGCAGCAGCTCTTCTTCCCATGCCAGCAGCTCTGCACCGGCATCATCGTCTGCGGCGCATTCGGCGTCGTCCTCGGTACCGGTCAGCTCCTCGTCGGCCCCTGCTTCCTCTTCTGCACATGCAAGCAGCAGCTCCGCGTCGTCTTCGCGGGCCAGCTCTTCCTCGGCCGCTCAGTCGAGCAGCGCCTCCTCTTCCGCACGTGCAAGCAGCTCCGCGCCGTCCAGTTCCTCGTCCACCCCGCATTCGAGCAGCTCCGCGTCGGCATCGCACGCAAGCAGCTCTTCCTCGGTCGCTCAGTCAAGCTCAGCTTCGCATGCTAGCAGCTCCGCGTCTTTGTCCTCGTCGGTTGCCCATTTGAGCAGCTCTACCCCGGCTTCTTCCAGTGCGCACAGCTCCTCGTCGGCGTCGGCGTCGTCTTCCCACGCTAGCTCGTCGGCCACTCCTTCGAGCAGTGCGTCTTCTCCTTCGCGCGCAAGCAGCTCCGCGTCGGCTTCGTCGTCTGCGGCCCACTCGTCCTCGGCTTCTGCGTCATCGGCATCGCACAGTAGCAGCTCTGCGTCTTCGGCATCTGCCTCGCATTCCAGTAGCTCCGCGGCCTCTTCGCACGCCAGCTCCTCGTCGGCCGCTCCTTCAAGCAGCTCCGTCTCGCACACGAGCAGCTCGGCGTCGTCTGTATCCCACACCAGCAGCTCTTCGTCGGCTGCTCCTTCGAGCAGTGCTTCGCATGTCTCCAGCAGCTCTGCTTCACACGCCAGCAGCTCATCCTCATCGGCATCTGCGTCGCACGCCAGTAGCTCCGTGTCGTCTTCGCACGCTAGCTCCTCGTCAACCGCTCCGTCGAGCAGTTCTGCCTCCCGTGCAAGCAGCTCTGCTGCTTCGTCTGCTTCACACGCAAGCAGCTCCGCGTCCGCGTCTTCGTCGGCCGTCCATCCGAGCAGCTCCGCGTCTGCGTCTGCGTCGGCCGTTCATTTGAGCAGCTCCGCGTCTGCTTCTGCCAGCACACACAGCTCCTCGTCGGTATCTGCGTCGAGCTCGCACAGCAGCAGCCCTGCGCACGCCAGTAGCTCCGCCTCCTCTTCGCACGCCAGTTCCTCATCGGCCGCTCCTCCGAGCAGTTCTGCCTCACACACGAGTATCTCGGCGTCGTCTGCCTCGCACGCAAGCAGCTCCGCGTCCGCGTCTTCGTCGGCTCCCCCATTCGAGCAGCTCAGCACCTGCTTCTTCCAGCACGCACAGCTCTGCGTCGTCCTCTGTGTCGCACGCCAGTAGCTCAGCGTCATCCTCCGCGGCCCACTCCTCGGCATCGGTTTCACACGCCAGCCCTTCGCTGGCAGCGTCGAGCAGTGCTTCCGTACATGCAAGCAGTTCGTCTGCTTCGCATCCCGTGTCTTCAAGCAGTGTCGCCTGGTCCAGTAGTGCGCACACCAGCTCCAGCTCTGTGCCGCACTCCAGCAGCTCTGCCTCGGCTTCGCACGCTAGCTCGTCTGCATCGGCCTCCAGCTCCTCGTCGGCGGCTCACTCCAGCAGCGCTTCATCTTCTGCGCATACAAGCAACTCGTCGGCCCCGCATTCGAGTAGCTCTGCGTCTTCGTCTGCTTCATATGCAAGCAGCTCCGCATCCTCTTCTTCTTCGCATCCCAGCAGCTCTGCGTCTGCATCGCACGCCAGTAGCTCTGCGACCTCTTCAGCGGTCCACTCCTCGTCCGCATCGACCGCTAGCTCCTCGTCAGCCGCTCATTCGAGCAGCGCTTCATCTTCTGCTCACGCCAGCAGCTTCGCCTCGGCGTCGCATAGTAGCTCTGCTTCCTCTTCTGTGGTCCACTCCTCGGCATCCAGCTCCTCGCCGGCGTCGCACGCTAGTTCTGCGTCGTCGTCTGTCGCCCACTCGAGCAGCTCGTCTTCTGCACCCCACTCTTCATCCGCTTCAGCCTCGCGTGCCAGTTCCTCGTCGGCCGCCCCTTCCTCTTCATCTTCTACGCACGTAAGCAGTTCCGCGTCGCATGCCAGCAGTTCTTCTGCTTCGCATCCCGCGTCTTCGAGCAGCATCGTCTCGTCCAGCAGCGCACACAGCATCAGCTCCAGCTCCGTGCTACACTCCAGCTCCCCTTCGCGGACCGCCAGCTCGAGCGCTGCATCCGCGTCCTCGTCGGGCTCCGTCTCTTGCAGCGGGCAAACCACCTTTTGTTGCGATACTCTCGAGTCCCCCACGAGCCCATACGGCAGCAGCTGCCTCAACAATGCTGGCGTCTCGTCCTCGCTCAATGTCGGGAACAGCATCGGTATTGCGTGCGTGCCCGTTACCACCGCCAGCGATGGATCTCAGTCTTGGTAAGCCTTTTGTCATTTGATATACCCCGCCTTGGTTTCTGACCGTCCACTTTATAGCTCTGGATCCAAGAAGCCGTTCAACTGCTGCAAGACTCTGTTTGACACCATCGGTATTGATTGCTCGAGTGGTTCGCTCTCGAGCGCCAGCGTGTCTCATTCGTCGACTCGGGTATCGAACAGCGCGACAACATCCTCCTCGGCGCATTCAAGCTCCTCTTCTGTGCACCCCAGCTCTTCGAGCGTGCACCCCAGCAGCTCCGCCGCCTCTTCCGCAGCATACTCCAGCAGCGCTTCGTCGAGCAGTCATCCCAGCAATTCGGCCTCGTCCTCCGTGCTGAGTTCTTCCGCTCACGCAAGCTCCTCAAGTGCCCACTTGAGCGCTGCTTCCTCTTCCGCAGCGCACTCCAACAGCGCTACGTCCAGCGCTCACCCTAGCACCTCGGCTTCGTCTTCTGCCCCCCACGCTAGCTCCTCAAGTGTCAGTGTACACTCCAGCAGCTCTGCTTCATCATCTTCGCATGGTAGCTCGTCCAGTGGCCGCTTAAGCAGTTCCGCCTCGTCCGCAGTACATACCAGCTCAAGTGCGCAGCCCAGCTCATCGAGTGCCCACTCCAGCAGCTCGTCCGCGGTGCACTCAAGCTCATCTAGTGCACATCCCAGCAGCTCGTCATCCTCCGTGCATCCGAGCTCCTCGGCCAGCACCTCGCGTACCGCCAGCTCGAGTGCGGCATCGGCCTCCGCGTCCGGCTCCGTATCCTGCAGCGGTCAGGCCACATTCTGCTGCGACACCCTCGAGTCCCCCACAAGCTCGTATGGGAGCAGCTGCCTGAACAACGCCGGAGTCTCGTCCTCGCTCAATGTTGGCAACAGCATCGGTATTGCATGCGTGCCTGTCACGACTTCTAGCGATGGATCTCAGTCTTGGTAAGCCTTTCGTCGTTCGGTGCTTTCGACTTATTCTGACCTTGTTTGTTGCAGCTCTGGGTCCAAGAAGCCGCTTAAGTGCTGCAAGACTCTGTTCGACACCATTGGCATTGATTGCTCGAGTGGCTCGCTTTCGAGTGCCAGCGCATCTCATTCGTCGACGCGTGCATCAAGCTCCGCTAGCTCTTCGTCGGCCGCCCACACCTCTTCCAGCGCGCGCTCCAGCAGCACGACACTATCCTCCACGGCGCACTCCAGTAGCTCCGCTTCAAGCGCCCACACCAGCTCCTCGTCGAGTGCACACTCCAGCAGCGCTTCGTCTAGCACTCACCCTAGCAGCTCGGCCTCCAGCTCCTTTTCTACTCACGCCAGCTCTTCGAGTGCCCACCTGAGCAGCTCCGCGCCATCTTCGGCGAGCTCCTCTGCGGCGCACTCGAGCTCCTCAAGTGCGTACCCCAGTAGCTCTGCCTCATCTTCGAGCGCCCACGCCAGCTCCTCGTCGAACGCGCACTCCAGCAGCGCAGCTTCGTCCTCTTCGTCCTCTGCGCTCCACCCTAGCAGCCCGGCCTCGCCCTCTTCGTCCGCGGTTCGCTCTAGTTCTGCCTCTTCGTCGTCGAGCGCACACTCCAGCAGTGCGATCCCCTCTGCCTCATCGAGCGCCCACGCCAGCTTCTCGTCGAACACGCACTCCAGCAGTGCAGCTTCGTCCTCTGCGCCCCACCCTAGCAGCTCGGCCTCGTCCTCCTCGTCCGCGGTCCGCTCCAGTTCCGCCTCTTCGTCATCGAGCGCACACTCCAGCAGTGCGACCCCCTCCTCGTCTGCTCATTCTAGCAGCGCAGCATCATCCGTGGCCCGCTCGAGCTCCTCCTCTTCATCGAGCACGCACTCCAGCAGCACGGTCTCCTCGTCTGCTCACTCTAGCAGTGCCGCATCGACCTCTGTACTCCACTCGAGCTCGTCTGCATCCTCATCCTCCGCACACCCGAGCTCGAGCTCCTCTCCTTCGTCGAGCGCACACTCCAGCAGCGCAACTCTCTCCTCGTCTGCTCATTCTAGCAGTGCAGCCTCGTCCTCTGCGCCCCACTCTAGCTCGTCGGCACCCTCATCCTCCGCCCATCCGAGCTCCTCCCCCTCGTCGAGCGCGCACCCGAGTAGCTCGCCGTCGAGCGTACGCCCCTCATCGTCCTCGACCGCTGCGCATTCCAGCTCCGCGCCAACCTTGTCTTCCACGCACACGACTTCGTCGACGCACACTACGGCCACTGTAACTGAGACGCCGTGCGACGATGACGGGAACAACCACGGCGGCAACCACGGGTTCCCGCGTGCGGAGCCAACCGTTCGCCGCGTCCATCCCAGATAGATTGATATTGCCGTTTAAAGGATTCATGCAATCTCTGCCTTCATCGCTAGATTTGCTTTTGCTTCCAACTTCGCTTTCGCTTTGCTCTTATGGTTTTAGCTAGTACTTACACTATGCACTGAACAAAATAATGTATCATATGCTTTTCATGCAATATTATCGAAACATATATGGCGTGTAACTTGTTGAAGGATTTAACTTGGGCATTTCAACTTGCTTTTCGCCTCGATGCTCGGGTCCTCCTGCTTTTCGAAGGCCGTTCCAAGAAGTTCCTGACGCGGATCGCATCAATGGAACTCGCTGGTGGAAAGTGGAAGATTGCGTACGCCTTCTGGGATGAAGACCAGCCGACCACACAACACGAAACTGGTGACAGCCAAACGGCAGAGTATTAGCAACACAACACAGAGCAATGATTTGGCGGAATGAATGACAAGGGAATAAAAATACGCGGCAGATTCACCATACACATGAGAGTATCGTATAGAAATCCTCCAATGATTGATAATAATACAATGCGATGCAGGGAACCGAGGTGGAAACTGTCCTCAATCGTCGATCTCTATCACTTCGTCGTGAACAATGAGTGGTCGTCTGCTGCTGGAACCGCCGGCGCCAGCAGCTCGCCGCTCCCCTACAGCGCGCCTCTTGCTCCCGCTGGCAACTTCAATAACCTCGTCATCGTCGGCCAGGTCACTTTCGGTTGGCCTCTTGCGCTTGCCAGCAGCTCGTCCGCGGCCTTCATCGTCCGAATCGTCAATGACGATCAAGCTTGATGCCGTCCTGCTCGATGTCGTCCTGCTCGGCCGAACCTTGGATTTGGCCGGTGGTGCGCGCGGAGCCGGGGGAGGGGGAGGGGGCTTTGGACGAGCATAAAGCTCTGTCCATTGCCGCGCAGTTGAATCGTGCAGTTTGCGGTTACGTGTGTACTGCGCCGCTATGGTCGGAACTGGATTTGGTCAGCGAGCTTCGATCGCCAATAGCACCCAGTCGCCGTACCTAGTGGATCCTCTGAAAGGTCGTCAGACGGAGAATAAACAAAGGAAATTAACCCTCGTACTTGGATTTGGATCACATAACAGCGAAGAGAGCGACAGAATAACTTTGAATAATGATAGGGCGGGACTCCACTGGCTCTTGAGGATATCTAAACCTGTTTGTCCTTTACTCAGCACTCTTGAGCTCGCTACACGCCGCAGACATACAAATGTTGCCTTGATCCGAAATCTTCCATGCGTGTTAGTCAAGTCGCGCAACGTGTCGGAGGAGCGACTCACGTTCATGTGGTATATCCTGAAGCGCAGAGTCAGCTGGAGACCATTCCTCAGACATAAAACCGACGAACCGAGTCTTGAAAGTAACTTTGGGTGCAGAAAAGCTGAGTTGCACGACTAAGCGACGTAGAACTCGATGAATGTTATGAGACGCGTACGGATAGTCTGGAGGCAGGTTGACGGCGAGGCTGAATATGCCGCCCTCGTAGACACTCCCTTCCGGGCCCGGTAAGGTGCCTTCCCATACGAACAGGTTATCCGTCGGAACAAGTGTTATTTTGCCCATGTCCTCTTTCTTCACGTCCGCGATTTCTTTGTTTATTCGTTTCAAGGTCGCCTTGAGGAAAGTTTGAGCATGGCCAGATACATGAAGGTGCCACGAACCGGTAGTGGATGCGACATGGTCAATGAGGGAGAAGGCAAGCCTGGTGTTGTGCGTGTTTACCGATCAGCAGATCACATGACTCGACGCGTCTCGGTTCCTCCGTCTTTGGGGCGCAAACATTACTCAAGTAATCACCACAGTAAGCACTTGTTTTATACACGATAAAACAAATACCCACCTAGCTATGCAGCACAACGGGTAACCTCTTTTTCGGCACTTCCTGAACTCGCTCCGCTATCATGTCTTATGGCAACGCTTTTGCGAGCACGCATCGCAGAGCTTTCATTGGCTATAGAAACCCAAAAGCAAATTTTGCGAGACTTGGAGAAAAGCAGGAGTGACGCCCGACGCGACCTCAATGCCACTCTTGACCCGATGGCACGTTTGCCAGTCGAAATTTCATCCGATATCTTCGCGCGCTGCCTCCCTGACTCTCCCCGACCTCATTCCGGCCAAGCACCCATGCTTTTTCTCAATGTATGCCACCTTTGGCGCGATATTGCCACTTCTGCCTCATCATTATGGACCTCGATATACTGTGAATCCAGCACAGACACCGCGACTCTCGATAATTGGCTGCGACGGGCACGAAGTCTACCGCTTCACATTTCCCTCCCTGGAGACACCAGACCGGACGTTGCTATTGTGGTGAATCAACATGCTCACCACCTCGAGGTCTTAGAGCTGGGGTTCCAGCACCTCAAAGACTTGGTTTCACCATGCCCCTCTCTCGCGAAATTGACGGTTATCAATACGGTCGAGCCTCCGACACACCGGCAGTGTATGGACATATTGCATTCTGCTCCCGCTCTTGTGGAGTGCGAATTCATCTCCACTCATTGGCAGGATGCGCTACCTGTCGAGGATACTTATACGCCCGAACCATTCACCCATCCGGTCTTACGACATCTGCGACTGAGCGCAGGGCGCAAAGCGAAATCCACAAATGCCGCATATATGTTGGAATACCTGACACTACCTGCCCTCGAAACCCTCTCTGTCTCAGATCTAGACATCATGGACGACGATTTTGCTTCCTTCTTAACCCGATCTTCACCCCCTCTGCGGTCGTTGCACCTCGGAGGACTCGGTGATGACGATCTGGTCGAGTCCTTCCGACTCGTCCCCACTGTGACGGACCTTAGCCTGAAATTCACGGACACCGAAATAGACCCATTCCTTGTCCTGCAGGACTCAGTCTTTGCATCGGATGAGAATCTTCTTCCAAATCTCCGCAATCTTCGTATTCGCACTTCCTTTCGGCTGCACATCGACCACGAGCTTGTAATTAGTGCACTTGCTGCTCGCCGTGCGTCACCTCACGCCCAACTCGAGTCCTTCATGTTTCTTTCCCTTCATCCCAAACCCCGTCCCGATATCACTGTGGCTTTGCGGCAGCTTGCGGAAGAATCTGGGATACACATTCACATTGGCCCGACGACTGAACGCAACTATATTTGAGGTCAGTACGCCAGTCCGATAAGCCATCGTTTACTGAACCCTCTCTCTTAAGTACTTATTGCAAAGACTTTCCATTACCATCCTGTATTCTCTTGGTGGTGTGGACATCGAGACATGCAAGCCACCGCTTGCGAAAAAACATGTTCGGCATCGATGACAACAGGTGCTTGACAAACTGTTACGCTTTTGTATTTGAATAAAGTCCTCGTATATCGTATGTATTATGCGGTTCAATTCCGCATAGGATTGAGCTGAAAGGAAAAATCGAGGCTTCGTCGGTCCTGAAGGTGAATTTCTCTTCAGTTTGAGGAATTCACCTTCAGGACCGACGGTAATATTCCGCAGCTTTGCGGCAGTCTCGTACAGCAACAAATTCAGTGAGTGCAAAACCTCTTTCATTGCTCGGAGTTGTGTTTGTTGTCGCCGGGCGGGCAACATCGTGGCGAGTGGCAAGGTAGCAGCGTCCCTCTTTCGAACGATTTGATAGCGCCGCGTCTGGAACCAACTTCATTCTTCGCCGTAATATCCATTGCGACACTTTTCCGAGCAAGCATCGCAGTCCATAGAATGCCAAGGGAAGCCCTTCGTGAGTTTAAACCTAAATTTCTCCATCTTCGACAACTCACCGTTCCGTGCAAGGACCTGGCAGCGGACTTGATCAAGCAGATGGGCTATAAGCATGGGAAAAGCGTCGGATTGACTTGGGTTTTCGTCAGGTCGATTATCTAGTACATTTCGAAAGTTTATACCGTACTTTTAGCAGGCGATGTCTTCGGAATTGAATGAGAGATTTTTTCAACCTCGCGACCACGTGATTCTGTTCAACTTGAACAAACTCGTATATTCATAAAAATTGTCTGGCTCCGTAAGATCTACAGCCATTGTTGCTTAATCAAATCAGAACCTCTCTCTGCGATAGCGTATGTCGGCGCTTGCGTGTGTCCACTCGGAACGTAAACCTAATCAACACCGGTGCCCTCAGCGCCAAGAAATCGTTGAAGTTCCCTGGCTCACCATGACTGAAGCATCGATGACACGTATTCCGGTTGCGCCTTTTAGTAGCAGATCCGGGCCGACCACACCCCATGTTGCATTTTTCGGAGACATTGCGGAGGTGCCAACCGGATGCAGCGCGGCGACGACTGTCTCGCGTATATAGGTCTCAAAAGCCTCATCCGAAGTGAGTGCTTGAGCGAGATTGTCAATAGGGCGAATCACGAAACCCTTCCATGCTTCTGCGGAAACGAATTTGACAGCCTTCTTTATTGCGACACCCATGGCGAACAGGTCATATTCGTCAACGAGCAACGCTGGGTCAATCAAGGGCGCATCGAATGGATTACTGGTGTTGAGAGTGATTGATCCGCCTAGGAACACAGTCGACTTGGATTTCTACTGGTAGTCAAGACCCAAACTTACGACTAGCTGGAGAAACCACGGCCGCTTGAAAACTAATGAAGTTCCCTCCTCCCGGGGGTATCAGGGTTTCAAGGCCTATACCGCTCTTCAAGACGATCAGCTAAATATGTGTCGTCCGACATGCTACACGATACATACAGCGATCTGTAGTTCAATGTGCGGTGTATCGCTCCCGGCAGCAGGGTCTTTGTGTTGCGAGAATATTGAGGAATTGGCGTCCAGGCGAAGCCACGCGATGTGGGATCCGACGATTGTACTGACCAATGGACCTTGGCCTGTTTCATTCCATTTACGTAAATCCTCCGTAAGTTGAGAGGCGTTCTGCGTATAACTCTCAAAGGTTTTAGAGGTGTTGACAAACCAGCTGTTGGAAACCTTCGAAAACGCGTTTCCCATCAGCAAACCAAGAGCTCTAAAAGAAACGAACCAGAGGCTGGTCAACAAAGTTTTGGCCAACGTCAGGAAGATCAACAATGGTCTCTATCCCGTGAACGGCAAGGGAGGTTTTATTCCCAACGCCGGAGTTCAGTAATATATGTGGCGTTCCAATTGAACCGGCGGAAAGTATAATTTCCTTGGAGGCGTGGGCCCTGAAAAGCTCTGTTGAACAATCAGTCTGTTTTTCAATTTTGCTGAGGAAATTACTAGTATTACGTTTCATATTCTGCGAAAATTCAACCTGGCTGAAATGAGTGCTCCCATTTGCGCTGAGAATCCTAGAAACTTGGGCGTTGATAAGAACGTGAAGGTTGGGCCGGTCGATGAATGGCGGTGCAAGGTAGGATACTGCAGAACTACTCCGTGCTCCATTGGTACCAATAGTGTTCTGTGCCCAGCCTAGGTACAATTCAAAATATGGCTCAAATTTTCAGGATTTGAGGACGAACCGACGCCGAGCGGAACGCCTGCGTTGTAGTCCACAACATATTTGAACTCGTCGGGCATCTCCGCAGTGGTTTCTATTACACGATCGAACATCGGCCAGTGATATCCCGGTAAAGTGACTGAATTTATTCCCGTCGTACTGTGGACCGATGGGTCAAACTGTCCTCGAGTGTCATGCATATCCGCCGGGGGCGACCATTTCTCATTCTGAAAATAAAGCAATTAATGGGGCGAAAAGAGAAAATACACGGATCGCAAACCTTGCGGAAGTATTTTTGCATGGCTGTCCAACTCCAACCGGGATCGCCAGTGACATTAGCATATCTATCAAAGTCGTCCCGCGAACCCCTAGTGTACCACATGCCGTCTGCCCATTGTAAGAAGATTATGGAACGGATGTATGGGCTGGCTAACTTATAGAGCTTGTCCCACCGAGTAGACGCCCTCGCAGATACGACTCCGCTCTGTTTGCCGCAGCTGCTTGTGGAACCGTAGTAAAATTCCTGGGATAGATTGTTTAGAATGACATTTCGAACAACAATTTCCCAAATACCAGATATATCCGAGTGTGGGATCATAAATTCCTCCAACTAGTCCCGGAACGATGGAGTCAAGAACGCCTATGTTAGAGCCCCCTGCTTCCAGGACCAGAACTGAAAACTCGGGATTCTCGGTTAAGCGATTGGCGACTACATTGCCTGCGGTGCCGCCTGAACAGAAGGGTAATGCCTTGGTTGAAAGGGATGAATCGCCCGAGTGTCACGACATACCTCCAACGATCACAAAATCGTAGGTTAACCCTGGAGGTAACTGATTAACGGTCTCATGCACGGCCGCCCAACACACGACGAAAAAACTGGACAAAAGGAGTGTTACGCCGCTCATGAGTCGATGTCGAGTACAACGGGAGTAACGATTTAAATGGCTACGGTAACCAAAGCTGCGTCCGAACAAAAGATATCAGCATCCACGGCTGCCCGCATATTTCCGCCATTTGCTTCTGGAACAGTGGCTTGACCGGAACGCAAAGCGGAAACGAAGTAGCAGTCATGGGATGAATAACGCAAACTTGATCCAAGATGAGCGGGAGAAGTTTGGAGAAGATGGCCGTAAGATGCAACCGGCACTTATCAGTGCCTCAAAATGCAGCCAAACATCATGAGACCTTGCGCGGGCAGCATAGTACCTGAAGCGATGAGTTGACGAGCTACTTTTCAACATCAGTCACGTGAGTTAATGCACCGCTGGCATTCAACACAAGCCCAGAGAAGAATCGTGACATTGCAAGGTAAATGTAGCTATAAGCTTGGAAAAGCGTAGGATTAGCCTTAGTTTTAGTCATTTATTTCTTTTAGTACATCCCGAAAATCCGTACTTTTTTAATTACTGTATCATTTTGACCAAAGATTCACTGTTTTTGAAATTTTCACTCACCGAGATTCAGAAGGCCGAAATTTTTCCTTTTGAATTATGATTGTTAAACACACCAAAGAAAATTGGGTGTCACTGGCACCTGAATCTTTGATCGAAATGGTACAGTAGCAGGCGCGGAATTGAGGTTTCCTCAACTGCAATCACGTGATTTTGTTCAACTTTAACGACCTTCAATATATTCATCGGGCAAAAGATTGCGTGGGTCCGCGAAATCTACAGCCACTTTTGCTTAATCAGATCAGAACCTCTCTCTGCGATAGCGTATGTCGGCGCTTGCGTGTGTCCACTCGGAACGTAAACCTAATCAACATCTGCGAGTCAGCGCCGAAAGAAATCGTTGAAGTTCCCTGGCTCACCATAACTGAAGCATCGATGACACGTATTCCGGTTGCGCCTTTGAGCAGAAGATCCGGGCCGACCACACCCCATGTTGCATTTTTCGGAGACATTGCCGCAGTTCCTACCTATACTTACTTGTTCGTCACCCGTATATCGGTTCTTTGACAGAGACTAGTTCTTACCGGGTGCAGCGCAGTACCGACATTCTCGCGAATATAGGTCTCGAGGGCTTCATCCGAAGTGAGTGCTTGAGCGAGATTATCGATAGGGCGAATCACGAAACCCTCCCATGTCTTGGCAGAAACAAATTTGACAGCCTTCTTTATCGCGACAACCATAGCGAACAGGTCGTAATCGTCAGCAAGCAACGCTGTGTCAATAAGAGGCGCATCGAATGGATTACTGGTGTTAAGAGTGATTGATCCGCCTTGGAACGAATTCAACTCTGATTTTCGCTCGCAGCCAATGTCAAAACGTACGACTAGCTGGAGACACGACGGCCGTTTGAAAACTAATAAAGTTCCCTCCTCCCGGGGGTATCGGGGTTGTAAGGCCTATACCGTTCTGCAAGACAATCAGCTGAATATAGTCGTCCGACATGCTACACGACACATACAGCGATCTGTAGTTCAATGTGCGGTGTATTGCTTCCGGCAGCAGGGTCTTTGTGTTGCGAGAATATTGAGGAATTGGCGTCCAGGCGAAGCCACGCGATGTGGGATCCGACGATTGTACTGACCAATGGACCTTGGCCTGTTTCATTCCATTCACGCAAATCCTCTGTAAGTTGCGTGGCGTTCTGCGTAAAACTCTCGAAAGTTTCCGCGGTATTAACAAACCAGCTGTTGGGAACCTTCGAAAAACGCGTTTCCCATCAGCAAACCCAGAGCTCTGAAAGAAACGAACCAGAGGCTGGTCAACAAAATTTTGGCCGACGTCAGGGAGATCAACGATGGCCTCGATTCCGTGAACGGCGAGGGAGGTCTTATTCCCAATACCCGAGTTTAATAATATATGCGGTGTCCCAATTGAACCACCGGAAAGTATGATCTCCTTGGAGGCGTGGGCCACGAAAAGTTCTGTTGAATGTAATGAGATCTATCTTTCAATTTTGTTCAAGAAATCGCTAGTACCTTTCAGGTCCTGCGAAAATTCAACCTGGTTGAAATGAGTGCTCCCGTTGGCGCTAAGGACTCTAGAAACTTGGGCGTTGATAAGAACGTGAAGGTTGGGCCGGTCGATGAATGGCGGTGCAAGGTAGGATACTGCAGAACTACTTCGTGCTCCATTAGTACCAATAGTGTTCTGTACCCAGCCTAGGTACAATTCAAAATGCGACTCAAATCTTCAGGATTTGAGGACGAACCAACACCCAGCGGGACGCCTGCATTGTAGTCCACAATATATTTGAACTCGTCGGGCATCTCCGCAGTGGTTTCTATTACACGATCGAACATCGGCCAGTGATATCCCGGTAAAGTGACTGAATTTATTCCCGTCGTACTGTGGACCGATGGGTCAAACTGTCCTCGAGTGTCATGCATATCCGCCGGGGGCGACCATTTCTCATTCTGAAAATAAAGCAATTAATGGGGCGAAAAGAGAAAATACACGGATCGCAAACCTTGCGGAAGTATTTTTGCATGGCTGTCCAACTCCAACCGGGATCGCCAGTGACATTAGCATACCTATCAAAATCGTCCTGCGAACCCCTAGTGTACCACATGCCGTCTGCCCATTGTAAGAAGATTATGGAACGGATGTATGGGCTGGCTAACTTATAGAGCTTGTCCCACCAAGTAGGCGCCCTCGTAAATATGACTCTGTTCTGTTTGCGGCACCTGCTTGTGGAACTGTGGTAAAATTCCTGGGACAGAAAGTTTAGAACAAGATTTTTTTAACAACGAGTTTCCAAATACCAGATATATCCAAGCGTGGGATCATAGAGTCCTACAAGCAGCGCCGGAACGATGGAATCAAGAACGCCAATGTTGGAACCCCCTGCTTCTAGGAGCAGAACTGAAAACTCGGGATTCTCAGTTAAACGATTCGCGACTACATTGCCCGCAGTGCCGCCTGAACAGAAGGGTAATGATGTTAGTGCCTTGGTTGAAAGGGATGAATTGCCTGAGTGTCACGACATACCTCCCACGACCACAAAATCGTAGGTCAACCCTGGTAATTGACTAACGGTCTCATATACGGCCGCCCAACACACGACGAAAAAGCTGGACAAAAACAGTGTTATGCGGCTCATGAGAAGTCGATGTCGAGTGCAACAGGAGTAACGATTTAAATGGCTACGGCAACCCAAGCTGCGTCCGACTGAGATATATCAGCATCCACGGCTTCCCGCGCGTCCCCGCGAGCGACAGCAAATTCTGGTGCAATGCATCATGAAGTGGGAACGACGCGGTCATGGGATGGATAACGTAGACTCGATCAAGAATTTATCTGGGATAGCTGAGTGGGAAGGGTTCGAGAAGGTACTGAAATTCCACTGATCAGTGCCTCCAAATGCAGCCGAACGTCATGGGGCCTTGCGCGGGCAGCATACCCGATCATGAAGCGATGAGTTGACGAGCTGCTTTTTCAACATCGGTCACGTGTGTTAATGCTCCATTCAAACCCAGAGAAGAGCCGTGACATCAGATTCTCTATCTCCTGGAAAGCTCCTACTGCACCTTGAGTCCGTGCTCTGCTACCGCATTCCCCGATTGAATCTCATCAACACTGTAACGTATGGCCTGCGCGACGTCCCATTGAGGGTGATATCTAGCACAGAAAAAATTGGGCATAGTATTCACAACGGTGGAAAACAGACTCGAACTCACCCAAGCACCTTTCGCGCGCGCGAATCATCAATTATCAAGTCAATGAGTTGGCCTTCGAGCGTCGCTGGCTGGAGGAAGATCGCAGGACCTAACCATTGGGGAACCAAACTCGGGCGAGAACCAAATATCATGGCGAATGGCAAGAGAAAGTGGTACCGCAAAAAGAGGAACGCCTCCATGACATGCGCCAGAAGGTACATGAGTAACGGTGGCAACTCATCAAATACAAGTTCCCGGGTCGCATAATGCTACATGCTACAATGAGCACATGCGTGCAAGAATCTTTCGTGGCTGACCTTGATTGCAGATCGTACGTCCTTGATACTCCAAGGGGGTCCACGTCCAGTAATTAGAAACGCCTCGCCAGATACTTCCTCAGGAATACGATTCAGAGCATCCTCATACACGAGGTGCGCAGCGGCGACGTCCCAAACACAGACTTCAGTGGAACACCAAGGTTGGTCCCACATTGGAAGTCGAGGCATCATCAGTGTGCTGGTAACCAGGCGGTCATTAGGCCCGATGATTGTACTTTGTAAAGCGCGAGAATAAATTAAACAGAGTTTTCAAGGGCAAAACCAAAACAGCTTACTGTCCCGGCCGCAGAATCCCTGTTTTGAGGCCTTCGTTTACGCTGGCACTGATAACGAGTTGTTCAGCCACGCGTTTCGAGCGCGGGTAGCAGCTTTGTTTTCGAATCTCTGCAGGTGTGGGGTCATCGTCCCGGATACTGACAGGGAACGTATCCCAGTCCACACGTAGAAACTTTGGACATCCGGAAACTGTCTCAGCACTAGAAGTATAAACCACCATTGCGGAAGGCAGCTCCTTAGCAACGGTGAGTACATTTCTTGTGCCTGTTACATTCACCCGGTACGATGCATTCCAGCAGTACGATGCGCGCTCCCAGAAGCGAATAGTCGCAGCTGTATGAAAGATCACAGTTGGGGGAACGCCCGTGGTGGGGAATGGTGCGCTGAGGGCGTCACGAACAGAATTGAGGGAGGTAATGTCTGTTTTAATGAAAGAAACTGCGGGATGCTCCAGAAGCTTTGACGCTGGAGGGTTGACGTCCAGAATTCTGATGCTGGTTTCACCGCGCATGATTAATAACCGCACAATGTACCTGCACCATACAAATCAGAAATTTTCCAAGATTTAAACATACCATGCCCAGCTTACGTTCCAAGGAACCCAGACCCACCGACGACTGCATATCCCGCATGGGTGGCCGGTGGAACGGTCTACAACGAGTGAGAATAGTATAGCTTATGGATTAACCAAGAACACACTTTCAACATATCGATCTCTTGGTAAGACACGTTATCTAGCTGTTCCGCACCGCCGAGTGCGTAGGCATTCGTCCGTGAAGAACGTGAAGTGGGTGATCTCCGCAGTCGAACGATAAGCCTGTAAATATACCATGCGAAGACGGGGAACGGAATCCCAAGGAAAAGTATCATTTCCGATTGTCACGAGCGCAAGACGTCCTTGATAGTGGAGGATGTTGGAACTGTGTTGGCGACCGAGTATTCCCTCCGCAATCCAGGCTCCTGAAGTACTTGGAGACCTTGGAGGTAGACGGTGGGATGAGCTGGGATGAGAAAGCAGTTGGTTGTGATCTGCGTTTCGGATCTGTGGCGTTGTGATTGATGGCGTTTTCACGTGTCCAGCGCGGCCCGCCCCGAGGCGTTTTGAACTTGCGGACCAGCCATGTTGCTTTCGACCAAAAATCAAGTTTAGACGCTTCGACAGATCCTGGAGGGATACTTATTGTAGCGCCGGACTTCAAGATTGGCATGCCCAACGCTTCAATATTGGCACTAAATCATCGCAAAACTCTTAGTACTCGATTCTCCGAGTTTTGGTTGAGTATGCCATATTCACCACAAAAATTGTCTACTACATCAGCTACTTGGTATCTTTTTGGACGGAAAATATCAAGAGGGACAGAATCACTGCAGAACAGCCATCTCTGCGCAAACTACTCCGAGACCCGCGACACCCATCGCCACGAGGGGCAGAGTATTCCAAAACGCAAACGACCTCTGCCCGATGATAATCCCTTTTTGCTTCAAAATCCCCCTCCACAGCAAACCCGCCAGACTGGCACTGAAAGTGAAACTCACCGCACCGATGTTGCTCGCGACTGCCAGAGAAATCGCCGCGGCGCGTTCGGTGTGCGACGGAAGGAATGCCGCACGCACCACTTTTGTCAATAATCTGCCGAGGAAAAAAAAAGTTGATCAGCCGAGGAGAAACGGAAGGGAAGTTACACACATGGTGGCACCAATGTTGGTTCCAGAGAGGTTGCACAAAATTATGCCTAGGATGCCGATTATCCAAATGGTAGGGTACGGACTAGCGGGGTTGCGATGCGTCGCGTGGCGAAGCCAGGACGCGAAAACATCAATCCAGCCTTGGTGGGCGAGGGCTTCGATTAATATGAATTGGGAGAACGCGAACGGGATCAAAGCGAAGGGAAGCCGGGGCAGGGCGGTTGAGAATGTCGGGAAATGGGCCGCAAATCTGGCGCGTTTGTTGTTGAATTTGAACAAGAAAGATTTCGCAAGTGGGAAGGAGGCAGATGGGGACGGTGATTTTAAGGCTGGCGTTGAAGTATTGGGGACTGGAGCGGTGGGGACTGGAGTGACCTGTCTGGGGGTGGGGCTGTTGTGGGGCTGCTCTGGCTCCTCGCCAGCCGTGGGAACTGTCAAGCGTCGTTTGAGCGCCTGCAACATGACATCCTCGTCCTTTTCGGCAGTGGTGTCGGGGCCATTCTGGCCGGACGAACGAGGCGCGTGCCCGAGCATAGGAATTCGATGGACGAATCGGTAGTGGTCCCATGCCAAATCGAAGATAAATTTGGCCACTGCGAATGGGAGACTTATCTTCCAGACATCGACATGGAAAAAGCTGACGATAATAATGACGATGAGACAGGTGCCAAGCAGTACGCCTCCGACCAATGCTCCTTTTGGGTCCAGTAGCACGGATCGGACGTCCAAGTCCGCGGAATTGTTCAACTTTCGAGGGAGGTACTTAGGATTCCGAAATTGGAAACCAAGAGCAGCGAAGCAAGCCACATTGCAGGCAAGGAATGGGAGGATGGTGTAAGCGGTGAAGGCCGCGTTGTTGACCTCGAATCCTTCGCAAATCACAACATTGGTCGGGTTTCCGACAAACCTACGGTAAAATTGATTATTTTGATGAATTAGAAAAGTGAACCTTGCATACAAAACCATGCTAGCTGTATTGGCTGCAGCAAATTCAGATATCAACCAACTGGTCGGCTTCATGCGGGCGTCAGATTAAACATAGGTCGATGGTCATAACCTTACGTTGAGCTCCGAAACCTTGGTGTAGTACACCAGGAATGCGGTTCCCGACAAAATGACAGGATCGTTGCCCAAGAAAACGCTCAGGACTGTCAACGTGTCGGAACGTAGAAATCACCATATAGGAAAGGGTTACCCGTCAGCATCACATAGAAATAAAGGTATAACTTCCATCCATTTGAGCCGCCTCTGTTGCTGACCCAGAACGCAGCTGCTTGTAGAACCCTGACGTCACTATTAAGCCCATGTGGAAGCACTCGTTTTTAGAACCCACCCAGTCACATCAAGAGTAATGGCCATGTAGGCCAGACTAATAAATAGCAGGAGTATGTTATACGGCTTGACCCCATCTGTTGATTGTCGTAGCGAGAGATGGAAACGATCGTATTTCTCACCAGTCCCAACAATTCCATCACGGATCTGCCGCTGGTGAGCGAATGCGGGAGTAGTGATGTGTTAGCGCGGTACCTGTGCAGGTCCTAAACACTGTGAAGCCCACAGTATCGCGATGGCAAGGACCGGAGCGGTCGTCAGATTGAGAGCGACTCGCTTGGGTCCGACATAGGGCAAACGGATCCGAATCGACAGAGGATGGATTACAAACGAGATGGAGCAGATGAAAATGACCAAGGTCGCGATTGAGAATCCTGTCGGCATCAAGGTGAGGAGGAGGCTGGTGCTCGTATACGTGGGCGGGACCAGAGAGCTCCAACAGTGCTCGCACGTATATAACGTTGCACAGCCTTCCGTTGGTGCCAAGTACCAAGCAAACTGGAGCACGGATCCCGGCGCGTAGTATCCGAGGAAGGTCTTGAGCAGAAATTTAGGACCTCAAGATTCCATACGTTGGTGAGGGTAAATCGAGGTTGAGGTCGATTCTTCAAGACAAATTATGTCTTGTTTGGATCACAGTCGCCCGGGCCTGATTCCCGAGTTTCAGAATTCTCCGAATTCTTTTATCCCCGGACTCCTGCCGAGGTGGTCACTCGTTTACGGTATACAGGTTCCCGTGTGAATCGCTCGTTTATGTACAACACCCCCTCCTTGCTGTGCAAGTGCTGTGGATTTTGTTGCCTTGTCTCCGCACCAGCGCCAATCTAGCGCCAATAAGCACAATTCATGCACCAGCTCGGCACCAAGTGGAGAGGATTATTCTTACTTCTTACTTGATTCCCTTCCTGGCCGGACGCCATTTAACGTGCCAAGGCTGCCACATTTGGGCTGCGCACCATGACTTTTCCCGCTGAGCTGTATACGACCGCAAATGACCGAACGATGCCTCCGCGCATCCCCCAGCCCAGCCATAGACACGGGGCGCCCTTTGGACCATGGCCATTCCTCGATTTGGACAGCGAGGTAAGGCCAAACGCTTTCATTTCGGAAATTTCCTGAGTCGAAAGCAGATAGACTTGGAACTGCTCGCTAACCCAGGAGAACCGACTACGGAACAACAACACTGGTCAAAGGTACATTTTCGCTCTCCATTTTTGTCTATTGACTATGTGTTTATCGTTTGTACAAGTATCCGCAATCCCTTTATCCAAACTGGACGCCTGCTCAACAGCGAAAGAGTGGCATAACGAAAATTGTAGAACATAATCGCCAACGCTGCACCATTCACCGAGTCTATGTCCGGGAGACTGGGAAATTTACCTTGGAAAGAGATGATGTCGTCGAGCCAGATAATCCCGACGATTATTGGGAGAAATTGCACCAGGAAGTATCGCCCGATGTGCGAGTTCGGGCGCTCTTCGTGGATAGCTTGTCTGGACCGGTGCTGCAAATGTTAGGAACAAAGTCAGTGTTGTTGGCCCCACATTTGTCGAGCACTGCTCAGTCGAGTCTTCAGATTCGACGTCGAACCATTTTTCTTCTCCTCATCCTTCAACTGGATACCAGCACGATACCAAGAAGCGGTGGGGCAGGGCGACCGTGAGCTCCTATTATGCATCATCTTGCTTGATTACTGATAACTTTTGTAGATATCACGCTCACTCTGACATTCATTCGTTGCATGCAAAACCCGACGACTATGCCTTCGAGCCCTACATCAAGCTACTCTCCAACTCTCCCGACACTCAATTCGGCTGACCAGGTTATTGATACGCAGGCACCCCTGCGCCTCAGCTCCAGTAAGCTGTTCGCTATCGTGCCGCCCCGTGCCGCCTATATACCTATTTTTTCTCCACGCAGCTAACCAGATTCTACTTCCCGACATACTGGCCATTCACATGGTGCGATCACCTGGCCTGAGCACCATCATCAGCTACCACCCGCCGCACACCCATCGGACAACGACGGCACATACTCTCCGGACGCGTCTGCTCGCCGCCGGGCAATCAGTCTACTGGAAAAAAATCTTCACCTCGACAATCTCGTCAGATCCAACCTTCGTCCTGCTCGCCCTCCTTTGGTATCCCCTCTACGCCTTCGATGAAGCCCTAGATGCGCTATACTCGCACATTTGCTGGCTGGTGTGTTCTGCCTTTCTTCATGGTCCGGAGTAGTCTCAATTCCCAAACAGGAAGGCCGTGTAATAAACACGACGGACATGACGGCGATGACGCTGACGCAGCAGCTGCACGTTGTGCGGGCGCATCTCCTGCACTACGCGTCCCTCCTCGAGGATTTTCGTCGGACCGTCGTATTTTGCGCGCAGACGCCAAATCCCATGCTGGAGCACGCGTCCGATACGGACACAATCCCTGCCGTGAAGGACCGGATGCGGAGCGAGTCGCAGAATCTTCTAGACGAAATAGAACGACTAGAGCAAAGTCGGAAGATGCAAGAGAAACGACTGAAGAATGTGATGGACCTGGTACGTGTATATTGTCTGTGGGTCTACAGAAATTGATCTCGACCAGGCCTTCAGCAGTGTCAACCTAGAGGACAGTAAGACAATGCAGAAACTGACGGAGGCTGCTGCCAGAGACAGTGCAGGTGCTCCATATCAATGTTAGCTACCACGTGCATACTTACTCATGAATAATCGCAGCTATGAAGCAAATCTCTTATCTAACCATGGTATTTTTACCCTCCTCCTTCGCTGTGAGTCATTAGTATCTTTCAAATATCCCGGAACCCTAATTCCCCCGCAGGCTGTATGTGTTGTCTCGCAGTCTGTCTTAGATCTCATCCGCCCACAGGCAATCTTCGGCATGAACATCGATCTCCTCGCAGATGGCACTCACGGGACATTGGGGCATTATTGCGCCTTCGCGCTGCCCTTGACTGCCGTCACGATGTGGGTAATCATGGCGTTCCAGCAGCGCAAGAAGGATCCGAGCCATCTCATTCAAGACGAAAACTATGTGCCCTTCTGGTCGAGGCTCTCCTGGCCCTTGAACCTCCGCAAAAAAATCAGATGGATGAATGGACCCAAGTCCAGACCAACGTCCAAGGCTTTCGATTCCGTTTCTCTGTGACTAACCCATCCAATCGTCGGTATCATATACCCTGCACTAATTTATCTCTGCACTATGTAACTGGAATCGCAGAATTATATCTATAGTAATGTAGTTCTTGTCTAGTAGTATCTGTAGGCTAATATACCTCCTGTATTCTTGTATGCTGCGTGATAGAGCGCTTTTTTTTGACCGTCATGCCACTGAAAGGGTGAAATCGCCCAAAAGAAAAAAAGATGAAAGATGAGCAGAATTTCTATTGTAAGCCGACCCTTGCCACCGACCACTCTTGTGGTTGGTTCAGTGCTTTTCCAGTGCCCCATGTGAATTCAGATAGCGAATATAATCGATACTGTTTGACTTCAAGCTCATTTCTCACTTCAAGTTCTATAATTCATGCGACGTCCACGTGCACCAGGTTGGACTCGTTCCTGGCAAATGTGAATTGAAAAGAAAGGAAGCGGCTAGTTTCGACAAAACGGAATACCAGCATCGAATACTACCCTGATGTTTTTGCTGGAGCTAGAAAAGCCCTGTATAGTCCATAATCCCCACCCAGGGGAAGCTATGCGTGACGCAAAGTGTGACGCTACGAATAACACTGCAGTGGCAGTGGCAGACTCACTGCACGCGCAGTTCATGGGCACAAGTATTCCTTGAAATGCTCATTTTTTGCGTAGACGGAGTATCTCATAGATGTAATGAAGCATCTGGAATATTTTCAAATTTTATGAGAGTTCATAACGGACGAAATGCTCCCTCCACCGAAATCTCATCAGTGGCTGTGAGACACAGTTAATCCAGCAAGACCTTGAAAGACCTGAACGATGTTCTGGCGATGGATTGCTTTGATGCTGTGGGGTAAGTTCCCGTTCATCTGTACAATATTTGCAGCTACTAAAACATAAATCCTGAGTAAAACAATTCAGATAACTGAGCAGAAACAATTGAGGATGAAAGATACCTTTGCAATTTGCAGCTTTGCAAAAGCATTTGTTCTTTATGGAGCCTTTTGCTTTCAAGTCTTCTTCATCCAGATTATCAGGATCCTATAGGCCATGAGTGCGGATAACAGATGTCGCAAACAGGCTCACTCCGCTGTACGCAAAGCAGAGCTCTTCTCCAGCAGCGATATCTCGTGATGCGAATAGCGTTATCAAGGATTTCATGAGGTCGGGCTCGTCGATGTAACAAGGAGTAACTTTGCAATTGGGATCGCAAGAATGGTTCTGTAACAAGTTAGGCAGGGAAACCAATGGATATACCGACGCACCAAGAATCGGGTAAACTATGAAAGGAAATATTAGCACGATGAGACCGCCCTGGGATCCTATCACATACGTTCCCAGCGTGATACGCATCGACAACGTACTCCCCGTTGCTCCCTTCTTGGTTGTCCTCTTTGTCCTCTTTGAGGTCCTTGAGGTAATACCAATCGACGTCCAGCAGATATGTGCGCCCTGACCTGTCGTACACCCTATAGGATGTTAGAGTTGACGCTGAATACATCCATCGTGAGTCTTACAGTCCACGCCGCTCGCCAACCTCCTCCCGCAAGAACTCGCCCGAATATATGCCAATGAAGGTTCCTTTGGGGATTTTTTTCGCGGCGAAAACCCCTGCCGAAAAAGAATGACGCGACCATTTGGAGGAAACAATTGATGACTCACCCCAGCCTTTTTCCGCCGTCTTCTTGATTGCTACATGGCATTTCCGCCCATGCTGCACAACCTCAAGATGCATAAAATGAGTACCGCAAAGTCGGCCATCAGCGTGTAGCTTACCCGATTCTTACACTCATCATCGTCGCATGCACACAACGAGTTGCATTCGAATATGGGTATTCCATCTCTCTTCAGACGGCCCTTATTGTCGTACGCGAAACCATCGGAAAAGTACCCGGCAGAATACTCCTTCTGTTTGAGCAAACACGAGCAAGTCTTGGAGTTCGGGTCGCATCTTCCCTTGCAGTCACAACCAACCAGCTTCGTCATGTCTGGTGGGTCGATACCTTCACCAACCCAAAGCTTATTCGTGTAGTAGAACTCCCAAGGCGGCGTCGGTTCGGCGTCGACCTCATTTATTATGTCGATCCATGGAGCGTCTGGCTCATCGTCTGCAGTATTTTCCCGAATAAAGCTTTCCAAGACATGTCGCATATGTGGGGACATCCGGAAGGATTCGCCGAAACTATGAATGTAATCGTGCAGTTCGCTGACCAGGTCGCGGGCATAATAGACGCGGGGCCGAAAGTTATTGAGATCCTGTCTGTATGACTCCCATGTCATAATCGGATATTGTGTTGCCGTCGTAGCCTCGAAAGAGGTATTGATGTCGGCACTGTCGAAGAAACTGTCGTCAGTGTCGGACACGGGTGATCCTCGCAACGAATCGTTGAGTAGAGAATCGGGGGATGCGGCACGCGAGTCGACAGCATGGTCGTAGTCTTTGTTGATGAAATCCAAAGGATCGGTCGAAGAGGAACTTGACGACCTGCGAGATGAGCGACGTAATGGCTTGGGTGACGCAGGAATTGCTGAGCTCTCATTGTCGGACGCCTAGATGTACTTAACGACAGGATTGACCTCGACCGGACGATATGCACTCACTTCCAAGAAATCTCTCTCAGGTGTATCAGCTGACGACGAGTCATCATCGTTGGGCGCAGGCTAAAATAAATGTCAACGGCTGTCAGGGACGGGTCCTTGTGCTCACCGAGAGAACATCCATATCTTTCTGCACAGGAGGATCAACAGTAACTGGCACCAAAGGCACGGCTTGCTCCACTGCGCCTTCTTCTGGATTGATAGCGGGACCTGTTGGCTCGGGTGGGCCAATGTATTCAAGATCATAAACTTCCACGTCATCGTAGCTTCGCCGTTCGTATGTCGGCGCAGCAGGCGGGCGATCTGGAAGGATGATCAACCACGAAGATCGGAGCACGAGGGAGGATGAATTCACGGTCAGCATCTAGCATAGGATCTTCCAATGGCGACTCGGACGCCATTGAAACAGCTTCTGGAGATACCATGAGATCGGACAATGAGGGAGAGAATTCAAGCCAACCTTGCTCGATGCTCTCCGAAGATTCGGCGACAATAGGCACATCTAGCGGCTCTGGGACACAAGGGGACTCCAAAGGTAACGGTGGCGCGCCCGTATCGACCGCCATATCTGCAGTTCCGTCGTCATGGACCGGCACTTGTGAACGTCGGTCGTCCGCCTTGTCGGCCGGAGGCGATTCTATGTCATTTCGGGGCACAGCCGTCTGCGAGGTATCTACAGCGGTATCGCTCGCATCCACGCCGCTGAGAGGCGTGAGATCGAGTGTGGCGCTTGGGGCGGGCGACTGTGAGTTACTTGCCATACCTGCAGCAGTAGCAGACGCGACTCCTAACCCAAACGGTAAGCTCAAATTAGGAAAGAAAGAACATCTGTACGCATGAGATTCCCTATCCGCTTTCTGCCCACTTGCGGGTTCTGCCGGATGCCGAGGAGGCTGTGTACTGAGCCGAGGAGGCTTTGTACTGAGCCAATGGAGGCGGACAGTTCCCGTGGCTGGTGCAGAAGAAACCTGGGGTGCTTGCGCTTTGACCTGGGGGGGTCGGCTTCTTGTTCGTCGTCGGAAAGGGTGAGATCAATTATTTCATTGACGAGAGAAGGGGTGAGGGCCGCAGGTGCCTGCTCTTGCCTGGGGGGCTGTAGCAACGGGGCTGGGGTCATGGAAGCGGGCGGCGTGGGCGTCGTTTGCGGCGGTGACGGAAGAGCAGGAGAAAGAGGGAGAGGAAGTGAATCTGACGACACAGACATCGATTTAGCATTGTGTTGGCCCGTGGCGTTGATAGCTTCGACAAGACTGTTTGGATGTCCATCGGTTGTCGCAGACTGCGGCTTCTTCACCCGAGGCGGGAGCTGAGGTTGAGGTTCAAAAGATTTAGAGTGGTCGAATAAGAAAAGTAATGGACTCACTGGCAAAGGGGCCGTGGGCATTCGCTCCGACGACGGCATGCTTTGCTCTGGCGTCACGGGGGCCGGCTTTGAAGGTAAAGGAGTCTCTTGAAAGGGCAGCCATCTCTTCGGGAGAGGTAAAGGGCGCCTAGAGGACGTCGCTGAAAGTAAACTAAGATCGAGTTTAGGAAAAGCTTTGACAGACGTGCTAAGAGTTTGCTGAAGAGCTGCAGCGGATGGACCGCAGGCGCTATCCGAAATATTTTTGGCGGGAAAAGCGGACGGTATGGGATGACTGGAACTTGTAGAGGGCAGAGGAGTGTCCTGAGCAGAAATAGGTAATCTTGGCCGTGGAAGAGGAAGAGGAATCGGTTTAGATAGCGGTTTGGGCGCGCGCGCAGATAGAGGAGCCTGCGCAGGGCCTTGCGTGTTGGGATTCTGTGAGACAAGATCCGGGCGTGGGTTCGCTGAAGAAGACTCTGCCCTATGCAACTTCCCAGCCACGGGGATAGTGCTTTGAGGGGCGTCGGACCCCACACTAGCTTGGGCTTGAAGACCAACGTCCTCGTCAAAATCGGAAGTGCCACTTGGCCGAGAGGAGACGGCAGAACCTCCGGAGGCAGGATCATTGCGCGGAGGTTCGCCCACTGGTCCGTTATGAATCGCCCTTGACTGCAGACTGTGAATTGCAGCGTCAGCGGTAGCGATGGTAGGCTTCGCCGAGGCTGGACCGGATGGCCCTTGTTCAAGCGATTGACTGGCCTCGTCAGCACGACTGGTACCGTTTGCGACCTGGAAAGTCTCGGGGGCAGGTAGCGATGTTTTGGGGCGCATCTCAGAAAGCCCTGGGCCACTTGGCCTTGACTGGGCCGGCGACGACAAGCCTTCGCCCAGATTCATGCCATTATGGTCAGGGTCATTCAAACTCATTTCGTAGGCTGGGACAGAGCGAGCGAGCAGGAGAACGGTCAGGTTGTAAGTCGATACTCGGCTTTTCGTTCCTTTCGACTGGCATGGGGAGTTCGTCGTCACTGTCGATGATTTCGACAATATCCTGAGGGTTTGGAGGCGTAGCTCTTCGTTTCTGCGTTTTCCTGGCCGCAGATATTTTCCTGATTCTTTCCGCTTCCGAGTCGCTACTAGGGAGCTCGATCACTTTCTCCAAGTTATATGTAGGCTTAGGAATATCCGGTTCGGGCGTACTGCTGAGATCGATTACAACTGAGTCGACTAGTTATCACAATCCAAATCAGCAAGTGGAAAACCGTCACGAAAATGGACTTGCCATTGATCTTTTTCTTCACTGGTGCAGATTTGGGTCTATGAGATGAAGATGCTTTCGATGATTCGCCCGATTGAAAGCGTTGCCGCATTTTATCCCTGTCGAACGCTCCATTGCGGGCCGGTGGCGCAGATGCCGACGGGAACGATGCACTCTGCTTGCGAGAGGGTAAGGTTGGCGCCGATGCCAATTCGTCGCTGGATTCATCGCTTGAAAGACCACTCCGTTGGCGTCGCTTTTCATCCCGGGTCCGCCTTACAGGCTTTGTGCGGGCAGTTGAAGCAGGTTCCGCTGCTTTCCGTGCAGACTGGGACAGCGAAGGTCGAGATGTTTTTACTTTGCTGCCAGAACTTGGGCGTGATGGCCCCGCATCAGACGTAGACGCCACAGACCGCAAAGATGAAGACGAGGGACGGCGGTGCGTAGCAGCTTCGTCGGTCGTGCGTTTCGAAGACGTGTCAGAGTCTGCGGATGAAATCAAAAACTCATAAAGTCTTTCTTTTGACCTCATGGTAGCCAAGCTCACTTTCGATCGTCTTGGGTCGTTTACTTTTGGGCTGGGAAGCCGGTTGACTTTTGTTCTTACGCTTTCGCTGAGACGAATACAGCGCAGAATCATTTGGAACCATATCTTCATCGGAATCGGATGGGGGTGGTTCTAAAGCTCTGATTAATATTCTTGCCATTGATTTTGGGACAAAATACCTGTGATTGCAGACCACCCAGGCAGAGGGGACGTTCCTGGAGCCATAGTGCCAAATGGCGCGTATTACGGACCCCGACGCCAGTTCGCGTTCAAAGGTTCCAGCCAAATTGTCATAGTTTGCTTTGTACGTTGCTGCCAAATGGAGCCAAACTTGGCCTGGACGTGTAACGGTCGTTGAACAGTCTTGCCAATTGCGCATGCTAGGCCAATTAAACTATCCTAGAGACCTGGACAAGGCTCGCGAATCGATGTTCCTCAGTTGTGGTGTTCATGGCAGTTCGGCAGATGGGATGGGACCAAGTTCTAGGCGGAACTCGGCTGGCCTTGCAGTGAAGCAACGATCTAGAGACTAGACATCGCGCATATGCTTCATGGTGTCCAACAACCGCTGCCGTATAAAATGAGACAACTACTGGCAAAGCTTACGGGTAAAACTCCTCTCCCCAGCGCGCGCGTATAAGTAGTTCCGCGGGCCGGCAGTTGTCCTCAAATCTGACGAGCTATATAACACTTCACTGCGCGTTGCTCCCGATCTCTACCAAATCCGATATATCTCACAAAAATGTAGTTTCTCTCGGGAACGTGTTCAAGAACTCAGTCAAGCGCTGGGTATTTTTACTAGTCGATGTGACTCCCGCAACTTGGAAGACTTCTCTCCTACTCCATCTCCCTTCCGAGGGCCCCAATCACATGGAACCCACGACGTGCCGGCACCGGAAACTGACAGTTCGGCTGAGGTACGCGTCTCTAAACCGGTCTTCCAATCTTGTACAGACGGAGAAGAGTCGGCGTCTCTTTTCGGGGACATTCGATGATGTTCAATGAAGCCATCAGTGATTCCAAATCAAGATACAACGCATAGCATGTACACAGTGCATTGCACGCACGCTTCTATAGTTCGCACGTCGCTATTTCCTCTCTTTCTACTTCCTACGCGGCCAGTGGGCCACTAGGTCCACCCCCATGCTTTCATTCCGCAGGACATTCACGGTCGACCCTGAGGCCTTGACTCCTGGACATCCCTACTCCTTCGACAATTCCGGAAGATCCTGTCATGTTTCTTTCTTCGAGTTCAGAGGAGCCGGCCCTCCGTCTGCCAACTTCGGCTATGCGGGCGACGTATATGTCGACTTGACGCCTGGATCGCATGCTCTATACTGGCGCGACCGCCATGGGAGTAAGCCTGGGCAATGGCGGCGATGGACCTCTCTCCTCCTCGATAAAGTCCCACTCTATAAATATTTGACCGCGCACCCATGGGCCCATGATCCACAGACATCCGACTTATACCTATGGGTTGATCCTACTGGAGTGACTTGGACGTCCCGAGCTGAAATCTGCGCCAGTCGAGTAGTGATGATCCAAAAAAACATCGCCACAATCGCTCCTGGGGACAAAAACCCTGATGTTGAAGCTCTGGTAGCCGAAATTCTGGAAAGGATGGTCGATGCAGAGGACCACAGGACTTTGCCTCCTATCCAAGACTCAAGGGATAGATATTCTGGGTCGAGTCCACCTCTTGCAAGTTCATCTCGACCTGTTTCAGCAAAGAGGGGGCGTTCCGATTCCTCTGCTAGTCAGTACTCTGCATCTGAAGCTTCACGACCCAGAGTACAGCTTCCGTCCTCGACACATACCACGGCTGCGTATCGGAGTCCGTCACACAGTCCCTTAATTCATCCTAAAAGTCCTTCGGCATCCTCGGGCTACCCACAATCCCCATTACATGACCGCCGAGGGTTGCGACCCATATCACCGCGTCCCGCCTCTGATCTCCGTCCTCCCATCACGACCGAGCATTTTCATCGGCAAACGCCACCCGCATACGACTACGCGGCGGCCGGGCCTTCACATCCGCGTAGGCATGAATCTGTACCTAGCCCTCCGCCGCCATCAAATCGTGAGTTTTCTCATCGGTATTTCTTACCAAATTCTGAGCCCTTCATTTCAAGCTCACCCAGGCGCTACCGAGCAAGAAATGCGCGAGAGTTTTGGCAAGCACATATATATATATTAATTCCACCCAGACCCTAATTCAGGCCGTTAATTAAGCCTGGAATGAAATGCAACGTGCCCAATACGCTGAAGCACATTTCAAACGAGGTAGGCATCCCCACACTCGCCGCCTTAATTGTGGTTTATCGAGGGTGTCCACTCTTCCAGAGCTCAGGCTGAAGAACCGGGAGCTCTCCAAGTGTGCGTGCTCCAATGCCGTCGTAATCCTGTGCTAACCCGACTTTTATCAGTCAAGAAGAAAGAGAAAGATGTCATTAGCAGTGAGTTATGTCTTGCCGTTAACTGGAAACGGATACAATTGGACCAGTGTCGTTTATGTATCAGAAGAAGGAGCAAGAATTGATCGCAGGTCTGTGATAAATAATGTTCCTGCCACACTCACGCGTGGCTCCTTTGCTGAGACTTTGATCTGGCAGCCTTGGCCTCGGTCGAGCAACGCTCACAAGCAGAGCTTGAGGAGCAGCGAGCAGGTACTCTCCTGCTTGATCTTATTTTACTTTCGTTGCATCCAGTTGACAATGATTCGACAGCTGTACGTGCGGCCCAGCGTCAAGTAGAAGAAGCGGAGCAACAGACGCGAGAGGCAGGTATGTGTTAAACCGCCGTGTTCAACGGGAACCCAGGCATTGGTCGACTTCAGTTGACATTGGTTCTAGTCCGCGAACTGCGACGAGTGGAGGAAGGTGAGAGACACCTCACGTGTTTTCTCGTTAAAAAAACTGATTTTGTTGTAGCTTTGACCGATGCCCGAAGAGAGATACAGCAGCTAAAGTCTTGTATGCATGTCAGCAGACTTGATTCACCACGCGAATCTCGTACACCCACAGACCCCGATAAGATAGAAGTCCAGAATGCGGACTCAAAGGAGGGTACCCCAAGTTCCCCGAAGACGCGTGACGCAGAATCCTATGCGCAAGACATGAACCGAACGTCCTTTGCACGAGGTGAACGTCCGGGTAAGTCGTCTTGACTATTAAAAACAGCACTCAGTCTCTGATGAAATCCCGTAGGTCGAGATCGATCAGAATGAACATGTCCAGCTTCAGTTATGTCGGAGCAGCTCGGGAGTGGCTCTATGTGTTTGTGTGCATTATGTTCAACATCGTGATAGGTTATGGTCTTGTCTCGGATTGGAACGGAGCTACTCTGAGTTCAGCACCCCGGTTCTCACTGAAGCTATTCTCAACGAATCTCGATGCTTCTAAGATCGCAGTCCGCGTCAACTTGAACAGTCGATCAATGCCTCACTCACCTACAGGAATAGGTGTGTCGAAAGGAAGCACTCTTTTTTGGACATTGCTCAGCGAGACATTTCGCAGTCCGCGGCGCGGCGCGGTGAGAATGGAACGGTGATTACTTGCGCGTTCTGACAAAAATCTGAATCCCCGGACTAATATGTACAGCGTCGATCTATGGAAATCACTCGCAACATCTTGATTTTCCCTCATCCGCCTGATTTTCTGAGGCTGTGAGAGCACTTTGGACCAATGGTATGCGTCTTTCCGCGGCAATGTCACAACGGTCAATAGTACCCCGGATGGGATGCCTATATCCGACGGCTGTTCCTTTCCTCACACTTGGCGATGATGGCGACGGATTGATTCCATCTCCACATCCAAAGAAGCCAAAGTCAATTCAATGAAGTCACCCCGGCTGGCCGAGGCATCACCGACTTGAATTATGTCGAAAGTTCTTCACCGGGCTGGAGAGAATTTTGTTTATTCAAGAAGCGGAATTCAATTCAACGCCGAAGGAATTGATAATGCACCCGATACTACTCGCAGGGAAAGGGTCGCGCGCGAGGGGTGGGACCTGTATAGGTCCGCCGAAATTATGTGAGCCAACACCGTGCTCCGATTGCAGTGAATAATTCCCGTATACATGCACAATGTTCATGTCATAATTGTCAAACGCACAACTGTGGTCAAAGTTCAAGCGCTGGACCATGAGGAGCCGTCCCGAATGGGTGAGTGAGTTCCATCCATCTGTTGTAAAGGAGAGAGACAGATTATCAACCGTTACTAAAATACGAGTTATCTATCAAGCGGAAAAGCATTATCAACGAGTGAATTCAACTTCAGCCTAGGAGTATAGTTGCCTCGAGACCACCCAATTCCGGGCACGCACAAAGATGACGAAGATCATGGCCTGCAACCCGCCTCGACAGCCCGCTGACGCAGTGGTGTGCGACAGAGACACTGAAATCTACAATGCGGACGTCCAGACCCATCGGCACGAAGTGGTGCCAGTCATTCAGGTCCCCGTGAAGCACACCGGCTTTGTGAAGCGCGTACGCAGCCTGCATCGACTTCCGCCTGGAAACGCTGTCATCAGAATTGTCGTGCCGTGCGAGGAAAATTTAAGAAGATTAGTTTTATTAACACTCACTTGAATTCCTGAACGCCTCGCTTCCCCTGCGGCGGCGGGCCAGAGCAGTACTCGAGCAAGAGACAGCTAACAGGCATGCCACGCACTTTTGTGGTGTAGAAGCCGAGACATGCGGGAACGATGGTGCCCTGAAGGTCTCTGAGCTGGTCGTTATAAAACCCCGCTTCGCGCTCCATTTCCTCGACCTCTTCCTTCCCGTGAGCCATTTTGAGGACGATGACATCGCAGGGTTCAACGCCACGGACTCCGAAGCGGACCAGGTATACTTTTTTGCGAATACAGCGGACGAGCTGCGCGACATAATGGGTGTTGCCGTTGTTCCATGTCCAGAATTTATAATTATAGCCGGCCTTGCCAGTAGCATCCCAGCCGAAGAATTCGAGCGTGGACATGATGAGGATGATGAAGGATGGGTGAATGCCTGAGAGGCAAAGTATTCCAGTGCAAAGCCAAGTTGGAAAGGCGAAGCACAGTGGAAATGCAGAAAGGCTTTTATAGCGTACAGGGTGGCAGAATCTGTGGCTTTGAACGAGTTGATGAACGCTTTGAATGTCCTATTCCCTATTCTGGCAAGAAACAAACGACTCTGAAGCTGACCATTGTACCGCAGCTTTGAATGAATGAAAATTCTGTGGCCACAGAGCCACAATGTGGACCGCGTTTTCGTCCACAATGGCGTTAATGAGCGCGTTGTGTGGTTGTGCTTGACGTCTCGTGACCATGTCAGCCACCGAGATAAGATAGACCTATTTGTACTCGTTGCTTGCAGACGGAGTTGACTAATAAAGCTATAGATCCTCTTTGTCCTCGTTCATCATGTCCTCCTTCTCTCTAGACGAGGAAGCACGATTATACACGACCAATGCCGACCGCGAAAGATATAATCTTCTAGCAACGCTCTTTGGAATCGTCGTCGCACTCGATTACCTGGAGCGTGCATACGTCCGGGACTCTATTACCTCGGCAGAGTGCGTTTGACTGTGCCCTGGCCCGAGCTAAGCTAAGGCGTGCGGAAGAGATACTCTCCAGCGTGCACACGGCTCCTGTCGCAGTACAAGACCATGCTGAAACTCGTTGGCGACGACGTACCTTCCATTGAGCAGTTTATGAGCCGTTATCGCGTCAGTCTTTACTTGTCTGGTTCTTTCAAAATGTTTATATGGATGGACTAGATGGACCATCCAGCTGCGTTGCACCGATTAAAGGTAGGTGTGCCCGCGACCGTGGAGCACTCGAGCGAGGCGGGGCCGGAAACGGGCAAGTGGGTCGCAGAGACGACACAGGTGGGATTCGGCGCGTTTGCATGATGGAACAAACCTTCCCACATTGATTTCAGAGCTTCATCACCTTCATGGACGCGCTCAAGCTGCGTATGCGCGCCAAGGACCAGCTGCATCCGATATTACAGGACCTCGTCACTGGATACGCCCGATTCAAGGGCAGCAAGGATTGGGAAGGCCGCAGTCGCATGGTCTCATGGTAGGCATTCTTCTCGTGCAGCAGCTGTCCCTGTCCGCTCACACTGCATTTATCGAGGTTGATCACACTCAATGCCATGAAAGCGTCCGAAGAAATTACCGAAGAGCAATCCCGACAAGTATGTTTACCGTGGCCTGTCGTTTCTTGTTCTAATCTTCCTCAGTTGCTGTTCGATGTCGACCACGCCTACGCCGAGTTCTTCAGGAGTCTGAGCGGAGGCAAAGATGATGCGTCTTAGCAGGAGCCCAAACAATTCCGCCCTGTATTAAACATGTATGTATGCCCAGAGAATAGACCATAAGGATAAGTAGTAGTTGTAAATAGCCTACATTAATATAGTTCGTCAGACGAGTCTACATCACGATGCATTTTTCATCTGGATCGATACCCATCTCCCTCAGTTCTTCCTCGGAGGCCTCCTTCTCATTCTGGCGGAGTTTCACGTTGGACTCTTCAGGGAACCAGTCACGCATAAAGTTTAGCAGCGCCCAGTCTACGTTGGCTAAAGCAAAGTCGTGAGTATCGACACAAAAGGCTGAGGCACACAACACACATCTGTTGGCGACAAGGACGCACGGTGCCCGACACATCGGGCAGTGGTCGTTGCCACGCTTCTGCATCTTGACCAGGCAACGTACACAGAAGAGATGCCCGCAGGAGAGTCGTATAGGCTTGAACGCGATGCTCGTGCAGATAAGACAGGCATAGTCCTCCAGAGAAGGTATAATGGGGAGCAATGTCGTGCCGAGCTCTTGCACCAATATTCTTGGCAGCGATGCATGTGTCGGAAGCAAGTCAAGCGGCGCGGTGTTACTGGAGTCGGTCGACGGTAGTGCAGTGCGCTTTGCGTGCTTCTTAAGGATCTTGCGCGTTGCCTCTGCGTTCGCAAACTCGAACTACAATACATTGGAGCATCAGCAGAATGTAGAGGCAAAAAAACATGAGTACTGGCCTTCTTGACGTTCAGGATGAAGAGGTTGAGCTCCAGGAAAGACTCCAGGGCTTTGCGACTTCTGCGGAAGCTTCAGCTGGCGGCCGTCTCCGAGCCCACGAGCGGTGACCCGTTCTGCAAACTGCTTCAGCCGTGTCTCGGCCTCCTCAATGGTGCGCTCCCCGGGGTGCCGCTCGTTGACACTCTCGAATATTTCCGTCTCGACATAGAGCTGGAAAATCTCGCGCCAGGAATACAAATCACTCTATCCCACGAATCCCCATTAGTGGTCACGCACGTTGGTCGCTTGACACATAAATACGGAAACCGACCTTCCTCGTCAACGAATTCACCCGCACACCACCACCATCTGACTTCAGCGCCGAATGCGCCTTAAATCCATGCGACGTAGACGAAATAGGCCGTGCAGCGTCCGATACCGTTTTTGTTAGCTCGGCGAGCGTCTCTACAAATTGCGCGTGGATGGCAATGAGATGCTCTGAAAGTCCACGCAGCGTCTTGACGAGCAATTCAAAGAAGGCTAAATCAGACGCCAGGGGAATTACAACCTCTACTTTACTTTTGTTGTCGTGATCCACCGTGGAGGTATCATTATCCAAAGCTGCCGGCATGTCTGGTTCAACATGTCGTTGAAGAGCCCAGAGGAGGGATACTTGAGACGACTCTGGGGACACCTCTGTGGACGCTTCTGTTTCCGTATCGTCTTCATTGACCTCTACTATTCGACTCTTCAAGGGTGACGGAGCATTCGGAGGATCGACCCAAAGCCGCAACCGTGGTTCAATATGGCCCGAGGCGCTATTGAACTGATATTCCACGTGCGTAGGAGCTTCGTCGTCCCTGGCTTTGAGAAGATCTTGCAGTACCGCAGGTCCAAGCCCCAATGACGCCAATTCCGTTACAAGCTCGTTTATGAGTTTCTTCAGCTGCGAAAATGGTTAAAAAACCAAAGATTGGTCTTGATAAATCTACCTGGCGGTAATCCACTGCATTTTCAGCAAATTCTGAGGGTAAACCCGCCAGAATCTCAGTAAAGGTTTTGGAAAAGTGCATGATGCTGGCTGACCAATCATCCGGGCCGGACGTGCATGGAACCCCGAGTCAACTCAACTCCCTTTCTGGTTCTGGGTGTCTGGATGTAAGCCGGCTCCGGTTCCTTCGAAAATTGGCCAATCGACTCGCATCATGGGCATGTTAGATAGTCAGACATATGTGCTGACTTCATCCACGGATTCCCCGCAGCCACGAAAGATGATCCAGTCAAAAGAAAACCCAAATTCTGATAGACTTTGTCTACGTACGTCTGGTATGAGAGCACGGAAGTCTGATCTATTCTATTTTTTTGGATTACTAGACGACCTAGCACATGTACGGCCAGTCTTCGAAACTGTTGTTTTCCCATCGACAGAAGATGCTCGTGCGAGCTTTTTTCAGAGGGTTGAACGGGTGAAACACCGACCGGTCGACCGCCGCCACACATCAGTCAGACCCCGCTCGGGGATTTAGCTCAATCGTTGAAGTTTGCCCCACGCCACTGCCCACAAACCAATGAGCATGATTCACCCAGGATGCGCAAGAAATGGACCGCCTCTACTCTCACGCAGCCTGTGAACCTGCAAGGCGCATTCAATCCGGGGATCAGACTCACGTACTACTCTAGTCAACATGCAGCTACCTTCGCGATGACGGGAGTAGACCTGAGCAGACTGTTACTGGCTGGTAGGAACCTCTCGAATCTTGTTCAAAATGTTTACTATTCAAGTTGATCAGACATGGTATACCACGTAGACCCAGACGGTTCTAGTAGAAAGTATCCAAATTATCACCCACGAGATGGTTCTTGAAGCTCAAGCCTTCGTCGTGTCGCCGCCCCCTCTATTGTTAACACATCAATGCTAGCTGTGATTGGGGTTCCAAGTTCTAAATCCTGATTATACGGCGAGATTAGATTCCTGAGCGATAATTTAAAACCACCTTATTTGGATAGAGGGATTGAGAATAGATGCTGGTCCTGCTGGAATCATCGTTCCTCACCTAAAATCTGCAGAGGAAATCAAGTGATAACAGCATGTCGATTCCAGTAGGTATCTGTTTCGTTGGACGCTTAGACTCGAGAGGCTCACCAAACTGTCATAGGCCGAGTGGCCGCGGATCGCGCCCTCCCTCGACATTGTAAAGCTATTTTCACCAGTCAAGAAAATAGATAGAATGTTTACCGTACGAATTGAGATCCCTGGCCTCAATAACCACGCACTTCAAGGGAAAAACTATTTTCTCCACGGCGAACGAACACATTGCAATTATCCCCCAGATCGAATCTGCCATCGGAATCCAGAATCTCGCAGAAATCGTCGCATTCGACGAGGTCGGCGCATTTATGATCGGCCGTAAGCCTTCGTCCTTCCAGAATCATCGCGCCAACGGAATAAAAATACTAATAGATCAACCGCAGCGGGCGACTTGCGCCTGGACCGGGGCCTCCCGCAGACTCTGGATGGCGGCTAGCAAAGTCGCGAAAGAGGGCAGCATTCACATCTCATTCTTGGCACCTTAGACTTGACTCACTTGTGTTTGGGATCATGACCGGACGGGGAGAGCGGTTTCGGAGGCACATTTGGCGAGCAAGGAAAACAGCATATGAGACTTTAAACGCAAGCGAGAGGTTTTCTGAAAATAGTTGTGGCGAAGAAAGTGAGACAGAGATGAGCTGGTTTTGAATTCGGTGGCTTGATACGCTTGCTGTACTGCACGGAAGGTATATGTTTTGCCAGGTACTAGAGGTAGTGACTTGTTCATGAACCTCAGTAGTATGTATCGCCAAGTAATCTTGATATAGTCCTGGGTGATCAGTGTAAAATGAGGCTAGTCTCGGCATAGATCGATTCCCTTCAAGACACGTATTCCTCAATCTATCCGATAGGGAGTCTTGGGCTCGTAAAGCCTTGGACTCCCATCGAACGTCTGCCTTTGTACGCATAGTAGTGACAATCAAGGAAGAAAGCAAGTTGATTGTTGTTTGGGTCGCCTGCCGCTTCACTCGGAGTCCGGTACACAACGACATATGCTCACCATATCAACAGACTTTTACTTATTGCTTTCTTCTGGGATTTTACGCGTCCGTTTGGCTGCTCCAGCTCGTCAAAGTGTTGAGAAATAGAGAACTTGACATAGGAGATCCATACATCAGCGCTAGCGATGCGCGCTGTCGGCCTGGTTATGTTCTAAAAGACAATCCGCAGCAGTGACCTTATCTCTTGACGCCCACATCCCAATATGTGCCAGGCAGCCTTGGCCGCTGTATTCCTTGCTCTCTTGAGCTCATTTTACACCAAGGCGTCTCAGGTTCCCTTTTATGTTGGTTCAGACGCGCAAGACTTATGGAATCTCAACGTTAAACCCAATATCAACGCCACTGGCAACCTTGTCTTTGATACCGTGAGCTCGAGTACTACACGTATCTCTAGCATACTCATGGTGTTCTCCAGGTGAGCTCTTTCCTACAGCACTGGCCTAATACACGCTATCGCAATGGTGCGAGGACAATACGCGCATCTCTAGCATACTCACGGTGTTCCTCAGGTCACAATCTTGTCCCCGGCACAGTTCCCATCGGCACGCTGCTATACCATGGCCGGGGCGACTCAAACCTGCCCACCGTCCCCGACTGGACAGCAACGGACCCGGAACACTCTGTCATGTTCTGCCATGGATCGTCGGACGCGGGATGCTGGCACCTTACTCTGATCACCTCGCGCCCCTTGCGCGTGCTGTACTTCGACGGTTCGAGTGCAGCGAAAATGCAAGACGGCCCAATGGACAGCCAAGATCTTGTGGGGTGGGGTAAGATCTCACCGGACCGCTTTTTCGATGAGAGGAGCCGCATTGTCGATCTCTGCAACTGGGGAAAACCTTTTGAGATTGATGGCTATGTTCGGTAGGTGACTGCTCGTTTTGCGTGCTAATCCTGCTCACTTCACTTACCTCAGAATGGAAATGGACTTGTGAGCTATATATTGGTGTCGGTACTTCCGACTTACACTTCATCAAAGCGAGATCATGCTATGCGATTTTACAGCGGGTGTCGAAGTCGTTGCGATGGCCAATCTAGCTTCACAAGGATGGGGCGGCCCAGGCGGAGGTCCAGGTGATCCTCGTCGTCGGCCTGAAGATGTGCTGGAACAGCCAGATAATTCTACAATCCGTCCTTTTGCCCGATTCGAAGTTCTCCATTCTGGTTCATGGCACAACCGCTATCCCGGTGACCGGCGAATCACACTTGACCTGACGCGGCTGATCTCCTTCTACGACACCTCCCTCGTCCCCAGCCTTATCGAGAAACGCTTCGGCCTCGAGCGCTGGGACCATCGCCTGCTGGGCATCTCCACCGAGGACGTCGCTACTGTCATGGCCAGGCTCACTGACGCGTACACCGCGCCCCCGCAGGTAGGGAGCGGCGTCGACTGGGACACGCTCTTCAAGGTCATCGTGGATCGCTACGACGACCGGATGGAGCTCCTGCGCTACGTGCTCAACGCCACCTCCGACGCCGACGTACTCGTCACCGCCAAGAACGCGATAACGCAGCTCCGCATCATGCTCCACCCATACATCCTGCAGGCGGCCGTCCCTGTCCCCGGCAGCGCGGACACCGCGTGGGCCGCCCCTGTCTACAAATTCTGCGCCACCTCGCACACAGAATACATCCGGCGCAGCAGCGCAGCGCGGCGTACTACCTCGGAGGAGCTCCTCCTGAATGCGGTAGAAGAGGTGAACCGCGAGATCTGCCGTGTAGTGGTCGGGATGTGGGCGGACGGCGTCACCGCGGGCCTGGACGATGCGCTCCCCATGAAGGATCCAATGAAACGCGACGGCGCGGCCCTCGTGCGTAGTTGGAAGGCCTCCGTGGATACTCTGATGGCCTGGCTCGACTGGAGCGTCTGGGTCAAGTGCCGGCCAGAGTGCAGCTTCGAAGTATGTGTACGACTTGGACGAGATATTTGGTTGACTGAATTTGCAGGAAATGTGTTACTTACCCACATGGCCTTTTGGCGGCTCCGGACCCGGTGGGGGGCGTCCTCGTCCTCCTCCAGGTGACTCTCCTCTTCGTGACCTTCCGCCTAGTGACCCTCCGCGTACTCCTCCAGGTGGCACTCCTGATGAATACCTGCGACCTCAGCCTCGATGTGTGCGCCGCCTGGAGCCTTATAATTTTTAAAGTATCATCATCGTCTTGTTTCGCATAGAAGGAACAAATTACGCAGACACCCTTGGCTTCCCTGAGTGACTCGCTGTGATTGACCCACTGACGGCACATCGGGGATAGTGCTGGCCGCCAGATGACATGAATGTAGGATCGTGTCCAACGCTCACATCGGACTTGCGGCCCTTCTTTCCCAGCCAATACCGCCAATACCACACTTGAGTAATATTTTGAGCGGACACGATCCCACACCGAACTCCAAACCTCGTATTGTTTGCCCAACGAGATGATCGATTCGTCTAACGCGCGTTAACCTCAACACGCATGTACCACACGCGTGTCCGTGGATGAAGGTACTTATAAACGACCTTCCCGGGGTTGATCTTGCTGTTTCTTTCACCTTAGACCACCAGTGCTGCAAGTGAGTGGCCATATCTACTGTGGAAGTTAATTGACTGAAATTTTCCTGGCAGTGCAACTTGGGTCAAAGTTCTGGACAACTTCCTGCTTCTGCTGCATCATCCTTGTGTCTCCGGGGTTGGCTCAGACAACCGTTAACTTCAGTACTTGTCTCGACCAAGTCAGAAGCGGACAATGGGGAACGGTAGGAGGGACAGACAATTCCGGGCACCCCGTCAGCAATATTTCTCAAGCAACCGCCATCACATACGACCTCTGCCTCCGAGCTTGTGGATCAGGGCCCGAGGCGTTCAACTGGAATATTTTTTCGCAGCAGTTTACGTGCGTTGTCTTGCTCCGAACTCGTGCAATTAATGAACAGTGTTATCAGAGCGTGGCTTTTACGTGTGTTGTCTTTTTTTTGTCCGAGCACTTTCGTCCGAATCACACTTCCCTAGCATATCTTGCACTAGTTTCACAACTGCCATTCGGGGCGAGAACGAGGCTCGAGAATATGATGTCCATGCTCCTCGCCGTTGGATCGCCAACTTTAGCAGCGTATTCAGTAGCTTTGACCGTCCTGAATGGACATTGGATCGCGGAGCACTTTTGTAAGCTCAAGTCTGATCTCTGAACTTACAGGGCCTTGCTGAACCCCAGTTATGCAGCTCACCTCAGCTATCCAAATGTTAAAAATGCAGTCAAAATCTTGAGCAGTCTGCAGCAGTCTCCTCTACGCGTCAACACAGAAGATTCACTTCTTGCTTCACTCGTGGTACACCATGCCAACGATGAGTTTTGGGAAGAACTGGTGGAATGGTTGAACTACGTGCACACTTGGTGAATCTTAGCGTCTGGTAATGTGGTGTGTTGCTGAACATTTCTTGCAATATATTAGGTCAATCGCAGCAGTTGCTTCAATTCTGTGGGTCGTTATCGCATATTTCTTGACTGTGATCGATTCTTTCACGGGTACGTAGGATCGATCCCTGTTGTGCGCCGACAAATCTGATCGGCTCGTAGGTGGTGGAGTTACTTATTCGACACTCAACTCCAACGGTCAAGCTGTTGGCTCGGTGTTCCTGTGGCTGCTACCAGTCGTCGTTGCATGGCTGCAGATCAGCCCAAAATGCGATTTCGAGCGTGTTCATCAGGCGATAGGAAGAGCGAACAAAATCGCCTATGTCGCAACACCGGAAGGCGCACCCACCCTCGCATCCAATGTCTCAAGCAAGCGCGCGATCTATCTCGGAAAAGGCGCAGGTGACAACCTGCGCCGCGACGAACACATCACTGCGCCAATTTTCAATTATTCTAGGTTTCTCCCGTGGACCCTCGCCGTCGAAGAAGTATACTCCGCGTTCCGGGAGGCGTCTCAGAAATCTGAGAGCCACCAGCCTGTCGATTCGGGTATCGCTTGGCAAAGTGGAGATAGAAATATTCGAATTCGACCTGCGAACCGGAGTGGTTCTCTGCCACAGGTTCTCGCCTATGTCGAACCTACGTTGACACCTTGGGCATTCCTCTTTGATGGGGAAGGTAAGAAAGCTCGTCGCCGACCTCGCTGGGGTTCTGGAGTTATGGGGCGATTTTTGCTGGCGTCCTTGGCGGCTCTTGGTTTGACATGGGGTAAGTTCGTTCTCCTTTCCCTCCATGCTTGGCTTACCTTTGGATTAGGAACAATCGGCGCGGCAATCGTGGGGTCTTACTTTGTACCTACCAAAGGTATATTTCAATTGTTCCTCTGGAACAAATTCGCCGATGGTGATTTAGGAATTGGTTGTCGCGTTGGTAGTTATATAATCTACGGCGTCGTCGCCACGCTCGTTTGGATGATGCTCGTTGTCTCCAGCTTCTTGGCCCATTACTCTGCATACACAACGACCGTCGGCGATCGAAATCTTCCCACCAAGTCCCCTCGCATAGCTAGGATTACTTCGATCATTCTTCGTAGGACTGGAAAATTTCTCGCCACCCTCAACGCAGCTTGGATCGTCGCTGCGTGCCTGTTCCAGTTCAGCAGCTATTATGATAGGTGCTTGTGCAACAGCTCCGTTTTTTCCCTCGGCAAACACGCATATGTTGTCATCGACCTACTCCCGAGCGATATAGCAGGACTGAACACGCCGTTGACGGGTGGTATCGCGCTGGCATCTGGTGGGTGGATATCATAATCATTTGCATTACGACTTGTAAATCAACTTGATGCGCAGGGTCCTCAATCCTCTTCATGGGGTTCGTTAATGTTCTCATCAACCCAGCTCTTCCCGACTAAATTTTCAATACGAATTTCACTTTTATTTTTGCAACGAGAGGTCAGTGCAAGAGACTATCATTGATAATGCTCCGCGGCACTTGACTCTTTCCTGTCCTTGTGAATGCTTTGTAATAGACATCAGGCCTATTTTATATCTGTATTCTGTCACTTCTGCGGCTGCGACCGGTAATCTCGGTACATGATGATTAATTCATGAATATTAAGTTTACGACACCCTGGCGATTTGGGCTGCATTTTACGGCAAAGGAAAGAAAGAATCGAAAAAAAAGAATCCGTCGAATACAATCACGGCATGGTTGAAAACGTGACCGCGTAAGTGATTAAATCAATGTGGTTTGATGGCCGAAGCAAATAATTTCGGCGGATCCATTTAGAAACCTTGATCGGAACCCCAACCATCTCTCCTGAATCTCTCCCGATGCTTGTTCCTCGCTTGAGACTGAGCCGTCCGGCAAACAGGGGTGGTCTCAGTCCTTTTCCTGCTCATAGCTCGCCCCTGATGCACCCTCCGAGTCTCATTTCTTCTTGACTCTTACCACTACCACCAAGTACCCATTCAATCATCGATGCAGCAGCAAGATGGAGTAAAAGGCACTGGGTGCCACAGTGGGGAAAGTCTACTCAGAGGCCGGGCGCTCGTAGCGGCGGTGGTCTGTTTTTATATTGTTGCAGCATTGGTGGTGCGCTTGTTCTTCGAGTTTCGCGTCCGGCACTAAATTTCTGTAGATGGTTGTAGGCAACAAAGCAGTCCTCCTTCAAACCCCCGATCTTCCCTTCACATTTCTTGTATGTTCCCTACCCTTTTCCTGAAAAGCGAAAATGACGAGGATTGACAATTTCCATAGTTCATTCAACTGGCAACTGCGGTGTTACTATTTCTTCTTCTTTCACTACTTTCGCGAACTCCTGTACAGCGCATTTTGCCTGTCAAGTTCGATGTGCCCATTCTGGATCGTTCCACTGCGACAAAAATTCTACCGTTCCTTTTGGTCGGATTTATTGGCCTTGTGTTCAACACCCTTTGCCTGGCCAATGTCGATGCATCTTTTTTCCAGGTAAGCCGCTGTTCAATATTAATCGCGCTATATATGAACATGACACATGTTGCAGATAGCCAGAGGCCTCATCCTTCCGTTCACTATTCTCATGTCTTCGCTCTTTACACGTACCATCCCAAGACTTCACGTCTTGCTCTCGGCCTTTGTCGTAACTTTCGGCTTCTTTGTCGGAGTTGCCCCTTCATTTTCCCTGACTTCAAATTCGACGATCGCCAGAGAACCGCTCCGAGCGCTTTTGTACGGATTAATTTCGTCCATCGTTCTCTCCGTCCACGTCGTTCTCAGCAAGGTAGTAACCTCCAATGCGAAGCAGTCCGTCATCGGGATATCATACTTCGGAAATCCCTTCATGGCCATCGGGTTGATTCCATTCATCTTTCTGAATGGCGAGTTGGATGCGCTTCAACGACGTTTGACCTCGCCCGACCAAGTGTGGACGACGTTCGTTGTCGGAACAGCTATAACAGGCGTTTTCGGCTTTCTCCTTGGAATTGCAAACATTTTGTCCATCAAGGCGAGCTTTTTGTTTGTGAAATTCCGGTTCCCCATCTCATCCGCGACCTAGGTCACAAGCCCCGTCTCGCACATGTTTTCTGCGGTTGGTAGTATTTACTCAGTGTTTTCCGCGTACTGAACGGTTTACCAGGCGGCAAAAAGCGTCATACAAATGATGCTCGGTGTATTTTTCTTCGGGGACGTTATTACGACTTACCGTCTTGGCGCAATCACGCTCATTACCGGCGGAACGATGTTCTATACCTGGACGCAGTCTAATGCACGCCCAACAACCCCTGTTCCGAAAAATGACCTCGAGCAACAGAACAAGGATCTTGAAGTCGAGGAACCGCTATTGAAGGACGAGAAGATGTCCGACAAGGCTACTGGGAGCACGACAGAGTAATTATGTGATTCGGTGTCCGTGTACTTTTTTGCTTACTTGCGGGTCTGGAAATGGACGTATTTGAACATCCCAATATCTCATTTAGCGCGAGCACAACCTGCCAGTGGGATCACGAGAAGATCGGTCTTTACAATGAAATAGTTGAGCATCGGAACATCTCAATCAGCGCTAGAACAATCTGGAACCACGAGAAGACCGGGCTTTACAATGTAATAGTAAGCCCGAGAATAAGAAATCGCAGCTTTCACTGAGTCATCCACTGACAGTCCTATTAGTAAGCTACAACACCGAGCACGCAAGAACCGGCCATGAAGACGCGAGAACGCTCAGAAAGCAGCATTTAAATACTCCAAGCAAGGAATGCGAGTTCAATCCACTTGATCTAGCCTCCTCCTCCTTGAAATGGGTTTTCCTTCCTCCACAACCGGCAACTTTGATTTCTTCGTTCCTCCCAAGGATGGTGCTCGAGCGTACTCGACCGTCGATGCCAAAGTAGAGACGGGTGCAAGAGTCAGAAATTTCACGCACGAGAAGCATGAAGTCGTGGTTCACAACCTCCGCGGGAACGAGTCCGCTGCGACTCTTGATACGACTGGATTCCAGCTTTTCAACCATCCTGCGAAGCACACGAGCTTTGCGAATGACGCCGAGATCGAGAAGGAATATTACCCGGAAAGCATCGAGCTCATTAAGAAGCTCACGGGCGCAAGTCGAGTTGTTCTGTTCGACCATAGTACGTCCCCGAGCTGAGGTTTCCATTTTTCATGATCCCCGAGCTCAATGTTTATCTAGCCGTTCGACGCCGTCGCCCCGGCCAAGTGGATTCGTCGCCAGATAAGCGCCAGCCTGTTTCTGCGGCCCACGTCGACCAGACGGCCAAGTCAGCCGTGGCTCGAGTCCATCGGCATCTTCCTGCTGAAGATGTCCCCGAGCTGTTGAAGCATCGGTTCCAGATCATTAATTTGTGGCGCCCGATTTCGCACCCTGCGGACGACTGGCCACTGGCCCTGGGCGACTTCCGAACTGTAGATCCCGAGACAGATGTCGTGCCAGTTGCGCTGGTGTATGCAGACCGGGAAGGCGAAACATATGGGGTGAAATACAATCCGAAGCAGAGGTGGACGTACTTCTCAGGTGTGAAACCGGAGGAGTTGATTCTGATTAAATGGTGAGCTTTCGTAGATGACTGGTTGAAATGACTGGCTGAAGCAGTTTAAAGTTTTGATTCCATTCAAGACGGCAGGTACGCAGAAATTGAACTTGAAAATCCGTCAAAGTTGACTTACTCATTCCTCCAGCGTCGCCATCTTCACTCCCCATACTGCTTTCAGCGACCCTAAGACTCCGGAAGGTGCCCCCCTCCGCGAGTCAATAGAGCTTCGCGCGCTTGTTTTCTACGATTGAAATGCTTGCTTGATGCTTTCTGTAAAATATTGCCTATCTTGGCTGCTAGAATTTATGTGAAGTCCTGTCCTTTGTGTGATCTAACCTTCTGAATCCTCCAAGACCCACTGTCATAGCTAATCGACTCGAAAATTCTCTTTGGGGAAGAAACGCTGTGCGCCGGTTCCCGAGTTATTGCTAACAAACTCCGGAACTTCGGGCCGGACTGAAAGCCAACCAAAACGATTTGAACTGCACAGGAACGGCAACAAGGCCGGCCTCGGGCCAGCTTTAGGTGGAGCGTGTACGGCGCGGCCGATCTATGGCAGGCAGAATCGTTACTACAACTCGAGAGCTTTGGAGATTCGCACAATCGCAGCTTCCACTGAGTCAACTGACAGCCCTATTTGTAAGCAGCACCGAGCACGCAAGAACCGGCATCGAAGACGCGAGACCATTGAGAAAGCCGCCTTTAAATACTTCAAGCGAGCAATGCGGGGTAGATCAATTTGAAATGGGCTTCCCTTCCTCCACAACCGGCGTCCTGGATTTCTTTGTTCCTCCCGAGGATGGTGCTCGAGCGTACCAGACCCTCAACGCCAGAATCGAGACGGGTACAAGGGACAGGAATTTCACCTTTGAGAAGCATGAAGTCGAGATTCACAACCTGCGCGGGAACGAGTCCGCTGCAACCCTCGACACGGCTGGATTCCAGCTCTTCAATCATCCTGCAAAGCACACGAGCTTCGCGAATGATGCCGAGATCGAGAAGGAATATTACCCGGAGAGCATCGAGCTCATCAAAAAGCTCACGGGCGCGAGTCGGGCTGTTCTCTTCGACCACAGTGCGTCCCCGAGCCACGTTCTTTCATGATCACTGAGTTCAACTTTGCCTCTAGCCATTCGGCGCCGGCGCCCCGGGCAGATTGATTCGTCACCAGATAACCGTCAGCCGGTTCGTCAGGTCCACGTCGACCAAACGGTCAAGTCGGCGGTGGATCGAGTCCATCGGCATCTTCCGGCTGAAGACGTCCCCGAGTTGTTGAAGCATCGATTCCAAATCATTAATTTGTGGCGCCCGATCTCGAACCCAGCGGACGACTGGCCACTGGCTTTGGGGGACTTTCAAAGCGCAGATCCCGATACGGATACCTTGCCCATTGCGTTGCTGTATCCGGATCGGGAAGGCGAAACATATGGGGTGAAGTACAATCCGAAGCAGAGATGGGCATATTTCTCGAGCGTGAAACCCGAGGAGCTGATTCTGATCAAATGGTGGGTTTCTGTATGATTCACTGTCGAAATCATTGACTGAACTGCTTGCAAGTTATGATTCAGTTCAAGATGGCAGGTACGCAGAAATTGAAGCAAAACATTCAACAAGTTGACTTGTTCCTCCTTCTCCAGTGTCGCCCTCTTCAGTCCCCATACCGCGTTCAGTGATCCTAATACTCCGGAAGGTGCCCCGCTCCGCGAGTCAATCGAGCTTCGTTTTCTTGTTTTCTACGACTGAAACACTTTCCTGATGCTTTCTGTAAAATGATGCTATTTTGTCTGTAATATATGTGTCTGAATCTCCGAGACTCAGGTCCCGCGTGAATTAACTCCAAAATTTAGTTCGCGAGAAAAGAAGTGACCGCTGTGTGTTTCCTAGGCCAGCACCGGTAGGAGTTCAACAAAATGTTAGTGAGGGAAACAAAACACCTACTGGCACCACCATGAATCTCGACGCTCACTATGAGTGTCGTGGGTCTGAAAATAATAGATGCCCTCCAAGTTCAACATTAATATTCGCTTCAAATTCGCTTCGCAATTTCCGGATTCGGAACTTCGGCCCGGGCCAGAAAGTCACCCACAAACCACTGGAACGGCGACAAGGCCGGGCTCGGGCTAGTTTCAGCATGGAATGGTAAGCAGGACACTCACGAATCGCAGCTTTCACGGAGTCATCGACATACCGTCCTGTTGGTAAGCCACAGCAGAAAAGAGCAGCAAGCACGCAAGCCATGACGTGAGAGGTCTGAGAAAGCAGCGCCATTAAATACTCCGAGAGAGTGCGGGGTAAGGGAACTTGAAATGGCCTTTCCTTCCACAACTGGTACCCTCAACTTTTACGTCTCCCCCAAAGATGGTGCTCGAGCGTACCAGACCGTCAATGCCAAAATAGAGACGGGTACAAGGGACAGAAATTTTACCCTGGAGGGGCATGACATCGAGATTCACAATCTCCGGGGGAACGAATCCGCTGCCACCCTCGACACCACTGGATTCCAGCTTCTCTCACATCCTGCGAAACATACGAGCTTCGCGAATGACGCTGAGATCGAGAAGGAATATTATCCGGAGAGTATCGAGTTCATCAAGAAGTTCACGGGCGCGAGTCGAGTTGTTCTGTTCGATCACAGTGCGTCTCCGAGCCAGGTTTTTCATGCTCATCGCTGAGGTTGACTCCAGCCATTCGACGCCGTCGGCCGGGTGAAGTGGATTCGGCCCCAGACAGGCGCCAGCCGGTTTCTCATGTCCACATCGACCAAACCGCCGAAGTCAGCTGTGGCTCGGGTCCATCGGCATCTCCCTGCTGAGGACGTCCCCGAGTTGTTGAAGCATCGGTTCCAAATTATTAATTTGTGGCGCCCGATCTCGAACCCAGCGGACGACACCCCACTGGCGCTGTGCGACTTCCGAAGTATGGATCCCGAAGCAGACGTCCTGGCTGTTGCGTTGGTGTACCCAGACCGTGAAGGCGAAACATACGGGGTGAAATACAATCCGAAGCAGAGGTGGACATACTTTTCGGGTGTGAAACCGGAGGAGTTGGTTCTGATTAAATGGTGGGTTTTCGTATGACTTGACTTGTCGCAATTGGCTTAACTGTTTCGAAGTTATGATTCAGTTCAAGACGGCAGGTAGGCAGGAATCATTTTGACCTCGCGAGTTAACTCATTCGTCTTTCAGTGTCGCCCTCTTCACTCCCCATACCGCGTTCAGCGACCCTAAGACTCCGGAAGGTGCCCCACTCCGCGAGTCAATAGAACTTCGCTTTCTTGTTTTCTACGATTGAGATGCTCTCTTGTAAAATGCTGCTATGAAACCCCGTCCTTGTATTGTCTCAAGGTTTAGAAGTATCTTCATCACGGATCGACATGAAATCTTGGGGAAAATTAGCCCCTATGAGTTCCAGACAGGAGCCGCACAAAATATTGTTAGGGGCCACGGAAGTATAAATTGCAGGAAAGGAACCAAAAGGACTCTCCTGTTCTTCCACCATGAATCTCAAAAACAACACGCTCGCCATTGACGATATCTTGTTGGGCTCCATTGGCGCAAATATTCCACCTTCCGAGACGCGAGATCATGCTGTACGCTTCCTTGGCACTTGGTCCGGCACCGAGTGAGTTTCACATTATACCTGCTGTGCGTGGACGCTAATGAGCTCCCAGCAAGCTCTTGATGGTAGGAGGCAAGCCGCATCAGATGTTGAATCACGTCTCAGTCACAGTCTCTGTTGTCAGACTTCCCAATACGCCTGCAAACTTCTTGCTCCGTTTCTTCTTTACCGTGCACAATTGCAATATAAAGCCGGTAAACGAGATCGACCAATCTCTCTGACAACCGATGGGCTCTATAAGTTTGCTGGTTCTGTGAGCGCGGCGCGTCGCATTATGGGGTTTCCTGGTAAGTAGGTTGCAACTGCTGAAAACAGATTCGTTTATACATTTCAAGGCATTCTGGGTATTATCAAAAGCCTTTCCGCCATGGAACGCTCCCCGCCGGCATCTAGGCTCGTTCTCAACCTCCGGCGCCTTCAAAATCTCTCTATGATCGTGTTCTACCCACTGGAATATGTCTCGTTCTTCTCTGCTCCCGCTGGCGGACCGATTCTGCGGATCTCGCCGTCCGCAGCTCTGTTTGCTCAATTATGGAGCGTCCGTTCGTGGGGCGTGTACGTGGTGCTGCGAATCGTCGACTTGTGGTATGAATGCATGGATCTCGTCCAGAAAGAACAAGGTGCAACGGAAGATGCGCAAAAGGCTATCAAGCAACGGAAGCGTGCCATTATGTATCAGTTGGTCGCCAACATCTCCAGGCTCCCTGTTATCATGCATTGGTAGGCAATTCCTCTATTTTTGATCGCGAGACCATCAAGTTCACACCGCTTCGCAGGTCTGTTATTGGTGGAATCTATACAAACGAAGTGAGCCACTCGAGACCTACATCCGAAATAAACCTGACCTTTTCGCCATAGCTCTGGACGAGTGGGCTGTCTCTACTCTCTGCGTTGTCTGCATTTAGAGGAGGTTGGGAATCCGTTGCTGGGTCCACAAAGTAGTTGCAAGAAATACGTCAGATTTACTAGTCTTGTAAAGTCCCAATCTCGTCCAGCTCTGTTTACAAAGTTTCTTGGTCTGGGAGAGAACCGCCGGGCATCTCCTATTTTCGATCTTGTTCTTATGCAACCATGGCTTAACGGCTGTCAATCTTCTTGCGGTGGTGGGTTAGAACACTGATAATTCGCAAGGACTGGCGCCTACCGGACCAACTGCACGCTTCTTCCATCATAGCTATATTGGACCCTACATTTATGGAAATCAAATCAGTTCTGCACATTCTGATCTTCTGGGCTCTCCTTGGGCTCCTGCTGATTCGTTTTCAGCCGTATTTTGAGCGTTCCGCTCCCCCTAGCATGCGCCCGGATCCACGTTTTCTCTCTCCGCAAACAAGCGTTATTTCCAATTCTCGCGATTGATCCGCAGCACTGCCATCGCCAAGAGACGCTTTGGCAATGATTCTCACACTTTTCTTTTCGATCGCCCCGTCATCTCAATTCAGGTACATGTGCAGCAAGTGGTTACCGTCAAGTCTGACCGCGTCCGAGAAAATGGCTTGCTTGTCTTGTCGCCGCTTGAGGGCCCCAACTGTCTCCTGTCTCTCACTGTCCTCTGGTCGTCCAATTGTCGTTCACGATTCTCAGCTTACCGACTCGGTGACTTCGTTCAGCAAAACCGACCGCCAGTAACTACTATGAAATGAAATAAGGGTGAGTCCGAGGCTAGGTCGTTCAGGATCGTTCCATGGATGGGCCACGACGGGGATTCGGGAACATAGACCGAAACCGGATGAGATTCTTTACTCTGATGCCGTTTGATTGACATTGATGTTGCTAACCAATTGTGTGGGACTAGCTGAGACGCATCGCCTTCTCGTGTGACGATTTATCTAGGCATCATTGCGATATGAAAATCCCCCCGTCCTTTCGAACCCCCATCGACGGTCTTGGGTACACGCTCTTTTTTCTCTCTTTCTCTTTCTCCCGGCACGACCGGTGTTGCTGGCAGCCTTTCATTCATTAAGATGCAGGTCACTTTATTGTTCGCGACTTTCTTTGCGTGCGTCCCTGGCATCTATCCATCCTTACGCGTACTTATACGCGCTTTCTTTGCCTTTTCGTGCAGCTTTCTTGCTCTCGCAGCTCCTATGGCTACATTGGCCATGCAAATCTCCGTACCTACCAACATCACCACCGGATTCGACGCGACCATTATATGCACCGACGACACCAATGGTGCAAGCGGACCATTGACGTTTTTCCTCGTGCGGAATGGCACGCGAGACACGTTAGCTGAGAATCCGTCCTCGGGTGGCAACCTAACGGTGATGATACCCGCGAACGCTACAGGGTGTGTCCTCCATCTCAACTCACACGATCGTGTACTTACGGGCGTAGCGATGGATGGACCATTCAGGCCACCTCGTCCAATGGGTGAGTAGTGCGTGCCCAAGGTCTTGCTCATTTTGTGACGCCTCGTCTGCAGCGAGGTAGTCGGCACCTCGTCCCCCTTCGCCATCCTCGCACCACCCAAGACTGGCAGGAAAAGCATGGCGATCCCCATAATTGGAGCCGTCTTCGGATCCTTGATCGTCTTCTCCCTCCTGGTCCTCGCTCTCTTCCTTTATATCCGCCGCCGCCGCCGCCAGATGTTCGCCGCCGGGCCAGAATTTAACCTTGAGGCGAGCTTCCCGCCGCGAAACGGGAGTAATCAATTCTCGCGGTCGTCTACGAGCACCGCGCTCTCAGATACCAACGTCAAGTCGTCAAAGTCGCTCGAGACGGAGAAGGTCGAGTGGGAGATGCAACTTGAGGAGCAGTTTGCCCGTGCGCGCGCGGCGACGCCGGATATTCGGGGCGGGACGCCTGTGTCCCGCATGATGACCCCCCGTGCCCCTCCTGCCCCTCCGGGGCCCCACGCGCAACCCGAGCTACTAGTCTCGATTTAATGAGGCTCAATGTCTGCGGGTTCCCCGCTTATGGACCATGATGAAGGACGACGACGATGCACGAGCTTTCCTTTCTATGAAACCAAGATATCGCGAACAATTTTGCTAATTTACACTACACCTTTACCTTCTGTATCCCCGATACTAGTCAATCTTTTGGCTTCCGCATATTCGAGCGAATGTACTTGTAAATATTTTGAAATCCTTGCCATCATTCGGCCACGCAGGGGCATCACACTTTGATTTTGCTCGCATTTGCCATCGTCTGCCATGGAAGTTGGAACAGCGAGGGCCACTAGAGATCCGTTCTCTTCCCTTTTATTCGCCGGTCCAAGCATCGCCGTGAACAGCGCTCATACTCCTATGTACAATGAAGAGTCATCTCCGGTCTTGTGCCGGGTGTGCGACGCGTCTCCGGCAACCCAGATAAACACATAAAACCGTTCACGCCGGTCCAGCCTTCATTCCATCTTCTTCCACCATGAACTCCCTCGCTCTACGTCGTTCAGCTCTCAGGGCTGTTTCTAGAACGCGGGTGTCCAGTGCGGTCGTTCCCAAGCGAACTTTCATCACAATCATCGAGCAAGGCAAAGAGGGTTGGCGGCTGAGGTATCGGAGTCCCTAAATGTTTTCTGCGCGTAACTAAACCTTGTGGTATCAGTCTGGGCCGCGATCCCGTTCGTCTGTCTCCAGGACTCAATCTCAATATCCCCCTCTATCACTCTGTGCAAAAAATTGATCTTCGTGAATCGTCAATATCGATCCCGAACGTAAGTCTTTCTAGCAAATTTGGAGATACGGGCTGAGAGGTGTGGCGACATAGCTCACAGGTTACACGGCTGACAACGTCCCCGTAACGTGCTCGGGTTCGTTGTTTTTCCGCATCGTTGACGGGCAAGTCACTCGTCGTATGCCTGCACTGTCACTCATACCTATAATGGTCAGGTACAAAGCATGTTTTGCTATTAGCGAAGTTCAGGACAACATTCGCAACACCGGGACGTCGGCGATGCGGTCTGTCATCGGTCATTTCAGCTATGATCAGGTATGTCAAGACTCAAGAGACAGTGAGAGATACTGTGCCTCATAGGCTCACTATAGGTCATCGGGGACCGGAACGAGCTCAATAAGCGGTTGAACACGGTCATAGGAAATTCCATCACGGTGCGCGGCTCTGAAACATTATATTTGAGGAACTAACAATGGGTCGCAGAATTGGGGTGTAGAGTGCACGCGTTTCGAAATCCAGTCTTTCCAACCAGCCAATCGCGAGGTCGAGGTAAAGCCAAATCCTACTTTCTGGTCGAAACGAGATCTCATTTCTTTTACCTAGCGGCAACTGGAGCTCCAAATGGAGGCGGAACGCAATCGGCGCAAACAGCTCCTCGATACTCAAGCACAAATCAATGTCGCAGAGGGCCAAAAGCAGCGTGTAATCCTCGAGTCTGAGGGCCACGTACGTTCCCAATCTCCTCGTCCCTTCTTTTTTGTCTCAGCCCTGGATAGCTCGCCGCCAAATCGAACGAAGCCGACGCCGCTTTCAAGACTGTCGTCCGCGAGGCCGAGGCTCGCAAGCAGCAGGCTCTCATGGAGGCCTCCGCGCTCGCCTCACAAATTGACGCGCTTGCCGAGGCTGTCGCTGCACCGGGGACCGCACCAGGCCCTGCGGAACGCAAACAGGCTTTGGACGCGCTGATAGAACTGCGCCGCCTCGAGCAGCTGCGCGCGATTGCCAAGGGGAAGGGCAACGCGACGTACTTCTTTGGCGACCGTGCGGCGCTTGGGCTCAACGGTGGGGCGGGGGATGCGTTTAATGTGGACTATGCCGAACACGTAAAGGGGAACATGGCGAAGGGGAAATCGAGGGTGGATGCAGGAGGTCCTGCAGCGCTCTAAAAGTGCCCGGTATCCTGATTTGCAGACGCACACTGTATCACTAACGAACGACCCCCCACTCACGTGTATTACTAGTCAAATGAATATCTATCTTTATTGAAGCATATACGCGCGCTCGCCGGGACTAGAATTTTGATAAAGTTTATGATTTTTTTTTGGGGTACAGAGAACCGTACTTGGAGAGTAAAGGATAGCACATGATAAAAAAAAAAGATGTATAAATCAGACATTTTGTTCCGCCTTTGCCACACCGCCAACCTTCTGTTTTACGCGTAGGAAATTGAATTCCATCACGATACGGGGATCCCGAGACGGGCGCGCATTTTCGGGAAGAGGAGGGATGACCATTCTGCGGACGCGTTAAGTACCAAACGGCGTCGTCACCAGCTCAGTGACCGCAAAGTTCGCACTAGGCGGGTTGCAGTTGGTGTTGTCGTCGCTGAGGCAGTGTCCTCTGTCGGAACCGAGTGTGGAGGTACCTCCTTGGTGTCGTGGTGACCGACGAATACGTCGTTGACGCAGCCCGTCGGTGCAAGTGGTCGGCTGGTGTCTTTGAAGGGCGGAGATTGTTGTACAAGAAACTTAAAAGAGCCGGGGATGGCTTGGCGGCGACGAGCGAGTACTTGCTGTAACTCAGTTAGCCCTTCTTGGAAATTTCCAGTATTGGAACGGGGGTGTTTGACGATCGGTTTGACGGACTTGTTGGTGGTCCAGGATAATCTTGACTTCAGCTCATCGATGAACAAGCCCATGATACCAGTCGGAATGTCCTCCTTCGCCTTGACAATTGCCGAGATAGACTCGAGGACGATGGCCGGAGAAGTGCAACGGTATCACGAAGGGAGGACTTTAGGAGCCTGGGTGGGTGGGACAGCTTTCTTAGCTTTGACGATCTTGGGTGGCTCGACGCATTGGATGAAGTGGGCGGTCACGAGCTTGTCCACAAGGAGAGGACGCAGACCGCAAGAAGGCTTAACCTCCGTCGACGACGAAGAGCTGGAAGCCCGTTCAATTTCTTAAAGCTTAAAGAGTGATGACATCTGGCAAGGATGAGATACCGTGACTACAAGTAGAGCGAGGTGAGACGTACAGTAGATTCAACGAGAGTGGAATTGAGTGGGAGATGGTGGAGATAGAAGGAGAGAGACGGTGAGACTGACAGGAGCTGTTTTTACCGAGAACGCGAAGTGCCGTGTTAGTCACTTGAACCCTTTCTGAGGGTAATTTCATTGCAGCCGTCTGGTAGGGACCGCCGCGGTACCATAATACAGCTTTCCTTCCTTCCTTCCACTGAATAGGGACGGTCAGAACGGTCGATTTTCGGGCATACGAAAACGACATGGACCGCGGTTCTAGATTTTTGTCCTCGATGGGACCGACGATGACTTTGTTGTAGACCACCAGACCCGTCAATTTAACGAAGGAAGGAACGAGGAGAGGGAGACTGTCAAAAAAAGGAAGTTAATAAATCAGATAACATGTGAAAAAGAAATGTACCATAATGGTGGCGTTCAGCGCCTCGAGGCTGGCAGCCCTCTCCAAGTCTCCTGCATACTGTCTGAACATGAATTTTGAGCAAGCGCTATGGATAACGGGCGCAATATTTACAATCTACCTCCGCGCAACGGCCTTTTTCTTCGTCCGGATGGTGTGTATTCTGCGCAGGCAGCCAGCGACCTCGAACTTAACACGGCACCCAGCTCCCCCTTGGGTATCGGTTTATGCCCAGGATAACATGCTCAGCCGTGATTTCCCTCACATCATTCCTCCTCTCTTGGCGGAACGCCCGATCGCGCCCAAACATCCGCAACAGCAACAAAATCCTCCGCAACGTGATTCCGATTGTGTGCGGGACGTATTCCGAGAGGAACCCTCTGACAAGCTTCACTGGGTTGCTTTTGAATGTGTTTTCTTTTCTTGCGTGCATGGATTTCATATATCGTGCACATATCCTCCACCCTTCGCAGTCGCTGGCATTCTCGCGCACGGGGTACGTGGATTCGACCACCGCCAGGATCGTGCTTCGAGCACCTGCGACAGAGAACCCGTTGCGGTTCACGTACACGGATTCGACGCGCTCGGAGGCGAAGACCATCGAGATACTCGCCTTGGTAGAGGATTCAGACTTCACGGCGACGATAGAGCTTACGAGCTTGGTACCCGGGACGCGATACGTGTATAATACATCCAGCGCACTCGGAGGGTCGTTTGTGACAAATGCGGAGTCCTTGAAGAAATTCACCATAATCAGCACATCGTGTCAAAAGCCGTTCTATCCATACTCACCGCTTTCCCATTCACTCGCGATTCCGGGGCTCAGCCATCTAGCTCGCCACGTCGAAACAGCGCCGCCCGAGTTTATCCTCTTCTTGGGGGACTTCATCTGTGAGCAAATCCAGCTTTTCTCCACATAATTGATTTGGCTCGTGGTCCCTGTAGATAGCGACCTGCCCGTCCAAATCGAGCCTCTAACGATGAAGTATTATCGTCAACTTTATAGACAAGTATACGCTAGCCCAAGCTGGACACGTACTTTGCGTGATATCTCATGGATCCATGTGTTCGATGACCATGAGGTGATCAACGACTATTATCCAGAAATGGCACAAGGCGAGGTAAGAGGATTGGTTCTTCAGACCGGCGCTGTGGCAGACGACATTTTGCAGGCCATGTACACCCACGCCATGGACCCATTCGAGCACTACCAACGAGCGGCGAATCCTCCGCGCATGGACGATGACGTGCGCAAAACTTACACGCAGTTCCGCCGTGGAGACGCGTCATTCTTCATTCTGGATACGCGGACGTATCGATCCACTCCGCCCGCAAAAGCTGATGGGGGACTGGGCAGGCGCACGATGTTAGGAGCAGAGCAGTTGACCGAACTTTTGCGCTGGATTGACGAGGAAGAAGGGTGGAAGGTGGTTGTTTCTGGGGTTCCTGTTACAAGGGCGAGTGCTTCTGAATACTTCCCTTTGAATTACTCCAACCACTGCACAAGTAGAACTGGAGCGAAGGCGGGGATGAGATGGACAGCTGGGCAGGCTATTTAGAAGAGCGGGAGACGATTTTGAAAGCACTCTGGCGTGTTGGAGGCGGCGTAATCATGAGTGGAGACCGACACGAGCACGGCGAGTATCGTTTGCACAGTTCTCTGACATCGCTCAAATCGGTCTACAGCGACAGTCAAATTTCGGCCTCCGCCCGGGTATCCAGAATCACATACCGTGGTAGAGTTCTCCACGTCGCCGTTATCGTTCTTCTACCAGCCATTTCTTCGTGAATATGTCTCCCACGACGAGACTATCTTTAATCGGCCACGGGGTTCCTCAAAATTTGGCCAGTTCACGTTCGACTCTTCTAACGAGGCCAGGTGGAAGATTGACTTTAAATTGATGGTGGACGGGGAAGCGGCTTGGAATTACGAGCACGTTTGGCAGAGAATTTGAAAGGGAGATTTTTTTTGGGAAAAACAACGGCAATGAATGAACAGAAAGATTTTTCCGTCCCTCAGCCTTGGTGTAGCCAGACGTTTCAAGAGTATACAAGGATTGAAAGACGCGCTCTTCGAGGAGATGCAGTTCGTTCGCTGTCACACTGCACCGTCACACGCTGGTTTGGGCGCATTCCAATTCCTTGGCTAAAAGACTAGTAGTAGTGAAAATTAATCGGCGGTCTGAAAGATGCTACAAAATGAGTGTTGAAAAGGGTTGCCGATATTACAAAGTTGAATTTAGAGATACACCATGTTGATACAAATTCTAATCATCGTTCAACGCTTCCATTTCTCCCTCTACCCTAAACCTGATTGCAGCGTACCAGAAGTGCAAGGAAAAGGCCAACAATTGGGAGAAGGAGTACAGCAAGACCACCGATGCGCCAATCCGTACCTGCGCAAAATTAATTATGGTGAAAACGAAAGTGCATCAACTCACCATAAAAAAATCTGTGCCTCCTCGTCGTGTTCTGCCAATTTCCTCGGTGCCTCACCTGCGCGTGGAATCGATAAGCCACATGAAGAAGGGAAAACGAACGCCAACGCACCGTTCTTCCGACGCTGCTTCATGATGTCGTTCCGCTTCTGCGTCTTAGCTTTGAGTGTCAAATAGAACAGATTCCCTGCCACATCCACCGCGACATTCTTCAGGGCGTAAACCTCCCACAACCTTCCCCGTACGGGCCGCCAAACACCGCTCCACGAACTGCAGCGTGTCCAGCGCCCTCAGATTCTTCGCCGTCGACCCAGGCGGGCAAATCGCCAATACATCAACACCAAGGTCGAGCGTTCCTGGGGCGGGCGGCCCGAGGAGCCTGAGTTTCTTGCTGGCAAGCTGCGCAGCCTTGGCTTTGACGTTATGATCCGCTTGTTGTCGCTTCAGCGCGGCCTTGGTGAACTGCGCAGTGAGCCACTCGACGGTCTTGTCGTGGTCCCATATCATAGGGTCTTCGGCGTCGTACGGCGCGGGGCTGCGTGGCTTGTGAGGCACGGTCTTGAAAGACGCGGCGTAGGATAAGTGTGGGTCTTTAGAGTTGACGTTACAAAGGAAAATGGAGGCGGACCGGGGACGTACGAATGAACGAAGTCTTTAATGTGAGGCGACACATGCGCGATTATGATGCTTTTCGACGGCTGACGGGCTCAATATCGAAGACAGGCTGTACATAGCGTTAATAAAAACCGAAAGTATATAAGACAAAATTCACCTTGAGCAGCGTCGTCAACTTGTTTGACCGCCACGGGATGTGAACGTATCCGTCGTCCGCTGACATTTTGGCCTTTGCGCGAAGGCACTCCCTGAGGTTCATGAGACTCTTGACATTGTCGCCTGCCACTTCCATGCGCTGCTTATCGTGGTCCTTGGAGTCTTCGTGCTGCTCACTTCCCGCCAAACTACACGCGATGAGTTCATAAGAATGGCAACAAGCGCGAGCACTCACTCGACAAGGATGAGTTGTCCCTCGTCCGCATACGGGAGAAGCGTATTCTTGATGCGTATGGTAAGCATACGAGTAGCGTGACTCCGGTTGCTAGCTGCGTTCTGCAGGGTAGCAGACGTGCGACGATGAGACAGCGCCTTGTTGATCACTTCTTCCAGCTCCGCAGACGTGCGTACGGTCGTGGCGATGAGATTGGGGCGTACATTCCCTATCTTGAGGATCCGACCGATCAGCCAAAGTGGGTGGTCGAAAAGAATAACAACACCCACTTTATCCTCACGTACAGAGATTTCTGTGCGCATGGGATTGCCCCGGTCGTCGAGCTGTTCCGTCGGTTCCAAAAGATCCGAAGCATGTTTGCCTAGAAGTTCTAAGCAAGTCACTTCAAATTCAAAAATGTCGCCAGTCTGAGCGACAGAGTCGCCGTCTTGGGCAAGTAGGAAGCGCTTGCCGATAACCCGAGCATGCTCAAAGAGATCGCGCGCGACCCGGTGCTCGATACCTTCCATAGTGAATGTTTTGCCACTCCGAGTTTGACCATACGCAAGAATACAACCTACGCCGCCGGAGAGCACCAAGGAAAGCATCTAGACGCGTTTATCAAGGGAAACGTCTAGAACGAGGCGCCACACGCACATCATTGGTGATAACGGTGCACTGATAAACTTCTTCGTTGTCGATATCAGGTCCAAACGCCAGGTCCGCTTCGAACGACTTGTGTGTGAGGGTGGGACCCGACCGCTGCGCGGGGTAAATTCCATGCTCAGGTAGAGCGAGCAGTCACACCTTCATCCCAGGGGTGTGTACAACGAGAACGCCGGGCTATGCGCTGGTCAGAGTGATGCCAGGACAGTACTCGACCTCTTCATCCACAGGCGCGTCTTTTCCATCAGCATCAACACAAATTGGGAGCGGCGAGCGGGTCCTGAACGCGACAATGACGTCCTTCAACGCGTCTTTGTTGAGGGTGTTGAGGGGAGACTGCTGCAGTTCTGCAAGCGACATAGAGAAGCCTCTTGTCGCCGCTGTTTTAAGCCTATTCTGATTCCACTCTTCGTGGAGTGTGCTGAAGGTAGATAGCTGAGTGGTTGTAAAAGTTGCTGAGCTCGCCATGATCGCAAAGTCTGAGGTGCATTCTGAATCCTTTATATGTCCCTCGCTGGCCGATCAGTTGCCTCTTTCGTTGAGCGAGCTCAAGGTCAAGTTGAAAGCAACGATGCGGCTGTGCTTACCCCTAACCCTAGTTCACTCGGACAGCCAACATCTCCACCGCCTGGCTCGCCCGCGACCTCAACCAGCCCGATACTTCAAAGTCGTCACGGGCCACCGTAGTAATGTCAAGCTCAACATATATTATATCCTCAAATGTCTCGTTGACCACCCCGGCGCGAAGTCATTCACCCTTTCGAGCCCGAACGGCGCAGAACACCAGCTGCTCTTGCATCTGCCCTTCTGGGTCAGCGCTATCAGCCTCGGGCCTCCCGTCTTCAAGTCTGTGATCGCCAACATCATCAGAGTGAAGCCCGCTGACTTATAGTAGTTCGAAGGACGGCGGGGGTTCCGCGGCACACAGATCCCGAACATAAAGAATATAATCTGCGAGCACACCTTGCGGAAATGATTGTCTTCCTGGGCCCTGCCTCCAGAGCTCATTGCACGCGCTGAACAGAGGTCAAAATTCTTCGACGAGCATGGTTGGTCAACCTGGCGCTCATATCTATTGATAAATAACCGATGTTCTACAGGAACTTACATCGCCGGCATACCGCTTCCCGACCCAGCATCCCTCGAAACCCTGCAGATGTCCCTGGAAGACGACGAAGAGGAGGATAAGAATAAGCTGTTTATGGCGTTTGTCCGCGAGATGGTGGATACCGCAGGGAGCAGCCGCCTGCAAACAAGCTATTGGAGGACCCTTGGCTGGTCAAGCACGATGGCAAGACATTCATCGCCCTTGCGGCCGTACCCCATCTCTTTGTCGAGCCGTAGGGTTTGCCATGAGAAATTTCTTCCTGTCGACTCGATCAGGATTTGTCTGCCCCGCATCGAACAATACTTTCCCTACTCATCACGATTTGGGATATAAACAATGCATTCCGCTCTCGCCCACGTGCTTTGTCAAGCGATTACTTGCCCTGGAAAGGGTTCAGGTGGCTGACATGGCGCCCCCGCAGTTCTGGGCCAAAGATGACTCCTGTCAGCCTCATCGTCTCTTTCCTTCTACCTCCACCATCTCCCACCCAACCCACTTTCGTTGAACTTTACTGTACGTCCCACCTCGCACTGCTTGCAGTCGTGTTGTCTCACCCTTACTAGATGTTGTCACTCTTTAAGAACCGGGCATCCAACTCTTCGTCGTCGACGGAGTCAACGCCCTCTTCGTGCGGTCTGCGCCCTCTTCTCCTCGTGGACAAACTTGTGGCCGCCCAGGTTATCCAACGCGTCGAGGCGCCGAAGACTGCAAAAATCCTCAAACCCAAGAAGGCCGTCCCGCCCACCCAGGCTGCGGTAGTCCCGAAACGCGCGCCTTTCGTGGTCCCGTTACACTTCTCTGGCCACCGTCCTCAGGTTCCTGCATCCCAACAAACCCGAGCGACTCCTCGCCGTCCTTTATCTAAGACAGGCACTCCTCGTGCGGTTTCACATCACACAAAGGTCGTCCCCAAGGCCAATCCGGCCCTCAGCGGTATCCCCAAGCCCAGCAAAGTGTCTCGCATTCGACGTTCCGACGTGGCGATCAAAAGCCCCAAGAAGCCCATGCTCCGCTCCCATATCCCTGTTCTTTTCTCGTCGTTCGTCGCCAATTACTCCTACTCCCGTTACGGCTCCGGCTTCTCTCCGCCCTCGGGCGACCAATTCCAAGATTCCAGTGTTCACTGGTCGTTCGCCGGCCAATGCGTCTGCGGCTACTGGCCACATCACCCAACCTCCTACTCTTCCTCAGACTACGTCCTCTCGGATCCCGCGCTTCAAGTATGCTTCCTCGGTGTCGCCAAAGTCTCTCCCGTCCAGTTCCTCAGACGACAACAGCTTCATCCTTCTGACCCCGTGCCCGTCCCCAACCCTGGTGGTGGAGGCGCGTCAAAAGGCACTCAAGGTCTCAGTTGTCAAGACTAGCCAACGCGTCAAAACGGTTGAAAAGAAGGAAATCAAGAACGTGAACCTCAGTGGACCGGCTTTGGCGACAGACACGGACAAGCCCGCGAGTTCAGACTCGCTCATCTCGACGGAGAGTGTATGGGATCTCAAGGCGACTTCCGGTAGCGATGCGCCCGATGCCAGCCCCGTCAGCAGTTCTGGAAACGCCGACAGCATCCGCCGCATGGCTCTTGCCGACTCCGACTCCGACTCTCTGAACCCGAGCGCTTCTTTGATGCTTATCGATCACGATGCGACCAACCCCCACTCTCCCAGCAGTCCCGACCACGCCGACGGCGTCCGCTGCACATCCTCCACCAGTTCCTTCACAGAGCCATCCGATGACAGCGCGACCAAGGCGCCTTCCGATAGCAGTCTGACCGATGCCGATCAGCTCAGCAGGTCTGGCACCGCTGACAGCATTTGTCGTTCTGCTCGCGTCAAGTCCTGCTCCATTTCGGCAACTGTCAACGCGAAGGAGGACATTCCGACCGGTATCATGGGTTCGTTCATTGATGAGCTAAAGACGAGATTATCTTGGAACAACAAGTCCGTCAAGCCGACCCCCCAATTCGTTCAAGTATCCTCGCTCGAATACGGAAAACATCAAGGAAGAGCCAAGCGAGTTACAACAGGTACTCGCTCGTCGCCGTCAAGCCATCGCCGGCTCTTCCTTCAAACTTCCTGTCCAACAGTCTCCGCCACCGCAAGACACTCGCCGACCGCTCGCGCCCACGGGCTTCGTCAACGGCGTCTTCGTCGGTCACCACGACGCCCAGGCCGTTCCGACGGAGGACATCAGCGACGACAACACCGACTGCAACCCGCCTGGTGCGGACTTTGCGGTCACTGAGCTGGTGACGACGCCGTTTGGTACTCGACGCGTCCGCAGAATGGTCGTCCCTCCTCTTCCCGAAAACGCGCGCCCATCTCGGGATCCACGCATCGTTATGGAGCTCAATTTCCTGCGGGCGAAGCAGAAGGTTGGCGGTGTAGCAAAGGCGGAACAAAGTGTCTGATATATATGTATATGCATCTTTCTTTCTTTATCGTATCCTGTCTTCTACTACTCGTACAAGTACGGCTCTCTGTACCCAAAAAAATCCCTCTCTTGAAGCCATAATGTAAAGCGCCAGATCAAACAGGATCATGACCTACGTCATCCCTCCCATACAAGTGCCCCTATTCTTCACCTGTACGCGTCCTCCACGTCGACCGCCCGAATCTTTGAGCCGTGGTATACTATCACTTATGAAAATATAGCACCTCTTTGCTCAAGAGGTTACAGAGCTGCCCGGAGGGCCCATGTATCATAAAATGTCTCGAAATAATCAGACGCCTACCGATCTGATGGAATCTTTGTACTCGAATATCACCGTAGGCTCGAATCCAGCCTGTCGTATCGAAACTGTGGGATGGAGTTGTGGCTGGTCGATCTGAGTTTGAAATCCGAATACAAAATTCTTACCAAAAAAGGTTATACCGGACCGGTGTTTCCGTGCGGTGAGTAAGCGTGATGATCACGAAAACTAATTCCCACACGCTCGGAAAGCCTCGGTCCGAATAGCCTTTTTTGGTAAGAAATTTGTATTGAGAATTCAAACTCAGATCGACTGGTCTGTCTATCGACACAACTCACCCCACAGTTTCGATAGGCAGACAAGTCACTGGTCTAATATCACCGGTACCCCTCTTCTGCTACCGCCGACCATAGCGCCGCCGGGTGCTCTCCACACAAAGGTCCGGCTCTGGTAGTGAATCTGATACAATTGCAAAGCCATATCGTACTTAGAACAGCGTCGGCGTTACTACGTCGATCCTTACTCGGCTTAACTGCTTCTCTAGGATGCATCTCTCAAAATCTGAACTTGGTGCTTTAGCCGTCTTCTGCTCCTACTTCTCTATCATTGGGGGCTTGTTCCTGCTCATCTTCCGCAATTTACCGCGCTCCGCTAGCTGGGGCAGCAAAGCCTATGTCTTCGTCGCACTGACCGTTGCGTCCTTCGCCCACACATGGTTCTGTGAGTGCACGAATTATCCCAGTGCCCTGTGTTAAACGGGATACCAGATATGTTCAGTTTCATGGCTGCAAGTATTTCCCTGCGTGTAGGCTCGACGTTTATAATAATCCTTTGCCGCCCATACAGTGGAGTTTCACGAATTATGAGCAGTCAAAGTCCACTCCTTCCACCGGGATCCTCATTGAACGGATGAGCAAATGGCTTCTCGACACGTCGCTTTTCGAGCAAGCTTGGGCCAGTGTCTGTTTCGGCAAGGTAAATTGGTGGTGGAGCCAGCAATTATGCCTGTACACCGTCGGTGCATGGACGATATTCCTCGCCACTACAGGCAAGTTATCTCTCGGCTCTCGTTCTCCCAATTTCAACGTCATGAACGTCAAACTCTAGGACGCCGTCATCAAGTGAAAATCGTCTGGGCGTACATGGTGCTCGGGCAGCTCGTCGCGATTTCCGTCGCCTCGAATTTATTTTATCTGGCGCTTGTGCTCGCAGGCCCTCCGAGGCCTTCTACGCGCCCGTCCAACCAGTGGGCACCTCTTTCCCTGTGGGTCCCCGTATTGGTGTCTCTTGCCACCGTCGCGCGAAGCCCGTTTACCGACGAGCACACTTTCCTGCCGAATCTCTTGCTCATGCACCTTCTCATCGTCGTTCCCCTCCTGGTCTCCGACTCCCTCTTCAACAGTCCCCAAAAGTCGCTCCTTTCCATGCGAACCTCGACGCTCAACATACTCGTCTTCGTCGTCGCGTTCGCGTTGCACGCGCGTGCTACCATGAACGTGCTGGGCGACCAAGAGCTCTCGGTGTCCGAATTCGCTGCGAGCGCGTGGAGGATACTGCACTCGCACCCGGCGCAGTCGTCCATTGGCTGGGATGTAATATGGACCAGCATATCGTTCGTGGTTTGGGGTATTCTGGAGGCGCGCACGGCGGTGTATGTGCTGTTGGCGACACCGTTAGTTTCCGTCGGTGTGCTTGCACCCCATGCCTTACGCCCCCGAGACGAAGAATTCCAGGAGAAGAAGGGTGTTTAACGGTGTAAATGACTCGAGTTGTACAAAATCCACGATAGAAATCTTCAGGCGGTCTTGTTTTGTGAGCAATTCGAGCGGGAAATACAGATTGAGATGAACTATGATACATTCCACATGCACAACTATTTGACGATGGAGTTTACACCACGAGCTAATGTCAAACCATCAGCATCGTCGATGAACGCCAGCGAAAAATGTACGAACCAGCCAGATACTCTTTGACAGCACTAGCACTCTAAAAACGATGGTGAGCAGCAGAACATGACAAAATTTAGACGCATAGCTCACCAGTCCTTTTATTAATTCGTAGATACTTTTGTCGTGGTACCGCAGCTTTGTTGCGGGATCCGTGTACGGTGCCTGAACAGAGCAAAAATCAGGAGGGCCAGATATACAATGAAAAGACGGACCTCCAAGCCCGTGATATCACAGTAATGTCTTTGAGGCATCAGCGACGGCGGCGCCTCGATAGATGTGTCTGTGTTGCATTGTGAGCGAACCGCAATGCACACATGGTTCGAGCGCGTTACTTACACGTAGGAATGTCCTCCTCCTGCTCCCCATCGACGTCCATAACACTCTCAGCTTTCTCCAACCGTCGTCGTTCCCGTTCGGCCTTCTCTCGTTCCCGCTCCTGTGTCAAAACAGCTTTCAAATTCTTGGAGCGCCGAGAGGTCTTTTTGACATAGTTTGGGTTTTTGAAGGGTCGCGGGGCTTCAAGATACGATAATTGTTCTGCTAAGCTCTAGACGAGGAATTATAAGACGGCAATTCGCTGTAACCTGGAATTTCGTAGATTTACTGGTATTTGCGGCGTCGACGTCCCATCGGACGCGGCCGCTTTCCTCCTCTGAAAGCCCTTTGGAGGCCTGGAACTCGGTCAGGCCAGTTCTGCGGTAATGATAATATTGAGGTGCGCGTACATGGCAGAGAACAGGCGTTACGGAGGTCACATTTGGGTCACATCCTTTACCGATTCCAAATTTTCTTCCATCCCCGGGAAGTCGTTTTTCGTGTCCCTTACGCTCGGACCACGCGTGAACCAGGTTTTCTGGTTATACTCTTCAAGATTATAACCTCTCTGCCAAAATCCGGCTCAACCCCATGAGAACTGCGTCGAAGAAACGTCCGGCCGCTTCACAAGGCGGTCCCAAACCGAAAAAAGTCCATGTCGACAAATCAGCAGTCGCGACAAAGGCAGACAGGAAGCGCAGCAGGCCGGTTACATTACCAGCTAAAGACTCGGATGCAACAGACTCTGACGAGGATCTCGGGGATGAAGTAGAGGACGTGGCGGAAGAAATTGATCAAGACGAGTATTCCATGGATATCGAGGAGGGTTCAGGAAATAAAACCCCCAAGGACCCCACAAGTTCGTCTTCGTTTCCCAAACTGTGCGGGTCAAATATCAACATTAATTCCAGCGAGCCGCGAGGCACATAAAATGCAAAAAGCGCTACAAGAGCAACGGCGGGCGGCAAAGCCGCACTCGACCCTGCTCGCCGATGCCAAGCGCGTGTGGGTCCAGGCAAACGCCATAAACATCTCCTCAACTGACCGACAAAAGCACATTCACGACCTCATGGACGTTATTCGGGGCAAGGTCAAGGACATTGTGTTCAAGCATGACGCGAGCCGGATAGTGCAGACCGTCGTCAAACACGGTCGGCAGAAGGAGAGAGATGAAATCGCTGCTGAGCTCAAGGGTAGTTATAAGGCATTGGCGCAAAGCAAATATTCCAAGGTACGTATGTATTCTTACCCATTATTTTTTTCGCGCTCGTTCTTGTTCTGATGAATATTTTCTTCAGTTCCTTGTAACAAAATTAATTCGACTGTGCCCGGAACACCGGCAGTCCATCCTGAAGGAGTTCCAGGGCCATGTACTCCGGTTACTCCTCCACCGTGAAGCAACATCGGTGCTTGCGGATGCTTTCGAGCTTTACACGAACGCATATGAGCGTGCGCTGCTCGTTCGGGACTTTTATGGGAAGGAGACCGCCTTATTCACGGTCACTTCCGGCAGTGAAGAAGATAAGGAGCGGTCAAAGAAGGGGCTGCCCGGCGTACTGGAAGGTGCAGATCCCGAGCGGAGAAAACGTGTCCTATCGTCAATGAAGGATGCTTTGACCTCCATGTTAGTCACCGCAGCAGCGATCACTCTCTTTTTAACTGTCTGCTAGCTTCAATAACTCGGACAAAGGTGCTGTAACCCATGCGGTGGTGCATAGAGCCCTTTGGGAATACATTGTCGCCGTCAACGAGTCTCCCGACGAAGCCGAGGGGGAGAAGCAGCTGCGAGAGATGTTTGAATTGTACGTATTGAGATCTGACCAGAATGATGATCTGATTTTTCTATAGATGCCAGGACGTTCTCGCAGAGCTGGTGCATACCAAGGATGGCAGCCGAGTTGTCCGCGAATTCCTTGCACGAGGAAGTGCCAAGGTTAGCCCTTGTCCTCGTTATTGTCGCATATGCCTCATCAAGCTCCCTTGGCTAGGATCGCAAGCAAATAGTAAAAGTCCTGAAGCCGCACGTCGAGCGCATGTGCCTCGACGATGAAGCGCAGCTGGTACTATTCACCGCACTAGACGTTATCGAGTAAGTCCAATCCTATCTGTCACTTCGTCCAATGGTGACATCGCTATAGCGATACCAAGCTGGTAGTCAAGACTCTAGTCCCAGAAATGACTGGGCCGGCGAATACCCTGTGTCAGACGCCGCAGGGACGCCGTGCCTTGTTCTATCTCATCGTGCCGCGAACTAGGAGGCATTTTACGCCCGCTCAAATCGCTTCTCTGGCAGAGACGGACGAAATTCGTGCGCGGACCAGCAAGAAAACGCAGGAGGTCCGTGAAGCGGAGGTCCGCGCCGGGGCTAGCGAGGCGCTCATCAAGTGGGTGAAGGACAAGGGTGCGGGCCTCCTACGCGAGACGGGCGCGAGCTTGGTTCTCACTGACATCATGCTTTTTGCCGATGGCGGTAAGTCGTCTTATTCATATAGCTCATGGCTTGTCATACCATTCCTCCGTTTGTTCCCAGACAAAGCGGGAGCCAGTGAAACTCTACTGCGCGCCGCCTCCGCTGCCTATCCCTGCGAGGACGATCACCCGCACCCAATCGACCTCCCCCACAGCTCGCGGCTTTACAAGACTCTGCTACAGGGTGGACATTTTAATCGTGCGACTGCTCAAGTCGAGAAGGCACCCGGCTGGGATGCCAGCGCCTTCGCACAGCAATTCGTAGAGACTCTTGGGAAGGAGGTCAGTGTCGCCATGTGCACCACGGCGGCCTGCAACGGATGTTTTGTGATTGCAGAATTATGTGAAGCCGTGAAGGGAGATAAAGACGGACGGAAGACGTTGAAAGACTGGTTCGGGCCTGCAGTAGTGAAGGAGATTGAGGCCGGCGAGGCTAAGGGGAAAAAGATACTTCTAGAGAAGATTGCTGCACTGTAGGATTTTCACTCATTTTTTTCTACAAGACGCATGAAACTGTCTGGGACGCTTATCGTCACGTCGTCATTCGCCGCCACATTGTATGTCAACTTAGGCGCCAGCGGCCATACATAGACGGGAATTGCAATGTGCATCACGATGCGCACACAAAGCCGCGGAGCGGCAATACAGCTTTTCTCTCAAATTTGGCAGTCTTGAAGTACATACTTCAATTTGAGGTCGATCCAAGCCTATCATCGAATTAGTGACCTTTTGCTGGCAGCCAGAATGAATCCAAACTCGCAACCAAAAGCTTGAACCCCGAATGTAGCAGGGAAAAAAGACTGGGTAACCATCGGACGAGCGCCAAGAGCGCTGAGCGGATTAGCGGACCGCTTCGCTACACACGAGATTCAAGTAAACACAGCTTCGAGCTGTCAAGCTGGTCATTCATTGACGTCGGATCGCATGCTAGCCCTTATCCAGAGGCTGCGGCTCGGGCATGGAGTAATGATTTAGGTATCGACGGCCCAACGTTTGGACGCTCAAGTTGTTTCTGCTTCCTCCACTACCAGCTACGAAGACCATGCGTATGCACCCTTTCTTGCGTGTTATCCCGACGGGCTGACGTCTTTGTAGGCCTTGTAGGGAGCTCTGTGTGTCTGTGGCTTGCTCTCATTATTCCAGTCGTTCTGGGCAGTGTCGATTTCCAACAATGTCTCATAGACGTCCAAAACGGCAAGTGGGGACAGACCGGCGGCACAGACAACCAAGGTCGTCCTGTGGCCAACATTTCGACGGCCACCGCCATTACCTATGACCTTTGCGTCACAGCTTGTGGGTCTGGTCAGGGTCCTTTTCAATGGAATATATTCTCTCAACAATTCAGGCGTGTCTTTTTTTCCCCCAGTGCTCGTTTCCGCTCTGACCCTCCCGATGTAGTGCCTGGCTTTTGCGTACGCGTTCCCGTCAACAGCTCTACATGCTGAATGAATGATCTTTCACTGTTCAGCATATCTCGCATTGATTTCGCAGCTGCCCTTCGGAGCCAGGAACAGACTGGACAATGTTGTGTCTATGCTGCTCACTGTTGGGTCACCTACCTTGGCGGCGTATTCGTTGGCCTTGACCGTTCTCAATGGCCACTGGATCGCCCAGCGATTTTCCGGTGTCAGCTACCCCAATGTGAAGAATGCGGTAAAAATCCTCAGCAGCCTGCAGCAGTCCCCACTGCAAGTGAACACTCAAGATTCACTCCTCGCTTCACTCGTGGTGCTTCACGCGAATGATGATTTTTGGGAGGATCTACGTGACCATCTAAACTATGTCCATACCTGGTTAGCGTTCACCACCTGAAAATTTGTCGCTGGATTAACAGTTTATGTAGGTCGATCTCAGCGGTTGCGTCGATTTTATGGGTCATTATCGCCTATGTTTTTACTGTGGTAGATTCGTTCACAGGTGTGGTAGAGAATTTTTGAAAATCAATTCCCACTCACTCCCAAGCTTTCAGAGACCGTCAGCTTCTCAACGCTCAACGCCAACGGACAAGCTGTCGGGTCGATTTTTCTGTGGCTTCTTTCCCGTCGTTGTCGGTGAATATAGTTTCTCCCTCCGTCTGACCTAAGTACCCACGAGCTACAGGATGGTTGCAGATCAGCCCAAAATGTGACGCTGACCGCGTGCACCAAGCCGTGGACAAGGCAAACAAGAATGCCTACGTCGCGACCTTCGAGGGCGAACCTATTCTTGCATCCGAAAAATCAACTAAACGTGCGATCTATCTCAGAAAGGGCACAGGAGCAATTCACCGCGATGAACAAAGCACGCCCCCCATCTACAACTATGCGCGATTTCTGCCCTGGACGCTAGCGGTGGAGCACGTTTATTATGCCTTCCGTGAGGCGTCCGAGAGATCGAGCATTCACCAACCAGTGAATGCGGGCATGAACTGGGAGAGGGGAGATAAAAACACAAGGATACATCACTTGAATCGTCGAGGATCCCAAGCTCAAGTTACAGCATACGTCAGTTTTGAGCAAGCGGAGTTCCCCCGGTCTCGAAGCCGCTGGGGATCTGGGGTGGTGTCCAGATTTTTGTTGGCTGCTTTGGCTGCCCTGTCTTTGACCTGGGGCACGACCGGTTAGTTCGTCTTCTATCCTTTATGTCTTGGCTGACAATGCTTGCAGGTGCTGCGATTATTGTTGCTTTCTTCACACCGACGAGAGGTAGATTCCCCATCCTTCCGTTGTAATACCTGACATTTATCCTTCTGTCTAGGTCTCGCTTGCCGCTCAGGAAGCTATCTAATCTACGGTGTCATCTCCACACTCGTCTGGATACTGCTGGTCATCTCCAGTGTGCTCGCCCACTACTCCACATTCACCATCACCGTTAAGGGCCGGTACATGCACACCAGAGCGACTCGCATTGCCGGTATTCTCTCAATCTTCCTGCGTAGGCTCGGCAAGGTTCGTTTTCTTTTGCAGTTTTCGCCGCGACCTCGTTACTTACCAACTGTACAAGATTTTGGCATCCATAAACGCCGTCTGGGTTATCCTTACCTGTCTATTCCAGTTCAGCTCGTTTTTCGATCGCTGGTGAAGTATATTGTTTTTCATGAGCGGTCTTCAGCTCACCTTTGTGACAGCTGGTGCGATAGCTCGGTCTTTTATCTCGGAGCAAAGAATGCGTACAATGTCATCAACGTCGGTCAGGCCGATGTGAACGCCCTCAACGCTCCTTGGATCGGTGGCGTGGCTCTTGCTTCGTACGTTTTTTCCCAGTTTCCTGGTTTGTTTTTCGGTCTGACTTGATTTCAGTGGTTGTGCGGTACTATTTATGGGATTCGTAAACGTCTTAATCAACCCGGCGCTTCCCGACTAGCTGGATACTCGACTTGTGCTACATTGTCTTGGTTTGCGATTTGCACTCTGGCTTGTGCTCGTCTCCTTCCTGCGTCCCCACCATTCTACGGGGCCTTCAAGTTATCTCGAATACTGATCGATCTTCTCGTGGCCGAGGACCACTTTGATCTTTTTGTGGGATCCGCTTCAACGCCTGACATCGGCGCATTGAACTCACTGCCGTGGCAGCATTATTTATACGCTACGTTATTCAATCCTGCAGTAGTTAGATGTAACTATTTATTTTCTAATTTCTATCGACTTAACGTCAAACAATAAAGCTTCAATAAAGGCGAACTGATCCCTTCGCTCGTAAGAGTCCCCAGGCAGAATTCGTCCCAGAACAACAGTTCAAGGCTCCGCGGATTGGGTGGAAAGAACGGGGATATATAGCCATAGAGGCATTTTTTTGTACACACCGAATTCTAGACAGAGAGAAAGAAAGACTAGAGCCTGGATTGTAAACGAGGCTGTCCAAGGATAAACTCATCCACACCACCGATGCAGTAGCTCCAAAATTCCTCGACGAGTCCAGCAGGGAACGCTGTAGAATCCCATTCTAACATCATCGAGAAGCAGCCCTGCGCACTGCGCGTGAAGAGAAGAATTCCACCCTTGGCTTTGCGCGAGTGTCCGACAGAGTCCAGAAACTCGATAGGTGGGTAGTCCTCTGGTTGGTACGAGGCGGTAAGATCGCCCAAATGGGAGATGCCCATGAGAGCAACGGAGGGCACGGTGGCCGGCGCGAGGGGTGGCTGGCCTTGGGTGCGAGGAGGGTTCGGGGGAAGGGTCCCATTTGCTTCGTCGTCCTGCCGCGCGAACACCTTGGCCCGTCGTGCACGCTCGGCGCTCAGGATCTGCGCACGGCCAAGGAGGAGAGGGCTCTGCGTCTGCTTTCGCATCTGTAACTGCACCGAGCGCGCACGCAGCCAGAACATGGCACTGGGATCGGCGGAAGAGGGGATGAAGGCGGGGAGCACAATGTTTCCATATCCAAGCGCGAGGACCATTGCGGAAGTGAGCGGCGCGATGGCTGCGAGATGGCGTCGCAGGCTAATCGCGGTGTAAAATAGCATCGGCAGTGTCTTTGGAGCGCTGATTTCAGGATGGTTGGCGGCTGTGCGGATCCACGCAAAGTTGCATAAGGCGAACACGGTGTTTTGAAGGGTGACACCCTCAGCTTCGCACTTGGAGAGGAGGGCGGTAGTCTGTGCGCGGTCGAATTTGACTTCGACGAGGGTCTGATTGGTGACTTGACTGGGGATGCGCGGGAAAGTATGGCCGCCCTGCATTGAAAATTAGCACAAAGAGAGGACCCAAGTTGAGACGTATTACGATAGCCTGGCGTTGCAGATTCATGAAATCAATTTTCAAAGCAGCTGCCTGGAACTTGGTGCGAGGTCGCGGGAGCCGAGCCTCAGCGGAGGGAGTGATGACCTCGAACGCCAGGGGAGAAAGCGCCAAGCGCGGCTGACCCCATCGCCAACTCCATTCCAACTCAAGGATCTTCAGCAACTCGCCATCTGTTCTGGGAGGCCCTCCCGGCGTGTTTGAGCCGCCCAGGAGCATGAGGATCCTATTTCCGTTACCAGAAGAGCCGTCGGTGATGGCGTGAAAGACCGTCAACGCCAGATGAAATTCGTCGTTACCAGAAGGGACTTCTCTGTGTCGGGCGACGTCCATGCGGCTCAGGCATTGTGCGGATAGTTTTCGTCTCCCAGTAATAAAATCATCGTCAAGTTCGGGCCCCGTCTTGTAATCGTGAATTGTTAAGCTATGACTGGCCTCCTCCAAGGCATGCATTGGGCTCGCTGGAGGAGTATATCTGGAAAGAAGATTTTGGAAAGGCGTTGATGTGAAAGAAAGAATCATACATGAATCGAGCGTCGTCGTAGCAGCCGGGCGCCATGTCGATTTTGCTTGCGAGTAGAGAGTTTCGCACTCTGATGATTGCCCACACAATCTGAAGACGATATGGCGATACCAGGGCGGGTGGCGAGCGGAAGATGACTCGCGCTGAGGAGATAATAAATCGCCCAGCGGCAAAAAAAAACAAAGATTGGTTGCGTACTGAACATGTCGTTCAAACCGTACGCCCTGCTGGGTAAATAGTAGGATCTGGGCTTCTCAGCCAAAAGATAATGAATGAGAGTAAAAACAATCCTACAGTTCATTCAGTCCCAGTTTCCTGGAGAAACGGCGCGCTGTAGTTGCAGGGACGTCGCGATCGTGTTGAGAGAAAGCCATGTCTCGCTGGCTGAAGCGTCAGGGGTCAAATTCGTCTTGAAATTTGGCGGCAGTAAATTGTTGGAGCCACTCCGGAGCCAGACCATTTCACGAATAAGTGAATTTTCCACAGGTCCAAGTGGTGTCGACTTCATGTGGGCAACGCGCGCGAAGACTTCAAGATCGAGAGTTGGAGTTGTAGAGCGGCTGGAGGCCAAGTTCTTCAGTTTAGTGACTACAGATCCAATCTGAAGTTCAACGAAAAAGAACTATATAGACCAGACCTATAAAGTCGGACCGTCGGTCCACTGGACTCCAGTCTCGAATTTTGGATTCCACGACGTTTCCCGGCAAGAAACCTGCGCGTGATGGGAGTGACTGTGACACTGACAGTCGGACACAACGCGATCAGGTGACATCAGTCAGGAGTACTGTAGTTTACGACCAAGTGTTCAGGTGACGGGCGACGGCCGCCCGTGGCAGTTAACTGAACACTTTGAGCATAGGTGACGGTGACGGAGAGTTTTTTGGGCTCAAAAAGGTAAGCAGATGTCATTTTTTCGGTCCGGCATTCGCCGGACTTCCATATATGGTAATTTTGACGTGATAACCGAGTGATGAACACTATGCCCAGTGAACTTTTGAGGTGACGGGTGACACCCCCACACCAAAAATGGAAATGTTTCTGGTAAGCTAGAAACCCTCTTAAAAACTCATAGTTTCTGTGTATGTTTCTATTCTAGCAGAGACTACAAGTAAAAATAGGTTGGACATCAAAACTGAAATACATAGTTTCATGAGTATTTTTATTGCCACAAAACAAAAGAGTTTCTTTATGTGATGAAAGCAACCAAGGAACTCTGGGTTTCTTTGTCCCTTTCAACTCCACACAAAGAAAGAGCTTCATGAAAAATCACATGAAACTGGCCATTTCTGTGGATTTTTCATGAAACTCTCCCTTTCTCTGAGGCTGAATGGCATGGACAAACCTGAAGTTTCTGGGTTGCTTTCATCACACAAAGAAACATCCTCTTTCACTGACCCTGAAAGTGATTCTGAAACTATGTATTTAAGTTATGGTTTCCAACTTATTGTTATCTGTAGTTTCTGCTCAAATAGGAACATGAACAGAAACCACCAGTTTTGGGGAGGGTTTCTATCCTACCAGAAACATTTCCATTTTCAGTGTGCCCATGAACAGTTGGTCGTAATACTACAGTACATGACACTTGGTCATGGCCTCTCCCAGACAGAAGCAGGCCCAAAAACAGGGTGTCCGATGACGAGATTAATATTCTTGCGATGATACAGAATTTTCATACAATCGACGTATACTCGTTGGAGGGATTTGAAAGTGTTACCCTGCAAATCATTCCCAGGTTCCTTTCACCAGATCCGCACCTCTTTCCGCAATGACATAAGTTGGGGCTTGAGTGTGGCCGCTGGTAACAAACGGGAAAACCGAAGCGTCAATAATCCGAAGTCGACTCGCTCCTTTCACAATAAGATCAGGATCCACAACCCCGTACCCCGCGTTTTCGGCGGACATGGCAGCTGTTCCGGACAAGTGGAATGCAGAGCCGGCTGTGTTTCGAATATAGTCGTCAAGTTCATCGTCAGACATATTTTCCAGGTCCGTGACGGGTGCAATAAGGTAGTCCTGCCATGTGGGGAGCCTTGAAGAGTCCAAGGACTTTCTTTATCGCTTCGCGTCCAATGAACACATCGACCTCGCTCTCGAGGAAACCGACGTCGATAACCGGAGAATCAAAAGGGTTACTGCTGTTGATAGTGACTGAGCCCCCTGAATGGACAGAAATAAATATACGGCAATATTCGATTTAGTTGGGTACATACGGCTAACTGGGTTGAGAACGGCAATGCCGGCTGAGATAGCATGGCTGCCCGGCGGTGTACCGAGGTTACCCGGCTAAGTTGAATTGCTCAATCGAGCAAGGATTGGTTCAGCGAAACAACTCACGGTAAATGAAACTTCGATATGAGGCGAGTTAGGTCCCGGAGAGGGATCCGTGAAATTATTCGACGCGAAGGTTTGGACGTCCAAGCGAACCCATGCGAGGTGGGTTGTTCCCCCCGCCGAAAAAGGTCCGGTGTGTGAATGATTCCATTGCGCATAGTCCTCGTTGAAGAGCGTAGTGTTTTGAGTTATGTCATCCAAAGTCTGGGTCGAGTTGACAGTCCAACCGAGACCGAATACAGGCTGATCAGTAGCGTTTTTTCCAACGCTAGGAAGATTGAGGAGAGTGGGGATACCGAGGTTGGTCAACGCTGCATGATCACCGATGCCACTGTGGAAAAGCACGCTCACGGTGCCGACAGAACCGGCAGAGAGAATGATCTCCTTAGCGGCTTTTGCTGTGAACAAAGCTCCTCCGGAGCCTGCATGAAGCATCAATATCTGCTTCCGAGTTGAAAGCGGTTGAATCACCCTGGGCAAATTGCACTCCTGCAAAAGTCAATTTGCCGTTCTCCCTGCCGGGGTCAACGAGCTTCGACACTTGTGCATGCAGCAAAACATGCAAGTTTGGACGATTGATGAATTCTGGGCCTAGATATGACGTCGCGGAGGTGCTTCGCATTCCACCTCCGATGGTGGACTGCAACCAACCTGTCTCGAATTTAAGGACGGCCCTCAATGAAGCGCTTGGTGAACATACCAAGACCTAACGGCTTCCCAGAATTCATATCCAAGAGGAATGGCCATTCATCGGGAAGCTCCCGAGTCGTTTCGATGACATGCTGTGAAAATATGGGCCAGTTCAGTGCGCTCAAGCTGACAGAGTTGATTCCCGTGGTGCTGTGGAAAGCAGGATTGTACTCTCCTCGGGTGTCGTGATGGTCTACTGGCGGAGTCCATTTTTCATTCTGAGGCGCGTCAGAAGCCGTGCTAGAACAATAAAATGCTCGCACCTTGAGAAAATATGGAAACAGACGATTCCAAGACCATCCGGCGTCTCCAGTCACTGCTGCGAAGCGATTGTAATCGTCTGTGGACCCGCGGGTATAAACCATTCCGTCTAACATCGTTTAGAAAGGCCCAGTGATAATCAGACGAAAGCACAGCTGACTGTGTGCACTGCATCCTCCAAGGATATGAGCTATACATTAATGGAAATGAGAACCTTTCGACGATTTATGATGAACCAGTCTGACCTCGGGGGTTTGCTACATTGCGCCCATTTAAACCAGGTTGAGGAACGGTGGTGTAGTCTGTACGCGAGTCAACGATGTTTTAAAATCAGACAACCGACCGTACTCCATTCGTAAATGTTGGGCTGAAGGAGATCTTCGACGAAGAATGGAACAATCGAGTCGATGACACCTTCATTCCTATAAATTGTGCTCGCCATTTGTCGGGCACAAAAGTCATTGTTACGCACGAAACCCCTGCTTCCAAAACCTTCCACAAATTCAGAACGTGATAGCGCATCAATGAAGAAACCATCCAGTACCAAAACTGAGAAGTTTGGGTTTTCTGAAATTCTGTTCGCGACAACATTCCCAGCAGTTCCGCCTTGAAGGTGTTCTTATGTCAATCGAGAGCCACAGTGGATAAAAGCAGGAACATACCCCCTACAATGACAAAGTCGTACGACAGACCGGGGAGCTGCGCGACATCCTCATAGATTTTGCCCAAGCATGGGACGAGGTATACCACAGTTGCTAGAGCTCGCCTGAACATGTTCAGAGGCACAAACACTGGGTGAAGAACTCGCCATTATATGGTCGCCATATTTTGACATGCAACTTTAGGTTTGTCAGAAAGAATTGAAATCTTGGATCATGTGCCCGCGAACGTTAGGTCCTTCGAATTCTAGGTTCCAGCAGAAAACCAAGAAAGGCTTAGAAGCGGCAAGCACCTCCCAGCGTGGAGTTGGCGTTCCAATAATGGAAAAAATCCGCGTTGAACGGTGATCGTAAGTAGCACTCGGCGATTCAAGATGAATACCGGGCCAAATAGACGCAGTTGAATGGCAGGAGCTCATAGAAATCTTTGACTTCAGCACCGACAACTTCCCGATTCCCAGTTCTCGGCGAGTTCGCAACTCGATGGAGCATGAACCTTTCTTATCGAGTCATGTTCGGATGTTTTCTATCACAATTAATGAGGGCGAAGAAGAGGCCGGCCCAACATGTTGTACGCGTCGAGGTCCACTAGTAGTATAATAGCTGTACTCGGATGGCAGACCACGGCCCAGTAGTATCTGCAGCCGCGCTAGCCCTGTCTTGTCAAGTGCCAAGATTTTCTGCCTCTTTGTGACAATGTATAAAATCCAGGGTTCCCACGCGGAAGGGAAGAAGTCAAATTTGAGTGTGTTTGCTTTGTCGAGGAGAATCGAGAGTTGGCGTTTTGTTCGCGTGAGGCGCCAATCATGGCACAGCCATCGATCAACCATGCTCGTCACATGTGACACCAAGGGGTGATCAGTGATGCTGCCGTGGAAATCAACCCATTGCTGATTGTTCGTATTGATCCCTTGATTGTTCGTATTTGTTAACAGCATTGATCACCTCTAATACCCTCGCATTTGGTCTCGCACGTGGAATGAGACCAAGATGTAGGTCCCTGGTCCTCAGAAATAGCTTCCTGAAAGAAATACACCACACATGGTTTTTTTGTAACTTTTTGATCGAACTATTGCTAATTGTTCGTATTGATCCCTTGATTGCTTGTGTTTGTTAACAGTATTGATTACCTCTGATACTCTCGCATTTGGTCTCGCACACGGAATGAGGCCAAGATGTAGTGCCCCTCTGATCCTCAGCAAGAAATACGCGACACATAGCTTTTTTTCTAACCCTTCTGCACAGGCATCGATGGTCATGAAGTTCAGAGATCAACACAGACAATCAAGGGATCAACACGAACAATCAACAATGGGTCGATTTCCACGGCAGCATCAGTGATCGCCCCCTGTGTGACACCATGACCGACCATCTTCCTCAACCGCCGCGGCGTAACTGGCTGTTATGTTGTTCTAAAAGAGTTGTATCAAATTCCACACCCCCCAAATACCTTGCAGCCACTCAAGATATCGACGTTGTATCAACGTCCTGGGTCTATAGATCTCTGCTCAGTTGGCATCTACAGTAAGTATCTTTTACAGGGAATCATCTCGCTCTTTCAATTCTTGGATTATCCGTGGGAGGGTCTTAGTACGGGACGAGTTCGCTGCCGCACTGACACCGACGAAGCCATGCCATATCATCAAGCTATCGCGCTTGGCGTCAACATACCCAGGCTCCAGCATTGCATCCTTTGAGCTATTCGGATCCGAGAGCTCCATAATTCTCATAGCTTTGCCAAGATGCCCCGCGATGATGGGGTCAAAGTCGTCATCTGGGGGTACCCATCTCCGCACTCAGTGCGTGCGTCGAGTTATACCACACAAGGGCTCATAGTTTAGCTCTGAGTTGTTGGCTCACAGCTTGGATTCCAACATCAATTACTCCAGCAAAGTTCTGACGGCAAGGTGATAATATCGACTGATACAATTTCTTAATCTCGATGTCTCCCGCAGTGCAGAAAGTTACATATCGTACGTTATCGGCCTCTGAATATACCCGTTTTCACGCTATTGAACTGATTCGCAATGGCAAAACTCAAACACTGGAGTCCATAGATACCTGCCGTTATTTTCTGTCTCCGATAGTGTCTAGGTCGAATATACGGGAATGAAGATCAAGTTGGGATTGAAGTACGCACTAGTGCCAGGAACCTTGGCAGACCTCCTGGATGCGGGGTTTCGGGCCACGGACCAAAATAATTCAACCTCATTTTTCCAAATTGGGTTTCAACTCATCATCGCCTTCTGGCATCTGTTCGGTCTCGCGCTCAGTCTGTCTGCTTCCTTCGCCGGGTTGGACTAATCGGTCGTAATTTCGGAAGGTTCCTACCGTCGAGTATAAAGCCTGCCGATTCGGCTCTTCACCGGCACCTCTTATATCAGGACACCTCTCCCTAACCTCAGCGTCAAATCGACCATGTCTTATAACAATTCCGATTCTTCTGATAACTCGGGAGCAACGAACTCCGACTCCTATGGTTCCAATGTGGGTCAATCCAACGTGAATTCTTCGCATTTTTTCGCCTCGCCCTCTCATTTTCATAATCTTTTGTCAACGCCAGTCTGCCAACAACGAGAATTACGGTAACAATAACAGCGACTCGGACGGTTCCGTGGGTCTTCTTGCAATGCACTCTTATATACGCTCATTGCTTTATCTTTTGTTAACGCCAGGCTGCCTCGGAATCCTACGCGGATTCCTCCAGTTACGCGGAAGCCTCCAGGTACGCGGAATCTTCCAGTAGCGGTAACAGCGACTCTTATGCCTCTGTGGGTCTTCTTGCAATGCACTCTTATATCGCTCATTTTCATTATCTTTTGTCAATGCCAGTCTGACAACAGCGGCTCCTACGGCAGTGGCAATAACAGCGACTCGTACAGCTCTGTGGGTCTTGTAATACACTCTTATATACGCTCATTTTCATTGTCTTTTGTCAACACCAGTCTGCCAACAACGACAATCACGGGAGCAATAACAGCGGCGCGTATGGTTCCGTGGGTCTTCTTCCAATGCACTCTTATATACGCTGATTTTCTTTATCTTTTGTTAACGCCAGCCTGCCAGTTCCTCGGCAGCCTACGCGGCACCCTACGCGGAATCCTACGCGGCATCCTACAGTTCCTCGGAAGCCTCCGCGGCAGCCTACGCGGAAGCCTACGCGGCAGCCTACGCGGAAGCCAGCAACAACGATTCGTACAGCTCCGTGCCAGTGGGTCTTCCTGTAATACACTCTTATATACGCTCATTTTCATTGTCCTTTATGAACGCCAGTCTGACAACAGCAACAATTCTTGAGGTGGTTAGTGTGTTAGTAACAGCGACTCGCATGGCTCCGTAGGTCTTCTTGTACTACACTTTTATATACGCTTATTTTCATTTAATGCAGAACAGCATGTAAACCTTGTAAACCTGGCCTCTGTTTACCTATCAAATACCTTACGTACGATAGTCATTCTCCCTCTTGTACTCGTCACTCGCTCGCTCGTCCACAATGCATACCGTGGTCTCTGTGACCTCACGTGTGTGTTCTCGACATCAGTCGCATCAGTCGTGTTATCTGGCTTGCCACCAGGTTCACACAACATCTATGGACGCGAGGAATCGCAAAATGGCAACGCTCCGACTGTGTGGGTTTTCTTGCCATTTTTCGGCGCATGTGGTTCATCTCAAGTTCTCCCGGGACAATGACTCAGTCCGTGAGGAAACCAACAACATCGATAATGGATCCTCTGTGAATAACGAAAGCGGGGGGGCATCGGCTCCATTGAGAAAGGTGTCACTTCGTGGCACAAAATGCTGGCTACAACATTGTTTGTTTCAATTTCAGTGCCTAGCGCCCAGTCATTTATGCATGACTCCACCGCACACAAGACATTCGCCAAGGGATCGCCGGCCAGTTTGGAAATATGACCCAAAACCGGGGCGGACCATTTTGAACGAACCTAGCTACTATAACACCTTGAGCGTGGACAAGCAAATATAAGGCCCAAAAGACAATTGTTGAGCTTTCGGCATCTTTTCGGCCATCAGCGGATTCTGATTCGTTCCCACGCTTGTTTCTCAATTCCTTGGCTCAAGAACTCATCGACGCCATCATAAATTGACGGAAATTCCTTCCTGTTTCCAGCTAACAGCGTCTTTTCGCCTCGCTCTCTCTCTTCACAGCTTCCCTTCGTATTGCGGGTCCCAGCGGGAGAACAGATCTTCACCACTTTCGAAGATGCGGTGGCTTTGTTCGCGATGTCTCCGCATCCCGTCTCCGTCCGTTGCTTGACCCTCGCTGCTCATGTTCTGGCGTCTGTCAGGCCTCGTGCGCACGCGACGTCGACATACACACATGCACATGCGCTCATTGCGCTCTCCGCCGCCTCCATCACGAGCACAACCGCGCAGCTCTAGCACCCATCTGGTGGCAGAACTCGTGCACGTCGGCGCAGCCCGCGCGGCGTGCGTAACCCGCGCATTGTGTGTCGTCGCAAGGGGAAGCTGCATGGGGTGGTGGATCTGCGGTTGGCGCTGGCTCAACAGCTGGTCATGGTTCGGAGTTGGTGCTCGTCGGATACTGAGCAGACTCAGATGCGCAAGAAAAGCTGGGCAGGGAGCGTGGATCGCGGTGGTCTGGGTGATACTGGTGGTAGGGAGTGGCGAAGAAGGCGATGGCTGGAGACGTTTGTGCGTGCGTTGGGAACATCGTACCTCACTGGAAGGATACTGGATAGTCGCCGTGGGGCTGTAATGTGGGTCTTCTTTTCCTCCTTTTTCGTTTCATTTTTCTATCAAGATTTGGCACCTTTCTCGGTTTTGCATGGCTTCGCTTTCGCGGTTTTTCTCATCCCTCTAAGCGTTCCTCCTTTGGGGGGCTTCTTCTGTGTCTACGCTTTCTCGCTCCATTGCCCAAGGGCTCATCCGCGATGCGTCGCGTCGCGTTTTCTGCTTTCTACGCCTTCCCACCTGGGGTTTCTTTTTCGTCTGCTAGTAGTCCAACCTGTTCCATTATGGATCTCACTGCCGACTTTCTATGACCTATTCAGAAATGTATCTCCCCGTATGAGGCAGACTCACATTTTTTCGGCCAAGTCCGATAACGCCCAAAGCACCTACCGGGCCGACCGTCCAACATCCCATACGCAGACCCTGCCACCATCTTCCTCGCCTTCCTCCGCGAGCACCAAAAGCTCCTGTGCCCCGCTATCGCTGTCTGACTTCGGCGACAATGAGCTCCTGCTGAGGCTCTTAAACAAAGTCAGTTCAACGACTACAACCTGATAAAACCGTTTCTCCCGCGCCTGACGTACTTGTACTCCCCCGCCTGCGCTTGTGGTGCCCATCCTCGAAAATGTATCTGTCATTTTGCGCCGTACGCCTCCTTCGACGAGTACGCAAGCGAGGTCTGTCGGCAGCATCCCCTGCGTCTCGCTCACGGCCCGCAATGCTTGCGCGTGGGGTCAGCGGGGCACACCGCAGAATCGATGGATCGGCCGACAGCTGGATATAGAGTGCGGAAGTATTGGGGTGTCTGCTTTACACTTCTTTACTAGCATTGATGATTTGGATATAGAATGCGGAAGTACTCCTTCACAGCCCTTTATTGGCACCGACGGATAACTGGACCTGACATGCGGTAGCACTTGTATATGTCCCGTCATTCAAATTGAACAAATTGCCCGAGTCAGTCCAGTCTCGAATTTTGCGTTTCACGACGTTTCCCGGCAAGAAACCTGCGTGTGACGCAAGTGAGTGTGACAGTCGGACGCGACGCGATCAGGTGACAGCACGAGTACACAACGCGATACTCAGATACTTGGTCATGGCCTCTCCCAGACAAAAGCAGGTTACGAAGACGTGACTCGGAAACCAGAGTGGTCCCATGAAGAGGCTAATTTTTTGGCGATGATACCAACTTGTCATACAATCGTACAAAGACATGTTAAAGGAAAGCGATACCCTAAAAATCACTTCCAGGTTTCTTTCACCAGATCCGCACCTCTTTCCGCAATGACATAAGTTGGGGCTTGGGTGTGGCCACTGGTAACAAACGGGAAAACCGAAGCGTCAATAATTCGAAGTCGACTCGCGCCTTTCACAATAAGATCAGGATCCACGACCCCGTACCCCGCATTTTCGGCAGACATGGCAGCTGTTCCAGACAAGTGGAACGCAGAGACGGCTGTGTTGCGAATATACTCGTCAAGTACATCGTCAGACATATCTTCCAGGTCCGTGATGGGTGCAATAAGGTAGTCCTGCCATGTGGGGGCCTTGAAGAGTCCAAGGACTTTCTTTATCGCTTCGCGTCCAATGAACACATCGACCTCGCTCTCGAGGAAACCGACGTCGATGACCGGAGAATCAAACGGGTTACTGCTGTTGATAGTGACTGAGCCCCCTAAATCGACGGAAATAAATATATTAGGACATTCAACTTAGCTAAATACGTACGGCTAGCTGGGCTGAGAACGACAATACCGGTTGATATAGAATTGCTGCTCGTCGGTGTAACAAAATTACCCGGCTAAGTCGAAGAATTGAAATGGCTCGATCAAGTCAGGATTGGTTTAGCGAAACGACTCACAGCAAATGAAACTTCAATATGAGGTGAGTTAGGCCCCGCAGAAGGATCCGTGAAATTATTCGACGCGAAGGTTTGGGCGTCCAAGCGAACCCATGCGAGGTGGGTCGTTCCCCCCGCCGAAAAAGGTCCGGTGTGTGAGCGATTCCATTGCGCATAGTCCTCGTTAAAGAGCGTAGTGTTTTGAGTTATGGCATTCAACGTCTGGGTCGAGTTGACAGTCCAGCCGAGATGGAATACAGGCTGATCAGTAGCGTTTTGTCCAACGCTCGGAAGATTGAGGAGAGTAGGAATACCAAGAGCAGTCAACGCTGCCTGATCCCCAATACCACTGTGGAAAAGCACGCTCACGGTGCCGACAGAACCGGCAGAGAGAATGATCTCCTTAGCGGCTTTTGCTGTAAAAAAAGCTCCTCCAGATCCTGCATGAATCATTAGTATTTTCCTGCGTTGAAAGCAGTCGAATTACGATTACCTTGCGCGAATTGTACTCCTCCAAAAGTCAATTTGCCGTTCTCACTGCCGGGGTCAACAAGTTTCGACACTTGCGCGTGCAGCAAAACATGCAAGTTTGGACGATTGATGAATTCTGGACCTAAATATGATGTTGCGGAGGTGCTTCGCATTCCACCTCCGATTGTGGACTGCTGCCAGCCTGCCTCAAGTTCAAGTACAACTCTCCACCAAGTGCTCGATAACATACCAAGACCTAACGGCTTCCCAGAATTCATATCTAGGAGGAACGGCCATTCATCAGGAAGCTCCTGAGTCGTTTCGATGACATGCTGTGAAAATATGGGCCAATTCAATGCGCTCAAGCTGACAGAGTTGATTCCCGTGGTGCTATGTAAAGCAGGATTGTACTCTCCTCGGGTGTCATGATGGTCTACGGGCGGAGTCCATCTTTCATTCTGAGGTGCAGAGCTTCAGGAACAGTGCTGGAAAATAAAATTCTCGCACCTTGAGGAAATATGGAAATAGACGATCCCATGACCACCCAGCGTCTCCAGTGACTGCCGCGAAGCGATTATAATCGTCTGCGGATCCGCGGGTATAAACCATTCCGTCTAACGTCTTTTAGAAGGGGCTTGTCATAATCAGACGAAAGGACAGCTTACTGTGTGCGCTGCATCCTCCAAGGATATGAGCTATCAATCAATGGAAATGAGAACCTTTCGACGATCCATGATGAACCAGTCTGACCTCGGGGGTTTGCTACATTGCGCCCATTTAAACCAGGTTGAGGAACGGTGGTGTAGTCTGTATGCGAGTCAACGATGTTTTACAACCAGACACCCAACGTACTCCATTCGTAAATGTTGGGCTGGAGGAGATCTTCGACGAAAAATGGAACAATCGAGTCGATGACACCTTCATTCCTATAAATTGTGCTCGCCATTTGTCGGGCACAAAAGTCATTGTTACGCACGAAACTCCTGCTTCCAATACCTTCCACAAATTCAGAACGTGATAGCGCATCAATGAAGAAACCATCCAGTACCAAAACTGAGAACTTTGGGTTTTCTGAAATCCTGTTCGCGACAACATTCCCAGCAGTTCCGCCTTGAAGGTGTTCTTATGTCAATCGAGAGCCACGGTGGATAAAATCAGGAACATACCTCCTACAATGACAAAGTCATAGGACAGACCGGGGAGCTGCGCGACATCTTCATAGATTTTGCCCAAGCATGGGACGAGGTATACCAGAGTTGCTAGAGCTCGTCCGAACATGTTCACAGGGACAAGCACTGGGCGAAGAACTCGCCATTATATAGTTGCCATATTTTGACATGCAACTTTAGGTTTGTCAGGAAGGATTGAAGTCTTGAATCATGTGCCCGCGAACGTTATGTCCTTCGAATTCTAGGTTCCAGCAGAAAACCAATAAAGGCTTAGAAGCAGCAAGCACCTCCCAGCGTGGAGTTGGTGCTCCAATAATGGAAAAAATCCGCGTTGAACGGTGATCGTACATAGCACTTAGCGGGTTGAGATGAATACCGGACCAGAGAGCAGAGAGACGCAGCTGGATGGCAGGAGCTCATAAAAATCTTCGACTTCAGCACCGACAACTTCCCGATTCCCAGTTCTCGACGAGTTTGCAATAGACCATGTTCGGATGTTTTCTATTGCATTAATTGGGCGAAGAAGCTCACTGATATCGTACTCGATGAGACGCTGTTGTACCCGGCGAGACGCGGCACAGCACAGTGCAACAGGTGTACTCGGAAACAGAACACAGGCCCAGCGTTGGCCCCTGTCTGGTCAAAGGCCAAGATTTTCTGCTCTTGATAACGAATTCCAAGAGTTTCCAGTGGCACAGAGAAGGAGTCGACGACTTTGCGACGACTGTCGACTCGGAACTTGAGTAGTATACCTTTGGTATGCCTGCCATTGCTGAGAATTGGTCAAGAAGATATATCCCCTCTATGAGAAAAAAGTATGTAGGCCAGAGGCCTATAGAGTCGGTCCAGTCTCATTTTAGATTGAGCCGTATCGCGGTCTGCACTGTGACGCTGTGACAGTCGGACGCAACGCGATCAGGTGACAGCATGAGCACACGATGCGATACTCAGATACTTGATCGATTATTTATACGCGACCCCGCAAGAATCGGCTCATGTTGAGACTGACTTTTTTGTGATGATACAAGCTTTTTATACAATCGTCTCAGTGCATGTTGAAGGAAAGCGATACCCTACAAAATCACTCCCAGGTTTCTTTCACTAGATCTGCACCTCGTTCCGCAATGACATAAGTTGGGGCCTGGGTGTGGCCGCTGGTAACAAACGGGAAAACCGAAGCGTCAATAATTCGAAGTCGACTCGCGCCTTTGACAATAAGATTAGGATCCACAACCCCGTACCCCGCGTTTTCGGCGGACATGGCAGCTGTTCCAGACAAGTGGAATGCAGAGCTGGCTGTGTTGCGAATATGCTTGTCAAGTTCATCGTCAGACATATTTTCGAGGTCTGTGATGGGTGCAATAATGTAGTCCTGCCACGTGGGGGCCTTGAAGAGGCCAAGGACTTTCTTTATCGCTTCGCGTCCAATGAACACATCGACCTCGCTCCGAAGGAAACCGACGTCGATGACCGGAGAATCAAACGGGTTACTGCTGTTGATAGTGACTGAGCCCCCTAAATCGACGGAAATAAATATATTGGGATATTCAACTTAGCTAAATACGTACGGCTAACTGGGTTGAGAATGATAATCCCGGCTGATATAACATGGCTGCTAGCATGGCTGGTCGCCGGTATACCAAAATTACCCGGCTAAGTCGAAGAATTGGAATGGCTCAATCAAGTCAGGATTGGTTTAGTGAAATGACTCACGGCAAATGAAACTTCGATATGAGGCGAGTTAGGCCCCGCAGAAGGATCCGTGAAATTATTCGACGCGAAGATTTGGGCGTCCAAGCGAACCCATCCGCGGTGGGTCGTTGATCCCGACGAAAAGGGTCCAGTGTGTGAACGGTTCCACTGTGCATAGTCCTCGTTAAAGAGCGTAGTGTTTTGAGTTATGGCATCCAGCGTCTGGGTCGAGTTGACAGTCCAGCCGAGAATGAATTCAGGCTGATCAGTGGCGTTTTGTCCAACGCTCGGAAGATTGAGGAGAGTAGGAATACCAAGAGCAGTCAACGCTGCCTGATCCCCAATACCACTGTGGAAAAGCACGCTCACGGTGCCGACAGAACCGGCAGAGAGAATGATCTCCTTAGCGGCTTTTGCTGTAAAAAAAGCTCCTCCAGATCCTGCATGAATCATTAGTATTTTCCTGCGTTGAAAGCAGTCGAATTACGATTACCTTGCGCGAATTGTACTCCTCCAAAAGTCAATTTGCCGTTCTCACTGCCGGGGTCAACAAGTTTCGACACTTGCGCGTGCAGCAAAACATGCAAGTTTGGACGATTGATGAATTCTGGACCTAAATATGATGTTGCGGAGGTGCTTCGCATTCCACCTCCGATTGTGGACTGCTGCCAGCCTGCCTCAAGTTCAAGTACAACCCTCCACCAAGTGCTCGATAACATACCAAGACCTAACGGCCTCCCAGAATTCATATCTAGGAGGAACGGCCATTCGTCGGGAAGCTCCTGAGTCGTTTCGATGACATGCTGTGAAAATATGGGCCAATTCAATGCGCTCAAGCTGACAGAGTTGATTCCCGTGGTGCTATGTAAAGCAGGATTGTACTCTCCTCGGGTGTCATGATGGTCTACGGGCGGAGTCCATCTTTCATTCTGAGGTGCAGAGCTTCAGGAACCGTGCTGGAAAATAAAATGCTCGCACCTTGAGGAAATATGGAAATAGACGATCCCATGACCATCCAGCGTCTCCAGTCACTGCCGCGAAGCGATTGTAATCGTCTGTGGACCCGCGGGTATAAACCATTCCGTCTGACATCTTTTAGAAAGGCCGGGTGATAATCAGACGAAAGCACAGCTTACTGTGTGCGCTGCATCCTCCAAGGATATGAGCTATACATTGATGGGAATGAAAACCTTTCGACAATTCATGATGAACCAGTCTGACCTCGGGGGTTTGCTACGTTGCGCCCATTTAAACCAGGTTGAGGAACGGTGGTGTAGTCTGTATGCCAGTCAACGATGTTTCAAAACCAGACACCCGACCGTACTCCATTCGTAAATGTTGGGCTGAAGGAGATCTTCGACGAAGAACGGAACAATCGAGTCGATGACGCCTTCATTTCTATAAAATGCGTTTTTCGATTGTCCGGGAAAAAGCCATTAGTACTCACGAAACCCCTGCTTCCAGTATCTTCCACAAATAATTCAGAACGTGACAGCGCGTCTATGAAGAATCATCCAGTACCAAAACTGAGAAGTTTGGGTTTTCTGTGAGTCGGTTTCCGACAACATTTGCCGCAGTTCCCCCTTGAACGGGTCTGTGTGTTAGCCAAGAGCCACAGTGATGAAAGAGGGTACGTATATACCTCCTACAATGACGAAGTCATAGGACAAACCCGGGAGCTGAGCGACATCTTCATAGATTTTGCCCAGGCATGGGACGAGATACACCAGAGTTGCTAGAGCTCGCGCGAACATGTTCACAGGGACAAACACTGGGCGAAGAACCGCAGTGATATAGTCGCCACATTTAGACGTGCAACTTTTGGGTTTGTCAGGATTGAAGTCTTGGATCATGTGCCCGCGAACGTTATGTCCTTCGAATTCTAGGTTCCAGCAGAAAACCAATAAAGGCTTAGAAGCAGCAAGCACCTCCCAGCGTGGAGTTGGTGTTCCAATAATGGAAAAAATCCGCGTTGAACGGTGATCATACATAGCACTCAGCGGGTTGAGATGAATACCGGACCAGAGAGACACAGTTGAATGGCAGGAGCTCATAAAAATCTTCGACTTCAGCACCGATAACTTCCCGATTCCTAAAGTTCCCCGCAAGGTCACGTACACCGTTGACTTCTCTTGGATCGAGTAATGTTCGGGAGTTTTATAGCGCAGTTAACGAGGGCGAAGAAGAGGCCGGCCCAACATGTTGTAAGCGTCGAGGTCCACTGGTAGTATAAGAGCTGCACTCGGATGGCACGGTCCGGGTCCACGGCCGCACTAGCCCTCTCTGGCCAAATGCCGGGATTTTCTGACAATGTATGAAATCCAGAGTTCTCTTGTGGAAGGGAAGAAGTCAAATTTAAGTGTGCTTGCTTTGTCGAGGAGACCCGCGTTTGCCAGTGGTTCGCGTGAGGCGCCAATCCGAGTCAATGTCATGGCACAGCCATCGATCAACTATGCTCGTCACACGTGACACCATGACCAACCTCCTTCCCAACCTCTTCAAGTTCAACGGCCGCGGCAGACATTGGCCCTTGTGTTGTTCTAAAAAAGACTTGTACCCCCAACGCCCAAAACTTTATCGATTCACCCAAGATATCGGCGTTGTATCGACGTCCTGAGTCGATTTGACATCCAAAATGGCGGTAGTTTCATTTACAGAACCGTCTCGCTCTTCTAATTCTCAGAATGCCCGCTTGAGTGCGATGATACGCCTCGGGACGAGTTCGCTGCCGCGCCGACACCGACGAAGCCGTTAATGTCATATCATCAAGCGTCATACCGATTCAACTTGGCGTCGACAGACTCAACATTGTCCTTTGCTGAGCTGTCCAGATCCGAGAGCCCCATGATTCCCATAGCTTTGCCAAGACGCCCAGCGATGTAATGGGGGCGAAGTCGGCATCGTGGGTCATCTCCGCACTCAGTCCGTGCCTCGAGTTATGCCAGCCAAGTGGAAGTTAGAGGCTCACAGTTCAGCTCGGGAATCATCCAAGTTATCGATTCATAGAGTAGCTTCGATTTCAACGTCAACTACCCCAGCATTCTGACGGCAAGGTTATCGAATGATAATGTTTCTTAACCTCGATGCCTCACACGGCACAGAAAGTTATCGTACGTTACCGGCCTCTCAATAACCCGTCGTCCAGTCGCCGAACTCATTCGCAGTAGCAAGACCTAAACACTATATTCCAGAGATATCTAGTCTCGGTGCTATTTTTGTCTCTGACAGTCTCTGGGTCGAATGCACGGATGAGGATGTGATACTTAGTCTGGACCGAAGTACGCGATCTTCGGGACTAGTACCAGGAACCTTAGCGGACGTTCTGAATTCAGGGTCCTGTGCCACGGACCATTCATCGTGTCTGTAGCTCACTCATTCTCCAAAATGGGGATGAACACCTCATCGCCTTCTGGCATCTGTTCGGTCTCGATTCGGTCGTAATTTCGGAAGTTTACTCGCACCATCGAGTATAAAGCTTGGTTCACGTTCGTCACTTCCTGCACCAGGACACTTCCTTCATCCTCCGCATCCTTCATCATGTCTTATAATAACCAAGATTCCAACGATGATTACTCGGGATCGAACTCCAATTCTTATGGTTCCAATGTGGATCAGTCCAACGCAAGTTCTCCCTCTTTTTCTTCCTTGCCCTTTCATCTCTCTTTTTAGTATTCTCGCAACAACGCGGCATACGGCGAAAATCGCACCAATTACAACGATTCGTATGGATCAGCCGGTTCTGTCAGTTGTTGTTTCGATCCATGCTCACTCGATCTGACCTCTCCGCCTCAGGACCGCCAGTCGAACCAGGACGACTCGTACAATAACTCGGGCAGGAGCAACAACGACTCATATGGCTCTGTTCGTCGTGATGTAAACGATTCGTATGGATCAACCGGTTCTGTCAGTTGTTTTCTCGATCTATGCTCATTCGATCTGACCTCTCAGCCTCAGGACCGCCAGTCGAACCAGGACGACTCGTACAATAACTCGGGCAGGAGCAACAACGACTCATATGGCTCTGTTCGTCGTGATGTAAACGATTCGTATGGATCAACCGGTTCTGTCAGTTGTTTTCTCGATCTATGCTCATTCGATCTGATCTCTCAGCCTCAGGACCGCCAGTCGAACCAGGACGACTCGTACAACAACTCGGGCAGGAGCAACAACGACTCATATGGCTCTGTTCGTCTTGATGTATTCATCTATATATCTGCATGCTCATCTCCCCCCAGAGTAACAACTACGGCAGTCAGGAAACGAACGACCAGTCCTACAACAAGTCGTCTGGCGGAAATCGCAGGGCAAATGACAGAAATGATTCTGGGTCGGATTCGTATGGCTCAGGAGGATCTTACGGCTCGGTTTGTGCTCCCTGTTATATCTCATCTCGGCTCTCTTCATCTGTTTACTTTTGTCAATGCCAGTCTGCCAACGACAATTCCTACGGTGAGCGCCGTGGCCAGTCCGGCAACGACAGGGACTCGTATGGCTCTGTGAGTGTCCTTATAATACAAGTTTATATGCGCACTTTTTCATTCAATGCAGAGCAACACCTATGGACGCGAAGAATCGCTAAACGACAATACCACTAGCAGTTCCAACGATTCATATGGTTCCCGCGTGAGCTTTTTGCTATTCTTCGGCGCATGTGGTTTATCTGAAGTTCCCTCAGGACAATGACTCGAACCGTAATAGCGGAACCTCTGCGAATAACGAAAGCGGGGGCATCGGTTCCTTCATCGAGAAAGGTGTCAGTTTCGCGGCCCAAAAGGCCGGGTATAACATCGTTTGTTTCAATTTTTCAGTACCTTGCACTCGGTAATTTATTTCTGCTCCAGGATGAATCTACCGCACACAAGATTAGCCAAGGGATCGCCGGCCAGTTTGGAAAGATGACTGGCAAGGACCGGGACGGACCATTTTAAACGAACCTAGTTGCTATCGGATGTACAATACATTGAGCATGGGCAAGCAAATATTGGGCCTGAAAGACTTTCGCAGAGGACGTTATCGGAACATGTTCAACTTCCGGCATATTTTCGGCCATCAGTGCGGAGCAATACTGATTGGCCCACATTCAGTTGAAGTTCCCACGCTTGTTTTTCCTCATTCCTCTTTATCCTAACATGCCACCCCCAATGTTGGCTCAAGAACTCATCGACGCCATCATTGACAAAGTCCCCAGAAATAAATTGACAACCTGCTCCTTGGTTGCAAAATCCTTCCTTGTTCCCAGCCAACAGCGTCTTTTCGCTTCACTCTCCCTCTTCACAGCTCCCCTTCGTATTGCAGGGCCTCCCAAGGGAGAACAGATTCTCGCTGCATTCGAAAATGCAGTGGAGCTCTTTACGATGTCTCCTCACCTCAGTAAATACGTTCGCAGCCTAGCCCTATGCCTAACTCCTTCACTGCGAAACTTCGGTGCTGTGGAAAGCGTCCTACGCACGCTCCCAAAGCTCAGAAGCATATGCTTCCTTGCTAATGCACATCACGGAGTTGCTTTTAATTGGCAGGAAATGCCGGCCAGCGTGAAGTCCTTGTTGAAGGACTTTATCGTTCACCCCACTTTGCGACATCTCTCGTTCTCGTACATGGCCGGGATACCTTCCTCCATCATCATACATGCTGCTTCATCGCTGCATAGCCTTTCATTTTTTGGAACCAGTGCCCAGGATCATCCCGAATCTACTAGTCATATCTCTGGCTCATACGACTCACTCCGCGCACTCAGCATCACCGCCGTAGCAGATCCAGTTCACCCATGGGTGTCCGTATTTGATCTCGACATACACCAATATTTGCGTGGTCTCCGAGACTTTAGTTTGACCATCTGCCGAAACGCTTATAGTAGTGACTGGAGCCCCCTTCTGCTGGAGTCGAATGCTCCGACGACTCTGCAGTATTTGAAATTGGCATTTCAGTTTCGTATGTCATCATTCAAATTCCACGTTTAAATATTCTCACTCGCCTTTCGCAAGCACTCCCTATCCTTGACTTTCCATCTTTCCCCGCTCTCCAAGAGCTCGAGATTGTGTTTCAGGTCGGAAGACCAACCCTTCCTTTGGAGCTCTCCGACCTGCTGGTTAATGTCGCCACTGCCGCACCACTCCTTGAATCTCTTTCCTTCAAAGTAGAAACCACCACTTTCCTGCGCATGACGTACATGTGGACGGGAGACTCGGAGCCGTATTCACCATTCGGATCGCCGGACTTTGCCAAACAATTACCGCACTTGAGGCGCCTACATTGGTCTCGAAACACCGGGAATGCTTTTGATGACGGGTTTGAGGATTACATAGGGAAAAAATTCCCGGGTCCCAGGGAGGCCAAAATTTTGACTTTTTCTTCGACCGAATGAAACGGCCTGTGTTGGGGCCACGTTGGGCGGCCCATTCGTGGAGGAAGCAATCTAATTTCTAGAAAGTTTCGTTTCGTCTAGCTATATTTTGGAGGAATGAGGAAGTAGGCTTTCCACCTAGGACAAACTTAGAGACTGAACCAGTTTTAATCGTTCACTGGTCAGACCGGAAAAAAGTGCCGTAATAGGAACATTGCAGATGCTTTCGGGTGATCCGTCGGCTAGGTCCTCAACTTTTCAAGAATTCAACTCATCGTTGGCTATATGCCAAGCTTTGTCTCGTTCTGATTTCCTCACAGGTTATCGTGGCACATCAAGAACTTGGCTTTGCCGCGTCATCACAGGCTCAAGCGACCCGGGCGATGGATCTCGACGGCCAGCCGGCACGTTGGAGTCGGCCACCTACCACTGAAGGAAGTTGAGTCCTCTATTCTGCGCTTGTGATTGACAATAAAGACTCCAAAAACTCTGCAGACGAGACTCGAGGTCAAAGACCCTATAGCTCGTCCGGATTGACTTGACTATTGACGCCGACTTAGTTCCGTCCCGAGCATCTGTAGTTCGCAAGCGATCGCGATGATGATCCAGGCAGCTCAATTCACTTCCAGGTCGCTCTACTGTATTGACATCTTCACAAGTGGCCCGTCATCGAGATAGCGGTGAGTTTTATAATTATAATTTTGGCCTGTGGGAAATCACGACATGGTCGTGGCGATACGACAGCTTTGTTAGTAGTTGCTAAGGATTGTCGTCTACAAACCCTAGGTCCCCACTCGGGCTCTTCACTCACCAATGGAGAACGCAGAGGCGGGGTCAGGCTCTCAAGAATCCGCTGATCTCCCAGGTTACTCTCAATCCAGAGCTGATGAACAGTGGGAGGCGCCGTCCTGGTCACCCGTTTGTTTTTCCTCTCCATCTGCTTCCACAGAGTACTTGTCAACATATGCCTCGCCATTTTTGAACGAAGCCGTCCTTACTCCCCAAGACTTTCGGCCGCAATTATCGCTTTCTCAACCACAACTGTCGTTTCACCAATTGAATCGTGCATGTTCAGAAGCAGATTATGCGACCTGGAGCACCTTTTACTACCCACTAGCATTCCAAACGAACAATACACTTTCTCCTGAAGATGACTTGACCTGGCGCGAACAAGTGGCTTGGTCTGTACCACTTCGTCAGTCTATTTCTTCCATATGCTGTAGTGGGCTGATACGGTGGATCAGCTCTAGAGGATTATGGCATCCACCGACGTTCCGAATCGGCCTCTGATGATATTGTAAGCAGTTGCCATCCTGAGATAGCAAAAAGTTGAGTTTTCTTCGCAAGTTCATCGAACCCTGGCCATACCCGATTTCTTCCCATGAACCTGAAGAGCTTGGATTAATAACGCAAGATGAGGTGAATAAGAACGTTCGGGAGATGACATGTGGTTTCCAGCTCGCCGAACATTTCTGGCCCATTAGGTATCAGATCCGCAGCGGCAAATTGCAAGTATGTGGACCTCTTCCGTCTGATTATCGGTCATTTCATTGAACCACCATCCACTGCAGCCCTACGAGGTTCGCGGGTTTCAACTTGTCTTGTCAAAATTGACGTTGTCGAGCAGAATACCATCACCGCCTTGATCGCCCATACGCGTAGTGATGCGTGCAGCCTCACGTCGCAGAATCCACGCCCTATAATCCTTGGCCAATTTTGGAAATTGACGAACGAATTAGCGTCACGTCGAGAATCTTCCTCAAGTCTCATCTCTTTCTTCGATAAAAGCCGAAATCTGTATGAGCGTTTGTGGCAGGTATGCGCTCATCCAGCTCTCCGTTTATTTGGAAACAAATAAACACCAGATTGCCCGGGAACTGCGAGCAACAGACCTCCAACAGTATAAAGAGGCAGCGTGGAAAGACAGTCTCATGATGATCCTTGTTTTGTACGATATGCTTACCTCTCCTGCGGATCTGGAGGACATCATTGCATCAAGAGGAACCAAAGCCCAATTCATGTTGGATCTCATGCAAGATGTGAGTTCAACTGTCTTCACTGATCGCAATCTGACCGACCAATTCAGACCATTCGAAGCCACCACGACTTGATGGATCTCCGTAGGGGGGGCACTCCGGTGACTCCGCGCGTACGCGGTGCCCGAAAAGATTTTTTGCTCAACATCATAAACCTCGGGCTTCTTCAAAATGTCGACCGACCCATGGCTGAGTTGGATCTCCGCCGCCTGATTATTCAGCTTTCTGAGGTCTCCGATTTACTCCCATCTTCCATGACCATCCGAGGCGTCGATAACATCAGCTCATCGCCATTAGCCGGGGGGAATTTCGGTGATATATATAAAGCAAAATATGAGGGGAAGGTCGTAGCCCTGAAGCGATTGCGGTTATTCGAGGCAGAAAGTGAAGGGAGCATACGAATACATCGTGTGAGTCGATCATCGGCATGTGACGCATCATGAACATCATAGAACTCACAGTTGTATAGAAATTTCGCAAGGAAGCGCTAATATGGAGGAACCTCGATTATCACGACTACGTCCTTCCTTTTCTTGGAGTGGATTCGGAAACCTTTCCAGGATTCCTCTGTATGGTATCGCCTTGGATGAGCAAAGGGGTAATTGTGAGTAATGACGGTGGACCACGTGAAGACTCAATTCCAGTTTTGGTTTGTCCTGCGGCCATTTATCATCACATTTCTCCTGATCCTTGGCAAGATATATGAAATCGCAATGGGATTGCAGTATCTCCATTCCCAAAACATTGTTCATGGCGATCTTCGCGGGGTAATTAAATTTTGTTTGGAACTACCTTTCAGCTGGAACTTTCGCAGGCAAATATCCTTTTAGATGACCAGGGACATGCACGTCTGGCAGATTTCGGGCTTGCTGCTGTGGTCGACGGACCACTGGCTCCAACCAATCGAGGAGGTTCCCTTCGTTGGATGGCACCGGAACTTCTAAATCCGGAATCCTGTGGTTTGAAAGTGTTCAAAAGAACTTTTGCAAGCGATATCTATGCCTTTGGTTGCGTCTGCGTCGAGGTGTGTAGGATGATGAAATCTAGATCTTTGTTTTCTTTCCCTTGTTGACGCGCTGATAGTTGTATACCGGAAAACCTCCGTTTTCTGAATACCCTTCTGATGGGACGGTGCTCCTCTATGTTATTACTGGGGGGCGCCCCCGAATTCCTCTCCACAATACCAGAGTGGTGCCAGCAATTGGTTACACGATGCTTGGAATTTTCCCCATTCAACAGACCAGAGACGACAGCCATGATCGAGTCGATTGTGAAATCCGTGAAGGTTATGTGAGTGACTTCATCCCTTGTATCTCAACTTGAAAACCATGCACTTTCAGACGAAAGATTCCTCATCCACCAGAACAAGGCGGACTCCTACAGGACGCCTTAGATGACCTTCCGGAGGGAAATCATGAGGAAAATAGTGAACGATCAAAGAACGAGGTGAGAAGCGCGGGACAGATTATCCGTACCCAAATTGATTTCAATCCAGAAAGCTCCGGGGAAACGTGCACGTGTACCGGACACCGAGGTGCGTTATGTTGTGAATAATTCGTGTTATTACTATTCTTGACGTTTTCTTTGTAGGAGGATACACCCTCCGCCAAGAAGGTCCAGACACCCGTCGCGATGGAGCTTGCTTCTGAGAAGCGTACCCGCAAGCCCCCGAAACCCTGGAATGCAAGTGTGGCGCAGCCACCCAAGCTGCATCGAAAGAGGAAGTAGCCAGACAGGAGCTCGTCAAACAATGGAATTCTGAGTGCTCAGTGTTTGTTGTCTCATCGGCTTCATCCTCCCGGGATGATCTGGTGGAGCACATTGTATAATTAATAATACAAACAATACCTATTCTATTCTCTTCTCGTAATCGACTACTTGCTCACTTGGGTTCAGCGATTGCGCCGCAGCTACTGCAGGTTCTAATCTTTTCGTCCGCCTGCCATCTAAGACGATGATGATCTATTTGGAGCCAAATAGTGAAGGTTTTGAATTACCTTTGGATGACAGGCTTGAGCTGTGTCCCAAGATCCGTAACATGAAAAGATTCCTCATAGATAATCGTGGGCTCCGAGTGAGCCTCCGAGCGACAGTACCACCGCAGACGGTCTGCGACAACGTCAGAAACAAGCCTACCAAAAATCGTGTCGCTTACCCATCGACGCTTCCGGACGAACCCGCTCCATAACGATGCCGATGGTATTGGCGAACCGTACAGGGTTATGGGGGGTGTTTGCTGAACCAAATTAGCAACATGAATCATGACGCAGACCTGACCCTTGCCTGGGAGTAAGAACATTTCGCCCTCCTCGATACGGATGTCCCGGAAAACTCCGTCGTCAACGACACGGAGAAGCATTCCGCCCTTGTGCTGGAAAAACCATTCCTGGAGATTATGATGTGTTCAACTAAATTTCATTACGCTACATGACCTCCTCACCTCCGTTTCGTTGACGTGGTAATCGTTTCTCTCGTTCGGGCCGCCAACAGCCATCACAACATAGTCTTTGCCTTGATACAGGCAGAAATTGTTTACCGGAGGCTGTAGCAGGTGGGAGTTGTCCTTCAGCCACTGGGGAAAGTTCAGTGGAGGCAGGAGAGGCATCGTGAGCGAGTGGATGGAGGTAGCAGCTAAGGTGTGATTCGGCTGAATAAGGAACGTCGATCGTGATTGATCGATGTGGCGGTGCTAATTTACGCGACAGCTGCCTTGTCTTTTACCTCTTTTGTACTTGCTTTCTTTTTACCATCCCCTCCTCCTCCTTCACTGCTCTGGAATAGTTTCCTTGAGTCCTCCAGTGGTCTCCGGTTCCCAAATTCTCTCTAAGAAAGAATTCAAAGGATGGACACTGGGCTTTCGACGTTTGTCACCAAAGAGGCGCTGGCACTCACAGACGCAGACCTCTTGCCCAACGGAAAAATACGGTCAATGGAAAAGGCGAAAGCAAACAATGTACACCAAGCATTCTCTCGTTACCACTCCGCGTAGGACTCATTTTCCCTCTTTAGCTGGTGCGCCAACTACAGATGCGTCTCCAATATGCAAGACTCAAAGTCGACCACGGATGGGTACCCTTTGCCAGTTGACTGTCTGATAGTTTTCCTGACTTTTTTTGCAGCAAAAGCAGCGCCTGAACGAAGTAGAAAATTTGTACTTCCGCCAACAAAAGCAGTCGGACAGTCCCGTCAAGTCCACCTATCCCACAACGGCGGTGCTTTCGACGCCTCTCGACCCACAGATTTTGGCCCAATCTCAGCCAGAGGATTCCGGTTCCAATTCTTCCTTGTCTTTCAAACTTCCCGCACCATCGGAAGCCCCAGAGGTTCTGGGCGATGCTCCCACAGACTCTGTCACTGCCCCAGCACTACATGGGCACACCAATGGCAGCTCGCAGTGGCCAGTTAATCTGACGCCTCAGGAGGCTTCTCCAGCGGATCCCTCTTCCCAGATCCCACCAACCCTTCCCCAGGATCTGAGCTCGTGGGTCCATGACGCGCCTGATCCCGCTCCCGGTACAGTCTCGCAGGAAGTCAGAATCCCCTCACCCGCAGCCCCTGCCGCATCAACGACACCATCCAAATCTCTCCCTCCATCACGACCACAGCAGTCATCGGTCCCAGGCCCGTCCACCGCACCTTTGACGTACGAATCGTTCTGGTCCTCCTCGAGCGTAGTACCGCTCCCTCAACCTCTGAATGGGCAGTGGCAGACGGCCCAGGGAGCGGCTCTAGCGCCTGGGTTCACCCCCACGCCGTTGGCGCCGCGAAATGGGAAAGGGAAGAGTAGGGTTGCCGGCGGATCCGTGGTGAAGCGGAAGAGTGCTGTTGTTACCCAGTCAGGATATGCAGTTGTCTGACGGTGACACCACGGCCATCGAGATGCCCTAGGGATGGATTCACTTTACTGCATAAATCAAGTATCTTACACTTTTCTAATTTTTGCGTCGTACGAACAAAGACAGTAGCGACCTCAGTGATGAATATGTAGCTACTAGTACCGAAACTATGTCCATCCTCTGGCGGCACCTCGCCCCCCTCCATGCCCTCGTTCCTTCTCAATTACAAACATGGCGTCCCGAAAAGTAAGCTGCATTCGTTGGTCCGCGTCTGGAGGGAGTGGTGGGGGGATTCGCAGTCACAGCATTGCTTGGTTTGTACGGTCGCGGCGGCGGGGTGGCACCTGTCGAATTGGGACGAGAGACATTGCCGGAGGACAACCATGCGTATTTGCCCGTAACCCCTGCAGCGCGATTCGCAGCCGCATTCGTCATCTTTCGTCCCGCCTCCTCCGACACTGCCCTCTTCCTCGGCCGTGGCCGGTCTACATCCATGTCGTCGTCGGGGAGCTCGAGGCGTGCGTCTTCGCCGTCCAATACGGCTATAATCGCAGCCGTGATAGCATCATCAACCCGCTGACGAGCCTCTCGCTCCCGCGCCTCCTCCTCGCGCTCCACCTTCTCTAGCGCCGCCAGCTGCTTCGCAACGTCACTCCGAACGAGGATGCCCCACGTCGCCGAGCCGTCCTCGTACAGCGATGACGGGCGGTCAAAATGCGCTTTCGTGCGGTGCCGCGCAGCGTCGATCATCCCGGTGACGAGGTCTTGCAGACGCGCACGCAGCGCAAGCGCCAGATAGTTGACGCAGTCCTCCGGGACGCCAGCAGTGACCTTGTGCTGCGTGGCAATCGCGCGCATCGTCGACCCGAGGAAGGAGACGTCAAAGTTTGGCCGTGCGGGCTGTTTTCGGGAGCGGTCTTCGAATGCACCAAAGGACTGAGGTTGTTGGTGTGCCCGCTGAAGGCTCTCTTCTTCCGCCTGGTTTACGAATCAAACCCCAGTGCCTCATAGATACCGAGAGGCGGAAAATACACACCCTGAGGTCAACCCCTGCGCTGCCAATCGCATCGTTGAGCGTCGCAACGTCCGCTGTGTCAAGCGCGCCAGCATTCGCCTGCTGCGAATTGGCGATCGCCTGCCGGGCCATATTTTGCTGCTGCGGCACATAGGGGCTGGTAGGTCTGATACGAAGGTTGCTGGTAGTGCGAATACGCCTGGTAATGCTGGTACGATGTCGCAGGCCTAAATTGAAGACACAATGTCAAAAACAGAGAGCTCCTGGGACGAGAACGTCTGTAAGTACGCAGGTGTGGTCGTGGTGGTCGATGGAGTGGTCACAACGGTCGGAGTCGGGTCAGAGTCGGCGACGTCGCCGTCCATGGGGATTACTAGCTATCCATTAACATTGGGTGAAGCCCTCGCGGCGCATTCGACGCACAAGAATCCCATAGTTCAGCAGAGATTCCGGGTATGGTCGGGGGACCGCTCATTGTGAAACTTGACGCGTTATTTTGTACGAATTTTGAATTCTTCAGTACATTCGTCGCAGGATACACGCCCTTCGCAAATAGGGAACACGGAAATGCCTCAGCTTGGTTGTGTTTCGTTTCAACCGCGTTAGCCTCCGCACCGGCAATTTCGGCAAGTTTCACAAAAATTATGAATATACATTATATTCAGCAATCCTCAATGTCGTCGCTTTCTAACCAGCCCCCTCCTTCCTGAACATCCGGAATCTCCGACCAACCAGCTCGACCTCCATCATCTTCTGGAATATCCACACTGTCGCTCGGTAAATCTCCTTCGCCCAGCTGATGTAGTCCTCTATTTTCCCCCGACCCATATATGAGGCTCGAAAACAATCGATGCGACACGGGAGCTTGGGGCTGAGCCTGTTTTACATCGCGCGCCTTCAACACGGCTCCGAGACCTGTTGCTACCTCCGCCCGGCTCCATCCACCCAGTCGCCAGCCTTCATTTGCCTGGAAAGCTTGGGTCAGTACCGCCAACGATGGAGGATGAAGGACAAAAGTAAACCTTCAGCGTCGCATCCTCGACAATCCATCCCCGGACATCCCGCACTGCGTCCCACGCGTCCTTCTCCTTCGTCAGATAGTCAAAGAATTCAGGCTTAAACAGCTTCTGGCTCCGCCGTGGAACCGGGGTAGGCAGCGAGTGCAGTGTCCCCATGGTAAGCAAGTGGAACCGGTGCGGGTTCGCCTGATACCACTGAAAAGCCGTCAGTGAAGTCAGTCGAGACTTTCGAGCTGAAAGCACGCACCGCTTCGCCACCGCTGGAGTCGACCCAGCTGAGCCAGTCAGCGACGCCATCACATTCCTCGACTTGATTGCAGAATTGGGTGTAGTTCTGGTGGATATATAAGGAAAACAGGGACGAGTCGATCGGAGAGTCGGCGTAAAGCAGCTAGATATTTGTCGTCATCGCAAGTATCGCAAACAAGAAAACAAATCCGTACGTCGACGTTCACGCGGCTCGTCCGCCGGGTATGTTCGGACAAATGGGAAGGGAGATTCGGGGGGTCCTTCAGTGTCGCATCAAGGTCTTTGTCCTTTTGAATGTCCTTCGCTGAAGCGCTGGGATTCGGCGGATCACCCTTGCCTGGAACGCGAGCCTTAGTCAGTTCATGAGTATGAAACGAAGAGCCAGACCGGTGCCTACGTTTATTGTACAATACCTTCCCAATCAAGTGAAAGAGGTGCAGGCTTTGTTCTCGCCTCGTAACGGCTTCCAGGACTAGTTTAGAGCCTGAAGCGGACGGCTTCTTGCGCCCTTTGCCCGTGCCCCGCACCTCGACCACACAGGAAAACTGGAGCGCCATGATAGCGCTCCGAATGTCACCGTTAGAAGTCTCGATGATGATATCCAGCATTTCCTTCGACGGGGCCGACTTGCTGCTCTTCGATGACGAGAAGTGAGTAGAGATCAGAGCCTGGAGAGCCTTCTTCATGAGCGTCGGCGCGATGGGATTAAACCTGCAGAGACTCAATCAGCAAGCAGTAGAGGCGGAAGAAAGACTGGGACAGACGCAATCTGCGTAACATAAGGGCCATGGAGCAAGTCTTTGGGCAGAACCGTGCGTATGTCAAGCACACCGTCCCGGTCCTTTCCCCACGACCCATTCGCAAGTCGTTCGTCGCTCGCTTCGCCACGGATCCCCGCGTCGCTCACGATGATAACAATAGGAACAGGATTCACCGAGGACGACATGACGAGCGATTGCAGCGCAGCGTGGAAACGTGACTGCGTGTTGGCGTGCAGGATGTTCGGGAGGTCTTCCAGGAGAATAATCTGTCGCTTTCGTGCGGCGGGACGAGCCGTCGAGGACGAAGATTGCGAAGACGAGAGCTTGGTGTCTCGTTCTGTGTCAGTGAAAATGGGCTGGCATGTCGATGCGCGCGTCAGGAAAGCCTCGAATTTGGAGAGTAAACTTTCTTGGTCAGAATTGTACACTTGGTGCTCGCCGTCTGGGGTCATTCACTCAGCACGGAAGTGAAGGTGTGTTAATGTCTTACCGTCAAATAAGTTGGACGTCGACTCTACCATGGCATTCCGCCACTCCAGAAGCTCGCAGTCCAACTCTCGTGCGAGGACGCGTATTGTAGCCGTTTTGGCTGTCCCAGCTGGACCAGTCAAAGCAAGAATTCGCTGAAGAATAAGACGTCGTTAAAGATGAAAAGCGAAGAGAACATGAGGCTGACGCGATATTTCCGCAACTTCCCAGCAGGTCCCCCGACAAGAGCTTCATCGAACCATCGACGAACGTCCTGCACCTTCTTGACATGAACAGCTAGCTCTGCCTGAGATACCAGTCAATATCATGAAGCTAGGATTGCAAGATATCCACCTCTGTCGTAGGCTCATAGATGTCCACCCAAAGTCGGTCGTCTATTCAATATTCAGACCACAAGCAACGGACTACTGGGGCAGATACACACCTTCAGCGTCGACCACAGATATAAGTAACTCCTTTTCTTTCCCCTTTCCCTTACTCTTCTGACTCTGACTCGCCTGAGAGGTCTTGGGGGTAGCAGTAAAACTCGGAGGCGTGTTAGCAAACTAGCAGTTCATTCTGAGCCATTTATCGGATTTGCTCGGATTCTTGAAGCTCACTGCAGTCAGTGGGTTAATCCGGGGTGAATTTGAAGGCGCAACATCGAGTTTGACGGTGGTGACTTTGCTCGTCGGCGCCTTGGTTTTCTTCGAGGGTTTTGTTTTGGAGGTTGTCGCCTGCGAGGATTTGGGTGGCATCCAACGAAAGAAGCGAGTATATTCGTTTGAATGCGAATGAGTGCAAGTCAGGACGATGAGGAGAAGCCTAGCAGAGTGTTCGAGCAGAAGGAAAGTTAGTTCGATGAGCGTGACGTGACAGCGCGTCGGTCACGTCTAACCGACGCGTCTCAAGCGCGTCTCAGTTCCCGAAAAATCCATTAAAAAAATGGCTACTCCTTCAGAAGACAGTGACGAGTTTGCAAAGGAATAACTATAGAAAACAATTGCAGAGCTATGTACCAAAATGATCATTAGAAACGACTCTTCATCTCAATCAATCTCAATAATATCGTCGTCAAGCTTATCGTCCTTCCCCTCCATCAGGATCAGCCCGTCCTCATCCAGCTTGCGCTTCTTGCTCGGACTCTTAATGGCTTCGTCTGCCGCTGCAGTTGTCTTGAGTCGGGGACGCTTGGGCGTCGGCTCGAGGTCGATGATCTCGTCATCGCCGCCGTCGTCTGGCGCGCCGCGCTTCAGCGAGAGGCGCACGGGGGTCACAGGCATCGGCGGCGGAAGCTTGACCTTGCGCGGTGGCCGGGGCAAAGGATCAGGGAGGATGTATGGCGGTGCGTCCACGGGGTGGTCGGCGCTGAAGCGTTGTCAGAAGGGCGTAAAGCAAGAAAAAATTCAAAATAAATTTGAAAAAAAAACTCACGGTAAGACGCCCAGCCCCACCGAAATCGTCCCCCCACTCCCCCTCCTCGTCTACAATCGTGATGAACATCCCCCTCGTCACATTAAGACTCCCGAGCGTCCGTGCGTAGTTATCCTCCCAATCCGGATCGCTGAGAACGCGCTTATCCTCATACACGCTCACCTCGCGCTCGTCGTCGCCCAGTACGCCCTTCACGATATCCCCCAGCAGCGCGCGATTCGGATCGCACCGCACCATCGCGTACGTGTCGCGGCACACGCCGCACGCCGGGTTCGGCGGGCACATCTTAATGGTGCTGAGTGGCACGGCGGGCTTGACCTGCAGGTGCACGTTGCGCATTTGATCGTACGACTTGCGCAGGATTTGGAGCGCTTGTAGGACGATCAGGCCCGAGACGATAGCGTTGGTGGTTGCGATAGCGGGGATGATGTTGCCGGCCATTTCTAAAGCATCACGAGTTAGCGGAAGTGGGGACAGCGGTGTGATGATAATTATACCTTTCACCTCCCAGCGCGTCTTTCCGCCAATACCGTACGCCGCAGAACGCAGATTCGACGAGGCGGTGACAAAGTCTAGCGCATCGTCGTCCTCCTTATCGAAGGAGATAGTCTGCTCCCCGCTCTGCAATCGCGCCGCCAGCCGCTCCGTGCTAATACCATTCTCAGCACGAAGGCTGGCTGGAGTATCGAAATTCACTGCTCACCTGGAAACGAAAAGCAGAAGGCTGTCTCTCAGCGAAAGCTGCTTTTGGTCCTTCAAGCCGGACCCTGCGGCCGGCGCACTGGTTCCTGCGTCACCGTTGGCCGCCTTAGATCCGCTCCCGCTGGCGACTGCATTTGCCTGCCTCGAGACTCCATTGGTCTTGCCGTTACTCGGAGCAACCGTGGGCTCTTCGGGACGCAACACGAACGACCCGTCCAAGATCGCGTCAAAGTCGAGCGGCACGGGCGGAGCGCGAGCACGCCACATATCGGACATTATGAGAAGATTGCGGATGTCGGCGTTGAAGACTTTTTGGAAGACGAGCTTGACGGCGTCGGAGGACGTCGATGAGCGCAGAGCGTCACGGACGGTGCGGAATGCTTGGGCTTCGCGCCGTAGGGTCTCTATTTCCTGGGCTGTGGCAAGATCAGAATCTTGGGTAGAACGAAAAAAAGCCAGGACACACCATTTTCGCCCTGCTTCTCGGCCTCATCAAGCTCACCAACGGCGTCTTCGTCCTCTCCAAACAACTGCCTGGCCACATATTAAACGTCTAAGCTCGCGGACAGCGACGAACGAACGCACCCCATGAGATAGCTCTTGCTCCAGACGATGCAATGTATAGGCTGGCTTGGCGTCGAGCGGATCGTGCATACGGGAAACGTTTTTGGCGTGGCCTTCGGTACACAGTCGAAGCACTCCGTTTTGTCCTATTCGACGTTAGAAAACGCTGAGCCGAGTGCAACGGAGCAACATAAACCACCTTGATGATCGGTTGGACCTGCCCCAGATACCCCGCAGTGCCGCTCTCCACGAGCGGAATCTGCGACGCCAGGCACATCTTGTTGACATGCCGCCGAGCATCGAGATTGTCGAGGGCATTAAGAACGATGTCGAATTGCCGGAACCATTCGAGGTCGTATTGCGGCTCCTTGATATTGCCGTATATTGGCGTTATTTGAACGTTGGGGTTGAACGGCGCGGCTGTTTGTGCGGCGATCTGGGCGCCGGTCACAAACGACGAGTGGAAATGGCAGTGGCACACGCACCAAAGCTTTACTCTGCTTCACATCTTTTTTTCGAAACAGAAATTGGCGGTTGAGATTGGAGAGGTCGATTGTATCCAGGTCCAGCAATGTGATTTTGCCGAAGCCCGTTAGAACGATGTTTTTCACTGCGCGACAATAAGCGCCAAATACTACCTATGCGCGTGGCACCCACAAAGTTCACAGCCAATACCGCCAGCCCCTACGAGAAGAACTTTCGTTTCCGCGAGACGCTGGTGCAGCTCTGGGCCGAGGATGGCTTTCGCGTACGCCGTTCGCGCTTTCGCCGTCGACATGAGTTATAAATTTTCTTGGGCCAGATCCGGCAAAGTTTCAAGAGTTCAGAGGCAAGGAGAACAAGGGGTGCTCTCAGCTTTCCGAGGAATAATTCTGGGAGGGAGCAACAAGGGAGATGTGAGCAAGACGCGAAAAATCACGCGAAGTCACATCGTGACAAGCCCTATTGCCCTCTTCGTTTCTGCCACCATGTACGCGCACCTCGATGTACCTCAGAGTTGGCCTGACCGAGTTCCAGGCCTCCAAAGGGCTTTCAGAAGAGGAAAACGGCTGCATCCGATGGCATGTCGACGCCACAATTACCAGTAAATCTTTGAACTTCAGAAGTCCCTAGCGAATCGCGTCTCGTAGCTGCTTCTTCAGAGTCTAGCAGAATGATTGTCGTATTCTGCAACCCGGAGGCCGTTCAAACCCAAACTATGTCAAGAAGTCTCTTGGCGCTCCAAGAACTTAAAGGTTGTCTTGACGCAGGAGCGGGAACGAGAGGGAACGGTGACAGTTGGAGAAAGCTGAGAGTGGTATGGAATCGATGGGGGGCCAGGAAGAGGACATTCCTACATGTGTATGACGCGTTCGAGGTGCGCCGTTCGTTCACAATGCAACAGAAACGTCTATCGAGGCGCCACCGTCGCTAACCCCCGAGGCATTACTGTGATATCACTGGCTTGGAGGTCCGTTTTTTCATATGCATATATATCTAGCCCTTCTGATTGTTTTCTATGTTCAGGCACCGCATACGTCTCCCGCAACGAAGTTGCGGTACCGCGACAAAAGTATCAGCGAATAAGCAAAGGATTGGTGAGCCTTGCTTCTGCGTTTATATTTTACTGCTCACCTTATTTCCGCTCAGAGTGCTAGTGCCGTCAAAGAGTATCTGGCTAGTTCGTACATTTTTCACTAGCTTTCTTCGACGATGCTGATAGTTCGAAATTAGCTCGTGGTGTAACTCCATCGTCAAATAGTTCTTGTGCATGTGGGATGTATCATAATTGGTTTCAATCTGTATTTTCTCGTCTGTGAATTGCTCACTAAACACGTCCGCTCGAACTTGCAGATTTCTATCGTGGATTTCATACAGCTCGTCACATATGCGCCAACATCTACACCGTCAAGCATCCTTCTCTTGGAGGACACGTATCGTAACTGTTTTGGTTGTTCCGACCAAGTCCGCTCCAAATTCGAGGCTTTCCCGACGCGCGCATCAACGTACCAGCCGATCTTCACTGAAACGCAGAGCGAAACTAAGCTTTATTCTTCGAATCTTCATCCACGACGGTCTGTCCCCCCCACGCGAAAGCATTCAGGCGGTGCCGACTCAACGTGGCGAGCCAGATGGGTGAAGCCCACCAACGTGGGGATCGTACAGATAGAGCGGCTTTTGACACGATACTTATACTTCAAATTCGTTCGTTAGAAGCGCACCCAGCAAGTTGAACAATAACAATTTAAATACTTTGCCTGCTTACCGCGTATGGCCGCTTGATTCCGAATGCAAGAAGTGCACTGAAGAACCGCTCTCGCCCATGTTTCGTCACGCGAGTCCAAGTGGCTGACATGGGGCCTCTGCAGTTCTGGGCAAAAGACGGTTCCTGTCAGCCTCATCGTCTCTCTCCTACCTCCACCATCTCCCACCCAACCCACTTTCGTTGAACTTTACTGTACGTCTCACCTCGCACTGCTTGCAGTCGCGTTATCTCACTCTTGCTAGATGTTGTCACTCTTCAAGAAACGGGCATCCAACTCTTCGTCGTCAATGCCCTATTCGCGCGGTCTGCGCCCTCTTCTCCTCGTGGACAAACTTGTGGCCGCCCAGGTTATCCAATGCGTCGAGGCACCGAAGACTGCAAAGATCCTCAAACTCAAGAAGGCCGTCCCGCCCACCCGGGCTGCGATAGTCCCGAAGCGCGCGCCTTTCGTGGTTTCGTCGCACTTCTCGGGCCACCGTCCCCGGGTTCCTGCATCCCAACAAACCCGAGCGATTCCTCGCCGTTCTGTAGCCAAGACAGGCGCTCCCCGTGCGGTTTCACACCACACGAAGGTCGTTCTGAAGGCCAATCCGACCCTCAGCGGTATCCCCAAGCCCAGCAAAGTGTCTCGCATTCGATGTTCTGATCCGACGATCAAGAGCCCCAAGAAGCCCATACTTCGCTCCCGTATCCCTGTCTTTTCTCGTCGTTCGTCGCCGATTGCTTTTACTCCCGTTACGGCTCCGACTTCTCTCCACCCTCGGGCGACCAATTCCAAGATCCCAGTGTTCACTGGTCGTTCGCCGGCCAATGTGTCTGCGGCTACTGGCCACATCACCCAACCTCCTGCTCTTCCTCAGACTACGTCCTCTCGGATCCCGCGCTTCAAGTATACTTCCTCGGTGTCACCAAAGGCTCTCCCGTCCAGTTCCTCAGACGACAACAGCTTCATCCTTCTGACCCCTTGCCCGTCCCCAACCCTGGTGGTGGAGGCGCGTCAAAAGGCACTCAAGGTCTCAGCTGTCAAGACTAGCCAATGCGTCAAAACGGTTGAAAAGGAGGAGATCAAGAACATGGATCTCAGTGCACCGTCCTTGGCGACAGACACGGACAAGCCCGCGAGTTCGGACTCGCTCATCTCGACGGAGAGGGACCCCAAGGCGACTTCCGGTAGCGATGCGACCGATGCCAGCCCCGTCAGCAGTTCTGGAAACTCCGACAGCATCCGCCGCATAGCTCTCGCCGACCCCGACTCCCTGAACCCGAGCGCTTCTTCGATGCTTATCGATCACGATGCGACCAACGCCCACCCTCCCAGCAGTCCCGACCACACTGACGGCGTCCGCTGCACATCCTCCGCCGATTCTTCCGCAGAGCCATCGGATGATAGCTCGACCAAGGCGCCTTCCGATAACAGTCCGACCAATGCCGACCAGCTCAGTAGGTCCGGTACCGCTGACAGCATTTGGGGCTCTGCTTCCGCTTCGCCGTCCATCTCATCCGCAATGAAGGCAAACGGGTCCGGCGGTATCATGGGCTCATTCGTCGATGAGCTGAAGATCAGGTTATCATGGACCAATAAATCCACCAAACCATTCATCACACGCCTTCCCTCCAATAAGGAAAACAACGAGGAAGAGCCAAGCGAGTTACAGCAGGTACTCGCTCGTCGCCGTCAAGCCATCGCCGGCTCTTCCTTCAAATTTCCTGCCCAGCACTCTCCGCCACCGCAAGACACTCGCCGACCACTCGCACCCACAGGCTTCGTCAACGGCGTCTTTGTCGGTCACCACGACATTAAGGAGGTCCCTCTGCACCCGGTTCCGACAGAGGACACTGTCTCCAGCGACAGCAACACCGACTGCAACGCGCCTGGCGCGGATTTGGCGGTCACAGAGCTGGTGACGACGCCGTTTGGTACTCGACACGTCCGCAGGATGGTCATCCCTCCTCTTCCGCAAGGAGCGCGGCCATCCCGGGATCCTCGTATCGTTCTGGAGCTCAATTTCCTTCGTGCGAAGCAGAAGGTTGGCGGCATTGTGGAAGTGGATAAAGCTGTTTGAAATATGTTTGTACATGCACCGTACGTGCAGATTGTGGTTTGTTTCTTATATTATTTCCTGTAATCCGATAACATGTACAGCTCTTTGTACACCACAAAAATCACAAAATGTCTCGAAATCGCGGTCTGATTTTTCTCTGAACTTCAGGTCCAGTGCCACTTGACCTCCTTTACCGCCCCGCAGCACACTTTGTGCCTACTCCAGTCCGTGCGTTGGCAGTCGACGCTACCCCGGGATTCAGCAAATCTGGGCCAATTTCTGAACATTAATACCGACCTGCAGTAACGAGTGAGCTGGCATCTTGAGCACTGCTTGAGGCTCTTGCGCGATTTCTCGGTCTCGTCGTGACAGACAGCGCAAGAGCCTGAAAGCGGAAACTTGTCCGATCCGGATGGTAAAGTAAGACGTGGAAAAAGTCCTAGGCGGGCAACCGGTTTCTCGCCCCATTGCGGCGTGGAGTTGCTTCAACTGCTCTGCACAAGGGCCCGTACCAGCGTCACAAACGTTATGAACCTGAGCCACCGTGGATGAGCTGCAACTAGACGGCGAGGGCATACGTACATAAGAGATTGCTCGCGGCGGAGTCAAATGCGACCAAGACGCGCTCATCCAGTACGTCTCTCGTGCGCGAGTCTCTATAGTTTTTGGATAGCCGCCGAATGCGTGGTTTTGACGCTGGACTCACTACAGAATTCGCATCGCCAGTTACGATTGTGCTTCATATCCGGGCCAAGTTTTTCGAGGAAGGTCAATAACCACTGTTGCGTTTTCGCTGGCGTCGTCGCGCTTGCAGGCAGAGTAGGCCTTATGGTAATCTCCACCCGCCGCTGCTCCGACCCATATCTCTCGTCACTTTCGGGATCACGAGCGCAGGATCCATAGACAATAACCAGAATTTCAGCGGTGGCCATAATAGCGACTATGGAGCAGATGGTCGAGGAGAACGATCCAATTCGGAATAGCAATTTGCAAGGTCTCCATGGGGCGGGCCGTTTGTTCCGATTTGTTCCTCCTCGCTCCTCTTTTCCTAACGAATTTGAACTTTTTTTTTTGTACTTCAAAATTGGTCGAAGGAAGATGTAGTAATTTCGGAATTTTGCACGGATTTGAGTGTAGACTTTGATCACTATTCCGAAGAGAGTACTTGTGGCGCTACTAGTGGGCCCGACACGCAACCCACGCATTTTTTGGGCGCTTACCGTGAGTTTTGAATGTTCCTTGTCCTGCCCGCCGTTCTGACATTGCTTGAAGTTCAGTATCATTCCCAAATTGGAGGTTTGATTGGTCTCGTACCTTCAAGTCCAGTGCCACTTGACCTCCTTCACCGCCGCGCAGCACACTTTGTGCCTCCTCCAGTCAGCGCGTTGGCAATCGACGCTGCAAACCCCAGGTTTCAGCAAATCTAGGTCAATTCCTGAAGTGCATCTGAACTGACCCGCAATAACGAGTAAGCTCGCATCTTGAGCACTGTTTAAGGTTCTTGCGCGATTTCTCGGTCTCGTTGTGGCAAACGGCACAGGAGGCCGACAACGGGAACACCTGGTCTGTGGGTGGCAAATTGGCAGCGGGTGGCAAACCGGTTTGTCGCGCCACTTCAGCGTTAATCTGCCTCAGCCGCTCTGCACAAGGACCTGCACCAGCGTCACAAACGTGATGGACCTGGGCATCCATGCCATGGCTGTCAACTCAAGGACAATAGCACGCGATATAGACGTACATAAGAGACCACTCTCGGCGGATTCAGATGCATCCAAGGCGCATTCATCCAGTACGTCTCTCGCGCGCGATTTTCTACGAATTCGATAAATCTTGGGTAAGAGACAATAATGGTTTAGACGTTCAACTCACTGCAGAATTCGCACCGCCAGTTGCGGTTGTGTTTCATATCTAGGGCAAGGTTTGGGAGGAATGTCCACAACCACTGCTCCCTTTTTGCCGGCGTCGTGGCGCTTGAGGGCAGAGTTGGCCTTAGGGTAATCTCCACTCGCCGCTGCTCCGCCCCATATCTCTCGTCGTTTTCGGGATCGCGCGCGCAGGACCCATAAACGATGACCAGAATTTCAGCGGTGGCCATAATTAACGAGATAGGACAAAGATAGGAGCAAGACGATTCGCGCTGTGCCGTTGGGCGGACCGTTTGATCCGGCGTTTCTCTCTTCGCCCCTCAACAACCTGCGCACACTTTTACCGCGAGGTTCAATTTATATTGCAATTTTTCGGTCCTTCCCGTCGTACTGCCATTCCGCGGATGCGCCGCTCTTTTTTCATCCGCCCTAAACAAGCCCTAGGTCTCCTGGTCCTTTGTCCCAACCACCACGCAAGGTCAAACTACCGCCGCCGATCCCTGTCACCCCGTGTACATCTTGCTGAAACGCGCAGTGCCGGATGACGAGGGCGGCAACGAAATCATTCGACATCCCAGCACTTCTAACTCGGTCGAATCTATCGAGAGTCCTACCAAGAAACGCAGGTTGGGTGAGCGTCGAATGGGTCAGCGCCGATAAGCTGGAATGTTATTGAGATTGCCCGAGATGGATTGAGGATTTCTTCTCATCATCTTGGTAGCACCTATCTTCTACTTATAATTATTCCTTTGAGCACTCGCGACGGGATCTGAACACTCCTGATTTGCATTTTTAAGTAAAAGCATTCTCAGATTCGAGGCTTGACTGATCTCGTAGCATTAGGTCCAGTGCCATTTGACCTCCTTCACCGCCGCGCAGCACACCTTGTGTCTGCTCCAGTCTGCACGTTGGCAATCGATGCTGCAAATTCTGGGTTTCAGCACATCCGGGCTAATTCTTGAACATCAATACCGACCTGCAGTAACGAGTGAGCTGACATCTTGAGCACTGTTTCAGGCTCTTGCGTGATTTCTCGGTCTCGTCATGGCAGACGGCGCAAGAGGCTGACAACGGGAACTTCTTGTTTCCCGGTGGCAAATTGAGAAGTGAGTTCCCAGGCGGAAAACCGGATTTTCGCGCCATTTCAGCGTTGACTTGCTTCAACGTCTCTGCACAAGGGCCCACGCCAGCATCACAAATGTGATGAACCTCGACATGCCATTGGTGTCAATGCGAGGACAATAGCGAGATGTGCGTACGTAGGAGACTGATCTCGGTGGATTCAGATGCGCCCAAGAATTGTTCATCCAGCACGTCTCTCGTGCGCGATTCTCTACAAATTCCGAAGGAAGTAGCGGTTAAGAGCCAAGAATGATTCAGGCGTTGAAAGCTCACTGCAGAATTCACACCGCCAGTTGCGGTTGTGCTTCATGTCTATAGTGAGTTTCGGAATGAAGGTCTGAAGCCACTGTTGCTTTTGTGCTGGCGTCGTCGCGCTTGCAGGCACAGTAGGCCTTAGAGTAATCTCCACCCGTCGCTGCTCCGCCCCATATCTCTCATCACTTTCGGGATCGCGGGCGCAGGACCCATAGACTATAACCAGAATTTCAGCGGTGGCCATAATCGTAGTGCTACGGAGCAGATAGCTGGTAGTCGTTGAGGAGAAAAACGATGGCGGGCCGTTTGATCCGGTGTTTGTTTCTCTCTTCGGCCTCACCCCTCATGCAGTCAACCGTGACGGTTTCGTACGGTACCTGCTCTCTTTTTTCCCTTTCTTTCCTCAAGCAGTGTTGGTCATAACAAGACACATTTACGGTCAAGTTGGACTGTGGGAAGTCTCATCATTCGTCATATGAAAATCGGATGGCTATTACTCCCTACCACTCCGAGGATAGAATCTTCGGCGCTTTCACCTTACGATATCTTGTATTCTTTCAGGACTCTCGAAGGAGGCCACCTGGCCCTTTTCTTTGATGGACTCTCGGCGGTGCAAACACAGTTTTATCGATTGCGTTGTCGGTCATTCCGCAGTCTCCACGACTTGTTACCAGTCTTACATTGTGACTGCACAAACTTGTTGTGCAACCATTAGAAGCAGAAGTTCTACATAGTGCAGACCTCAATTTTTCTAAGGACAACAATCTGAAGCATCACCAACTCGGAGCGCTCGAACGTAAAATTATTGCCTTATTGCCTCCCAATGTTCGGGATCCGATCCAACCCCACTCTTATGGATCCTCTGCATGACTCACCTAACTGCTTTGCAAGCTTCTCCTGGGAATAGAACACTGCCCCGAAATGTGACTTTCGTGGCGGGCGCTTCTTCTGCCTCGACATCCAATTGTCCAGTGTGTATGAGCATAGATTCCCTCCACGAACTCGCTGAATTTGACCTTTTGTTGCAGACTTCAATGGACACGAATCAGGCAGCTCTAATCGCATCTGACCGTCCCCGCCGAAAGTCTCTCAAAAAGACTCGAAAAAATAATCCCGGCCATGAAGTCGCCAATGATACTACCACAAGGTAGGTCGCCACCTGAAATACTAGACTCGCATCTGATCTTCTCTCCACCAGCGAACAACCAGGATTCTTTGGTCAGGTCGCAATGCAGCCGGTGCCACTCAGCTTTTCCAGGGACAGGAAGAGTTCTATTGGAGCAGTGAATGCGAATCGAAAATTTCGAGGTCCTGCTTCACAAGCAGCGATGAAATCGTCTGCTTCCCTTGCCGAGAATGGTGGATCCCAGTCTACGGTGAACGTGGCGGGATCCCCTTCTTCGATCGAGAATCGGACTGGCACTGGCAGGTCGGGACGAGGATTTTTCTCAAGAAACAGAAAAGGCTCAAGCGTCTCTGGACCTCAGCCTTTCGCCTCTGAATCCTCGACACGTTCCGTGGGTAACCCCTCCGAAGGCTCTAGCAGGGTCTTCCCGTTTTCAAGAAATAGGAAACGTTCTGGTGGCAACGGGGACGTCCAACCTGTTCAGTACAATTCGTCGAAGGGCTCTAGAGGTGTTTTTCCGTCCTCCCGAAACAGGAAACATTCCAATAGTCGTGCTGTCCCGGTTAGTGTTGCATCCCCCTCATCCGTCGGGGGAAGCGACCCTGGCGGCAACGCGCCATTTGCAAGAAACAGGAAGCCTTCAATGGTGCGTGGGCGCGATGTAAAATAACTTGCTATTGACTACGATCCATGATCAGCAAGGACAATCCTCTTCGTCTATCGTCGGCAACCTGCCTGAGAACTTGACTGAGCATATGTTTCCGTTTGCACGAAGCAGAAAGATTTCAACTGCACCTGGGAATGGAATCAAGAATGACTCTCCTCCGAGCGACCACCCAGATATGCAATCGACTTCATCCCTTCTTCCGAGTGATCCTGCTGCGCGGCCCAGAAAAGCTTCGTTACTCCGACCTTTTACTAAAAACCGAAGCCAATCGGTCAGGGCGGAAAATACTTCTGTGGCGGCACTAATGGCATCTCCCGCACATACTACCTCAAAGGGACCGTCGAGTTTCGTCAACCTCTTCAGGAGTACTACAGTTGGAAACGGAAATGCACCATCAGCCAGCTTTCGAGTCGATACCGTTCAGGCCAACAGAAATGCATCGGAAACAGTTTACGATGCGGCGCCTAGTCCTGATGGACTTCGCGCATCTAATCTGGAACGATCGCCAAAAATCGAGGCGGACACAAATTTAGTCTTCGGGAACGTAGGGTTCGTGTAATCCCCTCCCATTGTACATATCGGCTGATTCGCAGCTCAGGAACTCTTATATGCTCCCGAAGGAGCCGATGAGGCGGAAGAAATCTTCTCGCCTCCGCAGATCGAAACAAACACCCCCCGACACAGTTGTCTCCAGTGAACCAATGCTGTTGTCTCCTTCCATAACGCTCAACCCGCAAGCGCCCGAGTTTGTTCCTGCCGGCCCACCTGTCCAACACGTCACAGCGGCAGAGACATTCGGGGGCACTCAAGTGTCTGCTGCGGCGACAATGCCGAACGGCACGGCAGAACCGTTCAGCTCTACCACTTGCGCCGAAGGAAACTTTGAGGAATCCAAAGTTGACGCAACGACTGATAGAACTGAAAGCAAAGTCTCTCCGTTGTCGCCCGTGCAACCCACTGTAACCTGCCAGAATATTCCCGAGACTTACCGCACAGAACAGTTGAAGGAATCAAAGGTCGATGGACGAGGCATTTATATTCCTCCTCATCGTCGCAGCGAGTCTTCCCAGACTGGAGTCTTCTTGAAGTCGACTACTTCAAGTATACCTTTTCCAGTGGGTTGCGACGAACTTGAAGGGGAACCGGAGCTTGAAATAGGAACTCCTCGGGGAGAAGAGACATTCACCTTAGCGGCAGATAGTAAATATTGGGTATGTTGCAAATCTGGTTTGGGTCTCTTCATTTATTTAGTCGTTTGGTTCAGATTTACGAGGTAGCGCCTGGTTTCGATTCTCAACCGACGTACACTCACGTCGACCAGGATCTTTTCGGCGTCCTTTGGACTGAAGCAAAGTCCCAAAATAATCTGCGGTAAGAATCGTGATTGGTTCAATCACTTGGTCTAACGTCCGCCCTCAGCATTCGACAAGAATTGCTGGAATGCTCGGCATCCCGGGACATCACAGACATCCTCAAGCTCCCATCCGACCTTGCTTTTTTGTTCTCAGCTCTAGAATCCCAGCGGCGTTTATTGGAGGTGAGTTACCAGTCAGTACCATCTTCTTCGTCACGACCACTGAGCTTAGTTTTCAACCATGCAGATCGCCTTAGCATTGTCCGTGAGAGAAGATCCCAAAATTTTCGGAGCACTGTCCAAGGACAAGCAAAGGATCAAGGCTCGCCTAATTTCGTCCCAGGACACGATTCTTGTCGCCGCGAAAGAGATCAATAGCCTCCTCGATCTCGTTCAAGATGTCCGGCATTTTCACGCTCTTCTGAAGCTATAGGTCAAGGCTGACAGCATGATTAGGTCGTCGACAATATTCTTGAAGAGAGCAATGATACCAGTTTGTACAGGCTTATTGTAAAGCTCTGTTTCTCCTGCAAGAAAGTGCCGTCCTCGCTCTGTATACAGGGCGTAGAACAAAAAAGTCGAATTCCCGTTGAATGCGGCGGATTCGGGGACATCTATCGGGCTCTATATCAATCCAAACCCGTGGCACTCAAACAGCTGCGAGTCTTTCAAAGTGACACGCACAAGAAGAGACAGAAACAATTGGAAGTAAGGTTGAAAGTAATGAAGCACCTATCTGGAAACTAAACTGCGATATTGTAGAAATTGTGCCAAGAAGCATTACTGTGGAAAAATCTCGACCACTCCTTCGTCATGCCATTTATTGGGTTGTATTCCGATGGGAACATGGCCGAATGGCATCAAGGAGATTTGGCGTTGTTCTCAGTCGCTATGGTATGCCCATGGATGCCGAATGGTACAATCCGAAAGTACCTCGAGGTTAACAAATCGGCCAAGATACTCGATAATTTCGTGCGCCTCTGTCCCTGTCGTACTTACTTAATCGAACTGATAATTTTCAAGCTCCTCGAAATTGCACAGGGTTTGTTTTATCTCCATTCTCAATCCGTAGTTCATGGAGACCTCCGCGGGGGTAAGTCGTGTTGACTTCGGAAGGAAACCCTCAAACGAGTAGTGAAATAGGTAACATATTGGTCGATGAAGAGGGACATGCGCGTCTAGCAGACTTTGGCCTTGCGGTTTGGGTCGATGCGACCACGAAAGACAGTTCCACGCGCGCAGGAAGCACGCGGTGGATGGCTCCGGAGTTGCTGCACCCTGAGTCGCTACAACTCACTAAATTCCGTCGGACATTAGCCACAGACGTCTACGCGTTCGCTTGTGTCTGCTACGAGGTGCGTAGTCTTACATGTAACCGGCGGAGCTGTCTAATAACCTGAATTCAGTTGTATCATGAGGATCTACAACCCCCTTTCGCGGAGTTACATGACGGTGCCGTCATGTTCAATGTGACTGCCGGGCAGCGACCTTGCCGTTTAAGCGTCATTCCTGCCGAGACGTGGCTCATCATCCAAGCCTGTTGGGCCCAAGAACCGCAAACACGACTTCGCACCGCTGAAATTGTGGACAAGTTGGAAGTCGTCCGAATGGCACGGTTAGCGGACGGAAACGGCGCCTCTCCGAGTCCAGCAGAATCATCAAGAGTGTATAAACCTCCCCGGCCTCTTGGGATTTCTCAGACCAAAAATGGCGGCCTCGCTCGCCCTGCCTCGCTGATCATAAATATATCGTCGCCGGTATTTTGCACGCAATCCAACAGACTTGCCCCAGCTCATACACAGACTCAGGATCGGCCAACCCGGCTTCGCCGGCATTCTTCTTTCCTCGAGTTGTTCTGCGGCTTGTCGCGTACGGAAGAATACCAATCGAACTGGCGGCAGCGTAGAAGAGCGGTTTCAGAGTTTTTCCAGAAAGCGATATTGCGCCAGTAGGGGAAATCTACGTCAAAGAAACTGAATAGTCGGTATTCAGCTCCCTTCTGCTGTACAGTCACTGAGTGGACGGGATTTAAATAAGACCATGTACATCCTGAAGTTGGAATTTACTAGTTCCGCAACCTCGCGGTAAGGAAACCACTGAGCATCTACTTGACGTCGCGAACAGCGTCTACCTATGACTCGCGGTCCTCTCGTTCCTGAGGTCTCTCCCCCGTGGCGATAAAAGACAGCATGCCGTTTGGGCCTGGATGTTGCATCCATTCTCGGTTCTCTTTTGTCGAAGCTGGATATGCAACTTGCACAAATCTGTTCAGTTTTTTTCTCGTCCTTCACGCGCCGAGATGGCTAGACTGCCAATTCCACCATACCTGATCATACTCGGCTAGCGAAGGAATTACTATGGCAGTCTTCTTCGACCCTCGGCCCGCTTTGACCATGTGCCCAGTTACGGAGGGCGATTCGGGGTACTCGCAATCCAATTTGATTTACCAGTCGCCCACGCCCCGCCATTTGCTTTCAAGATGGATCCACATCTTCAAAAGCATATTGAAAGTGTTGCCCAGATTGAAGCCGGTTATCTCGAGATAGACATCGGTACCCCATTGCGGAGCATCAGCAGGGTAGTCGCTGTCGGATAACGATGACAATGTGTCCGATTCGCTGTCGCTATCTGACTTGAACGAACCCGGACTTTCGATTTCACGATTCGTTGAGTATTTCACAGCCTGTCTCGGAAGAGTAGCCTCCTGACACTCTTCGGGCGTTGCAAATTGAATTATCGGTTTTATGCCGCCATTTCGATTTTTCACACTTACTGAATGCAGTCTGAAGATACTCCTTGAGGCCCGCGAGAGAAAAGTGCCGTGGTGATGGCGTACGATTTTGTCCGTGACAAACGCTAAGAAAAAATCGAACATCAGCATGAATGATATCGTCTTTCATCACGGCAGCTTACGCATGTTAACGTCTTCAGTTCTCCATTATATTATATTGTGGTATTGGTTCCCCCAAAATGCACACCGCATCAAGGCCAGTGTACTCCCCAATGCCTTGCAGAATCCTCGACATGAAAGTCTTCAAATTGTCAGTGCACCTATATAGCATCATGTCGTACTATCAGTACTGTCATTTAATCAATTGCACGCCATGGACTCACCCTTGACGTTCTACCGAGTCCTTTGAAGGTTTTCTTTTCATGGCGGCGAGGTACTCGTCGCGACTCGCTTGGGCCTCTTGTTTGGCCCGAGTATAAAGCCCTTCTTGTTCCTGTTGCGACAGTTGGCTGAAGAGTTCTCGAGCGACTCGAACACGCACGAGACGAACGGTCCATCCTGACGTTGAGCGTTGTAGCCGTCGAATACGATGTAACCAACGACCGAGATTTATGATTCAAGTCTGGAGTGAGAAGTAAAGAATCAACTTGATTTCCCTTGGATTTCCCGGCAGTGTCTAATCCACAGATCGCGTTGAAGTTCCCCGGGAGCGAAAGCAGAAAACGAAGGGAGCGAACGATCAAGCCGCTCAGGAAACCTCGGCGACGGAGGTGTGGGCTAGTTAAGTATCTAGTAGCAGAGGAACGAGGTTGGGCGAAGATTGTGACTTGACGCGGAACAAGCCGAACATCACCAGTCAGTGGCAGTGTCGCAGAGACGTGCTCTCCTTGAATTTACTTTCCGAGTCGGCCTCTTCCTCTCCGTAACAAGATCTTATATGCTTCAAATCGTGATGCGTTCAAAGGACTCAGCGCCAAGCATCTCTGTAGAGTCAACTTGACTCATGCCAGGGCCGGGCCCGGCATGTCGAAAATTGCGAGTTCCCGCGTTGGGAGCCTGATTCGACCACATTCGTGGCGCTGTCGTGGCAATTGTTCACCTGCTTCACAGCTTTGCGCTTTCTTCTTACCACGATGACTCTCAACGTTGGACAACGCAGGCTCATTGCAAAGGACACTATCCACCGCTCCCCGGCGATTGTTGCGGAGCACAAGGAGCAGGGTGCCTCAGCTGATTCAATTTTCATCCAAAACCAGCTCCCCGCACTCGATCCAAAGTCTCCGAGCCCCGGATACGTCCCCAGTGCAATCGAAGTAATCAACTCCGACTCTTTCGCCGCTGCAAGGCAAATCCTTGCCAATGACCCCGGCGCTGCTGGCCGCACGGCCGTGCTCAACCTCGCTAGCGATATTCTTCCTGCGGGGCCATGGCTGGAGGTGATGACCACCACACAAGAAGAAGCTCTGTGCTACTCCTCCACGCTCTACATCACGCTTAAGGAGTCTTACTACCCATGGCCTAATCTCGGCGAGGGCTGCGTCGCAGGTGTTTATTCACCCGGCGTTGTCATCTTCCGTGATGAGCTCGACAAAAACTGCGTGGAGCTCCCGCTCGATCAGCGTCGCGTCATAAGCGTCCTCACCGTCGCGGCGCCGGCGTGGCCGGACTTGTCGCTCGACGGCCAAGCGTTCAGGCAACCGAGCACGCTCACGTATCTGCAAGAGAAGATTCGTCTCGTGTATCGCATGGCGGCGCACAATGGGCAGGAAAATCTCGTCCTTGGTGTGTTTCCTCTTTCTCATGATTTTCTCTGAGCCGTCGTTGAATATTTCTTGCAGGTGCGATGGGATGTGGCGCCTACGCATGTCCTCCGCGTCTCGTGGCAACGCAGATGCGTGATATCCTGCTCGAGCCCGAATTTCGCGGTTGGTTCAAGAAGGTGGTGTTCGCGATATACAGTCGCCCGACGAATGGTCCCGGAAACTTTGAGATTTTCGAGGACGTGTTTAAGGGAGTAGAATTGTAAATTGGATGCCATTTTCTTAGTCTGGATCAGTATGCAGATGACTTTAACATTGTATACGCTCTTAACCTTTGAAGAGATCTTCTCGCCCTAAGCGGTTCTCTGTTGAAAAGCCCAGTCCAAACGGAGGTGTGTGCGTTGAAATTTACGGAAGCCCTTGCCTAAGCTCCTGTCGCACATGGTGAAATCGCCGGACAGTCTAGACTGCTGAGCAGTGGTCGACATAAACCCAGGCTTAGTTTCAGTTGGGAGACATGCTCCGCGGAAACAAAAATGTCTTGGCCGCTAATTATAAATCGTGGGCTCCGTCTCCACAACTCTCCGCTCCAAGTTTCTCCTCTTCACGCGATTCAAAACATGGCTCCTACCCTCTTCACCGCCCGCGATATGTTGCTTCGAGCACCAGCGCTGTTCTGGCGGCCACCTGGTTGACATGTTGAATCTTTTCAACCATACGCGAGATTTTCTCAGCTGTGCTACAGTGGTCGAGAATCCAATAAATAAATTGAACCAGTACGGAAATGATTGTAAGCTATTCAAGTGAGTCTTTGCGAAATGTTTGGAGCCGTCAATTGAACTCTGCCATTTTGTATAACATGTCCTTGTCCCCGGACTCATCGACCAAGGCGCGCAGCATGCCTAGCTCGTTTTGCAACAGTACCTTGGGACTGTCGAACTCGACCTTGAAGAAGTCAGCGCACCGATATGCCTGCAATTGAATCAACACACAATGCGACCCGCGTCAAGAACCATCTGATGCCATGTGAGCTCCAATGAACGGACGAAGTGGCGGGACGTACAATTTTATCCGCGTCCATGACAGACTGAAGTCGGTGTGCTACGATGAGGCAGGTAGTATCCCCAGGAAGCTCGGTGCGCAACGAGGTCTGAATGACCGCGTCCGTCTTGTAATCTGCGGGAGCTCAAGCGGTAATACACAAAGAAATATTGAGGGATACCTATGGCGGAGGTGGCTGGAAAAGAAAGACACGGTTGGCTGATTTCCACCAGTGTTTTGACGAAACTGCTCACCTTCGTCCAAAATTAGGAGCTTGCTTCCTCGAACAATCGCACGGGCTGTAACAAACAAATTTATTAACAATCCTTATCAAGAAACCGTTCCGACTCACCTAACGCGATAATCTGGCGCTGACCGACAGAGAGATTTTTCCCGCCGGCAGAGATCTCGCTGTCCAACGTGAGCTTCCCGCCCTCCATTTCTTCCTGGAGCGCTGACAGTCCCGCCGCACGGAGTGCATTGTTCAGAACCGCATCATCAGACTGAGCGAAAGGGTCGAGATTATACCTCAACGATCCTGTAAGCAGCTCGGGCTGCATGCGGAGAACGAGGGTTGGAAGGAAGCAAACAATCGGATTTAGACGCTTACGATTTGAGGGATGATGGTAACGTTTTTTCGCAAGGCGTCCAGGTTGAGGGCGCCAGTGGAGAGGCCATCATAGTAGACATTACCGTTGGTGAAAATGCATCGCAGGAGCGCGAGCGTTAAAGAACTCTGAGGTATGTGATTTGAGGATGATACGCTGCAATGATCAAGCGAGGCATTTACCTTCCCTGAACCTGTTCTTCCGACTTCAGATACGCAGATTAGTCATTGTCTCAGCCTCGTATGAATGTATCGCACCGATGCCAACGCGTTCCCCAGATTTGATACTGAACGAGATGTCACGGAGAACCGTTGGTCCATCCAGTGAATACTGGGCAGACAGATTTTCGACACTGATGCTTCCGCTGGCGGGCCAGTACGCCGGTGGGACTCCTTCAGGCCGGGCCCTTGGCTCCTGCTCAATTTCGATATACTGTTTTACACGTTCAAGACTATATTCCAGTCGACATCAGTTCAATTTCAAGACTGAATTGTTAGTGTGCATGCCTGTTGCTTTGAACCTCAAATTGGTTCCACCAATGAACCCAGTTCATGATACCGCCGGAGAACCCCAGAGCCTATGCGGCAATTAGATCAGTTGGTTTGACGACTAGCTGAACTGTCTCACCATATTCAGAACGAAACCGACATTTGAAGGCTGATGGCTCTGGAAATAGACGAGATAGTACGCTAGCGATGCCGTCTGAGTGTACTTGAGCATATTTTTCTCGCGCCAAGAAAACCTGGCTTACGAAAAGAGCACTGAGAAAACCTCCAAGCGACCGTCCTCAGGTATTGATCAGAGAGCTATACATGAAAGAAACTCACTTGTCCGAACAGACACCCATCGGTTCAAGTTCGCAAATGTGCGCGAAGCTCTGGTGAACCGATCGATCCGGTCAATGGATATCTTTATGAAAGTATTCTGAGCCCCATATGCGCGAACAGACACTATGGCAAGGTGAGCGCTGGCATCAACAGGTTCCAGAAACACTAACCGAGTCCACTGATAGCAGCATCAATACTGCGGAATAATCAGCATCGAATAGATGAACAAACTCTGAACTGACTGTCCAAGAACCGGCGCTCTGGCATTACTCATTTCCCGCTTCACGCTCATTTGCGACGACATGTAGATCCGTCCGCACCACGCTCCCATGATTCCAACGAACATTCCAGGAACGAAGAACAGAGGAGTAAAGACGACGATTGCCAAAAGACGTGTCAGCAGTACAAAACTCGTCTCTGAATAAAACATATTCAGCCAGACTTGAGAAATTTCCAACGAAGTTCTCACGCGTAAGATCCCAAAATCCTTCCGAAAGCGAGTCATCTATTGTGTCAATGTCTGCGGTGAATCGCGCAATTATGCGCGACGTCGGTGTGACATCCAGCCAACGGAAAGTGGTGCCGACAACTGAATTGAAGAGTTGCTTGTGTATGGCTTTTGACGCGTTGAACGAACCCAAGGTGAAATAGAGGTAGGCACTACAGTGAACAACCATGGTCACTAGTACAAGAAGAGCTAATCAAGAGATTCAGTGGCTTGGAGTCGTTCATTTTGTATGGCTCACAAAAGCCGCCAATGTACCTGGAGATTATATCAATGTCTCGGAAGACTCGAGATTCCTAGTCACTCACTTGAACACCGGCACGGATGTTCCTTTCCCATATTGACTGTGAGGGACAGTAAGGGTAGGTAAACACATCTAGGAAAAGCATACCCGGCCCAGTATCCCAGATACCAGGTTTCGAACCGACCGGTCAAGGCAGTGAGTGCCATGACGAAAGCAAGCCCAGTAAAGAACAACGAAATATTGCCTGCAGAGTGAGCGGAGAAAAACATGTTCAACGCGTCCCAACTGACGCGCCCAATCAGGATCTCTTCTGCGACTATCAATTTCCCTTTTTCATGTTGACCAGCAGAGGGGTTGTCCTGTGTAACGATCTCGACAATTGCCGGATCCTTCTCGAATTCATTAGCGACGACCTTGTCATTGGCGAGTGCCTCGGTGATGGAGTCACTACTGTGTACGCGCCCGTCCAGACCAACAGATACAACCAAGTCGGCCATGTTGCTGGTCAATGCGACATTGTGAGTTACAAGGATGACCGTCCGGTTCTTGATTAAATCTCCAGCCAAGCACTTCCTGTCGCTATATCAGAATTACTTCCGGGTAATACGGCGTTACGCACTCCGCAATCCATTTCGCAGTATGAACGTCGAGAGCGGAAAAGATATCATCGAGAAGAACCACTTGGGTATCAGCATAAATAGCCCGAGCAAGAGTGACGCGAGCCTTCTGGCCGCCACTGTAGGGGAAAGTTAAGAGTGACGTCGAGTGACGAGAGCGGTTCAAAGGCTCACCTCAGTGTCAAACCCTGCAATAAGGAGCACATTTCAACTTTGATAATTGGCTCGATGTCCGTCTCACCTTTTCTCCAACTTCAGTCTGGTCGCCCGCATCGAATAACTCCAGGTCACGCTCAAGGCAGCACTGATACAGCACCTTTTTATAGCGTTGAATGTCCATGGGCGCATTGAAGAGGATGTTGTTTTTTATCGTGTCGTTGAGAACCCAACTCTCCTGCGCAGCGTAAGAAACACCCTGCGCGCGCGGCAAATTAAACCACGATGTCGAGGATGGAATCAAATGCATCTCCCCTGTGTACCGTGTCTTCAGAGAAACAAAGAAAAGGCACAAGATTGCACACCAAGTAGAGCCATGAGCAGGGAGGTTTTCCCCTGAATACGTTAGCATGACGGATAGCGAAGCCGAGGGACCATCATACCGAGCCTGTGGGGCCGACAACGATACTGAGTCCTGACTTGAACAAAAGCTCTCCCTCGATTTTGAGAATAAAACCGCGGGTCGAGGGCATTAACGCGCCATCAGGTCTGTTGCCGGACCATGTGAACATTGCGTCTCGGAACCCAACAACTTCAGAAGGGGGTCCCTCTGAATCAGAGTTGCTGCAGTTGAACGAATCCAAAAGTTCGGTATTCTGGAGAAAGTCGTTGAGACGATCCAGCTATTCCGATCCAAGAGGGAGGTTAGTGGAATCTAGTGGAAGTAACGCGGTGGGTGTGACGCACGGAAACTTTACCCTTGACCACCATCGAGATCGAGCGGAATGCGAGCCAGAACTGCGACCGCAGAACATCAAAAACAGCCATTGACGAGAATACTTTGGCGGCGGAGAGCTCCTCTTTCATGATGACAGTCTATCAAGCGTCAAGCGGAGATTTTCGTTTCGACAATTTTACCAACACTAAGATGTAATTAGATTGCACAGAAGCGTAAAATGCCATATAATTCACCACTCACTATGTTGCGTAAGTGACCAACATCGTAATAATTGGGACGACGGAACTGTAGAAAAACATGAGATTGACAAAAACGAGGAGCGAGACATACTTGACAACCCAGCTCGCAGTAGACATTAGTTTTCGATACCAAATCCAAATCAACTCCTCCTCCCGCTTTTCGGAAATTCTTTCATAGATCTGGTTCTCCCATCCGAACATCCTGACACAAATGTTGAGAGAAAAAACAATCGCCAGGCAAAAATAGTGGCCGCACTTGATCATGCGAAGTACGGTCATAGCTAGAGAAGGGAACCGCCGATTGATCAAATGCTACGAGGAACTCAAACATACGCACTTTCTGAGACAGTTTGTACCCGGGAATCTGTTTTTCCAAGGGCCTGTTTCTGAAGACCTTCGGCCGATGAGCGTCGTAAGCATGGAATGTATAATCTCTCACTCGACTGCATCTTGGTAACATAACTTGGTAAAGGAAAGAGGGCCATCATTGCGCTGCCGCAAACAAATGAGTGGCTTTCAAGACGGCATCGATGATACTACAAACCCCATTCCCACAAAAGCACTGCCAAGCCGCAAGGATTAAATAATGCATATTCTCTGAAATCAACACGCACCTCCAGCCGAGGACTTGATATAAGAACACGATGGAACCAATGACCTGAATGGGAACGAGGATAGCAATAAATAAAACATTGCGAGCCTCGCCAACGTTTTCGCGGTCGATGGCGAGCAAATTATTGATCTTCCCAACTAATTTGGCATTGGTTTTTTCGGTTTCCAGCGTGACATCATGCTTATCGACTATTCCTGCGTTGACCCGTATGCGCAAGGCATGCTCGAATACGAGTTGCATCACAAGCGCCGAAGCTTGGGCCGCGACACGCGTCTATGCATAATTCAGCTTCGATCGAGACAGCAAATATCGAGAATACTCCAATGAACATATTCCATTGAAAAGCGAGAGTATATGTCACGGGGCCGAAAAAAAGCAGTAGAATCCAGAACCATGGCTTCATGAAATAGTCTGCGTTGGGTTGCTCGAGGTAGCTGGAAACGGTCAGCGCCAAAGACGGCTTGTTTGAGGTGTGTTGTTACCTGAGTACTCTGTTGAGAGCGAGCGGTGAAATAAAGTTCGATAGTCCTGCTATAGCCAATAAGACGGCCATACTCAAGAATTCCCATCGGAAGATCCACATGAACCCGAAGGAGACGTGCCACTTTTTTCCCAGAGGTATGAGCGTCCAGATGCTGATATTATCAGAAAAACTCTGATTAATGTCCGACCACGTACCGGAAATGCCTTCGCTTTCAAATTTCCCGCTTCATCATAATCACACAGAGGAGGCAGTTGATCCAAGTCGAGATGCGGGATACGGTAGGAGAGGGTAATAATAGGATCCAAGAAGAAGTACAATGCGCTGGAAAATATGGATGCGGTTTGTTCAGGATTGGCCACCGCCATCGGTTTCTAGGAGAAGATTAATCGTCGCTCGTGGTGGGTCAAGCAGACGCACCTTCGGATTGGAGGGGATATATTGCCGGGGAATGAATATAGGTATGACTACCGAGACTCCGAAGAGTACGGTCACTTTTGGCCACAATAGCTTTCCTTCCCGGAGATCCATCGGCTTGAGGGCAAATGTTGCCAATGGAAAGATATCCCGGCAAAAATACACGATAAATGTGGACAGTAAGACTGTATGGAGATGCTTGGTGGCAAATCGGCTCCATTTTTGACCGGCAGAGATCGAGAAAATTGCCAGGATTGCCGCATAGAACTATGCGACAACGGCTGAATTATTACACGAAGTTCGTTTGAGTGGGTGAAACACGCACGTAAACACCGCACATGGTAAATTGTATGTATTTGTATGGAATTTGGGATGAAACGAGCGTGCTGGTTTCTTGATCCTCTTCGTCCAATATGGATGCCGCGAGAGAAATCGCCAGCAAAGTGAGACAGCCTACCAATCTCGCGATTTCGAACACAAAGATCGTTGTGCCACCATGCTCAGCAATGTGGTCAGAAATCGAGAGCACAGAAACAGGGCTCAATGATTCTGCGTCATCCAAGGGTGAGGTCTTGAAGAAGGAAGCGCGGACCCTCCGGCCCAGTCGAGATTGCCACAGGATAGACGCGAGAAAGGTGACGAGTGATCCCACAGCCACATAGACAGGTAGAATGAGAGTGTTGGACAAAGGACCGCTGTCAGAAGCGGCGCTTGTCCCAACGAATTGACTCGCCATTGCCTGCCACTCGACGATCGAGAGGTGCGGTTTGAGCTATTTGTGGTGGGGTCGCAGAACCAGGTACAGATGCTTCGACTAGCACGAGTCTAGTATGCGCCTGGGTCGCCGCGCAATGTCGTTTCGTGCAGACGCGCGGCTCGTGATTTGAATCGGCAGCCCCGATCATCAATGATCGCGGGCAGTGCCGGGCAGTTCAACAACAACTTCAGTCAATTACAAACCACGGCATCGCAGGTATATAACCGATACAAAGAATGAACCTAAGTGAGTATCTCACAATTTAGGGCCATAGATCATCGCAGGCATATTCAGTGACCATTGTGTATCCGAACCAAAGTCACGTGGTATGGTTGAAATTCCTTTCCGCCTTTTGAGTAGCCAAAAACAACACCGTGGCCTTCCCGGTATCCGAAGGAAGTGGCTTTACACATCAAATTTTTGCCGTTTAACCGCGATCAAGAGTCCCAAGTCGGTTCTAAGGCTTGAGGCAGAAATAAAACAAGTCTACCGAGGCTTTCGGCCTTCAACGCAATGAGACATTTCCGCGGAAGCAAACAAAAAATGCTTCAGCCTTATCTTTTCGTGGTCTATAAATTCAGGGCTCTCTCATACTGCACTTTACTTTCTAACTTACGCACACAAGCTTGGAGCGGCTTTGAAATATGGCTCCGACCACCATCGTCGATACCAACGCTACCCCGACGTTCGCCAAGCCCCTCGACACGGGGTACACAGATGCCAGCTGTGTCGCGTGCATTTTTATCTTCCTCGTCCTATGTGCGATTGGGGTTTTTTGTTATTATGTTCCGAAGCTTCAGGAGGGGAGTTTATCGGACGAGTGAAAGGAAAAGACGAAGCTCGAGCTCAACCACGCCTCCAACTCGGATTCCGAATCCGGGAACCGGAAACTAATTGCGCGGTCAGCGTACAGTACCTAGGTTCGTTCCTTCCTCGATTTCCCGCCCAGTTGTGGAATTGAACTCACCATACTAGATAAAAGAGTCGGTCGCTCCACCCCCGCTCGCACACGTCAGGGCTTTGCAGATACTCACAACGCTGCGAGTCTACCACGCTCGCAGTACGCGCTCGGGAGCATCACCTGGGCTAACACTGAGGAATCGATCGACGCCGCACGGAACCGGCGTAGCGCTTGATGTTGCAGTCCATTTGATATCGAGCTGCGCTATTGCCGCCTTTCCGAAAAGAGTTTCTGTATTCCGACCTCATTCAATCAGGAAGAAAACTCGATGGCAGTGTTCCACTTTCCCGTAATTTCTCCTCAACTCCAGGGAGAATCGGAAGCCATACATGAGATGGCATCTACGCAATCATCTGGAATCCCCGCCCTGCACAACAAATCGCCTCAAATCCGCCGAGATCGACTCCGGCATGCCGTCGGGATAAATCGTCATCGTGAGATTCGAATTCAGACGTTTGGGATCGCCCACATTTGGGAAATTTACGGAATGTTGGTTGGGAGATGAGCGTGCACATCAATAAAAATTCGGTCGCCATTTAAGTACTCTGTGAAATGTTTCGGCGCTGGTTGGATCCAAAGCGTAAAATAACTGAAATTATATGAACACTGAAACGCAGATATATCTATTGGAACGTATAGCTTCTGCCATGATGGTGCTTGATTCAAGCTCAATTGGGTATGAACAGCTACGGACGGTCGCACATTTATTTTCGAACCAATATCACGTGCCAAGATTGAACCTTCCATTCAAACTCAATTCAAACTTTTTGATTGCTTTTTGACCACATTAACAGCAGGGTTCAAGAACACATATTTGTACAATTTCGATATCATGGAATTGAAGCTGGCTCGGAACCTTCTACTGTTCTCTCGTTTAAGTTTGTGTTCTGACTGATTGAACGATTGCAAATGGTTTTGCAATGGATTATCTGACTCATTGCTCTGGGGTCGGGAGACATAAAGCGGCGCATATATTTAATTATGGGCGTCCCGCGAGGTCTTTTTGTGACCCTTTTATGACCCTTTTGTTGACGCCTTTTTTTCGAGTCTTTCATCGCTGAAAAATGATCAAAACACGGCGAAAAAGCAGAAAAAATGCGAGAAAAAACGAGGTTCATAGCAGAAAAGACCTTGACTAATTTTATACTCAAAGTCGAAAAAAGGAAGTCTTTTCCGAGGTCTTTTTTCAACTCACCTTGGAAAAAAGGTTCGCAAAAAAGGCCTCGTGAAACCCATATTAAATAATTGTTGTCCCCAAAACACTGCACTTGGAGCGGTGAAAGACAATGAATAGAAAACGGTGCATGTAGACCAATATGAGGTTGAGCTATTCGATATTTCTGAAAGCACCTCCGACAATTCATCCTACGAGCCACGCTATGCCTCGGTGTTATTCATGGCTTCGCTTGTTTTGGTGGCCTGAAGATTGACACCAGTGTACGACTGCGGAATCTGTTTCTCCAGCATCAAATGACCGTAGACACGTCCTCAAAATCTGAGAACTCACTGTTGGAGGCAATGACTGCAAAGTCACGGTGAGCTTGTCCATTTCACGGAGCGTGACCCTGGAGTTGAGACTTTTCTATGCTTGACTAATATGTTCTAATACACGCCACAGTGAATTTACCTAGCCAGTAGAGAGTTCGAAAACACTGCGGATAGGTCAGAATAACCCTGATGCGGCGACTGAACATGCTCGCCTCGCGCAGAAACTACTTGCACCCCAAGCCAGATGACTGCAACAATTTTTCAGCGAAGTGCAACTATGGGGGGTATTTGGTTGAGATTACAGTTGTGCGTCATGGTCACAAACTAGAAGAGGAACACAGTTCAGGGTCGAGGGGATATTGCTCTTACTGTGATATGACATACACAAAGAAACGTGATAATGCTTGAGACACTTTAAATCGAAGAGATTAAAATTTAATGAAGCATTCTCGGGGAAAGCCGCCAAACCTGGTGATCCCGGCCGTCTCTGTCGCACTCTTTGTCAGACCAAACAGCGTGTCTGCACGAATCTGACCGTAAAACCTATAGTCCAAGCAATGAGCTTATCCACCAGTGCCGTGGTTCTGGACAGATTATGTCAATGTTGCGGCAGTTCGGATGATATCGTAGACAACATACCTCTTGGCTACATCCCTGCTCTGGTTGCGAAGCGAAACTACCAGGATCACAGCAATGGTTGAATCGATCGTGGCGCTGATGGTCAATGTCGAAATGACCAGCCACTCGAACCGGTTCTCGAATGGAACCAATAAAGCCTCCGACATTGCAACGAAAGATAGCGCAGTGGTTGCCAGAAGGCGAAGGAACATCAGAATCGAGATTATGAAGCAGATGTATAGTTTCTTTGTTAGGCTATAGATTCGGAACGCGAAGAATCCGTGTACTGGGGGGGAGTTGGCAACGCTTGTATAAATGAGGATGCACGTACCAATTGATGTGATAACAGCGGTGAGAAAAGTACTGGTCAGGATGGATTTGGGCAATGAGGCGAGACTTTCTGGTTGTCCATAGTTGGTGATCGTGTAGTTGTATAATCCCTGTCCAATGCATATCGCATGTCCGCACTCGCACACCCTGTGGCAAATTGACTCAGGCATGCATAAATAGTAGGCTGGCAGAAGCGCACCAAATAAACGCGACCTACGCAAGATGGTCAGGCATACTATCCATTCTGGAAATTTGTGCTCACCATAGCCTTGAGTTTCGGTGAGTCATCTGGAAAGCGATTGTAGTAAATATAGGTCTGGGTTGTTGTAACCCCGAAGAGCAGGTAGGAGACGAGGACCCCGATTTCTAAAGCACCTAAAGACAATAAATTACTGTACGGCCACACCGGAGCCTCCCGAATATGCGAACCGAGAGAGTTGTCCATGGCCGGTACCACGTTATCCATGCTGCGAGGGAAGCTTGTAGGCAGGAGTGGAGAAGGCTGGTCCGACTATATACCCCCATACTGCATACTGGCGGGAGAAGATCTAGTTGTCGACCCAATCATCAGCTTCGCTCATCAACTTCGCTGCCAATGCAACAAGAAATCCCTTCGGGCACCGGAGGGATGAATCATAGAACTCACACCTACCTAAGTACCTACCTACCGCCGCAAAATGGCTAGACCCTCGGAGTCAGAAAAACATAAACTTGAAGTTGTTCGTACCGTTCACGGTGCAGCCCGAAACAAAAAAAAGCATAGACTTCCAACCTGGCCTTGGTCCGAAAATAAATGTGCGGACCGTTCAATATCCAATTGAGCTCGAATCGAGTATCATGGCAGAAGCTATGCTTTCCACGACATATATCTGCGTTTCGATATTCGGCAACCGAATCACCGCAACTGACCAGGTGCTTCGCGCTTTGGATCCTGCCAGTGACACCATCGAAACATTTCACAGAGCGCCCGCCAAATCTCTCCGATGTGGGGAGACCCCGAAGGTCTGAATTCGCATCCCACAATCTTGACGCATGGCTGCCGGAATGGATCTCGGCCATTTACCGTGCAGAGATGGAATGCACCTAGGACTCAGCATAAATTTTGAACTTCAACTTTGGACCAAGACTCGGGGCGGGTGGACCAGATTTGTGTTCCAGCCATCCCCAAACCTCCTCCAAAGCATTAAACTGGGATTTCCTAGCCGGCGGAGATATCTGTCCATGTATAGAAGCCGCTATCAATCTCGGCTTCTTCTCTTCGGGGCCGCCTGCCAGCGAAGAAGCACTTTACTGATGTTTGCCACGATGGTGGCAGATCGGGGATTGTGGCTCTGATGACGGAATCGAGAATAAAAACAAAGAGGGAGGATTGAAGAGAACACTGTATAACCTCGCATTTTACATATATATATGGACTGCAGCGCAGACTCTGATTTCAACCATTTGAAGTGAATTGCAATTGAAAAAAGAATACAGAAACAGAGCAGAATGTCTTGAGACATGAGAAAACTACGCAATGAGACATTCGACCACATGAAGATTCGAGCTCACGATGCCTCGGACCTAGATAGAAGGTGAATACCATCGTGCCAGGCTCCAACGAGGTGAAGGCTGGCGCATCATTCTAGAAATGCACATGATTGACACCTGGCAACACGGAGGTGGGTGTAGAACGCAAAATGAGCTGTGAATTGCGTGGCAGAAGATTCAATCAAATGTATTCTATAAATTTGGTTGATGTGGTCGAGGGCCCGAGACGAGTGATTCAAGTTGGAAGCGGACCGTATCCTGCCCACGCATTGAATACACTCGTGGGAGATGACGCGCGTTCATGTGCTGAAATATGAAGATGTCCACGTTGCGGAGGCAAGCTGAGAACTACGGATGCAAGAAGAATAGGAAGGATAAAGGGAGACGTATACGCACTAGGACAGGACTCTCGAACTCACACAATAGCGCATTGTTCTTCTCGAGTCCAGCTGTAGTTTTGTTGTTGCGAGAATGGAGACAACGTCGGCCAACTTTCCAAGACCGTAGAATCAATAGCATTTGCCAGCTTCACACAGATAGATGAAATCAGAGAAGGGTACGGTGAACCGCCGTTTATATTTGTGGCTGCTGGAATCCAAGCAAAAGGCATCCGAGCTTTTGTGAATGAGTTTCGTAGGCTTGTGTGTGTTTTCGTAGGAGTTGGGGGTTTCATTCAGTACCGAGGCCAGAGTTGTTGCATCACAGAATCCAGGGTTCGAGGAGACAGAGGTGCAGCGGTCCGGAATTTCGATAGCAGTGTGGGAATATTATCTGTCGTACAGCCAACAGCAGCCTGAGATTGATCTAGCGTGATAAGCGGCCGGACCAACTGGCAGATTATCCAGCACCAGTGCTACCCGCACCTGCCGTTCTATTTCTCCACTCGGCGGCTGTCATACCAATCCTCAGCCTCTCGCGCCGATATTTCGCTCCCAGCTCCATACGGACTTGGACGGACTTCTGGCCCAACGCACACCGCTTTCGCTGTCACCTCACCTTCTGACGGTTGACCTGCGCGCGATGCGACACTCGGGCTCATTACACCCACCGTCCAACATGAGAACACCTGCGACGCCCACTTCAGCCCGCGTTGTACAGGGCTGGCATCTGAAAGCCCGTTGAGCTCACGCGGCATCACTGCGACGACCGTGGGGTTGTGCTGATACCTCAAGCATCTCGACGGTCTTCCGACACTCTACACCTGCAATTCACGCTCTCAAGCACTGTGGATCGTGCTCTGGACCGATGGTTCACCGAGTCTGAGACATGTTGCTGCGGAAGCAAACACAGAAAATGTATCGCACTCTATTTCGTCGCTGTACATAAATCTCCGGCTCCCTCTTTCCATACTCTCTATTTTCTAGTGCGTTGCGTTTCCCTCCCTCCTTCGTTTTCCAAACTGAATCTCGCGTTGTAGATTAATGACTCTCGGCCCACCCTAACCGGCGTATCTCACCGGCCCCGCCGAAATCGGCCCTGCCTCGCCTCAAAGTCTTGAGCTTACGCACTTGGGCGCATGACGCGGGCGAATCAACGTCGGGCAGCGCGGGCGTTCGCAAAGCCGCCCTCGGACGAGGCTGTTACACGGGGGCGGAGGCATTCAAGTTGCCTCCGATCCTGCGTCCCGCCGGGACGCGTTGGTGAGCTTTAAGTGCAAGCGTGATATCGATGTATGTTTGCTTCACTTCTTATTTGGCGAGCGAGTTCTGATATCGCCCTTGGAAAGGAAAGCAAATAGGTGCCGGAGGAGGCAGGCCCCGGGATGCGTGGGAGAAGAGAGAAGCGCGTCACGCCGTGTGCCTTGGGAGTCGGCGCAGTTACTCCTCCGGCCACGCGCGGGACAAAGCGTGCCTCGGGAGCAGACGCAGCCACTCCTCCGGAGAAGCGCGCAAAGAAGCTTGCCTCGGGAGCGGGCGCAGTTGCTGCTCCGGGCCAACCGCGGGAGGAAGCGCGGGTTGGGATCGGGCGCACCAGCTCCTGCGGCCAAGTGCGCGAGAAGGTGAGACACCCATCAGTTTTGATTTGAATATTGTACTCAAGTTGTTGTACAGATAGGGTTTACCTAGGTTTAGGGTGGGATTCAAGTTTCGACGGAGCTCGAGCACAGTAGAGTAAAATTTGAGTTGCGAGCGAACTAAAGTTCGATCACAACTCAAGTTCTCTTTTCTTTTATGAACGTGTCATGAATTGCATCTTTTCATTTAAACTCAAGAAGCGAGGAACTTAAGAAGCGGGAACTTGAGTGGATTCGAACTTGAGATGCGAGAACTTGAGTTCTGGTTGACTTCCAAGGTGTCTATTAGGCAGATACATGACATATATGCGCTACGTCGCAAGACCTAAGGTCTCCTCTAACTTAAGTTCCATTTTGGTATGGACCGGATGGAACTTAAGATAACCTGCTAAAGTATTTGGGACTTCGTTCAGACGAAGGAATTCTAAATACTCCCGCTATTCCCGGGGCCCGAGAATCATGCCAGAAATGGTAAGAGAATTTAAGATAATCTTACCATTTCCGGCACATTCGCGGTGCCTGAGCATAGTTGCTTACCCCCAGCATGAGGGAAACTGATGATTGGCTCAACAACTAGGTCTTCTCCCGCCAGTACGGGAGCATATAGTTGGACCAAGCCTTCTCCCCCTTCTCCACTCTTGCCTACAAGCTGCCCTCGCAGTATGGATAACGTGGTACCGGCCATGGACAACACGCTGGGTTTATACATTTTAAAATATTCCGGAGCAACCTTGAAATAATCTATTGGCCTCAGGTGCTTTGGAAATCGGGGTCCTCGTCTCTTACATGCTCTTCGGGGTGACGATAACCCAGACCTATATCTACTACAACCGCTTTCCAGATGACCCTCCGAAAGTCAAGGCTTTGGTGAGCACAAAATTTGAAAAACGAATATGCTTGACCATCGTGCGCAGGTTGCGTTTGTTTGGTGTGCTTCTGCCAGCCTACTATTTATGCATGCCTGATTTATTTACCACAGGGTGTGTGAGTGCGCACATGCGATATGCATCGGCCATGTCTTATACACCTACACAATAACCAACTATGGAAACCCGGAACGCCTCGCTTATGCCTTTCCTAAATCCCTCCTGGTCAGTGCTTTTCTTACCGCCGTTATCTCAGTAGTTGGTACGTACACTCCTGTCTACACAAGTATGCCCGACTCATCTAGGCGCCCCAGTACAAGCATTCTTCGTGTTCCGGACCTATGGCCTCACAAAGAAACTATACATCTGTCTCATAATATCGGCCTTGATCTTTCTTCGCCTTCTGGCAACCAGTGCGGTATCTTTCATCGGGATGGGAATTCCCTTGCTGGTTCAGTTCGAGAACCAGTGGGGGTGGCTGGTCATTCTGACATTGGCCATCAGCGCTACAATCGATTCAACAATCGCTGTGATCCTGGCGGTTTCGCTCCGAAAACAAAGCCGGGGTGCACGCAAGAGGTATGTTTGATACAACATTATCTTCACTGTGAAAATATTGACATCGAGTGCCCAGGATCACGGCACTAGTAGATAAACTTATTGCTTGGACGATAGGTTCACAGTCAGACTCGTCCAAACACGCAGTTTCGTCTAACAAAGAGTGCGGCAGAGACGGCTGTAATCACTAGGTTCGGCTGTTTTCCACGAAGATGCTTCTTTTCACCTCTTCAATTTAAAGCTTCTCAAGCATCACTACGTTTCTTTGTGTATGTCCTATCACAGTAAGAGTCATATCCCCTCAGCCCTGAACTGTCATGCTTTCAGTTCATCACCCTGCAACACAGCCGTAATCTCAAATACCTACACTCATATATTCGCACTCAGCTGAAAAATTGTTGCAGTCATCTGGATTGGGGTGCGCGACGTGAGCATGTTGAGTTGCCGCATCAGTGTTGATATTCTGACCATATCTGTAGTGTTTTCAAATTCTCTCCTGGCTAGGCAAGTTAGCTGTAGCATCCGTTAAAACCATCCGATGATGCGGAAATAAGTTTGAACTCGAGGGCTACGCTTCGTGGAATGGATCAAGTCACTCTGACTTTGCCGTCTTTCCCTGCGGTGAGTTCCCAGATTAGAAGTGCGTGTGCGGCTGCTCAACCCTGCAAGCAGACTGAGCTGCCGCGCACTGGTGTCAACATCCAGGTCACCAAAACAAGCGAAGCCACAGATGACACAGAGGCATAGTGTGGCTCGGAGGATGGATTGTCGGAAGGGTTTCAGAAGTATTCAGTAGCTCAACAAGGCTCTTCTCGCAACTTCATTCCTTCTCTCGTCCTCGCCGACTGCTCCGAGTTTCCGTTCCAACAGAATTTCGCTCAATCTCAGAATTTGAGAATTCAATGTAGGTATCTTCAATTAACTTATTACTTCACACCCACAACACATGCCAATTTGTAACACCATACCATATCATTATGACTCCCACCATCACCAGCACGGTCGCTACTCCCAGGGCCACAACCCGATGTTCGTGAACCCCTCGGCACGGGGTACGTCGGCCCCGATGTCTCCATCTCGGTCGCGTACATTTCCGCGTTGCTCGTCTCTGCGATTGGGATGTTGTTATCATCTGCGGAGGGAGATGAAGCCGCACGGGAGGAGAAGTTGAATCATGAAGTTGGAAGAGAAGGCGAATCTCAGGCTCGCCTCTGACTTTGATTCCGGCGGCAAACTGTTCGGGCCGCCGAGTTAGTGCCCAGGTACGTTCCGTCCTTGATTTTCCTTTCTTCTGGAAAACTGAGCTCGCCGTAGATGAAAAGATGGGAGTCCTACACCTTCGCTCCACTCGCGACGTCTCTTTCGACCTCGCCTGGTTGCGGGGCGGAAAGAAGTAGTACGTGCAAGCCAGTAATTCGCCTTTGAGTGCAAGAGAAATACTTATCTACCTTGATGCACTGACTATTAATACCAACATGCAAAAGCTTGGAAGGCATTGAGGCATATGCGAAATACGCTCAGTTGAAGTTTGTCGTAAACGGTAGGATTTCGAAGCAAGGATGAAGAACTGCGAGTGCGAAAAAAATTGATGAAAGATATGGGCTTTTTGAACCTTACCTGAGATTTGCCGACCGTTGTAAAGTGACATTTCGAAGAATACCATGAGAGCGCATGTTTGAAACAGCTATATCCTCCCCGAAGCACGCTCAAAAATTCTGAAAATATTTCACCGGGGTACTGAGAAAGTCATTGCTGAAAACTCCATTATTTGACATCCCAATAACACTTGCATGCATTCTACATGAGTCGAACACGGCCGGCTTTTGCCGAAATCTGGCGACCGGGATATTACTCAAAACGGAAGGGGCATTGCATTTGTAAGCAGCGCCTGGGGCCCCAAATAGAATAATTCTTAATAAAATTTTCCATTTTCAGTGTGTTACTCATTTAGGTAAGTACTGTGTGAAACATTTCGACCAATTTCGGCGGCGTCAGGATCCAAAGCGCAAAATAACTGGTTACCGTGAATCAGGTGTTGAACAGTTCAACGCAGATATCTGTCACGGAACTCACGGAAGGTGTGGATTCTGTATTCGATCCCAGCTCAATTAGCTATGAATGAATGCACATTTATTTTTGAACTAATATCACGTGTCTGGGTTGAAATTCCAGCTCAAACTTTGACCACACGCTCCTGTGGGGGCATTAGTGCCCGGATTAAGGACATATTTCGTACAACTTGAGATCATGGACTTGAAGTAGGCTTGGATCGTTCCACTGTTCTCTTGTTCAAGTTTGTGTTTTGTTCTGACTGGTTGAACGACAGCAAATCATTCTTGCTCTGCAGGTGGAAGCTAGGAAGCGGCGCACATATTGCCCCAACACAATTGCGCTCGGAGCGGTTAAAGACATTGATAAAAAAAAACGGTGCATGTAGGCGAATATGAGGTTGAACTATTCCATATTTTCTGAAAGCACCTCCGACAGTCCATCTTCCCAACCCCAGATGCACTCCGGGGATGCACGGCCGACCCACGGTCCTTCCTTTTTGAGAATGGGCTATCAGTCGGGTCAACCGGCAGTTGGGGCCACCTTCTGTTCGGGCAATGCGACGCACTATATTGTTGAAGTCTTTCTTGAGTATTGCAGAATCGCAGAGTTGTAGAATAATGCATTCAAATCTTCACAAGATGTCTATTGAGTGAAGTTTTGAAAAGGTTCATAAATTCTGTATACAGCTAGTCGGTTTACGGGCCAGGTGCTCGAGAGTCGGTATTGAATTGAGACGCGACTCCGATGCGACACGTCGGTGGCACGGTGGCATCTCGTCACCGACTCGACATCCATATGAACGATGCCCAATACCTTCGCATTGCGTTCGCGATGGTCCTCAGCCCCTTCCACAGCTGCGTGATACCGGTGGCACATACCCGGGCCATCGCGGCCTCGGATTCTCCAACGCAGCGCCGCCGCGCCGGCTGTGACTGAAAGAGAGGCCCGACGTTGCGAGAGCGGAAGCCATCGCGCTCGGGCGCGTCAGACGATGGGCAGTGAGGCGAGGGTCGGATAAGCAGATGGTAGAAGCTGAAAGAGTGAGAAATCCACGGACAATGGTCGCGACGAGTGGCTTGAGAAATTGATCGCCTTGATGGCCGAGCCTCCCAATTGGGCAATACCGTGGGTCGGCCTTTCCTCCGCACTCCGGCCCGTTAAATTGGATCCCCTAGCTTCAAGACAGAATACCTTGAAACAAAAACTTGAAGGGTCAGCGAGAGGAAATAAATCGAGTTGCGAATCAACCTTGAGGCTACAACAAGCGGTGCATGTAAGCGTCATTTTCGAACTATTGAATATTCCCTGAAACCTCCTCTGACGATCAATTCTCCGAGCCACGCTATGTCTCTGTGTTATTCATGGCTTCGCTTGTTTTGGTGGCCTGAATATTGACACCAGTGTACGACTGCGGAATCTGTTTCTCCAGCATCAAATGGTCCGTAAACACGTCCTCAAAATATTACTCACTGTTGGAGGCAATGACTGCAAAGTCACGGTGACCTTATTCATTTCACGGAGCGTGACCCTGGAGTTGAGGCTTTTCTATACTTGACTAAAATGTTCTAATACACGCCACAGTGAACTTGCCTGGCCAATAGAGAGTTCGAAAACACTGCGGATATGGTCAGAACATCAACCCTGATGCAGCGACTCAACATGCTCACCTCGCGCAGAGACCACTTGCACCCCAAGCCAGATGACTGCAACGATTTTTCAGCGGAGTGCGAAAACGGGTTTATGTGGCTGAGATTACAGTTGTGCTTCATGGTCACGAACTGAAAAAGGAAGCTAGTTCAGGGTCGAGAGAATATGGCTCTTACTGTGATATGACATACACAAAGAAACGTGATAATGCTTGAAACACTTTAAATTGAAGAAATTAAAATGAAGCATTCTCGGGGAAAGCCGCCAAACCTGGTGATCCCGGCCGTCTCTGCCGCACTCTTTGTTAGACCAAACAGCGTGTCTGCACGAATCTGGCCGCAAACCTATAGTCCAAGCAATGAGCTTATCCACCAGTGCCGTGGTTCTGGACAGATTATGTCAATGTTGCAGCAGTCCAGATGATATCGTAGACAACATACCTCTTGTGTACATCCCTGCTCTGGTTTCGAAGCGAAACCACCAGGATCATAGCGATGATTGAGTCAATTGTAGCACTGACGCTCAATGCCACAAGGCCTAGCCACCCCCACCGCTTCTCGAATTGAACTAGCAGAGTCATCTCCATTCCAAGGAAAGATAGCGCGCCGGCTGACAAAAGGCGAAGGAACATCATGCCTAAGATTATGAAGCAGATGTATCGATTCTTTGTAATGATGTAGGTTCGGAATACGAAGAATCCTTGTACTGAGACGCTTGGATAAGCGGGTCACGCTTGTGTAGATATGCATGCACGTACCAATTGCTGAGATGATGGCGGTGAGAAAAGAACCAACCAGGATAGATTTCGGCAATGCATAAGCGAGTCGCTCCAGTTGTCCGTAGCCAATTATTGTGTAGGTGTATAACGCATGGCCGATACATATCGCATGGCCGCTCTCACACACCCTGGGGTCAATGCACTCAGGCATGCGCGAATGGTAGACTGACAGAAGCGCACCAAATAAACGCGACCTGCGCAGGATGGTCAGGCATACGATCCATTCTGCAATTTTGTGCTCACCATAGCCTTGAGTCTCAGCGAGTCATCTGGAAAGCGGTTGTAGTAAATATAGGTCTGGGTCGTTGTCACCCCGAAGAGCAGGTAGGAGACGAGGAACCCGATCTCCAAAGCACCTGATGTCAATGGATTACTTTACGGCCACACCGGAGCCTCTCGAATATGCGAACCGAGAGAGTTGTCCATGGCCGGTACCACGTTATCCATGCTGTGAGGGAACCTTGGAGGCAGGAGCGGAGAAGGCTGGTCCGACTATATACTCCCATACTGGCGTGAGAAGATCTAGATGTCGAGGCAATCATCAGCTTCGCTCATTAACTTCACTGTGAATTCAAAACATCGCGTTTTTGACAGGTTGCTTGTCAGCGCTTGTACGTGCTCGTACAAGCGGGATCAAAAAAGTGGCCAAGTCGACACGACGACAATGTGAAAATTCCGGCAAGTCATTTGTGCCTTTCCTGCGGCAAGTCGGACAAGTCTGCACAAGACCAAACAAGGTCTCAAGTTCGATTTCATTTTCAACCTTACTCACTTGAAATCTTTCCGAACTTCATTCGCCGCTCTTCCAGCAAAGATCATAAAATGAAGGCTTCCGTATGTGCTAGAGGAATGGTCCATATCGAATATATTCGCTGAAGACTTGCCTCCTTGTCAGGCTTGCGAGCTTGAGAGCTTGCCGACAAGGTTTTACAAGCGAGAAAGTGCCGAAAGCGGAACAATTAATCTGTCAAATTGCTGATGAAGACATCCCTTCGGCGCCAGAGAGATGAGTCACCGCAAAATCGTTAAACCCTCGGAGTCAGAACAACACGAACTCAAATTTGTTGGTACTGTCCATCCGGCAGCCAGAAGCCAAAAAAACAGGGGAGGCCAGCTTCAAATAAGTACGTGATATCGAATTTGTGCGGAGGAGTTGACCGTAGTAGCCTATTGATCGAAAAATCGCTCCTACCCGATTGAGGTCGAATTGAGTACCGATCACGGCGGAAGCTATGTTTACCACGGCATATATCGGCGTTCTACCGTTCAACACCCGGATCGCCGCAATTGACGAGGTCTTCACTATGAGACATCCGACCCAGAGAACGTGAATATCAAGATTTCGGCTCACGATGCCTCGGATCTAGATAAAAGGTGAAATGTTATTGGACCAGGCTCCTACGAGCTGAAAGCTGGAACATCAGTCCAGAAATGCACAAGAAATTCACACCTGGCAATATGAATGATTAGAGTTGCACGGAGGTGGGTGTGGACCCAACATGAGCAGCGAATTGCGCAGAGGATACAACGAAATGTATCATATAATTGTCAATGGTTAACGTTGATGTGGCCGAGGTGATTCGAGTTGGAGGCGGCACCATATCCTCCCGCGCGTCGAATGCACTCGTGGCTGACAGTCTGAGATGACACGCGGTCATCGTCCTGAAGGTGCTGAAATTCGAAGAAAACATTGCGGAAATGTGAACAATAGCACATTGCCCTTCTCCAGCTTGTAGTTTTGCGAGAATACTTAGACGACATCGGCTAATTTGCCAAGACTGAAGTATCAATAGGATTTGCCGGCTTCACAGATAGACAAGATCCGACGGCAAACCGTTGATATCTGTGGCTGCAATTTGAGCCCCCTCCCCTCCCCCCGAGCAGGAATCCAAGCAAAAGAATGGCAAAAGACGGCCGAGCTTTTGTGAATGATTTTCGTAGGCTTGCGTGTTTTCGTAACAGTTGAGGATCCAACACAGTACCGAGAGCGGAGCTGTTGCATGACAGATGTTCCAGAAGCGCTGAATCCAAGAGCTTGGCCGCTCGACTCGATGGTGGATGGCAAATAACCGCGGCGTGGGATTACTTGCAGCCGATCTGATGGTGGCTGTGAGGGCAGCCAAAGGGGCGGGCCGGCGGCCGGCCGGCCTGCCTTCTCCTGCTTTTGGTCCAATATCTTCGCTAAACGCACACCGCTTTCGTTGTCACCTCACCCTCTCAGCTACGTGCCATGCTTGTGGCACCCCATCCGAGACTCAGGCCCATCCGCTGTTCAGCATGGGTACACCTGCGACGCCCATTCAGCCCGCGTTGTACAGGGCTGGCATCCTCGGGCCCGTTGACCTCACGCAGAATCACTACGACAACCGCGATGTTGTGCTGATACCTCAAGCGCCCCGACGGTCTTCCGACATTCTGAGGTAGGGCTGGTGGAGCTCGTGAGAGCCACCCTGCGTGCACGGGGGTGAAACACGCTGCGGGAGGCAGACAAGCACGCTGGTGGATGCTCTGAGGACTCAATATCGCCAGTCCCTTGTCGTGAGCTGCGTAGAGAAGCACGAATATCCTGTTGACGCGCTGTGCTGTGCCGGTGCCCTGCAGCGGAAGTATCGAGCGGAGGGCGGTGCTGACGGCGATCGAGTTGAGGGAGGCGTACACCCTATAGCATGGGGTGGTGATGATCCAGTTTCAGAGCCAGAGGAAGCCCGGTGCTGCCGAAAAGCAGGAGGCAAGACTGGAGACGGCGAGGTCAATTGCGGGTCCAGGAGTAGGTTTACAGGGAAGCTGTTCGGGGAGGAACCAGTATGGTTGTAAGAGAGCACTGAGGCCAAGTTTCAATCCCCAGGTGGCCAGGAGCAGGTTTTATGAAGAATGCCGCCCACAGGTGCTTGCTGATGTGGCGACCATTCTGTGGCTTTAAGAGCAGTTAAGAGTCCAGAAAGGTGGCAAAGGGATTATATAGAGCCAGGGCATGGGTGTGGAGAGTGCAGCAGGCCAGGAAAGCGCCAGGAGCTACGGGGTAGCGGTGGTAGGCAGGAGCAAGATTGATTGATGGGAGACGATGTGAATGCAACAAGTATCAACAATCTGACTGATTGGGATGCGAAATTGACGGCGCACCAAGCGCCATCAATTGAGGCGGTCAGGCGGGCCAACGGTGGGCGCGGTAATCGGGCGGTGTGTGCTGTGCACGTGAAATGAAGGTGAGCTGATGTATCAGGACCCTCGCTAGATTAGCGGGTTTGATACATCACGGCTCTCCGCTAATTAGAGGAGACCTGATCTATCAAAACGCCGTATACGTCTGCTCACATGTTCCTTCGAAAGCAAAGACAAAAAATGTCTCGCCCCTATTTCGTTGCTGTACATAAATCTCCGGCTCCCTCTCTCCTTGCTCTCTACTTTCTACACACAACACTCTTTGTATATCTAAACTGTGGCTCCTGTCGACACCATTGTCGTGACCACGCCCCCGCGATCCTTGCAGCACCGACCTGAATCGACATTCGTGAACCCCCCTCGACACAGGGTACGTCGGTCCCGACCTCCCTGTCTGGGTCTCGTACATCGCCGCCTTCCTTGTGTGCGATCGGAGTATTGTGTTATTGTATGCAGAGGGAGGCGAAACTGCACGAGAACAGGAGTTCAATCAAGAAGTGGAAAAAGAAGGCGAAGTTCCAGAGTGTTGATAACTCGAATCCCAAGTTTGATGTGGAACGGAGTGCTCCCCAGCTTACAGCGAGCCGGTGCGTTCCGTTTCCTTCCTTCTTCCATTTCCCAATTGAATGCCACGTTGTAGATTGAATATCCGCTTGTCCCCGCATCTCACCGGCACCGCCTAAATCAGCCTTGTCTCGCCGCAAGGTCTTGAGCTTGCGCGGGCAAATACGACGAAGAATCAGCGTCGGGTGGCGCGGGTCTTCGCAAAGCCGCCCGTGATCGAGGCTGTTACCCCCGGAGGCGGAGGCATCCAAGTTGCCTCCCATCGGGGGTTGGTTGGCTTTGGGTGCAAGTGCGTGAGTTCCAGGTACGTTCACTCCTTTTCCTCTCTCGCGAGCGAATTCTGATACCTCCCTCGGAAAGTGAAGCAAAATCAACGTTGGAAATGTGCAGCAACATGACGGGAAATTGCCGATGTACGTTCAGGATCATCGGCCGCCCCACCTTCAGCAAACGATAATTTAAAATAATCGCAAGTGCCAATGCATATTTAGCCGGCGTCCGATCCCAGCATTTCATACGATGCTGCTTGCTGGCGACATCCCCCTGGGCCTCTCGCCATTGCAGCGGAAAAGAAATAGTGCATGCAAGCCGTCTCGGCCGGTCATTTCCTTTCGAGTGCGCGAGGGAGTACTTTGGACGCTGCGTGTATACGGACAGACCAAGTGCCGAATTGTAAAAGACATTTCCCGTTCTAGATTGACAAAGTTCATCAGTCATAAGCCCTGCGACTTGAACTCGTGAAGTCTTACGGTTGGATAGGGATACGCTCGGTTGAACTTTGCGGTCAACTGTGAGATCTCGAAACAAGTGCTATCTATCTTGCAGTTGAAGTTGACCAGTGCGTAGATAGTTCGCTCAAAATTTTGAATCTCGTTGAAGGATGAAGATGTCTATAAGAAACACATCGGTGTCAGAAAACGGCTGATTCGCTGAGGAGGAATCAAGAAAGCTTACGGTCTCAAGAGTTTGGTTATCAGCAGTCTTGAAGTTGAGATATTATGAGCCGGGCGCCTGAAGTATCAGCGGTTTTGTGCAGTCTTGTGTGCAGTTAAGCTGGCACGGCGGACCTCAGCACCCAGGTAAGTTGCTTGAAGTAACTCACGCTGTTCCATCCAAATATCTATCTTTCGGATCCCTTCAAGATATCGGTGCGAGTTTACGTCGTCAATTCAATAAATAGAAGTGAACTTAGGTCACGTTCAGTTATTTTTCAACAGAGACTCCACAACGCCTCACACTACTACTGTAATGTGTGTTTGCTTCCATTCCGGTGCATCCATGATTAATTGGTCACGGCTTTGTCGCAGCTATCGATGGGCTGGCAGCTGCCTGGAAGTTTGTCAGAGCCTACAGCTGTGTCGACATCTCTATCGCACCATCAAGGGGCGACTTGAATTGCAGATTGACAGTCTGCGATTGTCTCATCCGTGATTACTTACACTGCCACAGTGCCTAGGTACACGACAGCAGCTCCCTTCTGTTCTGACTGCATGCTCACAAATTCATTCTTGTGAAAGCTTTCCACCTTCTATCGTCGCGAGCCGGTGAAGGGAAGTACGAGGCTGCAGATAATAATGTCTATCGTGGCATCGCATCGCGACCGTGGTATTTTCGTTCGCCAAGTGTCTAACGTCGTCACTGAATCTCGGCACGCTGGATATTCTGTATCTGCAATCCAAGTGGGAGCGGAACGTCACCACTGCATTCAAGATGGTCAGACTTCCCGCTGTCAAGACTGCCGTGCCATTTTCTTAATGCTCCACATCCCGGTTGCTTCAAGTTGCGGCTGCTCATGACCCGCCTGTAGGCGTCTCAAGACCGCTTATTTACCGCAAAGTCTCTCTATAAGTAGGTTTTGTCTCAGGCATAACAGCTTATGACCGCTGATGGGCCGTCATCACCCGATTGACATTTTTTCTGACCAATGGAATGTGCGCTACGACTAGCAAATTCACATGTAAAAATATCAGCTTTCAAAACCTTACCTGACATGGACTGTTGGACAGCGACAACTATGACAACCGATGTAAAAGGGTGTAAACGCTATTTATGCACTCTGTGCGAAATGCTCCGGCAGGAGCCAAAGTGCAAAATAACTGATTAATTCCTGTGCATCGGATGTTGAACAGCGAAATGCAGATGTATGTCGTATAAAGGATAGCCTCTGGAATGATCATGCTCAATTAAAGCTCAATTGGGTATGTACGCTCGCGCATTTTATTTTCGAACCAATGTCACGTGCCCAGGTTGAAATTCCGATTTTTGCTCAACAGCTTGAACAGGCACCTTAACATCAAGATATACACATGTCTGGTTCAATTTTGATATCATCTGAAGCTAGTTGGATCCATTGTTCCTCGGACGAGCGGACGAATAAATGAAGCTCCTTCGTTGAAGCACTGAAAGATTAGTTTGGATAACTTCTCCGGCCCATGCAGCCGAAGAGATCTTCTGGTGAATTTCGCAGCGAAGTTGATGATTATCTCGACATCTAGATCTTCTCCTGACATTCTGGGATCATATAACCTGTCAGACCAGGGTCTTGCTCTTCGCTCTCGACGCTTGCCACCGGGCTCTTCAGTTAGCATGGACAATGTTGTACTGAACAGCACGCTGGGTTCGTACATTTTCAATACTTCGGAGAGACGTCGAAGTGATCCATTTTAGGAGCTGTGGAAATCGGGATCCTCGTCTCTTACATGCTCTTCGGGGTGACTACAACCCAGACATATATCTACTACCACCGCTTTCCAGATGACTCTTCCAAACTCAAGGCTTTGGTGAGGACAAACTTGAAGAAGAACGGATATGCTCAATAATCGTACGTAGGTCGTGTTTATTTGGTGTGCTTCTTCCATCCCAACCCTTTATACGAGCCTGACTCCATATATGACAGGTTGTGTGAGTGCGCACATGCGATATGCATCGGTCACGGATTATACATCATTACGATAATCGACTATGGACATCCGGAGCGTCTCGCTTCTTCCTTGCCCAAATCTTTTCTTGTTGGTGGTTTTCTCAGCAACATTATCTCAACGAGTGGTGAGTACATACATATCTACACAAGCATTACCGACTCACCCAGGTCTTTAGTTCAAGGATTCTTCACATTCCGCATCCACGTCCTTACGAAGAAACCATACATCTGTTTCGTCATCTCGGGCATGATGTTCCTTCGCCTTCTGGCAAACAGTGCCGTATTTTCCCTGGCGTTTGGAATGACTTTACTTGTCTCATTCGTGAACCAGTGGGGATGGTTGATCATTGTGGCGTTAATTATCAGCACTATAGTGGATGTAGCCATCGCCGCAATTCTGGTAGTTTCGCTCCGAATTCAAAGCAAGCGTGTACGCAAGAGGTATAGTTTCCACAATATTAGCTTAACGGCAAAACATTGACGTCCTGTGTTCAGAACCACTGCACTAGTGGATAAAATGATTGCTTGGACTATAGGTTTACGTTCAGACTCGTGCGAACACGCTGTTTAGGCTAACCATGATCTCAGAGACGGCCTTGATTACTAGGTTTGTTTACAGCTGCCATTCCAACCGATAGCTGATTTCGATCTCCTTAACTTGAAGCGTCTCGAGCATTGTCATATTCATTTGTGTGCGTCCTACCAGTCCGAGCTATCGCACTCCTTCCTGAATTATTTTCGTTTTAGTTCGTCACCATGAGGCAGAACTGTAATTTCAGCAACATACTGAAGACACTCTGATACTGAAACTAGTTGCAGTTATCTGGGTGGCGGTCTTTTTTCGTATCTGCGCGACGTCAGTGTGTTAATTCGTCACATTGGGTTGATATTATAACCATGTCCTGCAGTGTTTTCGAACACCCTGCTGGCTAGGCAAGTTCACTGCAGCATCTGTCAGAACAATCCAATGACGCAGAAATAAGTTTGAATTCCAGGGTTACGCTTCGTGAAATGGACCAAGTCACTATGGCTCTGGCCTCCAGCGGCAAGTTCCTAGATTACTAGGACGCGTCTCCGGCCTTAATCCTGTAAAAACAGGTTCAGCTACCCTGAAATAGCGTTTAACCCAGGAAAATAAGCGAGGCCGTCAATGACAATGTAGTACCACAGGGTTCTGAAGATGGATCGTCGGAGGAGGTCTCAGAATATATTCAATAGTTCAACCTCACGTTCGCTTACAAGCACTATTTATTGTTTGAGCCTTCGTTCCTTGGAAAATGTACTTGCTCAATCTTTGGCCGCTCCATTCGCAGCTTTTTTGCGATAGAAACATGTGCGCCGCTTTCACTTCTTGAAGATAGGAGGTGTAACGGGCCGCTACCCGATCACGGATCCCGTCGGTGATCTCGGGCTTTACTGCGAGATGTGATAGCGCACATTTCAAAGTTTCACCTTTGAGAGAAGACGTCGAATCTCCGGATTTGGAGTTCTTGTCAAGATAGAGCCCACTTTGAGATGGCTTGTACCGAGCAGATAGGAATATAATCTGCGTTTGACGATTTTGAACCAGGGTCACGTGATTAAGTTAAACTCTGGACCTCAAGTCACACCAGCAGACCAGCTGCACATTGTCATCGGAATGGTCGAGTACACCACCACATATCTGCATTTATTGTTCGAATGGCATCATATCAATATCTGTAATAGCGCGGAAGGCGCGTTACCTCAGTCTCCCGCAAATGTGGGATCAAAAGACTGTATTAAATACCTGTAATAGCGCGGAAGGCGCGTTACTACAGAATGAGTAAATATATACATACAAAGTAAACAATGAACTCACCCTCAGTCTCCCGCAAATGTGGGATCAAAAGACTGAGGGCAATGGATGAGTACATGCCAATATATATACTAGCTACACTGTTATTTGATAATAATCAAGACTTGTATCCCAAGCTGAAGGCTGTCAGCTCATAGCAGTTAAGATGTGTACCATGGGCTGAAGGTTGGGGCGTCCCGGAATAGGTCATTTCCTGACACATCATACTATTCAGTCTCCTCGTCCACGGACGCAAAAAAGAAATGTCTCGGCCCTTATTGCTGGAGTTCGAGCTCATACAACTGCAGATGATTTGTTCCTCTTCGGAGATGTCAACCGTTTTTTCTTTCAAGAGACATCTCGTTAGCAGAGTTAATTCCTTGCCTTAAGCATGGCATGTCTGTGGGACCGGGTTCAACCATGTTCATTCAACCGATGCCGGGTTGCGACTTGGGATTGTGCTGATACCTCAAGCATTCCAATGGTCTTGCCGCTCTAGATCCTACTTTGAACAGTGACGTGCACTCTGGATTGTGCTGTGGACCGTTCGCCCTGCGAGTCTGAGACATTCCAGCGGAAGCAAACACAAAAAAATCTCACCTGTTTCGATTTGTTGCTGCGTATAAATCTCCCGCTACCTGCTTCCGTGCTCTCTATTTTCCGGATGCACATTACTCGTACATCAAAACTTCATATTGATATGGCTCCCACCAGGATCGCTCGCTGTTCCCATTTCTCCTCCGATTGCCTCGACGTCTATTCAGACGTTCGTGAACTCTGTACATCGGCCTCGTCATCCCCATCTGGGTCCCAGACATCGCAGTAATCCTCGTCACGCTTGTGCGCAATTAGGGTGCTTTGTTATTATACACAGCGAGACAAAGGCCTGTGAGAGGAACGTTTCAATCAACAAGTTGGGATAGAGAGCGAAGCTCGAGCCTGCCTCCGATTCTGAGTCCGGCAGGAAACTTGAGTTAGACCGGTGACCGTCTGTCGTATCGAAACTATGTGGTGAGGTTGTGTCTATCGACACAACCTCACCATATAGTTTCGATAGAACAGGCTGGATTCGAGCCTAAAACTGAGTGCGCTGCCGACATACAGCGTCCAGGTTCGTTCCCATCCTCCCTTTGCCGTCCTGTGCGTGGAAAGTTGAGCCCAGGTTAGATGAAAGAATTGAAGACCCACAACATCACCCCGCCCCCAGCAGCACACGTCAAAGGTCCAGCAGCCGCCAGGCTTGTCCCGTCCCCCCCAGTGCTGAGCTTCCGCGCTCGGAGTACGCACTTGGGCGCATGACACGGGTGAAGAATCAGCATCGTGCGGCCCAGGTGATCAAAAAGCTGACGCCGCCCTCTACAGCTGAGGTTGAGGCTGCGGCGTATGGGGACTTGCCTCCGATTCTGCGGCCAGTTAGGGCGCGTTAGTTATGCGCGAGTGCCTGGAAGTCTAGGTGCGTTTATCCCTTCTTCGCGAGAGCAGTATTCTGATACTTTCCCCCAGTTCAAACGTCGGAAATCTCATATCAGCCAGGATGATCGAATAGCCAGCCCCGCTGCTCATTCTGAAAACAAGGGCGCACGTGCAATTGTATATTCAGCATGCTGCGCAGGCGCTAGGCGCTTGACTGTGCGAGCACCATCGGCATTTCATCGAATGCTGCTTGGTGCTTTGCGACGATATCTCGGCTGGGAAATTGCCTCAGTGCGAGTCCCTGGGGTGCCCTGTGCCTCGAATTACTTCCGTATTAGGACTCGGAGAGGGAGTAGCGTGTGCAATGGGACTTTGAGGTTTAGGCACGAACTGTATCAGTGTTTAGTGTTCTTCAGAATTTTCTGTCCAGGGAAGCCTTCGAAAGCTCGTAGTTCTGTCGATTTGGGGCCCAAGAAATCAAATTCGGATTGAGAGTATAATGCAGGACAGTGTAACAAAATACCGAATGCAGCTTCAGGAACACTGAGAAGCTCGACAATAAGGAATTCTTTGAGGTTTGAAAAGACGCGTTAGTACTCACAATGCAGACGGATCCAATTATTTGGAAGCACCCTTTTTTTGAACTCCGCAGCATTGCTTCCACTCGCTCCCATTGAGTGTACCAGTCGTACTCTTGCTCTTCGTTGTCTGTGAGAGGATCCGGTGCCACCCAACCGCGAGCCCTTTCATCCCAGCGCCATGCATCATGCGTCTGGATGTACGCAAGGTTCGGGAACAGCACGGACATGAAACCTGCTACCGCGTCCGGGTCGTTTATCGGAGAAATGTCGACGTCTAAACTGACCAGGGAGGATTGTGAGACGATGGTCTGGGTAGAATCGTCGGATGGCGAAACTGTAGATGCATCGAGAGGAATGGCAAGATGTGTTAGGTTTTGACAGTGCTTGGCGAAACTCTGGAGGCCGATGAGCGATATGCTCGAGGGACGGTACAAATGTGTGCTCCCCGTCAAAGAAAGTGAGCTGAGTTTTCGCCATGCACGAGAACCGTCCGATGCGATGGTATCGTCCAGGTCAAATCCAATCGGCGGTTCGAGACAAATCTTCGTGAGATTCGCAAAGCAGAAGAGTGTCGCAACAATGGGTCCATTGATCGCATAAGTCGCCAGGTCCCCCACTGGACTTTGCATTTTCATGTCGTCCTTTTCCGGAGGTCCGATAACGAGGGTCTGGAGCAAGGAGTGCGACAAATGGCTTGCCAAAGCCGCATACAGTCGACGGGTAGTCGTTTTCGTGACCGGCTCTGTTGTGCCGACACGAAAACTTGTCAGACAAGAGTTGGACAGCGATGCGAGAAACTCGATTACAAATTCGATTGTTGTTTCCACGAGATGAATGTCGTGGAGGGCGGAGAACGGAGGAGCTTATACAGTGTGTCACAAAAATAAATGCGCACCCTGCTATTTTGTCATAATTCGGCAACCATTTGAGATATTGAGCCAAACTCAAATGTCACACTGTCGAGAGAGCCGGCGCTGATGTTTTGCATCTGTTGATCGCATCATAGTATCCTGATGTGCCATCAGACGAGGCGAAATATAGAAACCTGTATTTTTTAGCTTGATAAATAATTTTTTTGGAGAAAATCTAAATCACCCAAATTGTAGCCTGAGATGTACTAAGCAACTTGCCAAGTTGAATCATGCAAAAATATACAGGCAATAACTCACTGCAGAGCCCGCAAAGTGGCTAAAAACAGCGAAAAATGCCCAAAACAGCGAAAAAATAGCCAAAATGGCCACTTTATGGGCTCTGTAGTGAGTTATTGCCTGTATATTTTTGCATGATTCAACTTGGCAAGTTGCTTAGTACATCTCAGGCTACAATTTGGGTGATTTAGATTTTCTCCAAAAAAATTATTTATCAAGCTAAAAAATACAGGTTTCTATATTTCGCCTCGTCTGATGGCACATCAGGATACTAGGTGGGGTGCGGGCCGTCGCAAGCGCGCGGCGGTTACGAATACTTTTATTTTTGTCCTTTGAAATGAGGTCATGACCACCGACAAATGGTTCAACCACTCACTGGTTTTGTATTGGGTTCTGGGCGCACATCTTAGCTCGAATTCATTGATGATACCCGAAAAAGTAAGGGCTAATATATACAGCTCGTCGCACCCTCCGCAATTAGCGCGCACATCGCGCGCGAGCGCCATCCGGCCCCGAAGCACAAGAGATACGTATACAAATAATACAAAAAGAATGAATGAAATCGAGACAGAGAACAACAAAAGCCAAAGAAACACTCACTGTATCCTGATCTTCTGGAGAGATTGATGCAGCATGGCTGATGCGCACGGTATGTCGTTCTCTATCCAAAAAAATTAGGATACTGACAAAAAAAGTACAGAAATTTCTTGACCTCGTCCCCGAATCACTCCTGCTCGTGGGTAGCGTTGAACAGTGCTCGCGTGCACGCACGGCATGCTGTACCAACCTGCATTTGGAATGGTAGCATTCCTAGGCGAACAGGCCGCATTGCACGGCGCTTATGCGCCGCCAAGGCGGAGATGAAGAAATTACCTAGAAGAGGGTACACGGACGTGCCGGATGTGTCACCTTGTGAAATCGCCACTGATTAAAGAGGCGACCAGGAAAAACAATAGATGGACGCACCTTCCGTCGTTCCCGCCTGGTCATGCACCATTCGTCTTGGCGCGAGCACGTTGCACAACTGGGAAAGAAAGGGGTTCGCAGCAACTACGGAGCATCACCCCTGTTTGGAATTGAGGAGGATCAGTAGGTTGACACAAGTCCAATAGGGATTGGATCCGTACCTTGTACCTTGGCGCGCTCAGCGTCCGTTTCGCCGCAGTGTTCGGACTGCCGCACGCGAGCCCTGCGCTGTGCAATCAATCTGGTGCATGCAGGAAGTGTCACAAGTGTGGCAGTGCCACACCTACGCAGTCGGGACCTAAAATGCGCTGGGAGGAGCATAGATAGATAAACTGTTATTTTAACAAGTACCGTACCTGACATCCTAATTTTTCCGGTTGTGTCGACACGCGCATCACAGGAGTAAAGCGCCGCTCGTCGCCAACCTTCGGTTGGCCAACTTGGCTCCTTGCGGCCCGTTATGAAGACGGTTGCTCCAAGTCCTTCGGCACTGGCAAGCCATGGCATCACCTGGCCAGAATGAAGGTCAGCATGAGTGAGGGTGTTGTGCACCTTCTTGGTCTCCTTGATCTCCCATCTCTCAAGTTCTCATACAACCGCGCTGGCAAGGACCGCAATGCCGCCAGCGAAGCCCCTTGATAAATACAGTGAGTAATCATACATGACCCATAGATGAGCCCTCTGATGTGGTACCACACCTTTGGAAACCAAAAACGACAGAATTCCGGCTCAACATGATGCCACAAATCGCAGTGGTGGTCGTGGTGCAAGAAAGGAGAAAGTTTGGTATCATTGATTGATAGGCGCAATGTTTAGACCAAGGATCTGTGGAATAGAATGCACGACTGTGATAAAAATGAACGAATGACATGAGTCGATAGCTTGAGCTTCCAACATTGAAAATCATCCGAAATTTGGGTACAATAGGCCAAATTGAAGGAAGGAGGATAAAAGTGAAATCTGTGACATAAGCAGTTCCCACACTGCCACTAAATCCATTAGTTTTTAACACTGATGATCCGGATCATCTTTGTTCCTCCTAACGGATTTTGAAATTCAGTCACAAAAATCTAATGAAAAATGAGCACTGCCACTAATTTTGTTTGTTGGATTCCTGTCTACCGTGAGGGGAGAGGTCCATTATTTGGCCTGTACTATGGCAACGTAGAGTGAGCTGCTCTGTTGTGCAGTGAGCTGCTGATGATCCGCGTGATCTTTAGCTGATCCTTGATGCGGCTGGCTGTTCGGGACCCCAGGTACCTGTTTCCTCCATCACGGACACTGCTGAGGTGCCTGCTCCCCACCGCATCTGTCCCACTGTCGCTTCTCCGCCGGCGTCCGCCTAATTCGGCACTGTAGTCCTCAACTTCAACGTATCCAATGACTTCAAGCATAGAAGTTGGAGATTGACTCCGAGTCCACTAAACCGGTATAATGTATTATCTTTGGTCGCCAACTTCTCAAGAACCGCCAATGTTTCTTAAATATTTCCATCTGCGTCCCGACGGTGACAGCACGCAGGTCCCACCATTACAACACGGCTGTAATAGGACTCACCCCTCAGCCCGAGGGAGGATCTCTGTCCTCCATACCGACAACGTTGGAGCAGGTAAACTGGGCGCAAGAGTGGGTTTAACCGATTACAACAGAGCCTGCCTGCATGCCGAAGCACAGACTCCTCTGGATGCAGCGTAGACCGGTGGCAGCTGCTCAGAAAGCCCTGCGGCGGGTCTCTTTCAATTTCCTACCTATCGTTGTTGCAGGTGTGCAAAAGCTTTCAAGGGCAACGACTTCAAGGAGCAAGTACGTCCTCATAGAGTAATCTACAAAGCCAAGCTGAGAAAAGTCCTCGCTGATCAAACAGTGGTCGCCTACTGTGTCATGAACAAGGTCTGTTGTCCATCCCTACTCTTTCTGTTCCTTCTCATCACAGGTCGTGTTCCACAGACGGCTGTTCGGTGCGCACTTCGCCCGCACATTCGCAGGTGCCAGGAAATCGATCCGCATTCCTGGCTGTCGAGGGGAATGCCGTCAAAGTGATGCTTTGAGGGCGAACAAGCAATCTTAGGGCTTGACCTGAGGTTCAAGCATCACATGGGAAGGCTGGAGCTCACCGGGACACGAGGAACCAACCACAGGTTGGTGACGAGTGTCCCCCGATGGTGTTTTTGCTTCCTGAATCAAATATTCCAGGAGTGGAACATGGGTATGTTCAATTCAGTTTACAAGCCAGCATGTATTTTGTTTTCTCACTTTCTGATTCAAATATGCCCGTAGCAGAGCACGGGTTTCTGCTAGTTGAATACATATTTGGACTTATCCAATGTACTGCTGCATTAAAGCAGATCTTCGGGTGTGCAAAGCTGACTCAAATCAAGCTCCTGGCGCCCAAGTTGGTCGCGTCGCTCCCCAAATTGGTTTGGTGTTCGATCAAGAGCGAACTTGTTGACTAGTTGTGGACTAAGTTTGCCTTCAATCGCGTCGGCTACAAGTTGACCAATAACAGGTAGGAACTAGGCGTAGAGATTCAGTTTGGTTTTGAGCAAAGATACAAGGGTCTTGTTCAACCTTGTAGGCATGGCCACTCCCAGCCGTCGCAAACATCAGCGACTTGTCTGACTTGGGATGGTATCCGATGACCCAATCGTCGTCGAACGAGTCATTATACCTTGATGCTTTCAGCTGGCACAAGAAATACAAAGAACAGTAGATCTCACCAGCACATCCGCGTAGCAACAAAGGGTTTCTCCGCCAGGGCGGGATAAACCATGCGAAGCTGTTCCCGTAGTTCTTTGACGTCAGCCTTGGGGATGAGGAGTCCTGTATAAGGATCGGAAGTAATTGTTCGAGGTGTGGAGATGTTTTTCGCTCCGATGCTCTGAACGTATCCAGCTGCATGTATGTCAGCCAAGCCTATATGATTGTGGTTTGACTGTTTACACTTGTGAGTGGCCAACTTGACCATATTCTGTTCATTTGGCTGATATTTTGGTCAGTTAATTGACGTTGTCTTGATGCCAAGTGCATTTTACCGGGAATATACAAAAGCTCAACGCAAAGTCTAACACAACGGGGCATTCTTTATACATGTCGGCTTCTTCTGGGGTGAGCTGTACCATTGCAATGCATTGCCTGTGGATCTGTCATTAAAGGGTAACGAAACATTTGTGTCACGCAATATACCCAGTGGCCTGGAAAATGTTTCCTATTGGCAGGTCGGGGAAAGCAGAGCCAGTCCAAGAACCAGTAGCAAGTACGACCAATTCCAGTGCATCAAACACAGTCCCGTCGACACAGCGCACACCTGTAGTCTTCTGGCCATGTTGTATTAATTCGACCACATCCTTTCCCAGGATGATTTTGCCATTCAATGCCGCGACTTGATCCATGATGCACTTTACACCTTGACCAGCATTCGCCCAACCGCTGTCACGGTTGAGATAACCTGTACGGTTCTCAAAGGTTCCAAGATGTGCTTGCAGCATAAAGACTTGATGGAAAGTAGCCTGACTGTCTAGAGGCACGACGCGCAAGCCTATATCCCGATCGTGCAAGTACGCCTTGTGTGCATAGTCAACAGAACCTGAGCCCAAGACAAGTACACCCGATCTTCAAGCAATGAGTCTATTGTAGAAATCTTTCTAAGCGGCGTACTCGTGATAGGCATCGTGCCATTTATCGCGAGTCTTCCATTCTCGAATGGCGTCCTGGTACAGTCGTCGGTGGAATCGCTAAAAAATTGACACCGTTCACAAAGGCAAGTTTGGAATAAAAATCGTCCGAGTAAGACGTGCGCACAACTGTTGAGTTTGTGTGAATCTTGGGACAGAATCTCAAAGCAGCAAAGCAAACCGCGGTTGATGTCATTGCTAGTGGCCATCTTGTTATCAGTCTCTTTTGACAGGTCCTTTTCAATTTTCGTACCTCGCGCCATCTGGTGCGGGCAATGTGGCGGCCCTGTCGATAACAGTCACATCTGTCCAGCCTCGCTTCAGGAGCGCGAGAGCAGTCGATAAACCAAAGCAACCCGCCCCGACAATGAGAATCTTGCCGTTGCGGTCGTGAGCCATGTTGACGGGACTAGTTTGAGCCGGTTTCGAGTCAAGCCTCTGAAATTGGATCTTGGGCGTCGCGGAACCGCAGGCCGCGATTTCGGCCGAAGAGAAGACAAGTCTGGGCTGGTTTCAGCCTCTTTCGTATACCGTTCGTGAGATACGGTATCTTGTTTTGAAGATGTGGATACACAACGGTGTTTTTTTTTTTGCCAAGCTTCTAGTCGTGTACAATAAATATCATCCATTCCGATTTTCGTGCGTTCCAATAATTTTCCAAAATGAATTTCACAGGAGCGGCACAAACCAGCCGCTTACCAGTGCGCATGGTCTTTCGCTTCGACAGCGACCTCAACCCCCTGCATATAGTACTACGTATCACCGTCTATCTCTGGCACTTACCACAGTATGCACGCCCCCTCGCCTACGGTGCGCACTACTAGTACAACTTCTGTTTCTCCAATGTGAGCTGGTAACTCATTCGGCGCAATTTGAGCTGCTTCAGTCATGATACCCAATATATCTTCAGACCGTGGGACGGATATGGTAGGGAGCGGGCACCTCGCGGCGTCGGTGATGACGAGGCCTTGAGGAAGTACTATTTTAGCCCCTGATGTGGAATCGATTTTGATGGCGAGCTCTCCCTCTCACCAGACGCAACTTTTCGGAAAAATTTTATCCTAGGATCACTATTTGAGGTCTGATAAAGGATATGTAGAAATTTGGTAATATTCGAAGAGTTTGAGGGACCACTGCAGAATTGCCGTTTTTGATGGTCAAAAAAATGCGTTTGACACCACATGTGGGATCGACGTCACGTCCGGTCACACATAAGCCGCGGATTGCCGATTCGCCGAAAAGGCGGCAACACATTTCCTCATCGACGTCTCCGACTCTGTCCCTTCCTGTGGTGTTAGGGGGGCCTAGGAACAGGCACGGTGGTAATGCAAATTGGACGTAGCAATTCTTCTTACCATAGTCTAATAGGCCTGGAAAAAAAAGGGGATCAAAACGTTGGAATCCAGCATTGGTGGGCTTGGAAAGCGCAGAGAGGAAGAAACAAAGCTCTAGGACACATTATGGGGAGTATTACGGCGGATGAGAAACAAAGCAAAAGTATTGAGCAGCTTGCTGGATGCAAGCGAAAAAGAATGTGCCGAGCGGAGTTTGAAATTCTTGCTTGAATGATCACGTCTTGCAAAACATTTTTAATAACAAGTACCTCTTCCTTTCGATCCAATCAAAATATCCAAGACGAGTCTTTGTACTTCCAAAATGCTCAGGTTTATTTTCTGGGGAGAACGATGGGCTCGATGAAGAGATATTGAGGAAGTGGAATCAGATTTGATGAAAAACGCCTGATTTCGACAATTTTGATTTTCTTGAGCGCCCACACTTCACTCAATAAATCCCCATTTCTGGGAGAGCATTAATGTAACCTATATCCATGTTATACTATTTTCGATAAGGAATCCTATGCGAGTTGCGGCCGGAATTCCAAAAAATTCCACATCAGGGTGCAATTCCACATCAGGGGCTAAAATAGTACTGGGTACCTGGGGTCCCGAACAGCCAGCCGCATCAAAGATCAGCTCAAGATCACACGGATCATCAGCAGCTCACTGCACAACAGAGCAGCTCACTCTACGTTGCCATACTGTACAAATTGTAAGAACGAATACGTCAAGTATTCGTAACTATGATGCAATCAACAGATGCAAAACATCACCGCCGGCTCTCTCGACAGTGTGACATTTGAGTTTGGCTCAATATCTCAAATGGTTGCTGAATTATGACAAAATAGCAGGGTGTGCATTTATTTTTGTGACACACTGTAGGTCAACCAGCAAGCACAATCGTGGGGGTGGTCCCAAATCTGCCAAGAGTATGGTTTTGACTCTCAACGTTCTGAGAAACGGCAGCCGGGAAATGTGGTCAAGGCCTGCTCGATCAAGCGTAGGGAGACCAAGATCTTCAATTCTGTTCAGAGTCGGGGTAATCTTCGATATGTCACTGGCACTCAGGCACCAAGCCCAAACCCATGGATGGTGGTCCAAATGGAGTGTGCGTAATTCCGAGTATCCAAGTGGCAGATCACGCAGTGACGGTATCGCAGAATTGGAAGGAAGACAAATGTCGACATGTATGGTGTTGGGTCCAAGGAAGAGAGGAAGGTATAGTGACACCTCGTCATGAGAGTGGAACACCAGCTTTTTTGAGATTTGGGCACAGGTAGTCACGAGGAAATTCGGACCCCCCAAGTAGTTCGAGTATGTACATCAAGAACGGAGGAAAATTCGTTGTTCAATCTGAACGATTGTAAGTTGAGTTTCTGAATTCGAGATGCATATGCTAGGGGTATTTGCCAATCCGTTGGACAGATTAAACCGGTTACGCTCTGCAGAGCGTTTAGTGCAGATCAGTAAGCGGTATAAGAATAACGCACAAAGAAGCGCTTCGTGTACGTTGGCGAGATCTGTTCACTTTCTTCCTTCCAGAGATGCGACGGTAGACATTTGAATATGTTCAGTAATGTTTCCTGTTCACGCCACAAGAAATCCAAAGCTGGATCATGGAAGCTCTTGCAAGTCCTGGCGAGGGCAAAAAATTCTCTGCGACCGAGAATTTCGTTGCGCTTCTCATCAGAGATATAGCATCCGGGTTCGCGGTCAGAGCAAGACCCTTTCAATGCTGCGAATATGAGATCGAGGATTTCGGGTATGCGGAATGTGTGATGCATATCGAGGAGATCTCCGAGAAGCGTGAGGGCTGACAGTATTGGTAGTTGGCAAGTGACCTGCAAAGTTTTGTGGCTCTCGTACCTGTGTATAGCGACTCAGAAGCCGGTGGATGGTGGAAGCAAATCGCAACCAGAATCCAAATCTCGGCACCCTACGGCTCGTTTTAGGAAGAGGCCGGGTAGAAAAACGTTGATATCCAGATTCAGAAACGGTGCATTAGCTCCGGCGGGAGCCTAGAGGTCTGGCAGTGGTGTTTGAAGAGAGCAGGACAGGGTAAGGTCAGGCCGACTGCCCGTGATGTGACCGTGACGCTGTGATGTGGACTTCGTTCATGCACTCGCCTCAGAATCACCCCTCAAACTCTTCCATACCCCTTCGCGGTCTCCGCCGCGCCCGTTCTCCTGGCATCCTACAGCTCCGGACTCATTGGGCTACTGGCGCACTGCACGGAGATAATGGTTGGATTTGGGTTGGATAATGGGTAAGTTGTAACGAAGCTGTTGGCGGATTTGCGGAAGGAGGCGGCCCTGGGCCGCTCCACCGCGCTCACCAAATACATCACACGCTGCGAGTCCCCCCTCCAGGAGTTCCGATTAGCAAAGCGGCAATCGTTGCAGCCAGCGAGGAGTTCACCGAGCGAAGGAGTGGGCATCCTTGCCGCGGAGGTGTCGCCTTGTCGGACTTGACCTCTACGACACCACCACATGTACGACGACCTCACTCGGCCGCAGTGCAGCGTTTTTACACAACTTAGGCATATCAGCCTCGATGCATATCTCCACCACTTCGGCGCTGCCCTTCTGCGACATGTCCCACTGCTCCGCCATCGAAACCGTCTCTCACTTCTTACTCTCGTGCCCTGGCTACCGTCGCCAATGACCTACGCTCATCGCCCGGCTTGGCGCTGCGCGCCTGAGCCTCAAACGGCTGCTCGCCGCCAAGTCGGACCATAAGCTAGTCCTCGCATACGTCTAAGAGGACACAATGAAAAGGAATCGTTTTTGCCGCGCGCTATGCGACGGCCCGCTCCCTCCAAGTCATGTTGTATTGACGAGACGCGCACAGGAATTCGGCGTCGATATCGTCGCAGAAGACAACAAAACCCTCTTCCACCGCAAAGTAGTCGCACGGGGCGCGTGTGTCTTTCTCTCTTCTCCCTCTTTCCCTTCAAGTTTCTCTACCTCGTTTTCGTCAAATTAGTCAACGCTGCTGGCGCTGAACCTCCCAGGCGACCAATTCAGCACCATCTCCGCAACCGTGTCGGCCCCCTTTGGCGCGAACATGCTTCTTCGGCCGCAACCGCAGCTACTTGGTGCCCTACCCAACTTCCTTCCTATATCCAACACCAGTCTCCGTAGTGTCGGCAACATGAAATACTTTGGACCGCCTCTGCACCCAGCTCCAAGCCGAATTAGCGAAGAGCTGCGAGATAGGGAGGAATTAGCAGGTTTCGATGGGGAGTGGGTGGTGAGGGTGTTTCTTGAATTTTTGATATTCGTTCGTGGAGTTTTTTTCGTTGGAGTTGGTTCTAGTTTTTTATTTTCTTTGCGTTGTTTTTTGTGCTCGGGCATATCACCCGTGCCACACTGTAAATAATTGAGGCCGTACGGCGCAAGTGTGAAAAAAACGGGCTTCTGCTGACCTTGAAGCGGCGCGTCGACTCGGAAGATCGCTGCGCCCGTACGGCGAAAGACATGGAGGTGCGTTGTCCCCGCCTTTTCGAACAGACTTTCTGTATTATGTCCTGATTCAATCAGAGAGAAACCCAGATGTCCCACTTTCCTATGAATCCTCCTCAGCCCAACGGAGAGTCGGAAGCCATACATGAGATCACAAGCATGCAACCATCCGATTCCCACTGTGGCAAATCGCCTCAAATCCCCTGAGAAACACTCCGGCATGTCATGCGTCGAGATAAATCGACATTGTGGGTTTCGCATCCAAATGCGAGGTGTAATCCACATTTCGCTCAATTTCACGGGATGTTGATCGTGAGATGAGCGTACATATCAATAAAAATTTGATTTGAATGCTTTTGAGGTACTGCGTGAAACCTTTCGGCCAAGTTGCGGCGCGTCGTCTGGCTCCAAAGCGCGAAATAACTGGTCAGTTGCCGTGAATCGGGTGTTGAACAGTGAAAAGCAGATGTCTGTACGGCTTCTGCCATGATGGTACTCGATTCCAGCTCAATCGAGTATGAACGGTCGCACATTTATTTTCGAACCGATGTCCCGTGTGACCGCATTAACACCAGGATTCAAGCTCATGTTTCGTGCAAATTTGATGCTACTCGGGGCTGACTCGGAACCTTTCGATGTTCTCTTGGACAAACGCCACAAACAGATGAAGCTCTATCGTTCAAGTTTGTATTGCTCTGACTGAGGGCCTAACAATTAAGAATAACTGTGCGATGAGTTCTGACTCATTGCTCTGCAGCCGAAGAGATTTTCTTGTTGAACTCGCAACGCGAAGTTGATTATCGGCTCGACATCCAGATCTTCTCCCGCGGCATCCTCACAGTCTGGGAGCATATAACCTATCGGACCAGGTTTTCTGCTCCCTCTCGATTCTTCCCATAAAGGTTCCCCGTATCATGGACAACTCTCCACTGAGCACCAGTTTGGGTTCGTAGTTTCGAGATACTCCGACGTGGCGTAAAGTAAAGCTCTGTCGGCCTTAGGTGCTTTGGAGATTGGGATCCTCGTCTCCTACATGCTTCTCGGGATAACTACGACCCAGGTCTATATCTACTACAACCGCTTTCCAGATGATTCTGCAAAACTCAAAGTGTTGGTAAGCACAGAAGTTGAAAGATGGGCATGCCTAACTATCGCGTACAGGTCGCCCTCGTTTTGTATGTTCCAGTTCTTCCATTCTCACGCATACCTGACTTCATCTACATTTGACAGCGTGTGCGAGTACGGACATGCGATATGCATCGGCCATGGATTATATACCTACACGATAATCGACTATGGACAAGCGGAGGGCATCGGTTATGCTTTTCCCAAATCCCTCCTGATCAGTGTTTTTCTCACCGGCCTTGTCTCATCGATTGGTAGGTGCATCTACATCCGTACAAGCGTAGCTAACTCCTCCCCAGTACACGGATTCTTCGTGTTCAGAACCTATAGCCTTACAAGGAAGTTATACGTCTGCCTCACAATATCGGTCATGATGTTTCTTCGCCTTCTGGCAACCAGTGCGATATCTTTCATCGGAATGAGGGAGACCTCCTTGCTTTTGTTCGGGAACCAGTGGGGGTGGCTGATCATTCTGACATTGACCATCAGCGCTGCAATCGATTCAACCATCGCTGTGATCCTGGTGGTTTCGCTCCGAAACCAAAGCAGGGGTGCATGCAAGAGGTATATTATCTGCAATATTATCTGAGCTACGGAAACATTGACGTCGTGTGTTTAGGACCACAGCACTGGTGGATAAATTAATTGCTTGGACTATAGGTTGACAGTCAGATTTGGCTAGACACGCTGTTTCATCTAACAAAGACTGCGACAGAGACGGCTGCGATTACCAGGTTTGGCTAATACTTTCTTCTAGGATACTTGAGTTTCATCTCTTCAATTTAAAGCATCTCAAGCATTATCGCGTTTCTTTGCGTATGTCCTACTGCAGTAAAAGTCACATCCCCTCGACTCTGAACTGTCCTCCTCTTTCAGTTTGTGACCATGAAGCAAAATTGTAATCTCAGCCGCATACACCCGTATATTCGCACTCTGCTGAAAAATCGTTGCAGTCATCTGGCTTGGGGTGCAAGTGGTCTCTGCGCGAGGTGAGCATGTTGAGTCGGCGCACCAGACTTGACATTCTGACCATGACCATGTATGCAGTGTTTTCCAACTCCTTATTGGCTAGGTAGGTTTTCTGTAGTGTCTATTCGGGTGATCTACTGAACCACAGAAAAGTCTCAACTCTCGAGCTACGCTTCGTGAGATGGACCAGGTCACCGTGACTCTGCCGTCTTTGCCTCTAACAGTGAGTTCCCGGATTAGGAGTTGCGATTGCAACTGGTTGATCCTGGAGAAACAGATTCAACCACCGTGCACTAGTGGCAACATTCAGGACACCAAAGCAAGCGAAGTCATGGACGACACTGAGGCATAGCGTGACGCGGAGGATGGATTGTCGGAGGTTGTTTCAGAAAATATTCAATAGTTCAACCTCATATCTACCTACATGCACCGCTTGTTGTAGCCTCCTGGCTAATTCAGAGTTTGACCCTTCTCGCAATTTGATCTCTTCTATTTCGCAGACTGCTCAGAGTTTCGTTCGGGAATTTCTCTCGTGAAGATAAAGGTTCAATTAAGCAGGCCAGTACGATCCCATCATTAACGCATTCGACTGTACATCCTTGTTCGTCACCATATTGGTCTGTTACGGAGACTAAGAAAAGCTCCAATTCATACGCAGCGAAGAAACAACTGGTGAGACATCTTTGTTGGTTTCTGCGGGGCATGTATCAGCTATAACCCGGACGGGGAAGGTTCTAGATTTTGCGAAGGTCTTCAGGTAGACCGATCATTCATGACCTGGAATTTTCAAGTGAAATTCGGCATCGGCTATTGAATGATCATTTTTGAAGTCCACCGTGAAGCACGAAATCGAGCGTCCGGCGTAATAGCTCAGTCACCTTTCGCTTTTCTTGAGGTATAAGTGCATCCGGCAAATAGGGGCTAAGACAATTTTTACTTCCGTGGAAGAACGAACTGAAATAGAACGAGTTTGTGTGGGTCGGAGACTTCTAGATATGCCCTCCATTTGTACCATTCGAAGATTAGAGAATGTGTGACAACTTGAACAGTTGAACTTCACCACGTGATTGTGGTTCGAATTCACTGGCCGCAATACAGCATGTACCGAAACTCGAGCATACGTAAAGTGTCGATACATATATTAAATTTCCAAATTCTGAGATTTATTGCATGTCGTCTCAAATTGTACACCATGACACTCGTCGGAAGAGTTCAAGGTAATGATATCCTTAGTCGGGTACTAGCCCGTCAAATGGAACCCCCCATCTTCAAAAAAGAAATTCCGCTGGCATGGGAAATCGGGATGGTCGGTGAGGTCGAGAGAAGAAATGAAACTGCGAGAAGAGTCAAGTTCTGAATCAGCCTTGAGGCTACAACAAACGGTGCATGTAGGCATTACTTATTGAACTATTGAATAGTTGTGGAACACTCTCCAACAGTCCGTCCTCCGAGCCACACTATGTCTCAGTGCCATTTATGACTTTACTTGTTTTGATGACCTGACTGTTGAAACCGATGCGTGGTGGCTGAATTTGCTTGCAGGATTAGAAAGCCGGAGGCGCGTCCTGATAATCTGGGAACCTACTGCTGGAGGCCAGAGCCACAGTGACCTGATCAATTTCACGAAGCGCAGCCCTAGAATTCAAACTTATTCCTGCGTCATTGGATTGTTCTGACAGATGCTGCAGTGAACTTGCCTAGCCAGTAGGGTGTTCGAAAACACTGCAGGATCTGGTTAGAAGAATATCAACCCAATATGACGAATGAACACACTGACGTCGCGCAGATACCACAAACACCGCAAACTAAATGACTGCAACTATTTTCAATATCACAGTGTCTTGTGTATGTTGCTGAAATTACAGTTCTGCCTCATGGTGACGAACTGAGACGAAAATAATTCAGGATGGAAGGAGTGCTATAGCTCTGACTGGTAGGACGTACACAAATGAATATGACAATGCTCGAGACGCTTCAAGTTAAGGAGACCGAAATCAGCTATCGGTAAGAATAGCAGCTGTAAACAAACCTGGTAATCAAGGCCGTCTCTGAGATCATGGTTAGCCTAAACAGCGTGTTCGCGCGAGTCTGAACGTAAACCTATAGTCCAAGTAATCATTTTATCCACCAGTGCCGTGGTTCTGGACACGAGACGTTAATGTTTTGCGTTGAGCTAATATTGTGGAAAATATACCTCTTGGGTGCACGCTTGGTTTGAATCCGGAGCGAAACTACCAGGATTGCAGCGATGGCTACATCCACTATAGTACTGATAATTAACGCCACAATGATCAACCATCCCCACTGGTTCACGAATAAGACAGGCAAAGTCATCCCAAACGCCAGGGAAAATACGGCACTGTTTGCCAGAAGGCGAAGGAACATCATGCCCGAGATGACGAAGCAGATGTATGGTTTTTTTTGTAAGGACGTGGATGCGGAATGTGAAGAATCCTTGAACTAAGGCCTGGGTGAGTCGGTAATGTTTGTGTAGATATGTATGTACTCACCACTTGTTGAGATAATGTTGCTGAGAAAACCACCGACCAGAAAAGATTTGGGCAAGGAATAAGCGAGACGCTCCAGATGTACATAGTCGATTATCGTGTAGGTATATAATCCGTGACCGATGCATATTGCATGTGCGCACTCACACACCCTGTGGCAAATCAATTCAAGCATTGGAAAATATTGGTGGCGGAAGCACACACCAAATAAACGCGACCTGTACACGATGGTCAGGCATAGTACTTATCCGTTTTTCAAGTTTTGTCCTCACCAATGCCTTGAGTTTCGGTGAGTCATCTGGAAAGCGGTTGTAGTATATATAGGTCTGGGTTATCGTCACCCCGAATAGCATGTAGGAGACGAGGACCCCAATTTCCAAAGCACCTAATGACAACGGATCACTTTACAACCACACTGGAGCATCTCGAATCCACGAACCCAGGGTGTTGTTCAGTACCACGTTATTCATACTACAAGGAAAGTTTGTTAGCAGGATTGGAGAGAGGGGGGAACGGCCTTGGTCTACTATATGCTTCCATCCTGGTGGGAGAAGATCTAGTTGTCGAGCCAGTCATCAACTTCGCGCTGCGATACAACAATCAAAGCTGTTCAACTGTGGAGCAATCGGTCAGAGAATCCATTTCAAAATTCTTGGCAATTGTTCGGGGGTGATTCTATTTGGCGCCCGGGCGCTTCTGATGTGTTGGCCCGAGGAAGAAAACCGAAGCCCTATCAATTGGGAATTGGATCACGGATTGACAGTATCTCCGCCGGCTACGAAGCCTATTTTCATGCTTTGGAGGTTTGGGGGCACATATCGTTGACTAGAACCCAAATTTGGTCCCACCCGCCCCGAATCTTCGTCCAAAGTTGAAGATCAAATTTTATGCCGGATGTCTCTAGGTGCACTCCCGCTCCGCACGGTAAATGGCCGCAAGTCCGCCGAGATTCATTCCGGGACCCATGCGTCAGAATAAATCGTTGCAGGTCTTAGAAATTCGATAGTTCAACCTCACATTCGCCGACATGCACCCTTTATCGTTTGAAGCCCGGGAAACATATTTATTGTCTTTGGCTTCTCCTGGCGCAGTGTTTTGTACGTGCGCCGCTTTCTATCTTCCCAGCTCAGCACTTAGGGGTTTCAAGCAATGATCTCATCAATGATCTCGGGCTTTCCCGACAGGCGTCATAGCGCTCCTTTGAGAGAAGGCATAAAATACGCAGCGACCCGTAAGTTGGTGCGCGGCGCGGCTCATGCTTCAGATTACTAGGGATCCGCTGAAAGCGCGAAGTGCTCGCGACGCAGACCGTAAGCCAGATTACGAAGCTCCTTTTTGGACGCGAATTTCTTTCTTTCCCGCCCAACACAATTTTGGTATGAGCAGAATGAGAGCATTGAGGTGCAAATTTTGATGTACTTTCAGCGCGATACACCCAGAATTGAATGATTTTGAGGTGATTTTGTCTTTCAGCCACTGCGACGCACATTTGTCCTTGTTATCCGCCTCGCCTCAGCTCACTACCCCGTCACGTGTGTTAGAGAACTAGGGATCCGCTGAAAGCGCGAGGTGCTCGCGAAGTGCGTAATCGTCATTACACAGCTCCTTTTTTCAGAATGCGTTTTTTTTTTCTTCCCTGGTCCCAATGATTTTGGTATGGGCTGAAAGCTGCCATCAATGTGCATCTTTTGATCTACTTTCCAGCGCGATATATCCAGAATTGAATGTTTTTGGAGGCATTCAGTCCCTCAAGCACCGTCAGCCACTGCGCGGAGAATTTGTTCGTGTTTACATGCAAAATTCAGCCCTGTCCCCTCGTCACGTGTTAGCCAATAATTGCTCGCTTCGCTCGCAACCACGCGACCATCATTGGTCGCGCGGCTTTTCTCCAGTCGATCAGAAACCAGTTTGATCGCAGATATACGAAGAGCGAGCATGATGGATCTCACAATTTAGGATCATAGATCACGCCAGCACATCTTGCTTTTCGAACGGAAGTCACGTGGTATGGTTGAAATCACTTTCACTTCTTGTTCACCTCACACAATGCAAGGATTGTAGTTGGTGAATACAAACAGAACCTTTTCTGTAATTATGATGTTCAAATTATCAATTGCAACAGCCCAGATGTTTAATGGCATGCAGGCTCGCTATTTTTAACGTCTCTCTACGGTGGCCCGCGGAATGTCTCAGTCCCGACTCCCATTTCAAGTTCCATGTTCGATTCAACGCACAATTGCTTCCTTTCACGGCCGCGCATGGTGAATTTTTGCGGCCAGATGCATTTGTTTTTTAGAAGCAGTGGTTGGATCATCGCGCCGGACGCTCGATTTGGTGCGTTTAACAATCAAATGTCCAGTCAAGGATCAAAGCTAAGTTTCACTTCGAAGGTTAAGTGTGATGAAGAGTCGATCTCCCTTGAAGTCTAGATCCTTTAATTCACGGTCTCGAGCACTCTAGAACTCGCTCTGGATCGATCGCTTTTCGAGTCTCAGACATGCCCCCGCGGAAGCAAACACAAAAAATGTCTCACCCCCTATCATCTCGAAATCTATAAATTCATGGCTGCCTCCGCCCATATATCTTTACTTTACTTCACATACACCTACCCACTCATACACACATCCCAACATTGATATGGCTCCCATTACCGCTGCCGACCCCACCACCGTCAGCGCCGTCGCCCCCACCAGCACTACTCCCGCAGCGTCGACCTCGACGTTCACGAATCCTCTCGACACGGGTTACGTCGGGCCCAACGTTCCCATTTGGGTAGGCTATATCATTGCATTCGTTGTCTTGGCGGCGATTGTGGTGTTGTGTTATTATATGCGGAGGGAGGCGCGGGTGTACGAGAAGAAAAATTCAATCAAGGAGTGGAAGGAGAAAACGAAGCTCAAGCTGGCCTCTGACTCGGATTCTGAATCCAGCAGTAGCGAAGCGAGCACGCCCCCGGCGTACAGTGTACAGGTGGGTTCTTTTCTTCCCTCCTTCATTTCCTCACCCAACTGAATGTTGTGTGACGTAGATGGGAATCTCTCCGGCCGACGCCATCGCCCCGCCGCCCGCAGCACACCTCAACGGCCCTGCTGACACTGGCAGCGCTTCGAGTCTGCCGCGCTCGGAACACGTCCTTGGGCGCTTGACGCGGGCGAATACCGTGAAAAACCAGCGTCGCGCGGTGCAGGTGTTTGCCAAGCCGCCGCCGCCTACAGCTGAGGTTGAAGCTGATGCGTACGGGGGCTCGGAGGCAGTCGACTTGCCTCCGATCCTGCGTCTCGCCGGGGCACGTTGGTAATCATAGGCCCGGCGTGTAGGATGCTGAGGTGCGCTGACCTCTTCTTCTTTTGCGAGTGATCCTGATATATTATCGCGGCGTAGATCTTGAAAAGTAAAAAAAAAAAAAATTGACGTCGGAGTTGCCCCACGTACCACGTTCTTCATCACGACGCATGAGGAGCTGTCCAAGTTCCGTCAGTATTTCCTCAAATGTTGCTTGGTGGAGAGCTCGCAGCATCACCCGTATGCTGGGAGTTCGCACTCATGCTGTCCTGAGTCCCGGATTACCTCTGCAAGAAGGAAATGCCGCATAATCACCCAGATCAGGGCATGCCGAGTGGTTTTTTTCCTTCGAGTTATTGCCAGCGTGGGGAATATAGTATTCAGCATGTGAATAATAACATTCAATAATGATCCCCATAATACTCGGCCCTCGATACTGGATCCCAATTTGATTTCAATTTTACCTATGAAACCGTCTGCGCATGTACTTCTCGCGATCGACTTGTGATTTCTTGCACTGACAGTGTCAAAAGATTGAACCATGAGAGAGTTTTCGCTCGACTGTTCGTTCTATCTGAACCTCCATCACTTTGAGTGCCAACGCCGGTCTCGAGCACTCCAGATCGTGCTCCCCATACCCAGAACACATTCCCGCATAAGCAAGCTAATTTCACACCGTCATGTAAATAAGCAACCCTCACCATCTGTCGTCCATTACACTTTGGGTATTTCATGAGATATAGCTTGCCTCCACGAAAACATGTCGAGGGCGGTTGAACGTTGTACTGAGGATTACCACGGAATATGGCGCCGTTCGATTGTACTGTGGAATCGTAACACGTTCCAATTCAATTCCTTTTTCGTTATGTTCCTGGAACCACCTCGACCGGCGGCATCGTCCATCCACAGCGGCGTTTGAACCGTGCGAATCTGCCACGTTCGCGAATCAGTAGCACTGCCACCTGTCAAAGCCTAGATCTTCTGCTTCCTTTCCCGGTGGGCCTGCCCCAAATGCACGCGTCAAGATCGTGCGGCCGCCAAATATAAAGACACACCCCCAGAAAGGAATGGGTACTTTGGGAGAGGGTTCTGAGTAGGCAACATGCGGAGGTGCAGGAGCAGGGTGGGAGGGTGAGTGGGCGTTGGCGGCGTATACGTAGGCGTCGATGATTTGCGCGTTGTGTTTTCCTTTTGAGGGGCGAGCTAATGGGGAGCTATATCTGGATCAAAGACGTGAAGAGCCTAAAAGGGACCTTCATCAATGGCGAGCGGCTGAGTCTCGAGGGCTGGGAGTCAAAGTGCGATGATATTTTGGTCGGTGTCTCATCTTCTTCTGGTTCTCTAATGATCCATTTACTTTTTCTTTGAATTTATACGTGTATTGATGAGGCGCACGCAGGAATTCGGTGTCGACATCGTTGCAGAAGACAACAAGACCGTCTTCCACCGCAAAGTCGTCGCACGCGTCGCCTGCCTCTTTCCCTTCGTCTCGTCTTCGTCTTCATCGTTTTCGTCTTTCTCGCCAAGTTCTCCACCTTGTTTTCTTCAAGTTCTGCGTCGTCAAATACTGGCTTGCTTACCCTCCGCGCTACCCGGGGACCAATTCACCACCATCCGCGACCGTGTCGGCCCCCTTCGGCACTAGCATGCTCCGCTAGCCGCCACCACAGTTACCTGGTGGTCTCCCCATCCCGAATATTCATCACAGTGTGCGATGTCCGTCCCTGCGCTGCCCTCGCCTGTTTGATGCCATTATGGAGTTATGATCTGCCATCAGAAGCAGCTCAAAACGAAAACTACGCTTTCCTTGCTCAGTGAGAAATTTTTTCGGGTAAAATCTGATTGCCTGTATATTTTTACATGATTCAACTTGGGGAACTCATCAGTACATTATGAGCTACAATTTGGGTGATTCAGATTTTACCCCAAAAAATTTCTCGCTGAGCAAGAAAAGCGTTTTGAGCCGCTTCTGGTGGCAGATCATAATTCCTTGATGTCATCAACACACTCAGAATATTCGTCCCGACTCTCTCGACAATGTCATGTCTTTGAGTCAAAATCTTATCTGGTAAGTGAGCCAAAGCCTAAAACATATGTGGCATTTCTTTTGTCCACTTAGTGTACTTTCTCACCCAAGACGCCAATACCCCGGCATATTTGATCGCGAGAAATCCGGCATATTCGGCTATTACTCGGCTGTTACATGAGTACATTGTAACTGCCGCGCGAACGCGACGACCCATATTAAGCAAACCTCGTCAGTCATGATCCCGCGACTTGAGAACTCGTGAAAGCCTTGGGGTTGAGCTCGGAATACGACTGGGAGGAACGGCGGCTTGATTGTCACAAGACCGCGAGTCATTCACTCAGCCTCTGGGGGTGTTGAGCGATGGAAGAAGGCACGAAGAAAGATACTTAATCGTCGTCTTGGAGTTTGAAATGATTCAGGAAAGAGGCGGGCAGCCCAGCCAGGAGTCACGCATGATTAATTTTGAATTCTCGGCTTGAAATTGAGCATGAATTTGGGTTGAATGAGGTTGAGTGGACGCCGGGCGCCGGAAGGATCCGTGAAGAGCAACACAGTCAAGCCTTACGTGGGAAACGATTGCGGTCTTGAATGTGCTTGATGCGACCCATTTTTCGAAGCAATTGTGTTTGGTCTTTGCAACTTGTAGGAGCTTGAAGGGTATTGACTACACAGCCGGATAACGCCAGAGAACGCTGTTTCAGCAGGCGGGATGATGGGAGTAGAAATTGGGAGGCAGTACGAGACAACTCCGTTTGAGCGGATGTTGTGCGCTCCAGTCACTGCATGTGTTATGTCAAAAACGGAACAGTGGAGCGGCAAGACACGCCGAAAGTTAAACTGTTTGTTGAATGAAGTGTCCAAGCACAGGAGCGCGGAGATCATGCGCGGATGAGATTGAGATCAGACAAAATAGGAAGCGCAATCTGCTTAGGATGTGAAGGATGTGGTTCAATTGAATATTATTCAAAGCTGGCTGGTTCCACTGTTCCCTCGGACATACGGACAAACAAATGAGAGGGGGAGCTCCTCGCTCAAGTACTAAACGACTAATTAATATTGCGAATCATTTTGTGATGATTTCTCTGATTCACCGCTCTGCAGCGAAGCTGATGTTCATCTCGACATCTATCTTCTCCCGCCAGTTTGGGGTCATATAACCTGTCGAAACAGGCTCTGTCTCTTCCCCTCGACTCTTGCCAACAGGCTTCCCGGGTAGTATGGATAAAGATGTGTTGAACAGCACTCTGGGTATGTAGATTCGAGATGCTCCGCCGGCATGGTCGTGAACTAAACCTCCATCGGCCTTAGGCGCCTTGGAGATCGGGATCCTAGTGTCCTACATGCTTTTCGGGGTGACTACAACCCAGACCTATATCTACTACAACCGCTTTCCGGATGACTCTTTGAAGCTCAAGGCTTTGGTGAGGACAAAACTTGAAGAATGGATACGCCTAACCATCCTGTGCAGGTCGCATTTGTTTTGTATGCTTCTTCCAGCCTAGGATCTATACATGCCTAAGTCCATTGCCAGGATTTGTGAAAGCGGACACGCGATCTGCATCGGTCACGGGTTATATACCTACACGATAATGGACTATGGGCATCCGGAGCGCATTGCTGCTGCCTTGCCCAAATCCTTTCTGGTTGGTGCTTTTTTCAGCAACGCTGTCTCAGCATGTGGTGAGTGCATACATGTCTACACAAGCGCTACCGACTCACTCGGGCCTTTTAGTTCAAGGATTCTTCATATTCCGCGCTAATGTCCTTACGAAAAAACCATACATCTTCTTCATCATCTCAGGCATGATGTTCCTTCGCCTTCTGGCAAACAGTGCCGTATATTCCCTGGCGTTTGGAATGACTTTGTTGGTCCCATTCGAGAAACAGTGGGGATGGTTGCTCATTGCGGGGTTAATTATCAGCACTACAGTGGATGTAGCTATCGCTGCAATCCTGGTAGTGTCGCTCCGTATTCAAAGCAGGGGTGTACGCAAGAGGTATATTTCATGAATATTATCTCAATGGCGAAACATTGACGTCCTGTGTCCAGAACCGCGGCACTGGTGGATCGGCTTATTGCTTGGACTATAGGTTTGTCGACACACTTCTGTGCACCTTTTTCGTCTAACAATATCTTGCAGAGACGGCCTTGATTACCAGGTTAGTCTGCGGCTAGCTGCCTTCCTAACCAATAGCTCATTCTAATTTTCTCAACTTGAAGCATGTCGACCATCGTCACATTTATTTGTGTATGTCCTGCCAGTCAAAGCCATATTAGCCTCCATCCTGAATTAACTATCTACGTCTCAGTTCATCACCATGGAGCACAGCTGTAATTTTACAAGCATACACCCAAATACGCTCCGCTGAAAGTGGTTACAGTCGTCTGGCTTGCAATTTTCACGGTGTCTACGCGACGTGAGTAGGGTGACTCATAGGGTTGATATTCTGACGACACATATCTGCAGTATTTTCAAACTCATTACTGGCTAGGCAAGTTCACTGTCGTGCCTATTAGAACGAATCAATGAAACCACGACCAGCCTCAACTCTAGGGCAAGGCTTCGTGAATTGGACCAGGTAACCACGACTCTGCCGTCTCTGCATCCAGCGGTGAGCTCCAGATTTGCTGAGATATTACCCCGAGCTATTTGATCATGGAGAAACAGACCCAGCAGCCGGGTACTGACATCAACATGCAACACACCAAAATTACTGAGCTCGTGAATGATATTGGAACGCAGCATGGGTCGCACAATGGCTTGCCAGGGAGGTCTAGCCGGTACCTAATCAAGGATCATGCCTGAGCATGATCAAATACAACCATTGTACTTGTGACGAGGACATGTGCTAAATCTCCGAATCGATAATTTAACACACTTTTTGATAAGTTGTGTCAAGTCGAGAGGGACAGTTCTCCGTCGACGCGTTTCGCGACTTCGAACCAAGGTCACGTGGTGAAGGTTCGACTTACACAAGCCCCACATTCTGTCCTCGGAATCGTCCAACATATCTGGGCCTCTGGATAAAGACAGGGATAATAATTTTCCAGTCCGTTTGTCCGCAGAAGCAAGAAAAAAATAATAACTCAGTGCCTATTTCTTGGCTATTTCTTTCAAATTCGATCCCGCCGCGAATCCACGCATGGCTGTTTTTTTTTGCGCTTCATGCACGTGAACCATCCCAAAGGCCCTTCTCTGAGCACATTCGTATAATCTAGACCACCAATCGCCCTCCGGGTCTCAGGCTCTGTCTCCGCGGAAGCAAAAATGTCTCAACCCCCATTTTTTCGTGGTCTATAAATCCCGGGGTGTTTTCCAATATAATTCAACAACCACCAAGGCCCGGCGTGTAAGATGCTGAGGTGTGTTTACCCCAGCTTCATTTGTGAGCGATTCTGATATGTTCTGGCGGTGTAGAGACTGAAAAGTAAAAAAAAAAGAAATCGACGTCGGAGTTGCCCCACATATCACGTTCTTCATCACGACGCACGAGGAGATGTCCAAGTTCCGCCAGCATTTCCTTCAGTGTTGCTTGGTGGAGAGCTCGCAGCATCATCCGCATGTTGGGACTTCGCATTCATGCTGTCCCGGGTCCCGGATTACCTCTGCAAGAGGGAAAATGATGCATAATTATCCAGATCAATGCATCCTGCAGTTTCTTTCCTTCCGAATTTCAATCTGACTCGGACGGGAGAGCACTTAGCATGTAAAAAACTACAATATTCAATGATTATTCCCATAATACTCGGTTCCCGATATTGGATTTCAAGTAAACTTTACTTATAAAAGCCTTGCGTATGTACCTCTTGCGATCGGCTTGGATTATTTGCACAAACGGTGTTAATGGATTGAATCATGGGAAGATTTTGACTCGACCGTTCGTTATATATGACCTTGAGTGCCAACGCCGGTCACGGGAACTCCAGATCGTGCTCTGGACTTATCCTCGCAACCCATTCCCACCGACGCAAATTTCAACTGTGCCGTGATGTGAGAAACCATCTCCACGTCGGCAACCCAATAAAGGTGTCCCATACACCTTGGGCATTTCATGGTATATGTATACTCAGCTTGCTTACATGGAACATTTCGATGGCGATTGAACGTTGAACTGAGGATCATCGCGACATACGCCACTACTGGCGCTCTTCGACTACTGTTAGCTGAACACCGTCATGAATTGTGGGCTCAAAAGGCGTTCAAATTCAATTAGCTCTCGTGATAGTCCCCGTAAACCACCTTGACAGGCGGCATATCGTTTGTCGTCTCAATGCGCACTGTGTTCTTGGACAAATTATTCCGCACTGTACTGAAGCTACAGGACAGAATAGCTCAACTCACCAGTGTGGAGTTTCTGAAGGCCATCATCTATGAGCGCAAGACTATTGTTCTGGTTGGAAAATTCGTGCATGAAGTCCTTGAGGAGTTTTACGCCTTCCCACTGCATCGCCTGTAGAGCGTGACATATCTGATTCGGAGCTGATTGATTCTAGGTCACCGCAATTGCTGCTTTTTGTTGTCTAAGGTCCACCCTGAGGCACGGGAAAACCTGTGGCCCGTGGGATCTGGGTCATGGGGTTTAGATGGCAGAGAGTGATCCAGGGACGAAGGTGTATTTTTACTTGCTTTGTACACCTGGAAACCGGCGTTTGCTACCTACCTACCCACGTTCCATCCGCAGCGGCGTTTGAACCGTGCGAATCCGCCACGTTCGCGAATCAGTGGCACTGCCGCCTGTCAACTTTGAAAGCCTAGACCTTTTTCCGTCATCTGCTCCTTCTCTTCTGGCTCTCCCTTGCCTCCTGCGTTTCCCTTCCCTCCGCTCTCTGCCCTTTCCATTTTTTCTTTGTCTTCGCTCGCCATGGCCGCCGCATACACAGCCGCGCCCGCATCCATTTTCCCCCGACCCCGACGCCCCGAAACGACTCGCCCTTCCCGGCGGGTCTGCCCCAAATGCCCGCGTCAGGATCGCGCGGCCGCAAATCCAAAGACGCTCCCGTAGAAAGGAATGGGTATCTTGACTAGGGTTGGAGGGTGGGAGGATGAGTCGTCGGCAGCACGTCGACGCTCGGCGTATACGCAGGCGTCGATGCGTCGATGCGTCGTGCGTCGTGTTTTCTTCTTTTGGAGGGTGAGCTAATTGGGAGCTACATCTGGATCAAAGATGTGAAGGGCTCAAACTCATCATCATCGGCAGCAGTAGTGACAGTTCCACCGCCGCCGCCTCTCCAGCCTCCTGCTGCTACATCGACATCGACAGTAGAAGGAGCAGCGACGGCCTCACTGTCACCGCCCCCTCCCCAGCTTGCTCTCCTTCACACCGCTCCCATCCAAAGAACGTAAACAGCACCGACAACGGCAACACGCACCCGTAGAGCTCACTGCGCGCCCTGCGTTCCCGAGCGTCCAGCTCGAGGCCGCGCTGGGAACAATCGCGGAGTTGGAGGCGGAGCGTTCGTCGATGCCGGTGTCGACGGTGGAAGGGGAATAGGCAATACCGTCGACGGAGGCGGAGACAGCCGTGGCAGAGGCGGTAGCGGCAACCGCAGGAGGAGTACCAGCAGCGGGAGCAGAGGTGCAGACGGCAGCATCCCAGCCAGCCAGCGCAACAGCAGAGGCGCCAGCGCCGACTCCGAGAGCTCAAGGAGAAGCTGCAGCGCCAAAGGCGGCTGCACCCGACCTCTCAGCGCTCCAAGCCCAACTCGACGCGATGCGCGCGGAGTTGGCGTGTGAGCGGGAGCCGCGAGCGGCCTTTGTACGCGAGCAGCCGCAACGGGGTCTGGATGCAGAGAGGGCGCAGGGCAACAGACACGTATATCCGCACCTCAACGACAGAAGCGAGAAAGACATGGGGTTACGCCATCGGCATCGGCGCGAGGGCGCTGCACACCACTCCGAGGACAACCACGACGCGCACGGAAATGGGGACAGATAGAGGGGAAAGGGGGATGAGGGCGACCTCGATGCGGGGATGGACGACTCGATGCGCCTGGAGAGGCTCGGGCTGGATGATTTACGCCGCCAGGCGTCACGTTGGGGTACAGGTTAATATACCCATCCTGTTTCATTTTCGTGCTCATGGAATGCAGAAATCACAGATAAAAACACTTCCGAACGGACAGCAACACCTGCACCCACAGCTGAACGCACGGACTGCGGTGGGGCTGCTCGTGCTGGGTGTCGCGGCTGCGGCGGTGGTGTGGCGCGTTCGACCTTAATCTGTCCGTTAAGCCGACACGAAAAGCGCAGGCCGTCCATTTGGCGAACAGCGCACGAAAAATGCGTATAACGCATATGATGGATACGACACGAGAGCGGGACCGGCCCTCGCCGCTCCCTCGCTTGTTTGCTGCAGCACCACGCGTAGTTGCAGGACTCCAGCTCCAGCGGCGACACATCCTCGTTGGGTCGGAATCGGCATCGATGTTACTCAAAAAGAACACCCAAAATCCAATGAATACTAACAGCTTGACTTAACGAACGGAACGAGCTTAGATCTAACTAACTAGATGAGAACGACGATGGATGGGTGGGTGGATTAACGAATTTAATAATTTATTATTTATGTGGATCTTCCTTTACGTCCGCGGCCGTGAGTCACGAATGGCACTGGATGGATTCAACTATTTGTCCAGGGGCCTGCGTCGCACCGGGTCTCTTCGGCGGTGGTCTTCCTTCGAGTCTGCGGTAGTTCCAGCGGCGCCCCACTGGGTCCTGGAGATCTGGCGAGGACTTCGCGTGTGCCAACGAGTTTTGTGTTCTGGTTACAGCCAATGTGCCTCCTCCGGTGCATGCTCTCTGCTGCTCATGGAATCGCTCCGCTGTCCGGTGGATGTCCTGCTCAGTGCTCGTCCCGTCGCGAGCGTTCGATTCTGCAGTGCGTTCGTTTGGGAGCACTTGCAGATCCATCTGAGGAATTTAAAGAACGGCCAAATGACCGGATCTCGAGGCGTTCGGAAGAGCTGTGAAGTCTGCGCGTATTATTTCCGGAGGACGAGGAGGGCACGCGAGCGATTCATTCATCTTTCACTGCTGGAAATAATATTCATCCCGCGGACCTGTGTCTGGTGTGCGTGGCGGGGAGGATGAAATGGGCTCCTCACGACAACGGCCTTCAGCATCTGCGGCCCATTTGAGTCTGTCGCTGTCGTCGTTGCCGTCGTTATCCACGAGCGCATCCCAAAGCGCACCTAGGTTCTATCTTCGCCCTGCGCAAACGGATGAAGTTCTTTCTGGACAAGCCCAGCCTCAATTGGTGGCGCTGGACCAGTCCACAGCGATGACCAGGTGATGGATGCGAAAAAGGGATGTGCTAGCAAAGCGGCCGGGTCGTTTGCGCTTCCCTGCAGACCGGTCCAGACGTTTTAGCGGGTCATGGACCTTGAAATTTAAACACCGAATATTAGTGCTGGCGGGCATCATGGCCCGACCTGCACAGACCGGTAAACTTGTCACCAAATCTCTTGCCTGCGACCGGTCATTGAAAGCGAAACGCCCTGATATCATTTGGTATAAGACACAGCCGAAAGCCCAGTAATCAGAGCTACACCAAGTCAGCCGTCTGTCGTTGCGTTCAGATGGAATGCTAACCTCTGGTAGTCTCCTTGAGCTCCAACAGCTTCGGAGCCTGATATTGCGCAGTGCCGACGAACGTCGTTGCACGTTCCGCTGCCGGTGATGAATTCATACAATAGTCTGGTGGTTGACAGCCGTTCTTACCGCCGTTCCAAAAACCTTTCCTGTTCCAAAGTCGGTGATCCTTATCCGGAAAGCATCATTCAAAAGAAGGTTTTCGGGCTTCAGGTCGCTGTACGCACTGTCAGATTCACCTATTTCATCAAGGGACAGCGAGTCCCGTCTTACCGATGGAGAGCATCCTTGGAATGCATATATTCCATGGCATCCGCGATTTGCGCATCGTGGTATTGCACACATTGTGTGGACAGGGACCCCAGCCGAGAGACTAAGGACTGAATGTATCCATTTATCGCAAGATCTTAGATCAAGGACGAAATCTGAAAATACTTAGTTGCATGCCGGGATGAGGACAGCCAACATACAAAGGCTTCACTTGTCCTTGAACGCTTGGTGCAGTCAGACTATGCCAGGATGGCCACGGAGTCGTATCAGAGCTTTGAGCTCAGGGCCAGTTTCAACCTTCTTCGCACGAATCAAATGACTTTTCGTTATAATCTTGACCGCATAGTCCGTCCACCGGTGCGAGAGGTCGCGAGCTTCACCTGGAGTGACACGTCAATATGAAGGCATTGTGAAGAGTCAACAAGCGCATTTCCAGTGGAATATGACCCTTCACCGTGCCGAATTGGAAGTCTTGAAACGAAGCTTTAGCAGGAGACACTGGTTTGACCGCTAGTTTGCCAATCGGCACGGACGGAGACGGTGACGAGTCCTCGCATTCTAGCTCGCGTGATAAACCGGTGTTAAAGTAAGCTTCCACCCACGGGCCGTAACCGCCCGAATCGGCTGCCGCGAGACCGATATCGGCTAGATAGCGGTGCTGTGGGTAAATAGCGCGGATACCGAAATTAGTCAGCAACTGCCATTTTTGACAGTTCCGTGATCTCCGGAATTTGGTTACAGTCTCGCCTGCAGCCCACGGCCGTACACTAAATCAATGTATGTTGGTACACACGAAATGAGCTGCCACTCCAAGTCGATAGAAATGCATATTGGGATATTGTAGAGTAGGAATACATGGGATTGCAGAGTGTCAGTGAGGCTTTTTGGTGAGGCCAGCAGATACATATGGTGGATGGATGTCAGAAACTAACGGCCTGCAAAAAAAATAACAGAGAAGGCTAATATCATGGGGAGGATCCATTAGTATTTTAATCCACTGATACTAGGTTACTGTACCAAACAGTAACTGAGCAACAATTAACTTTGCACTCAGTGCATGATATTGATATTGGAAGAAATAGTGTATGCGGGTGTAAGTGAAATATGGGCTCATGTACTATGTCAGGAGAGAAAACACGAAAATCAAGTTGCAAAAAGAGGGGAAGAGAGAGAAAAGAGAGGGAAATTCAGGAGAATATCAATTGCCCAACACGCCATCTTACCCGAACAATGAGACCTCTAAGAAAAGTGGCCCATGCTGTACCATGTTTTGCGGCCAAGTGCCAACTGTCTGATCTCAGAAACGGCGAAATGGCGGCAAGTATGATGTCCCGTCGGAGGTAAATCCTGAACGGGACATCATACAAGCCAATCAAAACCAAGATATTAATATCTCGTTCCAGACTTCCACCAAACGCCCGTTCCGGAGCGGTCCGGACGAGCCGGACACAGAGTCTGTCAAACAAGGGGCTTGCCGATTCCTTGCTCTTGACCTCAAATCTTGCTCCTTTGCCTGAAATTTTTTGGCACTTTGTATTCAGTATGTCTGAGCTGGTCTCACTATTTTTTCTGCTTCAGAAACTGCTTCCAAACGGCTCTGTTTAAGTATCAATATGTGCCAACCTATTTTTTGGAAACCCTGCTCTGGAGGTCTAGAAAATCGAAATTATACTGAAGATTTGCAGAGGAAAATAAAGTTATGCATCTCAGGAGTGCTGAAAGCTTTCCCAATGGCTTCCGACCATTGTACTGGGTTGCCGAAAGGGGAAAATCACTGATAAAAGGAAAGCCCAAGGAAATTTCAAAAAACCTCGAAAATTGTCCTTGTACTAGGGAAGAGTCGACTTTTTGAGTTATGCACATGAGAATGCAGAGCAAGGACGGAAAGTGCCATGGACTTCAATTGATTGTTCAGTGAGTTTGAAAGTTCACATCAGGTAACACTGATGCTTTCAAAAACTGGTGGTGCATTCGGGTGCATAAATCTGCTCAGATCTGGCTTCAAAACTGTAAACTGAAGTCGTCTGAGAGCTGGAAGCACCACAAGTGAATTTTATCAGTTCAAGTGTTTCAGTGCTGTAGAGAAACATGAAAAATGGAACAAATGGCTCAACATAATACAGTACGACATGGAACTTCTATTTTGTTTTCAAAATTCCCTTAGCATCCACTAATTTCTAGTTTCAGCAGATTGAACCTTTTTCAAAAAATGCGGATTTGATGAATGGAAAGATTAACTCTTGATGCGGGGAGTGCTTTTATTGAGAGGCAGTCAGTAGGTTCTCCAGGAAATTTTTCTGGTGCCAGAGGCCGCCCGCTAAGCCCACATTTCACCGCACTCACTGCGAGAGTGCGAAGTGTGACAGGACCATAATGTCACACTTGATGCTCCCACCTAGCGTTTCGTCAACAGGTAGAGCCTAGCTATCTATTCCCTCCCACAGATACAATCATAATAGCAGACATCACATTCTCAGATTTTATTGAAGCTCAGAAGTGAATAAAGCACGAAAGAGCCCACCGTGTGCGGATCAGCTTTTTAGCAAACTGCGATCAGCTGGATCAAGTCGGATAATTCGGATCACTGCATGATGTCCTAAAAGGGACATCATCCTCTCCCGTCATTATTAATGAGCCGAAATATGAGGGTCAGATTGCACATTTAATCGGCCGCAAAACTTTTCGGTGATTTCGGATGTTCCGCAAAATAAACACAGCTTTTAGCGCTATCCCCGCAAAACAGACAGACGCCAATCAGCGAGTTTATCTTGCGGGGAAATCAGTGATTCCCGCAAGATGAAGTTGGACGCCCGCAAAATATACAACCACCACGCCCGCAAAACTTTTTGGGGTCCGCAATTGTTCTTCCTGATTTTCTACAAAATTTGTTGATGGACTCGGACCTTCATTTAGATTGTCTCACTGATGAATGCTGGCGTAGTGTCAACACAAGAAGCAGCAATTGATGGAAATAGTATAATCTGGGACGCTTGAACCTCTCCAATCTCGTGAACCCTATACAACTAGACAGGGAATGATCCCGAGCTACATGTGAGGCTGGTATGTGAGACCAGGATCAAGTCTGCCGATAAATACTGAACAGCAAAAGTTTCCAGAGGTGGGTTTTGATGTTGAGTGGATCTCGTAGAAAGCAGCTGGGTTGTAGATGCTTCATACAGCAGCCGTGAAACTCTATGCTTTTCTACAGCATATCTCTTGAAAATTGAACATGCCTGAGATGGCCGAACAGTTTCACAGACACATTCCATACCCGGCATTGCTCACTAGTTGGACACCAAACCGCATGTTCCTGTCAGGCAAGCAAAGCATTAGGACTAGTCAGCTGCGTCACCCTCTTCCGATCCAGGACTTATGCACGGGACTGCGATGGGCTTGGGTTTCGACCACCTGTGAAGGTCCACAACTCTCCACATAATTCGGACTGTTCCATGGCCAACCGTTCAGTTAAACAGACACGACGCAACCCGGAAACGGGTCCGCTGAGATTCAAGTGAAGCTAAATTACATGGTACATGTCGGATCGGTTGTCTTGAGTGGTGTATCATTCCAGGTTGAATTCAGACAGTCAACGAGATGTGGACCGAGTCCATTGTATTCCATCGTGGGGTTCTGATGTCTTGATACTGAATTTGATACTCGTATTTGCTTCAGTGAGGGTTTGAATCATTGAGTCAGTTTCATGTTTGATTCCAGCCTGCATCTCGGGCATCTGCATCTCGAGCATGAAATATTGCAGGCAGAGTGATCCTGTGCTGCATGCAGTAATCATGGGCGGTACGTAGCATACATGACAACTGGGACATTATTCTGCACGAAGAGTTCTTGTACTCGCTTCGATTTAAATGTGCAAGTACCGAGCTCCACGTTGAAGCTACAAACAGGTCTTAGTCAAGATTAAATCGTAATCTCAACAACTCTACTGGGGCTGCACCCTGGAACTTACCGTCTTCGGTATGTCAGGTTTGCAAAATCTTTCGGTTTCTTGCGATGTTCACTCGGATGATTGGTTTGATGGAGCCAGCCACATCCACCTGCGGCGACCTCGGGGGTATTGAACATCTACGATCCCAACAGCACACAGCAGTTATGGCTCAAGATTGGTGAATTCTCATAACATTCTCTGACAGAGTCCTCATTCAGCCTTGTCAATCACTACTAGTTTGGGACAATGTATAGTACTGCTGCACGAAATTGTGCGAGCGGATTGTTGAAATGAAGTATCAATGAGCCTCCGAACATTTTGCAGAAAATTGAGATCTGAAATTTTGCGGACCATCTAAAAATTTTGCGGGCCTGGTGATTGTATATTTTGCGGGCGTCCAACTTCATCTTGCGGGAATCACTGATTTCCCCGCAAGATAAACTCGCTGATTGGCGTCTGTCTGTTTTGCGGGGATAGCGCTAAAAGCTGTGTTTATTTTGCGGAAAGTCCGAAATCACCAAAAAGTTTTGCGGCCGATTAAATGTACATTCTGACCCTCATAGTGAAAGGCGGAAATACAGGGCCAAAATACATGCAAAACCTTGCAGGAGTATCCTCGAGGTCAGAATGGCTGGAGGAATCAAGTTGAAACCTTAGATGCCGCACCCCTTTTTTGTATCGTATACGTATGCATTCGACGGAGAGCTCAGATTACATGACTTCCCTTGAGGGAGCATCCTAGAGATCAGTCTGGGAAGTTCCTTGAAGAGCGAATTGAAACTGACCTTTGAACGAATTTTGTCTGTTTTGTACACTGTGGGAATTGATGGGAGCACATTGGCACATTCATCTGGGAGGGTGCAAATTGAGTGATGGTTCCCAATGGCATATTGTAGGAACTAGGTGAGTTGTATAAAAGGAATCGAGCCGAAACTGACCTTGGTGAATGAGTTTTTATATGGAATGGTAATTTGTCGGCCACGGTGCGCATGTCTGGGAATAGACACTGCAATTCGTACTGTAGATGGTAGACCTCAAGATGACAATGAGGGAAGTGGTAAAGTGAGCGTGAAACGCGTTCAAAACGCGTTGCAAGAGTTGAGTTGATGTGGCGGTGATGTCGCGTTATTTGCGGATGTTGCAGCGGAGCCTTGACTTTGCCGCCTATGCCGCCAGAAAAGCCTTTTATGGTCGTGCTATCCTTCCATCAGCACGAGACAAGCACAGCATTGGCGGAAAAATCCGAAATTTACCGCCTAAAACGGGAATTTCGCACGAATTGTTGGCGGTATTTGATTGAACACTGAGAGTCTGCACAGACGTGAAATTTAGTGTATTTTTTGGCATTGGTGAGAGGAGTGAATAAAATCTGATTCCCAGACTAGAAATTAGAGTATAGAAAACAAATCTCTCTCTTTTTCTCTCCTCCCTCTTTCTCTCTTTCCTTTTTGGGATTTTATTTTTTTTCCTCTTTCGTCTACCCACAACACCGCTATCTGGCCAGATATCCAAGCAAGCAAAAGAACGTTTGTCGCCTAAGTACAAAACCGTACGACTGCGTCAAACGAGTGAGAAACTGTCCATCCTACCCGTCCACCACACGCCTGCCGAACTCCGGCATGTCGAACCGAACACCGATCCGCGCCTATTCGCACCCAACTCGCGCGCGCCCTAAACCCATTAACGTTAACAGTCGGATGAGATCTCGATGCGCAGTTACTTGAGTTCAGGACATGGCCACCTCGGCCGATGAAGTCCGGTGGCGCTGACCAAACCAGCAGTGTGACAGGTCGCGATGTGACATAGTGCGTCGTCTTGTTCCGACCACCCACTGCCATACCACTGAGCTTTCGTTGCTTCTGAAGGAGCTGGTACAACATTCCTGAGCCCCAGAAATCAGTTAGTTTTGCTCAAAACCACCCAGGGCCGCAAAACCGAGATTTTGATTCTGGCTGCGATTTTCATTGCTTGAAGCTTAGCTTCGCCGTCACACAGGTAAGAGGACCACTTTGTGGATGAGCGGTCAATAACAATGCTATCAGGCCCTCGCGCTTTGCCTCGGGATGCATCGCATCTTTCGCATTTCTGAAATCCTCGATCTCATATTTGCAGCATTGCAAGGTTCTTTTTCTGAAGAGCCGCACTGGATATCTCGCGAGGAGCGCAACAAAGTTCTTGGTCGCGGAGAGCTTGCTGCTCTTGCCAGAACTTGCAAGACCTTCTGCGACCAGGCCTTGGATTTATTGTGGCGCGAGCAGGAAACGCTCGCGAACATACTCAAATGTCTGCCGTCGGATCTCTGGAAGGAAGAACGGAAGCGGATCTCGCCCAGGCACACGAAACTCAACTTTGTGCGTTATTCCTATGTTGCTTAATGATCTGCACTAACCGCTCCCCAGAGCATAATCGGTTCTATCTCCTCAGCGGATTGGTATATACCGCTGGCGTATGCAACTCGAATTCGGAAACTCGTGCTTACATCGGGGAACATGGACAACGACTTTTCATCCGTTATTGATGTGTTCGAAATGATCGCAGGATCCAAACTTCCCCGCCCTCACCTGTGCCCAAATCTTCAAACTTTGGTGTTTCACTGCGACAAGGCGTCCTTGTATCTCCCTCTCTTCCTTGGCCCCAAGATCACACATGTCGAAATTTCCCTTCCCGATTCATCGATATCCGAGCTGCCACTTCGATACTCAGAATTACGAACACTTCACTTGTATCCGGAATCGTTGAAATCCTCCTTGGGCTCGAAGGCCCTATCAAAGATCGCCATGTCCCTGAACAGCATCGAATATCTCAGTCTCCCTTCGCTCGATGAAGCAGCCCTCGAACACGTTTCCCGGCTTCCTGGGCTCAGATCAATGGAAGTCGACACCCTCGTTTTGGCAGCCCCGCGACTGCGCTCCTTGGTCGAACCACGAGCTGTGTCGTTCGCTGCCCTCCGTGACGTCTATCTCGCGGACACAACGCACGAAGTTGCTATCCAGTTCCTCGAATCGCTGTCCAACTGTCGTTTGACAAGTTTCCGTATCGCTACATTTGAGCCAGCCACGAAATCGATCACCCGTCGATTGTATGCGGCAATGGCAAATTATTTGTCACACGCCGTGCTCCAGACTCTTTCAGTCGGACTGCCTGAACACGACATTAGGCCAATTCCTTTGATGGACCCCCCACGAATTATGCGATCGATGGATACACTCTTTCAACACTCCTCTGCTTCTCCAATCTCACGAAGATTAGCCTTGAACCTCCCACCGGATTCACCCTGGACGATACCATGGCATGGGATATCGCTCGTGCTTGGCCAAAGGTCAGATCGCTTTGGTTGGCGGGAAGCACAGAGGAACCCCGTTCCTCGAGCATGTCACTCCTTGGCCTCACGGCCTTCGCAAAGCACTGTCACGATTTGACTTCTCTCACCATCGGTTTCGATGCGTCCACGGTTCCGCCATTAGATGATCCCACCGTGACCATCGTCTCACAATTGTCACTTACTTATTTAAGCGTTGACATGTCTCCGATAACCGACCCATACGCTGTCGCGAACTTCATCTCTGTGCTGTTCTCGAACCTGGCGTCCATCCAGACGCATGATGGATGCCTCTGGGAAGATTTCGATTTAGAAGATATCTCTACAGAAGACGATGCCTCAGCTTATCATCGGGTTCAACGATGGAAGCAGGTGGACGCGATGCTGCGGAGTTCAAAGGGTGCCTCCAAATAATTGGAGCTACGTATCTGTGTCCGAAGTACTACTATTCAAACCATTTCTTGTCGATACTGCTGCAGCACCATTTTGCTACACTTCCCGAAGTCAAAATGTCTTGCACCGTACCCCTAACCTCAATTTACTTAACGGCTCGAGTTCGACATTACAGTGCACATCTAAACAGAAAATGCACGAAATCGGATAGTGTTCAAAAGCAATCCAGTCTCGACGTTTGCCACATTCAGGCGTGGATGAGCGTTTCAACGAGGAAATGTCTCTATTTCTTCAAGAGAAAGCGAGATGGAGACCGACATTCTGCAATATGCTGTGGTGCAGAGCAGCAGCTTTCTTCACGAATTTTATTCTCTATATAACCATTCCAAGCTCGTATTCATGCTTCTATCGGTCCGGCCGCAGGTTCAAATCACTGTTGATTAGAGCTCAATGCGTCATGTTCTGCCACACATGAGCTAAATCATATCCCGAAATATAACCAGTACCCCTAATTTGGGCTCAGAACGCCGAACGGCGCAATGCTTACCCTCATCGGCCCTTACCAGACCGAACTTCAAAAATTGTTCGAAGCATGGGTTCACGGTGCCAAGGATATTCAAGACTTGACACCTACCGTTGCGGCCGCAAATGTGGGGCCCGTCTTTTGGACCCAATTGGCAATGGGGAGACGAGAGAAAGTACTCGGATTGACAACGATGGTTCTTCGAAGACGCGTTCTACTGGAAACAGGCTCCGCACTCAGTTCGGTGGTCTCGCTACGTACGTACCCGGTGTAGGATCCCGTCCTGCGGCCGCCGCTCAAATGGCGACATGCTGCCTTGACCAACCCTTATGGTTCCTAGAATTTTTCCATGATCCGCGCACTTTGTGCGAACATTTAACGGGCCATAAGAATCATTGCTTTCGCCATCAACGTCTTCAAATTTTTTTGACTTCCGCCTTCCTTTTCCGGCGAATCGGAGGTTGCGATTTATATTTGTTCAATCAATAATGATCAATCTGCTTCGGGAAGCGGCCGCAGCCAGCTGACCACTTTGTCTTGTGAACTCGCACCATTGCCAAGGTAGGTCGGCAACGGTACTTCCAGCAGTGTTTCTGTAAAGAAGGTTTTGGCCTCGTTAAGCAAGCGCACAGTTATGGCTGTCCACATGCCGGCATGTTCTACATATCCTTCTCCGTCGCACGATGCTATCGGGAGACGTCGTTACCCTTGAACTTCGGCTGTTCGTTCAACATGTTCAACCGTGCCTACCGCGCCGTCGGCAGAAGAGTCTCTGCTCTGCAGAAATAACCCAGGAAGCCTATAAAAACTCTTATACCTTCACCAATCGACCAACAGCCTCACAATTCCTCTCTCGAACAATGTTGTTCTCGACTCTCGCCGTTTTTGCCAGTATAGGTGTTATCGCTGCGCAGCAGCTTCAGGCTGGGATCTACCAGATCTCTATGCCAAGCAACACTCCTATCGATTCACTAGCACTTACGGGGTCTAACTCCTCGGGATGTATGCACGGATATTTCTCGTTCATGAACGATACTGACCACTCCCCAGCGGCCATCACTGCCAACTTCCTCTTCGCCGATTTTTCCCAGTATTGGGAGCTCATCCCAGTCCCAGGGCTCGGTCAAGGCAACTGGACTATGCGCAACATGGGCTCCCAACTGAGTGCCGCTGTTGCTTCGTTGACGCCGAATGCACCCGTCCTTTCCGCGTCGACTTCTACAGCTCTGCACGTCTTCACGCAAGCAATCGATGCAAGTGCCTTTGACTACCGGTTAGTGTACCATCTAGTCCACATTGCCGATGCTCACGAAGCCCTCTCGCGTGCTAGGATTGTGGTCGGCGGAACCTCTGTCGGCGATCTGGTTTTCGGGGTCGCCTCCACTGCAGGTGGCGCAGTTACACTCCAGCCTCTCACGTTGGTGCTTTCTCTTACTCACAAATCCGACACTCTAAAGTGACTTTTTGTCTATCTGCAGCGGTGCAGCTACCCAGGTGTGGAATTTCCGTATGATCTCGCCAGTGCCCGGCCTGTACAACATCCAAGGCGCATTCCTTGTACCCGACTCACCGGACACACTCTTCAACTTGGACGTGTGCAGTAGCTGTACTTTGACTGGGACAGAAGCGCATAATATTTTGTCTCTTGCCCCCAGCAACAGCTCGACGCAGATCGTGCGTAATCTCTGACTTCCAGTTTTCATGTTGCTCACACATTCTCGACAGTGGATGATTGAGCTCGCTGAAGACGGTTTCACCATCTTCAACGAAAACCTCCAAGCTTACATGGGCACGGCGGGAGCCCCGAACTTTGGCACCATCGTGGTTGCAGATCCGACCGCTGCACCGTTCACATGGCTCCCCGCCCTGCCCGACGACCTCGGAGCTGGACCTATGGGGTGCGCTTCCCAGTTTCAGTTCGTTCAACAGTACTCATCCTGGAATCTATATTACAGCATCTCCGTCAACTTCGAGGGGAACGTACTTCTGGTGACTCCCGACCCTGAGCAAGATCCCGACGAGCAGACGACGACACTTTTCAACATCCCGTGAGTTACATGAAATCTCATTCCCCTGCATTGACCGTCTCATACAAATTTTCATTTAGTGAGGGAATCACCAACTTTTTTAACTTCATCCCAGTTTGAGTTTCAGTTCTGTTCATCGAGTATTACAGTAGACCAGAGCCAAGTTTCTGTATTTTCACTCAATCTTGATTATTCTCAGTTTGCCACTTCGTTCCTCAATTTCAGTTGAATCTCACATGAGCTACCATCGAACTATTGAGTTCGCGGAGATTCGACCGCTCGTATGCAAAGGCCGTATTATCTCATCTGTGTGTACGATAGTACTGGGACAACAAAAATTTGTATTCGCGGCATAGCCAGCTCGACGACTGGACCAGGAAGCTGAGAGTCGGTGACTCCCCCTCCTCCCTCAACGCCGACTCAGGCGGGCGTCAGCGGCCGGCGCCCGTGTTCTTCGCACTTTCTCGCTTTTGCCTCTCCACCTCTCGCAACGCGTCTTAGTTTGAGGGAGACCCAAGCGCCATGTCCTCAGACTCGGCCGCGTCCAGAAAAGGAAAAAATACCGGCACTCGGGAAGAGTGGGGGTTCCAAGGAAGAAAAACAACACGAAGACAAAACTCGAAACGAACGAAATAATTCCCGGACGAAAATCCAGCATCCGGCAAGGAAACCCAGCTAACTCTATACCCCCACCCAACGCCCCCTCCACCCCACTCAACGCCCCGTCAACACCAGCACATCCGTCCCTGTCTCGCCGCTTTTTGCGAGGTTGGTCCGGAGGCGCGTAAATATGTGGTCAGGTTAGCGTGGCATGCGCCGTTTGCATTCATTCCCTCAAGTCTACCCACATCAATGCTGTTGAGGCCAGAGGCGTGGTGGATGTTGGGTATAGGAAGCTCAATGGCTGCAACACAAACTCTCTAATGGCTGCGGGCGTGGCTGGGTGTGCGTATGCGGCGATGGCGAGTAAGAACAGATAGGAAAGAGAAAGGGGGGAAAGCGGATGAGGAATTAAAGCGGGAGAGAGAGAAGAGAGGAAGCAAAAGACAGAAAAGAGCTAGACTTTGACAGGCTGCAGTGCCACTGATTTGTATGGATTTGCGAATGTGGCAGATACGCACGGTTCAATGTTCAACGTTCAACCTGAGAGGCATATTTGTCCGCCGGGCGACTTCAGCGACGATGCTCCACGGTTCACTTGAGGCTGAAACGCAACGTATCCCAAGTTTATGACCCAAGAGGCGTGCTCCACTTAGCTTGGGAATTAGATATTGAATTTGTATTCAATCGCTAAGTATGTAATGGCAGGAAATGCTGGTGCATCAAAAACCCATTAGGATGTGCGCGCACCGTTCACCGTTTAACATCCAAATCGATCGGCTGTTGGATGTTGAACACGAGGGAGGCGGCAATTGGACCTCGAGCGCGAGGTTCCCGAGGAAATGGGGTGAGACATTCTGTGGTTTGCCTCCGTGGGATTGTGCCGGGGAATCGGTCAAGGACACGATATTCGTCTGGATGTGTGGTTCCACTTCGTGCATTATCTAGAGAAGACGAGACCCGCAACTGAGAGTGGTGGGTCGAATGATGGAGGACAGCTCGAAACGTTCCCACGGTTCAATCACATCCACTCAATCCACGTGCACCAACACCTTTCGTGAAAGTAATCCAAGCCAAGAAACACGCAGATAGTTTTGAAGTAAAATTGACATCGACTCAGAGCGACAAGCATCGAGTAGTATCACGGGAGTCATTGAATAGCTGCATACGCTAGGCGAGGCGAAATTCGGCAGTGGAAACCAGTTAACCATCCGGAAAACATAGACCGTCAAACACTGAACGGTGCACGTATCCGGATATGAGTTTGAACTAGGGATTATTTCCTTCTACCTCCTTCGACGATCCATCCTCAGAACCACGCTGTGTTCCAGTATCATTGACCTCACTTATTTTGCTGATCTGGATATTTCGGATATTACACGGTAGCTGAACCTGTTGTTTCTTTAGGATTAAAAGGCTGAGGGCGCGGTGTAGTAGTCTGGGAACTTACCACGGGAGACAAAGACGGTAGAGTCACGGTGACCTGGTCCATTTGACGAAGCGTTGCCCTAGAGTTGAGACTTTTCTCTGGTTCACTGGATTATCCGAACAGATGTTCTCGAAAGGTTACCTAGCCAGTAGAGAGTTCAAAAACACTCGAGATATGATTAGAATTTCCTGAACCCTAATGTGAAGAATCTATATAAGAAATGAATGCAGTTTGTCTCGAGACAAACCGGACCGGGGTTCCGAGCTCCACGTTCCACACACACCAAACACCGCTTGCACCACACCACACCGCCACCGAGCTTCCAGCACACTTGCTCCACCTCACTCCACCCGCTCCATACTCGGATCTATGTACACTAGGACGCCAATATATGAATCGCGTTTTTCACTGCTAGGAACATGGGAATGAAGCCAACAGTACACAAGCCAGATATTGCGAGAACTCAATATGGCCCGCCAGAGACGTCGAGAGGAGCTCCGGAGCACATATCTAGGGAATATGATGTGGATGATACCAGTGTGTCCACCCACTAATCCTGGCTTGGAGCGATCGCTTAATGCCGTCACCACTATATTCTAACACGCTACAATCTCAACAGCAGTGAACTTCCCAAGGGTCATCCGGCAATCAAACCGGCGACAAAGGGCCGGTTAGTTAGTCCAGCCGTCAGGCCGGAAAAAAAATTTTGGACCTCCAAGTTTTGAGGGAAATTTGGGAGAAGGAGGATCAGATTGGTGTTCTAATCGCTTAAAACAGTGTTTAAATTCACTCTGGAGCACTACACATAGATTTCAGAGTCTGTTTCTGTATATGGCGACTGTCAGCGAGTTCGCGTATCAAAGTTTGATGCGAGCGAGTGCCTCAACAAGCAATAAAATGGGTTGAACTCCTACATGAAGAGCAAAAAATAAGGAGAAATGGAGTATGTACATATGGCCTTGCTATTTTTGAGGAAACGCCACTGCATTGTATTCGGTGCTGTAGTGTTCAACGAGAAATGCTGCTTGAAAACGACTAGGGACGAATTTTTTTTGCTTGAAAATACTTCAGATGTGTCCTAAAACTGAATAGTATACATTCCGGCTGTTCCAGACTCCGTACTGTGAGTGACTTGACACTGCTTGCAAGCGGAATGAGTCAAATCACGTGAATAATTACCATATTTGGTGCGTGGGAAGAATTACGTAGTTAGTTAGTCCGCCGTCGAGGTCAGAAAAAAGAAAATCGGCCCTATATCTTTTTTTTGGATGCCGGATGACCCTTTTGAACTTCTTGAGAAGACAATTTTCCACTGAACATCAATTCTCACGCGTCATCTTCCTCGGGACCGCTGCATGTGTACCGCAGGTAACGCTGAAGGAAATCTGACAGACACAAGTCCATCTCATATCAGCGTAATGGCACAACTGTGTTTCTGACCTGAAAGCCACGGCATCTCAGAAAGTCTATCATGGATTTGAAGGAAGATGAACGCCATGCTTAGAAGCACAAAATGAACGAGCGCCCACAAAGTAGGACAATGGTCAAAGTGAATCCACTGGTCATCGTACTGATGAATGTTATCTGAATCCTACCCACGAATTCTGTCAAACTCGATAATCAAAGTTCAATGAAAATCGGAAACTGCCGACCAGGCCGCGAGGAGCCAACCGAAGGTTGGCGACGAGCGGCGTCTTCAGATCTCAGTAATCTTGGCTTTGCTGTGAGTTGAAATATAATATCCATTCGCCGTAGCGTGGCACGGGCCAACTGCTAGTAATATACTCACGTCGCGCAGACACCACATGCACCGCGACCCATATGACTGTTGGTAACCATTTTCAGTGTCAGAATGTCTTTTTGTTGTTTCTGAAATTACGGTTGTGCTTCATTGTGACGAACTGAAAGGAAGAAAGCAGAATTCAGAGTGGAGTTAATATTGCTATGATAGGACATACACAAATGAATATAACAATGCTCGTGACGCTTCAATTTGAGGACGTGTCAGAAATATGGCAGTGGTTGGGAAAGCTGGCAAACCTGGTAATCGAAGTTGTCTCTGTCGCACTCTTTGTTAGAAGGAACCAGCTCATGATTATAACAAGTCTTACGACCAACCTATAGTCCAAGTAATAAGCTTGTCTACCAGTACCATGGTCCTATGGTCAGGACAGGACGTCAATGTTTCCACAGATTAAGTAATATTATCATGAAAAGTATACCTCTTGCGTACACTCCGGCTTTGATTGCGGAGAGAAATTGTGAGGATCACAGCAATTGTTAAGTCCGTCGAAGCGCTGATGGCCAATGCCACAATGAACAGCCACCCCCACTGCGCCTCGAAGGAACCAGCAAAGTCATTCTCAACCCTAGGGAAAATACAGCACTGACTGCCAGAAGACGGCAGAAGATCATGACCGATATTATGAGGCAGAGGTATAGTTTCTTGGTAAGGACATTGGCTCGGAATGCGAAAAATCCTTGTACTAAGCGGCCTGGGTGACTCCGTCATGCCTGCGTAAAAATATATTCACATACCAGTGGTTGAAATAACCGCACTGAAAAGCGCACTAATCAAAAGGGATTTGGGCAATTGATCGGCGAGCCGCTCCGGTTTTCCATAGTTGATTATTGTGTACGTGTATAGTCCATGGCCGATGCATATCGCATGTACACCCTCACAAACCCTGAAGTAAATGGACTCAAGCATGTTTAAATGGTAGAGTGGCAGAAACACACCAAACAAACGCGACCTACGTACGACGGTCAGACATAACCAATCTGCAAGTTTTGTACTCACCAAAGCCTTGAGTCTCGGAGGGTCATCTGGAAAGCGGTTGTAGTAGATATAGGTCTGGGTCGTCGTCACCCCGAAGAGCATGCAGGAGACGAGGACCCCGATTTCCAAAGCACCTAAGGCCGACGGATATTTACTTCACGGCCACACTGGAAACCCTCGGAATCTACATACCCAGAGTGTTATTCGGCACAACTTTATCCATAGTACCAAGGAAGGTCGCTGGAAAGAGTAGGGTGGAAGAGAAAGACCCTGGTCTGACTATATATGCTCCCGTAGTGACGGCGGGAGAAGATCTAGATGTCGGGATGATCATGAACCTCCCTGAGAAGTGAACGAAAAAGTCCCGCGGTGAGCCGGAGAATATACAACCGCCAGAGTGAGTTGAACACGAAATATATTTTTTTGAATCCAGGCGTTAATGCAGCGAAGTTTTGAGGTATTTCAACCTGGGCACATGACTTCGGTTCCAAAATAAATGTGCGACTGTTCATACCCAATTGAGCTTGAATCGAGCAACATCATGGCAGAGGCTATGCTTTTACACGACATACATCTGACTTCCGGTGCTTCATGTCAACTTCCGATACATGGCAACTGAATAGTTATTTTGTACTTTAGATCTTGACGTGGCCAGAACAACTGCAAAAACCTCCGAAATCATTTCACGTTCAAATCACAGCATTCCTTGAATATTCTTATAGCATTCTTTGAAATGTCACTTTACAACGATCGGGAAATCCCTGAAGGTTCCAAAATCCCACGTCTTTCATCAATTTCTTTCGTTGACACTCGCAGAGCATTTGCTGCGGAAGCCCACGGTTCACGACAAATTTAAACAGGGCGTTTGTCGAGTATACCTCAAAGTTTGACAAGCTTTTGCATTTTGGCACCAGTACTCGGGACATCAAGGTAAATGAGTATTCCTCGTGCACTTGAAGACAAATTACTAGCCTGCATGTATTGATTCCTTACCGCCGTCGCAGCCAGGCGAGGCCTAAGGAGCCAAGCAAACAACATCGCATCACATGCTAGTGCACGGTGCCTTGCACCACGACAATGAAAAACATTTGCACCCGCGGTTACTGATTAATGTCGGGCCGGCAAGTCCCATGCATTTATGATTCTCCGTCGTGTAGCGGGCACGTCCCAACGTCGAATTTGCTTTACTTTCCGAGAATGACGTCAGGATCCGCTCGCAAAAGGCAAAAGGAGAAAGACAGAAACACACCTCGACATCAACGCTCTCCGACAGGACGCAGGATTGGGGGCAACTTGAACCTCCGTATTCACGAGAGTTCAGCTACAGGCCGCTTGGCGGACATCTGGGTAGTACGACGCTGATTTTTAGTATTTGCTCCCGTCGCACACCCAGGTGCGTATTCGGTGTGCGGGACACTCAGAGTGCTGCCGGTGTCCGTGGGGCCTTTAACATGGCTGCCGGGGGAAGGGGGGGATAATGGTGCGGGTCTCCCATTCTTTCATCAACGGGAGCTCAATTTTCCAGAAGTACAAAGGGAAATCGAGGACGAACGCACTTGGGCACTGTAAGCCGGCGGCGTACTCAATTTCCTGCCGGGCTCAGACTCGGAGCGAACGGACGGAACGTGATCTCTGCTCTTGGTGCGTCGTGCCGGCTGCGGAGCTCCTCGAACGCCGTTTAGAATGGTGCAACGCTCGCCGAACTCTGGGCTGCTACTGTTGGGTGGGCCGGGGCGGAGGGGGTGATTCGAGTGGGGAGGCGACCCAGGGTTGCGACGAAGACAACACGCGCGTAGGCGACGGCAGCATGGGGACGCTCATCGCGCGCTGCAGCGGCGGGGGCTGAACGGGTGGGAGTACGTACGCGTCATAGAGGGAGGAGGCGGGGGGCTGCGCGAGTGAGGGCTAACTTCCACATGGGCATATGCGTAAAAAAAAGTTCACAAGAGAAAAAGCAGAAAAAGATGCAGAAGGCGAAGGAAAGAAAGGAAGAAGGGATGCGAGAGAACGCAAAAAAAAGGCGCTAACAAGTCGCGTCCTCCGTACGACTCGGAGTCAAAGGAAACGATTGGAAGGCAAACGACTCCCCCAAAAAAGCGAACGAGCGAAAGAGAGTTTTTTGAAAGAGAGAGAGACTTACCCACTTCCACCCAAGGTCTCCTCTACCCCACTCAACGCCCCCGTCAGCACCAGCAGATCCCTCTCTGTCTCGCCACTTTTTGCGAGCTTAGCCTGGAGGCGCGCAAAGATGTGGTCGAGGTCAGGGCGTCATGCACCGTTTGCATTCATTCTGCGGAGTCCACCCACACTAATGTTGTTGAGGCCAGAGGCGTAGTGGATATCGGGTACAGGAAGGGTGGTGTGCCAGGGAGCTACATACCGTGCTACGTTGGGCCGGCGGAGCGTGTTGACGCCGTCGCGAAGATGGTGGCGAATTGGTCGGAAGGTAAGGTTTGCGTCAGCAGGAAGTCAGACGAGCTTGATGACGCCGACGAAAATGAGATAGAGGAGGACGCGGGAAGAGGAAGAGGCGCAGGCAGAGAGAATGACACACGCGCTGCGTGTGACGACACTGCGGTGGAGGACGGTTTTATTGTCCTCTGCGGCGATGTCGACGCCGAATTCCTACGCGCTTTATCAATGCGCGTATATTTCAAGAAAAGGAATAAGAGGTAAGGAGGAAAGCAACGGAGGAATGGAAGAAAAGGAAGGGAGGGAGGAACAGAAGGAAGGGGGGAAAAAAGGAAGTGGAAAAGAAGGACGCACCAAAATATCATCGCTCTTGAGCTCATTCGGCTGCTCCCTTGAGACCCAGCCGCTCCCCGTTGACGAACGTTCCCGTTCGAGCTCTTCACGTCTTTTACCCAGTTCTACATCCCATCACACCCTTTGTTAACTGTTTTTCTCAAAAATTGAAGAAAAACTGACACGCCGCCGACGCGTCGCGGACTCAACGTCCTCCCACACTTCTGCATCCTGCCTACTCAACATTGGCTAAACGCCTTGCTCCAAAAACACCCATTTCCTTCTGCGGGGTGCGTCTTTGGGCTCGGCGGCTGCGCAGTCTTGAGCGCGGGGCAGGCCCGCAAGAGAGAGTCGTTTCCCGACGGAGAAGGCATCTGGGTCGACCGGGGAGAGGTGCAGGATTAAGGCGGGAGTGGCTGAGTGTGCGTATGCGGCTATGACGTATCCCACAGAGGATAATGGAAAGGAAAGGGAGAGCCAGGGGAGAGGAAGCAGAAGACGGCTAACTTGACAGTCGGCTGTGCCACCGATCAGTGCCACACGTCGTGGCAGATTGATTCGCACGGTTCAACGTCTTCGACCTGAGAGGCTTATTTGCCCGCCGGGCAACTTCTGTGTGAGTGGCCTTCGGAATTCCGCGGTTCACTGTAAAGTTACAATCATTATGTTCGACATGGTTAAGGGTGATTGGGATGGGCGCCTGCAAAACGGGATCCACTTGAGCGGGTGTCCAATGCAAACTAGTTGTTCAGAGTCGCGGAAACAAATAGGTTGGAATCACCTTGTTCCCACCAGCTTCTCGTTGCCATCAGAAGCAGAAACTGAGGTCATCTGTGACGATTGCGTCGCGCCGTCTACATGTAAATGTCCGCAGAACCACCAAGACCCCCCCGGTTAAGGTGACGAAAAGTCAAAGAGAAGACGAGTTGCTCAAGCTCAAGATTTTCATGACCAGATGGTCATTACGAATTTGGGTAATGCTCCTCAAATTCATGGCGATCTTAAGTATGCAAAAGGCTACACCAAACTTGTGGTTTTAGAAACCTCCTGCTTTCCATCGGCGCTGTTTTCAGATTTATCAACTTCCCTCTGAACACGAACATCCAGCGGAAAAGCCATATCCGATCCGAGTTCCGCGGTAGTGAAATCGGTGTGACGAGGGTGGAGGGAAAGAGTCCTCGGATTCGCCGTGGCATGGAAGTTAGAGGAGAAACCACTCGTAGGACTTTTTGACACTCCATCGGAACTTATGAGTCCAAATTTAATCCTCCGGAATACCAGGCAGGCCGTTGTGTTGACCAGCGCCGCGGCAGGGATTGTGAGCATCGATTGATAGACCGGGGGCAACTTGGGCAGCTTTACGAGGACAAGGAGAATGACATTCACAGCAACTGCAACGCTGTAATGTCGAATCGACTGAGCTTAATTATCGAGGAGCATATACTCACAAGCACTCACAAATAAAAGTGCTGTCCGCTCTGAAGCAACGCTCGCGATAGTGTAGATAATCCCCTACCACCGAAGAACCCTCGAAGACGCGCCATGGAGGAATCCGCCACTGTCGTATGGGCGAGAATACGGTAGGTTATAGCGAGGAAGACTGCGGTGTCGTTGATTACCGGCATAATCGCGGCGACTTCGATATTGGCTGGTACAGCCGTGGTGATGCACTGCTTAGTAGGTCCTATATGCGCGGCACGAATTCCGAGTGGAGCGGTAAGACTCGCGCAGGGGACGGCGATCAAGAGGATAGAGAACACCACATAGACGATCTTGCTCGGGTGCCACACTGCGGTTACTCGTAAATAGAACAGCATCCTGGTAGTTGTTTGGGACAAAATAATGCAGATGCTCCAGCCGAGTGCTAGGGCTTGGCAGTTCTTCACCGGTGCAACTGCAGTTATTGACAGCTTCAGTTTCGCAGTCAAAAGTCAAAAATTAATGGTGAATTTATTCACCTTCGTAGACGAAGCTTGTGAGAATGAACGCAAATGTAACTGCTCTTGCGCGCTATCAGCTTCGCATTGGATGCTCGAACGTCTCGAGATCACCTTGAAAGAAAGTATACAATCGTCGGGAAGCGAACTTTGTGCTTGAACAACAGGACATAGTCGTGCCCGAGATTCAATCCAATATCCCACACGTACGCCTGGAAATTCGGATCGTAAATTAAACATCAGATAACTATGGATCGAGTCTTACTCCGAGTGTTGCCGCGTAGAGATATTGCGATACCGCAAATTGACTCGCGAGAGCTGGAGGTAAGAAAGCGAGGGGGGTCAAGGGATTGGGTAGTTCAGTTGCGTTGGCCATTAGCTGTGTTGGAATCTCGTGGAGGTCGAGCTATATGTATTGAAAATTTACCGATGCTACTAACAGATGGAAGGATGCCAAAGGGAAGGTATCGTGGTATATCCGATGCAGAATTTAGGCGCTGGGGAGATGGAGTACTAGGCAATGCACGAACTTCTTAAACGATTGGTTATGACCAGAAATCAAATCTTCAACTTCTGATCTACCAACCGAGAGGAAAGACGCTCGGCGGAGGAAGGAGATATTGTGTTTTGTCCGATCAACCACTGGCATATATGTAGTCCAAGAAGTCCCTCGGTAAAATAGATGACTCTGTGACTAAGGCGGTTCTGGCTCCTGGGCCCTGAGCTCGACTCGGAGTCAGGAGGGTTCGCTGGTGAACTTGCTTGTACTATGTAAGGAGAGTTGAAGACAGTGTTCACCTACTAGTAATCCCGAAGAAGACCCCGCGGTGATGTGTTCAAGATGTGCTTCCTGTTCGTTTCGCACGCGGTGTGATCTCATGCTAAGCGCCCACCTTAATGTTCTGTTACCACCCGCCTAGACTCGTTTCAATCCTTTCCTTCGACTTTCTAAAGACAGTCGTCCAGTTCTCGCAACATATGAATACGGGAACGAACTTGGAGCCAATGCCCTGCAATATTACATCAAACCGTGATGTGACCCGGTATCTAGGTTTTACCTGCACCTGGCTTCCCTGTTTAACGTTCCGGATTCCCGGAAAGTCTTTCCTGAATATCTGGGGTTGAAACTGGTTCTTCTGATCGGAATTACGGCTCGCCCCACTTTTACCAAGACACTCAGTAATTGCACACGTTGGAACTGTGTGAAGACCAGGGCCATTAAGAAGATTACGAGAAGCTGAAGATCCATGGCCCCCGCGGATTGGATGCAAGTGCGCCTTTTCCTGCGTCCGGAATCCTCTACATGGCAGTTTTAACGCTCCGAAGTTCGAACATAATCGAAACATTGGATTGGGAGAATCATCGACAACCGAAACCAAGTTACAGCACAACATGCTGGCCCTGGGCCAAATACAACGAAGATGAGCGGTGACCAACGATTACAAATAGGGGTAATTACCCAAATTGGAGTCGGCACTACTTATTGCCGAGGAACATTGTCACACCGTCGCCACGACGGACAACTTGACGATGCGTCGGATGACGCGGCCGTCAGCATATGCGTCATGGGCCCACTCACGGGCCGTGGCAGGGCTTGAAGGAGACCTTCAAAATCGACTGACTCGGTGCCTACACTTTATCAACGGACCAATACGTATATGGAGCCAGGTGTGCGTCTTGTTACGGTCCTTGTTCCGAGGCAGGCTCAGCGTTTGACACCTACTATTTGGCACATTGGCCTGCCCAGAGCACTTTCCACCGCGAATCGAATGCGGCAAACTATCATATTGCGGAGGGTGGATATCCCGGTTTCGGAGCTCGCCAACACCGATGGCCAAGGTTCAAGGCGTGCAGATTGTCTTGAAGTGCCGTCCGTGTACCGCAGAGCGTCTCATGTCTGGCGCAACGTCATCGCGCGTAAAGTTGTTGATACCGTCACTGACGCCCGAGATCTCAGCCAAGGGCGCAGGGTGTGAGCACGGTGTTTGCGTGGCTTGCAGGCAGCCTCGTCGCAGAACTAACATCCATTCTGTTTGGGAGGAACATTCAATCATCCCAATTGGCGCTCGAGGCATCTGGGGTCAGGATGTCGGTGGTGGTGTGGGTGTAGTTGAGACGGAGAGACCTGTAAAATCCGCGTCGCGTGGAAGAATGAGGGTGCAGCCAATGAGTTTCCCTCTGCGAGCGCTATGCTGTATGTCGGTCTGTTATTATTCCGAATCCACATCATGTTAACCAACAACTAATTGTTTCCGCTGGATGGGATGTTTCGGTCAACGGCGCGTCTATTTTTACCGCTGGGCACGGCGATCAATAGACGATCTTGCTCGGGTACCAGACCGCGGTCACTCGCAAAAGGAACAGCATTGTGGTTGTTGTCTGCGACAAAACTGAGCAGATGCTAAAACCATTTACTCTAGCATCGCACTTCTCAACCTTTGCGACCACAGGTACTGACTGACATATTCAACTTCGCAGTCAAGTCGAAGAACGGTCAGCTCATCCTTGTAGACGGAGGATGTGAGTACTAACAGATAGAAGGATGATGCCGTCGGGATGGTATCGTGGCACAGGGGAGAAGCTGATGCACGAACTTATTAAACGATTGATTATGGCAAGGTTGAACTAGAGTCTTCAACTTCTGATCTGTCAACCAAGGGGAAAAGAACACATTCATGTCCAATCAATCACTGACACATGTAAATGTTTCAGAAAGCTCCTGTTGAAAAAGCTGACTCTGTTTAATTAGGCCCGGTTCTGGCTTGACTCGAGTCGGGAGGGTTCGCTGGCGAGCTTGCATATATGAAATGACGGCGTTCAGCTAATGCCGAAGAGGATTTGCGTGGCTTGCGGGCAACCTCGTCGCAATTCTGGGGAGTAGAACATTCAATTATATCAATGGGCGCTCGAGGCATCTGGGGCCAGGGTCACTCGGTGGCGTGGGTGTAGTTGAGACGGAGAGAGCTGCAAAATCCGCGTCGCGTGGAAGAATGAGGATGAAACCAATGATTTTCATCTGCGAGCTACGCTGGTTGTGTTATCATTCCGACTCCGCATCATGCTAACCAACAACTGATTTGCTTCCGCTGGATGGGGGGTTTCGGTCAAGGTATTTTTATGGCTTCAAAGGTGCATCTATTTTTCATTGTTGCGCGAGGTTCGACTTTTTAAAAGTCAACTACTGCAGGTATATGGACATCCGTTTGAGACCAGTCAGGCGATGTATCTCTCGTATACACTCCTGTCCCTCGTTCTCCCAATTTCCTGCGTTGCAACTCTCTATGAGACCATAGAGAGCTTGCCTACGACCACGTACGATTTCGTGATCGTAGGAGGTTTGCATTTCACCGCCTGTGTATTTCTGGGTGCTGACAATGTTATATTCCAGCCGGTGCGGGCGGTAGCGTCCTCGCGAATTGCCTCAGCGAAAATTCTGGTACCTTGGTTCTCCTCATCGAGGCCGGTCCTTCGTAGGTTCTTTTGATATCATCGAGGAGCGCTTCTGATATATCGGTTGTTCAGCAATGTCGATGTTCTCGACAGCATGGTTCCTATGCTCACTCAAAGCCTTGGTCTCGGCTCGCCTTGGGATTGGAACTACACAACGACTCCCATGCCAGGTTTCGGTGGCCGAAGTATTTCCTACCCTCGAGGACACTTGCTTGGAGGGTCCACGTCCACCAGTGCGTTATTCCTGTATGGAATATTGAAGATTCACTGAACGCGTTCACAGACGCAATGGCTTACACTCGGGGTAGCTTTGAGGAATGGGATCGATACGCCAAACTTAGCGATGATCCTGGGTGGTCTTGGCTCGAGATGCTACCCTATATGTTCAAGGTAATGAAAATTGCTTCCATATCTTCGGAGATTTCATTCATCGCTATGTATAGAATGAGAAGTGGACGGCACCCAACGATAACCACTCGACGCTCGGGCAGTACAATCCTCTGGTTCATAGTACCACGGGGATAACTTCCGTCAGTCTGCCTGGGTTCCCTCACCCATTTGACCCCCTTGTCATCGCCACAACCAAAGAGCTCTCCAGAGTCTTCCCGTTCAATCTCGACATGAATGATGGGTTCCCTCTTGGTCTCGGTACTTAAGTGGCCGCTGATATCTTCGATATTCTTATCCTCACCTCTACAACACCCGTGTGACGCGGGTCAACCAAACCGGAACTGATTCAGGCAAACCTGCCTTCCGTTCTGTTGAAACCACGCAGAGCCAAACAGGTAATGGAAAATCCATCTTACGATTCCTTCAAGGCTCACAGCGGAATCAGGCCCTCGGAAACTCATCTCTGCTAAAAATGAGGTCATACTGTCTGCCGGTACAATTGGGACAGCGCAGATCCTTCTCCTCTCCGGCATCGGCCCTGAGAACGACTTGTCCGCACTCGGTATCAAAACTATCCTCCACAATCCTGCAGTCGGACAGAATTTGACTGACCACCCGTTAATCTCAAGTCTGTGGTACGTGAATTCCAACGAAACATTCGACATTCTGGGCCAAAATGCTACGGCGTTCGCTGCCGGCATGGAACAATGGAACAAAATTCAATTCGGTCTCCTGGCGGACTCCCCTCTCGCTTTCCTCGTCTGGTCCCGCGTCCCAGACGGTTCTTACTCCACTCCGGACACCTCCGCTGGCCCCAACACTCCCCACTACGAGCTTTTGTTCGCGGTGCGCCAAATATAATACGACATGGAATTCGAGCACTAACCTCTGCATAGAACGGTTTCCTCAGCAACGAAGACACTCTGCCTGCGACCGGCAGCTTCATGACCCTAGTATCCTGCGTCACCGCTCCTTCATCCCGTGCGTTGTTCAGCTATTCGTTCGCAACAAGCACTGATCAAAAACAGGCGGCGAGATCACCCTCAACACAACCAATCCTTTCGACCAGCCCAACATCAATCCGAATATGCTGGCAACTGACTTTGATAATTTCGTTATGGCGTCTGCAATCAACGCAACGAGAGAGTTGGTCACTGCCAGTGCTTGGAAGGGCTATATCATCCGCGAGTTCGACGATCTTGCCGCAGTCACAGACGCCGCCTCGATGAAGACATATATTCAGCAAAAGTCCACTACGATTTTCCACCCCGTTGGGACAGCCGTCATGACGCCGAAGGGCGCTTCTTGGGGCGTCGTAGATCCTGATGGCACGGTCAAAGGACTCTCTGGACTGCGCATCATTGATGCCTCTATTCTGGTGATGTCAGGTGTTGTTTTCTTGGCTTAGTCTCGTCTCATCGCCAGCACCATCCAGCCTGTTATTCCGTCCGCTCATCCTCAGGCTCTTATCTATTCCTTGAGCGAACGCGCGTCTGACCTTGTCAAGGCGGCGTATAGTATTCTTTAATTTTGCTAGAAACAGTCTGCCGATCGCGGCAGGGTCGAAGAATTTTGGCGTGTAGATGGGAGATTACCACCCTCAAAATATCCTGGTACCATTATTATCTCCTCTTCTGAGCGATTGAGTTCCATGCGCCCACCGGTCTCTCAACTTCCTTTCCGGCTGTCATGAAATTTCTCGAGTTGGGTACGATAGTCAATTGCAAAGGCAGACTGGGACAATGTAGAGCGGCTCACAGCCATAGGTATCCATCGATTTGAAAGGGATACGTAACCTCCTGGAACATTCGACAACACACAACCTCTAGCATTACAGTCCAGTACGCGACAACAAAGGGAATGAGAACATATAAGTAAACACACCACACTATCCCAAGCCCTCGATTTTAGACGAAGAACGGGCCGTAACGCTCTTAAACGGCATCCTTCCACAAACGCCTCGCAAGATCCCTCAGCAAAACCAACTTGGCCCACATTTTCTCCTCGGTAAAGCCTTTGCCGACATTGATATCGAGGCTGGCGAATCCACACTGTGGGCTGACAGCCAGCGTGTCTTCTAACACCTCTTCGGCAGATCTTCCTTGGCCCTTCGCGATGACCGCAGCCGCTTCGCGCACTCGCGCTTCCAACACATCTATATCCTCCGATACAGCGACGTCGTCGGGCTCCGCCGTCTTGGTAGACACGATACCAAGCACGACACTCTTGCCCCGAGGCAGGAACCGCAGCGGCGCAAACGAGCCCTGGCGCGCGGGGTCGTCGTACTCGAGATAGAACTGGTCGTAGTTGAGCTTGGTGAACATTTTCTCGGCAATAGTCTCGTACGAGCCCTGGAAGAGGTCGTGGAACAACGGCTGATACGGTGATCCGTCCATCAATGATTTTGCATGAAAACAATGAAGAGTATTTCGCGTGAAATCCCAGCGGGACTTCGCATGAAATCTCAGCCAGGGGGATTGCTCACCATGTTGCCGCGGCACATGTGCAGTCCGATCCGCATCCCGGCGGGGCGGCCGCGCAGCATCTCGTTGTGCGCCCAGATGTGCAAGTCAAGGAATTCGTCGACGTTGATGCCATCAGTGCGACACCCCTCCAGGACAGAGTCAACGAAGAAAACAGAGAGATTGGGGCTGTCAATCTGCACATGCCGCAGCCCAGCGTCGTACAGATCCTTGAACTCGGCCCGGTACGCGGCCGCGAGGTCCGCGAAGTACTCTCTGTCGGAGGCGTAGACGCCCGGGGCCCAGGCGGTGCCGTGCGCGAGCTGAGAGTGCTCCATGGTGATGGACGGCAGGGTCATTTTGCAGTCACCCCAGTGCTCGGGAGGTGTCACGGATTTGAGCATCTCCCATGCCTCTAGATACGCCGGGCCATTGCGGCGGATAGGGGCAATGGCAATGTTGGCTTCGCGCATGGTGCGGCCCATCCTGAGGAAGACTGTCGAGGACGGTAAGCCGGTACGGAATCCGTCGGGAATTGGGAGGCCTTTGGTCTTCATGCCCTCGAGCTTCTCGAAGAAGCCGCTGTAGAAGATGGTACGCTCGTACTCGCCGCTTGTGATTGGTCTAACAGAGAGTTCCAATTGCTTCTTCACAGCGTCGCCAATGGCCGCTTTTGTCGCCGCTGCGATATCAGACGAAAGCGCAGTATCCGAGTAAAGCTGCCGTGATTTCCGGGCTTCCAAGAGCGAGGCTGGCCGCAAAAGTGAGCCTATATGGTCTGCCCGGAAACTTGGGGCCATAGATGTAGTGGTGGGAGGAGAATTGCTGGCTGTCAACTGGCTGTAATTACAATGTAATTACTTATGCCATATCCGCGGCCATATCGCACGATTCGCGAAGATGCCCTGAAGTCGTGGGAGGTTCACGATGGGTTACGGCAACTGAATGCGCTGCAAGTTGCACAAACGAGTTTTCTGTTAGCGGAATAAATCGGAGCAAGTCGATGCGGAGATCTGCATGCCAGTGTGATGCGCACGCGGGCGAGCGTCGGACGATTTTCCTCTACATATAGTTACGTACAGCTAACGACGCTCTTCGTTCTACCCACTACCTACGGTCGAACGAAGAGCGTAAGTCTACATACATTTATCTCAGTTTCTCCTACTTATATTATATTTACAGTAACAGTTCGATATTGTTTTAGGTACATATAATTCATTGGTTCTACCCACTACCTACGGTCGAACGAAGAGCTAACAGTTCAATATTGTTTTAGCCTCCCGCACATCGATGGGACACAGCGCACATCAGCGCTCGCATTCCTTACCCCACGCTCATTACCGTCCAGCTGCGCCCGCCTCGAACATTAACATTTTCCGCCTCTTTGTGTTGTCTTGGTGCATCCTCGTTCTGTGCTCACGCGCTGGCAAGCGGTGACCGACGTGACCGCGGTGGTCCGCTAGCAGATGTTCGGCCCGGCCGATGTGGCTGTGCACGTTTTCGCCTACAAGTAACCCCGATCATCAAAATATTGATTAACAGTTACCAGATTGAGAACAATATTTTTAGCTCAGCAGAACATGTACTTACATGGTTGGTTACACAGAACTTCCATTGCGTATTGTGTACACAACGGTTGCCTAACCAAAGCTGTTTGTCTAATCAATCAGTGGCTAAACCTCATTTCGCATTGAGACGCCAATTGCTTACATATATATATAGATAGTTGTTCGCTCTAGAGACCTCAGACCCAATCAAACTTTATATGGAGTCTTTCTTCTCCGCACTTGCTTCTCGATTTTTCCCATGATCGGGCGTCTCCAAATTTCCGGTTGTCTTCCGGATGGAGTCCCATGATCAGCAGCCTATGCAATGCTTGATATTTGACTAGTCTGTGCACAATGTCCATGTAAATCTACTTAAGTACCCACTGTATTAAATCAATGTGAATTGATGCGTCGAACGGTTAGCGGGTAGCCGCATTGATGGCCCCTCACATTGCAACGCCGCCGATTACGTGCATCAAAGATCAATCAGTGGATCACAGTACCTTGTTATCCGACCCATTCCGAGTCTCGACCACTCCCGTCCGACCACGGCATGCGAAATTATTTCTATATGGCCATGCTCAACCGCTGGCAGATGTGACGAGAATGCGACACAGCGGCTCCTTTTATACAAGACTCGGACAAACGAAGGATTTGGTCGCTCGTTTGCATCCCCCTTCTTCTTGCTCCGGGATCGTTCAAGAAAATGGAGAAATCTTCGTCTAGCTCGGAGGAGAAGCCTGACGGTGTTGACTTGGTCGACCAGATTGATTCGGTTGAAGGTAGTGAGGCCCCCGCTTTCGAGAAGGACACTATGTAGGTTTTGCGCTTTGGACCCGGGTTGTTCTCGACTCACGCAAGCTTGGTAGGCGTCACGTCGACTGGCGAGTTCTGCCGCTGATGAGTGCATTGTACGCCATATATCTCTCGTGGACCGCGCCAATCTCGCGGTACGTGACAGTGTTTTCTGCCCATCGGCCGTAATCTGATTGAGATTCAAGTTGTTAGCATTATTTTCCCTTGTGGTCATGTGGGTGGCTGACAACCGCGTCAAGTGCTCGCACGGCTGGAATGGGAACGGATCTGGTATCTTTTTGAATCCCCTCACATTTCACACTCTCACACAGAGATCCAGGGCCTTACCATCGGAAATCGATATAGCGTCGTGGCTTGCCTTTACTTCGTGCCGTACACCCTGATGTACGCCTTGTCTTCCGGTTTGCAATCCTCGGCAGTCTCAACATATTTATTTTCTAGTCAGTTGCCCGGCAATGTTTTTCTGAGGTTCTTTGGTGTCAGGCTGTGGCTTACTATCTGCGTACTCGGGCACGTCTACGCATCGGAAATTCACAATTTAGATTGTCTAACTTGCTGCAGCTGGGGTGTCACTCAGCTGGGCATGGGTTGGGTCAAAACCTGGGGTCAACTTGCTGCTTGTCGCACGCTCCTTGGGCTGTTTGAGGTGATGATCGATTTTCGTCGTCCTCAATTTTGGTGCTTATTTGAACGAACTTGAAGGGAGGATTCTTCCCGGTACATATTCATTTTGGGAGATATAGTATCTGCTCTCACAACGGAACGGTAGGCGTTGGTTTTCGTCATAACCACTTGGTAATTTGAAGAGATCTGACTTCCGGTATACTCGTTTTCATAATAACTTTCGGCAGGTACAAACGTCACGAAGTTCAGACAAGGTAAAGCTCGATAATCTCTTGCTGTTTGGCATTACCAACTTTGATTAGAATTGCTTCGTTTTATTTACTTTCAGTTATCATTGGCGGATTCAGCGGTATATTGGGTGGGCTGGCCCTAATCTCCTTGCTCTCAAGACTACTAACTCGTATTTAAAGCCTATGGGATCACATTCATGAAGAACAAAGGCGGGCTGGCTAGTTGGAGATGGATTTTTGTTTGCAGCCCAAGTATCATTTGATTCACCTACGTGCTGATTTTCGCATAGATTCTGGAAGGAATCGCGACGATAGTGTTGGCCATCCTCAACCACTTGTTCATCGCGGACTTTCCCGAAAAAAATACCTTCCTGACACCTGAACAAACAAAGGTCGGTAGTATGAATCCTTGGTAGTTCCTGCTGTCTGAGGCGACACCTTAGCTTGTTCTACACCGAATTGAAGTTGATCGGGGAGATGCTGTCCCAGACGAGATCACCATGCAGAAAGTGTTGCACCATATGGTACGCAATTTCATCTCGAACCTATCCTCCCTTGAAAATTGTCAAAGGCGGACTGGACCCTTTGGGCTTACGGTACGTGCATGCCTTCTGATTAAATTTCCCGCGTTCAACCAATTTCACATTCATCAGCCCTCATGTTCATGTCGTCTGCAATGCCAGTCAATGCGATCGGTGAGTTTCTTTTCCCCCTGACGAGACAGCAAGTTGAAATCACGACCATGTTAGCATTTTTCGGACCCACCATTCTCAGCTCCATGGGTTTCAATCTCAAAGACTCGTTGCTCCTCACCACGCCTCCCTATGTGAGTGTAACTTTTGTGGCGACTTGAAAGTTGTCGATTTATTCTTCCGTAGATCTTTGCGGTGGGTCTTGACCACTCGAATTCCAGCCCAATGACAGGTATTGGTACAGGCGTTTACTTGTTTTATATTTGCGTGGATGTCGGATAGAGCCAAGATCCGAGCTCCGTTCATCGCATTCCATGCCGTCCTAATGTTCGTCGGGGTGAGCGTGACAGGCTACACCGAACACAACGGCCCGAGATATTTCGGCTTATTCCTAGTGACTGCGGGAGCGTCGACTGCCATCCCCGCGATTCTGGCCTATGTTGTATTTCTCTTACCATATTTCTGTCTTTTTAACTCGCATATAGGGCGCGAATAATATCGTCTCGCAGTCGAGGGTAAGCATCGCGATGTCTTTCGTTGGCAGAGACTGACTGTGGAAACAGCGAGCCGTCCAAACTGCCGTGGTTATCTCGGCCGGTGGGTTCCAAGCTCACTCACACGGACCTCTCGCTAACGCCATTCAGGTGGGGTTGGAGGAATATTTGCGACACTGGTGTACGTTTCTGAGCTCGTCACTGATTCATTTTGTTTCCTAATCCCTCCTAGCTTCCGACAACAAGACTTCCCGAGGTACATGCCGGGAGTGTGGGCTATTATGGCCCTACAGGGCTCGACATTACTACTCCTTATGTTGACGTCCTGGCATTTCGTGCGCCAGAACAGGCTTTCGAAGGAAGGAAAGCTCACCGCACCCCTGGAAGGTGAATATTGCATAAATTTTCGCCCTGCCCTGCTTCCGTTTAACAATAATTTGTTTCAGGACAGCCAGGTTTTTTCTATACGCTTTGAACTGACTGCGAAGACGACATTGTAAGATTTTTGAAGACACGTTGCAATATACTAGTGACTGCGTTATTTAATCAACTCTCCAAAACGAGTACCAACAAACAATTTAGACCAGACAGGTGCACGCTTTTCGACTTTTGAAATTGAAAGGGGCCCGTAAGCTGCCAATGAATTTTGCGCCTGATTCAACAGTCGATGCTGTTCCGTGGTTGGAAATCTAAAACATAGAAATAGAAGAGAAATGTCTTGCGATCCCATAGGTTCCGGAATCTTGGTGATGAGTTCGAATTTTGGCTCAACGTCAAAATTTCCTTTGAATTTCCTCAAGTCAAAAACAACCTCGGCATTTTCCGCGCCTCTCCGAAAACGGACATTCGCTTCGACCGACTGTCATCAATATCCTGCAGTGTGCGCTGGCTCGAGTCTAGGAATCACCCAAGAATCACTTTTGTTCCCATCAGCGGCTACCTTTCAGAAGCTGTAACTGAGATCATCTGCGCCAACTGCATCGCGCTGTGTATATACGTACTTGATGTCTGCAGAGACCACCGAGACTCACTGTCAAGGTAAAGGAAAAGTCAAAGGGAGCACGAGTTGTCAAAGCTCAGGAATCCCATGACTTGATAGTCATGAGTGAATAATATTCATCAAAAACATCGAGTCAGTTCGAAGCTAAGTATCCTAGTATACAAAAGACTACACCAAAGTTGTTGACTTGGAGACTTCCTGCCCTGAATCTCTACCATCTTCAAATTTACCAATCTCCTTCTGGACCAGCACCTCCAACGGAAAAGTCGTATGAGATTCGAATTCCGTCGTAGTAGGATCGGTGTGACGAGGTTGGAGGGAATGAGCCCTCGCATTCGCCGTGGCATGGAAATCTGAGGAGAAACCACTCGTAGGATTTCTTGATACCCCGTCAGGACTTATGAGTCCGAATTTAATCCTCCGGAATACCAGGCAAGCCATTGCGTTCACCAGAGCAACGCCAGGGGTTGCGAGCATCGAATGATAAACCGGAGGCAAGTGGGGAAGCTTCACTAGGATAAGAAGAGTGACATTTACAGCAACCGCAACCCTGTCGAAGCAATTGAGGATTCATCGGTCTACATATATGAAGGCCACACTCACAAATAGAAGTGCTGTCCGCCCTGAACTAACGCTTGCGATAGCGTAGATAATCCCTTCTTCCCACCCAAAAAAACTCGAAGACGGCCCATGGAGGAATTCGCCACTATCGTATTGGCGAGAATACGGTAGTTTATAGCGAGGAAGACGGCGGTGTCGTTGATTAGCGGTATAATTGTGTCGACTTCGATATGGGCTGGTACGAACGTGGTGATGCACTGCATAGTGGGTCCGATGTGCGCTGCGCGAAGTCCGAGTGTGGCGGTGAGACTCGCGCTCGGGACGGCGATCAAGAGGATGAAGAACACCACATAGATGATCTTGTTAGGATGCCAGACCGCAGTTACTCGCAAATAGAACAGCGTCCTCGTGCCTATCTGCGCCAAAACCGCGCAGATGCTCCAGCCCCGGGTGAGAGCTTCACAATTCTTAACCGGTGCAACTACAGTTATTGAGATTATTTTCAGCTTCGCAATCAAGTCAAAGAATAATAGTGAATTGATTCACCTTGATAGATGAAGTTTGTGAGAATGAACGAAAATGTGACTGCTCTTGCTCGCCAAATCAGAATCGCAGCGGATGCTTGAACATCTGAAGATCACCTTGAAAAAAAATATGCAATTGTCGGGAAGTAAACTTTGTGCTCGAACAACAAGGCATAGTCGTGCCCGAGGTTCAATCCAATATCCCATACGTATGCCTGGAAATTCGGAATGTAGATCAAGTATTAGATAAATATGAACCGGGTCTTACTCCGAGTGTTGCCGCGCAGAAATATCGCGATACCTCAAATTGGTTAGCGAGAGCTGGAGGTAAGAAAGCGAGGGGGGTGAAGGGATTGGGTAGTTCAGTTGCGTTGGCCATCAACTGCGTTGGCATCTCGTCGACTCTCTGGGCTATATGTACTAAAATTTCACTAATACTACTAACAGATAGAAGGACACTGTCGGGGATGGAATCGTGGTACAGGGCAGAAGCCGATGGACGAACTCCTTGAATGATGATTGATTATGACCAGAACTGGAATCCTCAACTTCTGCAACCGGGGGAAAAAGATGGTCGGCGGAGGAAGAACATATGTATTCGTCTGATTAACCGCTGCACATAAGTATCAAATCTCCCAGAGAGCCCCCCGGTAAGAGAGCTGACTGTGTTCAAGACTCGTTTCGGTACCTGGGTTCTGAGTTCGACTAGGGTTCGCTGGCAAACTTGCGTATATGTACGTGGAAGGAGAGCTGAAGCCCCGGGTTCGCTTTGTACCATTGTTCTGGTGACGGTAGCCCGTACTTTCCGCACTTGTGACGTTGTGATTTTTTAGCCTAAAAAGTCAAAATTTGCGGTCTGGCATTCGCCGGACTTCCATGTATGGGAATTTTGACGTGATTGTCGAGGAATGATTGTTCGGTTGTTGTTCAGTAACTTTCAGTAACCCCGTGAGCTTGATCGAAATAGACACAATACTCCCGAAGCCGCGGCGATGTGCCTCAAGCTGTGCTTCCTTTTCGTTTCGCATGCTAAGCCCCACCTTATTGACCTCCCGCCTATTCAGTCTCCGACTTCTGCTCTTTCTGAAGACAGTCGTTCAGCTCCCGCCAACATATGAATGGGGGAACGAGCTTGGAGCCAACCCTCGGACAAAAACACGTGCTGGTCTTCTGGTTCTTCCGCCTGTTCCATTGTGTGGGCAAAGTTCAAAACGCCATTTCTGCCTCTCAGATGCTCATAAGTCCTAAAAGTCACCGGGAAAATAAATCATCACCTGCAATGCCACGGTACGCTTCTATGTGTTATAATGGACTCCTCTGACCAAAAAACGGGGGCAAAGTAGCTAGGTCGAGCTACATATTCGCTCGCTTTTTTTCGCTCTCTCACGCTAGCTCTCACTCGCTCTCACCGCTAGGAGGGGTGATACATCCATCACCTTCTCCTCTCCCGGAAGACTCAAAGTTGATACTGTCGTGAGAGACGCCTCTCCCTATCACTCTACTCCCATGATAGAATGTCGAAGGCCCCGGCTACAGTAGTCAGTATCAATGAGCACGCATCGACGTCATCACTTCACGGAGTCGACGCAGTTTTTCCCTTGCGCCATAAAATCGAACCACTGCGTCGAGCGCAAGCACCCGCAGGAGGATTTTTGGCACACCAAAGTCGTCGTCCAGTGATAACCGTGACTCCAATTCCACGTCCTCGAACTAGATCGCTCCTTGTGTCCGCCTTCCTCAGCTTTTAAGACGACCTGAGGCTGCTCCATTGCATTCCCCACCTTTGCACGGTCATTCCTACGCGGAAAAAAGAAAGAAATTGAAAAGGATGAAGAAAGAAGGGGATTCGCGAAACAACAGGGAGGTTCAAAAACATCGAAACAAAATAACAGAGAGGAAGAAAAAGAAGAGAAAATATGCAGGAAGAGAGAACGAACTCGAACGAGCATCTGAACAAGAACGGGAACAGGCAAATCAAAGAGAACTTCAATAAACGAAAATAGGGAGCAGACAAAACACACTCGCCACCCCACCAAGCTTCTCTCTCCGCCCGCTCAACGCCCCCCGTCATCATCAGCAGATCCCTCCTGTCTCGCGACTCTTCGTGAGCTCGGCTTGAGGGCGTGTGAAGGTGTGGTCGAAGGCCAGGGTGCGGCCTGCTACATTTACACTCATTTCACACTTCACTGAGGCCGCCGACACCGATACTGAGACCTGGAACATTGAGGTTGACATCGCCCCCGTGGATATTCGGTAGAGGATTCCGGTGCCAGGCAGCTGCCGGCCAGCATATTCGCGCCAAAGGGGCCGGCGCGGTTGAGATGGTGGTGAATTGGTGCTCGGGTAGCGCGGAGGGTAGCAATCCAGCATTTTGCTACGCAGAACTTGAAGGAACGGAGGTGGGAGAACTTGATGAGAAAGAGGAACGAAGATGAGACGGAGGGAAAGACAAGCTCGCAGTGGAGAATGGCTTTATTGTCTTCTTGATGTCAACGCCGAATTCCTGCAGATCCCGTCAGTACACGTACATATACAAAGAAGGGGGAGGATTATAAGAGAAGAAGATAGACGCACCAGTATATCGTCGCTCTTGAGCTCGTTCGGCTCGCTTCCCCGTCCCTCGAGATTCAGCCGCTCGCCGTTGATGAGCGTCCCGTTCACGTCTTTGATCTATATCTACACGCGTCGCCGCCACCTACGCATGCTGCCGGCTCAGAACCTGGCTCTCAAAATACCCGTTCCTGTCTTCGAGCTGCGTTTTTGTTCAGTGGGCGCGGGATTCTGATGGCGCGCCGGTGCTGCCGGGGAGTTTTGGGGCAAAGGCGTCCAGATGGTGCGGCAAGCGGTGCGGAGAGAGGCGTCCAATGGCTGGGTGTGCGTATGCGGTCCATTGCGAGCAAATACTGAGAAGGATTGAAAGGGAGAAGGAGGAGAAAGGAGGAAGGAATAGCAGGAAGAGACGACCGAACGACGAAAAGTTGCCGAAAAGATCTAGACTTGGCAGGCGGCAGTGTCGCCGATTGCCGCGCGCGTCGCGTATTCCCACGGTTCGCAGCTGAGGATGGCACGAGGGGAACGACAACAAGGCGCGGGTGCAAACGCACACCCCGGCGGCCAAGATGGTTGATAGGTGAACGCAGGCTTCGGAAGACGACGTCCGTTGACGACTAGGACAAAGTTCAACCACGCGTGTGTACATCACGGAATTGAACAGTGCGCCGACGGAAAAAGTCCCTGTCCACTCAGACACAATTTCGCAAAGTGTATATTGAATTCTCAATTCTGAAACTGGGCGCATGATCTAGCTTTTAAATTGTCTTAGAGCCCGAGGTTACGCGGATCCTTGATCAGGCATTCAAGTTTGCCCATTAGGGCTCCCATCTTCAAGAACCACCAAGAAGAGAAATGAAGGCGTTGAGTATATTTTCTAGGGGAGTAAAATTATGAGCTCGAACACCACGCAGTGCCTGCAGGCCATGAAGTATTGAACGATTTAGATGTCTTCTGACGATTCATCCTGCGAATCATACTGAGTACCAGTGTCGTTCATGACCTCGCTTGCTTTGGTGACCTGAATGTTGCCACTGCACTGAATCTGTTTCTCCAGCATCAAATAGCCGTAAGGACTTCCTGTCAATTTGGGAACTCACCGCTGCAGGCAAAGACGGTAAAGTCACGGTGACCTGGTCCATTTCACGAAGCGTTGCCCTAGAGTTGAGACTTTGCTCTGCTTTATTGAACTATTTCATTTGCCGCTACAGTGAACTTGCCTAGCTAATAGGCAGTTCGAAAACACTTGTGATATGGTTAGAATATCAATCCAGATCTGAAAAGTAAGCACACTGACATTGCCCAGCGACCACATACATCGCAAGCCAGATGACTGCGATCATTTCTTAGCGGAGTGTATATGGATGTATGTGTCTGATATTACAGTTTTTCTTCATGGTGAAAAACTGCAAGGATAATTCAGAATGCGAATGATAAGGCTGTTAAATTCATAGAACATACGCAAATGACTATGACGGTGCTCCAGACGCTTGGTGTTGAGAACATCAGAGTGAGACTTCAGTTAGGAAAGCAGACCAACCTGGTAATCGAGGTCGTCTCTACGTCACACTTTATCAGACAGAATATGTTCATCATACCACCAATGCGGCCGTCCTTTTATCCGGAATCAACTTTAGCGTTTCTGAAGTTCTGAAAGTTAGAGAGAGGGAACCTCTTGCGTACGCCTTTGCTTTGATTGCGAAGTGAAATTATGAGGGTGGCAGCGACTGTTAGATCAGTCACTGTGTAAATGACCAACCCCAAGATGATCAGCCACCCCCACTTGGTCTCAAATGAGGCCAGCGAAGTCGTACGCATTCCCAAGGACGATATTGCACCGCCTGCCAGAAAACGAAGGAGGATCATGAGCGAGATTATGAAGCAAATATATGGTTTCTTTGTGAAGATGTAGGTTCGGAATGCGAAGAATCCTTGCACTATGACCCTGAATGAATCGGTGGCACTTCGTCAAATAAGTCTACACGCACTGAATGTCGCGACCACTTCCGCGAGGAAGCCCCCGACCAGGATAGATCGAGGCCACGAGAGTTCACTTTTCGGCTTGCCAAACGGGCTTGCGCCCGCGCCAACGGGCTTTTTCGGGCTTGGGCTTGGATTTGAGTGTAGATCAAAGCCCAAGCCCGCCGATCGGCTTGGCAAGCCCATTTGTCGGCTTGGCAAGCCCGTTTGCTCGCTTAACCGAGAAATGGGCTTGTGTGTGTTTCTCGTCCCCGTTGGGCTGATTTCCCAATCTAAGTGCATAGACCATGTGTAGTAAGTGCATAGAGCTAGGGCTTGCGATTTTTTATGGTATTTTGCTCACTGATGTGATGATATGCCGTCACCGCTGTGAACGGCACAGTGCAGCATTGTCAATTCACTTCCAAACCACGGGCTTGTCACGCTCAATGTAGTCTCATTGTCTTTATACATAACTTGCAAGGAGAGGGTTGCATACAACTTTGATTCCTGGTCTACTGAATCAGATTTTTCTGTGACATGCTAAAATAAATTGTTGAAATGACTTGAAATTATTCTGTCATGCCAATGCCGCCTTGAAATACAAACATCAGCGAGGCTATACCATAATATCATGCGGAAGTATCCCTGTGCTGTCTCCAAGCCACTTCAGAAGAGGAAAGCCGGACTGAACACAGAACATATTGCTCGTCCAAACTCTTTCTGAGCCATAGTTGAGCAGGAATGCCCAAATACCAGTGTAATACACATTTTGGAGGCTGCTCAGGTGTAAGGAATAAATTCTGGAATCTATAGACGCACAAGCCCGACTTGATATTCGAAACTTGAACACAAGCCCGTTTGTCTGATGGCATCAGACAAACGGGCTTGGGCTTGATCTTGGCCGCGACAATGTTCATATCGAGAACGAATATCTGGAGTATGATGTACCACTCAAAATCAATGCTTTAATTCACTCCAAGAGATCTCATGGAGAATTTCTGTGCATAGGCTTGGAAATCTTGTTGATATTGACTGACAAGTTGAACACAAGCCCGTTTGTCTGATGGCATCAGATAAACGGGCTTGTGAATAGTTTGGACGTTTTTTGAAGGAATTCTGGTATTTCTCAATTGAGCTAATGCTCGTGACCTTTCATATTGTCTTCTAGTATCGGTTTCGCAAGCGAGTCTTATTTTTTTGGCTTGCAAAACAGGCTTGTTCGGGCTTGTGTAATTGTGCATAGCCCCAAGCCCGGAAGCCCGCTTGCGAGTTTGTGTGGTGGCTTGGCATGCAGATTTGAGATGCAATTCTGAATGACTATCTTCAGAACTTCCAGAAAAGAGGCTGAGACGAGCCTCGTGCAGATGGTGGACCACTTCACGGGTGTTGTATCACGATGGCCAGCAACAACCCAGCGTTCAATCAAGTGCTACGAGAGTGAATGGATGCCAGTACAGCACTGAGAAAACCTGAACTTGGCTAACAGGACTTTGTGAAGTCGCCATGTCACAACGAGATAGCGCCTGCTGTTGCCACGCGGTTGTCAAATCTAGGTAACAGCCAATGTATTCCATGTCCCCCCTTGATACCGGCCACACTGAACATAAGAATGATGTTTTTGGCCTGCTAAAATGGCTTACACCCACGCCAAATGGATTGTTTTAGCTTGGGCTTGGTTTTGAATTGCCCAAGCCCAACAACTTGGCTTGCAAGCCATTTTGTCGGCTTGGCCACTTTTCCCGCATGCTACCAGTCAAAAGCAGACAGTGGCTTGTGCTCTAAACACTTAGTGTAGAGCCTTGGTGGCATAGCTCGAGGTATGGCCGAATCCATGCAGCCTCGCATGAGCTTGCTCCAAATCAAGGCTCTGGGAAGCGACGGGAGATGCCCAGAACACTATTGTATTCATTTTGAAGGAAGATTCATGTGTTGTTGCGCCAAACCGTTGTCGCTGGTTCAACCGTTGTTGAAGCGATCAGTGACAGCGACGACGTTGATCCAGGCAGTGAGGATACAGCCATGAAGACAAGGAGAGCCGGAAGAACTTAATTATTGAGAAATGATGAAAATAATTACAGTGGAGAGTTGTAGTGTAGTCGAGCACAAGTAGAGCCAAGCCACAAGCCAAGCCATCCAAGCCCGTCACAGCTAATTCAAACTCCGCTAAGCGGCGCAAGCCGTTTTGGCAAGCCCGTCGGCTAAGTCTGGCACATCGCATGGGTGCACTCACACATCCTGTCATAAATGAAGTCAGGCGCGTATAAAGGGTCGGGCTGGAAGAAGCACACCAAACAAACGCGACCTGCGCACGATAGTCAGGCATATCCGTTCTTCCTGTTTTGTGCTCACCATGGCTTTGAGTTTTGGAGGGTCATCTGGAAAGCGGTGGTAGTAGATATAGGTCTGGGTTATCGTCACCCCGAAGAGCATGTAGGAGATGAGGACCCCGATTTCCAAAGCACCTATCGTCAATGAATACTTTATAATCACACCAAAGTATCTTGAATACGAACCCAGAGTGGTGTTCAGTACAGTTTTATCCATGCTAACAAAGAAGAGCGTTCGCAAGAGTCAAGGCAAAGAGACAGACCCCAGTCCGACGAACTATATGCTCCCATAGTGGCGGGAGAAGATCTAGATGTCGAGATGATCATGAACTTCCCTCGGAACTCCACAGGAAAATCCATTCGGATGCAGAGCAATAAGTCACAGGACTCGCCGTGAAATGGCTGAACCCTCAGAGTCAGAAACGACACAAACTTGAACGGGGGGAGATTCATTTATTGTACCGTTCGTCCGGGAGAACATGGAAAGGTACCGAGCCTTCAAGTAATATTGAATTTGTACGAAATATTTGTTCTTGAATCCGGTGTTAATGCGGCCAGGCGCCTGAGGCTGTTGGTCAAAAATTGGACTTTCAACCTGGGCACGTGACTGGTTCGAAAATAAATGTGCGAGCGTATATACCCAATTGAGCTTGAATCAAGCATCATCATGGCAGAAGCTATACTTCCCGCGACGGACATCCGCGTTTCAGAAGTATAAAGAACGTTAAAACTCATTTCACGTTCAAATCACACCATTCATCGAATGTATTCATTGCATTATTTGAGATGTCGCTGTACAAGGCTTGAAAAATCCGGGGTAAGGATCAAAAAGCCAACGTCTTTCATCCATTTCTTTCTCATCCGCATTTCTTCATCTTTCAACTGGAAAATAAGTAGCGCTTGCTAGGGCTCACGACAAGGTTCAACCGAGCGGGTCTCGAGTATACCTCAGGGCTTTACGAGCTTTTTGCATTTCGGCACTAGTGCTTGGTACATCAAGGTAAACAAATAAGTATCTCTCTTGCACTCGAAGGCGAATTACCAGTTTGCATGTACTGCTTTTTTACCGCCCCCGCAGCTAGGCGAGGCCTAAGGAGACGTCGCGAGCAAGCAAACAACACTATATCAAATGCTGGTGCACGGTGCCACGCATCACAACAAGTAGCGGCACCTCACAACGTCGAATTTGGTTACTTTGCGAGATCGACGTCAAAATCCGCTCGCAAAAGGAGAAAGACAGAAACACACCTTGATATCAACGCTCTCCGGCGGGACGCAGAATCGAGGGCAGCTTGAATGCCTCCGCATTCACGGGAGCCTCTGCCACATGGCGGCGGCGAACACCTGGGCAGTACGACATTGATTTTACAGTATTTGCCCGCGTCGTGCGCCCAGGTACGTATCCGGTGTCCGAGTGCTGTTGGCGAGCTCAGTTTTCCAGAAGAAGGAAAACTGAGGACGGAAGGCAACTGGGCACTCTAAGCCGGCGGCGTACTCAGTTTCCCGCCGGACTCGGAGGCAAATCTTCTCAACCCCTTGATTGAGATTTTCCTCTGGTGGGGCTTCGCCTCCTGTCGCATATATATAATAACACAGCGCACCCCGCGAAAATGTACGCCCCAGGTGGGATGTTGTACCCCGTGTCGACACGTCTCGCAGCCATTCGCGACCTCGGCTTGCAGGGAGGTGACGATGCGATCGAGGGTCAGGGCGTTTGCGTTCCTTCCGGTTTCGAGCGAGCCTGCCTCTGGCACCGCTGCCGTGGATATTCAGTATAGTAAGGGTATCAGGCAGTCGTGGTGGCAGCCCGCATATCCGCGCCAAAGGCCGACACGGTTGCGGAGATGGTGGTGAGTTGGTTCCCGGGTAGCGTGGAGGGCAGCAAGCCAGCATTTGCCCACGCAGAACCTGAAGGAAAAAAGGCGGGAGAACTTGAAGGGAAAGAGGAACGAAGACGAAGACGATGCGGAGGGAAAGATATACAATGCGATGCGCGCGACGAGTTTGCCGTGGACGACGGTTTTGTTGTCTTTTGCGACGATGTCGACGCCGAATTCCTGTGCACGTCTCGTGGATACAACGTGAAACGTGAGAGACAAGGAATAGATCAAAATAATGAGGAAACAGGCAAGGGAGCGAAAGGAAAGCAAGAGAAATGAAAAAGGCCGCAAGGCAGAGACGCACCAAAATGTCATCGCTCTTCATCTCATTCGACTCGCTCTGCCGTCTCTCGAGATTGAGCCGCTCACCGTTTCTGAACGTCCCGTTCGAACTCTTCACGTCCTTCATCCAGAGCAGCGCGCGTCAATTCATTGTGTTTATTATAACGAAAATCGACGCCTCGCACCCTCGCGCCTCCTCCCACCTCTACATCCGCATACTGCCGGCCCAGCGTCCCAGTCACAAAGTATCCGTTCCGCTCTCGGGGTACGTCTTTGTATTCTGCGGGTGCGCAAGTTTGACCCATGCGTTCGCAGCGGAGCCAACGGATAGCGCGATTCACTTCGGGTGAACGAGGGCCACTGAACGAGGAGTCCGGAGAAGGGCAGGATCGCGGCGGGTGGGGGTGCGCATGCAGCTATCGCCAGTAAAGACAGAGAAGGAAGGGAGAAGGGAAGAAGTGGAGGGAAGGGAATTTGAAGCAGAGGGGAAGAGAGACCTGACGAGAAGCAGGTCGGACAAAACAGTCTTCCTAGTCAGACCATAAGCGCAGGGGAGCCGGGAGCGATGATACAGAGAAGGGAAGGGGAGGTTGGGTGGGTTATTGGAGGAACTCCGGAGTGAGACCGCGCCAGCCTCGCGATGTCGTCGGCGTTACCGGGGCTGTCGGCGGCGGCCATGAGCGGGAAACGAACGGCACCGGAGAGAACCGCGCGCATGGCAGTGGGGCGAGCAAGACACCAGAGGGCGGGGCGGTGATGCGGGCGGTCGTCGTGAGGAGGAAAGAAGTGATGGGATCGCAGGCGCTGGCACGCGCGCGCAAACAAACGCGTCGCGTGTGATTTGAGAAATCGCATCGGCGTAGCATGGAGGAGAGGTCGGTAAAACTCGGGGAGGCGATCGAGAGGGTGGCACCGACACAGAAGTACCTCCAGAAAGGCTCGGAGGTGGATGGTCCACATCTGTCATTCCTAAGAATGGCTTTCACGACCTGGTTGACAGAATAAGCTCGTTCGATTCGAGCCCGGGCCACATTACAGAGCGGCTTCTTTTTAATAAATTGCACAGCAGATGTGCTTGTCGTGAGATTCCCCGCCAGATTTGAGAAGCGTAGCACACCGACAGCATTTTTGCTACGGGCGGACACCAACGTGTTAGTTGGATGATTTTTCGAATCAGATTCGGCCATCAAGGTCGTGCTAGACGCGAAGGCAGGAAGAGGATACAGAAACGTTCTGTGGTCGAAGGTCGACGTCTGTTATTGCTGCGGTTCGGATAGCAAGCGCGTTGAACAGAAAGAGCTCGTTCGATTCGAGCCTGAGCCATGGCTTGGGGATGCGTAGATTTCTTTTTGATGACTTTTCAGAGAAACGTATTCATAAATTTTTCGAAGAAAACACCAGAGGAGTCGAACGGCGCTCTATTTTTTCAGAGCCAGAAACTGAGCGCGGCTGTTGGATGGAAAAGAGGAACAGGACGGTGACACGGTGCGGACCCCAAATATGATTTTATATGATTTTTGGTAGGCCAAACTAATTGACCCGGCTGGAGAGCTTCTGAATGGGATTTGGCCAAAGCTCTGCCTAAGGAGGGCGCTAACGAGGTGCTGCAAGGCTCGGTGGTGATAGGTCCACGCCTGTTACGGTGTGTTACTGTCGCTCTTTGCACCAGCGGAAAGAGCTCGTTCGATTCGAGCCCGAGCCATGCTCTGGGCGTGGTAGATTTCCTTTTGATTTTTCTTTCACAAAAATCTATCCATCATAGTTGTTCGAGAAAAAGACTAGACGAGTCGAACGGTGCTGTATTTTTCAGAGCCGGAAATCGAGCGCTATTGTTGTGGTGTGCAAAGGAGGAACAGGACGGTGGGACAGCCACTCCATGCGGGTTTATGCTCCTCCGCCTTCCTCCGCTCTCCCTCTACCCTGTTTCTCTGACCCACCGCAGCGCTCGGCCAAGGATTCACTTACGCGCCTCACGAACACCCCCTGCGCATCCGCTGGTGTCTTCGTTGCAGTGTTAGGGTAGCTCGGCGTTGCTCGTCGTCCTTCGTCTTTCTCTTCTCTTTGGTCCGGCTCGTCTGGTTCTTGGGCGGGCGCTGGTGCCGGTATTGTAACGTGTACTGACCAAGAAGAGAAATGAAGGCATTGAGTATATTTTCTCGGAGAGTAAAATTATGAGCTCGAACACCACGCGGTGCCTGCAGGCGATGAGGTATTGAACGATTTAGATGTCCTCTGGCGATTCTTCCTCCGAACCACACTAATTGCCAGTGTCATGCATAACCTCACTTGTTTTGGGGTCCACAATATTGACGCCAGTACACGGCGGCTGGATCTGTTTTTCTAGCATCAAATAACCGTCAGGACTTTCTGTTGATATGGGAACTCACCGCTGTAGGCAAAGACGGTAATGTCACGGTGACCTGGTCCATTTCACGAAGCGCCGCTCTGGAGTTGAGACTTATCTCCAAATTATTGGATAGTTTAATGGAGGTACAGTAAACTTGCCTAGCCAGTAGGGAGTTCGCAAACACTGCAGATATCGTTAGAATATCAACCCGAAGACGACCTATGAATAGGCGTACGTCGCGGAGTGACCACATACACCGCAAGCCAGATGACTGTTATTATCGTCAACAGAGCGTGTCAATATTGGGGAAAGTTATACAGTTGTGCTTCATGGTGATAAACTGAAAGATGTCAGGATGTGAGTGGAAAAACTTATACAGTCATGAGACATACACAAATGAACGGGAGTATGCTCGAGACACTTCGAATCGAGAACATGAAAATATGGTATCGAGCAGGAAACCAGACGGACCTAGTAACAGAGGTTGTCTCTGCCACACTCATCGGTAAATGGAATGAGATTATGAACAGATAATCTGTCGACCAACCTATGGTCCAAGCAGTAAGCTTATCCACCAGCGCGATGGTTCTATGTTAATTACAGGACGTCAACGTTTCTGTGAAAGTAATGTTATGAAAAATACCTTTTGCGTACACCCCTGCTTTGATTATGGAGTGAAACGGTGAGGATCACGGCAATTGTTAAGTCGGTTGTAGCGCTGATGGCCAATGCCACAATAAACAGCCACCCCCACTGCGCCTCGAAGGAGACCAGCGAAGTCATTCTCAACCCCAGGGAAAATACGGCGCTGACTGCCAGAAGACGACAAAAAGACCATGCCCGAGATGATGAGACAGAGGTATGGTTTCTTCGTAAGGACGTGCATGCGTAACGTGAAGAATCCTTGAACTAAAAGTTCTGGGTGAGTCGGTTACGCTGGTGTAGAGATGCACAGTATACTCACCACTCGTTGAGATAACGGCGCTGACAAAACCACCACCCAGAAGGGATTTAGGCACGGCATAAGCGAGGCGCTCAGCATGTCCATAGTCGATTATCGTGTAGGTGTATAACACATTTCCCATGCATATCGCATGTCCGCTCTCACAAACCCTGGTGAATGGACTCAGACATGCGTGAATAGTAGGCTGGAAGAAGCATACAAAACAAACGCGACCTGTGCACGATGTTTAGACACAATCATTCTGCAAGTTTTGTACTCACCAAAGCCTTGAGTTTCAGAGGGTCATCTGGGAAGCGGTGGTAGTAGATATAGGTCTGGGTTGTTGTCACCCCGAAGAGCATGTAGGAGACAAGGACCCCAATTTCCAGAGCGCCTGAGGCCAATGGATTAAAATTACTCCAAGGTCGCACCAGGGTATTTTCAATTTGAATGTACGAACCCAGAGTGTTACCCGGTACAACATTATCCATGCGAACCTGAGAGCTGGATAGCACGCGTCGAGAGGGAAAAGAAAGACCCTGGTCTGACAGCCTATATGCTCCCATACTGGCGGGAGAAGATCTAGATGTCGAGATGGTCGTCAATTCGCTGCCGTTACAGAGTGATGGGTCAGAAAAATATTAATCGTTCAGCACTTGAGCAAGGGAGCTTCATTTGTTTGTACCGTTTGCCCGAGAGAACAGTAAAACGATCCGAGCCAGATTCAAGTCCATAATATCGAAATTGTCGGAAATATGTGCTCTTGAATCCTGGTGTTAATGCGGCCACAGAAGTCTGGTCAAAAAATTTAAAACACAAGCACGTGACATTGGTTCGAAAATAATTGTCCCCGTTCATACTCAATTGAGCTGGAATCGATTACCATCATGGCAGAGGCGATACTTTAAACAACATGCATCTGGATTTCGCTGTTCAACAGCTGATGCACAGCAACTGATTCGCGCTTTGGATCCTGAAACCGCCACCGAAACCCTTTGAAATACGATCGGTCCGACCGCCTACGGACCAGGCTCCGCAGCCAAAGTTACCTCGGCAAACGCTGACCATCAGCTGCCATCAACCGCGGTCGAATTATTGGATGTAAGCTCCCAGCTGTGGTATGAGATTCCCGAAACTGGCCAGGTTGGTCAGGAATAAGTACATGAAAACGAGGGGTATCTCAAGAGACTTTTGCGATTGGGATTGTTGCACACGTCTTGCCACCGCCGAAACGATTGACACACGCGCAAAGAGCGTTCCCATTCTTTTTACGTCCAAATCACAGTGTTCAGCACTTTGAAAGTTTCAGGTGAGGTTCAAAAAAAAAGGCAATGTTTTTTACGTGTGAAATTTGCCTATTCGTCGATGTCTTTCTCATTTTGCGCCTCACCCTTCAAATATAAAGAAACAATACTACTTCCAACTGCCTTCCCGGCCAGTCGGGGTAACCGGCCACTTGGGCAATATAAGGGCGTAGCATGTATATCTTGGCTAGCTCTTGGTCGCATATTGAAAGACAAGTATGGACGACCTTGAACACCGAAAATGGCGTGGTTTGATGGAGTTGACGTGATGCTGTGGCGATTTCCGGACAGGGTGGGAACAGCGAACACAGCATTTCTTATTTTGGCCGTAGCACCGGCTGGAAAGAACCACCACTATCTCCACGACCGCTGCATCAATCCACACGGTTCCGGGCTCATTCTGTTCGGTAAGAGCATGACTACACGTCTAAGCCATCGAAAAACAGTTCCGCCCTCAATCCACGATCTCTGGGACCTGAATACTGGCATCAAAATGTGAAAATAGCTTTCGAAGGCTCTGCTATCGTCGACGATGTATCTAGTTCTCTCGTCTGGCCACGGTCTTGGAACTTGGTGTGTGCATTTTAAATGGCTGATCCACTTCTCTGACAATAGTAATACAATTTTATGAATTTTTTTGTCTCCGTCAGCGTGCCCGACTATGCCAAACCATCACTCTGCACAGCCTGAAAACTTGAAATTTTTTTGAAAGGACCAAGAGGATTCAGCATGAGTCCAGACATTTCAGTACGCGCATTTACATCCATTAGACCTGCAACTCGTGTATTTCGGCCATACAGATCACATTTGCCCTTATACGGGCGCGCTTCGACTGTCCACCATCGTCCCTATTGCCGGATTGATGGCGGTCCCGGTGATTCTGTGGCGGAATGTGGGTCTAGCGCCTCCGAAACACCTTCATGACTCTATACAACCACTCCCTTCCAAGCTTGGACGGCCAGCGCAGCTGTGAAGAGCTATCTGACCCATTCCAATATAGAAAATCTATTAAAAAATCACTTCCATAAATCTATGTAAAAATTCGGTCTTAATAGCGAGTTTGAGGTAGATAAGAACCATCCCCGGCGTCATTCGGGTCTCTTATAACCCTAGCACTCGCCAGTTGCATTTGCAGCTCCCAAACGAAAGCTCAGCGTGCGCGAGAGCGAGATTAATCAAGCGGTTCCCACGCCTGGCCGGTTAGCCCGTTTTGGCCGTTTTCGGACCTTGCCGCGGCAAAATATTCGCCAATCAACCAACACATCACCGATCGGCTGTCTCGGTACAGAATCCACTCATAACATCCTAGACTACGTTCTGGTATGAAAAAATGACCAGTCTGCCAATTCCTTCGCTTGTAAGATACTCCAAACCCCTAAGGTGGCCGGTTAGCCAGTCGGAAGCAGTACAATCTTTCACGCGAGGCGTGTTTTCCCGCTGGTCAACTTTAACTGCAACACGGGTAGCAATTGCTTCGGAATCCCATGGTTTCACCACCACGCACTGAAAAAGGAAATGTTTCCGGTACTATAAAAACTGTCTGTGAAACTCGTAGTATCATTTCAAGTTCTTATACTAGCTAAAACTACAAGGATCAAATGTAATAAGAACTGAAATTGAAACAGTGCGATTCACTTCGGGTGAACGAGGCGTCCAGAGAGGTGCAGGATCGCGGCGTCCGGAGAGGTGCAGGATCGCGGCGGGTGGGTGTGCGTATGCGGCCATCACTTGCAAAGAGAGAGAAGGGAGAAGGGAAGAAATCCAAGGAAGGGGAAGGAGAGGAGAAGGGAGACCGGACGAGAAGTGCAAGGTCGGACGAAACACTCTCCCTAGTCAGACCACAAACGCAGGCATCCGGGAGCAATGATACAGAGAAGAGAATGGAAGAGAGGGTGGGTTGTTGGAGGAACTCTGGAGCGAGACCGCGCCAGCGCGATGTCGTCAGCGTTATCGGGGCTGTCGGCGGCCATGAGCGGGCAGCGATCGGCACCGGAGAGAACGGCCCGCATGGCAGTGGGGCGAGCAAGACACCAGAGGGCAGGACGGTGATGCGGGCGGTCGTTGTCGTGGTGGAGACCAAAGAAGGACGTGATCGGATTGCTGATGCCACACGCGCGCAAACAAACGCGTCGCGTGCGACTTTGAGAAATCGCGGGAATGCCGAACATTGATCGATGGGTGCAGCGGGAGGGGGTTCGAGGGCGATCAGGAGGAGCGCGCCCTGCGTTATCGTGAAGAAGGCGAGGGTGGGGAACAAAAAATGGCAGCAGCGGGAAATGCCGGTCAGCCTTGATGGCGGCCCGAGCGATTGCGGTGAGGGCGCCCTGCGGTATCTGGAGGGCCGGAGCTTGCCAGGGAGAGGGAATACGTTTGCTGAATATAGACGAGCGCGAGTTGGTTCACTCGCCGATCGGAGGGTTGTGGGTGTTTGAGCCGTGGGAACTGGTCAAGGCGCGGAACAGAAAAGAATTCATATCTTTCTCAATTCTGGTCAGAAAAATCTGGTCCATACATGAACAGGTAGCAGCGAACGAGGCAATCCTAGTCCATATAAATTTGGGCGGAAATGGAGTTGATCTGCATCCAAGGGTGCTGGTATACCGAAAATCACCGAAATTTCCAACCCTACCAGGTTTGGGCATCATAAAATGAGGGTTGACTCGCAATAGCGGGCAAGGATAGAACAGGTTGCAGAAAGGTTCGGAGGTGGATGGTCCATAGCTGTTGATTATATGCATGCCTGACAATGTCTAGTAGAAGAAGCTCGTTCGACTCGAGCCCGAGCCGTAGCTCTGATACGAATGGGAGTTTTTGGTTGATTTTATTTGCAGAAGGAATGTTCGCGAGGGGCTTTTCCTGAGGGCCAAGTGACTCAATACAGCTGGAGTAAATGGCACAGAAAGGCTCAGAGGTGGATGGTCTACGTCCGTCAGTGGTATTGTGAAAGCAGTTGCCTTCGATTCAGAACGGAAAGCCTTGTTCGACTCCGGCTGGAGGCATGGCTTCTATTTCCACACATTTTTATTGGACAAGTGTTTGTCTTAAATTTTCCTCCTTAGGCGCCAGAGTCGAGAACGGTGCCAATTTTTTTCGGGACGGGCCGTGGAATCGCAGCACGGAGAACAGAATAGATCTTGCGTTTTATTCGGTTGAGCGCAAGACTTGGACTTGTGCGCAGATAGAGAACGGGATGCAGAAAGGCTCGGAGGTGGATGGTCAATGTCTAGTACAGTCTTGATTCTCGCTGCAATGATGGGCGGAAAGAGCTCGTTCGAATCGAGCGCGAGTCGTAGCTCTTGAGCGTGCGTCGTAGTTTTTGGTTGATTTTTTTTTTTTTTTTTTTTGGGGGGCGGAAGGAGTCTTCATGAGTTCTCCCGTACGGGTATGGAAAACTAAAACTTCTGTTGTTTTCCAAGCTAGCACAGCATAAATTTGTGTTTTGTGAATTCCAGCCCAAATCCAGCTAGTTAGCACGCACAGAAGTACTTCCAGAAAGGCTCGGAGGTGGAAGGTCCACGTCCGTCAGTGGTATATGGTGATACAGTTGTTTTCGAACGGAAGGAGCTCGTTCGATTCGAGCCCGAGCCAGAGCGTCTTCCTGGATGTTTTGCGGCGTGCGCCGCGGAAGAGTTCGCCTCCAGGGCCCAAAGTCCAATTTTTCTCGTCAAGCGCCAGGGACTCCAGCAAGTTTCGGAATGGCCCGGGGAGTCGCGGTGTGGACAACAGAGCAAATTATCGTTGAGACCAAGACTTACACCGGTATGTAGATGTAGGAGGCAATGCGGAAAGGCTCGGAGGTGGATAGTCCACATCTGTTCTTCTTGCAATGTACGACCATAGCTATCGTTGAGATTTTTGCTACGGGCAGACACCAACGTGTTAGCTGGATGATTTTTCGAATCAGATTCGGCGACCAAAGTCGTGGTGGAGGCGAAGGCAGGAAGGGGAGACAGAAAGGTTTGGTGGTCGAAGGTCGACGTCTGTCATCGCTGCGGTTCGAATAGGATGCGTGTTGAGCAGAAAGAGCTTGTTCGATTCGAGCCTGAGCCATGGCTTGGGGATGCGTGGATTTCTTTTTGATGGCTTTTCAGAGGAACGCATTCATCATAAATTTTTCAAAGAAAACACCAGAGGACTCCAGGAGTCGAAGGGTGCTCTATTTTTTTCAGAGCCAGAAACTGAGCGCGGCTGTTGTTTGGAAAGGAGGAATAGGATGGTGACACGGTGTGGACCCCAAATATAACTTTATATGATTTTTGCCAGGCCAAACTGATTGACCGGGAAGAAGATGCTGTTTCCCGGCTGGAGAGCTTCTGAATGGGATTTGGCCAAAGCTCTGCCTAAGGAGGGCGATAACGAGGAGGAGGAGGAGGATATATTATACTGACGCGGTCCCACAACTGGAACTGCCAGTTTACTACGTAACGACATCGTAACTTATGCAGGCTAAAAGTTACCCATCACTACGCAGAACACACGTACTACCGAGGTGTTCAAAGGCTCGGTGGTGATAGGTCCGCGTCTGTTACGGTGTGTTACTGTCGCCCTTAGCTCGTTCGATTCGAGCCCGAGCCATATTTTGGCCCTTGGGCGTGGTAGATTTCCTTTTGATTTTTCTTTCACAAAAATCTATTCATCATAGTTTTTCGAGAAAAAGACTAGACGAGTCGAACGGTGCTGTATTTTTCAGAGCCAGAAACCGAGCGCTACTGACCCGGTGTGCAAAGGAGGAACAGGACGGTGGCACAGCCACTCCACGCGGTTATGCTCCGAGTCCGACGCCTTCCTCCGCTCTCCCTCTACGCTGTTTCTCTAACTCACCGCAGCGCTCGGTCAAGGATTTACTTGCGCGCCTCACGAACACCGCACCCCCTGCGCATCCGCTGGTGTCTTTGTTGCGGTGTTACTGGGTAGCTCGGCGTTCTCGTTTATCCTTCGTCTTTCTCTTCTCTTTGGTCCGGCTCGTCTGGTTCTTGGGCGGGCGCTGGTGCCGGTGTTGTATTGGTACGTACGATGAAGACCCTCATCGCTCACGTCCTCGATCCACTGGTGGTTCCACCCAGAAGCATTCTGCACATCACAGTCCCTCGCGCGCGTGGCGAGCCCTCCGTACGCGGCTCTTTTCCGACAGTGTAGTGTTGGCGAGGGGAGAGGGGCGAGCAGGGCGTTGAGGAAGGGAGATGTTTTGTGGGAGTGAATTTCGAGGTGCGTTTTGTCTATCTTCGGAGCCCTTTTCTTTCAACTCTACCCGTTTCGGCGTTGCCCTCCCGCGCTCGGTTTCGCTTGGGTGGCGTCCCTTGCTGCCTTGTGTACGTTTCCGTTGCTGTTTTTACCTCCCTCTTTATCCTCTCTCTTCCCTCTCCTCTCACTCTGTACTTGTTTTTATTGACTTGTGCTAACAACGTGCCACGCAGAACCCCACCACCCCCTGCCACCCACACCCACCCCAACACTCGCACTCGCCGCTCTTCGTTCCCCCGGCAAGACGCTCTTCTCGCACGCCTTTTCCCTCACCTGCCCTTCTCGACGGCGGCTTCGAGCGCTAGGAGAAGCACTTGTGGACGGCATCGCTGCATCCTACTCTACCCCTTCAAGCGGGAACGGGACAGAAGAATTTACCCGCCTCCCCTCCACTGCAGCACACATCGAAAATCCACAGCTCATTTTGTAAGACCCCATGGCGTCCTTTTCGCGCTGCTCTACGATAAAATTGAGGCGTTCCCGGCGAGGAGGAAGTAGGATGATTGTTGAATCTTCTTCCCTTCCATCTAATTCTGCCGCTACTCTCTCGCTCTCTTTTACTGCCGTTGCTGGCTCTTTTCGAGGCGAGGATATATTTCGGTTTTTCGTGTTTCGTGGATACTATATTGCGCTTGCTCTGCGCCGTCCTCTTGCACTCCGACGATGGTTTCAACCTTCTATTCACACCAAGCCACCGAACGGAATTCGCTGACGCTCATCGCACTCCGTCGCAGACAATACCTGCGTCGTCACTCGTGAACGCATCCCACTTCGCCGGCGCAGCGCTGCAGGTTGTCCCTCAGAGCGGGGTCGCATGCCGGGCGTCGGGTGCCTGCACGTGTGATATAGAAGGCGAGCGAGCCCGTGTGGGGCGCGGGGCTGTGGGTGCGAGGGTGTGGGTGTGGATGTGTATGGCGGCAACTTGCGATACCAGGGCGAGGGGGAGGGCGAGGGTGCAATGTGAGCGCCGCCACGCCGCGCAGATGAGGCAGAAGCAGGGGGTGCGGATGAGGGGAGGAGAGGGCGACAAACGGGCCCTTTTCCTTCCTTGTACGCTCGAGGACGGCGCCACGGACATGTGTAGTCGCCTCGAGTACCCGCTTCCGCCTCCCCGCCTATCCGTGTACCCCTCGTTTCCGTGCGAAGGGGATAGCGCGTGCGGCGCTTGTTTCCGTGTATCCGCCCAGCTGTACGCTGCTATGCATGCACCCCATCTGCCCTGCTTCCGTGGGGAGGGATAGGATGCGCGGTTATATGTACGGCCTCCGTCGTTCCATCTACCCGTACCCGTTTTCCGTGTGCCCTTTCTTCCGTGTACCTGCCTTGCCGTTCGGGTGGTTTCCTTCGCTTATGCGGGGTTTCGTCTCTGGGCTTTATCCGTTTTACCGTTTTTTTATTGCCGTCGCACTCCTGCGCTCGGCATGCGTTCATTCGTTTTACCGTCCTTGACATTCCTAACCCCGTTTATTTTTTCCCTCCTTATTTCACTCCGTTTTTCCCTTCCGTGCGGATCCCTGAGATTGCGGTTGTAACGATTCGACAGCGAACACCCGGCGGCACAGGCGTCGATGAATACTTAGCAGCATTCATGTCGTAGTTCTATTGCGAATATAGCGCGTCTGTAATGATTATTAGCTGTTAGCTGTTACCAGTAGACGTCTTTTTTCGCCAGAGTTCATTCTGGCATGCCCACCAAATTCTTGATCCATGCTTCAATATGCAATCTAATGCGACACTAAATATGTCACGTCGACTGAAATTGGAAACGAAACTTTAGGTTTCGGTTCTGATTTCAACGTATTGATATACTAAGTTTTACCCGTACTTTTTCCTAATGTGATGCAAGTAGTTTCAGATTTTGCTTTCAGGTAAGGTGACTTGTAGTACGATACTTTGCATCTCAAATCAATCTCAGATGAACTGAATGCCAACAAAATTCAGTTCAAATATCAGCAGAAGTGAAACTGAGAATGAGAACTAAGTTCAGTGCGTCCGACGTGTAAATTTCTTTGTGTTTAGAATTACACCTACAGTGACCCAAAATTTGGCAATTCAGATGGGTTTCCAAAGTGAACCCCTTTGCAACACTAAAACGAACAATATACATCGTAACATGGTCAACTGTAACATGTAAATTGAGGTCGTAAGAAGAGTGGTCGTACGCAGTGCCAAAAAGAAAGGAAAAATTACCCAAGCTATCATGACACAGAGGAGGTGGGACGTGGAGAATGATAGATTTGCTGCCAGCCAGTGCCCAGAGTACGAGCATGAAATTCGAGACGGGTCTGCCTCAATTTAGCAATAAGACGGAGGCAAGGAGGGAAAAAAAGGGTATGTTGAAGTTCAGGGGGGTACCAAAACAAGCGAATATTGGGGTGTCCACATTGCACCACCCAACCATTTTCAAAAATCCAGAAGTCAGAAAGTTGGAAAAACTCCACGGTCTTGTCACCTGAGCCAGACACGACGGGCGTGCCGTCGGGCGAGAATGCCACGGAGCGGACCAATTCACTGTGGCCCTGCATGTGGGCCACCTCGGCACCTGTTCTCACATCCCAAATCCGGATAGTCTCATCGTATGAGCCAGATGCGACATATGCCCCGTCAGGTGAGAATGCTACAGAGGTGACAACGTCGCTGTGCTGCTCCATCCGGGTCACCTCCGTGCCCATTGTTGCATCCCAAACCCGCACGGTCTTGTCGAATGAGCCAGATACGACACGCCGACCGTCAGGTGAGAATGCCACAGAGGTGACAAGCTTGCTGTGCCCCTCCATCTTGGTCACCTCAGCACCTGTTGTCGCATCCCAAATCCATACAGTCTTGTTGTCTGAGCCAGACACAATGCGTGCACCGTCAGGCGAGAATGCCACGGAGGTGACAGAGTAGCTGTAGCCCTCTATCTTGGTCACCTCAGTACCTGTTCTTGCATCCCAGATTCGCACGGTCCCGTCGTCTGAGCCAGACACAACACGCGCGCCATCAGGCGAGAATGCCACGGAGCAGACACGGTCACTGTGGCCTTCCATCTTGGTCACCTCAGCACCTGTGGTCACATCCCAAATCCGCACGGTCTCGTCGCCTGAGCCAGATACAATACGTGTGCTGTCAGGCGAGAATGCCACAGAGGTGACAAGCATGCTGTGCCCCTCCATCTTGATCACCTCAACACCTGTTGTTGCCTCCCAAATCTGCACAATCTTGTTGAATGAGCCAGACACGACATGTGCACCATTGGGTGAGAATGCCACGGAGGTGACAGAGTCACTGTGCCCCTCCATCTTGGTCACCTCAGCACCCGTCTTCATGTCCCAAATCCGAACAGTCTCATCACCTGAGCCAGACACAATATGCTTGCCATCAGGTGAGAATGCCACAGAGTAGACACAGTAGCTGTGGCCCTCCATCTTGGTCATCTCAATGCCCGTCGTTGCATCCCAAATCCGCACGGTCTCATCACCTGAACCAGACACAATACGTGCGCTGTCAGGCGAGAATGCCACAGAGGTGACAGAGTAGCTGTGGCCCTCCAGCTTGGTCACCTCAGCACCCGTTGTCACATCCCAAATCCGCACGGTCTTGTCAAGTGAGCCAGATGTGACATATGCCCCGTCAGGCGAGAATGCCACAGAGGTGACAGAGTCTCTGTGGCCCTCCATCTTGGTTATCTCAGCACCTGTTGTTGCATCCCCAATCCGCATGGTCTGGTCGTCTGAGCCAGACACGAAGCATGCACCATTGGGGGAGAATGCTACAGCAGTGACAGTGTCACTGTGCTCCTCCATCTTGGACACCTCCATGCCTGTCTCCACATCCCAAACCCGCACAGTCTTGTCTTGTGAGCCAGACACAATGCGTGCACTGTCAGGCGAGAATGCCACAGAGGTGACAGAGTAGTGGTGGCCCTCCATCTTGGTCACCTCAGTACCTGTTGTTGCGTCCCAAATTCGCACAGTCCCGTCGGCTGAGCCAGACACAACACGCACGCTGTTGGGCGAGAATGCCACGGAGCAGACACGGTACCTATGGCCCACTATCTTGGTCACCTCAGCACCTGTCGTCACATCCCAAATTCGCACGGTCTTGTCGTCTGAGCCAGACACGACACATGCGCCGTCAGGTGAGAATGCCACGGAGCAGACATGGTCGCTGTGGCCCTCCATCCTGGTCAACTCGGCGCCCGTTGTTGTGTCCCAAATCCGCACGGTCTTGTCGAATGAGCCAGACACAACATGCGTGCCGTCAGGCGAGAATGTCACGGAGCTGACCTGGTTGCTGTGGCCCTCAATGCTTATTAACATCCTCTGTAAGGGAGATGCCCTTGCATTCGATGGAAGGTCGCCCAGGGAAGTGCCATCGCCAATTTGTCAAAGTCATAGCAGAGGTCAAGGCCAATTCTGTTGCAAGGCTACTGACATAGAGATGTGGTGTGGATAGCGAAACCTGTCCCTGGAAGAATGAAGCCCAAAGTCTCTGGCTGGCAGCCATGTACTCATTTAGCTCCGCATTTTGAACCTAGTTCATTGTGAAAACACAGGACTGAAAATATTGACATATTTGCATACCTGCAACTGCAACACCCAGGTGCGAGCCAGGTGTATTGCAAGGCGGCAGTCTGACTTGATCAAATTCATTGCTTCCATCCAGAAGAGCACCTTCAATTTGTGAAAGTTGAGTAGCAATGCTGAAAGCTGCTGCACATCCTTCTGGCAATCATGTCGCACCGATGCGAGGTGCGCGGCCCAGTGCTGACAAGCATATCGAAGCTCGGGCCCGATTTTGGTCTTCACCCGCTTTGACAAGCCCTTGTCGTCCTTGTCGAGAAGAAAAGACGATTTCAGGTTGCAGATATTGAAACGCAAGGACTTGTTCAGGATACGGAAGCAGTCATGTGTCCGATCCCGGAAGTAAGACGTGGCTGCGGTTGCCCGCTCGCGCGAGCGACCTGGGTCAAGGATGAAGTCGGCGAAGGATTTGTGGAATGTATAAATGCATTTGTTGCGCGGGGAGATATATAGAACAGCATAGAACGAGCGCACACTGTTGTGGACAGCCTGTTCATCTACCTCTTCAGTTGGATCACCGATAACAAGTGGAGCAAGGTCAGCGACTGTGAGAGGTCGACGAGTAGTGACAACAGCGTAGAGCACACGCTTTGATGTCTCCGCCCCCTGCCCTATGTCTGTGAGTGCTTGAGTGAGGATGGTGTCATACAATGAGTCAATCCCGTGTTTACTGTTCAGCACTTTTGCGCTGACACCGGCTGTCAACAGCGTGTCAAGAGACTGTCGTTGCTGTATAACCGACGGGGGAAACATGGAGTCGGGAGGGCAAACGTAGCGCACAACAGTGGCAGCGTAAATGAATAGCCCTGAAGAGTTGGTAACAATGACCTCCCGCCGATCAGGAGCCAGAACAGCGAGCTCGGCATCGACGAAGCGACGAACATCCTCGAGTGCCTCCTTTGGATCAATTTCTTCCATACGATACATGGCCTTCCCGGCGATGGACCTGCATTCTTCCTTGATTCGAGGGTGAGGGCGACTGGTGACAAAAAACTTGAGCCCGCGAAGCCTCATCTTAGATGCAGAAACTGCCTGGATGATTTGTTTGATTAGTTGAGGGCCTTGATCGTTACCCTCAATTTCATCGAGTGCGTCGATGACGACCACCAATGGCGACCGGGGCTGTTGAGAGGGCTGCGAAGCTATACTCTGTGACCAAGGCTTGACAAGGAGCTTGTCCACATGGTAAGCCGACGCTGGAATGACGTCGATACGGACATCACGGAGTGAGTGGGCGAAAGGCTTGTGGATATCGAGGAGTTGGCGGACAATGGTCGGAATGATGAATGCACGGGACCGAGCCTTCTCATCATTTCGAGAACAGAAGAACGATGCGCCAAGACGGCCTTCTTTTCTCCAGTGCTTGCAGAGGGTGTAGGCAACGGTTGACTTGCCCGTACCAGCCATACCGCTGAGCCAAAAAATGGGCGAGCTGTTATCGGAGGTGTCGCGTGCCCACTTTTTTAGGCGGGATATGAGTCCTATGCGAGTGTTGTCTGTGCAGGCCCGCCTCGCTGGCCCTCCGGCGGCTGCGTCCGCGTTGAATAGCGCCTTGGGTGCAAACCAGGGCAGTAAATCGGCCTAAAACCAGCTTTTCAGCCGCTGAACAAGGATGAAAGCACATCGACATACGTTGGCACCCGAAGATCCGTACATGTTTTCAACGTGCACTTGGTCAGCATAGAAAGTGTTACCCTGGCCGACGCCCCCGCTGCCACCACTTTGTCCACCATATCCACCAGGGCCTCCGGTACCTCCTACGCAAAATCAATACTTGTGCGCGTGTCTAAATCAATTTTCCCGTACCGTGGACATTTTGGATGTTTGTTGTCGTCATGGATTGTGCTCTGCAAATGGTGTGCTTGTGGGATCGGAATCGGAGCTGCGAGCAACTTTAAATAGTGTGGCTTCAGCCCACGAGGCTGCTGAGGTCTCAAGTAAGGTGGAACACTCTGTGACGCCGGCAGCCATCTAAATCGATCTTAACAGGTCCCATATACCAGGCATCCGTGCAGACAGGAAGTTCTTGCATACGTGCCCCCAAACCCAGGCCTTGACCGTTCGGAACTTCGGAAGTAATATAGGCAAAAACGACGTTAAGGAATTGAATGCCAGTGATTAAGAAAAGTGGTCCGCGGGTGCAGCTTAAGTGAAGTCTCGCTATCGAGCCCGGTAAACCTGGGGTGGTGGTCGATCTTGACAGTGTCACGGGTAGATGTGAGATCAGCCGATCAGGCCGTCAATCAATTGCATCAATTAACTTCGTCCCAGATGCCGTGTTCAGTTCACTGGCGCTCTCTCTTCCCTCTCAATCCTTGGGAATCAATCGCTCGTTCAGGCTGCTATCGGGCTGCCCTAGTTCCGATCAAACACCAATCTTATCTCTTCCTCGACTCTCATCTAATTCAGAGGACGACACCCCTCGCTCGAATGTCCGCGCTACCTGGTAACCTGAGTAGGATATAGCACTCCACTCCTCGCCACTGCGTGGACCTGCCATCCTCGCATCGCTCGCGCATACAACCCTCTCTTGTTCTACCCCGACTGACCTCGGATCCAGAGTACGTGGCCAGCACGTCCGCCTCCGTGTCGCCCAGAGACGCCAAGGGGGATAGACGTTTGTCCGCACCACACATGTCGACCCTCTTCTATTTCCGCCGCACGGCGCCACTCTCGAATACGCCACGTTTACGCGCAGAGTTCTCTGCGTACCGGGACCTCGGCGGGTACGAGAACTCTGCGTATCTTGATGATGTTAGTTTTTCCTTTCTTTTCCATTGTGCTGGTTTTGATTTTCCCCACCCTCACCATTCACTGGAGACGCATTACACCGTGCCATATCCGTCCATGCCGCTCGAATCTCGGCGCTAGCAGTTTTGGAGCACCCTTCTCACCCACGCGGCCCGTGGTGCTCCATGCGAGCACGTCCCGTGCGGCGACGTGGACCACGACCTGCACATATTCCGCTATCCCGTCCTCGCACGGCTGGCGCATACACCCTCTGTTCGTTCTAGCGCCCGCCAATATGCGCTTATCCGCGGGCACCGGCATGCAGATCCCATCTTTACAGGCGTCCTACGTCAAGCATGCGCTCGGACGGCAACGTCCGTCTCGTATCCATCCGCGATCGACACATCCTCGCGCACGACTCCCGCGAAGGCAAGGTGGCATTTCTTTGATACTGTATTCTGGCGACGATCGATGCGCACAATCTCCACGCGTGGCTTCCCATGCCTCCCCACCATCCCGTCTGCCACTGCCTACTTCTCTTCTCCAGGAACTCGACTTCCTCCTTCGCGCCCCCCTTTCGCATACCGGGATCTCGACGGGTACGAGGCCGCTGTGGATGCGGATACGGATCTTGATGATGTGAGTTTTTTGGATCGTCCTTTCTTTTTTTTCCATCCATGCTGGTCTTGAATTACCTCTACCTTATTTATTCCCTTGCTCACGCCCCGCGAACTTTTCTGCTCGACCATAATCTACCTCTCCTTCGTCGTTCCACCGCATCCTTCGCGCGAAGTGGGCAGCCGTTTCGGCCCCGTTGTCCTCGCCACCCCTTCTCTCGTCGCTGAACTCTCTTCTCGTGATCCACGTCGTCTTTTCTTCTGCTGTGATCAGATGATCTTCGTTACTGACCTCTTTTTTCTTTTGCAACAACCTCTTCACCGACGATCTCGACCGAAGCCAATGTTGTCCCTACCGGTGCTCACCGTGCACGGAAACCCGATCGCCGTCCCCGCAGGATGTTTTCTCAATTTCCGCCCGGAGACTATTCTCCTCCGGCCGTTGTACATTTCCAACACCTGGCGGGCACTTTCCAACTGGAGGCGCAGGGACCTCCTACGCAGGCAGCGTGTGTTGAAGCCGCAGGGCGGGAGATTGTGCTTCTCCTCGTCTCGTGTCCCTTGTGCGGATCCCTCTTTATCATTCCCAAATTCTATTTCTACATTCCAATATCTCCCGTCTTGTATCGTACATCTTATATATGCACCTACTTTTCTCACCCGTACTTTGCGTGCCCGTACACAATGTCTGATTGAGATATTCCTTCCCTTTTTTTGTGGCTGGTTCCTCACTGCGATCTGCCGGCCGCCATTTTGTATCCTACCCAGAATATCTGGCCCATGCGCGTGCTTCCATGTACGGCATCCTCTTTTGCAATCAAACAGAATTATATCAGTCTCGGAAGCCCGGATCTCTAGAGTCTAGGGGCTGCTCAACAAACATACCTATGTATATTATTGGTTGTCTGACTTTTACAGCGATTCTGATGTTTCACTCTCGATTCTAACGTCGATTCTCGACCCAAAGCCACCGGAGAATCGAGGTTGTTGGAGATTCATCAAGAATCGCGATTCTCCGGTGTTTCGCTTCCGGAGGCGACACAAGGATTCTCGCGGATTCTTGAAAATCGTCCATTCTCGGCAGATTCTTGACCGAGAATCGACCTCAGAATCGCTATCAGAATCGTCAGCGGTTCTCAACTTTGACTTCCCCCCATTGTAGCTCTTAAAATCCCGCCAACCACCTCCACCGGTTCTCGAATAGAACTAGGAAGCGTACTCCCATCCCGAGGAAAGAGACCGTACTGCTTGCCAGAAGGCCAAGAAACATCATGGCCGATATAATCAGGAAATGTAAAGTTTCTTGGTAAAAACGTTCGTTCAAAACACTTGTGGAGATATGAATGTACGTACCAATTCCTGAGACAACGGCGGTGAGAAAGGCACTGACCAGGAGGGATTTGGGCAATGCATAAGCGCGACGTTCTGGTTGTCCATAGTTGATTATCGTGTGGGTGTATAAGCCATGGCCGATGCATATTGGATGTGTGCTCTCGAACTCTGGTAAATGGGCTCAGGCATGCGTGAATGGCAGGCTGGAAGGAGCACCGCGTCCGGCGCGAAATAATGCGCCGTGCCGCCTGTGGAATCGCGCAATCGTGTGAAGAATCGAACCTGAATTGGAATAGGTCTGAGATGTTTGCTTCCGTGGAAGAACGAACTGAAATAGAGTGGGCCGGAGACTTTTAAATATATCCTCCATTTGTACCACTCGAAGATCAGAGAATGTCATATGCGACAACTTGAACAGCTGAACTTCACGTGATTTAGTTCGAAATCACTGGCGGCCATATAGCATGTATCAAAACTCGAGGATACGTCCTATCGCTTTGAAACAGTGTCCGATACATATCTTGAATTCTCGAATTCCGAGATGTCGCGCATGTCCTTCCAAATTGCACACCATGACACTCGTCGGTAGAGCCCGAGGTAATGATATTCTTGATCGGAGACTAGCCCGTCAAATTGAACCCCATGTTCAAGAAAGAAATTCCGGTGGAACGGAAACTCGGAGCGATAGTACTCGCTGAACTATTGAATACTTCTGGAATCCCCTCCAACAATCCATCCTCCCAGCCACACTATGTCTCAGTGTCATCCATGATTTCGCTTGTTTTGGTGACCTGGATGTTGACACCAGTGCGCGGTGGCTGAATGTGCTTGCAGGATTGAGCAGCCGCAGACGCACTTAATCTAAGAACTCACCGCAGGCAAAGATGGCAAAGTCAGAGTGACTTGATCCATTTCACGAAGCGTAGCCCTGGAGTTCAAACTTATTTCCTAGTCATTGGATGGTTCTAACAGACCCTGTAGCGAACTTACCTAGCCAGTAGGGTGTTTGAAAATACTGCAGATATGGTCAGAATATCGACGCTGATGCGGCCACACAACATGCTCACGCCGCGCAGAGACCACATACACCCCAATCCAGATGACTACAACGATTTTTCAGCGGAGTGCGAATATATGAGTGTAGGTGTCTGAGATTACGGCTGTGTTGCAGGGTGATAAACTAAAGGCATGACAATTCAGGGTCGAGGGGATATGACTCTTACTGTGATGGGACATACGCAAAGAAACGTAGCGATGCTTGAGACGCTTTAAGTTGAAGAGGTGAGAATGAAGCATCCTTGTGGAAAGCAGCCGAACCTGGTGATTGCGGCGGTCTCTGTCGCACTCTTTGTTAGACGAAACAGCGTGTTTGCACGAGTCTGACTGTGAACCTATCGTCCAAGCAATCAATTTATCCACCAGTGCCGTGGTCCTGGGCACACGACGTCAATGTTTTCTCAGTGAAGATAATATTGCAGAAAATATACCTCTTGCGTGCACCCCTGCTTTGGTTCCGAAGCGAAACCACCAGGATCACAGCGATTGTTGAATCAATTGTAGCGCTGATGGTCAATGTCAAAATGACCAGCCACCCCCACTGGTTCTCGAACTGAACCAGCAAGGGAATTGCCATCCCGATGAAAGATATCGCACCGGTTGCCAGAAGGCGAAGAAAGATCAAGATCGCTATTGTGAGACAGATGTACAGTTTCTTTGTAAGGCCATAGGTTCGGAAGGCAAAGAATCCTTGTCCTGAGGCGCTTGGATGAGTCGGTCACACTTGTAGAGATAGGGTATACATACCAATTGCTGAGATAAAGGCGGTAAGAAGAGCACTGACCGAGAGGGATTTGGGAAAGGCATAAGCGAGGCGCTCCGGGTTTCCGTAGTTGGTTATTGTGTAGGTGTATAATGCATGGCCGATGCATATCGCATGTGCGCACTCACACACCCTATGGCAAATTGACTTGGACATGCGTAAATGGTGGGCTAGCAGAAGCATACCAAACAAACGCAACCTGCGCACGATGGTCAATCATATTCGTTCTTCAAATTTTGTGCTCACCAAAGCCTTGAGTTTTGGAGAATCATGTGGGAAACGGTGGTAGTAAATGTAGGTCTGGGTCGTAGTCACTCCGTAGAGCACGTAGGAGACAAGGACCCCGATTTCCAAAGCACCTAACGGCAATTGATTATTTCGAGGTCGCTCCGAATTATTGAAAATGTACAAACCCAGCGTGCTGTTCAGTACAACGTTGTCCATGTTTCCTGGCGAGCCCAGTGCTGACGAGAAAGAAGAGGAGGGAGGTTCTGGTCTGACTGGACAAATGTTCTCACTGTCGAAAGAGGATCTTATACTTGTCGAGGAAGATCATTGTGAATTGTGTGGCGAATTCAACTGAAAAAATCTTTTTGATTACGTTCGCGCGCGGAGCTAATAAATCTCATGAGTAACCAAGTAACGTTCACCTTCATCTTTTTCCAAGCCGGTCAGGGGCCTTCAGCCCTTGCCAACCTTTTGGACATCAGATTGGGGTGATCATCGAGCAGACTTTGATATGCAGTGCACACACCCGGAAATCAGTGTCGCTCCTATGTGTTCAAGAATCCGTCCGTGCATTTACCCAATTGTGAATCATCAAACGCCATATCGCGACGCTATACTCAAACATTTGCGCATCACTATACAACACCCGTGAAGCGGGAACCGATCAATTGTTTTTGTGCTTAGAATACCGAGTTCTGACTAGTGGTGGCAAGGTTCGGTTCGGAAATCGGTTCGAACCTGAACCGAACGCGAGGTTCGGGTTCAGGTTCACCACTTTGCTGAACCGAACGCCAGGTTCAGGTTCGGCGTTCGGGGCGTGGGGGACGCGTTCGGACGCCGAACGCGAAAATCCTGACATTTACCCAATTTTTGATGATTTTGTTGCGATTTCCGGCGACATCGGGGTAAATTCGCACATTGCTCGCTACTGACTCGCTGTTAGAGTGATGGATTGACGTCTTGCAGTCAATTCTACGGCCATCCTCATCAGTGTTGCGTCACCGGGACTCGGACCGTACTGTCCCACGACATAAAATTCATTTGAACATTTCTGGATTTCGGTTTCTTGGCATTTCAACATCCTTGAGGCATTCAAATCCGACCATTCAAGGGAAGAGCAAGTAAATGACCCACTCCCTATGCTCCAGGACCAGTTATTGGACCTCCGAAATGCCCGATTTTTTTCGGTTCGGTTCAGCGTTCGAACGCGTTCAGAACGCTGAACGCGGGTTCAGGTTCGGGGTTCAGCAATTTGCTGAACCGAACGCCAGGTTCAGGTTCGGCGTTCAGAGCAAAGTGCCCTGAACCTGAACCGAACCGAACCTTGCCATCACTAGTTCTGACAGCAGCATCCAAAGAGTGTGATGTTGAAACGTTCGCGATGTTCGCTGCATATTCAACAGATGAATTCCTTCGGCTGCAAAACGAGAGTCGGACGCCACTCAGCAATGATTTTTTAATTATCCAAGAATGAAGCTTGGATGTCTCCGTTTATTGTTGCGAGGACGAAAGCTGAAATGATTGGTAACATACAACACATGGTACAGCGAGACAATGCCAGGATGACCGCACAGTCACCGCAAAGCTTTGTGCTCGGCAATAGCAGTTTCGATTTTATTCGCGCGATTCGAGCGGCGTTTCGTCCTAATCTTGATTGTATAGTACTTTCCATCAGTGCGAGAGGTCGCGAGTTTCACTTTGAGGTAGCACATCAATAAGACCTCGTGAAAAGTCTACCAGTGAAATGAGAGCCTTCGCCGACAGTCAGTCCTGCAATGTAGGTTTTGAAGCGAAGGTTCAGCAAGAGATAAGTTATAGACCGGTTTAACCGCTAGTTTACCATTCGGTACAGACGAAGATGGTCCGGGGACCCGGAGTGTTCGAATTTTAGCTTGCGGGACAAATAGGACAGAGAATTTTGATGCACCGAGTGTATTGAATATGATACCTACTTGTTCGTCATTAACACAACGAAAAAAAGAAAGTCAAAAAGAACCATAACCCCTACCACAGGCCACTTGACGTCTGCTCTACCGTGCGTAACACTCCCGTCAACACCAACAAATCCCTCCCTGTCTCACCGTTTTTTTTTTTTTTCGCGGCGTGGAGGCAGGTGAGAATGTGGTCCAAAGTGAGGGCGCGCCGCGCCACGTTTGCGTTCATACCATCTACACCGCCACCATGCCGCCGCAGCCGCCTAAACCCCAAACGTTGAGGTTGATAACGCTGGCGTCGTGGGGGATGAGTAGGGTACTAGGTAGTTGTGGTTACGGGCGACGAAGCATGTTCACACCGAATGGGGACGACGCCGGCGCATTTGATCGCCTGGCAAATTCGTCGGTGGAGTAAGCCGGCATTTGAAGGGAGGGAAGGTAGGTATATTCCGGCGTGGTCCCATTAAGGAACAGCCGGGGCCCGTACTACATACAGGGCGTCTACATGTATGCTACGGATACTCGTCATCTTCAGTCACTTGTTCACCTGAGTTACCAACGGTCCCCAGGGTCGCCTGTCATCCAATGCCGAGTATGAAGAAGCCAGATGTCATTCCAGATGAAGTGAGGGGCATCAATGACGTAGTAGAATTTGAAGAAAACAATGAAGACAAGGAGGAGGGAAAGACACATACGACGTTTGGGACGACTTTGGGATGGAAGGGAAGCAGTTTTCAAATTGTTGACTTCTGCGACGCTGTCGATGCCAAATACCTGTCCGCGCCTCGTCAATACAAAGATTGTTAGTTATGCAGGGAGCTAAAAGGGAAAGAAAAGGAAAGGAGTGATACTAGTATACTCTTGAGCTCATTCGGCTCGCTCTCTCTGCCCTTGAGACTGAGCCGCACGCCGTTGATGAACGTCCATATTGAGCTCTTCAAGTGCACGTCTTTGATCCAGATCTACGCGCGCGTCAGCCTTCCCTTCCACAGTCTCTTTCGAAGTCGCGACGACGCGCACTCACCCTCTCGCCCTGTGCCCACCCCTCCGCATGCTGCCGGCGCAACACCCTAACTTGAACTATCCATCCACTCCCCGGGATGCATCTTCGTGCTTGGCAGTCGCGCTATTTGACGCATGCGGTCGGGACGGATCCGAGGCGTCCAGGTCAAGCGGAGTCAAATCAAACTCGTTATGAAAACATTGTGTCTGTTTCACTTTCCTTTTTCGGAGGGTGTGCACTTGATATTCTTCAAAGTCTGATTGAATCTGGCATCCGAAAAGGAGCCGAAGGCCCCAGACCGGCTTGACGCATGCGGTCGGGGCGGACCCGAGGTGTCCAGGTCAAGCAGAGTAAAGTATAAAATCGCTGTAGGTATTACTGCGTACGATTACAAGCAAGGACAGAAAAAAAGGGCAGAACTGAGGAAGCGGAAGGGAGGGAGGCGGGAGAGAGAGGAAGGAGAGGGAAGCGGAGAGCAAGAGGAACCAGAAGAGACTGGCAGAAGAGCCAAATAGACTTTGCCAGATGGCAGTGCCCCCGATTGCCGGGCGTCGCATGATACATTCGCACGGTTCAAATACGCCGTTGTGAATGCAATTCGCCAATCCAAGTGCCGAGTTCGGACGCCGTCCAGCCAAGGTGCTTTAATTACAGGAACCATAACTAGGGTGAATTCAGACTTGTCGATCCCACAGTTCACGAATCACAATGAAACTCAACCAACGGTGGTTGGGCTTCGCTGAACCGCTAGCGGCACTTCCCAAGAGTTCAACGTTGAGCTACGCTAACGTATTTCAAGGTCTCACAGGAGCTCACTCAATTCATTAACCAGCAGATCCGAGTCGAGTCTACTCCAGGTGTACGCTGTGAGACATTTAATTTTGTGAATGCGACTCGATGCAATATCGGGGACGCATAAATGTGTAAGTCGCATTGACCACTCCAATAATAACGGTATAACAACGGTGCAGCTGTGGAATGCCCAAAGGGAGACGTTTGCCGCTACTTGGGCTGCAGAGATGGGTGCGCCGGGGACAAGCTTAAGACGGCATATTATTTATTATTCTTGGTCGAGTTATACTTACCTTGATGGCACAGGCTCCTTCAAGTCCCTGGGTCTATGGGCCGTGGGATCACTCCATAGCACGGCGACTTTTTTACTTCCGCGGAAATATTGCATAGAGGAGCCCAGAGCAAGTTATAAAGTGCCCGCGATCGTGCCGAGGAGGGTCTGCAGTGTGAGTAATATTTCGGTTACGTGTGCAGCTCTACTCGAGAGTTGAATTTTGGCATATCATTTGGGTTAAAAATCGCGCGCCGACGGAGAAATGTCCTGTTTGATACCCCGTCGTAATTTGCACATTAGTTATGCCTCTCTCTAATTTGACTCGTGTTCTTCCCAAAGGTGAAGCTTCCAAATCGTGCTAAGTAGAGCTTGGGGCATTCATGAAAGGAGGTTCGAGAGGGCAAAATTACTGAGCCTCTGAGTTTCGGAGAGCGACGCACTTATTGCTGTTGTAAAATCACTTACCTCGAGACTCCGCAAACAAGGGTGCTTATTAACATATAGGCGATAAGATATTGAGTTATTTTAGACGTCTCCTAATTCCTCCGGATCCGAACCACACTGAATGCTAGCGTCATCCAGAACCTCACTTGTTTTGGTGACCACAATATTCATGCCAGTGCACGGCGGCTGAGTCTGTTTCTCCAGGATCAAATAACGGTCAGGACTTCCTGTCAATTTGGCAACTCACCACTGCAGGCAAAGACGGTAAAGTCACTGTGACCTGGTCCATTTCACGAAGCGTTGCCCTGGAGTTGAGACTGATCTCAAAATTATTGAATAGTTTGATTAATGTTACAACAGACTTGCCTGGCCAGTAGGGAGTTCGCAAAGACTGCAGGTATCGTTAGAATATCAACCCGAAGACGACCTATGAATAGACACACGTCGCGGAGTGACCACATACACCGCAAGCCAGATGACTGTTATTATCGTTAGCAGAGCGTGTCAATATTGGGGAAAGTTATACAGTTGTGCTTCATGGTTATGAACTGCAAGATAATTGAGGATACGAATGAAAAATCTCATACGGCCGTAGGACATACGAAAATGAATTTGAGGATGGTCGAGACGCTTCGAGTTGACGACATGAAAACACGGTATCGATTATGAAAGCACACGGACCTGGTAATAGCGGCTGTCTCTGTCACTCATTGGCAACGGAATAAGGTCATGAACAGATGATCTATCGACGAACCTATAGTCCAAGCAATAAGCTTATCCACCAGTGCCATGGTTCTATGATAATTACAGGACGTCAATGTTTCTGTGATTCAAGTAATATTATGAAAAATACCTCTTGCATACACCCCTGCTTTGGTTGCGGAGCGAGACTGTGAGGACCACAGCGATTGTTAAATCGGTTGCAGCGCTGATGGCCAATCCCACAATGAGCAGCCACCCCCACTGCGCCTCGAAGGGGACTAGCAAAGTCACTCCTAACCCCAGGGAAAATACAGCACTGATTGCCAGAAGGCGAAGGAAGATCATGACCGATATTATGAGGCAGAGGTATAGTTTCTTGGTGAGGAGGTTGGTTCGGAATACGAAGAATCCCTGGACTAAGTAGCCTGGATGAGTCGGTTGCGTCTGTGTAGATATTTATGTACGTACCAATTGCTGAGATGACGCTGGTGAGAAAAGCACCAACCAGCAAGGATTTAGGGAAGGCATAAGCGAGGCGCTCCGGTTTCCCATAGTTAACTATTGTGTAGGTGTATAATCCATTTCCGATGCATATCGCATGTGCGCTCTCACAAACCCTGAAATAAATAGACTCAGGCACGCCTAAATAGCAGGTTGGTGACAGAAGCACACCAAACAAATGCGACCTAAGCACGATGGTCAAGCGTACTATCCATTCTGCAATTTGTGCTCACCATGGCCTTGAGTTTCGGCGAATCATCTGGAAAGTGGTGGTAGTAGATATAGGTCTGGGCTGTCGTCACCCCGAAAAGCATGTAGGAGACTAGGATCCCGATTTCCAAAGCACCTAAGGCCGACGGATATTTACTTCACCGTCACACCGGAGCCTCTCGGAATTTACATACCTAGAGTATTGTTCAGCACAGTGTTATCCATAGTACCGGGGAAAGTTGTTGGAAGGATAGAGCGGAAGAGAAAGACACCGGGCTGAATATATATGCTCCCGTAGTGACTGCGGGAGAAGTTCTCTAGACGTCGAGATGATCATGAACCTCCCTTGAAACTCCACAAAAAATCTTTTGATGCAGAGCAATAAATCATAGGATTCATTGCGAAATGGCTGAACCCTCAGAGTCAGAAGCAACCCAAACTTGATCGAGGGAGCTTCCTTTACTGTACCGTTTGTCCGGGAGAAGGGAGAACATGGAAGGTTCCGAGCTGGTTTCAAGTAATATCAAAATTGAACCAGATTATGCGGCCTCAGGCGCCTGGTAGGCGAAAATTGGACTTTCAGCCGTGACTGGTTCGAAAACCTATGTATTTTGTAGAGTGCGACATGGGCCCCGCAGCACTATAATGGAAACAATAATAAAGGTTCGAAAATAAAACGTGCGAGTGTACATACCTAATTGAGCTTGAATCGAGCATCATCATAGCAGAAGCTGTGCTTCCCGCAACCGACATCTGCGTTTCGCTGTTCAACACCCAATCCACGGCAACTAATCAGCTATTTCGCGCTTTGGATCCTGACACCGCCGCCAAACTTACAATTGACAGATGTGCCATTCACTGTGCAAAGAACGTTCCAAATCATTTCATGTCCAAATCACCGCATTCCTAGAATTTATTTATTAAAATGTCACTGTGCAGCACTCAAGAAATTCCAACTAAATTCAAAAAGCCAACATCTTTCCCAAGCGCACTTTATTTTTCAACTGCAAAATAAGGAGCATTTGCTTCGGACTCACACGATTTACAACAAAGTTCAACCGAGCGTATCCCAAGGACCACAAGGGTTTCCAAGCTTTTGTATCTCGGTGCTGCAAGGTAGAGGATTGATATTCCTCCTCGCCCTCTCGCACTCGAACGAAAAGGACCAGCTTGCACGTACCACTTCTTTTCCGCGCAGCGAGGCGAGGCCCAAGGGGACGTGGCAGGCAAACAGATAACACTGTGAAATGCTGGTGCACGACGCTTCGCATCGTGGCAAATAATGCTTTTGCACCTGCGGTTATTCGAATCGTCTGGTGAACTTTAGGGCGGCAGGAATAGTCGCGATTCTCCGTCGTGTAGCGGCGCATTTCCAACGCCGAATTCACTTTACCTTCAGAGAACGACGTGAGAGCCCGCTCGCAAAAGGGGAAAGAGCGAAAGACGCCTCGGCCCCACGCGCGCGCCTAAAGGTCGCCAACCCACCCCGGTCGGACGGAGGATCGGGTGCAACCTAAACGCCGCCGCGTTCAAGGGAGCCTCGGTCATGGGCGTCATGGGCGGGCGTGGCGAACACCTGAGCAGTACGCCGTTGATTCTTCACAGTATTTGCCTGCCTCATGCGCCAAGTGCGTATTCGGTGCGCCGGAGACTCAGAGTGCCGTTGGCGAGCTCAGTTTTCCAAATGAAGGAAGCAAAATCGAGGACGGAACGTACCTGAACACTGTAAGCCGGCGGCGTACTCATTTTTTCGTGACTGGCTCAGACTCGCAGACTCAACCCTTTCATTGAGGTTTTCCTCCCGTGCGGCTTTGCCTCCGCCACCTATAATGACACAACGCACTCATTGCGCACAGGACAAGGAAGGCAAAAATGTACCCGACCTAGGTGGGGGATGTTGGGACCTCTGTACCCCGTGTCAACATGTCTCGCGGCTCTTCGCGAGCTCGGCTTGCAGGCGTGATTGAGGGACAGGACATCGACACCACCGCCGTGGATATTCGGTATAGTCTAGAAGGGTGTCAATCAATCCAGGCAGCTGTGGTTGCGGTCAACATATTCGCACAGAAGAGAGTCGACGCGGTCGCGGAGCTGGTGGCGAATTGGTTCCCCGGGAGATTCAGTACGGGGAGTAAGTACGAGGACCCATTTGGAGAAATCGATGCAGAAGGCAACGAAAAGGAGGTAAAATACGAAGACGAGGGTGAGGGCGAGGAGGGAAAGACACACGCAGGGCGCGCGACGACTTTGCGGTGGAGGACGGTTTTGTTGTCTTTTGCGATGATGTCGACGTCGAATTCTTTCTCGGGCCTCGCTAATACGAATGAAATACAAGATAAAACATGGAAGAACAAAGAGGAAAGGAAAGAAAGGGGAGAGACGCACCAAGATATCATTGCTCTTGAGCTCATTCGGCTCGCTCTCCCTGCCCTCGAGAATCGGCCGCTCGCCGTTAGTGAATCCCCCGTCTGAGCTCTTCACGTCTTCGATCCAGATCTACGCCACGTCTGTTAGTTTTCCCCCAAACAAACACTTGGACGAAACGTGACGCCCGAAGACAAAGCGTGCCGCACTCACCCTTCCCCTCTCCTTCCACACCTCCGCATGCTGCCGGCCCAGAGCCCTACTCTGAAAATACTCGTTCCGCTTCCAGGGTGCGTCGTGGTATTTGGCGGCCACCCAATTTTGACGCGTCCATTGGGGCGGACCTGCTGGGAGGGCGAGTTGTTTCGGTCTGGAGGAGGCGTCTGGGTTGAGAGAGAAGACGCGGAGGATTGCCACCGGGGAACACGAGGCCATCGCGAGTGAGAGAACTGAAGGGAAAGGAAAGGGGCGGGACAGGGGAGGGAGCGGAGGAAGCGGAGGAAGAAGAAAGGGAAGAGATCCAGACTTTGACAGGTGGCAGTGCCACTGATCCACGAACGTGGCGGTTTCTCACGGTTCAAACGCCTCTGCATGGGCTCGGGGCCGGAGAGTCGGAAGACGATATCGGTTTGATAACGACCTTCAGCCATTGTCCGTCCAAGTCGTCACTAAAAAAGAAAGTGGGAATATGTACTTCCTTCTCATGTCTGTAACATAATGTAGATCCGAGCACAGAGGATGTGCGGCTAGGCTCTGGCTGGAGAGTTGAACTTCATCATGTAAGTTTGGTTCAGAATCGCTGAACGGTGCACCGACGAAGAACTGTCCCTCTCGACTCAAATACAGCCCATCACAAAGTGAAGTACATGAAATTCTTAATTCTGAGACTTGACGTATGTCCGTATCAAATGTGAAGCTTTCAAACTGTGATAGAGCCCTAGGTACCGACCTGTTTAGGGATTCAAGAGCAACAAATTCTTTGAGCCCTCAAGGCTCGAACAACAAGTACATATGCAGCGGATAGGCGATAAAGGATTGAACTATTCAGACGCCTTCTGGTGTTTCACCCTCCGAACCACACTGAGTGCCAGTGTCATTCATAACCTCGCTTGTTTTGGTGACCAAAATATCGACGCCAGTGCACGGTGGCTGAATCTGTTTCCCAGCATCAAATAGCCATCAGGACTCCCTGTCAATTTGGGAACTCACCGCTGCAGGCAAAGACGGTAAAGTCACGGTGACCTGGTCCATTTCACGAAGCGTTGCCCTGGAGTTGAGACTTTGCTCTGCTTTTATTGAGCTGTTCGATTAGACACTACTCTGAACTTGCCTAGTCAATAGGCAGTTGGAAAACACTTGGAATATAGTTAGAATGTCAGCTCAGATCTGACGAATGAATACACTCACCTGGCGCATGGAACATATACACCGCAATCCAGATGACTGTAAATATTTTTGAGCTGAGTGTATGTTGGTGTATGTGTCTGAGATTACAGTTGTTCTTCATAGTGACAAACTGTAAAGATATGTAATTCAGAATGCGAGGGATTAGGCTATTAAAGTCATAGAACATACACAAATGAACATGACGACACTCCAGACGCTTTGTGTCGAGAACATTGGAATGAGGTTTTGGTTGAGAAAGCAGACGAACCTGGTAATCGAGGTTGTCTCTAGGCCACAGTCTGTTTAAGACAGAATATGTTCATCATATAGGTCAGTCGACCAACCTATCGTCCACCTGATAATTTTATCCACCAGTGCAGCCGTCCTTTGATCCGTAACCGACGTCAGCATTTCTGAAGTTACGAAAGTATTCCAGAGGGCACCTCTTGCGTATACCCCTGCCTTGGTTGCGAAGTGAAGCTACGAGAGTGGCAGCGACTGTTAAATCAGTTACTACGCAAATAACCGACCCCACAATGATCAGCCACCCCCACTGGGTCTCGAATGATACCGGCGAAATCATCTTCATTCCCAGGAAAGATATTGCACTGCTTGCCAGAAAACGTAGGAGGATCATGAGCAAGATCATGAGACAGATATATAGTTTCTTGGTAAGGATGTAGATTCGGAATGCGAAGAATCCTTGAACTATGACCCCTGGATGAGTGGGTAGCGCTTGGTTAAATATGTCTGCACGTACCGAATGTTGCAATAATTTCCGTGAGGAAGACTCCAGCCAGGATAGATCGAGGCCACGCAGAAGTAAGGTGGTCCGGTTGTCCATAGTCAGTTATTGTGTAGGTATATAATCCATGTCCGATGCATATCGCATGTCCGCACACACACACCCTGTCATAAATAGAATCAAGCATGTATAAACAGCCGGCCTGGAAGAAGCACACCAGACGAACGCGACCTGCTCACGATGCTTAAGCCTATACATTCTTCCTCAAGTTTGTACCCACCAAAGCCTTGAGTCTCGGAGAGTCATTTGGAAAGCGGCTGTAGTAGATATAGGTCTGAGTTGTAGTGACCCCGAAGAGCATGTAGGAGACTAGGACCCCGATCTCCAAAGCACCTAGAGCCAATGGATTAATTCAAGGTCGCTCCGGAGTATTTGAAAATGTACAAACCCAGCGTGTTGCCCGGTACAAAGTTGTTCATGCTGGAAGGGAAGGTTGCTATGTGAAAGAAAAAAGACCCTGGTCTGGCTATATAAGCTCCAATAGTGTCTGCGGGAGAAGATCTAGATGTCGAGATGATCATGAACTTCCCTGAGAATTCCACAAGAATATCACTTCGGCTGCAGAGCCCTAAGTCACATAACTCACCGCAAAATGGCTGAACCCTCAGAGGCAGAACAACACAAACTTGGATGAGAACTTGCATTTGTTGTACCGTTCGTCCGGGGAAACATGGTTCCGAGCCAGCTTCAAGTAATATCAAATTTGTATGCAAAATTGGACTTTCAACCTGCGCACGTGACTGGGTTGAAAATAAAATGTGCGAGCGTACATGCCAACTGAGCTTGAATGTAGCACCATCATGGCAGAAGTTATAGTTTCCACGACAGACATCTGCGTTTCACTACTCAACACCCGACGCATGAAAACTGACCAGCAATTCGGGTCCTGACACCGCCAAAAGAATTGAAAGAACCTTCAAAATCATCTTACGTTCAATCACGGCATTCCTTGAATTTTCTGGTGGTATTCTTCGAAATGTCACTTTATAACAGTCGGGAAATCTCAGGTTAGGTTAAAAAAGTCCACATATTTCATCAATTTCTTTCGCATTCGCCTTGAACTGCAAAATAAGTAGCATTTGCTTCGAAATCCCACGGTTTACGACAAACTTCAACCGAGCGTATTTCGCATATACCTTACAGCTATTTGCGGAACTTAGGGCGCCGATCAAAAATTTTATTTTGACATCAAAATTGTGCCCCTCAGTATTTGGTTCATAACTTGCTCAATTCTGATCCATTTGCTCTGCGACCAGATGCGTTCGAATGGGGCACTCGGGGCGCACAAACCCATATATGAATTACGACTATTCAACAAGTTTGAAATTCTGAGGTTTTTATCCGTGAACTCGACATTGCCATGAATTGCAACGTGTCTGGGGCCCATAACTGCCCACCGCTTGTGTACTGACGCCCGTGGAATGCCATAGAATGTCCCCGAAGGCGTTGGGACGTAAGTAGCACGTTCCGAGCCCGGATCAATATTTGTTTGGTCGCATGTGTCTCAGACGTCATGGCGCTCACTCTTTTCTCGTCGTTCCTAGCCCTCAGTCTCTCCTCAAGTGTTCCAGTTACCTCCCAGCCCCTCATTCTCGCATACAACAGTTGTATATCTCAACTCTAAATGTTTAAGCCACCTACCAATACAAAATCTTGAAGAAGCAAACCACACCTGATTCTCTTTGTTGCTGTGAAGCTGAATACGTCCATTCCGCTGTTCAGCATGCCATACAGACGCGGGATGGGATAGAAGTGCCGTTCAGATGTCGGAAATGGCATGAGAGGGCTAGTTTGCTGTTGCAATGCCACCGGTATTGTAAATTTATAATTTACTTTTTGTCATTCCAATCCAGCACCATTTCCCTTCTTCTTTGCTGCTCTGCTTGATTATACCCTTCAAGGACCTTTCAGTGGCTTCTAGAGGGCTAACCGTGTGCATGTAGCTGTGATATGTGCGTCAAACATGTTGCAATTCAGCCTGCCACTCTGTCAGGGTCAGGAAAGCTCGAAATTTAGAAATATTTAGATATTCGAAGTTTATATATGGGCCTGTGCGCCTCGAATGCCCCATTCGAACGGGGTATGTCTCATGGGAAACGGACAAGAACTGGGTGAGATATTGCGACAAGTACACTTTTTGATGATACAAACAAAATTTTGATCGGCGCCCTAAGTTCCGCAAACAGCTGTAATGCCTTCAAGTTCCAAGCGTCTACTAATACTCGGTACATATTACAGCTATTTGCGGAACATAAGGCGCGCATCAATTTTTGATCTAAAATAGACATCCCAGTATTTTGCACCTATCTTGCTCAGTTCATATCTGTTAGCCTCGCGACATACACCGTTGGATTGGGGCGTTAAATCCGCATAGTTCTATGTACGGCCCTCGAGAAATTAGCTCCACCGAAAATTCAAGCCTTTTTTATCCATAGATGACAAAATAATCAATTGCGACGCGTTTGACGCGTCCAACAAAGATCTCGATATGCATCTGAGTTTCGGAAACAGCTCAGAACATCCCAGAGGATATACCATTCAGCAGAATAACGAGGAACATGGGAAACGAGCTCATGGATGAGAAAGAGCCAATCACAATCACAGTACCTCGGTGGTTCACACATCAGACCAGCTCTCCCATGCCTTCTTATACCCTTTCCAACATCTTTGCACCATCCTCATTCCATTCGCCGCTGTAATGACACCGCTGACGCGCTGTACGACTCAAGAAGAGACCTGCTTACGTCAAGGTCAGGTTTTCTCCTTCATTGATTTTGTATCGGTAGATAAGCCTACCTTCAAAACGGGGAATACAGAACTGCCATATGTGAATGTGAGAGGCTTTATGGGTTTGAAACATATGAGGATAAGTCGACGGGCGGGAACGAAGGGAAGAGAAAGAGAGTGGTGTGCAAGACCAAACAAATATTTGATCCGTGTACGGAACAATCTTTTACGTCCCAAAGCATTCGGGGACGTTCTATGGTCTTCTATAAACCCTGTTGAACCTTTGAGAGTCCATTAAACGCGTCAAACGGGTCGCAATTCAATGTAATGCTGGTTTCAGGCTGGGAGACCTCAAAAATCGAAAACTTTCGGATCGTCAGAACCTATATATATGATGTTGTGCGCCTAATATGCCCCATTCGAACGCGCTATTTCTCGAGGAAAACGGGGAAGAAATGAGCGAGATATGATCAAAATACTGAGGTATAGATTTTTGATGTTAAAACAAAATTTTTGATCGGCGCTTTATGTTCCGCAAATAGCTGTAAGGTAAATCAATATTTCTCTTGCTCTCGAAGGCAAATCACCAGCTTGCATGTACTGCTTCCTCACTGCCCCCCGCAACCAGGCGAGGCGAAAAAAATGTTGCAAACTGGGCGGAGGTGTAGGATTTACATCCTTTCATATACGGTGAGCTCACGTTCCCAGAAGGAAGGGAAATTAAGGATGGAACGGTGGAGTTTGCCGCCGGAATCAAACTCGGAGGCGAGCCTGAGCTCCGCCTGATCTTCCAACTCCTTGATTGAACTTTTTCTCCCGTGCGGCTTCGGCTTCCCCACAGATAATAACACAGCATCCCAATTGCAGAGACGTGGAACGCGGAAATTTACGCGACTAGGATGTATGTTGTCCGAAGGGTTCACGAGCGTCGGGCTGTGGGGGTAACAACCCCGTTGATGGTGTCGGGGCTACATTTATATACTATGCGTGGGTATGTGTTGTGTGAGCTATAAAAATTAGAGGATGGAGAGGTCCTCGGTTTTATGTTCAACAAGGAAATAGGGACTGAGGGGTTTTTTTGTGCACTGCCAAGATCGGTCCAGAGCACAATGTAGACTGTTCAGTGGAGGTCTGTTGTTTTCTAGACTGTTATGGTTGAGTGGGGGTATCTGAACAATCCCTCGAGCCCGACCTAGCAGTGATTGACTGTACATGAGTGGCCCACAAGCAGAAAATTAAACCGAACAGCTTTCTTTGAAAAAACGGGGTCAGCCTGATCTACGCTCGATGGAAGAAAAGATTTGCAATCGTACTTGACGAAAATCCATGGGAAAGAAGGAATGAGACATTTTTTTCCTGGGTGGAGGGAAGAATGAAATATGGCGAGCTCCGTTGGGTAATTGGAGAACATCGTGTGGATATGTTGCGGACCAGGCGGCGGCGGCCGGCGTGTTGAGGGTCATCACGTGACCTGGGTTCGAAATTATCAAACACTGCCAGCAGCGCGCTGACGGAGAAAGATCCCTCTCCGTTGGACACAGCACATTAAAAATTGCCCGGCACGTATATCGAAGTCTCGACTTTAGAAATTAGTGCGTGGTTCCCTCAAAAGTGAGATTTCCTCTACATCACAATCGACGATTCGACGGTAATGCCCGAGATCACTAATGAGAGGCGCCGGTCCGTTGAATTGAACCCCTGTCTTCAAGAGCGAAATTCTCGAGCCTTTGAATAGCAGGTGGATATGGGCACAATAAATGATTGAAACAATGGATATCTTGTTAACCCTGCTCCGGTAGCCTATCGTGCGAGCGATACGTTTCAATATTCACGGCCTCAGTGGCAATGTTGGTGAGTTCTATGTTGACGCCAGTGCGTGGCTGATGAACCTGTCTCTCCATGATCAAAGAGCCATAGAAAATCTCCCAGTGAGTCTGGAGCTCACCTGTGGATGCAGAGATGGCAGAGTCACGGTGGCCTGATCTAATTCACGAAGTATTGCCCTGGAATTGAGACTGGTTGTTGCTTTATTTGGTGATTTCAATGAACGCGCCAGTGAACTTGCCTAACCAATAAGGAGTTTGAGAACATTCAAAAACAGGAATACAGTAAGAATTTCAGTGCAGATGTGACGAATAAATATGCTCACATTGCGGAGCGCTCAAAAAAAATGCGAGCCAGATGACTGTAACTATTGTTCAGCAAAGTGTTTAGGTGTATGTTTCTGAAAATATACAGGGGTTGTTCTCCATGGTGACAAACTGGAAGGATGATTCAGGATGCGATATGGCTCTTACCGGTAGGACGTACGCAAATGGCCATGACCATGTTTAAGATGCTTCAAATTGAAAAGATTAAAATGAGGTATTGACTGAAATAGTAGACAAATAAGATAATCGAGGCTGTCTCTGCCACTCTTTGTTAGCCCGGCGTGTGCACACATAAGTATGTCGGCAAACCTATAGTCCAAGCAATTATTCTATTCACGAGCGCCGTGGTCCTGTCCGGGCACAAGTTAACAATTTTCATGTTTCTGCAATTCAGATAATACTGTAGTATTTCGTTCAATTGATAAGGGGGTTTGGGCTGTGACAGAGCCTTACGAACCGACCCATCGAGAGGCGGCGTGACTTACGAAAAATTTTCGTAAATACAGCCCCGCAGGGCCGCTCCGGAGACTTTTTGAGCACTGGTCCCGCCGGAATCCTTCGTAAAGCCCTCCGGAAACGTGTGACTTACGAAAAAAATTCGTAAGTTGAGGGGGGCTTGTGACGCGTGACTTATCTTTTGAACGAAATACTACAGTATTTACCTCTTGCGTGCACCCCTGCTTTGGTTGCGGAGCGACATTGTGAGGATCACAGAGGTGGTTAGATCGTTCAGAGTGCTGATACTCCACCGCGCAATACCCAGCCATTGCCATTGCGCCGTGAATGTCACCGGTGAGGTCTCTCTCATTACTAAGAATGATGCTGTGCTGCTGGCCACAAAGCGAAGGAAGATCATGACCGATATCGCTAGGAACATGTAGGGTCTCTTCGTAAAGACATAGACTCGGAATGCAAAGAATCCTTGCACTGAAACGCTTGGATGAGCGGATGATGCCTGATTGAATGTTTGCACAAACCAAATGTTACGATCACGGCGGTGAGGAAACCACTGATAGGGAGGGAGTTGGGGGCTTGAGATGCGAGAGTCTCCGGTTTTCCGTAGTTGATTATTGTGTAGGTGTATAACCCATGGCCGATGCATATTGCATGTGCGCCGTCAAAAACCCTGGGATAAAGACTCAGGCATGTGTAAATCTTAAACTAGAAGAAACGCGCCAAACCAATGCGACCTACGTACGATGATCAGACACGCCGATTCTGCCAGTTTTGTACTCACTAAAGCCTTGAACTTCGGGGAATCATCTGGGAAACGGTGATAGTAGATGTAGGTCTGGGTCGTAGTCACCCCGTAGAGCATGCAGGAAACCAGAACCCCGATTTCCAAAGCACCTAAAGGCAATGGATCACGTCGAGGCCGCTCCGAATTATTTCAAATGTACAAACCCAACGTGCTGTTCAGTAAAACGTTATCCATGCTACGTGGGGAGTGACGAAAAGTGAGGGGAGAAGACTCTGGTCTGATTATATACCTGTCCTGAGAGGATCTTATACTTGTCGGCCCGATTCTTATGAACTTTGTTGTAAATCTTTGGTTACGGTAGAGCCATTGAATCGTCAACGTGCTCTTTGGATTGGTAACCCGGTGACTTCCATCTCCCGTCTTCTCGGAATCATAAATATAGCGCGTGGCGCGCTCTTGTTCCCGCGACAGGTGATCGCCTTGCGTCGTAACACGAGTTTCACAGGAGTATGATTTACAATTGCCCAAACCACAGAAAAACGCAGACAGGGCAGCTTCAACTATCTTCAGTCTTTCCCTGACAGGACAATGATGAGCGGAAGGTTCCGTTCCAAGGAAATAATTACGGTATGAACGGCCTCGAGTCTCAATGTTAACAATGCGATCCCACTGCTCCTATATGTCCAAGAATATCTCCGCGCATTTACCCTCATACGCCGTATCGCGACGCTATACTTGCCCCGAGGAACACCATGCAACACCCGCGAAACGGGAGTCGATCACTGGTTCTGAGTTCAGAATATCGAGTTCTGACAGCGGCGAAACATCCAAAGAACTCGATGTCGAGACGTTCATGAAGCTCGCTGCAATTTCAATACAAGATTCCTTCGGCTGCAAAACAACACCCAGACACCGCCCAGCCACGATTTTCATTTGTTCGAAAAGTCAAGCCTCAAAACACGAAGGACCGACCTTGTTTGTAAATAACGTGAGCGGTGTTGAAGGTCCTAAATGCACTTTTGAAATATTGGCGTTGAACTTTGAGGGACATATTATTTTGCCCAATGAGGCTGGATCTGCGCAATGACTCTGGATTTTTTATTTTTCTTTTTCTTCACTTGTCTGTTGCTTCCGGAAGATTCCGGGATTGAAAGATACGCTAGCTGGCTATGAATTCACGAAATATCTAAGGGATAGCACCAGAGTAAGGTACTGAGAAAGAGATCCCGGTATCATCAAAGTTATAGCGAGGTACGAGCGTTTATATAAAGCGTCTGTCTACGAGAGACTAAATCAAAGTAGCTGATGAGATTTTGATGGACCGGAAGGCGTTTTTCCGTGCCTTCCTCCTACCCAATGTCTTAGCTATTTGGTACAATGTCAGCCTATTAGTGTATGTTTCAATCCCGCGACATTCTGAGAGCAAAGGACAACAGGAATACACAAAATCCAGGGTCATTATGCAGATCCAGCCTCGTTGAGCAAATTAGTATTTGACTCAGAATATTAGTTTCAATGCGGCTCGTCACGCCATAACGTCTGTGTGTGTGGTCAACTGCGGCAGAATGACAATGTGTGCTCGCTTGGATCGAGCAGCATCATGAAGTGCGTCGCAACGATATGATACATTCACTCCTTTCTTCCTTCCACGGTTCACTGTTCAGCATCCGTTCAATGGCAACTGATTACTTATTTCGAGTTCTGACAGCTCAAGTGAACGGAACAAGATTTGACAGGTTCCCACGGTTCAAAGTAAGCCCAGGAACGACGACATTATCACATTTTTAGCAAGGAAAGCTGGAGAGCATCTGCGAGATAGGGCGCCGAAATATGCTCGCGCCAGATTATGTCTCCGTGGCTGGTAGGCTTTATTTGAGATTTCTTGGGAGATGCGAGGAGAAGGAAAAGGATATGTTTGCAGACGTTGAAAAAAGCGCAATGAGCACTGGCAGGCGTCACGAATTATTCAACTTGTACGGACCAGTAGATGATCTCGCCTGTTCATCAAAACCAATTAGAAATTCGTACTCTACTCTCTTAACCTTCTGTTATGTGAGGTGATCCGAGCGGTCTTTGAAAGCATTGTACAACGCCCTGCGATCATTTGGTATAAGACACAACCGAAAGCCCAGTGATCAGAGCTACTTGGCAAGTCAGCACGACTCTGTCCTGACATTAAAATAGAATAATGTGGTAACCTTCTGGTAGTCATCTTTAGCTCCAACACGGTACCGACAAACGTCGTCGCACGTTGCACTGTCGTCGTTTATGAAAACGATATTTAATCTAGTGACTATCAGCCTCTCACCATCGTCATTCAGAACCTTTCTAGTTCCAAATTCGATCATTTTTACTTGTGTGGTGAAGGCCGTCGCTGCGCGGCGGTTACGAATACTTATGTTTATATGTCTATCACTTCACATCAATGAAAGGGTATATATTGGTTTGCTCCACATCCCACTTGCTCAATGTTACAGTCACGAATCGCTATTGTCCGCTTCCAGCTGATTTTCAAAGCGCGTCAAGTATAATTTATCTGCGAAGAATGAGAAACGATTCTAACAATTCTGTTTCGCTCACTGTTTCCACCATATGGTTGCTCCGCCTTGTCGCCACACCACAACTCGAACCGAAGGCTTACAAGACACATGACATTCTTTATAGGTCGGAACTGTGGTATCCGCTTGTAGCAACTGAACCGCGTGGGGCTAAAGTTGCTTGTCCTGTACGGCGACATCAAACAATAGTTTGTCATCGCGATAAATGTCGCAGCTGAATGCATGGGTGGGGTTCACCAGAGCTTCGACGACCAAATGAGATACAGTGCGGTCCATTGATCCAGGAATATTCAGAGTATTATGTGGTAATTATAAGGCATGTTAGGAACCCCTCACTGTTGCTACTGTCCGGTGAATGCATGATCAGATGTTTCTCCTGTCTGACTTCAGTGTGCAGGCCTCCTTTCCGGTACCCCTCGATTTTTTTATCAACACACAATGCTGCCACAGCACCTATTCAGAGAGTCCCTCAAAGTGATATGCAATTTCGGTCAACACGGGAAGCGATAGAAAGCAAAAAATGGACATGCATAAACTTGGCTTCTAATCATGCTTGAGCTTCACAAAAGTGTTTTTTTTTTTTTTTCACACCATTCAGTTGTGACATCAATGAGTACATGAAGCGTGAAATCCATGCTATGACCCCTCGTGCCGTCAACGCCATTTGTTCGTATTTGGTCACACTGTCCAACCGCGTTGTCACACGTGATTGCAGAAATGCTCTCGGTCTTGAGATGATGATTGAGCAATCGACCCCGTCAAAAAGTCGCATCACGTGTGCCCGGGCCACAACCACAAGTCATTGACAAACACCTCAAATATTCCTTTCATCTCTTCCCCACGCACTGCACCGACTACCTCAGACTTTTACCCTGGCCGCTCCGCATCGGTTGACTTCCCGACCGCCAGTCCTTCCAAATTGACCTCCCCGAGGTTCCTGCCTGGGCCGCGAGTTCGGCCCTGCAGCACGTCTTGGGCATGGCACAGTGGTTTCAGACTATCCTGAGCATATTCCAACATTTTCTAGTGACTTTATAGTACGTGCCAAAAACAATTTCTTCATGCATTCGCGGCTGTGCCACCCAACAGAGACATGAAACATTGTCGTCCCGCTGCCACCCCGTCGGGCCTCGCATTTTCCTTTGCTTCCCCAGCATAGTTTTTCTCCTCCTTTGGATACATGACAACTGGTGGCTCATTCCACCCACTTGCTTGATACCTGAGGTGTCGCCGTACACTGGTGACTGTATTTATGTTACATGCATAATAATACATGCTTCAATTTATAAAAAAAGAAACCTCAGAACACTTTGACATTCTTGGAAAGAAACTAAGTAAAATCCTCTTATTTCACAAGCTGACTTTGCGTTCCGCTTCGGTCTTTGAGAGGAACGCGTCGTAGCACATGACCGCAACGAGCACGTGATGCCACTTTTTGACGGGGTCGATTGCGGCTAATAAATGCTCGCGGCGTATGCAGCGAAAGACAGGTAGACGCATATCAATGGGGGAAAAAATAGAAATAAGCATGGAGCGATATCTTTGAAACCTGGGGGGACAGATTGATGTTAATACCTAGTTAACTTAGGGGTCGCTGGCACGGTGATGGTAGAAAGTGAGCGGTACAGCAACATCAAACGTCTAAAAACCACGCAGAAGCCAAAGAGGATGCAGTAAAACTGTACTACCATACAACTACCATCCCAAAACGAAAGGATTGCGCCAGGAGAAGAAAAGTGGAATGTGTGACATAATCATTTCCCACACAGCCACTATTTTCTTTTCATTCTGTTACTGATGAAGTGGCAAATCGCGGCCCAGTTGTAATGAATTCATTAATTCAATCACCAAAATGTAATGAAACTTAATTGTCATTAGATTGAAAAAGTGCAGACAGCGAGTAGTGCGATCGGCAAAATGGCCCTGATGAAATATTAAGAACGACTACATAAAGTATTCGTAACCTGGGATTCATCATCTAGAATGAGGTTTTCGGGCTTTAGGTCGCTGTACACAGTCACATTATTGAACCCAAGATACATAGTGAGCCCTTCTTGCTATACGGAATGCCCTTAGAATGCACATGTTCCACGCTGTCTGCGACTTGTGTACCGCAAAACTGCATGGATCCGCTGGACAGAGCTCCCAGCCAAGAAACTAAAGACTAGATGCCTCCATTTACACTAAGTCATCAAAAAGTCTGTCTCAAGGTAATTTCAGCATTGCAGGCCAATTTCTGGAAGATGAAGAGACTTTGAAACACCACTTTCGCAGAATGAAATGTTGGAAATGGATTCAGGAGGCCACACAAATATTCTCAGAATTTGATCACATCATAATGCTTTGATATGCCTTCATTCGTATTTCAACAGCAGAAACTCAGTTTTTGCAACTTGATCTGTGATTTCATTCAGGACAGTCTGAATCAGCTAAGTTGTAGTCAAGGATGTGAAGACCCATTATGCAAAAAGAACTATGCAAAAATATACAAGCAATCGGACACTAAAGCTGAAACAGTTGGATAGTGCTTTCCATTGGTGTGAGGTCGCGAGTTTCACTTTGAGGCAGTACATCAATATGAAGACATCGTGAAGGGGTAAGCCAGCGCAATTACAATGAAATACGACCATTCGTGGAGAGTATTGCCCGATTGGAAGTCTTGAAGCGAGGGTTTAGCAAGAGATAGTGTAGACTGGTTTGGCCACTAGTTTTTACCATTTGGTACAGACAGAGATGACCCGGGGACGAGTCTTCATGTCCTAGCTTGCGAATTTGATGCGCCGAGCGTATTGGGGGAATGCTGGCCACGGGGATGAGAGGGGAAAAGGTGCGCAACTGCCGAGGTCGCGGAGGCGTCAATTCTGCAGTGCTCACTCGGAGCCGATGCTGATATACTTATTCCAGCCAACGCCCAATCAGTTAAACATTGTTCGGTAGGAGCTGAGGCACTAAGTAAATTACAAGCCCGAGACTGAACAAGAGCGCGGTGGGTCGCTTAGCACCACTTCGTCTAAAGAAGTTGAAACCCGGCCCCGATCTCAGAGATAATGGCAGGCGCTAAGGTTGGCACTAAATGGCGGCAAAATGTCATAAGTGGAATTGGAGTGCTGATAGCGGAGTTCAAACAGGCTTCAGACAGACAGGCTCAATTTTATAAAGAGAGAAGAGGGCCTGAGAGCAGATGACTCGGATCAACTAGTTGGTAGGCCACCGCTTCCAAGGCTCCAACCATTTGTTTTTCGTTTGCGCCAAGCCATAAAAAAAAAAAGAAAATGGAAACAAATGTCTAAAAAAACCGTTTAAAACGTTTTAAACGGTTGTTTCGTATTCATAAATAGATTAGGACTCGTAAACGAAGTCACAGGCGTGACGGTCACAGTCGCTCGGCAATCACCGAGCTTCTGCCAATTTTTTTTTTTTTTTTTTTTTTTTTGAGGAGCAATTTGGTATATTGGGATCCAAGAGAGGTGGCTCTTACTGGCTCCTTTCTCCCCTTCCACACCACCAGTTTCCCGGTCGGTGCTTCCGGGCCGACATAGTCGGTCTTCACCCGTTCGCTATTGTGAGGCCTTGGACTTGGAACCCGGCCAGCCGATAATTCAACCCTCGCGAGGAAATGCGTCTACCGCATTCGTGCCTATAGCACAATATGTGGGCCTTCACATTTCCATTGACTCAGGCATCCCGTGGACCTAGGTCCCCGTTCCGCCTTCATCGCCAACGGTCATCCCACACCCACTAAAACCCCGACTTTCTTAGGCCAATCTTTGGCCAAGGTGTGTTCATCCTTCAGAGTTCCTTTCCAGGTCGCTTTAACTAACGATGCTGTTAGCGCCTTTTTATCCCATTTGAACTTGTTCGTCATCGCACAATCCACCTGTAGCCTATTGTTTGTCGACTTTAACCAGTGGCGCCGGCCCCTCTTGCTGGATTCTACGTTCGTTGCGTAGCCTCCAAATATAAGGTGGGCTGATTCCGTGATCAGTATTTTGTACAATCTCTTCTCGCCGAGGTTTCCCGCTTTGATCACACCTCCCGCCATTATCTCTCCAATGGTAGGTCTCAAATCTTTGCCGGTTTTCATTTCCCACATTTCTGACGCGAGGTCCCAGACTTCTTTTTGACCTGGTTCCTCACATTTGGTCAGTATATGGTCCATCGATTCTGTCGTGTTGCATTTCTCGCAGTGTCCTTTCCATTGATGGTTTTGTATGTTGCTCCAGAAGGATCCCACCTTGTAGCCGTCATGTATCAGCATCCACAGGAAATACCTTATGCTTCTCGAGATTTCTTTATCGCGCGTCGACCGCCATATTTTCCTCGCGGGTGGGGGCTTTCCTTTGGAGTCCTTTGCTGCTGCCTTGGCTAGTATGAGATTTCTTTTTGTTGCCGGTCTGTCTATTAAATCATAAGTCTTCTTCTCCTCCATTTTCAGTTTGCGAATGATTTTATAGGCCTTTGCCTGTGTCATTGTTTTTGGTTTTGCTCCTTCCGTGTCTATGATGTCTGGTGTCACCGCTTCCAAGGCTCCAACCTTTTGTTTTTCGTTTGCGCCAAGCCATTAAAAAAAAAAAAGAAAACGGAAACAAATGTTTAAAAAAACCGTTTAAAACGTTTTAAACGGTTGTTTCGTATTAATAAATAGATTAGGACTCGTAAACGAAGTCACAGACTCACAGGCGTGACGGTCACAGTCGCTCGGCAATCACCGAGCTTCTGCCATTGAGCTTTCGGTGCTTCCGACGGAGCTTGCACAACGTCTCTAAGCCCGCAAGTCAGCTAGCTTTGTTCAGTCACTTTCTGTGCCAAGGAGGGCCGCGGTTTTGGTTTTGGCTGCGGTTTTCATTGCTTTAAGCCTCTTGAAGAAGCTCAGCTTCGCCTTCACGCAGGCACGAGGGCAAATTTTTGGATGAGCGACTAACTAACAATACTATCAGGCCCCACGTTAAACTCCAGATGCATCGCACTTTTCACATTCCTGAAATTCTCGATCTCATATTCGTGGCACTGCAAGGTTCTCATCTCGAAGAGCCGCATTGGATCTCTCGCGAGGAGCGCAGCAAAATTCTCGGTCGCAGAGAGCTTGCTGCTCTTGCCAGAACTTGCAAGACTTTCTGGGATCCAGCCTTGAATTTGTTGTGGCGCGAACAGGAAACGCTCGCGAACATCCTCAGATGTCTGCCGTCGTATCTCTGGCAGAGAGAAAGTGAGCAGATCTCGTCGACGTACACGAGATACAACTTTGTGCGTTATCCGTATTTTGCCTGCTGATTTCCGCTAACCGCTCTGCAGAGGATAATTGGTTCAATCTCCCCAGCGGATTGGCATATACCGCTGGCATACGCAGCTCGAATTCGGAAACTCGCGTTAGAAGCGTGGAAATCGGACCACGAATTTTTCCCTGTCGTTGATGTATTCAAGATCATCAAGGGGTCCAAACTTCCCCGCGATCATCTGTGCCCAAATCTCCAGACTTTGATATTTCACTGCGACAAGGCGTCCTTGTACCTCCCACTCTTCTTAGGCCCCAAGATCACACGTGTCGAACTTTCCCTTCCTTATCACGATTCGCCAATACCCGAACTACCACTTCGATACTCAGAATTACGAACACTTCGCTTGTATCCGGAATCAGACGCTCCTTTGTCGAAAATGGGCTTAATGGCCTTATCAAAGATCGCCATGTCCCTGAACAGCATCGAATATCTCAGTCTCCCTTCGCTCGATCAAGCAGCCCTCGAACACATTTCTCAGCTTCCTGACCTGAGATCGTTGGAGGTCGACACCCTGGTTTCCGCAGCCCCCGCGAGTGCGTTCCCTGCTTGACCCACAACCTTTGTCATTCTCCGCCCTCCGCGACGTCCATTTTGCGGACACAACGCACGAAGTGGTTATCGAGTTCCTCGTATCGCTGTCCAACTGTGGTTTGACAAGTTTTCGTGTTGGTACAACCGAGCCAGCCACGAAATCCCTCATCCGTCGATTGTATGCGGCACTGGCAAACCATTTGTCACGCGCCATACTCCAGACTCTCTCGGTCGGGCTCCGTGAATACGACGTGGATATGCAAACTCCCTTGACGGATCCCCTCCCGAATTATGTGATCGATGGATCCATTCTTTCAACGCTCCTATGCTTCTCGAATCTCACGAAGATTGCCCTTGAACCTCCCATTGGATTTGTGCTGGACGACACTATGGCGTGGGGTATCGCTCGTGCATGGCCGAAGATCAAATCACTTTATTTGACGGGAAGCACAGATGAACGCCGTCCCTCGAGTATGACACTCCTTGGCCTCACGGCCTTCGCAAAGCACTGTCGCGAGCTAGTCTCTTTTACCATCGGTTTCGATGCCTCTACAGTTCCACCAATAGATGCGACCATCGTCCCACAATCCTCGCTTACGTATCTGGGCGTCGAGACGTCTCCTATAAACGACCCATGTGCGGTCGCGGGCTTAGTCTCTGCGCTGTTTCCGAAACTCAAGTCCATTCAGACGCATGATGGATGGCTATGGGAAGACTTCAATTTGGATGATACCTCCACAGACAATGAAGCTGCAGCTTGCGATCGGGTCAAACGATGGAAGCAGGTGGACGCGATGCTGCGGAGTTCAAAGGTTGCTTCCAAATAATCGGAGCTGTCTGTGCCAGAAAGACTATAAACCTAGCTTTCCAAAAATCAAACAATTTCTTGTCGATCCTGCCACAGCATCAACTGCCTTTGGCACAAAGTTGAAATGACCTGCGTTGGGTCTTGAATTTTATTCTCAATTTGACGGTTTCAGCTCGAAGGAAGGAATATTAGATTCACTTTCAATGCATTCAACTTGCGACTCCGTCAACTTCATAACGAACATCACTACCCCCGCCGGCGCCGTTTCGCTGGTCAAAATCTTTGACAATAAAAACCAAGTTGTGAACCTCGCTGGAAATACCGGTGTGGATAGGGTCGCTATCTTCAGCTACCCAGAGACCCCGGTGCGCCTAATGAGGACGTAAGGTTCCGTTCCGGATAAAATAGATCGAGCTCGGTGTGTGATGAATTTTCAGTAGTTCTTTATCCCTCAAGCAACTGCCGGCACTTTCACTCTCCAGAGTGTTGGCCAGCCCAACTTCTTCGTTTCATATGTTACGATCGACACACAAACCTTCGGGGGAGATCGTTCGCAAGTTGTTCCTTCGAGCAAGCTGCCGGCTGTGTTCAAAACGGAAACTGTCGGGAGCGGGCCAGCGGTCAAGTACCTACCAATATCAAATCCTGGCGGCTCGACATCTGACGAATTCTCACAGCATAATTGAAGCGACCACGGATACCGTTTTAACTTCCTGGGTGAACCCAGACCCTGGCGTGTGGGCCAATGGAGCGACCCCGGTTTGTTGGCTTTTGTATCCTGGGGGCGTGGACTCACTCCGTCGTTCTCAGCTCACCATGGAAGGCTTCAATATGCCCAAGTCGAAAGCGCAGAGCTTCACAATTACGCTGGGTCAGGGATTATTTTTTCTTACAACTTTTCGTTGATATGCTGACGGTGCTGCTGAGCGCGAGCTGATATATAAGATACCAAGCATCTAACTCTGGGGACAGCGACCGTGAGACGAATGTTGTGCGAGTGGGCCAACCCATTCTCAGAACTCGTGGGAGAGATAGATTGTGTAAAGAGAGAAGTAAGGGGGTAGGAGTACAATGGTGGTGTGGACGACGAGGGACAAGACAAGATCTAGACAGCAACAAGCATGCTGAGCAACGACGAAGGCAAGCAGTATTTATAGTAAAAAGTATAATATAAGATAAAAGGAGAAACTTCCTTGAACCAGTGCAAACTCTCAGGAACTCTGTGAATTGAGTTAATCTCGGGAATAGGGATGCCAGATGCCGGAAACAACAGAAGACCGATGGTTGAAGTCGGGAATGATGGGAACCGTGGGAATCGGACCGACATGACAGCATCGGTGCTCATACGGGAGCAGTGCTCATCATCGTTAGTATTGACTTCGTGATCGTGGGGTCGTAGCTTGAGAGAAGAAACCAAGTTGCCAGTATGAGGGGTCGTTCGGTCCGCTCTTCCGCGCTTTGCAGCTTTCTATCGTGTATTTCAGAAGTGTTTGTTCCGTTATCGAAATCGTGCACTGCGAAGCCGCCCAGGAAATGTCACTTGAACTCCAAGTCTGTCTGACATTCAATTGTGAGCGAAGATCCCACCTTATCTTTGTTCGTGAGAAATGTCTCCGGTGTTAAGAAGAGATTCAACAGTTCCATGTGCACGCCGGGAATTGCCGGAATCGAACTTGCCGCGTTTTCCTATGTGAATAGACCGTTTTAGAACTAAATTCATTATTATATGCGGAGAGATGCAAATAATTCAACTCTACTTGCGTTCCAACTTTCCCAAAATCTCGAAATAAGGAAACGACGCAACTTTGACAGCGGCGTAGAATTTTCTCTGGAGCACCGCCGGCAGTACACAAACGGAACCGAGCAACCTGACGTTTTTCGTTTTCTCGGGAACCAACGACAAGATCCTTTTGGGTATTTTTCAACCAAGTCGTCGAAAACATGGGTCTTAGAATAAGTACATTACCGAACTCCACGGACACGCCCTTCGACTCATCAAATGCGAGACAGAAATATCCAGTATTGGCTTGGTATTGGCATGCATCAGCTTCCCACGGCAATGAGAAAAGAGGAAGAAAGCACTGAGAAAGGTTGTAACGAGGGTCGAAGCGCTGATACAGATCGAATAACCGCTAAGCTACTCAGGAGCCAGACCAATCGAGGGAGGCGTTAGTATACAGCCAACGCTTTGATATTCGGTGTGATTAGGCCCGTAAGGCGAGTGCCGAATCGAATGAATTATCGTTGGCCAGAGAACGATTCGGAGTCGCCAGTGGGTGGTACGACGGACGAAGATGCAGGCCGTTTCATTTAGCCAGCCTCGGCCTTCCGTACGAAAGGCTCTGAGCATTGCCTGCCCTTGGATGCTGGCACTCGACGACCTAGATGCACGACCATCTTCGAGAACGTTCCTTCATCAGAGCTGGCGTCCAACCGTTCGTGTGTTGCCTGAAAATAGAATCAGGGTATGCATTCCATTCTCGGCCGTGCCCATCTCAGACAATGGGGTAGGCAAGACTGATGAAGACGGTCCGTGTCGACTCAAGCCTATATGATCAGAACAGACCCGGCCTCGAAGCAGGAACGGCCAAGTAGATCCCAAGTCGCTGGCTATAGAGAAAGATTTCGGCCCATTGGAGGAGATCTGACTTGACCATACGTTTTTCAGGCCTTTAGGGTCGAAGTCATTCCGGCGCCAGTTTGTTGTAAGAGTTATTCTGGTGGAAGCGAAGCTAGTGCGCCACAAGCTTAGCGACTCTGCTACTCGGGCCCGGCTAACCTGCCTCCATCTTATAGTTTAGGGCTGTCGTGTCTTCTCGTCGTTCGGCAGATCAAGGGTAACGTCCTCCTACGTGACCGGATAAATTTGTGCGATAGACAGCGGCGGTGGATCCCAAGCTGGGCGTCTTGGCCGGTGGGGCACCTCGGAGTTTCCCGGAATCGGACATTTCGGAGGGGCTCCGTGACCGCATGAGACGCCCTGTTTTTCTGTCGGTTGACGATAAAGCTTCGGGCGGGACTGATAAGAGGGAAAATTTATCCGGAGTCGTTCTTTGGCGAAAACAAGAGGAAAAGGCATGAATCGGAGTTCCCGACGGAGAGCTATGTCCTTTGATCCAAACAAAACCCATCTATGTCTGCTCTTCCTTTCTTCAGTTCTTTCTTCGACAGTGCTGTATTGGCTTCAAAGGCTGCCAAGTGTGTCACCGCCGGTTTCGCCGTCTGGAAAAAAGTATCAACCCACTTTCGGATCCGAAGCTGTACTGCATCCTCCACTGTCAACAGATGCTTGTGATCAGCTTACGCTCGTAAATTCTAACTCGGCATCTCTCTTCGCACGAGGGTGTACTTTATATACACAACCAAACCTTTAATCTCTGCCTCAACTGTGTTGCTCGCTTCCACGTCGACCTAGTCTTGGTCTCTGAATATGGCAACAATTCCGCACATCGATCAGCAGGTCTATGTGGTTCCCTCGTTCACGCTAGAATGCGGGACCGAGCTGAAGGAGGCACCCGTAGCGTACAAGACATGGGGACGGCTTAACGAGGCCCGGGACAACGTTATGATCATATGCCATGCCCTTACCGGCAGCGCAGACGTCGAGGACTGGTATGTCAACCCATTCTATACAACTGAGCACGATTTCTCAACACATACGAACCACTAGGTGGGGGCCACTCATGGGACGCAACAAGGCCTTTGACCCCTCACGCTTCTTCATTTTTTGTGGCAACACCCTCGGATCCCCGTATGGCTCTGCCTCACCCGTCACCATTAACCCTGACACCGGACGCCCTTACGGCCCAGCGTTCCCTCCTACCTCCATCCGGGACGATGTGCGCATTCACCTGCACATCCTGCAGACGCATCTCCGCGTACGCTCCGTCGCGGTCGTAATTGGAGGCTCCATGGGTGGAATGGCCGTGCTCGAATGGCCGCTGTGTTCACCGCCGGGGTTTGTCCGTCGAATCGTCGCTCTAGCGACGAGCGCGCGTCATTCGGCATGGTGTATCGCATGGGGAGAGAGCCAGCGCCAGAGCATCTACAGCGACCCAGAATTCCAGGACGGGCACTATGACCCCGCGGCGCAGCCCAAGAGCGGGCTCGCTGCCGCACGGATGTGCGCCCTTTTGACGTATCGCAGCCGCGACTCCTTTGAGCGGCGGTTCGGGCGCAAGGTGCAGGGGGTTTCAAAATCAAAAGCCGCTGTGGCGGCCCTGATGACGCCTCCAGCCTCACCCCCACTAGAAGCAGTGGACCTGCACAATGACGGGAACCGTAGCCGGCGGAGCCCATCCGTAATGAGCCTCGACAAACCCGCGACACCTTTGCCTCCCCCACGGCCCCCCATTTTCTCTGCCCAATCCTATTTGCGGTATCAGGGTGAAAAATTCATCTCCCGCTTCGACGCAAATTGCTACATTCACATTACGCGGAAGCTTGACACACATGACGTCGCGCGGGGGCGTGTCACGTCCTCGGAGGACGACGACGAAGACGCCGCCGTCGCGACCGTACTGGCGGGCCTCCCTCCACGGGCACTCATCATCTCAATCCAGTCTGATGGTCTCTTCACACCACCAGAACAAGCCCTCCTCGCGACGCACATCCCTGACTCGGAGCTTGTGGTGATTCCCAGCGGGGAGGGCCACGACGGGTTCCTGGTCGAGTTTGAGGAGATAAATCGGTGGGTGCTATTATCCCTTCCGTTCATGCTGTAAACTAACGTGATTTTTAGGCGCGTGCTGGGGTATCTCCGGAACGAGTTGGCAGAGCTATATGAAGAGAGCATTGAAGCTGTCGAGGGTGAGGACGATTTTGCGGTCAAGAAGGAGAGTGTGTTTGGTGAGGCGGAGGTGGATTTAGCGCAGTGGTAGCGGTAGCGGCCCTGCATCTGTTTTTTGGTGGATACCCTTCGACGGTGGAAGGGCACGCCTGGAGGCATTTGTGAGATATTCTTCGTGTAAGGATAGAGCTCGTATAGACCAAATAATTCATGTATACACTCAGGGGGCGCGGAATATAAAATGTCGAGGATGATGCCCATTTTGGGAAATAAAAATATTCGTATTTTTCCAGAGATTTTTCTCGTGACTTTCATGCAAAATGGCGAAGATCTCGAAATATTTTTGCACTAATGTCCCCGCCACCAAATAATGAAAGTGTTATACCATATAAGGCAATAATCTCTGACCTTGTTACTCGAGCACCATTTCAGATGACTCAGAATGGTTCGGTCCATCGGATTTGGGCATCACCCCTGGCCTTAGTCTCCGCGCTCCCTTGTATACACTTTCTACGAATTTCCCAATGTTTTGCTGTAATTCCTGAGATGTCACGGTCACTTGCACGTGTTGTGACCTGTTCGTTCCTCCTTCCTCCAAGCAGCGAGAGTCTCTGGAGACAACGACGGTGTTCTCGACCAAGCTCCAAACACTTTCTTGCCCAGGACTGGCAGCCTTGGATTGTCTCGGGTTATATCCACAAATATCGACCCGACTGGCTGTATTCCTGCTCTAAGGTCCGTGCGTTTTTGTGTGTGATGTTCTTATCGCGCAAAAGTTGACCATTGTTCCCTTTGAAAGACACTCACAAAGCGATCCGATGCCATACACTCACATTCTCTGACTGTAAAGGGCGCTTTCATTCATATTACATTTCCTGCATCGCAATTGTCGTTCTTTTGTCTCCAAGCACGAGGATAAAAGGGAACCAGGCCATGGACGTCGACTACGATGATATGGACATGCACGCCATGCGAGATACTCTTCCCCAAAGTCAGATCGATGTTGGCGCCGACAACGATGTGCGAGAGGACCTGGAAGTGCAGTGGAAGAGCTCGCAGACGAGTAACCGCGCCCTTGACTCCCTTATGCTGGAGGCGGCACAGAATGCGACGACCCGCGTTACTGGTGAGTGCCACTGCTTCGATTCTCCTTTTTCTACTCCTACCGGTGCTACTTCGACTGCTTGAATGCTCATAGAATCTTGATTTAGGCCTTCGCGGTGACTGGAGCTGGGGTGTCTCCGGCGAAGCATCTGCTGCATCTACCTCGCGTGTCAAGTCTCTGCCGAGCCTCTTATTTGGGCAGCCACCGCCATCCTCGTCCGCGACATCGGGAACAGCGGCCGTGCACCCTTCTCGGCGCCGTGGCCGCGCCTCGAATGCGCATACCCCGAGTCCCAGTATGGGCGGGCCCGCGACGCCTGCAACGCCAGACCCGGCACAGTTCCTCAAGCTCATGAAGGGCGTGTCGAAGCAGGCGGACGAAAACGCTGGGATGCGGGCGCGCGCGGCTAGCGGGGGGTGGGGGGATGCAGCGTGCGTCGCGAGTGCTGCTGGTGGGCGAGGGGCAAGACAGAGCGTGAAACAGCGCACAATGAGCACACGCCGCGTGTCTGCATCGGGTTTGGGGACGGGGACGAAGGGAAAGGAACGTGAGCGTGACCGCGACCGGGTGCCGATAACGCGTACTCCGTCGTCGGTCTCTGCTTCGTCGTCTGTCTCGCCCTCGTCTGTGTCTTCGCCCGCCTCCAACTACTCGTTCTTGTCCACGGATGCGGACTCGTCCATGACCAGTCCTGACCGTGACGATTGGAAGCAGGCACGAGAACGAAGCTCGGATTTCGGAACGAGGACGACGACACAGGACCTAATGCCTCCGCCACCAGTTCCGCAGAAACAAAAACTAAATCGTCTTCCCGCTTTAGACGTATGTACGCCTCCATCACGCAAGCCCCCACCAGAGCTGCAGGCGGCCGATAGTACTGCCCCAGCCCCGGTGGGAGTCAAATTGGAGCAGTCCCCGGTCCCTGTCCGCGCTGGGGATAGTCCAGAGCTGCGCCTGCACCCGCTGCCGCAGCAGCAAAAATCTGCACCACCTCCTCCCGTCCCGCGAAATGCCGACGAAAATGCATTTGCACCGCCGGTGGCATCTACACGCACACATACATCTACATCCGCACACACACATGCACTCCCGCAGTCGCAGCCCCAACCGCAGCGGCGCGGACCTCCCGTCCTCGGTATGCGGCGCACGAACACCGCTCCTCCGCTCGGTGGTTCTGCTTCCACCGAAGGCCCGTCGTCCCAAACAGCGACGCGCAAGTTTCGCCCACCGCTACTTAATCCGGAGGCAGCCCTAGCGTCTGTCGTCGCCGCTGGGGCGGCGAGGGTGCAGGTGAAGGACGAGAAAACGGACACACAAGTTCCGGCGAACATTTCGAAACCGGGTCCACCACCTGCTGTGCGGATACCTCCTCGCATCGTGGAGCCGCTGAAGCACATCACGGCCGAGCCTTCCATACCGGTGGTGATGTCTACCCCCCGGCGCAAAACCACACAGCCCGCGCCTGCGTCTTCGCCATGGTCGGACAACAGCTTTGACGAGCATAATAGTTTCGATTTGGACGAATTGGAGAAGGTTATGAAGGAGTATGATGATTGATTGGCGTTTGTAGAAGAGGGAGGCGTTGGGTGATATGCGATATAATCTAGGCATGTAGTTGCAACTCACTGTATATTATCATTGTCCATTTGAAGTTTTTATTTTTATTTTTCCTTGGGGTTCTCATTCGGAGTCTGGCGACTGCTGGACGCGCTCGGATCCGTCGATGCAGTTGTCGACTCTGACGCGCAACAGACGCGTTCCTGAGTGAATTCCCTCGTACTTGCAGCGCGATCGGCGTTGGCAGTGGCTGGACCGCTGTCGCGGAGCTCGCAGGAACACGCTATTGAAACGCTACTCACGTCCTTCAAAGTTCAAAGCAGCGCTTAGGACGGGTAATAAGCATCAAGGGTGGTATTGAATTTGCTGTGCAAACTCTGGGTGGCCTTGAGGCTGGATACGGCGTCTGGAGTCCGGATACCGTCACCGGTCGAAGCTGCTTTTGGAAATTCAAAATGATATATCATGACCTTGCTTTCTTCCCGCGACCAAGGTCTTGAGACCCGTCCTATCTTGCTTTGTCCGCTCTGCCTATATATGTGAGGCCCAGTGGCGCAAGTCCCTCTCTTTTACCACCTTCATTCGTTCCAAAATCCGCCTTCGCTCCGGGAACCGAGGTCCGAACGAAATTCAAATTCACTTTCACTGACGAGGCGCCTACGACATCGACCTCCACATTACGGCCAAATGTCGACACTGGAAATCGTGTGGGATGCGGCGGGGCAGAAACGGTACAAGCTTTGGTCGTGGACGAACGGAAACGTGCACTACATCGCGCACTTTATTCGCCGGCTCGAAGGCCGAGAGCACGTCTGCACAGTGCGCATCGGCGAGCGCGGGAGCCCCTCCGCGCCCAAAAACAATCGCGACGAGAACGCGGACGTGGGCGTCGTGAAGATGGCATTTACGCCCGCAGCATCCGAAGCGCTCGAGCGCGAGGCACAGTGCTATGCACAGATGCAGAGTCTTCAAGGCATCGCGGTGCCCCGGTGCCGAGGGCACTTTCGCAGCAAGGTGGCAGGCGCGGATGTGTCCTGCCTGGTGCTCGACTATTGCGCGGGGTCCCTGGCGAGCAGATGCTTGATCCACAGTGAGTTGACCAGCGTCTAGATTGGCAGATCGCCACTCGCCGCCACTCCACGTGGATTCTCACTATTCTTTTGCTTCTCTCAGCCACAAGATAATGAACGCGGTGTACGCACTGCATGCGCATAATATCATGCACGGCGATTTGCTGGATGGCAGGCACTTCGTGAAAAGCCAGCGGAAGATGTTCATAGTCGACTTCGCCGCAGCCGTCCCGCACAAATGCGTCCACGGCCGACACATTCGCGGTCCCGATGGTCGTCACATCGTAGGCGTCTGTCCAGAGTTGGCGGCACTAGAACGCATCCATGGGGTCTACAGGTAGACTTGACGCTGGGTTACTGTCTGGGAAAATAAGTAAACTAAAGGAAGGGGTAATATCTGAACACGAATCGCACTTGTATCCTCATGATGTACTGCGCAATATGTATTTTCCGCTGTAAATTAAAACCCGCAGGTTCCAGCGCACAGTACAAAGGACGATACCAATTAAGAGAACCAGTCTTGATCGAGACACTCAGAGTCAGAACCCAAAGAAACAGAAAAAGCGTCGACACAAAAACCCGCTTTCTCCTGACGAACATCGCGAGGGCGACATTGTGGATGGTGGTCGTAAACGAAGAAGAGTGGCTTGGCACGCCGAGTCGGGGAAGTGTCGGGGAACAGCCGAATGTCGGATACACGAACACACAATTCATCTTGCTTCCAACTTGCATCATCTCATGGCTTCTCTGTTTTTCTCCACAATAGAAGTCACACGCCAGGCTTTCTACCGGTCTAGCCTATCTTATGCAATCGTCAATCTCAAGCGTAACTCGATCCTAGCAACTTTGCTGAGGGATCTCGGACTGATGTCGACTCTCCGTTCCTAGCCATCGTCCCTGGGCGTTAGTGTCACCTTGATTCTGTTCCTACTGCTAGCCAACGCGCTTGTATCGTGTCTTCAGACGTTTTGGTTCTTCCGACAAGACATGTTCCGCGCCTCGCCGACCTCAGTGGTGTGTATCGTGCTCGCCCCGGTGCGCGCCAAAATTGATGGATTCACTAGAACCGGAGCTGGCCTCATTAATGTGCGCTGTTCAGAAAGTCGGCTCTGTTATCGAACGCGTCTATGGCGCGGATGCGCTCACCGTCGCATGTCAGGTCAGACTTCATTTCACATCACCATTCACAGACTAACAACGAGACTTGTCACAATTTTAGGACGGCAAGGCGGCAGGGCAAAGTGTCCCTCATGTTCACTTCCATCTTTTACCGCGCAAAACTGCCGGCGACAGGTTCTCAGGAAGAAATAATGATCAAATTTATCCTGCACTTGAGAAAGCAGAGGCTGAGATGGCTCAGCCGTTCAAGGTCGATGCGGATGAAGACCGTGTACCGCGGACGATGGATGAGATGGAGAAAGAGGCTACTTGGTTAAAGGGATTTTTCCCTGCGGAAGACGGGCAGTGAAGCTGTGTGGTAGCATTTAAACGTTCGTTTCTTCACCGTTCAATGCGTGCTTCTTGACCAGGAAGGTTGTGTTTGTCATTTGGAGGTGAGATACCAAAGCGACCGTACGAAATCGAGGGGCCGAAATGAACGCTTTCATTCTCATGAGCAACGCATGCAAATATGTCCAGTGCCAATCCGGTGCTTCACTTGCTGGGCAATAGTTCTAGGACGGTTTTCTCAGTTTTTTTTTTTTTTTTTTTTGAATGAAAGTCGGAGTTGTCTGGACCTTCACGCTCTTGGACCTATGCTTGTCATTTTTTCTCGCTGATGCGTCGTCATTGGTATTGGCCACAACAAGGGGCTGATATACCGATCCTTCATAAGAACGACGGAATCGTCTGCAAAGGTTTGGAGAGCCTGGCGTTTAGTCTGCCCCTATCTTCCAATTTTTCTTGACCGAGTTTGGGAGGCGTTTTAAACGGAGAAAAAAAATGTTCAAGGTGGTCCGGGCTACTCGAGCATCGATCATCGAGTATGAACTTGGTCGGTTAGGAAAGTCGATGATACCAATATTTTTTATGAGAGATTGGCACTGGCTTCACCTCCCGCGAAGATATGTCGTGATCGGCAATCAACCGCATCGCCGCATTATTTGCCGGACTCTCCGTGATGAGTAAGCCACGACAATCTTAGACGCGTACCTGCTCCTTCTCGAGGTCTCCTCTCCATCGCCCTATGGATTCGAAGTTGAAAACCCCGACATGTTCCCGCTGTAAAATCAGGAAAATCGTAGGTGCACTTCCTCTCACCGCAGACGTCAAGATTTCATGATCTACAGCGTTGTGATGGTTTGGAACCCTGCGCTTCGTGTTCCACGGCTGCAGCATCTTGCCATTATGATCCCCATGCGAAGGAGAGTCGGTTTGGGATTGAGCTAAGGAAAGGCCAGGCATGTATAGCGTGTCGGTGAGCGCATCCTTACTGAAATCGGTTCCCTTATTCACATGGCACGGATCAGCCGCAAAAAGAAGGTGTGTGTTGCTGGTGTTTCCATTGCAACTTCGTTGACTTGCATCCAAGAGATGTGACGGACAACTGCCCTGTCGCACATGTTCGTCTGGCAGGAAGAAGATTCCCTGTGAATATCCGGACAATGTGCTGCCGCTTCCAAGGTCGGATGAAGCTACGGCGCGAATAGACGTGAACCCCACGAACGACAATTCATCGAGCAATGATCCGCATACTATTTCCTTCACCGCCCACTCCAATAACTCCTCTGACACTTTGGTGGCCTCCGGTTCTTCTTCCACGGGTTCACCAACGCTACTTCTGACTGAATCTACTCCGGCGAGTGGGGTTGACGATATGGTCGTCGATGTCCTGTCTCCGAGCCCTTTCACGCTTCCTGAAATTGAATCCCCGCCAACGGATTATCCAACTTTAGTTGACCTCTCTCAAGCGTGAGTGCTTCCCCGAATTCAGTTACTTTTCTTACCTGCCTTTCAGGCGTGATTCCTTTTTGAATACCACCATCCAACGTAAACTGGTCCCCGCGACAATACCTGTCAATAATGAACAGGGAGAGTCCAGTCGCTTGCCTTCAACTGAGCATATTCGCCTCTACACAGTTGAATACCCCACCCAAATGCCAGAAACACATTTAGAGGAACTTTCCGGGATGTATGTTTCATTCTCTTTGATATTGCTTACCAATTAAAAATTCTGGCGGTACAGGCGACGGTTATTCCTCGGTCATCGCATCCAGCTGGGTCTGAGCGTACCAGATGCCATTTTGTGCGCCCTAGAGAAAGGAACATCCGGCGATACCGTGTTGCACTCTGCTCTACTTCATGCATGCCAACTCTTGGGATATATGCTTGCACGCCACCTCCACCAAAGCAGCTGTATTTGCTTACCTGGAGCAAGCGAGCGTGAAAACGAGCAACTTCGGCTCACCTTCAACGCCCTGCACAACCGTGACGCCGATACTGCCCCGTGTCCTGTTGCACACCTGCAGACAGTCACGCTCCTTTCGCTATACTTTTTCAACAAGGGTGATATCGCTCGTGCACGGGAACTGATCCTAACGGGGAACACCCTGGTGCGAGCGCATGATCTTGATTCGATGGCAAGCAACCCTGCACCGTCCGCTGAGGCGACACGCGTCAATTTCCAGCCGAAACCGACGTCGGAGGAAGGCGTGACACAAGCTGCTGTGTCGCAACTCGTATACCTCGACTTGCTATACGCTATCACGCTCAAATTGCCTTGCATCATCGACCCCGTTCTGCGCGAGAATTTCAAGAAGCTCATAGTGAGTTAAATACCGAGTCCAACGAATAGCTTCCACTGATGATTCTGGTAATACAGGGTCGCCCGAATGCCAACCCTGAAGTCAATTACATGCGCGCCAAAAGCGCGTTTCTTATGTACGAAACACAGAGGCTCTCAGCGCAGTGGGCACAACAACCCGGCCTCGGTATGTCCTTGAATAATGATTTCTGAATCCGCTGATCCACGTGGTCTGTCAGATGAATCCGCAATAGTGGAGTGGCAGCGGACCTACTGGGATGTCATGGAGGCGCTCGACACCCATCGCAGCTTCATCACGCTGAGCCTGACGAAGCTGGCGTTCTGCCCCAAAATGCGCCTATTGGGGCTTAGTCTGAAGGTGTGCGCGGTGGTCGTATCGACCGGCGCCGCCGCGCTTCTCTCGCTCTTCTCCGCCGACCACCCCGAGCTGCGGCAAAAGAAGTACGCCGCCGTCACGGAAGTCATCAGCATCTCGACACTATTCAGCGATGCGGACTTTGAGGACCTGGATCCTATCCTATCCGTACGTGTTTTTTCGTTGTCGAATGAGGATTAGACTTATCTGGGCATGTTGAAGGCATGCTGGTCGGCGATTATTTCGACGCTAGATCAATGCATTGCGTCGTGCCCAGATTCGAAAGCCAAGAGTATGCATGACATCCCTGCCATGGCGGGCATCATGCGACAGCAGAATGAGACTCTGCAGCGGTCTCTTCCGTTCCCAGTTGGCGTATGATGTTCTACGTCGTTCAATGTAAGCTCTGTACGGCCGTTGGATCACCTCCTCGATTTCCTGTTTATCTCATCCCCGCCCGATTATAATTACATGAGGTCAGCCCTATCGTTTATTACATGACCGGCAGCGATATGCTGACCGGTCTTTGATTATTTGGTACCTTTGGGAACCGAATCCCGTCCTCAACGCACATTCTCTTCCTCCTATTTTGAATGTCCGTTCACATATACCTCTGCCTCCGCGTCAGACTTGTGCAGGAACGCCTCCACTGTGGCTCTTGCCGTCCCAAGTTCCGCGATTGTTGTGTAAGCCAAGGTGTACAGGTCAACGGTGTTGACTAGCACAGTGAAGCCCTGTCTCAATCTTTCCTCCACCATGGGCGCGCCTATAGCCACACCGACGAGCGGTTTCTTGTATCTCTTGGACATAGCGGTGACTCGGTTCATTGCCGTAACAAAGTCGGGTTCATCGCCGACGAACCCAACAGATAAACCCATGTCCAAACGCAAGTCACCGGCTTACCGGGGCGAAGGCGATGTCAGTTTCCATTGCTCGGTATCCATTGTTGGACTTACCTCCGATCATCACCGCGTCAACTTCATCCATTTGCATAATGGACTCGATGTTCTTGATTCCTACCCGTGACTCAATTTGGGCGATGATAGCGACGTGTTTGTTCGCTAGGCTATACACGGATTCTCCTTCCGGTGTAGCGTCCGTGACGCCTGGGAGCTGTAGCACAATATATCAGTAGCCGCCGGCGAACCGAGGCCATCAAGATGGAATGGAGACTAACGAATGTAAAAGGCGGGTATGAACGCTGTCCTGTTGGTCTGTTCAGGAATAGTCAGAATTCATTGCACAGCAGTTCGGGTAGAATGTTGCACGTACGGGAATCGACAGGCCGCCGCGACAGCCTCAACCTGCTCCGCGGTCTCGATGTGTGGAACGATTATCCCTCCAGCCCCGGCATCTAGGGCCCACGCCTATTCGTGGAGTCAGCCCGGAATGAATTCGACGCCCGAATCAAAGACTTGCCATGTGCTCAAATGCAGTCTTGCTGGGGACTCGAACTATTGGAATCTGCCTCCCGCCGCTCTCGTGGATGATGATTTGGATGCATTCTACTAGGAGCTTCGGGGACCAAGCAACATGTTCAGCGTCCTATTCAAAAACAACAATGAATTCTCTGCGCATCGAAGATGCGATTCAACGCACTATCCAGATCCAATCCGCCCCAGTGACGGCCAAGGTTTTCGCGACTTGTCTGCTTGGATATGACAAGACCTGGCCTAAGAGCACCTTGCCCGACTGAATAAGGCCGCGCATGTTGCTAGATTGTTGGCGAGTAGGAGCTGCCCATGACACTTGAGTCGATGGGTCAGCGGTGAATCTGAGTGCGCCGGTCATTCTGAGGGAAGAGTGATGGAGACTCGGGGTCCAAGATAGCTAGCCTTATATCTGAGACAGCAGTATCATCTTACATTGCTTTGCGGCCGTTGCGGTACCTATGCCCACTGGGAAAGGATCAAATCAATCGGTGACCCAACAGTTCTGAATACGGTATAGATCAATGAAAGCTGTTCCTGGGAGCCAGATCGGCTACTGTTTGCTGAAAATTTTCAGCTTTGGCTCCTCGTGTTGAACTTGAATAATCTCGGAATTATCTAAACCAACCTGGAACGTAGCTCGGTGAAAGTTCTAGTAGCTCCGGCAAGTAAGGTCAGCTAAAAACGCTAAAAAGAGGATGATTGCATCACTCCAATTCAACGTTACTATTAGGCTCTAGCACAGTCTCGGCGGGCATAGTGGAAAGACCGATCAGATTGATGGGCGAGTTTGTAAGTAGTGCTGTGCTATAGTCTATAATTGCCAATAGGGAGAATACTTTATGCAGGTACTTAGTCGGTACCGGATGGCGCGGCGTAGTACGACCATGTACAGTATTTTGTCAGCGCCGACACCGAGTCAACGTTGTCAGCGCAAATTTTGGGTGACTCGGAGTTCTTCTTTTGACTCGGAGTTCACCCTCGTGGAGGTCCGAGACAGCATAATTAATTGCACCTCAGAGTTAATTCACCCCGACGTACTGGCTCTGCATTCCCTTTGAGAAGTTTGGGGAATGAGTACTATATTTCGTTGCCTGCACCTGCCGCTTGCCAGTGCGGATCGTGTCAAAAGCGACGACCGCGGGACGGGATCCTACACCGCCCACGTACGGAGAGGCCTCCGCACTGAGCGCAAACATTGACCTGGCCTATTTCGAGCAGAACTGCTCTTCGAGAGACAATCGTTGCCAATTAAGTACTCTGGGTCGTCGCTCATTGGTTCCCGAAGACGGACGTCGACGACAAGAGCCGAATTTATAAACTCCAGCACCTGCGGCCGCAATGGAAGTTTGAATAAGTATTTTTGGCAGGTTAAACCTGTGATTGGACAATTTTTGGACATAGAACCCAGCACCTGCGGCCGCAATGGAAGCTTGAATATCTTTGGCGGGTTAAACCCGCGATTGGACAATTTTTGACTTGGATCCAGCAAGAAATATCGACCCGCTGTGTGCTCTGCGAATTGCTGTGGGCGGTTCGGTCCGAGCACCGCCACCATCAATTTTCATTCAAGATCAAATGTTGCCCTGGCCTCTCGCAACTTTATCGACACGTCTCCAAGTCGCCTCACTGAACATCCGGAGAATAAGCTTCTACCTTCACATCGACGCACTCATTTTTAGAGATCTGGCTCTGTATTCCCTTCGTGAAGTTTGGGGTAGTATGTTTTCGTTGCCTGCCGGCGTTTGCCAGCGCAAGCAGTGTGGACGACACGTACTCGACCAACCACCGCAACAATCCAGGTACATGTTTTTCTGATATTTCCTGTCCTTCATTGATGGATTATGCTCAAGTCCCTTGTTTCCATACAGTTCGTTACGCAGCTTGCAGTCGGAAGACCTCATAACGATAATCGTACTCTAGGCTCCAGCCCGGGCTCTGACCCGATCAAATCCTCGCTATTCAAGTCCGAGTTCTCATTCGTCGACTATTCATTACAAATGCCGGAGACAGAGGTATCTAATATGGTCGTAGCGAAGTTGCGCCATTGTGGCCGCATCTGACGACAAATAAGCGGTACTTCAACGGGGTACTTCAGTGGAGCACGCGTCTTCCTCTCTCTGGATATCATGCTCAGGCGCCATCTCCTTCTCTCTCTATCCTTGGTTCCACTTCTTGCGGGTTCTACACAATATCCTTTCCAGACGGAAGCAGACGGGCCGGAGGGTTATCAATTCAAATGGCCGATAAAGAATGTGGCAATTATAGGCGCTGGGGTCAGGTCAGTTCAGGGAACCTTTTGAGTGAAACTTCAAACTCATCTTTGTGCAGCGGTCTCATTGCGTATCGAGAGCTCAGCAGAACGGGGTTTGCGCGTGTTCGGATATTTGAGCGAGACGATGTTCCCGGTGGAAACTGGCATTATACGGAGGAGACCCCGCTAGACGCTCCAATTCCGAACGCTGATCCATCCGTGGGGGATTTCGTGCCGTCTTTGCCTCCTCCAGGATCTTCGTTTCCGGTGGAGAAATATTATCCGGATTCGGACGGCCAAACGTGGAGGGAACATCGAGGACCCAAGCCTGTCTGGGAGTCGCTGGAGAGTAATGCTCCGGCGGTATGTCAGCTCATTTTCACTTCATCCCAAGCGCTTAGATGTGTTATCTAGCCTATACAGCAGGTGAGATGAAATACGATGACTAATCGTTTGCGGTTAACTATTCGTCGTTTAGATCACAGAGATTCCCTGGCCATCTGGCACTCCCTGGCGTAAGTAATAACTGGATGATTTCATTACTCTAAACCGACGGCACGAATTAGATCTCCCTCACCGCACCCTTGCTCGCTACTTGCGCGCATTTGCATCGTTCCATGGCATAAACAGCAACGATGTGACCCCAGACATTGCATACAACACGCGCGTAGAGCTGGTGGAAAAACGATATGACGAAGCCGGACAAGAGCATGGTTGGACGCTGACGTTGAAGCGGTTGGATAGAGTTGGGGCAAATTCGACCAAGGCCACATGGTGGACTGAGGTCAGTGCAACTGATTCGAGGAATCCGTTTTCATCTCACCAGTTTTAATTCAAGGATTTTGATGCTATTGTCGTTGCAACTGGAAGATATAACGCACCCAATATTCCTTCTATATCCGGCTTAGAGGATTGGGCACACAAATTCCCTGAAAGCATCATTCATTCTCGTCAATACCGTCACCCACAGCCATTTACGAACAGGACAGTGCTGGTAGTGGGCGGAGCGGTTAGTTCCATCCTGTTAGCTTGCCTTGTTACGTCGTTAATATTGTCGGTTAGACAAGTGGGGTGGAAATATCCCGAGAAATCAATGCTCATGCAAAGAAAATTTATCAATCTGTACGGGTATGTGTCGGACTCGCGTATGGTTTTGGAAGCAAATAAATTCTCCCACTCTACAGCCGCCAAACACAAAACTCCCGTACGAGGCCAGTCGCCTGCAGCTCCAGCGCCTGCCGCCGAACATTAGCATTGTGCCTGAGATACGGCACTTTCATGCAGCCAACTCCAGTATCGAGCTTGTGAATGGAACGGTGCGTCGAGACACTTTTCCAAAACCTTTTTGCGCTCCTGAAGGATCAGAACAGCTGTTAGTTGACGTCGACCGTGTGATATTTGCCACGGGATTCCGCTATTCGTTCCCTTTCCTACCCCAATTTCACAACTCGTCACACTCGTCCGTTTATCCGATTGTCACTGACGGGACCCATTTGCGCTCGCTGCATGAAGATTTTTTGTCCATTGAAGAGCCAACGATCGGATTTCTCTCTAGTACGTGAACACTTATCCCATGTTCAACCGAGTAAATTGATTCCGTCCAGTGAATTGGGGCATGCAGTCTTTCACTTACTCCGAGTATCTGTCCCTTGCTCTCGCGAAAGTGTGGTCCAGGAAGGCTGTCCTTCCTGGAACGGCGGAGATGTGGCGGATATACGAGGATCGGGTGACTGCCCGTGGGGGATACGGGCGGCACTTCCAGTTCCTCGGTACAGAACGCACTGCCGGTACGCCTTTAAATAAGTTCGCAAAGTTATGTGAGATTCACGAGAACCGAAGCCAACATCCGCTTCTTTGTAGGATGGCTGAATGACGCGGCTGTCAAATTTGGAGGGAGACAGGTACGTTTCGCTTCTATTCCATGTTTAAAGTGACCCGAGCCGGTCTTTAGATTGACGGGCAATCCGGAGAGTATGTAATTATCAGCTATGAGCCGACCGCGAATACTGACTCCTGCGCGTATATTCCAGTTTGCCACAGATCTCAACCGTCTGGATGCAGGCCCAGTATGGTGTCATCTACGCTCAACAGCCGAACGAAACAGTTGGTACCTTAGATTGGATCCACGGAGAGGATTGGTAATTCTGTTCGTCTTGTGGTTGCGTTTGCATGGTCACCAAAGGAATAGTTTTGCTTTACCTCCCGTTATGCCTTGGATATCTTGTACACATGAAATAGACCCTAGACTCCCAGCGAAGCAAGACGTGATTTGGCGCAATTCTTGTAGCGCAGAGCGAGCGAGAGATAACGGAACAAGCGATGAATTGTATTCTAAAGATTCGAAGTCGCTCCAATCATCTGACTGACACAATGGCAATAGCACGATACACGCACATAATTGCGCGAATGGCGCGAGAAACTAGTATGTTCTATTCCCGGTACTTAGGCTCTCCATGCTTTGGGATTCTCTCGCCTGGCAGCAATGAGTACGTCCGCTGCAATCGAGACTATTGACTCCAAAACCCAATATCCGACCGTGGATGGAGAAACCCTTAGACCGTCGTGGCTAGGATATCTGTGGGATACTGCAGATGTAGGGGTTCACGAACGCCGAATGCTGTTCAAGGTGGACGCATCCTTATTGCTTTTTGCTTCTGTACGTCTTGTTGACCTTCTCCCCATGGAACGAATAATCAACGTTCCTCTCAGCTGGGTTATTTCATCAAGAATCTCGACCAGGTTTGTGTACCTCTCGTTGAATAAATTGCCAAGTTGAAACGTTCGGCAAGACTAATATTACGAGCGCAGTCTGTGTTCTTACGCTTGATGAGAGTCTTCCACCTGATGCAGTTTCCAGTTTTTCGCTGGGATGAAAGAAGATCTGTGAGTGCTCCGGCTGCCATTCTTTCCCCGTTGTAATCTATTTTTTTAGAAACATGTATGGAAACGAACTTGTTTACGCCACTTCATACTGGACTGCTGGGTGAAACTCTTTGCTTTCCGTTCAATGGTTCTCTAGACAAAATCCAGATATGTTATTGGCCAAGTGCCATCCAACTTGCTACTCACCCGCATTCCTCCACAATACGTTATCCCAACAGTAAATCTTGTTAACAGCCAAGTCCAACCGGTATAATGTTCATTATGGCAGCTCGAGCTGGCTTGGGGGCTGGCGACGCTTGGAACATACTCGGTGAAGAATGTAGAGGCTCTGTATGCGCTCCGATTTTTTGGTTGAATTTTTCTTGGCCGCACGAACACCGCTCCTGACCGAAGCAATAGTTGGATTGTTCGAGAGCGGGTTCTACCCCCGGAATGCACTATATCTTAGGCTCCTGGTTTGTTGACTCATGGAATACAGTTCTCGTATTCTGAATGTCTCTCACAGGTACACGCCGCGTGAACTGGCAAAGAGGTCCACCATATTCTGGGCATCCGGTTCTCTGGGCACCATGTTTTCCGGATTCTTGCAAACTGCAGCGTACAATCATCTCGACGGAAGAAATGGGCTGGCCGGGTGGAGGTACTCTTTTTTCTCATTTCCGTTCAACCTCTCATGGAAACCAGATGGTTGATGATTGTTGATGCAATTGTGTATGTCCGAGGCTTCTACCAAAGGCATTGAAGGTTGAAAATCCTCAGGACCATCCCCATCGCGATCCTTGGATTTACTTTCTTGCCTGATCTCCCGTGGTCGGCGAAGCCTTCCCTACTTCTCAGCAGCGAGGTATGTGACTTGCTCGGAGCGAGCCCTGAAATAGATACTCTGTGGTAGGACATCGCCCTTGCGCGTGCTAGGATGAAAGCAATCGGAAGGAAAGAGAGTGAACCATGGAGCAAAGCAAAGGTTTTTTTTCTTCCTGCCCTATGCTCAAATTCTGTGCTGACGGTCGATCTAGCTACGCCGAATCTTCACAGGCTGGTATATATATATTCTGCCGATTGAATATGTGCTCTGGAACAACGGCCCGGCCCAGTCCCCAATGCAGTACTGGCTCAAGAGCTTCAACGTCGAACCGTATCCTGTCCCTGGAGTCTCTTATACCGTCTCACAGATCCAATTGCGTTCGTGAATTTGAAGTGATCTATAAATTTGCCAAATAACTTTGCTATCATCCAGTTCCGCTCCCTGCTACGGCGATCTTCTTCGTCACCGCCTTGACTCTAGCCTGGGTGAGCGATGGTCCTGCAAAAGGTAAATAAATTCTCATCTATTCATCGAACAAAAAAATGTTCAAACAATTCGTAGGCCGCAGATGGCCGTTCGTGATCGCAGGTTCAATTACCACGTTGATTTTCGACACCATATGGTTGTCGATGCCTTTGTATACTAATATCCCGGGCCATTTCGCGTATTTCTACTTGATGACACTCGGAGTGAGTCTCAAAGCTTTTTCCTGGTGCTGAATGATTCTCAGACTTGTTACAGACCACCGCCGGGCCGCTGATTCTCAACTGGATCAGTGAAATTACACAGGGAGACGTAAGGATTCGCCTTCATGCATTAATTCACCTCGACCTCGAGTAAAATCTCTTCAGAATGAACTCCGCGCGATTTGTGTGGCACTCGGCAATGATCTCGCGTACTTGGTTCAAGCAATTGCGCCAAACTTCGTTTGGAAGACGACCGACTTTCCGCGCGCAACGAAAGGATACCATTGGTCTATAGGCGCGTTTCTTCCATATTCTCGGCCCTTGATTTAGCTCACAAAAGTTCTAGTTTTACAATTCTTGCTGAGTGAGCGGCGTGGTTGAACTTCTCGCCGAATTACTAACCGTGTTCCTTTAGTCACCTGGACGGGTCTAATTCTTTACCTTCTTCGCCGTGATAGAAAGAAGGCGGCCGTGCGAGATGTCGGCGAACTCGGTAACGAAACAATTGGGAGTGTGGAGTCTGCCACGGTCCATGTACCTGGAGGACATTCTTCCCGTAAAGTAGACGAGATTATGGCTTGCTGAGCGAAATGAAATCATGTTGTCGGAATTTAGAATGAGCTGAGCGCCATCTGGACCTGGATCCACAACTATAGTTAGATGCGGACCATCGGCCCTAGATCCTAGTCAGAAATTAATTTTCTGAGAAGAAATTGCGCTATACATCACGAAATCCTCGACATACTTTCTCAAGTCATCTGTTCTTATCGCAAGAAACGCTTTCTGCTTCAATTCCCAAACCATATTGCGTGCTCCCAAGGACGCTTTGTAACACCAAAATTGACAGTATTTAGAGGCTCGCGTGTATATTCAACAAGTATTCTCACCGAGAGTGATATTCCACCATGGCTCCAGTTGCGACCGAAGTTGTCACCCCCCACTCCTGCGCACCAGGTCATCAAACCAGGCCAAATCCAGCCGCCTGTGTATCCAGAGGAGAGCGCCACCTTCAAGCGTCCGCCGGCGAACACGCTCCGTCGCTATGAGAAAGCGGGAATCGACATTTCGCGTGAGTTTGCTAATTTAATGTTCAATAGTAGAAACCGGTTCAATGACACGACGCAATGTAGAGGGTTACCCATACCTCCCCAACAAGCCGGAATTCGTGCAAGACGTCGAGAAATTGCAGACCGGCTTGAGAGACTACGTCGATCCGGGCACGAGGGCGGATCCTGAGAAGAAGGCGCTGTTTGGCGCGGCCAAGGAGGTCAGGGACCTTTCGATCCATATCGGGGTACGTTTTCTTCGTTTGTCATGCCGGGCTGAGGGAATCTTAAACGAATTTAAATCAGACCGAAATAGTAGGGCTGCAACTTGCCGAGTTGACCGACCAGCAGCGGGATGAGCTTGCCCTCCTCGTCGCGTACGTCTCCCACTAATTCCGCTGCCGATTCCAAAATGCTGATCATGACATCATCACGATCGCGATTAACAGCGAGCGCTCCGTCGTCTGTGCGTGTCTCCCACACCTCGAATTAAATTTCTCCAGCTGAAAACCGCACCAATAGTCTTCCGCGACCAGGACCTCTCTCCGCAAAAGCAGAAAGAACTAGGCCTCTACCTCGGCGACGGCGAAATCGAAATCCACCCGCAGGTGCCTCAGGTGCCTGGCGTACCCGGGGTGACGCTCATCTGGGAGAGGGCGCGTGAATACCAGATCAAGGTCCCCAGAGGATTCCGGAACGCGTATCCGTCGGGGAGCTATGGATGTGCGCTGCGTCCCTTGTTCGTTAAAATTGCTGCAAAACTGACGATACGTAGGGCACACTGACCTCGTCCATCTTGCATTCCCGCCGGGCTACACTCATTTACATCAGGACACAGTTCCTGAAGTCGGCGGCGACACGCTTTGGGTACGTTCTTCGCCACATCAAGAACTTCTGAAATTGATCATGAAGTTCCTCCTTTCAGGCCACAGGATACTCGGCCTACGACAAGTTCTCGCCTGGTTTCCGCAAGCTCCTGGACGGATTGAAGTAGGTCCAATACAATTTTGCTCTCCCAACGACGAGCTCATCGGTTTTTCTTTCCCATAGCGGAATCTACCGCTCTGCTCACCAGTACAAAGACGCGAACGACCCGAGTGCTCCGCCGCGCCACGTGCATATCATCCATCCCTTGGTGCGTTCTCTTTCCTTGTTAACTTGTTTGCAAAGGAAATTGATGACGGAGCTTAGGTGCGCACACACCCTGTGACAGGATTCAAGACTGTCTTTGCGAACCGCGCCATGACCGTCGGCATTGAGGGATTGGACCAGGCAGAGAGCGACGCGATCTTGAATCACATTCACGAGTGCGTACCGATTCACCCAACATGCATCTTCATCATTTTGACGCCGTGTCAGTGTGTACGAGAAGTCGACTGATCTCCAGATTCGGTGGAAGTGGACGCCCGGGACGTCGGCCATGTACGTTTATGGCTTTATCTGGCAGAACAGAATTTGACAACGCTTGCAATTTATAGCTGGGACAATCGTACCACCATCCACACAGTGTCGTTTGACTATGAGGGCAAGGGAGAGCGGCATGGAACGCGCGTTAGTTCGCTCGCAGAGAAGCCGTTTTTCGACCCCAACTCCAAGTCGAGACGCGAGACTCTGGGACTGGATGCGTAGAATGTTGTAAATGAGTTTGTTGTAAATGTATACTCCAAATTGTGCCACAAGCTAGACATGTTTCTTCCGGTTATTGATTCGGATCAGGGTACAGTCGCCAGATGTGCTTGGAATAGTTCCGGGTCAAGAATCCCGGGATAGATGACGAGTTTATCTGAGTCAATCTGATAGATCATCGCCAGCGGGAAGGTTGCACCGGCATAGAAAGGCTACTCTTTATCCCGAAAAAGACATCAGGTACAGAGAATCGAACTCTGGATATCCTAGGAATTTTTGTTGCACTTCGGAACGAATCGAGGACGTGTTACCGCTACACCATACCTGACTCGTCGGAGGTTGTTGTGGCGAAGGGCAAGGGTGGCAGTGGCGGTGCTGACAAAGCACCCTTTCCTCCTCTCCATTTCCGTGTCGCCTGCGTTCTCCTCCGCCCCTTCTCCATCCTCCCCATGGCTCTCCCCAAGGCAAGTATATCGCGTTTCTATGTTCTCTTGTCTCGCTCGGGGCTGACCCAAGTACACGTCTCTCTTATCGGATTAGCGCATCATCAAGGTACTTTGTCCATTAAGCGTCGCCCAGCCAGCTTCTAAGGCCAGGAAACCAGGAAACCGAGCGCTTAGTGGCAGACCCCGCACCCGGTATCACCGCTGCGCCTCATGACGATAACCTACGGTATTTCGACGTGACGATTCAGGGTCCCGATGGTAGCCCATTCCAGCGTGCGTCTCTGGCTTCATTTCCTTCCTTTACGTCCCCACAATGCCGTCCATTGCCCACGGACTTCATTACGCTTCATCGCCCAGTCTATTCGGCGTCCTGGTGCTGACTCTACTGCTGCTGTAGAGGGCATATTCAAGCTCGAGCTTTTCCTACCAGAAGAGTACCCGATGGCACCTCCAAAGGTCCGGTTTCTTACCAAGATATACCACCCTAACATCGGCGAGTTCCCCTCCTGAACCTCTGCTTGCCAAGCTGACGCTCGTGTGCGCGCCTCTCCCAGACAAACTCGGCCGCATCTGTCTCGATATCCTGAAGGGTGCGTGCTCCCTCGCTCTATGCGTCCGTCGTATGCTCACAGGCATGCCTTTCTTTCCACCAGATAAGTGGTCCCCGGCGCTCCAAATCCGCACAGTCCTGCTCTCCATACAGGCGCTTCTCAGCGCGCCTAATCCCGACGACCCCCTGGCGCCGGACGTCGCGAAGCACTACAAGGAGAATGAGAAGGATGCGCAGCGCGTCAGCCCGCGAGTGGACGCAGCAGTACGCGTGCGAATGAGGCCGTCTGGTGCGGATGTATGTTAAGCAGGCATGTCGTGGCTGGGAATCTTGAATGACAATGTACAGGATCGATCTGAGTTTTCTCTTCATCTTTTTATTGAGACACGCCATCTAGTCTGCTGATACATTTGGGTAGATATACTATAGATCCCCTCGTTGGCACGGACTGCTTTGAGGCTTTCCCTCGGATGGCAATTGCGATCTTTTATCGTCCGCCAAAAATGACCAAGTTGCAGCAAGCCTCAGATACTCTCTCAAAAGAACGGTCGACGATGGAGCCGTGGAACTGGGGTGGCTGCCTGTTGAATTTCAGTCACCCTCATTCTTGGCGCGTTTCCCGAAGGCCAAGACCGAAGCCTTGAAGCTTGAAGCTTGAAGATAAGATAAGATTGTTTTCGGAGAGAACATCCGAAATAGCCGGTGTCGGAAAGCACAGACTTCTCCACCTTCGAACATCTCTCGGCTTTTCTGGGCTTTTGAGACTTTCGCTCTCGCTCACTCCGAAATGACTCGAGGGAAGTACAGTGATCCCTCTCTCCATTTTCGCCATCTCCGGCTTTTGGAGCTTCTCGTCTCGGAGAAGAACCTCCAAATGACTCGATAATTGTTAGCGGCGTCGGAATTCCGGAAAGCACAGATTTAGATTGCGCATCCCAGGTGCTTAAGAACTCTCTGCCTCTTGGTTCACACACCATGGCCACATTCGCACAAAGTTCATTCGACTCTGGAAACTACGCCGCCGCACGGCCAACTTATCCACGCTTGCTTTATGATGCCGTCATGCAATTCCACCGGGAGGGACGAGCGAACGCCGACGCCAACAAATGGGACCGTGCAGTCGACGTTGGTTGTGGGACAGGTATGCCTCGCAGTTGATTAAGTCTCTCGACACTCTGCCGACTAGCATCAGGTCAAGCAACGGTCGAGCTGTTGACCAGTACGCACATGGATTCCTTAACAATTCTTCAATGAATGCCATTGTAGATGAGGGTCACTCTGGCTTTCAAAGTGTCATCGCTGTGGATCCGAGCCCGAATATGATCAAAGTCGCCAAAGAGTCTATCCCCCAGGTCTCTAAATCGCGCATCGAGTTCTATCAATCCACAGCGGAGGACCTCAGCTTCATCGCAGACGGGACAATCGATCTTATCGCTGCAGGTAGGTCCATTTCGCATTGGTAGCCGTATACTCCGACCACACGTACTTATCAGCAGAATGCGCACATTGGTTCGACTGGGACAGAGCATGGCCGGAACTAGAGCGTGTTTTAAAGCCGGGCGGAACATTCGCGTTCTGGGCGAGTTGATCGCACTATGCCCGACTCGACTGGTAGATTAACACTGTCCACAGGGATACTCGTTCATGCGGTTCACGCAACACCCCGAGCTTACCCCCCTCATCACTGCGTACATGCAAGGCACTGACCCGGAGACGTCCCTGGGACCGCACTGCGAACCCAAGCGGAAGATCCTCGACAACCACTACCTTGACGTGGCTCCGCCGCCTGCGGGCTGGTCGGACTTCACACGCGTGTTCTACACGGGTAACCACTACCCCGCGCTGCCCGCGCCGACGCAGGACGTGATCATTAGGAAGAGCATGACCTGGGGTGCGTTTGCTAATTACTTGGGCACGTTCAGCGCGTTGCATCGATACCGCGAGGCGTTTCCGGCGGATCGTGACCGCGCAGACGGAGATATTGCGACGCGGTTTCTGCGGACGTTAATGGAGGCTGCTGGAAGCCCCGAGGAGACAGCGCTGGTGGAGGTAGAATGGCCTCTGGCGTTGGTGATGGTTCGCAAAGCAGAGGAGCGTGAGGTATGAGTTGGACAATCAACCCGCCATTTTCGACCCACATTCCCGAGCTTCCTCGAATTCCGTTGGGCCCAGTACTGCCAAGGAAACGTACATTAAACAAGTTTAAAATATTGTTCACTTGAGTCTAATTGGAGGCACGCCTCCCCTTCGCAGTCGTCGGCTTAACCTAGTGTTCCCGCCTCTCAGGCCACGAGTGAGACAATACCCACCCCATCTGCGAGATCACTCGAGGACAACGACAATTAGAAGACAGATACTTGTTCAGAGTGCTAAATCGCGATTCTTTGCACAAATTTGCTTATCGCATTTTCTTCTCCAAAGTCGCAGTCGATCACAAGTCAAAGCCAGTTGTTCAAGGATCAAGGAAAACATACTAGACAACGTGAAAATTGAATCCATTGGACGGAAATACTTGAAAGGAATTAGTGAAGTTGGTATACCGGTACAATTTTCAAGTTCAAAAACACGCACTGTGTTCCTCTCTGCCCTCTCGATGAAAGATGAGTTTGATGACCCTGAAGCTGTGAGTCTATGGGCCGAAGAAAATCGGAAATGAAAACAACCAAGCAGAAATACATGCCCGAATTTCAATCAAGAATCCAGTCACTCGATGCAGAGCAACCCCGGGCCTTGAAATTCCCTGGATGAAACTTCCTGATCCATCTCTTCAGACTTAGACAGCTTATCACACGGAGTCAAGTCAGGGATTTTAGAGTTGAGAGAAATGTACTTATAATAACAGCGCGAAATGATTCTATAGAAAAAACGGATTCTATTTTGGATTTTCTCTGCATTGGGTGACTTTCCATAAGCATTTTCTTTTCTTAAACCTTGTTTGAGCGGTCCCAGTGATGCCAACACTGTGCGATACTTCAATAATTTAATCTAAATGGGTTCCCACAAGCACTAGAATATGCGAGATTGGTTCGAGGTTACTTAAGCTGTTGTGTAACATCAACAGCACTTGCGACGCGTCTTGGCACATCTAGGACGCGTAAAGACGCGTCACGATGTGTATCTGGGCCTTTGATCAATAACTTTTCAATCCTGGCACTGATATTTATCGTTCCCAGTTGATGGACGAAGCAAAATGTGTAGTTCTGCATGACCATGTCAGTCTGGAAGTGTCTTGTAACAAGTTTTGACATTTTTCATGGCCTACTTTGAATTGTGGAACATACTGAGGCTCATGATAGTCAGAGGCACGTTTTCGGCACCGTTGCAGGCAAGTTCAAGCCAATCAAGACTGGTTACACGATCCAGAGAGAGTGACGTGGGAAGATAGGTGCGTACGTATCCATCCAAAACCGTTTATTCGACAAGAGAATAATCTAGAGAGGGGGTAGGGACCCCTCTTCTAGATTATAATAAATTCAGGTTTGAACAATATCCTAAGCGAGATCTGAGGCCGATGGGGTCCTGGCAGCTGTCTTGTCAATGCGGTGATTCGACGGTTATAGAGCTCGAAATATTCCAAAACAATTTTTTAATGCTTATGGAAAGTCACCCATTTTTCAGTGTATCCAAAGCGTAGCAGTGATCGCAGTGCAGCAAGAGTCAGAGTCCCTCACTCAAAAGAACGGAGAAGTGGGGACTGGGTTGCCTGCCTGTTGAATTTCTTCCCCAAGCCATTCTCGACGCTCGTCCGTGGCGGGCTTGTCCAAGCCTAACGCAAGCCATCAGATAAGATAATCGTGTTCGGAGAGAACGTCCGAAATAGCCGGCGTCGGGAAGCACAGACTGCGCATTCCCCTCTTCATTCTCACCATCTCTCTCCGGCTTTTGGAGCTTCCCGTGTCGCTCGCTCTGTTCGGACAGAAAATCCGAAGTGACTCAATAGATAGCCGGCGTCGGACTGCTTACTCTCTACCATCTCTCCCGGCTTTTGGAGCTTCCCGTCTCGTTCGGAGACAAACCTCCGAAGTGACTCGATAATTGTTAGCGGCGTCGGAAAGCACAGATCCAGATTGGGCATCCCACGTATTTAAGGGCTCCCTCCTCCCCTTGGTCGGCACACCATGGCCACATTCGCACAAAGTTCATTCGACTCTGGAAACTACGCCGCCGCACGGCCAACCTATCCGCCCTTGCTTTATGATGCCGTCATGCAATTCCACCGGGAGGGACAAGCGAACGACGATGTCAACAAATGGGATCGTGCAGTCGACGTTGGTTGTGGGACAGGTATGCCTCGCAGTTGATTAAGTCTCTCGACACTCTTCCGACTAGCATTAGGTCAAGCAACAATCGAGCTGTTGACCAGTACGCACATGGATTCCTCGACAATTCTTTGATGAATGCCTTTGCAGATGGCCGTCCTGGCTTTCAGAATGTCATCGCTGTGGATCCGAGTTCGAATATGATTCAAGTCGCGAAAGAGACCATACCTGCGGCCTTCAAATCCCGCATCGAGTTCTATCAATCCACAGCGGAGGACCTTAGCTTCATCGCAGACGGGACAATCGATCTTATCGCTGCAGGTAGGTCCATTTCGCATTGGTAGCCGTATACTCCGACCACACGTGTCACTATCAGCACAATGCGCACATTGGTTCGACTGGGACAGAGCATGGCCGGAACTAGAGCGTGTTTTAAAGCCGGGCGGAACATTCGCGTTCTGGGTGAGGATTTCCATGCGCCTGATCACACTATGCCCGACCCGACCGGCAGATTAACACTGTCCACAGGGATACTCGTTCATGCGGCTCACGCAACACCCCGAGCTTACCCCCCTCATCACGGCGTACGCGCAAGGAACTGACCCTGAGACGTCCCTGGGACCGCACTGGGAGCCCGGGCGGAAGATCCTCGACAACCACTTCCTCGATGTCGCTCCGCCGGCTTCGGGCTGGTCGGACTTCGCACGCGTGTTCTACACGGGTAACCACTATCCCGCGCTGCCCGCGCCGAAGCAGGACGTGATCATTAGGAAGAGCATGACCTGGGGTGCGTTTGCTAATTACTTGGGCACGTTCAGCGCGTTGCATCGATACCGCGAGGCGTTTCCGGCGGATCGTGACCGCGCAGACGGAGATATTGCGACGCGGTTTCTGCGGACGTTAATGGAGGCTGCTGGGAGCCCCGAGGAGACGGCGCTGGTGGAGGTAGAATGGCCTCTGGCGTTGGTGATGGTTCGCAAAGCATAGAAGCGTGAGGTAAGAACTAGACAATTAAAGTGACGGACCGAGTTCGCTGTTTGAGACAATTCTGAAATCATTTCGTTTGGCCTGATCCTCCTTGATCACTGCTATCCTGTCGGCGCCAATTTATTGTGGCACAGCGGTGCGTTCGGCAAATTACTTGAAATATTTGGTGTGTTTATAGCACTTTTCGAGTTCTATAAATTGTCCACTGACACAACGCGAGGGGTTTGCTAGCTAAATGGTTTCGTGCCTGGAAACGACAATCAGCAGGTGGGACGTCCGCCACATGAGCCCAGATGAGACCATGAACTTTGAAGGCTTCCGCCCGCCGTTTTCGACTGCATTCCCTAGCTTCCTCGAATTCCGTCGGGGTACCAGTATTGCCAAGGAAACCTATATTAACCTCAAGTTTTGAACAGCATCCTGCACCCTGTCCTAGGACTCAAGCCCCTTAAAGTTAAAGTTCACATCATTTGTTTCAATCACCGCACCGGAACCGATTACCCGATATCCGTTATTAAAACCAGCATATAGCGAAAATGGTGAAATCCCCTCTTCATTTCCCTTCCTTCCATCTCTCCGCCTTCCCTCAGGACTGGTTCCTTTCCATCCACTTCACGCCGCTCATCTCTCCATTTCACGCTCTTTCTTGAATCACGATGTTCACGGGCACCAAATCCGTGCTGGCTTGCGCCTCCATCTTCCTCGCCCTTGCGGCGCAGACGTCTGGTCATGCGATGCCGAGGTGGGTTTCTCTTTTATTCTTTCACTGATGTATATCGACGCGTGGTTTTTTTTTATTTCAGCATCGCTCTTGGGGTCAAGGGCACACCTCAGCGGAGCGACGTCCAGCGCCCGAGTACCGCATCCCCCTGCGGTACTGTTGCCATTGCGTCCAACCTTGATACCTCGACGGCCATCCCTGCTGCCGCAGACGGCACCGTCACCATGAACGTGCAGAACTGTGCGTTCGCATTATTTCCAATCAAAAGTTGAACTATAACGTGTTTGAACCTCAGTCAACGCGGGTGCGGATGGCTCGACATCCGTCTCGGTCCAAGTCGACGAAACCGGTGTGGGGAACAAATTCATCGCCGGAACTGTCAAGACCAACGGAAACCCGGTATGTATGCGGGGAATCGAGCTTCTTGCTTTCAACAAACACTCATTCCCATTTATAGAACCCCACCAAGGTTGAGACCGACAAGGTCGTATTCTCGTGAGTGTCCTCCAACTGCCAGGCGCCAGCACCGAACAATTTTTTTTCAGTCTCCCCGCCGGCACGAAATGCTCTGGGGGGGAAGGCCAAGAATCTGTGCCTCGTCGTATGTCAAATTCTGCTTTCGCTCCGGGACCTCAATGATTGACATTTTTGCAGTCTGTTAAAACCACTGCGGGCTTTGGTGCCTGCACCGTTGTTTCGCAACAGGCTGCTGCTCAGCCGCCTGCTGCCAAAGCGACCACGACTAAGGCCGCTGCCGTGAAAGCGACCACGACCACGACCAAGGCTGCTGCCGTTAAAGCGGCGACGACGACCCAGGCTGCGAAAGCGGCGGCCACCACAGCTGCCGCCAAGGCCAAGACGGGCGGAAAGAAGCACCACCACCACCACAAGGGCAAGAAGGCCGCAGTCAATAAGCAAGGTATATCTCACTGCACAAATTTTTCTGTCTTTCGTTCTCAAACTTGATCGGCAGCTGTGAAGAACCGGATGATTGAGACTGTCGAGATGCGCGAGTACGAAGAGGTTGTGGCTCGCGAGTTCGAGGAGCGCAACGTCCGTGATGTCGACGAGTTTGAGCTCGAAGCCCGGGATGACTCCTCTTTCTTGACATTCGCCCGTGACGACTGAGCGAACTCGCGATCACCAGAGCGGCTGTGTTGGATGTATGTATACCCTGAAGAAGTTGAGTGTCGCATCGAATGCGAAGCAGAATTTTTGAACTTGTATTCTGGGGAATCATAAATTGAATTGGGTTTGACGTTTGGAAGAGCTGAGTTGTTGCAGGATTTGCGCCAAGTGTGCCAAGCATAATTTTCTAAATTCGGACGCGCTAACTGCTATTTTTAAAATCGAGATCCATGATTGATCCTCACTTGCCCGACCGGCCATATATGGATACATACGAATTATTCAGCTGTTTCGATGAGTTATAGTTTTTGCCCGATATAAGTGCAACATGAGCATGGGATGAAAAGGTCTGAATAGCATGTTTATTATCTACTACCCATCAAAGCTACTATCTTGCTCGGCCGCTACATGCACACTTCATTATGCAGTGCATTATGTCGTGCCGGGATACAGTGATCGGAGTTTCGCAACTTGATTCCTTGGCAACTGTTTGGAAACGATCAAAAATGCAGATGTTGGGCTGTGACGAGATGGTAGTGAGTTTATTCTCCTTGTGGTTGCCTTGTGGCATGGAAGATACTTACTTGCTCGGTGGATTTTATCAGTCTATGCAAATCCTTGGACTTTGCAGAAGTCTCGACAAATCCTGCAGACATCGCCGCTTTTTTGAACACCACCGCTGCGCGCACAGTGCGCGTGTAACTGATTCCACATGAGGGGCTTAAGTAGGTGTCTAGCAACGAAACTGATCTCCGAGTCCTCAAGATCTTGTCAATGTCGGAATGCCTTAAAACCCTGGCACGACGTAAACGAAAACCGGAGCTCCTACTTCCCTTCGTTCTTCGTCCCGCTTCCCTCCATATTTTGTTTTTTTCTCTTCCGTCAGGACTGGTTCCTTCTCGTTCATTTCACGCAGCGCACATCTCTTCATCTCACGCTCTTTCAACTGTGATGTTCACCACCAACAAATCCGTTCTGGTTTGCGCCTCCATCTTCCTCGCCCTCGCGGCGCAGACGTCCGCTCATGCGATGCCGAGGTAATTTTTTTCCATCTTACAATTTGGCATATTGAAAGTTTTTTGCATCCAGTATTGCTCTCGGTGTCAAAGGCGCACCCAAGCGCAGCGACGTCCAGCGGCCAAGCACCGCGTCTCCCTGCGGCAACGTCGCGATTGCGGCTAACCTTGATACCTCGACGGCCATCCCTGCTGCCGCGGATGGCACTGTCACCATGAACGTCCAGAACTGTGTGTCTATCGATGTTTAAAACCTCAGTCTTGAACTTACCGGTGGTCAATTCCAGTCAATGCGGGCGCAGATGGCTCGACATCTGTTTCGGTGCAGGTTGACCAGACTGGTGTGGGGAACAAGTTCGTCGCCGGAACCGTCAAGACAAACGGAAATCCCGTACGCCTCTGATTTATATCCGTTCTACGCTTATTCAGTGCTTGTTCCAATCTTAGAAACCCACCAAGGTCGAGACCGACAAGGTCGTATTCTCGTGAGTGGGCCCTCTAACTGCCAGGCACCAGTGCCGAACAAAATTTTCTCAGTCTCCCTGCGGGCACAAAATGCTCTGGTGGGAAGGCTAAAAATCTGTGCCTTGTCGTACGTATTCTGTTCCTGCTCATGGACTGGTGGTAACCCAACCTCGGATAGTCTGTTAAAACCACTGCCGGGTTTGTTGTATCCTAGACAGACGATATAACATACTGACTCGTACCTCATTAGGTTTGGTGCATGCACTGTGGTATCTCAGGGTCAGGCCGCAGTTGCCCAGACTGCGAAGGCCACTGTTAAAACGACTGCGAAGGGTGCTGCCAAAACGACGACCCGGGCCGCCATCGAAGCGAAGACGACTGTCAAAGAGACCACCACCAGGGCCGCCGTTAAAGCAACAACAACCAAGCCCGCCATCAAGGCGACAACGACCAAGCCCGCCAAAGCGGTGGTGACTAAGGTTGTCGACAAGACGGTGAAGGTTGTCGACAAAACTGTCGACGTCGTCGACAAAACGGTCACAGTCGTCGACAAGGCCACGGTCATCGACAAAGTCACGAAGGTCGTTGGCGTTAAGACCACCAAGGTCGTCGACGTCAAGACCACCAAAACTGTCGATGTGAAAGCGACGGCGACTGCGAAGAGCAACAAGAACATCTCCTCCAAGGCCGTTGCTGGCAAGACACAGTCCAAGGCAGGCAGCAAGAATGCGGGCAACGCCAAGATGGCGGCAAAGCCAACTGCTAGCGCTAGTATGTTTCCTTTCACTCATTTTCTTGTCATATTTTGAGCCAAGTAAACAGTGCAGAAGAACCGGGCGATCGGCGAGGAGCTCGAGATCCGGGAGTACGAGGATCTTGCGGCACGTCAGTATGAGGAGGTCGAAGCCCGCGACATCCAGGAGCTCGAAGTCCGCGATTCGTTCTTGAGATTCGCTCGTGAAGAGTAAGGGCGACGCTGCACGAATGGGACGTTGAAGGACCGTTCGCATTGAATGCGAGACGGGAATTCCATTGGGTTCTTTGGATTTACTTAGGGATAATAAATTTGAGCTGGGAAACGGAAAGGCCGTAAGATGGGCTGTGTACTTCGGAGCTGCGCAAGCACAATGAGTCCAATTTAACACGGAATAAAATTTGCCGTACGAATCCATCATTCAGCCATCAAACGCAGTTTGCGCGGTCAAGAATGAGAACATATCCCTGGCTATGAAATCGTGCACTTGGGAAGTTGGATGCAGATGATCCACCCATACGGAGGCATGCGCCTTGCAAGCGTCCTCCGCCGGAAATCCGTGTGCCGTAGGATCATCGAGCAAAGCAGTGAACGTATCCCAAGATGAGTAGATCATGACCGTCGCGTCACGGTGCGTCGTCGCAAATAGTGTCGCGGCCTTGGTCAGTTCAGTGTTCCAGTTGATGTAATTGAGCTCTTGTCCTTTCGCTGGAGGCCATTCGTAAAGATAGGAAATTAAAGAATAAGAGATTCAAACCTGGTGCTCGGTTAATTGGGGGAACGTTCACGAACAAAAAATTCCTTGCACCTGTGGGTTGTCAATTATGGTCGAAGGCTAGCTCCCTTACGCACCGCTTTCATAGAGCGTTTCTTGTGCCTCGAATAATTTCTGTAGGTTTTCTTCGTGTTCGCTGCCCCATCTGTAAAGTCGTAAAATATAGTATACCCCTGACCGAAAGCTTAATCTTACGCAGCATCATTTATGCCCACCCAGGTAACTTGAAAGAAAGAATAAGTCACATTTTATAATCATCACATTCACTCACTGAATAGCGTGTCTTCCGCCGTCCAAGGCGCTGAAGCCGGCTTCGAGCTGAGCTGCCGCTGGAACATGACTTGGATCTGATTTTTTACATTATAGACTCGCGATCCACCCTTGGCGTAATTGTAGACCAATAATTTATTGCCCGGGGCGTAAGTCTTGATGAGGTGCCCGACCCAGTTGGGAGCGTTTAGCTCCGCGTATGTGGCGCCGGGAAACTCCACGCCAAGTGGCTGGTCGTCGCTCGGGATGGGCGAGATCGAGTATTCATATCCAACGTCGCAATAAGAGGCACCGCTGCAATACACATTCAATACTTTAGATTCTCAATGGATGGCCAAAGAATACGTGCAATATTATCAGGAATCTGAGGGCGCTGAAGCCTTTCCAAGTCGGACCCTTGCTTATCACAGTCGACGAAAAATCCAATGCCATGACTCGAATGGCTACTGCTTGCTCAATAAATATGGAGAGTGAGAGGGTTTGGTTGAATTCAATACGCGTAGAGCAAAGCCGGAATGAAGCTGACTGAAGAGAAGAGGACGGAAGAATCCGGGCCGGACTTCCTTCGGCCATTGCCGGCCTGCCGGTGCTTATTTAGTGTTGTATTGGACCTTGGTGCTGTGCAACTGCTGTATCGTTCTTGCCACGACCACCCAGACGTCGAGAAAACTACCTACCCCTCGAGACAATGGCACCCGTGCCAATGGGCTTCATTATCACAATCGCGATGATATTCGTCTTCGGTGCCACCAAGACTCTTCACATCATCTCCAACTGTCTTCCCTTTGTCGCCTTTATGTGGGCCTGCGATCAACTCGGATCCCCATTCCCCAGAATGCTCCCTGGCGAGCATGCACGTCTTCTCGGACCACTCGTCCTCCACGTTGAAGAACAAAAACTGTCTCTGATCGAAAAAACAATTACATGGGTCGACCCGAACGCAGGCACGGCCAAGGAGGTTCCCAATGCGCAGGCGAAGCTGATTTCTGAGCTGGAACAGTGAGTAGTTTCGTACGCCGTTTCCGGTGGCATCATAAGTAATTTCTACCGCCAGACAAGAGCGGAAACTCCGCGTGGCCCTCAGGGCCTGCTACCGCTCAATGGGCGGCCACCCGTGGAAGCTGGTCAGCTTTGTCATGTGGTGCAAGTGGGTGTCGATTGCAGGTATGGAGTCCAGGGCATGGGGACGGTACTACACGGTCGAGGTGCGCGCCTACTCAAGGCTGTGTTTACCCAGTCTGACCACATCGCTAGTCGCAACTCGAAGAAACAAGATGCCCGTTGTCTGACGACGACGCGGCCCAGATTATCAGAGAACTGAAGCAGCGTCGTGCGGCTTGCGTCAGCGAGAAAGAGTGAAGGGGACGCGTCTTTGCTTTCGAAACGCCCAGTTTTTCTTGCTTTTGCTTTCCTCCTCTTTTCTGTTTTCTTCAGAGTCCCTGCCCCAGCTACAACGTGTATAACAACCCGAAGTGCTTCGCGAATCGCTATCCAACATGTTATCTTATCGAACCTTGCCCAGTGAAATCAAAATATTCACTCAATCATTCGGAGGATGTGGAACTATGCAATGTCTATGGTGGCAAAGAGACGACAGTGCGCGGCCCCGTTTTCAACCTTGTTTCAACTGTTACGGAAGAATCCGGGCCGAACATCCGCTGTCACTCGGTACATCCCGACTCTGAGCCTGATAGCGACGCGCGATGTCAGTCACGTCGATGCGCTGTCCTCTGCGCTATTCATCTTGAGTTATGCCGCCGCCAACACCGGGAGACGCCGAGGAAGCTACCCCGCTGCTCGCGGCCGCCGAGCCCGATGCAAGACGGACAAAATACTCACCAATCACCCTCATTATGCCCGTCGCGATGATATGCCGCCTCGCCATCCGACTTCCTTCCACAACTACTTTCCATATCATCGAGCAGCTTCTATGTCGCGCCTGGTATCTGTCTCATGACCCTGGCAGCATCCCACCCAATGGCCGCATACCCGACGCGATGTGCGCGCTGCCTGACGTGCAGAAAAGATACGCTACAGTGCTCACAGTCATGGCGATAAGCGACGGAATTGGATGTAGGTACCAGTTCTTTCTTGTTATGTTACTGCACTCACGGTTCCAGCTACGGTCGCGTACGCCAGCTTGAGTTTCATCGCGTCCAGACTCGGCCGCAAACCAGCCATTCTCTCGGCCATCGCGATTGGCCTCGCAGGCAACATGATCATCATCGCAGCCAAGAGCGTGGGTCCCACCGAGGCCCAATTTGCGCTGCTGGCACTCTGGATGCTATTCAACTCCTTCTCGCAACCATTAATTATCGTATTTGCTACGAACATGTACCTGGTGGATTTGGTGGATGCCGAGGAAAGGTAAGAATCCCCTACATCCTGGGCGTCTGTATATTTTGCCGGTGTTCGATAGGACGGCAGCGATAAGCTCGCTCTGGGGTTGGTCGACCCTTGGTGTGCAAGTTTCCAGTTCATCACATTCAACTCTTGGTTAACCGTCCAACAGGCTCAGCCTTATCATTCTCCATTGGAGGCGCGATAACTACCCGCTCCGGCCAAGACCTCCTGGAATCCCGCTTACCGGGATACCAGAGAAACCCAAGAGATCCAAAGGAAGCCAAGAGAGAGTCACACCAAAGGTAGCAACAAGACCCTAAACGGGAGTCGAGGTTTTTATCTAGCTAGCGTCGGGAGTACGAAGTGGTAACAAACAAAGAAGTAAGTTGAGTACGTATGTGGGTCCGTGTTTGGATCAGTGAGTGATGTCGTAATCCGGGATTACACCCTCCCCGTCGTTAAGAAATGCCTTTGTCCTCGCCAATTCAACCAGAGAAAGAAAGGTAAGGTAACGTACGTAAATGCCTGGCCCGGGTGCGTCAAAAACCACGTGGGAAAAGCTACCGGCGGCGGCGTCGCTTTGACGCAGAAGAAAGATTTCCCTGTTCTTCATCCTTCCCCTCGAGCCATCGATCAAGTGCTTCGCATTCAGCGAGCTCGCGTCCAGGTAGCCAGCGCTCGTCCTCAGATCCATGTCCAGCCCAGCGTACAAGGTATTGTTTCCCACGTCCGCGATTCCGCTCGTCGATAATTTCTTCAATCAGCCATTCCTGCTCTCCACGCTCGGTGATGATGGGTCCGGGTCGGGGGAGCTCGCGTTCCGGGAATAGGTCGGGGTCGTTCTCAACATATGGTTCAATCTCGGAGGTGTGGAAAACAGGGAAGACACCAGGTTGAGAGCTCATGTCAAGGGTAACTGTAGAACACTCTTTGTGAACAGACAGAATATTATAAGGACCATCAAAGCGAGGCATAAACTTAGCGCATCGTCCCGTCCCAGCCCGCAAGTATTGCGACCGACGGTTGGCCGTGTTGAGCTTGACGCGATCACCTATCTTGTAGTCCGGGTCGGGGGCGCGGTCCTTGTTAGCTTGTCCAGCTTGCGCGATCTTCGCGGCCAGTAAGTTGTCCTGTGCTTCAAGCACGTCTCGCTCCAGCTGGGCAATGATCTCCGCCGCATCGACTTCTTCGCGTGAGGCTCCGGTAGGCGGTGGGATGAGGGGAGGTATGATCCGTGGTGCACGACCTGTTTTCAGCTGGAACCCAGAGTAGCCCGTTGACTTGTTTACATTGTTCATCAGGTGGAAGCGCACGCGCGGTAAGGCCTTCGCCCATCCTTTCTGATTCCGCGCGACGTGGTAGCGTAGGCATTGGTTTACCGTCTTGTTAGTTCGTTCGCTTGCGCCATCTGTCTCAGGGTGGAAGGCAGTTGACATCTTGATCTTTACACCGGTAAGTTTGTGCAATGCAGCCCAGAATTTCGATACAAATAGTTTGTCACGGTCGCAAAATGATCTCCGATGGTAGTCCGTTCTCGCAGTACCACTTGTCAAAGAAGATAACTGCAAAGTCTTCTGCTGTGATGTCCGTCCTCGTTGGTGCCAGTTGCACGTCAGCACCCAGCCGGTCAGTGAAGGTCACAATGCAATTGTATCCGTTATCCAGCGGCAGGGGTCCGATGAAATCAATTGCCACTGATTCGCATCGACCATCAGGTATAGGCAGTGGGTGGAGCGGGCCGGCACGCTTGTTCGTACGGGATTTGTTACGTTGGCAATCCGGGCACGAGGGAATATAGCCGTTCTCGAGCTGGGTTCGCATGTTCGGCCAGTAGTAAGCGTCCCGTAATGAGCGGTAGCTCTTATCAAAACCAAAATGGCCCAGTGCGTCATGAGCCAGCCGGAAAAGTGTTTCCCGGATGTTCCCTGCCCGCGGAATTATCAGGCGGTCACCAATGTACCATAGTCCATTGTCGTTCCTCAGTCCAGGGATGCTAACTGTAATATCATTGAACTTTGCACACCAAGGATCTGATTTGTACCCTGTGCGGATGGAATCCAGGAGGGCCCCATTGAGGTTCACATTCATTATGCTGCAAATATTGTCGAAGGGAGTCTCGGGTCGAATGCGTGTCCTCGAGATACAACGTGCTGCATAAAGCGATGACTCCCTTTGTGTGGGAAAAGACAGATGCGACTACGCCTGCATGTTCGTGTTCATCAAAGGGCGCGAGTGCGTGTTTTTCTGCCTGCGCACTGTCAGGGAAGTCGGTGCGGGAGAGCGCGTCTGCAACTGAGTTCTCCTCGCCCCGCACATAAATGATCTTCGCATCAAACTGAGACATAAATTCCATCCAGCGGGCCTGTCTGCCCGACAAGTCCCGCTGGCTTTCAAAATTTTCCAAGGTCCTGTGGTCCGTGTATATAAATATTGGTGAGCCTATCAAATCTGCCCGCCACCGTCGCAAGGCGCGGACAATAGCCAGTAATTCCTTTTCATGGACAGGGTAATTCAATTCTGCACCCTTAAAGGTCATTGAGTCGAAGGCTACAGGACGCCGCGGTTTCCCAAGTTTCACCATAGGACAACACTCCGCCCGAACGTCTATCACTCGCATCTGTCGTCACAAAAATTTTATTATTTCCCATGTTCTGATGGTCAATGGTCGTCAGACAATCTACACTGGTTGCGAGGTTCTTAATATTGTCAAAAGCCTTCTGGTGTTCTGTCGTCCACTCGGGAAAGTGCCGATCGGGCGTCCTTCGTTGTCAAACGGTGTAATACCTCCGTATGTTCAGCAAGTCCCGGCATGAATTGCGCGACATATCTCACCACGCCCAGAAAGGCTCGTACATTGGTGGAAGACTTTGGGCGGGGCCAGTCAAGAATCCCTCTCAATCTTGCTTTTGTCCGCTTCAATGCCCCGCTCAGAGATGCGGTGTCCGAGAAAGTCGATTTCGAAGCGGAATAGTTTTGTCTTTTTCTCATTACAGTAAAGGCCATTAGCCTGCAGGGCCTGAAATATTACACTGGGTGCAAAACCCTATTTGCGGGGCTCGCAAATATGGTATTTGCGCAGTATTTGCGCATTATTTGCGCATTATTTGGGCCGCATCTGCGTGGCCTGCAAATTTGAAATTTGCGCATTATTTGCGCAATATTTGCGCAACATTTGCGGGCCCCGCAAATATGATTTGATTCAACACCTGCCTCAAAAGGCAATAATTTTTTACTTGTTTTGGTAAGTTCTTTTTTGCCTCATATTCAACATACTTTTCAAGTTGTTTGATGTTCAACGAACTCAATTTATTGAATGACTACCATGGAGAAAACAAAAGACAAGTGTAAAGACAATGTATCCCTCATACCCAGCACACTCCTGCCTGCCCCAGCCTACTCCCCATTTCCACATCTGCACCTGCCCCATTCTCCACTGAACACCTTCCCTTCTGTCTCCTTGCCAGTGCTGAACGTACCCTTCCGTTGCTGTGGACTGCCTGTGGGGTATTGAGGAGCAGCCAGCAAAAAAGGCTAGGTTTGCAAAGACAGCAGGGATGGTGCAGCAATAGCACATTAGCAAATGAGAAGTTGCGCCACGTACCACATATACTGCATATGCAGGCGTGCCAGCATCCATAGCACGAAATAAGACAACCAAAGGAACCTACAGGTACTGCATGAAAGTTAGCTTGGAGCAGATGCGGTGGAGAGGGTTAATAAACGCACAAGAGACTTCATCGTGAGGCAGGAGACCTCCCGCAAGTCCCAGTATTGCATTGAGCAGGTCTGGTTTTGCTGCCGTCACTGGTGGAGGTGTTGATTCGCCCTGCTGCGACTCCACGACATGTAAGTTCAAGGTCAATGCAGTGTGTGCGACACGGACAGCAGCCTGTGCTACACATTGCAGTGTACCTTCGTGTCATCGATGCAGTTTGCTGCGAAGCCAAGGATGCACAGTGCGATGTGGCGGAGATGTGCACCAGAATGTCCTCGGCGTGTCACGCACTTCCACCACCAGTGCGAAGTGGCGTGGCAGCGTCAAAAAGGTCGGCGGTATGCGCGGATGGGGTGGCGGTGGGGCAGACTGGCACGGCGGTGTCAAAAAGCGCGGTGGCGCATGCAAGTATGGTGGCGGCGGGGCGAAGTGGCGCAGCGGCGTCGAAACGTGCGGTGGCACGCGCAGACGGGCGTGGTGGCGTCGAAAAGCGCGGTGGCACGCATGGCGGCATTGAAAGTGCGGGTGGTGTGTGTGGGCTTGGCGGGTGGCAGCAATGGCAGCAGGGACATCCGAGGGCACTAGGCATTGGATAGGAAGGCGCTGGGTTAGGCCGGAAGGGAGGCAAGTGGGATGAGAGGCAGGTGGGCCATCTTGAGGTAGGTGGGTGGTGATAGTGGACAAGAAAGACACGTTTGACAGCTCGCCAAACGAGCCGTAACAAAACATGCTTGCGACAGAAATCGGCGGCGTTGGCGGCACAGTCGGGGAATGCGGACGTCAATGGCATCCAGGGAGTTACGGGGGATTTCCCGTTCAATTTGAGTGCCACAGCATCCGAATTGGGGTACTAATGACTGAAAAAGCAAAGTCAGAATATAAATTTCAGAGTTAAGGGGATGACGTACGAAAATCGCGCCGGCGACGGCATAGGCGACGAACACGGGTGTCGACGGCACGGAGGGAGGGACGGATGATATTTCCCTTCAATTTGAGCAGCGTGGCGTGTGATTCCGACCGAGATGACTGAGAAAATAGAGCGTGAATTAAAAAGAAATCGAAAATTTTAAACAAAACGCACCGAAAATCGTGACAGCGGCGGCATAGGAGGGAGAAACGGATGACGTCTCCCTTCAATCTGAGCCATGGTGCGCCCGAGTCCGGCAAGAGACGACTCAGAAAACGGAGTCTGATTTAGAATCGAAGATTTTGGACGAAACACACCGAAAATCGTGGCGGCGGCGGCGTAGGGGGGCAAACGCAGGCGTCGAAAACGCGGAGGTCGACGCAGGGGACACATGCCTTCAATTTGAGTCCGGTGGCGCCCCAAGCCGTGGAGAAATGGCTGAGAAATTCACTTGAGGAGAAAAAATGCGAAAATATTGGGATGATGCACCAAAGTTGGCACTGGCGCCATGGGTGGCGAACGTGGGGCGTCGACCGAAGCGGAGGACGACGCGGGGGACAACTCCCTCCGGTTTGATGCCCACATTCTCAACGAATCGAAAAACAACTGCAGTCCTCGTCGAAGCACAGCCAAGGCATGTCATCCATACGCCGCACAGGTTTGGAAGGGGGAAGAGCCTGTGCAGCGCCTTTCAGGCTGAGCTTGCACGGGGACAAAGGGGACGGAATGAGAATGAACGAAGGGGAGATGTGCGGTGGAGGACGAAGTGTCAGGGGCCACCGACGAGGTGTCGAGCGTGGTGGATGTCGAGAATCAAAACCGCGGCGGTGACGCATTGAGTGGCGGCGTGAGTGGCACAGCGGTGGTGCACAAAGACCCTGGTGGCAACGGCGAGGCACGAAGGCATGGCGGCGACACATTAGGTAGTGACGGCGTGGAATGTTAACGGGGCGTGTAACACCCCGTTGACGCGTTGAGTGGCGGCGGCGACATTGAGGAGAGAAGTAAGCAGGGAGGGCACCACGGATGCATGAACAAGATGCAGTGATCGCCATCTGTCGAGACAGTGTGTACGGCACCGTACCTTCGGGGACCTGGAAATGAGGACTCAAAATTCACGCAGCACGCCACTTGCGCGTCCCATCAGCGTCGAGGCGCCACGTCAAGATCCCCTGTTCGCGAATGGAGGAGGACGGGCATGCAGGAGATCGGTGGGGGAGGTGCATCGCAGGCAAAGGTAAGAATGTAATGAAATTTGTTCGTGTCAGCTGGTAAACATTCCGACAGCAAGCGGACGCACACGAGGCGTAGCATGGGGATCAAGATTCAAGGTTTGTCTCCACCCGTTCCCGCCAAATGCACCAGTCGGAGTCATCCTGTCGGCCTCGTGAGCTCCAGGTATTTGACGTAGACGGAAGAAGAAAGTCGATTTTGCACAGCCACAATGCCGCCTGATGGAAGTCAGACAGCGGCGGACAGCATGCACGCCTGTTTGGCTTACAGACAGCTGGAAGCTGCACTACGGCGTGCCAGCGCTGCAGCAATCCACGATGACAAACCAAGGAACGGCGTGGCACCTCTACGGCTTAGGGCATCAAACCGTTCGTTTTACGCCCACGGGCGTAACTTTTACGCTGTAGTTTTGTGACGGAACGCTATACCCGTGCATAAACATTGAAGTCGAAGGCCAGAACGGGACGGGTTCAGCACGTGCCGTGCGTATACGGCGTAATTTACGGGTTCCTTTCCATGCCAAGTTGCAAGTCAAAGACAGAACACATTAATTGAAACATACTAAACAATATTTATTCGTCCTCATCGCCAACCAGGTCAATAATGGCTTTCCATGTCAATCTGAATCCCGCCTTCACAAACACCAGTGTCTGAATGGTTTCCGCCTTCAAGCTAGCACGCTGAAGTCGAATGGTGTGCCGACCGCCGGAGAAAATCCTCTCAACGGCAACAGCGGAACCTGTGCTTTTGATTAGCATTGCACTGAGAAAATTAATGGAAAAATACCGGGAATACAAAGAATGTTCCGCACCAGCTTATATGGATTAGGAAATTGGCGGTGCCGACTGTAGTACCACTGGAGGGGATCGACACCATCGAACGGCTCGGGCACAGTTGTGATGCGGAAATATTCTGTCAGTTCGTCCAATGTTGATGCGATGCACGCTGGGTGTAACGACTGGTGAAATCAACTTTTGAGGAGAGCCAACATCTGGTTAAGGAAGCGAATCGGATGTGGTGGTGGCCGGGTGGAAGGGGCATAATAAACGTCGAAATGGGTGTGCAAGTCGAGTTTTGATTCTTCAAGATGGCTGAGCAAGTCTTCATCATACGCATAGTCATCCTTCAATGTTTCATATGAAATCCGGGGGTCCAAAACTGCAGTGTGATTAGTAAAACTCTGGTCTAGAGAAACACAAATGAACGCACAGCCCAGGTGCAGTAGCGAGATTCATCAAATTCTGTAAAATAATCACTCAGCTTACAATGAGCGTTCACAAGCCCTTCGAGAAGCACCGGATCGGTGTCCGATGGAAGTGTTTTGATAATGGATTTGAGGTGCAGCTGCAGGCCCCGGAAGATAGCGTGGGTTGTGGATGACATAGGCTTCTGTGTTGCAGATGATTGGGTTGTCGCGGAATGGAAAGCCCTGAGCCATCACGAGTTGATTACCTACAGGCTTTGGTGGTTTAGCAGTGCCGGCCGACAGCCGTGGTGGGGTACTCAGTACAGAAGATGATAGAACCTGCGTGAAATATTGATGTGTGTATGGAGAGAGAGTTGAAACAGCGCACTGGTGGATCTGTGGCCTTATCCTTCCCCTTCCGCTTTTTCTTCAGTGGTTTTGGGGCTGCCTGGAGTCGCGCCTTCTTGGGAATGGTCTTCATGGGCAGAGAATCTCCCAATTTCAACAGGTTGTCAGTATGGTCCGGAAGGCAGGCAGAACATACCTCCTCGTTTGAAATAATCTCTTCGATGTTGTTGTCGCCGTCAGAGGCGGTGGTGCCGTCACTCGAGTAATCGAGGTCTTCTGGGTCAGAATTTTCTGGGGCTTCCGGATGCTTTCACTTGTTTTGGTGCTTGTGTTTGTTGACTGCTTCGGGAACTCGGGATTCCCGAATTCATCGAGTTTCTCGGACTGTATAGACTCACATTGACGGCCCAATAACAGCGGGAGTATGAAATGATATCGAAAGAAACGGGGAAAGGCAATGCTGACTATGAACCAGCTTGTCAATACCTGCAGAATCTTCCTATTTCAACGTACCAAAGAAGAGCAGCAGAGCTCCAGCAAAGCTGGAGAGGCAGGCGATAGCATAGGCCAGCTGTTCTAGTGTTGCATGGTTTGAGATTCCAAGCCGCGATCGAAGGAATCAAATTGTGATCGAACTTGTGGCGGCAGGGAACAAGAATAGAGCGAGGTTGACAGTGATCCATGTGACCCAATAAAAAGCCACGGCCTCAGGGCAAGATGCAAATAGTGTTCCTCGTGCTGCAGTGAAATATTTACCCAGAGAAACCCAGCAAAGAGGAATAAACACACTAGGAAGAGATTTTGCACATGAGTGCTCATCGTACTTGATGAGCGAGCCAGGCATGGGAGCTGTAACTGTTTTTTACGGCTCGCCATTCCGTAAACTTACGGGACGGTTTGATGCCCTACTACAGCTTCAGCAACGCCGGGCGGATAGACACAAGATGCAAAATGGCGCGAAGTGCAGTAGGATTGGGAACCGGCATCAGCCAATTGATCAGCGTGCTGTTTGATCATGTTTGTCTCTCGATTATTTCAAAATTCAACTGGTTCCTGTGCAGTACCAGCCCTGCAACTCATTATTATGTTTAGACCTGGCTGAGAGATATGTTTTTAATCACAATATCTTGCTCTCCACCAAAGGACTTTTTTTTTCTGAGCTGTCGTTCCCACCGAATAACCCGAATGATGTCAGCTGAGCGACGGTGCCTAAAATCTCTGAGAAAAAAAATTCTCAGTGAAGGATACCATGCCACAATTGGATCCCAGCATTCAGGCTACATATTCTGAGTCCTCCATGAACATCACATATCGATCCTGATAACCCTTGTCTTCGTCCTTGTGGCGGAATAAAGCTCCGAGAAGTGACATCACTTTGATGATTCCTCGTGTGCTTGCATCCTCGGCAGCCTGTACGGCAGCGCTGTTTGGTTCTCCGACACGGATGGTGGTGCTATTGGCTTTATTTGCAAGCAAGACTGGTTCCTTACCTTTTGGCCAAGCTTCAGCCATCGCTCGGCAACCATCTTTTCGCATCCTTATGGCTACAACACCCTCCAAATATCAGAAAGTCGGCCAGGAGTTTGAGGTCATCAGACAGGGCATCATACGCATCCGTGCCTAGCTGCGCACATACAAGTTCTCGCACCATTTTTCCGTGTTCCTCAGCCGTTCTATACAAGAAAATAAATAGCTTGATGAAACTAAACCAAAAGGCACCCACAATTCGTCAACTGATTTACCGCTCTTTTCTGTTATTTCCTCTGCAGAAATTGACAAAATTGCGTCCAATAGCTCTTCAGTAGACAGCGCCTCGAGTTCCTGGGTGCCTAAGTCCTCAATGACGATTTTGTGCTTGAGCTCCGATGTCAATTCATGCTTATGCGCTTGGTCGGTGGCGTGGTCGGACATTTGGGCGATCTGCTTGCGAAACCAGTCCTTCCAGTCGAAGACAATGCCTTGTGCAATAGAGGATGGTGCATTGGACGTCACATGAGCTTTTCCGCGAAGAGTTTGGTGCCGTGGACATCATTATGTTTCTTGATCTACTGGCGTCACCTGGAGAAAGTTATACCTTTACATATTTCCAAGGCCTGGGAAGCTCAGATTCATGACTTTGCATCTTCTCAGGGCATCCAACATGATATTATAGATATAAACATTTAATTGGCATTTATTCACATAAATTTCTATTGGCAACCCGGTTTCTCATGAGACGCATTGTCATTGTTGACATGTGGCGGTGCATACAAGTTCTGTATCGCACTTCGGGAATTTCCGGTAACTCCTATATTTATTCACGATCATTTTTGTCTTCGCCTAGCTCTATTAGTGGTTTGCAGTTCGTTTCGACCATGCAGAGCTTTTGCTCTGGAGCTATGCTCCATTTGGTATGCCTTGGTGTTCGCGGGTGCGGGTGTACGCTGGTACGGGTACAGGTCGACTTTTGACCACCCGCACTGACCCGTGTGACTCGTCGGCGACCCGTACGCTCAGCATTGATTCGATCTGAGTGCATTCTCAGGCTGCAAATCGACTCGTTAGATTCAATGTGTTCGTATTTTGATTCATGATATGACTTCAGAGTCAGTTGAACGTTTTTTTGAGTTTTCGAACTGATTAACCTCGCCGGGATCAATTCTTAAACTGCGACCTGGGATGCTTCAATGTCTTTACATCTCCTGCCTTTGACCTGGGAAGAGTTGTCCTGGGTTCTAAGCACGCAAAACACGAGTTTAAACGTTTACCACCCCTGAAAATATATGGCGGGTATGGTGGGTCACGGGTCCCCGTGCGCCCGCAGGCAAAATGGCGGGTAACTCGTACCCACGCCACGGGTCAGGTTCAATGGCGGGTACGAGTACAGGTCAGTGCCAGGTGGCCCGTGGGTGACCCGTTCCGACCACTACCTATCTCCCGTGCTTTCTAGCAGAACCCCTTTTTATCTTGAGTTTAGCACGTCATCGACAACGCCGCCATTTTTGCAATTGCAAGTTGCACAGGGTTGTACTACGCAGTTTGGGACGGGTGCACACAGACGCATGGTATGTCCGCACAATTGCAGCAAGCTAGAAATAAATTCGAAAAATTGGCAAACTTACCTCATCCAGCTCCGAATTCCTTCGCATCGCGTCGCGCGCCATTTGTGAGGCTATGCACACCAACCCCAACGCCAGCGCCGTCCCAAAGGGCACGTACAAAGACGGGAGCATGCTATGCGCTTGGAACTGGGCTGTGCGCCTACAGTACATCGCCATGCTTCTGCAGAGGATTCACCACATTGCATGGTGAACGTTACTCGAGGTGAGTTCAAATTTACTTGCTGTAACTACTCCCACTCCTATTAACCATTAAACCCATCAAGAGAGAGACAGATCAAGTGCTGAGCAGCTTCTGAAGTGTGCAAGCGAAGACACAAGCAGGGAATAAAAGACGAGGCGAGCAAAAAGTATGTTCTATCACAATCGCTGTCCAGGGTGCTGAGTTTGCAAGATAGTCGCTTTGATAGCTGTATGGTACATTCACCTCATTATATTACACTGTCCTTCTTTCAGTTTTACTAGAATCAAATGCACTTATATTCCGCATATTTACCGTGTGTCTCAACTTTTCTCCATATCCACATCCACATCTCCGCCTTCCCCCAGCCTGCGCTCACGTATCCACCCTGCACTCGCACACGCGGCCTGCCCGTCCGCCCTCGACTCCTTCTCAAATGCATCCCAAACTTCCTGCACATCGATTCACCATTCCTGCACGTCCCTTACATCATGCCTCATCAGGCCCGCAGCACTCGAGAAAAGGGCGGACGCGTTCGGCCGCGTCGCCTCTGACGCATCAATGGTTGGATCCGTGGTGGAGGTGGCCTGCGGGACAAAGATGTACCCGGAGGCGCGGTCTATGGTGTGCATGAGGTGGAGCATCGAGGATTTATCCTTACGTTCATTAGTCGAGTGTCGTTGACGAGGGAAAGGTACACACCTCACCGGCGAGGGTCTTGAATCCGACGAGACTAAAGTCTTCGATTAAGGAGATCATGGCCATGTTCAGGGCAGCGGAACGAGGTGTAGGTGCGGACAGGGCGTTTTTGAGATACAAGACCTCAGTGTAAAAGTCAAGATTGAAATCTGATTTCATTAGACATGTACATAGCGCAGTTAAGGTACGCACCAAGCTCGCTGTAATTCGCTAGTAAGTCAATTCAAGATGCAGCATTGTGCAGAGGGACAGGAGAAGCACAGAGATGTATTTCGATGCGCTGGTGACATAGTGCACGTCGCACAAATGGACCGCTACCAACTACTGCCCACCTGCCTGTCAGAACGTGCTGCGACCAACAGAGCGAATGCACGCATGTGGAACCCGCTCCTCTTTGCGACCTTCTCGCCGACATTCTTCAAGCTGTCGTGGTTCGTGCTGACTCGACTGCCTGGGAAAGATCAAGGCTTTGACGTAGCAGACTCGGAGTCGGTGCGTGCGGAGGATGGCGAGTGGGCGTCGTGTGCACAGCAGGACAAGGGCGTTTCTAGACAGAGGACGCACGAGCGGCTGAGTGTGGACGACAGCAGTAGCCAAGTCGATTTTGCACAGCCCCCCCCCACAGCCACTTCTCTCTTCTCTTCTCACCTGCAACTATAACAAAACAACGCATTCGACGCGTTGTTTGTTGACTCCCCCAGGTTCACACGGCAGATGTATATAAGGTGAGCAAAACATCTAATCCCTCGGGCCCTTATCCCGTCGGATATTGGAAGGTCCTCAATGGTCCTTGGATTGTCTGTGCGCGGGCAGCTCCTGCCATAGAATAGACAATGGTTCATTGTACTTACGAGTTTACAGAATGTGCTGCCACCGCTCACCGCCACCATTCTATTGCTCGACAGCGCCACTTCCCGCTGCTGTCCTCTCGTTGATGAACTCCCTTTCGTCTGCCTGCATGCCAGCAACGTGTAGACGCTACGCCGTCCTGTCTGTTCTGGTGCGTGCTTTTACTCCACCGCGCCATCGACTCGACTTATTGATTCAACACCTCAGAAACCAGTGTGTCGGGACAAGTCTGAGGTCTCCCAGCACACGCACTGCTCGCCGCTTTTCGAGGAAGAGCACAATGGCCCGTTCTCACGGGGAACTCAAGGCTCGTCATACGCACCGCACTGAGGCGCACTCGTGTCTTGGCGTGGACAGCTGCACCGTCCTTGTAGTGCGTCTCGCAGCCGCGAACCATGGTGTGTGTGTGCGTTATCTGCATGCGCTATCTACTTACTGAATCGGTGTGTAGGGACGAGTGTGGCTCCTGCCAAACTCGCGGTCTGCACCGCCCTCGCAGACGTTGCACGCAACTGTGCTGCCCCACGTATCTCCCACCACTCGTCTACGGTTCCGACCTCGTATCTGCTGCCAATGCCCACCCCACCGCTGGCCATCTCCTCCCGCCCCGCCTCCCGCTGTCTTGGCTGGCAAATACCATAAGCACCTCAAAATTGTCTCACTACATAAAACACAACTCACCTGTTTGTCGAACGCACAGCATCCCGAGGCCCCGACCTCCCAGTGCAGACACACAAGAGATGGTGGAGACAAGACATCCCGTCCCAGGTGCGCCACCCCACTGCAAAAGCAAGACGCTGCCGGCACCACCGAAGGCATCGCGGCTGGCAGAGATGCATGTGCACACAAGACAGACTTGACTTGCCCCCGTGAGTTGTGGACAAGACACAACATGCACACAAGATGTCCCAGGTACGCAGCCTGCTGCAAACGCGAGACCTCGTCAGCAGCACCGGACGCTTTGTGGGCAGCCGGTGGAGATGCACGTGTACGCATGCAAGGCAGCGGCACATAGCTGTACCTGGAAATTGACCAGCCTGTGAGTCCGTGTTGTTTTTGTGGTGCAGATGAAAAAACTTACGCATTCCCCCACAGTATTGCATGGTGCGTGTACGCTTTCTTCTCTGGCTTCTCAATTTTGTTGCGAGCTTTGCTCCACAAATTGTTCCGTGCCTTGCTTGCACTTTTCGGAGTGGGCTCGGATTTCTAGATCGCCTCTGGGTCTTTGGTTTTTTTCCGAATATTGACATGGTGTAGGCTGGGCATTGTTCCCACAGGAGTGTGGTCGGAGGCATCAGTGGTGGAATTGGATCGACGAGTATGCTGCTGGCAAGCACATATGCCGACGAAGATGCGGAGGGTATGCCTCTTTTTCCGGACAAGAATTGTGAAGTAATGCCAATGCTTCAACAGGTGGAGCTGGTCCCCAATTGTTCTCCAGCGCTGATCAATGAAATGTATCCTGATGTGCCTCGTTGCAGTACATGACTTCTTTACCCCGCAGCTGGTTACCAATGTGCATCTTTATTCTCTGTGTTGTACTGCATGGGACACCAATGTTGGGTTCAGTTGTCGACTTGCCTTCTGTTGCGGAGGCTCATGTGCACCTCGGCCATGGTATTGGCAGGTGATGGCCGTTTGTGGTGGGCTCCTGGGCCCTGCTGCCTGTGCCCTTGAAGCAGGTGCTCACAAGTCCTGCGTTACGGAAGAAAAGGCCCTCACTGCTCTCCGTTGCTCCACCACTGCTGGCCCTGTCACCGAATCTGTCTTTGTACTGGTCAGTTACATGTTATGTCTCCGTATGCATGGTCTGCACAACAACCAACATCACCTGTTGCATGCTGTATCTTGCACGCACCCCTTCGGATGCAATCCCAGCACAACAAAATTATCAAGGCAATGTCTACCTTTATCAAGAAGGTTGGGGATAGTGTGTGTGTATTGCACTCTATGAAGTGTTGAGTCTGCTACATGTGTAAACACTTTGTAGGAATTTGTGAGTTGAGAGGGGAGTGGATGTGGACGCACAGTCGCTTTTCCAACCTGGACTAGTGTTTGATAATACACTGAGATTTAATGTCAGTATTGGTATTGATTTGAACTCACAGTGAAGAGAAGGTCATATATAAATTACAGTCAAAATTCAAACTCTGGATTCAGGTCGGTATTCCTTGCTCAAAAAACACTTGCTATTCTGAGTAATTCTGTCTTTTCTTTCCTTATATAGCAGGTCTTAGGGCTGCCTCGTGGCATCAAATTTGCGGGCCCCGCAAATGCTGCGCAAATGTGGCGCAAATAATGTGCAAATACAATATTTGTGCAACATTTGCGCGGCCTGCAAATGACACGCAAATGTTGCACATATTTAGAATTTGTGGGCCCTGCAAATAAGGCGCAAAAAATGTTTTGCACCCAGTGTTAATTCAATGTGCTTCCCATGTTCTTTGGCGTTCTGAGACCATATTACAATATCATCAAGGTAAACGTGGCAGATTTTCCCAATATGTTCCCGAAGTGCAGCAGTGACGCGCCGTTGTTGAACTGAAGGTGCGTTACGCAGTCCTTGGGGCATTACAAGCCATTCGTATAGACCCAGTGGCGTACTGACGGCCGTGTAAGGAATTGAATTCGGATGTAGTCGTGTCTGGAAAAAGCTGTCCGTGAAGTCAATTGTGGACCAGATCTTCCCTTTGGCACAGTCGGCAAGAATGTCATCAACTCGTGGGAGCGGATAAACATCGTGTATCGTGTTTGCATTGAGCTCCCGGAAGTCGTTCACCCACCGTGGCAAAGCCGTTTTATCTGCCTTGGGAATGAGAAAGGCAGGTGACGCGTGTGGGGAGCTAGAGGGCCTAATACGACCAGCGTCGAGGTGTCTCTGTATGAGGGTCTGCCAAGCCTCCTTATACTTGCGCGGGCTTTGATATGTTCTTTTCGACAACGTTTTGTGCGCATCCTTCATCTTTATCTCACAAACAACGTTATCTGGCAAGTTGTCTATGTGCGGTATGGGCTCGAAAATCGGTTTGTAACGTCTCTTTAGGTCATCCCCGAGCTTCTGGTAGTGGGCGAGAGCCGCAAGAGTGTCGATGCGTTCGCGAACAGCGGCGACGACATCGACATCCCTGACCTTCTCGAACAGGTTACCGGCAGTCATGCGCTCAAGGCGTGCTGCGCAAACTGCCTTGAGCTCTGTCACTAAGAGCTTAAGGTCCGCCTTGGTCTTCCTTAACTTATCTCGAAGTTTCATGGGCGGGGTCTTAGGGGGGGGCGGGAGGTGCTGGGTCAAGAAGATTGTAATTCGTTCGTTTATCTATTACAGAGCGGAGTTCGAGGTCAATTACAATATGGTTACGCTCGAGCCAAGGGAGGCCGAGGATGACGTCTACCGCGAGGTTGGGTGCTATCAATGCACGTACTGTGTTACTTTCCCAAGAAAGATCGTTCGAGAGGGCTTGAACTTCACATATTCTGTCAAGGTGATTGGCTCTGCATCCGGGTCGTCGATCGCCACGCCGAGCGGCTCGGGTTTATGCAACTTGAATCTTCGTAGGTCAAGCCGGTCGACGACGTCGGGGTGAATTAATACTAGATGAGATCCGGGATCGATCAGCCCGCGGTGTCGTACAGGGAGATTGGACATTGGACCTTCCATCCGGAAGTCCCAGAACAGGTGTGGAGATCGATGAGAAGGACTTACGCGTTCAGAAAGACCTTCATCCGTAGTACCACTGTCGTTTGGGTCTTCGATCTCGCCGAGCACAGCGGCGGCAGTGTTGAAGCCGACGTTCCTGTTCATAATGGCAGCAGCAGGGGGTGGTTTGGTCTGTGGTGCGGGTGGCAAGTCAAACTGACGGCGCTGTTCTGCAGTGAGTGCAGCGAGGGCGGCATTGATCGTTGCTTGGGTGACAGGCTTGTAGTTCGTCGCCGGCGGGAAGTCGCAAGTCTTTACTGTCTCGTAGGCATGCGCAACGTATGGCTTGCGGCACTTTCGACAGCCATGGTGGGCATTGAGGAGCTCCGCCTCGGCCGTCGTCAGTTTTGGGCACCGTTTGCCTCCGCCACCACCGCCCGTGTTGCTCTGCGACGTCGAGGAACCGCCGCCCGAGCCACCACCGGACGGGCCGCCGTTGGTGTTGCCATTGCGCTTAGCCGGGCGCTCGTTTCCGCCGTCATTGGTAGCATTGCGTTTGCGCTCACGCCGCGGCTCGCGTTCGCGTTCGCGTTGTTCGGCGATACTGTGGAGGCGGGCGTTCTGGCGTGTGCGACTGCCGTCCACGCGCTCGACTTCTTCGAGCCAAGATAGGAAGTCTTCTTCGTCCTTCGCCTTTGCATCAGCAGCATAGTCTTCCTGTAATTCTACCAGCATGTTCGTCTCGAGGAGGTTGCGAAGGCGTCCGTCATCCAGATGAGAATCGGTATTTGTGAGGTGGGAGTTGAGGGCACGGACAGCCGTCTGGAAGTCAAGGAAAGATTCGTCGACGGCCTGGCGGCGCTGATTCATCGAGAGGCGGGTGTCGCGCTCCCAGTTCTTGGGGAGTACGCGCTTCCGGAGGGCGGTCATAAACTCCTTGAACGTCATCTTCAGGATGCGGGGACGTTCGTCCTCCATCTCGAGCCAGTCTGTGATCTTATGGTCGCGGAAGCAACCGACAGCGACGGCCATCTTGTCGCTCTCCTCCGTGACGGCCTTGAGTGTACAGTAGTTCGCAAAAGCGACCTCAAACTGCCTGAGGGCAGCCTGAGTGCACTTCCCTTCGTGGAAGATCGGTGGCTTGCCGGCGATGGCTTCGACAGTGGCGTTCTTTACCATGGTGTTGGTGGAGCGCGGCGCTGGTGGCAGATCTAGGTCGGAGTCTGAGTCCACAAGCACGCGAGCCTTCGGTGGTGGCGTCGGTGGCAACGGCGTCAGCGGGGAGGCGGCAGTGGGTTCTGTTTCGTCGTCGGCGTTGGGCTCGTCGGGCGTTCTGTTTTCCGACGGCCTTGGCTTGGTTACGCGTCACCAAGGAGTGGGGAATGGACGGCGTACGCGCAGCCAGGGCTGTGACGTGGCAGTAAGAGTCGGTGACGGCGGCGGTGTTGAGCCTTGTGAGGGCTCGTCAGCGTCGGTTCGGTGCGGTACGGTGACAGTGGCAGTATTGCTGGGGAGTCAGGGCCAGTGGCAACCTTCCTCTCCACAGCAAGTCGGTGCGGTGGCCCAGAAGGGCTGATGTTGCTAAAAAAATGGAATCCCGCTTACTGGGATACCAGAGAAACCCAAGAGATCCAAAGGAAGCCAAGAGAGAGTCACACCAAAGGTAGCAACAAGACCCTAAACGGGAGTCGAGGTTTTTATCTAGCTAGCGTCGGGAGTACGAAGTGGTAACAAACAAAGAAGTAAGTTGAGTACGTATGTGGGTCCGTGTTTGGATCAGTGAGTGATGTCGTAATCCGGGATTACACCTCCTCGTATATTTCGTTGCCGGGAGTGTCTGGATCGCGATGTTCGTGTATGTCAACTTGGTCATCCCTGAATCCTTCCCGAAGCACAAGCGCGACGAGCTGCAGCGGGCACTTGCTTCCACCGCTCAGGGATCGTGGCGCAGCGTGGTGAAGCCGATCTTCGAGCCTCTCTACCAGCTCAAGCCTCCTCGCAATCCAGAAACGGGAAAGCGAAACTGGCGACTCGTCATATGCGCTCTTCACGTCTTAGTCGTGGATATAGGCGGCGCCTATGCTTCGACAGCATTCATTGTGTATTTCACGGCGGTACATCGATACACGCCGCAAGAGGTTTGCGTTTCACTCATTTTTTGGCACCTGGATGCAGCTCTGAAGTTCTTTTTGGCTGTAGACTGGCTATGCGTTGACAACGCTGAATCTGGTCAGTGTTGCGACCTTAACCACTGTCATACCGTACGTGGTTCCGGACCCTCCGTCTCCGCTACGCACGTAGGTATTCTACACATGCACCGCCAGAGACCTCGGAGGACGGAATCCTCGCACGAGCCAGAGACCGCGTCGACATCCATGTCGTCTTCTTCTCGTTTTGCATCAATTGCACGGCATTCGTTATTCTGGCGTCCGTTAGCAGCAGGATAGCTCAATTCGGAGGTGAACACGCTGTGCTCATCTTCACTCAGACGCAACTCCACTGACCAGCTTACACCAGCTCTCATGTTAATTGGCTGCAGTGCCGGATGTGTGCCCGTATTCCGCAGCCTGGTCGTCTCCTCCGTGGATCCACTAAAGCAAGGTAAATACCTCGCGCAAATTTCAATCGATTAACGTCTATGACCTTGTCGCACAGGTCAAACACTTGCAGCGATCGAGATGGTTGCAGCATTCGGGAAGCTGCTGTCTCCGGTTTTGATGGGCAGTATCCTTTCCGCGTACGTCGTTCACCCATACGTCCAATTTACCCAATTCCACTCGATTCAAGGCGCTAATTTGACTAACCACAGGACGATATCGACGATACCGCAGCTGGTTTTCTATGTCCAAGCTGTATGTCTCTGAATTAATTGATTTCCTCTGCTTTCTGCTGATCATTTTAAGGCTATCGTGATTTCTGGGGCGACTGTTTTGTTCTTTGTGCGGTAGATTTGGAATGTGAATGTGAACAAAAACGTTCAGCCTCGCCGACGAAACTGGCGCGCGGTGAAGAGTTCTAGAGTGTTGGGTAGGCTAACAGTTTGGTTTCTAATTCGGGCTCCGACGAGCGGGTGTTGGTGATTCAGAGACGGAGTCTGGGGGCCGATACATAATTTTTGGCATGATGCGCACTCAGTACGGTGCGCAATCACCGTGTTTCATCCTGAAGACGGCTGGACGGATGTGAGCAACCTCAGGTCTTCGGCTCCGAGTCCGCGGAACACGATTCGCTTTCCGGCCGACATGACGCGTACCCGGCATGACGCCTCCCGGGATTATTGTCGAGCTCCGACAATTCAAATCTCATCTATAAAAGCTCTTGTTCAATTCTTATCTTAACTACCGCAATGTTCACCCCTACTACGACTGCCGACGAGGTTGCGACCACTTTCGCGAAAGAAATCCAAGGAAAAAATGGTATCTAGGCTTTTGAATCTATTAGCGCTCCCAAAGGTTTGACGGCTCGCTGTCCTTTATTAGTCCTCATTACTGGGACGTCGATGAATGGTCCGTACTAGTTGAATGTCCTGCGTGTCGTTAAGCAGGATTCATGATTACACAGGTCTCGGCTTTGAAACCGCGCAAACTATTGCAAAATATGCCAACCTCGTTATCATAACAGGACACAATACGGAAAGGTACGTGCAACAGCAGATGCTCTAGTTTTTCAGGATGTGAAACACACTGGACAGGCTCAAGCTCTCGACGGACGCGCTCAAGAGAGAGGTTCCTGGAGCGAATATCAGGCCACTTGTCCTCGACCTTGCCTCCTTGGATGCGGTTCGCAAAGCCGCTGCGGAGGTGAATGCCTATCCTGAACATATCGATGTGAGGGTCTACTCTTTTGTAGCAATTCCAAATTCTAATCTTGCTTCTTGCTTCTTACTCCTTAGATCCTGATCAACAATGCTGCCTCGCCCTTATGTCCGTTCAGGCTAACGGTCGATGGATTTGAGCAACAACTAGCAACTGACCATCTCGGGCCATTCCTGTTTACCGCTCTTATCGTGCCGAAAATTCTCGCGGCTCAGACCTCATCATACACGCCTCGTGTGGTTTATGTTTCGAGCGGCTCACATGCGTGGGGCTCCGGTGTTAATTTAGAAGAGCTTGAGCATCCTAATGAGGCCACGTACACCGGGATGCAAGCTTATACACAAGCCAAGAGTGCAAACATTCTCATTTCGCAGGAACTCACCCGGCGAGCAGGTGGTCGGATTCATGCATACAGTCTGACTCCCGGCGGTGTGTATGGCACCTCAATCGTCAATGCTCTCCTGAAGTTTTCTTAGCCATTCTGACAAATTTCGTCCAAAGCGAATCTGCACGAGACGAATTATTGAAGCACGGTAGGCTTTCTGCTCTGTCTCTCGCCTCGAGCTGAACTTTTTCAAGGCATAATTACGGAGGACGGAAAGCCTAATCTGAATGCTCCTTTCCCTTGGAAGACGATTTCTCAGGGAGCTGCAACGTACCTTTCTGTTTCTGATAACGCCTCGACGCATTTGACGCCCTTACAGAATCCTCGCTGCTGCATTTGATCCATCTTTGAATGGTTTGTACCTTTGCTTTTCAAAATAATTTAGCTTACAACGGACTACAGAGAAGCCCGGATGTTATCTCTCCCACTCAGTAGAGAACAATGCCGCCGTCGCACCTCACAGCTCTGACCCTGTATGTCCGAAATGAATTTTCCGCGAACCATAGTTGAACTCCAGTTTCAATCGCACAGGTTATGGCCGGGAAGCTGTGGGAGCTTAGCGAGCGGCTGGTTAATGCCAAGTTCCTTTGAAACACCACACAGGATGGAACCCCAGAGACGACTGTACATACATAGTGTGTTTAGCAGAGTTCAAACTTTGACTGGACTCAGCTTCCTGGATAATTGTTTATAATTCAACGACCAATACACCTCAAAAAGAAGAATTCAACCACACCATCAATAATAAATTTCCATACGTGGCCGATGACTTGATCCCAGTGACGCGGCTCGGCATCATGACGCGAGCAGTCTGACACAACTACTACGCAAACCTTGATAAAAAGCAAGGGTCCTAAAGACTGCGGTTCCGATTCAGCTCACGCAACGGAATGCCGACATTCACTCCTACCTCGACTGCAGATGAGGTGGCCACGGCTCTGGCACGAGAAATCAAGGGAAAGAATGGTATCGTGTTGCTTATCCTCACCCCCAGCTCCCTGCATGCTTTCTCGTTCTCTAGTGCTCATGACTGGGACGTCGATGAGTGGTCCGTACTAGTTGAATGTCTTGCATTCCGTTAAGCAGGATTCGTGACTCCCTAGGTCTCGGCTTCGAAGCCGCCCAAACGATCGCAAAATATGCCAACCTTGTGATCATTACAGGACATAATGCGGAAAGGTATGCAAGCAGGTGCTCTGGCATTGTTGGGATTGGCATACTATGATTGCAAGGCTCAAGCTTTCACAAGACGCAATCGAAAAAGGAATTTCTGGTGCAAACATCCGGCCACTTGTCCTCAACCTGGCCTCTCTTTTTTGCTGTTCGTCAAGCTGCCGCAGAAGTGAATGCCTATCCCGAACAGATTGACGTGAGGTCCTTTCCTTTTTGAAAAGCCGGCCATTACTTCTTCCTCAGATCCTGATCAACAATGCCGCCTCTGCTATCTGCCCTTTCGTACTCACCGCCGATGGTTTTGAGCAACAAATAGCGACCGACCATCTGGGTCCATTCCTCTTCACCGCTCTCATCATGCCAAAAATCCTCGCTGCTCAAACCGCCTCATATACACCCCGTGTGATTTATGTTGCCAGCGGCGCACATGCCTGGGGCTCCGGCGTTAATTTGACTGAGATGGAGCATCCCAACCAGAGCACATATGATGGTATACAAGCGTATGGACAAGCCAAGAGTGCGAACATTCTCACAGCACGCGAACTTACCCGGCGAGCGGGTGGACGGGTTCACGCGTACAGTCTTACTCCGGGCGGTGTGTACACTTGATTCACTGGTACCCATTGAGACAACTGCCCAGCCATTGTCACGAACTTCGTTCTGACCTCGCTTCTTCAAAACGAAGATAAGCGACCAGAACTAGTGGCGCAAGGTGCGCTTCCTGCTTTACCCTACGTTCTCTGCTCAATATTCAAGGCGTCATAACGGAGGACGGAAAACCGGGCTTGAATCCTTCTTTGCCTTGGAAGACTCTTTCCCAGGGTGCCGCAACGTACTTCCTTCTTCCGGATTATCACCCATTGTTTAGCATACTGATCTACCCACAGAATTATCGCCGCGGCGTTTGATCCATCGCTCAATGGTGTGTATCCCTGCCTATTTCTACTCACATTCTGTCTGGACGGTAACCTTGGCGTTGTGTACAGAGAAGCCCGGGTGTTATCTCGCTCACTCAACGGAGAATGATGACGCTGTCGCACCTCACAGCTCTAATCCTGTATGTTGCCAACTACTTTCAATCAAACCTGTTTGAAAACCCGGGTCCAATAGGATACAGCACAGAAGCTGTGGGAGCTTAGTGAGCGGCTTGTTGGCGTCAAGCTTTTCTGAGCATTACCCTGGTCTAGACATGTTTTAATGTGGCGAGGTGGTCTCTCAGACGCTATAACAATTGCTCGCTAGTTATAGTCAGTGAGTTACCGGGCTCTGACAAGCGGCGTTCAGCGCGATTGACGAGCGATGCACAACCAAACAACTCATTCACGTTCACGCGTTTTGCACCATTCGACACGAATTTTGCGGCTGAACGAGTTCAACATCTGTTGTGAAGCAATTTATTGACCATCGAGCCCCGAATCCATTTTCCCCGGGCAGCTCCCAAGTCAAAAGAACGGTTTTCGGCGCTTTCAGCTTTGATTCGGCCATAAGACGAGAAATTTCTTCCTCGCTCGAAATCCTGGTCGTGAATGTTCTGTAACACCTTCTGTATGGGTAGTATACTGATTCATGCATTTCCTAGCATGCTTATATAATAATGCAGGCCGCCTCTAGCGATGGCGTGGTAACTAATACTGTAGTATTTCGTTCAAAAGATAAGTCACGCGTCACAGGCCCCCTCAACCTACAAAATTTTTCGTAAGTCACACAGGGCCTTATGAAGGATTTCAGTGGGATCAACACTTAAAAGGCTCCGAAGCGGCCCTGCGGGGCTGTATTTACGAAAATTTTTCGCATGTCATACCAGCTCTCAGGGACTTACGAAAGGGTCAGTTCGTAAGGCCCTGTCACACCCCAAACATCTGGAAAATGCCCCATGTCTATGGTGGTCTATATAGACCACATAGACCAAATAGACCGATAGACTTCCCCCCTGTCTATTTTAGACAGGATAGATGGGAATAGACACGGCGTGTCTGTCTTAGACCGAGATAGACCGATAGACCGCCAGAGGTTAGCTAGCCGATAGACACATAGACGCGCTTAGACCAACGGTTCGACATAGGGATCTTCACCGTCCGTACCGCATACGGTACGGTGAATTTTGACCGTAGTGTGGCTCTTTCCGTATGCGTACGGCACATCCCGGCTAACTTTCGACAGCTGACGGTACGGTACGGCTAAAAAATGACCGTAGTGCGGTGAAATACGGCATACGGTACAGGCTTAACTCAAGATATGTTCAGGAGTAGAGATAAGGAAGTATATTGTCATTGGTCAGTGGAGAAAAGGTCAAGGGATATTTACTGGCTTCCAATTAAGCACAGTTCAGCTTGTGTTGAGAAAAGAGCCAACTGGACATGCTGATGTGCCAAGCGGCATTTGCCGAGACATGCTAGCTGCACACCAAGCCGAGAGTGTGCCGTCAATTAATCATGCTATAGCGAGAAATCAGATCTACTAGTGTGCCGATGTCAACCCGAGGCCTATCGGCAACCTTTCCGAGTAGAACAATTAAGAGCAAACAACGCTGCCGTATTGTGCCGCAATACGCCGTATGCGGATGATACGGTACGGGTGAATACGGCTATCAGCCGTACGTATGCGGTACGGGTCGCAGACGCCATCTCGCCCAGCGGTACGGTAAAATGCCGTACCGCACCGTACGTACTGCGGTCTTTACGGATACGGTGAAGATCCCTAGTTCGACACCGTTGCCCATGGTTTCGCGCATCAAGGGGCGACCGTTTCGTCCCAATGCAGATTGTCCGACGTCTTCCGAGGCCTCGTTTCACCTGTTGTGCCCACCTATCCGGCCTAATTAGCCGTGTCACACCATCACGATGACCCGGCTAATTGGGCATCGATTTCGGTAATCCGCTGTGTACAGTTTAAATACACTTTAAATGCTGCCCAAATACAACACCTTCCGGCTGTCTCCTACCAAGCGGCGGCATCGATGGTGTCCATCAGGCGCTGATGCCCTTGATGGCGCCCGCCCTTCGCGTCCCGCCCGTCGCGTGAGTCGTGAACGAGATCAAGAGCCATCAGGCTCACATCAAAGCCGTCAAATCTTGATGGCTTTGACAGTTTCGGAGTCCGTTCCGTTTGCTGCCGATCTCCGCTGTCAAGGCTGACGGGCCGTGATCTCCGATGCTTCTGCGCGCACAGTACAAGTCAAAATTCACTCGAAAATCAGCGGTAAATTCAGCAAAATAATACAACCAATAGCAAGAACACAGCAAGGGCAACACAACGCAACTAAAATTACACGCCCACCGCCACGTCGTCTGCTATGCGTAACACCAGCTCTAGAGAGTCCGCTACAGCCTCAGCATCAACATCCTCCATGCCCTCGACCTCGCGTTCAGCGGCGCGTAGGGCCTCAGCGCGTGCTGCATCACCCATCTCCCTGTCCTCCGTCCGCGCTGATACCGGTACGTGGCGCTCTTTCGACACCGCTTTTCCAGGCTCCAAGACAGCGGTACAGCCGGCCTCTTTGCGCAGTTTTTCCAGGCGTCAGCGGTGGTTGTCGGTGAAGCGGGTGTGCTGTTGACGGTATAGCTCCACCTGGTGGGCTAGCTGGGGCTGGTGGTCATCACGGAGGCGGCGGGCATGGTACGCGAGAAATGTGTCTTCGTCGTGCATGTACGTGCAGAGGCGGCGAATCTCCACATTAAGTTGCTTGATCTCTTCTTTCGCGCGCTTGATCTTGAAATGCAGGTCCATAGCCGCACACCCAGAGCCCTGAGCCCACGGCTCCGAGCGTACATCGCGACAGCTGAACCTCAAGAGGTCGAACTCTGCAAAGGAATGCATATTCGACCACCATTTCCCACTCGAGCGGGGGGCGCAGGCTCTCGAGTGTGGCGGCAGCGGTGTTGTAGTTAGCGAGAGCGGTGCGCACCGCCTTCGAGCATGCTTGCATGGCCTTCGCTATATGTTTACGAAGCTTGTATCCTGCACCAACGGAATTAGCCGCGCTGCCTCAGATTTAATTTGAGAGCTATACCTGTACCTGGGATGTTCATCTTCCAAAGCTCCAGCAGACAAGCCGCCACCAGCGACTCCAGCTTGTCCAGGGCAAGCTGGTAGCAGCGTTTGCTCACCAGCAACTGAGCCTGCACCCAATTTTCATCGCCCGGCTGCCACCGCTCCACGAGTTCCAGGCGAGCCTCAAGATACCTCACTGTCTCGAGGCACTTGTTCTCCCTCTCGTATATGTGCCGCCGGTTCGTCTCGAACTTCTGCGTCGTGCTCTCGGCCCCTGCCCTGTCTGTGCCAGACTCGCCCACAAACTGCAGGCCGGTCACATTGGCTCTCAGGCTGTCCGCTGCATCTCTAAATCATGGTGAGCATGCTGCCAACTGCCAAGAATTAACATGTACCTCGCGTCGTAAAAGTTCACGAGGGCCTGGTAGTACTCCATGTGCAGCGTCTCTTCTTCTGGCTCCTTCTGGAGTGAGGCGAGGTAATCCCGTTCTGCCTTTAACCACCCTTTGAGGGTGGCGGCCGTGACACTGCCCAGCTCACTCATGAGCCGCGCCAGCACAGGTGCTTCAGCCAGCACGGCCAGGGCGTGCCGATATTTTGTGCACAAAGTGTGGGCTATCAAGGGTGAGCGTACGTCGGAACACTGGAGAACATAGGCCGCTTACATAGCTGCCCGTACGTTTGAAAACGATCTTTGTGCTCTGCGCACGTAGCGAATGCTTGCCAGCGGTGGAAGGCGCTGGAATACCGCGTTCGAGCAGCCAGGGCGTTGGACTCGGAGAAGAACGTTTCGCACTCCTCAAATCCTTCCAGCCCAACATCGTCTCGATATTTAGGCAGGTTCCGCGTCTGGCAAAGGCGGCCGTGAGCTGTGCCGTGAAATGCGCCGACAAGCGCCACGAACTCGCGGCTGTTGAGGAGATCCTTCACGCGCGGATGCCGCATAACCATCTTGTAAAATCGGCAGCCGATGTCGTACCCGAGAACTAGCCGGCAGATTTCGGGCCCAAGTGCCCAGCAGACGTGAGCAAGGAGAGCGAACGCGTATTTTGCCCTGGGAGAGGTCAGCACACAAGCCACAAAGTGAACATATGAAAGGGACTTACAGCTCCCCACTCTTCACCATGTCCACCAGAGCCAGCACAAAGCCGTGCCGACAAAGACCTGCAAAGATGCCGGTCTCGTCATACACGGCCGCCGCACGCACGGTATGTGACTCTTTCATGTTTTGCCACTTTTCCGCACACCCGCTATCCTTCTCCTCATCATCATCATGAGCTTTCGCCAGCTCTTCCTCATCTGCTACTGCACAACTTTCCACCGTCTCTCGCGCGATAAAGTAATCGCCTGGCGCGCCACGATGGTCATCCCGCTCCGCCGATTCTCGAGGCAGCGTGTTCCCCTCCTCGTCCCACTCCTCGCGCTTCTTCCGGGCGAACCGTTTGGCGGAGTCGTTGCTGTCGCAGGTGAAGAGGAACAGCCACTCTTTGGCCTCCCCTTTGAGCTTGTACGTGCAGCACGGGCAGACATTACGCAGCCGCCAGCAGGGATCGCTGCGGCCCAGGGCTGTGCGCACTCTCCTCGCCGTCTCCGCACGCACCGAAAGGTACACGTCGAATGCCACGGAGAACTGCACGCCTAGGTAGGGACGAGGTGGTACGCTGTGGAGATCGCACATCATGCGGACCCACGCCTGAATACCGAGGCGGGGGGCAACACAGCTGAGCAAGGCGAAAGATTTCCAGCGTGCGCGTCATGATCGCCACGGCAGCCACCGTGGCAGAACAGGGGAAAAGGCCTTGTCGGATGAGGCCTGAGGCGACAAATTGATCTGCCGCTCGCAAGGGGACGTAGCGCAGCTCGCACGCTGCTTCCTAGTCAGCGACGTCCTGCAGCAGCCGGGCCAGACATACAAAATAAATCCACCACAACGACCTTGACGCGGTCAGCGACATCCTCGTCCTCGGCTGGCGTGTATGAAGCTGCCAGACCCACGGCAGCTGTTGCCATGCTCCACTCCATGTGAGTACTGCAAGCTGGATGTTGAAGGCTTCTACGAGCCTCCTGGTACGATCTCGTCGCCTGCGGTAGTCAGGACGGTGCGCCTTCTTGTTGAACATAGCACTAGAGAAATGGTTACGCTTGATAGATATTCAATAAAGAATCTTACTTGTAATCATGTTCTTGAGCTAGATCTTCCAGCAGGTCGTCGTTGACAGCTTCGGGGTCAATTCCTTCACCAGTATGGCTGATGTCTGCCGCGCGAGTGCCGTCGAGCACTTCCTGCTCGTAGGTGGCATCCTGGCCAACATAGTCGTCAGCCTCATCGCGCCAGGCATTTTCAGCCGCGAGCTCCTCAGCCGTGAGTACTGCGACTAATTAGCAAAGGCTCTCAAGAATCTTTGAACACTTACTTTCTCGTCGTTCCCGTTCTGCGGCCTCGGCGTGTTGTTCTTCGGCGAGCATCTGGGCCATGGTCAACCTGTGCGTATGTCGAACACCGGAAATGTTGGTTTTCATCACGCGAGTAGACCACATTTTTTTTGACATGCCTGAAGCTATCTTCTCTGGTTTTTGTCTCTTCATCTTGCCTGCAGCGGTTGACGTGACGTGTGCCGGTGTTGGCACTTGTTGACGCGCCTCATTCACACGTGATCACGCGCCTCCTTTCCTCTCTACCACCTCGTCTTCATCGCTATGGGCCGAGGTACGTGCAAATATGCCTCTTTTTCTGCCCGTACCCCTTCATCCCTTCCTTGCCGTTTGCTTTCACCTCAGACCCACCATGGCCGAGGGTGGAAGCGGTGGCAGGGATGTGACCTCCGCCTCCTTTCCTATCCTTCGCCGACGCGTATTTTGCTCAATAAAACCACAGATCACGTCTTTCTCTCCGGGGATCCTATTCTCCTCCTTCACTTTGACCTCGAGGCTGCACTGCAAGCGGAAAATGTGCGACGTATGCACTCTGAAGACTGGCAACCTCAATCTCGACGACGTGCCCTTCGACATGGAGCCTGTGCCACAGCTCCCAACGACTCCGCCTGCTTCAACCTCGGGCGTCACATCCTCTCCCGCTGTATGGGAGGGCCTCACCGGTGCTGCACCCAAGAAAGCGAAACGCCGCGCCCGAGACACCACGTTGCAGCAAGCAGATGCCACCAAACGCGCTTCCAGTGACGAGCCTCCTCCACCGAAACCAATCGCTGTTGTTCGCACCTCAGATGGTTCGCCCCTGCCTGTACGACTCGCCGCTGAAGACTTTCGCGCTACTGGCGTGGGCGGGGCTGACGCAGGAAGTCCAACACCCCCACCTCGCCCGCTGGCGAGATACCGACTTCCTCAAGAAATATCTTAACTACTTCGAGTGGGATGGGAGGTGCGTCGTGCCGTCTCTGTTTGCCGCTGCCTTCTCTGACTTATTGCCACAGGACGTCCATCCCTTTGTCGAGTCCAAAGGACGCATCGTTGGGGCTCTCATCGGCGCCCCCAAAGATCCAACGTGGGTCGACGTCGTCAAGCGCGCAAGCGAAACGGTGCGCCGCGAATATCTCAGCATGTCGTTCCCCTCTGCTGCGTACAAGCACCGGCGCGGACACTTTGCCCAGCGGCGGCCGCAAAACAGCGGGCAGCATCACCCCCTCCTCTGCATCAACCAGCTGCGCCATGGGCCGCATTGCGCGCGACCCTGACGTTGGCCGCATCCTAGGCCATGCGCTAAGTATACTGCTCCTGTCCCTGCCTCGAGACCGACGCGCTTTTAGACCTCACACAGCCCGTGGAGGACCTCAGCGATGTGAGCGATAGCGCGCCGCTCCCTCCTCCTAGGAAACGAATGAGAAAATCTTGACTTACTTACCACCATTTGTACTTGGAAAAATTTATTTGCTGCCAATTTTACGGCGATATCACTAAGTCGGGACAACAGCAGATAACGGGATGCTTAGCCGATGCCTCTATAAGGCAAATCAGTGATGTCGGCATTACGAGGCCGCCAATTATGACCGTCAGCTCTGCGGCTTGTCTGTGGCAGCAAGTTCACTGATATCCCTGGCTTCAAAATGCTTCAGACCTGTGTATCTTAACTATATCAATCATTCTATACTATTTCCGAAAGATTCTGACCAACAGTTACAGAGAAACAACGTATTTAAGTATCTCATGTCGATTTGTCCATACGACGGTCAATATGAGCCTTTAAACAAGGCAGGTTGTATCCCTAGACAGGTTTAATAGCAAAGCTCGGCATCCCTAATTTACATGAGCCTCAGTGTTGTTCACGAAATACTATGGCCTTACCTCCTCGTAGATCATAAACTCAATTGGACACCTCCTATGCCTCATGGAATCTCGCGCACATGATGGTTGGCGAAGAACACTAGTAGCTTTGAGATATTGCAAACATTTCTGCCTAACCGTCAGTTGACGGGCTAGATAGTCAAAATTTCACCCTGGTGGACAGTTGGTTCATACCGGAAGGATCTGCATAGATAGCGGCAGGGGCGTGCCACTTCCGAGAACCTCACATGCGATGTATATCTCCTGCAAAGTTACCAGGTCAGCTGTTGACCGGTCGAGTTGTAGCGAAGCTGCCAAGTTTTGCCATTTTGACACAAAAAGGCGTCCCACATGAGAACCAGGGCCGATCTTCCCTTGATATTGTGGGTTCAAGCATTCTATATGGCCTTGAATAACATATTAGATAGTTGAGTGGATTGAGCAAAAAAAAGTTTTTCCCATTGTACGATCTCGAGGCCTTCAGTTCTTGCAAGTACCGAGCGGTCAACCTGAATAGTTGCAGCTAACATTAGTACCCACTCGAGCAAAGCATGACTTTACAGGATGTAGCCGCCCTCTGGAGCCCTCATAGGTAGTTTTGGGCCGCTCAGGACAGCGCCGTTCCGCCAGCAAAGATGTTTTGGACTTGTCGCACGATGAATCTGAGCTTTCACTGTTGAGCATCAGGAAAGAGGTTCTCCACGGCTGGGAGAGCAATCGAAGTTCAACAAATATAAACTGAGCCTAGCTTTCATGCAGTACTGCAATTTTCGAAGGATACCAAGGATTCTGGCGCCAATGTTGCACGCATTGATAGGCAAGAAAGTTGACATTTGAAACCAGTATTATATTGTGTAGAACGAGGATGGGAGGCAGCCATCCAAGTTCTCACCCAGCATCTGTGGGATCTTGGTTTCTGCGCTGGAGAGTCCCCTCGGCCATCCACGCCGTCCTCATCACGTCGTATGACGTCCAGCACCCAGGCTACGGCACTGCCGATTCCATCTCATGCTGCCAACTTCTCGCCCACCCAGCTCGCAGCACTACCGACTCCATCTCGTGCAGCCAACTTTGCGCACACCCAGCTCGCAGCAGCTGGCGCTGCCAACTGCTCGCGCGCCCAGCCCGCCGCACCGCCTACACCATCCCGTGCTGCCTCTTCGCGCACTCGGCCTGGAGTACCATCGCCCCCGTCTCGTGCTGCCAACCCTTCACACATCATGCCTGGAGCACCGCTGAAGCCATCTCGTGCCGCAAACTCCTTGCACAACAGCTCCTTACCCACACAACTCACAGCACCTCCCGCATACGAGTCCGTCACGCCTGTGTCTCCGGAGTTTGATTTGTATATTGTGGCTGGTGGCTCCAAGATCGCAGTATTTTGTGACCAGTATGTGCCGCTCCGGTCTGGACTTTCGTATGAGCTGATTAACGGGATGCTTTTACATCACAGAGGCGCAGCGGAACACCGTGCTTTGGAGCACCAGGATCACCAGGATCTTCGTTGCTACTTCCGCACTGCAAGGCTGGGTGCCATGCTCGATGCTGTCGAAAAGTGGGCATGGGATAACACAGGAAATTGATTTTGCTGAGATGTTTCAGGAGTACAGGACGATAGGATTATACAGACGTTTACTTATTTGTACCTAAAGAAATGTCTGTTGTCACAGGCATAACACGACGTGTCTCAACTTTAACCTCGACCGGGATGCTCCCTCTTCCTGCTCGTTGGCTGTCGTAGGCATCTGCAACACCCGTCAAATTGATCTTGATTTTTGGGGGATACAGAACAATTTAATGTACAGGTGCTCATAGACTACTATTTATGTCTATCTAAAGAGCTATGTAAATTTTTTTTCGTCTTTCCCAGTGCTGGAATTTGGAGCGCGCCGCCTTCAAGTTGGAGCGTGGGCAACAGGTGTGACTTTTGTCACAAGTGTAACGCGTCGTGACAGGCGCTGAAGCTGTCATCTTCCACTTCAACGTTGAACCTCCACCTCGCGCAGTTCGTATGTACCACCACGCTGGCTGTTGTATCCATCGCCGACACTCATCAATTTGCTCTGGAACAACTTCTGAGCCACCCTCACAAGATAGCTATCTCGCCACAAGGACGTGGGGCGGTTGTGACTGAATCACAAGCAAATACATAGTACTGCCTTACAATTGAGGTGCCAGGAGCTCCAGCGATGCGGAAACTCAAGATTAACCGCTGATTTCACTTGCTATGAGGTGTCCTGGCTGGCAGAAACTCAATCAGATCTATGGCTCACAGGCAGACATGACGCTTGTGCTCTGCAATGCTCAACTTCTGGCTGTGTTGTGGCGTGGCATGGACGAACTATAAGTACCTTCGTACATGGAATTTCCAATGAGCGGACCTTGGGGTTGATCAATGTGTGATATATGTCAAATCGACAAAACACATGTGCAGATGGTGCACGATGTCGGCTGCATGGCGCAGTGGTTATAGTGTGGGTTGGTTAGCCCCTGATTCTCGGAAGCTGAGGGTTCGACTCCCTCTGCAGTCCAAGAAACGGTTGGTAGCGGTGCCCCATCGTCCGCTTCGCAGCGGGCAGCGGGCGAGGGGGAACCGCTATTGGCCGATTCTGTTTCCCTCTGATACATTTCTGTTTTTTTATCTTTTTCCCTGCCGAGGACACCCAGTATCAGCCCCTCACGGGGCAAGAGGCCCTTGTGCGTCATGTACTTTCTCTGCGACGAGGGCGCACCAGCCTTCTCTCACTTAATTTTGCGATGATTGCACGCGGGATCGCTCATAAATTCATCTTCACTACCTAGGGTCAATAGATATGTACTTGTGCAGGCGTGTTTCATCACGGAGAGCACGAGACGATGCTACCGAAGCTTGCAGTAAAAACATCGCAAAACAATCAACAAGCCCCTCAGTCTGTTATCTGCACAATGTCCTGCGCGTCTGCACCTGCACACCACAACCTAGACCTAGCCGCCCAGCCCTCTCCCGTTCACGAGCGTGTCGTCGATGGCTCGGCTGACGCCTCCGCTCCAGGTAAGCTGCTCATTTCTTTTTAGCTGAAGGTGCGCTGATGGAATGGTGTAGGAGAGCAGCCAGCCACCGTGTCTTCATCAAACCCGGTCCATGGGACGGACACCTCACTTCTCACACTCCACTCTCCAGAAGCAAGGAACGAGGCCGCCGCCTCAGGTAAGGCTTGCTTTTTTTTTTTTGACAGGCTGGATATGCTGATTTAAAGACAGTAGCTGCTCACTTGACCCAGAGTGCCCCACCCCTGGTGCACACAGCACAGGGCCGAGCCCCATACCTGCTGCGAACCCACCTGGCTTAGCAGCTGGGTCTGTGCCACGCCGCAGCGCTCTCGATGGCCTGTCAGCCAAAGAGCAGGCCCGCCGTAGGGCGGCTATAGGGAGATCCGGCGCAGGCAGTACCGGGAGCTCGGGCACGGGCAGATCGGGCCCTGTTTCAAACAGCCGCGCTCTGAGCAAGCCAGAGCGCAAAGCGCGGCGGGAAATGTGGGAGGCCGACGTCCTTGACGTGATGGCCAAACAAGAGATCACCGTGAAGGACCTGCGAGAGAAATACCCCGAGAAGACGGAGGCGGACATCCGAAAGCTCATAACGCACGCCTCCGCCCCTAAAGTCCTCTCGTCAAATGAGCCTTTGCAATGCGTTGCTACATGACCTTTCTCTGAAGTCCAAAGCAGAGAGCAGTGAGTTTTAATTGTCAAATCCCAGCATCGTGTTGACACTGACTGCATATGTAGGCACTGGGAAAGGGAAATCGAGCATCCAGATCACGCAGGAGCTGGGGGCCGAGACCATCCGTGACATGATAGAAGAGCTGGAGGAGCACGCGCGCGTTGCGCTTCTCGAGCAGCTAGGAGAGTATCGCGGAACCCAGCGCCACGGCATCCGCAAGTCGAACAAGGCGCAGGCTGCAGACGTGCGTCAGAACCTAGAGAAGGCACAAAATGAGGCATGTATTGCCTCAGCTCCATATCATACGTGCTGATAGCTCTCCCAGTTCGACGCCCTTTTCATGTGCACCGGTACTCGGGCCATGATGTTCGCAGTTCGCTCAGACACCCACGACCCCAATGAGCCTACCTTCATTGAGACAGGTGGCTCACGGGGCTTCCTCAAGGATTACTTCAGCAAGTCCTACCAGGAAATTGGGCATAATTATGAGATGTGGTCTGTTGCCAAGGGTAGAGGTACGAGATAGTGCTTATTTTTCTGAATTGTGCCTAATGGGATTGCCCTGCAGGCGAGTCGAAGTCGAACTCAATGGTGGCGGTCAGGAGTGAGATCAATAAGGAGGTACATGCAAAATTGAGTAAGTTGGGAAAAATTACGCTGCCGCTGAGCTGACGGTACGCAGGGATTATAACAGGGAAAAAGGATGCCAAAATGTCATGGGCCAACTACGAGGTCGACATCTGCGAGGCCCACGAAGTCAAGATGGTGGGTTGGCTGCTCACCCAGACAGATGCCGACGGAACCGTCTCCGTCAAAATGAGCCCCTTGAACCAGCTTCCCGCCGAGATCGCGCGGCAAACGCTCAAAGGCCTCAAGAATGGCACTATTTTCTTCGTCGAGATGTCCAAGGCCGAGCACAGTGCCCTTGTCGCAAAACACGATGCGCTTCGCACCGCAAACGGGCCTCTCAAAAAGTGTGCGCAGTACTCGGATTTCGGCAAGGCACACGCGCCGCGCAAGCGCAAGACAGGCGAGGACGACGACGGGGAGGATGGCGAAGATGACGAGGATGGCTCAGACGAGGAGGGGAGCACCGAGAAGCGCGTGCAAAAGAAGCGCCGCACGAGCGGGGACGCCAGCCCGCCGAACGCACCCATTGCAACAAACACGCCCAACCCGCCGCACATGCCAAACACACCTAGCGCAATGCATGTGCCCAACGCGTCCAACCCGCCGAACGGGCCCAACTCGCCGCACGCGCCAAACGAGTCCAACCCACCGAATGCGCTGAAAGCGCTCGACATGCCGAACGCGCCCCACCTGCCAAACACATCGAACACGCACAATGGTGCAAAGAAGAAGGCAACCAAGGGCCATCGGGGGCAGAAGAAGGTGAAGGATGCGCCTGCTGCACGCCCAACCCGTTCCGCCTTGGAAATGCATAATTGGACGCCCGAGCTACCTACAAACGTACTATCTACATCTGAATTATGCCCAGCTATATGACTATGCTTTATGACCATGTCTTCGTGTATATGCTTGAGTTTACTATTATGAAGTGGAAGACAGTGCCCCAGTATTATTTTGCTGAATTTACGGCTGATTTTCAAGAGGATTTTTGACTTGTACTGTGCGCGCAGAAGCATCGGAGATCACGGCCCGTCAGCCTTGACAGCGGAGATCGGCAGCAAACGGAACGGACTCCGAAACTGTCAAAGCCATCAAGATTTGACGGCTTTGATGCGAGCCTGATGGCTCTTGATCTCGTTCACGACTCATGCGACGGGCGGGACGCGAAGGGCGGGCGCCATCAAGGGCATCAGCGCCTGATGGACGCCATCGATGCCGCCGCTTGGTAGGAGACAGCCGGAAGGTGTTGTATTTGGGCAGCATTTAAAGTGTATTTAAACTGTACACAGCGGATTACCGAAATCGATGCCCAATTAGCCGGGTCATCGTGATGGTGTGACACGGCTAATTAGGCCGGATAGGTGGGCACAACAGGTGCCTCGTTTGGTGCACATATCCGACAGGATAGAACAAGGCTCAAAAAATATTCGCAAATCAGCTATTGTACAAAATGTTTACAACTACAGCTGCAGACTACAGTCTACAATACTCACAAGTCCCAACTGCAGGAAAAGAGTCAGAGAGAAGTAAATGAGAGGACAAAAGAGAAGCACCTTGAACAGCAGATATTTGTGGATGAGCAGGAGAGGAGAGAGGAGGTGAGGAAAAGAAGGAAGGGAACTCGGTCAAATTGCGCACACGGCCCCGCTTATAACCGTTCCTCGGCAAAGGACTTAGAAGATTCTTCACAAGTTGGAGCGGCTCGGTCGGTCGACAGTCAATCTGTCAGTGAACAACTGAACAATGCAACATAACAATGCCGGATGGGGAGTATCAGGAAGCATGAGTATCGAAGTGCACATGGACGAGAGTTTGCCGAATGTCTATCGCTTCGAGGCGTGTCTATCGCGGTCTGTCGGCTCGTGACCGTGTCTATCACGGTCTATGTGTCATATTTGGTCTATATAGACAGGCCATGTCTATATAGAAAGGCCGTGTCTATGGCGCCAAAATGCGTTTCCAGATGAATCCCCTTATCAATTGAACGAAATACTACAGTAGTGGTGGCGAGGCCGAGCTTTCATGATTACTGTATTTGGCATTGAAAACACTGTACCCCTTGCTACCCATCTGCACCACTGTACCGCCTTGTGCGGATGCATCGGATGTAAATCGGGCTCGGCGTTCGACCTGGCTCGTCACAAATTCCGAGATCGCCATCACAGTCCACCATCAAAAGATGCCAATAGCTGTCCAGGTCAGTAACGTACAAGTAACCCAACTGCTGTGGACTTCGTCGGCGAAAGTTCACCGTCGTCTCAAAGCTGTCAGTGTTTTCGACCAAATACCCAACTCAGCTGTTCAAATACTGATTCCAGCCAGCTGGCAGGCAACTTGTCTTCGACAGGATGCTCCTTAGTCTTGATGCTCCTGGCACTCCTACTTGGTCCGACACTCTCATTTTGCCTGTCTATGTCGCCGTGGGGTCACTCGTCACCTTTCTTGGGTCGATCCTATGGCAATCTCGACTGGGCCGGAGAGTCCGTGCTTCCTTCTTCAAGGCCTCCCCATTGGGTGACGCAGAATCGTCAAGCTCCGTTTCTGGACTCTCTATTTCGGACCACATCGCCGGGCATGGTGGTATAACAATCTTCGTGTTCAAGATCGCGAGATTGGTAGGCTGTCTCACTTTGCTGGCGATATCTCTCGCTGCATCCATGTTGGACGACGGAGAGGATGAAGAAACCAGCACGTTCGTTTCATCCAGAATCCCGCACAATTATATTCAGTTCACTATGTGTGGTGTTTATGTACGTTTTTCACTAACTCAGAGGAGCTTAGCGGGATAATTCCGTCGTTGCACAGTTCTATGAGGCTATCCTGGCGATTATGTCGATCTCTGCTGGTCAAAAATGGAGCCGAGTCGCCACCAAGCACGTCAATACAGTCTTACTGTCTACATTCATTGTGTATTTTTGCCGAGATATCTTTCCGTTGGCAACATTTGCACTCACGCCAATGGATCTCTGGGAAGGACAGCTGCTGTGGCCAAAAGTGATCATCCTCTTCGGAGTCTCGGTAATCGTACCTATATTCATTCCCCGACAATATATCCCCTACAATCCTAAGGTATAACTACTTGACGCACTGCGAGCAACGATTAATCTTCTCCCAGAAACCGATGGTGGTAGCCAACTCTGAGCAAACCGCATCGATCTTTTCCAGTGCACTGTACATCTTCTTGGATCCTATTATCGCCCTCGCCTACCGTATCCCGCACCTCGACTTTGACCAACTTCCTCCGCTATGCGACTATGATGAAGCGAGACATTTGAAGGCGAAGGCATTTCCGGTACGTGATTAGGTATCCTTCAGAGTTTTTCTGATAATATCAGCATCTGGACGCTCATACCTCTGGGAAAAAGCGGCACGTCTCCTTCGCGTTCCTGTGGATCTTCCGATGGGAATTTTTGAGCATGGCCATCTTGCTGGCTATAGTAGGACTCTCGAACTTTGTCTCTCCGCTTGCTCTCAACAGACTGCTGAGGTAGCAGCATACCTCAAACAAGTTGCGTTCGGTGCTGACTTTTTTTTCAGCTACCTTGAGGACCCCAGTGCAGATTATTTCATGAAGCCATGGTTTTGGATTCTGCTGCTTTTTCTCGGCCCTGTGACATATACTGTGGCTTTTCAATGGGATATTTTCATTGCAGTATGTGCCTCAATATTTCTGTTCTCACCCACGACTGAGTTCTGGATAGACACGTATCATGGTTCAAGCTTCAGCCCTCGTGATGCAACTCGTCTTCGAGCATGCCTTGCGCATCCGGGTAAACGCAGGAAGTACCGAGAAGGGTAATACTTCACCTGAAACGGAGGAAATCAAGCCCAACTTGGTTGGCAAGATCAATAACTTGCTCACCATTGACCGCGAAAACATCGGCGAGGCTCGGAATGTTTTGTTTATCGTTATTCTCGTTCCCATTCAGATCATCGGCTCCGTTGTGTTTTTATATCAAGTGCTCGGTTGGAGGTTTGTGCCGATTTCAGAGAATATTCATTATTCACCTCGCGGTTTGGCAGTGCATTTGTGGGAATAGGGTTCGTAGTGTCAGCGATGCTGTTTGGAAAGCCACTCATCTGTCGGGTGCAGCGCAATGGTGGCTTTTTATCCTTTGCCGCGTTATGTTACCAAGCTGCAGTCAAGTACGACATGATATTATTTTCCATTCATGGCCCTAAACAGCCGAAGGCGTTCAAAAACAGGCTTTAGAAAAGACGGACTCCAGGGTACAAACCGTCTCGGAAAGTGCGCACATTTTTTGGGGTTCCCACACTATCTAACCGTGACCTTGCTAGCTATGAGTGTGCTTCGAATGATCAAGTGCGCGCATATAATCGTTGGCATTCGATATCGATTCCTCACCTTTGTTAATGATAAAGGATGTTTGGATGGGAGAAACAGGTATACGAACGGATTTCTGAAAAGCGGGCGGAGGAGCTGAAGGCGATTTGGTGGCGCAAAATACTGTACACTACCAGCATGATTTCGATGTAAGTTTCATTTCTCGTTCCATTCCATCTCATATTCTTTCGCAGTTCCATCGTTCCGACTGTGACTATGTTGATCACGTATGCGACATAGTGAGTGTCAATTGATATTCTCTTTCCACTTGATTTTCGGCCTATCACTAATATGCTCCGAGTGTCAGTCAATTCCTGATCATTTCTTCCGATTTCGTTTGACTTTCAATTGACGCTGCAGACCATCATTATGAAAGAAGAACTCTCCGCTGCCAAAGTTTTCTCCTCCATGGCTGTCTTTGATGTATTGCGTGCCCAATTATGGTTCACATTTCACACCATCTCGATGATTGTCAAGAGTAGAGTTTCCGTACGTCGTACTCTCCTCAACCAACCCCTATTGACGTGCCTTTTCGTGTCGAAAAAGTTGGATCGCCTCAACGACTTTCTTCATAACACCGAACTTTTGGACTCGTTCGGCTGGAGCAACCCCGAAGGACCCACATCTGAACTTGTTGGCTTCCGCGACGCAATGTTTACATGGTCCAACGATAACCGACCCGACGGCGCACTCACGCCTTCGAGCCGCGGTTTCACTCTCAAAATCAAGGGCGAACTTTTCTTCAAGCCAGGGCTTAGTATCGTGGTTGGCCCCACAGGTTCGGTATGATGGTCCCTCGACTTCCCTGGCCGTCATTCTGATATATTTTAGGGGAAAACCTCACTTCTCATGGCTCTGCTTGGTGCGCAATTTTGTACTTTTCTTTGTTTCTCTGAAGACATCACAGGGGAGATGCATTTGATTCCATCTCCGACATCGTGGTTCAATTTGCCGCGCGCGCAGGGTGTTTCTTACGCTGCGCAGGAGAGTTGGGTTCTCAACGACACGATAAAAAACAATATCCTTTTCAATGCGCCCATGGATATTCAACGGTACAAAAAAGTTCTGTATCAGTGCTGCCTTGAGCGTGATCTGGAGCTATTCGATGCGGGCGACGAGACTGAAGTTGGAGAAAAGGTGAGACGGACATCGAGCTAATTTTAAGTTGATATATGTTCTTTCATGCAGGGTTTGACGCTCAGGTGAGCCTTTGAATCGCTCCTGGTACTCGGAGTCATGCTTGACCTTGCTACAGTGGCGGCCAGAAAGCTCGCGTCACCCTTGCTCGGGCTATTTATGCTGATACCCGAGTGGTTCTTCTCGATGATATCTTTTCCGCTCTCGATGTTCATACTGCGAAATGGATTGCGGAGTGCGTAACGCTGTATCACCTGGAAGTAATTCTGATATAGCGTAACAGGAAGTGCTTAGCCGGAGATTTGATCAAAAACCGAACGGTCATCCTCGTAACCCACAATGTCGCGCTGACAAGCAACATGGCCGACTTCGTTGTGTCCGTTGGTCTGGACGGCCGTGTACACAGCAGTGATTCTATCGCCGGTGCGCGCGCTAATGACGAGCTATTCACTGGAGAATTGGAAGAGGATCCGGAAATTATCGAGATCGCTACCGAGGTTACTAGTGAAATTGAAAAGGGGAAGTTGATAGCAGCAGAGGAGATCGCGATTGGGCGTGTCAGCTGGGACGCGTTGACCATGTTTTTCTCTGCTCACTCCGCAGGGAACATCTTTTTTTTCTTCACCGGACTTGCAATCATCATACTCCTCACCGCCGTGGCTAGTCGCTTCCAAACATGGTATCTGGGATACTGGGCCGGGTATGTTTGGCAATTTTGCTATATGTGTTTACCTATCCTTACTGTTCCCCATAGTCAATATGGGAAAGGGACATCCGTGCCGGTACTCAAGTGAGCAATCAGGAATCCTGAATCCTCCGCGATGTTGATATGATTTCCAGGTACATTGGCAGCTATTGTAAGCCATACGAAAAATGAACGAATCACGCCACTAAACATCTTGTCTAGCTCTTATTCTACTTGGCGCCACGGTTGTCAATTCCAGCGGCTACATCTATTTCACCCTAGGCTCGTTCAACGCGTCAAAAGCCATACACAAGCAGCTCTTCAATTCAGTTGTTGGCTCCACCTTCCGATGGCTGGATGTCACCCCGACGTCGCGTATAATTGCTCGATTCACGGCGGATATTAACGCGGTGGATGACTCACTCTCGGAAGGATTTTGGGATCTTACGGGTGAGAAATGAGCTAAAAGATCCTCTCTTTCAAGCCTGGTTGAACGTGGTGTGTGCAGAGTCGACAGTTTCACTGCTGACACGGCTTTTCGCGATCGTCATCTTTGCCCCTCCGTTCTTTGCCCCAGGAGCATTTGTTGGGGCTCTAGGGATATGGTGCGGACGGGTCTATATGTCCTCTCAGCTGAGCGTGAAGCGGGAAAGGAGTAACGCCAGAGCGCCGATCCTTGCACAGTCAGTTCACAGTTCGTCCAGTGTATTCAATGCTGATTATGTCGCAAAGTATTGATGCTGCTATCGGTGGACTCGGTTGGTATCTCTCGAACTTGTTGATGCCATGTTCACCTTACCACCTTACCATAGTGTCTGTTCGAGCATATGGGGCTCAGGATACTCTGATACAAATATCCCTCGACCGGATCGATCGATTCACCAGAGCTTCGCGCACATTTGCGAACTTGAACCGATGGGTGACTGTTCGAACGAGTGAGTTCTTTCACCCATAACTCCCTGACCGATACTTGAGGACGGTCGTTCGGAGGTTTTCTTAGCGCTCTTTTTGTAAGCGGAGTTTTCTTGGCAATAGAGAACTACGCTGAAGTTCACTCAGACGGCGTCGTTGGCCTACTATCTTGTCTATTTCCAGAGCCATCAGCCTTCAAACGTCGGTTTTGTTCTGACCATGGTGAGTCGGCTCAATCAGTGAAAAAAACCAAATACTATAACCGTATCAGGCTTTGGGCTTCTCTAGCAGCATCATGAATTGGGTTCATTGGTGGAACCAATTTGAGGTTCAAAGCAACAGGTATGCATACTGACAATGCGCGGCCTTGAAATTGAACTGACATCCGCTGGTATATAGTCTTGAACGTGTAAAACAGTACATCGAAATCGAACAAGAGCCAAAGGCCCGACCTGAAGGAGTCCCACCCGCGTACTGGCCTGCCAGCGGAAATCTCAGTGTCGATAACCTTTCTGCCCAGTACTCACCTGATGGACCGGTGGTTCTTCGCGACATTAAGTTCAATATCAAGTCTGGCGAACGCGTTGGAATCGGTGCGTCAAATTTGTTAAGAGGCTGACACCACAACTAATGTGTGCATCTCAAGTCGGAAGAACAGGTTCAGGGAAAGTAAGGACACTGAACTCTATCATCACGCCGTAACGTTCAAATCACATACCTCAGAGTTCTCTAACATTGGCACTCCTGCGATGCATTTTCATCAATGGCACTGTCTACTATGATGGCCTCCCCACTTCCTCCATCAACCTGGACGCCTTGCGTAAAAACGTTACCATCATACCTCAAATCGTGAGTATACCCAATTGTTCGATCCTTGCTGACCCTCGCTCTGCACATGAAGCCGGAGCTACTTACAGGCTCGCTCAGATACAACCTGGACCCTTTCGCTGAGTCTGACGATGCTGTCCTGAACAATGCGCTCCGTGCGGCGGGATTGTCGGCGCTCCAGGAAGACATGGAGGACGGGAAGCTCACCTTGGACAGCGAGATTTCTGCCGGCGGGAAAAATCTCTCTGTCGGTCAGCGCCAGATTATCGCGCTAGGTGAGACGGAGCAGTTTCTTGATGAAGATTGTTAATAAATTTGTTTGTTACAGCCCGTGCGATTGTTCGAGGAAGCAAACTCCTAATTTTGGACGAAGGTGAGTAGTTTTGTCAAACACGGCTGGAAATCAGCCAACCATGTCTTTCTGTCCCAGCTACATCCGCCATAGGTACGCGTCAATATTACTTTGTGTATTACTGCTTGAGCTCCCGCAGATTACAAGACGGACGCCGTCATCCAGACCTCGTTGCGCACCGAGCTGCCAGGCGATACTACCTGCCTCATCGTGGCACACCGACTTCAATCTGTCATGGACACGGATAAAATTGTAGGTCCTGCCACTTCATCTGTTCATGGAGCTCATATAGCATCAGATGGTTCTTGACGCGGGTCGCATTGTGCGTGTCAACTCAACTCAATTGTAGCTACATCGCGCGCTGATTTTTTCTCAAGGTTGAGTTCGACAGTCCCAAGGCACTGCTGCAAAACGAGCAGGGCATGCTGCGCGCTTTGGTCGACGAGTCCGGGGACAAGGATGCGTTGTACAAAATGGCGCAGTTAAATTGAAGCCGCCGAAACATTTTCCAAGCGCTCACTCGAATAGTACTCATACTCATTTTTTTCCGCCGTATTGGTTCAATCTATTTATTGGGTTTTTCCCACAACACTGTTGAACAGCTTCAAAAATCTCATGAAAAACACCAAACATCAAGCTTGAAATCGTCTTCAGATGACTTGCACTGCACATCTCCAGGTTTACATTCAGAACGAAACTCGATTTCATTGATGTGTACACCGTTTTCGCGACAATCATTCCACAAGATTGCCCGAAAGGTAGGTATACCCCAGTGCCGAACCTCGTAAAGAGAATTTAGCACGAGATATGGCGTTCCGGAGTAGAGCTCGACGGCTTTGAGGCCATTTTCGAGGGGTAAACAGAGCGGGAACAGGTTGCATAAATGTCACTTCATGTATGACTTTCGATTCTCGGAAATAAGGAGAACCATCACGGGCACGTTTGACGCCGAGTTCTAAACTGAATGAGGTCAGAATACAGCTGATCCGGGGACACAAAAGGCAAGCGCACCTCGACGTCGCGCACCGTGTGTGCAGCAACTACTGCTGCTCAGCCGCGGGTGGCTTTGCAAACACCTGTGCCGTGCGGCGCTGATTTTTTAGGGTGTTGGCGCTGGTGAGGCGGCCGAGTGCGTAGTGTGAGCGCGGCAGAGGGCTGTGTGCGGGACCCGTGACGTATGCGGGCGGGGGCGCGGGGATGCAATAGACAGGCTTCTCGCTCACCCACGAGGCGGGCTTCTCCAGAGAGGGAGGGTGAACAACTGCCTGAGTCCCCGACTCTTTCATCTGTGGAAACACCATTGATATACAAAAGAAAACAAAGAAAGGGAAAGTACCTGAGCGGTGTACATCGGTGGCGGCAGCTGGGTCGTCGATGTGACCCGGCCGGAGAGAAGCTTGAGCTTCTTAAGTGCTTCAGCTCTGCTGATCTTCTTGGGCTTCGGCTGAAAAATATTCAGATTAAGAATCACATACGGGTCGTGAGGACATACCAGCTCCGGAACCTGCTCGAGCCACGCGAGGGAGGCCTTCCGTGTGAAGTAGCACAGAACAAGAATAGCGCACAGAACCAAGAATGTGACGACGGAGGCAACCCAGATAGGGATATTGGGACCAGTGTACCCGGTGTCGAGTGGATTCACGAACGACTGGGTCGTCGCTGGTGCAGTGCTGGTGCTCAAAGCATCGACATCACGGGCGATAAAGAGGATGGTGGTAGGAGCCATGTTTTAGCTATGAGCGTGTGTAGCGGAAAGTAGAGAACTGTGGAAGCAGAGCCCCCGATTTATAGCTCACAACGGAACAGGGGCTGAGACATTTTTGCTTCCGCGGGAGCATGTCTCAGAGCGGAAATAAAGTGAAACTAGGCCTCGACCATTCGAGAACAACATTTAGACTGGACTAGATTGATCAGAGGTCTTGTTGCTGCGACAGGAGCTTAAAGAACCAAAATTTCAACCCAAGTCCAGGAATGGGCTTCGGCTAGTTCCGATTGATGGGAAAGCCGGCCCGTGATCCCGGCTGTTCTCTTCTTTCCTTGCCTTCATCGTCACAAGACCTCTGCGCTGGCTTTCTTCAATGGCGGGCGAATTTCGGACTTATCCTGTCATCTCACTCAGCATACTCCGGCTTGTGACCTGGCGGGAGTGGGGCGGACGCGGACATTGGTCGGCGCTCGCCACAGGCATTAAAACAGCAAAGTCACACAATAAGAGCAAAATCCTGCGAAATGCTTTTGATCTCTTTCCTTTATGCGGGTTTGCTCGCAGTCTGCGGTGTGTCCGGCGTTGGTGTTGGTCTCGGACAGATAAAACATCTCGTCACATTCGGTGATAGCTATACAGATGTCGTCTCGACTGGTGAGCTTTTCGTCGACTCGTGGTCTGTCCAGCAGTGTTGACCTTCTCAGGTGATGAAGCGACTGCCTGGCCCGGTGAGTCCATTCCTGGATAACATCGAACGGCGTTTCTCATAAACATCAACTTGAAGTGTACGCGGCGGGTTACGCTCACGTCGAGCTTCACCCTTTCGCACGCGCCGGGGCCACATGCTCGAACAATCTTACTTTCAGACCCTTCCCACCACTGTTCGAAAGCCAGCTCCCTCTTTACTTCACTGAAACGGCCAATGGGTCGCTTCACCTCCCGGCGCAGGAGACAATCTATACGCTTTGGATTGGGACAAACGACCTTGGTGTATCGGCGCTTCTGACGGGAAGCGATCCCGGTGTCTCGCTCGTCGAGGTAACGGAATGTATGGTCAACTGGGTGAAAGTACTCTACGAGAGTGGGGCACGAAATTTCATCTTCCAGAATGTGCGTCTTACGTCCGTCTGCCTGAGAAATTTTATTTGTTTATTTCGAATTGCAGATGATTCCCCTCGAGTTGACAATCCTCTATGCGCCCGACTCGTATCCAAACAGGTATTGGGCGTTCGAACGCAATACTACTGAATGGAGCATCACCATGACGGAGATGACGCGAGCAGGAAACCAGTTGACGAAGCTCATGTTGCAAACGCTCGCACCTACCCTTCCCGGAGCGCATATCGGTCCGCAAAATGTCAATTTTTTCAACGCAATCCATCTGAGCTATATTCACAGCTCTTTTTGACTCGCATTCACTGTTCCAGGATATGTTCGACCATCCTGCCCTGTATCTCAATGGCACTGCGCCGCTGAATGTTACGGGTGAGTATCCAAATTTTGTTCTTCCCCTCGATCTAACCATTCTTTGTGTTTATGCAGGAGCCTGGGACGCGTGTGTTACTACCATTGGAGGTACAACACTGGATTGCACCATCGCAAATGGCACGGATCGCGACAGCTTCTTATGGTGTGTACCTGCCACAGAGTTTTCTTTGCAGTTGTTCGACAAAAATCCCAGGGCCGACGAGCTTCATCCGAGCGAACAGGCTGATCGCATTGTTGCGCGTGAAATTGCGTTGACGCTTGAGGGAAAACGGAGTCAGTGGGCCACGTGGTTGAGCTGAGAGCTGAGCATTTGTTTGTTCCTTTCTGAATTTCGGCACCAAAAATATCACGAAAGAAGCACGCTGTATCTACACGTTCAAGAAAAATACGACCGGGTTCCGGCTCGGAAACGGTCCGTGAATCGCTCAAGCAGGTATTTTTGCATTGGGTTCTTTTCTTGAGTTCGTTCGCCCATAGACCGCTGTCAAGATTTGAGGAATCCAACAGCAAAATAGTCCCACATATAGCTCGGCAAACCAGACGTTTCGAATGCAATCAAGTCAGATGTGCAAGCCATCCAACGCAGGTTCGAAAATCTCGAAGCCAGACTAGGCCCGTGACCTGCGAAGTCAACGGGAGCGGTGGGGCGTGGAGTATTAAATCCAGCTCATTGTGAAGAGTTTTCTTCAAGAAATTCTTTGCCATGTTTCTCTTCTCTCTGATTTGCGCTCTCGCCACTTCAGGGGCCCACGCCGTGGGTGTGCTCCCCCGGTCAGATCAAGCACCTTGTCACCTTTGGGGACAGTTACACCGACATTGTTGCAACAGGTATGTTGTTCTTGTTGTCTCTTTACTCGTATATACTGATTGACCCACAGGTGACCAGGGCACCGCTTGGCCCGTCTACGCTGCGGGTTACTCAAACACACAACTGCATCCCTTTGCGAAATCGGGAGCGACTTGTTCAAACAATATCACCTTCCGGCCCTTCCCGCCCGTCTTTGAGAGCCAGTTGCCGACCTATTTCATGGAAACGGCGAACGGCTCGCTGCACGTCCCATCAGAAGAGACGATCTATACTCTTTGGATAGGAACCAACGACCTCGGTGTGGACTCACTGATCACGGGAAGCAACAACGCAAGTGTCGTGGATGTTGCAGGATGCATGGTCAACTGGCTCCGCACGCTGTACGCAAGCGGTGCTCGCAATTTCATCATGCAAAACGTCTGTTACTTTCTCATACAAGGAACCATATCTTGAACATTCTGTTATAGATGATCCCACTGGAGCTGACGATCCTGTATGCAGCGGATTCGTACCCCAACCGCTTCTGGGCAGTCGAGCGTAACACCACGGACTGGAATGTCTTCATGAGAGAGATGGTCCTGACCGGGAATGAGATCGTAAAGCTTATGCTCGAGGCGGTGGCTCCGACTCTCCCTGGCTCCCACATCGCGATATTCGACTCGCATTCGCTGATCCAGGACATGTTTGACCAACCTGCGCTCTACCTGAACGGCACGGCGCCACTCAACGTGACCGGTGCGTATTCCGGTGAGCGACACGGATGGGTAATGACACGCCTGCCGACCGTTCAAGCGCGAGCAAACTACCTACAAGAGGTGAGCGACGCCAGAAAGGTGGAGGAGATAAAAATGCGAGGGTTTCAACAGCAACGGTTCCGTGACTGGTAACCGTGTGGCTGTGAGGTTCGGAAGTGGAATGCGAGCGGAGGACGATGGGCGTAGACGTGGACGATGAGCGGAGGGCGATAACTAGACGATGCGAGTGCGAGAGCGACGGCGAAGGCGAAGGTTGAAGCTAAAACGTAGCGCTGTACTGTGGGGAATAACCAGTTTGCATTGAAATGAACATAAGTCTTTTATACATGATTGAGAGGCAAGTAAATGGAGAAAGGTACACAAAGACAGATATCGAAAACCAGGGACGCCTGAGCCAAGAGTTTAGAGAGACAATAGAGGAACAATAGAAAAGGATTGTAATTTAGCCAAAATGAGGAGGAATGTGGTGATATTGGAACGAAACAAAAGGGAAAATGAACCGTAAAAATGAAGCGGTAATCAAGAGAAACATGTTCCGTACTGAGTATTGGATTCCGGACGTCCGGGAGGACCATGCGTCGGTGGGTACGGAGTGGGTGAGAGCGGGCGTCGTAAGGAACGGAAAATGCCGAATTTTGACAAGGTATTCGTTGATCCGGTAGACGGTGATTCGGGCTTGGCGCGCAAGCGTGCGCGACATCTCCTCCCGACTGAAAAAGTGACCGTCCTCGGTCACTAGTCGGCTTGAGAACAAACCAGAGGCGAAAAAGAGTGAAGGAAAAATAAAGGGCTCAGTATATCATCATAGCCCAAACTCCGCGGAGTTGCGCAACCGGCGTGGAACGCTTTATGCGACTGAAGGAGGTAAGTGGTTCCTCCCGACTGAAATGTGAAGCGTGGTGCAATTATGAATCGTCGTCTGGGGAATCGGAGGGGTAGGTGTTGTCGCCTAGATCCAACTCAACTTCTTCGGGGTCGAGTAGAGTGGACTGTTCGAGTTCACGAAGCCGTTGTGTGTCAATGTCGAGGAAGTCGTCCAGGGGCGGAAGCGGAATGGAGAATTGTGAGAAATAGGGTATAACACGGAATGCTGCGATGGGGCGGTGAAAAACGGAGCCGTCGAGCTCGCACAAAATATATGCGCCCCCACGGTTACGTGAGATGACGATGAGTGGCCCGATATAGCGCTTCTTCATCTTTTTACTGAGGGACTTCTCAATGGCAGTGTTGCGCATCAAGACGAGATCCCCGCGTTTGAAGTCGTAATCACGAAGAGTGGCGGCATGCTCGATCTCGAAGCGAACAGCGGCGCGAAGGCGGGCGGCGTAGACATCAGAATGAAGCTGGGTAAGTTGATCGCGACGCTTCTGCAGCGTAATGGCGCGGCGTGCAATGAGATCTGTGGTGGAAAGAATGGAATCGGGAGGTGGAACAAGGTAAGTGGCTTCCGATATGTCCAGAGGTAGGAGTGGATGAGTTCCTGTGACGGCAAAATAAGGAGAGCACCCCATACGACGGCGTACTGTAACACGGTCCGCCCAAAACACGGAATAAGTGGCCGAATGCCACTTGGACTGGTCGCCATCAGCAGCCTTGTAAAGACTTTCGCGGACGTCGAAGTGGGGTCGTTCAATGAGGCCGTTAGCGCGTGAATTGTAACCAGAAATGCGAATGTGCTTAATATGATATTTTGACTCGAGGTAAGCCAGAGCCTTCAAAAAATGGGGCACCATTATCGGTCACGATCTCGAGCAGAGTTCCCCAGCGGCAGATCAAATCCTGGAAGATCCAGTCTCCGATCGCATTGCCGGTTTCTCGTCGAAGCATTCGGAACTCGGGGTAGTGGGTGAGTGAACAACGGCCATGCACAATGTATCTGAATCCACCGCTCGTAGGCATGTGCATTGTGTCCACGTAGACTTTGGCGAATATGGGGGCTGGAACTGCAACGGTAGGAGGAATAAGGATTTTCTGGGTTTGGCGGAGCTGACAGACGTGACAGGTATGAATCCACCACGTAATATCGTCGGCAATATGAGGCCACCAAAAGCGTTCGACAAGGAGGGCGCGAGTAGCAAAGAATCCTTTGTGTCCAACATCGTCGTGGGCAGAGGTGAGGATGAACAAGCGACGGTGAGTGGGTACGACGAGTTTATGGCGGAATTGGGGATCTTTGCGCCAGAGTGAGTCGTTTGAAATAAAGAATTCCATGCAATACCGAACAAAAGACTTATAGTCTTTGTCCTGCATTTCACGGGGACGCTGTAGGTTTGTATGCCAGATGCGCACCAAATCAACACGATTATCTGCGAGTCGAGCAGCTTCAGATCGAGGGACGTTGTCATATGAAAGGGAAGGGGAGGGGTCTTGTCCGTCAGGTGCAACTTCTGCAGCAAGGGTAGAAATGGTGCGCTGCGGGCGAACAATATATGGCGAGTTGTTTATGAAGTGTAAAAACCCATGCACTTGGTCAATCCAGTCGTCAAAATCATCTTCAGGTTCCGATTCGTCACCAGGCTGAGGCGGACGGCGTGAGAGTCCATCTGGACCATGAAGGATACCGGGAACGTGCACTAAAGTGAAGTGGAATGTAAGAATAGCGAGGATCCAGCGGTTTATGGCGGCACTTGGTTGTAAATCTGGATGTGTGAGCATGCCTTTGATATACCGTGCATCCACTTCAACCACCAGGTTGCGGACACCAATTAGATACATTTTCCACGCGCGAAGGGCGCGAAATAAGCCGTAGAGCTCGAGCTTAGGCTGTGAAAAACGAGCTTCGCGGTCGTTCAGCGTGATCGACCCAAACCGCGAATAATAGCGACGGGAAAGATTGTCAGGGTCGCACTGACAAAGGAGGAAGCCAACGGCAAGGCTGGAGGTATCAACTGCGACAATTGCGGGTGCAGAGGATGTATAATCGATGGGGCGGAGTGCAGGGGAATGTAGAAGAGCCTGTTTCAAATCTTCCTGTGCAGCGATCTGGGCAGGGCCGAATAAAAATGGCATATCTTTGCGAGTGAGGAGCGTGAGAGGATGGGAACGGTGTGCAAAATTGCGAATAAACACTCGAACCACGCCAATTGTACCAAGGAATGCGCGAACCTCTGATAGATTCTTGCAGGGTCCCCAGTTCACGATTTTGGCGACGCGCTTCTGGTCTGGAATGCGGCCAGTCGGGGTGCAAACGTGGCCGACTACCGTGATCGACTCTGCACAGAGTACACTCTTGAAGCCAGAAAATGTCCCGCCGCAATATTTCATGCGCTGGACAATACGGTTGAGATTGCCAAAATGCTCCCAAACGAAACGGCGGATGCCGGCGTTCTCTGGAATCGTCTCGTATGAACCGTCATTGCGTTGATACGTGGAGGCTGGGCCACGACCAGGCACGTCGTCGATGTAAGGCCAGGTAAATTCAGGAATTTCAGGCTGAAGAATGAAGGTGACATCGTCATGGAAGATAGGGACAGAATTCGTCCATCCCATAGGAAGAGTGACGAGACGGAGGGCGCCGTAAGGCGTCTGGAATGTTGTATAGTCGCGGGAAGAGGGGGGAGAGTAGGCGTTCGTCGTAACCAACGTATAAATCCAACATTGCGCCACATGCGCGGCCTGCAAAGTGTTCGGCTAGTTGTTCTGTGAATGGGGTAACGCCTGAGTGCTGAATAGTGACGGCGTTTAGCGGTTCGAGTGCATGAACAATGCGAAGGCTTGTGCCATCCTTTTTAACGACACAAAACCAACGCGAGCGATAGGATGAGTTGGAAGGCTCGTACACGCCGGCAGCAATTTTTGTGCGTATGAGTTTGCAGACCTGATCATAAATACCAGGGGGAATAGGGATGTTTCGCTGCACCCAAGGGGTGTGCGGCATAACTGGGATGTCGACAGGTGGAAAGAAATCGGTACGGAAACTGCCACGTTCAGAGTCCTGCCATGCGAAGGCTTCGTTCTGAAGGCACATGAAATGATGCAAGAGCTTGCGCTCCTCAGGCCAGAGAAAATCACCGGGATGTGCTGCCTCGATAACATCGTGTCGCTCAGCTGTATAGCGACCGGTGGGGACGAATTCTGGAGGATGAGGATTCAGCTCGGGCATATCTGCGAGGGGGTTACCAAAGATATGGCGCTCGATACGGAATTTGTCCGGTAAGGTGCCAAGAACTGGTCGGATTTTTTGGGAGACTGGCTTGTACTTCTTCTTGGCGTAGGTTTCAGCGAGTGGTGGTAGATGGGAAATAGGGCTGGGGGAAGGATTCGATGGAGAATGTGACGAAGACGAGAAAAGAGGAACAAAGTGTTCACCACGAGTTGAACCGTGGGAATCGGAATAAGCCGGTTGAACGACTGAGTGCGCAATATTAAAAAATATCTGAGTCCGGTCCTAGATTTGAACAAGCCATGAGGTATGCGTGCTGTACATGTGCAAGAGTGTCCGATGCGAGAGTCGTAGTCGATTCGATAATAAATTCTTCAGGGTTATTTGGGTCAGATACAATCATGACCGCGAGCTCTCCTTGATCAGGAATCAACTCCTCGAGCTGGAAAAACCCTGAGTGCGATGACGGGGAGGGCCGCGTGGAACTGTAGGGACAGTGGCGAGTTTACCAGTGTTGGGGTCGCATATAGTGATAGTCTGATCCTCGTTAGCGAAGTTGCGGACAATGCTTTGTGTCAAAACATCGAAGGGGCGTCCAAGTAGCACGTCATAAGCTGGATTGCGCACAATATGCACTTGTAGATAGAGCGTGATGTCCCCTATACGGAATGGGACGTTACGAGCGAGGCCAAGTGAAGGACTGATGGAACCGTTCGCCGACTGCATGCGAAGGATAACGCGCGTGGATCATAGGCAAGTGCAAGTTCATGACAAATTGCCTCGGACATTGCAACAATTTGCGAACCACCATCAACAATGCATTCCACCTGCTGCTGGTTATCAACAATAGGCAGGATAGACCGTATCGCAGAGGATTCCAAGGACACAATCAAATCGTCAGGAACCGGGCCGTCGTTGTAATAAACAGAGAATGGATCGGGAACAACGATTCCTCCAGCCGGTAAGTTAGACTGGGCAGAATGGGTATAGGTGGCGGGGAGGGAGTCTAGGAGCGCGGTGAAGCGAGCATCCTTGTGGCGCTGTTCGTCTAGCGTGTCGCTGTGCTCAAAGGAGTTCGTAAATGGAAGGGGATCGTCGTTGAAATGAACAGATTTCGAGGCCGCCCCGGCAGGATTTTTATTATCCTTCGGGGGCACTCTACGCGAAGTAGTGGCTTCCCGTGTAAGAGAGCGCACCTCGGGAGCGATAGACAAAAGCTGGCGCTGGGTCAGAGTCACCTGCGCATTCATGGACGATTCGAAAACGTCTGCGGCGTCCTTCTCATTATAAATTGGGGCGGTGCTGCGATACGCAGGGGCAGACTTATCCGGAATGCCAAGGTTCCTATCCTTTGGCGGAGCATAGGCTGCATCTCGGGCTTTGGAAAATGGGTGTTGAGGTCCGTTTGCAGCGCTCTGAGCTGCTGGAGCAGCCGGTACTGTGGAGGCGGCGGGTGCGGAAGTGGGAGTGGGGATTGGTGCGGCTGGAGCTGAAGTTGGAGGTGGAATTGTGTGATCAGGTGCATCATCTGCATTTTGACTCTCGAGGGCACGTTTCGCTTGTGCACGAGTGCGTAGAGCATTTAACTCGGCCATCAGCGTCTGCATGCGTTCCTCATCGGAGAGGATGAAGGTACGAGCCGTAGCGGCAGACGAAGGAGGGACAGTGCCAGATGAATCAACACCGACTAATAGTTGTGCCGTAGCGCGCTGGCCAGGGTTCTGTTCGTGCCACTTTACTACCCGTGCACGGAGGTCCTTGCCGGTGATGACCTTCGGGACGAAAGCACTGCTGGGCAGAACGACTCGATTGTCTGTATTGCGCCGAACCAGACCGTCTTTAATGTCTGCCAAAACCTGGTCGCAGTCATTGATATAATGATCGAGGCTGCTGCAATACCCGCAGCCATCAGGCCGATTACGCTTAGGAGCGCCGCTGTTACCACCAGACTGGCCACTCGATGGATTTTGGGTCGCCAGTACCTCGATAAGCTTGGTCATAGTGCCGAGTAAGGCCGCAATGCCTGGATCAGGTTTAATTTCAACGGCTGTGGGTGTGGGGACTGGAATGATAGCTGGTGCAGTGGAGATATCGAGTGCGAGCGAGCTGCCCGAGCCAGCGAGTGCGTACTCAGCTGCCTCGTACAGGTCGGCAACAGGAAGTGGATCGGCTGGATGCGCCTTTGGGTGGTTTACTTTGAGGTGAAGACGAATATCTGCAGCAAGAGTGGATGGCTGCATCGCACGAAGAAATGAGCGGCTCTGTTCCGCTTCAGAGAGGGCGCCTTTTCTCGATGAGGTAGGTTGTGATGCGCAGGAATTGGCGGTAAAATGTTTTGAGGTCGTCGAGTGAGAGGATGCCCACTCGAGAATATTGTCCCACGAGGGCGTCGAGATCATTGAGCTCGAAACGGCGGTCCCTCGTCATTTCCTGAATAAAGCTTCAATACGGCAGCTTTAAAATCAGCAAAGGACTTTTGTGCGTCCTTAAAACTGGGTAAACCCTCCCAGATCTCCTGATCTTCGACTGAGAGGAATCTGGTGGCGTGTTTCTTCATCTCGGTTTCGTCAATGACGGCAGCACGGCCCAATAAATATTCCAGGTCCGTGAAATAGCGTCGGAGTTCGTGGGGTTTAGTGGAGTCGAACTGTGGAGCGTTACGATCGCCACGGGCGGGCATAGGGGTCGGTGGAGGGACATTGGCCATTGGAATAAGATTCTGATGTGGCGGAGACGATAAAGGAGTCGGGGGATCGTTAAAAAGCCACGCTAGTGTTGGTGAATTCGGTGAATGAGGGGAAAGATTATTATGATGTGCAAGGTTCGAGGGAACTAGGACGAATAAATCGTCTGGAGAGGAAGAATATGGGGTGGTGTCGAGTAGATTTGAAGGATTCTGGAAGGCGGCGATAAATTCAAGACGAAGATTACGGCGCTGGCTGGATGCTGAGTTCGGCCGCTGGTTACGAGAGGAACCAGAAGCTATGGTCGAAAGCCCCTCGCGGTGGGCTCCAAAATGACACGCCTGCCGACCGTTCAAGCGCGAGCAAACTACCTACAAGAGGTGAGCGACGCCAGAAAGGTGGAGGAGATAAAAATGCGAGGGTTTCAACAGCAACGGTTCCGTGACTGGTAACCGTGTGGCTGTGAGGTTCGGAAGTGGAATGCGAGCGGAGGACGATGGGCGTAGACGTGGACGATGAGCGGAGGGCGATAACTAGACGATGCGAGTGCGAGAGCGACGGCGAAGGCGAAGGTTGAAGCTAAAACGTAGCGCTGTACTGTGGGGAATAACCAGTTTGCATTGAAATGAACATAAGTCTTTTATACATGATTGAGAGGCAAGTAAATGGAGAAAGGTACACAAAGACAGATATCGAAAACCAGGGACGCCTGAGCCAAGTTTAGAGAGACAATAGAGGAACAATAGAAAAGGATTGTAATTTAGCCAAAATGAGGAGGAATGTGGTGATATTGGAACGAAACAAAAGGGAAAATGAACCGTAAAAATGAAGCGGTAATCAAGAGAAACATGTTCCGTACTGAGTATTGGATTCCGGACGTCCGGGAGGACCATGCGTCGGTGGGTACGGAGTGGGTGAGAGCGGGCGTCGTAAGGAACGGAAAATGCCGAATTTTGACAAGGTATTCGTTGATCCGGTAGACGGTGATTCGGGCTTGGCGCGCAAGCGTGCGCGACAGTAATAACGAAGTTTAGGTTGCTGGGACTCCTGCGTGGCTCCGTTCGGCGGAGGGGACCTCGTTTGCGATGTCCAGAACGGCACTGCCCGGGATTCTTACCTGTGGACGGATGAGCTTCATCCTAGCGAGCAGGCCGACCGTATCGTTGCACGCGAGATCGCACTCACGCTGGAAGGGAAGCACAGCAGGTGGTCGACGTGGTTGAACTGATGAATTGGCTTGGGCAACACGGCGGGCGACTGAGGAAAACAATTTCAGTATTTTCTGTATCGGTGAAATCTTTCAGTGGGACCTAAATTCAAATAAGCATATTCTAGTGTTCTGCGTTGATAGCAGCTGAACACTAGCTGCCCTGGAGTCAAATACAATCGGGCATTTTCAACAGCAAATAACAATTCTTCGAGGTCGCCCAACTAGATCAAATGGAAAGAAAACTCCGAACTGCCTCTCCCACAAATCGTGTTGGGTGACTGGAATTTTGTTGAGGATGCCCGAGACCGCCTGATGGGAACTACACCAACTGTCCCAAGCAGCTTTCGACGCCTGAAATCACTCTTGCAGATTGAAGACGGATGGAGAAACACTTTCCAAGATGAAAGACAATATACATGTGTTCAGTATCGAGTTGACTCGTTAACAGGTGCCCAGCATATATCACGATCGCGATTGGACAGGATATATGTACACCACAACCTATTTGAAGCCTGTCGAGGATGGAACATTATCCCAACCGCATTAAGAACTGACCACACTTTAGTTACGGTGCAAATTATCTGTCGAGCCGAGGAAAAGCCCGGCCACGGTCGACCAAGCCTCCCACTTTATTTGCTGAAGACCCGGAAATATACGAATGAAATTAACCGTCTGGGTAAGTTACTGACTGAAAATGCTAAGAGAATCAAGGAAAATGGGAGAACACCAGAGAATAACATCCAGAAGCTCTGGGAACAATTCAAACTCGATTCTGTGAATCATGCGAAAACATGCTCACTCTTGGTCGAGAAGGAAGACACAAAGATCCTCCATACGTGGAAAGCTCAGTTACACCTCATCATCCATGATGAAACAATACCACTAGAAGATCGAAATCTCTCCGCTTATATGCTAGATCAAAAAATTCGGGAGACTCTCAAAGAGCGTGCACAAGAGAAAAAAAGACCTTTCTGAAACCCGGTACGATGTTGAGGGTGAATCTCTCCGTAGTCGTTTCTGGACAAAGTCTGCATCAGGATACCACCTGAAAGAAGCCATTCACGAATTTGTCTTGCCTGAAGAACCATCTAATACCCCTCGACTCTCTCCACCGATCCCAAAAATATGAATCGCGCCCGCGCATAATGGCTGAGATGGCGCGTGAGTATCACAATAATATCCAATATAAAGACAAACCCGATGAATATACAAAGGTCCTAACGACCTCGATAATACTGGAAAAATGTGATGCACACTTGACTGAAGACCAACATCGCTCGATGCAGACAAGAGTACAAGCGTCCGATTTGCGAGCGGCTCTGAAGATGTCCAAGAATGGCTCTGCGCCAGGTTTGGATGGTCTCCCATACGAAGTTCTACAAGTGGTTAGAAATAGAAAGCCAGAGGAACAAAGACAATCCAAGCGAAAACTGGGATGTCTTGTCAATATTAGAAGAAGTTTTTGAAGACATTGAAATACATGGTTTTGATCCTGGTACAAATTTCAACACGGGCTGGATGTGCCCCATATATAAGAAGGGTGATCGCGCAGAGATCGCAAACTACCGGCCAATAACACTGTTGAATACTGATTATAAACTATTAACCAAAACTCACTCATTGAGATTAGCGGAGATCGCTCCCGAAATTATACACCGAGATCAAGCCGGCTTCATGAAAGGCCGTAAAATAGAGGATCAAGTGAAACAATTAAAACACCTACTTAACTATGCAGACGCATTTGAGGAAAACGGAGTTGTCGTTTGCTTGGACCAAGAAAAGGCGTACGATAAAGTTGATCATGAGTATTTGTTGACGGTTCTTCGACATATGCGATTCCCTGACAAATTCTGTAAACTAATTGAAACTCTGTACACTGACGCCAAGACTAGCGTGATCATCAATGGCAGAATAAGCAAACCATTCGTAGTTACACGCGGCGTACGTCAAGGGGACCCACTATCTTGCCTGCTCTTCAATATAGCCATTGAACCACTGGCCTGTTTACTACGCAAGTCTGATTTGAGAGGGATCAATGTACCTGGAACTAACCGTAAATTGCTCATATCTCTCTTTGCCGATGATACAACAATCTACCTGTCAAATGCGGACTCTTGGGTATCTCTGTGGCAAATCCTTGACCTGTGGTGCACCGCATCAACTGCTAAATTCAATATGAAAAAGACGGTTGTCTTGCCTTTTGGTTCAGCACAATACAGAGCCCGAGTTATACAGGAGCGGAAAATCAACCAAGACTCACAGAGAATACGAGACGACTTGACGATTGTCCCAGATAAACAAACTTCCCGCTTCCTGGGCGCCTGGTTAGGGAATGATTCAGACAATATGACGCCTTGGCCAGAGGTAATGGAAAAGATTGCAAGAGATCTTACACGTTGGAATGAAAAGAAGCCAACACTCGAAGGACGTAGGCACATCATTAACATGGTGATCGGGGGGAAAACGTAATATCTAACACGCGTGCAAGGAATGCCTAAAGAAATTGAGGAAAGCCTGATCAGAATGCGGGATACGTTTCTCTGGGAAGGTAAAAAACTCCGTGTGGCCCACCAAACCATGCGCCTGCCCATTACTGAAGGAGGGAAACAAATATTAGACTTACATTCGAGAAACGAAGCCATTGATTTATGGAACTTGAAGGAATTCCTACGACAAGGTCACGATCGGGCCAACTGGCCTTTTTTCGTCGAAAATATAATTATAGGCCGTCGAGATCATGGTCAGACCGAAAATAACAAGGGCTGGTTGTACAATATTTTCTTGCAGAAAATTCCTATTCCAAAATGGAGAAAAGCCCCGTTGCCAAATGATATCAGCCGGATGATCGCGGTAGCTAATAAATATCACCTCGAATTCACAGCCCTGTCAATCTCAACAGAGATAAAACTTTCGATGCCAATCTGGAAACACATAGCTTTAATCGAAGCAAGGTTTGACAAAATCCGCAGAAAAGATGCACTTAAATGCCTCCGTCGAAATCATCGCACACAGAGTGTGGCAGACGTCCCTTGAAATAGCTTCTCGCACATCCAGAGTGGCGAGACGACCACATCTAGTCAACCCCTCCAGGATAGGGAGGAGAAACTGTGCTTGCCCTCCTTGTAAGCGAGATCGAGATGAATACGGCTGCTGTAACCCAGGGGAATGCATCGAGATGGCACGTACATTGATCGACTGCATCCAACCGAAATGGAACCCTCAAGTGGAGAATCAGGACTTGAGTGAGGAATTAGCTCTACCTGACGATGTGAGTGCTATGCGTGAAGACGAGGATGACACCTCGCTCACATTCGATCCGACATTCCGTTTGACAGATATCTCCCACGGGTTTCGAATCTTTGCTTCCGAAGACCATGTACGAACTATCTCAACTAAACGATACTTGATACCACTTCAGGACCACGACGCCATAGACATTTACCTCCATGCAAAGATACTTCCAAACACAGATACTGATCCAAAAATGATTGCGTTCATACTAACGAACGCCGACTCGGGAGTAGGAAGAAGCTGTGCATTGTGTCTCTCCCTGTCAACCATTGAGGTATATCCATCCTTCCATGGTTGTCTCCCTGGCAGCTCTACTCCATGTTTTGTTGCAAAGTCCAAAGAACATACCGCTGAATATTCACAGCTCATCCGACTTTCTCGGAAGAACGCTGGTTACAGACCGGATGAAATATGAAAATGACATGTTGAATGAAAACCACCGATTGATTAAATGCGTTGTCGCTGCATTACAGGAACGAACAGGAAGAGCTTGTTTTCGAAAAATCAAAGCTAATCCTGCATCGAGACTACAGTCCCTTACCCCCGCTCCCATAATTGTTGATACGGACATTGATCTGATGTTTGTTTCCCCTGGAATCCTGTTGAAAGAAGGATCTCAGTCCTCCTTCACTAAAATTATTAAATCCCTGGACACTAACAAGACACGCAACTCGACCGCAACAAACATTGACCGGATTCGGTGTTGCATTGCAGAGGAATTTGCTTTCGTCCCATCAATTAGTGCAATATGGATGTCAATCCGATCTTTGAACATTCGTCGGCTCACTCGTAATTTTCTGTGGAAGTGCCTACATGACATCTACCATGTAGGGTCATTCTGGGAACATGTTCCGACTCTCGAAACGTTTGGTCTATGCCAAACTTGCCTAGTCACTGAATCTCTTGAACACATTATGCTGGAATGCAATGCACCCGGCCAAGCTCAGATATGGCTGCTTGCTGAAAAGTTGTGGAACGCTAGGTTCTCCGACTGGCCCAAATTGAATTGGGGCCTCCTTCTCGGATGCGGCCTAGCAAGGTTTAAATCACAAAAAGGATGTTCAACTCCCGCCAAAAATAGGTTCTTTACTATGCTAATATCGACGTCAATGCATTTGATTTGGCATCTAAGAAATGAGAGAGTTTTCGGACAGAATGGAGCTTCTGATTCCGAAATCCACAATCGCTGGGTTTCTGCAGTAAACTCAATCCTTAAACGAGACATTGTCCTCACGAACCGCAACCGTTTTGGCTCCCTGGCGATTCAAAAGCAACTTGTACTAAATACATGGAGCGGTACGCTAGCTGATGAAGACTCACTTCCGGTTGATTGGATTAATTCCAAGGTGGTTTTAGTGGGTATACGGCCCATCGCTTTGAAACATGGAGTAGGTTAATATTTAGGCCAGAGTCCCATACAAAGGTTTGATCCCTGTGCGTAACGGCATTTCCTCCTGGACACTATCCCGGTTTTACTGGTTAATACCCAGTTCACTCAGCGGATGCACTTGGAATGCATTGCAGACTAAGTGTTATTACTTAAACGCCTCCAAAAAAAAAAAAAAAAAAAAAAGAGAACTCAGCATACGTCACTCTTTTGGCTTAAGGTTTAAGTCTGTGGTGAAGACGAAAAAATCAAGTTTTCAAGTTGAAGGAAGAGAGGGAAAAATGAGAGAAAGAGAGAGATATCTCTCCATACCTTTGTCTGTCCGATCTCGCAGCCCGTTTGCGTTCAAGGTCCTCCCGAGCGAAGGGAGAGAGTGTTTCCGAATATCTTGATTGATGTTCGGGAAGCGTCGGCACGGCGAATCAAGGTTTAACTCGAAGGGGATTAGTGCCTGTTTGGGACCTAAACCACAGCCAATCCCAATCAAGATTGGACTCACGTGGTTGAACGCGTCTCCAGCAAAATTCTCCAGTGCACGCTTGCTACTACGTCTACGCGTCTTTTTAGGCAAGAACACCTCCCACTGGTAATCTAATCTGTGCCGGCGCTCTTTTATTCTAAAAAACGCTTTAGGCAAGAAACTTGGAGACAGCGCGCCGCGAGTGGGACTTCTGAGCCGAAGATTACACTGGCCGCCTGAGTACTTGTGTCAAATACAGAATTTTGACAGAGTGAATTTGTAGGAAGAACAGCAGTGACTCATGGTGTATTTTAATGGCAGTAATATGATTTCTGCTCGTACTTGTCTCACAGCACACCCAACGGCAAAGTGAAATGAATTCAAATTGAGACACTACTTTATTTTGTTCTTTGCAAAGTTCGTTCAGATGCACGTACATTGCGGGGTACCTACACCTCACTTGTCTTGCAGCTGCTCATTCCATGCCGTATGCGTGTTAAAACCCAGTTTATTCAGGTCGTAGCCAAGACATCGTGCTTCTATTTGCAAATCCCTCGACTATCAACACAAGCAGCGAGAAGCGTGTGCAGTGCGGGAGTGCACGAGCCCGCCACCCGCATCCACGGGCCGCTCGGCGCATCGACTTCCGTGCATGTGCTGTGCTGGATGCGTGCGCAAGGCCCCATCACCATTCTTGCGTCGCCTACCCGCCTCCAGCTTCATCGCACTTCCTTCGGGTGTCCCAGCGCACTACTTGCATCGTCTGAGCCACTGCCACCCATTCGCGCTTGCACTTGGCATCGCCCGCTGCCCCCATGTCGTCTCCGCTGACTACTCGCATCGCCCGTCCCTGCGGTCTCTGTACATTGCGGGCTGCACCCGCATAGCCGTTATAATGTCGTTGGTGCGCCGTACCACTTGCGACTCGCGCAGCTCCGGGGACACGTGCGATTTCCGGTTTGCGAGGGCCGTTCGCCCGCATGACACTGCAGTCGGCCACGAATGCCAATGAACAGCGTGTGCGAGTACCTGAGCGAAGGTAAATGAATACACAACATTTCTGGAGCTTGTTACTCAGCTAGCTTGTAGTTGGACATACCTTCGCGTGCCGTACTATCCGTACGCAGACGATCACACAGCATCCAACGTGCGTAATGCAAGGAGATGGTTGCCGGCACGTACCTCGGGGAACGCGAGCGATTCGCCATCTGTGCAGCGCTGGGGATGCACTGGCAAACTGTTATCAGGCTGTCAGATAAGTATTGTAATGACACATACTCGTATTTAGGTACGACCTAGAGGTAGGTGTTAGGCCCTGAATCGCATGCTCAGCACATCAAACGACGAGCATGATAGATCATAGCTAGGTGCAAGGACGGTGTGCGTGTTTCTAAGTGCAAATGAGAAAAAGGAAACTGAAACAAAGAAGAAAAAGACTCACTCTCCCTTGTTCCATCTCCAGTACAAATGAAGGGGTGTATCTACACGCACGCAGAGAAGACACACGGTGCTGATGGGAGTGGCCTTCAGAGACGCGCGCGCCGAAAAGAACATGAATTTGTTTGAAACTCACATTTTCGCAATTTTCCAGCCCTAGAATCCTGAGATGGTCGAATAGGACGCGCAGCCTCTCATTCCCGACACCGTACCCCTTCGCGAGGCACCCAGGCAGGCACGCCCACACAAGAGCGGAACACTTGAATTCCAACCATGATGAGGTTTATGAAGTTGATCTCGTACTCCCCAGACAGCGCCAACGCGTCGTACCACAAGAATCCAGTGGAAGAGTTAAGTGGTGAAGGTAAGTGTGTGAGAAGAGTTGTGCCGGATCACGCGGCATCAATGGCTTAACTCAATCTGGCGGTTACGTGACTTAAACCGACCACAGCCTTAAGCCTTGAGCCACTCTTTTTTATTCACTTTCACTCTTTTTATAAGATTACGTGTGTCTGTCCGTCCGAAGCCTTTTCAATCTCCGCTTTCATCTCCGCTCATATGTCGTCATCTTTCCGTCACCTCTGCGGCCCACGGGCAATCACGTAGTCGGCATTGACGGCACGACGTCACCTTCACGGCAACTCTCCAACAAACCTTGCACAGACACTGCCTTGCGGCGGCCGCGGCCAACGAGTAGCAGTCTAGCACTGAAAACCTCAGTCGAAGTGGGGGACCGCTTCGCGGTCCCCCGCGCTCTTGTATAGATTAAAAATTTCGATCATCTACGCTAGTCGTAGACTCGGCGAAAGGTTACTGTAAAAGCTCAGCGCTCAACCACGGATCAACCGAAGTTGATCGTCATAGATGTATAGTAAATTCGCCAATCAAAAAACAGACACCGCCACATCCGATGTCAATCCGCTCTCTGCATCTCTCCACCCACTCTCTGCATGGATACCTTGTCGATTCTCTCCACTGTTCTTTCCACTACAATTGCGATAAACCGCTGGGTTGGAGAACTCAAGTCCAAGGAGAATGCGATACTCGACCTTAAAAACAGTTTATCGTCACTAACCCTCGTTCTTCAACCGCTCCGAGAAAAAGGCGGCCAGCGGCGTCCTGGATTCGCAAGTCGGAATACTTGCGTGTCTCCAGGATCTTGTTGAATGCTTGAATACCGTGCGAGAACACCTGCACACATGGCAAGATTCCGAAAGCCGCAAGGCAGGCCTCATTGTGCGCAGGATTCTTGCGTTCCTTAACCCATCTCAAGTTATTGAGATGGTGAAAGAAGACAGCGCTCGTCTCAATCAGACGATCACCATGCTGACACTAGCGGTCCAACTCGCCTGGGTCCCTGGACATCAAAGCAGTACATCACCATTAGACTTTATCATTAATTCCGAGGCCAAAGCCTTCTGGCGACAAATGATTGGGTGTGTCTTTAATTTCGAAGTGTTTTATTTTAATTTAAATTTATTGCACACAGTGCTGAAGTTCTATCCTGTCCGATCGATGTTTTTCGGGAGTTATTGAGAGATTGGCTTGGGGACAATATTACGATTCCGGGGAATCTATTACTCCAGTTGGACGAACAAGGCGTCGGAGGTGTAACACCATCCAGCTTTAGTCGCTTTGTTGGCTCGCAATCCGTGGCTCAGGCAATCTCTCGGTCCATCAATCCGAGTATGTTCTTTCTTCTTATGGAATTTTTGGACTAAACTTTCACAGCCGTCGCATCCACAGCGCAGACGCAATTTGTTGATCGCCTCATCATCTGGGTCGCAGAAAATTCAGAAAGTTGTCGCGCCACCATCGAGTATGCCGAATCCTGGGGCATCAAAGTGATACCTTTCTCATCACTAGCTTCCCTCAAATCCTGGGTGCAACTAAACCACGGCGAGTGTTTCTAGCTGCCGTATCGTGGACCCAAACAGAACCGTCCATTATAGACTTCGTTTACGCCGCTGTCATTAGCCACCGGTTACGCTTCATCTCTGATAACGCGCGCAACGAAGGGGGCGCCTTCAATCCGGCTGCGGGGGGAACTGCTTCTACGTTTCCTCCGCGGTCACCTTATTCACTCACCGTGTCTGATATTTGCCCCCACCGTCGACAGTACGGCATACGTGACTGCTTACGAGCGTGCAGGATCAACGACCGACGTCGAGATCGTGCGCGAATACATTAAATCCCTTGCAGAAGGAGTGCGGGATATCGGGTGGGTGGGGTTCAATGTGCGATCCGGGGTGGGACAACAACCGCTCGGGATAGTCGCAGTGCCATCGCCACAAACTCGGTGGTTTATTCAGCCATTGCTCATCTACCTCGTGGGGACAAGGCCGGATCAGGATCAAGTACATGTCGACTACGCTTCATCCCTCGGCATCACCGTTGTGACTCTGTTCTCTACAGATGAGCTCAAACGATACATGCGTACGAATCAAGGTAGGACATGATTTCGTTACTAAAATTCAAGTTGAATTTTTCTCAACTAGATCTGCTATGGAGACTGGGAGGGGCACACCGCCTGCGCTTTATCACTCAGAATGTCCGCCGCAATGGCGATGTGCTAGTATGCAATGCAGGCGAAGATACTCTTAACTATGTCAGAACGCAGGGTTTCGCAGCTCCCGTGCTTGTGCTTTCTACTTCCAGCATCACCAGCACAGGGTTCGTGAATAATTATCAACGTGCGGGCTCCACGACGGATGCGCAAGTGGTGTGCGGATATATCCAGGCCTTCGCTGCGGGTGTCCGGGACACGGAATGGGTGGGATACGATCGGAGGAGATGAACGTTGTCAGTTGTGTGGGAAATCGAATTGTACATCTTGATTTCAGATTTCTCTACGTGCATTTTCAAAAAAATTCCCGACACCGGTATCTTATTTCACTTCCCCAAATAATATTTCTTCACTCTGAGTGGGAATCTGATCCGGGAATATCCGGTCGTCTAGCGCTGATCCACGCTCTTTGTTCTTTCTGCTCTTCACCGCATTGATTGGCATGCAGCGCTTGAACAATGGAGCTTATCCCATTTAGGAACACCGTATTCTGGCGCTTTTCTGAACAATAACAGGCGCTTTGACTCGGTGGCAGTGGCAAAAGCGCACTTTGCACGTATAAAACGAAATTCAAAGTCTCTTGGTCTCTGCGACTGCTTCCCCGTGCCACTGTTCCAAAATGTTTCCCATGACGATCTCCATACCTCCATCCCCCTTCGGTCCTCGAGATCTCCAAGTTAACGAACATGAGAAAGCTCGGTATGCGCTCTATCTGCTTTAGGCACTCTCAATTTTAACCCCGATTTTTCATTCCCTAGGAAACTGCACTGTCCCAAAATGGGGTGTTCGTTTGAAGCCCTCCAACTGAAAGAGCTGGAGATGCACGTCGATGTTGCTCAGTGCGTTTTTATCTTGTTCCAAGCAGGTCGCGATTGACTTCCATTTCGCTTCTAGCCGCCAACAACCGCGCCAGTTTCAGTGTCTCGAAGACCACTGTGGCTTTTCTACCACAACTCAAGGCGCACTTACACGCCACTATCGTGAGCGTCATCACATTGAACCACCCTCCGCAGGCCGCAAGCTTGCACCGGCCCGGCGTCGGGCGCTGAGAGAGGAGCAACAACCTACAGTGGCATCCACATCACAAATCTCTGAACCCTTGCCCTCTGGCTCCCCGGCACCCAAAGTCACAAAGCACTACCCCGCGACAGTTTACTACCCCCAGTCTTCGCCTCACGCATCGTCTCCGGTGCCGGACAACGTGTCCGCACACTTGAGTTCGCTTCGTACGCGATCAACCGCTGTTGCTTCCCTCCCGCAGCTGCCCCCCACGGGAGGTCTGCGCAGCGAGCGATGTGAACAGCCAGCGGGCTCCTCTGCGCCGGAACGCCCATGGCCTGTTTTTGACAGCACCGGCTCGCTGCCCAACGAGGAGTGGGTAAGCTGGCGCGATGAGTGTGATGTTTCGCCAGATAGTATCGTCGCGCTCGCCACGGGGGAACAGACTCTTTGTGAGATCGAGGATTCCCTTTGTGTTACGTGCGTAACAGATCAGGACACGATTTTCGGGGAAGTGACCGCGACGGAGTACCTTCCATGGTATGAAGATTTCGGCATGGCCGAGAAGCGGCTGTTGTGGGCGTGAGCGTTTTTGGAGTTTGCGAGTCTGGAGGATACTGGATCCTTTCTTGCTGATGTACTGCTTAAACCAGAGAATTATATGAGATGTACATAGTACCGAGTCCAAGTATCCTTTTGATGAACAGAGACGTTGTAACTTCGGTTTGAAGCAATTAATCTGAGCTCAGGAAATCTCCTGTGTAGTGAGTATATTTGTGCCGAGGAATAGTTTCTGGCGGACCGCAGGAACCCGCTACTCATATGAGGGCTGAACGACTTTCGAACCATGACATCATTGATGAGTAAATTGTGTGCAAGGCCAATACAAGATTATAAAATTTCGCATCTAAGAACTCTAAAAGGGCCATTCTCATCCCGCAGAAATAGATTCACTTGGATATCGCCTACTGGGTGACTTTCCATAAGCATTAAAAAATTGTTTTGGAATATTTCGAGCTCTATAACCGTCGAATCACCGCATTGACAAGACAGCTGCCAGGACCCCATCGGCCTCAGATCTCGCTTAGGATATTGTTCAAACCTGAATTTATTATAATCTAGAAGAGGGGTCCCTACCCCCTCTCTAGATTATTCTCTTGTCGAATAAACGGTTTTGGATGGATACGTACGCACCTATCTTCCCACGTCACTCTCTTTGGATCGCGTAATCAGTCTTGATTGGCTTGAACTTGCCTGCAACAGCGCCGAAAATGTGCCTCTGACTATCATGAGCCTCAGTATGTTCCACAATTCAAAGTAGGCCATGAAAAATGTCAAAACTTGTTACAAGACACTTCCAGACTGACATGGTCATGCAGAACTACACATTTTGCTTCGTCCATCAACTGGGAACGATAAATATCAGTGCCAGGATTGAAAAGTTATTGATCAAAGGCCCAGATACACGTCGTGACACGTAAAGACGCGTCCTAGATGTGCCAAGACGCGTCGCAAGTGCTGTTGATGTTACACAACAGCTTAAGTAACCTCGAACCAATCTCGCATATTCTAGTGCTTGTGGGAACCCATTTAGATTAAATTATTGAAGTATCGCACGGTGTTGGCATCACTGGGACCGCTCAAATAGAGTGTAGCACGAGTATATATTCGCGAATATGAATATTCACCGAAACCTAAAAATTGATATTCGCATTCGTACGAGTATTGATGGCGAATATTCGTTGCTTAGTCAGCAATATTCGCGAATATTCATGAATATGAATATTCAGGGAATATATTGGAGATTCGGGGGTTTAGTAGCCACCAATAAGTTGCTGAAGACACTTTTATGTTATCTTGTGAGTTTAAACATTGTTGAAGACTCATACAAGCCCTGGTCTTGCATGTTCAACCATTTGATTGACCATCATCACACTTGCTGTCAACCTGTCAAGCAGCTGTCAAAGCAAAGATGTCTCTAAAGTGGTTGGTTTGCATATGAATTACAGATCTAGTTGGTGTAAATGAAGTGTGTTACGGTTCCAAAGAGGGGATGTGTTAAACAGACCCAAATTTACTATACTTGATTGAAATTTTAGCTGTGTATTACAGCTGCAAATATTCGCGAATATCAACTTTCCTGAAAACTGATATTCGCATTCGTGCGAATAGCACAGCCACAGCCATTCGCGAATACAAATATTCGCTATTTGCAAATGGCTTGGCACGAATATTCGCGATATTTGGTATTCGTGCTACACTCTACGCTCAAACAAGGTTTAAGAAAAGAAAATGCTTATGGAAAGTCACCCACTTATTCGACAAGTCAGAGTGGTCTTGGAACCCGAAGGGGACCGGCGGATCAGATCGATCAGATGTGATCGAACCCGCGCTGCTTCTCTTCGTTACTCCCACTCTTGTCAGCTGCCAGCTATGTACGGGAGCGGTATGAAGAGCCTTGATTCCGGACCACCTCGACGGCCGATAGCAGACGCGTTTCGAATGAAAACGAACAAGTTGAAGGCTTGGGCGGCGGCACTGATTCTTTTCTCCTCCTGCTGGGTGTTATTGGGTCCGCGTTTCTCGCTCAAGGTGCGAAATCTCATGCTCTCCATCCACCAGTAACCACATGAAGGTGTTTTGTAGTCATTGTCATTTCATTCTTCACAAAGAATCGATTGGCAGCCTTGCCTGGAGGATCCCTCGTTCTTGTGTGGTTATCTAGAGTGCGTTGATCTTTGTCACTTTACAGCGAGGCTTTTGGGCAAACTGATTCAGGGTGCCAACGGACTACGACAATCCCGCCGCTGGAACATCCAAACTTGCGCTGACGAATTACCCTGCCACTTGTTCTCGATCCGAACGTCTTGGAATCATAATCACCAACGTGAGTCGCTGTCATATCCAAGAAACGAGGGATTGTTGACGGAATCTAGTATGGCGGACCAGGAGTCCCCGGAAGAGAAGCATCTTTTGCTTCTGGTGCACGACTCCAAGGTCTCACGGGAAACCGGCACGATATCATCTCGTTCGACCAGCGAGGCCTTGGACGCTCTACTCCGAAGGTTAATTGCTTTGGGTCCTCACTCAAGTACGAGTTGTTCAAGACCAATACGGTGTTTGAGACCACATTCTCCGTCCCGGAAGATCCCTTCTCAGCAGCCGGGCGCGCCGTTCTGGTCGAGCAACAGAAAGAAGCACTGGCGCTTGAAGAAACCCAAGGAGCTGTGTGCGAACAAACTATAGGAGCCGAGGCGCTGGGCTACATGAGCACCACGACCACGGTATACGACATGGAGGAAATCTCACGAGTCATGGAAGGCGAAGATGCCTTGATCAACTTTGTGAGATCATTTTCCCATCGAGATTCGTTTCTCAACCAAATTACAGTGGGGAGGTGTGAGTACTTTCATACAACTGCATCGTCGACGTGCTCTCAGATTGATTTTTCTTCCCCGTCTAGTCTTACGGTATGGGCCAACTTCTTTGCTGGGGTCTTTGCTCATAACCATTCCAGGTACGATAGTTGGCGCATATTTGGGAAATATGCTTCCCCACAAGGCTGGGAAAATACTTATAGATGGCGTCGTGCCGGGAGATATGTATATAACGTTTTTCATTTTCCGACGACTTCTCATGCGCACTCAGGTGGAGCAACGAACATTACGATTCACAAGCTCTGCTTCGTCTCCTCCTTACGGATTCAGAGTGAGCACAGCGTTCAATCTCTGAATCACCTTCATTTCTTCCAGGAAAACGTATCAATTCTTCCTCTCTGAATGCTTCAAGGCCGGTCCGGAATTCTGCGCATTATCTAACCCGCAGGACGAAAGCTCCAGAGACATTGAGAAACGGATCGATGACTTGGTAGAGAGACTCCAACTCCAGCCATTGCATGTAACCAACTACACTCGTCCGGGATTTTTCACCTCTGGTGGCGTTCGAAGTACTTTATTTTATCTCCCTTTCGAGCCATTTTTGATTTGGCCTTTTGCCATCAGGTACACTCTTCCTCGTGCTCCAATTTCCAGAGCTTTGGACTCGCTATGCCCAAATGCTCGCCAGCGTAATCAATAACACCGACCCCGCAGCACTCATGCGTATGGTGTATCGTCCTTACAGTGACCCGTCGCCGCGGCCCCAGCCCGATGGTTACCTAGAGACCGGACAAGGAGAGTTGCTGCGACTGGCCATCTCGTGTGGTGACGGCCTTCCGTATGCGGAGGGCGAGATATGGCCGACCGCCGGGAAGATTGTCGATAAGCTTTTGGTGACGTTGGAGTCTTCGCCGCGGTTCGGGGCGACGTGAGCCTTCGCCCTTCGTCGACCATTTACTCTGCTCAATTCCCTTGTTTTCAGTGTCCATCTGATGGAACAACATGGAGGATGTCACTTCTGGCCCGGAACAGGAGTAGGACCTACGCGTTTCAGGGTGAGTGAAGGAATAGTAGTTGTATCGTCCTGCTAATTTTTTTCTCCTCGACAGGGCCCGTTCAATGTGGGTCTATCCTTTTGTTTTTTCATGTCTAACATTTTTCACGACAGAAAACGTTGGCGACGCCGACGCTGATTGTTGCGAATACCCGTTAGTTCTTCCCTTTCGTTTGTAGTCTTCACTGAAATAAATTGGTATAGACGATCCTATAACGCCGTATGCTAGTGCAAAAATCGTGAAGGACACGATGGGGGATTCCGCTCGTCTCCTCCTTCAAGATGTGCCTGGTAAACGTTCCGTCCCAACGATTGTCGCAGAATGCTCACTTGATCCTAGGTCATTCCTACCTTGCGCCGACCACGGACTGCGCTACCAAGGTGATCAGTGGCTACTTCGCGGATGGCGTCGTTCCAAAGGACTCTGAGACCTACTGCAAACGCGAATTGGACAACTATTTCGTTCACAGCAGCGATATTCAAGTAAACCCGAAACTCGTAGAGGATCTCATTGGGAAAGATTCGAGATATTGACTTGTCATACTTATCTACGAACCGAGGACATGACTCTTGCTCAGTACTATCCGAGTGCGACGGCCGACGGTGTTTTGCCTCAGTTTTCTGTCCTCGCAGGCTAGCGAATAGACTCAACACCGGATGATGTCGCACCTGGCCTGGGTCGACTGAATATGCCCAGTTTTTTCGTTAGTCGATTAAGTCACTGGGCACTTGCCGGATTGGGATAGTGCGCCTAATTTGCGATTGGCTGACTCTATTACCTGATACGGTCAAGCAAAACCTGATCGATGCTCTCATCTCTCTTCAGGCCCTTGTGCTATGTCTATGGACGGCGGGGTTTTTTCAAGTTTTTCAAGTTGCAAAAAAGAGGAAAAAAGGGAAGAAAGGAAGGGAATTTGGTGGGCCTTCTGGCTATAATTTACACCTGTAATTTGAGAGTGAAATTGCTTGTAAACACCCAAATACGTGAATGTTGCGGAAGTCTACTTGATTTCACGTAAGCTCGGAAAGTTCCCTCTTGGAAACTGCGAAGTTCCCGCATTTGGTAGAATGCAGATGTGCATCGCTTTTTGACAGCGAATAGTTTTCAAGATCTATTTGGGTCTACTCGGGTCCATCCGGCACGAGTTCCGTGCTCTCACGACGCCTACTAGACGCCAAATGGTGACACAGACATTCCCACGCTTCATACACTTTAACACTGTGTGCGCTGCACTGTGCCCAACAAAGAATAGTTTAACTGCCAGCATTATGTACTTGGATCTCAATGTATTCTAACAACCATTCACTTCAAGTTGGGTTTGTAACTTGACATGTTATGGAATAAATTGTGCATATTGTAGGTACATGAAGAATATATATATACTATCAGCAGCTGGAGGTCCAGCAGGTGAGCGGGACAGAAAGAGTGCAAGAGAAAAAATGAATTGAATGGTAGATTTGAATACATTTCTTTGTATTATTACAGTGGATAGTTACCATAATCTACGGTGCCGTAGATGGCGGGAGTGGACAGCTGCAACATCTGGACATGTCAGCGCCGATGTGGAGGCTCGACGGTATTGGCATAATGCATGCCAGCATGCATCCCTCAGCGTGCATGTGGGAGTAACGTCGGAGGTGGGCTTGGTGGGCATCCATGAGAGGGCGGAGGCTCGGTGCATGGTGCGGCAGCAGCGGTGTCCACGAGAGCGCTGGGATGCTCTGCGCATGCTGTGGATACCGTGGCTGTCGATGCGCACGACTTACAACAGCGGCGGCGCAAGCGAACAAGGGCGATGACAAACACAATCAAATAATGCAGTTGCTAAATCGGGACATCCGATCCGTGTGCACCGCAAAGGGGCCTCTCTTCAGCCTCTTCACGTCCAAACCTGTATCGGAAGCCGACATTATGGCGGTTAAAGACATAGTTGAGGTAGTAGGATTGACTCTGGACGGAACCTGGGGCACTGATAGCCTTCGAGACTGCAATCAAGGAGAACAAGATCATGATATTTTCTAAGACCACCTGTCCGTATTGCCGACGCGCGAAGGCTCTTTTTTGCTGCGGAATTCCCAGGGCAGAAGCCCATGGTCATCGAGTGCGTTTTGCCGCAAATTCAACCCTCGGGTCGCAGCTCATCGCTAGCTTGTGTGCAGGCTGAATGAACGTGAAGATGGACCAGCGATTCAAAGCTACCTGGCGGAGAAGACGGGGCAGCGTACTGTACCAAATATATTCGTCAGTGCGTAACCTATTCTATTGTTCTGGAGGGCTGTTTAATCGGCTAATTGCGTACAGATACGCAGCATGTCGGCGGTATAATTTTCCTTTGAAAGTGAATGGTTCTCCCGAGGAATTTACACTGATTTCAGGTAACGACGATACGCAGGCCGCCTTCAAATCGGGGGGAGTTGACGCGTTTGGTGAACGAATAACTTTATGATGTTAATTTTGTGTAGATAAGATCGGTCAGAGTTCTGAATCCAAATGACACTTATTATATTTGCAATTGGACGAGTTGGGAAAACGTCCGCAATATACTTTCGCTGAAGATGCTAAGATCGATGAGGTCTTGCTCACTCGTCGGCTTGCAATCTGGGCGACAATACATCTGCAATGTTGCGAGATATTGCACAAATATGACTGGTGTTCGTCTACGAGTCGGACGCAAATGAGACACAAGTACCGTCACCCTCCTTGCGCAAGATCTCGAAAGCTGCTATAGCTTCACCTCTCATCACAGCGTCTGCATCCCGTCTGCATCCACAAAATAATTCGCCGCTGTGAGATAGAGAAGGCAACTCGGGCGTAATGAGAACCTTCTTGATGAGCCACGTGAGATATTCAATCGACTTCCAGTGATCGATGGCTCAGTTTGCGGGAAGCCAGAGTTCCTTCCAGCGAATCCACGTACTTGTTCTGCCGGAGAGACAAACACGCTCCAAGGTGCGGCAGATATCTCCCCATATTCGAACTATCAGACTCCGACTCCAGTTCATCGGTAATTTGGTCAAAAGAGTGTGATCGGCGACAATGAGGTTCGCGAGACGGGTTAAAGAACGGAGAACGATGTCCATCGCAGAAAGAAAATCCTGGAAAGTGACGAGCGCGCACGCCAAATTCAATAACCACGACAGGAGTACCTCTTTCTCGGGGGGTTAAACCAGAGAGATGCAGGGCCCAAATTTTCAGAAATTTAATTCGTGGCGTGTGCTGTGTAATGGCCGACAGAAGAGCGGGATCTCGGGAGGAAATCAGAGTCGTGAGATCACAGATTCCAGCTGCAGAGCATGCAGCAGCACTCAAGCCGCGCGAATACCCACCCCATGGGCGGGTTAGGACCACACCCGATTCCGATCGTAGAGGCGGCGTGCCTGGAACAAAGTACAAGCAGCAACTTCAGAGCCAATGCAGTGAAATGTCGTAGTCGAGGCAGATAAATCGGCTGGATGTGTCAGTAAAGGTTATTCGAAATGAACTGACCCGGAACTGGCATGAGGATGATATATTCAATCGTGAGGTTTCTGCGTAGAAATGAATACCTATAATATCGGTGCTATCCAACAAGAAGGGGGAAAAACGACACACCGTATGAGGATACAGCTCGACGCTCTATCCGGCAGAAACGCCCAGATGGGCAACTACGTACATCTACACCGTGACATCTCTCTTCACGCAGGTCAAATGACGCTGAAATGGACAAGAAACGGGATTCCAAGGTTGTTCGGGGAATTCTGAATCGTGGGAGAGTATGGTCCCACTCGCGGTGATGCAGCACTGATGGAGATGGCGATGGATTCGGCTGCAAGACGTCAATCCAGCAGTCCAAAAGTGAGTCCCTAGCGAGAGATGTGCGAATTTGCCCCATGTCGCCAGGAAGCGCAACAAAACCGTCAAACATTGATTGAATGCCAAGATTTTTGCGTTCAGGGTTCGAACGCAGCCACAGCGCCCCGAACGCTGAACCTGAACCTGGCGTTCGCTTCAGCAAAGTGAGCCTGAACCTTAACGTCGCGTTCGGTCGGTTCGGGTTCGAACCCATTTCCGAACCAAACCTAGTCTGATAGTAACCCGATCGGCTTGGCGGAAAAGGGGCGTGATTACCAACAGACCATATAGATATACTTACTTGTTCGTCATATGTATATTGGTCTGTAACAGAGACTAAACCAAACCTTGCCACCACGAGATGTGTGTAAACAACTCGCGAAATTTGATGCGGGCGAAGCAATGTTGACAGGTACCGCGCGGGTTTCAAAAATCAATTATGTGAAAGTGGGACGATATGTAGAGGAGAATATTTGCACTCGCTCGATATCGCTCGATCTTGCTCGAACATATTTGATCCGTTTCGCTTGGCGGCGTGATGGTTCAATGTGGCTCAATCTGGACCGACGCCTTTTTCACTGGGGTTCTGCAGCTGACGTCAAAACTGATGTGTCGGACTTGTACGTTTTACCGTGTTTCGTTCCAGTTTCGCTCCTCGTTGTTTCATGCGAAAAGTTGTCACACCGATCCATCGAAAGAAACCAGTTGTCTAAACCTACTTCCATTGGAATACCTGCGAAATATTCCACAGTTGAGATTCTGACGGAACCAAAAATTCTGGCGGTTTCCGACTGTCTGGCCGGTCTGGCTGCCACAAGCCACACTCGCCAGTAGAGTCTGAGACACAGACCGCCCATGATGTCACATCAGCTGTTGTTGTAGTGCTACAATCTTTGATTATCATCATGCCTGTGAATCTATCAGTCCTCTCAGGCTTCTCAGCTTCACGCGTCGTTGCCAGCTGGGGATCTGAATATCTTCAGCGAGAGTTCTACCTATTCTTCTGTTGTGAACATTCAAATGCAAGCTTTCCATCACGACTCGGACTCCTGGGCTGTTTAGGAACTGTGTGTGATCGACCCGAAGTTGAACATTCTGGGTATGTTCTCCATCTCCCCAGCTGATTCCATCCAAGAGGTTGGCGAGACTGATCCCTTGACCATCCATGTACCGGAAAATGTTGTATATTTTCCGAGCACTCGGTCCCTCTGGAATGAGGGGTAGCTGCTTTTGAGCAGGATTTCCCGGCTCAGATGGCAGTGATCCTTGCGGCTCATCCTCGGACCTTGATTCGGTTCAGGCTCTGAGAAGTCGCGATCATCGTCGAAGTCTTCAAAAAGACGGAGGATGTCTCCATTGAAGAGGCGGGATGTGCAAAGAAAGGATAGATTAGATTTTGATAACGTTTGAAGTCATGGTGTGATAGCACATATGGGCGGTGTTACTATGTGAATTGCCCCAGACGTTTTGGTGACGATCATAGTTTTGGTTGCAAAATTTGCATATGATAATGATGTCCTTGAACTGTTCTATTCAGTGCCGATGTATCGGGGATAGCTTTGTTGGGTGCAGGAGTGTGGTGCTGTGTTGGTGAACTTATTTGCTGTTGTGCTCTTCCACCAGGATCTACCGTGGGGGGCGGGGTTGCTCATGGTGTCTGCGAGCTCGTTCTGGAGGGGGTACAGAGGTCCAGGGGCAAAGGTGTAATTTAGCTTCTTGGGATAACTCCTGGGAACCGGCGTTTGTTACCCGGACCATGCTGTATAATTCTACCTACCTCCAGTACTTACCTACCTGCGCCCATCATTTATACCCGAACTCACGTGGCGCGGATCGCCGAGACACACGCATGTAGACGCGGTGAGCGGATCATTGATCGGGCACACAAGTGATGGGACCAAATCAAGTTATACTTACCTCCGAGGTGCCGTTAAGAGTAGGTCAGAGAAGACTGACTGGAGGGCATAGTTTGCACCCAGAAAACACTTGTATGCTTGTAAAATGCTTGCCATGAGATGCCGGATTATATTTGTGGGAGGGCAAATGCGCATGGGCAGGATTGTGCTCAGCAGCCACAACCCAATTTGGGATGGGGAGGGTCCCGTTCACTCTCTGTCAGACAGGCGCTATAACAATTAGCCTCGCTAGTTATAGGTCCCGTTACGTATGATGAGTTGTGTGCCAGATCAAAGACACCTCCAGGCTCCAGCTCCCGATCGCGCTGGTCCACAGTCGCGCAACGGGTCTGCAAGTGGTTTCCGCGGGATAGGGTCCTATTACAATCAACTTGCAAGCCGAAATGCCGGTCGCTTCCTTCCTTCCTTCGGGGCGAGGGCATGTGATCGCAGTTGAAATCCACGCCCACGCCCCAAACAAGCCAATCCACCCGGCAAGCCATTTTCGCAAGTCTCCTGTTCTTGATGGCCAGTAGAAGCTATCGGCTTGGCGAGACGCTATGCGCTAACCGGCATCCAATTAAGGGCAACTTACCACAAGTCCGAGCTGTCTGGCCGAGACCAGAAAAATCGGACGTCCGCAAAAGATCTAGAAAACATCAGTGGTGAGCAATCAGACGCCCGAAGAGATGGCTTCGGAGTAATAACATGACCCCGCAACATCCCTGGTATGGAAGAACGCTCTCACTCGGACACCTTGCGCTCATCACCGTATTAGTATATGTTCTATCTTTTATACAAATCTCGGGCGCTCACTTGGTCACCAGATTAGTATATGTTTTAGTATATGCTCCATCTTTATACAAATCCCGGGCCTCCACTCGGTCACCGGTCCCTCTTTATAAAGTGTGCACATATACTGCAAACGACATCCCATCCTCCTTGCACGTCATGAAGCTGCATCTGTTGGGACTAACTTTACTGGCCGCTCTGGTCGAGGCGATTCCCTCGTCTACCAACACCACGATCCAGAAACGTGCAACGCCCAAGCTTGTGGTGGCGCATTTCCTAGTTGATTGCATTCCTCCGTAATTTACATGAATTCATCCACTGACTGTCGCAATAAAGGTTGGGATTGTTGATGGCTACACTCAAGCTGATTGGGCCAACGACATTGCGCTTGCATCGGCCACCGGGATCGATGCATTCGCATGTAAGTGTTCACTTTCATTGCTTTCCTATCTCACTGACTTATCTATCTATGAAAGTAAACATTGGGATGGATGACTGGACTGATACTCAGCTGGCTCTTGCCTATGCTGCTGCGCGTAGCACCAGCTTCAAGCTCTTCATCTCGTTCGACTTTGCCGCGTCCCCCGGTTTCTCTGACTATACCAACCAAATCGTCCCTCGTCTGAATCTCTACGCCTCCGATGCCGCCCAGCTTCAATGGGGCAATGGTGCTTTGGTGTCTACCTTCACTGGAGGTACGCAATATAATTCTGTTCATCATATATACCAAGATCTTTGACGATATTTGTCATTAGATGGGTTCGATTGGTCTCCGGTCCGAAGTGCTGTCGGTCACGCTCTCGAGATCATTCCATTCTATCAAGCAGCACAAGCCCATCAGGATAGTACGGACGGGCTTTTCATGTGGAATGCATGGCCGTCAGAGGATAACCAGCCGATCGACCAGACTATGTCCATTGCTGGAGATCAATTGTAAGTACTCATACTATCATACAGACTCTGAGCCTTAAGCTTATTTTCCCCCCTTCATTCAGCTATCAATCGCAGCTTGCTGGCTCTCCCTACATGGCAGGTAATTGAACGTCTCGTTCAATAAGATAACTATCTGAACGAATCGACAGGCGTCTCTCCTTGGTTCTTCACGCATTACGATGCACAAACATTCAACAAAAATTGGCTTTATCTCTCTGACACACTCTTAATCGACCGATGGAATGAGATCTTGAACTTGCAACCTCAACTCGTTGAGTTGATTACCTGGAATGACTTTGGCGAGAGTCACTATATCGGTACGAAGTACAGTCATTCAGACCGACATACACGTCTAATGATTCACTTAGGTCCTCTTCATCCGGAACGTCCCTCTGTCTATGCTCCATCCGGCGACTCTGATGGTGCGATTCAATGGGTTAGTCGTGCTATACAGTATTATGTTGTTCTTTTGATTAACCACTCCTCAAGGCTGCTGGCTTCCCCCACGAGTGAGATGATCTCGAATCATGACTCGGATCTCTATTAACTTGAGCCTTTAGTGCTTGGCGTAAAATCATCACACCGTACATTGCCGCCTACAAAAACGGAGGCCCCGTGACAATCTCTGCCAGCGTAAGTTATCTCATCAACAATTGGCAAGGCTAACTTCGGGTATAGGAAGAGAATATTGTCTATTGGTACAGGCCGCATCCCAAGGGCTTGTCTTGTGTCGGAAAAATCCCAGATGGAATACAACGGATGATACCACAGCACAAGACGTTATAAGCCGCTAAGCCAGGGCCTGGCTTACAACACGTAGGTCAAGATAACATAAGTGGTTGCAAGCCACACCTTGGTTTGCAAGCACTCATAAGCCGTTGAGAGCCCACTGCAGGCATGCGACATTGAAACGGCTTGCAGTACCTCCCAATTGTCTCACAACGACCATGCTGGATACAAATCATTATGATTATTATCATCCTCGTGGTTTGAATCTTTGCATTTCAAAAAGCCAATGGAAGGAAAAAATGGGATTACATTCTAGTCGTGTTACATGTCATGTACTAGGTAATTGAAACCATCCTCAACGACGGATCGGGCCCGAAGACCGCTGGGCCCGATTACTGACACTGCCGACGTACGGTGAACCGATCCATGAGGCACCGGTGTAGACACCGTGTGACGCTGGCTGACGGGATGGAGGGGTGAGTAAAGAGCTCCGAGAACGAGGACGAGGAGCTGTTGGGGAGAGTTGCAAAGAGCTGCGGTGGCGATCGCAAGGACGATGTGGTGCCGGAGACTCGTCTTGGTACGGGGGGAATCATTTGGCACCGAGAGACCGAAAAGCATCTTTGATGCGATGCTGCCACCGGCAAGCATGTAGGGGGACGAGAGCCTGTGGTGGAAGCCGAACTATGGACAAAGGGAGCGGGCGTCGACTGTGATCTGAAGGGGGAAGAGGTGAGAGGAGCAGGAGAAGACCGTTGAGGATGTCGAGGTTGAGGTAGTTGAGGGATTGAAGACGGCAGATGATATCTTGAAGAGTCACCTTCGAGGTAGCATGAACGAGTGGCATGGGTATCGAGGGCGGTGACATGTCATTTGAGGGACGTTGACACGGTGGCATCGAAGATTTCGAGTTCGTTCTTGGAGCAAGCCTAGAGGAATGAGGAGTTGAGGATTGCAAATGTCGAGAGCCAGGAACGGGCATCGAGCGCTCAAAACACAACGCGCAGAGGGGATGAAGTGAGGCAGAGGGGAAGATGAACGAAGAAGAAGAGAGGCGATTGATCGGAACAATTATTCGCCATTGTCCAAGCCGAATGATCGGGGAGTTTCAACTTGAACAATGGTTCCGACTTTTCTTCAACAACGGTAGCCACTTTGTACAATCCACTATGGCCAACTTCAAGGGAAACTCAGAAATACTCGAAGGCAAATGATTTCAGAGGACTCAGAACGAGAAGAGCCAAGATATTTAATTTTGGTGTGGTTGTGGCTTTCAACTTTCCACAAGCTGTTGTATGCCATCCCGAGCCTAGTAACAGCTTGACATGTCTTATAAGCCCTTTTAATCCACTACGCGTGTGGCTTATAACACATTATAATCCACTAAAAGCCCATAATCCTGCTCAAGCCGTTATAACCCAAACAGGGTTTTTCCGACATGTGCCGATCCATTCGTCGGACCTCCGACCGGGCAGAGCTTCCCCGTAGGTTCACTCTCAACCAGAATATCCATTTGAATTAACCCGTACATCAGGCGGACGGCATCTGGGCTGCAACTCTTCTTGCCTCGCCTGCCACGCTCACAATGACTTCTGGCAGCTTCTCACTCACGACTACAGCCCCCCGCTGGCATCAACTACTTTTCCACAGGAATGGGTAGTGGCCAACCTACCTTCGAGCTTGTCAGGGATGGAGTTACCATCACTCAGGGCACAGGCGGGCTTTCTATTGATCTAAATTCGTGCAATATCTACAACTTTAACGCATTTGTCGGATCTACGAAGTAAGTACAGTAGTATTTATGGATTGGGGGTGTTGGCGAGTATATATAAACCAGACGCCATACGAACTAAATACACCATACATATGGCCCGTACTTTATTTTTCTTCTTCTTTTAATATACTTTTGTCATTTTCCGAGTAGGAAACTTCTGGAGCCATATAGGAAATCTGGAAGTCTTTGGTCAATGCTCACGATGCAAGGTCGATGAAACCTTAGAACATATAATACTGGAGTGTAATGCACCAGGCCAACGACAAATCTGAATGTTATGCGCAAGACTATGGAACTATAAACACAGCCAGTGGCCACCACTGAACTGGGGATTGCTGCTGGGATGCAACTTGCTTGAATTTAGATGTACAAATGGCAAGTGCTACACTCGAAAAGTCGTCTATTCGCAATCTTAGTAAGCGCCTCGATGCACCTTATTTGGAAACTGAGGAACGACCGCCGATTCGATCCTGATATTCCGTCATTTACTTACAGCCGTTCCGGAAAAGAATGAGACTCCGTTTTTTTTTCACACTTTGTAAATTTCGATGAAGCGCCAAGACTTACTGGATTTGGGTTTGGGACAGACAGTCTGTCGGGCAGTAGTCCAATTCGGTGCGGATCATGCCGTCCAATTCGGTACAGACTATGACGGCAACCAGCTAGCAAATTTTGATGAAGCGCCAAGACTTACTGGATTTGGGTTTGGAGCCGACAATCTCTCGGGCTCCAATTCGGTACAGACAATGACGGCAACCAGCTAGCTGTCTTCCCTCTCTCATGGTCTACAGAGCCATCGGCGAGGACCTAAAACTGCGCGCATTGACGGCTACATCACAGACAAAGTCTGTGAGCAGGGCTTGACCGCTGGAAAGCAAATCAATCACTCTACGGCCCCGAGCCCAAATCCAGTAAGTCTTGACGCTTCATCAAAATTTACAAAGTGTGGAAAAAAAAGCGGAGTCTCAAACTTTTCCGGAACGGCTGTAAACGACGCTATCCCCACAAAACCCCACAAAACAGCCGTCGCCAATCACCTCGTTTGTTTTGCGGGGAAATCAGCCTTCAGGCATTCTTGCCATTTAAAGTTGGACGCCCGCCCCATCTAATGGTTGCTCTGAGTATCTGACCGAGTTCCGGAGCGCACTTCTAAATCTGGCGGAAAATATTGCACAAAAGTTTGGCGGGCCTAAAAAGTGGCGGAACCGCTTCGCATCTTTGCTTTCCGCAGTGTTATTGCAACTAAACACTTTTTCTCGCTTTGTTGTATTTCGTGTCGACCTTGATGAGCCTCCGCTTCTTGTATTTGTTTTTTCGTTGATCTGCTCAAGTTGTTGCAAATTCGGCACTCCACTCGGACCGGGTACGCCGGAGAAGTTCCCACAGTTGAAGTTCTCGCTTAAGAACACCGGTACCGGTGCCGGTAGGAACGACTCGGACTTCCCGCACGAGCGCTTCGAACCGTCTGACCTGGCCTTTGATGCATGACGCCCTGCTAAGCTAAATATTTTGTAGTTCCAACTTTTGGGTTCTTGACATTCCTGAGTAAAAAGTCAATTATCATCTGCACGAGAGACGACATCCAGTTTTTTTTTTTTAGAAGAGACGGGAACAAGGCCTATTATGGAGGACTAGATCGTGTAACTCGTACTCGTACCTTTCGGCCGAACGGGACTTTTGAATAAACTTCCCGCAGCCCGATGAAAATTATCGAGTATGTATTAGGAAAGCAAGACTCGCACCAGTAAGCTAGGATAGAACGAGAGAGAAGCGTAGAAAGGTTCGGAGGTGTCTGGTCCACATCTGTTGATATTACTTCCCCTTGGATTGTCTACAGAGGAAGCTCGTTCGAATCGGGCCCGAGCCATTTCGTAGATTCGTACATTGTCTTTTTCTCACGGCTTGCAGGGACGTTTTCCAATTCTTTCAGGAAAACACCAGAAGTCACAGCCAAGAAAGGGCCCCAAAGTTTTGGAAGCCAAGATCACCGTGTCGCGCGAGTCGGGTAGCTTTCGTACCTTTTTGCCAAACGTGCCGCTTCCAATCGAACTGGGAAATGTACGCAATGTGAAAGCAGAGCCCACAGCAGCTGTTATGAAGGCAGAAAAAGAATGTACATGAGGGCTCGGTGGTGGATGGTCCACGTCTGTTGTTGATAAAGCATTAGTGTGTAATCTCTTGAACAGAAGGAGCTCGTTCGAACCGGGCCCGAGCCCTTGTGCTTCCTTTTTATTGCTTGGAGTCTGGACGGGAAACGTCTCGCCAGCGATGACAAGTCTTTTGTTTCAAGAGAGAACCTTGAGACTGAGAGCTGTACCTGTTCCTGAAGCCAAGTGCATGTCGCACCGAGCAGCCTCGAATTTGTCGCGTTCTCAGTAAACGTACCTTTTTGAAAGTTGGGCCGGAATTCAACTTGGTAATCTTGCGCTCGCACTTTTGCGAAAGGAGGAGGTTGAAAAGAAACATAGAAAGGCTTGGTGGTGGGTGGTCCATATCTGCTGGCATTAAGTTGGGAATGAGTCGGTATCAGCAGAAGTAGCTCGTTCGAATCGGGCCCGAGCCATGTGGTAATTGATAGGTTCTTTATTTTTTCCTCCCGCATGTGCTGCGCTGAGGCGCTCAATTCTCGTCGTTAAATGTTTCAAGACCCAGCCTGTTACGGCGCTATTTTTTCTGACAAATAAGCTCCAGCGCAGATTATTTCTTGGTCGCCCGGCCGATTAACCTAAGTAGTTCGCACCAGCGGAAAGGTGCAGAAAAAGCTTGGTCGTGGATGGTCGCATGCCTGTTCTTCCAGTTGAGCAGAAAAAGCTCGTTCGATTCGAGCCTGAGCCGTTCCTTGTCTGGGAACGATCTTTTTGGATTTCCAACACAGAAGTTTCTTTGTGAATTTTTTTGTTTGAATATTCAGAGAATTCTATTTTTTGTCGGCGCCAGAGCCAAGCCAGAACAATGCAACAAATGCGGTCGCTGGACTGTGGTGGCGACGAGAAGGACAGCATAGCACAGTCACACCGAATACGCGCTTGTGTTTCCTTCCGCCTCGTCCATCTCGTTCTCCCTCTAGGCTTTTATATGGAAAGCCGGAGCAACACGCTTTTTTAGCGAGATAGCCGATGTTCGGACCTTTGATCGCCGCCCTTGCCGGTAACCGGGACCCCGGGACCTGTCCTGCTTAGTGTAGGTGTGTTTTGTAGCACATACAACCGTATCTTTAAGTATATCAAAGAATGATTGGGTAGAAAATTTTGCAGGAGACAATGACACAGACTATGAAACATAGGCCTATTCATATTGGCATATATGTTTGGATGTAAGAAATACTGGACTACTGCATCCCAGGGAGATCAAACCATTTACAAAAGTGGTTGCATATATGCTGTTCAGGGAAGTTGTCAAAGATACTGGACACATTTTCCTTTTGAAACAGGTCAGAGACATCCGGCACGAAACAGCGGGGAGGAATCATATGGGGATATCATAATTTGAGGATCGGTGAGCAGAGTTGCAGACCCTTGAGAATTTGTCAGGCCATATATCAGGGGAATGAAATCAAAAGTACCTTGCAAGCCGCCGGTCTTCAAATATTGTAGGTGTTGCGTGAAGCCCAAGAATTCAGCAATGTGATAAAGTTCTTCGCTGTTGTCCAACAAAGGATTGGCATCCCCAGTGTGGACAAATTTAACGAAGGTGTCCGATCCCCCTTCAATGAACTCCTCGACCAACTAGGTCCTTTTTATCGACGATGTGTTACTGACGTTGCTGCCTGTGACTTGGTCGTGACAAACGGCGATGCCGGCACGCACAAAGTGCAACTCTGGAATCTCGAAGGGAGGATGTGTGCTGGCTTGGGAGAGGAAACGATTGATTGCAGAGTATGTGAATTCCATGAGTGATGCTGCCCAGTATAGGAGGTTGGCCTCCACAGTTTTGGCATACTCATCTGCAGGTGTGTATCGGGTAACAACCAATTTTTCGGCTACTACATTATTGCTACACTGGCAATACATGCATTTGACCGCCGCTAGTTCGGTTGGAGTTGTTCCTAGCCCCCTGTGTAGGCAAGCGTGTGAGTGTCAGGCTGATCAGCCGACTGAGGTGTGCGGATTTGAAAGTCCCAATACCGAGGTTTGTCGAGAATTCAACTATAATCGAGCCCCGAAGTGCATGGGCAAGTTTACAGGTGAAGAATTGGACAATCTCGGTGTTATCAGACCCTAAAGGTCTGCGGAAGCTGAAAGAATTCGATCCGCTCTGAAGTATGCACATCTGGATGATCGGACGTGAAAATATGGGAATGGGCTTACTGTGTGCTTGGGAAATATCTGACACTCCGTTAACTGCTAACGCCTTTCGGAGCCTACTGCAATCCGGAGAGATGTGTGTATTTTCTGGAAGACTCTGCTTCCGCGATGGTGGTGGAGTGTTCTGGTGATCCGGGTATGTACAAGTCTGGCAGCCACTGTGCACCTCATTTTGTTCTCTGTCCTTTATCTGAGATGGATTTCAGAGCATGCCCACACACAAAGAAATACAGACAATTTTCCACACCGAAGCAGACAGCCGCCCAGCTGCCGCCGACACGGAGCCGGAGCGAGCCGAAGCAGCCGCCTGGCCCACTGAGCAAGACAGGTCCCGGGGTCCTGGTAACCGGCAAGGGCGGCGATCAAAGGTCCGAACATCGGCTATCTCGCTAAAAAAGCGTGTTGCTCCGGCTTTCCATACTTTTACGCCAAATAATAGACTCTCAACCGGCTACTAGGGATGTCTTTCGCACGTACCTGGCACACACGACTGCGCGTTCGCGGACGCGGGACGACTGCCCGGCGGCGCGTGAGGCGTGCGGATGCATTCCGCGGAGGGGGCGGGTGTTGGGTGCCTGCGTCGGTAAACGTGCACCCAGAAGCGGGGAAAGCGGGAGCGGGAGTACACCCGTCTTACACGTCGAGCAGCCTCAAGAGTAGGGCACCGCGAACGAGCGCCGTTCTCCCTCTAAGTAAGCTAACAGCTCCTTCGCATGGGTGCCACGAGGACGCGCACACGCCGCACGGGCTCACGAACGCAACGCGCGTGCCGCCCTCCCCTGCGCCGTCCGCTTCGCCGCTCGACCCCACCACCGCTGCCTTCCCAGGTGACGTGGCGGTGAGCATGCCTGCGGACGCGCTGGGGCTGACGCTGTTCATGCCGACTGGGACTTGGCGGGAGGCGTAGTACGTCGGGGGCACAGGAGGTGAGTGGTTCATTCCGTGTTCTTCATTTTTCGTTTTGGTTTTGTCTTTTGGCGGTGTTTTTTTGGGGGGCTTTTCGGGGATACCACATATATTGGTTTCCGGGAGAGGAAGCAACATTTTTCTCTCTTTTTTGCATCAGGATTTTAGGGCGTAGCGGGGGGAAGGGTCGGAGAAGGTCGACGGCGCATTGCGTTCTGGTCTACGCGCTGGAGGGGATAGCGTGCGCACGGCGATGAAGGCCTGAGCGCCATCCGTACGCGGACGGCCGTCCGAGGTCGTCAAAGCCTGTGCATGGGACGGAGGTCGGCGCCGGCGCGCAGCGGCAGCGACAGCCAGACCGCTACATCCGCTCAGCCGTTTATCCGTGCTCTTCTTTTGCCCTGGATCATGCACCCGTTTCCTGACCATCCCGGCGCCCGCGCGTGTGGACGTCCGGCGTCTGTTTCAAGGCGTGCGCTCGTTTCGCCTCCCTTCCCTTGGGACTCGGAGTATGGCGCACGATTGGATGTACGGCGGCCGTCGTCTATCCGTGCACGTTGCTCCCGCTCTCGGCTCTATTCTATGTGCTATCGCCCTATCTGCTTCCGTGTACTCGCCTTGCCGTTCGGGGGCCGTGTACCCGATTGTGCGTCCTGCTTGTCCTTCTACTCCGGCATCCGTTTACCCGCTTTCTCGTTTTACCTATTATATCATCCTCTGGCCGTACTTGCGCTCCTTGCTTTGGCAAGCGCTTATCCGTTGTTATCGTTCGGTGTTTTTCTCTGCCCCATTCATTTTTTCCCCGATCGCTCTGTGCGGGTCCCTGTTGTCGCTGCTTATTGAAGTGGGATTGTCGGATAGCCCCGAATGTCGTGCGGGCGCTAGTAGCAGCATTGATTTCGTGATAGTTTTGCGAATATACACTAACTCAACAAAAGAAATGTCACATGGGTTTTCGGTCAGTTCTGGGTCGAATCACTCCAAATAAACTGTTGGCATGAACTTCCATCAATTTTATGACAATATGCACAATTTAACTCATAACATCATCGCTTCATTCTCTCGGAATAAAATATTTGGGCATTTTCTGAAAAATTGAGTCTGCGGGATTATCTTGTATGTACAAGTGGTGTATATAGTCTCAAAGTACTTGAAAAATGAACCTCATTCATGCTTTTGTTTGCCTGGATTCATAGGGTTTTGAGCTAATAGTGAGCTATTCAAGTTGGCAATTTTTAGCATTTTTGACCATTTTCCAGCAAAAATGCTAAAAATTACCAACTTAAATAGCTCATTATTAGCTTGAAACCCCATGAATCCAAGCAAACAAAAGCATGAATGAGGTTCATTTTTCAAGTACTTTGAGACTATATACACCACTCATACATACAAGATAATCCTGCAGACTCGATTTTTCAGAAAATGCCCAAATATTTTATTCCGAGAGAATGAAGCGATGATGTTATGGGTTAAATTGTGCATATCGTCATAGAATTAATGGAAGTTCATGCCAACAATTTATTTGGAGTGATTCGACCCAGAACTGACCGAAAACCCATGTGACATTTCTTTTGTTGAGTTAGTGTATATCGCCAGCTACAACTGAGCGTCTATCAGCGGCAGAATTTATTCTCGCGCGCCCCGTTGAATTAATTTATCGTTCCGAGGCGAGCAGCACAGGAGCAGAGCTCGTCACCCAAGGATAATTTACCTGCACGCCTTCGGCGTGCGCTCCCCCAGAGCCGCTCCCGCAATAAAACAGCTCCTGGATGCTGAGCGGAAGACAACGTCCAGAAGGACTGGGTGGCGTCCCCGCGACACAGGAAGACCATGGCCCTCGACCCCAAACTCGCCAAAGGCTCATACCTCGCCCTTGATGACTCCCTCCCTCGTAGTCTTGCCGTTTTGGTCCTCCAACCCCGCACAAGACACGTCCCGCTCGCGAAACACCTTCACGAGATTCGGAAGGCGGACTCCCCCATTTGCCCCTTTGTGCCGCCAAGCAGATGAGTCTGTTGGTCACTTCCTCCTCTGGTGCCCACACCACGCCGCAGCCCGGCAGCTTTTATACGGCGCCGCGGGCCCCGATTCTCTCGCGCTGCACAAACTTCTCGGCACCGGGAAAATACCACCACACCTACTCCGATTCCTAGGCCCGCACCGGGCGCTTTCACAGCGTGCACGGAGTCCTCCCACCACCATCTGACCCCGACAAACCTCCCCTGCGCGAGCGTTCAATTTCCTCGCACATTTCCGCATGCCCCAACGCATCACGCGCGCCCCCGGCCCTTTCAGCGACCCGCGCGCGCCCCCAGACCTTCTCGAGGCCTGGGCAGCGATGCAACTCGAGAATGCACGAGGCGACCAGATCCCCTTGCCCGCATAACACCCACCCCTCCATCTTGCTCCCACCACCTTCGTTCCCGCGCTGCTGCCCGCACAGTCTAGCCATATCACTGCCACCGCACGAGAAGTCAAGCCTCTCTGCCGCCGAGTACTGAGCCGTCTACATAAATAGACTGGGCACGAGTGGCGTCTCCGTTTTCCCCTTCCCACTTTCCCAGATCTGCATCTTACACTACCCACCAGAGCCTACCCTCGGGAGGCCTACACAAAACTATACCTTACGCCCGAGCTCAGTTACTTTACTTTCTAGCTTACAGGCGACTCGACTCTACTAATCGCCTCCGTCCATCGATTCTAGTCCAAAGTGGACGGGTGGTCATTATGTCACTGTCAAAACACTACATCGTTACACTCTGTAGAATAATTTGTGTAGAAGAATGCCTAACGTGCTGCGCACGGCTAGGGGCAAATAAGATTGGAGTCAAAAAAAAATTATCGTTCAATATGGAGACCTTTCCTCGATCGATTCGTTCATCACAAAATGCTTGCTTTTTTCCTAACCTGATTCATGATTCAAATTCACCTTAGAGTCGACCGCTTGCTGGAGGCCCGAAAATGAAAGAACCAAGAGTTGCAAACGACTGCCATAACAGCGGTCAAAGGCGAGCGAATTCGATTGAGGGCTCGGAGTCGAATCTCCGAACATGTCGAAACGTAGTGATGTACCGAAAATTTCAAGAAATAGACTGACCCAGACTAACAAGTGCATATGCAGATCTTTATCTATGGATTGGATGGAAAGGAGATCACGGTACGGCCACTCTCCCTCCGTAAGACATGGAAAGTGGGTAAAGCTTCACCCTTCCTCGCTGCTTTTGTCAGAACCCGCATTCCAGCTGCTCCTGCGAAGTGTTTCCCCAGGTCACGATAGTCCGAAGGCAACTCGGGCGAAAGGACAACCTTTTTAATGAACCACCGGAGACATTCGTCTGATTCAGAGTGATCGGTAATGCAGTTCGCGGGAAGCCAGAGACCTTTCCGGCGAATCCACGCAGTTGGTTTGCCCGAGAGACAAACACGCTTCAAGGTGGGACATATATCTCCCCATCTTCGCACTCTATCAAATTCCGACTCCAATGCATCAGCAATTCGGTCAAGAAGAGTGTTATCGGTGACAATGAGGTTCGTGAGACGGGTCAAAGAACGAAGAGTGGTGTCCATCGCAGCAAGAAAAACCTGGACAGTGATAAGCGCGTGCATGAAATTCGATATCCGTAGAAGGGCTTACATCTTTCTCGAGGGTTAAACCAGAGCAGCGCGGAGCCCACATTTTCAGAAATTGAATTCGTGGCGTGTGCTGCGTGATGGCCGACAAAAGGGCGGGATCCCAGGAAGGAATCACGGTCGTGAGTCCATAGATTTCAGCTGTAGAGGATGCAGCGGCACTCAGACCGCGCGAATACCCTGTGGGCGGGTTGGGACCCCACCCGATTCCGATCGTAGAAACGGGCGAGCCTGGAACAAGGGCACAAGCAGCAATTTCAGAGCCAAAGAAGTATCGTAGTCCAGGCATATGGATAGGTTGGATGTGGTTGTTCGAAGTGAACTGGCCCGGGACTGGCAAGAGAACGGTATTTTCAATCGTGGGGTTTCCGCGCAGAAAAGAATAGCTATCGGCACTATCCAGCAAGAAGGGAATGGTGCAGTCGATAAGTCGCGGAAAAACCATATCCGAGATGCTGCGGAAAAAGTGCGAAGAGCCTATAAATATAACACGGAGGTTTTCCATCCTTGTGGCTGCAGATCGCAATGTCGTGTAGAAGCTTTTCAATGCGTAGCTGAGAACGCAATCACTGTATCTTGCTCGATCAACAGAGGACTTGGGAATGTGACCCTTCAGCGTACATTTTCAGTTTCCGGACCGAAAGGGCCGCATCCGGTCGAGCGATAACAGTCTTGCAGGATTGGACAAGCTGGAGCTAGTCTCCCAGAGGCAGCCGTTCGATGGGAGCCCAAACCTTCGCGAGCTCAGGATTCCCTATCGGACGTCTGCTTTCTAACGCGTGACCCTTGTCGATACCCTTAATTCAATCTCCGACTGATCTGCCCACTAAGCGGGGTTTCAAATGCCCAAAAACATATCTCATAGCACATCTTCGTCTCGTTCTCCACAATTTCTTGGCTGACCGTCGAGAGCTCTTGTAATGGCACAGATATACCTGCAGGCCATGTACCCGCGAAATATCTAAGGAATTTGACCTGAATTGAAGCCCTCGCGAACGACATAAGCTCTTGCCATACTCCTCGAGTCGTCTGCTTATCCCTCCACATCCATCCAATTTACTTCACTCTAGGACCTCATAAAACCCTCCCTTGCTTATTCTACCCTTACCTGCTGCGATCTGGCCCATATTGGCGTTCCAACATCAGGCCTTTGCACTGTGAACTCAAGCATTTTACGCTCCGTGAGCCATGTCATTTCTCTCGAGACAGCCCAAACAACTTATTTATCGACAAGAATGTCTTACCGTGTTTCAAGTGCATTTTAAAGTCATCTCTGCTTTTTTTTTGACGCAATTATGGGAATTTCTGAGCTCAGTTCTCATTTTTCTCCCGCACTTGAATGCTACATAGCCAATTTTTGCTCGTGGATGGCATCCTCATATAATATATCTATTATGAACATATTTGTAGACCTCTCGCTGTCTTAAATGGACTGTTTCGCCATTCACAATGCATCCAATGATATTATCCTGCCAAATTAGGGCACATTGGTCGAAAATTGTTACGCCATTGAGTCCATCGGAAATAAAATGCAAATACCGTTTGGGAACCTTCCAGCAGTTATATAGTGGTCTTGAACGAGCCTTAACACGTCCAAGACGCGTCAGAGAATGACCAACACGGTGGATGTTTGGTTGTCGATGGCCAACACGTGAGCAAATCGGAGTTTGAAATGAGGCAATCGACAAGGACCCTTGAAAAAGCAGACGTCAGATCAAGGATATCCTGAGTTTACGAAGGTTGAAGGAATTGATCTACTCTGCCTCTGGGAGACTAGCTGGAGCGGACTTTTGAGGTCGAGGACGCGATAAATCCATTTCACGCAGATCGCGTACAGACGGCGACTAGTCCGACACAAAAAGAGCTGATCACGAAGTTCCAGATGACCGGAAATCGTGTGTATGAGCTCTGTTGGGAGCGTAGAGAGCTCCATCGTGTCACGACGCGGTGGTTGGTGGCGGTAAACAGTCTTGTCACGATGTGACAGTGATCACGCGGCCTCTTGTCATTCGGCTTGATTAAATCAATGATTTCGGCAGCAAAGTTCAATCGGCAAAGAAATATAAGTGGCCGCCGCGGCGCTGTGCGCTCTCTGAGCAAGGTCTCGAAAGCTGGCACAGCTTCAATTCAGAAAAAATTATCTCCTACTCCGAGCCCTGCGAAACCTGGCGAAAACATCCTGGACCACTGGCACCAGGCACCGTTACCTAACGAAATGTATTCATAATCCACGAGTGTTGGAGAGCTAGGAAGACTCGGCGGTGGATGGTCCACATGTGCGCGGATTAGATTCGCAATGAGGTAACAGGAGGCACGGCTTTGCTGGTTCGACTCCAGCCCGAGGCGTTGGAAGATGCTGTTGCACTTTTTCCTTCTCTTTTGCATTCGGTTCAAGATCTAAACGAACTAGAAAGAAATGACAATCTCAAGTTAAAACAAAGGTTGAATTTGATCTTTCTGTTTTTCATTGAATACTTTCCGCTGGAAAGTCAACTTGAACTTGGACGAGGCAGGGCCGGCACGCCAAATGCCTCTATGCGTTGAAGAGCACAAAAAAACTTTGTGATAGATGCGCGATGTACACGGGATGTGGAGTGCCAGCACAAGAATTTGGTTCGAATCCAACCCGAATCATGTTTAATATGAGGCTGAGGCTCTTCCTTTTGGTCTTCGTCTTTATTTTTGTGGACAAGTTTTTGAAATATGAAACAGCAGAGCAAGTCATGTTAGATTCATTCCCCCGGCAATTCATAGTTGAAAGTCAAGGAAGGGTAAATGCGGTACAACATATATGGCAAGTGTTCACAAGCAGGACGACGCTGTGGTAGATTATCTACATGTGCTTTGCTTAATGGTAGAAGTCGTGGGTCCAGCACAAGAAGTTGGTTTCCACCTTGGGTCATGATGAATGTGGCTGAAGATCTTTTTTCTCGTTTTTTTTGTGTTTTGTATCGACCTTGATGAGCCACTCTGCTTCTTGTATTTTATCCTGTTTTTGTTAAACTGCTCAAGTAGTTGAAATTCGGCACTCGAGTTGGACCGGGGAATGCCGGGGAAGTTCTCACGGTTGAAGTTCTCGCATAGGCACATCGATGCCGGGCCGGGTAGGAACGATTCGGACTTCCCGCATGCAAGCGCTTCGAACCGTGACGCCCTTCCAAGCTCAATATGTTGTGGTTCCAACTCTTGGGCCCCTGACATTCCTGAGTAAAGAGTCAATTATCACTTGTACGAGAGACGACTTCAGGTTTTTGCAGAAGAGCACCAGAAGAGACGGGAATAAGGCCTATTATAGGGAGCCAGATCGTGCAACTCGTGCTTGTATCTTTCGGCCAAACGTGTCCTTTGACTGGAATTTTGGTAGGACGCTGAAGAAAGGAAGAAATTATTATTGAATTCGAGTAGCACGAAAGCAAGACTCGCACCGGTAAGCCGGCATAGACAAAGAAAAGGATGCTGAGGGGCTCGGTGGTGAATGGTCCATATCTGTTGATATTATCGTATTCGCTAGAAAATCTTTGACAGAAGAGGCTCGTTCGAATCGGGCCCGAGCCATCTCGCATATTCTGTGTGTGCATTGTGTTGTTCTTACTGCTTGCAGGGACATCTTCTAATTTTATCCAGGAAAACAGCAGAAATCACAGACAAGAAAGAGTCTCGAAGTTTTTTGAAGCCAAGTGCATGCAGCATCATCGTGCCAAGTCGGGTACCTTTCGTACCTTTTTGCCAAACGTGCGAACCTGGGAAAGTGTACGCAGTGTGGAAGTAGAACCCACAGTAGCTGGTATACAGAGCGACAAGCAGAGCACGGAAGGGTTCGGAGGTGGAAGGTCCACATCTGTTATTAGTTGTTCGAAACTTTAAATAAACAGAAGTAGCTCGTTCGAATCGGGCTCGAGCTATATGTTTTTGGGCCATTTTTTTAATTGCTTGTACGGGAGACGCCTTAGTCCTGGTGAGAAGTCTTTTGTTTTTAAGGCTGTGGAGCCAAGGTGAGGAGGGACAGCTGGATCACTTCGCATGAGAGTGTGTGATGCATACATCGCCCTTCGTAAACGGGTCCGCGTCGCCGAAGAATTAAGAAAGAAAGTCGTGGGAAAATGCCTCTTTGTTATAAAAATCCGACGTCACGTCACACTGAACGCCTTCCAAACCTGTACCCACACCACCACTGAGACTAGAAACAAGATGCAAAGCCCAGCTGCCGATCTCGCAAAGTGGCCAGGCCGCCTCCTCCCTCTCGCCGCCCTCTTCGGCCAGGACACGGACGAGGCGTACAAGGTGTCCAATCCAGCCACCTGTTTCACCGATGAATTCGGCAACACCATCAACTTCGGCCACACCGGACCCAGCTGGCTAATGCCATACGTGCTACCACTGTTGAAGTCAGTCCAGTTGCTATAAACTTGCTCATCTGAGATCTCGCTGATGATATTGATCGTGCAGGAACGGTAAATCCTCCGCTGTCGAAGTCCAGGAATTGGACAAAGGTCGCCTGTTCTACACGCTGCAGAAGCACGAGGAGACGGGTTATTGGGTGTTTTCCCACACGAAATTCAATCTGTATGGTTGGATCGGTATATTCACGAGCTCCGTCGTCGTTAAAGAGCTGGATGGGCTGATTCAGTTCGTGGAGAAACTGGATCAGGAGAAGTAGACTCATTCTCGATACCTGCATCCATGTCTGGGGGCCTCCATTGAACGGTACGATACCCAAAGCATGGAACTTGGCTTGTGCGAGCTAATATTAATGGATAGAATTCTAGAGCAATAGTGATTTACGAACACCTTTATGTTGTGGCGAAGCAGTATGAAATTCAGTTGACATCCTCGACAGTGGGGCTATCCCGCTGATCCACCCGTGCACATTCTTCGTTGAGGTCCTGCGGACAGATTGATTTCCATCTCCCTTTCTCCAGGCGTATTTTTTTCCCCCTATCTGATTCACTTCGGTCGTTAGCTGCCCGGAACATGTTGTAGACGCTGTTACTCTTCAGATTCCTGGAACGCCCACTGTGTTGTTGTACAATCCTGGCCCAAGTTCGAAGCCCAGAGCGGCCCATTCTGATTCTTCGCCATCTCCGTTGATTTCCGAACCGCAAGTAGAATGTAATCATGGGTAGTGTAGTATTCATTTCTTATCCTTCAACAATGAACCCGAGTTGAGGGTAGCTGTGGATGGGGCATCCGGCGCGCTCAGGCTGTAGCCCCCACCCAACTCGGATCCCATTTCAGCGATCTCCAACAAAGACTCGATTCATTCGAAGCGCGGTTCAGGGTAAGGAGGAAAGACGTGAGCATGTTTGCATGATCTATCCTCTGTTTAGACAAGTAATGAGCGTGACGCCGCGTACGCGGATGAGTGTTTCACGCCTTCCGGCAGCAACTGTTTTGCTCCATATTCGTAACTCCTTGCCTGGTTTGTGCGACAAACAGGGCGACATTTTTCGACCTAGCTATATGTCAGTACGGCTGCAGTGCTTGGTCTGTCACTTGAGAAACGCGAGAGCTTGCCCTGGTCCTTGAAGCCAAGTGCACGCCGCAAGGGGCAGCTTCGAATTCGTCGGGTTTCCAGCAAACGTACCTTTTGAAAGCCGGCCAGGAATTCAATTTAACTCGGTGATCTTGCGGTCGCACTTTCAAAAAAAGAGGAGCATTGAACAAAGGCAGTCCAGAGAGGTTCGGTAGTGGGTGGTCCACGTCTGTTGGCAGTGCGAAGGATTCGCCGTCAATACCATATTGGCAGAGAAGCTCGTCCGAATCGAGCCCGAACCATGAGTATTGGGGAATATTTATTGTTTTATTCCTCCCTTGGTACAGTAGGAGCGATCCTCGTCGTAAATGTTCCTGGAGCGGCCCGGCCTGTGCTATTTTTCTGAGGCAGAAATCAAAACCAGCGAAACGTTTTCTTGATTTCTGGTGCAACTTCAAACTCGCACCAGTAGACAGGTAGCGGAAGAGATTCAGAGAGGCTTGGCGGTGGATGGTCCACGTCTGTCATCGTTAGTCAATTGTAATGCGAGTTGAGCAGAAGCTCGTTCGATTCGAGCCCGAGCCGTCTGTTGATCGGTATAAATCCTCTTTTTTATTTCCGAAAAGACAACTTTCGTCGTAGAATCCAAGAAGAGTCTATTCTTTTACGCGTCAGGGCCAAACCAGAATAGTGCAAATGCCGTAGCTTGACTGTTCTGATGCGAGTGTCATTGCGAGGAAGAGGAGAGCAAAGCACAGCCACTCCATTAGACGCATTTATGCTCTTCTCTTCTTTCATCTCGTTCTCCCTCCAGAATTTTCCTCCAACTAATGGACTCTCAGCCGGCTTTCAGGGATGTCTTCGGCAGCATACTCCTCGCTGCCCACCACAAACGATAATAGCCACGCATACCCGCCGTAACGCACGCAACGCAGCACGAAGGACTTACTAGCATAGCACGCCTCACGAACCAGCGCCGACGCATCTTTGCTGAGTGGCATGAACATCGGCCGGCCGCACACGTGTGTGAACGAGCTCGTGTGGGGCGCGGCCCTCTGGGGGTTTGAGGTGCTGCCGACCAGCGTTGGGTACGCGCGAGAGGGCAAGATTATTCGATTTACGACAAGCGGCGGTGGCAGGGACTTAGAGCGACGCAGGGAGAAGTTCGATGCGTGTACGAAGTGCGTGTTTGCGTCTTCCCCTCCTTACAGCTTCCCCTTTTACTGCTACATGCTCTAATCTGATATCGATACGCTATTATTTTTTGCCGCTGTCGCTCCTTTTCGCGCGTTGACTCTTTGAGGACCTGAGGTAGGGGTTGGGCAGGTTGTGTCGGATGGCGACGCGTGTGCCAGGGACGACGGGTGGGTACACCACTTTACAACTCCGAGCGCGAGCTTATCTCTGCTGTTGAGACGACAAACTGACAAGAAACGCTACATAGGGACGTACACACCTGGCACACACGACTGCGTATCCACAGTCGCGGATGGGCTGCCCGGCGCGTCGGGCGCGCGGACGCGCCCCCCGGAGGGGCGCGTGTTGGGGGTGCGCGCGGCTCCTGCTTCGGCAAACGTGCACCCAGAAGCAGGCGGGAGTGGGGATGTATCTGCCACATACGTCGAAAAGCCAAAGCGCCCCTCTTCTTTTTTTTCTTCCAACAGCCTCCAACAGCTCGCACGCGCACACGCACACGACGCACGCGCTGTCCGCTTCGACCCCACCGCCGTCGCGCTCCCGGCGCAGCTCGGCTCCGTGGGCCGCACGGACGTAGTGGTTGGCGTGTATGTGGCCACGCTAGGGCTGACGCTCTTCATGCCTATCGGAAGGGCAAGTGTGGTGGAGTTGATTACGTCGGGGGTGCAGGGGGTGACTGGTTTGTTCCGTGTTCTTCGCTTTTGGGCCGTTATTTCCGTTCTCTTTGGCTCTCTTTGTTCCGAGGCGTGGTGCACCCCCCCTTTCTCTGTACGCGTGGGGAGTGGACAGGGATGCGTGCGGGTGATGGGCGGGCCTGAGCGCTATCCCCGGCCTCTGTGTCGCGAAAGCCCTCCGTGAGACGGAGGCGCGCGGGTGCAGCCGCATCCGCCCAACCGGTTATCCGTGCTCGTACCCCTTCTGCGCCATATCCGTATACCCGCGTGTACCCGCTTCCTGAGGGAAGGATACCGCGCGTGTGATTGTACGGCGCCTGTTTCCGCCATTACCTTATACCCTTTTTTCCGTGTACCCGCCTCGCCGTTCGGGGCCGTGTACCCGATTGTCCGTCTTACTTGTCCTTCCACTCCGGCATCCATTTTTCCTTCCGTTTATCCACTTTCTCGTTTCACCTCTTATACCATCCTCTTGCCGTACTTGCGCTCCCTGCTTCGGCAAGCGTTTATGCGTTTTATCGTTCGGCGTTTGCCCCGGCCCGTTCGTTTTCTTCTCGGCGCTCTGTGCGGGTCCCTGTTGTCACTGCTTATTTACATTGTTTACGTGGTAGGATACCGCCTCTGTACCAGAAAGCACTAAGGATAATCTAAGACTACCTCGACGGCCCGCAGTTTGCAATGCAGTTGAAGTGGCATTGTCAGACAGCCCCCCATATCGTGCGGGCGAGGAATAGCAGCATTCATTTCGTGATAGTTTTGCGAATATATATCACCAGTTACCGCTGAGCGTCTATTGGCGGGAGAATTTATTGCCTCGAATTCGAATGAGGGCTGTATTATTAGAGCGGAGCTGAATTTCCGAGTGAACATATCGAAACGTGGTAATGGACCGAAAATTTCAAGAAATAGACTGACTCGACTAATAAGGGCGGACATATGCAGATATGTAACTAGTCTTCGTCTATGGATTGGATGGAAAGGAAATCACAGTGCCGCCGCCCTCTGTGGGCAAGATATCGAAAGCTGGGACAGCTTCGCCTCGCTCCACAGCTTCTTCCAGAACCCGCATCCCAGCTACTCCGGCGAAATTATCCGCCAATATACGATAAAAGGAAGGCAACTCGGGCGAAACGACAGTTTTTGTGATGAACCACTTGAGACATTCGACCGATTCCAGGTCAGTGGCGAAGCAGTCCCAGGGAACCCAAATTTCGTAGAAACGCTTCCATGCCGTGAACCCGTCGGTGATAGTGACGCGCATCAGGCTGGGACAGATATCTCCCCATCTTCGCACTCTGTCAAATTCCGATTCCAATTCGTCGGCAACTCGGTCAAAAGGAGTGTCATCAAAGATGACAAGGTCCTTGAGACAGGTCAAAGAACGGAGAGTGGCGTCCATAGCAGAAAGAAAATCCTGGAAGGCAATGAGCGCGTACGTATAAATTAACAACTGCGGCAAGAGTGACCTTTTTCTCAGTGGTTAAACCAGAGAGGTACTGGCCCCGAATATTCAGGCATTCAATTCGTGGTGTGTGCATCGCAATAGCCCGCAGAAGAGCGGGATCCCAGGAGAGGATAACGTTGGTAAGCTCGCGGGGTTCAGCCGTAGAGGATGCAACAGCACCCAAGCCGCGCGAATACCCCATTGGCGGCTTGGAAAGCCACAATATTCTGAGTGTGGACAAGGGTGAACCTGGAACAACAGCACAAGCAGCGATTTCTGGGCCCAGAAAATGCCGGAGTTTAGGCATATGGACGGGCTGGATATGGTGGAGGTGATTCTGAATAGATTGATCCAGGGCTGGAATGATAATGGTAGATTCAATCGTGGGGTTTCTGCGCAGGAAAGAATAACTACTGGCGCTATCCAGCAAAAGGGGGATGTTGCAGCCGGTAAGTCGCGGGAAAACCATATCCGCAATGCTGGGAAATAAGCGCCGAGAGTATATCGCTATAACCCGGAGATTTTCCATCCTTATGGCCGCGGATTGCAATGTCGTGTGGAAACTCTTCAATGTGTATCTCGGAAAGCAATCACTGTATCTTGGTTAGCACTATACATAAGAACGCGATTCTTCAGCATACATTTTGAATTCCAAGACTGAAACAGCCGCCTCCGGTCGAGCGATAATGGTCTTGCAGCATCGGAGAAGCTGGACCGGACTTTTGAGGTCGAGGACACGATAAATCCATTTCACGCAGATCGCGTACAGACGGTGATTAGTCCGACACAAAAAGAGCTGATCAGGAAGCTCCAAATGGCCTGAAATCGTGTGTATGAGCTCTGTCGGGAGCATAGAGAGCTCCATCGCGTCACGACGCCGCGTCGACGTGGTGCAGGCGGTGGCGGCAAAATGCTGTGTGACAATGGTCACGCCGCCCCTTGTCCTTGATCTCGGCAAGATTTCGGCAGCAAAGTTCAAGCATAGCAAAGAATTATAAGTGTCGCGGCGGCGGCGGTGCCGCGCGCTCCATGCACGATCTCGAAAGCTGGAGCAGCTTCAGGTTCACAAACCTATCCCAGCTATTCGCGGAGACATCCACTGGCATTGGCTAGCGTGCGCCGCGCGGCGTCTTCGAAAAGCAAAGAATAAGGCTAAGTGGTAGAGAGCGACGCATAGTACCATCAAGGACAATTTATCTGGTTTGACTTCAGCCCGAGTTACCAGAAAATGCTTTCAAATTCTTTTACTTTCCTCTTGCGTTCTGTTACGAGTACTTTAGTAGTCGTTCTTGACATCAGGAAAACCAAACCATGTAGCTATGGCGCTATAAGTGCCTCTAGAGCATCGCATAGCACTATGTGAAATGGATGTACCTATGGAGCACTTGATAGCACTCCATAGTGTAGTCTCGTTCCCAGACCTTCGCGGGCAGTCTCCGCTCGCTACGCTCGTCCAAAACGGGATGTCGAGATGTTGTCGAGGCAGTTTTGATGGGAAATTTTAATCGCGGGAGACTGCCCTGGAAGGATGCCTGCTTGTGATCTTTTGATCGCAGTGGCCTCAGTTATCCCCGTGAAAGATCTGGAGCCGAGATTATCCATAGTGCTATATAGCACTCAAAGCTTTCTACTCCCGAGTGTTCAACGAGCTACCGGACATGAAAGGAAAATACACAGACGCTGGTCTCTTCTTTCGCGACTTGATTCCCCGCCGAGAAGTCACCGCACTACTGGCAAAATATGCCTATGATGTGCTGGAATTATTCTATGCGACCCCGATGCTGAGAATTCGGCGCGAATTTTATCTCACACAAGCAAACAATACCCCGGGCCCCCAACCGGCTTGACAAGTCCATAAAACTTATCTATTTCATCACATCACCTGTTCTGTTTCTCAGTTTTGCATGCGTGCCCTGCGGGACTGCAGTCGCTGCAGTGTCGGAGCAATTCCTGATGTCGCGAGGGGTTTTTCCCACCGGGTTTTTCTCTCGCGTTCATCGGCTTGGTGTTCGTCCGTGCCGAGCAGGGAATGGTTACCGGTGTTGTGGAGTCTCCGCCCCCCGTAGGTAGTGCGTCATGTTCTAAGGGCATCTTGGAGCTGGATATGGATAGCCGCCCATATTTTAGTTACATGTTTGTTCTTAGTAAACTGGTTGTTCCAGTTGTGGGACCGCGCCAGTATAATTTATCCTCCTCCTCCTCCTCCTCCTAGCACTACATAGCAACCGGAGATAGCGGTTTTCCTGATGTTGTTATTTCCGTAACAGGCAGATCACGCGACCTCATTATTTACGGTAGACTTTTATCTTTGGTGGCTGTGCCCTCAGTTTTCGATTTTCGAGTTCTGACTTCAACATTGAAGGTTTTGACAGGATTCCTTCATATTGACATCCTCGAATGCCTCAACAATGGCTCACCCATTTAAGTTTGGCTATAGCTGCAACAATCCCTGTGCTTGCATAACTTTTGTTGACTTCTAATGATATCCTAATATTCATCTCAATTTCCTGGAAAGATCAGTAACAAGAAATTGAAAATGGCTATCCCTTCACTATCTACAATCTTTTCATTTTTACAGGCCTTTTAGTATTGGTTGGGCTGAGAAATAAAATGGAGTGACACATGCCCACCTCCAGAATCAAACGCACGTTCTGTGATGGGGATTATGTACTCTGAGGCCGTTGGGATATCCCCAATGCCAGCATCAACAACACCAAATGTGAATGCTCAGCTTGTCAAGCTGGATCACACCAAAGCTGCCCTTTCTCTTAGCATCAAGGCCAATGGCTCCAAAATTTTATCAGGATTCGATCAGTTAGCGGTGCTCCGGTTATAAGGCACTGGTTAGAAGTACATACTTGTTGCATCAGTGTTCAACTAGGTTGAGGCTCGAGAAGGATCAGAGAGAGAGGTGGCGATTTGCTTCTGGCTGAGTGAATTTTCCGAAAACTTTGATCTGGCAATTCAGCACAACAGCTCATTGCTTTGGAAATATCCTTGGTAAACTGCAAGCAGAATCACTATACATGAGTACACCATCGCTGTTTGAAACTTTGGAGGGCACATCTGGGTCAGATATCGTGATCTGGGAAATTCATGAAAAACAGACAGAATTTCGCACTCTTACAGACATTGAGTTTCATCAATGCAGGTCTCAGGTGCCTCTGCATTTTAATTGGTTACTATCAACCTGTGCCAAAATGACCCGGGAAGGGAACGAGAACATATCCTCTGCATGCAGTGTTCAAGGTGAAACAAAGCAGGTACTCGTTACTGCCGCGCGTCGCGACGGCCCTTACCCACCAAGTTCAAAATCTGAAAGAATTAGGAAGAAATGGCAAGCTCAAGTTAGAACAAAGGTTGAATTCGGTCCTTCTGTAACTTGGACGAGGCGGGGCCGGCACGCCAAGTGCCTCCATGTATCCGTGAGTGTTGGAGAGAACAAAAGACTTGGTGGTGGATTGTTTACATATGCAGATTGTGCACGGGATGTGGAGTGCCAGCATAAGAAGTTGGTTCAAACCCAGTTCGAGTCGTATTCAGTAGGATCTGAGATACTTCCTTTTGGTGTTTATTTTTATTTCGTGGAAACGATTTTTTGACATATGAAACGGCGGAGCAAGTCCGGTTAGACTCATTCCCCGCCTTCGTCCCCGGCAATTCATAGTTGAAAGTGAAGGAAGGGTAAATGGAGTACAACATATATGGCGAGGGTTTACGAGCAGGACAGATCGGTGGTAGATGGTCTACATGTGCTTCGCTTGTAATGGTGGATGTAGCGAGTCCAGCACAAGAAGTTGGTTCGATTCCGGCCCGAGTTATGATGAATGCCGCTGAAGATCTTTTTTCTCGCTTTTTCGTGTTTTTGTGTCGACCTTGATGAGCCAGTTTGATTCTTGTATTTTACTTTATTTTTTGTTGAACTGCTCAAGTGGTTGAAAATTCGGCACTCGATTCGGAGCGGCGAGCGCCGGAGAAGTTCCCACGGTTGAATTTGCGCAGGTACTTCGGTGCCGGGTAGGAACGACTCGGACTTCCTGCACGGTGTAGACGAGGACTTCGAATTCGAAGCGTCCCATGGTCTGATCCCTGACGTCCTGCCAAGCTTAAAATTCGGTGGTTCAAACTCTTAGGTTCTTGACATTCCTGAGTAAAAATTCAGCCATCGCAAATTCCCGCCAGTGCGCAAGTACGCGTTGGCCAACCTCAAACTTACCCTTGTAGACAACTGACGAACAGAAATCAAAGCGGCTTGGTAGTAGATGGTCCATGTCTAGTGCTATTGTGCCGCAGGGGTACGACCGCTTTACCTGCAGATGGATCTTGTTCGTTCGATTCGAGTCCGAGCTGCATGTGGAGACAAAAAGTGTTTTTTTTTTTTTTGTTTCTCCCATGAATACTGGATCCACTTTCTTCGTAAACCTTTCGCGTAAACCCTAGAACGGTGCCTATTTTTTTGGATTATCGCCTTGCACCGGTACCTCACACGCACCTTTTTCAATAATTATAAAATCTCGACACAGATGGCAAAGACTTCGAACAATTTCTGAGTAGCACGAAAGCAAACTCCACATTCCAGTAATATACAGGCAGACATAGATGGGAATGCAGAAAGGCTCGGAGGTGGAAGGTCCACATTCGTCGTTGATATACGTGCAGCGGTCAAAATGAAGCCGAAGGAGTACATTCGAATCGAGCCAGAGCCATGTGTTTTGTCACCACCGAGTGACCGCACCGTTTTTATTGCTTGCTTTTCATGTTTCTTCGTACTTGAATAATTCCGACAAGCCTGAGAACGCACTAGATTTCTCAGGACGGGACGTACAAACCTGTGCAAATGATGCTAAGAGACGACTTCGGTTGAGAGCCGGAGTCGCACTCCTAGGCAGGGGGCGTAAAGGATGAACGGAAAGAATCTCGGAGGTGGATGGTCCACATCTGTTACAGCTGAATCAGCTTGTTTTGAACATTCAGAAACAGAGAGAGCGCGTTCGAGTTGGGTCCAAGCCATGTTTCGCTTCACCAGATCTTTTTGTTAACGATTTTAGTGCAGAAGTCTTCGCTGTACCTGAGAGCACGAGAACGATGGCTACTTTTTGCAAGCAGGCAATTGCAGTACCTTTTGAATTTTCAGATTATTCTAATTAAATTTTGAGTAAGTCAGCACGAAGCAAGGCGAGCAGGGCGAGGATGAGGGGCACAGGGAGAAAGGCTCAGAGGTGGAGGGACCAGATCTGTCTGGTCTTCAACGTCGCCCTCGCGTCAGTGGGACAGAAAGAGTTCGTTCGACCTGGGCCCGAGTCATAGCTCCTCAAAAATGGGGTTTTTTATTGCTTCCACGGAGGTAGATGTTTTCTATTCTATTCTATTTTATTTTGAGGAAAGCACGAGAACGGTGCTTGAGCCAGAACAATGCACCATCATGCCGAGTCGAGTAGCTTCTCGCGTACTTTTCGGATAAATCCTGACATGGCCAATTTGTGGTTAACATCGCACTGAAGCTGCTCGTTTGAGTCGGGTCTGGGCCATGACCTTGATTTGGAGGTGTTTTTCAATTGATTGGAACATACATTTTGAATTTATGGAGAGGAAAAGGCTCAAAAGTTTTTGGAACCAAGGGTATCATCCGTGCCAGGTCGGATCTTCTCATCGAATTCGAACCTGGGAAAGTGTACGTAGTGTGAAAGCAAAACCCACAGCAGCCAGATAGTACGGAAGGGCTCGAAGATGGAAGGTCCACATCTGTTGGTTATTCGAACTTCTGTACGTGTCAATAAATAAACAGAAGCAGTTCGTTCGAATCGGGCTCGAGTCATGTACTTTTGGGCCGTTTTTTATGTAATTGCTTGTATAGGAGACGCCTTAGTCATGGTGACATTGTTTTCAAGGCTGTGGAACCAAGGTGAGGACTGGATCACTTCGCACGAGAGTGTGCGATGCACACATTGCCCTTCGTAAGCGGGTCCGCGTCGCCGAACAATTGAGAAAGGAGACCGTGGGAAAATGCCTCTTTGTTATAAAAATCCGACGTCACATGCTGAACGCCTTCCAAACGCCTCCCTTCCTGTACCCACATCACCTTGACACTGAGACTGCAAACACGATGCAAAGCCCAGCTGCCGACCTCGCAAAGTGGCCAGGCCGCCTCCTCCCTCTCGCCGTCCTCTTCGGCCAGGACACGGACGAGGCGTACAAGGTGTCCAATCCAGCCACCTGTTTCACTGATGAATTCGGCAACACCATCAACTTCGGCCACACAGGACCCAGCTGGCTAACGCCATACGTGCTGCCACTGTTGAAGTCAGTCCAGTTGCTATACACTTGCTCATCAGATCTCGCTGATGATATTGATCGTGCAGGAACGGTAAATCCTCCGCTGTCGAAGTCCAGGAATTGGATAAAGGTCGCCTGTTCTACACGCTGCAGAAGCACGAGGAGACGGGTTATTGGGTGTTTTCCCACACGAAAATCGATCTGTATGGTTGGATCGGCATATTCACGAGCTCCGTCGTCGTTAAAGAGCTGGATGGGCTGATTCAGTTTCTGGAGAAACTGAATCTGGAGGAGTAGACTCATTCTCGATACTCGCACTGACGCCTGGGAGCCTCCATTAAACGGTACGATACCCAAAGCATGGAACTTGGCTTGCACGAGCTGATAATATCCATGGACAGAATTCTAGAGCAATAGTGATTTACGTTGTGGCGAAGCAGTATGAAATCCAATTGACATCCTCGACAGCAGGGCTACCCCGCTGATCCACTCGTGCACATTTTTCACTGAGGTTGTGCGGGCAGATTGAATATCATCTCCCGTTCTCCAGGCGTATTCTTTTCCCCCCATCTGATTATTGATTCACTTCGGTCGTCAACTGCCCAGAACATATTGTAGACACTGTTATTGAGATACTCTCTTCGGATTCCTGGAACGCTCACAGTATTTACACAGTATTGCTGTACAATCCTGGCCCAAGTGCGAAGCCCGGAGCGGCCCATTCTGATTTTTCGTCATCTCCGTTGATTTCTGAACCGCAGGTAAAATCTCATCATGGGTAGTGTAGTATTCATTCCTTATCTTCCAACAATGATCCCGAGCTGAGGGTAGTTGTCGATGGTGGCATCCGGCGCGCTGTAACCCCCACCCAGTCCGGATCCCATTTCAGCGATCTCCAACAAAAACTCGATTCATTCGAAGCGCGGTTGAGCGTAAGGAAGAAAGATGTGAGCATGTTTGCACGCTCTGTCCTTTGTTCCACCCCTGTCAGAGGCAATTGTTTTGGTCCGCCTCACTCCTTGCCTGGCAAACTAGCCCGCCGCAAATCTGTTATTTCCCCGACAGTTGTCCTCCTTCCTCGAAACAAATGCCAACCATACCGGGTACCTTCGCACCTTTTCGCCAAACGTGCTTTGTCCGACGAACTTGAAAAGGTGTAGCGTGAAAGCAAGATTCGTATCGGTAGGTCAGGATAGACGACGAAAATGGCACAGAAAGGCTCGGTGGTGGATGGTCTATGTCTGTAGTTGATAAAGCATTAGCGTGTAGCATCTTGAATGAAAGGAGCTCGTTCGAGTCGGGCCTGAGTCTTTTGTGCTTCCCTTTTTATTGCTTGGACGGGAAACGTCTCGCCAGCGGTGACAAGTCTTTTGTTTCAAGGGAGAAGCTTGAGACTGAGAACCTTTGATAAACTTGTAAGAGTGAGACTTGATAGCGCGAGAGTTTCTAGTAAGAAGTAACTCAGTCTTCGCGCACAAGAGAGTAGCGGGAAGTCTATAATATTCACCTAGTAAGAAGTAACTAGAGACGAGTCAATAATAAGTAGGAAGTAAGTAAGTTGAGTTGGCTCACCTCAGTCTTCGCGCACAAGAGAGTAGCGGGAAGTCTGAGGTGAGGCCGACTTGAGTACAGAATATATACGACGAGTTGCACAAATGTAACTAAATGTAACTAAGTGAAACATACAAGTAAGTACCTGATTATAACCAGAAGGAAAAACAGAAAAATATAATGCCGTCTTTTCTGCAGGGTTCAATGTACCCGGTGCCGCCACTAAGGTCCCCGCGATGCCTGGTTGCCAGGTTGCCGTATTCTAACACTCCCCCTCAAGCCGAGCGAAGCCCGAGGGCGTAAGCGAAGTGCTTGACTTTCGCAGACGGCAACGGCTTGGTGAGGGTGTCAGCAACCATATCGTCGGTGGGACAATAAACGAGTCGAATGGAGCCTTGCTCAATGACCCAGCGGATAAAGTGGAAGCGGATGTCGATGTGTTTGGTACGCGCGTGGTACTGATGATCTTTGGCAAGGGCGATGGCAGATTGATTGTCGCCGTAGAGGGTAGTGGAAGTGTCGAGGGGATCAAAGAGCTGCGCGAGCATGGAACGAAGCCATAGGGCTTCTTTGGCAGCTTCCGTCATCGCGACATACTCGCTCTCGGTAGTGGAGAGAGAAACCAGTCCCTGCTGCTTAGCACTCCACGATACGGCACCACCGTTGATCATGAAAGCGTACCCAGTGATTGCCTTGCGATCCTCGGAAGCACTCCCATCGGCATCAGCATATCCAACCAACTGTGGATCAACTCTGCCGTAGGTAAGCCAGTGGTCTCGCGTACCATTGAGGTAGCGAAAAATACGCTTGACAGCTTCCCAATGCGGCAGACCGGGGTTTTTGAGAAAGCGGGACACCGTTTGCACGGCGTAGGTGATGTCCGGACGCGTCGCCATTGCACAATACATCAGCGAGCCTACAGCTGCATCGTACGGCACATCGCGCATGAGCGCGATTTCACGCGTCGTCTGGGGGGACTGAGTCGAGGAGAGGTGGATGGAGGTCTCCATGGGAATGGAAAGGGGTTTCAACGCCTCAAGATTATAACGGCGAAGGATTGAGTCAATGTAGGAGCGTTGAGATAAATGAATGATGCGCGCCTCGCGATCTCTCTTGACCTCGATGCCAAGGAGCCAATGCAGCTCACCCAAATCCACCACTTCGACGTGCTTCCCAACACCCGACTTGAAGTCCATAACCGATGCCAAAGATTCTGCAGCAATGGTGCAATCATCCACATGCACCACAACCACACAAACAACACGGTCGTCCCGGCGCTCGAAAAATACGGCCTGGTCTGATTCACAACGCGAGAAGCCCATGGTGTCGACGAGGATGTGGACAAGCTTCTGGTACCAGCGTCGGCCACTCTGTTTCAAACCGTACAGAGTTTTGAGTAGATGGCAAACTTTGCCAGATGAATTTGGAGCGGAAAAGCCGGGGGGTTGTCGCATGAAGATCTGTTCATCAGCGGTGAGTTCTCCATTGAGGTATGCGCCCTTGATATCGATCTGGTGGAGTTCCCAGTCGAGTTCCGCGGCTTTGGCAAGTACGAGGCGAATAGAAGCGAGCTTGGCGACAGGTGCGTAGACATCGAAATAATCAACACCAGGGACTTGAGAGAAACCCTGGGCGACGAGGCGAGCCTTGTATCGGACAACGTTGCCAGCGGCGTCCTTCTTGGCTTTAAAGACCCATTTCGATCCTACAATGTTCGCATCAGCAGGTGGGTCAACGAGTTCCCATGTCCCCTGATCAGCTAACACAGCCAACTCTTCTCGTACTGCTTTCTCCCACAACGGCCAGTCTGCCCGTCGACGTGCCTCAGCAAGAGTGCGAGGCTCCAGTGCCTCCGCATCGCTCATCTCGGCCGCCATTGCTACCTCCGCTGCAACCATCATCTGCTCTGCTTCACCCTCCCCCTCAAACTCGGCGGGCTCATCAGCCTCTGGAATCGGCTCGGGAAGGCGAACTCCCTTGGTTAAAATGGGGTCGGAGGGACGACTAGAAGACACAGCACGACCTGCGATGATGTCCGCAACACGCGCGCTTGGTTTGCGCAACCGCTTGACGGGGATCTCGGGCTGTGGAGGTAACTCAACAATCGGAGGATTGGCAGCAGGAATTGGGGCTGGCGGTGGCGCAGGCACCTCGGGAGCGGGTGGATCGACGACAGGAGAAGCTGGAGGAGCAGAATTATTGTCGGCAGGAGGAGGTACGTCTGTGTCGACAACAAATTCCCATTCATCACCATCAAGATGCTGACGGGACGCCTGGATTTTGTCAGTCCAAACGTTTCGTTCCACACGAACAGTGCGGTTGTCGGGGAAGTAAATCCGCACGCCATTCGGAGTACGCTCGTCAAATCCTAGCCAGCGGCCTTCACGAACACGGCCGCCGAGTTTGCTACCACCATTCACTCGGACCCACACTCTCTCGCCCCACTCGCGCACGCCCCGGAGATCGGGTTTCTGGCCGCATAGCGCCTCATACGGCGTCATTCCGTCCACTGCCTTTGTCGTCGTGCGATTAAGCAGCCAAACGACGTGGCGTGCAGCTTCTGCCCACAAAGTGCGCGGCAGACGGCTCGCATGCAGCAGTGCGCGAACACGCTCCAAAATAATGCGATTACGGCGCTCTGCAACGCCGTTGTGTTCGGGGGTGTCGTGTACAGTGAGTAACTGTTCTGTACCGCGAGATTTCAGGTAGAGTTTGAATTCGTTCCCCAGGTACTCGCCGCCGCGATCAGAATGAAGGACCTTAACACGGGCCTTCTTCTGCGTCTCAACCCATGCCTCATATTGCTTATAGGCGTCGAAGGTCTCATCCTTGGATTTAAGGAAATAAATGTGAGTGAGGCGTGTTTTGTCATCGGTGAACGTCACATAGTAACGACGTCCACCCAGCGAGATGTTCGGCGCGGGACCCCACACGTCCGAATGGACTTTGTCCCCAAACTCGCTGGCACGCTCTCCCTCTCGGACCTTCCGCACGGGTTTACGCGTTGCTTTCGCGTACACACAAGACTCGCAGAATTGCGGCTCGCCGGACGAAATGTCCAGCCGCACCCCCGTTACAAAACCCTTCTCCACGAGTTTACGGGCGGTGTCGGGCGCAATGTGCCCCATACGACGATGCAGCTCCATGAAGGTGAGCTTCTCTTCGGCAGCGTTTGCGGACTCTGACTCATGCATAACGCGGTACAGGCCGCGCTTATTTTTTGCGACCTCGCCGAGCTTCTCGCCATCGGGCCCATGCAGTATGCAACTCCCGCTCGAGAAAGTCGTCGTGATACCGGCGTCATCGAGACGGCCGATGGAGATCAGGGGTGTATCCCACTTCTGGGGAATACAACACCTCGGTGAGATGGAGTTTGGACACATTGACACCGTTAGGTACGTCAATCACCATGTCACCCATTCCAACCGCGCTGAAACCTGACTTGTTCGCAGCGTTGAAGGATCGTGGGGGAATTTCGACGAAGTTATCCATCTCATCGCGGAATGGGGTGATGTGTCGAGTCGTACCCGAGTCGTACAACTCCGAACGAGGTATGTTTGCCTCTCTTGTCATCACCGCAGCAGCTTGCTCATGCGTCGCAGCCTCCAGCGCATCGCGGACATAGTCCCACGACTCCACGCTGCCCGAGTCCGAGTCAACATCGATGGAGGAGGAATACTCGCTCGCATCGACCTCAGATAACTCCTCGGGGCTGCCGCACTCGGCTGCAAATTCATCCGCATCATCCCCCAGCCCGGAAAACCAGTCGGTATTCCCATCGCTCTCGTCGTCCGAATTACTGACCGATTGCAGATCAGGCATCGACCCATCAGAAGAGTCCGACACCGACAACAAATCCGGCAGCCCACATTCGTCTAACTCAGAGGCGACATCGACGGCCCAGGCCCCCTCACTTTCGGAGTCCCAGTCCACCGCCGCAGCTGTACCACTCGACGACTTGGCCGGAGGCGTCGAGTCTTTCGGCTTTTTCGGCTTCTTGCAATTGCGTGAGAAATGGCCCTTCTCACCGCAGTTCCAGCAAGTGCCGCGGGGCTTGCCTTTCCCCTTCTCCATTGCCGCCAACGCCTCTTCACCGTCGTCCTTTCCCTTCCCACGCTTCCGCTCCCCCTGCTTCCTGTCATACTCCTCCGAGATCGCGGTCATAAATGGGCCGCACGGGATAGTACCGGTGGAGGTGAAAAGTTTCGCTGCGCTGAGTTGCGCCGAGGCGAAGCCGGAAAGGTACTGAGGTAAGCACCCAATGATAGTGGAACGGAAATCATCCTCGCTGATTACAACGCCCAAGGTAGCCAACTCCTCTCGGCGAGTCGAGAGCTGATCAAGGAAATCACGGACATTGCCCGAGGCAGGGCACTTCGACTGCAGGAATTGCGAGCGAAGGTTGGTTTGAGCATAGGCACCTTTTGTACTGTAGGTGACCACGATGTGATTCCACATGTCCGCGACAGTAGGCATGGGGTTTAACAACAACGCAACAGAGTCGGGGACCTTCTGCAAGATCAAGGTCTTCGAGTTCCGCTCGGCCTTGTCCCACGCAACAAGTTCGTCCGCCTGCGCTTGGGTGAGCGGCAGGTTCAAGAAAACGGGACGAGGTTCGGTGCCGTCAAAGTGACCAAGGTAGGATTTGGCATCGACAGACGCGAGAAAGCGGAGGGAAAAGATAGGGAAGTTGTTGCCGTCAGAGGTGATCTTTAAATTGGGAACAGAGGATGGGAGGACGTCGTTTAGAATAGCAGTAGCAGACATATTGTTGACAGCAATAGAATGATAACGCAGTTAAAGGCGGGGCCCATAACCTGTAAGAGTGAGACTTGATAGCGCGAGAGTTTCTAGTAAGAAGTAACTCAGTCTTCGCGCACAAGAGAGTAGCGGGAAGTCTATAATATTCACCTAGTAAGAAGTAACTAGAGACGAGTCAATAATAAGTAGGAAGTAAGTAAGTTGAGTTGGCTCACCTCAGTCTTCGCACAAGAGAGTAGCGGGAAGTCTGAGGTGAGGCCGACTTGAGTACAGAATATATACGACGAGTTGCACAAATGTAACTAAATGTAACTAAGTGAAACATACAAGTAAGTACCTGATTATAACCAGAAGGAAAAACAGAAAAATATAATGCCGTCTTTTCTGCAGGGTTCAATGTACCCGGTGCCGCCACTAAGGTCCCCGCGATGCCTGGTTGCCAGGTTGCCGTATTCTAACAAAACTCAGGTCACGGCACAAGAGTCAGTCGCAGGGAATAGTGTTCGGGCGCGGGAACACGAGCGAAAGAGGATACAAAGGACTACTGTGAGGTGCGACACACGGAGGTTTATATACAAGTTTGGGACAACGGATAGGGGAGTAACCGGGGTGACGCGTGCGAGCGGCGCATCACGATCTCCATTTCCAACGACCTTGCCTGTTCCGGAAGCCAAGTGCACGCCGCACAGTGGAGTAGCTTCGAATTCGTCGGGTTCCCAGCAAACGTACCTTTTTGAAAGTTGGGCCGGAATTGATCTTGCGGTCGCACTTTTGCGAAAGGAGCAGTCGTATTTGGGCCAAAAGAGAGTGTAGAAGGGCTTGGTGGTGGATGGTCCATGTATGCTGGCAGTAAATTGCACGTTGGTCACTATCAGTGGAAGTAGCCTGTTCGAATCAAGTCCGAGCTATGTTTTGAAATAAGTGCTTTTTTTGCTTTTTTCCTCTCGCAAGTGCTGCACTGGAGCGCTCAGTTCTCGTCGTTAAATGTTCCAGAACCCAGCCCGTCACGGCGGTACTTTTCCGACAGAGAAACTCCAACAAATTATTTCTTGGTTGCCCCAAGGTCGCCGATTAACCTGATTTGGATTTGGCCAAACTCGGACCAGCGGAAATGTGCGGGAAGGCTTGGTGATAGGTGAACGTCTGTCATCGTTATTGCAATCACACGCGAGCTGAGCTCGTTCGTTGAACCCGAGCCATGCGCCGTGGAGAGTTGACCTTTTTTTTTTTTTTTTTTTGTTCCTAACAGAGCAGTTTCGTCGTGAATTTGTCGGGTACAGCCCGAGAATATTCTATTATTTTAGGCGCCAGCGCCAGCGCCAGAGACAAGCCAGAACAGTGCAACCAATGCCGTGGCTTAACTGTGGTGGTTGCGTGGAGGACAAGACCGCACAGCCACTCCACCGGAGCTCTTCTCTTCCTCCATCGCGTTCTCCCTCTAGGCTTTTTAATAGACTCTCACCCGGCTACCAGGGATGTCTTCCGCAGCATACTCCCCGCTGCCTACCACCAATAGCAACGGCCCTGCATACTCGCCGCAACGCAGCGCGAAACTTTACTAGCACGCCTCACGAACCAGCGCCGACACGTCTTTGCTGAGTGGCACGAACGTCGGCCGCCCGCACACGTGCGCGAGTGAGCTCATGTGTGCGCGGCCCTGTGGTTGAGGTGGGTGTGGGGGTTTGAGTCGTTGCCGACCAGTGTTGGGTACGCAGGCGGGCACGATCATTCGATTTACGACGAGCGGCGGCGGTAAAGACTCGGAGCGGCACGCATCGGGAGACATGGCGACGCAAGCAGCGGTGGACGACCCAATCCGGTTGTTGTTTTGGAGCAGGGAGAAGTTCGATACGTATTGAAGTGCGTTTTCCGTCTCTCTACGTTTCTCTAAAATACATATTCATGCACTACTCGCTCGCATAGACACACGGCATCGTACCACAGGCTCGCCGGGTGGCCGGACATCGTGAACGAGAGTGCGCTCCTTAAGAGCCTGAAGGAGGGCTTGGGCGGGTTGTGTCGGGTGGCGACGAGGTGCCGGAGACGACGGGTGAGTGGTTTGATTTCCCCCACCTTTCCCTCTTCCTTTCTGCTTCCCCATTTCGAGTCAAGTCGACTCCGAGTTCGGGCCTAACCCATACGCTTGCTCTCCTACTACGCAAAACGACGAACTGAGACTGATAAAGCGCTATCTAGGGACGCATACACCCGGCGTACATGAATGTGCGTTCGCGGCCAGCTGCCTGGCACATGAGGTGCGCAACTTCTGCTCCGGCAAACGTGCACCTGCCGCACACGTCGAAGAGCCAAAAGGGGAGGGAACGGAGAACGAGCGCCGCTCTTCTTTCTTTTCCGCCAGCTGCCACGCATGGGTGCCACGAAGACGCGCACATGTACACGACGCGCGCGCCGCCCTCCCCCCGCGCCATCCGCTTCGCCACGCTCGACCCCACTACTGCCGCCCTCCCTGCCCAGCTCGGCGCCGTGGGCTGCGCGGACATGGTGGCGAGCGTGCATGCGCGCGCACTGGGGCTGACGCTGTGTCGGTGTTCTTCATTTTTGGGCGGTTATTTTCTGTTATTTTATTTCTCTTTGGCTTTCTTTGTTCGCGGGTTGGGGGGCGCAGTATGGCGAGGGGAATGGGCGGGAACGGAGGTGAGAGAAATGGCGCGCGGTGCCTCTGTCCGTTCTCTGTACGCGTGGGGAGTGGACAGGGATGCGTGCGGGCGATGGGGCGGGCCTGGGCGCTATCCCCGTCCTCTGTGTCGCGAAAGCCCTCCGTGAGGCGGAGGCGCGCGGGTGCAGCCGCATCCGCCCAACTGGTTATCCGTGCTCGTACCCCTTCTGCGCCCTATCCGTATACCCGCGTGTACCCATTTCCTGAGGGAAGGATACTTACCGCGCGTGTGATTATACGGCGCCTGTTTCCGCCATTACCTTATACCCTTTTTTCCGTGTATCCGCCTCGCCGTTCGGGGCCGGGGCCCTGTACCCGATTGTTCTTCTCACTTGTCCTTCCACTCCGGCATTCATTTTTTCTTCCGTTTATCCCTTTTCTTGTTTCACCTGTTATACTATCTTCTTGCCGTACTGGCGCTCCCTGCTTCGGCGAGCGCTTATCCGTTTTACCGCTCGGTGTTTGCTCCGTCCCATTCATTTTTTCCCCCGGTCGCTCTGTGCGGGTCCCTTGCTGTCACTGCTTGTTGAAGTGGCATTGTCAGACAGCCCCGAATGTCGTGCGGGCGAGGAACAGTATTTATTTCGTAAATAGTTTCGTGAATATATATCTCCAGTTGCCACTGAGCGTCTATTGGCGCCAGAATTCATTCTCGCACACCCCGCGGAATCAATTTTTTGTTCAAATGTGCAAGCCTTTTCTCGATTCGTTCCTTTCTCGCAAAATGCTTGCTTCTTCCAGACCTGATTCATGCTCAAATTCGCCTTGGACTCGATCGCTTCCTGAGAGCATGAAACTGAAAGAACTAAGATTTACAAACGACTGCCATAACAGCGCTCAAAGGCGACTGAATTCGAATGAGGGCTGTATTAGTAGAGCGGAGTTGAATTTCCGAATGAACATGTCGAAATGTAGTAATCTCCCGAAAATTTCAAGAAATAATCTGGCTCTAAGTACAGACGTATGCAGATCTCTTTATCTATGAATTGGATGGGAAGGAAATCACAGGACCGCCACCCTCCTTCCGTAAGACATGGAAAGTGGGTAAAGCTTCACCTTTCCTCGCTGCTTCTGTCAAAATCTCCATTCCAGCTGCTCCCGCGAAGTATTCCCCCAGGTCATGATAGTCCGAGGGCAACTCGGGCGAAAGGACAACCTTTTTAATGAACCACTGGAGACATTCGTCTGATTCTGGGTCATCGGTGAAGCAGTTCGTGGGAAGCCAGAGACCCTTCCAGCGAAACCACGCAGTTGGTTTGCCCGAGAGACAAACACGATTTAAGGTGGGACATATATCTCCCCATCTTCGCACTCTATCAAATTCCGACTCCAATGCATCGGCAATTCGATCAAGAAAAGTCTTATCGGCGACGGTGAGGTTCGTGAGGCGGGTTAAAGAACAAAGATTAGTGTCCATCGCAGCAAGAAAATCCTGGATAGTGCTAAGCGCGTGCACGAAATTCGATACTGGTAGAAGGGATTACCTCTTTCTCGGGGGTTAAACCAGAGAGGCGCGGAGCCCATATTTTCAGAAATTGAATTCGTGGCGTGTGTTGCGCAATGGCCGACAGAAGGGCGGGATCCCAGGAAGGAATCACGGCCGTGAGATCACAGATTTCAGCTGTAGAGGATGCAACAGCGCTCAAGCCGCGCGAATACCCAATGGGCGAGTTAGGACTCCACCCGATTCCGATTTTAGAAACGGGCGAGCCTGGAACAAGGTTACAAGCAGCAATTTCAGAGCCAATGAAGTGTCGTAGTCGAGGCATATGGATGGGCTGGATGTGGTAAAGGTTGTTCGAAATGAACTGACCCGGATCTGGCATGAGGATAGTAAATTCAATCGTGGGGTTTCTGCGCAGAAATGAATAGCTATCAGCGCTATCCAACAAGAGGGGAATGGTGCAGTCGGTAAGTCGCGGAAAAACCGTATCAGAGATGCTGCCAAAAAGGTGCGGAGAGCATATGGATATAACGCGGAGGTTTTCCATCCTTGTGGCCGCAGATCGCAATGTCGTGTAGAAACTTTTCAATGTGTAGCTGAGAACGCACTCACTGTATCTTGCTTGATCAACACAGGACTTGGGAATGCGACCCTCCAACGTACATTTTCAGTTTCCAGACCGAAAGGGCCGCATCCGGTCGAGCGATAATAGTCTTGCAGCATTGGACAAGCTGGAGCGGACTTTTGAGGTCGAGGACGCGATAAATCCATTTCACGCAGATTGCGTACAGACGGTGACTAGTCCGACACAAAAAGAGTTGATCTCGAAGTTCCAAATGACCGGAAATCGTGTGTATGAGCTCTGTTGGGAGCTCCATCGCGTCGCGACGCGGTGGCGGCGGTAAACAGTGTTGTCACAATGTGACAGTGATCACGCGGCCTCTTGCCTTTCGGCTTGATTAAATCAATGATTTCGGCAGCAAAGTTCAATCGGACGGCAAAGAAATATATAAGTGGCCACCGTGGCGCTGTGCGCTCCCTGATCAAGGTCTCGAAAGCTGGCACAACTTCAATTCAAAAAGTTTATCTCCCCATCCTAGCTACTCCGAGCCCTGCGAAAGTTCAAGTTCTTGGACCGCTGGCACCAGGCCCCGTTACATGGCGTGAAACGTATTTCTAAATCCACGAGTGTCGGAGAGCTAGGGAGACTCGGTAGTGGATGGTCCACATGTGCGCGGGTTGAATTTGCAGTGAAGTAACAGTCAGCACAACTTAGCTGGTTCGCCTCCAGCCCGAGGCGTCAGAAGATGCTATCGGATTTTTTCCTTCTCTTTTGCATTCGGTTCATGAAACCGCACGACAGCGAGGGGATGACAAATATACAGAATGAGCTCAGTCGGGCAAGGAGAACGACTCTATTCCTAGCTACCTGACAAATATACAGAATGAGCTAGGCAAGATAAATAAGTAACGGTGAGGTAAAGTAAGGATATAAGAGACATACCTCAGTCGGGCAAGGAGAACAACTGAGGTACGACTCGTGGATACGAGAACTATATACGTGATCGGTAGTAATGTAGATCAAGGAGGCAAGTGAGGATATGAAACGGGAGGAACGACTGTGTTGACGAGCGCGTGATGCGCCCCGGCTATATGGCCAGCCGAGCCATGCTCAACAGGGGAAATACGACTCTAGCGGTGGGGAGGGTGAGAGGTTCATTCCTCGCCACAACAATGACTATACTTATATATTCTAGATATCCGCACTACGTCGAGCTCGCTGAGACCGCCGGCCCGGCATCAGGAAAACCGCTATCTCCGGTTGCTATGCAGTGCTAGCGAGTGCTATGCAGCACTGTGGAGTGCTATGGAAGTGCTATGGAGGTGTGTCATAGCTACATCCATTTCACATAGTGCTATACGTTGCTGGAGAGGCGCCGACAGCGCTTGATAGCGTCATAGCTACATGGTTCGGTTTTCCTGATGCGCCCCCTGCGCGTGCATAAAGCGCTGCGACGATCCCGCAGATTGTACGACCAACAAGGGTGAGTACGTCCGATGGCGGTCATCTTGGAATGAAATTATCTTAATCTTTTGCCATGAAATCTTCGTGGCCAATGGACAATTTTGTTACGAGTACTTATGTAATCATTCTTAGTAATCCTGTAGGGCCAAATTTCGACCTCTCCACTAGCGGTCGCCACTTTCCCGTGTAATGAAATTAGTGGCTGTGCCTAATTTCGTTTCATTTTTGTGATCATTTCAAATTGTTCTCTTATCGGAACAACTTTGACCCTAAAACATCACAATCCGGATCTAATGAATTTAGTGGCGGTGTTCTTCACTATCAATGATCATATCTTCACTATGTGGTTTTGCCGTTGTTTTCCTCCTTCGTCCTTATTTTGACACTGAATATATCATCGTTAAACGTTTCTGACCTCGCCCCTGCCAATTCACTAACGATGGGTCCCTTCTCGACGTTAACGTCCCTCCCTCCTTGACGGCAAACCCTAATTGGCCCGCATATAAGGCACTGATATTTCCGAGAGCACAGTCCATACGCAATATGAAATGCTAGCCCTGCCTTGTTCCATCTGATCACCTTCCGAATTTTTCACCCAAGCGGCGAACCATCACATGCGAATGAGATTAACCATTGTGCAGACATCTCTCGCAACCGTTTCCTCCCTCTTCAATACCTGATAGCCCTGACATTGCCTGACAAGTTTGACGTTACATGCACCTCCTCAACTATGGGGTGATTTAATGATATATACAAGGCACCAACGCTCAGGAGCACGGTCTCCTATCCCTCAAGGGATGTACAATGTCCCTGTGTCGTGATCCTGCGGCACGAATGGGGGCTTGCGAATAGTGGCTTGCGTCTGGACTCAATTATGTCTGCTGTTCTGAATTCTGAAGCCATTACTGTTACTGTACATGGACGTTAAGACAAAGCAGGAAAAAACGTACTCTGTGTGGCCGTGGCGCGATGGTGAGAAGACTCGGCACTTACATAGTACATAAATACTCGTAAACGCTGGGTGGAGCCACGGCCCATACCACCTAGTCATTATTGCATACAGACACACGGGCCTGTCCGGCTGTGATCCCGGGGAATTAATTCAACTGTGGTTGAATTTGTTCAATGCAGTATCACTTGTATCACCCAGGACTTGACTCGGAGATTTTTTCGCATTTATGTACACATTTAACAATGAATAGTGCTTTGCTTGGCGATCTCTTCCTATGAAAAATTGGTGTATAGTGAATAAAAACTTGAAAAAGGTGAACTGGTGTCGGGTAAGTTCGGCTTTTTTGTTCGTGATTCAGGGGAAGGACGGAAGTCCAATGTCCAGCGTTCAACTTACCCTTTGAGCTGAACAGTGAAAAAGAGTCGGATATAGGGTTTCCGGTTCCGATACAGCGGGCTCGGCTTCCTACAGCCCAACATACCACTTCTGAGGTGAGCTTTTTGTTCGGTGTGTAGAAGTCAAAATTCTCGAGGATTCATATTTTTTTGACCGCACTTCATCTTCCGATTAATTTCCTGCCTTGAATGTGCCAGCGGCCGAATTTTTGGAGACCGGTCCCTTGCTGAAGCTGTCGGTGGCAGATTTGTGGCTCGCATTTTGACGCCAGAATATTCGTCACGACACGGTAGCAAAAGAACTCAGGCGTTAGCAGAAGAAGCTAGAGGGGTCAGATTTCCGTTTGAGAGGAAAACTATCCTGCAAGTTGGTGGATGGCCGAAATTAATTCCTCGACTGAACACACTACACTCATAGAAGTAAATCGAGTTGCGTCGGTTTGGATAAGTCCCCACCGTTGAATTTTATCAACCGCGGGGAGTTGTTAGAACGCATTCGCATCATGAGCCAATTCCCACGTGCCTCTAGTATCTACTCCGATTTTCTCAACGCGGGCAAGCATGTGAAGTTGAGACGAAGTGCGCGAAAGTCGAACTACTAGTAGAATGATAATAACGAGCGAAGCCTGAGTCCCCAGTGCGCGCCGTAATAGGGGAGATCAGATTCTAACTTCGATTCTGAAAAAATTCTGAATCTGATCCGATTTTCGGTCGAGAATCGAAGTTACAGAATTGATCGAGAAAGAGGAACTGCGATATCGATTCTGAAGCTCCAGAATCGAAATTGTCGATCCTCGAGGCTCGGTGAAGCCGGAATCGATTTTCTGCATCAAATCTGAGAATCGAACGAAATCAAAGTCAGAATCGGACGAGAATTGCCCATTCTGACCTCCCCTACCCTAATACTGTTTCATTTTGACCGTAGGTTCAGGGGGTGTGCCCTGTGACCTCTTAGGTTCAACTTTTGATAGGTTCAATTTCCTTTTGGGGCGATTTTTCGGTGTTTCCCGGCTTGTTTTTGGCCTAAAATGGGGTTCCTGAAGGCCAGTGACCTGTGACCAAAATTAAATAGGTACAGTTCAGGTCCCTGCGGTCGAAATGAAACAGTATATCCGTAAGATACGGTTTACGGTTACAATATACTACGTCACTCAATGTAACCAAATGGACAAGTACGATATATTTACAGGGTCCTTGAATGAAGCTACTAGCTTTGAGCTAGTAAGAAATCAAAATTCATAGGTACGTGTATAAAGTACTTACGTCTAGCAGTCACAGAGATTGTTGGAATTCCGAGTCCACTACTCGCTATCTCCGATGTCGTAGGCTGTCGTATTAAGCCGCAGGTACCCCCCTGGTTGTCGTAATTAATACTTCATTTGCACTAACCCAACTTTGTATAGGTGGCTTGTAGTTTTGAATAATTCTCCGCGCGTTTGCAACGGGTCCACTGCTAATCTGGAATTGATCTCTTTGATTCCAACCGAGAGCACTGTTGGTCCGGGTTGGAGTGTGGCGCCGAAATCCAACACGGCATTCCAGCCACCCTCCAGAGATTCATAATATTTTATTCCTTCGATCTGTATAAATACGGGGTCGATTCCGGGGAAGTGAACATCGGTCGGCTATGCTGCTGAGTGCGCTCTTCGTGCTCTGTCATCTTTTTGGCAAATTCTACTCGGTGTTCGGAGCATCTTGCGGCTGCTCGTCGCTTGTTATTCCGGTTCATGTTGACGTCCTCGTTCCCAAGGATCCCATGGACGAATTCGCTGGACTCAAAAGCAATGCAAGCGATCTGCGCCGCGTGGATGACACGTACGACATTCACGGTGTTTTCTGTAGGCCGGACGGGGGCTCTCCACAAAATCCAAGTTAGTCTGCGAATGTTTATGCCTCATCATAAGTTGAATCCTTCGCAGGCGTCATTCAACTTCTTGTGCATGGATTCACGTATACCAATCAATATTGGTCGCCGCAGGTGGAAGAATTCCAGAACTACTCGTATGCAGCCTTCTCATGCGCACGCGGGCTGCCCTCCCTCGCCGTCGATTGGCCCGGCGTCGGGCTGAGTACGCGACCGATAAATGCCTCAGACGTGCAGTACCCAACTGTTGCTGGTGCTGTCTCGCAAGTAGCCACCCACCTTAAAACCGCCTCCATCCTCCATGGCGTTCCACCCTTCAAAAAGGTTATTGGCATCGGCCACAGCGCTGGCTCGGTTGCGTTGACCTTCAACGCCATCGTCGACGGCGCACGATCTCCCTTCGACGCCCTCATCCTCACGGGCGATATCAGCTTCGGGGCTGGTAGCATGGTGCCCCCACTGTCCCTCACCACCCCCCGCACGGGACGACACGCCACTCCGCTGGGGTAACATCGACCCCGAGTACGTTACATGGAGCAACCGCTCTATTTTCTATCCACGGCGTTCTCGCCCCGCATGCTCGAGTTCGACAGTTTTACGAAGGACGTAGGGACTGCCAGCATATTTGTGCAGACACCCGGCCTCCTTACGTTGACGGTGCAGCAGTACACCGGGCCCGTCGTGGAAATTGTGGGCTCGGAGGACCAGGTGCTTTGTGCGACAGACCGGTGCGGCGACGTCGCGGCGTTGACTGCCTCAGAACACGTTAGATGGCCGAAGGCGCAGAGTTTCGAGGTTGTGGTGGAGCAGGGAAGCGGACATGATCTGAATCTTGACTTTTTGGCGCAGGGGCGGTTTAATACCTTTGTTGGCTTTGTGAACCAATTTTCCCGTTTATGAATTGCTATGCCAATCGAATAAATATAGTTTTCTTGACTCGAACCAATAATCCCAACGGCCTGTGACTTTCCAAGTTCCAAGGATATCGAGGATCTGCCTTTGAAATTGAATCGCAAGCACAATTTTGCCACAAGTCGAGACTATAACAACCATTGTTAGCGGTACTGTATACTTCATCTAATCTCATACGTACATTCCTTCATTCATCCCGTCAATCCTACGTACACTCGTTTATAATTTTCGGAGCCGTTGCACAGCCTCAGTTACTTTTCCTTAGCTCCGTAACTGAGGCGTGCGTACAGACATTCACTCTACTTACTTATCTTACTAATTACCCTGTAGACTACGCTAACAGGTACTTTAATACAAGAGTTACTTTTCCTTAGCTCCGTAACTGAGGCACTACGCTAACAGGTTTTGGCCCCTGTCCGGCATGGCATCAGAACTCGGTCTGTCCAGCGCAACAGGCAGGCATTCCACCCCGAAGCTAGCTGCAGGGGGGAGCCAACTATGTCTCTTACAAAGAGAAGATTACCGAGTTTCTGACTGGCCAACCGGGCTTCCGCAAGCACTTGACTGGTCGCGTGAAACCACCTGCCAAGCCAGCAGATCTCAAAGAAAACGCGACCAAGGCTGAACAGGACGTGCACGAGGAGCTCTTGGACAGCTACGAAGATGAGATGGACGAATACCTCCAGAAGCAGGCGGCCATTGCGAGCATCCTCACAAATTCTTGGCCCGACGACGTCCACCAACAGCTCATCGGTATCCGTCCCGTCCACAAGCTCTGGGAATCGTTCTGCGCGCTCTTCGAGAACAAGAGTGTCCTCGGCATGGTCGACTTACTCGTCGATCTCCTTCGCATCGAATGCACGGGCGACGAGGACGAAGACGTACTCGCCGTCATCGACCGCTTCATCAAGAAGCGCAACGAATACATCAGCGCCGGCGGCCAGCTTCCCGAGGAGGTCTACGCTGCGTTCCTCATCAAGGCAATGCCCTCCGCTTACCGCTCCACTATCCTAACCACCTTCACTGCCGCCGCTACCATTGGTGCCTCTCTCAATTTTGAGACTGTTCGCACACAGCTTAAGGAGGCAATCCAGTTTGACGTTGCACAGGCGAGCCGCAAGCGGGAGGAGGCGAAGGCCATGGCAGCAAAATTCGAGCGTCACAAGCAGCAGCAGCAGTCGAAAAATAAGAGGACGTGCCACAACTGTGGGTACAGCGGACACATCAAGGCTGAATGCCGCAAGCCAGGTGGTGACAAGGAAGGTGTCCCACTCCCTCCGAAGAAAGGCAAGGGCAAAGGCAAAGCTGCCGCTGCCGCCGCCGAGGAAAAACCACCCGACGCGAGCGAGAGCCATGCGTATGTGGCCGCAGCCGTCCCCGATCGTGCACTTCGTGCATCGGGCACCCAATCCCTTCGTCTGCTCGACACGGGCGCATCACAGCATTACGACGGAAATCTAGCCAATTTCGTCGACATTCGGCCGTGCGAACCGTACCAAATCCAGACTGCGTCCGGCATCGAGTACGCCACGCAGATTGGTACTGTCAAGTTCATGTGCCATCAAGGCGACGTCGAGAAGACGTTTACCCTCTCGAACACTTATTACCTCGAGTCTTGCACAACCGGCCTCATCTCCCTCACCCGTCTTCGCAAACACGGGCTCATATTCAGCAACGCCGAAGCTGGGTATGGAGTTCTTACTGATTTGAAGACCGGGAAGACGATTTTACGCGTCGCAGAGCGCGACGGCGTCTATCCGCTGACCACCTGGCGCCCGGAGCACGCCACGGCGGGCATCACATGCGCACGCGAAGTCCGCGCGCAAACCCCTCACACGGAAGGGAAGCTCACGAGCGGCTCGGCCACATCGCACACAGTACCATCGAGACGATGGCGCGCAATGGCTCAGCGCTCGGCTTCGAGGTCGACCTCAGCACACCAATAGCGCAGTGCGAGGTATGCATTCGTGCCAAAATGAAGGGGATCCGCATTTCTAAAAAGCATCGCGATCCGCGCTCGAAGAAACCAGGAGACTTCGTCTCCGGAGACCTCTGGGGACCAACACGGGTCGCTGCACGAGGGGGTTACAAGTACTACGGCACGTTCTTGGACGACGACTCCGACCTCGCGTACGTCTACCTTCAGAAAGGCAAGACGGAGGTGGAAACCCTCGGCCATTACCGCGACTTCGAAGCGTCAATGAAGACGCAGCATGGCGTCGACATCAAGGTCTTTGGGACCGATCGCGGCAAAGGAGTACACGGGCGGCCTCTTCGACAAACACCTTGCGTCGAAGGGCACAGCTCGCCAGCTGACCCCACACGACACGCCGCAGCTTAACGGCGCCGCCGAACGCCTAAACGGCACCATCGCCGGGCAAATGCGTGCCCTCCTCCTCGCCAGCGAGCTCCCAAAATCATTCTGGGGTCTCGCCGTCATGTACGTTGTCTGGCTTCGAAACCGTACGCCAACGAAGAAAACTGCACCAAAATCGCCGTACGAAATCATAACGGGCGAAAAACCCGACCTGAGTCGCGCACGGCGGTTCGGATGCAGGGTCTGGGTGCGCGTACACGGCGGGTCGAAGCTCGACGAGCGTGGAGTCGAGGCAAAGTGGGTCGGGCCGAGCATGGAGACTCCCGACAGCCACAAAATTTACTGGCCGTCGAAAGGCTCAATAACCGTCGAGCGGGACGTCCGCTTCGACGACGAGGCGGTATTTTGCGGGGGAGAGAGTCGAGGGAGATATCCCCGTGCCAGGTGCAGAAGAAAACAAAGAGAAACCAGCGCAGCATGGAAGCGCACGTACCTCCGACCCAAATACCACCACTCCATCCCCACCAGCACCTCTGGACCATCATACCTCGCAGGGGGAGCCTTCTGAATCGCCCTCTGAACGCCCTACAACTCCTCCAAGCGAAACTTTGACCTTCACGGCAAATGACATCGCACCCGACGATCCAGACGCACCAGACGCGTCTGATGCCACGAGCGATGTGGGGGAGCGGCCTAGTCGACGTATTCGCAAGCCGTCTGAGTATGTACGCCGTTTGCAAGGCGGAGAGGGTGTAACGAGTGGCGGAGGTGGTCAATTCCGCAAGTACGCGCGTGGGCTCCAGATCCCCAACGATGACGTCAATTCGCGTGCATCGATTGCGTATGCAGCCGCCGCTGTCCCAAGGTCGTATCGTCAAGCAGAGAAGAGCGAGATCTGGCCAGAGTGGGACACTGCCATGAGGCAGGAAGTGAGTACGCTGGAAGATCACAAGACCTTCAGCATCGTCACGCGTGACACAGCGGGAAACGCGTCCGTCCTTCCACTCAAGTGGGTGTACGCCAACAAGACCGACGACGCCGGCAACATCAAGCAGCGCAAGGCCCGCATTTGCGTCCGCGGCGACCTCCAGAAACACCTCGGTTTCCATACGGAAACCTTTGCTCCCGTCCTCAAACCTACCTCGCGCAATATTTTACTCGCTGTCGCGGCGCACCACGGCTGGCATGTCCGCCAATGTGATTTCAAAGGCGCCTACCTCAACGGCGTCCTTCCTGATCCTGTCTACGTCGAACAACCCGAAGGATTCGACTCGCCAGACGCACCGCGTGCAACACATATCTGGCAGCTTCACAAAGCCCTCTACGGACTTCCGGAGGCTGGACGAATCTGGTATTTAACTGTCAGCAAGTACCTTGTTGATGAGCTCGGCTACACCCGCAGTGAAGCCGACCACGCAGTCTTTTACCGCACCACGGAGACTGAACAAACCTATATAGGGATCCACGTCGATGACCCAATCACCGTCAGCAGCAACCTCGACGCCCTCGTAAAGCTTGAGGAGGATCTCAATTCCAAATTCCCACTCAAAATCAACGGCGACGCGACCCACTACCTGGGTATAACTATCCACCAAGATCGCGCCGCCGGCACCATCTCCCTCTCGCAGGCGTCGTACATCCGCGACCTCGTGGTTCTCACAGGCCAAGAGAATGCGAAATCGGCGCCGTCCCCGCTCGCTCTCGGTGCACGACTCGGCCGCGAGTTCTGCCCGACCTCGGACGAGGAGAGGGAGGACATGCACAACGTCCCATACCGGACTGTTGTCGGATCGCTCCTGTGGCTCGCGAACAACACCCGCCCGGATATCGCCTACCCGGTGAGTATTCTCTCACAGTTCCTCTCCAATCCGGGTCGAGTCCACTGGGAGGCAGCCAAACGCGTCGTCCGGTACCTCAAAGGTACTGAAGATGCACAGCTGACTCTCGGCGGCTCGCACATCGGTCTCGTCGGTTACTCGGACTCTAGCTGGGGTTCTGAGGTGCTCAACTGGCGCTCCATGTCCGGCTATGCCTTCACCCTCTATGGCGGAACCATCTGCTGGAGTGCGAAGAAGCAGTCGGTGGTTGCCCTCTCAACTGCCGAAGCCGAGTATATCGCCATGACACGCGCCACGAAGGAGGCTATGTGGATCCGCCAGTTTATGGGGAGCTCTTTGGTGTCTTCATCGAGCCCACCGTCCTCCACGTCGACAACCAATCCGCGATTGCGATGGCGAAGAACGACTCCTTCCACTCTCGCACGAAGCACATCGCGCTTCCGTATCATTTCGTCCGTCACGCCGTCGCCTCTTCCACCATCACGCTCTCGTGGGTTCCATCCGACGCCAACCTCGCCGATTTATTCACCAAAACTCTCGATTCTACGAAGACATCCCGTCTATCACGAGGACTTGGGTTGACGGTCTGAGGGGGAGTGTTAGCGGTACTGTATACTTCATCTAATCTCATACGTACATTCCTTCATTCATCCCGTCAATCCTACGTACACTCGTTTATAATTTTCGGAGCCGTTGCACAGCCTCAGTTACTTTTCCTTAGCTCCGTAACTGAGGCGTGCGTACAGACATTCACTCTACTTACTTATCTTACTAATTACCCTGTAGACTACGCTAACAGGTACTTTAATACAAGAGTTACTTTTCCTTAGCTCCGTAACTGAGGCACTACGCTAACAACCATACCCAGAATCCGGACGCCGAGAGAAGAATCAACAAAGAAGTCGGCGTTATTGAACTTGCGCCGTTTTTGGACCCAGACGCGAATGTCACGGCGGTCTGCTCAGTGCCTACGGCGGTGCTATTCAACTGGCTGTAATACCGACGCTCTGTACAACTGCGAAGTTCGTGGGGCCTCCGGGACGACGCACCAGCGAAACCTGCACCTGAGGAGTCGGTCTGTCTGAACTTGACGGCGACTTGGTACTGCGCCTTTGTGCATGAGTACAGGTGTCAAGCCCGGAAGCGGCCAGGGTAAGGACAAGCAGCATTTCTTCCACACTATTGGAGGTGTCCGGCGTGCTTGAAGTGTCGTCTGCGGTATCTGTCGAGTTATCCGGAGTGAAAGCCTCCGTGGCGCAGAACGTGTTATTAGTGGTGCTGGGGATGGGCTTTTTGTGGCAGAAGGACAGAGACAGAGTATCGATCGTGATGAGCCATTCGCTTCTTGTATTTTCTTCTTTTTTTGTTGAACTGCTCAAGTGGCTGAAAATTCCGCACTCGACTCGGACCGGGGACCGCCGGGGAAGCTCTCACAGTTGAATTTGCACAGGCACACCGGTACAGGTGCCGGGTAGGAACGACTCGGACTTCCGCACGATGTAGATGAGTACTTCGGACCGTCCCTGGCCCTGATGCCTGACGCCCTGCCAAGCTAAATATTTTGTGGTTCCAACTCATAGTAGGTTCTTGATGGCATTCATGAATAAAAATTCAATTATCGCAAATTCTTGCGAGCGCCAGGCGTCAGACGGTGTTTCTCATACATAAAATGAAGGACGCCAGCTCCAAACTCACCGTTGTAGACAACCGACGAACAGAAGCCGAAGAGGCTTGGTGGTGGATGGTCCACGTTTGATGTTATTGTACTGTGAGAGTGCGATATCTACAGATGGAGCTCGTTCGATTCGAGCCCGAGGCGTATGTTGATACGGAGTGTTTTTTTTCCACGAGTGTTTTTTCTTGTTTCCCCCATGAGTACTAGATTCACTTTCTTCGTAAACCTTTCGCGCAAACCCATAACGGTGCCTATTATTGTTGTGCCATCATCGTGAGGTACCTTTAACCATATTTCGATTAAATTCAACAACGCCGCTGGGAATGACAATTTGAGCGCAGGACTCGCATTTTTGGTATGGTACCATAAGTATTGCAGGTCAGGTATGGGCTCGGTAGTGGATGGTCCGCGTCCTTTGGTCTGTTGGTTGATAAGAATATGAATGTGAACCAGGAAGCAGCTCGTTCGAATCGGGTCCGAGCCAATTCTTCTCGCAGGGCTTTTTGTATCTTGGACCGAAATAAATCTTGGCGCGAGCCCGAGCCACGGTGCCTATCTAATTTTTCGTGCACATCGTGGATGTGCTGGAGCCTAAGTCCCTGCTGAGTGCACGTCGTGCGACTCCCGTTCCCATCATCGTGCTCCGGTACCTTTACCTGTACCCTTCCAATTATTTCCCGAAGACGCTCACGGAAGTAAGTAAGACGCAAGCAGGGTGTGCTCAGCGCCTGAACAGAGTACGGGACGGTTCGGAGTGGATGGTCCGCATCTGTTGCTTGTTTGAATATTTTCGCGTAGGCAGAAGCAGAAGCTGCTCGTTCGAATCGAGCCCGAGCCATGCGATTGCGACCACTCTATTTTTCTCACTACTTGCGCTTGCACGAGAGATGTCTTCTATCTTTTTTTATTTTGAGGAAAGCACGAACAATGCACACCGTCATCCGAGTTGGGTAGCTTCGAACGTACCTTGTGGATGAATTCCGACACAGCTGGCCAAGAATTTGAATAGTTTTGAGTGACAAAAAGCAAGACTCGCACCGGTAAGCGGCGCAGACGGAGAAAAGGATGCAAAAGGGCTCGGAGGTGGATGGTCCACATCTGTTAATATTCGGGACTATGTAAGATAGCTGTGCAGAAGAAGCTCGTTCGAGTCGGGCCCGAGCCATGATTTTGATTCGGACGTAGAACTTCTAATTTTTGTGGGGAGCATCCAGAGATTTTGAAGCCGAGTGCCACATGCGCATGCGCATCATCATGCCGAGCCGGCTCGGGTACCTTTTCGTCGAACGTGCCTTTTTGGAAGGTGTAAGAAAACCCACCGCAGCTGGGACTTATCCAGGGCGAGAACGCAGCACAGAAGGGCTCGGCGGTGGAAGTTCCACGTCTGTTCACATGCAACCAAACATATTTGACGTTGGACGCAGAAGAAGCTTGTTCAAACCGGGCCCGAGCCGTGCTGTCTCTCTCGTCCGCTTTTTGATTACCGGTACGGGAGACGCCGTGCCAATGGTGACGAGTCTTATGTTCCGAGAGAGAAGCCTGAGACTGAGAACGGTGCCTGTTCTTCGAAGCCAGCCGCAGGGGTAGTTTCGAAATCGCTGGGTTCTCAGCGAACGTACCTATTTCGAAAATTCCTGACAAGGCTCGCAAGGAATTCAGATAATTTTTGAGTAGCACGAAGGTAATGGTCGTATGTAGGCCCACAAAGGAATGCAGAAAGGCTCGGTTGTGGAGGGACCACGTCTGTTCATATTGTCCCAGCAGATCTTGAAGTCGGACACAGAAGAAGCTCGTTCAAATCGGGCCCGAGCCATGCCGCTTTCTTTGACATGCTTTTTATTGCGTGCACGGGAAACGTCTTGTCAGTGGTCACGAGTCGAGGAAAGGCCGAGAACTTGCCCTGTTCTTCGAAGCGAAGAGCACGCCGCAAGGGGTATGTAGCTTCGAATTCGTCGGGTTCTTGGCAAATGTACCTTTTAGATAAAATTCGGAGGCTGGGAAGGAATTCAACTTGATGATTTTGCAGGCGCACTTTAGCGAAAGAAGGAGTCGTATTCTGGCCAACAGGAGCATGCGGAAGGGCTTGGTGGTGGATGGTCCACGTCTGTTGACAGTGAGCAATGTGTGGCCATCGGCAGAAGGAGCTCGTTCGAATCGAGCCCGAGCCATATATCGGTCAACGATTTTTTCTTTTGATTTTATTCCTCCCGTAAGTGCTGCATTGGAGCGATTTCGTCGAAAATGACCACCAAAGCGAGCCGGTGTTTCCGAGACAGCCACTCCAGCGCAAATTATCTCTTGTCGCCGACTTTAACCTGGTGTACATTTGGCCAAACTCGCAGCACCGAAGAAGGTGCAGAAAGGCTCGGCGGTGGATGGTCCACGTCTGTCACTGTTGGCGATGCAGTAAGCAAGTTGAGCAGAAAGAGCTCGTTCGATTCGAGCCCGAGCCGTTATGTTGTCCGAGCTCTCTTGCATTTTATTGCTCGGATGAGAGAGAGAGAGATGTGCTTGTCGCAAATTTCCCGCCAGACGGGAGTCTAAGAAACATGGACAATATTAATGTCGGTGCAGTATGCGATTTTTTTCCAGGCAGACACCAAGGAGACACCCTTGGCAGCGTTTGCCGGACGACTTTTTGATCCTGATTTGGCCGAAGCTCGCAACAGTGTGCCGGACGCCAAGAGGATGCAGAAGATGGCTGTCATTGTTGTGGATACGCCAAGCATGTTGTGCAGAAAGAGTTCTGAGCCCAAGCTGCTGTTTCTTGAATTCCCTTCTTTTTGTTTCCTAATACTGCCTGTGCCATGTAGAACAGTTTCATCATACGATATTATTTTTGCGCAAGCCGACTGTATCCTTTCGAGGCAGAAAGCAGCCGTGCCAGTTGACCGCGGCTGTGGAGTGGTGGTTGCGAGGACGAGAACAGCACCGCACAGCCACGCCACCCGAATGCCGTTGCGCGCGCTTATGCTCTTCTCGTCCTTCTGCCCTTGCATCTCCCTCTAGGATTTCCCTCCAACTAATAGACTTTAAACTGGGAATCGGATGTCTGCAGCATATTCCTCGCTGCCCACCGCAAACGGGAACGGCCCGAATAGCACCAAGGACTTACTATCACGCCTCACGAACACCGCACCCCCGACACGCATCCGCCGCCTATGCGTATTCGTTGCGGTACTGCTCAGTAGCTCGGCGCTGCTCTTCTACCTCGTCTACCCGTCCTCTTTCCCCCTCCCTTCGGGCTCTGGGTCTGGCTGGGGCTCTTCGTGGTATGGAGGGTCTGGGTCTGGGTACAGTGGAGGATACAACGACGAAGCGCTAGGCAACTCCGAAGGCGGCATCGGCCCCGACGGCCCCGCTTCTCCGTTCTTCCGCGACGCGCACCCCGCTTTACACGCACGCCTCTTCCTCGCGCGGGCGCAGGCAGAGATCAAGGCGCGCGGGCTCGATACGTGTGGCGGGCAGCTGAGCGGGCGGATGATCGAGGGGTACCTCGACAACGCCGTGCCGTACTGTGTCCCCGCAGAAAATAACAACGCTCTGGCGGAACAGGCTAGCGGGCTGCGGAGCGCCATAACGTGTTTCCCCGCCGGCGCCGCCTCACCGGGCAGCTCGCCGAACCACTGGTGGCCCTACCCGCAGGCCTTCTGCACGTCGCAGTCCCTCGCGCACACGCCCGGCTGGGGAGGCGGGCTGAACGTGCGCGGGTCGTTTACAGGCGGATGCAAGATTGGGGATGAGGGTGAGGGGTTGAAGAAGGGAATGGAGAGGGAAGTGTTTTTAGGGAGTGAGTTCAAGGAGGTGCGTTGCTGTCCTCCCTCGTTTTTGGCCCCGTGTCGGCTTAGAACTGTTTGTTTCGACTCCAAGCTTTTTGGGGCGGAGGGGAGGGGCTTTGTCGCGTTGTGCGAGGCTCTGCTCTTGTGTTTGCCTCTTGCCTCTGCCACTTCTCCTTCGCTCTCCTTCCCTTCTTTCTCCCTCTTTGCCAGTTCTCTTCTTTCCTCTTTACTAACTACGCACTACGCAGGACCCAACAACACCCTGCACCACCACCATCACGCACCCCGTCCTCTTCGTCCCCCGGCAGGACCGCTGGAACCCCTTCCACGTCGGCGAGGACCTCGTCACCACCTTCCTCGCACTCACTCTCTTCTCGCGCACACCCTCCCTCTCCCCGACATCTCATTCACCGGAAGAACAACGGTTGTGGACCGCTCTTCCTTCCTCGTGGGGGAAACAAGACGAATTCAATAGATTGGCGTCGGCCCTCGCCTCGGAGCTGCACCACACAGAGAACTTACAGCTGATGTTCCAAGACGAGTACCTCCCCACGGCGTCCCTTTTCGCGCCGCTGTACGATAGGATCGGGGCGTTCCCGGCGAAGAGGTGGGGTGGAGAGGGGGTTGGTGAGTGTCTTTTCCCGTGCCTTTTAAAATTTTTATTCGTTTTTGGGGTGGATATATTCGCTCTTTTTTGAGAGGGGAGCTGGAGGGAGCGGGAACTGCGCTGCACTGTCGGCAGAGAGCGGCTGCACCTTCCGCTTATCGTTCCCTCCCGCTTCGGGAGGACTCCCTTCCGCTTCTCCCTCGCATCCTCCCCTTCCGCCCCCGCTCCTCCTCCTTCCTCCCTTAGCGCTTCTCTCCATTCCTTCCCCTTTCCCTTTGTCTTTGGTCTACAGTAACTTACGCCGTCCACAGACAACACCTGCCTCACCCGCGCCTTCCACTCTGTCGGCGCCGGCGCCTCCCTACTCAGCGGCACGCGCGTCGGCCTCACACACACGTGCGCGAGCGAGCTCGTATGGGGCGCATCGCTGTGGCTGCGGTGGGTGTGGGGGTTCGAGGCCTTGCCGGCACGTCTCGATTCCTTACATAACCACGCGATGTACGACGAGCGGCGGCGGCAAGTGGCGGACTTGGAGCGACGCGCACCGGTGGACACGACAACGCAAGTAGCGGCGGGCGACCCGATACAGGTGTTATTCCTGAGCAGAGAGAAGTTCGATGAGTATACGAAGTGCGTTTTCCATCTCTCTCCGTTTCTGTAGAATACATATTCATTCACTACTCTCTCGCGCACAGACACACCGCGTCGAACCACAGGCTCACCGGGTGGCAGGAGGCGCGGCACATATCGAACGAGGGCGCGCTGCTCAAGGGCCTGAGGGAGGGCTTGAGCGGGTTGTGTCGGGTCGCGACGAAGGTCCCTGGGACGACAGGTGGGTACCCCCGTTTCTTACAATTTCTAATAAACCAGGTGTAAAACGATGCTGATGACGCTGCATAGGAACGCACACGCCCGGCACCCACGACTGCGTGTTCACGGACGCGGACGAGCTGCCTGGTTCGTGGGGCGTGCGGATGCACCCCGCGGAGGGACGGGCGTTGGGGGTGCGTGCGGCTCCGGCGGCTTCGCCAAACGTGCACCCTGAAGAGGGCGGGAATGCACCCGCCTCACACGTCGAGCAGCCTCAAGGGGGAGGGCACTGCGAACGAGCGCCGCTCTCCCTCTAACAGCTCCTTCGCATGGGCGCCACGCGGACGCGCACACGCCGCACGGGCTCGCGAACACAACGCGCGCGCCGCCCTGCCCCGCGCCGTCCGCTTCGCCGCCCTCGACCCCACCACCGCCGCCCTGCCGGCGCAGCTCGGCGCTGTCGGGCGCGCGGACGTGGTGGTGAGCGTGCATGCGGGGGCGTTAGGGCTGACGCTCTTCATGCCGACTGGGCGGGCGAGCGTGGTGGAGATGATTACGTCAGGGGCGCAGGGGGTGAGTAGTCTTTTCATGCTTTTTTCTTTTCTTTTTTTTGGTTTTTCGTTTCTGGTGGCGTTTTTTGGGAGGACGTTCTTTCTTTGTATGCGATTCGGTTTCCTTTATTTCCCTTTCTTGCATTGGAATTTTTTGGCACGGCGGCGGTTTTTGAGAGGGGGGCTGCGCAAGGGGAGGAGAAGCGGGGGGGAGGGGCACAGTTAGGCACGGGGGGAGGAAAGGGGGCGAGGAGAGGGTCAGCGGCGCGCCTGCCCCCGTTTCTGTTTACGCGCGGAGGGGATGGTGCGCGTGTCCGGCGATGAAGTGGGCCTAGGCGCCATCCGCACGTGGACGGTCGTCCGATGTCGTGAAGGCCCTCGGCGTGGGATGGAGGTCCGTGCGAGTCGCGACAGACAGTCGACACATCCGCCCAACCGTTTATCCGTGTCCGTGCCCGTTCTTCCCTTACGCCCTACCTACACACCTGCGTGTACCCATTTCCTGAGGAAAGGCTGATGCCCGTGTGGATGTACGGCGCCTGTTTCCGTGTACCCGCTATGCCTGTCCTTCTATGCGTGCACCCATGCACCCGCCTCGTTCCCCTTGGGAAGGACGGCGCGATTGAACGTACGGCGGTCTTCCGCGGGTGGACGGCCTCCGCCTTACCGTCTACCCGTTTAGCCGTACATGTTCGCTATTACCCCTCTTACTCTTCCCCTACGCCTACCTATCCGTTTTTCCTTCCGTTTATGCGATTTTTTGTCTTCCATTTTACCCCTCTTGTCGTACCTGCGCTCTTTGCCTAGACAAGCGCTTATCCGTTTTACCGTCTTTCCCTTATACCTTCTTCGTTTATATCACGTCCTGCATCTCGTTTCTTGTCCTAGCCTATCCTTTTCCGTGATATCCGTTTTACCGTCTTCCCTGTACTTGTTTGCTTTCTCACCCACGCCCATCCGTTTAACCGGTTTGCCGGCTTACCTGGCGCGCGGGTGTCACGGCGATTTTCTGCTTTCTCATTCATCTTACCGTCCGTTACTCTCCCATTTACCGTTTCACCATCTTGTCGCTCCTTTTCACCATCTTCCTCTGGATCCCCCTGTTCCGTATGACGCCAGTGACTAACAAACGACCACAGAACTGGCACTTCCACAACATGGCGCACATGATGGGCATGGAGTACGTGCGCCTCGACGTGCAGAAGGAGGTCGACGTGCCGAAGGTCGTGCAGGCCGTGCGCGAGGTGGTCGAGAGGCGGTTGAGGAAGTGAATGTTAATTTCATTTCATACTGTCGAGTCTTGTTCTGAGTCCAACGAGGCTGCTTGTGCTGCTTGTCGCGCGTGCGGAGAACAGTGGTGTGCGGACTGGATTGGATAGCGAGATGAATTTACGATTTAAAAGTACGCTGCTGCTGCATTTGTGTATGATTTATTATTCACCACACCGACATGTATTTATTGGTATCTGTAATTCGCATAGATGTGGAGGACGCTCTTGGTTGCCGCGTGGGTGTTTGAATGGCTTAAACGGCAACTTAGCGCCGTGACTGTCGTGACAGCGTCACCGCAATCCTGGCGCAATTCTCAGCACCGACCACACTGCGATGTCGATGGAGCTTTTTGCGCTGCCGACGGAGCTCATACAGATCATTACTGGGCACTTGAATAGTCAGGATCAGCTGGTTTTGTGTCGGACCAGTTCGCTCATGTATGCCATCTACCTGGATTGGATTTATCGCGCCCTCGAATTCGAAGGTCCTGTTCAACTTCTCCAGTGCTGTAAGTCCATCATCGCTCGACCGGAGGCAGTGATGTCAGTTCGGAAATTAACGTACGCCAAAAAGCATCACATATCGAATTCGAAATCCACTATTCAACGAGATACAATCTGTAATGCCCAGCGGGATGCTGCGTCTTGCAGAATTTTTACACCACAATGCACCGCGCGGCGGCGAGGTTGCAAAGTCTCCAAGAAATCGTCATAAACTGTCTCGAGCTCTTCCGCACTCTTTCCGGCCTGGTGTTTCCAAAACTTGTATTGGCGACCTTTCCCTTCTCATCAGAAGGCCATTCGTTTCTTTTCAGAGATCCTACTATTCAAACCACTTTCATCATCGCATCTCAATTCTTCGAGTTACCCTGCGGCTCGGAGCCTTTTGAGGACTTTCATATCCAGCCCATACATATGCCTAGACTGCGGCAATTCCATGGTCTTGAAATTGCCGTTTGCAGCATTATTCCAGGCTCGGCCGTCAACGCAGTCAACATCCACTGGAGTCATACGCCGGGCATCGCATATTCGCGCGGCTTGACTGCTGTCGCATCCTCCAGAGTTGAGCTCCGTGAGCCCTCGTGTTCATGTCTTGTTCCTTCATCCTTTTTTTTTTGGCTTGTTGGCTTCTCTCCCTTGTCTCTCCCGGCGGGGCTGGATTCAATTATTGCCCTGCCTTGCTTGCGGGAAGATTCAATGGAGCACGCAGATTCACATGCTCATTCTCCGCGTTTCTTTCAATTCACCCTTGACCTTCAAGTTGTTTGCCGATTGTAGTTTGGGTTCGCTCTTGAGTTCGTTATCTTGCCCTTTCACGGCATTTGCTTGGATGAGAGGTCTATCTTTATCTCCATCTTTTCAAATGGTCCCCATGCTTAACGCGTGCAGCGCACACAATGAATGCAGCCTTGGGGGAAACCCTTGATCGCAACAGCTCAGCAATTCTTGCTGTCAATGAATTGGGAGAACGTCTGAGGCGTTAGATTTGGCGACGAACAGTAAAGAGCCGTTTACAGCCCACTGCAAGGCTGGTTGCTTGCAGATTGGCGCACTGCGACGTTCAACCGTGGGCCCGGGCCCCGTTCGGGCGTCAAGAGCTGTCAAGGATGTTTAGCGGTGAAAGATCCGTGCGCAGGACGTGCGCGCACACCAATCCAAGCAATCACCGTGTGAAGCACGCTCTGAGAAGATTGGCGACTTAGGGTCTTCGTAGTACGTGCGTTGTTGACGTGATCTTATGCATTGGGCTACGTGATGTACGTCGCACGGCGCAGACGCACTTTGATGTGATTCTTGACTCTCAGCTTGGTTACCGAACCGAGAGGAGAGTGAAAACATGTGAAGAAAAAAAAAAGAAAAAAAAAGCCATCCGAGCCGGTCAGACGATTGTGCTGATGTGCAAGCTTAGGGAGACCCCAAGCGAAGCGAAAACGGAGTGTAGTGCGGAGCGTGCAGGGGAGCTAGGGAGCGAAGCGGCGCCGGAACGGAAAGAAGGCTGCTCGTGGTGGCGGCATCCTCCAGTACCCGCACTCGCAGCCGCTTAGAAGTCTAGTTCTCTCACATTCTCTCCCATCCGCGCTAGTTTGGCACTAGTATATAGTCCTCCTCTCGCGATCACGCAGACTACACTGCACCGCATCTACTGCACTCCCACCCCCACACTCGGTTCCGCTTCCACTACACGGTAGAAGGTCTACCAGGATAGCTCTAGGATCATTATTTATTGGTTCCGCCTCCACCCTGGTTCCGGCACGACTGCTATTTGTTCTTAAGGTTACGGCCCCCCCATGAATCTTTGGTCGAGATGATACAGTATAGCAATTCTCGCTGTCAATGAATTGGGGGACTCAAGAATGTTCTGTGCGACATCTCGGCTCATCTCGGACGCGTTGGAAGAGGTGTGCACCGAGACACCGGCTAAGGGGTACCTCGAGTATCCTTATTTTAGTTTTACGACCCGGTCCGAACTGCATTGAAAACGCGTTTAGGATTATAAAAAAGTCTTGAAAAAATATAAGGAAGCATTCACGAGCCATGTTTTGGCTGTCCCGGGGATAGCCGGGCTACCAGAGCACTCGCTGCGCAGCGCGCCTCCAAACTCCGACCACTGCCACTTTTCTCTAGGCTGATTACATTTGCCGCGGTGGTTTTCAAAGCATCTGATATGCTCAGGAGATGTCATGTCATGTCTTTGGACTTGTTCATGCTAAGCAATTTTTCATGGACCTACAAAACTCGGAAGATTTCTGGTTGAAAGAGCGGAATTACCAGATTAGGAAGTGGCTGTGCTCGGCTAACAGGGGAAGAGTTCTCTTAATCCACTTTTCTGACCTCGTGTTCGAAATTTTAAGGGTGAACACCCCTTGGCTGGATCCGCAGTAAAGAGCTGTTTATAGCGCACTCGAAGGCTTGTTGCTTGCAGGATGGCGCACTGTGGCGCTCACCCGTGGGCCCTTCTACACGCCTATCCCGGCTGACACCGGAATTTGGTAGGAATTCTGATCTTCGGGTTTCAAGCCCAAATCCACTGGATTCCTCTAGATGTACTCCCCTTCGGAATCCAATGGTTTAGCGCATCGGATTCCAGCGGCTAGGCCTTCGGTCCCCGTGGACACGGTGACGTCGGGTAAGGCTCGGTAAAGGCGCAAATCGAATTTAAAAATTTAACAGGTCGGGAATCGAACCAAGAGCATTCGCAAAATGAGACAACACTCGACGGCACAATAACCATTAAGTCAGACTAGACACACCTTGTCTGTAAATGAATGTAGTGCAGTTCCTCATTTGCTCGTCTTCTCCTTATTTCCCCAGAGTTTTAAAAAAACTTCAAGTTCGCTCCAAGTGCTTTCAAAGTTTGAACTCGGCACTCACCTTTGACTTCCACTTATGCAACCATGACGAGGAGTTTGAGCTCTCACATTGATCACGCTCGACGGGGTGAGCTCGCAATGGCCCGCGAGTCCGCGAGCAGCGGGGAGACGTCAAGAGCTCGTGAGGCGGAGGCGCCAGCCCGGGCAGCAAGCGGACGGAGTGGTATGATTGCGTTGTCGTAATGATACCACGTGTACCTACCATTTGGAGCAGGAGCTTCCGGCCCGTAGTCAGACCATAGGAATCCGAGCTTTCGTGCAAAATATTCCGCTAATTCGTACATTCACTGCTAGCTGATGATTAAATCTTAGAAACCCGAGCGGAAAATGATTGAATTTTGATAAATCGTCTTTCCTATCAAATTCCGGTGTCAGCCGGGCTAGGCGTGTAAGTTCTGGCGTCATGAACTGTTAAAAATATTCAATTCAAGGTGAAAGATCGGTACGCAGAACACGCGTGTATACTAATCTAAGCAATCACCTTGTGAAAATCAACATGTTGCCTCATGGATGAATACTTTCTCACCACCATATTTTTGGGTTCACTAGGACGGTATATTAGAATGCGTAACTGAATGTGAGTTGACTAGTTGCAGAAACTACACTCGAGATGTCTTGGCTCTGGACGACGCCTACCGCCACCAAAGCGAACCCATACCCTACCAACAACAGAACAAACCCGGGCCCTACCAACAACAGAGTGAACCCTGGCCCTACCAACAACAGAGTGAACCCGGACCCGACCAACAACCGAGCGAACCCGGGCCCTACCAACAGAGCGAAGCCTACGGACAACAAGGCGAATGATCCCCGAACCCTGAACGGTACGCGAGCCTCTTTGTAATCAAAGGTATCTTCATGGTTTCTTCAGGTGGAACTGGCGGTGAAGGTGGCGACGGCAGAAACGGTGGCATAGGAGGTGTCGGTGAAGGAAGTCGCTTGACGCCGGATGCTATGGAGAATTATAATTTCACCACAGTCAATGGCACGTCCTTCTCCTGCTACTCAAATCAAGTGGCGAACTGAATATATGTTTTTGCGCTAGGTGGGACGGGGGGAAAGGGCGGACGCGGTGAAGACACCGGCGGGAACGGTGGGACAGGGCAAGCCCCAAAATTCTCCACTTCCTTCGTGCAAGGCAAGCCTAGCAACCCCGGCATGTCGGTAGAAAAATTGTCGGTCAGCCCTGCCCTTCGCAAGCTACTTGTGGACAAGGACTATCCCACTGTGGGCGGATTGTTCGAGTGCTCATCCCAAAAAGGTAAAGGGGCGGAGGCGCTGGTGTGGGATTTCCTTTTTTGGAAGTCCATCATTTATCTTCTTTGTGTTCGTTCAACATAACTACGGCCTTTTGGCCTTTGCCAGGGCTATTCCCAGGCTGTATTTGGATATAGGCTTCGATTGGAGCAATAAAATTTTTTGACCCTGAATGTGTGTTGGGAAAATTTTTCAACCTTGAATGTATTGGGAAAGTGTGAATATGTGTTGGGAATTTTTGAATGAATGTTGGGAAAAGCACTTCAAAATCCCATTTCATACTCAGCTGAAAAAAATGTCTATGTGTGTTGGGAAATAATAAAAGTGCATTTGGAACAGCATACTAATTCTTCTTCTTAAAGAATTTATTGAACAATTCCATGATGTTTTTTGGTAAGATACGGTGGCCGCGATATCTTTTGCTTGCCCACATGGCCTGCACACCATCCAATCCTTTCTGATATGCGTCCATGAAGCGATCTGATCGCCGTGCAAATCTTCAATAACTCTGAATCAGGTCCAGAATGGTCAAGTCAATTGACGAACTTACTTCTGCATAGTTTTAATTGGAACAGCATCAAGTGCAGCATTCATTTTGAGCTCCAAATCCTCTTCTTTTGATGACGAGGGAAACATTCGATAGATCTGTTTAGCAAATCCCCATGCCTGCTCGATGCAGTTTAACTCGCAGTGGAATTTCGGGAAGAAAATAACTTCGTAACCACGTGCTTCACAATGCTCTTCAAGCATCGACTTTTGATTGACGAAATCGGGCTGTGTGAATAAAATCCGACGACAGCAGCAATCTGTACGCCCAGGTGGACATTTGAAGCCTTTGCATTCGGCCTTCAGGTTGTCTGGATTCGGAAGCGCGGCCCCTTTGGCAATGCGCTCGTGAATCAAATTTCGCGTGCCCTTGAATATCCCCGCCTGCGGATGTCCATCGGGAAAGTACAGTGACTGCGGGGTACCGTCCGCAAATGTGCCATCACGCATCCGAACATATTGGACACCATTCGCAGTTTGCACTGTACACAGAAAGTTGGTCTTTTTGCTTTTTGTTGTCAGGGGTTTGACGACCATATAACGAGCACTAAGACCATCTGGAGGCCGAGCTGTGTGAGTGGTTGCGTTGTCGTAGGCAAAGACATGGCACTCGTGGGGGCAGGTTTTATCCAAAATATCCATGGCTTCGGTTGCATGCTCCAGAATTTTTGCTGTGGTGTAGTGGCCGTCCCGTTTACCACCTGGCCGGAATGTCCAGCGAGCGAGCCATCCATGCTCGGCAATGAAAGCTGCAACCATCATTGATGCTCCCTCTCCTTTGGCATACGGCTTGGCCTTTTTGCCGGTGTGGACCCATCTGATTTTCCGGCAATCATTTGCATAGAATATGCATTCATTGTGTCTCCAAATCACGACAACCTGCCCATCAGGTGCCACAACAAATGTTCGTTCCATCTCTTCATCATCCCACACCTCATCAATCTCTTCCGCTGCCTGCTTCTTGCTTTTCTTCTTCTGCTTTGGAACAGCACTTGCAGCTGTGGCCTATGGTGAACCAATCTCGTCTCCATCTTCTGTGAATTTCCGGGTGTATCTGGACAGCTCTGCCCACCGGGGTAGAAATTGGTTCTGCTGGTAATCCACAACATCTTCCCTCTCATGCCCGTCGCTGTACATGCCCTTCGGCTCCTTGGTCCATTGATATTCCATCCGTTTCATCCATCTCTGCGCCGTCCGGAGTGATATGCCATTTTTGAGTTTCAAGCGTGCTTTCATCTTGTCCGTGGCCATGTAGTTCACAATATCCTGGGCGGCGACATACTTCCCGATTCCCTGCAGGTGCAGATGCAGTTCCTGGGCTAAATCTTTGTCCTCCAAAATGGTCCCATTCATTTTTCCATACTCTGCTGTTGGCAAATTATTTTTGTCCCGAATAAAATCGACGGTCCATTCACAGATACGCCGCGAGAGCCAGGACCCCTTCCCCGCTGATTTGGCAATGATATCAGCGCACTTGGCCCATTCTGCAGAGCCATCCGACGCGTAAAGTTGAAGGAAACTGATCATCAATTCCAGTCGAGCGCGCAGGATCATATTCAGGTCCATATTTTTATATCCCTTCGTGTTGGGCCTGCAGGATGGATGAAGGATTGAATTGAGCTTGATAATCACCTGCTCAACCTTCTGACTCAATGGCGGTCGACTCGGCGGTCCTGCTGGCTGTGCAACAGGTGTGTAGTGGAACAATTGATCTGCTCGAGTAAACACTATTGGACCCGCTGAATATTGTCGACTGGGTGAAGGACCCAGTTCAGCAGGTAACTGGACGACATGGGAAGACGATGGGATGGGAACGGGCGGTGTAGAGCTGCGTGGTTGACATGGAGTGTTGACTGGAAGTGATGTTGCATTGGAAACAAGTGAGAATATCTCTTTGACATCTCCCAATCCCTCCTCCTCCTGCTCTGATGGCGACAATGACAAACAGTCTTCATCTTCATCTTCCTCCTCTGCCTCGTCCCCAATTGGCATCTCAACAGCTGCATCAGCAGGCAAAATCACGGGCATATCAATTGTTTCTTGGAGTGGTGTCACAGTGGACCCAGATCCAACTTCAGCTGCTTGCTGCAGTGCTGCCGTCGGTTGTCCCAACCAAGCCATCAGCCCCTTCCCATGTCCTGCAGCTTTTTTCTTGTCCTCGGCTCTTTTCAATTGCGCTGTCCAATCTGACGGTACTCCGCCTATTTTCGACTTGAAATAAGGGCCTCACAAAGGCTTCTCTGCTGGCTTCAAGTTTATAGCAAGCTTCTTTAGCTGCTCCTTTCCTAGTTGGAGCCATTTCAGCAGTCCTTGTTCTGTTTCAAATGCTGGAATGTTGTCAAGATCTTCTGAAAGATCTGATAGAACCGAGCTTCCATCATCCGAGGGACAGTCCAAGCTAAAGTTGTCTGGATCTTGTTGCTCTGCGTGTACAGACATGGGGGACAGGGATCTTGGAGACTCTGGAGGTGAGGAAGACACTGTCTGGTCGATTTTTTGTTTTTTCTATGGGTTGAATAAAAAACTCATTTCCAGGAGTGAAATGCATGAGAAAAACCTTGGCAAATGCGCCGAGATTAGCAGCACATGCTTTCCACTTCAATTTGGGCATTTTCTGGTGCTTTTGGCACGTCAGAACGGCAGGGAGGGGTAGGGAAAAGGTCACGTGTATTGATTATGTAATGGCAAAAGCGCGTCGCGTTTTTTTACAAGTAGTGTCCAAACACATCAAAATGAGTTTCTGTGCTGAAAGAAAAAAACTTTTTTTTCCACTATACTACTCCACCAGAGAAGCAAAATTCTACAAAGTGAAACCAGGGATGGGTAGACAGGAAGGCAATGAATGTGTTGTCACGATTTTGCCCTTTTTCGCGACATCTTATCTAAGCGCCGAACATGTGACAAGATACCACGGATAAACGCTAGACAGATTAGATGTATGTAGACGAAGGATAAGTCAACGTCAGAACCCTCAGAGGGCAGGCAACAGGGCGTGTTACACGCGGTGGCTCTATCCTTGCGAGTACAAGGAGGCAGCGCCAGAGTTTCGGATATTAATTAAACGACACACATCAAACGTGTTGTCATGGCGTGGTTATTATTCAGAACACATGTTAACGGAACGATATTTGATCGGACCATACATACAGTCGCACGGTCTTATTGTTCTAGTTTACTTTCTCACGATTCATAGTACAGTATTTAAACAGTAGTTATCCGACTGTAGTCTTTAGTCTTTTATTCCATCTCTTTCGAGCCTCCTACCAAAGAGCCCACCGAACCCTTCTGCTTCGCCAGAGTTCGACCTCTAAACGCTTGAACATGACATAATAAAAGACTACCCTTCATACCCTCGTACCGCCACTACTCGACCTCCTTTCCCCTTCCTCCCCACCTTTATCCACTACTTGGATTCATACTCCTTTACCTCTTACCCTGAAGATCCATTTCTGCTTTACCCCAACTTCTCCCTCGTCCACAACGAGGTTAAACAATTGCAGCGACCCTTGTCGTCGGACCAGATCGATCTGACTGCACCGCGCTACGGGAAACGTTGAGTCCGTCCCTGCGCAACGGTAGCAACAAGGCCACAGAGTTAATCCTCGGAGAGGCTCTGGGCGTCGTCATCGGGTGTGTCGTAGAAGGCCCGGGGCGATTCAGACAGCAACAGTCCGGGACAACCTCACCATCCGCTTAGTGCGGTATTCGTACCATTGACGCGTATCCGCGCTCCTTCCGAATCCTCCTCGTCCTCGAGCGAGTCCGTACCCTCACACCTCTACTTCTCCGCCTCTTCCTTTCACACCTACCACACCGCCCATACACATCCACCAAGGCCCGGGGCGATTCAGACAGCAACAGTCCGGGACAACCTCACCATCCGCTTAGTGCGGTATTCGTACCATTGACGCGTATCCGCGCTCCTTCCGAATCCTCCTCGTCCTCGAGCGAGTCCGTACCCTCACACCTCTACTTCTCCGCCTCTTCCTTTCACACCTACCACACCGCCCATACACATCCACCGACTACTTCGGTCCCCTTTCATAACCTCCTTTCCTCCATATTCCCGCATCACCTCATACCTGCCATGTCCTATCCAGGATCTCCCATTCGCCAGGGTCGTTATGGCCTCCCTCCCGCCGACACCGAGTATGTTGAAACTCGAGTTCGCTCCCCCTCCCTTGCGGCAATCTCCGCACACATGGCTTCTCGACAGCCATCCCCAGTACACCCCGCCGAATACTATGGCGAACCCGGAGGACGAATGGCGTCCCCAGCAAACATGCCTTTTCGGGATGCCTCCCGGATACCCTCACCCGTCCGACCCCTTCCCCAAAGACCCCAACAACCCCCACGTCCCACCCTGGAACAAGTCATGCAGGGTTGGAACAGTATGCCGGAGTGGCTTGCTGCGGCATTCCTGACTTATGGGCCAGGATCACAGAGGAGCGGAGGCTCTTCTAAAATCGTTTACGCCAAGACCCCGCCGATGTTCGACGGGAACGACAAGGCCAAGTGGAAGACTTGGTCGGAAACCCTGTCCAATTATCTTTGGGCATATGACTCGGAGTTCCGCTCCGAGAAGCAAAAAATTACATTCGCCCTTTCCTTATTGGGAAGAGAAGACGGGGCCGCCTGTCCTGCTACCATTTGGAAGAGCAACTGGAGACAGGAAAATCTCCAGCACGGGACTTTCAAGGAGCCTACCTATTCCATGCTCGATTTTATGATCGAGTTGGAATTAAGTTTTAAGGACAACAATGCCATGCAAACGGCGTCGCTGCGCCTTACCCACACTCGACAGGGGAAGATGCCCCTGCTCGATTTCATTCAAGCATTCGAGATGAATGCTGAGGAGGCTGGCTACAATGTGGCCGGAAAACAATACGATCGTTTCTTGGCAGATACGATCGAGGACCTGATCAATCAGGAAGTACGGGACCAGCTTTACGCTGGTGGGAATGATATTCCGGAGGTGTACAGCCTCCTGAAACCTCGGTTGATTACAATCAATCGAATCCTTGAACGAAAGGCGCTCAAGGAAGCCAAAGCCAAGAACCAATTCTGGCTTCGGGCACCACCATCAGCGCCGCCGGGGGCAACGGCGACAACCCCCAAGAGTTCGGGCGGGGCCCCGAACTTGTCCAAGAAACCAGCTCCTGGAAAACTGGTAGACATGGACATCGATCGTTCGCAGGCTAGGACGATCAAGTGTTATAATTGTGGCAAAGAAGGCCACATGAAGAAGGAGTGCCCGGAGCCTCCTAAGAAGAAGTTTAATATTCGATCGTTGCAATACGATCAGTACTCTCGCGAAGACCTCGAGGCCGTCGCAACCGCTCTTCGCGAGCGGGGTTTTTAAAGAGGGTCCCGGTCAAGGCCAAGCCGGCTAGCCCTCCTGTTACGAACAATCGCGGACAATATGATATTCTCACTACTATGCCTGATACGGACTTATGTATTAAAAATGTATTAGAAAAAGATAAAAAAGATGATGTAGTTACGATTTCTTCTGTTTCATCTTTTCGTAATTTAAAGGACTGTGATGGACTCCATAAATTACGTTCCGCGATCAAGAAAAAGGCCCCCGGAGCTCCCACCGGTAAAACAAAGGTTGAGAAGAAAAAGGTCGTCATTGATGACGAGATGGCTCAATCCTCGCAAGAGGAGGAAGCGCCAAAAGAAGAATTTCCCAAAGACAAATATGGAACGGTGTTGACACCGAAACCCACGGAAAGCCCACAAGTCAAGGGTGATCCTCGAAAATTTAAATGGGTTCCTATTTGTGAAGTAGAAAGCCGCAAACCCTGGAAGGCTAAACAGATTTGGGAAAAAATGCCTTATGGAATTAAGGCTAGAGAAACAGCTCGCTGGATGGCTAAACGAGCCATAGGGGTAACTCCCGAGCGATTGGCGGCAGAAATGCGCGCTTTCCAAGCACAACGTAAACATCATGAGATGTTGGTTCCCACGTTGTTGCAAGACGCTAGCACGGGCAAGACCCGTAAGATTCGCGCGTTGTTGGACACTGGGTGTACCACAACGTGCATTGATCGGGATTTCGCCAAGGCTTCGGGCTTCGAATTTAAGAAGCTTCCAGAAGCAATCCCGGCAAAAAATGCCGACGGTACCGAAAATATCAAAGGCAGAATTACTCACTATGTTGACATGGTGATGACGATTGGCAAACATGCTGAACAAATCAAGCTGTTTGTCACAGGCCTCGGGAAATCCCGAGTATTTATTGGATTTGACTGGATAGAGCACCACAATCCAGATATTGATTGGCGTGCTCAGACCATTAAATTCAGTCGTTGTCCCGAAGCATGTAATATGAAGGGTGACGAGACTGTTCAGGGAACAGAAAAGAACGACCCTATAGAGGAGGGTGAATCTATTTTATTGGTTGACTTTGCACATGCAATTGAATTGCGTGCGAAGGGTTCCCAGGCACAACAGTTCGCGGAACAGGCTGATGCCGAAAAAGACAAAATGACGGAGGACAAAATCCCGGAACAATATAGGGATTACATCAAAGTATTTGCCAAGGAGTCTTTCGATTCTCTTCCGGAGAAGCGACCGTGGGATCACGCGATCGAATTGAAACCGGACGCAAAAGCCGTCGACTGCAAAATATACCCTCTTTCGCTGGACGAGCAAAAGAAGCTTGACGAGTTCCTAGATGAGAACTTAAAGAGCGAACGGATTAGGCCATCGAAATCACCGATGGCTTCGGCATTCTTCTTTGTCAAAAAGAAGGACGGATCGCTTAGGCCGGTCCAAGATTATCGTAAATTAAATGAGATGACGATTAAAAACTGTTATCCTCTTCCTTTAATTTCGGAGCTGGTTAATAAGCTCCGTGGTGCAAAATACTTCACGAAGCTGGATATTCGATGGGGCTATAACAATGTTCGGATCAAAGAAGGCGATGAATGGAAGGCCGCCTTCAGAACTAATCGAGGCTTGTTTGAGCCGCTCGTAATGTTCTTCGGCCTTACCAATTCCCCGGCCATGTTCCAAACCATGATGAACGACATCCTTCGGGATCTCATCAACGAAGGACGGGTCATCGTCTATCTAGACGATATTCTTATTTTCACGGAAACTCTTGAGGAGCACCGTGCAATTGTCAAACGAGTGTTGGATACACTCCAAAAGCATAAATTATATTTAAAACCCGAGAAGTGTGATTTCGAGAAAACGGAAATCGAATACCTCGGAGTAATTATTTCCCAAAACTCCATGCGTATGGACCCTGTAAAAATCAAAGGCATCATGGAGTGGCCGGTCCCGAAATGCGTCAAACACGTTCAAGCGTTTTTGGGATTCGTCAATTTTTATAGACGTTTTGTCCAAGGATTTGGCGACGTCGCAAAACCATTAACCTTATTAACCAGCAAGGCCGGGTTCTCCTGGGGAGAAACACAAGATAAGGCATTCGCCATGCTTAAACAGCGAATTGCCGATGACGTAGTGCTGGCACTTCCCACAGATGACGGCAAGTTCCGTGTTGAAGCCGACGCCTCCGAGGGTGCCACGGGTGCCGTCCTTAGCCAACTACAAGAAAGCGGCGAATGGCGACCTGTTGCATTCCTTTCCCACAGTCTCAGTGAGACAGAGCGGAATTACGAGATCTATGACAAGGAGATGCTCGTGATAATGCTCGCATTGGAGGAATGGAGACCGATGCTCCTGGGAGCTCGGCAGACGTTTGAGATTCTGACGGATCATCAGAATCTGCAATATTTTAAACAGCCGCAGAAATTGAATCGGCGACAAGCGCGATGGTTGTCTGAGCTTGCTCAGTACGACTTTACTTTGCAACATCGGCCTGGAAAGCTTAATAAGCAAGCCGATGCTTTATCCCGCAGGGCGGATCACGATATGGGGGGAAGTGATAACGAAAATGTCACTCTTCTTAAACCCGAATATTTCAGAGCCGAAGATATCGTGCTCGAGGAACCCGAGAAAGCGATCAAAGATCAAATTCTCGCCGAGAAGAAGATCGATAAGACTGTTAAGATCGCTCTTCAAAAGAAACTCCCTGGATGGGAGAAGAAGGATGATGGCATTATTTATTACAAAAATGCTATTTATGTTCCGCGAAACAAGGAGCTTCGCGATAATATTATTAGTTTACATCACGATAATCCCTTGCTTGGTCATCCCGGAGAGAACCGTACGCAAGAGATGATCGAACGTAATTATTGGTGGCCTAGACTCGGCAACCAAATATCGGAATATATACACGCCTGTGAGGCGTGCCAGCGGACAACTATACACCGCTACAAACAGGGCAAATTACACCTGCACAAGATTGCGGAAGGTCCCTGGCAAATCATATCTATGGATCTGATTGGTCCACTGCCAGTCAGCAACGGGTTCAACGCCATACAGGTGTGGGTTGATACCTTTACAAAAATGATACATGCGGAGCCTGTGGCTTTCGACATCGGCACTGAGGGAATCGCACGCTTGACGCGTGATCGGATAATCCGATATCACGGCGTTCCTCATAAAATTATCTCGGACCGAGATAGACGTTATATATCGGGCTTCATGACGGAGCTTAATAAATTATTGGGTGTCGAGATGAATCCCTCGACAGCTCATCATCCGATTACCGATGGACAGACGGAACGGATGAATCAGGAGATCGAGAAATATCTCCGTATTTATGTAAACTATCAGCAATCGGATTGGGCCGAATGGCTCGCCCTAGCCGAATTTGCACATAATGACAAGGTCTCGTCATCGACCAAGTCATCGCCATTTTATTTAAATACCGGCTATCACCCTTGGAAAGGGATCGAGAACGCCGTGGAATCTCGAAACGAGGCGGCGCAGGACTTCACCGATAAAATGAAAAAGGTTCGCGATGAAGCATCAGTGGCCCTTAAAAAGGCCCAGGATAACATGAAGAAATATTATGATGCCAAACATCGCGATGCTCCTGTATTTAAACCTGGAGACAAAGTCTATGTTGAAGGGAAAGATATCAAATCAGATCGACCTTCTGAGAAGCTTGAGAACGTACGGCTTGGCCCGTATGAAGTCATAGAAAAAGTCGGCGAAGCCGCTTATAAATTAAAACTTCCAGAAACGGAAGGCATGCATGACGTATTTAACGAAGCGAAGCTTTCGCTTTATGTGGAACCGCCTGAGAAAAGGCGTGAGAAACGACCACCGCCGAAGTTGATCGGAGAACACCTCGAATGGGAAGTAGAGGAAATCCTTAAACACCGGAAAAAGGGTCGCGGTTATCAATATTTAATTAAATGGAAGGATTGGCCACTGGCGGAACGAACGTGGGAACCTACTCGGCATCTCACACATGTCAAGAAAATGTTGTCCGAGTACAACAAAAAACACGGCATCAAAATCAGGGCTGTGCCCATATTACCCACTGGATATTGGGATTATTTAATAAAACGATATAAACCACGGGAGGAGTCCCAAGAATACTCGACGAAGAAATTGTTCGAACCCTTGACGGGTACCTTTATCGAACAAAGGGATAGCAGGATTTGTTATCCTTCGGTCGAAATACCGGAAAGATCCTCAGCGTGGATCACCGAGATCGCCGAGGACGTCGATCCTTAAGAGGGGGGTAATGTCACGATTTTGCCCTTTTTCGCGACATCTTATCTAAGCGCCCGAACACGTGACAAGATACCACGGATAAACGCTAGACAGATTAGATGTATGTAGACGAAGGATAAGTCAACGTCAGAACCCTCAGAGGGCAGGCAACAGGGCGTGTTACACGCGGTGGCTCTATCCTTGCGAGTACAAGGAGGCAGCGCCAGAGTTTCGGATATTAATTAAACGACACACGTCAAACGTGTTGTCATGGCGTGGTTATTATTCAGAACACATGTTAACGGAACGATATTTGATCGGACCATACATACAGTCGCACGGTCTTATTGTTCTAGTTTACTTTCTCACGATTCATAGTACAGTATTTAAACAGTAGTTATCCGACTGTAGTCTTTAGTCTTTTATTCCATCTCTTTCGAGCCTCCTACCAAAGAGCCCACCGAACCCTTCTGCTTCGCCAGAGTTCGACCTCTAAACGCTTGAACGTGACATAGTGTTCCTGGTTGTAAATGGTCTATATAATCTTTGGGCATGAAGGAGTATTGTCAGCAATTTTGTGTCACAAAAGTCATGTGACCGCTAGTGGGGAGTGACTGTCATCTACCTTACCAGAAAGGAAATCAAGCCCTCAATTCAATGGTTGGTGAGGTCTAGTGGCAAGGAGGAGCCGAAAAGATAGGAGCATAACAGGTAGGTGGGTGAGATTCCAGTGGTATGAGCGGGGAAGAATGAGGGCTAAGTCGAGACAGAGAAGTCGGACCCTCGAAGCCAAGTGCAAAACGAGATTGCACTGGGTGCAAAACATTATTTCCAGGGTCTGGAAATATTAAATTTCCACAATATTTCTGCAGTATTTCCACAGCATTTGCACAATATTTCCAGGCCTCAGAAATTTTGTTTTTCCGCAACATTTCTACAACATTTCCATAGCATTTCCAGGCCTCGGAAATTCAGAATTTCCACAGGTGCAGAAATTTGATCTGAATATTACCAAAAAAGGCAAGTGTTCAAAAAAATCAAAGTTGTAGCTCTAATCAATACAAATCAAACTGTATAAGAAATTTCCTTATTGGATACTTTGTTGTGTCACAAAACACAAGATCATCTGATTATTACCAAAAAAAGGCAAAAATCAAAGTTGTAGCTCTTTTTAATACGAATCTGACTATATCAGAAATTTCCTTATCAGATGCTTTGTTAGGTGGCAAAACACAAAATAGTAAGTGTTTTGTAGTTTGTGACACAACAAAGTATCTGATAAGAAAATTTCTTATACAGTTAGATTTGTATTGAACAGGGCTACAACTTTGATTTTTGCCTTTTTTGGTAATAATCAGATGATCTTGTGTTTTGTGACATAACAAAGTATCTGATAAGGAAATTTCTTATACAGGTGGATTTGTATTGAAAAGAGCTACAACTTTGATTTTTTGAACACTTGCCTTTTTTGGTAATGTTCAGATCACATTTCCACACCTGGGGAAATGCTGCAGAAATGTTGCGGAAATAGTGCGGAAATATTGTATTTCCGCAACATTTCCAGGCTACAGAAATGTTGCACAAATGTTGTGCAAATTTAAAATTTCTGGGGCCTGGAAATACTGCGGAAATAAGGTTTTGCACCCAGTGTCGAGATCGGCGTGGGCCGGAGTAGAGGCGCATCAGCGGCAAGGGGGAGGGGCTGCGCAAGCGCGAAGGACACCGCATCGAACTGGTGGTGATAGACGAGGCATGGCACGAATGCTTTACTGCCAGCTGAAGACGCGCAAGACATGGACATTCAAATCGCCCGGTGCCAGATCGAATGAATTTGAATGGGCGGGAAGGGCGGTGTCGAACAGTCAACGCCTAATGCAGACATGAGAGAAGCACCTGGGAGACGGATTAGCGCCAGCGGAAAAGACAAGCATGGAGGCGACGTACCCATCGTTTGTGTGCTCCACTATGGATCCCACTCACTCTCCACACTCCCGCACTGTACTCCTGCAGCAACAGCTGTCCTCTGACGAGCTCCCTGTGTGCTGCCGGACGTCCTCCTCCTCCAATACGAACCTTGCGGGGGATCACCCCAAGGGAGCTGTGTGTGGTCGAGCGAGAAACAGCAGGGCGCGGGAGCAAGGAGAGCTTTAACACGGCAGCGAAATGGTCCCGGATGAGCTGCAGGGGACAAGACGCCCATGGAGGCGATGTAACCTCTGGTGCTTGTGCTCGCAGCATGTGCTCCTGGCTCCGCCCGCCCACAATCCCTCCTCCTGTTTGGTCTTGTTCTTTCACTAGGAGTAAATCCTGCTATGGGTATGGAATCTCACGAACGGACTCATACCTTCTCAGGAGTTTCTGTTGGCCATGGATGATGCTCTCCGTTCTTCAACTTGTCTGGAAAGAACCCTGTATGGTCTTCAATGTGTTTAGACCTGTTCATCTTGCAAACAAGAAAATTTGAACACAGGAATTCCACAGGCGGCATGCATTGTGGCTTCCTGGGAAATAAGCTGTCGTGGCTTATTGTCGGCTTACTTGTGGCTGTCGGCTGGCTGTCAGCCGGCCTTTTGGGTTGGTGTGAATTAGGCTCATCCTGGTTCAAGTATCTCACGACTGACGGTGACAGACTGACAGTGGGAAAGTCTGGTGTGGTCATGTGACAGCGTGCATTCAAAGTCCTTTCTGATAGAGGTTTGTTTACCTTTACTCAAATACACTCAGTCACACATTGAGGTAGATTAAGTCATGTGTCTCGTGCTGCTGGCAATAGACTACTGATGAATGTCTTTTAGGGGCAGGATTTCATGCAATTCCTAGTCTTGTCAAGTTTCGACATGACACATGGTTTGAAACCAAAACCATTCCATTTACTTATTCAGAATATAGGTGGTATTACATACAGAAACATACAGAGCATAAGATATACTGTTTATTCTCTTAATATTACTTGCATATAAGGAAAATATTGTTTTTTTCAGCCCTCACAGACTTGCCGCACAAGGCACAGCACCTGAATCATGAGTCAAGCAATTCTGCTTTGAGTCAATGAGCAGAATGATTTGGGATGCTGCTGTGTACACACATGTATTTGGGTGTCTGAATTCACAACTCAACTCCTGTGTAGCGGGGCCAAGTTATGCCACCACAGGTTGTGAGATTTCAAGATCAAACACCCTGTTCACATTCCGTCTGTTGGAGGCAACAATATTCTGCTCAAAGGCATGTCTTTTTGAGCTCTTCTAACATCTCAAATCACTTGTTTTATGAATACTTATGTAATTAGTTCTTACTATTTGTACACAGCCAAACAGCGCACCTTTCCACTCGCTGAAGCCAAAAATCCAACTAATGAAATTAGTGGCAGTGCTGATTTTCATTACATTTTTGTGATCAAATTTTAAAATTCATTAGAGGGAACAATGATGACCCAAAACATCAGTATTACAATCTAATAAAGTTAGTGGCAGTGTAGGAACTGCTTATGTCACAGATTTCACTTTTGTTTGTGCTCTTTTGCCCAGGTGATTTGAATGTCAATATATGAGATAATAGGATGCTGAATCTTCAACCTACAGTTCATGATGCATCTGTTATTTTTTCGCGCTCATTCCATATTTTCCACAATCGTAGGCTGGGATGTGACTGTTTGTCATTGTATTGCTCAATCTTTTTGAGAAAAGTATACTGGCACTGGTCTATGGGTACCATCAACATTTTGCAACTTGCTAGGTTGACCACATTCACCAGTTTCCTAGTTCTGACTTGTATCCCGATGTATGGCAGTAAAGATTAACTTCATCTCTTAACAGGCATTCCAGTCCTTTTTGTTCTGCCAATCATATTGAAATTTCTACTCCACCGATCATTACTGATGCCCACTGCCTTCAATTGAAAGTATGCCAGTCAGCGAAACTCCACCCCTGATTGGTGTCATCTGCTCCTGTTTTTTTTCCCATCTACTGCTACCATCACCAAGCTTTACTGTTCATCCGCTGCCTTGCTCAGTATAGCCTGACATTGTATTGTGTCCACTGCTTCTCTTCTCATGGTTTAACATATAATTTTGACATACCTGCTATATTTCATGCCAATCCGTATCCGTCAGCACTTGGTACTGGACTTGATCACTGGTTTGCTTCAAGCCGAAATGTTGTTTAACTCTGCCCTGATGGCTGTGGTTTTTTACCAGTTGTTCCTGTTTGTTGTGCAACCCCTGTGTGATGCCCCGTGCACATCTCAGTTTGCATGGCTTCACTGTTGAGAAGCAGGACTTTACGGGTAGGAGCAGCTGTGGTAGGCGCTCACTATGCCATGGAATAGAAGAGGTGCGTCGCCGACTAGACGTTCCCCACCATTGTAACCCTACGGTCCAGGAGACATGTCACCCAAGTCTGGGGCTCTATAGCACCGAGTTGAGGAGGAGCAGTTGTATGGTTGCTCAGCCATCCAGCGGGTCCTGGGTGGTTAGCCTACACCTTGGGGGCGCTACTCTGTAGATCCCTCTTTATGTTGACATGGTAGTTCAAGTAAAGCAAGATATATTATGTAACATATGTGGCACCTATAATGGGAAGTAGGCACTAGGCCGTGTAAACAATGACTACGTAAGTATATACCCGTCACACCCTGTGTATGAAATGGCACCATGCTCCTAGAATCCAGTACTACACACATAACAATGTTGACTGCTGCTCCACCGTTTACTGCTTCTACTCTGCTTGTGCTCGACCTTTCAGTCATTCGGCCAATATCCTGTTCTTCCTGTCTCACAGGTGGTCATTCTGTGATTCGTCCTTTTCTTTCCCACTTCCTATCTGCCTCTTTTATTGGACTTGAGCCCTTGCATTTACCTTTCTCAAGATGATCACTGTATCTCTACTCACTTGAGCGTTGAATAACTTTCCCAGCTTCAATTATCTTTGGCCCTCTGTGTATTACCCTACTACCTCTCAAATATTAACACCCGTTACCACTTAACTCATGCACAGCTCTGCCAACACCAATCTGAACAGCTGCTGCATTGCACTGAGCCATGATGTGAGCGCTAACATGGCCAGAACATCACCAGCAGCGATAGTCTGGCCTCTTGAGAATTGGATGTATGCGTGGGCTTCGGTTTCCCTTTTTCATTCCAAGTTTTTCATCTCTTCTCTTAATAATTGTGTGGCATATCCACGGGGCAATTGATGTGTAGGTCATTCATGGTTGATGTAAGGCACTTGTCCAAACTCCGGTCTAGGTTCATGTACTGTAAACTTTTTGTAGAGTGGAAACCGTCACAGTAACAGTCCGTGAGTTTCGTTTCTGAATTGCCGTGACGATTTGCGTCAATACTGTTATCAAGGAATGATGAACACAGCATGAAAGTACTTGCAAATAGGACCCCAATGATATGTCAGTTCACCCAAATCCATTGAGGCATGGGCTCGGAATCCTTGTTACAAGTTGACCATTTTTCGCAATTTTGCTAATGAATTGGCAAAAAATGCTGAAAACAACCACTTTGCAAAGCACTTTGTGGGACAACCACCTATTGAATTTGGGTGAACCAACATATCATTGGGGTCCTATTTGTAAGTACTTTCATGCTGTGGTCATCATTTCTTAATAAAAGTTGATCTTGAAAAATCGATTTTTTCAGACACCACAATTTATTTAATTCTTGACCAACAGTACAGGTAAGGAAGGGGTTAAACGTTGAAGACGAGCTTGGAATCATGACAGATTTGCCATGGAATTTTATTTGAGCCAATTTGATGGAGAATTGAGCCCAAATGACCCCGCTCATTATTTTTCGCCGCCACTGTACAAGTGCGCTAGGACCCTGTTTGGTGATATAAAGGAGAGTTAGCGTGGACTCCGACAGCTAGCTGTAGTATTTGGGTCTTACAAGTGGGACATGTTTGCCTAGCCACTTATACATGACCACTAAGGAGTTATACCTGGAAACCCATCCATGCCTAGGAGCAATATCAAGGACAAGATGTTCAACCAGAAGTGCAGTAGTTCGAGGAGCAGGCTGAGAGAGACCACTAAACATGTTCAGACCGAAGCCTAGGTAGCTAGGGACCAATGGTACAAGACACCACATGGGACTTAGTAGGATTGCTAGCACCTAGGTGGACGATCATTGACTTTGGACGGAACTGATAGGCCGAGGAGATGGCTGAGGCATTGATCCAAAGACTTTGGTATAAGAAAGACACATGGTGGTCAAGCGCGAGCGCGACCTGACAAACACAGACAAATATAGGAGAATGATCAGACAGTTCTCATTGGAACTGAGCATCGGTAGTCTTGGTGGTCAGGATCTGCAAGTCCAGAACGTCACCAGACTGCATGAATCAGCAACCAAAACTATTATTAGACAGGATTCAACTCCTGCCATACAGACATGTACTTGTAGGTGCAGATGGCGGCACTTGTGATCACACATATACCATTCATAGACCTAGGCGGTCATTCAACATGACTTATCCTACCTTGGATGCTTGCGAATGGCCTAGGCATATTTATTTTGACTCATTTTACTTTATCTCATCCATCATTGCTCATATGTATAAAAAACCCAGTAGAATAACCACAATGCCAGATTGATCCCACCTAAGTACCGGTGCGGGTTTCTCAGGCTATACGTGGAGATTTTGGCACCCTGAAACTCTGCTTGTATTAGTCTTTACTTGGAATCTGGATATTTGTTTGACTCTGGACTTGGAGTTTGAACTTGAGAAAGAGACCTTCAGTTGTTGACTTAAGATTGAGTCTTCACTTATAAAATTGATTGGGTGTTCTCCCTCTTGAAAGAAGTCATATTTGAATGTTGAGTTGCCTCTACCCCAACTTGTGCAAAGGGCCTTGTCGTAGTGTATTGGATCTTGACTGGAATTGCGGTAGCTGGCAGGAGGCCTTAACAGAAGAAGATTTGAATCGGTAAAGAGGCTGCACTAGGGAGTGCAGCTGCAATATCAAATTGTGTATAGACCAGGGCTGAATGAGCCAGAAAGTGCAGTGGTGAGACGCTAACATGAAATCTAACCCACACCAACCCCAAAATATCTAAAACACTTTCTAAATAATCACAACCACAGACTCTAAATGCTTTAGTGCCGGGTGTGAGTTCGGGGAAGTAGGGTATGTATCACCCTCCAGTGGAAGGGTGTGCAGAAAGGATAAGTATGTCTTTGCAGAAGCAACCACTAGCAGCACAAAAGCTAATCATCTTTTGCAAGAGCAGGGACTGATCCAACTGCGAGAGGTTCGAGGTTTGATAGGACACACTGAGGTCCTTGATCAAAGAACAACCACTTGAATATCGTCAGATTTCTCTGGAATTCAACGACAACCAGCCATTGAAGTCGGGACAACCAGGCAGACTGTCAGACGACAGCGATTCTACTCAGCTCGTCCGCTAGAGCACGAATGGTGGCAACAACAGACACGGCAGGAGCTTATTCGCACTGTCAACAGCAGCTATCTGCTGATGGCTTGCTCACCCACATGCCGGAGGTCTCTCTCGGGAAGATGTGCAAGAACTCGACGGGTGGTCACAGTGGGACACACACTCTCGCTGACTTGACTCAGCCCTTCAGAGTACTCTCAATGTCAGGTGGCTGCAGATAGCTGCGAGGAGCACACTTCCAGGAAGTCACCTGCACTTATATCGCATGTGGGAGGCCCCTTTCAAAGATATTGTATCACTCGACCCTAAATCTTAGAGTTTTTCAAAGCAAAGATGTCTTATATTTCAATTCAAATCAGAGTAATCACCATTTCCCCTCTAATTCTCAGGTGGACAGTTTACTGACCCCTACAGGTGCTACTGCTGGTCTTTTATACAAATGAGAAATATAAAAAGGAGATAAGGGAATGTCTAGGATCAAGTCAGTTAGCACCTCTGGGAGGTGACAAACCAATGATACCAAGGTTATTTCTCAGTCATGGGTATATCTGCCTCCGGCCGGAGCTAATCCACATGCTCCCACAGATGACATCATCTTGCGTGCTGGTTTCCCTGACTCCTGGACCGTCTTGGTCATCTCCCGCGAGTCAGCTACACAACCACCGGCCGCACTTGCCGGCAGACGGCCTGCATCTTATTCCTTCCATTTGTTGCCCTGCAGGTGTGTCCACACCTCACAAAATGAGGTTTGCTGCTGCAGAGAGTGTAATCGTCCCACCGGAGCACCTCTAATGTATTTCTGAGTGAATGGGACATCCTCCCATAAGTCATTTCCATGCTCCAGCGGCAGCAGCTGCTTGCCATGTGCACAGCAATCATAGTCATTATCATTCACAACAACCAACGGCATGTTGCCGAAAGGCTTCTGCCAGTCAAATCATGACTGCGAATGACTGGTGGGGAGTGAAATAGTACTCCCCAGCACTTCTTTTCATTATCTATGTCCTCCCAGGAGTTGTCCTCCAGTGGGAAGTGCTCTCATCCAATTTCCAAGTCTCCTAGCAGTGGTCTCAGCCACTAGCAGGAGCAGCACTCATTCTGTCTCAACCCACTGCTGGCAGTAAGGGTAGAACTTATCTTTATCAGTTTCTACTTGCAGGGAGATGCTCTGTTTTGTTTATATCATACAGTGACTCCCCGGAGGTGGTCTAGCGGTGAGAGCAAGCTCTCTGCTGTTCCCACTATTTCCAAGATCTTTCTGGTGATTTCGAGTTCTGCCTGTTAAACAGAAACCAAGATGCTTTTAAATTCTCCCCAGTGGTCACCTCCAGTGCATAGAACCATGGCTTGCCACTGCTGTTCATAGCCCAATGCTGATCATCTTGCAGTAGAACTTTAGGGCTTTACCAGCTATATTATTGAACCGCTCGACAAATAGTGTTTGTTGCACTGGCTTTCGGCCTTCAACAGTGTAGCGTGCTACTCTGGGGTGAGTACACACTCTCAATCTGATCCTCACTTCTCCCATCGATAAGTCATAAAATGAATAAAAATTTGTGGTTTTTATGCATGTTTTGTTACACACTTTATCATCTCCCCCTTTCTGAAACCTCAACTCTCCCAAGTTGACATCTCTTGTGGGGAGTGGGCACCACAACTCAACTAGCGGTTGCAGTTTTTGAATGCCGGGAGTGGCCAGTAAGGCCTGCCATCTCCCGGTCGTATCACATGGTTCTGAAGCCAGACCCTCCAGTCATTTTTCCATAGTGGTCCTGTCACAACTGCTCAAAGCATCTTGTCGGGGTTGGTCAACTATTTCCAATCTGATTCATCCAAGTATTCTAAAGCCTGAGCCGTGGTTGGAGGATGATCCTTTTCATTCTATTCCTATCCTTTTCCATAAGCTGACTCGCCACAGGTTCTCAAAAAAAAAACATCGACCTGTGGTTGGTCAACCATTTTATTTATTCCATTCTCATCTACTGCCAGTAGGACCGATGATAATTGGGTTTGAGGTCTGATCCCAAAATTCGGGGTCCAAAAAAAATTGTTGGGACTTTTGGTTTGTGGCCGGCCCAAAATCGTGTCGGGATTCCGGCTTCGACCTCGACCAGCCCTAGGTCGTGTTGGGACTTTGGATTGGACCTCAAAAAATGCTTAAAAATGCCCAAAAAATCGGACAAAATTTTTGTTCTATACAATTGTCTTCCAACAGTTCTAATACATGAATATTGGCCTTGCTCTTTCAGCAAACTGTGTTTAGGCTCGCAACTGCCTTCGATAGCTGCTCACAAGATCATCAAATATCCTGTAAGCTCAAGCGCTGATTTCTATGTGAGTGGGAAAAGACTTGACTGCTTCGTCCTTGGGGAGAAGAACCAAAAATGAGCTGCCTGGCAAATGTACAAACCAGATTGCGCCCAAAAGGGTATCAGCGCGGTGTATGGTCCTAAACCGGGGGTGAAACTCGTGCTCGTATACCTGTGCCACCAGGAAAGAAAGCTTGTCAATCGTGTTGGTTGTTGCTGTCCAGGAGTGGGTTCCTGCTTGCCACCACTTTTCAAATACATTTGGAGACACTTAAGAATGAGTATGATTGGAGGGAATAGATACAAGTAAGTTTCAGGTTAGAATTGAATTCTGTGGCATATTTTTTGCATTGTTCGCAATTACAGACTTGAGGTGGGAACTGTGGCTATTGAAATAATTTGCGCTCCAAAGTGTGCTCGAACCATCATTGTGACCATTGAAATGAGTTGCATTTCAAAGCACTCAGTTACCATTTTAGGTATGTTGGGACTTGGGCTCACACCTCGCTCATGAGATATCTCATTGTCGGGACCTTGGATCACACATTTTTAACCCAGCATCCCGTTTGTCAGGACTCTGGCACTCACATTCTAGGACCGATTGGGACATTTTGTTGGGACTCGGGATGCAACCTCAGACCCAATTATCGTCGGTCCTCCGCCAGTCTGGACTTCAAGCAGCGACCAAGTCCCTAATTTCCAGAGGTTGTCACTTTGCTCATAGTCTCACCATGGGTTTTTCTACAATTTCTTTTTCCAATTGAACGATGGGAAACCTTTGTTCTCCAGGAGGTCTCCCCCTCCCTGAGATTCTGACTCCCCACAGGTCGGCATATCCAGTGCTTTGCATCCTACCGCAGGTGCAAAGACAATGAGAATTTCAAACCATAGAGGTAAGATGTCTCAAGCGGTTATCCAGTTTTGCTGTTTCATTTCCCCTTCCTTTCTATGGAAGGCATGCTGCTGCTGCTTCAGGTCATTTTGAAGCCCCAGTTCATGGTGGTCAGTGACCTTTTGATTTCCTATGCCTTCTTTCCAAACACCATTGACTGACCGTCCCTAGCTTCAGCCGGGATTCTATGCACCATTTCTTGTGCTGTTCATTAAATTCCAAGTCCGATTGGGGACAGAGTGAGAAAGAGTGGCCTAGACCACGAGTTTGAAGCTCCAAGGTCATTCAATACTTCAGTTAACACCTAACTGAACTGTCCATCTGCTGGTGTTGTATCTATTCCTTTTCTTTCTCCCAATGCTGTGGCAATTCAAGTGAATTAGCAACACCGGTGCTTGTTGTTCATCCTGCAGGCAGAGAAATATTTCTGCATGAGGACAGTTGTACTGTCAAGGTAAGTACCTGCTGGTGCACAAGCATCCAGATTATATCAATCTCTCTTGCACCTGTTGACACCCAGGCAGAGATCTCGCTGGTGAACAACTTGCTGCAAGTGAACAACTTTCACAATATCTGAATTTCTTTCCATTTCTGAATTTCCACTTGCAGGAGGGGTATTGATCTGCCCCTACTGAAGGTCTCAGCTCTCGCGCGTACCAATTCAAGTCTCATTGAGAGCAGAGTGAGAGCAGGCAGCCTAACTGCAGTTTGGAACTCTGAACCCTTCAATCATTTCATTTCAATAGGGGTACAGTGTGCAACACTTGTCACACAGCTAATTTCAAGTTTCCTAACTCGGAACCGGCTGCGTCGAACATATGGATCAGCCACCAGTTCTGGGTATTTTCCTGTTCTAGAAGGTGTTGCACCCTCTCAAATATGTCATAACATGTAGGTCCCACTGCACCAATCCATGCCAATCCAGCAAACCAACCCCACAACCAATCCAGATTTTTGGGATTGGGTGCAGCTATTTTGGGAACAAAGGAGAGTTTCCATGGGGATATCCACAGCCGAAAACATATATAAGACTCAGGCTGTCTCGCTTCTCAGACATTTCTCTTCCTCATACAACCACCACCTCTCTTTCTTATTGCTGCTTTGTGCAGTGAGATCTGTAGTGGCTGCTTTGTGCAGCTGATATTTCTATTCATTCTTTTACTTGCTTTTCGAGAATCATTGAGCTCTGCACACTTGCAAGTCCACAGCACCAAGCCGAAGCCTGTCTGTAAGCTTTTTGTGTGACCGGCTGACTGGCAGGTAGCTTCCCGTAGTCTCAAACATCCTGGAATGGCTTCGTCCTCATTGAAGGGCGCTCCCCAGAAGCCCAAATTCAATTATTGGGAAGCCCTTCGAGACTTATCCACGGACCAAGTCAAACTCCTTGCGGCCCTTGCTTGCCATGATGCTCTTGAAGGAGTTACACCAGAATTTATGATCAAGGGGGGTGTTATCTCTGGGTACAGCCCTGGTATGTCTATCTGTGCCTTTCTGAGCACTTCTCTTCCATTTCATCTGAGTATGTCTGTAGCACCAAAGCGTGCAGAATAATCTCAAGTTTGTCAACAAAGCCAGCTTTCCAGAAACCCTGAAATCGCTTCACGGCAATGCGCTCCAGCGGGCAGCATCAGCCGCTGATTTCAGGCGAGTCGACCCACTCATTCAAGGGATTTACTGGCCTGAAGACACTGTGGAGAAGTTGGCTGACCCCAAGAAGAAATTAGATAAACAGTTTACAGGGACACTGGTGTCTGGACAGAGGCTTTGCCCAACACCATCCACATATCCACAGCCTATGGAGGGTGTAGAAGAGGAAGGTGAAGATGGAAGGATAGACAGTGAGATGGCGCAACAAATAAAGCATTGATCCTCTGGTATTTTTATGCTTTTTCAGACCAGAATGCAAACCATCTGGAAGTGTAGGAATGCACCTAGGTGGTTACTTATACAAGTATGCTAGGACCCTGTTCAGTGATATAAAGGAGAGTTAGCGTTGACTCTGGCAGCTAGCTGTAGTATTTGGGTCTTACAAGTGGGATGTGCTTGCCTAGGCACTTATACATGAATGCTTAGGAGTGATATCAAAGACAAGATGTCCAACCAGAAGTGCAGGAGTCAAAGGGAGACTGCTAGAGATCACCAGACATGTTCAGAATGATGCCTAGGTGGCTAGGGACCAATGGTACAAGACACTGTATGGGACTTAGGCCCTGCTCGGGTGCTCTGGGAACGGCTACGGCTACGGCTAGGCCTTGGCATGTCACATCAGTCACTCGGATGATTATGTTCCGAGGATAACGTTCAGCGTCATCAAGGACCTTGTTTCCCCACTGTCGACCGCAGCAAACACCTCTGCTTCCTCTTTTTTTCACTTTTGTTCGGGTGCACTTTGCCATCCCGGTAGACATGAGATCAGAGACAATTTATGGATTTTATTCAAAATTTTCTACCTTGGAGAAGGCGAGGTATTGGTACCGCAAAAAGGTGGCGGGAAAGGGCGGGAGTCGGCAGGAACGACAGGAAACAGTGTTGAAACATATTTAATGGTCATGGTCTAGACTGGAGTGATGAAGGTCTATAACGCTCCTAAGCGAGCACAGCCTGTAGAAGCCGTATGGGTTCTTTTTGGCTGTGTGGGAACGCGTACGGCTCGCTTCCCAGAGCACCCGAGCAGGGCCTTAGTAGGATTGCCAGCGCCTAGGCAGATGATCGTTGACTTTGGATGGAACTGTTAGGCTGAGGAGGCTGCCGAGGCATTGATCCGAAGACTTTGGCATAAGAAAGACGCATCATGGTCAAGCGTGAGCATGACCTGACAAACATAGACAAATATGGGAGAACGATTGGACAGTTCTGAGCATCAGTAGTCTTGGTGGTCAGGATCTGCAAGTTCAGAATGTCACCAGACTGCATGAATCAGCAACCAAAACTATTATTAGATAGGATTCAACACCTGCTGTGCAGATGGCAGTACTTGTGATCACACATATACCATTTATAGACCTAGGCAGTCATTCAACATGACTTATCCTACCTCAGATGCTTGTGAATAGCCTTGGCATATTTATTTTGTATCCTCCATCATTGCTCATATGTATAAAAACCTAGTAGAATAACCATGACACCAGATTGATCCCACCTATGTACCAGTGTGGGTTTCTCAGGCTATATGTAGAAATTTTGGTACCCCTAAACTCTGCTTGTATTAATCTTTGGGAGTAGTAGTGTTGGTGTAGTTTGGTAGTTGTTGGTGTGATTGTTGCCCATCACATTCTATCGCTAACCTTTCACGTTTGTCAAGTGCACCATTTCAACAGAAAAGAGGGATAATTTGTAGAGGAGGATAATGAGGAGAGGTGGGGAAGTGACGAGGTAGAGGAGGAAGTTGCAGAGATGTTGGAGACCATCCTCACAGTGGCTACAGATGGGGTAGAATTGGGATCAAGGGATGAGTAGTGATGGGTCATGGTACTCATGGTAGCATGGTAATGATGACACTAGAGTGTTCAACTGCCTTGAAGTATTGTGGTAGCAGTGGTAGCAGAGAAATGAGGAAATTTCCCAGTCATACAGGTTGGCACTGAGGTGGTAGTGTTTGCACGGCTTATCAGCGCTCACGATCGGGTTCATCAGCAAATCCTGATTAGTTTTGTAGCAAAGGGTACCCTTTACGTAGCACTCTGTAGCACTACATAGCGCTACAGCCACACTGTAACAGCTGTAGCGCTATGTAGTGCTATGTAAAGGGTACCCTTTGCTACAGCAACGATCAGGATTTGCTGATGCTGTCCTGTGGCACACCCAATAGTCCCCCTTATGGAGATTGGCTCTCAGCTGAAAGGACTTGGGGCTCGAGCCACCCACATCATGATTTCACGATTCCAACTGCAGGAGTTTTGGGGCAGAGTTGATGCCATGATCTTGTCCCCAGAAATTGTAAATCGCATCGAAAGTCATTAACCTGGGCCATGGAAATTGAGTGCTGTGAAATATATGAGCAAAAGACATCTTAGATGTCACAAAGGAACTTGCAGGGTGAGGGTGCTAGCTGGAAAAGACATGGGTTAGCTGAAGGTGTCTCAATATTAGGAGCTTGAATTACTAACTTTCAAGCAGTTTGAAATCCTGTTTGCCATCCAACTCAGCAGCATCACCAAAACTGGGAGAAACATATAAGGCTATAAAAGGCCTTGCAAGGCACAACAGCCATGCAATGCTAATTCGCGTGGTGAAGATACAGCAGGATTTATAAAGGATCTAATTACATAGCAAGGCTAATTAGCCTGGTGAATCTTTGCCAGGCTTTCTAGATCTCACCAAAGTACTTGCCCATGTAATGCCTTCCATTCAGGTACATAACATGTAGATACATATCTGGCTCCTGGTGGATACTCAAGATGCAATACATTTATTGTGCTTGCAGGAGCACAGCTGGAAGAATCACACACAAAATGCAGCAATGAAAATGCATTCAATTCAAATGGGTACACAAAAAAAAAGTTAATCAAGCTCCGCCCACAGGGCCAGTTGCGGTGGCTGCGACAGCATGCATGGGGGTAGCCGAGGCGGTCATGGTGGTGTTGACAGTAGCAGTGGTGGCAGCAGCTGCAAGCTTCTTGGCGGCATGCAATACCTTGAGTTGCTCGAGGTGACTGGGCCCTGCAGGCTGAGCAGTGACAGTGGCACGAAATGATGTGGTGTTTCCAAGGACAACTCTCCAAGTAAAATCAGTAAATAGCTATAACAAAAGACTGTAACACACTTGTCCCAAAGACCAAGGATACGCTGTGCAAATTCTTTATCATCAAAGAGTCTATAGATAGTCCAATAGAACTCTTCATAGTTGAATTCACTGTCTGTCTTATGCCAATCTTGCTTTGAAGACAGCGCAAAATAAACCTACTGTAGTATTTCGTTCAAAAGATAAGTCACATGTCACAGGCCCCCTCAACTTACAAAAATTTTTCGTAAGTCACACCATTTCTGGAGGGCTTTACAAAGCATTTCAGAGGGATCAACACTCAAAAAGGCTCCAGAGCAGCTGTATTTACAAAAGAAATTTGTATGTCACACCAGCTCTCGGGTCCTTATGAAAGGGTCAGTTCATAAGGCCCTGTCACACCCCAAACCCTCTTATCAATTGAACGAAATACTACAGTAAACAGTATTGTCAATAATGCTCCTGTTGACAATGAGCACGTACCTGGGTAACGACCCAACAAACAACGTGGGGAGTGAAGTTGAGCATCCTGATGATGCTGGCTTTGCTGGCACGTCCTTTATGGTAGTTGTCACCTTCCAACGCTGAGTCAGGACCCATGAAGAGGCATTTTGCAGACTGGAAAGATATTAGCATCAGCTGAGGTAAGAGAATGGTGTATACCCAGAGGAAAACCTCCCCGGTGAGTGCATTATCGAGCACCGGGAGCCACACAGGATCCTTCATCGGCATGCCAATGGAGAAGTCCTGCTCAAGGGGGAAGACGAAGCAAGGGAGCTGTATCCCCTCCATCTTCTGCCCTCCTCCAAGAATTTCCTGATTTGTGCTGCAAAGAGTAAGTACAATTTTCAGATAAGGAGTAGTGATACATGCACATCGTCCGCTGGTCAATCAATGGGCATGAGAAGCTTGGTGAAGACCAGGTGAGCATATCCTCGATACATCTTGGACTTCAGGTTGGTACAGCAGCAGGGTGGTTTAAGATTAAGCCACCATGTTGCCAACGTGAGTGGTGGCTTAAGCCGCTGGCTTAAACCTGGCTTAAACCACATTTAATAACATATTAGAGTGGGTTTTCCAGCAGTTTAAGCGTGGCTTAAGCTGGTTTCAACCTGATGGTGGCTTAAACCATCAGGTTTAAGCCGTGGCTTAAGCCAGTTTGATGGTTTAAGCCATCAGGTTTAAGCCATGGCTTAAGCTGGTTTGAACCCAATGGTGGTTTGAGCCATCAGGTTTAAGTCAATTTGAGCCTGCAGATTTAAATGGGCTTGAACTAAAAAAAAAAAGCATCTGACACCTTTTTGAATATGTGTCTATATGACACTTGAATTCTAAGCTGCTATAGTAAATATACTTACATTCTTATCTGAAACTCGAAGGTATCAAATCACATATTGTGATTTTGGATGTTTGGATACACAAGATGTCTGTGAGAAAGTACACAATAGATGATACAGTAACAAAGCAGTGAGATGTAAGAATGAAATAGATGGAAACAACACATAGACAAGTGCAGAACAACTGGTTCAGTTTGGGGGAAAACATTAATGAACAAGAAATATGAACTTTTGTAAAGGGCGAGATATATATAAGCAGCTCAGTGCTGTGCACCACAATGCCAATGCATTATGGGATTGATGATGGGGCAACCACAGCATTCAATTCACAAGGTCCTAGAGCAGCTCAGTTTCAGGAGGAAAACATTGGATCAAAGTCCAGAATTTGGGTGTGTGAAGTTTGTTATTCCACTATAAAGTATATTTATTTAGTTTTTACCTACCTCCTTGTCTTGACTGCATACAAAGGCTAAGACTCAAGCAAAAGAGTCCCATGAACAATTCATGGTCTTTCAGTGTTTCATGATTGTTCACAAATGGAGCAGTGGTGGAATGAGTCAACCAAGCCATATCAGAAAGCTGAAGAATGGCATAGTGTATATCGACTTGAGGATCATAAAGGTAAGACTCAGTAAGATAGAGGGTTAGATTTGGTGACAGGGGTATCATGGAAACTTGACTACTGAAGAAGCTGCATATGTGTTAGATTGTTACAGCTATTTGCGGAACTTAGGGCGCCGATCAAAAATTTTATTATGACATCAAAATTGTGCCCCTCAGTATTTGGTTCATAACTTGCTCAATTCTGATCCATTTTCTCTGCGACCAGATGCGTTCGAATGGGGCACTCGGGGCGCACAAACCCATATATGAATTACGACTATTCAACAAGTTTGAAATTCTGAGGTTTTTATCCGTGAACTCGACATTGCCATGAATTGCAACGTGTCTGGGGCCCATAACTGCCCACCGCACGTGTACTGAGGCCCGTGGAACGCCATAGAATGTCCCCGAAGGCGTTGGGACGTAAGTAGCACGTTCCCGAGCCCGGATCAATATTTGTTTGGTCGCATGTGTCTCAGACGTCATGGCGCTCACTCTTTTCTCGTCGTTCCTAGCCCTCAGTCTCTCCTCAAGTGTTCCAGTTACCTCCCAGCCCCTCATTCTCGCATACAACAGTCGTATATCTCAGCTCTAAATGCTTAAGCCACCTACCAATACGAAATCTTGAAGAAGCAAACCACACCTGATTCTCTTTGTTGCTGTGAAGCTGAATACGTCCATTACGCTGTTCAGCATGCCATACAGACGCGGGATGGGATAGAAGTGCCGTTCAGATGTCGGAAATGGCATGAGAGGGCCAGTTTGCTGTTGCGATGCCGCCGGTATTGTAAATTTATAATTTACTTTTTGTCATTCCAATCCAGCACCATTTCCCTTCTTCTTTGTTGCTCTGCTTGATTATACCCTTCAAGGACCTTTCAGTTGCTTCTAGAGGGCTAACCGTGTGCATGTAGCTGTGATATGTGCGTCAAACATGTCGCAATTCAGCCTGCCACTCTGTCAGGGTCAGGAAAGCTCGAAATTTAGAAATATTTAGATATTCGAAGTTTATATATGGGCCTGTGCGCCTCGAATGCCCCATTCGAACGGGGTATGTCTCATGGGAAACGGACAAGAACTGGGTGAGATATTGCGACAAGTACACTTTTTGATGATACAAACAAAATTTTGATCGGCGCCCTAAGTTCCGCAAACAGCTGTAAGTTGAGTTATCTTGTCAGCTTTTTCAAATCTCATTGTTGTGCAGCAGCAAGAGTACAGTGGCACCACGCTCACACAAATATGGAGCAATGGCAAGAAGAACTTGAAATTGTTGCACAAGAGTTTCACCATGCAACTCAAGGATTCAAAAAAATGCATTCAGTTTGCACTGCCCATTCTTGCAACCATGAAGGCAAACCAGGAAAAAAAACACTTTTGGATTCAAGGTGGCAAGCATGTATGATCAAATGGGGAGAAATATGCAACAGGAGTTTGACAAGGTTGGTAGCACTTGATGGGCTGGAGTCAGTTTTTCCCAACATATCAAGTCTGAGTGCCCAGATCCAAAAATTGATTGGGTGGCTGTTATAGTAGATTACAATTAAATGAAATCAATTCTTTCAGTTGAAATATCTAATTCACTGAAAAAATCTGAAATTTTAACTCAACTAACATTGCTTCTATAATTTTTTGGTTTGAACCAGTCTGGCTTAAGCCATGACAGCTTGAACCAGACTTGCCTCCCTTGTAAAAAGCCAAGAAGCTTATAGACTACTAGGGATCCGCCAAAGCGCGGTGTGCTCACAAAGAGTGTAATTGCAATTACGATGCTCCTTTTCATGGGTGCAAAATCTTTCTCCTCCGTTCTGGGTAATTATGGTATGGACAAGATGATGTCATCAATGTGCATCTTTTGATCCACTTTTCAGCACTATAGACACAGAATTGAATGTTTCTGAGGGGATTTTGTCTCTCAAAGACTATCAGCCATGCCTGTCCAAGTTTGTTCTTGTTTTCTGCATATTCTATCCCTCCCCTAGTCATGTGCATTAGAGAAGAATTGTGAGCAAAGTGAGCAATCATGGCTTAAGCTGGTTTAAGCCATCACAGCTCAAGCTGGCTTAAGCTATCATGGCTCAAGCTGGTTCAAGCCATCACAGCTCAAGCTGGTTCAAGCCATCACAGCTTAAGCTGGCTTAAGCCATCATGGCTCAAGCTGGTTCAAGCCATCACAGCTCAAGCTGGCTTAAGCCATCACAGCTTAAACCAAACCTGCCTTCCCTATAGACCTGGTGTAAGCCATCATGGCTTAAACCAGGCCAACGTTGGCAACGTGCTGGCTTAAGCTTAAACCACCCTACAGTACATTGGTAAGCGGCAGGTCGAGCAAGGCATTGCAATCTTTGAGGAGGTACATGTGGATCTCATTGGACAGTACCATTTATTTCACTTTAATTTATTCTACTCCTTCGCCACCCTGCTAATGTATATATATACATGGCCCTACAATGTAATACCACCCTATTCAATGAGTATATATGAGAAGGGTGGGAGTGGGACTCAGCCACTCCCACAGTCGGTAAGCGAGCCCACTGTCGGTGTCTGAGTTCCACCAGTAGGACTCGCTTCATCATTGAATCAAGACGTGACATCAGGAGATCAAGTTGATCGGCGAGGAAGAGACTGGATCACTGAATGACGGAAATGGACTCCAGGGCCCCTGTTTATCCCTCTGGAACTTTGGCAAAGGCTCTTATAGATGCAGGAAAGTTCATCTGGATAGACTTCCAGTTTTTTTCAGCTAGTCTAATTTCCCATGGTTTCCCCAGATCTAAAGCATGCCAGCCAATCCTGGGGGCTCTCCTATCATCTCTAATGTTGTTGCGACTCGACAAGTCGAGTCGTGACTTGGCAAGTCAACTTCGGGCCACAATTGACTCAACTCAACTCGACTTTAGGGGTACAAGTCGACTCAAGTCGACTCAGGTCAACTCAGGTCAACTTGAGTCTGACATTTTTTTGAAATTCTTCCCTGCGTGCTGCAAGTCACTGAAATGTGGCCAATAATCGCCGATTTGGCTTTCCGGTCAATTGTCAGTGATCCAGCAGGTAAATCACCACATACCTAGGGTATTTGGGATCAAATATTGCAATACATCGAAGTATTTGGTGTATTATATGATCCAAGACCTGGTGCACAAGTTATCTTGCAGTTGCACCAAAGTTGACATTGATTTCACGCTGTTGTCACTAAAACGTGACATATGTCACACAGACGTCACGGACCTGGTCACGCTCCATCAAGATCGATGAAACTCAAATTTATGTGGCACAAACCACCTCTGGTGTGTTTCTGAAATTTTGAGTAAAAATTTGACTCCAAGTCACCTGAGTTGACTTCAAGTCACCTGGCTTGACTCAGAAGTCGAGCCAAGTCGATGGCAGAGACTCAACTTGACCAGCTCAAGTCGACTCCCTGAAGTCGACTTGGGAGACTCAAGTCTAAGTCACAGCAACATTAATCATCTCTGATTTATTTTGGATTTCTATCTTGTGTTTGAAATCTGGTGCAGGAAAGCAGCCAAAAGGTCAGTACCGTTTGGTATTAACTTTGTCCTTGGCAAGTACCACTTTTGTAAACCACCATGTAAATTGGGTCAAATATTGTGTTGGCCCGAGTCCCAGGCTATATATGACTTGATACATGTTCTGGTATACATATGGGGTCTATAGCACCACTCAGTAAGGGTCCTGAAAGTTGAAGGATGATATCACAACCATCATCAGGAGATGAACATTCAAATATTCTTGTCTGTATACCTTGTTTCTTTTGTTGGTTCATGTTGTAGATGTCATTCTTCCAAGGTAATCTGAAGTTATTCTGTACACACAAACCCAATTGAATTGTACTGCTGGCCTCTCTGCATGTTCCCACGGTTCAAGTTCGGCGTGAGGTGCCAAATCGCACGCCCACTAAGTACCTCAACCGAAATGGTGGGCCGCCATCGCACTCTTGTGTAGTCGGTGGGGAATGAGTTCCCTGGACACAGTACAGCCGCCCGCTGCCGCGGAGGTGCGCATGGATGGTGAGGATTGTCTGCACAATATTGGGGAAAACTAACACATAACTAGCAGATATTCAAAATGATGAACATATCCGTCCCTGCATGAAAATAATGCAAGTCAACCTACCAGTGTGTGAAAACAGCTGAAGAAAATGGATAGTTGAAGTGCAATACTTGCCGGGTGAATGAATCAAAGACAAGCCATCCATGCAGCGGACATGATCAAGACCAACAATTCCTGCACACCAAGCGAGGTCAGAGTGGCGGAGGACGTCTGTCACTGTGTGGAATGTGTTCCAAGTAAGCGAAATTGGACCACAGGTGAAATGTAAAAGAAACTGAGCGCCGAGACGTCTGCTGGGGCTGCATTCGGGAAGCCTAAAGGTGGTCGAGCCATTGGAAACACAAGTTAAATAGTACCTGTTCCCAGGAGTATGTGAACGATTGAACGAAGGACTCTAGAACAGGCGACGTGTTGCACGGTGGCTGGAGGAATTATTGAGTGGTCCAATGGAGGAGCCTGCATGAAAATCACATTATTAACTATGGGCTGGCGTCGAGACCTCAAAGCCGAACACCCGAAACAAGCGATGGCTTCGCGGATCCAACGCGGATTGGGATTGATGAACCAACAATCACATCAGTTGTCTGCAACAAGCGAGTCCCACTGTTGATGGTGAGCCGCGCAGTGGCCAACCGCCGAGTTCCACGGATGGTGCTGAGTCGCACTGTTGAACTGCTGGACAGTGGGAGTGGGCGACTCCCACTCCCATCCTTCTGGTCATTCCTCCTATTCAACCTACAACAACCTGCCGAGTACCTTGTAAGGCTCCAACCTTTTAGTTTTCGTGTATGGATCTGAGTACAAAAAACGAAAACGGTTAGTAAACGTTTAGAAACCGTTTAAAACAGTTTAAAAACGGTATTTTCCTCCCAGGTCTCTGAACGGTTCAGGGGGACGCGAAAAGAGAGGAAGAACGATACCAAGTTACCTGCAATAACACGCACTTGAGTCAGTGCTATGCTGGTCCATTTGGAGCTTCACCGCTGGAGCCATCAACCGGGTCTTTGGCGTGGAGCAAACGGGAGCAGACGTTGATCAATGCTACGGTGGTGGTGGTCTCGCGGACTGGGTGCAAGAACAGTGTGTGGTCACTCACATTCGCATTTTACAAGGTTCAGACTCACCTCAGGCACTCCAGTCAGTAGCGTATCGGGCCTTCGCTGCCGCACACTGAGCAAACCGTTTAAACCTTGTAAAAACGATTTACAAACCGTTTTTCCTGGCTGGCAAACAAAACGAAAACGAAAACGGTTAAAACCGTGTATAAACGTTTGTACACGAAAACGGTTGGAGCCTTAGTACCTTGCAAGGTTGACAACAGCCTGGTGAGCTCCTTGCAAGGAGGAATGACGAGAAGGATGGGAGTGGGACTCGCCCACTCCCACTGTTCACCATCTCAACAGTGTGACTCAGCGCCATCAGTGGGACTCGGCGTTTGGCGCCTGTGCGGCTCACCATCAACAGTGGGACTCGCTTGTTCCTTACAACTGATGTGACTGTTGGCCATCAATATCGATCCGCGCGAAGCGATCGCTCGCTTCGGATGTTCGGCTCCAGGCAAGTTTTAGGTCTCTGCACAAGCCTATAGTCAATAGTGTGACTTCTAAAGGCCTACTGCGTAGCATAAATGAATTAACTTTGCTACACCCAACTAGTACTCCATGTCAACATTTGATTCAATCCGTACCCAAGGTAGAGTGGACCGGCCTTCCGGAGTTATCTATAATATTTCAAATCACAGGCCATGTGCGCAATGTGCACGGTCAGCGCTGCCTGCTTATCTTTCCTTTTTGCGCTCACATTGCCTCTAATATGTTTCTGCAAGCTGGTGAGCTTTCGCCTGGTGAGATCAAAGCCTATCGCAGCTGGGTTTGTTCGTCTTGTTGCATCCCCCACATCATTATTCATCTTTTCGTCATAGGCATTCTCTGATGCCCTCAGCCGCCCCGATAACGATCCATTTTTTCTCTGTGGACCGTGCAGCAGAATGGATGACCTCGTCAGGGTATCAACTTCATGCTTCCCAGGAAGGGTCTGCAGCCACGACTCATTTGGACCCTGAAAATGCGAGCACAAAAGAGCTGAAGGCATTCCGAAGCTACGTGAGTCCATTCTATGAAATCTTGATGTACCACAAATGAATCTGAAATTTTCTGAAGATTGTGGGGGAGAAATATCAAGCCCACCCGTTTTTCAGTCTAGAGGATCCTGAGAAATGGATTGGCCTCGATGCATTTGAAGCGTACATGGCGGCACAAGCGGAGCCTCGGGATTCAAGCACAAATTTTTCTCCTGTCAGCTCTCGTGCTTCCTCACTAGGGCTGTGCGCCGTCACCGTGACAGGCACGGCCGTCACTCTCCCAAACCGTCCCGTCACCGTCCCGTCACGAGAGTTCGAGAAACCTCAACGGAACGGGACGGACGACGGGACGGCCGTCACGGACAACGGAACGGGAAGCAAGATTTTTAATGGCTAAATTTTAACAGGAAAACAATGCCAGAGCCTTGCGAACACGATGTGTGATACTAGTTAGTGTTCTAATACTTTCCCACAACCTCCTTGACCGCATTTGCGAGCGAGGCAAAAAAGCTGCTTCACCATCATCAAAGTCTTGATGGTTTCGGGCTGTAAACTGACCCTGCGGAGAGAGATGGTATCGCGTCCGCCAGAAAAAATGCATTCAACAGCAACAGCAAACCCTAGGGCGTGTTTTAATGCTCGAACTTTTGCAAACGAAAAAACTTGAACTTACCCGGGATAGTCAGAATGTCCCAAGCCAAACGGAATAGGTTTGGGAACTGCGCGTTCCGCGCAAGCCGCCACTGAACCGAGTCGAAAGTGGGGAATTTTATCGACTCTATCAGAGGTTTTTATTTCTGCAAGGTGTCACAGAGTCGGTCTGTGACTGCCTGAATGTAATGACACAGATTATTTCGTTGTCGAATGTAGTTGCAAGGGAAAAAACATTCAAATTTCATGAATTCACCAGTAAGCTTTGCTACGCCGCTGACAACTTGATGGCCTGAATGCTGCCAGTTCCATAGCATACGACGCGTTGATGCATGGCTGATGCGTCAGGCGGGGTCGGGCATGAAGGAAAAAACCACATTAGACGCCGTGATCGCCGGTCAATCTTTCCGCATAATAAAAACGACGAAACTGGGGAGCAAGAAGGGAGCAATATGAGTATATAATTTTGCTCACCCGTCATGTCCGTCACGGCCGTCATTCCGACGGCCGTCGCCCTCGCAAGCCGTCCCGTTACCGTCCCGTCGGCAAAGCTTTCAAGGCCCCGACGGAACGGGTCGGCTACCCGGTGCCGGAATCCGTTACAACCGGCGCGACGGTAACGGCGCACAGCCCTATTCCTCACGAGCATCCTCGTCCGTCTCAATGGCGCATTCTCGGACTCCCTCGTCCGTTTCAATGGCGCGTTCCCGGAGTAGTAGCCGAGGTTCTTTGGTCCCCTCTTCGAGAGCCAGTTCCCCGATATCCTGCGCTCCATCCGAGCTGGCGTCACTTGCAGATTTCTCAAGATCTGGGTCTCCGGTTTCTAATCTCGATTCTGATAGACCTTCTCGTCCATCCAGCTCGATGTCAGTCATCGAAATCAGCTCGGACTCAGAGGATGGAAACACCGGATTCATTGGTAATCTGGCACATCCTGCACGTCACTCTGTTCCCTCTGTTCAACCTAAAATTGAAGAGCAACCGTCAATTTTTCCCGCGGCTCGTGTTTCGACCGATTCCCTTGCTTCCAGCATCACCAGCAAGCGAAAGGGCAAAGCTACCTCTCGACAAATCGCCATCACTCGCCAGCTGAAAGTCGACGAAATTATTCGCCTCGATTCTGTTCCCCCCTACATTTAATGTTCCCCGCAATTCCACTGCTATCTTGCTTGATCTTTCAAGCCGCCCTGATTTGTTAACAAAGGACGGCAAAACCATGACCGTAGACAAGTTTGTACGAGCTGAGGTACGTCGTTGATTCCACAAGTGCTCACTCCGACCTCAATTTCTCTATCTAGAATCAGGAGTCCTGGGACGGATCGAGTGGCCATGCCAGGGGTGACGCTGTCGTCTGCGGTTTCTTTGCAGATTTGAAAAAAGGCATCATGTGTCGCCGGGTTGACTTGACATGCAATGGTCTTGATGTGTGTGAATTTCTTGACCCCGCTCTTTTCGCCGGCCTTGAACGGTATGAGCCTGACGAGGAGGCAATGCGGGAGCTATGGGTTCATGAAGTGGATCGGAACGAAGCGGAAGCTGCGTCCCCTTTGGGCATTATCGCTCGGTTCGTGTTACTAAATTGTGCTTGATTATCTATTGACTCTCCGAAGTTACTACAATCGGATCCAGAATTATTCCAAATGCAAGGTACAATGCAATGGGGTTCCCACTCTTGTACGGCTGTGGGTCAGTAAACATGTTTTTTTTTTTCGCTCCGCTCGCATCTGAAAAGTCACAGAATCCATCTACATATGGCAAGAATCACTTCATCGGATGCTCGAAATGGACTAGGGCTGAAACGGGTCTTCATCTTTATTGGCACATCCCTCCAAACATTGACGAAGATGTTCTGCGATTTGTGATGGAACACGACGGCAAGTTGCCCGATGAACCAGCGACCGTGAATCCGAAATGCATTCTTACTGTGCATCCGCGGGTGGGACTCAAAAACTGTGGTGCGTGGTCGCATGGTATCTCACATAGTATATTTTCTTACTTATCAATACGCTATGGTTAGTATTCAGTCACATTATCGATGGCAAAATTCGTACTGCGCAACTCAAACGTCGGTCATGCGGTAGCAAGATGCTCATTTTCATCCCCGTCGAGGAACGACCGGAAACTCTCCACAAAGCCATCATACTCTTGCGCAATCCACATAACCATCCAATGCACCCTCGAACCAAGCCAAGTGCAGAAGACAAATTGAAGCTCAGCACGGCGGTCGATGCAGCTGGACTCACTGGATTGACGGTTCAAAAATTACTTGACGGTTTGTCTTCAGTTTATCTGTTGATTTCTTCGGCTGGATCCAGCTCATCGGATGTATTCAGCACCATCTACCTCGAGTCTTTACAATGGGAAGCGAGTTGCGGAGACTAGTCCCCTCGAGATGTTATCGACCGGCTGAGGTCCATTATGGGTCTCAAAACGCCGGAAGAAATCAGGGATTGGCACGAGTTTGCTGCGGCTCAACAGGACAAAGACATCCAGAGTGAGTGAACCTCACGGAACCACATAGCGTCGGCGAGGTGACTGAATAAATTCAAGACTGGTACCAGCACAAGCTGAAATATCCATGGTACCTTCGCTCTATCAACAAATACTTGTCCAAAATTGCGTCTGATGATTGGGATATCACTCCGATTCATTCTAATTACGCAGAGACTGCACATGCGGCTCGCAATGCGGAAACTGGTGTCCACATGCCGCTTTTAACCGCAATCTTGAAGTGAGTCACGACTTGCCCTTTCTTAATTAATTAATAAGTTCCACAGGTCAAAGGAGCGTGATACTATCAAGGCTAACGAGCTGGCTCTGACTTTCCGGAATGCCGTTGCCCCGAAGCGGTGGAATGGCAGTGCCCACCGCGAGAAGCTATCAGCTCAGCGTCAAATGTGGACAGCTCGTAAGGTTGCAGCCCGGAACGACCAGCTCACCAGCTACGATAGCCTTCAAAAGGAACGCGACGCAGGCAACGTGGAGAACAAAGCGTCTATTGACCGAGGAAAGCTTCTGGAGGCTGAAATTAAAGATTTACAGGCAGAGATGAAGCTTGATCGACACCGTACCGATCTCCGAGCAGAGATAGTCGCCCTTCGGAAGGAGGTAGCCGCTGAAAAATCGCTTCGCGATGAATGGGGGGTTCGTCGAGCAGAAATAGACAACGAACTTGCCCGCTTGAAGAAGGGTGGTCTAGCCGGAGTTCGCATTAATGGTAGAAGACTCAGTGCACGGCCCTCGGGCCAGGAAGCTACTCCTCCTCCGGATAGTTCGGCCGTGACAGCGAACGCAACGACTCCCGCTGTCGACTCGATTCCACCATCGGCGGTGGACACAAATGTATCTGGTGGGCAGCAATGTATGTGTCTATTTTGTATATATTCCTCTTTGTGTCTGATATTATGCACGCCTCAGCTGCTGTTCCGGATTCATATTCATTTTTATTTCCAACCAATGAAAAACCTCATGCTTCAGCCATCGAATCTCACACTGCATGGGACTTAGACGCGTTCGATGCATTTCTATCCACCTTTGCATATACTGGCCAAGCAAATGCAGCAAACCTGGAGAATTCAGGTATTGTTGAACTGTTTCAACCGGCTGTGCGTCATGCGTTGATGTGACAAGCAAAAAACGATTTTCTGAACCATATCCATAGATTGAATGGCCGAATCCAGACTCTGCTTTCCAACTGCAGTCCGATGCCGACATGGACGACGACCTTGAATACATCGGGCCCCCAACAGACTATGCAACGAGCTTGGCGGATGTTCAGGACTGGCCTGACTCGCTTAATGAACCCCAGCATCTCAGCGTAAGAATTTTTAGTGTTCTTCCATTTCATTGTGTGTCTGAACCATTTGATCAGACTGCACCAAGTCTATCCCAGGAGCTACCACGGCTTCCTCCTCCTCCAGCATCATCTCCCCCGGCTATCGCTGATGAGATTGTCACTCCTTCAGGCCATTCTGCAGCGGATGATTATGTTGCGCCTCAGGACATCAATCTTGACTTTCACGAGCGTAATATAATTTCGGGGAAGCGCAGAAGAACCGTGTCCAGTCGTGTCGCTGATACAACAATTTCGAGGCCCTCCAAAAAAAGGCCTCTCCCTCGGTAAGTTATTATTATAGTGAGATGGATTAGCTGGAATTTAAACGGTTGCAGTGCTGGAAAGAAATAAACGAGCAATACACCAGCACCGATGAACTCAACCTCGCCGATAGGATCAGGAACTCAACTTGTCAATCTTCGGATAATGTTCGAATTCAACTTCGAAATTCAAGTTTCATATCAGTAGCATGATCAATTGTACCTTTGAATGAGTATACGAAAGCGCGCGATGTTTGATTGAGTTTAAGCGGCTGAACGTTGTTCTCCTGCCTCATGCACGAGGCTGGTCGCTTTGAGCTAATTATGTGTGGTGGGGAAATATCTATTCTAGAGATTACACCAAACTCCGAGTGACTCGACATAATCTATGCTACTATATAACCCTAATACCTTACTGCCGAGATCGTACTCGGAAAATTCCGAGTCAATGACGTCAATGGACTTCAACTCTCAAAGTTGAAGTCCATTGACGTCACTCATCTAACGATCCGGTCGCTTCTTGTTGATGGTCTTGATCTCCCGATGTCACATCTTGATCCAATAATGAAGCGAGTCCCACTAATGGAAGGCTCATCAGTGTGACTCAAGTACCAACAGTGCGACTCGCTTACGGACAGTGGGAGTGGCTGAGTCCCACTCCCACCCTTCTCGTATATACTCCCTTGCAAGGTTGACAGCAGCCTGGTGAGCTCCTTGCAAGCGCAATACCAGGCTTGTTGCACCTTGCAAGGCCTTGCCGACCGCATCAGGCGTGACGAACTATAATAGGTCATAACAAGTTTCCCCGGTTTTGGTGATGGGGAAGCAGCTCCCATATCTCATTATCACTGTCTTCCGCGTCTTTGGCAAGTGCCGCAGTCGTTGCAGAAGCTGTCTCTTGTTTCTTGAGTGTCCGTGCCTTCTCCTCCACCACAACCTTCAGCATCTGCTTCTCGTGTGATTCAGTGGCCATATCTCTCATTGCTCAAGGAAAAGTTCGGGTAAATTGGTCGGGTGGGGACAAGATCTTTTATTTTGAATCAGTCCTATATCTCTGGTATTCCCGAATCACGCAAAGCCTCTGAAACCATCCAATGTTTCCAGCCATGTGGACACAAAATGTGCATGGAAACACAGCCGCCTCGCGCCCCATTGAATCTGTGATTTGCTGCAGATAGTGCTTCTCTGGCTCGATCTCAGATGTGACGATCTAAAAAACATTCCAAAAAAGATACCCACCGGCTGTGGCTCCAGCCATGCAAAAAGGCGCGACGTGTCTGCAAGAGCAGTCCAGAATTTTTACCACCTCTGTAGACTTTTCGCCCTCTCTCTCGATATTCCCTGCTCGCATGGACCTCGAACCTTTGAAGCCCTGGAATTCTTATCCCCACAAACGTGTCGCACCTCGCTGTGGTCATTCTGTGCCGGGTTTTCCCTATGAATGCCATCAGCAAGTACAAAACCGGTTGATATCCTTCAACTGGAGACGTGCTATTACACACAGCCAATAGTAAGTGACAATATTTACATATTTCAACACAACTGACTATATAATAGTTCAGTGTACAACAGCCAAAAATTAGAACTTGTTGTCAAGAACTGTATTGACGATCTCGACAACATCTTGCCTCCTTGCACCGATAACAATGGAGAGATACCCAACAACAACTGTATGGGAATTCGATATACCATGTCCCAATGTTTGAAGAAGGGTAAGGACAGTGGTGCGGATCAAGAATCGATTAGCTTTAACATCTGTTGGGTTGTGGTGCTTGCGGAACCTTAAAGACTCCATCATGTCTTACTTGTATACCCTTTGCTAACTACTTATCATGTCTTTGACGCTAATACGCGCGCGTTTTCACCATTTAGCCCATTGGAATATCATGCGACAGATGTCATCGTATAAGCTCAAATACGCGGCACAGCGTTGCATATACATCACAACTGATTGCGAAATTAGGTATTGAATGGAATGGAATCGTCATATATGTCACTTTCTAAAATGCATCTCGCACTGGAGAGCCGCCATGACTTTATTGTCTGAAGTATTGAAAACGCAGTGCCGCAATTGCATACCACTCATGGGTTGTGAATTTTGGCCTACACACATCAAAGCACCTGGCTTTATGGTGACTGAACTACTCCTATGCCTAGCCAAATTATTCCTGTACAACAGTCGGACTGCGAGGAAGAATAGCAAAGAGGCGGGGGCGGCCCATCACTGTGTTTGCGGCTGTTCCAGGAATCAAATGACTGTGCTTTTTTTCCCCCACTTGACGCAAGATACATTGGATGGTTTCACTAAATTTTACATCCTACATAAAGCACAATCAGAGTCAAACTAGATTGCTAAATCGTTGAAAGTTTCAACGATGAAGATCTTATCTTCCATCGTAGATCCACTCGTAGTGGGAACGATACCAGAGTAGGGCGCAAGGTAGGGCGCGAGTTAAGTATTTATCAACCTCGCTCAGGCTTGACGAAGCCTCGGAGTAAGATCCTCATAGTGATCTCACTTCCATGAATATTCCATTTTTGAATCTTAGTAAATCTGATTTTTGCGTAACAAATGAGGCTCAATTCGAAGGCCAAGGGTAGCTAACTAGTATGAGTCGTGAACAAACGTGAGCCGGTAGCGTCGAAGTGGAATGCATGTGGTCTCGAACAGAGAGCTAGCCCTCCTTGGCACCGGACGTTAGGGCAGCCGAAACTGGGGCAGCGGGCGCTTTGATAGATGAAGCGAAAACGTTGTATGCCTTTTGCTGACCGCCCTGCATCATCGCGAGCTGGCCCAGAGGAGTATAGGCGGCATTCTTCGTAGCCATCTTGATGATGGTCTGCATCTCTTTCTGGATGTGCTGCTCGGACTTCTCGCGGACCATCTTCAACGCTGCCTTCATCATGAGCTCCATGAAGGTTTCCATCTCGCTCATTATCTCCCCGACAGCGCGCCGCGCGACGGATGACATTGCGCCCTGGAATGCCGCATCCCCGAGGAACGCGCCCATATCGGGCTGGGTGATGACAGTGAAATTCATCCAGTTGGGGGTACACATCAACTGGGAGAAGTCGGGGGTGGGGATAATGGCCTCGAAGCCGCCAGTGACGGTGTAGCCGATGTGGTCCTTCAAGTCCAACTCGGCTTTGACATATTCCTCCTCAGAGCGGTCGGGATGGGCGCAAGAGGCGGATAGGACTGTGCCGACGAGGGCGATCTCTTTGCTCGTATCGCTGAATTTGAGATCACCAACGTGCCAGACGAGTTGTCCGCCAACATTCCCGATGTGGTCGTCGAGATTGATCTCGATGGTCTTCGGTTTGTCGTCGATCGTCCATTCGATTTTGAGAGTCGCGTCCTCCAAGTTTAGCGTGCAGTCGTCGAGAGTCATCGTGCGTTCCTTTTTGAGGAACTCCCTTTGACGAGTGTACTCAATGACAGATTCCCAACCAGCAGCGAAATCGAGAACTCACATGGCTTTGGTCACGTCCTCCTCGGCAGTTTTCCCGCCGGGTGCGCTGCAACGTCGTCGTTAGCAAAAAAAAAAAACGGCGACGAAAAGATTGGATATCGTACGTAGGACTACTAAACATCTTCGTAAGGACACGGGACAGTAATGAGAATGAGGATCATACCGGTCATCATTCTTGGTACCTTGGTCATTTGGGGGAGCTGACATTGAGGAAGCGGAGGAGGATTCGAAAGTAGTCTGAGAAAGAGGATCGGGGAGCTGCTGAGAGTGCAAGCTAAATTCTGAGGCGGCAAAGGCTGTCTATTTTATACGTGCGCAGCGGTGAACACTCCCCACCTCGATCATATAGGCTCTCCATCCTGGTCCAGGAATAACAACACCTCGTGCAGAGAAGCGGAGGCAGTAATACTGTCGTATCGATTTATTTTGCATAACACGCCCCGCAGGGACGTAGACGGATGATCTATAGATTCCTGAGCTGCGTTAAATATTGAGCATCCTATTCCATCCCTCGCAGATGGGGGATGCCGGTTCCACAACATCCCAGACTTTTGTAAATATTGTAAGCACAGATCTAGATCCATCGCTGAGAAATGTCCTCCTGCATGCGTCTTGTGAGAGTTGTCCGTGGGGACTTGTCACCAGACGGGTGAACACAGCGGCCGAGTGCATTGTTTGTGAGCGCAAGATGAAAGCTGGCCATGTCCATGATCGAGGGAACTCGTTGACAGTCAGAATGGCAGTTTGTCTCGAGCAGACGACCCTCTCCAGTCCAACGGGGTGCGATATCCTCGAGGCTGCGGCGTGCGACGCGCGCAGTTAATATGCCAGGTCAGGATAGCAATGATGGAAGAAGATCTCGGCAAGTCCCAGGAGTGCTATTTCCCAATCTGGACAAAGAGACTTGGAAGGGTGGAAGGGCGGAATTGCTATAGATTAGGATCCGCCAAGTACCGGTGTGGACCCTGTATCCCTTGTGTGAATTGCAAGATTTGAACGTTTGAAGTTGAATGAAAAAAAAAAAAAAAATTAGGCTTACACCTGCTCCTGGTTGAACCTGAAGAAAGTTGAATCTAAGTGGTCACAGGTCACACCTGCTGAATATACGGTTATGTCAATGGAGCACACATCACTCTGGGGGGTCGGTCATACAAGATGCTAGCTTGCTGTGGACTGACCGGCTGACTCTATGGCATAAGGCTCCAATCGTTTCCTTGTATAAACGGTTTCAAACTGTTTAAATGGTTGGGTGGGGTAAGTCTCGAAATGAAAACTTTTGTCACTTGTGAATGAAATTGTTTCGTTCGGGAAGTGTTTGAACCCATCATCGGATAAATGCCAACGAAACTGAGCAGCTGAATGTAATAAAATATGATGGAGGGCCGTGCCCGGTGTCGTGCCCGATGAGAAACCAGACACGGAGATAAGAGCTGCAATCATGTTGGCGACAGCTTCCGCCACAAACAACACGAACACGTCCATCCCTTTGCCTCGTTTCTATGGCTTGATCCCCGAATCCGCGCGTTTTCTCGGCACCACACGCATTTTACCTCGCATATTTCATATCACATGGACTTTTGTCCCGTACTTTGGCTGCTTCTCTTTTCTTTCTAGTTGTTTCCTTCATTTCCCCTATCTCACTTTCATTAGAGAATTCCTGTACTTTGGCCATCATTTTCTTGTTCTTTCCTGGGATCTCAGTCTTTTACTGCATCCTCTCACTCCCTCCGATGTTCCAATACGACGTGGACGACAGGAATCTCCCACAGGGTGGGCAGACGACGCCATCGACGAGGAGGCAGAGGGGAGCCCATCGACGATATTCTCGGCGATGCCATCGTTCTGGCGGGAGGATATACAAAACGGCGGGATTTGATGAGGCAGATAGATGCAACACGGGGAGGATCAATGCATCATTCTCTTCTCTTCCACCTACTCCCATCACTAGGGACTTTAGGCCAGTGCTGGCAAAACGAGTTCCTTTGCCGCTCCGCGGCTATAAAGTTTGATCCCGGCAATAATGTTTCGGCACCTTTGAACTTAAGGGGGTTTGAGGTGTGACAGGACCTTCGAACTGACCTTTTCATAAGTTCAGTATGCGCTTCGCAGCAGAGCCCATTACTGTATTTCCCTTCAATTCGGTAGTCACGTGTCACACACCCCTATGTCGATCATGAACTTTGATCGTTGTCACGCATCACGCGGGCCTCTGTCGAACCTCCAAACTGTCATGCAGCTCTCAAAATTGCCTGAAAAATGCCAAAAAGCCAAAATTTTCGGAATTTTTCGTTCCCAAATACCGAAATTTTCGAGGTGTCACGCAACAATTTTGCCATTACCGAAATGTCGAATTGCTAGAATGGGTCACGCATCACCCCCCATGTCAAATTGAAGGAAAAGATACAGTAACTGCTCAAAAGTGTTTTACCTTGTTCATGTCCAAATTTTATAGAGCTGAAATTAGCCTGCTTGCAGAGACTGCGGCAGCAATCTGGCAGAGTTCAAAAATTGATGAATGGTATGGAATCTTTTGGGGGACAACCCAAAGCTCGTTTGGTCGACACTGATGGGTCGACCAGCTCTCACTGGGCTCCCCAGCCAAACTATGTACAAGCTTGAATGAGTCCACATTAGATGCAACTCACTGGGCTCTGAATCTCAGGTGATGGTCGAACCGGGATGCTTCGTCAATGTGAAGCACCATCAACTGAGCTTGACGGCCTTGGCGGCCGCATTCGTGATGTTCTTCAAGCTTCGGAGTACTGAGAGGGTGTAGAATGAGGTACACATTCTCTGGATAGCTAGCAAGCTTTTCCTATTTTTGTGCGCATCATTTGTCAATGTTTGAACAGAAACTGGAAGCAAAGGCTCTCTAATATGTGGCGGAAAAAATCTGTCCCCTCAAAAAATCTTCTGCTCGTGGGCCTATCACATGTTCTAGGATATTTACATTTGCCGTTACATTGTGAAACCTTGATGAATGCCGGGTCATCACGATAAAACTGTCTTGGACATGCTGGATGCATCTTTTGATCCAAATACACCTTTGTCGGGTAGTAGGCCTCTTTCTTTGATTGAAAACACATCAATATAAGCGTGTTCGGTTTACTTATCATTGATGCCAGTCTTTCCATTTCCAAAATGGACTCAAAACCTCTGAGGAGATTGCAAGGTTGCTGAGAGCTATCGTGAACATGCGAGATGATTGTAGATGTGAAGACTTGGATTAACAAAGACTCTCCACATTTCTGGCAGCCATGAGAAAAATAAGAATACATGAACAGTGGCAATGCAGCGACAGCCACCACCACAGGAACCTTGCAGGATGTGTGCGAGATTTGGGAATCTCTTTGGTCAATGTCAATGAAAAATGCGAAACTGAGTGCAAAACTAATCTTTCTCTATTTCAACAGCCTAGATGGGAGGAGAGCCGCTGATGGCGCAGAGGCTGCACAATTCATGACAAGGGCTCATAGCTGCTTCTATAAAAGAAATACAAAGATTTGAATGTACTGTACTTTTTCATTCAGTTCGGCAGTCACGCGTCACACCCCCCTGTGTCGATCACAACTTTTGGTCGGAGTCACGCGTCACGCAGACCTCTGTCGCACCCCCCGGCGGTCACGCAGGTCCTCAAACTGCTTGAAAGTCTAGAACAGGGGCAAAAAATGATAAAATTTTCCGTTCGAATGTTGAAAATTTCCCAATGTCACGCTGGAATTTGGCAGTTGCCGAAATGTCGAATAGCTAAAACGAGTCACGTGTCATGCCCAATGTCGATTTGAAAAAAAAAGTACAGTAATTTTCACATTCTTTGTTGATGCCCAATTGGGAAGACAAAGCCATACAACAACACAATGGGTGTGGTGTGGATCAGAAACGCAACAGAAGATAATTGAGGGGTATTGGAGCTGCACAAGAGAGTTTGGATAAAAGACAAGTACACAGATTGGACGGAGGAACATACCTTGATCTCTAGCAGCCCAATTGTCATCAACAGTGATGGTGGTGCACCAGAAGCTCAAATCACAGAGGCTCAAAAGCCAGTAAAGAGTGTAAAAGGGCTATTGTGACTAAAATCATCTTTCCAAAAGTATGAAAGCTGCCTTCAAAAATATCCTAGAGAATAACAAAAGACCCTTTGACTCCTCTTTGAGACAAGGGTCCCTGAGATCAGCCCAACTGATGCGATGATGATTGAAATTTTACAACCTTCCAGGGTCGAACAGTCGACCTTGTGAAAATCAGGACTTGTGACGCATTGTATATACTAAACATGGCCAGAGGCCACTTATCCATAATGCGTAAGAGGGATTTACAGATTAGCACCCCTAAGGTGTAGGCTAACCACCCAGGACCTGCTGGATGGCTGAGCAACCATAAACTGCTCTTCCAGACTTGGTGCAGTTAGGCCCCAGCACTGGGTGACAGAGTCCCTCAACCAAAGGGTAACAGCGGTGGTGAGCACCCCACTTCAGTGCTCCCTTGATCATCAAGCCTCAGCCAGTTCATCTGACATCCCTGTCGAGATTCCAGCTGAGCACTGTTTCCATCTATGAAGCCCAAGGAACCCATATCACAGGACTTGGGTTGTGAGCTTGTGAGCTTGGCAACTTTTTTGGGCTTGTTCAAGCTTGTTTGAGGTTGTAAAAGCTCACAAGTTATCTGTCAAAAGTCTGATGAGAGTTTGGAGGGAAGCAAAATTTTGGATGCTATTGTCAAACAGCAACAAATAAAACATGCTGCAGGGAGCTGCAGATGAACATGGCCCAGGCTCTATTTTATAATACACTTTAACTACTGCAAAGACTCACGTCTGCTCAAGTATTTTGCATTTTGTGATGCAAAGTATCCAATAAGAAAAATTCTTATACAGTTAGATTTGTATTGAAGAGGGCTACAACTTTGATTTTGGTCTATTTCTGAAACACTTGCCTTTTTTGGTAATAAAAGCTTGCATTTGGGCAAGTATTTGGTATTTTGTAGCTGAATGAAGCTTTGGATAACAAAACTGTTTGGACAGTCACACTGACCAAAATATGGGTAATCAATTGACCTCAAGTTAGCCAGTTGTTGACTTCAATTCACTGAGCAAATGACTCCAATTAAGTGGTCTATTAACTTCCAAGTCAGTAGATCACTGACTAAGCTTTTGTGACACTGTTGTAGAATTGGCCTCAACTCTGATCCAACCACAAAATACTTTGTGCACTTGATTGGAAATAACAGAATATCTCAATTTTCACCATTCAATCTGATATTCCATCCAGATATGTGGTGTTCACTCACAGCATCACCTGAAAATTGGTTGGAAAGCCAAAATTCTGTGAAATCAGTTTGAAATGAGTTGCATTTCGATCATTTGCAAGATGTAGGATTGGCTTGCAAGCCATTTGAATAAAATGCATTTGTAAGTTGACTCAAGTCGACTTCAAGTGGCTTCAGGTGACTTAGACTCACCAAATTGAGTTGAGTTGAGTCAAATCTGGCCCAAAGTCAACTTGCCAAGTTGAGACTCTACTTCTTGAGTCACAGCAACATTAATCTGGAGTAAGTGAGCCATACAACCTCATACCAGCACAAGCTGTTGGAGACTGGTTGAATGATTAATGTGACTTCCAACAAAATGCCAATCCCATGATATGATCACATGAGGGACTGGAGGCATACTGGGTTCAATCCCCAGGCCTGCAGAATGCAGAATGCATTTCCTGCTAGGCAGATGGACCAGTGCCCACAGTGCCCTGTTTAAGGAAGCAGCAACAAGACATCAGGCTGGCAAGTGGGCTTGTGACACACAGTCGAAGCAGTGCGGTGTTAAACCCGGTCACCTGGGATCCGCATTTTGTTGGAAATCATGCTAACCATTCAACCAGTCTATGTTGGAAGTCATGTGAACCATTCAACCAGACTCCAACACAAGCTCAAATGATATCCTTGGTATCTTCATTCGATGAACAAGTCTTTGTCCAAAATCACACCTGAGGATTGGGATATTACACCAATTGTCATGAAATCCGGAACCCGACACAACCCAATCACCCACAACCTGATCACAATCCCTTTTTTCTCCTGTTATCAATCCCTGACCCAAACATACTACTTACTTTGTTCCACAATTGGGTTAACCCCTGCATTTATTATGCATTTACCCTAACTGTTTATCATTGACATAGTACCTTAATTACTCCTATTGACTACAGTATTTAATCTGTCTTTACTTTCATGTACAGTACACTATTCTAGTCTAATCTCCAGACCAATTCACTTGTAACTCTTCGTGTTTCAGTCACCCTCATCATCCCAGAGCCTGGAATTGGCTCTGTGCTGACACCAATTCATTCCAACTATGCGGAGACTGCACATGTGGCTCGCAATGTGGAAACTGGTATACACATACTGCTGTTGACTGTCATTCTGAAGTATGCTCTCTCATTCCCTTCAATGGTTGATTAATGAGTTCAGCAGGTCCAAGGAGCGTGATACAATCAAAGCAAATGGCTTGCTCTCAGTTTCCAGAATGTTATTGTGCCAAAGCAGTGGAACAGCAGTGTTCACAATGAGAAACTCACTACGCAGTGTCAACTGTGGACTGCTTGTAAGACTGTGGCTTGGAATGACCAGCTTACCAGTTACAACAGTCTCCAGAAGGAATGTGATGCAGGCAATGAAGAGAACAAAGCATCACTTGAGCAAGGCACAAGAGCTACTGCCTCTGCCCTTGCCTTTGGAATCATCAAATTTGTATTTTGTACATCTCTGATTGATGTTATTAGACAAACTGGACTATGCCGAGTCTGTCACAGGAGCTCCTGCCTCTTCCTCCCCCTCCTGCATCTTCTCCCCCTCCCACCACAGATGAAATTATGGACCTTCTGGGCAAGGTTGCGAATGACGATCCTGTTGCCAATCTGGTTGCACCCCATGCCATCAATCTTGACCTCCATGAGTGTAGTATTGTTTTGGGGAAATGGAGACAAACTGTGTCTAGCTGTCTTGCTGATGATGCAGTGGTTTTGAGGCAAACCAAAAAAGGTAGCAGGTTCTTGGTAAGTGTTCCTTCCTGGAGAATGGGTAGCAAGAGTTTGAACAATGGTTACAGTGGTGGCAAGAAAAAGGCAAACCATCACTCCAGCTCAATGAACAACTTGAATGAACTAGTGTTGCCGCTGTTTGGTTCTGAACCAATTCCGAACCTGAACTGGACCCGAACTGGACCCCAATTCAGGTTCGGGGCGGGTAGCGAACCGGACCGGACCGCAGGGCCTGGTTTGAGGTTTGAGAAATTTTGGAATTTGCTGAACCTGTTTGAACATGTTTGAACAGGTTTCAACCTGTAATTTTTTCCTTCTCAATGTTCGCATTTTCACCAACAATTTTGGCATTATGCACTCCTGCTTGCTCGTGACCGTGTCCTCGAGATCAATCCAGGCAAAACCGAGTTAGTTATGGCTGCTGTGTCAATCCATTATCATCTGATCATTCTATTTTCTGCTTCCACCACCGAGTCTCACCAGTAACTTAGAGCTCTCTGGGTTTGCGCCGCTGATAGTACTACCTGGGTCTTTGGTCCACTGTTATATGCTCAAATCTATGAGACCCTCTGCTGCAAGTTTGCTCTGGATTTTTGCAGGCTTTGAGGCAACACTGGTACTTTTTGAGATGACTGCATAAAAATTTGGATTTTGTGCCCCCCAATCCTGATGACTCTGACGCGCACAACCCTGCGATCGCGGTCTAAACATTGGCTATTTACACGCTAAATCTCATTGCCCATCTTACCACACCTTTGCAAGACGTCGACGATGTTGCAGCCTGGTGGGGAGTACATGAAGTTTCCACTCATATAATAAACAATGACTGAAGGTTTCGTATTTATGTAAATTCAGCACCATGCATCTCAGTACCCGACCCTGGTGTGTATTGCACGCAACTATCTTGCCATCAAAGGCTCAGCAACCGCTTCTAAGAGAGCCTTCTCTAGCGGCTTACCGCACGCCACAACAAGCTGGCCCCTGAGATGTTTGAAGCGCTTCAGTCGCTGAAAAGTGCGTACCAAAACAGTCATACCAGTGCTGCAGATGAGGCCAGGAAGCCTGTCGTTGAGACTGTACCGAGAGTTAGTTTACCTTCATTTACATCAAAACTTTGAAATGGAAATAAAAATTGGTTTGTTAAGGTTTGAACATGTTCAGAACCCAAACCGAACCTCAGGTGAACTGAACCACAGGTCCGGTTTGAGGTTCAAACAATTCTCCGAACCAGACCTGAGGTCAGGTTCGGGGTTCAGAATTTTTGGCAAAGAACCGGACCAGACCGGACATCGACAACACTAGAATGAACTCAACTTCGAGAACATGATCAAGAACTCAATTTTTGTTTCTTGAATTCAACTTCGACAACTCAAATGGATATTCAACTTTCTACCTGGTAGCAGGATCATAAACTGTGTATATGCACACAAGTATTTTGTACTCCTTTCTTCAGCCATCTTCTCTGATATATAAAAGCGGGGTGCAATGTTTGCTGGAATTTGATCAGACTGAACCTTGTTCCCTGCCTCACGCACGCGATCAAACATTTTTGTGGTATGGTCAGCCCATCTATTTCAGAGGTTCTACTTGATTTTGGGTGAATCTATGTAATTTACGTTACTATACAACCCAAATACCTTGCCACCAAGCCCATACTCAGACAATTCCGGTTGATGATGTTAATGGATTGTGTCTTTCGGAGTTGTAGCCCATTGACGTCATTCACTCATGATCCGAGTACTTCCTGTTGATCGCCTAGTTGATCGCCTTGACACTCCAGGTCACATCTTGATTCAATGATGCCTCGAGTCCCACTGGCGGGCAGCCTCACCAGTGCGAGTCAGGTAGGTACAGTGAGACTCGCTTACTACCAACAGTGGAAGTGGCCGAGTCCCACTCCCACTCTTCTTGTATACTGTACTATTTCATTCAAATCGACATGGGGTGTGACGCGTGACCCATTTCAGCAATTCGACATTTTGGTAGCCACTGAATTTCTGCGTGACACCGGAAATTTTTCAACATTTGAACCGAAAAATGTTCTTTTTTTTGCACTTGTTTGAGGGTTTCATGGGATTTTAGGCTCTGCGTGACCGCCGGGAGGTTCGACAGCGGTCTGCGTGACACGTGACTCCGACCAAAATTCGTGATCGACACAGTGGTGCGTGACACGTGACTGCCGAATTGAATGAAAAAGTACAGTATACTCGTCCATAGATTATCGTGGCCGGAAGGGAGTTCATGGTCGAGGATTAGTCGTGTATAAAGTCCTTGTAAACTCGATCCTCCGGGTGTGTCGTTGTTAACAGTATCATTCTCCTTCGGATGCCATTGGGATGCCATTGCTTCCTATCACACGGATCTAGTGTTTTGACATAATAGGGGAAGTCAGAGTTGAGGATTTTGTGTTGATGTTGGGATTGATTCTGACCCCCGAATCGAATCTATTCCGACTTCGACCAGCCTCAGATGCGAACGAGTCGAAAATCTCAGGAGGCAGTTCCTCCTCCAGAAGAGGAAGTGCGATTCTGTGACGATTCTGACTTCGATTCTGGATCGATTCCGATCCGATTTTTGATCGGAATCGATCCAGAATCGAAGTCAAAATCGACGCAGAATCGTCAACTCTGACTTCCCCTAATGTATGTTGCAATCGATGTCGGCACAGATCTTCTCCTTCGCAGAGTCAGTCAAATATTTCCTATCGCGGGGATCTTTGGGGACTACAACCAGCACAGATGCAATTAGTGCTGATCATCGCTATACTTTCAAGGGGAACTCCTATCGCAGAGATCTGCCTTTGGACGTAATATATAAGTTGCAATGTCTCGTTGTGAAGCATCACGGCCCACATCGTCTTGTTACACACGACTTCTTTTATAATGTCATTCCAAAACAACTCTGCCCCGATCACCAATAGCGGTTCTATCTGCGACAATGTAGGAGATAACAGTAATGTTAGTTAAACTTATGTTTTATGATCAAGAGTGACCGACAAATCTTGCAGAATACAAACTCGAACAACACCAACTGTCACAACACTAACATCAGCAATACGAATATACACTTCAGTTCGTCGATTCTCTACCCCTCTTCTTTAATCTTTTTTTTTTTTTCAACATTGCCCACAGATGGTCCACAATTTATATTGAATCTGGATGGAAAACCACTCGATATGTCACTATCAGCCTGTTGGTTATTATCAGAATCGATGATTATATACTGATCATTCTATAGTGATCGCAAATGCTTTCGTCGGTGACCGCAAACAGAAGGTAGTTCATGGTTCCTGAAGCAATCTGTCGATACTCATTCTGTCAATAGTGGACGTTAAAAGAGCATGGAGAGGGCAAATTCGCCCTAAAATCCGAGCATAACAACAAGTTCCTCGGGGTCAACGCATCGCAACAGATTGCCACTACTTTCAAAGACCAGTTTCAATGGGATATATTACAACTTGGTGGTGGGCTGTACAAGTCAGTACTTGTGCAAATGCTGTTTTGTCCCTGAGTTTTAACAACATCGAGGTTGATGACGCCTACGGGGTTAGCACTCGGAATGGGCTCATCTGCGGCGCTCCGTTCACCGGACGATAAGAGCACGCAAGTATACATTCTGGATGCCACAGACGAGAATAGAGACGCAATCAAGAAAGGGGAGATTCCAACCAGACAGCCAGTGACGCCCATCCAGCCCCCCGACTCCTGGTGAGTGACTATATAGTTGAGACTGCTGCGTGACCAGGATCCCATTAGGTGGGAATGCTGCCACACCTGAGAATAAAGACGCAATCAAGACAGGGGAGATTGTTCCAACTACACAGATAGTGGCGCCTATCCAGCCCCCCAACCCCTGGTGAGTGACTGTATAGTCGAGACTGCTGCGTGACCAGAATCCCATTAGGTGGGAATTTGAATGTGACCATAAACGACTTTTCAAATTCTGGTTCTGCAACGGTTGCAGATGCTATCATAGCTCTCCAGAAGTTTCTGTATGTTACAGTTGTCATTATTCAGGCGATGGTCTCATGTCAACCCAGTGCCTCGGATACAGCTAAGAACATCGTGATTTTCATTGGGGAATCCCAGGTGAGCTGACCTGTCTGGCCAGGCAAGGTCAACTTCCCTGATGGTGCGCCAGATCTGGGACAAGGTCAACTTCTTCCAACCGGAGCAGGGCGTTCACCTTCCCAGCGGACTCAAAGGGGGCCCGGAAAAATCTGGCACCCATGGAAACGACGAACACTTGACCGATTCCCTCGCTAGCAAACAGTCGGCGCGGCGCGTTCGCCCTCCCAGCGGACCCGAAGGGTGGCCGGAAAACTCGGGTGACCAGGGAAACGACGAAGACTTGACTTATCACCCCGCCCTCGCCAGCAAACAGTCGGAGCGGCGCGTTCGCCCTCCCAGCGGACTCAAAGGGTCGGCGGAAAACTCGAGTGACCAGGGAAACGACAGAGACCTGACCTACTCCCCCGCCAGCAAAGGGTGGGAATTTTACAAGACGAAGGATATCGAGAGGGACTTGCAGGAGTTTGCGGATTGGATGTGAAGTGGAGCAATCGTGCTCACACTCGATATATAGTGGCGGCCCCTCGCGATGCAGACCAGAACCTGTCGATTTTAGCCTGTGTACCTTTCGTATTTTGAGAAGGAATGTCAACTTGGAAATCAATAGGATACTGTAAGAATGTTGTGGGAAATTCAGGATTGCTGGCCGAAAGCCCAACTCGCCGCATAGATAGATTATGTACCACATAGGCCGTAAACGGCCTAAGCACTAGTATAAATACATTGATTTCATCATCTTGTGGGAAATGTCGACTTGATTGCGTTGGGGCGAACTGGGAGGTGTGTTCATTGTCCTGTGCCATAATCGGTAGCCTTGCTCATCGCGTGTTGGACGTCGACAGTATACCTGGTTGTTTGAGACGCGCCAGGACCACGTACGCGCTGGTTTGCATGAAAACTTCCCACGATGTAACAACATAACTTATGTTCGCCTCGTCTTTTGTAATATACATATAAATATTATCTATCCGAGCGAAAGCGAGGCTAATGCTGTTTCCATTTGTCCAAAATCTCCCGTTCCTTTCTCATTGTCTGAGTCGAGGTGACGCTACTCGCTTTCCTGGCAAGAGAAGTGGCGGACGGCGCAGAGGTCGGTCCAAACGCATTCAAGCTCGAGCTGCCCGTTTGTCGCCGTACGCAATAACCAGCTTTCACACGCTGCTACAGCTCCACCTGCTCACGAAACGAAATGGCCAGCTGTAATAAGGCTCCATTCGACTGCCGTTCCTTTGCGGCACTTTGGGGCCTTTCAGATCAGAACACTTTGCGTCATTTGTGTGGAAAAATGAAGCTTTATATTCGGTTGCTCGGCTCTTTGATACGATACAAGAGCGCGGTTCCGTTCGCGGCCCACCACTTCATCTAAAGAAGTTGAAAGCTGGTCCCGATCTCAGAGATAATGGTAGGCGCTACAAGGGGGTCGGCCGCCTCGTGTAGTAGACAAAATGGCGTGTACTTCATGCTGAATGATGCGTAAAGGACCGCGATTGAGGGAGAAATGCGAGTTTGCACGTTAACCACTCGACAGCCGAGCATTTGATCGGCAATCAAATCGCGATTGCTGTGTGTGAACGGCGAGAAGTGAAGGGCAGGTACAGCTGCAGAACACCAGAACCTGCGTTGTGGCAATATGTTTCCAAAAGAGATTCTTGTGACATTGGTGTGTTGATTCGGTGAAGCGACGATTGCTGGAAAGTGTTGGAAACCTCGCACGTCCCCGGGTTACATACCCCTATCCGTCGTACCGGACTTGGATCCAAAAGGTTGACATCAGAGCTTGAAAGGTCGACACACAACCAACTAGGTGGTATGGGCCGTGGCTCCACCCGGCGTTTACGAGTATTTATGTACTATGTAAGTGCCGAGTCTTCTCACCATCGCGCCACGGCCACACAGAGTACGTTTTTTTCCTGCTTTGTCTTAACGTCCATGTACAGTAACAGTAATGGCTTCAGAATTCAGAACAGCAGACATAATTGAGTCCAGGCGCAAGCCACCATTCGCAAGCCCCTATTCGTGCCGCAGGATCACGACACAGGGACACTGTACATTCCTTGAGGGATAGGAGACCGTGCTCCTCAGCGTTGGTGCCTTGTATATATCATTAAATCACCCCATAGTTGAGGAGGTGCATGTAACGTCAAACTTGTCAGGCAATGTCAGGGGTATCAGGTATTGAAGAGGGAGGAAACGGTTGCGAGAGATGTCTACACAATGGTTAATCTCATTCGCATGTGATGGTTCGCCGCTTGGGTGAAAAATTCGGAAGGTGATCAGATGGAACAAGGCAGGGCTAGCATTTCATATTGCGTATGGACTGTGCTCTCGGAAATATCAGTGCCTTATATGCGGGCCAATCAGGGTTTGCCGTCAAGGAGGGAGGGTCGTTAACGTCGAGAAGGGACCCATCGTTAGTGAATTGGCAGGGGCGGGGTCAGAAACGTTTAACGGTGATATATTCAGTGTCAAAATAAGGACGAAGGAGGAAAACAACGGCAAAACCACATAGTGAAGATATGATCATTGATAGGCCAACCGCGAGTGAAGAACACTGCCACTAAATTCATTAGATCCGGATTGTGATGTTTTAGGGTCAAAGTTGTTCCGATAAGAGAACAATTTGAAATGATCACAAAAATGAAACGAAATTAGGCACAGCCACTAATTTCATTACACGGGAAAGTGGCGACCGCTAGTGGAGAGGTCGAAATTTGGCCCTACAGGATTACTAAGAACGATTACATAAGTACTTGTAAAAGAAAAAAGGGAGGCAGGGTCTCAACAACAACGGCAACAGGCAAGAGAAAGGGGCGGGGAGAAGCAGTGAGTAAGTGAGGCGGAAGGACAGAGGTGAAGAAGTGGAAGGGAGCGGGGGGAGGAGAGGGAGAGGGAGTATAGGCAACAGCGGCGAGCGGAGGAAGTAGTGATGTGCCGGGTCAGGGCTCAAGCCCAAGCCCGACCCAAGCCCGGGGCTTCTGAGCCCGACCCAGGCCCGACCCGAGGCGGGCTTCGGTAGGGCTCAGGGTCGGGCTCAGAATTTCATCAGACCCGCGACCCGGGCTTGAGCCCGGGTCGGCTTGCATACGCTCGAAGGGGGCAATCAGGGAAGTGAATTATGACTGTGAGGTGACTTTGAGCATACACAAGCTGAATTCAATGTTCAACGAACTAAAATTCACTTCCATTCCTTCCTCAACGTCGGGTAAGTGAATTGGGAAATTCTGCCAAGATCTGATCAACATCCAAACCACTCTCGAAAGGTATTTAAATAGCCAGTTACCTTGTAGAATAGTTCTTGGGCTTCAGAAAAGGTTAGTCGCATTCATTTTTTGACCAAAAAGCACCACTTAATACACTTGGAAAAGGTCATGCTCAAGCCCGGGCTCGAGCCCAGGCCCGACCTGACCCGGCCCGACCCTCGCTCCAGGGTCGGGCTCAGTATATTTTCAAGCCCAAGCCCTCCTCGACCCGACCCAAGCCCGGGCTTTCAAGCCCGACCCGACCCGAACAACACTAGGAGGAAGCGTAAGAGCAGGTGGAGGACGCGGAGTAGTAAGCCTCGCCTTTCCCTGACAGCAGAGCACAGCGCCAGCTCCTTCCAGCTCCTCTCCAGCTCCCTCCTCACAAGAGAGGGAGCGCACATACCCACCCGCAAAGCGAATACATTCCTCCCATCCTGCGACACGGAAGAGAAATGAAACACTCACCAATGCCCTCACCCAACCCTCGCGGAAAACGCGCCTATTCTCCTATTCGGTTGCGGGGCGATGCGAGAAGCGCGAACAGGAACGCCGGGGGGATACGCATTCTGAAATATGAGCTGCAGGTTCCCGGTGTGTCGGAGCGAGACTATTGTTGTTTCCATTAGCCCAAAATCCTGCTCTTTTCCCATTTTTGGAGTCAACTGGACTCGCTTTCCTGGTAAGAGAAGAAGCGTACGGCTGGGAGGCAGGTCCAAACACATTCACGACGAAGAGGAGCCGGAGCCAGAGAAACCGGATGACAAAAATGGGGAGGCGAGCACGAAAACAAAGTGAGCGCCAAGGTGGTTATGAGATCTTCGCCGAGCTGACGTGGAAGGGGTTCTTGAGTGCGGGCGTGCCGCGGAACGAAGGATGAAGACGATTGTGATGGTTCACAGCGTGGCTAGTGGGTCCTGCGTATACACGAATTATTATTTGCGTGGGAGATACAGAAAGAGAACGAGGTAAAGGAGTAAAGAATCTAAGGAAGAGGTGAAGAGAGAGCGCAGAGCGTCGAGAAACATCAGGAAAAACCCACATTGCCAATTGGTGGTAATTGGTGCCAATTGGCGCCAATTGGACAATTACTACAAATTATCACAAATTATCAAATTACGCAAGTCCAAATAATTTCTAGCCAATTGGCACCAATTATAAAGGATTGTACATGAATACTTTGTGAATACACCTGCTTTTACACAGGAATAGTATGGCTCAGGCTGATATCAAGCACACAAGTAGAAGAAACAAAGTGTATATTCTGAGGTAGCACATATACTACTACACATTGTACAATACGTGCACTATGGGAAGCATCATTACCCACAGCATACATTTTGCAGAATGCCAAAATGCAGAGCCACAATCAAGGCGACCGAGACACTTCCACACACTGCTTGAAGCACTCGAATTTCCCACTGAAAACGTTAGTGAAAAATGTTATTTATTTTTCAGCTCATTTTTCACCTGTTTTCTCAGTGAAAAATTGAAGATATTTCCACCTGTTTCTCAGTCCAGTTCCAGGTTTTCACTAGTCTCCTATTTGGAATGAAAAAAGGTTGAAACCATCTTTAACTTCTTATTGAACTCTTGGTGAAAAAATATGTAAAAAATAAAAGACATTTTTCACCAACATTCTCGCCAGAAAATTTAAATGCTTCATACAGTGACAACTTGAATCCTAGGAGGTAGGAGGGCCAGGGAGAATAGCGAGATGTACGACTTGGAGCGAAGATTGACAGCATGACCAGAATCTTGACAGCAATTGAGGCGTGTGCAACTTGAGTTATTTGACATGACACCGGAACGGAATGTACAGTGATAATAATCTTGACAGTGATCTCACAAGAATTGCCGCAGTCAATATGTTCGTAATTTGATTAGGCTTGCTGATTCAAGAGGCTCAGTTCAGACAGGGAGTGCGAGATGGCAAACATGAGATAGGGTGCGATATGAAGCGGTGGGTGGTGGTGTGGCTTGATGACCTTGAGGGTGAACAGCAGTGTGACAAAGCATAACCCCAGAAAACGGCGATGCCAAGGTCTTGGCATGACGTGGCAGGGGACCAGCGAGGGGGAACGAAGGACCGACGAAACACCCAATTAGCTAGGTGGGCAAGCAACTTGAGTTCGGAATGGAGGGCTGAGACTTGGTTGAGACACGCTGCAATAGATCAGGATCCTTCTGTGAAGTAGCAATCAGCACAGCGCCAGCAATGGTCTTGTGAAAGAAACGGCGGGAGAAGATGTGGTGAGTTGTAGGAGCCTCAAGAGGGTTTCTGGAGTATATGGGAAGCCGAGGTGCTGGGTTGGTGAAGAAGAAGGAACGAACGAGAAAACAAGATGGTGGGCAAAAGAAAAGAAAGAAGTGTCGTACGATGTCGAAATCATGAAACTATGGTCGTGTTTGGTTCATCTTTGATTTCTCCGGGTGGAGTCTGAATAACTTAGCAAAAACATTCTGACACTGGTTGACCCTACATTGTGAAACTGCTGGTGTATACCTCAAAAGCCTCGGAAACACTTTAGAATATGCCCCTGTGCATCTAGCCGACATGTTAGCAGGCATTCAGCGCATTTGGAAGCCAAATACCATCGAATATTGAAGATTATGAGAGATTACTTGATTACTGATAATTGGCGGTAATTGGACAAAAATTATCAATGTGGGTTTTTCCTGATGAAGACACATAAGCTCGAAGCTCGGGACACAGCACGTAAGGTGACCCCTTCCCCTCTGTCCCAAAGAGCTCGAACTCGAGACAAGGAAAGGAAGTCAAAGCCATATCGCGGAAATGCACCTCAACGAGCCGACAGCCCCCAAATACCTCGCTCTTCCCCTTCCCAACACCTCTCCACCCTGCTCATACATCCCCCGTGAGCTACCCCAGACGGAATACGCCACCCCACCCGTGGGCGCGAGCGTTATGGTGGTCAGTGCGTCAGATCCAGTGGGCGAGTCTGACTCGGGGAAGATATACGATGAGACAAAGATCAGATCTAGATGGCGCGCGGTACGGCACCACGTTGTCGAGGTGTCCTTCAATCATCGCGCGCGCGAGGAAGAGGCGTGCATGCAAAGCGGAGTGCGTGGCGTCGCGGAAGAATGGACAGGTGGGGCCGTCAGGGCTATACCGCCTTCAGCGTTGCCCAATGCTTCGTCCTTGGATCCTCCACCATACCCGGACCCAGACAGCCGTATGGACCCATACCACGATGAGCCCGACCCTGAGCCCGAGGAAGGGAGGGAGAAGGAAGAGAGGTAGATGAGCAGCGCGAGCTACTGAGCAAGACCGCAACGGCGGCGCGGTGTTGGTTGTGGAAGGCATCTAATTCCCAGTTTAGAGTCTATGAAAAGTCTCGAGCGAGATGAAGGGAAAGGATAACCGCTTCGGGTGACGTGGCTGTGCGGTGCTGTCCTCTTCCTTGAACCAGTCCAAGCGAAGCTACGACATTTGCACTGTTCTGGCTTGGTTCTGGCGCCCAAGAAAATAGATTCCTTTCAGGCCGTGCGCGAAAAATATCTGACGAAACTTCTGTGTTGGCAATCTCAAGACACAGTTCAGGCTCGAGCCAAACGAGCTTCTTCTGCTCATATCTTGGCGCATTACAGCTATTTGCGGAACTTGGGGCGCCGATCAAATATTTGTTTTTATCAGCAAAAAAGTATTTTAGCCATATCTCACTCAATTCTTATTCGTTTCCCTTGATACATAGCACGTTCGAATGGGGCGTTGAATGCGCATAGGCAGATGTACATAATTTGCATATTAGAATATCTCGAAATTTCAAGGTTTTTCGGCCTGAAACCAGCGACGGACTAAATTGCGACTCATTTGTTGTGTATATCACAGCTATATATGCACAGAGACATGGCTGGAACCTGCTGGAACGTCCCTGAAGGAATATAACATGCAAAGGAATGAGGAACACAGAAACAGCATTCAATTGGAGTTTGATTGGAGTGACAAAAATTAAATTCAGATTACAATACCTCACTGCATCTGCACAACAGACCAGCCCTCTCAAGCCCTTTCTGATATCCCATACCACGTCTGCATGACACGCCACCCAGCTAGGATTCAGCTTGAGAGCAGAGAGCTTGCCATAGTTTTCTTCTTCAAAATAACATACTGTATCTTTTCCTTCAATTTGACATGGGGGGTGACGCGTGACATGTTTTACCTATTCGACATTTCGGCAGTCACCAAATTTTTGCGTGACACTTCGAAAATTTCGGCAATCGAAACAAAAAATTTGCCTTTTTGGCATTTTGGGGCAGTTTTAGGCGCTGCGTGACGGTCTGGAGGTTCGACAGAGGCCTGAGTGACACGTGACTTCGACCAAAGTTCGTGATCGACATAGGGGTGCGTGACACGTGACTACCGATTTGAAGGGAAAGATACAGTAACAGTAGATGGCTTGAGCGTTCAGCACAGGGTTATGAGACTTTTTTATGCGTGCATGAGGGGCTGTAAGGGCATTGGGACAAGTAAAGAGAGGCTGGCGGCAGGGAGCAAGGAAGAAAGAGCGAGAGAGAGACAACTCCTGACACCTTGACCAAACAAAGAATGATCCGGGTGCGGAACATATGCCTTATGTCCCAAGGCCTTCAGGGACATTCTACAGGCTTCCAAGTGCCTCAAAACACCTGTTCGGATCCCTTGGACGCGTTGGACGCGTGGCAATTCACGGTAATCTTGAGTTCATGGCAGAAACCTCATAATTTCAAAATTGTTGAATAGTCGAAGTGTATATACGAACCTGTGCGCCTCGAGTGCCCCATTCGAACGCACTGGGTCTCGAAGGAAATGGACCAGAATTGAGGGAGTTACGAGCGAAATACTGCGGGGCACATTTTTGATGTTAAAATAAAATTTTTGATCGGCGCCTTATGTTCCGCAAATAGCTGTAACTCCCATTCTAAGAAGAACAAATGTGAACCATTCACCACCAAGCCTTTCTGTCCCTCAGGGCTTCGTTGCCTATCTACTGATCGGCGACCAAAAAATAATCTGCGCCACAGTTTCTCCCTCGGAAACACCATGGTCTTGGGAACATTTAAAACATTTACGACCAAAATCGCTTCTGTACAGTTAGTACTTAGGGGAGAAATAAACCAAGAATCAAAAACTTTATTTTCTTATTGCTGTTTGCAAAATAGCTGGCGGTCACGCGTTTCACATCACATTTCGTCTCATTTTTGCGCGCGCTATATCTCAACAACGACACGTCGGATCCTCAAGGTACCTTGGTGAAAGTTGGAGTATTTGTCGAGCCTGAGGGTGCCCCATGGTCAGCTGGGTGATCTGAGCATATTTCTGACATCAAGGTGTTTCTGGAGCAAAAATCCTTATTTCCCCTTGTATAACATTCCACGGATACATGGTCCTGTAATATCATGAAATAGAGATTCAAACCGATACTTGTGAGCTTTCAGGGTTTGATTAATGATTGCGTTGATGATTTCAGCGCAATGTTGAATTTCGCATCAATGCTCTCTTGGCTCCCTAACACATGTGCGACCGAAAGAAGTGTTGGGGGCAGTGACCCGCTTCACTAAGCACACGGGAAAGTGCAAAGACAGAGAGAAAATCGCAAAGATTTGCCAGAAGTTAGAATATACTGCTTACAGGCATTCTGCATCCACGCCCATGTCCGAACAGCCCAAACCACCTAACTGAGCATGGGGCGCCCTCGGGCTCAACAAATACTCCAACTTTCACCGAAGCACCTTGAGGATCCGACGTGTCGTTGTTGAGATATAGCGCACGCAAAATTGAGACGAAATGTGACGTGAAATGCGTGACCGCCAACTATTTTGCAAACAGCAATAATCGGGAATGGCTCGGTTCGAACGAACTTCTTCTGCATGATTGCAACGCAGATCAAATCGGAGCGTCACCAGACGTGGACCACCCACCACCGAACCTTTCCCATCCACTTTTGTGGCCTGTATACGACTGCTGCTTTCGTGCTACCAGTTGAATTCCCTGCCCCGACCTCATCAGGAATTTGTGAAAAAGGTACGTCCACTCAGTCACCCGAATTTGAAGCTACCCCTTGGCGCGAGCTGAGAGGGCGCACTTGGCTTCCAAAAACAGGCGCGGTTCTCAGTTTCAAGCTTCGTCTTAAAAGAAAAAGACATTCAACTGCTGCGAAGATGTCTCCCGTACAAGCAATAAGTAAAAGAAGACAATCACAAAGATCCGCGTACGGCTCGGGCTCGATTCGAACAAGCTCCTTCCGCTGATGCTCAGAAACCAATCTAGACATGGACCATCCACAACTGAGCCTGTCTGCATTCTTTTGTTGGCCTTGCATACGACCATTGTTTTCATGCTACGTACTCCAAAATTACCAGGTTGAATTCCTTCGCAGCTTTGTTAGAATATTTGAAACTAGTAATCCTTAGGGGGTGAATGGGCACTTGGCTTCGAAAAACAGACACAGGCCTTAAGCTTTTCTCAACAGACTTGAGACGTCTCCCGTACAAGTAATAAAAATTTTCTATCCAATCGCCATGGCTCGGACCCGATTCGAATGGGCTTCTTCTGCATAATCATTAACTGAATTCAAATTCCGTTGCAACCATCAACAGACGTGGACCATCCACCACCGAACCCTTCTGCCTTCCTTTTTAGTCGAAATACCACTCCTTCCTTGGCGAAAGTGCGACTTCCAGACGAGCAAGTTGAATTCCTTGGCAATCCTGTAGAATTCCTTGAAAAAGGTACATTTGGCGAGAAACCGACGAACTCGAAGCCACCCCTTCTTGCAGCGTGCACTTGGCTTCGAAGAACAGACAAGTCGTCGGCCTTTCCTCAACCGACTTGATACGTTTCCTGTACAAGTAATAAAAAAATGCTTATCGACTACAATGGCTCGGGCCCGATTCAAACGGGCTCCTTCTGCATAGTTTCATTTTCCCATCAATGTCAACAGACGTGGACCATCCACCACCGAGCCCTTCTACCCTCTGTTTTTCGGCCTGTATACCACTGGAATTTGCACTCGGCCCGGGCCTAGCACCAAAAATTCAAGTACGACGAGGATGTTCTCTCGTACAAGTGAAAAAAAAATAAGTTCCTCCGAGTTTGTGCTATCCTCAAATCATTCTGCACAACACCAAACCCGAGCTCAACCCGAGCTCAATAAATTAATACACTTCGCATTTGGCTAGCAACAATTGAGAGGATCGCTGACTTCAATACTACGACCATGTCTTCAATATGGTATTGCAAGAGACCAGAGACGAGCATGCAAATCGCGTGCGAGTAAGGCCCTGATCAGCAACTGTGAATTTCTCGCGTGAATTTGGCAGAATCTCATATTTATTCCAAACTCATCCCTAAACTGTCCTGGACTGATCAGTGGAATGTTTCGATGAACATTTGAGCCCGGAGAGTGGCAAAAAAATTGTGATGCAAAGCTTCACAACAATTTCTCAGATAATGACACTCATTCCAGGTTCAACTCATGAATGTAGTACATACTTGGAACACAAACCACTGGTTCCACTCTTGCTCCTCAATATTTGACAAAATACATATACTTCCCATTCTAGGACAGTTCAGGGACGACATTCGTGGGAAAAGTACACAGAAACGAGGTTCAGCCAAAATTCGCGCGAGAAATTCACAGTTGCCGAGTCAGGGCCTAAGTATGTTGGCCAGGCAATGTGAACCGTGAGAACATCAACACCTCATGTGATCTGTTCAACCGAAGTTTGCCAGGACCGATGATAATTGGGTTTGAGGTCTGATCCCAAAATTCGGGGTCCGAAAAAATTTGTCGGGACTTTTGGTCTGCGGCCGGCCCAAAATCGTGTCGGGATTCCGGCTTCGACCTCGACCAGCCCTAGGTCATGTCGGGACTTTGGATCGGACCTCAAAAAATGCTTAAAAATGCCCAAAAAAATCGGACAAAATTTCTGTTCTATACAATTGTCTTCCAACAGTTCTAATACATGAATATTGGCCTTGCTCCTTCAGCAAACTGTGTTTAGGCTCGCAACTGCCTTCGATAGCTGCTCACAAGATCATCAAATATCCTGTAAGCTCAAGCGCTGATTTCTATGTGAGTGGGAAAAGACTTGACTGCTTCGTCCTTGGGGAGAAGAACCAAAAATGAGCTGCCTGGCAAATGTACAAACCAGATTGTGCCCAAAAGGGTATCAGCGCGGTGTATGGTCCTAAACCAGGGGTGAAACTCGTGCTCGTATACCTGTGCCACCAGGAAAGAAAGCTTGTCAATCGTGTTGGTTGTTGCTGTCCAGGAGTGGGTTCCTGCTTGCCACCACTTTTCAAATACATTTGGAGACACTTAAGAATGAGTATGATTGGAGGGAATAGATACAAGTAAGTTTCAGGTTAGAATTGAATTCTGTGGCATATTTTTTGCATTGTTTGCGATTACAGACTTGAGGTGGGAACTGTGGCTATTGAAATAATTTGCGCTCCAAAGCATGCTCGAACCATCATTGTGACCATTGAAATGAGTTGCATTTCAAAGCACTCAGTTACCATTTTAGGTATGTTGGGACTTGGGCTCACACCTCGCTCATGAGATATCCCATTGTCAGGACCTTGGATCACACATTTTTAACCCAGCATCCCGTTTGTCAGGACTCTGGCACTCACATTCTAGGACCGATTGGGACATTTTGTCGGGACTCGGGATGCAACCTCAGACCCAATTATCATCGGTCCTAGTTTGCCATTGGTGCGGTGTGACTACTGTCACACAGTGACAACTTCTTCCTTTCCACAAGCCGTTATTGACCAAGCACATTTTTGCGTTCACGTGATATATTGCCATTTTAGGAAGATGTCGCGCAAAATCAACTTGTGAAACCATATCTACCGCTGGGGGTGTTCTCCCTCCTGCAGCCTGACAGCAGATTTCTAAAACTATTTTTTTTTTATTTTTTATTTCCAAATTTTGAAGGGTTTATTCAAATTGATCATAAGCAAAATTGGGGCGGGGAAGACCACGCACCCTCTCGATGCTCGCCGCTATGGTGCTCCCGCTCGCCGCGGGGGCCAACTGCATGGAGCTTCATTGACATTTTTTCGCACATATTTGAGTTTTTCAAATTTTATTCATAATTATCTGATTATTTAGCGCGGAGTAGACCCCTGCGGAGTCCTTTTGACACTCGCCGCTGGGTCCACTGCGTGGGGCTTCAGCTCACCGCGATGGCCCGCAGCTGCTACACGGAGCGCCCGAATTAAAAAAATAAGAATGAAAAAATCAACGCAAAATTAGGATCGAACCCGGGACCTCAGCAAAATAACAACAACATTGGATACCGATTAACCATTGTACTAACCAATCCACAGGAGGTATGGCAAATAGAGCATTCTAGAGTCGCGCCAGGCGGAACCATCACGTGAACGCAAAAACCTGCTGGGTCAATTGCTTTGACTTTCCTTTTACAGCCGCCACTCGACGCGATGGCGCTTTCTGCGCTCCCCACAGAGCTGATACAGACGATTTCCGGACATCTGGAGCTTCCTGATCAGCTGCTTTTGTGTCGAACCAGTCACCGTCTGTACGCGATCTGCGTGAAATGGATTTATCGCGTCCTCGACCTGAAAAGTTCCGTTCAGCTTCTCCGGTGCTGCAAGACCGTTATCGCTCGACCGGAGGCGGCCCTTTCAGTCTGGGAATTGAAAATGTACGCTGAATGACTGCTTTCTCATGTCCGGTGTTGATCGAGATCCAGTGGTTGCTATCGGAGCTACGTTTTGTACAGTTTTTACACAGCATTTCGATCCGCCACCGGAAGGATGAAAAATCTTCGAGTTATAGCCGTAATGTCTACGAGCCTCTTCCGCAGCATTATGGATATCGTTTTTCCGCGACTTACCGACTGCGACATTCCCGTCTTGTTGGATAGCGCCGATAGCTATGGTTTTCTGTGCAGACACCCCGCCATTGAACGCATCTGCATGGTCCCAATTCGGGGTCAATCCGATATCTCGGACAATTCCCATAAGCCTATCCACATGCCTCAACTACGACAGTTCTCTGGTCCTGAAACTGCGGTCTGTACCCTTGTTCCCGGCGCGCTCGTGTCCAAAATTGGAATCGGGTGGGGTCCCTAGCCGCCCATGGGGTATGCACGCGGCTTGATTGCTGCTGCATTCTCTACAGTTGAAGTCCGTGATCTTATCGCCATTGTAGACATGTGGGATCCCGTTCTATTGGCGGCCATTGTAAAGCACACACCACGAATTCAATTTCTGAAAATTTGGGCCCCGCCCCTCTCTGCTCTGAGCCCCGAGAAAGAGGTAATTCCTACCACAGTTATTGAATTTCATGTATACACGCTCATCATCTTCCAGGATTTTCTTTCTGCGATGGACGATAGTCTCCCATCCCTAACCTGTCTCGCGAACCTTGTCTTCGATGGGGAAGCTTTTGGCCAAATTGCCCAGGCCTTGGAGTCTGGATTCGACAGAGTGCGAAGATAGGGAGATATATGCCCCACCCTAGTTCGTGTGGACCTTTCAGGCATAGGGTGGTTTGGCTGTGAAGGTGCCTGGATTCCCGCGGGCTGCGCTCCCAACTACACGGAATCGGTCCAATGTCTCAAGTGGTTCATCAAAAAAATTGTCATTTCGCCGGAGTTGCTCTATCGCGCAGTGGGCCAGTGGCGAACGTTATCGCCGGAGTAGCTAGAATGCGGGTCCTAGAAGAAGCTGTAAAACGGGGTGAAGCTATACCAGCTTTCGATATTTTGCGCAAGGAGGGTGGCCGCATGTATATTTCCTTTCCATCCGATACGTAGACGAAGACCAGTTGCATATCTACACATGTCTGCGCCAATAATTAGTCTCAGCCTCTTTCGTGAGGTTTCCGACTGTCCATGAAGTATACGTTTAGGCGGGTGTTACTATGGAAACCAGGAGCACCACGCTGATAAACGAGCTTGCCGATGGCATGATGGATGATGGCCGTGCTTAGTGGGCATCAGGACCCCGAGTAGTGGCAAATATGATTTTGTCGTGCTCGTTATTACAGCTTTTAACGCGCGAATGCATACTGGAAGTACGTGGCACTTGCACAGACAGAGTAGAGAGTGTGGAACTGAGGAAGAGGGCACAATAATTACCCCTTGTATAATGGCAAGAAATTGAGGAGGCAGTAGGACAAATTCAATGACAGTGGGACGACCGATGACAGGAGGGAACCAGCGTTGAAGTATGGACTTCCTGAGAAAGTAATTTTGAGATCTCGCGAAGTGCCTCGTACCTGCTCGTATTTATTTATCTGCGTCGTGTTAACGTTAGTGGGTTTTGGCGACGTGCGAGTAAGACGCGGAGATTAATGTGGGAATTTGGTAGGTGCGATGGGTGATATGGACAGTTTCTTCGCTTGTTTGTACGTCCCTTACGGCTCGTGCGTAGAGCTACAAACATTCCTTTGGTTTGTTCTGGATTTCCTGGTCTCGCAGCAGTCGATTCGGGCGGTAACGGTCCAGGCCCGGCTACTCCAACACGCCGCATCATCGGCCCGTATGGTTGAAATGCCATTAATTGCTATTGTTGAGCCTTTCAAGTATAGTGCATCTTTTACTGCGGCCACATGGGAAATCATTTAAACCACTCTTTCTGGCTTCTGTGTCACCATCCTCTTTCCCTCTATCAAATAGACAATAATTCCCAAACATATTTAATCAGGATTTTCTGAATACATGCTCTCCTTGGAACCGCTGCTGCTGTCGTGAGTACCTCGTATTCTGGCTCCTCTTAACTCTGCAACCGATTTTTCAAAGTAATAAAAGTCACTGCACTGTGTTCCTAGCGGTTGAGGCGTGCTCTACCTGGCTATCTCCGACCCGACTTTCACAATATCTTTCACAATCTATCAATCCTCACATCCACTTGTAATCTCGGATTCACATGTCACTCGTAGTTCCTGCCCTCCGAAGCGGCTATCGCGTCTTCTCGTTATCATTTGACAATTGCATCTCATTCAAGGGGAGGGTGAGGCGGAGGGAAGCATTGTTCATCTTGGAAATGCTGATTCGATTTAGATGAGTTTTTGCAATTCTGCTCTATTCTCTAACAACATGGTCTCCACCTTTTTTGTTCGTGGTTGCCTCGTTTTTTCACGGTGCACGTCCATTCCTTGCAACCGTCGAGTCTGAGTTCTGCCTTAATCATTTTACAATAATTTTCCTGGGCAGTTTATTCCCGTGCATAGGATCCACTCACGCTGATGTATTTGAATGGCAGTGAATATCAACAGCCGAAGCGGAGTGAGGTAAGTCTTATACTATTACTTGTGCCCACTCGCTCGCAAACTTAACTGACCTGCAAAATTGGAATTCAACAGTTTCTCGCAGATATTATCACTCCGTAGTATTAATCCATCAAGTATGTATGCTCAAGGACGAACGATCCGCCAAATCGGGTTCCAACACTCCGGCACGACAAACATTCAAATCAACGTTTTCTACATCATCTTTGTCGCTACTCGGGGTCCTGATGAGCGGGTAAGCACGGCCATCATCCATCACGCCATCGACAAGCTCGCTTATCAGCGTGGTGCTCCTGGTTTCCATATGTTACCACTAAAATTCAATCCGACATGCAATACAAACGACTCCGAATAATACACTTGTGGAACCCTTCTCGCTGTTCCACTCAACAATGGTTCTTTTGCTCTGGGGAAAGCAGTCGGCTCCGACGGGAATTTAAATCATGAATCAGGTTTTGAAAAGCAAGTATTTTGTAGGAGCGAGTGGACCAAGAAAAGCCTTGCACATCCAACCATTTAGTGGGCGTGCCGGAATGAACTCTGGGGAAAAAGACATTTACTGGTAACAGTTAATAATCATTATATATTCACAATAGAAGTAGCTACAACATGAATGCTGCTATTTGTCGACGCCCGTGCTGCCGGGCGATCGCTGTCGAATAGTTACAACCGCAATCGCAGCGATCCCTATGGAAGGAACAAAACGGAGCGAAACAGCGAGGGAAAAAAAATAAACGGGGTAGGCGGAAGGCAAGGACGGTAAAACGGATATGCATCTGCTGAGTGCAGGAGTGCGAGTCTGCACAACACCGCGCGCGCGCACCATTCCCCTCCCGCGCGTACACGGAAACGGGATTTCCCACTCCCCGTCCGCCGTTACCCTCTGTGCCCCTTTCCTCCACTTCCCTGCACTCCTCTCCTTGTCCAGTGCTCCCGCCCCCAAAAGCCGCCGCTGCGCCCAAAGAGCCTGGTGCAAAATGGGAACAAAATCTTCCCTTCGTCTCCACGAACCCCAAAGTAAATCCCGCCCTCGGAACAACGCCGCCAAAACCGCGAAAGTCTGGAAGGAACAAGGAAATCAAGGAGGTGAACAGAACCGCTGATTCCCCCCGTAATCAACTCCACCGCACTCGGCCGCGCCGTCGGTATGAACAGCGTCTGCACGCTCGCTACCACATCCGCGCGCCCGGATTATGTGGTGCGTGCGCTGCAAGGCGTGTCCTTCGTTCACCGCACACTCATGCCTCCGTCTTCAGTTACCCCACAAGTATGCAGTTCTCGCTTCGCCAGCTCCCGCCGCGTACCCAACGCTTGCAGGCAGTCCCTCAAACTCCACATCCACCGCGCCGACAGGCCCACGCAGCGGCGCCCAACACAAGCTCGCTCGTGCACGCAGTCTCTTGACTGAAATACAGGGGAATATACGGGCGCTCGATGCTTGGCGTTCGTGCGGCTGAGCAGATACATGCCCGGGCAGCAGAGTGGAATGCGCAGGTGAAGGTGATGGGGGTGGTATCTGGGAGAGGCGGTAGTTAGCTTCGTGTTATCGAACAAAGAGAAGGGAAGGACCCGAAGGGAACAAGCGAAGTGAGTGATGCACAAAAGGGGACAAAGACAAGAAGACGGAGGGAGAGAAGGGGGAAAGGAAGAGGAGGGGACCGGGTGCGCAGTTGGGGCACGAAAGAGACGGAGATCGTGGAGAGAATGCAATAAGTCAAGGCCCAAGCGAGAACAAGAGGAGAAGCGAAGTGCAGAATACAGGGCAAAGGGCGGAAATACAAGCAAATACGGAGAACAGAAAACAGGAGGCGGAACCTCACCAATCCACACCACCCCACCGCCTCGCTGGAAACGCGCCAATCCTGTCGTAGAGCTGATTCTGTTGAACTGTTGAATGTAGTAGAGCGGCGCGAAAAGAGACGCCGCAACGCGGTGAGGGGCTCGTCTTGGAAGGAGCTTCTCGGTGTGCTTGAGGGATGCTCGACGTCCCAATTCTGCCCCTTCGTCTTAGTTTGGGCTGCAGTAGACAGAGAGAAGCGCAGACCAGAGGCGCTCGAGGTCAAGGATCAGGGAACCGAAGCCAGAAAAAGCGAAAGACGGCCGCGAACCAGTGTCAAGACGAGGAATGCGCTGCCGAGGTCCTCGCCGAGTTAGAACGAGTTCCAGCAGTCCTGCCGCGCGACGAAGGACGAAAACGGGGCACGTAATTGTTTGGGTGCATGGTAGATCTGGTGGGGTCCTGTGTGTCCACGACTGTTCGTTATTTACACGGAAAACGAAGAGAGAAAACGCGACAAAGAAGGGGAGGCGCAGAGCGTCGAGCAACAGACACACAAGCTCCGAGCTCGGGACACAGCACGCAAAGCAACCCCCTCCCCTCTGTTCCAAAAAGCTCGAACTCAAAACAAGGGAAGGAAGCCAAAACCATATCGCGGAAACGCACCTCAACAAAAAGCGGGATGTGCGTCGCGAAAGAACGGAGGGAGACGCGGGGCTGTCTGGGCCGATACTGCCTTCGGCATTACCCAACGCTTCGTCGTTGTATCCTCCGCCGTACACGCAGCCAGAGCCGTACAGACCCATACCACCATGAACCCAACCCTGAGCCCGAGAAAAGGAAGGAGAAAGAGGAGAGGTAGACGAGGCAGATGAGCAGCGCCGAGCCAGCCAGACCGCAGCGAAGACGGATAGGAGGCGGATGCGTGTCGGCGGCGCGCTGTGGGTGGAAGACATCTTCGGGTGGCGTGGCTGTGCGGACCGTGCGGTGGTGTCCTCTTCCTCGAACCACAGCAGCTAAGCCACGGCATCTGTTGCACTGCTCTGGCGCCGGAAAAATAGAATCCTCTTGTGCTGTGCGCGCTAAATTCACGGCTAAATAATCTGCCAGGAAAGAAAAAGGTTTCTTCGGCACGGCTCAGGCTCAGGCTCGAATCGAACGAGCTCCTTCTGTTTGATGTTCTGATACCGATTTTCTAGCGACAACAGACGTGGACTATCCACCACCAAGCCCTTCCGAATCTTCTTTGCTGCCTGTCTACCTGTACAAACTCGGCTAAATCTGAACCAGGTTAAATGCGGCGACCGAGAATTAATTTGTGCTGGAGTTTCTGCCTCAGAAACACCACGGTTGGGTCTTGGGAACGTTAACACATGCGACGATAATCGAACCATGGCAGCACTTGCAGGAGGAATAAAACAAGGAAATCAAAAACTCCGACCTTGGTGGGTGGTTCGGGCTCGACTCGAACGAACTTCTTCTGTATGATTGCAGCGCAGATCAGACTGGAACATCAACAGACGTGGACCACCCACCACCGAACCTTTCCCATCCACTTTTGTGGCCTGTATACGACTGTTGCTTTCGTGCTACTAGTTAAATTCTCAGCCCCAACCTCGTCGGGAATTTTTGATAAAGGTACGTCGATTCGGTCACACGATTTCGAAGCTACCTTGGCATCGAAGAGCAGGCACTTTTTCTCGTGCTTCTCTCAAAACGAAAGACTTGTCACTTCTGGTAAGACGTCTCCCGTACAAGCAAGAAAAAAGACAGCCACAGAGACCACCATACGGCTCGGGCTTGATTCGAACAAGCTCCTTCTGCTGCTGCGTAGCAACCAGATAATTTACTGCCAACAGACATGGACCATCCACAACCGAGCCTTTCTGCCTTCCTTTGTTGGCCTTGCATACAACCATTGTTTTTGTGCTACGTACTCCAAAATTACACAGTCGAATTCATTCACAGCCTTGTTGGAATGTTCGAAACTCCTTGCGGGGTGAATGGGCATTGGCTCGGAAGAACAGGCACCGTTCTCGGGTTTTTTCAGCAGACTTGAGGCGTCTCCCGTACAGGTAATAAAAGTTTTCTATCCCACAGTCATGGCTCGGGCCCGATTCGAACGAGCTTCTCCTGTGTAATCATTAACTGAATTCAAATTCCGGTATAACCATCAACAGACGTGGACCATCCACCGCCGAGCCTTTCTGTCCTTCTTTTTTTCGGCCTACATACCACCTGCACTGAGTTTATTTTGCTTTCACGCTATGTACACCTTCTCAGGTCGTCTGTGTTGGAAAAGGTACGTCGAAAGGGTACCTGCTTGGCACGATGACGCGCATGCACTTGACTTCAAAAATTCTTGGCCCTTTTCTCGTCTCTTCTGGTGCTTGAAGTCCTCTCCAGTGAAAACAAAAAACATCTTCACCCTAAAGAGCATGGCTCGGGCCCGATTCGAACGAGCACTTTCTGCATGATGGTATTCAAGCTAATTCGACATCAACGGACGTGCAGCTTCCACCACCAAGCCTTCCACTAAGCCTTCCTACTCCCCCTCGCTGTGCTGTACTTATACTGTTGCGAGTTTGGTTGTCTTGCTATTCCTGACTTATTCCCTGGCGGCTCTGTCAAGAATCTTTGAACAAGGTAACCCGACTGGTCACACGAATTCGAAGCTACCCTGTGGGCGTGCAATTAATTAGCTTCGAAACAAAAGACTTGGCACCGCTGGCAAGACATTTCTTGTACAAGCAATGAAAAGGGATATCTAGAGGAGCATGATGGTTCGGACCCGATTCGAACAAGCCGCTTCTGTGTAATCATGCAAAGCAACACAATATCAACAGAGGTGGACCTCCACCACCGAGCCTTTCTACTTTCTATTTTTTGGACTGCCTTTCACGCTATTTACACTTTCCCAAGTTCATCGAGGCATCTTTGGCGAAAAGGGACCAACGGTACCCGGCTCGGTGACCGCGACGTGTGTTTCTTCTGGCTCAAAAAAAAAAAGAAAGAAAAACAGGTACCGTTCTCAAAAACATTCGTCAAGTCCTCTCAACTTTCAAGTGAAATCAACTAAAAGATGGATTTGCTCCATGATTACGGCCCGGGCCCGACTCGAACGAACTACTTCTGCATTGATAGAAACATCCCCAGAAATTAGCATCAACAGATGTGGACCTTCCACCGCCGGGCCTTTCTGTACCCTCTTCTCGCTCTATCTGGGCTTTGTGAATCTTGCTTTCGTGCAATTCAATGATCCCCTTCCCTGCTTCATCCAGCCGCCGGAATTTAATTCAAAAGGCACGTTTGACCGAAAGGTACGAACACGAGCCACACGAATCTGACTCACTCCGAAAAATAGGCGCCTTCTCAACTCTCCTGGGGCTTTCCTCAAAAAACTTATGTTCTTATAAAATAAGCTCTGATAAGGACGACGGCTCAGGCTCGATTCGAACGAGCTTGTTCTGTCTCTTACTTTGAGAAAATGGCCCCACCAACGTGAACAGACGTGGACCCTCCACCTCCGAGCCTTCTGCCCTTCTTTCGAGCCTGTCTAGACTCTACTGGTCCAAGTTTCGGCCGGATCCGAGTAAAAAGGAAACCGTCCAGAAAACGTGCTGGTATCTGGCGCCCGAAAAAATACTACTCAAGTACAACAAGGACTTTCTCTCATAAGCCATAAAAAAAGAGGTTCTTCCCGGAATTATTATGGCTCAGACCCGATTCAAACGAGCTCCTTCCGCATAGTTTATATTGAATGCCTCAAATCAACAGACGTGGACAATTCACCTCCGAGCCGTCCCGTAGTCCGTTCTCGCCCTTCATATTGTGGCTGCAGAAAATAGGCCTAGACGCTGTTCTCAGCTCTTCACAACCTTTGTCAAGCCAGCAAAGTGAGTTTTGCTCAAGTTTAGGATGGCTTGGCCCGAATCAGATGAGGGTTTTCTGCCTGGATTTGTAGGATACCATCCGCCTCCGAGTTTTTCTCCATTCCTCTCGTCCCCTGTCCAGGAGTGCTACTCCTCCTCTCCACGTCAACCCAACTGGTTTCTCAAAAGAAAAAGAACATTCGCACTGTTTCCGCCCGTCCCAATTTTCTAAGTCGTTCTCAAGCTGAGCTTACAGGAAAATTCGCGGCGAAGATGAATGCAAGAAAAGAGTAGTCACGTTAATCAGCAAACGGCTCGGACTCGATTCGAACGAGCTCGTTCTGTTTACATCAAGACCCTTTCACGGCCAACAGACAGGAACCTCCCACCTCCGAGCCTTTCTGCAGCCCTTTTTTATCCTGCCAGTTGCCTTCATTCCACTAAAAAATGCCAGCACTGCGGGGGATTTCATTGAATATAGAAGGTACGTCTAAAAGTACCCGACTCGGGACGATGATGTTCGCTGTTCTGCCTTCCTTGGCTTCGAAAAAATAGGGAACGTTCCCGCACTTTTCTCAAAACATTCACAACGAGGGCTTCTGCAGCGACATCAAGAAAAACTGTTCGACGAGCGTCATAGCTCGGGCTCAGCTCGGCCCAGTTCTTTCTGCTCGACTATGTAGACTGTTTAAATTAGTAAAGACGTATGCCATTCACCCACGAGTCTCTCTCGATCCATCTTTGTTGTCTTTGCTTAGGAGTGCAACCCTTGCTCGCACCCTGCTCGCACCCGAACTCGTCTCTTGACGAAATGACCATTTGCATGTTTTCCACGGCCGTTCCAGCTCTCGGGTTTCTCAGCGTGTTCTCAGGGCTTGCCGAAAATATTCAAGCACTGAAAAACAATCCCACTGCACCGTGAAAAGCAAACAATAAAAAGGGCATGGAACGAATGACATGGCTCGGGCTCGAATCGAACAAGCTCCCTCCGATCAAGATCACGTTGAAGCTACAACTGCAATAACAACAATCCACCTCCAAGCCCTGCTAGTTTTAAATCGTTCATCATGCCTTGTACCTAGCCAGTCTCATCGGGAATTTTATTCAAAAAGCACGACTCACGCCCATCGCAATGATCGCATCCATGTATGTTGCAGCTTCCGAAAATAGGCACACAACTTATGACAAAGGCATCTCCCATACAAGCAATAAAAAACCACCAAACAAGGACGCCATGGCTCGGGCCCGAGTCGAACGAGCTCTTTCTGTCTCACTGATCGGATGGCGATGTTGAATAACCGGACAGATGTGGACCATCCCCCTTGAGCCTTAAACCTTCTGCCCAAGTCACTATAGTGTGGCTTTGCCTTCGCGCAAACTTCCAACCTAAATCAACGTTCTCAAGCAAGAATCAACATCTGCTCTGGTATCTATGCCGTCCAGAAATTCTCGATGTGTTCTCAGGCCTTGTCGGAAAAAACAGACCTACGACAAAGACTTTCCAATGGATTGAGCCAAAATTGTCATGTGCAACAACGCGGGCCCGATTCGACTGAGATTTGACTGCTAGACTCAGACCTGATTATTCATTGCCAACGTGGACCTTTCGTGATGCAAATCGCGTGCTGTCGGCGCAATCTTAAACCGTGAGAACATCAACACCCATGTGAGCCGCTGGTCCGGCGTGACTACTGTCACAGAGTGACAACCTTGCCACCTACAACCACCACCACTTGACCCGATGGCGCTTTCTACGCTCCCGACAGAGCTGATACAGAGCATTTCTGGACGCCTGGAACTTCGCGATCAGCTACTTTTGTGTCGAACCAATCACCGTCTGTACGCGATCTGCGTGAAATGGATTTATCGCGACCTCGACCTCAAAAGTTCGATGCAGCTTCTCCGATGCTGCAAGACCATTATCGCTCGACCGGAGGCGGCCATTTCGGTCTGGGAACTGAAAATGTGGGTTGAACGGCTGCATTCCCCAGTCTGGTGTTGACCAAGATGCAGTTATTGCGTTCCGAGCTACGTTTTGAAGAGTTTTTACACAACATTGCGATCCGCCGCCACAAGGATGGAAAATCTTCGAGTTATAACAATATCATCTCCGAACCTCTTTTGCAGCATTACGGATATGATTTTTCCGCGACTTACCGACTGCAAAATTCCCCTATTGTTGGACAGCGCCGATAGCTATTCTTTTCTGCGCAGAAACCCCACGATTGAATCCACCGTTATCACCTCAATTCCGGGTCTCATTTCGAACAACGTCTACCATATTCAGCCCATCCACATGCCTAAACTCCGGCGCTTCGTGGGCCCAGAAATCGTCGCTTGTACGGTTGTTCCAGGATCACCCTTGTCCACACTCACAATATTGTGGATTCCCCAGCCGCCAATGGGGTATTCGCGCGGCTTGAGTGTTCTTGCCTCCTCTACGGCTGAACTCTGAGCTTACGAACGTTATCCTCTCCTGGGATCCCGCTCTTCTGCAGGCTATTGCGAAGTACGGACCACGAGTTGAATCCCTCAATATCCGGTGCCAGAACCTCTCTGGTCTAACCACTGAGAAAGAGGTAACCCCTGCCACGGTTATCATTTTCCATCGCGCGCTCCTCGTCTTCCAGGATTTTCTTTCTGCTATGGACACCACTCTCCGTTCTTTGACCTGTCTCGAGAACCTTGTCATCTTCGACAACACCCCTGTGGATTGAATTGCCGACATATTGGAATCGGAATTTGACAGAGTGCGAAGATGGGGGAAATATATGCCCCACTCTAGACCGTGTTTCTCTCTCGGGCAGAGTCACAGCCTGGATCCGCTGCCAGAAGAGCCTCTGGCTTCTCGGGAACTACTACGTTGATCAGCCGGAGTCGGTTGAATGTCTCAAGTGGTTCATCAAGAAGACCGTCATTTCGCCCGGAGTTGCCCGCGCTCTATCGTGAATTGGCCAATGCTTTAGCTGGAGTAGCTGGGATGCAAATTCTAGAAGACGCTGTGAAGCGAGGTGGAGTTGTCCCAGCTTTCGAGATCTTGCGCAAGGCGGGTGGCGGTACGGTGATCTCTTTTCCATCCAATCCGTAGACGAAGACTAGTACATATCTACATAAGTACTGGATCTGGGACACTTTCTCTGTGTCGTAGCACGAGCCTTGCTCTCATCCGGACACGGGTGTGGCAAAATCAACCCAAGATTGACGCTAAACCGGATGCTGTGGCATTTCTTCTGCCTCTGGCGCTGGAAAATACACGGCAGTCACTAAAAGGCGACTCCTGTCTTTACTGGGAAACATTTGGTGACCAACTGATAGTCTGAATTCTGCAGGAGAACCAGTTAAAAAAGCTCCGAAAGTTGGACACTACGACTCGGGCCCGATTCGAACGGGCTTCTGTTCACTTTTACACATACAAATTCATTCACACATTGATAAGTGACGTGGACCATCCACCACCGAGCCTTTCTAGATCCCTTCCTTTACCTCGATACCAGCGCGAGTCTTGGTCTCAACCGAACTGATTTATTCTCCAAAAACGCCAGCTGTACATGTACCGGCTTCTACGTCTTGTCTCGAAATTCTCGAACGGTGCTGAACTTGTCGACGAAACGGCTCGGGCTCGATTCGAACGAGTTCTTCTTTCTGCATACAGACGCAAGTTGGTCGACAGTAAACAGATGTGGACCATCCACCTCCAAGCCTTTATGCTTTCCCCCTCAAGTGTGCTGGTACTCTTGCTTTTCGTGGTACTGAGAAACCATTCATTGCAATTTCTCACCAGCCTCGCCGGGAATTGCTGGAAAATACATTTAAAGATACAACTTTCTCCCTTTCATGATTCTATATAGCGAGGTACGAGCGTTCATATAAAGCATCTGTCTACGAGAGACTATTTCATGATCGCAACCAACCATGCCTAGTCCATTCGGTCTGGCTCCAAAGATACACTGCGCTTTGCGCCAGAATTATCTCCCATTCAATAAGATGGAAAAAAAACACAGCAACCACAAGCTATGGCTTGGGCTCGATTCGAACGAACTTCGCATGCACACATAAACCATCTAGCACCTTGCTGCTCCGCCAAGCCTTTGCAATGTGGTCCTGCTCACCTTTACACCATCATACGTGTGCAAGTCATCAGCTGAAGCTGTCTGTTGGCAGAGATCCTATTTGCACTACAGTACCTGCTATGTCCCGTGCCTAAAAACCCAGCACCGTTCTGACCTCCTCTGGTTTCATGCCGACTGTCGAATATCTGATTCAGATTCGGCCAAACTTGTGCTGGTATGCACGGCAGTCACGACAATACAAAAAGGATCGGAGGTGGAAGGTCCACGTCTGTCGCTGGTCGTCAGTCCGTTCCTTTTCAAGAGACAGAAGGAGCTCGTTCGAATCGAGCCCGAGTCGTAGCTCTGGTGCAAACTATTTTTGATTGATTTTGTTGCAGAAGAATTATTCATGAAGGGCTTTTCCCGACAGATTCAGCTGACTCAATACAGAGAACAGTGTTATTCTTCCAAGCAAGAACAGTGTAAAATTTGTTTTTGGTGGATGAATTGTGGTTAGATGCAGCTGGTAACAGGTACCGAAGAACATGCAGAGAGGCTCGGAGGTGTCCGCCTCCGCCGCGCGTATCGAGCCCACGCGCCTATATTTCGGCTTGCACACGGGCTGGAGAACGGGGAGGTGAGCGAGGGAAGAGCTACGCTTGGAGTTGCCTGGGTCGTCGTTGTACGCTCCCGCCGTATATTCGTACCCGAGGACGAGCCAAACCACCAGTAAGACCAGAAGACTACGACGACGAGGGTAAACGAGAATATACACAAATGTCGCCGTATATGCGGAGGCAGACATCCGTTTCCGTCATAGCTAGTAGCGTAGAGCTCGAGGAAAGGGAGAGAAAGAGCAGTCGGTGTGGCTGAGCCCTGTCAGCGTTGTTTCCGTCACTCTTCCGCAACCACGACAGCGTTGCGTCATTCGGAGGAATAAAACATCGTTCAGCTTGGCTTTACTCGAGGACTTCGGTGACAATGTCTTGTCTGGTGAAAACAATCAAAAATCAACACCAGAAAGCTATGGCTCGGGCTCGAATCGAACGAGCTGCCTCTGTAGACGCATCTGAGTCAGCAACCATCAACACCAACAGACATGGACCATCCACCACCAAGCCACACTGAAGCCAGGGTCCTTTTCTCTGTCTCGTGCTGTCATCCGAACGAGTCTAGAAAATCAACCCATGATTGGCACTCAAGCTAAACCGGATGTTGCACCATTTCTTTCTTCTGTCTCTGGCACACAGCAGTCATGGAAAAGCGACTGTGTTCTTTGCTGGAAAAATTGGGTGGGTCTGAATTCTCCAGGAGAACCAATTAAAAAAGTTCGAGAGGTTATAGACACCATAGCTCAGGCCCGATTCGGGCGAGCTTCTATCCATTTTGAGCATGTTCGATCTCCTGCCAACAAGTGACGTGGACCACCCACCACCGAGCCTTTCTAGACTCCTTTCTTTGCCTCCATACCAGGGCGAGTCCTGCTCTCAACCGAAGTGATTTATTCGCAGAAAAACACAAGTTGTGCGGGTTCCTAGGTCTTGTCTCGAAATTCTCGAACGGTGCTGGAGTTGTCGGGCCTTTCTCGAAGTCTCATCGGAGACCGAAATGTGTGTGGGACAGGGAAGAAAAACAAACGGACAGGCGAAATGGCTCGGGCTCGATTCGAACGAGCTCTTCTTTCTGCATGCAAATACAGATTACGAATAACAAGTAAACAGATGTGGACCATCCACCTCCAAGCCTTTATGCTTCCTACTAAAGTGTCTTGCCTCTCATGCTACTCAGAAACCATTGGAATTTCTCACCAGCTTCGCCGGGAATTGCAGGAAAATACATTCAAGAATACAACTTTCCCCCTTCATGATCGCAACCAACCATGCAAACACCGTTCAGAGACAGTCCTTTGGCTCAAAAGATAGGCACACTGCGCTTACACCAGAATTGTCTCCCAATAAAATAGAAAAGGGCATAGAGGTCACCTATGGCTTGGGCTCGATTCGAACAAGCTTCGCACAGTTCATACCGCACACCGCAACGGACATGAACCATCTGTCGCCTCACTGCTATCAAGCCTCTGTATAGTCCTGCTCCCTGTGCAAGTCTTCAACCCCTGTCATCTGTTCGCAGAGTACTGTTTTCAACTTTCTATGGCCCATGCTGAAAAATCCAGCACTGTTCTGACCTCCTCTGGCACTTGGCGAGAAAAATTCGGGCCAATCCTTTTGTAGCATAGGCAATAAAACAGGAATGAAGAAGGTACAGCATGGCTCGGGCTCGAATTGAACGAGCTCCTTCCGTTCGAATATGCTTGGCCACAAACCTATTTATTACGGACGCGGACCATCCACCTCGGAGCCTCTCTGTATGTTCTTCTGTACCTACTACCAGCTGCATCTAAACCACGGTTCATCCACAGCAAAACAAAATTTGCACTGCTTTGTCTTGGAAGATACTGAGTCGGCTAGGCCTGTCGGGAAAAGCCCCTCATCAACATTTCTTCTGCGATAAAATCAACCAAAAAGTGTTTGCACCAGAGCTACGGCTCGGGCTCGATTCGACCGACCGAGCTCCTTTTGTTTATCGGTGAACCAACAATGAATGCACCAGACGTGGACCATCTACCTCCGAGCCTTTCTGGACTCTATTCTATACTTTGATGCGCATGGTGGCGCGCCAAGCACGGAGGACACCAAACTCCGATCGGTACCTCTGCTCCCGGAACTTCGGAGCTTAGTTTTCTAGACAGTTAGATGGCACTTCCCCTTCATTTCTCTTTACTTATTACTCATTCTTGCACAGCCTGTACCTGGATTATTGTTTTCTTTTCTTATATATTCCTGTATGGTCTTTTTAATTGAAAATAGAGTTCTTTGCCCCCAATCCCTGCCTCAGTCTCGCATGCCGCACTAGTCCCTCGTCATCTCTCCCGATGTTCGCTCTCGCCTCGTCCCTCGTCGTTCACGCTCTCATTTTATATGTTTTCGTCGTCCCTGTCGCTCCACATCGCCTCACCAATGATCCCCTTCCTCGCCACCACTCCTTCGCCTTCAGCCAGTCGATGACTGAACCTGGACTGACCCACTCGCATACTTACCGCTTTGCAGCCGCTTTAGGAGTTGCTTGCTTGATTTATTCAGCTCGCGCTCTTGGACGTGCTGCTAGCGCATCAACTTGCCCATGATTCCAAGTTTTACCTCGTGATATCTTCCTCGAAAGTTCTCTCTTGCTGGCTAGTCGGGCTGTTCTGAATAAGGTAGGTTCTCGAGCGTCATCCTCTTTGCACAGGCACCGTGTTCTGGCTCCCAAAAACAGGCACTTGCCGTGCTGTTCTCTCTCTCGCAACCACAGTAGCCTCCGAGCGGTGAGCGTGCTATAGCTGGCTCCGAAACATATGGAACCGTTCTGCACTCAACGTACGGTGAGGATGAGATAAGAGTTTATCATAAAACAACATACTTAATTTTACGATACCATGCGATAACCTTCTCCTTTGTCTTTTGCATCTCTCACGGAAAACTGTAGCAACTACTTACCCATTAGACAGATGCACTATAGGCCACTCCTCGGACAACTACCATAGACAGTAGGCCGTATGTAGTAACTCAATCAATCAAACCACAAATTATGGCAAGGTGCGGCTCGGCTCGATTCGAACGAGCTCTTTCTGTCAGATGTTGCGTCACTTGATTCTTGATTGCCAACAGACGTGGACCTTCCACCTCCAAGCTTTTTTATATTGTCTTGGCGATGTCCTCTGCAAAAAAACGGATTCGCACCGTTTTCTGCATTGCGCAAAGGGCTCTCCCCTGTAGTTTCAAAAATTCCGACGGCATCGACGAGGTCTCTCGTACAAGACAAGATACAATAAAAAGGTAGGTTCGACAAACCACAGCTCGGGTTCGATTTGAACGAGCTCCTTCTGTCCAAGGATCAATCAAGAGCTCTAGGTCTCAGCTACTAACAACAGACGTGCACTATCCACCATCGAGCCTTTCTGGTTCTACCAATGCCGGGAGCCGCCCAGGATCATCGGGAATTTCCTTCACGTACCTTTGAAGTGCCCGACTCGGCACGACGAGGTACAGTGTTCTGCATCGCAAAAAAACACAGCTCCGTTTTCGCTTCTACTAAAAAAACTTACGACGCCTCAATTGAAAAAAGTTTATGGCTGACACAAGGCTTGGGCTCGATTCGAACGAGCTCCTTCTGTCAACTGGTATCGGATTCTGTTACACAACTGTTACGACCAAAAGACGTGGATCATCCACCACCAAGCCCGTGTGCATCTTCTTCGTTATACGCTACTTACTATTCCAAGTCGTACGCGTATTTAGAGGGAATGCGTAAGACATGCATGGCATTTGCTCGATTCGAACGAGAACTTTTTCCATACAAATCGAAGGAATCCAGTGAAAGTGAACATATGTGCAGATCTGGGCATCCACCTCCGAGCCTTAGTTTGTGCTTCCTTCTCAACTACATATGCTGGAGTTTTTTTTTCATGCTAATCAGAAATCATCGGAAGCACTTGCTTGCCTCGCCGGGAATTGCTGAAAAAAAAGACATTCGAACATAAGGATTTTTCCTTATCGTGATTGCAACCCATGACTTGAGCCATTCAATTTTCTGACCTAAAAAATAGGCTCAGTACTTACACATTGCGCCTAAAACGACGATGAGGACATCTCCCGTGCAATAAAGTAAAAAAACATGCTATCAACTCTATGTCTCGGACCCGAATCGATCGAGGTGGTCTTGTCAAACCAACAGAATGCAAGCTAGTAACAGTAACAACGTGATCCACCTCCGAGTCTTTCTGGCTGCTTTTCATCCCAGTTGTACTCCGGAATTATTTCTTCACAGTCTCCTGTTTCTTCAGCGTCGTCAGTGATGTTATCAAGACTTGATTGGAATGATTTCAAAGGTATGTTCAAGGTATCAGCAACTATGGCCTCAATTGCACCAGTGATGTTCAATGTTCCCACTTGTTCTGGCGCTTTGCATGAAAAATCGTTCGCTCACTATGTGTATGCCTCGGGCTCGATTCAAACGAGTTCAAGTTACGCAGGTTGTCTTTACACGAACGAAGGTGAACCATCCACACGGGTCTTCTCCTCAGGCCTGCTTGTTCCCTCCTCACAAAATCGAGTTGCACTATCCTATTCAGCACAACACCAAACCCGAACTCGATATATTAATACACTTCGCATTTGGCTAGTGACAACTAAGAGGATCGCTGACTTCAATACTACGACCCATGTCTTTGACATGGTATTGCAAGAGACCAGAGACGAGCATGCAAATCGCGTGCGAGTAAGTATGTCGGCGAAGCAATGTGAACCGTGCGAACATCAACACCTCATGTGATCTGATCAACCGAAGTTTGGGCGGTGTGACTACTGTCACACGGTGGCAACTTCTTCCTTTCAGAACCGGCGCCATTCGACGCGATGGCACTTTCTGCGCTCCCGACAGAGCTAATACAGACGATTTCCAGACATCTGGAACTTCCTGATCAGCTGCTTTTGTGTCGAACTAGTCACCGTCTGTACGCGATCTGCATGGAATGGATTTATCGCGTCCTCGACCTGCAAAGTCCGGTTCAGCTTCTCCGGTGCTGTAAGACCGTTATCGCTCGACCGGAGGCTGCCCTTTCAGTCTGGGAATTGAAAATGTGGGTGGAACGGTCGCATTCCCAAGTCTGGTGTTGACCGAGATGCAGTGATTCCGTTCCGAGCTACGTTTTGAACAGTTTTTACACGGCATTTCGATCCGCCACCACAAGGATGAAAAATCTTCGAGCTATAGCGTTAATCTCTGCGCACCTCCTTCACAGTATTGCGGATATTGTTTTTCCCCGACTTGCCCACTGCTTCATTCCCCTCTTGTCGGATAGCTATGGCTTTCTGCACAGAAACCCCGCCATTCAACGTATCTCCATCATCCCAGTTCCTGGTCAATCCGATATCCCGAACAACTCCCATAAACCCATCCACATGCCTAACCTACGGCAATTCATTGGCTCTGAAATCGCTGCTTGTACCCTTGTTCCAGGCGCGCCCGTTTCTGCGATCTCAATCGCGTGGGGTCCCAACCCGCCCAAATGGTATTCGCGAGGCTTAGCTGCTGCTGCATCCTCGACAGCTGAAATCCATAATTTTTCCGCTCTGATTCCTTCCTGGGATCCCGCCTTTCTCTGGACCATTACGCAGCACACGCCACGAATTCGATCTCTGACAATTTGGGGCGGGACCATCTCTGTTCTAGGCCCCAAGAAAGAGGTGACTCCTGCCACCATTTCACGTATACGCGCTCACCACTTTCCAGGACTTTCTTTCTGCCATGGATGATACTCTCCCGTCCTTAATCTGTCTTGCGAATCTTGTTATCGAAGATAACACTCATCATAACCGAACTTCCGAGGTGTTGGAGTCGGAGTTCGATAGAGTGCGAAGATGGGGATATATACGCCCCACTCTGGCTCGTGTGGAACTTTCAGGCTCAGTGTGGGTTGTCTGGGAAGACGTCTGGCTTCCCGAAAACTGCTCCGCCGATCACACGGACTCGCTCGAATATCTCAAGTGGTTTATCAAAAAGGTGCTCATTTCGCCCGGGTTGCCGTCCTGCTATCGTGAAAAGGCCATTTTATTCGGCGGGGTAGATGGGATGCGGGTTCTAGAAGAAGCTGTGAAGCGAGGTGAAGCCGTCCCAGCTTTCGAGATCTTGGAGGAGGAGGGTGGCGGTACTGTGATTTCCTTTCTATCTGATACGTAGGCGAAGACCAGTTACATATCTACACAAGACCCTGCTCCTCGCTTGTCACCGCTGTTCTACTTAACAATAGTTCTTTCATGGTCCGGGACGTAGTCGACTTCAGCGGGAATTTGAATCACGAATTAATTTTTGAAAAGTAAGCATTTCAAGAACGAATCGAGCAAGAAAAGGCACATCCAACCATGGATTAATTCAGTGGTCGTGCCAGAATGAACTCTAGGGAGAAAAGATGTCCACTGGTAACAGTTAATAATCATTACAGACGCGCTATATTCACAATAGAAGTAGCTACAACATGGATGCTGTTATTTGTTGACGCCCGTGCCGCCGGGTGCTCGCTGTCGAATCGTTACAGCTGCAATCGCAGAGATTCGTATGGAAGGAAGAAAACGGAGCGAAACAGCGAGGGGAAAAAAATGAACGGGGTAAGGGGAAGGCAAGGACGGTAAAACAGATACGCACTGGATGAGCGCAGGAGTGCGAGTCTACACATCACCGCGCGCGTACACGGAAACAGGGATGGGTGCGCCGCCCGCCCGTTCACTATCCGCCGTCCCTCTGTGCGCCTTTCCTCCACTTCTCTGCACTACTCTCCCTGTCCACTTCTCCCTCTTCCAAAAGCCGCGGCCGCGCCTAAAGATCCCGGTGTAAAACGCAAAATTCAGGAAAGAAAAATAAAATCAAGGAGACGAACAGAACCACTCACTCCCCAAGCCCCCGCCGCAACAAACTCCACCGCGCTCGCAACGTCTGCACATTCACTATGACATCCGCGCACCCCGCCGGGCAGCTTGTCCGCGTCGGGTTATGCGGTGCGTGCGCTGCAAGGCGCGTCCTTCGCTCGCCGCACACTCCTGCCCTACGTCTTCCGCTGATCCCACACATATAAACCCTACACCCAGGGCAACCAAAGCCCCGCGCCCGGCAGCTCGCGCGCGTACGTAGTCTCTGGACTTGACTCGAAGAGCGAAGATATGCACGCGCACCCGACACCTCTCCCGCTCCTCGAGGAGCGACGCGTCCGCGACAGCAACGGAGGCGAATGCGCGCCCGAAGAGAGTGGTGTCTACGAAGGGGGTCGGCGTCAGCGACCGCAAACGGGGCAGGGCGAAGAGGTGCGAATAAAATAGAAGGAGAGGCGAGTCGATCAAAGAGAGGCAGAGAGCGAGGTCGAGGGAGAAACGAGAAGGGAGAGAAGAAGTGTAAGGGAAACTTGAAGGAAAGAAGCGAGGGGAAGCGCGGTAAGTGCGGAAGGGGAGAAGCGGAGAAAATTACCGAGCCGAAGTGGCAGAGGGACATCGCACAGTGCTTGCCACCGTTCACGTTCCACGAGGGACGGTGCTCCACAACCGCTTCTCATCAGCGCTCGAGGCCGCGTCCACCGCGTTCGAGCCTGCTGTCGGGGAACCGGAGCAAGATGGAGAGGAAGAGGAAGAGGAAAGAGGAAAGCGAAGGTGACCGGGAGAGCAAAGTGAGCGTGCAAATACACTTCCTTCCTTCCTTCCTTCCTTCCAAGGTGCTGATGAAATCTTCACAAGAGGCGACATGGAACGGTTCTCGAGGCCGGTTGTGGTGGTGCATGGTGTTGTGGGGTCCTAGCGTACATATTTATTATCAGTACACCGAAAAAACGAGAATAGAAAAGAAGGGAGAAGGGAGAAGAGGAAAGAGAGCGAGGGCAGAGGCAAAGAGACCGAGCAACAGAGGCACAAGCTCAGGGCTCGAATTCCAAACAAGGGAAGGAAGCCAAAAACCCCATCGCGGAAACGCACCTCAACGAACCGACAGCCCCCAAACACCTCCCTCCTCGGCCCCTTTCTCAACACCTCCCCTCCCTGATTGTGCATCCCCTCCATCCCCCATGCATTGCCGTGGACAGAGAGTCCGCCACCCCACTCGCGTGTGTGCGACCGTTATGGCGGTCAGTGTGTCTGTTCCGGCGGGCGATTCGAAGTCGCGGAAGGTGTGTGATGAGACGAAGATCTAGATGGCGCGCGCGCACCGCGTTGTCGAGGTGTCCTTCGATCTTGCGCAACCTTGGCTGCCTGCGCGCGCGCGAGGAAGAGACATGAATGCTTCGGCGTTGTATCTTTCGCCGTACTCGTACCCAGCCGTACAGACCCATACCACGATGAGCCCGACCTTGAGTTCGAGGAAGGGAAGGAGAAGGTGGAGAGGTAGACGAGGTAGATGAACAGCGCCGAGCTACTGAGCAAGACCACAACGAAGACGCATAGGCGGCGCGGTATTGGTGGCGGAAGACATCCAATATCCAGTTTTAGAGTCTATGAAAAGCGTCGACGAGTCGAGGGAAAGCGAAGTGAAAGGGAAGGTTAACCCCTTCGGTGCCGTGGCTGTGCGGTGCTGTCATCTTCCTCGAACCACAACAGCCAAGCCACGACATTTGTTGCAATGTTCTAGCTTGGCTCTGGCGCTGAAAAAAAGATAACTCCCCTCGCGAAACTTGTGTGTTAGCAAGTAACAAGAATGCTAAGCTCAAGGCACGGCTCGGGCTCGATTCGAACGAGCTCCTTCTGTTCACATCTTCAAGTTGTCTCTGCTGTCAGAGAGAACAGATATGGACCATCCACCACCAAGCCTTTCTGGACTTTCTTCGCTGCCCGCCACTTGGCCAAATCCAAACCAGCAAGTTAAAGGCGGCGACCAAAATAATTTGCGCTGCAGTTTCTGCCTCGGAAACACCACGGTTGGGTCTTGGGGATGTTAATACTTGCGACGAAAATCGGCCCAGTGCAGCACTTGCGGGAAAAATAAAACAAGAAAATTAAAAACTTGACAATGGATGGTTCGGGCTCGATTCGAACGAGCTCCTCCTGCATGACTAAACCGTTCAGGACATTCTATAACATCAACAGACGTGGACCATCCACCTCCGAACCTTTCTACCTTCTGTTTTTTGGCCTACATACCAGCTGCAATGAGTTTTCCTTTGCTTTTACGCTATATGCACCTTCTCGCCCATCTGAATCGGAAAAGGTGCCTTCAGCCAAAAGGTACCAAAGCTACTTACTCGTCACGATGACGCGCATGGACTTGACTTCAAAAAATCTCGGCCCTTTTCTCGTCTCTCGCGGTGCTTGAAATCCTCTCGAGTGAAATCAACTAAAAAAGTCATTCTAGCTCACGGTTATGGCTCGGACCGACTCGAACGAGCTACTTCTGCGATGGAAAGCTTGATCCACAGGTAAACACCAACAGACGTGGACAATCCACCACCGAACCCTTCTTCATCCCTCTTTGATCTGAATACGAATCCACCTTTGCCGAAACTGCGACTATAAGTTGAATTCCTTGGCAGCTCTGTCGGATTCCTTGAAAAGTACATTTGACATTTGGCGAGAAACCGACAAACTCGAAGCCATCCCTTGCAGCGTGCATTTGGCTTCGAAGAGCAGACACAGTGCTCGGGCTTTCTCAAGAGACTTGAGACGTCTCTCGTACAAGAGATAAAAACTTTGCATCAACTATCATGTCTCGACCCCGATTCGAACAGGCTCCTTCTGCATAATTTCGACTCCCCACCAACATCAACAGACCGTCAGACGTGGACCATCCACCACCCAGCCCTTCTGCCCTCTGATTTTCGGCCTGTATACCACTGGAAGTTGCTTTCACACTTTCCCAAGTTCGTCGGACAAGGCAGGTTTAGCAAAAAGGCACCGAAGATACCCGACTCGACACAATGATGGGCGACGTACATTTGGCTTCAAAAAAAACTTGAAGACCCTTTCTCGGTGGTCTTAGATCTAGTACTTCTCTCAAAAATTTATAAAAGAGACGTCTCTCGCACAAGCGCAAGCAGTGGGAAAAATAACGGTGGCTCGGGCCCGACTCGAACGAACTACTTCTGCATTGATACGGAGTTCGATCAAGTTCAATATGAACAGACATATGCCATCCACCTTTGAGCCCTGTTGCATCTTTTCTTGCTCTATGTAAAGCTGTCGGTACGATTCTTGCTTCCGTGCTACTCAATGATTCCCTTCCCTGCCTATGCAGCACGAGCCGCACGAATCTGACTCCGAAAAATAGACGCCTTCTCAGCTCTCCTGGGGCTTTCCTCAAAAAAATTATGCTCCTGTACAAGCAATAAAATGAGCTCCGACAAGGAAGACGACTCGGGCTCGATTTGAACGAGCTTCTTCTGTCTCTTAATGAATCGAGCAGGAACGATGAGCGTGAACAGACGTGGACCCTCCACCTTCGAGCCTTTCTGCCCTTCTTTTGCAGCTTGTCTAGATTCTACCGGTTCGAGTTTCGGCCGGATCTGAGTCAAAAAAAAACACGTCCAACAAACCTGCTGGTATCTGGCTGGGGGCAAAAATACATATGGAACTGGCGTTCTGCACTCGGCCCGGGCTAGCACCAAAAATTCAAGTACAACGAGGACGTTCTCTCATACTTACAAGCGATAAAAAAAAAGTTCCCCCGAGTTATGGCTCAGGTTCGATTCGAACGAGATTCTTCTGTTGCATATCTACATCATTCAAATTCGAACATCAACAGACATGAACACCCACCACCAAGCTTCTCTGTTCTTCTCTCCAGAGAGGCATAGTAGTGCGAGTCCTGCTTGCTTCTCAAGAAGTATTCCTCCTCAGCCTATGCGAGGAACAACTGGGAAAATATGTTTCAAGATACCCGCTCACGATAATGGGAACAGGAGTCGCACGACGTGCACTCGGCCTTGATAGCCTAGCAGCCTCCAAGGCAACGACGATGTGCGAAACAATCGCCTTGGTCTTGGGCTTCAGGCCCACCAGAAACAGCAAATAAAAACGAATGGGATGCGCATATGGCTTAGATCCGAGTCGAACGAGCTCTATCAACTGCCTCACTGGTCTGATGATGGCGACGCTGTGAGTATACAGGGCAGATGTGGACCATCCACCTCTGAGCCTGTCTACCCCTCATCTTGGTGTGACTTTGCTTTCGTGCTAACTTCGCCCGAATTTGATTGAAATAATTTGAAAATTTAAAGATACGTCTAACGGTGAACAACTCGGCATGGTGATGTGCGCAGCGCTGTTCTGAAAAACAGCCGCCGTTATCGAGTTGGTCATGGTCACGTTTTCAGGAAACGCAAACGATAAAAAAAGTTCCAGGAAACTAACAGACAGCTCGGGCTCGATTTGAACAAGCAGCTTCTGGCATCTGCATGAGTGAAACCAGCTCACAATCTGAATATCAACAGACATGGACCGTCCACCACCGAGCTTTTTTGACTGCCTTCCTGCATGCGACTATGTGGTGTGGAAGAGTCCTGCGCTCAACCGAAATACTCCGACCAAAAATTGACCTAATATGATCTCCTGCGGAAGTAATATAAAACCATTTCCCGAGGTGTCATGACTCGGACCTGAATCAAATGAGCTCTTTCTTTCTCACTGAGCTAGTGACGACATTGCATACGGAACAGATATCATGTAGACCACCCATCTCTGAGCTTTCTGCTTTCTGCCTTTCTACTTGATCTTCAACTACTTATGCTGGAAGTCTTGGTTTGGGTGCTTCTCAGGAATGGCTTCCAAGTCTCGCCCAATTTTCATGGAATAATTTGAAAATTCAAAAGGTACGTCTAAAGGTACCCAAGTCAGCATGACAGCGTGCACTGTTCTTGAGTCTCCTGGGCCTTGCAAGAGAGTTTACAACCGAGATCTCTCGGATACGAACACGAGAAAAAGGAGGTATATACTCAATACGATATGACTCGTGCCCGATTTGAACGAGATCCTTTTGTCCATCTTCAACCAAGGGCTATCAACCACAGGCTACGCTCGCCCACTGATGCGACTCGTGCAAGTTCCAACCTAAACCATCGAAAGTTGTCCAGTATTGCTTTGGTCTCTATGCCGTCCCAAAATTCTGAATGTGTTCTCAGACCTTGTCGCAGGAAACAGATCTACGACGAAGACTTTCCAATGGATTGTGCAAAAATTGTCATGTGCAACAACGCGGGCCCGATTCGAATGAGATTTTTCTGCTAGACTCAGACCTGATCATTCATTGCCAACATGGACCTTTCGTGGTGCAATCGCGACCGAGTAAGTAGGTATGTCGGCGAAGCAATTTTTAAACCGTGAGAACATCAATACCCATGTGATCCGCCAGTCCAGCGTGACTACTGTCACACAGTGACAACCTTGCCCTTTCCGCCCGACGCGATGGCGCTTTCTGCGCTCCCGACAGAGCTGATACAATCGATTTCCAGACATCTGGGACTTCGTGAGCACCTGCTTTTGTGCCAAACCAGTCACCGTCTGTACGCGATCTGCGTGAAATGGATTTATTGTGTCCTCGACCTCAAAAGTCCGGTCCAACTTCTCCGATGCTGCAAGACCGTTATCGCTAGACAAGAGGCGGCACTCTCAGTCTGGAAATTTAAAATGTACGTGGAAGGGCCACATTCTCCAGTCCCGCGTTGATCAAGCAAGATACAGTGGATGCATTCCGAGCCACACACTGAGAAGTTTCTACACGACATTGCGATCTGCGGTCACAAGGATGGAGAATCTCCGAGTTATAGCGATACCCTCTTCGCAGTTCTTTCGCAGTATTGCGGATATGGTTTTTCTCCGACTTATCGACTGCAACATTCCCCTCTTGTTGGACAGCGCCGATAGCTATTGTTTTCTGCGCAAAAACCCCGCCATTGAATGTATTTCCCTTATCCCAGTCCCAGGTCAACCTATTTCGAATAACTTTATTCAATCCATCCATATGCCCCGACTACGACGATTCATTGGTCCTGAAATCGCTGCTTGTGCCCTTGTTCCCGGCGCGCCCGTGTCTACAATCGGAATCGGGTGGGGTCCCAACCCGCCGATGGGGTACTCGCGCGGCTTGATTGCTGCTGCATCCTCTGCAGTCGAACTCCGAAATCTTACCAATATTATATCTTCCTGGGATTCCGCTCTTCTGCCGGCCATTGCGAAGCACACACCACGAATTCGATTTCTGAAGATTTGGGGCCCGGCCATCACTGGTCTAGGCCCCCAGAAAGAGGTGACTCCTGCCACCATTTCACGTATATGCGCTCACCACTTTCCAGGACTTTCTTTCTGCAATGGACGATATTCTCCCGTCCCTAATCTGTCTCGCGAATCTTATCATCTTCGATAAAACTCCTCATAACCGAACTTCCGAGGTGTTGGAGTCGGAATTCGATAGAGTGCGAAGATGGGGAGATATATGCCCCACCATGAGTGGTGTGGATCTTTCAGGCGTAGTGTGGGCTGGCTCGGAAGGTGTCTGGTTCCCCGAAAACTACGCCGGCGAGGACCCGACATCCGTTGAATGTCTCGGGTGGTTCATCAAAAAGGTTGTCCTTTCGCCCGAGTTGCCCTCGTGCTATCGTGAAATAGGGAATTATTTTGCGGGAGCAGATGGGATGCAGATTCTAGAAGACGCTGTGAAGCGAGGTGAAGCCGTCCCAGCTTTCGAGATTATGCGCAAGGAGGGTGGCGGTACTGTGATCTCGTTTCCATCCAATCCATAGACGAAGACCAGTTACATATCTTCAAAGTTCATATGTCCGCACTTATTAGTCTGAGTCAGTCTATTTCTTGAAAATTTCGGTCCATTACTACGTTTCGACATGTTCATCTGGGAACTCAACTCCGCTCGAATAATTCCAGCCCTCATCCGACTTCGGTCGCCTTTCACCCCGTGACGATCGCCATTCTTATTCTTTTTCATTTTTATGCCCTCATGAAAACGGTCGGCTCTGAAATCGTGATGTAGGTTTAGAAAAGCAAGCATTTTGTAAGAACGAATCGACCAAGGAAAGGCTTGCACATTGAATAATAAATTAAACGGTGTGCCGGAATAAATTCTAGCACTAAAAGCGGTTTAATGAGAACATGTAATATGCATTCGCTAAACTACGACATGAATGCTGGTAATTCTCACCCGCACGATACTCGGGGCAATGCCACTTGAGCAAGAAGGGCTTGTTGACGCCCCTGCCGCTAGCGCCGCCTGCTTGCTGTGGAATCGTTACGACTACGACTGCCATCACAAGGTCGCAAGCAGTAACGACAGGAATCCGCATGGAGCGAAAGGGCCAGTGAACAGGGCGAGGAGAAGATACTGAGTAGCAAAATGCGGATGGCAGAAAACCGAAATGGACGGGGAAGCACCCGAGTAGACGGTACGGTGGAGGTCACCCAAAGCCGCCGTACATCCGCGCGCGCGCACCTTATCCTCCCCCGGCGGATATACGGAAGCAACACGAGTACACGGACCCACGCACAACGGCATGGAAGGCAGAACAAGCCAGGATAGATGAGAGGGCGGATAGGTGCTATCGCCAGACACGTACGTGCGCGGGTACATGCATAGCAGAACGAAGCGCGGAGGAAGAGCTGCATGGGTAACGCTGATCGGATAGGCTGCTCCAGGCATACCCCATCGACCCGGATACGCTATCTTGCGCGCGTACACGCAAGGAGGGGTATACAGCGCAAAGCAGGGCAAATGCCGCGGTCACACGCTACTGCTCTCCCGCAACGAACTCCCCTTGTCCCCGCGCACCGTCACCGCTCCCACTTTGACATCCTCTCCGCTCCCCCATGGGGGAACTCAAAGTGCCCAAAAAACCACCCCAAAAACACGAAAGAGGAAATGAAAGAAGGAAAGAACGAAGAAAGAAACAATCATTCACTCTCCACCGCTCAACCGCGACCAACTCCGCCGTAGCACTTGTCCCGGGGCATGAAAAGCGTCAGCCCCAGCGCGCACGCTTAAAGCCACATCCTCGTGCCCGACGGCACCGAACTGGCCAGCAGAGCGGCGGCGCCGGCATCTAGAGGCGTGGGGAGAAACTGCGCGCTTATGTGCGGCAGGTGCGCCATTTCCACAGCGGTCGATCTTCTCCCGGCCCAAGGACAGCACCTGTATCGGGTGCCCGACTTACATTGCCGTCGTTGTGCCTCACACGACACTCGTGCTGCTGAGGTGCGACGTGCCTGCGCCGACGGCCCGACGAAAGGGAATGCGCAGGACAAGGAGAAAACGCGGCAAAGAGAGCGAGGGAAGACGAAACGAAAAGCGGGACAGAGCAGCGCGCTCACCGCGGAAAGCTCGCTCCCCAGCACACCTCCCTTCTCGTTCCCCTTGCTTCCCTTTCCCCTCTTCCCCAGATCGTACCCACGCCCCGCCGCCTCATCCGGGTGTACGCGAGCCGCTTATGGCGCTCAGTGCAGTCGGCGCGGATTCGGCGGGCGAGTCGGCAGGAAGGCAAGCAAGCACGTTATGGCGCTCGGTGCATCGGTGGCGTAACTTGGTCGAAAGATTTTGTTGTTGTTCGCTCCTGCTGCAGATTCGTATTCCGAGGACAAGCCAGGCCACCGGTAAGACCCAGAAGACTACGAAGACCCCGCAGAACACCCGGATAGATGAGACAAACAACTGTCGCCGTATGTGCGAACGCGGACATCCAATTCCTTCGTAGTTAGTTCCGACTCCCGAGGAAGAGGGGAGAGGGAGAGCAGTCGGTGTGGCTGTGCCCTGTCAGCGTCGTCTTCGGCAACTACAGCTGCGGAATAAAAATCGTTCGGCTTGGCTTTACTCGAGTAAACCGGTGACAATGTCTTGTCAGGTGAAAGCAATCAAAATCAGCACAAAAAAGCTATGGCTCAGGCTCGAATCGAACGAGCTATCTCTGTAGAGGCATCGGAGTCAACAACCATCAACACCGACAGACATGGACCATCCACCACCAAGCCACACTGGGTTCTTTTCTGTGTCGTGCTGTCACCCGAGAAGTCTGCTGAAATCAACCCAAGATGTTGCACCATTTCTTCTGTCCCTGGCTCTGAACAGTACATAGCTGAAAAGCAACTCTGGTTTTTGCTGGGGAAAATAGTTGGTGACCAACTGATAGTCCAGAAGAATCAATTAAAAAAGTTCCAAGAGGTGATAGATGCTATGGCTCGGGCCCGATTCGAACGAGCTTCTACCCGCTTTGAATATGGTCAATCCTCTACGAATAAGTAACACAGTGGACCACCCGCCGCCGAGCCCTCCTGGACTCCCTCCTCTGCCCCATACCAGGGCGAGTCCTGTTCTCAATACCCAACTATAAGTGTAATCAATAACAGATATGGACCATCCATTGCCGAGCCTCTCTACTGCTTTCCCACTCGTGCAGGTTTTATTGTCTACTATCTTCCTCGAAAGTTAACTGCTGGATTCTCGGGGATTTTTCGGAAAGGTGTCCTCGATACTCATCTACTCGGCAGGCTGCGCTCCGTTTTCTGGCTCTGAAAATGCAGCATCGTTCTGCACTCAGCTGGACTTGCGCGAAAAATCGACTACGGAGACCTCTCTCCGACAATAAGATAAAATGCAGGTACCAGAAGGCTATGGCTCGGGCTCACTTCGAACGAGCTCCATCTGCTCAACATGCAAATACATACCGTAACAGCAACAATGACAGGCGTCGACCTTAGACCACCGAGCCTTTCTGTGTTCTCCTCCTGCCTCCTCCCCTAGCACGATTCTAGCGGCTGAATCTGGTCCAAAAGGTCGTCCAGCACGCAGGTCATCCGATGTCGCACTGTTGGTCGCAAAAGTACATGCTAGGCATTGTCCACTCTTCTCGGGCCGGGGGCCAAAATCCAAATACTTATGAGGAAGACTTATCTCGTAAGAACCTTAAAAAGAGATTGCTCCCCAATTATGGCTTGGACTCGATTCGAACGAGCTCTTTCTGCATACAGACGCAAAGTATTTAGGCGATTACGGTAAACGAATGTGGAATACCCACCGATACCAAACCTTATTGCATCCCTTCGTTGTCTGTGTCCTATATTGGTATTCATACTACCAGTATAAGCCCTGCTTTCAACCAAAGTGACCCAAAGACTGATACACAAAGCACCCACGCCAGGTTCGCATAATACATTCTGAATGCTTGGGGAATTTATGACGAAGAGCTCTGATGCAATAAAATGAAACCCCTCGACTTTCCCGCATATGACTCAGCTCGATTCGAACGGGCTCCTTCTGCCCATCATTGTGCGAGAATCGATAGCTGTGGCAGATGTAGACCTTCCATCGCCGAGCTTTTCACCGCCTCGTTTTTGCAATAAAATGAACCCTAAGATCATACAACCTATGGCTCGGGCTCGATTCGAACGAGCTTGTTCTGCTCGTCATTGCAGCAACAGTCAGTAACTGCACCAGACGTGAACCATTTATATCCGAGCCGTTTGTTTCCATTCTCTTCTCTGCCGACTACAAGCAGAGCTCATCCACCACCAGAAGAATGAATCTTGCACTGGTCGAGCTTGAAAAATACCCCCGTTCTCCGTTCCGTGTCGGCTCGGCCTTGAAGGAATTCCGAAATATTCATAACGAAGACTTCCCAGTATTAGAAACTCAACCGAAAACTTGCCAGAGGTACGGCTTGGGCTCGATTCGAACGAGCTATTTTGTCAAATGTTCTGTCACTTGACTCTGGATTGCCAACAGACGTGGACCTTCAACCTCCAAGCTTTTCTATATTATCTTGTCGCTGTGCACCACCGCGAGTTTGGCCGTCGAATTTGACCCCGATGTTCTCTATACTCGATGTCCTCTATCAGAACCGGATTTGCACCATTTTGTGCCTTGCGCAAAGGGCATCTCCCGCGCAGCTTCAAAATTCCGACGACGTCTCCCGTGCAAGATACAATAAAAAGATGAGTTCGACAAACCACAGCTCGGGTTGGATTCGAACAAGCTCCTTCTGTCCAATGGTCGACCAAGAGGTCTCAGCTATCAACAACAGACGTGGACCCTCCACCATCGGGCCTTTCCGGTTCCACCAACGCCGGGAGTCTTGCTTGCGCCCAGGATCATCGGAAATTTCCTTGATGTACCTTTGAAGTACCCGACTCGGCGTGACGAGGTACACTATTCTGCAACCCAAAAAACACAGCACCGTTTTCGTTTCTGCTCGAAAAACTTAAGATGCCTCCTGTTACATTACAAGCAATAGAAAAAAAGTCCATGGCTCACACAAGGCTTGGGCTCGATTCAAACGAGCTCCTTCTGTCAAATGGTATCGGATCCTCTTATAACCAACAGACGTGGATCATCCACCGCCAAGCCCGTGTGCATCTTCTTCGCTATACCCTACTTACTATTGCAAGTTTAGGCCAAATCCCAACCAGGAGTCGTAGTCCATCACAAAACATTTCTGCTGGGTTCTACGACGTCCCTACATGCTCAACGCTTTCTCAAACCTTGCGGGGAAAATTCAGCAATATCAAAGAGGTCCCCCGTACGCGTACGAGCAAAAATGCGTCAAACATACATGGCTTATGCTCGATTCGAACGGGAAGTTTCTGCATACAGATCGAAGGAATCCAGTGACAGTGGACATATGTGCAAATGTGGCCATGGGCCATCCACCTCCGAGCCTTAGTTTGTGCTTCTCAACTACATATGCTAGAACTCCTGCTGTTCATGCTACTCAAAAATCATCGGAAGGACTTGCTTGCCTCGTCGGGAATTGCCGAAAAAAAGACATTGGAACATACAATCTGCTCTTATCACAACTGCAGCCAGTGACTTGAGCCATTCAGTTTTCTGGCTCAAAGCATAGGCACAGTACTCACGCATTGTGCGAAAAATAACGATGAAGACATCTCCCGTGCAATAAAATAAAAAAAAGTGCGGTGCCAAAGTGTAAGTGATGTTATTAAGATTTGATTGGAATAATTTCAAAGATATGTTTGAAGGTATCAGCGACCTCGGCCTCCATCGTACCGGTGATATTCACTGTTCCCACTTGTTCTGGCGCTTTGTATAAAAACCGTTCGCTCACCACATGTGTATGCCTCGGGCTCGGTTCAGACGAGAGATTGTTTTGACACGAGCAAATGTGAACCATCCACATGGCCTTCCTGCTTGTTCCCTGCCCGAGCTCAATAAATGAATACACTTCGTATTGGGCTAGCAACAGTGTTGCTGCTGACTTCAATACTACCATGGCTTCGACATAGTGTTGCAAGGGACCAGAGACGAGCATTCAAATCCGAAGCAATCTGAACCGCGAGAACATCAACATTCATGTGATCCGTTCAACCACGGCGTGACCACTGTGATGTGATGACAACCTTGCAACCAACCATCACCGCCACGATGGCGCTTTCTGGGCTCCCGACAGAGCTGATACAGAGCATTTCCGGACGTCTGGAACTCCAGGATCATCTGGTTCTATGTCGAACTAATTCCCACATGCACTCTATCTGCGTACAATGGATTTATCGCAGTTTGTTCCTCGACAATCCCGTTCAGCTTCTCCGATGCTGCGAGACCATCGTTGCTCGACCGGAGGTGGCCCTTTCAGTCTGGGAATTGTACATGTACGATTAATGGTCGCAGTCCCCAGTCTCACGTTGATCGAGATACAGTTTTTGCCTCCCAAGCCACGCATTGAGCGGTTTTTATACAACGATGCGATCCGCCGCCACAAGGATGAAAAATCTTCGAGCTATAAGCATATCTTCTCCGGACCTCTTTCGCAGCATTGCGGATACAGTTTTTCCGCGATTAATCCACTGCAACATTCCCTTTTTGCTGGATGGCGCCAGTAGTTATTCTTTCCTGCGCAGAAACCCTACGATTGAAGACGCCACCACCGCCACCATAATTGAATCAGACAGCAAGCTTTTGAAGAAATTTTCCGGTATTGAGCAGATACATATGCCTCATCTGCGACACTTCCAGGGCCCTGAAATCGCTGTTTGTACTGTGGTTCCAGGCTCGCCCGTTTGTAGCCTTGAAATCTGGTGGCATCACTCCAAGGAGTATTCACGCGGCTTGACTGCTGCCGCCTCCTCTAAAGCTGATCTCCGTGATCTTGCTCACAATATTAATACCTGGGATCTTGACCTTCTGCGGGCCATTGTGAAGCACACGCCGCGAATTCAATCTCTGAACATTTTGGGTGTAGGCTGGCACCGCCCTGGGAAACAGGTTAGCAACTCTTGTTAGTGGTTAATTTTTACCGACTCGCTCATAACTGTTCAGGATTTTCTCTCTGCCGTCGAGGAAGCGCTTCGTTCTTTAATGTGTCTTACAGATGTCAGTGTCTACGACGCTGACTTCGGCTACAGCATCCCCGAATCGCTCACGCTGGAATTTGACAAAGTGCGAAGATGGGGAGACATATGTCCCACCCTGAATTGGGTCAAACTCTCCGTCCTGGGAATCACATGGATACGTTGCAGCAACATATGGCTTCCTGGAAAATACGCCGCCGAGAACCCGAAATCAGCCAAATGTCTCCAGTGGTTCATCAAAAAGGTTGTCCTTTCACCCGAGTTGCCCTCGTGCTATCGTGCAATGGGGAATCATTTTGCCGGAGTAGATGGGATGCAGATTCTAGAAGACGCTGTGGAGCGAGGGGAAGTCGTCCCAGTTTTCGATATCGTGTGCACAGAGGCTGGCGGTACTGTGATCTCCTTTCCATCCAATCCACAGACGAAGACTAGTACATATCTACATACTCAGTCTATTTCTTGAACTGCTCGATCCATTGCTACGTTTCCACATGTTCATTCGGGAATTCAACTCCATAATACATGGCCCCATGTTGTTATAACAGTCGTAATCTCTTACTTCTTTCATTCTCATGTTCTGAGGAAAGCAGTTGGCTCTGAAATCATGAAAAAAGCAAGTGCTTTGCGAGAACGAATCGACCGAGGAAAGCTTGCACATTGAACAGTGAATTGATTCAGCAACCTGGTGTGCCGGAATAAATTCTGGCGCCAAAAGAGGTAGTGATAACAAGTGATATGTATTCGTATGTATTTGCTGAACCACGACATAAACACTGGTATACTTCACCCGCACAATCCTCTAACAATCCCAGAAGGGTTTGTCGACCACGAAGTCAAGGTAGGAAAGCGCCGTCTCGGACCCTTCCGCACTTGACGTCCAAGCTGAGGGCGGGATGTTCGCCTCCGCAGAGGGAACAGACGTGGAGTCGTTCCTTGCTGCTGTGCGTTCCGCATCTTCCACCGACGTTATATATGATGCAGATGTCTTTCTGCTCGGTACCTCGAAATGGATGGATAGTATGGAGGCCTTTCTTTCCTTCCTCACGAAGCCAGGGCTTCGTGAAGTGCGGCGAGCCGTCTCGAAAGGAGTTTGAGTCCTGTGGGTGTTCCTTCACGCTATGCGGCCTGGTGCAGCTGAGGCAGGAGACCGTTGGTTCCGGGGAAGCACGATAGCGTCTACCAGACTCTGTCTGCTGCCATTTCGATGGCTCTGAGCTCCCATCGTCCTCAGCGCGCCGTTTCGATCCGCTGGAAATGGGCGCCAACAAGGAGCCGCGCGATGGAGCCATCGAGCCAGCCAAAGGCTGCGTCGCTCTAACTTCATGCTCCCTCTCTTTATCGCGCTTCGCTTTTTTTGAGTAACTCTTCCTGAGCTTTGAGTAGATCTTGTTCAGCGATATACTCGATCAGGAAGGTTGGCAGTGGTCCCGACGAAGTGCAGAGTTTTTTGGAGGACGCGAGGAGCTCTCGCTGGCGATCGGAGTATTCAAAAAAAGGAACGAGAGGGGCGCCGACGTCCAGGTTCGCGAGGAAAGTGCCAGACGTTAGAGCGGCCTTGTATGCCAATGTCTCGGTAATGCTGGCATCGTTGGCGGCCTCTATGGCCACGTTTCTCGCATTTTTTATTTTCAAATTCATGTTGCCCAGGCCTGGACCGTCTGGAGGCTGGGTTGTGTATGCGATGAAATCGAAAGTCGCGGGAAGGGGAAGCGCAATGTTGCAGTGCGAAGTCATCGTGGCGATGCAAAAAAAGAGACCAGAGCAAGCGGGAAGAAAAGGCTTCGACGACGTTGAGTAAGGTAACGTGACACGTTGATCCTATCTGATTCCCATCCAACTTGCCTGAGCTAATAAAAAGGTAAAAGAGCACCCGGGTACACGGGTACATGGCCCTGAATGGGAATGTGGGTTCACAGATGAAAGTATGGCAGCAGTTATAAACTCAGGCACGGCACAAGTGAGTTGCAGAGAGAATGTATTTGAGCGCGAGGACACGAGCACAGGGGATACAAAAGACTACTGAGATGGACAGATACAGACCGAATATAAGGACGAAGCTGTGCGGCAGATAGGGAAGTAGGTAGGGTAACTGGGCATCGTGGCGCGCGACATGCGCCCGGGTACACGTAGAGGGTACAACGAAGGCAGCCCACAAGCTGTCGGACACCCACACCGCGCATGTCGGGTATACGCAGGCACACAGATCCACACACAGCAGGTACAAGGAAGAACAGACACAGTTAGATGAGTGCTTCTGAAAGGTGTGCTGAAATTCAAACCTTTAGCACAACTTTCTTTGTTTCCAAAAATAGGTCTTTCAGCACTTCTAAAAGGTGCACTGAAAGTGGTCCTTTCAGAACACATTTCATAAGCACTGAAAGTCCTTTCTTCAGCAAGTCTGAAATGGAATATGAAATACATCTTTTCATTTCACCTTTCAGATGCAAAGATATTCCTAATTTCTGTAGATCTGAAATATAAAATGAAATTCGCATTTTCAGGTAGACTTTCAGTGCATTATACAATTGCATGTTGCTTAACTCCTTCTACCAACTCACTGGCTGAGGCATATCATCCCTGATGCATCAAATTCAGCATATTTTATCAGAGATCTCAGATTACAGACTGAAGATGCATATCATTATTGAAACTGAAATGTTATCCATATTACACCATATTCACTGGTTGAAGAGATGCTAGTTCAAGGTATGTCATGCTTGGAACACCTCAGTGATCCTCTCCTTGAGTGTTATGAGTACTTTGGTAGTCGTTCTTAATATTTCCATAACAGGCAGATCATGTGACCTCATTATTTACAGTAGACTTTTATCTTTGGTGGCTGTGCCCTCAGTTTCCGATTTTTGTTTTCGGACTTCAACACTGAAGGTTTTGACAGAATTCCTTCATCCTGACATCTTTGAATACCTCACCAATGGCTTATCCATTTAATTTTGGCTATAGCTGCTACAATCTCCATGCTTTCATATCCTTTATTGACTTCTAATGATATTCTAATATTCATCTCAATTTGCTGGAAAGATTAGGAACAAGAAATTCAAAATGGCCATCTGTTCACTATCTACAATCTGTTCATTTTTACAAGCCTTTTAGTATTGGTTGGGCTGAGGAATAAAATGGAGTGACAAATGCCCACCTCCAGACTTGAATGCACGCTCTGATGGGGATTATGTACTCTGAGGCAGTTGGATATCACTGATATCTGCATCAATCAGCAACACCAAATGTAAATGCTCAGCTCATCAAGCTGGATCACAAAAGCTACCCTTTCTCTTGGCGTCAAGGCCAATGGCTCCAAAATTTCATCAGGATTCGATCAGTTATTGGTGCTCTGGTTATAAGGCACATACATACTTGTTGAATTGGCAGTGTTCAACTAGGTTGAGGCTCAAGAAGGATCAGAGAGAGAGGTGGTGATTTGCTTTTGACTGAGTGAATTTTCCAAATACTTTGACCTGCTCCTTAACGAGTAGCAAATTTATCAGTTGGTAACCACAAATCAAACTGCCAGAACCTTTCAGTTTGGGCTGGCAATTCAGCACAATAGCTCATTGCTTTGGATATATCCTTGGTAAAGTGCAAGCTGAATTACTATAAGTGAGCAAACCATTGCTGTTTGAAGCTTTGGAGGGCACATCTGGGCCAGATATCATGATCTGGGAAATTCATGAAAAAAAAAACACAACATTTTGCACTCTTACAAACATTGAGTTTCATCAATCCAGGTCTCAGATGTGGGAGTGGGCAGCGACAGAGATCAGATGGGCTGATTGATCACCATACAGCCACATCAAATCGCGCTGCCAACCATTTTGGAGGGTTTGCATCTTATTCACCATTTAGCCCATTCAAAAGACATGTCTTCATGGGCCATATTTGTTCAAATTTACTTATATATGCTTTCCCTGTGGGATATCTCAAGAATGCTGCGAAATCAAGGTATTTAGTGTCCTCATCACGCTCTGTGACCCAATGTCACCACTGTGATTCTGCAGCGGGACTTCGCACATAATGGCGGCCATGCCGATTTCTGTGCCTCTGGCTGGACAGGGCAATTTTCCATTAAGGCATAAAATCTCGGATTCGGTAAAGGTAGATTTTTTATTTGTGAAGTCCATATATCTTGCTGAGCAACTCAGTCTGAGTTATGGAAAAAACAAAAAATTTCACCTTTACCAATCTCGAGATTTGTGTATTTTAATGCACTTTAGCCATTCAGATTGCCCATATCTGAGGGAGGGAGGCTTTAAACTTAGAAGGTGGTTCGGCCTTAGATTTTGGTGGGGAGGCTTCATCAGTCAACAAGTACAAAGAGATCACTGATGGCACAATCAGTGCCCACTCCCATCAGATGCCTCTGCATCTTAATTGGCTACTATTAACATGTGCCAAAATGACCCAGGAAGAGAATGAGAGCATATCTTCTGCATACAGTGTTCAAGGTGAAACAAAAGCAAGTACTCATTACTGCCACGCATCATGACAGCCCTTACCCACCAAGTACATATTCTCATTTCATGAACTTCAGGAATCTCATCATCTCTACAGCAGGATTCTACAATGCAGCTTCTCTTTCTTGCTGGTGGGAATCTCCTTCATCCATTGCTCTGCAATTTGCTCAGAAAGCCCAAAAGTTAGCAGAGGTGTCTGGGGACATTACAGCTGTTCCGGAAAATAATGAGACTGATCAGTTTTTTTTTGTCCGATCATTCCCAAAATGGAAGCGACCCACTTCTCACTTTTCCTAGCCCTGGGGGCATTTGGATACAGGTAAAATATACTCAATGAGGTCAAAGAACCTCATTCAGATCCATCATATCTGCCAGATGAGCTAGAATAGCCAGGGTTACACAAAATCGGACCTACTCATGCTTGATCGGTGACCAAAACCTGAGTCCAAAATGGGAATGATCAAAATTCATTGGCATAAGCCGGGACCCATTCAGAGCACCAACAAGCAACCACAACCAGCTGGAGGAAGCTAAACTACAACCAAAACATGTCTCCAATGCATACCAACCATCCCTGCTTCTTCCCAGCATCAAATTCTCTCAAAAGCTGGAGATTGCCACTTTGGGCATGATCATGGAAAAAAATCAATCAGTCTCATTATTTTCCGGAACAGCTGTAAGCAACAGTCTGTTGTTTTGCTTGCTATTGCTGAGTTGAAAATTTATGATGAGGACTATTCTACTGGCCATGAAGTGGCCAGCAAGGCACAGCAGCTCTCTAACTTGTCTATGGATCTGTATAATGGTGCACATGCACTGTAGGCTCAATGCTCCACATATTTGGGAAACTACCACAAGAGTCTGGAACAACTTTATAGGGCCAGAGAGAATCTTCAGATTTGTGGTTTGTCTGGGGGAAGTATTGATAGTGACATTTCACTTGACCAAGCTGTGATCTATTTTGCAAAATCAGAATATGTTCAAGCCCAAAGCATCTACAATAATACAGCTGAAACAACTTCTCCGGACTGAAATAGCAATACTTATGGTTGTGCCCTCATAAATATTGCATATGTTGGCATCCAGATTAGGTGCAGCACAGCAGATATATCCAAAGAATTATACATAGCAACAGCAATTCTCAAGAGCTCATATCAAAAAACCTCTGAATACTGCAAAATATTTGAGGTATGTCTCAATCTCAGAGAGAAGAATCTATATGAAGTTTGATTAATCAATTTGTGTCTCAACATAAAATCAGGTTTAAGCAATGCTTTGATTAACCTGATTAACTCGGGCCGTGACACATTTGAATAGATGTGTTCGGCTCAAAAATATTTCTTGGGTACATGGGCAAAGTTGTTACTGTTGTGATGTCTTACAGCCTAACAAAGGTTTTAGATACAAGAGAAGCAGCTAGTGACTTGTGGTGGTGTGTAAACTAACTACAGGAGGTCATCATCGAAGTTATGTGCCTTGTGTGGACCACCTGGCAGCTGTGCTCTCGGATCACCTGCTTTTGGTGATCAAGTCCATCGGGGATCAGCATTTAATTCTCACATTTTCATTGTGGATTTTGTTGGTGCTATTTCTGGAAAGCCAGCTCCTGGTTCTGGCCTGCTCTCAACAGTTATAGGATCTGGATTCAAATGCAACAGTGCGGAGGTTGGGCCACAGGAAATCTGTGAAGAACATGTGTGTGGACAGAGCTACCAGCTGCAGGAGTTTTGGTGTGCTGGACTTGTTTCACAGTTGGGTTCTGAATTGGAACATGCGCATGCTGGCTGATGAGCTCAATTTGTCTCCTCTTATACATGAGAAGAGAACAAGCAGGTGTTCAATCAAGCATACAGCCAAGATTATATAGCAGAAGTCAAGGTCCTGTGTTTTGATAGCAACAACACCAACTCAGAACCTCACCGATAGATCTGGAGCCAGTCTACAAGCAAGTACTTCAGTTCAATATTGTGATGCTGTAGGCGATGAAAGTGGCTGATAGCGAGTTGACCTAGATGCAGATGCTGAAGGAGTGGCATTGCTACATCGATGGAATGGCTTTGGAGTGGGTGAAAGCTCCTCTCTGGCTATGAGAAGGTTGGCCAGCTCGTTGTTTGTTGTGACCAGATCTTCTCTACTAGCGGTGATGGGGTGGTACCGTTGATTGCAATCCAGATGGGCCAATTCTTCGCACTTCAATATAAGAGGAAATCAGTGAAAGGAAAATTGGTGAAGAGATGCCGCACATATTGATACCACTGCCCGAGGGCCTGACTATTGGATGTGCCCATGTTCATGTGAGGGCCAGCCAGATAGTGGCCCATGTAGCGGTGCTTCATAACACGTTCGATGGGCAGGGGGAGTGTGCTGATGAGCAGTGTCCGGATTCATCGCTGCACTTGACCCTTCATCTGAGACTTGCTGCCTGTCAGTCTGAGAGACTCAATCACAGAGGAGAGGCAATTGCTCAACATGGAAAGAAAGAGAGGGAGAAAGACAGTGGGGCAAGAATTGACTAAGGCATTGGTGGATGTGAAGCAGGAATAGCAGGAATATATACGTTACAATCAACACAGTCACAATTGCCACAGGGCCAGCGCTAAACAAAATTAGTGTTCTTAAATAAAGTGATGACACAGCGTCTTTGGCGTCTTTGGTGTGTCCTTTTCCCTGAAAACATGCTGTTTGGGGCACGTGTGAAATTGCAAACTAGGGAAACTGCAGCAGTTATAGCAACACCCTTTCAGGGTTAACATGAAACAGGAAACATTTGGAAGTCACCAGTGCAGTAAATCAAAAAAGAGGGCAGTAGCTGAGATGTTGTAATGATTTCCTTGAGAGCGAATCAAGGAACTGTGACTGTGATGTAACAAGCTTGTGCCACCACACAATCACACTGGACTTGAGACATGTTGTGGTAGCCTTCTGGACTAAAGCATTCTAGTCAGGTACTCTCACCACTGAGTGAGACTGATATCTGTGCTCAAGAGTCATGAATAAACACAATATTGATATGCAACCCCAGCCAAATGTCAAGTGTATCATGATATCTGAATTATATAGTAGAAACCTTTGGTGAGATACTGTTAGTATCCTGCTCAATCCATGGCCCACATGCCTATGCACCTCACAAAATTCACAGGAAGCCTAAATCCTTATCATATGTTCGCAACTTGGTGCCTTGTTCAAGTGGAAGTGAATCATGTGACCATTTGATCTCATTGAGTGTTCTTCGGTATCTGGATTATATAGTAGAGGTCTTTAACTAACTCATGGTAACATCCCACTCAAAACACAGCTTATATGCTCATGCATCCACAAAAATTCATCCAAAGCCCAAAGCCTTCTCCTGTGTTTGCACGAAAGCGGTCACATCAGTATGTGATTCAAACTCCACAGGGTGAGTCTGACCCTAAAAAAAAGAAACTATCATTCTTTGTGTCATTGAAAGTGATTCTGGAAGTACTTATTTCCATTTCACTTTATATTTCAACTGTTACTCGTAGTTTCAGCTCAAATAAAAACATGCAATGATACTATCAGTTTCACGGACAGTTTTTATCATACCAAGAACATTTCCTTTTTCAGTGTGAGAGAGAGTCATCAGTGATAGTAGACAGGTACCAATGAGCTCAAGCACCAGGTAGAGGAAGAGAGAATATGCCACTCTGACACAATGTGCAACCACTCCCCATCAGGCAATAGGGGAGGTCAGAGTGAGCGATTCTCACTCAATTCTGACCTCAATTCCGAAGCAATTTCAATGTGATTTGCGGTCGAGAATCAATTAAGAATCGAAATTGTCGATTCTCAAGGCCGGGTAAAGCCGGAATTGATTTTTTCTGATTCAGATCTACATCCAGAATTGTTTCAGACTCGAGGCCAGAATCGAGCAAGAATCGCCGACTCTGACCTCCCCTAATATTATTTTTTCTAAATGGTGGATATAATCAGCAACGCACTGTATGATCTGAAGTTGTGATATAATACATTTGTCCAAGTTGAAGAAGCATTGGTCAACCGGTATTTGGACAGTCAAACTGTTGGAATACTTGCAATGTTGGGATAATATAGTAGTGGACTTTGGCTGGAATTCTTCCAACAGTGATTCAATCCATGGGGACTATGCATGAGGACCTGAATAAATTTTTTCAGAAACTTGGCTTCCACTGTCTGTGCAGAAGAGCACAATTTGCATCATTCTCCTTTTGTGTCTCCCAGATTCAAGGTTTAACAGGAGTGTTAATCAGAACAGCCTTGTTTGTGCAAATTTTGTAATTGCTGACACCAGTGCATCACACAAGGTACATGATTTCGATGATGGCACCCACTAACCACACTATGTCCAAATTGACTGCCTACAGTCTGCAGCTGTATGCAACACGGTTCAAGTGTTACTGCACTTAGAGACAACTGGTGCATTCAAAAAGTAAGTAATAAACCACTTGATAAGATACAAGACTGATTAACAAAAACAGATTAACCAAGCTCTGATTAACAAAAACGGATTAACCAAGCTCTGATTAACAAAGCTCTGATTAACAAAACGGATTAACAGAACAGCACCATGGGGAGGAGACTGACAAGAGGTGATGTTTTTGGTTTAACAGAACAGGACATAAACAATGGATGCATCCTGTATTGAACTGGTTCTGGATAGCCTCACTGTTAAACAGGTTAAACAGAGCATTGCTTAAACCTGATTTTGTGTTGAGACAGGGATTGATTAATCAAACTTCATATGGTTGTTGCAGAGAGCATGTCTTTGACATGGCACAAAGAGAATTTGAGCTGTGGTTTCATTTTAGCTTACCTGAGGCCAAATCTCTGTGTCTGGAACACCTCACCAACATCAAGGCATGGCCAGCTAGTCCAAGGCAATCTAGATAGCCTGTGATATACTTGGGTTTTGCATACAAAGTCAAAGAGAAACTGGCACTTCACAAGGCTCTTCTGTTTCTTGGAGATGTATTCATTCTCAATGGGGATGAAGATGCTGCATGCATGCTCTATATCATATTCCAGGTTGCAACTAGATTGCAGGTTCTAATCCTTTGTGGATACAACTCTGTGTTTGACTCATTCTGGGTTCCTCCTTGTATTCTGTCCTACTACATACCACCTCCTAATCTGGAGTTGGTACAGTTATTCCTGTTACTCAGGGAACACACCAGTTACTAGGACTGTGCAGTTTATCCTGGTTGGGGTACTGGGTCAGGTTGTTTGCTGTCAGGCTGACCTAGGAGCCATTGCTGACACAAGACTCTGTTTTGCAAGGATATTAAGGGCTGTTGTTGATGAATGAGATTGAGATTTCTATGATATTGGAGTGAACCAAGAAAGGATGGATATCCAGTCGAGTATGGTTTTGGGATCAGTACAGTGGTGAGCTGGGTGGCCAACAATGAATTCAGCTACATCATTTATGAACCACCCAGAAAGCCACCCAGAAGCCAAAGCCACCAGCTTGCACATGCCTCATAGCCACATTGGTGGCTCTGGGTGGCTTTGCACAACCCCTCTATTATATCTTTGAACTTGGTTTGTTTGAGTTCTCACAGAAACAAAGCATAAATTGCATATTAACCTCCAAGCTTCTTACTTGTTTATTCGGTAGCTGATGAAACAAATGCCGCATTGGGTTCACCTTTTCAACACCTCAATTGATGTGAACCTGTCATGCAATAAAGATGTGAGGTCTTGTAGATTTCAATATTTCCCTGGCTTCAGTCAGCAAAGCTCCCAAACTAATACCATTCTTGAAATGGGTACACCCTTGTTTTTTTCTCAGCAGGAAGACAGCCAAATTTGAGACGTATGAGATACAACACCATTGGATGATGTCAAACATATTACTTCAAAGACCAGAGTTCAAATTCACATCTACAAGTCCAAGGAACTTGGGGTTGTGACACTGAAATGTGGACAGATTCTGAGTGCATGGAAAGTGACGGCAAAAAGCCTTACTGCCATTCCCAATTCTGCACTCCAGGCTGTACAAGCGAGCAGTAGGATCCAATGAATCCATCTTGGGACTGGAGACAGCTGGCTGCTATCGTGATGAAAGAGAATATCTCAGACTGCAGGGAAGGAATTTCAAAACATCAAGATATGGAGTGTTATGCCCATGCACATCCTACCGTCCAGAACCTCCAGACGCTCCGACTTCCGGAACCTTCGGAAGTCCTTTCCATCCTTCTGGACGCGTCCTTCCATACTTTCAGAACCGCATCCTGACAATACTGCTGATGCATCCAGCTTGACTGTTGATGCATGCCTTCGGGGTTTTTACGCAATGAAGATTTACTGAGCGTTTCCCTCTATGCAACATATGACCTATGCCCACATGTATTCCTCTTATTGTTCTTATTGTCTTTACTTCGTCTTATTGTCTTTACTTGCTTCTACGACTCCATCCAGAATATCTCCATACTTAGTATAAATACATATTTACTCTGAGATGTACTTTAGTTGATAATTAACATGCTTTGCCTCCACATTGCTCCGTCGTTGGACTTCCTTCTTAGTTGACCTTCCGCCAAGCTAGTACAGTACATCCACCGACTTAGCATGGTGTAACTTTGCCTCTGGTCTTCAGCTTCCGACCTTCCGGCCTTCCAACCTTCCGGCCTTCCGACCTTCCGGCCTTCCGACCTTCCGGTCGTTCTCCTGACACGGATATAACAGTATTATCAACTCAACCTAACTTGGCTGGCTTCCATGTCTTCTTTTGCTCATCTCAGGACCGATGATAATTGGGTTTGAGGTCTGATCCCAAAATTCGGGGTCCGAAAAAATTTGTCGGGACTTTTGGTCTGCGGCCGGCCCAAAATCGTGTCGGGATTCCGGCTTCGACCTCGACCAGCCCTAGGTCATGTCGGGACTTTGGATCGGACCTCAAAAAATGCTTAAAAATGCCCAAAAAAATCGGACAAAATTTCTGTTCTATACAATTGTCTTCCAACAGTTCTAATACATGAATATTGGCCTTGCTCCTTCAGCAAACTGTGTTTAGGCTCGCAACTGCCTTCGATAGCTGCTCACAAGATCATCAAATATCCTGTAAGCTCAAGCGCTGATTTCTATGTGAGTGGGAAAAGACTTGACTGCTTCGTCCTTGGGGAGAAGAACCAAAAATGAGCTGCCTGGCAAATGTACAAACCAGATTGTGCCCAAAAAGGGTATCAGGCGGTGTATGGTCCTAAACCAGGGGTGAAACTCGTGCTCGTATACCTGTGCCACCAGGAAAGAAAGCTTGTCAATCGTGTTGGTTGTTGCTGTCCAGGAGTGGGTTCCTGCTTGCCACCACTTTTCAAATACATTTGGAGACACTTAAGAATGAGTATGATTGGAGGGAATAGATACAAGTAAGTTTCAGGTTAGAATTGAATTCTGTGGCATATTTTTTTGCATTGTTTGCGATTACAGACTTGAGGTGGGAACTGTGGCTATTGAAATAATTTGCGCTCCAAAGCATGCTCGAACCATCATTGTGACCATTGAAATGAGTTGCATTTCAAAGCACTCAGTTACCATTTTAGGTATGTTGGGACTTGGGCTCACACCTCGCTCATGAGATATCCCATTGTCAGGACCTTGGATCACACATTTTTAACCCAGCATCCCGTTTGTCAGGACTCTGGCACTCACATTCTAGGACCGATTGGGACATTTTGTCGGGACTCGGGATGCAACCTCAGACCCAATTATCATCGGTCCTCTCATCTCCCTCCTACTCCGGAATTTCAGGGCCAATCCCACGATCCACGTCGGCAATCGCACCAGTTCAGCGCGATCATTCCTCTTCAGATTGGTTCTCAAAAACCTTCTTTTGGATCCGCTTCCAGCCTTCCTGGTCAATTTCTATCACCTGATCCTCGTGCACCTCGTCTCCAGACGCAACCTCATTTCGAACTGGGATGGCCTCTGAGGCCGAATGCTCTGATGCCTTGGGGTAGAGCTCTTCTCCCTTTGGAGCATCTTGGTGCCACTATCCGTGCTCGGCAGGATAGCCTTTCAGTGGCCAGTTCTCAATACCCTGGTCCCAATTATCCTACGGTGATGGATTTTGAGGAGTATGACCACCTCTCTGCCAGAGGTAGTCTTGCTTCACCTACCCTTCTTCGTCATCACTCATCCATGCAACCTTTCACTTCCGCGACCATCGAGGAGCTTCTGGAATTACTGGAAGTTCCTGAACAGGTTATAGCTGAATTGGCGTCATACGCCATCCCAGCTCTGGTTCCTCATGCAGCTTCCGCTCCTCTTCCGGCTGCTCGTGGTGGTGATCCTCCTGAAGGAGATAAAGGTAATGGAAGTGGCAGACCTGCTCCAGACCCTTCTGCTGATCCTATGGCACAACCACCCAACATTCCATCCACTGGTCTTCCTCCAAATCCACCCCCCCACTCCAGATCCAGCCGGTAATGGCAGAGGTGGTGGTAATGGCGGGGGTGGGGGCGGTGGAGGTGGTGGTGTTCCGCCTGGCAGTGCACAGCCTCCGGCTCCTCCTCCGGCTCCCCCTCCAGCTCAACCTCCCACTGGCGGCGCTCCTGCACCTGGTGGCGGCCCAGGACCTGGTGGCAGTGGAGGTGGTGGTGGTGGTGGTGGTGGTGGGCTTCCAGGCCCAGCTCCACTTCCAGGTCCTCCAGGTCCTCAAGGTCCTCCCGGCCCTCTGGGCCCGGCAATTCAAATTCCCGCTCCGAATAATCCTCAGCTCGATGCTGCCGTGCAGCAAATGGCACAGGCAATGGCTCTCCTCGCTCAGAACGCCGCAGCTCCTCACTCCACCCGAACCTCTTCCAAAGCTCCTGACACCTTTGATGGGTCTGACTCATCGAAGTTCGCCTCCTTCATGTCCCAAATTTACCTTCACATTGCGGAACAGCCTCAAGATTTTCTGACCAATGACGAAAAGATTTTCTACGTCCAGTCTTACCTCCATGGAACCGCTCAGAAGTGGTTTGAACTGAACATCTTTGCTGGAGGTCAAGCCGCCATTCTGTATTGGGATGGAAACTGGGCCCTTTTTGTTCATGAGCTCACGACCGTTCGGAGATGCTCACACGGCCTTAGAGACGCTGACCATGAAGCCTGGGGACTGACTGGCTTCTTACCAGTTGGAATTCAACACTCAAGCGGTCATGACCAGGTGCAATGAGGCAGCCCTTGATCAGGCATTTTACAAAGGCCTCCCAAATCATATCAAGGACCAAATCGCGAATGTCGATCGTCCTCCCACTCTCGCCAGTCTCAAGGCTCTTGCGCAGCGACTCGACCAACGCTATCATCAGCGCCAGACAGAGAAAACTGCGGAACGTGCTGCCAACCTGCCGTCTTCGGGAAAGTCTTCTGGCGACTCCTCCACTCACGCTACGGCCGGAGGTTCCAGCGGTGGTGGCAGTAACAAAAACAAAGGCAAGGGTAAAGGCAAGGGCAGTTCTAACCCTTCGTCCAAACCTAACCATCCGGCGAACAATCCCCCAGCTGCTAACGGCAATGCTGGCCAGGCCAACACCAAGGCTCCGAAGCCATACGCCGACAAACTCACTTCCTCCGGCAAGCTCAAACTGGAGGAACGCAAACAGCGTATGAAGAACAACTTGTGCATGTTCTGTGGTGGTTCTGGTCATAAGACGCATGAATGCAAGAAGCGCCCAGCTAACGCTCAGGGCAAGGCAGGCTCCATATCCAATCCACCTGCTCCCTCTGCTGACACACCTTCCTCCGAGTCAAAAAGATAGGCAGCAGCTTGGAACCCTCCGCACCTGGTCCGAGCTGCGTTGACTCTGAGGTGCTTCCGGAGGTTACCCTCAATGCATCCACTCTTTCCTCTGATGCTTTTTATGTTGATCTTGATGTATCTATACTCTCTGCGGACTATATCTCTCCTTCCAGCAAAGCTTCTGGACTCCCTCCGGCGGAGGCAGGCTTAACCCTGCTTCCGTCTCTTGTATCACAAGTAGCCGTGGGATTCAACTCCCGCTTACGGGCACTCATCAACTCCGGCTCTTCTCACTGTTTTGTGTCTACACGAGTCTGTGAATCTAATGGGTTTTCTCCGTACGCGGTGTCACTGGTTAAACTCCGGTATCTTGATGGCTCCTCATCCATCATTAACCGGCAGATGCAGTTACTGCCCTGGTTTCCTTCCGGTGATGTCCATCTTATAGAATTTTACATCACCCGTCTTGACTCTGCCTGCGACTTGGTTTTGGGACTAAACTGGCTCTGCCGCTACAATCTGTTGATTGACCAGTGTAGCACCACAATGCAGTTCCACCCTGTTTACGACGAGTCACCAGTGTTGACACACCCGAAGAGTACTTCGGAACCTGTTGCGGTTCCTCCAGTAATGGAGAGGGCAGAACCTCCGGCATCCCTGGAGCCTATTCCACTCACACCACAGACGTCTTCGCCTGAATCTGCTCCTTTCATGGAGACTCCTGGTCCTTCATGGACATTCCAGAGGCTTCTGCACCTCGTCCGTTCATTAACGCTCTGCTTGTGTCACTCGTCAACGCAGCAGCCTATAGCGCCATCATACACGACAAAGACACCATTCAGTATACATTACGTGCAACACCTACCGACAAAACTCTGGCATTTAATGCTTCGGTCAATGTTCCAGACCTCTCCGGCTTACCTCTGGAATACCATGACTTTGCAGATGTGTTCTCCGAACAGTAGGCGTATAATCTTCCTCTGCATCATGAATTTGACCTCAAGATCGAGACGGTCGATGGCGAGGAACCTCCGGTCGGTCATGTCTATTCCCTTTCTCTGGCTGAACTCTCTGCACTCCAGGAATTCCTCGACAAGAACTTGAAGGCGGGTTTTATTTACCCTTCTCGTTCCTCCCATGGCGCTCCAATCCTCTTCGCCAAGAAGAAGGACAGAAGTCTCCGTCTTTGTGTCGATTATCGGGGGCTAAACCGCATTACGAAGAAGGATTGTTATCCACTTCCGTTGATCACAGACCTCCTTGATGCTCTGGGAAAGGCACGTATTTATACCAAACTTGACCTCCGACATGCTTACCACTTGCTCCGGATTGCCCCCAGCAATGAGTATAAGACTGCTTTCTGCTCTCGCTATGGGTCTTACAACTTCCGGGTTGTACCGGAAGGCTTGACCAATGCTCTGGCAGCCTTTCAACGCTTCCTCAATACTCTGTTCACAGATCTTTTGGACGTCTATGTCGTTGTCTACCTCGATGATATCTTGGTCTATTCCGACGACCTGTCCAAACATACTGCTCACGTTCACAAAATGCTCCGACACCTTTGAGAAGCTGGGTTGTATTGAAAGCTTCCAAAATGCGAATTTAGTGTCACGACCTGTGAATACTTGGGATACATCCTTTCTCTGGATAGCTTCTGGATGTCTCCGGCCAAAATCTCCACTATTATGGAGTGGCCGGTACCTCGGAAGGTCAAGGACGTTCAGTCTTTCCTCGGGTTTTGCAACTTCTATCGGCATTTGATTTTTGGCTACTCAAACATCACCATTCCCCTCACACGACTCACGCGTTCCAACGTTCGTTGGGGATGATCTGCTGCATGCGAAAACACTTTTCAGACTCTCAAGCATGCATTTATGGAGGCTCCATTACTCCATCATTGGATCCCCGGACGTCAAATTATGTGTGAAACTGACGCCTCCAACTACGCCATAGCGGCAATCCTCTCCATTCTCGGAGATGACGGGGAATTTCACCCCGTCACCTTCCGGAGTCGCAGTCGCACTCCTCTGGAACTCAACTACAACACGCACGATAAGGAACTCTTTACTATTTTTGATGCCATTGGTCACTGGTGTCATTATCTCGAGGGAGCTCCGTTACCTATTGATGTTGTCACCAACCACAAGAACCTCGAGTATTTTGCCACGATGAAGACCCTTACGCGTCAGCAAGTACGATGGTTGGAATATCTTTGCCATTTTAATATGGTCATCCGGGTTCGTCTGGGTAACCTCGGGGGCAATCCCGATACGCTGACTAGACAATGGGACGTCTACCCTAAAGAGGGGGATACAGCTTTCAGCCACGTTAATCCTCAAAATTTTCGCTCCATTTTCACCTCTGATCAGCTTTCAGCCTCACTCAATGCCACTTTCCTCAAGGAAGTTTGTCTCTGAGCTTCCATCATTATGGATATTGATCAGCTTCACCACGACATCAAGTCCCACTATGGCGACGACCCAGCTGCTACTTCCGGCCTCGCTTCCGCAGCCTCCAGCAGCTCTCCACGCTGGACTATGGATCCCTCCGGCATGCTCCTACTGCAGAATCGGATCTATGTTCCACAGGTTTCCGGCGAAACTCCGGACATCCTCCATATACGTGTGTTGCAGAACAAACATGATCACATACTCTCTGGACATTTTGGACAGAATCGTACTTTGGCACTCGTTCAACAAGAATATTCCTGGCCAGAAATGCGTACATTCGTTCGGGATTATTGCAGATCCTGCACTCACTGCAAGCGCAACAAGGCCCCACGGCACAAGCCTTACAGCCTCCTCCATCCCCTTCCGGTTCCTCTCCGTCCTTGGCACTCCATATCTATCAACTTTATCGAATACCTTCCTTATTCCGGCGAGTTTGATTGCATATGCGTTATTGTTGATCATGCTTCCAAGCAGGTTATCCTTATTGCCTGCGACCGACACATCACTTCCGCTCAACTCACTCGGATGTTCCTTATTCATGGATTCTCCAAACACAGAGTTCCCTTCCACATCACTTGCGACTGTGGTACAGAATTCATTTCCACCTTCCTCCGTGCACTGGGAGAACTCCTCAACATGAAGATGCACTTCACCTCCGGGCACCATCTGGAGGCGGACGGACAGACGGAACGCATGAACCAAACCCTCGAACAATTTATCCGATGTACTGTGCGTACCAGCAGGACGATTGGGCAGAACTTCTTCCTTTGGGAGAGTTTGCACTCAACAACACTCCGAACGCATCTACTGGACTTTCTCCGTTCTTCGCCAACAAGGGTTACCATCTGGCTATCACTTACCATTCGACCTCTATTAAAGGAAAAGACGTTGACAAAGCCCAAGAATACATCTACGACCTCCAATCAGTCCACGAATACCTCTGTGCACAACTTACTATTGCTATGGAACGATACAAGGAGATCACTGACAAGAAACGTCTTCCAGTCCCCGACATTAATGTCAGAGACCAGGTCTTTGTTACAGCCGAATTCATCGCAACCACTCGTTCTACTGAAAAGTTCTCCAAAACCCATTTCGGACCCTACAAAGTCATTGAGAAGACCTCTGGTGCTTCCCTATCGGATCCATCTCCCCAAAGCACTCTCGCGTATTCACCCTGTTTTTCATGTCTCCGCCTTGGAGCCTCACTTTCCGAACCCATTTCCTGGACGTGAACAAGACCCTCCAGGCCCTGTCGAAGTTATTGATGGAGACGAGCATTTCGAACTTGCGGGTATTCTGGACTCCAAAATTGACAAGCGTTACTGACGTTGTCCCCTCCGGTACTATGTCGAGTGGCTCGGATGGTCCGATACCGGACAGCAGTACCAGTGGGTTCTGGCATTCAACTTGGATGCTCCGGAGCTCTTAGCAGAGTTCCATGAACGCTATCCAAACAAGCCAGGACCTGATTGGGAACCTATTAGGTCCTGACTGGAACCTCCAACTTCCGCTTGCCTGGAGCCTCCAACACTCAGGAGACTCTATGCGCTTTATGACCAAGAAATCAGCTATTCGATTTTTTCAAGAAAACAAACAAATCTATCTACAGGTGTCCGTTTTTTCTTATTATACAAAAATAGTGTCAACATTAATCGTCCATCTTCTCATCTCCATCCTTGTCCTTTCCTATATCCGACTTCGCCCCGGAGCCTCCGGTGACGGGACTGGTCGAAGGGTTTTCTACCTCATTGTTGCTGTCCTCCAAGACAAAGATGACGTCGGCACCTACAAGCACCGTTGAGAACCCCGGCGGCGCTACACCACGAGGCAAAGGAGGGCGTGATACTGGAGGCTCCAGCGGGACAACTCCTTCCTCCAGCTCACTCTTCACATCCGGCTCCCTCGGTTTCTTTTGCTTCGCCTGAAGCGTCTCCATCTCCTTCATCAGCTCACTCAACCGGCGAGCATCTGCTTCCGATGCTTCTGCTTCCCTCCGGCACCTAGCTCTTTGCTCAGTCACGGCTGCTAACCGACGTTGCTCCTTGGCAAAGTTGTCGAGCATTTGCTTGTCGGTGCAAGCCTTGTACTTGAACGCCGGCGGAGCCTCCGTCTGCACTTGGTATATGCTCCCTTCCCTCCTTCCGATGAAGGGCCCGAATGCAAAGATGGAGCCGCCTGGGGCTCCGGATGCTTCTGCCAGTTGGTCGACCAGGACCACTTCGCTGTCCACCTGTGGTTGTATGATTGAGGCTATAGGCATGGACACAGCCAACTAAACCCATTGTCTAAAGTCACAACTCTAGCCATAGATAGCTAGGTACATGGGCTTTAGTCTATGCAGCAGCTAAATTCAATTAAATAAAAAGAATGTCAGCAGCGGGGATTGAACCCAAAAAGCATTGACTGATGAGATCAATTCATAGGAAGACATAATATTACCATTATACCAACCAGGACATAATAGTGAAGGCCATGGAATCAGCTTTATAGTGGGGCCATACAAAGGTTAGGGATTAGTGGTTATGGGTTAGGGGTTAAGGGTTTGGGTCCAGGACTATTGTTTTCTCTTTGGTTAAGGTCTGGGTTGGTTAGAGGTTTGGGTTGGTTAAGGGTTAGGATGGTTAGGAGGTTAAGGGTTTGGGTTCAATTGATGCGAGTCGAATGACCCGGACCTTCTGGCATCGTGTCTAGCTCCAGCGTCGTCTTGACCATTTCACTGTATGTCTTCCGTTTTTTTTGGAGGGCGTTTTCCCTCCTCGTCGCTGTCACTGTCGCTATCATCTTCCGGTGACTTCCATCGCTTGGCCGTGACCAGTCTGTTGTCGTTCTTGGGATTAAATGGGCACGGGATTTTCTTCCGGGAGCACTCCCGGCACGATACCTTGTTGTCCAAGGGGGGCAATTTCACAGGCCACCCTGGCATGGTTACACGGACAACATGCTAAAATGGTTAGCGTATGGATTCCAGGCAAATCCATCACCTACCTTTCGGCACCAACCTCCAGCCTTGCCTTCTGTCGTCGTCTTCTTCGCTCGCTTCACCATGACAATCCACTTCTGGTTCTTTGCCGGAATCTCCAGCTTCCGCTTCTGCTTCGGACCCTCCGGTTCACCAGGCTCACTGTCATCCTTGTCGTTTGGTTCGTCTGGAACCTTGTTCCGGGATGGCGAAAAACCCTGGAGCATGTCGTCAATGTCGAAGGCGTTGTCGCTGGTGAACTCCTTCCGCTCGAAGCGCCCTCGCATCTTGTGGATGCGTTGAAAACGACGCTGGCCCTCTGCAATAGCTGCCTGGGTGTCTGCCTCCACAGCTCTGAACTTAGCCGCGAGTTCAGCATCGGCCTTTTCCTGGGCCTTCTGCCTGGCCTTCTGCAGCTTGCACTGCTCGGGGGTCTCCACAGCGCCTCGATCCCTTTCCTCCTCTTCTTCTCCTCCTCTGCTTCCTCCCTCATCCGCTCCTCCATCTCTGCTGTCGTCTCCCTCTGCTTCCCTTTCCCTCCGGTTGGTGGCAGCAGTGGGGTGTTGCTTCCATTGTCGTTGTGTTGAGCAGAGGCCATGGTGGTGGTATGAGAAAGAGTTGTTGATGTTCCCATGACAACAATCCAACCATCACGTGGTGTCACGTGACACACTACGCAGTTCTTCCACGACTCCTTCTTCCATCATTTCCCTCTGGCCTTCCGGCTTCCAGCTTCGTATTCCTCTTAGTTCCTCGGGGTCAAGGAACGTTAAGAGGGGGATACTGTTATGCCCATGCACATCCTACCGTCCAGAACCTCTGGACGCTCCAACTTCCGGAACCTTCAGAAGTCCTTTCCATCCTTCCGGACGCGTCCTTCCGTACTTCCAGAACTGCGTCCTGATCTTACATACAATATTGACCAAGAACTCATAATACTGACTATGTTGCCGAGTTCAATTAACAAAAACGGAAGTACCAGAAAGAGATGGTTGCACTCAAGAATGATGTGACCATTCAATAGCTTTCATTACTCTGAACGCGAAAACAAGTGTTATAATTCAGCTTCATTCACAGAACCGTGGTGATGACAGTCTACAGAGCATCCAACAAGCGCACTTTGACCAGCCCTGCAGTGCGCAAATTGTAATCACTAGGATCTTCAACCTGCTCAAGGATTTCATGTAATTCTGGATGATTTTCGAACACCCAGATAACTTGGAGAAAGCCTAAGCTCATCAGCGAAGTGTTGGGCACGGATTTTGCTGCCCCGAGGAGTGGTAGAAGAATAAGCAGTAGAATTGATGCGCTGAGAGCAGTTGCTATCTGCGCACGTCAGTCAAATGTGACGGCTGGGGATATCATTGACTTACAGCTGCCAAACTTATCTGAGTTCAAAATTTTGAGATCAGCAGAAGGCCTTGAAAAAATAATTCTCGTACATCAAGTCTCGCAGCCAGAATCACCTGCTCAAGCGTAGTACTTCCAGTTATTAAGATTGGTGGCTGGGCCTCCATGTTTAGAACCCCGTTTGTGTCGATGGCGGTCATGGTCAACGTTGTCATGTTAGCATGCCCACCTATTAGGATGTTAGCTTTCAGATTATCGAGTCAACTTAGAGCTGTTGCCTATCCAGAACACCGAGGAAACTAACGCTGCAAGGGCATTCTCAATATCATGGAGATACAGAGATTGTGTGAAGTTTGGAGCCACAGCTTCCCCATTGACTATGCGTGCAGGATTGAGGCCCAATTGTTGCATGAGATTACTTGGGACAAGCTTGGTTATGAAAATGAGAAAAAATGAGTGAGCATACTCCACGTACAAGGACCCCCAGTCAACACCAATCCCAGATACATAGAGGATGCCAGTTTCATCAAGACCAGTGAGAATCTGCACCCACTGACCGCACGTTAGATTGAAACATTATGTTGTGCTGTGCACACACGTAATTTCCTTCGAGCAGAGAAGATTCATCTTGTGTAGCCGTGCTTTCGATGTTTTTGTATGCACGCCATTTGGAGCTGCGTTTCTGAATGGTGGGAGACAACGAATTCGGCACAAGCACCCTGGACCGCACATCAACTTGTCCCATTTGTGCAACTAGAGATTTGGAACACCGAAGTAGCTGCAAGGTATTGTTGGAGTGGGGCAGAGTGACAGGTGACCCCAAGTTGCCGTCTGTGTCATAAACGGGACTTTTAGTATAGAGAATGATTGAATCATTGCGGTTGCCGTCCTCTGAGATGATATTGGTGAGACCGCCATTTGAGATGAGAATGGTATTGGGACCTAGATCTGGTTTGATGTAAAATACAGAGTGTTCTTACAGTGAACATTGCTTGCCTGGCAGGTAATCTATCATGACCCACTCGAAATCTGCCTTGGAGGAGGAGATGTTGTACAAATATCCTTCTGCAACATCACCCCCAATTGCTTTGGCTGCAAGCCCGGGAATGTATCCGCACGTGATGTTGAAACCCACAGCGGAAATTCCTGCAGAGCCACCACTCGAGGACGCTGACTCTGGAATGTCATACAGGCTCCCATCAGAGAGCCCGAGGGTCAAGGTTGGATCCAAATTGGTGATCCATGGCAAGAATGCTCCACTTTTGCCAAACAGAAGAAGTGTGTCCCTGAGTATCATCAAGTCCAACCTGTAAGTAGCCACAGTAACAGACTCACTCCTTGTCCGTCACATTGGACCATTTAGGTATTCCTCGTGTGTAAAACTCGGTTTTCAGGGACAAGTCGAATGATTCCACAGAGACGAGGGCAGGGGTTGCTATATGTAGGACCGAGATAGTTGCCAAGTATCCGAATATGTATAGGATTTGGAGAGGGGAACCAGGAACCTTGGCCTGCGCCCACAGTGTCGAAATTGCGGACCCAATTCCAGTCCATGCCAAAGTTTTGTCATGGGTAGCAGTGAGAACGGAATATTCCTGGGCCGCTTGAGCAATTGCTAGTTTCTGTGTGAGGTACACTAGCACACTGTAATAGATCTGGGAATTGTTTCATGAGAGGAAGGAATAGAGCGGTGATATCCATACCGTTCCGAACACCATTGCTACTACTTTGCACAGGAAGGACGCAGATTGTTGATCAGCGATGGGGAATATCACGTGGTGTTCCATCTTCGCTGCAGCTACTCCAAAAATAGTAACGAAAATGGCCACGAGTAAGACATGCAGGGCAATGCCAATCTTTGTATAGTTTTTGCCTGAAGGTGATGCTACAGAGAGAATCAAGTCTATATATACCAGAGATGTGAATTATGTCATACCAGGTCTCGGTCCGGTCAGGCGTGGTTGGTCCACAAGTGTTATATCTTCCAGGTGTTGATCGAAAGGATGCTGATGGTCAACATCTTTCGTGGACTGCACAAGAGGTACAAGTCCTGCGGCCCGAAGGTTGACCTCAGTCGGTTCCCAAACTACCTTCACATAATTCGTAATTGATCGTTTGTACTTTCGCCACACCCAAATATTGTGGATCAGGCCACGCCCCTCCGTGCTACTCTCGTGCTCTGCTGGGGCACAAAGGAGTGTAAGGCAAAACAGCAACTGAACAATACCAGTGGCCAGTCCAAGTGCTACCTGCAAGTGTTGATGGGTGATTTGAACGAATGTGACTGACATCCTGAATACTCACCATAGCTATATTGAACTGATTGTTTCAGTGAATGGATTCGATATGTAGGCAATTTGCTTACATTTAGTCGGACACGGGATGTATCTTGCTGCATGACGGTTGCAGTTCCCGCGACTAGTTCGGGGAACGTTCCTGCCACCAGGGTATCGACGTCTTCCACAGACGTGGAGTACTTGATATACCACGGGTTCACCTTTACGTGGCCCGCTGAAAAAGCTCAAATGATGTAAATGTCATGTCCTCACCTCCCCAAAAGACCATGGCAAGGGCACTTGCTATGGCATTTTCGATGTCATGCAGGTTCAATGTCATGGAGGTTGCATTCGCAAAAGGATCGAGTCCAAGGTAGGACATTAAATATCTGCTGACACTGTCAAACAAGTGTCATGGTCAATCGGGTGTAGTCCATCTTACTCGTTTACATCCCAGTTGTCAACTATGTATGCGTTAATGGGGTCATCGGCGTTGCCGAGTATCTCAGACCACTGAGAATATGAGTAATGACAAGACAAAATAATATAATCCGCACCAACCCACTGCCAACGAGGGTTGAGCTCTCAGAGGCAAAATTCAACTCAGCCGCCGGTACCCAAGTGGAATGATTTTTGTAGATGTTCGGACACAGGGAACCATCAAGGATATTGTTCGATGTCGCATCAACAGTCGCGGATTGTGGAACTATCAACTTGGAGCACTTCAGAAACTGAATCTGGGAGCTGTTGAGATTGGACTCTGTCAAATTTTTGAAAATTGCTGTTGGCTGCTGTGCAAAAATGATGGGGGCTCCCAGATTGCCTTGAGAATCCACGACCACGGTTGTGGTGGACAAATAAATTGAGTTGTTGTGGCCAGCACCCGCATATATTGAGAGCGAATTTGGCAGGAGAGCTGTATCTGAGTGCGAATTAAGGATAACCAATGCCCCCAAAATGCCGTGAACTCACTATCGTAGTGAATGCCTAACGCCCCATGAGAACCATCGACCACCACGTTAACATACGCAGTGTTACCGGGTTCCCAGGTGTCCCGCTCAACATTGCGGATTTGGGCTGGAACATATCCACAGCTGATGTTGAGCCCTAAAGCCGATACTTGTGCTGTGCCCTTTTCCGTTGTCGTGTTCGTCAACACCTCATAAATAGTTCCATTCAGTAGGCCGAGCATCGAGTTCTCGAAGAGCCCCCTGAACGGCAGAATATTCGTCGCAAAAGTGGTCATGTAATCGCGAGTCGAACTGATATAATCAACAGATTCTGATTGATGAATGAAGCCTTGGACTTACTTGATCACACTGACATTCGCGTATTCCGGAATGCCCAACGTGGTTGCTGGAGCGGCAACTGTGGCATTGAACACTTCCACCGAGATCATGGCAGGTATTGATATGTGAAGAAGGGAAATACAGCACAGATAGCCAACGATGATGAAGGTTGCGAAGCCCGAAGCCGGAACGGAAACCTGATTCCAAAGACTGACCAATGCCGATCCAAGTCCCGCCCAGGCGGAGATGGTGTCATGGATAGCTGTCAATGTCCGGTTGGGCCCAAAATTCCGCCGCATCGCCAAAGTCTGGGTCAGAAACAGGAGGATGGCGGCGTAGCCCTGCGATCATCATCAACCATAGAGACTCCATGCAACATATAATGTACCGTTCCAAATATTTGGATGGCTACCGTCATCCAGAATGAAACCGTTGCTTGTTGGTCAACAGCGAAGGTGAAGCGGTGTTCCCAGTGCCTCATTGCACTGATCAAAACCGCAACGTGAAGCAGCATCAATGCCAGATGCAACGCGAAACAAAGCACAGAAAGCAGATGCTTCCGCAGGAAGCTTTTCTCTTCAAGTGCCGGCGATGTTTTAGTCTCATGGCCTGTGACCTGGCTTCAGTTTCAAAGTGAGGGAAAGGGAATGTCTTGACTAGTATCATCGAGGATCAAGAGGGAAACGGAGTCCCCGTCGTCGTTGGTGGGTGAATATCTTTTGTCTCCTGTCCATCCAGGATTTGCGGAGGTATGTAAAGAATCTGGCATGGGGGGGAGCAGAGGAGTCATTTTTTCAAAGTCCACGGCACAGTCTTATGGGGATTGTAGACAGGATCTTTTGAGAAGATCAGGAGGATATCAGGGGATCTCAGCAGCGATGGTACGTCGCTTACGACGATCTTGCTCGTTGTTAAGTTGAAACTTGGGGGCTTCCTGACCATCCAACCATCCAAAAATGTTGATTCGGTCCTCTACTCTTGTGGTCTGCCGTGGTCGACTTTAGCCGGTGTATTTCACCTAGGCGTGGTCCAACATTGTAGAAACAAGACTTACAACCCGGCCTTCTAACATGAGGTCCTTGGACTTGGACCCCGTCGTGCGCCAACAGCGTGGGAACCTTCCCGCAGGTGATTGACATCTGGTCAGAAAGATGAGAACACACAAGGCGTGTATTCCGTCGCCCTCGGCGCTGGCAACGATCGCTGTGAATCAACATTCATCACAATTCTGTTTCCAGTGGATCAGAAGCAAGAGCGTCAGTGTCGCAACTGCTAACACCTGGACGACGCTCGAGATGAACGGTGAATCAGCTGATGCACGGCGTTCAGAGATGGAGACAAGATGGAGATGCCCAAAGAATCGTGGACACCCTCGACCATCGACGTGATCGGAGCCGAGGTTTTGGCGTCGCAGGCACCGGTGCGACGGAACGAACGTGATCAGGCAGATGTGGAGATTCGGTCAACCTGAGGTGCGGATGAATGCGAACATTCAAGATTCTGTGCGCACTCAGGATGATCGAGAATGTAACCAGGCACATAGATTTCCAAGTTCGAGTCATCCTAGCTCGGCTTTGTTTACTTTCCCAAGCCAGGACGTGGCCCCCAACGGCCGACTGTTGACAGTATTCTCATTGGCTTTACTGTCACAGTAAAGCCAATGAGAACCTGGCAATAATCGGAAAACTCGCCAAGACAAAGGAGATGTATTGCGGCGTTGAGCATATTTGTTTGCAAAATTTTGAAAGTTGGACGTATGCTGTTCTGACTTATGCCAGGACACTTCCGTAACTTCCGCCGCATCAGTGACACCCAAATCGGGTAACTGATGGCGGCAGGTTTTGCAGCAATGTTTGTTCGCCGCAACCGGCAAGAGGCTGACTTGCACAAGCGTTGTTCACCAAGTCCCGCCGAGCATGAAATTATCTTGAGGGCTGAGCAACGAATCCAACTGAGCAACAGCGGATAGTAGTGCAGATAGATAATCATGGCAGGTTTCACAAGTTTCAATAAACAAGACAATTTATTCAGGGGTTAACGGACGGTACAGAACAAGCGCGACACCAAAAGGCCCGCTCGCATGACTGGAATATGGTCCCCCACCTTCAATACTACATCGCAATCCTAATTTCTCCCCATCCGTCCACTGTTTGGAGCAAATGATTTGAGACTTGGGGGGAACGCAGGTCGAGCAATAGACGCACCGTAGATGTCCATGCTGGAGAAAACGCGACTCTGCTTGGCAAGTTGAAGTCTTGAAAACAGCCCCACAACAAATTTAGTCGTCAGAATGAACCTTGAGTTATGGATGCATTCGGTGTGCAGAAGGAGTGGGTGCGAGAGGGTGGTGGTGGTGGCGGGAAGGAAACGCGGTGTGATGGCTTTGTTTTGGTGGTGGCGGATTTCGAAACGAGCCGAAATGCGCCTCCTATGCTTGCCCATGATTCCAAGTTTTACCTCGTGATATCTTCCTCGAAAGCTATCTCTTGCTGGTTAGTTGGGGCATTTTTGAATAAGGTCGGTTCTCGACCATCATCCTCTTTGCACAAGCACTGTGTTCTGGCTCCGGAAAATAGGCACTTGCCGTGCTGTTCTCTCCCTCGCAACCAGCGGCCAGCATGCTATGGCTGGCTTTGAAACATACCGCACCCTTCTGCACTCAACGGGGCTTGCTCAAAAAAAACGATCACGATGAAGATGAGATAGAAGTTTTATCATGAAATAACATATATAATTTCACCATACCACGCGGTAACCCTTCTCCTTTTTCCCATTAGATAGATATACTTATAGGCCACTCCTCGGACAACTACCATAGACAGTAGGCCGCATGTAGTAACTCAATCAATCAAACCACAAATTATGGCAAGGTGCAGCTCGACTCGATTTGAACGAGCTCTTTCTGTCAGATGTTGCGTCACTTGATTCTTGATTGCCAACAGACGTGGACCTTGCACCTACAAGCCTTTTTATATTGTCTCGGCACCGTGCATCAGAGTGCGAGTTTGGCCGAATTTGAACCAGATATCCTCTGCAAAAAAACTGGATTCGGACCGTTTTCTGCATTGCGCAAAAGGGCTCTCCCTTGTAGTTTCAAAAATTCCGACGGCACCGACGAGGTCTCTCGTACAAGATACAAAAAAAAGATAGGTTCGACAAACCACAGCTCGGGTTCGATTTGAACGAGCTTCTTCTGTCCAAGGATCAATCAAGAGCTCTAGGTCTCAGCTACCAACAACAGACGTGCACCATTCACCATCGAGTCTTTCTGGTTCCACCAATGCCGGGAGTCTTGCTTGCGCCCAGGATCATCGGGAATTTCCTTGGCGTACCTTTGAAGTACCCGACTCGGCACGACGAGGTACACTGTTCTGCATCGCAAAAAACACAGCACCGTTTTCATTTCTGCTCGAAAAACTTAAGATGCCTCCTGTTATATTACAAGCAATAGAAAAAGATTCCATGGCTCACACAAGGCTTGGGCTCGATTCGAACGAGCTCCTTCTGTCAACTGTACCGGATCCTCTTACAACCAACAGACGTGGATCATCCACCGCCAAGACCGTGTACATCTTCTTCGCTATACCCTACTTACTATTGCAAGTTTAGGCCAAATCCCAACCAGGAGTCGGAGTCCATCACAAAACATTTCTCCTGGGTTCTACGACATCCCTACAGGCTCAATCCTTTCTCAAAACTTACGGGGAAAATTCAGCAATATCAAAGAGGTCCCCGTACGCGTACGAGCAAAAATGCGTCAAACATACATGGCTTATGCTCGATTCGAACGGGAAGTTTCTGCATACACATTGAAGGAATCCAGTGACAGCGAACACATGTGCAGATGTGGGTCATCCACCTTTAGTTGCGAGCGAGGCGAGTAATTATTCTCTAATGCACGTGACTTGGCAGAGGGCTGAGGCGAGGCAGATAACAAGGACAAATGTGCGTGCAGTGGCTGACGATACTTTCTGGACGAAATCCTTTCAAAACCGTTCAATTCTGCGTGTATGGCCATGAAAAGTGGACCAAAAGGAAGCCCCTGATGACCTCTTTCTGCTGATTGGCTGAACTGCAGGTTTAGCTACTCTGGAGAACTTGAGTTTCGTGCACTTTTGCTACAAGTACAAACAACAAATTTGTCATATTGAATTGGTCATTTCACAAAATCCCAACAGCAGGGCATTATTTGAGAAATTTGTTTTCTCCAATGATACAAGACCCACATTATTTGCTGACTCCTTATTTTTTCATCTTTTTTCTGGCCAATGTGCCATTTGTTGAACCCCCAAACTCAGTTCAATGATGTGTCAATTCCGCTTTGTTGTTCGGGTCATATTCCGAGATCAGTCACCATACCATTGTCATTACCAACCGCTACGTCGCCATTTCGCCTCTTCTCCCCACCATGTCTCCTGCAACTTTCTGCGGCGTTCGTTTGTCTGTTGTGTTCGACGATAACACCCGGGTCTCTTGCTTTTCTGGACTGGATTCTAAATCCTGGGCTTGGGACACAAAACTCAAGAGCTTCTGGTCACCTTACGCTTCCAAGCAAGAGCGGCATCTTATCTGGCTCGATAAATACTGTTCCAGTTGCTGCAGGCTTGCCCTCCAATCTTGTCCTTGGCCTAGACTGGTTTCATTTTGTTGGCAACTCCGACCCTGGAATTGTTGTGCTCCTAAGTTCCGGCCCACTTGAGCTTCGGAACCCGCCTCTTCCAATGCTCGGGACCAACTCGGACCTTTCATCTTTGTTTGCGAGTACGTATAGTTTTACAGTGGGTATGCCTTCCATGTATCTAACTATCCCAGGATCGTCTACTATTCTCATGTCGTGCCGACATGGAACCTTCATCGTTCCGAGGTGTGTTCTAAGCTTCCCGAAGCCATTTTCAGACGTTTATTCATTGTCAGCAACATTATCTGTTATGACGACGGTCCCGTTCCCCTCGATTTTTCCCCCAGGGGGTGGACCTGGTGAAGTAATAACCCCTTTCGCTACACCTTGCATGCTAGGTGCCAGTACGCTGGTAGCTCCCCCAGCACCCTGTACGCGAGGTGTCATTGCAAATGATGATATAAATGTTATTGTGAATGGTTCCTTTGTCCGTTTGAGTGTGCATGAAAAAGCATCCGTTGTGCGTTTCCTTGTACAATATGAGCGTGTTCCCGTTAGACAAATGAGGGAAATTTGCGCCCGTCATTCCACCTTCAAAACAGCTATGGCAAATTTCGGATCAGTATCATTTAGAGCCCGACACACTATTTAATTGCTCCAATATAGAAGAACGGGCCAGAGGTCCGCATCTGGTTTTCAAAAATCGACATGTGTCCCACTCTTGTCAAGTGTACAATTAAAACTACGAAAAGTGGGAGCCCCCATTTTTCACTCTGCCAAGTGCGACCCAAACTCCAACTTGATGCTGTGATGCCGGACCACGGAACCACGAGTCAGTTCAAATACTTACAGGCCAGAAATATGAAATATGAACGAGTTTTCCACTACTAACCCAAGGTTCAGCCTCCCGCCTCGAAGAGGCCTAATCCCATGTCATACCACAATCATGTAGAACAGAGGATACAAAATTTGTGCCCAAAAAAAGGGGAATGTAATCATGCTTACAATGTGCTCTTCGCAGGCACTCCGCGCTTTCAGCAGATCCCTAGTTAGTTTGTGCTTCCTTCTCAATTACATATGCTAGAACCCTTGCTGTTCATGCTACTCAAAAATTGTCGGAAGCACTTGCTTGTGTCGGAAAAATCCCAGATAGATCACAGCAGCTTACAAGGCCGCATAACCCACCAAAATCTCATAAGCCTCGACGTGGCTTGCAACGGAAGATAAAAGATAATATAAGCCGTTGTAAGCCATCATAAGCCCACGATGTGACTTACAAGTACTTTTGATGGAATACAGCATTGAGATGGCTTCTAAGCCGCTACGATAGCGAAACCATAAGACTCCTTGCCTTGGGAATGCAACTCAGGCAGCAAATACAAAATAATGTAAACAAAAACTTCATTGTCATTGATTCTGGATCCAAGATATGAAACTAGTACTAAAACCCATTCCGATGTGGCATTGCCACCAGCAAGCACACAAGAAGACAAAAAAAACTATGGTGGAAGTTGAACTGTAGGCAAAGAGAACGGGAATTGACTGCGATCCGAGGGGAAGAGCCGAAAGGAGTAAGGGAAAACCAATCGGTGCAAAGCCTGGGAAATTGCAGATGTCGACGTTGAGGCATTTGAGGGATTGAAGGCCGCAGCTTCTGTGGAATACATGTTGAAGATATCTTGAAAGGACTGTCAGCTCTGTGGTTGCTTGAACTAGTGGCATGAGAACATTGAGGGCATTGAGAGCAGCAACACGTCCCTTGACGGATATTGACACAGTGGCATTGAAGGTTTCAAGTCGGTTCTTGAGCCAACTCAGAGGAATGAAGGGTTAGGAGTGTTAAGGATTGCAAAGATCGAGAGCCAGGGATGGGCATTGAGCGCTTGGAGTACAGTACATAACGCCGAGGGAATGGAGTGAAGCGGAGAAGATGAAGGAAGAGGAAAAGAAGCGAAATGATGGGAACAATTATTCGCGATTGTCCTTTTGAGCCAAGCCAGATGATGGCAGAGTTTCAACTTGGACAATGGTGCAGGCTTCTCTCCAACAATGGTAGCCACTTTGTACGATTCAATATGGGGACTCAGAAATATTCAAAGGCAGATGATTTTAGAAGACAGAGAACGAGAAGATCAAAGCTAACTTAGATTGTGTTGGCCAGGACATGTTTCTTAATACTGACTGAATGATCATTTCATGCAACAGACACAATATGTTATCGCCTTGTTACAACCCACTCCAATCTAATCCAAGTTCATAATGAGGTTATGTGCATCGCAATGACTTAGAATAGCTTGTAAGCTACGATAAGCTGCAGTATAATGGATCATAATCCACTGTCAGCTGCTAAGCCTGCTCAATCTGTTATAACCCAAACAGCTTTTTTCCGATATGCCTCTTCGGGAATTGTCGAAAAAAAGACATTTGGACAAACAATTTGTTTTTATCATGACTGGAACCAACGACTTGAGCCATTCAGTTTTCTGGCTCAGACCCTAGGCACATTACTCATGCATTGTGCGAAAAATGGCAATGAAGATATCTCCCGTGCAATAAAATACAAAAAGTACAGTGCCAATAAGTGCATGCCTCGGACCCCAATCAAATGAGCTTGCTTCTGTCAAACTGATACAATTCAAGCCAGTGATAATAACAGACATGGACCATTCACCTCCAAGTAGTTCTGGCTGCTTTTCATCCCAGTTGTACTCTGAAATTATTTCTTCCCAGCCTCATATTTGTTCAGCCTCATCAGTGATGCTATTAAGATTTGATTGGAATAATTTCAAAGGTGTGTTGAATGGTACCAGCAACTTCGGCACCGGTGATGTGCACTGTTCTCACTTGCTCTGACGCTTTGCATGAAAACCGTTTGCTCACCATGTGTATGACTCGGGCTCAATTCAAACGAGTTCAAGGTACATGGGTTTTTTCAACACCAAAAAAGGTGAATCATCCACATGAGCTTTCCTCCCTGTCCCACTTGTTCCCTGCTCACAAGACCCAGTTGCGCTATCCTCAAGCATAACACTAAACCCGAGCTCAATAAATTATTACACTTCGCATTGGGCTAGCAACAACACTGACTTTGATACTGCCATGGCATCGACATGGTGTTGCAAGAGACCAGAGATGAGCATGCAAATCCGGAAATCCGGAGCAATCTGAACCATGAGAACATCAACATTCATGTGGCTGTTCAACCCACAGCGTGACCACTGTCATGCGGTGACAACCTTGCAACCATGATGGCACTTTCTGCGCTCCCAACAGAACTCCAATAGACTATTAGGAACATATAATACACCTTCACAACAATTGTTGTGACAGGAGCCACACATTATCACTAAAGTAAAGTAAATATTCAATATTTTCCCAGACTGTCTCATTCTCACTCAATAATTTGTTTATTGAATGCATTTAAGAAGGTCACTCATTTCCCAAGCTAAAACAGCCATTCCTCTGGCTTCCCTCTTCTCTTGTTTAAGTCATAACATGGTTTCTGCTGAGGATTGTTCCACTATGTAAGACAAAGCTGACTAGAATAGGAGCAGAGAGATAAGTTAAAGATGATTTACTGGCCTATGTGAACCCACAAACATGATCGGGAGCAGGAGAAGGAGACTACGTGTTTCTCAAGGGAATGTGGACTTTGAAAATTTTGCTGTGAATTGAATGGCATTTTCCCACTGAAATGTCAGTTATACTGTTCTAATCATGGTTGTAATGGTCTAGTTGGTATGTGCATGGCTAGCCTTTTTTCACCCCTGGGCAGGTCCTTGATTTGAATCCAGGACACTGCAAAAGTGCTTTTTGTTCCTTCTGCTAGATTAAGCCGAACATGATAAAACCCCTACTGTTTAAACCAGATCAAACTAGATTAAACAGGTGTCACAAACTGTTTAATCATGGTCAGGCTGTAGCTGCCCTGTGAGGCAGCCTGGAATGACTCATCACAGATTAAATCCGGGATTATGGTCTCAACCACAAATGATTAAATGAAGCTCCTAGGGCTTCTTACTCAGTCTATTTCTTGAACTGTTTGGTCCACCGCTACATTTCCACATGTTCATCTGGGAATTCAACTCCATAATACATGGCCCCTTGTTATAACAGTCGTAATCTCTTATTTCTTTCATTCTCATGTTCTGAGGAAAGCAGTTGGCTCTGAAATCATGAAAAAAGCAAGTGATTTGCAAGAACGAACCAACCATGGAAAGCTTACACATTGAACAGTAAATTGATTCAGCAGCCTGGTGTGCCGGAATAAATTCTGGTGCCAAAAGAGGTATAGTGATAACAGGTGATATGTATTCGCTGAACCACAACATAAATGCTGGTATACTTCATCTGCACAATCCTCTAACAATCCCAGAAGGGTTTGTTGACTGCGAAGTCAAGGCAGGAAGGCACTGTCTCAGACCCTTCCACACTTGGCATTCAAGCTGAAGGCAGGATGTTCACCTCTGCAGAGGGAACAGATGTGGAGTCGTTCCTTGCCGCTGTGTGTTCCACTGCATCTTTCACCAAAGTTGTATATAATGCAGATGTCCTTCTGCTCGGTACCTCAAAATGGATGGAAAGTATGGAGGCCTTTCTTTCCTTCCTCACAAAGCCAGGGCTCTGTTAAGTGCAGCAAGCTGTCCTGAAAGGAGTTTGAGTCCTTCGGGTGTTCCTTCATGTTATGAGGCCCGGTGCAGCTGAGGCAGGAGACTGTTGGTGCTGGGGAGCAACATCATAGCATCTACCAGACTTGGTTCACTGCCATTTTGATGGCGCTGAGTTCCCATTGTCCTTAGCGCACCATTTTGATCCGCTGGAAATGGATGCTAACAAGGAGCTGTGTGATGGAGCCACCAAGCCAGCCAAAGGCTGTGTTGCCTTAACTTCATCCTCCCCCTCTTTATTGCGCTTCGCCTTTTCAACTGACTCTTCCCAAGCTTTGAGTAGATCCTGTTCAGTGATATACTCAATCAGGAAGGTTGGCAGTGGTCCTGAAAAAGTGCAGAGTTTTTTGGAGGACACAAGGAGCTCTTGCTTGTGACCAGAGTATTCAAAATAAGGAATGAGAGGATCACCAACATCCAGGTTCGCGAGGGAAGTGCCAGACATTAGAGCAGCCTCATACGCCAATGTCTCGGTAATGCTGGCATCATTGGTGGCCTCTATAGCCATGTTTCTCGCATTTTTATTTTCAAATTCATGTTGCCTGGGCCTGGAACGTCTGGAGGCTGGGTTGTGTATGCAATAAAATTGAAAGTTGTGGGAAGGGGAAGTGCAAGGCCGCAGCATGAAGTCATTGTGGCATGTCAAGTACCAGATCCCGAATAAGCCAGATGGACTACCAAAGGAATCCCAGTGGAGCCCACATGAGTCCAGCTCTACTTGAATGGGCTTGGCTTCAGCTCATGCACTGCACCCTTCGCTATGCCCAGAGCCCAATTTCCAAGGAGAAAGACAGACTAGAGAGAGACAGTTGAACAGACAGAGATAGGATCCAACTAAGTCGATATTCAAACTGAGTATCTAGAATACATGCGGGGTTTATATACTATAGAAACTCCGAGAATTGTCTGATGGAGAACAATAAAGACAATAAGCTAATTGTTTAATATACAGGGAAGAAGAAGGAGCTTGAATAATAAGTGAAACCACATGACAAATAAACAATAACAACCAATCCTGAAGCTGAGATTTGGAAAGGCTAAATCCTGGCAGTACTCTGCTGGACATACAGCTAGTCAAAAGGTGAAGTACCTTGCGGAGTCCACAGAAGCTGTCACAGGACGTGACATGGCAATGCAAAAAAGAGACTAGAGCGAGGGATGAGCAGGAAGAAAAGGCTTTGACAATGTCAAGTAAGGTAATGTGACACGTTGATCCTATATATACTGTTTCATTTCGACTGTAGGTTCAGGGGGTGACTTCTTAGATTCAACTTTTGATAGGTTCAATTTCCTTTTTGGGCAATTTTTCGGCGTTTCCCGGCTTGTTTTTTGGCCTAAAATGAGGTTCCTGAGGTGACCTGTGACCAAAATTAAATAGGTACAGTTCAGGTCCTGTTGTGACCTGTGACTGAACCTACAGCTGAAATAAAACAGTAATCTAACTTGTCTCACACTCAGCCTGCCTCGCGAGCTCGCCTTGCCTGAGCTAATAAAAAGGTAAAAGAGCACCCAGGTACACCAAGAGGTAGTCAACTTTCGAAAATCAGATATACAATTGGAAAGTTTTTTGAGGCCTTCACCAGGACCCCTCTCCACCTTCCCAATTCCATATAGGGAAGGTTATTCCCACGATACCTCGGCAATCAATCGGCAATCAGTGATGGTTCCGCACCTCTTGGCACAGTGTTCTAGCAGTGTTCACCCGTGGTTGTGCCTTTGACGTTGTAAATACATGGGTGAAAATGCTGCTGAAAACCTAGATAATTTGAAGGTTTTTCCAGCTCTATCTTAAATTCATCCAACGGCCAAACTAACCGTCCAGCTGCAACCAGTCATTATGGGTAATATTTGTGGTTGAATGAAGTATCAATACAGATCTGAGATCTGGGATCCAGAAGTCACCACAGAGGCCTCAGGAATTGAATAGTGGGGCAGCGGTACCGCACGTAATTCACGTGATGGACTTCCTAATCTGGTAGATGCAACCGATCGTTGTCCCCAAAGCCTTCTAGTGTTGCCCGAGGCAATTTTGATCATTCAGTAGTGTTCTCCAACCCATCTCAACCTTTTTCAGAATGTAGGTCAAAAAGTTTTTTAAGCCCTCCCCGAGGACCCCCCCCCTCCCTCCCTAACCCGGTGTCGGATTTTCAGCCGTTGCAGCCCCCCTTGATAAACACGTAAGCATTCAGGTGGCGTGGCTGTGCGGTGTTCTTCCTCGCGAACACAACAGCGAAGCGACGGCATTTGTTGCACTGTTCTGTCTTGGTTCTGGCGCTGGAAACGTAGCTCGGGCTGTGTGGACAAGGTTACGGGGAAACTGCTCCTTCAGGAACCAAAAAAAAAGACCATTCATGGCAAATCGCTCGGGCTCGAATCGAACAAGCTTCTGCCAACTCGCGTTTGGCTACAGCAACACTGACAGACGTTGACTATCCACCGCCGAACCTTTCTGCATCCGCTCGGTGTCCTGCACTCAATCCAATCTCATTCAAGCAGTTGCAAACTCGCAAGTATGGGCGGTAGCAAATTTCAAAGCCAGCACCGGCTCTTCTTTAGTCTTCTCAAAGCTAGCCGGAAAGCTTACCACAAGCACATCTCGCAGCTGAGCAATAAAAACCCCTCACGATTGTATTCACGGCTCGGGCTCAATTCGAACAAGCTCCTTCTGTGTGATTACCAAGGTCAGGTTCAACACCTTCGGACGTGGACCATCCACCACCGACCGAGCCTGTCTGCTTCTCCTTGCGGTCCTGTATTTATACTGATGTGAGTTTGGCTGCCGTGCGACTCCTGGATTATTCCTTTCCAGCCTGTCAGAAATCCTTGAAAGAGTTAAAGGGACGTTTACAGGAACCCGATTCGGTCACACAAATTCGAAGCTACCCTGTGGGCTTGCAATTAATCAAGTTCGAAACAAAAGACTATCACCGCTGGAAAGACGTCTCCCGTACAAGGAATAAAAGACTTCCTCAACCATCATGGCTCGGGCCCGATTCGAACGAGCAGCTTCCGTCAGACAGCTCCAATTCTCGGATTCCACATAACCAACAGCCAGCACCAAGCCCTTCTACTCCTTGTTTTTCGGCCTGTACACCACTGGACATTGCTTCCCACCATGTACATCCCCAGGTTCGTCGACGCACGTTTGGCGAAAAGGGAACGAAGATACCCGACTTGGCAGTGACCGCTACGTGAGTTCTGGATCTTCTGTCTGGCTCAGAAAAAATAGGCACCGCTCTCACGCTTTCCTCAGACAAATTCATCAAGTCCTCTCGGGTGAAATCAATTCAAACCAGCTCGCCCCCAGGACAATGGCTCAGGCCCAATTCGAACAGACTACTCCTGTGACTTTCACAAAATTTGGTCAATATCAACAGATATGGACCTTCCACCACCGAACCTTCCTGCGTCCTTTTCTCGCTCTATGCTCGCTTACCGGTGCGAGTCTTGCTTTCGTGCTACTCAAATTCAATAATCTCTCTCCCTGCTTCGTCGGGCGGCGGGAAATTTGTTCAAAAGTCACATTCGGCTGAAAAGTACAAGCGCGAGCCGCACGAATCTGGCTCCGAAAAATAGGCATCTTCCTCAATTTCTTGGGGTTTTTCTCAACAGATTTATGCTCCTGTACAAGCAATAAAATAAGTTCCAACAAAGACAACGGCTCAGGCTCGATTCGAACGAGCTTCTTTTGTCTCTTACTTTGCTCAACACGCTTTCTCCAACGTGAAGAGACGTGGATCCTCCTCCGAGCCTTTCTGCCTTTCTTTCACAGCCTGTCTAGACTCTGTTGGTTCGAGTTTCGAGTCAAAAAAAATCGTTCAGCAAATGTGCTGGTGCTTGGCTTGGGGAAAAAATACATAGAGCACTGGTGTTCTGCACTCGGCTCTGGCCTAGCACCAAAATTCAAGTATAACGAAGACTCTTTCCGAATACAAGCAATAAATACGAAGTTCCCCCGAGTTATGGGCCAGACTCGATTCGAACGAGCAGATATTTGAAGCATTTAAGTTCGAAATCAGCAGATGTGGATCATCCGCCTCCGAGCCTTTCGAGTTTGCTCTCTGGAGTGCATACCAGTGTGAGTCCTATCCTCCTATCCTGCTTGCATCTCAGAAATTACCCCTTTCCAGCCTTGTCGGGAAATGATGAGCAGGTTACCCGAGCAAGATGAAGGAAACCAGAATCACACGATGTGCACTTCGCTAGCTGGAGTGCAATGTCAACTCAAAGCTACGTTCTCAGGCCTTGTTACAGGAAACAAATTTGCGACCAAAACCTTCCCATATAAATGGAACGACGAAAACCCGCCATGTGCGAGGCCTACGATGCAGGCCCGATTTGAATGGGGTTTGTCTGTCAGACTCAAACCTGATCTTTCATCGCCAACGTGGACTCTCCGTGATGCAAATCACATGAGAGTAATTTAGTAAGGTCGGCGAAGCAATTTTTAAACCGTGAGAACGTCAACATCCATGCCATCTGTCCAACAGCGTGACCACAGTTGTCACTGCGTCACAACCTTGCCTTCCACAACTGCCACCTAACGCGATGGCACTTTCTGCGCTCCCGACAGAGCTGATACAGAGCATTTCCGTACGTCTGGAAGTCCGGGATCTTTTGGTTCTATGTCGAACCAATTCCTGCACACTAGGGGCAAAGAACAATATAGTATATCATAGTACTGTACCATTTCGACCGTAGGTTCGGTCACAGGTCACAACGAGACCCGAACTGAACCTATTTAATTGGGGTCACAGGTCACCAGAGGTGCTGAACTAGGTGACCTTTTTGTGTCCCAAAGCCCTCTAAAAATCAAAATTTTCGGTGTTTTGGGGTCCAAGAATCAAGATTGTCGACGCCGTTGCTTCGGGGATATTGAAGTCGCTGTGACATAGTCTGCGAATGGATTTCGCAGCATCTTTCCACAGTTTTCTGTGGGAGATCCACTTGTCTCCGTCGGAGGCAGCCATGAAGAGAGCTGCAAGAGAGCAAAAAAAGATTGACGAAAATTGGCACAAGATTCATCTACATCAATCAAAATGACGGTGGCGGACCGTGAGCCCGCCTAGCGAGTGTCGATCCGCAATCTCGAGCGAACATGTCAACAAGTGAACCTAAAGAATTCGGTCACAGGTCCCAGCCCGACCCGAACTTAACCAAAAGTGAACCTAATAGGTCACAGGTCACACCCACCGAACCTACGGTCGAAATGGTACAGTAATATTAGAATTATATTTTAAATGTTCTTCATATATACTCACAATATACAGTGTCTGTATATAGCCAGTATATTGGATATATACTTATGATATCCACATCATATACTCACAAGATACACAACCCATATATGGGTTGTGTATATTGGTGAGTATACTGAAACCAAATATAGCCAAATGATGAGCCAATACTTACTATAAAAGATGGAGATCTAAACTTAAATTGCCTCAGATCCCAACATGCGTTCACGATAGCTTTCCCTGTACCACCGCTCTCGCCGTGGTTGATTGATGGCATATTCCCTGTCCAGTGCCCGATCAAGAGCATGCGTTGGATCTAGGGCGCTTAAAATTGTTTAAACACAAAGATTTCAAATTTACCATAATATGGGTGATTCTTCAAACACCTTTCGCCCTCTTCAACCCTTCGTCGTAATTTTTGGGATCGAGACCGAGGATTCTGACAACCTTGCATGGGAAGCAGTTCCTCGATGGCGGCGGCAAGTTCACGCTGTCGCCGGATGCGCTGAGAAGCAGACCGGTATGGGTTGACCTGTTTTGGTCCTGCGTGTTCCGACTGAATTCATTATTGTGGTGGAAATATGGAAGCCAACAAATCCCACCAGCATTGAATTCTCTTTTGATTCCCTGTCTCGGCGTCTTCGTTGTCCCCTTGACTACCTTTCGAATTCAAGTCTGGCCTGCGAACATCAAAAACAAACTAATATGATCGAGCAAACATACCTTCTCAGTGATTGTCAGCTTTTCATTCACATCGAAATTAATCGGAGCTTCTCGCTCAAAAGTTTCCTGTGAACCATCCATCTGCGAGTGTTCAATTATGTCAATTCCTACGTACGTCAAGCAAAAAGGGCTCCGGTCTCGTCTGCGAGGCAGATTTAGGCAGCAGTGGCCGTAGTCGAGGTTGCTGCATGGTGGAAAGCGGAAAGGGAAGTGGTGTGTTGAAGAGATCATTGCCTATGTATAAAAATAGAAAATGAACATTCCGGTGGCGAACCTGTGGAGCGTTCAACATCTGGGTGGAGCGCTGAACTAAATGACATCATTTGGAGTCTTACTGGCCAATCCGAATGTGTGTTTGTCTAATTATCTTGTCTGGCACACACCGGTGGTACTCATTTCTTATATAGATATATCCAATATACTAGCTATATACAGGCACTGTTTATTGAAAGTTTATAGAGAGGACATTTAAAATATAATTCTGATATGCTTACAATATACTCCAAGATTATATCATTCTTTGCCCCCAGTGCCATGCAAGCTATCTGCGTGCAATGGATTTATCGCAATCTAATCTTCGGCGATCTCGTTCAGCTCCTCCGATGCTGCAAGACTATTATCGCTCGACCGGAGGCGGCCCTTTCAGTCTGGGAATTGAAAATGTACGTTGAAACGTTGCATTTCAATTTCCCAAGTCTAATGTTGATCAAGATACAGTGGATGCGTTCCGAGCTATGCATTGAGAAGTTTCTACACGACATTGCGATCCGCAGCCAGAAGGATGGAGAATCTCCGAGTTATAAAGATAGAACCTCTAAACCTCTTTCGCAGCTTTACGGATATGGTTTTTCCGCACCTCACCGACTGCTACATTCCCCTCTTGCTGGATAGCGCCGATAGCTATTGTTTCTGCGCAGAAACTCCACGGTCGAATATATCTTCATCGCTCCAGCTTCGGGTCAAGTCATCTCCAATAACTTTCATTATATCCAGCCCATTCGTATGCCTCGACTACGACAATTCATTGGTCCTGAAATTGCTGCTTGTACCCTTGTTCCAGGCGCGCCCGTGTCGAAATTCGGATCGGGTGGAGTACCGATCCGTACACGGGGTATTCGCGCGGCTTAACTGCTGCTGCATTCTCGACAGCTGAAATCCGTGATCTTACCACCATCATTCCTTCCTGGGATCCCGCCCTTCTGAGGGCCATCACGCAGCACACGCCACGAATTCAATTCCTGAAGATCTTGGCCCCGAGTCACTCTGGGCTAACCCCCGAGAAAGAGGTCAAGTTTGCCATGGTTATTTTCATCTATGTGCTTACCGTGCTCCAGGATTTTCTTTCTGCTATGGACACCACCCTTCGTTCTTTAACCTGTCTCACGAACCTTGTTGTATCTGATGACACTCCTTTTGGCCGGATTGCCGACGTGTTGGAGTCGGAATTTGATAGAGTGCGAAGATGGGGAGATGTATGCCCCACTCTCGTTTAGGTTGGTCTTTCAACAGAAATACCGTGGATAGGCTCCAGGGGTCTCTGGCTTCCCGCGAACTGCACCACCGATCACCCGGACATGGTTGAATGTTTCAAGTGGCTTGTCGAGAAGGTTCTCATGTCGCCCGAGTTACCTTCGCTCTATCCCGCAGTGGCGAAGCATTTCGTCGGAGCAGATGGGATGCAGGTTCTGGAAGATGCGGTGAGGAGAGGTGAATCAATACCCGCCTTCGATGTCTTACGCAAGGAGGGTGGCGGTACTTATATTTCCTTTCCGTCCGATCGTTAGGCGAAGATTTATGTTCGCACTTCTTGGCCTCAGAATGTTATGTGTTTATTAGGATGTTCCCTGATTGTATGCAACGATGGTCTCACGTAAGCCTCGATCCTTTGAAACCCGTACTGCGCTTCCTCGGAGTGGGTTGCCCGCAAACGCTGAACCCACCAAAAAAAAAAACCGCACTGACATATCTCAAAAGTTTAAACCATGGCCCTCACAACGCCAGAATAAATTCTAGACCGACACCCAAAGATGTCTACTGGTCGCAGGCGACAGCGATTAAGGACGCGCGCGCATTATATATTCACAGTGGAAGTAACTGAGACACGAATGCCGCCATCCTCACCCTCGTCCAATCCAAAACCGGCCATTCCTTTCCACAGCCTCGATTCCAAAGTTGATGCCCTGGACCTCCACTACAGGAAAAATTCTACCTGACTATTCATGAGTTATCTTGATTTTGAATGCGACCCACTCAGGACTCCGAAATCTATCCGTTGTGCAGAATGACTATGTCGTCTTTTTGCGCTCAAGTATTCGCCCTCTCAGAGTCTCCTGACCTCTCTGCGGCCGCGATGATCGATCACCCAATTGTCGGTCGCAAGCTCATCATGGAACTTCTTGATTCCCGGAATGGCGTTCCGGGTTCTTCCCTTCGCCGCCATGGAAGTACCCAACTTATACAAGTTTTCTGATGAACTTCGACTTGACTCAACCTCTTCGGTCGCTGTACGAAGGCTGTGCACCGGATCCAAAGATACCCGTGATCCGAATCGCTCCTTGCTTTTAACGGCCACCGTGATTTTGCGATTTCGTTCATTTTTCCACTGCCAACTTGAAGTCATCTCACGCTTACGTATGTTTTATTATCTCTGTCCTCCCCCACCCATATCAATATCGAGCCGAACTTCCATCGAAAGATATCAATTCCAAAAGATGTCAAGATTTGATACTTCTCGCAGCCAAATGTGAGGCCACTTCTGCGTCTTTACATGACTGAAATTTTGATAAAATTTCTCATATAGGCGTAAGAAAAAATATATATAATAGTGCGCCTCTTCCGTGATCGCACCATTGTTTCCCCATTTATTTTATTTTTCCACAACAGTATATATATACAGTGCCACCGAGTACGCTACTTACTTGCTACGGGTGAAAGCCGTCGAGTTGGAATCGTTCATTTCCATAACTGAGCCAAAGTCTACGGTGTGCACGGGGTTCCCGATACTGCGACTAGCAATGTTGGAATTTTGTCCAAACGTCATCGGGCCCGGCCCAATGCCATGACTTTGGGTACTGTCTTGGATCCACTGGCACTTTCCCAGACCAATTCGGACGAGAATCAGGGTGGGTGCTATATTCTGGGGCTCACATCAGCAACATGTGATATACTCATGGTCAAGACAGCACTGACGACTATTTGCGACCAAACACCACTGGTTACCCCAAAGAATATGTATACCTTGCATACGTTTTAGGCTCAGGCGTATAATTGGGTTATTACTGAGACTCACAGATTCTGGGCCGGAATTGGGAAATTCGTAGATGATTGATTGGGCGACCACCCATACTATTATCGCAAGGCAATAAAGTGAACCGGACTCGATTCTGCGGAATTGTGTGAGATTTTCCATGTGATCCGGCTGGGAAGACGTACATCATAGCAATCGCAGTATCACGTCCTGGGTAGAAAGTCCGGCCGCTGGCTTCACGCGCCTCGCGCCTTATATACCAGATTCGCCCCGCTAACGACTTCAGCTAGGACCTTCAACAGCATAAATTACCGTACCAGTTAAACACATCAACAGCACACTCGTCGCGACTGCCGTAAGGTAAGGCGCCAGGAAGATAATTTTCGGGAGCGATTCGCTGCCAGTCGCGGTGAAAGACCCAAGCACTGCCGGAAATTAATTTGATTGAAGGAACAAGGGAACTGAACCCACTCACCAACTGTTGCAACCATACCAAGTCCTGGCCCAATGAGAACCCACTTTCTCAATCCCCAGACGAAATAACAACGATATGACTGGAGGAAGCGTCTTGGGGGTTGAAACAAGGAATAACAACCAAGTGCACGTACAAAAAGCACGTCAGTGACCAAACTAATGATCTTGATCAATAAAACGTCGGATGAAATGGGAGGGGGATATATGTGTGCTCACTTGTTGGCTACCATCAATATTGCGTCGACAATAAAGAAAGTATTGTATAACTGGAGTAGATGCGGTAGACTGGAGGAGCCTTGCACCTGTGCCTTATCCACCTTGATGGCAATTCCAACGAGAAAGACGGAAACGATAACATCGCACGTTCCGAGGAGGAACATGATCGACGAGATAACGAGGAAAAACCGGCGTCCTGCGGGGTTTTGGCGGATGACAGTATACATGGAGAATGTGAATAGGACAATGTATAGTGCTAAGAATTTCCGTGAGGTCGATAGCTTAACTTGGAAGGTCGATAGCCACGTACCATATAATAACAGCATGCTCTGGCATTGACATCGAATGTCAGGTACTTTATCGTGCTCCCAGATACCGCCAGCTTACGAAGGTAGCCGAGACCTGATACAACATTTGATTCCAGTTCGCCTGGAGTTCTGAAGAATCCAGCTCGACGCAATCCATGGTGGGGCGTGGAAGGGGGGTAAGACATTAAATGAACTAGCACATACTTATATCTCGACCGACTTCCCGCCCCCGGGAACGGCCTACTCAGCGTGACAACATGCCGACCCGAAGACACGTAGTCCATCATGCAACGAAAGATCGATGTTGGAGCCATCTCATGGCTAGATTAAGACCAAAGGACCTGTGAAGTACAGCAATGCGATTGAGTTCGCATGGAAGCTTCAAGCTACCGTCAAGAGTTCCTCTGAGTTCGACTCAACTACTCAGCGAGAGGGATTAGGCGTAGACTTATAGACCCAGACGCGAGTCGAGTTTCCCATGATCGCCGGGAATGCAAGAGCATATTTAGTTCAGACAGTGGGCGGTGATAATCTCCAAAATTAACTAGGACGAACGGAACGGACTGGAAAAGTCGCTGCATACCAAAAATGGTGCTCAAGCCCCCGGGGAAAAGGGAGTGGGGTTTTCAGGCCTCATTCGGGAACTCGGACCACTCTCCCTAGCGCTGGACCGATCAAATATCAAGATTAGCTTTTTTTAACGATTTGGAGTGTGAAAAACCAACCTGATTAAACTGCTTCTTTTCCGTACAGGAAGATCTGATTCTGCGATGGCGTGCCAAGCTTCTTCGGCTTGCATACACGGCTGAACCTTCGCCCATATCTCGTTTCCCAGCCGGTAGCCTAGGGTATCTTCTTCTCTCGGTGACCCAGACGTTCCGGTGTAACCTTTGCTGTCATCGGAGTTTCGGAACGTAGTTCACTAGCAGAGAATGGCTATATTTTAAGACTTCGTTCGGTCCAGTGCCCTCGTCAGTCCGCTGTCACAACTAACCAACAAGTTCTCAAGAGACAGAATCTCTCTATAAAATTAAGCCTGTCTGTCTGAAGCCTTTCGAACTTCGCTATCAGCACTCCAATTCCGCTTCCGACATTTCGCCGCCATTTAGCGCCAACTTTAGCGCCCAGCATTACTTATCTCTGAAATCAGCACTCGGCTTCAACTGCTTTAGACGAAGTGGTGGGCCGCTTCACGGCTCTTGTGGATTATCTAGCGATCCCAAATTTCAAAAATGATCTCTTCTATTCCAGTCACTTGTGGAGCTCCCTGAGAATACAAATCAGATGCCATACCAGGAGTGATGTTCGTGCCAGATTCTTGATCAAGGCCCACGGCACAAGTGAAGTGGAGCGTGTTTGGTTTATGATTGTGTACAACCAACATCACGGCAACACCCGAGCGCGCACTGGACTTGCTCTGCGCGCTGCACGATCGTCTCATTCTATCTCTTCTCTCCATATGTGTTGCTTAGTCCATTGCTCTTCATAGCTATACAATTTACTTCCGGTTACTTATTTATTCTTCGCCTTCTGGTATAAGTAGGGGCAATAAAATTGACCCAAGCTTTCCTATGCCAAGCCCACCAACATAACCTGTTCAACAGAGGTACCGGTCAAGATGAAGTTGTGGAGCTAAATAAGCCTTCGTATCCGAATGGACAATTAAAAAGGGAGGGCGATCGCACAGTGAGGGGTGCAACGCCTTCAGTGCCGTGATTGTCGACGTTAATGTGTGTGGGACGGGAAGTGTCAAGATCAAGTTCCACACGAATTGAACAAAGCCTGAGTCGAAGAGCTTCGCGTGTTGCACTGGATACTATATTCTTCCCTTCAAATCGACATGAGGTGTGATGAGCCATGGCTGTGAGAGCAGCATCCCAAAATTGTGCATAGCATTTCCACCATGCGACAAAATAAAGGCTTCTTCACACTGCGGCCATGCCTCGTTCCTCCTTGATCTCCCATGTATTTATTTGTGCCTTCTCTCCAGACACTACAAGTCGATTTCAGATATCTGGAATTTCTGCGCAATTTCTGCTATGGAACTTATATGGAATTTTGCTTCGCCTTTCTGGCAATATCTTGGTCTCCCTGACAGAACAGGTAGAGCTCGTTGTTCTGGGGCGCTACGCGTGCTAAGTGACACACAGCTGTGTAACAGTGTGTTTCTCTTTCTCTGTTAGTCGCCGACAGTTCCACGGGTGGCCGAGATCAGCGTGCATTGCTTATTTTTAATGCGATACTCTGATGATCGTAGCTACCATAATGACGCCAAGCAAAAGTCTGTTTTTGGCGCGTTGATCTGCGTCAAGAAAATCTTCTGTAGCCAAAGCTTTTATAGTGTAGCATCTATAAAATGCAACGCAGGTACAAGCAGCAATGAAAAACTCCTCGAATGATATATCATATGTAGATGATCGCAAGTCCCACCCTAACGCCGAGAGGGTGGCTCTCCGCGGGACGCGCGCGCGTCCGTGTCCGCAGTCGTGTACGTCCCTACGTAGCGTTTCTCGTTAGAAAACAAGCCGGGGAGGCAGGGGAAAGAGGAAAGGCAAGCATCGAGCTTGGGAAACCTCAACGATGAGAATCTCCGCAAGAAATGAGGGCAGAGGCAAAGTTGGAGAGAGAGAGAACAAAGGGACACGAGAGAATCAAGCAGAACCGACGGAAAACAGACGTAAGAACGCACCTCCACAGACTCACTCCCCCAAAATACCTTGCTCCCCATTTCGTCTTCAACTCCTCCCCACCCTCCTACTCCTCCGTTATTGAACACGCCGCGGAGAAGCAGCGGCGCAGTGCGTACCCCATCTTGACGTATGCGCGAGGCTCCGCGATGGATAGAAGGCCTGCGAGTTGGCCCAGGACGTAAAGTAGTTCGTCGAGCTGGCAGGGGAGCCGGAGCAGGGTAGGGCGCTCTGCTGCCCGTTTTCTGTGCCGGCGGTAAACGAGGCGGGGTTGTTATCTGGAAGATGCAGTCCGTTGCGGAGATACCCCGTCCCAACTGCCCGACACACGTATCGATCGAGCCCGCGCGACTTATTTCGGCTTGTGGCGCGAGGAAGAGGCGCGCATATAAAGCGGGTGCGCGTCGCGGAAGAACGGCGGGGCAGCGCCGATCCCGTCTTCTGAGTTGCTTGCCCTCTCCTTCTTCGTATCGATTGCATGGTGCACCCAAGGGTGTATCCGGCGCCAGGGCAACAAGAACGCGTGCTACTCAGACTTCAGTGCCACCGCGACGAAGATACACGGGCGACGGATGCGTGGGCGGAGTGGTGTTCGTCAAGCGTGCCAGTCTTTGGTGCTACGTTGTAGTGGTAGGCGTGTCTGCTCAGTGCTGCATTTGGTGGCGGGCAGCGCGGGTTGGGCGCGGCGGACGTCTGATGAATTCCTCGATAGCATTAGAAGTGGAAGGAAGAGGACTAGACGGAGAACGAGATATTGGAGGGAGGAGATAGAGGAATAGGTTCGGATCAAGCCGCTGTCGGCGAGCTCGCGAGTATTAGCCAATCAGAGACGGGCTGGTGTGGCTGTGTCATTCTGTTCTCTTCAACCCATAACCCACGATGCGTTGTCTGGCTCTGAAAAATACAGCGCTCTCTAGCAGGTTGGAAACTTTGGCGAGAACTTGGTGATAAAAGGGAAATAACGGTTGATCCCGTGGAATTGAGGCCGCCCGGGCTCGATTTGAACGAGCTCGTTCCGCCCGCGATGGCGTCGAGCGATGGCATTACGCCGGTGGACCTTCCCGTTCTCCGTAAGGTCATCGAAGTGTAACTCCTGCCATTAGCCGAAGCCGTCCTTAAAATTGCACTGGTGTCTACGACTCGTCCGGAATTTTTCAATGCAGTACTACCTGTTTTTCCTCGCAACCACAACAGCCGCCCCTCCACTTTCTGGCTCTGAAAATATGACATCGTTCTGCACTGCTCCCTGAGTTTTCTCTAAAAATATATACTCTCTCTCAGGCGATAAAACAAAAAAGAACGCACAGTCCAGGGATGGCTCGGGCTCGATTTGAACGAGCTTTTTCTGTCTCTCACGGTATGGCTCGACTAACAGCAACAGACGTGGACATCCACTACCGAACCTTTCCGTATCCTCTGGCTGCCTCCTCCTACAGCACGACTTTAGTGGCTGCATCTGGTTCAAACAGCGGTCCCATACCACTGTGCCTCCCTGTTACTCCAAATTTTCTTCAATTTCTTCCCAGCCCGCTCGGGACCTTTCGAAAAATTGAAGTTATTGTACGCTTTACGGGGACTCGGCTCGGTCGCACTACTTCGAAGCTACCCCTTGCGGGGTGCACTTGGTTTTGAAGAATGGGTGCCAGGGTCTTCTTAAAGGACTTGTCATCACTGCGGAGACGTCTCCTGTATTACCAATGAACACAAACGCCAGAGGAGCAACACGGCTTGGGCCCAATCCGAAAAGGCACCCCTGATGTTCGCCACTCATTCGCTTTCAGGCATATGGCGAAGGGCCGCGACGGTGTAGCTGTATGCATATGGGATCGTTTCTCTTTGGAATGTCATGATCATCGTGGCTCGAAAGATTCAGCAGCTCGGTCGCTCTGTACATGTATTCTCCTCACCAGTAAGTATGAGCAATCAAAAGAAAAAAAAAAGCATTGGGTTCGTTATCATCACTCGAGCCCGATTCGAACGAGCTTCTTTCCACTTCCAACTTGCCATCAGACCTCTCACCGAGAAGTGGCGTGGACCATCCACTACTGAGTCCTCCTTTGCCTGTGAGTTCTGCTCTCAACATCAACCTAGGCGGTTTATTCACAAAAAAACACCAGTTGTGCGGTTGTCTAGTTCAACTTTCTACGTCCTGTCCCAAAATTCTCGGTGTGTTCCCAGGCCTTTCTAGAGGAGGCGGGATGCACGGCCGACCCACGGTCCTTCCTTTTTGAGAATGTACGGCTATCAGTCGGGTCAACCGGCAGTTGGGGCCACCTCCCGTTCGGGCAATGCGACGCACTATATTGTTGAAGTCTTTCTCGAGTATTGCAGAGTCGCAGAGTTGTAGAATAATGCATTCAAATCCTCACAAGATGTCTATTGAGTGAAGTTTTAACAAGGTTCATAAATTATTTACACAGCTAGTCGAGGTACGGGACAGGTCCTCAAGACTCGGTATTGAATTGAGACGCGACTTCGACGCGACACGTCGGTGGCACGGTGGCAACTCATCACCGACTCAACATCCATATGAACAATGCCTAATACCTTCGCATAGCGTTCGCGGCGGTCCTCAGCCCCTTCCACAGCTGCGTGATACCGGTGGCACATACCCGGGCCATCGCTGCCTCGGATTCTCTAACGCAGCGCCGGCTGTGACTGAAGGGAGGCCCGACGTTGCGAGAGCGGAAGCTATCGCGCTCAGGCGCGTCAGACGATGGGCAGTGAGGCGAGGATCGGATAAGCAGATGGTAGAAGCTGAAAGAGAGTGAGAAATCCACGAACAATGGTCGCGACGAGTGGCTTGAGAAGTTGATCGCCTTGATGGCCGAGCCTCCCAATTAGGCAATTCCGTGGGTCGGCCTTTCCTCCGAGGAGGCGTGACCGAGACGTCTGTGCCACAGGGAAAAAAAGAAAAGAGGTACTACAAGAGATCATGGCTAGGGCTCGAGTCGAACGAGCTCGTTCTGGACGACTGGCAAATTCAGGGAAGTATCATCAATAACAGATGTGGACCATCCACTGCCGAGCCTTTCTGCACTCTGTCTTATGCCTGCTAGTGATGTTCTGGCTTTGGCCTCAGGCCAGAAAGCCATGGCTTTTTGGCTTTGGTACCAGGGCCAAGGCCAGGCCAAAGCCATTGTCCGAGCTGGCTTTTGGCCTGGCTTGGCAGTCTTCCAAGCCAGGGCCAGGCCAAAAAGCCATGGCTTTTCGGCCGATAAGAGCTGTCAAACTCAGCCGATGATTCCCAGGGTTGGTTCCGAGCACAAGCCAGCAACATATCGTGACTTCGACAACTGACAGCAGTTATGCATACTCTGCCCCTGCCCCTGACACCGGCGCTTCAATGGTAGCGGGTGGGGGGTAAGGAATTTATTTATTTACCTTCTCGCGTCAAATTTGAAGATATGTAAGCATGTTTGGGACAGCTCCCGACTTGGTGTTCTCTTGCCCGGGATCAGCTAGCCGTTCCAGTATCATCCGTTTCAGGCAAATGCACTATCTCAGCCGGCGGCATTACAGCCAGCAAGCGGCGCAATCGACTCAAGGATGATATAGTTGAAGCACTGCAAATTCTCAAGTCTATGTTCAAACTGAAGGATATGTTTCGCACGGCACCTTCAATTCCCGTTGACGACGACGACGACGATGAGGTGCAGGATGATGGACCAGGGTCAGGAGAAGGTTGGGATTGCTTCCTGGACGATGCACCTGAAAATTATGAGCCAGATGTATCAATAGAATAAAAGCACAAACTTGGGAAATTTGAGCGCTAAGGTGTACGTAAAAGCCATGGCTCAAGCCAAAGCCAGGCCAAGCCATGCCAAAGCCGGGAGCGGTGGCCTGGCCTGACATTTAGTCAGGCCAAAGCCAGCCCAAGCACCTTAGTGTGGGGGGCTGATATATCAGCCTCCTCTAATTGTCGGAGAGCCGTGATATATGGAGACCGCTGAGTTAGCGATCCTTCTGATATATCACTGCAGAGTATTTTCTGCCCAAATTACAATATTTACATTGCCCATGGTCGCTGTGTTACGTGGCCATCACAATCGTTCTCAATTTGAACGACATCCATCAAACTCTCTTGACATCGCCATCAAATGCGATCAACACTCGTTGACGTCGTCGGCGACGATGACAACGGAATGTGCTTAAAAAATCACAAGAAAATACGAGAAGATTTAGGTATATATTACACACATATACAATATACATTATGCAGTAACGAGGTGAATCGAAGGGATATTGCAGCGTAAATCAAGGTTTTACTAAATCAGGCTCCCCGAAATTTGTACGCTTTCGGCGGCGCCGCTCTGGCAGTGAATGTGTGGGAAGGGTTCGGAGTCTATATCTACAGCCCTGTCCTTATCGTACAGACCGCCACGGCCGCTCACGCTTCGGGCGTAGCCCGTACACCGGCTGCTGGGTACCGTTGCATCATCGTGGGGATGTCCACGGTGCTGCGAAGGTCACTGCCTGCACCACGCAGCACGACGGGGCGCTCCTTGCCCCTGAGTGGCGAGTACGGCACCATGGCGCAGCGGCCACCATTGCCCAGATCGGCGGGCGTCGCAGCGGCTGACTACGACACGATACAGGCACTCTGTGGCTGCGGTGTCGCGCAAACTGTAAGCCGGTCGGGGTTGCGCGCGCGGAATTTCTGGGACTCACAAAACAGCAAGCGAGGCTCGCCAAACCATCTCACGGCCGTTTGCGAACGTGCGCACCGAGTTTTCACCAGGTGACACCGACAGCGCTGCACAATCGAGGCATCGCTGTCGTCTGCTCGAGGTCGTTGTCATGCCCTCGCTCGACCTCCCCGCTGCATGGTACACTCTCTCGCATCCCCCGTGCGTCGGCACTCCATCGTGCCCACCTGCACCAGCCTTGAGGAACGACTGAAACTCCAGTCTTGGTAGGCATTGTTGCTGCCAGGACGTGCTGCGATAGATGTGCGGCCGTGTGGACCACGGCGCAGGGAAATGGGTTGCGCGCTAATATCACAAGCAGCACTATTACCAACCGCAGTAAAGGCGCACATGTGGCGGAAGTACGCCGATCGCACGATCAGGCTGGACGCTGTCATTCGCGAGTCGTGCGACATAGCACCAGAAAGATGCAATCTTGAGTCGAATGTTAAAGTAAGCACCTCGAAAACCTAAACAGTGACTGTCAACACACCATGGGGCACAAAGAATTCTATTTCCAGCCACTGTTGCTCGAATTTCATCGAAACTAGGATTTGCGCCAGAAAGGTCAATATTTCAAGTTTGACAGTCACAAAGAGATCGAAATGGACGAAGAGGGCACATTTCTCAAGTCCCCATAGGAAGAGGGTCAAGATTTGAGCAAATCGGAGGCTGTATAGCGAACTCGTCGCCAGAAATATATACTTGGCCAAAAGGATCCGTAGCGAGTGATCTGCTGGGTGAAAAATGCCCCAAAATCGGCTAGACTGGCTGAGGATCCCATTGAATGAGTTGGTGGGTGGTGTGTAAAGTGAGGCAGCATAAAGGAGAGGTTTTAGGGCAGGTGGTCGTTGGTGGAGGAAGAGAACGTCACGTTAGTCACGTCGGGTAACGCTGCCGAAAGTCTCGGACAGACATCTGAAATTGGCATCAGCAGAAAGTTCATGCTCGTTGTCAACTTTTAAGCATTCATGGGCAATATGGTCAAGCGCGACGGCACTCAGATAACTAATGAAATCCCACAGCATCATTGATTTGGGCAACCATTCAAATTATGAATCTGCAGCACTGAAATCGTCCTGACGGGGGCTTGATGGGCGCCTATGGTGTCCGCAGCCCAATAAACCGGTCAACATCCTCAACCTGGCTATATATCTATGCTGGTGTCTATCATATAAGCTCTGTGCAGAAAACTTATTAAATATTCATTGCATATTGTGTATGTGAGTGCAGGACTGGATTTGTTTTCGCGAACTGACTTATGTCGTGAACGGTTAGACTCACCCTTTTGAACGCTGCTGGAGCTCTCCCAGTTGTGTATAATTGAGCATAAGTATTTCAATTATCCAGGGATGCAGAAAATATTGGATATTGTACCAATAAAAGCGAGCGCAACGTATGTTTCGCAAACTGATTTCTGTTGCGAATGCATCAACTCACTGATTTTCGCACTATAACTCTGACCTGGGGCTCTCCCAGGTGTTTTTGAGTAGAGAATCAATGGTTGAAACATTGAGGGATGTAGGAATAAATTACTGACCTCGCGGGTAGCGATCGAAGTTGAACTATGGGGCTTGGTTTGAAGAGATACTAATATGCACTGGTATACTCGAACTGGATCCATCTTCTCATATCAGTTCGCGAGCTAAATAACTGATCATTTTATTTCGAGCTCTATTCACAGGTGCGCTAAATTCCTAAAAAAAAAAAAAAATGGGCTATTTAGATGCAAAATAGTAAACTGAATCACCGTCGCACCACTCTGGAGGTGTAGGTAAAATCTCGCGAATGGTCAGTTCACGACTCAAATCAGTCCGTGAGAGAGGTTCAAACCGAATGCGTTGGTACGGTGGACTGACGGATTTTATGGCGACTGTTTGTAGTTCAAGCTCTTCCTTTCTTCGCCAGCAAATGGTAATGTGAAGACAAAGAACGACGCTCCAACTATTGCTGATCAAGATGCAAACCGAATCCTTTGGCATGTTGGCTTGACGGTTTGGAGGGTGCTCACCCTTATTCTCGCACTCTCAATTCTTCTCAAGTTTCTCAAGCAAATGGAAGGCACAAACGACAAGCACGCTGAAGCCTAAGATAGAGGTCAAAATCACGAGTTCGTGAGACCTTGAAAATGAATTGTTAGCAGTTTCATCGAGTACTTGAGTCTCGTATTAAACACTGCTAGAGAAATGGAGGAGAAAAGCGAGTGATATTAGTAATAGTTCACACATGGCGTACTGAGCAATAAAGTAATATATGGAAAGCAATAAATTGACGGTATCGAAGACTCACGAGGGACATTGGTATATCCGTCTACAGCAACATGCAGGAAGGGAGGAGACGAGCAGCGACTGCGAATACGGACAGATGCAAAATTCATGAAGGGCTGGCAACATGAGGAGTGAGCAGAGCCAGAGGCCATTGTATGATGGGCAGCGCAGCGAAGAGAGAGCCGCCGGAAAATGAAGTGCACAGCAGGTGCAATTACCAGGCAGTGGAGGCGGGCACCCGAAATTGCAGTGCTACAGCAAGTGCTGGTTGCTGAAAGATACCGAAAGAGCCGAGCCAATTGGCTGGGAGGCGGGCCTGAAACAAGTGTGGATAGAGGCAAGGCGGTGGATGGGGCGGCTCGGAAGACGTGCCATGTGAGACCAACAGGAGCAGGCAAGCGAGTGTAATGGGCATAGAGATGCAGCAGCAGCCACATGGAAGGTTTGTAAACATCGATCAGCGGGAAGCATGATTGCAGTAAGGAGCAACGCACCCGATTGGGCAGAAAATTCGCCCTGTAAGCGTCCCAGTGAGCAGCGGCAGACGCCGTGGGCCATACAGCAAGCTGTGACTACAACGCACAAGTCCCATACTGCGAGAGGATTCGGAGGTACCGAAGCCGCGGTAATATGTGGTGCGGGCGTGGAGCGTGCGCAGGGAACAGCGGGCGAGCAGCGGAATGGACGGTCTCGGGTACAAGGGAGTAATATACCCTACAGTGCTGCGTTGTCTTGGTGGGGTATGAATGCCAGAGGAGAACCGGCGCCGCCAAGAAGCGAGAAAGAAGAGCGGGGACGGGGCGGCCGATTGCGAGCGCAGTATTGAGTTTCACGTAATGCCAAACGGGGAGGTCACAGAACACATGGAGAAGAGTGTCAAGGTCAAATTCCACAGGGCTTGAGTGCCAGCAGCAGCTTTTATGAAGAATACTACCCACAGATGCATGCTGATGTGACGGCCCTATTGCACCATTGGCAGCAACTCATGACACAGGAGTGGGACGACGGGCTGTTTGAGACCGATGACAACAGGCTAGAAAAGGTAGAGAGCCAGCAGAGCGCCGGGAGCGAGGGGGGCAGCAGGTGGAAGGAGGCGGAAATAGAAGTGATGGGAGACGATGTGATTGTAACATGAGCAAACAACTCGACCCATTTGGGACGCGCCATCAAATCGCGCGACGAGGCGGGCCAACGGTGGGCGCGAAGATCGGGGGAAGCACGCTGCGCAGGCAAAATGACGGTGAGCTGATATATCAGCCTCACCGCTAAGCTAGAGTTTTTGATATATCACCACTGTCCGCTGATCAGCGGACATCTGATATATCAAATCCCCACATACGGCTGGCCCAAGCCGGGCCAAAGCCATGGCTTTCAGGCCAAGCCAAGGCCAGAACATCACTAATGCCTGCTCAGCATGCGAGCATTGCTGTCTGCTATCTTCCTCGACAGTTATTTCTTGTCGGCTTATCGGAGGACCTTTGATTATCCCTTTATAGGTCAGATCCAGCAAATGTCCGGACTTTAAGGAGCTTATTTTTTTCCCACAATTTTTGAATAAGCCAAAACGCTTCTTTTGCCTTTGCGGCCAAGAAATTTTTTCGGAGGTCAAAAAGTTTTCAAAATTTTGTCCGGACTCTGGATCTGACCTATAAAGGGATAATCAATGGTCCTCTTATCGGGAATTTTCGCAAATGGTACGTTTAAAGGTTCCCGACACTCAGCCACTCCGAGTCGGCAGTCGCTGTGTTCTGGCCCCGAAAAATAGGCACTGACGCTGCTGTTCTCTTCCCTGCAACCACCTGAAAAATATGGCATCGTTCTGCACTCGGCTGGGCTTGCGCAAAAATCTATGGCGTAGACGTCTCTCTGACAATAAAATAAAATGAAAGACACCAGAAATCACATGGCTCGGGCTCGATTCGAACGAGCTCTTTCTGCTCAACGGGTACCGTAACAGTAGCAATGACAGACTTCGACCTTCGACCACCGAGCCCCTCCGTATCTTCGGCCTGCCTCCGGCTCCAGAAGCAATTGAGCTATTGTTTCAATCGTTCGAGGTGTCCCACGTAAAAGTACCAATGCCCTCCAGTGCCGCCGTTGGTGTTTCAGTTGACGGGTGACTTTGCGTCAGGGAAAGGAGGGTCTTAAAGAGAAACGAACCTCTTGAATCCTCGATGCTGGACGCATCGCCTCGTATTTCTTTGCTCAGGTGCATAACAGCGATGACCGCGGGCGAGCCAGGGGCGCTATTCCGTCTCAAACGTAAGCCCAACGTCGCCACGATGCCCGACAAGAAATGCCCACGATGAGCGTCAGAGGACTGGGTCCGTTTCAGGTAAAAAGAAGCAAGGCCAGATGGACATCAAACCAAAGCCAGAATGAGTCAATCAAGCCACAAAGTGAAGTTTGTTTCAACTATTTGGCCCATAGCAAAAGCCCCTTTGAAAATCATCTTTGCATAGCTCCCGTATACCAAGAAATTGCGGTGATACTTCATAGCTGAGAGGCTAGGGCTACTATTGAAGGCTGTTGAAAAGAAGCTTATAGAAGGAAGAGGATCCCCACTTACGTATCGTTGTACACCGATCATCGTCGGCTTCAGTTCCCCATCAAGGCTAGCCTCGTGAATAGAATTCCTCGCCCTCCTTTCTCTCCCACACCAATGGACGACCCATTCGACGAGGAGACGCTACGGCAGACAGAAGAGGCCACACAAATTCCGACCATCCGACCAGAACCCTCCGAATCAAATAAAGACTTCTGGCGTACCTCTCGCCGTGTCTCAGCCGGGCCCTCGAGCGCGTTTGGCTCCATAGAACCCAACCAGTGGTCGCCGTTGGGCGCCATTGGCGTAATGACGTCGTCTTTCCGGGTTTCAAAATCAGTGAGTGGTTGCAAAGACTCAGTGGTGAGTGGCGAGCGCGAACCTGATCCGCGTTCGTGCACAGGCAATCATCATGCAATTATACGCTGGAATGGACTCGAAAACGCCGCCGCAACGATAACGATTGAGGACATGTCGAGCAACGGGACCTTTGTACGTGTGCGCCAAATGATAGTGCAGCGCGATTGACGGTCCGCAGATCAATGGTGAAAAAATTAAAGGGCAGCAACGTACGCTCAAAGATGGCGACGAGGTTGCTTTCGCCGTCGCAACGCGATCCACGGAGCAAAATGGGCTCTATGATTATCGTGAGTTGTTTCGGTACTTGAAGGTTTCTTTGTCTTCCAGATTTGCGCACCAGGCTTCATCTTTCGGGATCTCGTGTCCAACCTCGAGAGACGCCCATGTGATAAATCGTATGAGATCCACAACGAAATCGGCAGGAGCTCGTTCGTAACTGTCTACAAGGCGCTCCACAGAGTCTCCGGAGACTGGGTCGCAGTCAAAGTCATCCACGTAGTCGGGCTCTTTGTCTCCATTTTGTTTTGTCTTTGCTGACTGGGTAGCTGTAGCCCCAGCGACAGGATGACCCCTCAGGTACGGCTATGGCTTCCCATGGCGCCCCCACTCGCTCGACCCACGAGATCAATGTTATGAGCTCCCTACGTCACCCCAATATCTGTGAGCTGCGCGAAATATTCTACAATACCAACGGTAGCATAGGTGCGTAGAATGTCCCCTCAAATTCTTTTCAATGAAGCGGACCTGAGCATTAGACCTTGTCCTCGAACTAGTCGAGGGCGGCAACCTCCTGGACTTGGTCGTGTCAAACAATGGTCTCAGTGAGCCGCCGGATCTGGGCTGCTTTGCTCCACCATTGACCACACGCAGCGGAGGATTTTGCGAAGTATATAACGTACCAGATGTGCCAAGCGTTGGCCTACATTCACGAAAAGGGTATCGCCCATGGCGATCTTAAGCCCGAGGTCAGTGTTCAGTTCATTTGTTCGCAGAACCTAATCCAATGCATCCATAGAATGTGCTGTTAACAAAGGACGTTCCGCCTATTGTGAAGATCGCTGATGTTGGGCTCACCAAGATCGTTGATGAACAGAACAGGCTCAGGGTACGCCCATACTAAAAGAATCTGTTTTGATTTTTTCGAACGGTCAACAGATTATGTGTGGCACGCCGTCATGTCTGGCCCCTGAAGTCGTGGCACAGCAGAATATCAGCGGGTACGACTCGCTCTTGGACTCCTGGTCCGTAGGGGTTATTTTGTTCAGCATGTACGTGTTTCGGTGGCTTTCTTTTTGTTGTCACCCATCCGCTCTTTACTTCCGTAGGTGCACAAACACCACCCCTTTCATTGAGCCGGCGCTAGAGTATCTCAAGGCGCGAATAGCTGACCGTCAAATCGAGTGGAGCACGCTCGAAGCTCTCGGGCTCAGCCCCGAAGGTTTGACTGCCCAACCTACATCTCTGGCTTTCGCTAAAAGCTTCTCCCTTCCGCAGCCGTGGGCTTCATCCGTCGTCTCCTCGAATACAACCCCCGCGACCGCATGAAACTCTCGGACGCGCTCAACCACCCATGGCTCCAGGGCTATGTTTTTGCGTACCCGATCAAGTACCCGGAGGTCAGCGGCACCGGCAGCAGCAGGGCGTCGTTCGGAGATGACGTGTCGATGCGCACGGAGCAGCCGAGCTTCACGGAAGAGGCCGAGGCACTGATCCAGGGGTTCGAGCACATGAAGTTCACTGGGAGCACAAGCGGAGGGATTTTCCGATAATAGACTCTGTCTTGGACTTCCACAGTACCATGCTAGAAAAATCCGGCGTTACGCATCTGGATGTCTGCCCAGCGCTGCTAATTGAAGATGATGATCCCACACAAGGCTGAGTTTGACCACAACTTGGAAATTTTGTCGTATTCTCCCAATGATGACGGGTTTCTGAGGTGCGGAGTTTTGTCCATCTGCGACTCTTCAACCTCGGAACATTCGTGGATTCGTTTATACCGAATGTCCTGTCTTGCAAGGATGCTAACGTCGATCTCGGGGGTTTGGTCTCTGTCCACGATCCAGGAGAAGCCGCATCATGGAGCGGAGACCACTGGGACAACGGTCTTATCACATCCATCCGACACGGTAGCTGGGGCGGCCCACTTTCCTGCATGCTGTCTCCAGAGGAACCTGTGTCGGCGATATTCGAACTCAATTCTCGAGCTTTACGCTAAAAATTACGACGGAGACGTCTCCCGTGCAGTGAAATAAAAAAAGGAACCGTGCCGTCAATGGTTCAAGCCCAATTCGAACGACCTTGTTTCATCAAACAGACTCGCTTCAAGTTCTAACAGTAACAGAGGTAGACCATCCAACAGTCACCCATAAGGCAAGTCATCGTGTAAATCTTGACGTGCGAGACCGTAAATGTGAAATGAATCCAACAGATCATTTGATCTGAGGTTTTTGTCAATGGAATTGACGGGCTGCTTTGCGGCTGGGCCAGAATGGGACCGAGTCAAAATACTTGCTCGGGAGTCACTTCAAAACAAGTGCTGTTCTGCATGGCATCTGTCAAGACCAGTACACAAGATAAACCCAGCTCTGAGTGAAAGACATGATAAGACCAAGGCATACCAAATGGAGTATAGCTCCAGAGCGAAGCTCGCTGCATGGTCGAATCGAACTGCAAACCACTAATAGAGCTAGGTGAAGTCAAAGATGAACATGATTAAATGTAAGAGTTACCGGAAGTTCCCGAAGTGCGATACAGAACTCGTATGCACCGCCACATATCAACGATGACAACAATACATCTCATGAGAAGCCGGGTTGCCAAATAGAATTATCTGTGATTGAATGCAAATTGAATGTTTATATCTATAATATCATGCTGGATGCCCTGAGAAGAAGCAAAGTTGCGAATCTTAGCATCCCAGTGAGCTCTCCATCTTCAAAAGAAAAGTTGGCATTGGCTATCAACCACAAACATGGACCACACTACCAAACCCTTCTTCCCTCTCTTCTTGGACTATCCTTGCCTAGTGGTACGGGTGTGGGTGTCAACCTAAACGAAAAGTTGCCAAGCAAGAATCAACGTTTGCTCTGGTTTCTATGCTGTCCCCAAATTCTCAGACCTGGTTACAGGAAACAAATCTACGACGAAAACTTTCCCATAGCTTGATCAAAAATTGTCCTGTACAAGACCTACGACATGGGCCCGATTCTAATAAGCTTCTTCGGCCAGATTTAGACTCAGACCTGATCATTTATTGCCAACGGACGTATAAGTATCACTTCCGCCACTGAACCTTTCCAGAAGTACTCCTTTCGTGACCGCTCACTAACCACAACGGCAGAGCGTGATACCAAGACCAGAAACGAGCATGTAAATCGCGTACGAGTAAGTATGCTGGCGAAGCCATTCGAACCGTGAGAACATCAGCACGCACAGCATGCGAGCCGTCAGTCCGGCGTGACCAATGTAACGCCGTGACAACTTTCCTCTTCTGTAACCATCACTCGACGCGATGGCGCTTTCTGCGCTCCCGACGGAGCTGATACAGATGATTTCCGGACATCTGGGACTTCGTGATCAGCTGGCTTTGTGCCGGACTAGTCGTCTTCTGTACGCGATCTGCGTGAAATGGATTTATATCGCGCCCTCGACCTCAAAAGTCCGGTCCAACTTCTCCAATGTTGCAAGACTATTATCGCTCGACCGGAGGCGGCCCTTTCAGTCTGGGAACTGAAAATGTGCGTTGAACTGCTGCGATCCCCCAAGTCTAGTGTTGACCAAGATGCAGTGGTTGCGTTCCGAGCGACGTGTTGAACACAACATTGCGATCCGCCGCCACAAGGATGGAAAATCTTCGAGTTATAACAATAATCTCTTGGAAACTCCTTTGCAGCATTGCGGATATGTTTTTTCCGCGACTTATTGACTGCAAAATTCCCTTGTCGGACAGCGCCGATAGCTATTCTTTTTTGCTCAGAAACCCCACAATTGAATTTGTCATGCTCATACCAGTTCCGGGCGAGTCCATCTCGAACCACATCCAGCTCATCCATATGCCTCGACTACGGCACTTCATTGGCCCTGAAATTGCTGCCTGTACCCTCGTTCCAGGCGCGCCCGTGTCTACAATCGGAATCAAGTGGGGTCTCAATCCGCCGATGGGGTATTCACGCGGCTTGATCGCTGCTGCATCTTCTACAGTCGAACTCCGAAATCTTACCAACTTTATATCTTCCTGGGATCCCGCTCTTCTGCCGGCCATTGTGAAGCACACACCAGGAATTCGATTTCTGGGAATTTGGGGCCCTACCATCTCTGGTCTTGGCCCCAAGAAAGAGGTGACTCCTGCCACCGTTTTACGTATACGCGCTCACCACTTTCCAGGACTTCCTTTCTGCAATGGACGATACTCTCCCGTCTCTAATCTGTCTCGCGAATCTTGCCATCTATGATGACAACCGAACTTCCGAGGTATTGGAGTCGGAATTCGATAGAGTGCGAAGATGGCGAGATATACGCCCCACCCTGGCTCTTGTGGAATTTTCGGGCTCAGCGTGGATTGTCCAGGAAGACGTCTGGCTTCCCGCAAACTGCACCGCCGATCACCCAGAATCGGTCGAATGTATCAAGTGGTTTATCACCAAGGTGCTCATTTCGCCCGAGTTGCCGTCCTGCTATCGTGCAAAGGCCATTTTATTCGGCGGAGTAGACGGGATGCAGGTCCTAGAAGAAGCTGTGAAACGAGGTGAAGCTATGCCAGCTTTCGATATATTGCGCAAGGAAGGTGGCGGTACTGTGATTTCCTTTCCATCCGATACGTAGACGCACACCAGGTACATATCTACATATGTCCGCACCAATCGTTAGCCTCATTCTACTTCGTGAAAATTCCAAATGTCCATTATACCCTTCCACGTGTGTTACTCCGGAACTTCAACCCGGCATGCAATGCAAACGACTCCCAAACAGTCTCGTTCGAATTTGACTTGTGAGACCTTTCTCCTCGCCTTTCACCGCTGTTCTACTTAACGATAGTTCTTTCATGCTCTGGGGAAGGCAGTCGGCTCCAACGGGAATTTGAATCGTGGATTAGGTTTTGAACAACAAGCATTTTGTAAGAACGAGTCGATCAAGGAAAGGCTTGCACATCGAACAGTAGATTATATCATTCAGCGGGCATGGCAGCCTGAACTATATTGGTAACAGCTAATAATCATCAGACGCGCTATATTCGCAGTAGAAGTAACAACGTGAATACTGCTCCTTGTCGACGCCCGTGCTGCCGGCCGCGGTCACAGGGATCCGCATGGAGGAAAAAAAAACGAAGCGAAACGTCGAGAGAAAAAATAAACAGGGTAGGGGGAAAGCCAAGGACGGTAAGACGCGTACGAACGAACGCATGCCGAGCGCAAGAGTGCGACGGTAAGAAAAAACGGTAAAACGGATAAAGCCCAAAAAGACGAAACCCCGCATAAGCGAAGGAACCATCCGAACGGCAAGGTGGGTGCACGGAAGACAACACGGAGGGACGAGTACGGGTAGATGGAACGACGCGGTAAGACGCGTACGGACGAACGCATGCCGAGCGCAGGAGTGCGACGGCAAGAAAAAATGGTAAAACGGATAAAGCCCGGAAAGACGAAACCCCGCATAAGCGGAAGGAAACCATCCGAACGGCAAGACGGATGCACGGAAGACAACACGGAGGAACGGGTACGTAGATGGAACGACGGAGGTCGTACATCTAACCGCGCGTCATATCCTTCCTCCCCGTAAACGAGGCAGGTCTACGCATAGCAGGATATAGTTGAATGGGTCCACGGAAACAACCGCCGCACGTTTGCGCGCCTTATCCCCTGGGGCAGGTGCACGGATAGCGGGATGAGACGCATAGACGGTAAGGCGGAAGCGGGTACTCTGTCACGTCAGAGGCCGCCACGCATGCACATGTCCTGCCGTGTCCCCACCTCGCGTCTGCTCACCCGCCCTCGTATCGCAAACCGCCGCCATACCCACACCCAGGGCCACGAAGCCACAGCCCCGCGCCCCCACACGAGCTCGCTCGCCCTCTACCCTCCAGCTTTCATTTTATTATATCACACGGCGTGCGGGCACCCGACGCCCGACGCCCGTGCTGCTGAGGAACAATGGCGGAGTGGGATATCCGTGAGGTAGATATTATCTGCGAGGAAGCGGCGTCAGCGAATCCTGTTCGTTGACTGGGTGTTATAGAATGAAAAAACAGCGGGGAGAGAAAGGAGGGCGGAGACGGAAGGGAGAAAACAACACAAGCGCAGAAAGGGTAAGACCAAACGGTCGAAATAGTGGAAGAGAGACAACGCATACAGAGTATCCACAAAAATCAAAAAAAAAAAAAAAAAAAGCAAGTAACGGCAGTAAAAAGAGAGCGAGAAAGTAGCGGCAGAATTGAAGAATTGCAGGAACAGAAAAACTCACCAACCACCCACCGCCTTCTCGCCGGGAATGCCTCAATTTCATCGTACAGCGTCGCCCTTCGCGAAAATGGGGAGGTACGCGTCCTGAAAGATGAGCTGTAGATTTTCAGTGTGTGGGTGACGAGGTTGGAGTGGAGGGGAGACGGCTGAATGCTTCTGTCCCTTTCTCATTGCAGAGTAGGCTGCAGCAATGCCGTCCACAAGCACTTCTCCTCGTTCGAGGTCGAGGCCGTCCCGCTCGAAGCAGCCGTCGAGGAGAAAGGCGAGGTGAGCGGAAAAGGTGCGCGAGAACTCTTGAAGAGCGTCAATGCGAGGAAAGTGGTGACGAAGTCCTCGCCGAACCGACGTGGCACGAGTTCCAGCGGTGATTCCACTTGTCGAGGGAACGAAAAGCTGCGGGTGCGTGAGGGATGGTGGTGGTGTGGGTGCGTGAATGCGGGGGTATGAGTGTAGGTGGCAAGGGGTGTCAGTGGGGTTCTGCGTGGCGTGTTGTTAGCGCAAATCGATAAGAACAAGTACGAAGGCGAGAGGAGAGAAAGAGGGAGGGTAAGAAAGCGACGTAGACAGCGACGGAAACGCGCAGAAGGCAGCAAAGGACGCCACACAAGCGAAACTGAGCGGAGGGCAACGCCGAAACGGGCAGAGTTGGAGGGAAAAGGAAATTGAAGGGAGACGAAACGCACCTCGAAATTCGCCTTTCCCTTCGCTCACACTACACCGCCGTAAAACAGCCGCGTACGGAGGCTCCCGCGCATGAGGGAGCACAATGCTTATGGGTAGGGTGATCGCGTCTCACGCGGAAGCGCCAACGGCAGAGGATGATGATGCGAGGCAATAGAAAACGGCGCCTCTCGCCCGACTAGCTACCACACGTGTCCAACCCGCGCCTGATCTCGACTCGGACACGCGCGAGGAAGGGCGCCGCACGGCTTGGGTCGTCGTTGTAATCATTATATCGATTACAATACCCGGCGCCAGAGCCCGTCGAACTTGAAGAACCAGAACCAGAACCAGACGAGCCGGACCGAGGAGAAGAGAAAGGCGAAGGATAAACGACGTAGACGAGCAACGCGGAGGTGGCGTTCGCCATGCGTGCAAGTAACTCCTTGGTCGAGCGCTGCGGTGAGTCCATCAGGAAAACCGTAGCCGAGCCATAGTTTGTGATAGTTTACATAGTGTCCATAGTGTCCATAGCTCTTGCATAGCCCTCCATAGTGCTGGATAGTCCCCGCTGTGTGCTATGAAGAACTATGCGCGCTCGGCATTTCCGGCACGCGTCGCCTAACAGAACGCGTGTTAACGGTTGTCGCCGCTCAGTTCTAAAGCTAGTCGCTGGTCGAATTCGGTACGTGAAAGCGAGTTTAAAAGCTGTATTGAATGGCAACTGTCCAAGACAGATAATAGTACGAGAGATAAAAACAACCTGTGTGCCTCTGAATCCTGCGCATCCTTCTCCGTCGCATTGGCCATCCAACCAAAACTTTGCTAGAGGCCGCTCGAGATGCACGGCGAACGGCGGGCCCCCGATGTTCTTGGAAGTGGAGGAAAAGATAGTGTTCTTCAACTAGTCGGACGAGGCAATGCGGTCCACGTTCTCTTGTGCAACGCGCGATAGGTGGCCATCGTAACCATCAACGAGGTCAACGAACGAGATCAAGCGATGACTTAAGTAACGCTTTGTGCCAGCGGTTTGGCGTCGGCTGTGATCGGGCTTGAAATTCCGCGCACACGTGCAACACTGCCACATGGTTGTTCTTTCCTCCCACCATCGTCGTCTCCTTCTCTTCTCTTGTTCTCTTAGTGCCGTACTCATCGAGAGAGCTTGTAGGATGATCTGGTGAGTAGAACCTATCCAATTTCGCTTTGGCTGATGATTGAGCTATCTTCTACCATCTTCGCGGACAGAGCATCTTTCTCACTGGGCCTCGTGAACCCACTACCGCGGTTTCTGCCCACATACGTGCCAGCTACGGGTATGTGGCTACCCTATCTTCGCCAACCTGGCATTGACTTCACCATGCAGCTCGGACCTCCCTGTAGCGTGCAGCGCAGCCTACAATTGAGGGGAAATAGCGATGTCTGGGGGTTTGAAGTACGTAGTTTTTGTGTCCTTTTCATGTCCCCCACGCTGTCTGCTTACGACGTACATTGGCACGCAGTGCGCACCAGCGACTTCGTCTCTGCACCCGACAAACCTGCGCGTCCCTGGGCATATCCACTCTCGACACGCTAACCCCGCGCTGGCAAGGGAGGAAGGCTACGTACGTCCGAATCGGCCCCTCATATCCCAATCTACGCTATTGACCTGTCGTGCAGAGTTGCGGCCTCCCGTTGAGTTGTCATGCGCGAGATTTTCATGTCGGGGTGACGGCTGGTGCATGCAAGAGCCTGTCTGAGGCAGTGGTAGTTACTCATTCATAACAGCATGTAGTATTTATCTTTGCAATATACTTATCTTCGCATTATTTGTCGATGGAGTGACCGCCGTGAGCAGGAACGCGAGCAAGCAGAGAGAAAGGAAAGGAGCCGGGTGCACTGCATAGCGTTCCATAGTACTTCCATAGTATGACAGCACTTCCATAGCACTTGACAGTACTTCCATAGGGGGGATGTAGCTATGTCAACTATAATGCTATGCGGCACTATGCAGCACTGTCAAGTGCTATCCAGTATGACGTGGTTTTCCTGATGTCAGAAACAGCCAAGAAACAGCGTAGAGGGAGAGCGGAGTTGATCCGCGCGGAGTGGCTGTGCCATTGTCCCGTTCTTCCTTTTCAACCACAACAGCCATGCTTAGTTCAAGCTCTGGTTCTAGAAAATGTAGCACGGTTTGACTTTTCTGGTGTTTTTCTCGAAAAATATATGATGAATACATTTCTCTGGAAGGCCAACAAAAAGAAATTTACTCAACGACGATCTATGGCTCAGGCTCGAATCGAACGAGCTCTTTCTACTCAATACGCATGCTGTTCGAACCGCAGCAATGACAGACGTCGACCTTCGATCCCCGAACCTTTCTGTATCTCTTTCCTGCCTTCGTCTCCACCACAATTTGGTGGCCGAATCTGACTCAAAAAATCACCAGTCAACCTTGGTGTCTATAACAAAAATGCTGTCGGCGTGCTCCGCTTCTTAAATTCGGCGGGGAATTTCACGATAAACACCTCTGCCGTGCAATTCGAAAAGAAGCTGCTCTGGCGTATGGCTCGGGCTCGAATCGAACGAGCTTATTCTGTCAACGAGGTTGGAAACCGACTTTTTTAAGAATAGCAGACGTGGACCATCCACCTCAGAGCCTTTCTGTACTCTCTGCATCTATGTACACCCCAGTGCAAATCTTGCTCTCAACAATTGCAAAATACCACATTATCTACTTTTTTGTCACACCGCGACTCCACGGCCCATCCCGAAACGTCCTGGACTCCCTGGCGCTTGGCGAGAAAGATTTGAGGTGAGCTCTTCTGCGGCGCAGTCAACAAAAAGAACTGAGAGGACGCTATGGCTCGGGCTCGAATCAAACGAGCTCCTTCCGTTCGAAGGCAATTCCTTTCACCAATCACCACTGACGGACGTGGACCATCCACCTCCGAGCCTTTATGGAAGTACTTCTGTGCCTGCTACCAGCTGAATCTGAACTAGAATATTAATCCACAAAACACAAATTTCTGCTGCTCGCTTAGAAAAACAACAGCGTTGTTAGTTCCCGTGCGGGAAAACTCGTGGAGTCCGACTCTTCTGCAAAAAAAATCAACCAAAAATTATCAAGGATGTTCAAGAACTACGGCTCGCGCTCGATTCGAACGAGCTCCTTCTGCCCGTCAACGCAGAAAGAATCAATAACTGTACCAGACCATTCACCTCCGAGCCTTTCTTCTCCCTTCTCCGCCCGCTGTAGCTACCAGCTCAATCTGAGCTGGAAGTTATCCACCAAACACAAAATTTGCACTATTTTTGCTCGGAAAACTGCAACGTTATTGAGTCAGCTGGGCTGTGCGGGGAAGATTCTTCGTAAACCCAAAACGCCTCGTTCAAAGTCCACGGCTCGGGCTCGAGTCGAACGAGCTTCTTCTACGTAACGCGAAGAACGGTTCGACATAAACATTAACAGACGTGGACCTTCCATTGAACCTTGCTGGACCCAGTTCTATGACTGAGTACTAGCGCGAATTTGGCCAGCTTTGAAATCCAAACCAAACCGCTAACGTTGTCGAGCAAAACTCTAAATATACAATTGCACTGGTTTCTCCCTCAAAGATGATACGGCTAGAAGCATGGCTCAGGCTCGTAGAACAAGCTGACTACATTCAAAGTCTCATAACACTTCAGTGACGCTAAAGGATGTGGGCCATCCACCTTCGAGCATCCGCCTCTTGCCTTCTGTTCAACTCTACTCGCTATTGCCAGCTGAATTTGAACCGGAAGTCATCGACCGAGGACATATTTTGCACTTCTTCTGGCTTGAAAAACATCGCTATTTTCTGTTGTCGATGGGCCTTTTGAAAAAAGCTTCTCACAAAGGTTCCTTAGGCAACAACATCAACCAAAAACGATATTGCACAAGATCTATGGCTTGGGCTTGATTCGAACAAGCTCTTTCAGTTATGAATGTATTGTTGCTTGATTGCTATACCAGACATAGGGCCTTTTATCTCCAAGCCTTTCTGGATCGTCTTCCTTCCATGCATACCAGCGCGAATTCAGCCAAGGCCCAAATATGAACAAGAAACCGCCTTTGCATCGCTCTGCCTCCCGCAAGCCATATACAGCACTGCTCTCCCAACTTCTCACATGCGGCTTCGAAAAATTATGACGTCGAAGAGGTCTCTTGTGCAAGATACAAAACAGGCGGATTCGACCAATCACCGTTCGGGCTCGATTCGAACAAGCTTCTGCCGTTAGATATTGGCGGTTCGTGCCATGCGATGCTCAACAGCCGTGGCCCTCCACCACCGAACCTTTCCACTCTGTTCTATGCTTGCCCTGGACGACAAGTGTTTTACTGTCCCGAAAACAAGACATTTTATCTCGTGTTAACTTGTGGGGATTTTATTTGAAAGGTACGTTCAGTGAGAGCCGTTTATCCGTGTGCCCTGTCTTGTTATGAATACTCCGATGCGGACTGGAAAAGCAATCCAGTTAATCGTGGATCAATTTATGGGTTCGCATTTCTGCTGGGCAAAAGCCTTATGTTTTGGAACTCCAAGAAACAGCCCACAATACTAGTAGCTCTGTCATGCATAGAAGCAGAATACATGGCAGTCAGCCATGCCGCCCGTGGCTTCGCAACTTGCTTCTTGAACTCGGACTCCTTTCGGAACACCCAACCTTGATCAATGTCCACAATCAAGGTGCGATTAATTTCTCAAGGAGTCAAACTTTCCGTGGAAGAAGTAAACACATTGACATACGACACCACTTTATCCGTGAGTGGATTTCCTCGCAGGAGATCGAAGATACCCACTGCGCATCCGAAGATAACCTGGCGGATGCCTTAACTGAAGCTTTGCCATATCCAAAGCACTGGAGTTTGGTTCTGAGGCTTGGAATATCTTCGGAGTCGAGGGGGAGTGTTAGAGTATTACCGAGCGACTCTGAGACTGACTGAGAACACTATAGGACTATGGCGTTCAAAATGTACATTTATTCGGCTGCAAAACTTTTCGGTGATTTCGGCCTTTCCGCAAGATAAATATGCCCTTTAGCGCTATCCCCGCAAAACAGACAGGTGCCGAGCGTCCCGTTTATCTTGCGGGGGAATCAGTGATTCCCGCAACATAAACTTGAACCTCCCGCAAAATACTTAGTGTCGACGCCGCAAAACTTTTCGGTCAGCAAATTTTTTTCACAGCTGTCCTCGAAAGATATTCAGGCATTGATTCAGATATCCAAGTCAATCATTTAGGGTGGGTATAGTGTGTAGTACGGACGACACCACTGCTTCCTTCACATTGTACATCAGCAGGAGAGAACTCACAAAATCAGCTGGTGTGCAATGATGGTTGTTGGTGTAGCTAGTTCTAGCGAAGGGCATTGTTTGCCGGCTTCCCTGCGACGGACACGGTACCCTTCCGTCAACGCCCAACCACACTGTGGCGTTGCACACTGCCAATTTGGTGCGATGCTCATGCCTCAGCAATCAGGCTGTCTGGTGTTATTATCAGTGTAAGCGATTCAGATATCTCTTATCTTCGATTCCCGACTTTGAGCCAACCAAACGGGAACCTTCGAGACTGAGGACTGAGTTTGAACATCCACCCCTCTTCGCTTAGGCCCTCTTCCTACAGCAACGAGCCAGACAATACTAGCTAATTAACAAAATGAGAGGATGCAATCTGAGCGAGCAGGGCGGAACCAATCAATGAAAGACTTGGCTGCCTGAATGTGCGAGCCGGTGTGAACATTGGACAGGTCAAACCATTTTTCACACGAGCGTTGGTCTTCATATAGCGAGTTTTGAAATATTCAACCTCGGATCAAGTTGATCAATGCAGGATTGGGTTCAGAAGTCGGTTTTCGGTTATTTACTGCAGTTCTCGCTGATATCTTGCCTACAGGACAATCAGGAGGCTGTATACAGCACGTTAGTACCGTACTACGCCTAGAATGCAGATTAAACTTAGCCTACGATTCAACGCTCTGCCAAAGCCATGTCGCTTAGATTCGGTACTAAGAAAGGGCCAGCCCTGGTGTAACATCGACTCGGCCGTCAATTCAGTCAATCGTAGGACAAACCAACCATTTATTTAACATAATTGAATGCTGTTGCATTGCAGTGGGGCACTGCAGGAGTTTCCTTGCTCGACACTTTGCCTGTCTCATTCAACCAGCAAATGATGATGACCTGCCTTCCCAACATGCAACTTGTCCACCCACCAACGGACTGCGCAGCAACAAAACCAAACATTGTTGTGGTTTGACACTTCTGGCTGAGTTGAAGACCTAAACTGATTTCAACACAGCCGCGTTGAGGACTATAATAGGTTGATACCCTTCGTACTACAGCATCTACACCCATTGTACAATGACGCTACCTTTATAAACACTCCACTAACTCATCTATTCTGTTTTTTCAGGAATTTCTTTTTTGAACACCCAAAAGTTTTGCGGGCGCCCTGCGTCAACGCTAAATGTTTTGCGGGCGGTCCAAGTTTATGTTGCGGAAATCACTGATTTCCCCGCAAGATAAACGGAACGCTCGGCACCTGTCTGTTTTGCGGGGATCGCCCTAAAGGGCATATTTATGTTGCGGAAAGGCCGAAATCACCGAAAAGTTTTGCGGCCGAATAAATGTACATTTTGAACGCCATATAGGACAATATGAAAACTTGTAGATAGTTGAAGAACTTTCTAGATACTTTTATGTGCATCTATAAGGACCCGAGTTGAGCCCGAGAAAATCAATCGTATCACTTCCACTCAATATTTGTTCAATATGTTAGATTGGTACTGATCTCTTAGTCTGCGCCTAGAATACCGAGTCACCCAGATAAGCCGTACGCCGAAGATTCCCCTTCACCGGCGAAGGCATTGCATCCGGTCATCGATCATCCTTTACCTTTTTAAATCAGACCCTTGACTTTGAGCAATTCCCACTTATACCATTGTCCTCTTTAGAGCTCAGGAGTAAATTTTCAGACTTCGAGCTCTCAGAGTGCGAACCAAGGGCGATCTACGGTTTCTGGGTAAACGCAAGCAAGTGATTATAATTTTTTTTTTGTTATTTTGCGTTGTACAGGATTCGGGCTCCCGAGACTGCAATGCAAGATAAAATTCTGCTTGTTTGCAAAAGAGGATACCGCACATGGAAGCGCGCGAATGGGCCATATATTCTGGGTAGGATACAAAACGGCGGCCGGCAGATTGCAGTGAGGAACCGGCCACAAGGAAAGGGAAGGAATATTTCAGGATGAGTACACATTAATATTGTGTACGGGCACGCAAAAGTACGGCAAAGTGGGTGCATATATAAGATGTACGATACAAGACGGGAGATATTGGAATGTAAAAATAGAAGGGAATGGTAACGAGGGATGCGCGCAAAGGACACGAGGCGGGGAGAAGCGCAGTCTCCCTCCCCGCGGTTTCAACACCCGCTGCCTGCATAGCAGGACCTTGCACCTCCAGTTGGAAAGCGCCCGCCTAGTGTTGGAAATACACAAGACCGGAGGAGAATAGTCTGCGGGCGGAAAATGAGAAATCATCCTGCGGAGACGGCGATGGGGTTTCCGGGCACGGTGAGCACCGGTGGGGACAGAGTTGGCTCCGGTCGAGATCGTCGGTGAAGAGGACGTTGCAAAAGAAAAAAAGAGGGCCAAGAACAAAGATCATCTGATCGCAGCAAAACAAAAAACGACGCGGAACACGAACGCCCGACTTGTGATGTTTGAGCGGTGCGAGGACGGGCCGCGCGCTAGGTGCTAGCGCCGAGATTCGAGCGGCATGAATCGATAATAGACGGATGGCTGTCCGGGTTACGAGATGAGAAGACGGCACGGTGTAATGCATCTCCAGTGGATAGTGAGAGTGGGATAAATCAAGACCAGCAGAAATGGAGAAGGAAGGAAAAGCATACGCGGGTTCTCGTACCCGCCGAGGTCCCGGTATGCAAAGAACTCTGTGTGTAAACATGGCGCATTCGAGAATGGCGTCGTGCACCGTAAATAGAAGAGGGTCCACGTGTGTGTGTGAACGGCGCGTACAAACGTATATCCCCCTTGGCGTCTTTGGGCGACGCGAAGGCGGACGTGCTGGCCACGTACTCCGCATCCGAGGTCAGTCGGGCGGTAGAACGAAGAGAGGGTTGTATGCGCGAGCGATGCGAGGATGGCAGGTCCACGCAGTGGCGTGGGCCTGGGGGGTGGAGTGCTATGTCCTACTCAGCTGGCGCGGATATTCGAGCGGCATGTATCGAGGGGTGTCGTCCTCTGAATTGGATGAATTGAGGAAGAGATAAGGATGCGTGTTTGCTCGGAACTAGGGCAGCTCGATAGCAGGCTGCTTGAGCAATTGATTCCTTAGGGCAGAGGGTCTGAATCCTTGGGATGGCCATGGACTAGACGGCATCTAAAACAAGGTTAATTGATGCAATTGATTGACAGCCTGATCGGCTGAGATTCTTAGATCTCACATCTGCCTGTGGTTCAAGTCGACGCTGTCAAGACCGACCACCATCCTGGGTTTAGCGGTATCGATAGCGAGACTTCACTTAAGCTACACCCGCGGACCAATTTTTTTTAATCCCTGGCATTCCATTCCTTAGCGTCGTTTTTGCCTCTATTACTTCCGAAGTTCCGAACGGTTAAGGCGTGGGTATTGGGGCGCGTATTCAATAACCCTATCCGCGCGAATGCTTGGCAGGTATATGGAACCTGTTAGGATCGATTGAGATGGTTGCCAGCGCCACAGAGTGACGTGCGACTTGGAACTGAGTGTCGACCGGACGTTGCAACGTCTTTTACATCTTGTTTGAGACCTCAACAACCTCGTGGGCTGAAGCCATACTATTTCAGGTTGCTTGCAGCTCCGATCCAATCCAACAAGGACACCACCTGCAGTGAATAATCCATGGCGAAAACAATCAACATCCAACATGTCCAGGGTACGGGAAAATCGGTTTAGACGCGCGCATACGTATTAAATTTGCGTAGGAGGTACCGGGGGCACTGGTGGGTATGGAGGACAACGTGGTGGCAGGGGGGGTATCGGCCAGGGTAACAATTTCTATGCTGACCGAGTGCATGTCGAAAACATGTACGGATCCTCTGGTGACGTATGTCGATGTGTTTTCATACTTGTTCAGCGGCTGAAAAGCTGGTTTTAGGCCGATTTACTACCCTGGTTTGCTCCAAAGGCGCTATTCAACGCAGACGCAGCCGCTGGAGGGCCAGCGAGGCGGGCCTGCACAGACAACACTCGCATAGGACTCATATCCCGCCTAAAACAGTGGGCATGCGACACCTCCGATAACAGCTCGCCCATCTTTTGGCTTAGCGGTATGGCTGGTACGGGCAAGTCAACCGTTGCCTACACCCTCTGCCAGCACTGGAAAGAAGAACGCCGTCTTGGCGCATCCTTTTTCTGTTCTCGAAACGATGAGAAGGCTCGGTCCCGTGCGTTCATCATTCCGACCATCGTCCGCCAACTCCTCGATAACCACAAGCCTTTTACCCACTCACTCCGTGATGTCCCTATCGACGTCATTCCAGTGTTGGCTCGCCATGTGGACGAGCTCCTTGTCCAGCCTTGGTTACAGAGTATGGCTTCGCAGTCCTCTGAACAGCCCGGGCCGCCGTTGGTGGTCGTCATCGACGCACTAGATGAAATTGAGGGCAATGACCAAGGCCCTCAACTAATCAAACAAATCATCCAGGCAGTTTCTGCATCTGAGATGAGGCTTCGTGGGCTCAAGTTTTTTGTCACCAGTCGCCCTCACCCTCGGATCAAGGAAGAATGCAACTCGATCGCCAGGAGGGCCGTGTATCATATGGAAGAAATTAATCCAAAGGAGGCATTCGAGGATGTTCGCCACTTCGTCGATGCCGAGCTCGGTGCTCTGCCTCGTGATCGGCGGGAAGACATCGTGACCAAGTCTTCAGGGCTATTCATTTATGCTGCAACTCTTGTGCGCTACGTTTGCCCTCCCGACTTTCGCCTGTCGGCAAGGCAGCAACAAAAGCGCCTTGATACACTGTTGAAATCCGGTGGTGGCGCAAAGGTACTGGACAGTGAATACGGGATTGACTCATTGTATGACAGTATCCTCACTCAAGCGCTCCCGAACATGGGGCAGGAAGTAGAGACATCGAAGCGTGTGCTCTATGCTGTTGTCACCACTCGTCGACCTCTCACAGTCGCCGACCTTGCTCCACTTGTTGTTGATCCAACTGAAGAAGCAGATGAAGAGGCCGTCCACAACAGTTTGAACTCGTTCTATGCTGTTCTGTATATCTCCCCACGCGACAGATGCATTTATACATTCCACAAATCCTTTGCCGACTTCATCCTTGACCCAGATCGCTCGCCCGAGCTGGCAAATGCAGCCACGTCTTACTTTCGGGACCGGACATGCAACTGTTTCCATATCATGAACAAGTCCTTGCGTTTCAATATCTGCAACCTGACATCGTCTTTTCTTCTCGACGAGGATGACAAGGGCTTGTCAGAGCGGGTGACAACCGAAATCGGGCCCGAGCTTCGTTATGCTTGTCAGCACTGGGCTGCGCACCTTGCGTCGGTGCGACATGATTGCCAGAAGGACATGCAGCAGCTTTCAGCATTACTACTTGACTTTCACAAGTTGAAAGTGCTCTTCTGGATGGAAGCAATGAACTTGCTCCAGTTAGACTGCCGCCTTGCAATACACCTGGTTCGCACCTGGGTGTTGCAGTTGCAGGTATGCAAATATGACAATATTTTCAGTCCTGGTTTTTACAAGGAACTAGGTTCAAAATGCGGAGCTAAATGAGTACATGGCTGCCGGCCAGAGACTCTGGGCTTCATTCTTCCGGGGCCAGGTTTCACTATCCACACCACATCTCTATTTTAGCAGCCTTGCAAGAGAATTGGCCTTGACCTCTGCTGTGACTTTGACAAATTGGCGACGACATTTCCCTGGGCTGCCCTCTATTGAATGCAAGGGCATCTCCTTACGGGGGATGCTAATGAGTATCGAGGGCCACAGCAAATCTGTCACCTCTGTGGCATTCTCGCCTGATGGCGCTCGTGTTGTGTCTGGCTCAAATGACAACACCGTGCGGATTTGGGATGCAACAACAGGCACCGAGGTGATCAAAATGGGGGGTCACAGTCAATCTGTCAGGTCTGTGGCATTTTCACCTGATGGTGCACGCATTGTGTCTGGCTCAGATGATGAGACCGTGCGGATTTGGGATGCGAGGACAGGTGCTGAGATGACCAAGATGCAGGGCCACAGTGAATGGGTCACCTCTGTGGCATTCTCACCCAATGGTGCACATGTTGTGTCTGGCTCAGGCGATGAAACTGTGCGGATTTGGGATGTGAGAACAGGTGCTGAGGTGACCAAGATGGAGGGACACAGTGGCTCTGTCTGCTCTGTGGCATTCTCACCTGATGGTGCATATGTGGTGTCTGGTTCAGATGAGACCGTGTGGATTTGGGACACGAAGACAGGTGCTGAGGTGACCAAGATGAAAGGCCACAGTGAATGGGTCACCTCTGTGGCATTCTCACCCAATGGTGCACATGTTGTGTCTGGCTCAGGTGACAAGACTGTGCGGATTTGGGATGCGATGACAGGCACTGAGGTGACCAAGATGGAGGGGCACAGGGGCTTTGTCTGCTCCGTGGCATTCTCACCTGATGGTGCACGCATTGTGTCTGGCTCAGACGATGAAACTGTGTGGATTTGGGATGCAAGGACAGGTACTGAGGTGACCAAGATGCTGGGGCACAGCCGCTCTGTCAACTCCGTGGCATTCTCGCCCGATGGTGCACGTGTTGTGTCTGGCTCAGATGACAAGACTGTTTGGATTTGGGATGTGATGGTGGGTGCTGATGTGACCGAGATAGAGGGGCACAGCCGTGCTGTCAACTCTGTGGCATTCTCGCCTGATGGTGTGCATGTTGTGTCTGGCTCAGATGACAAGACTGTGCGGATTTGGGATGTGACAACAGGCACTGAGGTGACCAAGATGGAGGGCCACAGCAATGATGTCCGCTCTGTGGCATTCTCGCCCAATGGTGCACACATTGTATCTGGCTCAGTTGATGAGACTGTGCGGATTTGGGATGCGAGGACAGGCACCAAGCTGATCAAGATAGAGGGACACAGTGGCATTGTCCGCTCTGTAGCATTCTCACCTGACAGCACATGCATTGTGTCTGCCTCAGACAATGAGACTGTGTGGATTTGGGATGCAATAACAGGTGCTGAGGTGGCCAAGATGAAGGGGCACAACAGCTTTGTCTCCTCTGTGGCATTCTCACCTGATGGTGCACACATTGTGTCTGGCTCAGATGACAACACCGTGCGGATTTGGAATGCAAGGACAGGCACTGAGGTGACCAAGATGCAGGGCCACAGTGAATTGGTCCGCTCCGTAACATTCTCACCTGATGGCACGCGTGTTATGTCTGGCTCATTTGATGAGACCATCCGGATTTGGGACACAATGACAGGTGCCGAGGTTACCAAGATAGAGGAGGACAGCGACTTTGTCACCTCTGTGGCATTCTCACCCGATGGCATACACATTGTGTTTGGCTCAGATGACAAGACTGTGCGAATTTGGGACATGAGGACAGGCACTGAGGTGACCAAGATGGGGGGCCACAGTGAATGGGTCACCTCTGTGGCATTCTCACCTGATGGTGTGCATGTTGTGTCTGGCTCATATGACAAGACTGTGCGGATTTGGGATGTAAGGACAGGTGCTGAGGCAACCAAGATGGAGGGCCACAGCAAATTGGTCCACTCTGTGGCATTCTTGCCTGATGGTGTGCCTACTGTGTCTGGCTCAGACTACAAGACCATGGGGTTTGTCCAACTTCCTCACTTGTCAACTTTTCGCAATGGCTGGGTGATGCCCCCGTGGAGATTACCACACTCACTTGTTTTGGTACCCCCCTGAGCTTCAACATACCCTTGTTTTCCCCCCTTGCCTCCGTCTCATCTCTAAAATGGGGCAGACACATCTCAAATTTTATGCCCATACTCTGGGCACTGACTGGGAGCAAATCTATCACTCTCAAGGCATTTTAAAAAAAAGATATATGGCCAATTTTCTTTTTCCAGACTTTGACCAGGGACTAACTAACTACATAATTGTTCCCACGCACCATAAAGGGTAATTATTCACGTGATTTTGTGCTCGCTGTGTACCACAATGTCAAGTTACTGTTCATTCACTCAGTCCCATGGGCCTGTATGAAAAGATGTGGGCAATATAATTACAATAACATCTTTTTGGCCAATTGGAGCAGATATTTTGGCTGTCCAAGTCATTTCCAACCAGGACTTCTGGTTGAATAGGGCCATACACTGCTGGATTCAACTTGAAGGCAACATCACAATTCCAAATATCATGCATAACATTTGTATACCACATCATTTTACATTGTTTCTCAGTCTCCAGCATTTTGCTTGCCCAGTTGCTCATTGAACTCACTGATACATGAATGATTGGCAGCTGCTATACATAGACATCTACCTCTAGAATCAGGTGTGAGGCTCCAGAATACACACAAACACACTTTAAAGAGTCTAGAATGCGAATTTTGACCTCCCCACACCCAAACTTCATCCAAACTCAGGGGCCAAAAAAAAAAAAACCCGTACTCCCTGGGTTAAATGCTGGATGCCCCTTGATCACTCTCCATGCCCCCCCTCCTCTTTGCAATGCTAGCTTAGGTACTTTTTCCTTTCGTTTTATAGCACAATAGACCTCTATTTACATGCTACAGCTGACTATGTTACAATGCAGATTGTTTGTTTTAGTGTTGCAAAGTAAGGGGTTCACTGTGGAAACACAAGAGTCTGAAATTGCCAAATTTAGGGTGTAATTCTAAATGCAAACAACAAATTTACACTTTGGATGCAGTTCTCATTCTCAGCTTCACTTCTGCTGATATTAGATAGGATGTGCAAAAGCCGCATGGGGCTTCATGCAGCTTTAGTGCATTGTGCAAAGCCACACCAGAAATTTCTTTGAACAAGGTTACAAGACAATATTTTCAAATGTAATACATGCAATTGAAGATACTGGTAGGGGTCTGATGAGTCTGGTGTATAGTGGACACTGCATTGCTGATCAATCCACTCCAACATTCTTTATTGCGCAAGGTACAAGCGAGAATTGATAAAGAGTCTGTCAAGAGAGATGTCAGCACAGAGCTGATTCCGGTGAAACGGTGCACTTGACAAACGTGAAAGAATAGCAATAGAATGCGATGGGCAACAACCACACCAACAACTACCAAACTACACCAACACTACTACTCCCAAAGATTAAGTGCTTCTCCTTGTGAGTCCGGGTCTGAGCTGTAGTATGCGGCTAGCTGGTTCAGAATTGAAACCAAATAGAAATCCAAGACACACAGTACTTCGTATGTTCATCTTATACTTCAGACGAGTGCTTCCAACTGAAGGAAAGTCCGCCTAGGCACCTCGATGAACGAAGTAAATAGGTTGTTTTATAATAGGTGGATACAAGGAGGTTTAGACGATTAAATCTAAGGCTCCAGGGCAGAGGTTTTGATAACTTGTGAAAATCCTCACTCCTGTCGTCCATGAGTATCCGAGGCTAACTCCAAGTGAACAAAGGCTCAAACAGTTTGTTATGCCATCAACCTAGGCTTTCCAATGCACTAGGAACGTTTGTCTACTTTGTTATCAGGCCCTAGGGACACTGCATGTGTCCAGACATCGATCCAACACACTACAACAGGGCTCCTAGGTAACAAGTTGGGGTGAAGGCAAAGCGCCTGACAAGGTACAGTCGGCCACCTAGGGGTAGTATAACCCAGTTCAAATCTTCTTCTGTTAAGGCCTCCTGCCAGCTACCGCAATTCCAGTCAAGATCCAATACACTATGACAAGGCCCCTTTGCACAGGTCGGGGTAGAGGCAACTCAATGATCAAATATGACTTCTTTCAAGAGGGAGAACACCCAATCAATTTTATAAGTGAAGACTCGATCTTAAGTCAACAACTGAAGGTCTCTTTCTCAAGTTCGAACTCCAAGTCCAGAGTCAAACAAATATCCAGATTCCAAGTAAAGACTAATACAAGCAGAGTTTTGGAGTACCAAAATCTCCACGTATAGCCTGAGAAACCCGCACCAGTACTTAGGTGGGATCAATCTGGCATCGTGGTTATTCTACTGGGTTTTTCTACATATGAGCAATGATGGATGAGATAAAGTAAAATGAGTCAAAATAAATATGCTGAGGCCATTCGCAAGCGTCTGAGGTAGGATAAGTCATGTTGAATGACTGCCTAGGTCTATAAATAGTATATGCGTGATCGCAAGTGCTGCTGTCTGCACCTACAAGTACACATCTGTACAGCAGGAGTTGAATCCTGTCTAATAATAGTTTTGGTTGCTGATTCATGCAGTCTGGTGACATTCTGGACTTGCAGTTCCCGACTGCCAAGACTACCGATGCTCAGTTCCAATGAGAACTGTCCAATCGTTCCCCTATATTTGTCTATGTTTGTCAGGTCACGCTCGCACTTGACCATCATGTGTCTTTCTTATGCTAAAGTCTTTGGATCAATGCCTCAGCCATCTCCTCAGCCTATCTGTTCCATCTAAGTCAACGATTGTCCACCTAGGCGCTGGTAATCCTACTAAGTTCCATATGGTGTCTTGTACCATTGGTCTCTAGCTGCCTAGGCATCGGTCTGAATATGTCTGGTGATCTTTCTCAGCCTGCTCGTTGAACCACTACACTTCTAGTTGAACATCTTGTCTTCAATATCACTCCTAGACATGGGTGGGCTTCCAGGTATATCTCCTTAGTGGTTATGTATAAGTGCCTAGGCAAGCGCGTCCCACTTGTAAGACCCAAATACTACAGCTAGCCGTTGGAGTCAATGCTAGCTTTCCTTTATATCACTGAACAGGGTCCTAGTGCACTTGTATAAGTAACTGCCTAGGTGCATTCCTACACTTCCAGATGGTTTGCATTCTGGTCTGAAAAAGTGCAAAAATACCAGAGGATCAACACTTTATTTGTTGCACCGTCTCACCGGGTTCTGGGGTGACGAGGGCGACTGAAGCACAAAGAGTTTTAAAATGAATTGGTCTGGAGTTTAGACTAGAATAACATACTGTACATGAAAGTCAAGACAGATTAAATACTAGAGTCAATAGAAGAGATTAAGGTACTATGTCAATGCTGAACAGTTAGGGTAAATGAATAATAAATGCAGGGGTAGAGGTGTAAAGGAGGACAATCAATAACCCAATCATGAAGATAAGGAGTTCGTTTGGGATCAGGGATGATAACAGGGGAGAAAAGGGATAATGATTGAGTGGTGGGCGTTTAGGTTCTATTGGGTTCTGGATTTCATGACATTACCCCCTCTCTACGATAGAACCTGTCTCGGGTTCTACTTTGGTCGCTTCTTCTTCCATAGGATAAAACCCTACCAAGTTTGTTTAAACAATCAGCGTCTCAACGCTAAACAGGGTTTAAGCACTGTTTTATTTTATGCCTTTAGTGCTGCCTTATAGTAGTAGGTGGGTGAGATGCAGGCATTCCCAAGGGTTAAACAATGTTTAAACCAGGTGTAGGTTCAAAACTTGATTAATCATAGATTAATTGTTGTTCAAAAGTGTTAATCATGGAAAATTCAAAATGAATTGGCACTCTGGGGATTCGAACCTCAGACCTTTGTATAGCCGCGAGATTTTGCAGAATGAAATAACCACTGGACAATGCAAGCACTGCTCAAGTGCGCAGCCATGCTGCTTTGTCCACCTGTTGATTGAGAAGCCACTACTTCCACCCTCCCATATGAAATGCAAAGAGGTTGAATAATTAGGGTGATGCCGTGCCAAGGGATCAATCTGTAAACCTGTCAGAAAATCCAGGCTAAAGGTTTGCTACAGTACTGGCAAGGCACAAGTTTGGAGCACAGAAGTCATGTAGAACAATTCTGAACAGTGAATACTTGCAGTAATATTGTGTGAATTCCAGAACTGAATTCCTGGCAAGTGCAAGGGTCATTTCTACTCGAGATGGTCCATGGTTTGAAGACTACATTTTCGAGAAGGAGAGTGAGATATCAAGGATTGTCCATGCTGTCAAAAGACAACAAATGTTGAAGTAAGGAATTGTTGGCTGTTTTTAACAACATTTCGACTTCCTTGTGCTCCATGCTCATTGTAGTGAGCTGCAATCACTGGAATTATACCACTGTCCAAGACGCGATGGACTTCATACCCAATAGGAACATTTTGCAGTCTTGCCTGGATGTCAAACTTGCTGGTTGATGGTTTCATGTTGTCTCTTTAGCTCAGTTGCTAAAACATTGATTTCTATACTCTTCTTCCTTGGTGGTGTGTGTTTGACTCCCACTCATTGCAAGTATTTTTGCATTCCAATTAAACACTGTTTGAACTGTGATCAAACTGTTTAAACTAAACAGTACTTAAACCATGTTTAGCGTTGAGATGCTGATTGTTTAAACAAACCTTGTAGGGTTACTGCCACAGGTCCTCTCCCAAGATTACCCATTTGGTACCACTGTGAGTTTCTCACAAAGCAGTTGGGTTAGAAATCATCAAGACATATTCGGTGGGTTCTCCCAAGTGTTTGAGTGGTTCCCAAGGGTTATCTTCGGGCCCGTATCCTTCCCATCAAATGAGATATTGGAGACATTTGCATCATTTGTTAACCCAAATTTCCAAGACTTCGGCCACCTCATAGAGGTTCACCCCATCTACCATATCAGGTGGGGGAGGATCATCGTAGCATTGGTGATCTGCAAAAGGAGGTACCCAAGGCCGAAGGAAAACGGTGTTGAACATGGGATGTACCTTCCACAACACTGGTAACTTTAGTTCATAAGAGATGGTGCCCACTTTCTGTACAATGGGGAAGGGACCGTATCGGCAGTCTTCGAACTTCTTCATAGGTAGATGGGTGACCAGGTTGGCACCAGAAAGATACACCTTGTCCCCAGGTTTATAATCCAGGTTGTCCTGCCTCTTCGCATCATAGAACCGCTTCATGGTTTCCTGTGTGGCTCACATGGCAGCAGCAGCTTCTTCTCGTACTTGTGACATCCGGCTTGCAAAGTTTGTGGCTTCCTCTGTGGGCACCTCCAATCGGGGTTCTGTGCCCTTTCAAGGATGATAGCCCATCATGAGGAAGAAAGGGCTGTAACCCGTAGTCCAACTGACTTTGTCATTATGATTGAATTCTGCCAATGTCAACCAGTCCACCCAGTTGGCTTGCAGGAAATTGGTAAAAACCTGAAGATATTGTTCAATATCTTGGTTAACCCGTTCTGTTTGGCCATCTGTCTATGGGTGATAAGCAGTGGATGTGTTGGACTTGATCCCCAGTAACTTCAGCAGGTCCTGCATGAAGTGTCCTATGAATTGGGTTCCTCGGTCACTGATTACCACTTCTGGCAATCCAAAATCCTTCCACACATGGTCGCAGTATATCTGGGCCATTCCCTCCCCCTCCCAAATGCTCTGTGCAAGGGACCACACATATCTCTTTGCTTAATCAATCCACTACTACTGCAATGGAATCATATCCTCAACTGTTCAGTAGTTTGGTGATAAGATCAACCAACATGTATTGCCAAACTTGCTCTAGGACTGTATTCGGATGCAAAGGTCCTCGAAGCTTGACAGGAAATAACTTGGTCCATTGACAAGTGGGGCATGCCGCCACATATTGCTTAGTATCTTGCAGCAGGGTAGGCCAGTAGTAGTTCCGAGTTATAAGTTCTGCAGTGTGGAATTGTCCTGGGTGTCCCAACATATAGTCATTGTGGTGTGCTCATATAATCTGGTGGTGTAGTTTTCCCATTGGGGGGAATATATACTGCTTGATACTGGGTTACAAACCCAGCGTTGTGCACTTCCCATCCTTCGGCTTTCTCCTCCAGCGCCTTTTATACCACCTCTTCCCAATCATCTTTCCCCTTTTGAATATCCTCCATGAAATGATCCACAGCGATGTCATCCAACATGGCCGGCATAGCTTTCAAAAATTCCTCTCCATCTATTTTCCTGAAAAAAGTGTGCGGGCAGTAGGGTTAAATTTGCATTATCCTCTGCCCCCTGCTCATGACCGCTTTGTCTCGAAAGCGTGTCCATTTTTGCATGTTGTTTTCCTGGTTTGTGTACTAGAGTGAAATTGTATTCACTTAGCTCTAGCAACCAGTGGGCCTGGCAGTGATTCAACTTCTTGGTTGTCATAAAATATTCCAAATATTTGTGGTCTGTCCAGATTTTGAAATTTTTCTGGCTTCCCTGTAGATAGTGCCGCCATTTGTATAGGGCCCACATTATCGCTAGCATTTCTTTGTTGTGGATATCATAATTGTGCTTCATGTCATTAAGGCCTTTCGACATGAACACAATTTGGTACCTACACCCCGTTTTGGCATTGAGTCAAACATGCACCTGTCATGTAGTCAGAGGAATTGGCTTCCACCCTCCACTCCCTGTCATTGGTTGGGAAGTGCAGAACAGGTTCTGAAGTAACCATCAGTATTAGGTCTTCAAACACCTTCTGCTCGGGTTCCCCTCATTGCCATTTGTAGTCTTTTTTGAGTGAGGCGGGTCAGAGGTTTAGCATAGTCTCCGAACCCCTTGATGAATCATCGATAGAAGTTCAGGAACCCAAGGAAGTTTTGAACATCTTTCACTGTTTTTGGCACCGCCCATTGTCATATGCTCTCCAATTTGACAGGGTCCATCCATATTTTGCTGTCACCCACAATGATGCCCAGATATTCCACTTCTTGCTTCTTGAACTCGCACTTTTCGGGTTTCAGAAATAGGTCGTGTTCCTTTACAGCCATTTCAAAAACAATATCCAGGTTTTGATGGAGTGTTCATGCTCAATTTGTATTTACCCTTGTTTGACCGTGAGTCTCCGTAAGCTCCACTGTGCTCCACCATGGCCAAATTCTGTTCCCAGCATCTTCACTCTCTCACTCATGGTGCGCTGATGAGCCTGGCACTGAGCCACCCTAGCAATTTTTCATTTTGCTAGCTAAGGACAACCATTTAAATATGAAGTTGTGCATAAATGGCTTATTGTTTCAATACGGGAGCTATTACTGGCCTGGGTAGTTAGCTATAAGGGAGATAACATAGCGTGGAACTCTGTCAGTGTATTCTAGGCGCAATGGCTCTGGTAAAGAGTTGGAGTCCTTCAAGAAACACAAAGGAGACTTTTCACAAAAGGTGTATTCAACAATCCAGACAGATTGGGGTATGCCATACATCCCATAAACCAAGGGCATGATGGAATTAATATTACAAAGCTGGTATCCGATGTGATTAGCACCAGAGGAACATACCGGTTGGACTGGACGAGACGAACCGAGCCATCAAAAGAGGTTCAAGTCAAAGCTGGTTCCATTGATCGACCGAGTCATGGTGTACAAACAACATGGTGGCTGCACAAATACATGAATAATGAGGAACAATAGCCGAGGGTGTGCCAAGGACTGCTGCGCCCACTCGGGAGGCTATAATTAGCTACCGGGGCTTGGTTTCTGAAGTTCCGTGACTCAAGCAAGAATCGCATCATATATTGATGTCGGCTAGAGGGTTAGCAACATCAAAGGTCATTAACTTATTTGCGAGTCCAAATAGATTTGTGCAACGCAGCAGAAAAGCGTGCTGATTATGGATTTCCTCTCTCTTACTCATTATTTGTTCTATTTATTAAGCAGTGTTTATGGTCAGGAGGTTATTTATGTTCTGTCATCTATTTGTACAATATTTCGTTTATAGAAGTTGTTATAGCATATATAAAGCCTGTATTAGCTCTAGAGACGCCAGTGGATCGGACCCCTCTTGTTGCTACAGTTAAGTTTTGCTGGAAACTTCTGTGGTAATCTGATTGTGTCAGGCCATTCGGAGAAACCTCTAGAAGCTATAAAGTTTCTGTTGTTTTTCTTGTAATACATGGTTGGATTGTCATCAGATCTCTTTTATGCGTGAACAAGTTAAACGAATACGGTTTCGGAGCACGTGAATTGGATTTGGATACAAGAGAACTTGGTTCTAGCGAGATTTGAAGTCTTTTGACTTTTTGTGAAAGCCTATTGTGAGAGAAATACTGCGAACTCAAATGCTTTGCACAGAGTTACCTTCTTCAAACCACCTATACAATCAATAAAAACCTTTTACACAACTTCCCTTTGTTTCTAGAACGCATAAGCGCCTAGAAATAATCAGAAGTTGTTTGTCTGTCTTGTAGAGTTGAAAAGGACTTTGCTCTCAGAAGTTTAGCTAAATTGCAGCAGCAAGCATCCATAGGTCCCCCACACTACGTCCAATGATTGAGCAATGGTATATGATTATTGCTTTCATGTTATTTGCTGATGATCCCAGGGGCATGTGACTGGAATACTTGCTGCTGTATTCGCCCGACTACGACCCTATCGAAGAAGGGTTTTCCACACTGAAGGCATGGATCCATTCCCATCGCGACTACACCGATGGCTCCTTGGCAGGTGAGCCAAATGTGGACTCACCATATGCAATGCTTTGGCAAGCCATCTTCAAGTTGATGACAGCTGAGAAAGCTTGGGGATGGTTTGAGCACTCAGGATATCTTTAATGTATCGACAATGGTGTTTTTACATATTTTGCATTTTAATGTACATTATTCTGCCTCTGCGATGTGTATCATACAATATTTTCATTCAATTAGTTCATTCATAATGAGCTCACATGGCATTTTTGCCCTTTTGTGCCTGTCCCATAGCTGCAATTGACTCCTGCACAAAGAGCTCGGCCAATGGTTCCGGCATGTGAACTATCTGCATGTAGTAATCGGTGTTCACAACTGGGACGTGGTTGACATGAGTGATCTGGTGTTGCTCCAGCTAGTTGGCGAAGACAACAGCAGGAAAATTGAGTACCAGTGAGTCAGTGAAGATGCCGGAGTTGTCGATCTGCTGCAAAATAGTTGTGACAGAGGGATACTGAATGAGATAGTCAGTCTCAATGGTGTCGCTGCTGGTAGACTGTGAGTGATAGAGGGAGGTAGAGAATTCGAGGTTACTCGCATTGGCGCTGGCTGCTGTGATTGTTGCCAAGGGGCTTCAACGTGGAGGTGATGGACTGACATGATTGCCAGGCACACCAGTATTGACCATCACGTTGATGGTGGGTGTACAAGCACTACCTGTCATGGACTCAGCACAGGCCTTACAAGCTCGCTTGGGGGCAGGGAGAAAGAATTCCTGGAAGATGATGTTTGCCGGTGGTTTAATAGCTGTCACATGGTCCATTGACTCAAAAAATTATCAGTATGAAGAAGCAAATTGGAGCATGGACAACACACAATTTCTTTTGCCCAGAGAGATGTGTGCTTGTTATCGACATGATGATGATGACCATCTGGCGGGGGCAACATAGCAAAGCCGGTTGTGTGTCGCACAGTGGAGGTGCTTTTTCAGGGCCCAGAACTCAGCAGTGAAATCGAAAGTCCTCTTTCCACTGCCGGAATTCGCAGATCCAGCTGGGGCTTTGTGCTTCCTTGTACCCGTCAATGCAGCTGAGGATGTTGCAGATGCAGTCTCCTGTGGCAGATTCTACAGCACCAATATAGTCCATAAGTAACAATTATGGCAAGAAAGAAGGGTACATACCAGATTCTTGATCATGCAAGTCACAATCCAGGACCTCACTCTCGATTGCATTCCAATTCCATGCTCGAGGCAAGTCTCCCAATTGCTGGCATTGGCTAGCTGTCAGACCAGGACGTTGTTCCTTTCTTTATCCCACTTGTAGCCGAGGCGTGCACTCTTGGTATCCAACCCCATCACTTGGCAGATCTCAGCAAATCCGGTAGTGAACAGGACACCTCGGCCATATTTCCTGGTCCGAGTGGTTGTGGCAGCCCCGATGACGTTTGTATTTGCTGGGATCTCGAATTGGATGGAAATGGAATTTCCCGGTGCTTCAGCAGGCGCAGGCACTGCCTCCAGAGTATAAGGAGGAGGCAGGTTGGCTGGCAGCGGCGGCTCGGGTGGCTGAGTAAGGACGGTCCATCCGTCTTGCTGGTGGGTATGTTCACAGTAGTGTGGTGAAGTTTGCATAGTTTACATGGGGATAATAGATGTGTGTATAATAGAGAAAGATTTATTTTGACCAGTCTAAATACATGCATTCGGTGGACCACAATGGAGTCACACCACTGTGGCAAGAGGTATGACGAAAATAATTGGAGTACAGTGGAGCATTAACTGGACTCACCGTCAAACAGAGGTCAACACAACTCGAAGAGCACCACTCCATCAAAACCCAGATATTGTTTTTGAAACGGCTGTAGAATCTGCAGGACTTCTTTGACTGTTTGTCGGTGTTCTTCCAAATCGCCAGAATAGATGAGAATATCATTTAAATAAACAATAACCTGTCCTTCCGCAATGAGGTCTGCAAAAATGTCGTTCATCATTGATTGGAAGATCGCAGGGGAGTTGGTGAGGCCAAAGAACATCACCAGTGGTTCCCACAACCTGCAGTTAGTTATAAAGGCCACCTTCTCTTCATCCCCTTCTTTAATTTGGATATTGTTGTAGCCCCAACGAATGTCTAGTTTGGTGAACCAGGTAGCCTTCCAAAGCATATGCATGATTTCTGAGATCAAAGGCAACGGGTATTGGTTTTTTGGTGTATTTTCTTGATCTGCCTTCTGTTCATGATTTCCAGCTGAGTTCACTGGTCAGCTTTTGTACAACTCAATTGAGCAGATTCTCTGCAATGCATGCAATGATATATGTTTATCCTGAATAATTGTGCCAAAAGCTCTCTCTGACCAACTTTTCTATGCAACTATAATCACAACACTGTTCAGCATATGCTAACTAAAGATCATTCACCTTGGGCAAGGAACTGGTATCTACTTACACCTTCTAGATAATCAAGTCTTAATGGACCACTTCAACTGTTCCCTATTGGATCTAGAAAGCTCTCTTATAACTTAGCAGTGTGTATTAGCACAGATACAAACACATTACTCAAAGTTTCTCCGCAGCATGTCTCATGTTATATTTCTATCAACTAAAATCCTATGAAGTATACCTGTCTGGTTCATTGACAACATTGATGTCCGAACCTAGTTTTCAGAAAGGGAAAAATGAGATTGATTCTCAAGTCAATTCAACCATCAGTATAAATGTCAATTTCCATGGATCCTACATTGAGACTCAAGAGTGAATCAAGCGTGGTTCTGATTCATTGAGAATTGACCTGAATGATGATTTAAATCCATAGTTGATTCATTCATTTATGTTGATTCACAAAAGCCAGTGTTCCTGGAATCAGTTGAATTGACAGGTGAATTACCCCCTGGACTGTAACTTCTCATACTATAGTTAGAATATGCCACATATTGCTTCCATATTTCAATGAGCACACATCACCATCATGAAGAGTGGAATGGAAATAACTTATTTTGCAATACCTTTCAACATCAGAAAGAGTGTGCCCAAAATGCTGCTGTCTTTATTCTCCAAACTTGTCTGCAGTCTTCAAGGCCTTGAGGTGCTGTTAAGCTTTGGGTTTCTGCAACTTTTCCTGATGCAGAGCAGCTACCTTTTTTTATTATGTTGAAAGATATCATAAAACAAGGTAGTTCAATTTTATGGTCTAATGTGTTTGCACTTGTTCTTTCAGGTAGGAGTGGAACTCATACTGATACAACCTGTTTCTGAGTTGATCTCCATTGAACTAAGAACATTTCCCTTATAGAGCGAATATTAAGAATCAGCCAACATAACTCACTGATGTCCAGAGATTATACTATTGGATGAACCCTCCCCATGATCATGGCCTGTTAAATATGCTTTCACAGTTTTTAGATATTCCTTGTCCCACTTGATGTGCCAACACTAAACAATTGCAAGCTTTGGCTCATTCACACCCTGGATGCCCAAATTTCCAATGTCTCAAAGTTGATCCTAACCACTGAAATATTGAGATACAATCAGTTGCACTGAAATTTGGATAATTCTATTTGCCACCTGGTTTCCAGCAGAAACCCCACTTAGCCGAAAAACCCGCACAACAGTCTATTTGGAAACCCATGACCTGTAAGTTCGGATCATCACGGAGTGAACTTGGAAAACCAGCTGATCAGCACCAACAGTTTCCCACTTAAAGGATCACATTTTTTGGCTTACAACAGGGTATGAATTCTGTTCTCCCCACCTGTTTTCCTCTACTCCACCCTGGTGGACTACGAGGTTGCTGCTTGCCATGTTTGACATTTTTCGGTGTTGTACTCGGGCCACAGGTACTGCCTATCACCTCTCTCCCCTTCATTCCAGCCACTTGTCATAATCAAATCCCCATTTGCTTTACACCACTGCCTCCGAGACAAACTGTTCCTGGCTGTGATGTTTTCCACAATGTGCAGGCTGCTATTCAGCCACTTATTGCAGGTATCCAGAGGCCACACATCTTATTCAGAGTTTTCAAGATTTGCAGTATATGTTGTTTATTGAAATTATCGTTGATTAGATGACTCATGACACATTCTTGTAGTCAGCGAAACATCAACAAAGCTCACAGTGAGCAAATCATTGATCCTCCTGTCATTTCCCAAATGGGTCAGCTGTGCACTGCCACATCACAAATGCCAGAGAAGGATATCAACGAGGCAGAGGTGCCTGAGGCATTCAAGTCCAGGCAGCAGGCAGATGATTTGGGTCGAAATATGTCTTGGGTGGGTACATAGGACTTACAAGTGCAGTTTGTGTTGCTAAGCAGGAATACAATGGACAGATACTTCAAGTTGATTGTACAGCATAAAATAAATTATGCACCCTTGGACATTACTGAACTGTGGGAACATCACCTGTTCGGATATGCCGAGCTGCCGGCTGGTGCTGAGAATGCGTGGAAACCGGGTTGCCACATAACACATTTGATAGCGGAGGGGTTTCCGCTGGAAACCAGGGTGCCAAATAGAATTATCCCTGAAATTTGAGCTGAAATTTTTCATATTGTGTCTCCGGAAATGGGCAGAATTTCCTTATATAGTCATTTGATGGGCCTTTCCCAATATTTTGAGAGTAGGTGTGATTCTTTGCCCAACATTATGCTCATCTATCAGAGGCACTTGGCAAATGATTTCATGGACCTGTGTGACTGATTGTAACTTTTTTCTTGGCCAAATCGACCCCTGATTGGGATCATATTTCCCCATGCCTTCTCTTGCCAAATGTATCAAGGTCATGTCATCTATGCCTTTCCCCACAATGAACAACTTCTCTGGTTTGGTGTATTTGTCCAAAAATGGAAGTTATTCCCTCTTTGGCTGCCACATGTTAAGAAATCAACTATCATTCTGTTGACATTCTAGCCAGTTGAGGCACACTCTATTCTCTTTGCTTGCCAGAAAATTTGAATGCAAACATGTCTGTGCTCCCGATGAGCTCTGATACCACTGTCACCTGACTTGATGTTAGCAAACTGGTTTTTGTGGTAGGACTGTGTGCTTGATTTGGATCAGCCACCAGTATGATACTGCTCAGGTCCTTAAGTGTGCATGTGGTGGAGCCTTGGTTGCTGAGGTGAGTAATATTATTTCCTGGGTACATTATGGCATGGAAGTATTTAGCTAGGGTTGGGTACAATAAAATTATGTGCATAATCTCCTACAGTCAGCTGAGTCTGGGTCTCGTGGTGCTATGATAATATTATCTAGTGCATTGGCTGAGCCCAAACTGCGGAGTGAGAAAATGTTGTTTCTCAGGTGAGCCAAGCCCTAGTTTCGGGGTGCACAGTTATTCAAGTCTTCTGCTGTGTCATATCAAACAACCCTGATGTTCTTATCAGCTTGTCCACTGATCTACTCAAGATCCACAATCCAGTGAGCTCCAGTGGAGTCTGCTGGAAGGTTTCAACACAAAGTGAAGCACTGGATTCCAGCTGAAACTGTTGAATTGACGATGCTGGCCAGTAGCAGCCAGTGCCAAACAGTGCCAATCAGCTGTTTGACAGCTCTACATGTATTACTGGATATTATTACATGTATACCTGCCTACAATTGTTTGAGTGCTGGTGTATAGGGGAAATGATAAGAAGCGAAGCAATCATGTGGAATAGTATTCTATTCCTGGTCAGCTGAGTTGCAGTGTCTGGGCGCAATAATATTCTCTGGCCACTCTGTTGAGGCCATGCTAGTGGGCCAGATAATATTATGCCCTTGATGGCCCATGGTCAGCCAAGTCCCGATGTTTAGGTGCTGCAATAATATTCTTGAGCAGGTTAGCCAAGCCAAAGCAACTAGGGGAAATAATATTTCGTGTGTGGTTAGCCAAGTCCTAGTATCCAAGCACAATAATATTCTCCCCTCAGTCTGCTGAGCCCTGAGCTTTGGGCCAGATAATATTATGCCCTCAATGGCCCATGGTCGGCCAAGGCCTTGTGTTTAGGTGCTGTAATAATATTCTTGAGCAGGTTAGCTGAGCCGAAGAAACCAGGGGAAATAATATTTCATTTGTGGCCAGCTGAGTCCTGGTATCCAAGCACAATAATATTCCCCCCTCAGTCTGCTAAGCCCTGAGCTTTGGGCCAGACAATATTATGGCCTTAATGGCCCATGGTCGGCCAAGTCCTGATGTTTAGATGCTGTAATAATATTCTTGAGCAGGTTAGCTGAGCCAAAGAAACCAGGGGAAATAATATTTCATTTGTGGTTAGCTGAGTCCTGGTATCCAGGCACAATAATATTCTCCCCTCAGTCTGCTAAGCCCCGAGCTTTGGGCCAGATAATATTATACCTCTGATGGCCCATGCTCAGCCAAGTCCTAATGTGTAGGCACTGTAATAATATTCTTGAGTAGGTTGGCTGAGCCAAAGCAACTAGGGGAAATAATATTCCATTTGTGGTCAGCCAAGTCCTACTCTCCAGGTGCAATAATATTCTCCAGTCAGTTGCCTGGAGCTCAGACAAGCCCTGAATGCTAGGTCAAATAATATTATCCATATGCAGCCCCACCCAAGGGTCTAGGGCAAATAATATTATTTTCAGCCTATCCTAGGCTGCTTCTGTTATTAATCTCCCATTTTGGGCCCCACCCACACTCGCAGTTTCATGATCAGTTGAGCCCTGGTCCCTTGGGCAAATAATATTATCTTTGGACCATCAAAATATTATTATTACCCTAGTCACTAGGGCTTAGCCCAGACATAGCCGGATTTCGGGGGACCCTACACTCTAGGGATTAATCATTCGTAGGGGACCTAGACTGTAGGGCATTATGGACTGCATATTGTGGCATTCTGTGGCACATTTCAGTCAGGCCCCTTTCTTTAGAGGTGATAAGAAAAGTATCCATCTTGAACAATAACTAAGCAGGCACCCGAGAGCTTTATACTCTTATTTGTTCCACTACTAAACCTCGGCGCAAAGGCAGTGCGCTTGCTGGTTCATAATTTTCTTTGATTGTTTGCTGAGCTCGGGCCAAGACTTGGGTAGAAGTTCCAGAGAAACATATTCGCACAGAGGAGGTGAGTGAAGGACTATGAGATGAAAATGGATATTACAGGACAGATCAGGTGAGCCAGTAAAGAGGCTGCACAAAGGAGTGCAGCTGCGATATCTAATCGTGTATAGACCAGGGCTGAATGAGCCAGAAAGTGCAGTGGTGAGACGCTAACACGAAATCTAACCCACACCAACCCCAAAATATCTAAAACACTCTCTAAATAATCACAACCACAAACTCTAAAATGCTTTAGCGCCAGGTGTGAGTTCGGGGTAGTAGGATACGTATCACCCTTCAGTGGAAGGGTGTGCAGAAAGGATAAGTATGTCTTTGCAGAAGCGACTGCTAGCAGCACAAAAGCTATGGTCTTTTTGCAAGAGCAGGGACTGATCCAACCACGAGAGGTTCGAGGTTCAATAGGACACTCTGAAGTCCTTGATCAAAGAACAACCGCTTGAATATCGTCAGATTTCTCTGGAATTCAATGACAACCAGCTGTCGAAGTCGGGACAACCAGGTGGACCGTCAGACGACAGAGATTTTACTTGGCTTGTCTGCTAGAGCACGAATGGTGGCAACAACAGACACAGCAGGGGCTTATTCACACTGTCAACAGCGGCTATCCGCTGATGGCTTGCTCACCCACACGCCGGAGGTCTCTCTCAGGAAGATGTGCAAGAACTCGACGGGCGGTCACAGTGGGACACACACTCTCGCTGACTCAACTCAGCCCTTCGGAGTACTCTCAACGTCAGGCAGCTGCAGATAGCTGCGAGGAGCACACTTCCAGGAAGTCACCTGCACTTATACCACGTGCAGGAGGCCCCTTTCAAAGATATCGTATCACTTGACCCTAAATCTTAGAGTTTTTCAAAGCAAAGATGTCTTATATTTCAATTCAAATCAGAGTAATCACTATTTCCCCTCTAATTCTCGGGTGGACAGTTTACTGACTACTACAGGCGCTGCCGGTTGTCTTTTATACAAATGAGAAAGGTAAAAAGGAGATAAAAGGAATGTCTAGGATCAAGTCAGTTTGCACCTCCAGGAGGTGACGAACCAATAATATCACAGTCATTTCTCAGTCGTGGGTATATCTGCCTCCGGCCGGAGCTAATCCACATGCTCCTGCAGATGGCGTCATCTTGTGTGCTGGTTTCCCTGACTCCCGGACCATCTTGGTCATCTCCTGCGAGTCAGCTACACAACCGCCAGCCGCACTTGCTGGCAGACGGCCTGCATCTTATTTCTTCCATTCGTTGCCCCGCAGGTATGTCCACACCTCACAAAATGAGGTTTGCTGCTGCGGGGAGTGTAATTGTCCCACCGGAGCACCTCTAATATATTTCTGAGTGAATGGGATGTCGTCCCGCAAGTCATTTCCGTGCTCCAGCGGCAGCAGCCACTTGCTGTGTGCACTGCAATCATAGTCATTATCATTCACAACAACCAACGGCATATTGCCGAAAGGCTTCCGCCAGTCAAATCATGACTGCGAATGACTGGCAGGGAGTGAAATAGTACTCCCCAGCACTTCTTTTCATTATCTATGTCCTCCCAGGAGTTGTCCTCCAGCGGGAAGTGCTCTCATCTAATTTCCAAGCCTCCTAGCAGCGGTCTCAACCACTAGCGGGAGCAGCACTCATTCTGTCTCAACCCACTGCCGACAACAAGGGTAGAACTTATCTTTATCAGCTTCTACTCGCAGGGAGATGCTCTGTTTCGTTTATATCATACAGTGACTCCCCAGAGGTGGTCTAGCGGTGAGAGCAAGCTCTCTGCTGTTCCCACTATTTCCAATATCTTTCTGGTGATTTCGAGTTCTGCCTGTTAAACAGAAACCAAGGTGCTTTTAAATTCTCCCCAGTGGTCACCTCCGGCACATAGAACCACGGCTTGCCACCGCTGTTCATAGCCCAATGCTGATTATCTTGCGGTAGAACTTTAGGGCTTTACCAGCCATATTATTGAACCACTCGACAAATAGTGTTTGTTGCACTGGCTTTTGGCCTTCAACAGTGTAGTGTGCTACTCTGGGGTGAGTACACACTCTCAATCTGATCCTCACTTTTCCCATCAATAAGTCATAAAATGAATAAAAACTTGTGGTTTTTATGCATGTTTCGTTACACGCCTTATCACCAGGATTCAAATATTTTGCAGCTTGGACTTTGGTGAAGTAAATCCGGAACCATCCATCCTCCAAAACAGAGACTGGAAGCGTTGCGCCGGTGCATATTTTGATTGTGCTGCCTTCATGGATGAACAAACAACATAGAAACACCCACAAATTTTAATTGAAATACCGAGGACGGTGTGCCTGAAGACTTTACAACAAGTACTCGTGCATGCCGTGCTTAGCGACGGCCCATACCCACCAAGTTGTGTATTAGACAGGTTGCACACAGCCGCATGCGGCTTTTTGGCACTTGCGCAATTAGTTTCACACTAGCAGCTGGCCCATGCCATGCTACGGCAAATGACTTATATTTTGACTCACAGGAAACCGAGATTACTGCATCAGGAAAACCGTAGCCGAGCCATAGTTTGCGATAGTTTACATAGTGTCCATAGCTCTTGCATAGCCTTCCATAGTGCTGGATAGTCCCCGCTGTGTACTATGAAGAGCTATGCGCGCTCGGCATTTTCGGCATGTGTCGCCTAACAGAACGTGTCTTAACGTCCCGTCACTGGTCAAATTCGTTATATGTAAGAGAATCTGGGGGTTGTATTGAATGGCAACTGTACAAGACAGATAGTAGCACGAGATGTAAAGAAAAAACCTGTGTGCCCCTGAATCTGCGCATTCTTCACATCGGCCATCCACCCAACGTTGTTGTCCCGGAGCGTGAAGCCCTTATAGCTCTGGGTTATATAGCTCTACTGGGGCTCGGCATAAAATGAATAGCTAACCATATAGATACTTACTTGTCGATCATCTATATATCGGTTCTGTAACAGACACTAGTACGAAGGGTGGTGGGGAGCCTTGATGCCTCGAATTTATTGTCGGTGCTGTCTCGTATCTAGCTGCTCGCGAGTGGGTAAGATGCCAGTGGTAGCCGTCCATCCCAAGAGGAATGAATGATTGTTGGTGCCAAAACGCTCTTCGCGGTCTGGTGGTAGAACTTTGCCCGAGGCCACTCGAGATGCACGGTGAACGGCGAGCCCAATATTCTTGGAGGTGAAGGAAAAGATGGCGCTCTTCAATGGGTCGGACGAGAAAATTGGGTCCGCGTTCTCGAGTGCGGCGCCACGATAGGCTGCCAACGTAGCCATCGACGAGGTCAATGAACAAGGAAATCACTTTGTGCTGGGGGCTTGGCAACGGCTTTGATCGGGCTTGAAATTCCGCGCACACGTGAAACACTGCCACATGTTGTTCTTTTCTCCTGCCACGTCGTCTCCATTTCTTGTTTTCTGAGTCTCAGTGCTGTACTCATCTACATAGAGCCCTTGTAGGATTGTCTGGTGAGCAGAACCCATTCAATTTCGCCTCGGCTGACGATTGAGCCATCTGCCACCTTCACGGACGCAGCGTCTGTCTCACTGGGCCTCGTGAATCCACACTACTGTGGTTTTTGCCTGCATATGTGCCAGCTACGGGTATGTGGCTACCTTATTATCTTTCCCAATCTAGTATTGACTTCACCATGCCGCTCGGACCTTTCCGTGGTGTGCAGCGCAGCGTATGATTGAGGGGAAACAGCCGTGTCTTGAGGTCTGAAATACGTCCTTTTCATGTCCCCCACTCTACGCTGACAATGTCCATTACCATGCAGTGCGCGCACCAGCGACTTCTGACCGTCTTTGCATCCGACAAACCTCGGCATCTCCGTGCACATTCACTCTCGACCCTCCAACCCCGCGCTGGCAAAGGAAGGTGTCGCCACGTACGTCGGCACCTCTTCATATCCCAATCTACATTGCTGACCTGTCACGCAGAGTTTTGGCCCTCCGCTGAGTTGCCATGCGCGAGATCTTCGTGTTGGGATGACGGCTAGTGCACACAAGAGCCTGTCCAACGCAGCAGTAGTTACTCGTTCATAGCACCATGTACTGTAGTATTTATCTTTGCAATATACTTCCTCTCTTCACATTATTGTTGATGGAGCCCGACTGCCACCAGCAGGAACGCGAACAAGCAGAGAGAAAGGGAAGGACCTGGGCGCACTGCATAGTGTTCCATAGTACATCCATAGTATGACAGCACTTCCATAGTACTTGATAGTACTTCCATAGGGGGGATGTAGCTATGTCAACTATAATGCTATGCGGCACTATGCAGCACTGTCAAGTGCTATCCAGTATGACGTGGTTTTCCTGATGTGCAAACTGAAGATGCCGCTCGTCACCAACCTTTGGTTGGCTCCTCGCGGCCTCATCAGCAATTTTTAATGTCTCATTAAGTGACTTCAGATATATCTTTGGTTAGAAATACGTATCGCTGTGTAATCCGAAACCTCAGGTTGGAACCATACCCAGCATCGATTTGTGGCCATCAAACCTTGAATTTCCATTTTGTTCGAGTACTCAACATCTGGGCATTCTACAAATAGCAAACCTTCTCACTGGGTGGAGTTTGTCTGAAGGGATGAATTTCCATTCGCCCAATGCTTAGTTTGAAAGCTAGTTCAACTTCAACTGGTCTGGCATGCTGTCGTCACCGATCAATGGCAATCAGTAATATCGACCAAAGTACAGCGGTTGTGCCGGTGGCCGGCTGCAATTGCGCGAGTGGAGCCGTTGGAGCTCACTGATGGGATGTTTGGTTGGGTGCAAACTCGTGGGGTGTGGAGCTTGTGAGCTCGGAAAACCCGGTCCAGTTTGTCTGGCAAGACAAACGACGTTCGATTCTTATATAGGTTAGATATCACATTGAACCATGGAATAAAAATCTAGTGAATGAACTCTGGCAAGAAAAGACATCTGATGCTGGTAACAGCTAATAATCATCAGACGCGCTATATTCGCAATAGAACTACGGCATGAATGCTGCTCTTTGTCGATGCCCGTGCCGCCAGGTGCTCGCTGTCGAATCGTTACAATCCCAATCGAAGGGATCCGCGTGGAAGGAAGGGAACAGAGCGAAACAGCGAAGGGAAAAAATAACAGACTAAAGGGAAGGCCAAGGACGGTAAAACGGAGCAGTGAGCGCAGGAGTGCGAGTATGGCAAGAAAAAAACAGTAAAACCGATAAAGCCCAGAAAGACGGAACCCTGCATAAGCGGAAGGAAACCATCGGAACGGCAAGGCGGGTGCACGGAAGACAACACGGAGGAACGAGTACGGGTACTTAGATGGAACGACGGAGGCCGTACATCTGACCGCGCGTCATATCCTTCCCCCACGTAAACGAGGCAGGTCCACGCATGGCAGGATATAGTTGAATGGGTACACGGAAACAATCGCCGTATATTCGCGCGCCCTATCTCCTTCCGCACGGAAACGGGGCAGGTGCACGGATAGCGGGATGAGACGCATAGACGGTAAGGCGGAAGCGGTTACTCTGTCACGTCAGAAGCCGCCACGCATGCACATGCCCTGCCGTATCTCCACCTTTCTCTCATCTGCGCGTCTGCTCACCCGCCCTCGTATCGCGAACCGCCGCCATAAGAGCCACGTAACCACAGCCCCGCACCATACGAGCTCGCTCGCCCTCCATCTTCTATCTTTCATTTTGTTATATGATAATATATCACACGGCGTGCGGGCACCCGACGCCCGTACTACTGAGGAACAACGTCGCTGCGCCGCGCCGGCGGAATGTAAGGAGCGCGCTCTCGACATGGGTATACGTATTGTCTGGGAGGGAGCAAAACGAGCGTCAGCGAATTCCGTTCGTTGGCTTGGTGTGAATAGAAGGTCGAAACCGTCGTCGAAGTGGCAGATGGACAACAGAGCGCATATATATCCACGAAAAAGCGAACCCTTCTCTCGAAAAAAACCCAAGTAACGGCGATAAAAGAGAGCGAGAACAGCGGCCGAATTGCAGGAACAGAGATGGAAGGGAAGGAAACTCACCGACTACCCACCGCCTCCTCGCCGGGAACACCACAATTTTATCGTAGAGCAGCGCGAAAGGGACATTGTACAGCGTCGATCTTGTGCCGTGGGGCGATACTCGTCATGCTCAGAGATGAGCTGTGGATTTTCGGTGTGTTTGCGACGAGGCTGGAGTGGAGGGGAGGCGGCTGAATTCTCCTGTCCCGTTCCCATTTTGGAGGGTAGAGTAGGACTCCTGCAGCACTGCTACCGTCCACAAGCGCTTCTTTTCGCTCGAAGTCGAGGCCGCCGTCGAAGAGAGAGGGGAGGTGAAGGAAAAGGTGCATGTGAGGAGCGTCAAGGTGATGACGAAGTCCTTGGCGAGCCGACGTGACACGAGTTCCAGCGGTCATGGCGTTTAAAGAGCAGCGGGCACGGGTGGTGTGGGTGTGGGTTGCGGAGGTTGGCGGGGTTCTGCGTAGCGCGCTGTTAGCACAAATTAATAAGAACAAGTACGAGGGCGAGAGGACAGGGAAGAGAGGAGAAAGAGGGGGCTGAAGGGAGCGACGAAACGTGCACAAGGGACGCCGCCCAAGCGAAACCAACCGCGGGAGGGCAACGCCGAAACGCGCAGAAAAAGAAATCAAGGAGGCGAAACGCACCTCCCCAAAAACACCTCCTTTCCCATCCCCTTCCTCAACTCCCTGCCATCCTCTCGCCAACACTACACCGCCGTAAAAGAGCAGCGTACGGAGGCGCACGAGGGACTGCGATGCGCAGAATGCTTGTGGGTAGGGCCACCAGTGGTTTGAGGACGTGAGCGAGAGGGCGGGGACGTTATCGCATCTCGCGCGGGATTGCCAACGGCAGAAGAAGACGCGGAGGCGCTCTACCATCCTCTCGCCCAATTAGCCACCACACGTGTCGAACACGCGTGCCTTAATCTTGGCTTGGACAGGCTTGGACGCGCGCGGACAAAGACGGAAGATCGAGGGCGAGCAACGCCGAGCTACTCAGTAACACCGCAACAAAGCCATGGCGAATGCGCGTGGGATGCGGTGTGCGTCAGGCGTGCAAGTAAATCATTCGTCGAGTGCTGCGGTGGGTAGAGAAACAGCGTGGAGACAGGAAAACGGTACGATCCGGGCACAGCCACTCCATGCGGTAACCCCTAGCCCAAGGGTATACGTTTTTGTGAAAAGTGGAACCGGACCCACCTTTTGAAAATAAGACCTCGCCGCTGAACCAACCAACCACGTGACGTCCAAATAAGGAAATTCCCCCTATCATTTATGCGTCGGAGAGCAATTTGCTGGGTTATATCTGCAAGATCTATCAAACTTGTTTGTAAACACCTTCTGTACATGCAATTCGTTTAAAATCTGGATTGCCATGGCTCCAATAGAATTTTTTGTTCCTTGTTCGTCAACACGTGATATTGACCCAATCCGGTATGTTCGCTCAAGCTTTTGCTTTGGAGAATTTGTGTGATTTGGAACTTCCTACAGACGTTTTAGGCACCAAACTGGTGTCTCAGGAGCCGTTTACAACTCCAAATTTGGTGGTTCACAGAAAAAAAAAATCGGCCTGGCGGCCGAACCAACCACCCAGCCCCCGGTCCGGCAATCACGGCCCGCCATACCCTTGCCCTAGCCACAACAGTCGGCACCGTATCTGGCTCTGAAAAAATACAGCACAGTTCGACTCGTCTGTTCCTTCCCTCGAAAAACTATAATGAATACGTTTCTCTGAAAGGCCATTAAAAAGAAATCTACGCTAATCTCAAACAATGGCTCAGGCTCGAATCGAACGAGCTCTTTCTGCTCAATAGGCATGCTGTTCGAACCGCAGCAATGACAGACGTCTACCGAACCTTCCTGTATCTCTTTCCTGCCTTCGTCTCCACCACGATTTGGTGGCCAAATCTGACTCAAAAAATTACCAGTCAACCTTGGTGTCTGCCTGTAGCAAAATGCGGTCGGTGTGCTCCGCTTCTCAAATCCGGCGGGAAATTTTACCACAAGCATATCTGTCGTGCAATTCAAAAAGAGCTCGCTCATGAGTATGACTCGGGCTCGGATTGAACGAGCTTATTCTGTCAACGAGGTTGGAGACTGATTTTTAGGAATAACAGAGATGGTCCATCCACCTCCGAGCCTTTCTGCGCTCTTCCTACATCTACATACCAGTGCAAGTGTTGCTCTCAATAATAATTTGCTTTGTTGTCCACGACTTCACGGCCCATCCCGAGACGTATCGGACTCCCTGGCGCTTGGCGAGAAAAATTTGAGGCAAGCTCTTCTGCGGCGCAGTCAATAAAAGAACCGAGAGGACGCTATGGCTCGGGCTCGAATCGAACGAGCTCCTTCCGTCCGAAGGCAACTCCTTTCACCTCTTACCACTAACGGACGTAGACCATCCACCTCCGAGCCTTTCTGGAGGTACTTCTGTGCTTGCTACCAACTGAATCTGAACTGGAATCTACCAACACAAATTTGTGCTGGCATGGAAAACAACAGCGTTGTCCGCTCAAATTCCCGCGCGGGAAAACTCGTGAAGAGTCCGCCTCTTCTGCAAAAAAATCAACCAAAAATTATTACATACGCTCAAGAGCTGTTAGCCGCTCGCGCTCGATTCGAACGAGCTTCTTCCGCGCGCAGCAAGAATCAACAACTACACCGGACATGGACCATCCACCTCCGAGCCTTTGCACATCCCCTTCTCCATCTACATATCAGTCCAAGTCTTGCGCTCAACCGAAGAAAATACGAGGTCTACTCTGTTCTCCGCACTGCGACTACACGGCCCGCCCCAAAAAATTCAGCACCATTCTGGGTTCCTCTGGTCCTTAGGGAGAAAAAGTTACTTGTCCAATAAAAATGTGTGGAAAGTTTAAAGAAGCCATGGCTCCAGCCCGAGTCAACGAACCTTCGGTAAAGGCAATTGCTTTCACAATACCACTGACAGACGTGCACACGGACAATTCACCTCCGAACCTTTCTTCATTCTTTTCTCCGCCTGAAAGCCCGACAAGAACATTTCTTCTGCAAAGAAAATCAACCAAAAAACTGGTGGTGCCAAAATTACGGCTCGTGCTCGAGTCGAACGAGCTCCTTCTGTTGGACATGGTCATAGTATGCATATAATCAACAGCTGTGGACCATCCACCTCCAAGCCTTTCTGCACTCTGTTCTATGCTTGCCCACCAGTCCAAGTTTTACTGCCTGCTATCCTCCTCGAAAGTTATTCCCTGCCCCCTCGTCTGGAATTTTGGGGAAAAAGGTATGTTTGAAGAGCCGCGGCAGCCTACACTCAGCAGGGACATAGACACTGTGTTCTGACTCCGAAAAATAGGCGTTTGTCGTGCTTTTCTTTTCCCTGAAACCACAGACAGCCGTGCTCCGTTGTCTGGCTCTGAAAATTGGGCATCTTTCTGCACTCGGCTGGGCCCCTTGCTCGAAAATCCATGACGAAGATGTCTCCGTGGCAAGCAATAAAAGGAGAATTATCCCGCCGTCGAAATATGGCTCGGGCTCGAATCGAACGAGCTCTTTCTGTTCGGCATGCATACGTACCGTAACAGCAACAATAACAGACGTCGACCTTCGACCACCGAACCTTTCTGTATCCTCTCAATGCCTGCCTTGGCCTCCAGCACGAAGTTGGTGTCTGAATCTGAATCAGGAAGCGCGCTGGTCACCCGGTGGGCTGTTTGTAGGAAAAATACCTGTTATGTCAGCATTGTCCACTCTTCTCGGGCCTGGTGCCGAAAATTCAAGTATGAAGACGACTACTCTTATACAAACAATAAAAAAACTAATGGCTCCGGAAATATGGTTCGGGCTCGATTCGAACAAGCCCCTTCTGCACAAGAAAGTACGAGCGACATAGAACCGTGTAGCAGAGGTGTACCACCACCGAATTTTTCTATATACCAGGATATAAGTATTTGGACTATCGGAAATAGTCCATATAGACGGGGAAGCTTGCCCAAATCCTAGTTTCAATGTTTCTGATTCCACCCGATGACCTGCACGCATGGCTTACAAATGATGTGCTTACTAAGGAGCCAGGCGTATACGGCGTTTTGATACATCAGCCCTCCGCTGATTAGCGGAGAGTCGCGATGTATCAAAGCCGCTAAGTAGAGGTGCGTGCTGATACATCATTTCTCCTTTATTTTGCGCAAATCGCCCGATTATCGCGCCTACCGTTGCCCCGCCAGACCGCCATAATTGATGGCGCATGGTGTGCCGTGTGCCGTCAATTTTGCTTCCCAAATGGGTTGCTTGTTCACACATGTTACATTGACACCGCTTCCCATCACTCATCTTTCCTCCTCCCCGCACCCTCCACCTCTCGCTCCTGGCCCTCTGTCGCCTTTTTTATCTTCATCAAGTTCTTTGTATTGTCTACCTCAAGCCCTCGCTGCTATTTTATGCTTCAAATCGCCCTCAGAGCTGCAAGATGGCCGCCACATCAGCATGCACCTTTGGGCAGCTTTCTATAAAAATTGCTGCTGGCTCCTGGGAGCTTTGAAATTCAGCCTCAAGGCTCTTTGATATTCATACTAGGATCTCCCCATTCAGATCCTCATTAAACCATTTCCTGGCCTCAGAATCGACCTCGTCGTCCCCAATCTTCCTTCCCGCCTTTCGGCAGCTCCTGGCCCGTTCTGGCTGTGAAGCTTGGTCGGGGCTACGCCAAAATGGGCTTTCTCAGCCTCCCGCTTTGTTGGCACCACCAATCCGCCCTCACCCTGCTACTGAAAGTGCGCCGGCGCAGCCCAATACACTGGCTTTGGGTTCCGTATGCTGCCCGCATGCCTACTGCGAAGGGCTTGCATGGAGTGGCTTGAGCTGGGCTCTTGTCGCTCTACCGTACCGCGTCCGCTGCGCATCCGCCGTTGCACGCTGGCTTGCTTTCCTGCAGCGCATTGTGTACACGCCCGTTCCACCCGTGCGCCCGGTGAATTTTTTGGCTGCAGTCGCAGCCAATGGGCTTGTGCTTGTTGTTTGCACCTGCATGTCAGATACGGCACAATTCACCACCCCGCTCCTGCTCCACTGTCGGCGCGGCCCGCCCTTGCTGCTTGCTGAAGCGCAGCCGTCCTTGCCTCTGCACAACCGCCGTCATCCCACGCGCTGGCTGTCGTGTTACCTACCGTGCTCGCCGCGTTTTCACTGCCCTTATACAGCCGCACCTGCTCTTGCTGCGCTATCGATCCGCTGCTCGCTCGCACACCACCACCCTTCACGTCCCCGGCAGTCATTGCTGCACCCGCACCGGCTGCTTGCCCCAGCTACTCGGGGCTCGCTAGATTTTCAACTGCATTGCTGTCCGTTACTCGCACTCGGAGTGTCTAATTCTATCATGCCTCTTTACTACTTCCCCAGCTACGCATATTACCCCCTCTACAGATCGCTTGCCCATCGTGCGTATTTATTGATCTTGTCTGATATTATTTCTCAATAAACACATTCATTGTAAAATGGGCCAATATATCATTCTCTTCTGGCTTTGCTCTGGATCGTGGGTTGTCTTAGAAGGGAGAATAAGGTACGGACCATCAAGATAAGCGAGATTTTGGACGGAAACATCGTCGGATTACCGCGCCGAAGACTCGGGCAGAAGTCCGACGCAGGCGCTTAACAGGCGCTTACACAAAAAACCGCGTCGGGGGAGGAGAATATTGTATACACTTAAGCTCTAAAGCCATATAGTATGTCTAGGATACTATCCCGTTCATATATTGCACTCAATTGAGAGAGTATTAGCTCACAGAAGAAGTCGCACAAAAGTGCTCATTAGGTAACCTAAAACACAATGCAGTAAAGACTCAGCTTCGTCCAAATCTATGTTGCGGTTTCGAAAATGTTATTCTGGCTTTTGTTCCTGGAAAAAAGCACACTGAGCACGTTGGTTATACTGGTATAGCTCGTAGGAAGCTCAAATCATAGATACAACAGCGTATTGAGGGATATCGGGGAGGTTTTTGGTGTTACGGCGCCTGTAAGCGCCCATTACGCGCCCGTCAAGATTAATTCAGTACTTTTTGCACACAGTTTCATTACTTCCGGGTAATCTTTGTGCGCACAGGTTTGGCTGGATTATTGAAAGAGTTTCGCTTGCTCTGAGCAGTCAAAAAATTGTGGTGAAGTTCCCAGCGAGGATGAACATTGAGTTACGGCGCGTATCGGACACCCTTCCGAACCATTCGGCGGCGTGAGCCGACGTGACCAACGTTACGTTTCTTGTCTTCCACCACCACCGCCGTTGTCAAAACATGTCGTCTATGCTCTCAAATCGTCCAATTCGATAGAAAACTTGTTCTATGCGATTCCATCACCCTTTATTCACTGTTTCGGGACTTTTCACACCGCACACACCCTGGTACAGACCCTTTCGCTACTTTGACATCTCTGGCGCGCCAACTCGCCATATGCCATCCAATTGCCTCAAACCCTTCGCCATCTTCCTCGGACAACATGATTCATCCTGTCTGCGCTTTTTTTCGGCCCATCTCGGATGCTAGCGCTCGAAATACCAGCATTTTTGACGTACTCACCATATTCGATGAGATTGGAGCTTTATTGGCGCAGGAACATGCATTCCAGGCCCGAAGGTGTGTCCCAAATGGTTCCGTGGGTTTCCAGATCACTCACTCTCAGCTCTGGGTCGGAATTTGTATTCCATTGACGCCTTTCCTGTGCCACATCACAGATGTTGTGTCTACTGCTTCGGTGGTGCACGGGATGTAGTCCAGACCCTGCACCGTCTTTGAACGCCATTTCCAGGGCCCACGCCCTGTTCCTCCGTGCTGTATTCATGTGGGTCGAACGCCACCCGGATATGTGCTGCCCGGCACAGTTGTTGGGCACGGCATAGAGGTTTTACGGCTTCCGGAACCTCATGGACAGCCTTGCACAGGGTTTCTGCTTGGCCAGCCTACACCGGTTGGCTGTACCCGGAGCCGGCTGTGGTGCGGCGCATGCCCAGCGCTGCAGAGCGCAGAATCGATGTGCTGCGCGTGGAGCGAGGCGACCGACGGTGTCAAGGCTGCTGGCCCCTGCAGCCAAGCCGCATATTCACCGACACAACAGCCCAGCGCAAGGCAGTGGCGCCGGTTGTATTGAGTGGGAGCTGTAGCCCGCGAAACCCGGGCTGCATTGCCTGGCGAATCTTGGGAGATGCTCCTGCGGTTTCCATCGATGGCACGCAACTCTACACTGTGCACGGCTGCGTTTGCTCGATAGAATGGGGCTAGCCCGAGCGATGCGCAGAGGTACGCACCTTTTGTGCGTGCGTGCTAGGGTGTACCTCGTGCATGCTGGGACGTACCTTGTGCATGCCCAGACTCTCCCCGTCCTGCTGCTACTGTCGCCGCTGCCCCATTTGTCCTATCCCCACCACCCTGAACGAGCTGCCTACGGTGGCGCACAATGCGAACACGCTACTGACCGCTACGGTGGTCACGTTTCTTGTGGCATCGAGTGTTAGATGTCGGCCTTTCAAGGTCTCTCCTTTAGCGCCCGATGCCTCGCCGCGGGAACGGCTGCCTGGATGTGCAAAGCCGAGGGGTGTAATTTAGCAAAAATAGCCTAATGTAATACAATGTCTGATCTGCTTATTATTTCACCATATAAATTATACGTATGTCGACCATATATCCTATTTTTTTTCGTGAATTTTGAGCGACATTTTGTTGTTGTCGCCGCCAGCGTCGACAAATTTTGATCGCGGTTGATCGCAACGTCAAGAGGTTTTGATGGACGTCGTCCCAATTTGGAACACTCGTGATCATCGTGTAGTACAGTGATGGTGGTATCTGTGATTATTCTGATGTGGGCAGGAAGGACGCTGCCATGATGTATCAAAACTGCCTCTAAGCTAGCGGTTTTCATGTATCACGGCTCTACGCTAACTAGAGGCAGCTGATAGATCGTGGTGCCACTATAAGTTATAGTATAAGGTGAAGGAGCCAGCCCATTTGTAAGCATCTGCAAATTGAAAGCCCTATACCACCGAATGGGGAAGCAAGCTTCCCCATCATTCTCTCCCAGTCTGCACCTCATTTGCCATTACTAGACAGCGCTTTGACCAAATCCCATCCAGAAGAATCGACATTTCACTAGCACGGCCTCAGGCTCCTAGCGCAAAAATCAGATCGCATCGGCGTTTCAGACCCCTCTTCGAGTTCTGTTTTCGAAAAATCTTAATGGCGATGACGAATTCCGCATACGAGCAAAAAAAAGGCATCTGGAACCACATATGGCTTGGCTCGATTCGAACGAGCTCTTTCGTCTCGCTGGTATGAGTGCTGATGTTGGACACCAGATAGACGTGGACTATCCACCTCCGAGCCGTCCTGTACTCATCCTTCTCGCCTTGCATAACACCGCGACTTTGCTTTCTCGTAAAATCCTTACCACCCTCGGCGGAAGATTCAAAAGGTACAGTTGATAGTACCCTACTCGGCATTACTCAGATGATGTGCATACCGAAAACGACTGTGGGATTTAGAAAAATTGAAAATAATGAAGATATTTCAAGGAACGTTCGAGTTCCGATCTTTTCCTCTTTTCAGATCCAGGAAGAACAGACCACCGAGCTTTTGTGCTTCCTCAACTATACTCTTGCATTCCTGCTACTCAGAGACCATCGGAATTACTTGCTAGCCTCGTCGAGAATTTTTGAACAAGGGCATTTCAAGGTGCAACTTCTCCTTCGCATGATCGCAACCAACGTTCGCCACACTTAGATGGTTCAGTTTTCTGACTCAAGCCATAGGCACAGTGGTCACGCATTGCGCCAAAAATCGATAAGGAAGACGGCCCCGGTGTAATACAATGGAAGAAGCACGGTACCGGCAAGTGCATGCCTCGGGCCCGAATCAAATGAGTTTGTTCTGTCAACCTAACACAACTCAAGCTAGGAACAGTAACAGACGTGGATCATCCACCTCAAAAATTATTTCTCCCCAACCTTCTCAATGATTTTATTGGAATAATTTCAAAGGTAGGTCTAAAGGTATCAGCAACTCTAGCCTTTATCAAACCCGTGATGGTCACTGTTCCGCGTTTCTGCTTCGAAAATGCGCACTCTTCTCACTTATTCCGGCGCTTTGCATAAAACACCGTTTATGTGTACCACTTGGGCTCGATTCGAACGAGTTCAGATTACGCAGACTGTTTTAATACGAACAGAGACAAACCATTCACCTCTGAGCCTGTTTACTTGGACTGCTTGTTCCCTGCCCCCCAAGACCAGTTAGTCCATCACAAAACCCGAGCTCAATATAATATACATATCGCACTTCGCATTAGGATAGCAGCAAATGAAAGGATAGCTGAGTTGAAGACTGCGACCACGCCCTCGACATGGAGTCGGGACGCGTTTCAGGGGACCAGAGACGAGCATGCAAACCGCATGCAAGTAAGTTTGTACTAATTGTAGGCGAAGTAATTTGAACCGTGAGAACAGCAGCACTTCATGTGAGCTGTAAGATGCGTTGCCCACAAGGGAGCAAATAAGTACGGAAAAGGTGGGCGGGGTAGATAGGGTAATGCGGAGATGGTATCAAGTGCGGTGCGGCGGCGTGATGTCACGCGGTGACAACTCACAAATTTAAAAGTCACAATGACGCTTTCTGCGGCCCCGACAGAGAGCTGATACAGACCATTTCCAGACATTGGGAACTTCTTGATCAGCTGTTTTTGTGGGAGGCAAGAGAATGGCCACGGAAGTACCGTCAATCTATTAAGGAAGGAAGGAAGGAAGGAAGGATGTATTACTGCCGAGGTCCCAATGAGGAACAAGCAGGTACTGTACCGACATACAACACGTCCATAATTGTATGCTACAGTCATCAACCGCCCACTCGCTGTGCTAATCAAGGTACTCCACTTAAGTGTAGTGCTGTTAATATGAAATAATATATCAACAATAATACGAATACGATACTATGGCTTCAGGACTGTCTGTATAATATTGATATGGCATAATATAATACGATTTGATATTGAGATAATATGATATGATGACCACTACATCATTGTATTATTTCCAATTCCTGTAACCGACCTAGGTTGCAGGTCTGAAAAACGAAAATTAAAACAGCATGATCCTATCACGAAATCATGACCTACGTCATAATTTTCCCACCGTCCTGCTCCTAATGGCTCAATGTGAGCTGGTCGACGTGCCAACACGTCGACCGAGCGAACCTTTGAGCCGTGCTATCCTATTCGCTAACATATGAACACTTCTATTCCTGGGAGGTTACAGGGCTGCCCGGAGGACCAATGTATATATTATGGGACACCCGAAACCCGCATCCGCGAACAGATCATGACAGTTCCCAGTGAGCTGATCCCACCAGAATATCGGATCCCTCAGGAGGTCGGGTTTGCTCTTGATCCCACGGAGCCCGTGAGAAAGCGTTTCTCGGCCTTGAGGGGACCGGCAAATTCCGGACAGTCACTTAAAAAGGCAATGTGCCCCTATTACAACACATCACAAGCGGTGTTCATGATGTTCATGCAATCCTGAGGTGATTAGATGTGTCTGACTATCATCTATTTGCCGTTCCATGAGAAAGCGGCTGAAATATGAGGTTTCCAAGCCTCTTGACTGCACAAAGTTGCTCAACATTGACCTCAAAACATATTATTAAATCGTCAATATACTACAATATGTATTTACTACAATATGTATTAATACATACGCAGATAATATACTACGAATATGATATGGAGACCAGGGGCATAATATCACATTAATATCATATGATATGGCAAGAATCATATCAATATCGTATTATGGACAGCACTAATTGAATGTCCGTTCTGGGGTGATTGACGTACGAGCTCCTTTCTTCTTACCACGCACCTCCCACATTCACCCATCTCCTGCGTCTCTAACCGACAGGATCCGACCCCTAGCTTTCCTCATATCGCGATGTGGCTCTGTGGCATTCGATCTGGCTTGCACCAAAGTGTCAAGCAAGGTCGGGTCCTCGGCTCGATCTCACTGCTTAGAGTTTCACTCGGATATTGAAACTCAGATCCAGATTCAAGCCCAATATTAATGTTATAGTTCACGCCGTGCGGTGAGGCTTGAGGCTAAAAAAACATACGTTGGGCTGGCTGAATGAAAGTCACAGAAGCGATGCCGGAGGTCAAGATCAAAATCGCCGCTCAGCGTCACCACGTGTGAAATTAAAGGCGAGAAGCTGCAGCCTTCCTTGTCTTTGTGATCGCCACTTCCTCTCCCTAAACGCGTGGCACTCTCCAGAAACAACTAGTCCCTGCAAACGAATGACTGTCTCCTCTCGTTTTGTTTCCATTACAGCCATGACTTGGATACTTTGCGGTGTCTGGCCGTTCTCTCAGGGGTTCTCTCAACGTAAAAGCCCCATCGATTCTATCACGAGCAAGAAAGATGTGCCAGCGTCTGATCTCCTGGAGAGGGCTGAACCCACCGAACGAAATATCGAGGACCCATACATTTCAGAGACACCCCATACCGGCCGGAATGTCTTGAAATTCTCCCTGAAGACGCTGAGCTCTGTTTCCAGCAACATTCCATTCGGTTCGGTTCTGAGTAGCGTCATTGACCCTCTCTTGGACATCGTCGGTCGCATTGAGGTGCGCATAATCACTGTCTGAGTTATCACACAACTGATACCCATATGAACTGAAGCAAACGTCGGTCAATAACCAAGGTCTCATTGAATTGGCTGCACGAATCGAGCGTCTTTCGCCACTCGTGTCTGAGATGGCTAGTGATAAGCTGCAGCAGGGTCGACTTATTGTTGAAGCTCTCGAACGGTCAGTAATCTACCTCGCTTGATCTGTAACCTCACTTAACGGACTCAGGGAATTACAATCCATGACGAGGGATCTGGATGACGCTCGCTCCCAAGGACAAATCGACCAATTCTTCAACGGCACAGATAATGCATCCTTTCTCACAAAGCACAACAACCATCTTACCCAGATTATTGCTGATGCCACGGTACAGCATTTTTTCGCTGATTCAGCATATTTTGCTCACGTCAATACTTAGCTTGCTACAACACACGATGTCCTCCGCTCTGTTCAAGATCTTGAGTCAAGACTCAGTGCGGAGTCCGAGAAATCAGAAGACGGCGGCATGGAGCTCTCTGGTACGTCGTCCACATGCTTCGGCCTATAATGGCGACCTCAATATCCGCACAGGAGGCACGGGTGGCAAGGGAGGTCAAGGTGGTCATATAGGCGGTGAGGGTGGTCTTGGCGAGGCAGCGCAGCTTACTATAGAGAGCGCGGCCCACTTCCGACGAATTCGTGGTGGGCTTTCCTATCGTTGATCCCCACAAACCGCCAATTAATTGCGCTAGGTGGCACCGGTGGTGAAGGTGGAGCAGGCGACATGATCGGCGGCCGCGGTGGAACTGGTCAAGGGCCAAGGTTCAGCCGCCAGCTGCTGGTCGCCAACGGGAATGTCTTACCGCCGTTGACGATGGCTGAATTTTGCGAAGAATACAAAATCAGTGACCGGATTCATAAACTCCTCGAAGACCAAGGATTTGGGACGGTTGGAGCACTTTCGGAGCTAACTGATACGGAGTTGGAGAACACTGGTTTTAAGGTCGGGCATATTGCGGAGTTGAAGAGGGCGTTGAACAATCTTGCGTCGAAAAGGGGCAGTGCAAAATAGGGTCTCCGTAGTTGGCGTTATTTATGATTTGGGTTTAAGTAAAGCATATATAAAGCAGCAGGCGAACACAGTTGATGGAAAAGAAGTTCATAGAGGAAAAGCAAGGATCCGCGTTTACATATCAATTTGAACACCAATCATCGTCTGCATCAAGACTAGCTTCGTTAATAAGGCTGTTCTCACCCTCCAACCGCAGCACTCGGTTGGCTTGCTCGGCAAATTCGTGACCGAGACGTCTCTCTGACAATAGAATTAAATACAACGTACCAGCATGGTATGGCTCAGGCTCGAATCGAACGAGCTATTGCTGTCTTCTATCATAACTGTTGGCGTATTAGACACTCGGGCACATAGCCGAGTCATGGCTGTGCTCGGAGCCATGTACAACTCATTCCTAGTCAGAAGGAACATTGAAGAATATGAAGAACATTCAGGAATATTATGGAACATCTTTATTATGACTCAGATGGACTCTTAGTTTAGTATAAATACAGTAGTTACTGAGGAGGTTTCCTCATGAGCTTGTACCACCCGGCTTCACCGCCATCGTGTAAATCTTATTTGGATTGAACCTGAATACTGAGTGAACCTGAGGATTGAACTCCTTGAACCAGAACACGCAACAATAACTGAATATGACCAGCCCCAACAGATGTCAATGTCCGCCACCAAACCTTCTACATGTCCTTCTTTGCCTGCATACCAGTCCCAGCTTTCTCAAATACAACTCAGGTCCAGAGCTTAGAAGTTGTGCAGCAAAAATTCAATGGGTCTCTGCTGCTCGCAAAAAATCATATAGACAGGCGTTTCTGGGTGTTATTCTGCCCCATTTTGGCGCTGTTCTCGAAAACTACGGCGAAAACATATTTGGGACGCGTATGGGAAAAAAATAAGCATGGCATGGGCTCGATTCGAACGAGTACCTTCTGTCGGAAATCATGACCCTACCCGACCTCACCAGAGCAACAGATGTGGACCTTCCACCACCGAACCTGTCTGCACCTCTTTCTCTGCCTGTGTTCTGATTCGGGTTTTATGAAATTCGAAAACGTCTAAAAAAACACCTCCGCTGGTTTTATCTCATAACAATTGCATCAACGTTCTCTGTTCCACGTCGAATGGGTCTTGCGGGAAAAACTCCTCACGAAGATTCATTCAAAATCAACCAAAATCTGTCTTGCCCCATGTCAGATTTTGACGCCTATGTTCTTCATTGCCTTGCCGACATGCATACAAGCGTGAGCTTGGTGGAATTAGTACCAGATGTCGTCTCCAGAACACTGGATTTGTAGTGTTTTCTGCCTTGCGCAAAGCACATACAGCATGACTTCTCACGCGCAGCTTCAGAAATTTCGACAATGTCGACGAGGTTTCCAGTGCGAGATACAATAGGAAGATAGGTTCGACAAACCACAGCGCGGGTTGGGTTCACACGAACTCTTTCTGTCCAATCAAGAGGTCTCAGATACGAACAACAGATGTGCACCATCCACCACCGGGCCTTTCTTCTTTTCTTTGATGGCTTTTCATCATGCCTCAAGATTACTTCTTCCTACGTTTTCAGGAACCGTGCCGTGTAATTCTACCTACCTACCTACCTACATAGCATATCCTTTTCCCACACTTTTTGTAGAGTATAAAAGGTCCTCTGTATTTACTCTGTACTTCAGAGACCTGCACCCCCAGTACAGGCTTTCACTTCTTTCCTCAGATTGGATTGATTTCATTTGTTCTCGGGCAGTCAGTCTGCCACAGTTTATTGTCCATGACACCATACTCATCTTCATCATCGCCTTCGACATCACATCAGTCCCCTCGTCATTGTCCATGCTTGCTGCAGTCTTCGCACATGTTTGGTCCCTTGTTGTTCTTGCCTCATTTATTGTCCGAGTTGCCCCTCCTCACACCACAAAGTACAGTCACCTTTACCTTCCACCAATTATTAACTTCAACTTTGATCATGGTCCAAGCTCTGGACATGGCTGGATCCCTTCACACCTACAGAGCATCACGGCTGCAGTTAGAGTGTTGTTGAGTTTGATCTTTATTAGATCAGCTCGCGCTCTCAGACGTGCAGTGTGTGCATCAACACTTGTCCTCGAGATCGTATTCATCCCAAGGGGGAATCAACACTTGAAAATTGTGTATACAGTCGGAAAGTTTTTTAAGGCCTGACCTGGACCCCCTCCCCTTCCCCCTACCCAAATAAGGAAGGTGGTTCCTGCGGGGGCTCAACAATCACATATTGATCTCGCTTTTTCGCAGCATTGCACGACAACAGTGCTAAAGTTGTCGGATAACTTTAACACTTGCATTGCTGGTGCTGCACGAGATTATGGGCATCCAGGCTTGATAATCTGCCCACAGCAGTCCCAATCCATTGTACTTTTAAGTTTTGATGGTCAAGACCTCATCTGTCTTTTTCTAAGAGATTCACATCCAATGAGTTCTCAGTAAATTGTAAAGGGTGACTTAAAAAAAAGATTACCGTTTTTCTTCTTGCCTTGACACATAACGGGCTATAAACAATGCCAGAGAGCCTGATACATGGGTCAAAAATTTTATGCACTGAATCATGATCGCGCGACGACCTGCATTGCACGTGATGTAGTCGTGATCCACTTCCCAATATGATAGATTGCATCAATCTCGATATCTGGGCTTCCAGAAAGCCTCTCAGTGCTACCTGGGACAAATCCTATCATTTACCAGTGGTTTTTACATTCATCTGAACTCTATTTGAAATGTAGGTCAAAAAGCTTTTTAAGCCCTTCCTGGGGACCCCCCTCCCTTACCTGGTATCCAATTTTCGGCCATTGATTCCCCCTTGATTCATCCTCACCCCTTTGCCTTTGACATCAACTAGCCTTTGGTCCTACATTGGACATTGACCTTGTATTTCAGCTTCAACTTTGACTTTGCCCTTGCTCGTATACCCCTTCAATCTGTACTGGTCTGGACTAGGATCGCTACTTCAGTTGGACCACCTCGCACACCCACATGTCTCCTCTGTGCCTAGCCCCGGAGTAGGTGTATCAATGGATAGGGTAACTAAATCTAAATGTATCAGCATGTTGGTGTGTTAGTGTCACAATTTTGCCCTTTTTCATGACATCTTATCTAAGCGCCGAACACATGACAAGATACCACAGATAGATGCTAGACAGATTTGATGTATGTAGACAAAGGATAAGTCAACGACAGAACCCTCAGAGGGCAGGCAACGGGGCGTGTAACATGCGGTGGCTCTATCCTTGCGAGTACAAGGAGGCAGCGCCAGACTTTTGGATATTAATTAACAACACACGTCAAACGTGTTGTCATGGCGTGGTTATTATTCAGAACACATGTTAACAGAACGATATTTGATCAGACCATACATACAGTCGCACGGTCTTATTGTTCTAGTATACTTTCTCACGACTCATAGTTCAGTATTTAAACAGTAGTTATTCGATTGTAGTCTTTAGTCTTTTATTCCATCTCTTTCGAGCCTCTTCCCAAAGTGCCCACTGAACCCTTCTGCTTCGCCAGAGTTTGACCACTAAACGCTTGAACGTGACATAATAAAAGACTACCCTTCATACCCTCGTACCGTCCTCCCTACCACTCGACCTCCTTTCCTATTCCTCCCCTACCCTTCATCCACTACTTGGATTCCTTAAATTCTTTACCTCTTACCCTGAAGATCCCTTTCCAATTTACCCCAACATCTCCCTCGTCCACAACGAGGTTAGATAATTGCAGCGACCCTTGTCGTCAGACCAGATTGATCTGACTGCACCACGCTACGGGAAACATTGAGTCCGTCCCTGCGCAACAGTAGCAACAAGGCCATGGAGTTAATCCTCGGAGAGGCTCTGGGCGTCGTCATCAGGTGTGTCGTAGAAGGCCCGGGGCGATTCAGACAGCAACAGTACAGGACAACCTCACCATCTGCTTAGTGCGGTTTCTTACCATTGATGCGTATCCGCGCCCCTTCCGAATCCTCCTCGTCATTGAGCGAGTCCGTACCCCTTCACCTTTACCAATCCGCCTCCTCCTTTCACACCTACCACACCGCTTACACCCATCCACCGACTATTTTGGTTCCTTTCCATAACCTCCTTTCCAACCTATTCCCCCACCATCTCATACCCACCATGTCCCAACACCCTTCCCGCCAAAATTCTCCCGCCGCCTGGCAACAGGCAACTGGCACTTACACTGCTCCCCGATCCCCATCATTAGCCGAAGTCTCGGCACATATGGCTTCCTGGCAGCCGTCGCCGGTCTGACCCCTTCTCCAACGGCCATCATGGCCACCCCCATGTCCTTCACTAGAACAATTAATGCAGGACTTCAACACAGTACCGATGCGGCTTGCATCAGTATTGGCCGCATATGGTCCAGGACAGCCGGAGGAGGAGGCTCCTCAAAAATTGTTTATGCCAAGACCCCGCCAATGTTCGATGGGAACAACAAGTAAATGGAAGACTTGGTCGGAGACCCTGGCCAACTATCTGTGGGCCTATGATTCGGAGTTCCACTCCGAAAAGCAAAAAATTACATTCACTCTTTCCTTATTTGGAAGAGAAGACAGAGGAGCCTGCCCAGCTTCTATTTTCAAGAGCAACTGGAGAGAAAGGACTGTCCAGTACGGGGTTTTTAAAAAACCCACTTATGATATGCTCCAGTTCATGACAGAACTGGAGTTGAATTTCAAGGACAACAATGCCATGCAAACGGCATCGTTGTGCCTGACCCACACTCAGCAGGGAAAATCGTCCCTGGCCAATTTCATTCAGGCATTTGAGATGAATGCCAAGGAGGCCGGTTACAATGTGGCCAGGAAACAGTATGATCGTTTCTTGGCAGAAATGATCGAGGACCTCGTCAATCAGGAGGTCCGGGACCAGCTCTATGCTGGTGGGAACGACATTCTGGAGGTGTACAGCCTCCTGAAACCCCGATTGATTACGATCAATCAAATCCTTGAGCAAAAGGCGCTCAAGGAAGCAAAGGCCAAAAGCCAGTTTTGGCAACAGGCCCCACTGGCCGCACCAACACCGCCGGCAGCAAATAAAGGAACAGGTGGAACCCTGAACCTTTCGAAAAAGGTGTCGCTGGGAAATCCAGCCCCTATGGATGTCAATCGGACGAAGACTTGCCCGATGACATGTTACAATTGTGGCAAGGAAGGTCACATGAAGAAGGAGTGCCCGGAGCCTCCTAAGAAAAAGTTTAATATTTGATCGTTGCAATACGATCAGTATTCTCGGGAAGACCTCGAGGTCGTCGCAGCCACTCTTCGCGAGCGGGGTTTTTAAAGAGGGTCCCGGTCAAGGCCAAGCTGGCTAGCCCTCCTATTACGAACAATCGTGGACACGGACAATATAACATTCTTACTACCATGCCTGATACGGATTTATGTATTAAAAATGTATTAGAAAAAGATAAAAAAGATGATGTAGTTACAATTTCTTCTGTTTCATCTTTTCATAATTTAAAAGACTGTGATAAACTTTCTAAATTATGTTCCGCGATGAAGAAAAAGGCCCCCAGAGCTCCCACCGGTAAAACAAAGGTTGAGAAGAAAAAGGTCGTCATTGATGACAGGATGGCTCAATCCTCGCAAGAGGAGGAAGCGCCACAAGAAAAGGAGTGGATTGATTCCCCAAAACCCATGGAGAGCCCACAGATCAAGGGTGATCCATGAAAATTCCGAATGGGTTAAATTTGGAGAAGTCATGAGCTTCAAACCCTGGAAGGGATGATTCTTTTGGGAAAAACTTCCTAAAGGACTTAAAATGCGGGAAACAGCAAGATGGCTTGCACGCCAAGCGTGTGGAGTTACTCCCAAAAGATTGGCAGCAGAAATGCGTGCCTTCCAAGCACAACGAAAACATCATGAGATGCTAGTTCCTACGTTGTTGCAAGATCCCAGTATGGGCAAGACCCGGAAGATTTGCACACTGTTGGACACAGGGTGTACCACAATGTGCATTGATCGGGATTTCGCCAAGGCTTTGGGCTTCGAGTTCAAGAAGCTACTGGAAGCAATCCCAGCAAAAAACGCTGATGGTACTGAAAATATCAAAGGCAGAATTACTCACTATGTTGACATGGTGATGACGATTGGCAAACATGCTGAACAAATTAAGCTATTTGTCACAGGACTTGGAAAATCCCGAGTATTTATTGGATTTGATTGGATAGAGCATCACAATCTGGATATTGATTGGCACGCTCAAACAATTAAATTCAGTTGTTGTCCTTTAGAATGTAATATGAAAGGCGATGAGACTGTTCAAGGAACAGAAAAGAACGACCCTATAGAGGAGGGTGAATCTATTCTATTGGTTGACTTTGCACCTGCAATTGAATTGCGTGCAAAGGGTTCCCAGGCACAGCAGTTCGCGGAACAAGCTGATGCCGAAAAAGATAAAATGACAGAAGACAAGATCCCGGAACAATACAGGGATTACGTCAAAGTATTTGCAAAAGAATCTTTCGATTCTCCTCTGGAGGAGCGACCATAGGACCACACGATTGAATTAAAACCGGATGCAAAAGCCGTTGATTGCAAAATATACCCCCTTTCACTGGACGAACAAAAGAAGCTGGATGAGTTCCTAGACAAGAACTTAAAAAGTGAATGGATCAGGCCGTCAAAGTCACCGATGGCTTCGGCATTCTTCTTTGTTAAGAAGAAAGACGGATCGCTTAGGCCGGTCCAAGATTATCGTAAATTAAACGAGATGACGATTAAAAACCATTATCCTCTTCCTTTAATTTCAGAGCTGGTTAATAAACTCCGTGGTGCAAAATACTTCACAAAGCTGGATATTCGTTGGGGTTATAATAACGTCCGGATCAAATAAGGCAATGAATGGAAGGCCACCTTCAGAACTAATCAAGGCTTGTTCGAGCCGCTTGTGATGTTCTTCGGCCTTACCAATTCCCTAGCCACGTTCCAAACCATGATGAACGACATCCTCCGGGATCTCATCAACGAAGGACAGGTTATTGTCCATCTGGACGATATTCTTATTTTCACGGAGACTCTCGAGGAGCACCGTGCAATTGTCAAACGAGTGTTGGATACACTCCAAAAGCATAAATTATATTTAAAACCCGAGAAGTGTGATTTCGAGAAAACAGAAATCGAATATCTCGGAGTAATTATTTCCCAAAACTCCATGCGCATAGACCCTGTGAAAATCAAGGTATCATGGAGTGGCCGGTCCCGAAATATGTTAAACACATTCAAGCGTTTCTTGGATTTGTTAATTTTTATAGGCGATTCGTCCAAGGATTTGGCGACGTCGCAAAACTGTTAACCTTATTAACCGGCAAGGCCAGATTCTCCTGGGGAGAAACGCAAGACAAGGCGTTCGCCATGCTTAAACAGCGAATTGCCGATGACGTGGTGCTGGCATTTCCCACAGACGACAGCAAATTCCGCGTTGAAGCCAATGCCTCCGAGGGTGCTACAGGTGCTGTCCTTAGCCAACTCCAAGAAAGTGGCGAATGGTGACCTGTTGCATTCCTTTCCCACAGTCTCAGCAAGACAGAGCGGAATTACGAGATCTATAACAAAGAGATGCTCGCGATAATGCTCACATTGGAAGAATGGAGACTGATGCTTCTGGGAGCTCAGCAAACGTTTGAGATTCTGATGGATCATCAGAATCTTCAGTATTTTAAACAGCCGCAGAAATTGAATCAGCGGCAAGCGCGTTGGTTATCTGAGCTTGCTCAGTATGACTTTACTTTGCAACATGGGCCTGGAAAGCTTAATAAGCAAGCCGATACTTTATCTTGCAGGGCGGATCACGATATGGGGGGGAGTGAAAACGAAAATGTCATTCTTCTTAAACCTGAATATTTCCGATATTGTGCTTGAAGGACCTGAGAAGGCGATTAAAGATCAAATTCTCGCAGAAAAGAAGATCGATAAGACTGTTAAGATCGCTCTTCAGAAGAAACTCCCTGGATGGGAGAAAAAAGATGATGGCATTATTTATTATAAAAATGCTATTTATGTTCCACGAAACAAGGAGCTTCGCGATAATATTATCAGTTTACATCATGATAATCCCTTGCTTGGTCATCCTGGAGAGAACCGAACGCAAGAGATGATCGAACGTAATTATTGGTGGCCTCGACTTGGCAACCAAGTGTCGGAGTACATACACGCTTGTGAGGCATGTCAACGGACTACGATACATTGCTACAAACAGGGCAAACTACATCTGCACAAGATTGCGGAAGGTCCCTGGCAAATCATATCTATGGATTTAATCGGTCTGCTGCCAGTCAGCAATGGGTTCAACGCCATACAGGTATGGGTTGATACCTTTACAAAAAATGATACATGCGGAGCCTGTGAGCTTCAACATTGGCACAGAGGGAGTCGCACGCTTGACGCATGATCGGATAATCCGATACCACAGTGTTCCTCGCAAAATTATCTCAGATCGAGATAGGTGTTATATATCGGGCTTCATGATGGAGCTTAATAAATTATTGGGTGTCGAAATAAATCCTTCGACAGCTCATCATCCGATCACCACTGGACAGACAGAATGGATGAATCAGCAGATCGAGAAATATCTCCGTATTTATGTAAACTATCAGCAATCGGATTGGGCAGAATAGCTCACTTTAGCCAAATTCGCACACAATGACAAGGTCTCCTCATCGACCAAGTCATCACCATTCTATTTAAATACCGGCTATCATCCTTGGAAAGGAATCGAGAATGCCGTGGAAACACGTAACGAGGTGGTGCAGGACTTCACCGACAAAACGAAGAAAGTTCACGATGAAGCATCAGTGGCCCTTAAAAAGGCCCAAGACAACATGAAGAAATATTATGATGCTAAACGTCGTGATGTTCCTGTATTTAAACCCGGAGACAAAGTTTATGTCAAAGGGAAGGATATCAAATCGGATCGACCTTCTGAAAAGCTCGAGAACATACAGCTAGGACCGTATGAAGTCATAGAAAAGGTCGGCGAAGGCGCCTATAAATTAAAACTTCCGGAAACAGAAGGCATGCATGACATATTTAATGAAGCAAAGCTTTCACTTTATGTGGAACCGCCGGAGAAAAGGCGTGAGAAGAGGCCTCCACCAAAGTTGATCGGTGAACACCTGGAGTTTGAGGTAGAAGAAATCCTCAAACATCGGAAGAAGGGCCGTGGATATCAATATTTAATCAAATGGAAGCACTGGCTGCTGGCGGAACGCACGTGGGAACCAACTCGTAATCTCACTCACGCAAAGAAAATGTTGTCCGAGTACAACAAAAAACATAATATTAAAATCAGGGCTGTGCCCGTTGTGCGGAGGAAAATTTGTTTCCCTTGAGTGCTTGGGAAATATCGTTATTCGCAAGATTCACTCAAGTGTTCGTTGTGCTCCAACAATTTCCTTTTCGAGGATCTTGGCAGAGTAATACTTGATTCGGTCGGGTCAGTGTTCTCGTTACGTCAGTCAAATACGTCGGGTCAGTGTTCTCGTTACGTTGTTCAGATGCGTCGGGTCAGTGTTCGCGTATCGATTCAGTGTTCTCGTAAGGTCAGTCGGGTGCGTCGGGTCAGTGTTCTCGTTTCGGGTCAGTGTTCTCGTTTCAGGTCAGTGTTCTCTTTTCGGGTCAGTGTTCTCGTTACGGATCAGTGTTCTCGTTAAACGGCTTGACAGATAGGCTTCAGACACACACAAGTTAGCAGAAAGCTAATAGTTAGTTGACTACCTATAAGTACAGGTGGGGGCAACTTGGGGAAAAACATGCTGGGGCCCTGGCCCTTATATACTGCTGGGGTGACTCATTTCTACATGACTGCGTATGACTCACGTGACTCATTCTGACTCACATGACTCATTCTGACTCACATGACTCATTGTGACTCATATGACTTGTTTTGACTCATGTGACTCAATTTGACTCATGTGAGTCATATTTCGTCGTCCTCCCTAAACTACTTATTTTTCTCTAGTTCTCATCCGTTAGACTTGTACGTCCTTGTGTGCATGTTAATGGTAAACAAAAACGTAGTGGCACATCCGCGGCGAACAGAATAAATCGATGGTCCCCCATCGCTCCATGCACACAAGAAAGTCAAGTCAAATTGTCGTGGCCCTCAACACAATTTCTCAGTACGTTATTTGTAGCAAGCGATCTTCTGGTAACGGTAGTAGGAATGAGCAAGGAATGTGTATCGAATATACAGAGCGTCTCAAAACTTCACAACGGCCTCGGAGAGATCAGTCGACTCACGACGGAGGTTGTCGTCTTTGAGGAAGAATTCCCGGAGTGAGCGGAAGGACCTGCGAACGAACCGGTTGAAACGGTCCGAGAGGGTGGTGGCGCGGAAGAAATATGCGGGAATTTTGAGCCAAGCCTGTGAATGCGTCTGATCATCATAACCCATGATCTGCACGAACTCGGTCGCGGTCAGATCACAAGAATCCTCCTTCAGCCAGTAGCGCTTTACCGGCCCCCCAAGCCTCCAATACCCACACAATCCACCGTAACAAAGAATCGTATCTCCTCGCTGGAATCGCCTGCTGGGTGGGGATCGGACTTCGAAGACTCCCTCCTCGGTGCTGCTACGCCAGAGGAAGTCGGGAAAGATAACATCCTCCGTGGGGTGTCCCAAGGTCGCTGCTCCTGCAATGTACCCATCGAGGTCCTTTTCAAACTGATTGAAGGCAGCGCGGCGGTCGTCGAGTTCTGTGATGGAGTTCGCGTATTCGAGAGGCTTGACATGCCTCCAAAACGTGATGGGGAAAACGCGGTAGGGAGGTTTGATGCCAAGGGGCTTATAGCGGAGCTGATTGTGAACGGCCTCAGCAGATCGGCGCTCGCCCAAGCGGCGCTCCTCAACCACCTTCTCCAAGTCCTCCCGGAATTGAAGGCTGGGGTCCAAGGATGCAGGGGGAGAACACCGACCGCTCGTTGGGATCGTACCCAAATAGGTAGAACTCAGGAAGTTCGATCGAATGGGTAGGGGAGCCGGTGGCATCATGGAGTGCGACGTTGGGAGCGGAAACTGAAACGAAGGTCGGAGGAGCGTGGATCAAGACCTCATTGGTGTGATTAGCAGAGGAGTGGGTTCGAGGAATCCCGTCAGGCGTCGAGTCGTTGTCCAGGGAGGTGAAGTGCACACTCTAGTTACGAAGTCATGAATGTCATGATCATGAAAGTCATAATGAGAAGTTATTTGTCCCCACTTACCGAGATGCTGCTTGGTGCATTCGGCGAAGGAACTTCTTGGATCAGATACATGGCGCGTGGACGATGTTCCCAAAGAGAAGGGTGCATATTCATAGAGGTTGTTTCGATGAAGTCCATGGGTAAAAGATGCGAGCGCGGAAAAGCGTATTCGTAGTAGCGGTAAGAGGAGCGAGGAAAGTTACGCAAAATTGGGCTCCTGGGTTTTTATTTGAGAGGTGGCCGCAGCCAAGCTTCCAGATCTGCGGGCTTCAGGGCTTCAGCAATAAAGTTTGTTTTATTGACGATCGCTGCTCAATTCCCAGGCACTCCATTTTTTTTGGGATTCTTCAGTATTCCTATTTTATTCTTCTTCGGATTCCAGCGAGTCGTCCGATTCGTCGTCTGAGTCTGACTCATCATCTTCGTCACTCATTTCGTTTTGCCGCATAAACCAATGGTTTCGAGTTATATATGGCAGCAAGCGAAAAGCGGCGGTCGGGTTATTTCGGAACATAGTTCCATCCAATTCTCTCAAGATATAGGCCCCACCCGCATTCTTCCGTACTACCTCGTATGGCCCGAAATATTTATCATCGGTCTTCTTTCGTGAGCTCACTTCCATTTCAATACCCACGTTGCGAACCAGAACTAATTCTCCTTGCAAATATTCTTCTCTCTGCAGCTTCTTTATAAATCTCCGTTCGAACTGCTGCTTAGACTGAAAACGTGCTTTCCGGAGAGCCTCTTTGGCTCTGTTAATATCTCTGGGGTGCTTCGAAAGCTGACGGATGCGCAGGGTTAATAACTCCGTTGTCGTCATTCCAGTGCGGAACCCATTTACCATAAATGTTGCTTCTGCGAGATCAAAAGGCAGTATGGGATCGACACCATGAAGAAGCTGATAAGGTGAGAAACCCGTAACGCGACTCACGGTCACGCGATCTGCAAGCAACGCGGCCGCCAACTTTTCGGGCCAGATGTGGATTTTTCCTCCACAGGCTTTGGTAAGTGCTTCTCGTAAAGTAAAATGACCTTGCTCTACCACTCCATTTGCATGCTTGTTGTATGCCGAAATTTTTACATGCGGAATACCCATTCGCTTCATCAAATCTCTAAATCCCGCTTTGACTTCAGCTCCATTGTCGGTAACGACTTTGCTTGGACATCCATACCTACAGTAAATATACTCCCAGAAGAAGTTTGCGAGGTCCGCGGCCCGTTTTAGTCTTCAGAGGCTGTGCCTCACATGTTCCTGACAGATCATCTCTTGCCGCCACAATCATTCGATATCCTTCTGATGATTCCGGCATCATCATGATGTCAATATAAACGGTCTGGAACAGTACTGCTGGAGTCGACACCGTAACCGGAATTTCCAATTTCTTGGTGCTTCGTACTTGACATCGGTGGCAAGATGCGATGTGATGCTGAACATCATTATATAACTTCGGCCAGAAGAATCGAAGCTTGAGAATGTCCCAAACGGGCTGAACGCCGCAATGGCCTAGTTCGTCATGCGCCTGCGTAAGTATTCTCAGACGCTTTTCAGGATCCAGAATAACATTCAGCGGAGGTCCTTTCTTATTTCGTCTAAGGAATTTTCCTTCGTGGACCATATATCGTGTGGCTTGTTGAATGAAGCGTGCGTGTTTCTGTGGTTTATCAAAGATAGGGGCTTCCAAGGTAGTGAGAAATCGGTATACTTTCTTTAGGAACTCCTCCTGCCCCCCGCCGTGCTAGATTTACCTGAGGCAAATTTAATTTGGCAACGAAGTCAAATACATCACCTTCTGATGCCGCGGCGTACAGTGCAATTTCATCGAGCCATGAGTCATCATCGCTCTCGACTTCTTCTCCCTCCGCCGGCTCTCTCCTAGAAAGTGCGTCTGGGCCCTGGAACTTTGTCGCAGGTACGTGAACCAGTGCAAAATGAAACATCAGAATACCTTGGATCCATCGGTTTACAGCGGCATCAGGCTGCAAGTCGGGATTGTTCAACAGGCCTTGGATATACTTGGCATCCACCTCGACTTGAAGATTCTTTACGCCGATAATGTACAGCCGCCAATGTCTAAGTGCGCGATACAATCCAAATAGTTCTAACTTCGGCTGCGAATATCTGGACTCTCGTTCACTCATGGGAATGGATCCATACCTTGCGGGGCGTCGCTTTCCTTGTTCATCCAGCTGCGATAAAATCATCCCCACAGCCTCACGGCTGGAGTCAACTGACAAGATGACTGGTTGTAACGATTCGTAACAAATGGGCCTCAGTGCTGGTGCTGACGCGACCAGGGCTTTAATTCGTCTAAAAACATGTTTGCGACGCTCATTCCAGAGAAATTCTTCTGTCTTGCGGTACAACTCGGTCAATGGCCTGATCAGGTCGGAATAGCTAGGAATCCAGATCCGCACTGTCCCCGTAAGTCCCAAGAACCGGCGTACTTCATGCGGAGTTTTAAGGGCTGGCCAGTCGAGGATAGCAGAAACTTTCTTGTGATCTGGAGTTCGTCCAGCTGCCGAACATTCCTGTCCAACTATCAAGGCTTTTGGGCGGCAGCATTGAACCTTTGTGGCCGAAAATGTAGCACCCGCGCATCCTACCTTATGCATAATTCGATGCACATCTTGTGCGTGTTCCCAAACAAATCGCCTAATTCCTGGGTTCTCTTTTAAACATTCCGGTTCCCCATTCTTGTCAAGGTAAGCAGAGGCAGGTCCTTTAATCGGCAAGTCATCAATGAAGATATTGGCGACATGTGGAATTTCATCTCGCAGAATAAAGACCATACACTTTTGAAATTCCGCAGGTGAATTTGTATATCCTGTTGGCATAGATGTGATGCGTAGTAAGCCTAGTGGTGTCATGAAAGCGGTCATATCTCTGCTTTCTGGCTCCATTTTCCGAGCGTCGAATCCCCAATACAAATCAAAGACGGTGTAGCATTGTCGTCCCTGCGAAACCTTCGACGAAATCATCCACAATGGGAAGCATGCCTGCATCTCGGACAGAAACCTTATTCAAAGGCTGCAGATCATGGACTATGCGCAATTTTCCGTTTTTCTTCATTACGCAAAACCATCGGGATCGATAAGAGGACTGGCACATTTCATATACGCCTGCCTCCATCTTCAACTTCAAGACATCAATTACTTTCTGCAGAATTCCAGGTGGGATAGGAATATTTCTATATTCCCAGGGAACATGCGGCACAGTGGCGATCTTGTACGGTGAGAAATATTCATCTTTGAAGGTGCCTCGTTCTATATCTTCAAAGGCCAATGCATGCTGGTTTAATTCCATTACTCGCACAAATAACCTTTCCTCTTCTGGACTCAAGAAACCATCTGCATTGATGCCAAGGATTTCGAGGCGCTCACGGTTCAGTCTGTCAGTAGGTTGAAATGGAGGTGGGTTGGCTGATAACTCAGGCAGAGTTTCCATGGGATCTTGGGGAATGGTGCGACGCACTTCATACTCCGGGGAAAAGGTCGTCGAGACTGGGCGTACTTTCTTATCGACCCGTTTGTACATTGTATTCACTTCTCCACTTCCGCAGCCCTGATTCTTGGTTGACCTTCTAAACATCGTGAAGGACTGATATTCCCTATGGTGGTCGAACAGTTGAACGGGATAAATTATGCATTCGTCGTCACATTCCAAATCCTCCCAGTCTTTTTGAAATTGCTCCTCATTAACTTTATAATTTAGACTTGATTCTGTTTTGTCCGAAGCTAAGGTGTATGAGTAGCAAAGGGGTGCGGATTTAATGTCGTTTGCACTTTGGCTTCTCTTCGGTTTGCTTGCGAAACTCTTAGACGTATTCGGGCTGCTCACGTTCTCAGAACATATACGCCACCAATTTAGATTCACTATGGAAGAAGAAAAGCCTTGGAGCTGGATATAAGAAGTAAGTGCCGTCTGCCGCCAACCCGTTATCCTGCTCAGTAGTAAAGATACAACCGCTGCCATTACGCAAACAACGGTGTGGCGTTTGGAATCAGAGTCTTGCAGTCGATTTCCAGCAAAGGTCGTGAGTCGTATCAAGGAGAAAATTCTACAAAGGGTTAGCGCGAGCGCGGCGAACAGAATAAGCAAAGTTATACCGTTAAATTGCACGCGCGCGACCTCTGGCCAACGCCGCCGCCGAAGGGCGTGGGTCCCCAAATTCATCGTAGCAGACTGGAACAGCCGCCACGAGCAGCCGACCACGATCATCGTAACAATGTCCATATTTTGTAGATGGCGCAAGATGAGTATGAGTCGGGCAGACATACGGTGGTGGACGAAAGTAAACCTCCTCGGAGTCCGAATCCGTGTCGGGGGTACCGTAGGTGTATGTCTCCGTCCGAGTCCTCAGAGGCACCGTCGTTCGACACATCAACACTGCGTCTGCTACGGCCGAGGGGTGACGGGTCTCCCGGTTGCCGCAGCATCTCGAAATAATTGTTCTCGGATTCTGGATAATGTCGGTCAAGGTATTCAGCATTAACCAGGACCAACGCAGGATGGTTTGAGCGCAGACGGATCGAGAGTAATTCTTGAAGCTTGTTGGCCAATTCATGGCGCCCGTTCCTTCGTAGAACGTGCCAAATCGTCTGCATTTTGGCCGACTCATACTGAAAAAGTAGTGGGTGCCGAATGAAACGGGACGGAAAACAGTCCTGAAAGCAAGAGTGAAACGGATCAGCGATCCGTTCTCGAAATGTTTTCAACGACCCGCGCACCTGGTTTACTTCGTACTGGGTCCAAACGGTATCCTCCATGCGACGCGCCGCTTCCAAAAGGCCTAATCGCACCCCTGCAAATAACCCAACCACCTCTTCTTCCGTAAGCGTCCTCGATCCTCGCTGGACGATGGCGCGCCCATTACAGAGGCGTTTTCCTGCGCGGCCCGAGTCGTCGCTGCCTGCCTTCCGTTTCTGTCCGGTCACCGCATAATCTCCGCTGCCGTCACCCTCGACCTGTGCGACGTATGAAGGAAGAGACTCGTCCGAGTTAGTGAATCGCGCTGTATAGGATGGGGGAGATCCAGCGAGGGAACGGGGTTCCTGGGTAAGATCGAGGTTGCTGTCAGAGTTTGTGCCGTCTGGGTCCGGAAATTCAGCCGAAATCGCCGCAAGAGTAGGTGAGTACTGATGCAAGTCCTCCAGTTCCTCGGCGGCCATCGCGACAAAGTCGATGTAAGGACGAAGGGGGTCCGTAGATCATGCGGAGCGTCAAATTAGCAGGATCCTTCCCCATTTCGTCTTCAAAACGACGCACACGCCTCTGCTCTTCTGTTCCCTCGTGGAGCCAAAAGTATAACGAGGGTAAGGCGTCGTGCTCGTCCGAGTACTGTGAAGATGGTGGCGAAAGTTCTGCATCGTCCAGGTCGCGTTCGGGAAACCCATTCAGTTCTGTGGCTACGCCTCTGTCCGCCGCAAAGGTTGGGTTCCTGCGTGAGAGGGTTTCGCCATTGTCCTCTAGATTATTGAGCCTGTGAATCGCCTCTTCAATATCCCATGCTGGACAGTGAAGGGGATAGTCGTCCACTGACCGATCGGTTCTCGCCGGTGACCAACTAGATGGGTCTACTGCAGTAAGTCGGTAAGTCTTCCACGTATCTTCTTCATCGTCGCTATCGGAGCTGGTTGTGACGTAGTTGGATGAGGGCGAGCTGGACCAGTTGTCACGGTCGATGGGGCGCCCATGACGATAGAAAGTGGGTGACTCGAGTTCGGAAGCGATAGACCGACCCGTTCCGTTCCGTCCCGAGGCGTGAGAGCTCGCTCCCTCCGCTTTCTCCTCGCTAACGTCTGACGTAGTACTCCCACTCGATCCTCTGCTGGACAACGTCGCCAATGCTTCTGCCACCTCCTGTTCCAATACCGCAAAAGCCTTCCGCTGTCTTGCCAGCTCTTCGCCTATTTCCTCACTCCTCGTTTTCTCTCTTTGAAAAACCTGCACGACATCCTTAACCTCCTGCTTCTCTGTGTCCCAGTGGGACCCGGCGGCGATCTGTGCGATCCATTCGGTCCAGGTTGTGTCCAACTCCCGTCCGAAGAAGCGTTGCAACGTCCCCGTCATCTGGGCGATGGCCAATTTCTCCTGGTCCCGCTCTTCGTCCGCAGCGTCCACGATGTGAATGAAATCCTCTCCCAAATCGTCGCCGCGTCTCTCATACGGACAGGTTTCGAACAGCAAATGCTGGGGGGCATAACAGAACTCGCAGCGACCGGGTTCGAGGGACGACTCTGTGTCCGAGCTGGAGTCGGAGAGTACGGACACGAGCTCCGGCATACTGTCCTCGTCCGAGCTATATAGCGAATCTCCATCCAACCGCAAGTTTCGCTGCGCCCGTTTCTTCATCTCCCGATGTAACGCCTCTCGCCCCTGGTGGATTCGCGGCGTCAAGTCCTGGAAGTACACGCTAAATGCTTCCGTTGGTACTAGTTGTGTAGCAGCGGGCTTCACAGTCCTAGGTTCGTCACTGAGTACATCCTCTGCGGATTCCGTGACCGAGTCCATGTCCTGAGCTGTGTCAATTCTAGGAAATACCCTTAGAAGATTACTTACCGATCCCATCCCCACGTGTTCGTAGAGTGGAAGCATCGGCGGCAGAGAGTTAGTAGAATGTCTCGGAAATCCCCCGTCCTCCGCATCCGGATTCAAGATCCTCATAATGGGCTGTAAGCGCTCCTCGGTCGGATAGCACAGTTCCAGCTTCCAGACTTGTAGTGGATCTTTCGGCGCTGCGACATGAAAAGTAAACTCATGGCAGGATAGGAACACCGGTCCTCCTGTCTTTCTGTCCCTGAAGACGCGAAGCGCGTTCATTGCCACGCTGCGGTGCAAAACCTCTCCACTGGGCAGAATAGTACTCCCGTAGTACTCGGTTTGGGGTGCTGCCAAGAAAGTGGGATCAACGTCTAGCGGCTGTCGAGCCGCGTACTTTGTCCACTGGCGACCCACGGCCTCGGTAATGGTCGCCATGGGCCCAGCGGTACTCAGTCGTGCTATGGGCATCGAGACCGACTTGCTTGACTGACGAGACAAGTACTCGACGCGTTCCAGCGGCGGCATGGAGGGTTGTCCGTCCAGTAGACGATCTTTATCGATTCCCTCCTTCAAGATGGAGGGGTTGACGTTGACAAGACTGGTTATCCACGCCGGATGGGACTGGGGGGAACTCGCGCCTGTCAGGGACGATGTCGGGAGATGATCCTCCTTCAAGTGCGCCGTGTCCACCCCCGCCTCTGGGGTCGTGCTGTTGCTAGGGTCATGGAGAGTGGTCATTTTTGAAACTAGTTGGGCAGGTAAGTGCTGGTCTTCCTCTCGTCCTTCGTCCTCCTTATATATGTCCCCGTTCTGACTCAATCTCTTTGGGCAGTCTTCGTACTGAGTCAAGACTTCAAACAACGTCGCGAATCCCCACAGGGTTCTAGCGATATGAAGCACAACCCAACACGCTTCTTTCCACAGTCGCACACTGCCTTCGAGTATTCTAGTAAGAACGGTTTCAGCTATCAGTTTGACTTTACTCCAGACAGTGGTCCAGAAACATTTAGTCCCCGCCGCTTGCTCCGTTGCTGTGATACGTTTCGCTGTCCATGTGAGCATGTCATCCCCTGAGGTCGCCATTTTTGGTAATGTATGTTCTCCCGTAGGTTCGATTGTTAGGATTTGATTGACGAACAATCTCGCAGGCGCGTCACCGCCGAAACTCTCTTGTTGCCGTTCTATTGGGGCCGCTTCATTGCCCGCTCTAGATTTCGCTTCCTCATTTCCGTTCCCAATTCGAGACGAATATCTTTCCCACCACGGCCGTCCCAGGACTAACTGGAATGGAACCTTAGGTATCACTCGGAAATCAGTCACCACCGCCTCACTCTGGTATTCCACTTCTACTTTTTCTAAACATCCGGTCACCTGTTCCAGGTCCCCGCCTGTCCCCTGTACCACCGCTGTTTTCTTCCATTCCACTACTTCCTGAAATTGTTCGGCTATTTCTCCTCGAAGCACATTGACCGGTGCCCCCGTATCGAGGAGGGCACGGAGACCTTCGTAGCGCGAGTCAAGGTCCGTAGGCAACCTCTTTCTCATCGCCGTCGCATTTATCGAAGGCATGGTTTCTTCTTCCCTTTTCCGGACCTCACTCTCTCCCAGGGGATCAAGGCCTTTACGAACATAAGCAAATGACTGATATTGCATGATTCCTGCGGACGGCGGTGCTGCGGGGTAATCCCTCGTAAGGCACAGCCAGTAATTCATATCGAGGGCGACGCGAAATTCGATCTTTAAAAATTAGGTATGTCCCTTCCTCTCGTTCGTCGATGCTAACCAAATTTCCTCTCTGCCACGGACGTCCAAGCAGCAGCGGAACGGAGCGGACTGCGACACCCATAAGTCTGTTACCGTTACTGCGTCGCCACAATTGAAGACTACATCTTTGATCCATCCCTTCAGTTGCCCTTGACCCCCCGTTGGCATCGTTCATGTGCGTTACTTGGTTCATGTCGACAGCTTGCTGAATCTTCTTTGCAGCTATATCTGATCGCACGACGTTCAGCTGTGACCCTGTATCGATGATTGCGCACACAGACTTCCCCGCCGATCTGCATGTCTACTTTGATTAAAATTCCGTCCGACCTTGGCCATCCCCAGTTCGAAATTTGCGGGTGGTCCCATGAGTTGCCAAGTAATACTGCTCTTACATTCTTGACTCTGATCAAGTCTTGGATTTCAGTGCGCAATTCTTTAGAGGTGACCATCAGTTCTCGGAGGGTCATTGGAATTTGGACATCTAGGATTCGATCTACTACCTGCTGTCGATTCACGGTGTTAAATAATTCTGACTGTCTTCCGGTGTGACGTGTTCCTTCGTTAGCTCTCTTATCCTCCTCAATATGCCCCATCTTTTCGTGATTTTTCTTTGAGATTGTCTCGTGTTGGGCAGTATCCTCCATGTCAGTGTCCTCGTCGGGGCTAAACCGCACCTTACGAGCCTCAATTGGCCTAACCTCGGTTTTCCTAATTCCTGGAGGCGGGTTGGTGTTCTCTTCGTTGCTTTTTCTGTTGATCCGTGCGGGTCTGATGCTTCCGACTTTAAGGAACTAGATGTGGAATCTGCTGCTGGGAGAACTGGGGCACCCTTAGTTTCTATTTTGGGGGGCACAGTGGAGGAGGCGGAAGAAGGCCCAAAGTCGAGTCTTGTGGCTGCTTCCCTTTCCTTTCCTGCCTGCAAATCTTTAACCTCCCCTGGTCTTGGTCTATCACGTCTGGGTAAGTAAACCCCGTCAAAAACCTGTCGCCGTGCCTTTCTGGTGCTGGGCTCGGTTCGTTCCGCTGCATGTACATCTAATGCTGTTACCTCCACAATCTGCGGTGTTGTTAGGTAGACCTCACCACTTTCCGACTCAATATCCTCACTGTCTGAGCCCCCCACATGCCCCGTCCTCAGAATCACTTTCACCCCTCTGTGCATAGTAAAACTGCTCGACAGCGCGCCGCCGCTCCGCATCCCAATCAGTGCTTCCATACATTACTCTGGGTGCTGATGCAGAGGCCATTCGCTCAGCGGCCTGTACCAACGACTCGTTGCCTACCCTTTTTATCCACTGTCCCCCTACCATGACTAATCGCCGTGTTTGTCCGTCGTAGGCCACAACATTTTTATGGATTAGTTCAGCAATACTCGGGCAGTTAGACATCCGATGCCCCACTGCTTGACATCCAAAACAGGCTTGTTCTCCTGTCGTACCCAAGGGAATATTGTTTGGATAAGTTGCTGGGCCATTGATTGAGCCCTCTCGTCCCGCAGGCGGCCGTGACAGATTTTGCTGTGGTAATGCATCTGGACGAAAGGTTGTGCTTCGGTGTAACTCAGGCGGCTTTACACACTTTTCTGCCAGCCCAGTTTGGTCCATAATCATTACCTTGTAATAAACAGGGGCATACTCGGGATCATCAAGTTTCATGGAACCTAGCCGTCGGATTAACGAAGTCACTTCCTCTTCCGTTCCTTGATACTTCTGCGTTTCCTTCCCACCATTCCCTTTCTTGGCTTGTTTCTTCTTCTTTTCTTCTCTGCGTTTCTTTACGCGGCGTTTCTTTTTCAGCCGGTACTTCTCATAGTCTGAATCTGAAAATTCACTGTCTGAGGAATCACTTGCTGACTCCTCCTCAGAATCCTCATCCAGCTCGTCTCCCCAATCTGCTGCTCGAACCATTAGAGTTTCATATTTATTGCGTCGGAAGTACCATTCAGCAGCGGTGTTGATCTCAGTCACTGTATACTGGGCAGTATCATCTCTGAACGGATTAGCTTGTAGTATTCTGTTCTCCAAGACCTGCCGCAAGGACCTCTCAATTCCAACAAAGAAATATGCGTTGTAATCTTCCTTGCTTAGATATCCTTTCATTAGTGGCCCACCGGCAAGAGTATTGTATTTGATGAAGTACTTCTTCCAGTTAGTGAGGTTACGGCACTGTTTTCGGCTATGCTGAGCTGCAAAACGTTCCACGTCCACTGGTTTATACTTCTGGTACATCCGGTCCGCATCGAAGTGTTTCAAAATCTCTCTCTTCAGCTGGCTCCAGCGTGGCGGGTCGAATCCGTCCAAGGTTTGAATCACATACTGGATATCGATGGCACAGTACTTCAAAACGTGTTCGCATTTCTGCTTGTCGTCAGTGATTTGACACTTCTTAAGCAACCGTTCGTAGTGATCCACAAATGTCTGTACCTCTGTATACTTTCCTCGAAACTTCTTAGGAGCGTCTTTGCTTCCTTGCACAGGCATGTCGTGAATAGTCGGACCCATGCTTGTGGGCATCATGTAACTAGTCAGAGGAACTGAGGAAGGAACATAAGAATTCATCGGAGGTGGAGTTGCGTTAGGTGTAGGCGGCGGTTGAAAACGGGCGCGTCTTCGTGGCGGTGAAGGGAGGCGAGTATCCCAAGGAACTATCTTCAGAGTCTGATGATGAGGGAGAATCATGATCCTTCTGGTTTCGATATTGAAAGGCAGTCGAAGTATTCTCCGTATCATTTGCTTTTCCCTTACCTTTATCTGTGGAAGAGGTACTAGGTTCACCTCGGCTATGGGATGGTCCAGCTTCAGTATTAGAAGGAGGTGGCCCCATTACATCAGGTAAAGGACCTATGGGTTCTCCATGTAATTCTTCGTAAGCTTGCCGGGTCTGAGCATCCATAGACTCATACTGTCGTCGTTCATCCCAGTCTTTGAATACGTAAACAGGTTTTTCTGTTGTGGTTTGTGTCATAATGTTTCGTCGTGTCGTGTTTAATTCGGTCGTTAGATCCGAGAATAGGAGATTCCTGTCGTTGGAGCAAAGAAATCCCTCGCGGTGGGCTCCAATTATGTGCGGAGGAAAATTTGTTTCCCTTGAGTGCTTGGGAAATATCGTTATTCGCAAGATTCACTCAAGTGTTCGTTGTGCTCCAACAATTTCCTTTTCGAGGATCTTGGCAGAGTAATACTTGATTCGGTCGGGTCAGTGTTCTCGTTACGTCAGTCAAATACGTCGGGTCAGTGTTCTCGTTACGTTGTTCAGATGCGTCGGGTCAGTGTTCGCGTATCGATTCAGTGTTCTCGTAAGGTCAGTCGGGTGCGTCGGGTCAGTGTTCTCGTTTCGGGTCAGTGTTCTCGTTTCAGGTCAGTGTTCTCTTTTCGGGTCAGTGTTCTCGTTACGGATCAGTGTTCTCGTTAAACGGCTTGACAGATAGGCTTCAGACACACACAAGTTAGCAGAAAGCTAATAGTTAGTTGACTACCTATAAGTACAGGTGGGGGCAACTTGGGGAAAAACATGCTGGGGCCCTGGCCCTTATATACTGCTGGGGTGACTCATTTCTACATGACTGCGTATGACTCACGTGACTCATTCTGACTCACATGACTCATTCTGACTCACATGACTCATTGTGACTCATATGACTTGTTTTGACTCATGTGACTCAATTTGACTCATGTGAGTCATATTTCGTCGTCCTCCCTAAACTACTTATTTTTCTCTAGTTCTCATCCGTTAGACTTGTACGTCCTTGTGTGCATGTTAATGGTAAACAAAAACGTAGTGGCACACCGTTCCTCCCACTGGATATTGGGATTATTTAATCAAACAATATAAACCATGGGAGGAGTCCCAAGAATACTCGACGAAGAAATTGTTTGACCCAGTATTGAATACTTTCATTGAACAAAGGGATAGCAGGATTCGTTATCCATCGGTCGATATAACAGAAAAGCATCACCTCGGTGATATGATTTCCCAGATCATCGAGGACGCCGGTCCTTAAGAGGGGGGTAATGTCACGATTTTGCCCTTTTTTGCAACATCTTATCTAAGCACCGAACACGTGACAAGATACCATGGATAGATGCTAGACAGATTTGATGTATGTAGACAAAGGATAAGTCAATGACAGAACCCTCAGAGGGCAGGCAACAGGGCATGTAACATGCGGTGGCTCTATCCTTGCGAGTACAAGGAGGCAGCACCAGACTTTTGGATATTAATTAACAACACACATCAAACGTGTTGTCATGGCGTGATTATTATTCAGAACACATGTTAACAGAACGATATTTGATCAGACCATACATACAGTCGCACGGTCTTATTGTTCTAGTATACTTTCTCACGACTCATAGTTCAGTATTTAAACAGTAGTTATTCGATTGTAGTCTTTAGTCTTTTATTCCATCTCTTTCGAGCCTCTTCCCAAAGTGCCCACCGAACCCTTCTGCTTTGCCAGAGTTCGACCACTAAACACTTGAACGTGACAGTTAGGCACGTGGGCACATGGCTGAGTCATGGCTATGCTCAGACCCATGAATGACTCATTCCAAGTCAGAAGGAACACTGAAGAATGAGAGAACATGCAAGAATATTATGGAATATTTTTATTATGACTTCTTACTCTAGTATAAATACTGTAGCTACTGAGGAGGTTTCCTCACAAGCTTGTACCACTTGGCTTTACTGCCTCATGTAAATCTTACTTTGATCAAACCCGAATTGTATTATTTCGTTCAAATCAACATGGGGTGTGACATGTGACCCTTTTGACCTATTCGACATTTCAGCAGAGGGTCCAGCAGAGTGTGACATGGTCAAAAAATTTCGGTAATGCTTCCAAACCATGCGAGAAGGTATGTAATGACTTTGGACATGGTCTGAGAATATACTTTGATGCTGTGGGTGCCCAGATGATTGATTATAGCCCAGATTTGGCTTTATTTTGCACATTGGACCAACTCTTTTTTTTTCATTCTCACAACCTCTTTGATGCCAAGACTGTATGCCAAAAGAGATCAAGATACCAATTGAAGAATATCCTTATGGCCCTGATCCAATGTTCACATCCCCAGTGAATGACAACGAGGCACTCGACAGCTGTGAAATCTTGTCTCACCAGGTGAAACAGGCAACAATGGAGTTAGTGATAGAGTGGCTTACATCAGAAAACAATCACACTGAAACTCTTGACAACACCAAGGAAGATGATGTGGTGCAGATGACATGGCTTTTGACGACATAGACAATGCTCCGAGCTTGCTGGCAGCTGGATGAGAAATTTAGCTAGATTTTGCTGAAATTGGGTTCACCATTTGCTTTGGAAGTCGAAAAAGCATGTATTGAGCAACCAGGCATGTTTTAAGATGATTTCCGAGTCTTTTTTGAACCAGTGGACTAATTTGACAAACGCCTACGTGACGTGTGACCTCAACCAAAGTTCGTGATCGACACAGGGGTGCGTGACACGTGACTACCGAATTGAATGTTGATTGAATGAAATACTGTATCATTTCGACCATAGGTTCAGGGGGTGTGACCTGTGACCCCTTAGGTTCAACTTTTGCATAGTTCAACCACCTCTGGGACCTGTGACCACAATTTTTGAGGTTCAAATGTTCACATGTTCAACAAGGAATTTGAGTGCAAATGCCATTCATTTTGTGCTTTAAACATACCAAAAAATATGTACAAATGAGTTGTAACTGAGCAAGCTGAGAAATTTTTTGATTTTGGGGGCCTCTTTGCTGGCCAAAAAGGTCACCTAGTTCAAGGTCCTTGGTGACCTGTGACAAAAATTAAATAGGTTCAATTCAGCCTCCATTGTGACCTGTGACTGAACCTACAGTCGAAATGGTACAGTAAGTAGTATAGTATTGCGTGAACCTAAGGACTAGAAGGGCCAACTGTGTCGGCACAGACCTTGCCCGAACAGTAGCAAGAATTTTCCGCTGATTTTGAGCAGAAGCTTGCAGCATGTGCTTAGATCCGGGATCAGCGGATCACGTCAGGTTAATGATTGATGGAATTATGGAGGTGGAGAGACCTTGACAGGGCAAGGTGATTGAATCCCTTGAACCTTGAACCTGAAATTCCAACACAGCAACCCCAGCCTTCATCGCACCCGTGATTTTCATTGTTCTGCGTTCCTGCTCTAAAATCACGCACCGTTCCCACGTGTTCTGGCACTTTGGATAACAAACCGTTCGCTGACTCACACCGGAAATGGAAAAGTTTATTAATGCATGAAAAATGAAACTGAAAATAGTAGTATCAGATCCAATTTCAGGTTTGCAGAAAATATCACTTTTGGATTACCTGAAAGATGAACTGAAAGAGGTGATTTCGGAGCCGCTTTCATGTTGCCTGAAAGATGCACTTTCAGTGCTGCGTCATTTTTGCCATTGGTCCGGGAAATGCCGGACCAATGGCAAAAATGGCGTGACAATGAAAGAGGTACTTTCAGATTGTTTGAAAGGGAACCTGAAAGCAGGTCTTTCAGATACATTGATATTGGTACTTTTTGTGGATTGGAAACTTGAAATGAAATCCCTATTTTCATTTTGACTTTCAGTGTATTAATAAATTTTTCCTTTTCCAGTGTGACTATGTATGCCTCAGGCTCGATTCGAACGAGTTTAAGTTACGCGGACTGTTTCACATGAAAAGAGGTAAACCATCCACCTCTAAGCCATTTTACTTGACCCCCTTGTTCCAACTTAAGTAGTTGCGCTATTCTCAAAGCACAAAACCCGGATTCAATATCATATGCATATCACATCGGGCTGGCAACAATTGAAAGAACAATTGACTCGAATACTGTGACCACGCCCTCAACATGGAGCCGGGACGCGTTGCAGGGAGCCAGAGACGATCGCATGCGAATAAATTTGTACTAATTTGAGCCGTGAATATCACCACCTCGGGTGATCTTATGGTGCGACGCGACGGCTGTGACAATTTTACCCTTCTAGGCTTCTACCACCATCATCCGACACGATGGTGATACGGACAATTTCCGGACATCTCGGACTTCGTGACCAGTTGTCTTCAACGGCGCCCATCAATCTACTGATATGTCGGAGTGTACGTTCTAGGGTGACTGAGGCACGAGCTCCTTTCTTCGCACCACGCGACGCCCACACTCGCCCCATCTTGCGTCGCTCCGGGTCCTGCATCCTGCGTCTCTCACCCACAGGATCCGTTAATCGTGCTCCCTCGTTTCCCTCGATGTGGTCTGTTGCATGCGATCTGGGTTGTACTAAACTGTCGAGCAACATCGGGTCCTTTGCTCGATCTTACTGCCTAACGTTTCATGACTCGGATACTGATACTAAGATCCACATTCAAGCTCAAGATTGATGATATAGCTCCCGCCGTGCGGTAAGTTTTGAGGCCAAAAAAAACATTGGCTGGGAGGCTGTCCGAATGAACGTCACGGAAGTGGTGCCGAAGGTGAAGGTGGATTACAGGCGAGAAGCTGCAGCCGTTTCTTGGTCTTCTTGATTGCCACTTCCTCTCCCTAAACGCGTGGCACTCCCTAGAAACACCTGATCCTTGCAAACAAATGGTTGTATCCTCTCTTTTTGCATCTGCTACGGCCAGCATGGCTTGGACACTTTGCGGTCTCTTGCATTTCTTTCAGGGTTTCCCTCTACGTAAAAGGCGCGATTCTGTCACGAGCCAGAAAGATGTGCCAAAGTCTGATCTCTTCGAGAGGGCAGAACCCACTGAACGAAAAAATATCGGAGACCCATGCATCTCAGAGACACCCCATACCGGCCGGAATGTCTTGAAATTCTCCCTGAAGACGCTGAGCTCTGTTTCTAGCAATATCCCGTTCGGTTCGGTTCTGAGCAGCGCCATTGACCCTCTCTTGGACATCGTCAGTCGCATTGAGGTGCGCATAGTCACAGCTATCATACAATTGATACCCACATGAATTCAAGCAAACGTCGGTCAATACACATGGTCTCGTTGAATTAGCCGCACGAATCGAGCTTCTTTCGCCACTCGTGTCCGAGATGGCCAAGGATGAGCTGCAGCAGAGTCGACTTATTGTTGAAGCTCTCGAACGGTTTGTAATTTACCTCGCTTGATCTGGAACCTCACTTGACAGGCCCAGGGAATTACAATCCATGACAAGCGATCTGAACGACGCTCGCTCCCAAAGGAAAAATCGACCAATTCTTCAACAGCGCAGATAATGCATCCTCCCTCACAAAGCACAACAACCATCTTACCCGGATTATTGCTGATGCCACGGTACAGCATTTTTTCACTGATTGAGCGTATTTTGTTCACGTCAATAGCTTGCTACAACACACGATGTTCTCCACTCTGTCCAAGATGTTGAGTCAAGACTCAGTGCGGAGTCGGAGAAATCAGAAGACGGCGGCATGGAGCTCTCTGGTACGTTCCCATGCTCGGCCTATAATGGTGACCTCAGTATCGGCACAGGAGGCACGGGCGGCAAGGGAGGCCAAAGTGGCCATACAGGCGGTGAGGGTGGTCTTGGCGAGGCAGCACAGATTACTATAGAGAGTGCGGCCCACTTCCGACGAATTCGAGGTGGGCTTTATTATCGTTGATCCCAGCAAACCGCCAATTGATTGCGCTAGGTGGCACCGGTGGTGAAGGTGGAGCAGGCGACATGATCGGCGGCCACGGTGGAACCGGTCAAGGGCCGAGGTTCAGCCGCCAGCTGCTGGTCGTCGACAGGGACAATTTACCGCCGTTGACGATGGCCGAATTTTTGCCAAGAATACAAACTCAGTGACCACATTCATAAACTTCTCGAAGACCAAGGATTTGGGACAGTTGGGGCACTTTCGGAGCTAACTGATACGGAGTTGGAGAACGCTGGTTTTAAGGTTGGGCATATTGCGGAGTTGAAGAGGGCGTTGAACAATCTTGCGTCGAAGAGGGGCAGTGCAAAATAGGATCTCCGTAGCTAGTATTTGATTTGTGTTTCAGTACAGTGGTGAGGCGGTATCAGTTCCATGACATTCGACCTCATGAATCGCTGGAGAATCCAGGTTGTTGTCGGTTCGCCAACAATCGATTTGAATTGATGCTCCGGAGTCGAATCAGTCAATTCTCGCTCAAGAATCGCCACCAGAATTGAATGCAAAATCGATGACAGAATCCGCTCAGCCGAATTTTTAACTTTCCCTAATGTTGATCGCCGTCGATGGTTCAAGGAAACGCATATTATGACGTTTTTTATCGGTATAAATTCAAGCGCAACTTTAGCGCAGGTCGAACATCAACTCTCAACACTCAGGTTTTTGATCCCAACAAACTGTCAACCAACTATCAACACGTTTCAGAGGTCCGTAAATCAAGTCTCAACTTCGTGCGTACATCGCTCAATACCCTGTAGGTACCGGCATAGGCGTCCTATAGGCCACCCATGGGTCCCCATGGCTGCTCGTGGGTCACCCATAGGCCCCCATGATCACGAGCGGGATGCGTGCGTCTGTGCACGGCCAAATATGCGAAGGCAGCTACTAGGCTTGCCGCTGCCCTTTGAACTCCCCTCCATCTTTCCGAGTGTCCATGAACTCTGAACGCAACGTGAGTCCGCTGTTTTATGCAGTGGCCTCATTATTTCTGACTGCTGAGCTGCCAGGATCCACGTTATCAAGAATTCCTCCGTGCTCGGGACGAGCGCGATTGGGCTGCCTTCGTGGCCTCCACCGCCTCTCCTCAGGCGACTATGGCTGTCCCGACCCAACCAGCTCATCAAGGTGCCACCGCAATGCCTCCGCCACCCACACCAAGGCCCGGTACGCCCTCTCTTTCCTTGAAGTATATTGTCTGACTCTTCCAGCTCGCATCACTCAAGCTTACACGAGTGCGCGCATGCTACCGGTGCTCCAAAATCTGCCCCCCTCCTGGCGGCGCACACCTTCACCCGCCCGGTGCATATTCTCCCTTCATTGGGGCATCCGCTCTCGCGCCATCTTCCTCGACGCTCAATACGACACACGCCAATCAGGCCCGGCTCAGTAGTGCTCTTGCAGTGCTACCTCGACGTGGCACGCACCGTTCCGCTGGCCGTCCCCGAGGGTCCACTAATCGAGTCGCTCCGACCCTCAGTAGTCCTCGTATCGAGTCCGCCGGCTTTGTCAATAGCAGCGGGGAGCGGATGTTGAGGATTTCTGTTCAAGTGTATCCCCCAATCGTGCGACATTCATTCTCTTTCGCCCCACAAAATTACTGACTTTGCACGCAGGCCGATGGAAGTAGTCTGGTTCCTGTAGTTTTTCAAGCGCTCGAAGTTGACTGGATGAATTTTTTTGGAAGCTCACGGTCTCTATTTCACCTATGAGCTCCCGGAAACCACCACGGTCCAATCGTTAATTCAAGATGTGATCTGCGACTTACGTCGGCGCGGTTATACATTCCCTCGCGTCCACCATTTTGGCGATACCACCGGTGCTCCGATGTCGCATGTCCAACTACTCGCCCTTCGGAACAAGGGCAAGCCCAACAACAGCCAGGTCCGACTTAGTCCTGCCATCAGGCGTGGTTTTTGGACTTTGGAGCATCTTGTGGCAGATATTAACCGCTTCGCGTCTTCTGATTTTTGCTTGGAGGTGTCTCAAAACGTGAATCGTTTCATCATTAGGCTGAGGAGGTGTCATTGTCGGCTTTCGAATGCTGGAAAGCTCATTTGTTTTCAGTCCCAATGGTCTACCCTCTTTATCGTCAAGATGCTGGCGTAAAAACATCACTGCATCAGCGAGTTGGCGTATTCCAGATTCCCTCGCGACTCCGGTAGCGTGGCGCTGGGCGTAACTTGTGCATGTCGCGATGAAGTGGAATGGGAAGACGACATAGAGGATGAGGAGACGGCAGCCCATATGCTGGTATGTTCGACGTCGTTTCTTCCCGCTCAACTGACAGCTTTGTAGCTTGGTTCGAGCGGCTCAAGCTCTTCTTTTCCATTCCCCAACTCCGGTCCTTCGACTTCCTCCAGCTCAGGCTCCTCGACTGCCGGCGATCTCGATCCTTTTCAACAGCCTGCAATTAGTATGCACACTACCTTTGCCCCGCCAAGTCCAAGTCCGCCCCGAGCTCGCACCGTGGAGCTGCCGTCTCTCGCTTCACCCACTCCACGGGCTCGCCTTGCTCTTGCGCCGCTTCTGGGGTCGGCATCTGTATCGCCATCAGCCCCGACCTTGTCAGTCACCCAGTCCTCAATCTCGCCATCGTCGGTTCTGCCATCCATACATCCATCCTCAGCTCCCACCACCGCAACATCTCATCCTCTCCCGACCGAAATCTGGACCGAGAATTGTATTTTCATTGCTGAGACTGTGTCCGCTGATGAGCTTCTTGATATCGAGTCGTTCACGGACTCCGTGTACAGTGCTGCATCCCAGGGCAGCCCAACCCTCTCACTCCACATCCGAGCGCAAGATCTCGAAGATGCGACACGTCAGCTCATCAACATCATTGACGAGTGTGTTGGTCAGGGAGACTGCACACGTCTCTTGGTGAAAGCCCCCCCGTCGCATCTTCTCGTAGTATGTGGCCGTTTTTTGGTTTTTTTGATCTTCGCATTTTCTCACTCTTTTCCAGTCAGTTTCCCCACATGGCGACCGGTCCGGGTGTGGAACGGGAGGTTTTGTGGGCCGTATTCTGTAGTTTTAATTTCCCTGCATTATTGTTACTTCGAGAGGACAACGGCCATACCCTTCGGCCTCTCTTTGCCTCCCCGGATGTTCCCCTTTCTCCTTCCACAGTCCAGCTTCTTCGCCGCTTTGGGGCTGTCGTTGCCCTCCTCCTCATTTCGGGCCGATGGCCTACCCCGCTGGATCCCGCTGTCCTCCAATACTTCATCCATGGTGGAAATCTTCATGCCCTCCATCCGACATTTATCGGGGAGTGGCACCCCCGCCTCCGACAACGCCTTCTCGAGCTTCTCGACCTCGGGCCTGACGCCGATCTCACCGCATTTGGGTCTGACTTCGCTACTTACCTCGATGCCGATGTACGTTGACCTGACCCTGATTCAGTTCCTCATTGATATGTTCGCAGGCTTCTGTCTACCGTGAACGAGATTTAAACACCCACCTGGCCCTAGCTTCACAGTTCTTATACAAGGCCACTATCGGGACAGCTGATCCCAAGCATCCATGCTGGGTTGCTTTCCGGGAAGGCTTCGACCTGAGATGTGCCGGCACTGACTTCGCCTTCCCCAAAGCAAGTCATTTCTTGTGTTTTTTTCGTTTTCATCTGCTCATCGTCGCTCTAGTACGCCAAACGTTTCCAAGGGGGATCGGAGGCATTTCTTTCCATATCTGCCTCGTCGTTCATCTCAAGTGCCGACGTCTTCTTGGCTGGTGCTCGTTTTGTCAACCCATCTGGGGCGGGGCAGTGGATCGCCAACCTCCGTATGCTCATTGCCCAGCCTCATCTCACTTTTCAAGGCCTCTTCGAGACCTTCCTTCGTGGTCAGGGTATTCCCTGCCCGACTGCGTTTGAGGCTGACCGAGGCGCCTTTCCCCGTATTGTTGACCTGTCGCGTGCCAATACACCGGGATGGCGTGGGCAGATTGCAGCGTGGGCCGCCACAGGTTCGCCCTTCATCGATGTGACCTCTGATCTGATTGAGGTGTGTCTTTCTCATTGTTTCAGCAGCAAAATAACTCTTTCTTCAGATTGGGCCGATTGCGACAGACGACCCGATGTACAGCCCCGAACACAGCCAGTCTTTCGCCAACTTTGGGACGGTCTGCTTCCGGACTTGCACACGCTCGATGCGCTATCCCATCGACTATCTGCTCCGGGCTCGCAACCACCCAGTACAATACAACCGGCGAACCAGCGACCTTTCAAGATGCATTCGACTTTTTGGATCCTCAAGCAATGCCTGGTCACTATCGGGCGCCACAGCATGGCCTAGATTGTTTTGTTTTGTTTCTGTCTTCTGCATACTTATGCTTCCCTTTCGAAACCGTAATGACAACGACCTGCTTCAGTCTTGATTATCTCCTGTACGTACCCGTCGTAAAGAACGACATTGAATAACAATAGTGATATCGTGAAATGAAATGGACTCCTTATTGGTACAATACGTCTTCTTGAGAAAATGATTGAAATGTAAGAGCTGCCTGTGTCCTGAACAGAAAGTTGGGGCAGAAGCAGCTGCCGGGTTGGGGCGAGCAAATGCAGTTGAAGAGTGAAAGCGAGAGTCAAGTCCGAATTGCATAATGATGTCTTCAGATAACTTGTGCTTTGACCGAGATTTTCACCGAATCGAACCATATTTCTAAACAGGGTCTGGTAATGAAATTCACACCGTGTTCCGTGGTAGCGTCTGCAGATGCTTGGCCCGGCCTTGTTATATTGGAATTTGATGTGGCCAGAATTCGGGCTGAAAAGATACGGATGACCTAACACGGTAGTAGCAGTGGTGATCCAACACTGACAAGAGATGCCAATGCTTCTACTGCGTATCTGCGGAGTGTTGATTGCACATAAATTTGCAACACGAACCATTGGCGTTTAGGTCGACCTCAATAGGAGAACTGAAATATTGTGAATAAAACATATATGGCTGGGGTGACCTTTGGATGCTACTGCTCGCTAATACGCTGGCGTCTAATCTAAGTTGCTTCGGGTCACGCTTGAAGCACTGGTCAAAGCGTTAGAATATAGTGGACCCTCTGGATAACGGCGCAATGTTCTTGGATGATTTTGAATCAACATGAAGAACAATGAAATAGCGGCGAAATCAGCTTGTGTACGAATAAATCTCGAGGTTGAAAAAGATCTCAGGTGCGAGGAAATGCTCATATTGAACATCAATTGAGTATTTCTGGGGGTCGTCAGGCTCTGCTAATGGCACGGAATATTAAGAATAACATACCCTTCCGGTGACGTTGTGCTCACCGACTGTATCTCTCCAAATGCCTGTAATAGCTGGGGCTCTCGTGACACGAGGATGGTCCTCGGGAGGCACACTGGCTCGCACAATAGATTGAACACAAATAACATTGCCCTCCACGGCCGGGATGGCGTGCATCACACCGTCCCTGGCCGGACTCAATGACTGTGCCAGTGAGAGGACGATTGGTGACCCTGTTGGACAACCGTGATGTGGCAAGTGCGAGCACAGCTTGAACTGTGATGTACAGCGACGGATTTGAAAAAAAAATTAAGCAGTTTGCTCTCAGTTTTCGTGCGTATTGAGAGAGGAGGGTTCGGTTTGTGAAGGTTAACAACATTGGCAATTGAATATGCTATCTGGGCATTCAAACTTACGAGGAAATAACAGTCCTCCGGAGATATTTGGAGATGGTCTACTTCAAGTAGCGACATTCCATATGATCCAGTTATCTATCATTCCGTGGCGAATAGGTCTTCAACCCCAGATTTAGATGCAAGATGACTGGGCGTGAACGGTATAGCAGGTGCATTAGACGACGAGGATGCAGGCCCTTTGGCAAATATCGCAGTGGGAGAGACACTGGAAACGAAGAGGTTATTCTAGCGAATCTACTGCTCAATTGCGCTACATACAACGAGGGATCTGAGGTTCCTGCAAATCCGACATCTTGAATCAGTCGCACTATCGCAAATGATATGCACCCAACTTCGGAATAACCTGTTCCATTACCACACTTAAGTTGAGAAATATACGAATCTTCTACGAACCGATTTGGTCGACACTGAAATGGGAGGTTGAGAAGTAACACACAATAGCAACGAACATTCGCACCTTTTCAGCTTGAAGATAGTTGACTTGTGAGTGCAACGAGATTTTAAGCTTTCCTTCCAACGTGGTGTTTGCCCAGGAGTATGACTGTGTTTTCCGGACAAAAATCTGATGCACACCTGATTGCATTCAATGCAATGCACCTAGGCAGGCCACTACCTTTTTATGTAAAGGGCCTCGGAGGTGGGTTTTCTTGTAGTACCAAAACCCACCTTAGAGGTCTTCGATGTAGACCTTGACGATGCTTCTTTTACTCAATATCCCAGTTTAGGTACACTGCGCTGATGCGTCGTTGCCGCTGCCACCGCCTTCTACGTTACGCGCCTCATTCCCACGGTTGTGTAGCCGTAGCCGCCGCCTCCGACGGTCAATGTAGTGGTCTGAAATAGCCTGAGGAATGGTCCGTTAGATCCAGCTTGCATCTCTATTCAGTTATGGTGGTTAATATACATCGTGTTGCCTGCTGCACTGCCCCCAAACTAGACAATTCTCCCTGTCTCAACGCCTTCGACGCGAGACCATACGATAGAGGTTGTTCTCGCCAGAACAGCACGCAAAGTTACAGAAACTCAAAAAAGGGATCTCAGTCGAAGGCTAACGAGAGACGATGTCAAGCAAGCTCTCAAACTATCTGCAAACAACAAAGCCCCCGGTCTAAATGGATTCACCTACGAATTTTGGAAGATTTTGAATGATAGATACGAAACGGCAAAATCGCTCGAAAAGCCGGCCTTTGACATACTAAAAGTACTTCAGACAGTGTTCAATGATATCGAAGTGAACGGTATGGTGCCGGGAACATCATTCTCGGAAAGCTGGATGTGCCCGTTATATAAAAAGAACAACCGAGCAGATATCGCTAACTACCGACCAATCTCCCTCCTCAATACAGACTATAAAATCTTCACAAAAGCCCTCGCACTTAAACTAGCGAGAATTGCACCAGACCTTATACACCCAAACCAAGCTGGCTTTGTACCGGGACGCCACATATACGACCAGATATGGTTAACAAAACGAATCATTGAACTGGCCGAAGCTACGGAGAAAGACGGACTTATAGTTGCACTTGATCAAGAAAAGGCATATGATAAAATTGAGCACGATTACCTTTGGCGAGCCTTAAAAAGCTACGACATCCCTGAGGAATTTATTAACACAATCAAAGCCCTATACAGTGATGCATTCACATACGTGATGGTGAACGGGGAGAGAAGCCAACACCCATTCAGAGTTACGCGTGGAGTACGACAGGGAGACCCGCTGTCCTGCCTCCTCTTCGATTTGGCCATTGAACCCCTTGCTGAATCACTACGCAAGTCAGACCTGAGCGGTATCAGGATCCACGGAACGGACGAACCTCTCATTGCCACTCTATTCGCAGATGATACCATGGTGTACCTAGATGCAGGCGACGACTTCGGGACCCTGAAAAATATTCTTGATGAGTGGTGCATCGCATCGGGGGCGAAATTTAATATTAACAAGACAGAAATGATTCCCATTGGGTCCATTGCACATAGAGACCGAGTGCGAGCAAACCGCTTCGTCAACGGTACTGACGGAACACCCATCCCTGAGCACATTAAAATTGCAGCAGAACAGGAACCCATTCGCACTCTGGGAGCATGGGTCGGAAATGGAATAGAACAGGTTGGAACGTGGGCACGGACCTTAGAAAAAATAGACGCGGCCTTAGAGCAATGGGAGATGGGAAAGCCGACAATGGAAGGTCGTCGATTAATAATTCTTATGGTGATCGGTGGAATGACGCAGTACATGGCTAAAGTCCAGGGAATGCCGAAAGAGGTAGAAGCACGCCTAGAAAAAAGAATCAGGAAGTTCCTCTGGGCAGAGAAGAACAGCGTAACCGTGAATCAAGAAACCGTCTATGCCCCGGAGGACCAAGGAGGGAAAAATCTACTGGATATCATCGCCCGAAATGAGGCAATAGCGATAACTTGGCTCAAATCATACCTGAGCTTCGGGGAGAACAGGCCATTGTGGGCATTAGTCGCGGATGAACTACTCGCAAGAAAAGCGCAGGAAGCCGACGCAAATGTCGATGAAAACGTAAGAGTGAACACATACCTCCAAACCTGGGACACCAAAGTGTCGGAACTCAGCCCTGACCTCGCCGGAATGGTTAAGACGGCATCCAAACACTCCCTCCGGCTGGAAGGATTGGCAATTGCACGGAATATACAGCGGGATATGCCGATATGGTTCCACCAGCAATCCACAGCTAAAAGAACTCTCTTCACTGGAGGCCAACACCACAAAGACGTGATAAGATGCTTGAAACTCGTGCACGAAATACGCACAACTGGAGACGCTGAAGACCTGGTCCGACGCTTGCAAGTTCCCAGACACAAAAACGGAAAAGACTGTAGGTGCATGACGTGTACGGCACTTCGAACTCAGGGATGCCGCAACCCGAGCCGCTGCATCCGTAGGGCCAAAGACATGTTAGACTCATTAATCCCCAAATGGAACCCGCTACTCACTCAACCTGAGGACTGGGAGACAGAACCCGCAAACCCAGACATGCTAGATGAAGACATGAAAATGTTCGACCCCCGCATCACCATGCACGGAACACTACAGGATGCGTTCAGAATTTTCACAGACAAGACAGCAAGTGGGGATACTGCACCGGACACGCGAATGGAACCGGAGCCAGACGAAGAAATGGTGGTTGCATACACGGACGGATCGGCTACCGATAATGGAAATGATGATGCACGGGCTGGTAGTGGAATTTACTTTGGAGAAAATGATATTCGAAACCGAGAAATTCGTGTGCCGAACGAATTGAGCCCGTCAAATCAGTCGGCTGAAATCCTAGCCATAAAAGAATGCTGCGAGTACTGCCCAAAGGACGTCCCATTAACAATTAAGAGTGACTCGCTGACTATGATTGAGGGACTGACCACCAACCTAAAAAAATGGGAGGACGAAGGATTCCTAACGGTAGCAAACGGCGAAACAATCAAAACCACAGTAGCAAGACTACGAGAACGAAAAGCGGAAACATACCTGGGTTGGGTCAAAGGCCACTCGGGTATTGAAGGAAACGAGGCTGCAGACAAATTAGCAGAGCGGGGCCGCCTGAAAGACAAACCCGATATGATAGACATGACCATTCGAAACGACCTGGTCCTGCCGGGTGCGAAACTCAAGATAATGACGCAATCCCTTGCCTACAAAATCATTAGACAGAGGAAACTGGAAACGCCCACATACCAGGAAGCGCTGGACCGGAAGGTAACCGGGAAGCATATGGCATTAGCACAGGCGGCTGCAAGTGAAATCAATAATGAATCAGTCCCGGCGGCAGCCATCTGGAAAGCCGCGAAACACAAAGACTTCAGCCGAAAATTCCGTTTCTTCCTCTGGATGGCGATCCACGGCGGTTACAAAATTGGAGACCACTGGAAACACATCGAGGGCTTCGAAGATTGGGGAAAGTGTAGGAAATGCGGAATAACAGAGTCAATGGAGCACATCCTGACGAAATGCGACGCTTACGGACAAAACCAGGTATGGGAACTGGCAACCCAGGTCTGGAAGGGAAAGACAGGCGAGGAAATGCGACCATCATTCGGCGAAATAATGGCATGCGGAGCAGTCAAGAAGAGCGACGCTGGGACGACAAGACTCTACCGGATACTCATGTCCGAATCCACCTATCTCATTTGGAAACTGAGAAATGAAAGAGTCATAAACGAGAAACCAGAGGCGTCGCACCGCGAGATCACCAACAGATGGAAAAAGGCAATTAATAATCGGCTGGAAATTGACTGCCTGCTTACAGACACCAAGAAATGGGGAAAGAAATCCCTCAATAAATCATTAGTGCTCGCAACATGGAAAAAGACGCTAATGAACGAAGACAGACACCCTGAGGATTTTACCGGGGTGACCGGGGTTTTAGTGGGTACGGGATAGTTGTGATGAAGGTCGCCTGTGGGCCTGAGCAAGTATCCCGAGCCCTACACGGCGCATGGCGGGTTCCGGATGCGTGTGCGTTTGCGCATTCCCCCGGGTGGCTCTCTGTCGGCTAGGTCCCAGCTCCTAGCTCCATTTTAACGGGAGAGGCGGTCGACTTGGTCGGTCCCATGACCGGGTGGCGTTGGTTTCTAGAGGCGAGAAACAGCCCGGTAGGAGAATGCTTTGCATTTCCTAACCTCTCTACCTAACGTTCCACAAAAAAAAAAAAAAAAAAAAAAAAAAAAAAATCATCTGGGTTGAAGGCGGTGTCGGAGGCAGTCACAGCGGCGTCAGAGGCGGTCACGCGCACTCTCAGTGAACCGGTTCCATGCGATGAACGTGAAGATCGTCTCTTGAGTAGGTATCAAGGCGTGCGTATGTATACGATGTACACAAGACATAGTAAAGTTCGCGCCACGCACTTGGGTCGCGCCCGCGCCCAAGTGCGCGGGAAGGTCCATGGTTAGGTGGCACCGCCGCCCAAGGCCTCTATCACTGAGCGAACAACTTACGCATCAGTAAGCTCTCTCGCGAGCGAACGCGCTTAGGGCGTCGAGGCCGTCGTGGAGACTTGCGAGCATCTCTTTCTCGCGCTCCTGCTCGGACGCCATCTGCAGCGACCATGCGCCGTGCGCTGGTTCTGTGCGGATCCGCCGCAGTTCATCAATGAAAACATTGCACGCGGTCATCCACAAGGTCCCCATAATCGGATTTCCTCGACTTGCAGAAAAGATGTGGGACGAACGGCGAACGCGGGAGTCTGCATAACCAAAGTGGAAATTAGCGCTAACTCAGATATTCGGGATACCACAGCACGTACTTGGGACACCGTCGACATCCGTTGGCATACCTTTTATCTTTCCCGTCGCTGGCGTGTCCGCATCCACAGCCACCACGATCCTGTGCGAGGAGACGACACGGTGTTCTCATCCACATACAAACCCGCTCGCCCTCTTGGCCCACGAAGCTCCAGCCGCTGCCCAGACCCGTTCCTGCTCCCGAGTCGAGGCGACGAACCACTCCCTGTGTTGCGTTTCCAACGCCGAACCCGCCACGAGCTGCCGACGCTACGATGTCTTTTGTCGAGAGGAAAGGAGGGGAGGTGCATTCCGCGGCGACGAAGCGTAGCGAGCGTCGCCGCATCTCCGACACGCCGCGCGGTCACATGGGCGTTCGCTCGGTACCCGAAGTTTCTCTGCGACTCGCTAGGTTAGTTTGAGTTTTATCTTATCGATGGTCAGCACGCACCGTGCTATCGTTCCAGCACCACGCAGCACCGCACAGCTGCGCGCTGTCATTCGTGTGCAGTTTCCCTTGCGTAGCCGCACGAAAATCTTGCTGTGTCCGTTCGATACCCGCAGGATGCGCGCCGGGCTAAGGCCGTTTGCAGAATGGAAGCGGACTCGGCGGCGAGAGAAGGCTAACATGTATATGGGTGAGTCGAAAACAGAACAAATTGTACTTGAAATACTCACCCGTTATTCCACGTGCTCCCCTCAGCCCTCGACCATCCCATCACGTCTCGGTCACTGCGTATTCGGCCGGGCTCGGGCGGGGTTGAGTTGGCACATGAGTAGACATAGTAGCACTCGAGTCTAGCTAGCGTGGCGTGTGGAGTGATGCTTGGAAAGCAATGACGGTGAGATGAAATGTCGGGATGGTGATGGTTGGGGAAGAAAGGGATTGATGTGGACTTGTTTGGCGGCGGGCGGCGTCTTCCGCCACCTTCTAATGGGAACGCGAGACGCGTTCCCATTGTGACTCTCTTTCTCTGCAAAGAGAGTGACAAGCACATGTTTTTCGTCACGCCGCGTATGCACCATGGTGCATACGCGCTGTGACAAAACGGGTGGTTTGTCACTCTTCGCTGTGACTCTTGGCCAGCACGCCCACGACTCGTTGCCCAATGCTGGTCGAAATCGAAGATGCTGCTGCCCAGACCCTATTGGCCTTGCTGCCTGATCTATTGCCTACCACCAATGGCGCCCAAAATTCACTGTCTCGTCTATACCAGGATCTTCGGCGGCATGCTTCGGAGGTCACATATCAAGCTGCGGATGGTAGGCTTCTTATTCCACGTCGATATTCCCATCCTTATCATGATTTATAGTAGGCTCAGAGGTCACTAGCACACCCCCTAGAACGAATGCACAACAGAATAATTGCCTGTGTAGGTGCATTGACTAGTACGTGCGATAGAATTGAAATATAACCTCGAAATTAGCACCCTATATATCTCCTCCACCGGTACTCTCTTTGCGCGCCAACTCGCTCTTGCCTCCGTTCATGTTTCATCCCCGCTCTCTTGCTCTGGATGAGACCACTCTTATGGCTACTGCTTCGCATGTCTCCCCACCGGATCTGGATGCATCTCCAACCCCTGTGATGTCTTTGCGTGCATCCTCACTCCTGCCACCTTTTATGCTGTGTCCCCCTTCGCCCTTGCAGCAACTAGGTTCCGCCTCGCCTACCCTATCGACGCCACTGCCTTCACCTCGTATCCCTGCCCTACTCTCACCGCTCCAGTTCTCGGCGCCGAATTCTCCCTCGTCCACTCTAGTTGGCTCCCCTGTGAAGCGAACTGCGGGTCTGGCGGACCTCGAGGAGGAGGAGGCGAGCCCTCGCAAGCGTCTCAGAGGCATTACAGCCACCAATGAGGGTGACGGCGGGGATGGCGGGGACGGTGATAGGGATGAGCAAGCAGCCGCCCAAGGCAAGAAGCCCTGCCCTCGATCTGGTAATCGAAAGCGTGTCAGTGCTCGGACTCGACGCAGGCGCGTTGCTAACGATGTCCAAGCCATCATGGACGAACTGGAGGCAGTCCAGTCGGATAAAGGATCCAAGAAGGGCAAGGGCAGGCAAGCGGTTACTAAAAAGCGGAAAGGCAAGGAGCGTGAGGGTTGGGTTAGCACCAGTCGACCCGCTACTCGTGATAGCGCTATGCGAATTGTAAAGTTGGGGCTGATAGCTCTGTCCATCGACCTCAATAATACGCTAGTAGATCTCGTGGACGACCTGATGGCTCGGAAGGTCCGAGCGACTATCTCTTCCCCTGAGGATCTCATTCTCCCAGTGGCAGTTTCTATTCCTGTCGTGCCTACAACCGCTGCCGTTACACCATTTGTGGCTGCGATGACAAGATGTTGGGCCGTTGAAAAAAAAAATGTTCTCAATTCCTTTGACAGTATGGTTGCGTTGATTGAGGCTGCCTGTTACATTACTTGGTACCTTTTTCTTCGATTGCATGGTATCAAGAGCTGAACTTTTCTAGGCGCCATTCCCAGGATCCGAAGCTAGACAACAAGGATCTAGCCGAGGAGGTTAACCATCCCAGTGTAAATGCGCGCAAAATTGGCACCTGGTGCAGCTTTGGTAGCCGTCTAGCCTATCTCGCAGCCTGTTGTAAGTATTTTGCTCGCTATTTGTTCAGTTCTCAACCCTTTCAAGCCAGCGCGTATATACTTCTCATGATTGCGGCTGGCGACCTGAAGCGCAAAATCTGTAAAGACGACTGGTTCATTACTGTAGACGAGACAGGCTATCTTCTTTGTGCTCCTCATGGTTAGCAAAAATCCTCTGTCGTGTCTTTTCTGATCTTTGTTCTGCAGAGCCAAATGAGGAACATACATTATCACGAGACTGTGGCGATATAACCCGAAATCTGATCTGTCCCACCATGGTTTGGATGAAACAAATGACGACCTCCATCCAAGACTCTCTTGTGCTCCATTTCCCTCGCAAATCTGACGGTGCTCGTGAATCTATTCGATTTTGTGATATCAAAGAAATGAATGAGAGACTCCGTTCATTTGATTACAAGTGCGCATACGCTTTGTACAATACGATGCTTGCTCATGTACAAATAGGAACTTCGGCTTACCTACAGCTGACAACTGTTGGGGAGCCCTGAACCGTTGCTGGCGTGCACTAGAAGATCCTTTACTTGCGCCAGCTTTACCGGTTACCTTTGATAATATCGACCTTTCTGACAGCTGTATTGCCGAGGAAGTCACAATTAAAACCTCGTTTGTGCTGAAGGGTACTGCTTGTCCTGTCAAGCCTTTAAATAGCGTCAGCTGGACCGAGGCAGAACGTGCCAAAGTTCGTGCATCCTACGTCGTCCAGAGCCTCGAAGACTTACGGGAACAGGTAGTGAAATTTCTGTTTTCTGTGCGATAGATGCTGATTTTGTTTCAGTTACATGGTTTCTATGAGGGAGGTGAACGACGTGAAGATATCTATCTCACAGTTCCCACTGAAATAATGGATGGGTAGGTGATCGTTTAGGTGTCGATTATTCTTACATTTAGGGCTTACAGGAAGGTTTTTGACCCTTCGCGATGCTAATAATGACTTGGTCGCCATGTGCATTACGAATCTAACTGAGACGCTTCCTCACCTGAAGACCACTGATGCGACTACCATGGTCTCAGCGATTATGGAAGGGGAGGTGTATCCTGTCGACTCCAACAATACCCATCACCAATTCAGCGTTACTCATAAATCTCTCTACAATAGATATAATGAACGGGTATTCTGTTCTTTTCCTGTTCTTTTCCCCACTTTATTGATCTTCCTGAAGGGAACCAATGCGCCGGATAATGTTCATCCCAACCAACTGCGAAAACAAGGCGTATCACGCGTCAACTTTTCGCAACGAGGCCCATATCCAGCCAAAGAGATGACTGAAGAGCCTGATGAGACCGAACTCCTAGCAGAATTAATTCAGATGATCACTGTCGTTATCGAGATCCATGTCGGTGATCCTTGTTTTCTTTCGTTTCTCTGCTAATTCTTCTGCTAGTTGCAAAAATTACTTCCCAACGAGTATGCCAAGGTCCGCGTTTTTTGCCACCCGTCTCCCACTCAATGAGCGAAGCCTGGCTCACCCTTTTGGGGGATTCGTTATCAATATCGCTGTTTCAACCAGGGGCCATCAGGATACTGGTGATAAGATATTCTGTGTCGTCATTCCTTTTGGGACTTGGACGGGCGGAGAGCTGGGGATGTATGAACCCGGTCTTTGTTTCAGACTTCGCGCATGGGATGGCATCATCTTTCAATCATGCAAAACAACCCATTTCAACCAGCCTTTCCAGGGAATTCGAAATTCCCTTGTTTTGCATACAGACAAATTCGGCGATAGATGGGTTCAGACCATGAATGACTGGCGCGCGCGGTCTCAAGAGCGAGAAAGTGAAGATGTTGTAGCTAGTATATAAACCAATATGTTATTTCAGATGGCGACTACAATTCAGACTGAGTTCAAGAAAGGCGGGCTTTGAATTCGATGAGCTACATTCTAACACATTCATGCGACTACTGGAAAGCCAGGATAAATAATATGCCTACTAAGATATAAGAGAAACATACCATAGAAACGACAATCATGGTCTTGAGCTTGGTAGTAGTCGGCAGTACCGCCTTCCAAGGAGCCATTAAGTCGGAGAACAAGGGGCTCAAAAGGTGTGCCACTTCGGCGAAGATGGGGACAGAAGAATGGACTACTCCACATCTTTCCCCCACACCCTCTCGACTGCACATATCCCAACCTACCTAATGGCACCATGCCAGCCGAGCCGGAGGCCAATGCGTTCCGGATTCAACAATGACAAGCTGAAACACTTGACAACGACTCCCTCTCACAAAGAATTGTAAGTTTCTCTCTCATTTCTTCATCCTTGTTGTTGATACAATGTGGTCCCGGTAGCTTTCGAGTCCCCGCCTGTGTTCTGTGCCACCTGCCAAGTCTGCGCCTCCGCCAGTGTCGCGCCCGTTGTCGTCCACGATGTCGACGACACCATTTGAGGAAGTGTAAGTCTCCCGCCCATTTCTTCCCGCTTATTTGTTGATCAGGCTGTCTTTCGCACCCTTAGACTTCCCTGTTATCGGCGAAGTCCATGCCGCCGTTGTACCAGTGTCGACTGCATACACGCAGCTCCCATGGCTCCACACCGGCGCCCTAAAGCTGAATGTTGCAGTGTATGACATCTGAATCGGCTGCAAAGTCTGCATCATCACCGAAGCATCCTTGGCGTCTGACAGCCTACGGCCTAATCCCAGTGTGTGGCATTTTTATTTTCTTCACTTGGCTCACCAAACGCCCAGATGCCTGCCGGCGAGTTTTTTGAATCCCTATGTGCAGTTTCCGTGTTCCTCGGGGCTGTCCGAAGAACACGGAAAAGGTGCATAGGCAATCCAAGAAGTCACCGCAACTTCAAGCAGACACCATCCAGTCAGTTTTTCGTTCAATTCTTGGTATCTTTCGTTGATCCAACCTCCCAGATACCGACTCCTCGGCCACAATCGGCATCATCTGCGAAGTCCATACTGCTGCTCATGTACCGCTGACATAACGAAGTCCCAATTTGAAGAATTGTGAGTTTCTCATCCACTTCTTTATCGTTTTGGTTGATCCAACTTGTCCCTTGCAGCTCTTGAGGGCCCGCTCGCGGTATGTATCGTTTGCGAACCCCGTACCATCGCCGATGTCTCGCCGTTGTCGTTTCACGATGACGATGTCCCACTTTCTATATCTCACGAAGAAATGTGAGTTTCTCATCCATTTCTTCGTCGTTTTGCTTGATCCAACTTGTCCCTTGCAGCTTTTGCGGCCCCTACTCGCGTTATGTGTCGTCTGTAAAGCCTGTACCGTCGCTGATGTCTCGCCGTCGTCGTCTATGACGACGACCTCCCACTTTCTATACCCCACGAAGAAATGTGAGATTCTCATCCATTTCTTCGTTGTTTTGCTTGATCCAACTTGTCCCTTGCAGCTTTTTGCGGCCCTACTCGCGTTATGTGTCGTCTGTAAAGCCTGTACCGTCGCTGATGTCTCGCCGTCGTCGTCTATGATGACAACCTCCCACTTTCTATACCCCATGAAGAAATGTGAGTCTCTCATCCATTTCTTCGTCATTTTGCTTGATCCAACTTGTCCCTCACAGCTTTCGGGGCCTCGCCTTCGCTCTGCATTGTTCGCAAGGCTTGTACTGTTGCCGCTGTGCCATCGCCAATGTCAATGACGTTGAGATCCCAATTAGAAGCAATGTAAATTTCTTGTCTATTTCTACCTGCTTCTCGTTGATACATTCTCTCTCTCGTAGCTTTTGGCTCCCCCACCTGTGTTTTGTATCGCCCATGAGGCCTGTACAACTGCCGCTGTCATTGTCTACGACATCAACCTCCACAAAATTTGGCGATGTTGTTTAACAGCCTGGAGGACGATTGGTCAATTCCATTCGCATCCTGCACACATCTCTTCATGCCCCATTTCTCCCTCACAGTTGGGACTCACTTCCTAACCAATCTCTCTACCGATGGCTCCGTCATCTTCTCCTCAATCCTCACGCTCCCCGCTTAGTTCATGTTAAATCTCATACTCAAAACCATGATATTGTTACTGAACCTAATAATTTTGTAGATAGACTTGCATCGTCCTCACATTACGGTACTCTACGCCCTCCCCCGGTTCCGGTACCGACTTTCTCCATGTATTCGTTCATGCTCCATTCTCCCGTGGATTGCTACGTCGATGCACCGCTTCCTCAATACATCCAGAACGCCCTGCAAACCAATGCTGTTCTCCCCAGCGCCTCCGTATATGCTTCCGATGTACTGTGGAAGACAACGTCCTGAACCATCCCTATCTCCGGGCGTCGTCGGCATTTTTCTGCCCTCACTCAACTCTACATGCGATCGTCCCAATTACCCACGGCCGTGACGATGCACAATCGTGGCCTTATCCCGGACCCATCGTGTCGCAGAGGGTGTCCGGCGGCACAGACAGAGCATCACATCTTTGTCGATTGCCTCGCCTTCATGCCCTTCCGCGTAGAGACAACAGAGGCTGTCATTCATGACACCTCTCATCCTGTATTGTTTTATTGTTTATTCAACTTATATCTATCTGTAACACCGTGTGTTATGCGCAGCACTCCCCGTTACGCCCGCATTCCTGATTCCCCCAACATATCCGCACATCACACGACATGCAGACGTGTCTTATTTGCAGATATCCCGCCGCGGCGCAGTATTGTGCATTCAGGCCTGGGTGCAGCACGGGCGATGGTGCACTGGCAGCGCACTGCACGCGCTATGGACAGTACATGATTCAATGGTCAATGACTACGAACATGCCGTCGTTTGAACGCACGCTGTCACGGATGCGTGTATGCGACCTTGCACGGCGGAATTTGGGACAAGGCATGCGGTGAATTTGTGAAACAGCTTGGTACGCAAGGGGATGATTTTGCATATCCTTCTGCTTCGTATCTCTGCTATCAGCGGGGACTCGGACATATACTATTGCAATGCGAAACACAGAATAATGAATACAACAATTGCGTAGCTTGAATATGTACAGTAGAATGTGAACAACAAAACAAGAGGTGCGTAAAATACAGTAGAATACAGATCAAGATCTATAGTACAAAGAATGAAGCAAATTCATAGCGAGATTTGAATATGTATGGTAGAGTATGGGTTTCAACAGTATGTTAAATGTAGTGGTAGATTGGTACTTTATTGATTACAGACCTGGATTATTGAGTGGTACCATGGTGCACGCGTAAATGGGGGCGAGACGATTGAATAGAGTATTTTGCGAGAGTCCTGCAGCGCACCGTTCACTGAAATCACCTGAATGCAATGATGGTGGTTCGTCTGCAGAGCCAAAGCCCCCAGATTTAAACATGGCTACAATTCCAGTCCACGAGCAATACAATGCGAAGGTGTCAGCATCATCGCTCGTGGGGACAGAACCTTTCCAGGAGCGGGTGGCTAATTCCTGAGCTTTTTTGAATGCTCTCGCTTTATTTGTGTAGGTCCTATCGCTCCAGTCAAGATGCTTCAATACAGCAGCAGGCATCAGCCTGAATTGGTCTGGGCCAGTAGCTGCCTTGGCCAATATAGCTGCAATACGCTGATGTTGACGGTACAGGTGCCATACTGTGCCATTTGGGATAAATCTGGCTTTTTCCTGCTCATCGAGCGTAATCCCTACTGCAATTAGCGCATTTTGCATGTCCGAAGACATTCCAGGGAGAGCGCTCGTAGCTAATGGCTGTAACGATGAAACGTTTAAGGGTGGAGTGAATTCGGCTGTAGAAAGCTCGAGATGAGAGCTGTCGTAGATTTAATTTGTTTAAAACTCACCGTAGGCATTGGAAGGCGGGGTCAAAGGGGAGTAAGCTGCGGAGGAAGGGAACATGGAGAAATCGGAGACTGATGGCTTCCAAGTGGAAGCCAATGGAATCCCTGGGGTGAATTCTGCTGAAGAACATCAAGGATAATCAATTGCACTGATGACTTTCCGACTTACGAAAATGATTCTGTTCATCTTTATAGGCCGCAAAATTAGGTACAACGGCGAGCGCTGCAGGTGGGTTCAGAAAACCAGAGTGCAATGTAACCCCGGTCGAGGCAGCGTAATCGTTTTCAATTGAAGTTTCAGTAGGGAACGGATGGAAGACTGGGAGGGTAGAAGCCATCGAAGTGTCAATGGTTAAATTGAGAAGGAAATGATGTGATAGCGCTACGCCCTGGCTCTGTAAATGGGTTTTCCACAGTAGGATATCGGGCATTTGGTTGAGGTTATCAATGGAGGAAATGAAGGCTGGTGTGCTGCTGGTGAGCAGAAGATGGAGAAACCCGAGACTATGGTAGCCATATTGGGGCAACTGCAGCAGATGCAATTGGAAACAAGGGAGCCTTGTCGTCGATACAACGGTATTAGATGTGGCAGGATTTGTGAGAAGAGAGTAAAGGGCGGTAGGCATGTGACTGCTCTCGAAAGAGGCTGTCGCAGTCAAAACTGCATGGAGAAGAATCGAAGCATCAATTGAGCTGCAGCAGAGATTATGATTAAATGAGGGGGCTGAGTCGGTCGGGAGGGGAAGGTGCAAGAATGTGTGCTCGTGAAGAGTACCGCTGAGGAACAAAACAACTGTTGCAGAAACAGGCTGAATGGGGGCAAAAAGCGCCGCTTGCGACGCGTCGTAGTCTGCCAACATCGACATAGAGGAGTTGAAACGAAAGAGAAAAAAGCGATGTTGTTTGGCTTTGATGAACTGCACCATCTTCGACGCGCGCTCTCTCGCACTAACTCATAGTCTATGTCGGTATTGGGTGCAGCGCAGCAAGAGCTCTTGGATGCCTTCCGTTCTCGTTATTATCACTATCAAACATCAGTTGAGGATGCCGTCCGAAATTCCTCAGACACAGTCGTGTTGTGGAGGTTAGGTGATGACCTGGAGCAATATTCAGGTCTGCTCCGAGAGGTCAGCAATTTGTATTCGCTAGGACATATAGATCTTGATATAAATACCAGTATGGGGCCATCTTTGAGCCCGTGGAACTGGAGCTGCTGCAGCAGAATATAGCAGCAATGCAAAATGATATTCGCCAGCAATACGAGGATGCAGTGAGCCAGTCCCATGAAGGCCACCCGGAAATTGTCTATATGGTCTATACTGGTGCTGCTGGGCGCCCATCAATCGAAATCGATCCTGAATTTTTACGATGGGCTTACTCGCTGCGGACGACTTCAAGCATTGCCGAATTCCTCGGAGTGAGCAGGTCAGTTGTGAGAAGAGCACTGATAGCCCACGGCATTGCGGTGCCACGGGAACAGCCTGCAACGTTAGCTCCTCCACTGGCAGACGATGACACGGAAGAATACCCACTAATTGCCAATGAGGACACAGTGGTGTCAGGTATTTCGTCCTACACGGGACCGTTGTCGACAATCACCGATGATGAGCTTGATGGCCTCCTCATTCGACTACGGCAACATTTTCGAAGGGCAGGCGTCACCATGCTTCAGGGCATGGTACGTCGACTTGGACACCACATCCCACGAGAACGAGTTCAGCGATCCTTGCTCCGCATTGATCCAGTGCAACGGGTATTCCAGCGAATCACAATCCAACGTCGGGTCTATAGTGTTCCTGGCCCTAACTTCCTTTGGCATCATGACGGACAGCATGGTGAGCAAACGCACCTAGTTCTCACATGATTTGACCAGTTTTGAAGGTCTTATACGCTGGGGGATCGTTATTCACGCATTCATTGACGGATACTCAAGACTAATCACCAGCCTTCGTGCCAGTAACAATAACCCGGGGCCAGACGGTGTTGGACCTTTTCCTGGAAGCCGTGGAGCAGTGGGGTGTGCCGTCCCGTGTCCGAGGCGATCATGGGGTAGAAAACCTTTTAGTGGCTGCATGGATGGAGGCATATCGCGGCGAGGGCCGAGGATCCTATTTATGGGGAAGGTAAGCAGAATTTCAGGAAAAACACTGTATGAATACCGTTTCACAGGAGCGTTCACAATGTGCGCATAGAGCGCTTGTGGGTCGATATTACGGCTCAAGTCGGGGCCACTTGGGCAGACCTGTTCACACTTCTCGAGATGCACTACGGCCTTGATGTGAACAATGTCTTCCACATCTGGCTCTTGCAGCACCTGTTTTTGAACCAGATCAATGAACAACTTGCATTCTTCATGGGTGGCTGGAACCACCATACAATCTCAATGCGCCGCGGTTTGGGCCCAAACCGTAGTCCTGCCGACATGTTTGGCTTCGACATGCTTGCACATGGAGTTCGTGGAAGTGCGACACCAGAAACGGTGTTGTCCGAGGATGAGATGGAGGTCTATGGGGTTGACTGGGAGGCACTCCGTGATGACAATGTTCTTGCATCCCGCCAGGACAACAACACCAACGAAGGATCAACATCCTGGCTGGGACGCCGCGGACCACCCGAAAATCTCAATGAAATCACAGTTGACCCACCTACTGGTCCGTTTTCACCCGTGGAGATGGACACCCTCGATGCTGCTGTTGCGCAATTTGCTGGGGCTGTAGGCGATGAGAACGGTGCAGTGCTTTGGACGGAGGGACTTGTTGCCGCGAGACGTATGCGTAGTGATTTATTTTGACAACCCTAATGTGCCTCATAATTTGAAAATGTAATACTAGCTTCACAGACAAGAACGGTGTGTTGCAATAAAATGCTGACCATTTCCATACCAAGCTAATATGAACGCCCAAGTGCGCCATCCGTCTCGATTCTTCGTCGGGTTGATGGCGGGAAACACGTTCTTCTTGATGGCGGGCCGACGAAGAGCGGTAAGAATCTGAGAAGCCAGCAGCGAGGTCATGCGCTGACCATGGGCTCCCATAGGAAGCCCATAGAATCCCATGGGCTCCCATGGGCTCCCACGCCCCCAGCGTCCGTGAAATCAACGCTTATGGAGTGGAACGTTGAAAAGAAGTCTGACTTGACTTGCACAGCTTGTGTCTTGTGACCTGTACCCACGCGTTGACAGTTGACAGTTGACGGTTGGAAGTTGCAACTTAGACTTAAAAAACATCGAAACCACGGCGAAAAAGTTGAACGACAGCCGGAACCACACTCTTGGCGTTGAAAGTGCGAATAAATACCGAAAAAAACAGTCATAGCATATTCTCTCTCCTTAACTCTCCCTTTATGAAATTATCCGTATCTGAAGCTTTTAAATGTCCGCTCTGGGGCAATCTGTCCCACATCGGTGGAACATTAGCTTTAAACTTAGTGCCCAATCAGGCGCCGAATCGCACGCCCACTTCCACCTCACCATTGATATAAGGCGTCTGAATACACGAGGTATCGGCATGGGTGAAGAAACTGATTATAGAAAGACAGACGTAAACTGCGTTGCCGCTTTGACACTGATCTTTCACTCCGATGTTAATGGTGCGCAAATTGCGAGGCCACAAAATCAAGCAAGTTCCGGAAAACGTGGATGACAGCCCACAAATGCACGGCGGAAGTGAGGATGTAACAAAATCTCCACACATAATAGGTCCGGCAGCAGCTTGGTTGCACGGCACGCGGCAAGAAAGCGGTTGAAGGTGACCCACGGGGCGCTATAGAGGTCCATACTGAGTTCGTGGTCAGCGGCGAAGGTCAGTGAGACCCTAAGAAGTTCATCGATACAGCCCTCTTTCGGAGACTGCCAGAGAATGGGTTCCTATCGAGGAGATCATGACAACTTGCAGTACCAAACAGCATGGCCGGGTACGTCACCGAACCAAACTCCAGGTTCAAAAATTGATGTTCATAGATAGTCCATGCCTTTAGCATGCTTCTTCAAGTTGTCGTGGGACCACTTGTTCGACAATCATATAAGGACTAAACGTTACAATCGGCAAGACAAACATCATGTCGTGGTTTTTCGGGTCCGGCAAGACACAACAGACCGACAATGACTACAAGCTGCGTCTCGCTGGTATGCCTGCATTCATCTTCTCGTTATTCTTTGGCCTTCCAACCAGTCCAATTCAGCGGCCGAAAATGAGGCCAGGCTGAGTCTCACTGGTACGCCTACATTCAAGTTCTCATTCTTCTTCGGTTTTTTTGACCTGCCTGACCAGTGGCTGACAATGCCCTCAAGGAGCGTCTCGCTGGTACGCCGACGTTCATCCTCTTGTTATTCTTTTGGCTATTCCAACCCTCCCAATCCAGCGGCTGACAATGCCCTCAAGGAGCGTCTCGCTGGTACGCATACCTTGATGTCATTGTCCTTTGGCTTTTCTAACCTTCCCAACTCAGCGGGCGAGAATATGACCAAGCAGCGTGTCGCTGGTATGCTTACATTCATCTTCTCTCTATTCTTCCGCTCTTCCAACCTGCCCAATCCAGAAATCCATGCGAGCCGGAAAGAGATCATGGGTATGTCCACATTTATCTTGTTCACAGGCATCCCCTTAAAACTCTCACAGGAGGCACGGGGGGAAAAGGCGGAAGGAGTGCCACACTAGGCGGCGGTGGTGGTATCGGGGAGGCGAGTCGGCTTACGTTCGAGGAGGCGGCGTCGTACCACATTGTCAGGGGTAAGTGAGTTACATCGTTGGTATATTCAGACTGCGTATGATGATTTCAGGGGGCACTGGCGGTGAAGGGGGCGAAGGGGGCGACAGAGGTGGCGACGGTGGGATAGGTCGCGGCCAGAGCTTCGAGAAGCCACTCGTGCCCCCAGTGAATGGAGAAGTGCCGCACCTGACAACGGCTCAGTTTTGCGAACAATACCGTCTCAGTCCTCACATCCGCAAGCTTCTTATCGACGGAGGATACGAGACAGCGGAGGGGACTTCTCAACGCAACCAATACCGAGGTTGCCGAGCTGGGCCTCAAAACTGGACACATCGCGGAGTTGACGAGGGCCTTGAAGAAATTTGTGGCCATGCACGTGAAATAGTACCTTCACCGTCGCAGCATTTTTTTTTTTTTTCGTATGTGTATATGCAAACATTCTTTGTTGAGTATATTTCAATGGTATGTTTCAATGGAGCATATCCATGACCGCTCTGATGTCGTAGTCTAGCGATTGAATCTTCTACGCAAGCAATAGAAAAACCGTTCCTGACTCAGCGTGTGACTCGGGAACGAATTCAAGTTACGCTAGCTGTTTCAAAACGGACAGGGTGAGTCATGCAGTACCGAGCCTTTCTGGTTTTCCGTGTGCATGCATACCACTGCGTTCGTGCGACTGCATCTCAATGTTATTAGAATGCATTCCCGCCTTCCTCAACTCTTCTGGAAAATTCATGACAAAGACATCTCCGACACAAGCTCCGACACAAGCAATGAAAACAGACCGTTACAAGCATTTGCATAAAGAGCTATGACCAGGGCTTGATTCGAATAAGTTCTGCCTGTCTCCGTGTGGAAAGCGATTTGGATATCGCTGACGGACGTGGATCAAGCAAATCTGAGTCTTTCTCCATCGCACATTAGTAGTAAGATGAAAGCTCCTTTACCGGTTTGAGTTTTGCTTTCATGGTACGCTAATCCAAAAGACCGGCCGTAACTTGAATAATTTGAATTGAAAGTGAGGAGTCACGCGAATCTGGCCCCGAAAAATATTTGACCACTATTCGGCTCTTCTGGAGCTCGGGACCGTAAAAAAGACGTGTCTTCTGCAACCAATCAAAAAGAAAGGAAGCGCGAAACGAATCGGACCCAATTCGAGTGAGCTCCTTCTATGACATGTGACCGCCTAGGGGAGCGGCTCCTGCTTCCAATCGAAATTATCTCTCAACGAGATAAATATTCGCACTATTCCTCACGGCCCTAAATTCTCAAATTGTCCTCACGCTTTGCAAGAAAAATTCGCACCAAAAAACCTCTTGTACAGGAACACGGCAAAAAGGTCTTGCATGACAGGCATAGTATGGTTCACGCCCAATTTGAATTGTCCAGGTTCAACCAAGAGTCGGTGCTGGCTGTCAACCACAGATGTGGACCACCACCACCACGCCCTTCACTCTTCTTTGCCTATGCTCGCCTATTGGTGCGATTTGCGCGAGCTCCAATCAGAGTTGTCCAGCAATGAGAAAAATCCGCTCAAAATTGTAATAGGAGACCTACAATGCGGGCTCGTTTCAAATGAACTTTGTCTGTTAGACTCAGACCTGATCATATGTTGCCAACGTGGAGTCCGCGAAGCATTTTTGAACCGTGAGAACATCAACACCCATGTGATCTGTCCAACGGGCCGGCGCGACTACTGTCACACCGTGACAGCGTTGCCTTCTACAACCACCTGACGCGATGTCGCTTTCTGAGCTCCCGACAGAGCTGACCCGCACGATCGCTGGACATCTGGAACTTCGTGATCAGCTGGTTTTATGTCGAACTAATTCCCGCATGCAAGCTATCTGCGTGCAATGGATTTATCGCATTCTAATCCTCGACGATCTCGTTCAGTTCATCCGATGCTGCGAGACCATCATCGGTCGTCCAGAGGCGGCGCTTTCGGTCTGGGAACTGAAAAGGTACGTTGAAGCCTCGCATTCTCGTGTCTGTGTTTATCAAGATACAGTCACTGTCTCCCGAGCTATGCATTGAAGAGTTTTTATACAACATTGCGATCCGCGACGACAAAGATGGAAAACCTCCGTGTCATAACCATAGACTCTCTGCACCTCTTTCGCAGCATTGCGGATGTGGTTTTTCCACAACTTACCGACTGCAACATTCCCCTGTTGTTGGATAGCGCCGATAGCTATTCTTTCCTGCGCAGAAACCCCACGATTGAATCCATCGTCATTATCACAATTCAATCGGGTCAATTTATCTCGAATAACATCTACCATATCCAGCCCGTTCATATGCCTAAACTCCGGCGCTTCGTGGGCCCAGAAATCGCTGCTTGTGCTGTTGTTCCAGGCTCACCATTGTCCACACTCACAATATTGTGGGGTCCCAGGCCGGCTATGGGGTATTCGCGCGGCTTGACTGCTGCTGCATCCTCTACGGCCGACCTCTGTGAACTCAATCACATCATCACTTCCTGGGATCCAGTTCTTCTGCAAGCCATTGCCGAATACACACCCCGAATTGAATGTCTGAATATTCAGGGTTTTAGCCTCCCTGGAACCCCTGAAAAAGAGGTGACTTTTGTCACGGTTGTTGAGTTTCACGTTCGTGCTCATCACCTCCCAGGATTTCCTTTCTGCGATGGACACGACTCTCCGTTCATTAACCTGTCTCGCGCAACTCATCGTCTCCGATAACACTATTTTTGATCGAATCGCCGATGTATTGGAGGCGGAATTTAATAGAGTGCGAAGATGGGGAGATATATGTCCCACCCTGGAGCGTGTTTGTCTCTCGGGCCCATGGGCCCGCTGGGAGGGGCTCTGGCTTCCTGGGAAGTGCTGCACCAATGAACCTGAGTCGATCGAATGTCTCAAGTGGCTCATCAAAAAGATTGTCACCTCCCCCGAGTTGCCCTCGCTCTATCGTACATTGGGGAATGCTTTCGCCGGAGTAGTTGGGATGAAGGTTTTAGAAGAAGCTGTGAAGCGAGGTGAAGCTGTCCCAGCTTTCGATATATTGCGGACAGAGGGTGGCGACACTGTGATTTCCTTTCCATCCGATCCGTAGACGAAGACCAGTTACATATCGGCATGTCTGTCTTCTTGGCCATACTAGTAGAACGTTCTAGTTTTTTGGCTTTTTCCCCAATTATATTCTTGTTTGTAATGGACCTGTTCGAAAACGCCCAGCTCGCCGAGCAAAAGCCAACGGAGGAAATCCAACCAAAAATCTCGAAACTGCTGTAGTCGCAATAACTACGACATCGATGCTGCTATTCCTCACCCGCACGACCCTCGGTCTGACAGCAAGAAAGGTCTGTCGACGAAGCGCCGCTAGCACCGCATGCTCGCTGTTGAATCGTTACGAATGAGGGATCCGCACAGGAGGAATTAAAGAAAAACGGCGAGGGAACAGGATGAACTGGTGGGGGGAGGGCAAGGACGGTAGCACGGATAAGCGCTTGGCCGAGCCGAGGAGGGCGAGTACGGTGAGGAAATGGTAAAACAGGTAAAACGGAAAAATGGGCACGACAAACCGCATAAACGGAAGGAAAACCGCTTAAACGGGACGAAGGGAGAAAGATAATGGAAAAACGGATACACGGCCATGAATCGTCAAGTGGGTACACAGAAAATGAAGCGTTCACGGAAGCAAGTAGACGAATAGCAGGATAGGATCGATATCGAGCGCAGAGAACGCCCGGCCACGGGAAGGGGCACGGGTAGACGGTACAACAGAGGGGAAGCTACCCACGCACAGAAAGGCTCCGTACATCCGCGCGCGCATCCTGTGCTTGGCGGGTATACGGATCCACGGCGCACGCACAGCGGGATAATGATAGAATAGAGTAGAAGAACAAGCAAGCACGGACAAAGCACGGATAGACGGGAGAGCGGATGCAGGTGCTGTCACCGTGCACATACGCCGTACACGCATAGCAGGATGGGGCACGGAGGAAGGTCGCCCACCCCGCTCCCCTCCGCCTTTTCCCTTCTCCCAGCCCGCACGAAAATGCCTCCAGCACCCAGCCCACACGAACCTCATCGAGGGCTGAAAGGAACGAAGCCCCGCGTCCACGTCCGCTCAAAACATCAGACCAACCGTTGAATAATTGAACCCAATTCGAAAACCAAAAACCCACGAGCCCGCGCCTCACCCTCACCGTAACAAGCTCTCCCATATCCGCGCGCCGAGAGCCGGCGTAGAGTGGCGCGAAAAGCGACGTGCTGAGCGAGGGCGTGGAAGCACAAGATCCTCGTCGAGCCGACGTGTAACTGGTATAGGTCACGGTGCAGGGAGTGCTTGGGTCCTGTGTAGTGCGTCGTTAGCATACCAAATAATCGAGAGAAAAGAGGGAAACAGAACGAAGGGAGCAGAGGGCAGAGCAACAGCGATACAAGCTGAGATCGTCACAGAACCTGGAGCAACGCACCTCCGCCCCACAGAGCTCGCAAAACGAGAGACGCCAGTACCACTGCCTGTGGCCCCAACGAGAGAAAGACGAACACACCTCAACGAACGAACTCGACAAAACACCTCCCGATCCGAGTGCACCCCAACTCCGCTCTTTCCTCCGATCCCATGGCACCCGCCTGTGACGCTCCCCGCATGGTCAAAACAGGCCTCACCCCAGGTAGCCACGAGCCATGCCACCAGTGGTCCAGCGAGGAGAATGGGAGGCGGGCAGGCGGTGTTGCCATTAAGTATTATTAGCATTTGCGGCAAAGGCAGAGAACTGGGCGCGTGGACGGCGGGGTGCACGTCGCATTGGCCAAGAGTGCTTTTATCCATTCTAGTGCCTGCCGGCCATTCCAGAGCGACGAAGGCCCGAACGGAGGGAACATTGAAAAAAAGACCGTGGCGGACGTTTGCGGAGTGGCTGTGCGTGCCGATCCTCGAGCCGATCGCAGTGACCACAACAGCCCAGAAAGATTTAAGAAAATACAGCCTTTCCCGACTTATCTGGTACTTTGAGCAGTTAGCTTGGTGACGAAGACTCTCCGGTGAGTTGATTTTTAAAAAGAAATCCCAGACAACAGGGTATGGCTCGGGCTCGATTCGAATGAGCTCCTTCCGTTTGATACCAGAGATTACCAGCCAACAGTAACAGATGTGGACCATCTACCTCCGAACCCTTTTCAACTCCTTTCTTTGTGGTTATTCCAATGCGAATTTTCCAAATTCAATGCAGGAATCCACCGCTAGAAAACAACATTTTCGCCACTGCCAACCAGCATGGTCTCCCGCCCCTGCGAAAATTATGATTATACCTTATCGACGTTCCCGACTGGTCGCTATTGTCCCCGCGCTGTTGTCAAACAAATTCAGATGGATTTGGGTTGGCTCGGGCTCGATTTGAACGAGCTTCGTCTGCTCAGTTGAGCCATCCCGGCTCCCAATGGCGCTCCTGGCCCGACAGACATGGCCCGTCCATCTCCGAGCCTTTGTGCTTCCTCAACTGTACTGGGACTCCTGCCTTTCGTGCTACTCAGAAATCATTGGAATTTCCCACTAGCCTCGTCGGAAATTGTTGAAAAAAGTACATTTACAGTAAAGATACAGCTTTTCCCTTTCATGATTCCAACCAACGTTAAACAGCTGAGTTTTCTGGCTCAAAAGGTAAGTCCAGTGCGCTGTGCGTGAAAAATTACCATGAAGACATGTCCTTTCCAATAAAACAAAGAGAGAAGTTCTACAAAAATGGCTCAGGCCCGAGTTGAACGAGCTTCTTCTGCTGATCATACTCTCGCGGTTAAATGCACCAGACGTGGACCATCCACCACCGAGCCACCTCTCATCATGTTCTCTGCCGGCTTTACATACTAGCTGAATTTTTTTTTCGTGCTACTCAACTCAGAAATCATTGGGATTCTTTGCTAGGCTCTGCAGAAAAAAAAAGGACGCTTGAAGGCACAACTTCTCCTTTTCCAATCAACCACGCCTAGACTGTTCAGTTCTCTGGCCGAAAAGATACGCACAGCCTTCCCGCATTGCGCCAAAATTACGATGGAGACATCTCCCGTGCAATAAATAAAATAGAAGATTTGCTCTCATCACCACATGGCTCAAGCCCGATTCGAACGAGCCGCTTCCATTAACCGATTATAGTGACTTATCACTTTCGATAGACGTGGACCATCCACCTCCGAGCCTCTCTCCATTCTTCTTGGCGCCCGCTAAGGAGTGCGACTCTTCAACCGAAGTTGTAGATTGGAAAATGCGATATTTGCTCTGTTGTCCACGCCGCGACTCCACGGCCCGTCCCGAAAATTCTAACATACTGCCGAGCAGGAACAGGCTCCTTCCGTTTGAAAACGATCACTCTCTTACCTTATCACTGACGGACGTGGACTATCCATCTCTGCATGTTCTTCTGTGCCTGCGACCAACAGCTGGATCTGGATCAAAAGTCATCCGCAAAAAAAAGAAAAAAACACAATTTGCGGCGTTCTGGCCTCGAAAATGGGCATCGTTCTCCGTTCTCAAGTCGGCTGGGCTCTGTGGAAAAAACCCATCACAAAGGCTTCTCAAAAAAGTAGAATTCAAGGGTTTACGGCTTGGGCTCGATTCGAACGAGCTCTTTCTAGATCTGGCATACGTCGACGAAGCGATATATTTCAACAGACGTGGACCATCCACCTCCAAGCCTTTGTCGAACTTGCTCATACCCCGCCTACAAGAGCGAGTTGCTCCATTCTGAAATTGTTCACCCAAATACAAGACGGGCGAAGCAATTTGAACCGTGAGAAAGCACGCTAGGATTCTTCCATTTGAATCTGAATCGAGTCCACACCGAGTTTTATTCACTTGACCAAAAAGGCTGAGTATCTGGTTCTCATCTCCCTGCAATTCAGACATCAAAAAAGAAGAATTGTAATAACACCAGCTGGATTCGAACCAGCTTTTCATGCTTAAGACTATAGTCCTGAAGCACACGTAGACCATCTACCACCTAGTCTCTCTTCATACTAACACCGGTGCATCTACGGATGCCTTTTGCGCGCAGCACCTCAAAGGTCCACCTTTCCACCAAACTTCTGGGTCAAGGGGGAAATACGTTCGAGAACGAAGTCAGCTCTCCTAATATCTTCGTGCTTCGAAGCCCCGCCAAAAAATTCAAATACAAAAGTTAAGCTAAGAATAAATCAAGACAAAATCAGCTGCAACTCAGGTCGCAAAGAATTCGACTTCTACATCTCGGTCCTCGGACCGGCTATGTGCGGTCGGATCATCGCGGCTGATCATCCATTGATTGAGCGCTGCGCCATAATGATTCAACTCCCGTCCTCTTCGTCCCACCGCTTCCGAGGCTTTTTTTGGAAACGATGGCCAGTCGTCCATAACTATCAAGCGCAGATAACGACTGAAACCTGGCCCTTCTCGACCAGTGGAAGACATGTACTTGTGCTCATAATCGTCAGGCGATGGCCCCTCCATCGACGTACTTGTACCTCGTTCCTTGTCGTCATATTCAGGAGCGAGCACGCAAGCATAGAGAAGCCTCCTGTTCCCGCAGAGTTCCAACGCGTTTCGTTTGGTAGACATCCACGGTCGGATCTTGGCGTGATACGCTATTCTCCCTCGTTTCTACCCTCGCATTGAAATTCCTTGGACGCTCGGGCAAGCTCAATTATTGGAGACAGGCATGGTCTGCCATTCTTCTTTGAATAATTTTCAGTGGCTGAGGTCATTGTAGAGCAATCCCAGTCGTCGTTCTTGTCAGGAAGGGGTCAGGTCGGAGTTCTCTGTCGTGGGACGTAAATCTTTGGAGGTGTCGCTGTTTCCGTTCAAGCTCAATGTGTCCAATGTGCACAATTTTGACCATGCCACTTTGACATAGATCTCGTCTTTGTGGCTCCGGTGAGAATGGTGGCGTACATTCCCCGGTTTTCGCTAACTCGATTCAATTTGCTCGCCAATATGTTACCGAAATGGATCTGCACGGATGAATCTGCAGGGAGGATCAGGACCGCTTAGTACAGTCGCGGTTGCTGCTCATGGTGGGGTATGCACATCTGTGCGTTTCAAGTATCTCTCGTCAAGTTCTGCACCTGAAACATTGGCAGGACCTTCGAAACAAGCTGCGCAGTTCAAATTCTGAAATTCAATTAACTATGTCAATGCGATCTGCAGACTTGCCTTTGTTCAACGTGAACCTTTCAGTTCGCACCCGCGGTGATGCAGTTTCAGAAAAGTCGGACTCTGGGCCGTTCATGTTTCGGTTGCAATTCAATTCTGCATTTTAGGCGCCGCCTAATGATGTAAAGCGGAACAGCCAAACGGTATAAAACACTCAACCATAATGCTTGAAAGTATCCTTCAATCTCACCCTCAACGATGAAGTTCTTCAGTTCCCTTGCTCTCAGCACCATATTTATAGCAGGTGCCTTTGCACAGTCCGTTGACATCGGTGCTCCCGCAGATGGAACAACCGTGTCCGCTGGATCCAACATCACCGTCGAGATAGATAAGCCGGTACGTATAAAATCGCATAGTCCAGAATTCTCATCGACTAAACCCGGGCGATATAGCCCACCCTCACCGGCTCTACTGAGGTTGCGATCATCATTGGATTTCTCTCCTGCAGCGGATTTGCGTCGGGGTGCCCTCCGCCTTCGGAAATCCTTGGTACCATTCTCTATAACGGGCCATACGATCCCGAATTTCACAGCACCGGCGGTGGCGTGAACGACCGTCCTTACCAAAACTTCACCGTCACCATCCCGTCGTCTGTCTCGCCCGGACCAGCCCAACTCGGTGTCGCCCACGTGGCCTTGGTTGGGGTGAGTTTCTGCTCCGAATCCCCTCATCAATTATTCAACTCTTTCTAGGCCGGCCAGTACCCGTTCTTGGAAACTCTCAATATCACCTTGAATGTGGTTTCTGTGAAGCGAGGTGAAGGTATCCCTCCTTTCGATATATCATGGGCTCCAGAGAGCGGCGACACTACGATTTCCTTTCCATCTGATACGTAGACGAAGACCAGTTACATATCTGCATGTCTGTATTCTCGGCCGTAGAACGTTACAGTTTCTGAGGTTATTCTCCAACTATATTCTTGTTTGCAATGGACCTGTTCGAAAACGCCGAATTCGCCAAGCAAAAGCCAACGCAGAAAATCCAAACAAAAATCTCGAAACTCTGAGACCTATTTCGAAATCCAAATAATGGTCTTCCCAACGCTAGAATAAATTCTGGGCCGGCACCCAATATTGGTAACAAGTAACGATCATTATGGACATTCTGTATTCGCAATGGAACTACGACATCGGTGCTGCTATTCCTCACCTGCACGACCCTTGGAGTGGTCTGACAGCAAAAAATAAACGTCTGTCGACGCCGTGCCGCCAGTACTGCGTGCTCGCCGTTAAATCGCTTTACGAACTCCAAAACACACGACAGGGATCCGCACAGAAGGAAGAAAAAAGGCGAAGAAACAGTATGAACGCGGTAAAAAGGATAAGTGCTTGCCCCAAAGCAGGAGTGCGAGCACAACAGGAAAAAAAACTGCAAAACAGGCAAAGCACACGACCGCACAAGCGGAAGGAGGACCGTCCGATTGGGACAAAAGGGAAAAGAAAGCGGAAAGCTGGGTACGCTGTTATGGACGGCAAGGCGCGCGCAGGTGGAGGAGGGACACCAGGATACTCGATAGGGCCGACGGAAGAACGGGAACAGTTAGACGGCACAGTTGCACATAGGCACATCCGCGTGAGGTGGATGGAAGGAGAGAAGGGCGGGAGGCTGGAATGGAGTGAGGCAGGCAGGAATAACGGCGGGCAGAGAAACGCAGGAAGAGGCAGCGAAGCGGAGGCAGTGAACAAAGCCCTCGCCCACGGCAGCGTGCCCTCAAAACAGCAATAAAACACGTACACGCTCCTCTCCAACATGCTCCAAAAGGCGCTACAAAGAGTGCAGGCCGCCGAGTCGCAGAGCCAGTCGCAACCCCCCGCAGGAAAATGCAAAGAACAACTGAAACTGGAAGAATGCCACTCACCACCCCTCCGCATCCATTCCGGCCCCAGCACTTCGCCAGGAATGTGCCGGTTCGGTGGTAGAGCCAGCATAGAGTAGCGCGAAAAGCGAGGGCGTCTGGCAGAAGCAAGCAAGCACAAGGAAGGTGGTGAGCCGATCCGATGTCTAACAGGAGTGGGTGGGGTTTGCTGGGGTCCTGGGTGGTGCGGAGACGTTAGCATACGAAATAATTAGAAAAGGAGGAAAAAGAAAGACCGAAGAACAGAGAGGGTAGAGTGCGCGCAATAGCGATACAAGTTCCGAGGTCGGGGGCAGACCCTCGAGCAACGCAACATAGCCCGCAAAACGAGAGAAACGGCGCCAGTGGCCACAACGAACCCAACGAACTCACCCCAAAACATCTCCCAAATCCACTGCTTCAAGTCCCCCCTTCCTCCCGATCTGCCGACACTGTGGCACCCGCCCGCGAAGCACCCCGCATGGTAGAAACGGTCGCCCCACCCCGGGTACGGTAGGGCCACGTCACCAGTGGCTCAGCGAGGAGGACGGGCCCAGGCGGCGGGGCAGGCGGCGTTGCCATTAAGTATTATTCGCGGGCCTGCAGCGGAGGGAGTGAACTAGGCGCATGGACGGCCGGGTGCGCGGTGCATTGGCCAAGAGTGCCTTTATCCATTCTAGTGACTGCCGGCCAACCCAGAGCAAGGACCATGAAGCAGAAGCATCAGAAAAGAGGAAAGCTTGCCGAGTGGCTGTGCATGCCGCAGCCGATTTCTTCTCACAACCACGACAGGCTCCGTGCCGGAAAAAAGCCGTTCTCCACTGCTCTGGCACTTTGGGCGCTTGGTCTGGTGGCGAGGACTCCCAGCGAATTAATAAGAAGCCAATTTAGATCCAGAGGCATGGCTCGGGCTCGAATCGAACGAGCCAGATCGACAGTTGCAACTCCACCGACAACAGATGTGGACCATCCACCGCCGAGCTTTTCTTGACCTGCGTCCTATGGTAGCACACATACTAGTGCAAAGACCCGCCTTTAACCACGACATTAGTTGGGCGAAACCAACCCGATACAACAAAAGTTAAGACATGCGCGTACGCTTGTACTTGACATTTCCACTGCTACTCAGCGAGGCTCCGACAGAAAAAAAGGCATCGTTCAACTCGCGCGCGCCTCAACTCGTTGTAAGGAGTAAAACGACGATGAACCGGATCCATTGCTCGGGCCCGAGTCGAACGAGCTTCTTCTGCTCATCTTGGCGACAACGAATAATAACTATACCAGACGTGGACCATCGACCTCCGAGCCGTTTCCATTCCGTTCTCTGCTAGCTACAGATACCAGCCGAATTTTTCTTCGTGCTACTCGACTCAGAAATCATTAGAATCCCCTGCTCGGCTGGAGAATACAGAAAAAGTACATTTAAAGATATAACTTCTGCCTTTCCAACCAACCACGCCTGGACCGTAGTTCAAGACATAGGCACAGTACACTTTTCGCTAAAAATTATCTTCCATGTAATGATAACATAAAATAGAAAAAACCGTCCAAATCGACAGATGGCTCGGGCCCGATTCGAACGAGCTTCTTCTATCAACCAAGATGATACAGCGTTTAACGATAACAGACGTGGACCCTCCACCTCCGAGCCTCCGAACTTCCCTCCACTCTTCTCCTCCTGCATAAGCATAAGAGTGCGAATCTTGCTCTCAATCGAAGTTGTCGGTCAGCAGAAAACGTGGTCGTTACTGCCGCCCGGCCTGAATTCCTCAGCGTGTTCTCAGGCCTTGTTGTGAGAAACAAATTTCCGAACACAATCTTGATAAACAAAATCAACCAAAAAAGAATTCATCTGGCAAGTTCCACGGCTCGGACTCGATTCGAACGAGCTCTTCTGCTTGTGAATGTGCCACAGCCAAGTTTAACAAGTAACAGACATGGAGTCCATCCACCTCCGAGCCTTTGTGCGTCCTCAGCTGTACTGGGACTCTTGCTTTTCGTACTACTCAGAAATCATTGGAATTCCTTGCTAATCTCCTCGAGGATTTTTGAAATTTTGTACATTTGGCAAAGATACTTGAACTTCTCCCTTTCATCATTGCAACCAGCGTGGAGCAGTTGAGTTTTCTGGCTCAGAATGTATGTACGCTTTGCGTACAAAATTACGAGGGAGATCTCTCGGCGTCGTGCATTAAAATAAAGCGAGCACTGTTCCGCGTAAATGGCTCGGGCCCGAATCGAACGAGCTTCTTCAGCTCACCATGTCAGCAACAAACGACAACTGTACGAGACGTGGACCATCAACCTCCAAGCCGTTTCTATTCTGTTCTCCGCCAGCTGCATATACCAATTGAATTTATTTTCGTGCTACTGGACTCAGAAATCATCAGAACTCCTTCCTTGGCTCCGTCAAAAAAAAGTACATTTACAACTTTTGCAGCCACGCCTGGACCGTAGTTCAAGACATAGGCACAGTGCGCTTTGCGCTAAAAATCACGAGGGAGATTTCTCGTTCAATAAAACAAAACCAAAGCACTACAACTTTATAGCTCGGGCCCGAATCGAACAAGCTTCCTCTGTCAAACAGACACGTTGAAGCTCTAACAGTAATAGACATGGACCATCCACCGAGCTTCTCTCCCCTCTTCTCCTGCATAAGAGTGCCTTTTGCTCTCAACGGAAGTTGTCGATCAGCACAAAACGTGTTGGTTTCTACGGCTACCTTCCCTGGATTTTCAACGCGTCAACATGTTCTCGGACCTTGTTTCGAGAAGCAAATCTCCGACCACAACCTTTGATAAGTGAAATCAACAACCAAAAAAGAACTCATACAGCAAGGTCTACGGCTCGGGCTCGATTCGAACGAGCTCTCCTACGTGTGAATGAGCCAAAGCGCAGTTCAACTAGTAATAGGCGTGGTCCATCCACCTCCGAGGCTTCGTTTAGGCTAATACTAGGCTGACTTTGCTTCATCGGGAACTTTTGCAAAAGGTCCGTTTTGAAGATACAACTCAAGGTGTGCCTTCCTGGGTCCCGAGAATAGGTAACGTTCTCAACTCTTCCGGCGCTTTGCTCGAAAAAGTCATACCGAGGACATCTCCCATGGAAGCACTAAAAAAACAAGCCGGTACAAGACTGGAATATGACTCGAGCCCGATTCGAACGAGTTGCTTCCATCGACCCATAATAGTGACATATCCACTTCCGACGGACGTGGACTATCCACCTCCGAGCCTCCCCCGCCTAGAAGTGCGACTCCTGCCCTCAACCGAGGTCGTAGATCGGAAAATGCTGCATTTGCTCTACCATTGTCCACGCCGCGACTCCACGGCCCGTCCTGAAAAATCTAGCACCATAGTGGACTCCTGAGGCAGAAAGATTTGCGATGAACACTTCTCCAAGACAGCGATAACAAGCAAAAAGCCGAGGGCCTAGAGACCATGGCTCGGGCCCGAGTCGAACAGGCTCCTTCCGTTTCGAGATAATCACCATCCTGATTTGACAGACGAGCCTCCGTGCATGTTCTTTTGGGATGAAAAAAAGCCGTTACAAGCATAAAGAGCTATGACCAGGGTTCTATTTGTCCACCTCTCCGCCTTTCTCCATCGCACACTAGCTGTAAGATGAAAGTTGCTTTTACCGGTGGGTTTTGCTTCCATGATAAGCTACTCCAAAGGCCGGCCGTAAACTGGATACTTTGAACTGAAGGTATGCACGGTATTCATGATGTGAACGGGGTCGCACAAATGTGGCCCCGAAAAATACATGAGTACTGTTTTTGGCTTGGCTGAGAGAAACTTGGGACTGTACAAGACGTCTCCTCTGCAACCAGTCGAAAACAAACGAAACGCAAAACGGCTTGTACCCAACTCGAGTAAGCTCCTTCTGCTGACATATTGAACGGTCGATAAGCAGCATCAGAGGTGGACAATCCAACTACAAGCCGCAATACACCCTTCTCGGACCGCCTAGGAGAGCGACTCCTGCTTCCCGCCAAACTGTGCCTCAACAAACAAATATTCGTACTGTTTTTCACGGCCCGTCCCGACACTCTCGACCCGCCCGAAGGTTTTGCAGGAGAGATTCACACAAAAATACCTCTTGTACGCGAACGCGGGAAAGATCCTGCATGATAACCATAGTAGGGTTCAGGCCCAATTTGAACTGTTCATCTTCAGCCAAGGGTTTAGATCTAGGACGAAGACTTTTGATCAAAAATTTTAGTGTGCAACATTTACGACGCGGGCCCGATTCGGATGAGGTTTGTCTGTTAGCCCGATGCAAATCGCGTGCTAGTAAGTATGTCGAAGCAACTTTGAACCGTGAGAACATCAACCTCATGTGATGTGTCAGTGTCCAAAGCCAATTTGGTGCGGCGTGACTCCCATCACGCTGTGACAACCTTGTCCTTCTACGACCACCACCTGACGCGATGGCGCTTTCTGCGCTCCCGACGGAGCTCCTGCACGCGATTTCTGGTCATCTGGGACTTCAGGATCGGCTTGGTTTATGTCGAACTAATTCCCACATGCACTCCATCTGCATACAATGGATTTATCGCGTTGTAGCCATCAAAGACCCCGCTCAGCTTCTTCTATGCTGTAAGACTATTATCGCTCGACCGGAAGCGGCGCTTTCAGTCTGGCAATTGAAAATGTGCGTTGAACGGTCGCATTCCCAAGTCTAGGTTGACCGAGATGCAGTGATTGCTTTCCGGGCTACGCATTGAAGAGTTTCTACACGACATTGCGATTCGCGGCGACAAAGATGGAAAATCTCCAAGTCATAACCATGGCATCTCCGCACCTCTTTTGCACCATTGCCGATATGGTTTTTCCGCGACTTACCGACTGCAACATTCCCCTCTCGTTGGACAGCGCCGATAGCTATTCCTTTTTGCACCGAAACCCCACCATTGAACGTGTATTCATCATCCCAGTTCCAGATCAATCTATTCCAAACAACTTTGACCAGATCCAGTCCATCCATATGCCTCGACTGCGGCACTTCGTCGGCCCTGAAATCGCTGCTTGTGCCCTTGTTCCAGGCGCGCCCGTGTCTAAAATCGTGCTAGGGTAGGGTCCCAACCCGTCCATGGGGTATTCGCACGGCCTGAGCGCTGCTTCATCCTCTACAGCCGAACTCTGTGCTCTTACCACTATGATTGCTTCCTGGGATATCGCCCTCCCGGCGGTGATTGCGAAGCACACACCACGAATTCAAGTTCTGAACATTTGGGGCCCGACCATCTCTGATCTCGGCTCCAAAAAAGAGGTGACTCCTGCCACAATCTCACATTCGTGCTCATCACCTCTCAGGATTTCCTTTCTGCGATGGACGATTTTCTCCCGTCCCTAACCTGTCTCGTGGATCTTATCGTCTCCGATAAAACTTCTTACAACCGAATTTCCGAGGCTTTGGAGTCGGAATTCGATAGAGTGCGAAGATGGGGAGACGCATGCCCCACCCCTGAAGCGTATTAATATCTCAGGGTCATCTATCGCATGGATGTGCTGTACCAATGTATGGCTACCTGCAAAATGCACCTCCAAGGGCCCGGAATCGGTCGAATGTCTCCGGTGGTTCATTCAAAAGGTTGTCCTTTCGCCCGAGCTGTCCTGGCGCTATCGTGCAATGGGGAGATATTTCGCCGGAGCAGCTGGGATGCGGGTTCTAGAAGAAGCTATAAGGCGAGGTGAAGCTTTGCCAGCGTTCAATATAGTGTGCACCGAGGACGGCGATACTATGATTTCCTTTCGTTCCAATCCATAGACGAAGAGAAGCTTGTTTATGTCGGCCTGGTTTATTCATTATTCAAATTCCCCCAAGAGTTGACCGCTTTTCCCCACAGAATGAGAATGGAGGGATCAAGAGTTTATGGCTGTCATAACGGATAAAGCCAGAAGGAAGAACCGCAAAAGCGGGAGGAAAACTGCCTAACACGACGAAGAGAGGGGAATGGAAAATCAGGTACACGGCCGTGAACAGAAAGGCGGGTATGCGGAAGAAAGAGATGGTAGGAAGCGGAGCGAAACGGCGAGAAAACTATATAGGGTGGGGAAAGGACAAAGACGGTGAAACGGATAAGCGCTTACCCGAGCGGAGGAGTGCGAGTACGACAAGAACTTGCTGATTTAAATCGAGAGTATGAAATGAGATAAATATTCATTTCCTCAACCGCCTCTCGACCAACTCGCGCACGGCTTGCATAACCTTCGGCCCGTCGACCTCCTTCTGGACGTCGAGGCGACCGTACTGCACCGCCATCATGTGCGCCATATTATGGAAATGCCAGTTCTGTGGTTTTTGTCAGTCATCGGCGTCATACGGAAGAGGGAGGTGCAGAGAAGGATGAAAGAAATGAGCGACAAGATGGTGAACGGGAAACGGCAGAATAACGCGAAGGTAACGGAAGGTAGACGGCAAAACAAGAAAGCAGGAAATCGCCGTGACACCCTCTCATCAGGTAAGCCGGTAAACCGGTTAAATGGATGCACACGAGCAGCGAGGGAAGAAGGGGAAAGAAGTGAAGAGAGGACGGTAAAGCGGATATCACGGCGAAATGTAGCGGAAGGAAAGACGCAATACGAAAATGGAAAAAGGTATTAGGGAACGACGGTAAAACGGATGAGCGCTTGCCCAAGCAGGGAGCGCGAGTACAGCAATAAGATGGTAAAACAGGTAAAACGGAAAAAAGGCGAAGAACCGCATAAACGGAAGGAAGAACGGAAAAATGGATGCTAGGTAGCAGTGCACGGTCTTGGACGGCAAGGCGGGTACACGGAAGAAAGGGTACACGGGTGCACGCACAGCGAGATCAGGTCAGCACGACAGAGGCCGCTCACGCGGATAACCGGCCCTCCACGATACAGAAACAAGAAAGAGACGGATGATATCCGCGCAGCCGTTTATCCGTGCTGTCTCCGAGCCCTACCCTGTTACGTGCACCCCTTGCCTGCACGGCCACCCCGCCCGCCGAGGGCGCCGAGACCCAGTGTAAGGCGCGGGCATCGACCCCCTGTGCATACAGAGACACGCATACCCGCGCAAAGCCAAACGACATGGAGCGCGGGTCGCAGGCCCGCCGTAGATCCGCGCGCACGCTATCCCCTCCCAAAGAAACGGAGTGGCCAGTACAGGAATACTGTAACAGAATAAGATTTCGAGGAAGGCAGACGCAACAATCCGTTGCCTTATGCACGGATGGCGCCTGAGGTATCAAGATAGGGCCTTGTACTACATCATCCCCCGCGCACCCGCACATCACCTGTTCCCCCGGTGCTCCGGCGCGCACACCCGTCAACAGCAGGTCGGGCAACGCGCCTCCCCCGCAAAACCGCCTCTCTGGTTCTTTCCCCAAACTCAGCACCTCAAATTCACGACCACTCCCTCTCCCCGCGACAAAGAAAGAACAGAAAACGAAAAGGAAACCGCGAAACCAAGATAATGATAGTGAAGCGGACCACTCACCCCTGCGTCACCGACCATATCAACTCCACCACACTCGCGCGCCCAGTCGGCATGAACAGCGTCAGCCCCAGCGCGCCCGCATGCACGATCACCACTACGTCCGCGCGCCCCATGGCTCCGAGCAGCGCCGGGAGCGCGGGGTGGCGGGTCGAGCGTGGCGAAGCGGACGCCGCGCGCGTTGTGTTCGCGAGCCCGTGCGGCGTGTACGCGTCCGCGTGGCACCCATGCGAGGGGCCTGTTAGAGAGAGAGCGGCGCTCGTTCGCCGTCCCCTCTCTTTCCAGGTGCTCGATGCCATGTGCGGCGGGTGTACTCCCAATCCCACCCGCTTCTGGGTGCACGTTTGCCGACACAGAAGCCGCGCGCACCCCCAGCGCCCTCCCCTCCGCACCCCCCACGCGCGTCCGCATCCATGAACGCGCAGTCGTGTGTGCCTGGTGTATGCGTCGCTATGTAGCGTTTTTGGTCAGTTTCTCGTCCCACTTGGCATGAGGGCCTGCAGAGCCCACCGAGCTCGCGAAACGAGACACCAGTTGCCATAACGGACGCACCTCAACGCTCCAAACACCCCTCAATCTGCTTCTTCAACTCCCCCCCTTCCCCTAGGCTCTCGATCCCATGCCACCCGCCATTGAAGCTCCCGCCGGATAGCATGCCGCCCCATGCGGGTACGGTAGGACGACCAGTGGTACAGCGAGGATGGGCGGCGGGCAGGCGGCGCTGTGACTCTGATTATTTGCGGCGGGGCGCGCATCCCATTGCCTTTGCTCTTTCTAGTTATCCATTGTAGTAGCTTTCGGCCAACCCAGAGCAAGTCGAGCAGCCTCAGCAAGAGCAGAGAGATCAAAAACGAGGAAAGCTTGCCGAGTGGCTGTGCATGCCGTGCCGACTGTCCTCAACCACAACCCTCAGCCGCGCCTAAAAAAGCTGTTCTTGACTACTCTGGCACTTTGAGCGATCGGCTTGGTCTCCAGTGAATTAATAATAAGGGGAAAAAAACTGAAACAACCCAATGCACGGCTCGGGCTCGAATCGAACGAGCTCCTTTCATTCAATCTCGAGGATCTGGACAGTGAAATAAGAAACGAATGTGGACCACCCACCGCCGAGCCTTCCCTCGACTGCGTCCTATGGTGATGGACATACTGGTACAAAGCCCCGCTTTCACAACAACCTCTGAATCAAGATTCAAGAAAGACTCGTACTTCCACACTGCTACTCAGCGAGGCTCGAACGGAAAAAAAGCCATCATTCAACTCGCGCGTGCCTCAACTCGTTACAAGGACTAAAACAACGATGGTCAGAGACTATGGCTCGGGCCCGAGTCGAACGAGCTTTTTCTGTTCACCAGTTCATCAACAAACAATATTGTACCAGACGTGGACCATCCACCTCCGAGCCGTTTGCATTCTGTCCTCTGCCGCCGAGAATTGCTGGGAAAATACATTCAAAGATAAAGCTACAACTTCTCCCTTTCATAATGTCAACCAACCACACTTGGGTCATTCGATTCTCTGGCTCGACAGATGGGCACAGTGCGCTTTGGGCTGAAAATTACGAGGGAGATCCCTCGGAGTCGTACAATAAAATGAAAAAGGCATTAGATATACTCGGCAACTCCATAGCTCGAGCCCGAATCGAACGAGCTTCTCCTGTTGAATCAACACATTGCAAGATCTTAACAGTAACAGATGTGGACCATCCACCTCCGAGCCTCTCCCTATTCCCCTTGGCGCCCGCCTAGGACTGCGACTCTGCTCTCAACCGACGATATCTATCTGCAAAAAACATGGTGGTTTCGACGGTCCCGGCATTGGGAAATTTTGACACCACGACTACAGATTCCCTGTCCAAGCAACTCAAAGGAAAAAGGATACTGCTTCCAGAGATATGGCTCAGGCTCGATTCGAACGAGCTTCATCCGCGTAAGAATATTGGCATGCGCGATGAAATAACAACGGATGTGGACCATCCACCGCCCAGCTTTTCTGATCCCTTTCCATGCTTGCCCACTAGTGCAATCCAAGTTCTTATCAAAAAACAAAAACCAACCATTCTCAATCCTGGCTGGGAACAATTTACGATTGACAGAAAAAACATATGGCTCAGGCTCGATTCGAACGAGCTCATTCTATATATACTCGAGAATGCATTCAACATTGACAGACGTAGACCATCAAGCCTTCCTGCTCCCTATTGCAAGGTGTCTACCAGCTAGCGCTTTGCTTTCGTTTCCCTTCCGTGCCTCGTCTGGAATTTTATACAACTCCGCGGAGACCCTCAACTTGTTCTGGCCCTCAAAACAGGAATTCTGTTCTAGTAGAAGGCACTGATGAAGGTATTCAAAGCCGGACTCGCACGACTCTAGCCCAAAAAATACTTATTTTGGGAGTGCGCTAATTACGATAAAGACGTCTTCTGCCGTGCGTGAAATAAAATAGCACTCTTTGTCCATGTACGGCTCAGGCTCAATGAAAGAGCATCAAGTTCTGCATAAGAAAGACTGGTCAAGAACAGTGTATAAAACATGGACTATCCACGTCCGGCCTTTGTCGAACCTGCCCATACCCCGCCTACAAGATCGTGTTACTCCATTGTGGAATTTTTCAACCAAATACAAGACCCGAGTTCACGGGCGAAGCAATTCGAACCGTGAGAACGCACGCGGGGATTCGTCCCTCTGAATCCGAGTCGAGTTCACACCAAGTTTTCAAAATTCACTTGACGAAAAAATGACCGAAGGCTGAGAGTTTAGGTCTCACCTCCCTACAATGGAGACATCAAAAAAGAAGAATCAAAAGTTGTCACAACGGGAGCTAGATTCGAACCGCTTAGGACTATAGCCCTAAAGCACGTGTAGACCCCCCGATCCGCCTTGAGGTGACGGGTGATATGCCGTGAACACTTGGTCGAAATACTGCAGTGTATCACGGTCCTCGGACCGGCTACGTGCGGTCGGAGAACGACGGCTGACAAACGGCTGATCGTCCATTGATCGACTCGCTCCTCCAATCCATTATCCAAGTCCCGTCCTCTTCGTCACAATGCCTCCCTGAGCTTATTCTTTTAAACGGTGGTTTCACTTGGAGTAGTGCCAGCCGTCCATAATTAACAAGGGCTCATAACGGCTGAATCCTGGCCATTTGTTCAAGAATAGACCTCTCTCTAGTATCTACCTCTCTCGACCAACGGAACGGGGAATACATAAAGGCGCTTTCACTTATGCTGACAACCGTACGGCGATGGCGCCTTCATCAATAGATCTCTACCTCGTCCAATGCCGTCATTTTCCAGGTCGAGGATGCAAGAAGCCTCCTATCACTCCAATGCGCCATGACGGCCCTCGTTTGGTAGGCATCCACGGCGCGTGAAACGTTATTCTACTTCGTCTCTACCCTCGTGTTGAAATTCCTTGGACGATCAGGCGAGCTCAATTTTTGGAGACAGGCATGGTCTGACATCCTTATCTGAATAATTTTCAGTGGCTGATGTCCTTGTAGAGAAATCCCAATCGTCGTTCTTGTCAGGAAGGGGTTACAGCAAGTCGGAGAACTTATATTTCATTTTCGAGGAATGCAAATCTGCCAAGACTTTGCCGTTTCCATTCAAGCTCAAAGTATTCAAATGCGTACAATTTGACCATGTTATATTGACATGAATCTCGTTTTGGCGGCTACCATGAGAGATGGTGGCGTACATTACCCGGTGCTCGCCAACTTGATTCAATTTGCTCCCCGATGGGTTAACGAAATGAATCTGCACGGGGGATCAAGACCGCTCAATAAAATTGCGGTGTGAATCCAGGTCGTTCATGGTGAGGTATACACGGCTATGGGTTTCAAAATCCGAAATTCAATTGTCAATGCGATCTGCAAACTTGTGCTGGTTCAGTGTGAATCTCTCAGTCCGCATCGCACTGCGAGTCTGCGACAGTCGTGGAGCTGACGCCGCGGCGATGCAGTTTCGGCAAGATCGGCCTCCGTGCCGCCCATGTTTCAGTTGCAATTCAGTTCTATATTCTGGGCGCCGCCTAATGATGTGATGCAGAACGGTCAAACAGTATAAAACCACTCAGGGAGAATGGTTGAAAGCATCCTTCAATCTCACCCTCAAGAATGAAGTTCCTCAGCTCCCTCGCTCTCAGCACCGTATTTGCGGCAACTGCCCTTGCACAGTCCGTTGGAATCGGTGCCCCCCCAGATGGAACAACCGTGTCTGCTGGATCCAACATCACCGTGGAGATAGATCGACCGGTATGTATAAAATCGCACAGTCCAGAATTATCATCGACTGAACCAGGGCGATATAGCCCACTCTCACCCCCTCCACTGAGGTTGCGATCATCATTGGATTCCTTTCCTGCGGTGGATTTGCGTCGAGCTGTCCTCCGCCGTCAGAGATCCTTGGTACTATTCTTTATAACGGGCCATACGATCCCGAATTTTCCAGTAGCGGCGGCGGCGTGAACCATCGTCCTTACCAAAATTTCACCGTCACTATCCCATCGTCTGCCTCGCCCGGAAAAGCCCAGCTCGGTGTTGCCCATGTTGCTTTGGTTGGGGTGAGTTTCTGCTGCAATCTTCTTACCAATTATTAAACTCTTTCCAGGCCGGCCAGTACCCGTTCTTGGAAACCCATAACATCACCTTGAATGTGGTTTGATTTTTGGCGAAGGGAAATCGGGGCGAAATTGGCACAGATCGTATGGAATACATAATGAATGTTCACGAACATATTGCTAGTGATTGTCGGATATCAAAGACGTGTTTCGGTTTGGAAGAACTTCCTCAATGGCGCCGCCCCAATCGCTCGAGCATGTGAACATCAGTTATCCCAAGTTCGGCTCTCTCTGTCTTGGTTAACTTTCGAAGGGCTTGAGATGAGAGCTCCCATGTAATCTCAACACTACGAGCAGTGCGAACACTTTGAGCAGGGATGCATTGCAAGATCAAGGCAAGAAACATGAATAATAGCTGAACCGTGGGAACGCCTCATGTGATTCTGCCCTCAAGTTTTCGAATGGCGAAAAGGGTCCCGCAAGTATCACATTCGCTCTCATAAAAAATGTAAAAATATCCTCTACGTGGCTCGGGCGGGAATGAATCAACTTATTGTGCAGTATGCTGTGAGAGCTTGATTCAATGAGCACCACGAAGACCATCTACCACCGAATCTCACATAAACTACTGGGATAAGTGGGTGTAAATCACAGCTATGGTTATTGGAGGTCTATCAACGCGCACGAATTCCTACAAATCACTAGCCTTGGGTAGTTTCTCGAGCGCAGTGACACGTACGATAGCATCTCCATCCCCAGTGGCCAACACCCACAGTTCTTCATAAAGACTGAGCAATCGCTCCCGTCCCTCCGCCTCCACCAGCTCTTTGTAGTTGGCGTGACTGAAGAAGAACGTCTCCACCCACCAAATCAACAGGCTAACTGCTTCGCGCTTGCCCGTGATTACCCCAACGTTGAAGGCCCCCACAACGGCATCCGACACCTCAGCAGGAAGCTCTACCAGCATCTTGTGCGCAAACGACAGAGTCAGCTCCACAGGCGGGACCCATTTTGCACGTTTTTTGTGGGCCTCTACGGGAGTCAAAACTTCGCGCAGTGACGAGAAGAGTTTGGTGGAGTATGAGTGCAGATCTGCGTCACTGAGCGAGAGGCACAAGCAAGAGAAGAACAGGCCAGGGTTTGCAAGAATGAGCTTAGGCGAGGTTTCATAAGTGTCCAACACGACAAGGAGCGCAGTCGAGGAGGAATAGGTCGATGTTTTATCACCGGTCTTCTGGAGGAACGACAACCCGTGGCGAACCTTCCAGCCGTCATAGAGCGCTTGGACTGCAGCTACCGTCGATTTCGTGCTTCTGTCCTCGATGTCGCCGCCGCTAGGGTCATCGCTGCCAAAGAAGTAAGGGAACGATAGGGTGGCATCCCCGGTGTGGGTGGACTTGTCAAGTGCTAATGACAAGAAATTGCCGGAATAGATCGTTTCTAAGAAGAACGCAGCTGGAAACGAGGCCGAATCCTGTACGGTCCAAGTTACGTGCTTGATCAAGAGTGCCACCATCTCCCTTGCTCGTGCAAGCGAATCAGATTTCCCGGGACGCGCACGCATCAGAGCATCTTGAATGAGGCTCTGTGCGCACTCCGGAGCCGAGGTAAAGAAATGGTAAGGGTAGCCTTTGAACAGATTGCCGATCATATCCCCCTCTTCCTCGCTGTTGCTCTGGAGTTGGCGTTGGATGACCGGTTCGACAAGAATCCGGAACGCCTCGCGCGAGCCTAGTTGCGACTGCTTGGCCAACGAATCGTTGAGAATTTTTCGAATAAGAGATTCGAAGGACGGGTAGCTCTGCTGATAGAATGTGGGCTGTTGGGTCGCAACATGGGCATGGAATGTGCCCAGCTCGTTCGCGTAGCTTGGTGTGCAGCTGTAAGTCTTTTCCAGCGTCTTGAGCTGGATGAAATTGACCCAGGGAGCCTCTGCTACGTCATGATCACCGGCGAGGATCTCCCTGCGAATTACTCGGATCGATGCCGAGGGGATGACACCGAGAAGATCCACCAAGTTGGCCATACCCTTCTCGAACGAGTAGTGGCAGCTATGGGAAAGCTTGATAATCTCCGCAAGCAGAGCACGGGCCTCTGGTAGAGTATCCTCGCCAGTGTTATTCTTCAAAATCCTGGCAACATGTGCACGGAATAGGTTGAAACGGCGCTGGTAAATCGTGGTGGCGAAGAAATCCTCGACGCCATGCTCAGCAAGAGGCTTCAGTAACTCCATTCGATCGTGCGTCACTTTCAAGCGAAGGGATTCAGAGTTATGGAAGAGAAAGTTATCGGCGAGACGGAGAGCCTGGAGCTGCTTGATGCTCCGGTGACCTTGCGGAGTGGGGCTGCGCTGAAAGTCAGCCACCCGGGAAGCGAGGAAGTCGATTGTCTCGAGGAGGAATCTCCAGCACGTTTGGTCCTGAGCGACGCAGCGGCCAATGCATTCGGTCAAGTAGAGGAACAGCTGTTCCTCTGGAAGCGAGCCAAAGTTGTTGCCGGGCTTATGACTCTCCAGCCCCGTGTCAACAATCCCCCGAGAATCCTTTGCCGCTCGTTCTGCGAATGAAAGAGCGTTGTTCGGACCCAGGAATGAATCGAAACAAGCGATGTAGGAGGACGAGCGGATGAGGGGAATGCGTTCTGCGAGCTCTGCTGCCTTTTTCTTGTCGGCCTTGATTGATTCAGCCAGATCCGTGTTGAGGCAGATTTGGGTCAATGGCCAGAGCACAGTTTCGACGTAGCGTTCGCAGTGGGCCTTCGGAATAGTGACCGTTGCCATGTCCGCCAAAACAGGCGACCGAGGGAGATACGTGCGCAGAACATCGTCTACGCAAGCAGTGGAAACTTCGGGGGTGACTGCGAGCAAAACAAAGAGGGTGCTGAAGGAATGTTAGTACGCGTCTCGACTCGACGCAATGAATAACTTACTTGTCCACCTGGAGGGTGCTTAGCGAAGCGATGGCTTTATCGATGATATACCAGGCGAGGTCTTGGTGAGGAGAATCCAGTGCAGGTAGTATCGACTGCATCAGAGCGATGCGAACTGGAAGTGGTGTCAGATAGTAACAAAGACGAAGATGCTTGCTCACCATCCTGATGCAACGGTCGACCCCAAAGCCGTTTGACCAGGTCCTGCATCTCCGGAAGTTCAATGTACGTCGTGATGATTCGAACGAGTTCTTTGAACACCCCAATCTTCAACGGCTTCGCTGTCGGTGGCTCCAAGAACGTTGGCACGCTGGCCAACGGAACGTGCTCTAGCGACCGCTTCACAGAATGGATAGCAGTTCTAGCAAGCTCACCCGCGAGAATAGCGGGAGCCAGCAAGAACTGAATCCCCGCTGCGGGTTCGTCCAGGCGCGGCAGGAACATGAGAATGGCTTCCGAGATCCGAGGGTTGAGGTTATCCTCGGTTAGCAGCGTAGCAAGCTCGTGAATGGTGGTGGTTGGCAATTTGGTGAACTGCTCGGTTGCTCGGACCCGAGTATAGAGAGGGAACTCGTTCGAGCGAATGACGCTCAAGAACATCTCCGCGAAAACCTCGCACTGGTGAGGAGAGAAACGAGCAGCAGACTGGAAGTCCCAGCTCGCCGGCTCGATTTTATCGCCCTCTGCATAATCGTACGGTGCTGGGTTGAAGACACCGTACTTCCCGGTTGTGATGAAGCGATCGAGGAGAAGATCTTGCCGGGCGTTGATGATGTGCTGAGAAACGAAATGGAGGTACACAGCGGTGTCGTCAATACGGAGCAAAAGCTCGACGAGTGCATCCAATTTGGCCAGCTCCATGGAACCCTTCTCGTCCTTGCACTCGTTCCACCGTAGATTTGCCTCCTCCTTGGCAGAACTGGATAGCAGGCGGAGGTCTCGGAACTCCGTCCACCATGGCAAAGGACTTTTGTCCATCGTGCCACGGTACAGACGGCGGAGCCCCAACATGAACTGCACAGCATCGTGGACAGGATTCACTTTCCAGTCCGACGGCGAGTTTCCCGTCCCCTTGGCGCCGCGAATGATGTCCATCTGCTGCTCGACATAGTCGCGGATACGGGGAACCTTGGACCACCGTGTCCCCAAACACCCAAGCATCGCCGATATGAACTTGGGGTACGTCGGAGTCGCCTCGTCAAAGCTCTGAGGCTCGTAGATCTTCTGGTTCTGTCGATACATAAACTCGACGTACGCGACCTCGTCTTGGATGCGCCAAAAGCCGTACTCCGTGTTCTTGTCAACCTTGGCCAAGAACAGGCGGAACGCGAGCTCGTCCGCTTCGGTGTGTGTATAATCCACGCGGTACGCTGAGCGGGTGACAAACTCGACTTTAGCCTTCGACAGCCCATGCTCGTTCAGGCATCGAGTCCACAAGATCTGGAGCGCCATCTGGAAAAAGACACCGGATGTGTTTGCGGCGAAGATCGAAAGACAGTTGTTGACGATGCTGAGGATGTGCGACGAGATACCGGGGATCTGAAATATAATATTAGTAGAGGGATATCTAACAGATACACGCCACATACCGGCGAAACGGCCTCGTTGACCTGAGTCTCCCAAGCGACATAGATGGAGGCAATCTCCGTCGCCTCCTCATCCGTCGCACGTCGCAGCAAATCGATGATGACAGGCATGGAGAGAAGCGAGGGCAGCTGTTCCGCATCTGGCGGAATCTCGTTCTTAATCCTTGGAACAAAGAATTTCATGGTGGTAATGAATTCTTGGACGCTCTTGGAGGCCAGCGTGGCGTTGATCAAGGTGCTGTAAACCTCGAGCCGCTCGTCGAACAGACGCGTGTAGGTCATCTTCTGCAGGGCGACACGCGCGGCGGGATTGGAAATATCGCAAAGCGCATATAGCGGGAGGATGATTCGGTCCGTACCGTCCGATAACAGTGCTTGCTGTATAATGGCATGGCGTGCGGAGGGAGATGAAGGGAAGGACCTCAAAGCGGATAGCGCAATCTGCCGCGAGTCCGAGGTGTCGAGACGACCCACAAAGTATTCTGGATCATTGAGCACCGCCCAGACTTGATCCTTCTGGGAAGTCAACAGATGCGAGACGACAGAATTCGTATAGAACGAGAGATGCTCTTTCGGCGGCCAAAGACTGAGAATGACCTCGAAAATACCTGTGGGATGGTTCGCATTTGTCATCGCAAATCTGCTGTCCAGCAAACTTACAATCATTGTCGCCCGGCGGCAGATTAGAGTAGGGCTGAGTGACACCGTGGTCCGGGATGGTGTAGATAGTACGGGTTTGGGGCTTCAGAGCGTCCAAAAAACTCGAGCGCGAGGCCCTGCAATAACCCGGCGGAAACGTGCTGCATCGAAAAGACACCTCGCACGTTGTCGAAGACGACCTACGGATATGTAAGCTATGCATCGTCAAAAGGTTCGGAAATTGACTCACCTTGGCAAGAGAGTAGTGGTCCATGCCGCGGAGCGTACTCTTGAGGAACATCGACTGCAGCTTTGACACGATCTCTTCATCCGATTTCTCGGTGGCAGTGAGAGACGCGAGGAAGTGTTTGATGGTGTGAGCGATGATTTTAGATGTGTCCTTCTCGATAGCGTTCTGGTCATTTCTCTTGGAATCTGAGTCGATTGTCGCGAGAGATACGATGCGGCCGTGCAGCTTTTTGATGGCGACGAGAATGAACGCTATTGCGTTCGGGCGCTCTTTTTCGACCTTGCAACCTTTCAAAAGTGCAATGGCTTTCATCGCGATGGAGTATACCACTGGCCACCTGACCTCGCCTAGTAGGTCAAGGCCGCCGAGTTGGCCAGACTTAAGCAGGGCGCCATTATTCGACTCGAGAAGATTGGCGATAAACGGTTCCACATGAGTGCGCTGCGTCTGGAGATCGAGCCTATGCCAGAAGTTTCGACAGTATTGGTTCTGCGCAAAGGACTCGGGAAAGGAAATATGGTGTTTCCCGTCAGCGTCAACCCAGCGACAAAGCTTGGTCACCAAGGCCAAGCTGCGTGGAAGGTCTGCCTTGAGAAAGGAGAGAAACCTGCGGCTGATAGCGGAGGGTAACTTGTACATGGACTTGGAGCCGGCTCTGGTGGGGGGAAAGACCTCGAGGAGCTCGAAGAGTTTTTCCACTAGATTGAGCGGCGAATCGTTGCTGACGTACTGGGGGTTGCGTAGATGGTGATGAGGCCAAATACGACCAAGTCTGTTACAGCTGGAGTGGGTGTCATGAACGAGAATTATGTGAGTCACTAACGTTGTCTTATTCCAAGCGTCTTCCCTTTGATATTCGGCGCAAGAAGTTAAGGCGCGCTCCAGCACAGTTAACTCGGGCTCAACAATAGCTTGAGCAGGGGAAGGCGGAACGCCGAGACTGGCGAGAAGTTCTCGTCGGCCGGCTTTGCTTAGGCACTCTTTCAGAGAGACTTGGACAGCAGGGACGCATCGATGGTAGACGTCGAAGAGTTGTTCGTCAGAGGCGTACTTGACGCAAGCGTCCATGACTTTGGCCTTGCCTGCGGTAGAGGGGTGAAGCAGAGCTTCAATGAGAATGGGAAGAGCAGGTCGCCCGACTGCAATAGCCATGGCCAACCCCAACTCGCGTTGGACAAAAGACTTTGATGCAGTTGTCTGCGGAAATTGCAGGTCAATGAACTTTGGGGTTTCCTGATCGTCCGGAACCGCGGGATACGGAATTCTGGCGGGGAGTGCAGTTGTGGCGAGGAGTTGTTCGATGAGTTTGGGAAGCTGCGGGTCGTTCTCGAGGGCGAGTCGGGTAGCAAAGCCATGGCGTTTAGAGTAGGGCAGGCTGCCCACTCGGGCCATAAACTCGTCGGCGGTCAGCATGGTCGAAAGCAGAAACGTGGTATGTGACTCGTAGCGCGGCGATCGCCATATATCCGAGTCAGGTACCGCCGCCAAGATTCTCCTATGATCCCCGAAAAGCTGTGCATCACGATGCCACCACCAGCGCTCTCTGCGCGCTGAGACAACCAACAATTGATTTACGCCGCTGTGATTGGATCCCGCTATCTCTGTTCACCTTCCGCGATGGACCCGTCCTCCCGCAAAAAGACTGACGCCTCTCTGAGCGTATTCGGCATGCGTATCAACTCGGCAGCCGCATGTGGGGTCGGATCACGACGGCTGAGTGCGATCACTCATTGATCGAGCAGCTGCCAGTGCTCGTCGACCTGGGGGCCCCGTCCCCTTCGTTCCAATGCTTTCCTTGCCCTTTTCTTGAAAAGGATCGGTTGCACTTCCATAATTATCAAGACCCATGACTGAATCCTGGCCAGTGGCCACTCGCTCTGCACTGGTTACTTGTGCTGTACTAGTAGTACGCAAAACTGCAAGCTAGTTGCCTCGGCGGCTTATTCAAAGTTGTTCATATACTTCAAGGCTCAGCGCCCAGGGACAAGCACCTCTCTCTAGTCTCTGTAACAGAACTGATATATTGACGACGAACAAGTACAAGGGTATACGTTTTTGTGAAAAGTGGAACCGGACCCACCTTTTGAAAATAAGACCTCGCCGCTGAACCAACCAACCACGTGACGTCCAAATAAGGAAATTCCCCCTATCATTTATGCGTCGGAGAGCAATTTGCTGGGTTATATCTGCAAGATCTATCAAACTTGTTTGTAAACACCTTCTGTACATGCAATTCGTTTAAAATCTGGATTGCCATGGCTCCAATAGAATTTTTTGTTCCTTGTTCGTCAACACGTGATATTGACCCAATCCGGTATGTTCGCTCAAGCTTTTGCTTTGGAGAATTTGTGTGATTTGGAACTTCCTACAGACGTTTTAGGCACCAAACTGGTGTCTCAGGAGCCGTTTACAACTCCAAATTTGGTGGTTCACAGAAAAAAAAAATCGGCCTGGCGGCCGAACCAACCACCCAGCCCCCGGTCCGGCAATCACGGCCCGCCATACCCTTGAACAAGTACATAGGTGTCAATATACATCTCTCTCTACTAGGGGAATCCATGAAGGAACTTTTACTTATGCTCACAGCCGTACAGCTGTCAGCGATGGCGCCTCCATCGATGGATCTCTACGAGGACGCGAGCGTAGAGAACGCTCCTATCTCCGCAGAGCTGCAACGCGTCATGACCTCTCTCGCTAGATCTTGCCAATACGATACGTTATTCTCTCTGCCCCGCACTGGAATTGCTTCGGATGCTCGACTGAGCTCGATTATTGGAGACTGGCATGGTCTGTCATGCTTTTTTGAATAATTTGTAGCGTCTGATGTCCGTGTAGAGAATTCCCAATTGTCTTTCTGGATAGCAGATGAGGAACTCATTGATGGATTCTTTTTCGTGGAATGCAAATCTGCCAAAGCTTCGCGGTTCCGTCCAAGCTCAAAATATTCAAATAAGCGCAATTTTGACCATGCTACATTGACATAGACCCCCGCTTCGAATAGAGGGTGTCTCCAATGAGATGATGGTGGCGTACGTTATGTACCCCGTTCTCGCCAACCCCACTCATTGTGCTCGCTGATAGCAGATCTGCACGGAACATCAAGGCCGCTCAAGTACAGCCGCGGCCTGAATCCAGGCTGTTCATGATCGAGTATACACGGCAGTCAGTCTTGAGTTTCTTCTCAAGTTCTGCTCCTGATACAGTCACAGGATCTTCGAAAAAAACCTGCGCGGTTCGAAATTTGAAATTCAATTGACCATATCGACGCGGTCTTCAAATTGTTTAACGTAAACTTTTCCTCCGCCACCGCGACTGCCAGGGTGGAGCCGATGCCGCGGCGATGCAGCTTCGGAAAAGTCGGTCTCCGTGCCGCCCATGTTTCAGTTATAAATCAGTTCTAAGTTATATTCTAGGCGCCGCCTAAATGGTGTATGCGGATCGGCCCAGTATAAATACACCCAGGGAAAATCTTTGGAAGTATCATTCAATCCCACCCTCAACGATGAAGTTCTTCAGCTCCCTTGCTCTCAGCGCCATATTTATGGCAGGTGCCCTCGCACAGTCCGTCGACATCGGTGCTCCCGCAGATGGAACAACCGTTTCCGCTGGATCCAACATCACCGTGGAGATCGATCGACCGGTACGTTTAAAATCTCATGTACGTTCTCTGCGACTGAGGCTGGCCGACACAGGACACCCTCACCGGATCTACTGAGATTGCGATCATCATTGGATTCCTTCCCTGCGGTGCATCTGCGTCGGGCTGTCTTCCGCCGTCGGAGGGTCTTGGTACTATTCTTTATAACGGGCCATTCGATCCCGAATTTTCCAGCAGCGGCGGCGGCGTGAACCACCGGCCTCACCAGAACTTTACCGTCACTATCCCATCATCTGCTTCGCCCGGAGTAGCCCAACTCGGTGTCGCCCACGTTGCCTTGGTTGGGGTGAGGTTCTGCTCCGAATCTTCTTCTCAATTATTCAACTCTTTCTAGGCCGGCGAGTTCCCGTTGTTGGAGACCCTTAATATCACCTTGAACGTGGTTTAATCTTTGGCGAAAGGAAATCGGGGCGCAAGTGGCACAGATCGTATGAAATGCATCAGATAAATGTTAACAAATATACTCATGGTTATTGTCAAATGTAAAAGACGTGCTTCGGTTTGGAAGAAAATTGCGACCACAGCATCGCTCCAATCCCTCGAGCATATGAGCACTGGTTATTCCAACTTCGGCCGTCTTCATTAACTTTCGAAGTGCTTTATGAGAGCTCCCGTATAATCTCAAAAACAGGTACATCCTTTGAAGGAGCGAAATACACGAAGGTGCTCAAAAGGTACAACAGCTATTGTGATGTCATCTACTCGTCCTCGCAGCTGTACCCCAATGGCATTCTGGACGAGCTAGGCCGTGGGACTGTTTAGCTGATCTAGGGTCCTTGTGGGTCCATGATGACACGATCCAGAACGGACTGACTCACATCGATCCAGTACCTCTTCGTCCTGACTCACTATGGGAAGCGACCTAGCGAACTTGCGCGCACATATCACCCAAGCGGCCTCTCATGAAACCATGGCTGGCATTGATTTTGTCCGTCTCCCCGGTCGTGTTGGGTCACAAATTCTCGAAACCCAAGATCGATACTTTGGAGCTCAATGGGCTTTGAGCAATGGGATCTGAAAAATCGTAGCTGTGCTGGATGGCAAGTTGCCAGTCTCCGTTTGTGATGCCAAGTCTGACCATCGCGTGAAGGACATGGCCACACCACTGCGACAGTGGACTTCGTTCTGGAATCCCTACCCTCAATGGTTCAAGCTGCTCTCATGTCCGCCTTCGAGGATTCGAATTCCCACTCCCTCCATGACGATGCGGTTTCCAAAATTCTGTCAGAGCAGTTGCTTACCCTGGACGAACGCATCAAAACCGATTTCATTTCGCTCCTCCCATCCAACCTCGACGCTCTCCTGGACTTTGATGCCACTGTTGCGCTTAGAGATGCAAATGGCAAAGCCCGTGTCGAAGTAGATCGCGCACTCTCCGGGACTACCGCCACCGTGGCCTTGATCGACCCAACGAACCGCATTCACGTCGCAAGTGTTGGGGACTGCGATGCGGGTATGTACTTACCTCATTTCGTTTTGGTTTTTAGTTGATGAAATCGATAGTCCTTTGCGCGGCCACTGAGAATGGCTGGGATTGCCTGGACGTGGGGTTCCATCACCAATGCTCGAATCCCGTGGAGATGGCGCGCATCGAGGCCGAACATCCAGACGAGCCAGACTGCATCACCAACAGACAATTCGTCCCCAGGCTTCCCGGGGGAATGTCTTTGAGCCGTGGTACGTTTTTTCTCTTTGCGAACGTGTATCTTCTTCATGTTCTTATTCAGGCATTGGCGACCTGGCCTTCAAGCTGCCGGGAAACCTTGTCCGCGTGCTCGGTGCCTGGAATCAGAAGTCATTCATTGACAGCCTCAAGACCCCGCCCTACATGTCCAACATTCCTGAGACAGCACACGCCCACCTCCCCGGCCAAAAGTTCCTCATCATCGCTTCCGACGGGCTTGACCATCTGATGCGGCGGTTCAGGAGAAAGGATATACCGACCCGGGAACATGGCAAGATTTATGCGGCTGCAGCTGCACGGGCAGCAGCCGGCACGAATTTGGCCGCGGAGGTTCTTTGGGAAGCTTTCGGAGGCGACGGCGAGGACAATGTGTATGGAGACGCCATTGCTGGAAAACTTCAAGGACGTGTGGATGATATTACAGTAGCTGTTGTGCCTTTGTGAGCTCTCAAACAGCCCGAGGAATCACGGTCGTCAAATTGAATGTATTTCTGAGGTTCAGAGATCAGACCGCAATGCGAAGAGATTGGAAGAAGACGCACGAAAATAAAAGGGTAAGAAAATGCTGTCCCAAAAGCAATTACTCGAGCAGTGTTCGGCGACGGGCTTCACTGCTCGATAAACGAAGTCATATCTTCCAGAACTTTCTCTCTACACTCGGGCTCGTTGACGAGCTCGTGGAAAGCATCCTATCAACCAAACACCTCAAGAATGCAACAAAAATCGTAGACAACAACGCACCGGATAAATGATAATGTGCTTGTCATCGCAGTCGAGTTTGTCGTAGAGCGTTTGGGAGGCGAGATGCGAGGTCAACTATGAGTGAAGTCAATGGGTAGAACTGGATATATCCAAAAGGCACTGCGGGAGCTGGATGGAGCGAGACTTACGAGGTCACCGGTGCCGTGGACGATTAACAGCTGCGCATGGGATCATGGACGCCTGATATCAAGATGAATTGAGACATACAGGTAAGCTTTTCGGCCACCTCGTGTACTTTGTTTCGAGCAACTCTTCTCCCTGCAGAAAAGTCAGAATTAGAGGAAGCCTAACTGTAACGCGCACCCAATGAACCAGATCCTACATGTGGCGCCTCGATGCGCGACGTACTGAGAGGGGGTCCGTGGTGCACATTTGTTGAATAGCGGATCGCGAGTGAGCGACTGTGAATAAATTCCAATGCACTCATCAGACTGCAGGAAGACAAAAAGTAAGAGAGTGACTTACGCTGCCATCCGCCCGAACTGGGACAGTGTCAAATAATATCCTGGTCCCCTTATTTCCAGTAGGGAACCTGTGCAGTCCGAGTCACCCGCAAGACGATGGGGCTGCATGCAACGACGCCGCGCAGCGCACGAGCTTCGTCCGAGTCCGCGCACCGGATTAGGAAATTCAACGCCTCCCCACAACCCATCGAATGACCACTCAAGAAAAGTGGAAGGTCGGGGAACGTATCAATTACATGCCTTAGCGCCCATTGCACGTCCCCAATCTGAGCCACACCGTGCGTCCGACCGTATTCGTTTTCTGGGCTCCTATTCTCAGAATCTCATCGAGTGCGGTACGCCCGAACCCGCGCTGGTCAAATGCAAATACGTTGATGCCTCTTTGCATACTCAGGATGCGCTTCAGCGTATCGTCCGACATGCTCCTGGAAACCGTGGATGAAGACGAGAACGACTCTGGACCTCTCGGATGCTGCGCGGTGCGTTCGGGTGTAGAACTTGGTTGAATGGGGACCTTCGAGCCAATCTTCGGTGTACGCGTCCGATACCATGTCTGAGTGGGTGTGCAAAACCATGGTCGTCAAGTTGAGAGCAAGAGCGCAGAAGAGAGTGCGCGCTGAATTTAGAAATGTAAATTCGGTACGTCTCGGGCCGGCTATGCGGTCGGATCATAATACCCGAGGATGGAAGCACTGATCGATCATGAACTCCTCAAACCCACCATCACCGAGGCGTCGCCTCCTCGCTCGACGCTTTCATCGAGTTTTTTTTGAGCGACCAGTCCCCAGTCAGCCCGCAACCCCTGGACTGTTTCTACGCTCTCCCTACCCTGCGCTAGCTGCAAGCTACTGGTAGGTGTACCTCGAGCCTTAGACTCAATATTAATAGCACCTGTCGCGATGGGCCGGTCACGAAAGGAGGGACCTGAATGCTCAAAGGAACAGGGATGCTGTGGATTGATATCTCCCCAGAGAATAATTTCCGCCTCCGCGCCGGCACTCCCGCATCTCCATAGCGAGGCGCTGTTATCACTGCCGCCGCTAAATGCAGTTATACTCTCGGCCCAGGGCGTAGGCTTGTAAATGGGCGTTATTGCCACGCTCAGGTTCCAACGCACCATAGGCACCTTGGAATGAGATTTACACCTCGATTGGACGCAAGCATCCTGCGTATGCGCACTGGTCTCTTCTCTACTCTTGCCTTTGCTTCTCATCCCTGAATCTGGTTTCGCTGCGATTTCAAACAGTTTGATCTCTGTATGCGACCTGATCATTCAGACCCTCGGGGTGCCTTGGTGCGCTCGGCTCTTCGAGGACGGCAAGTTCCGTCATGAAATTGAATAATCTCTACAGCGGCTGATATTTATAGTTTCCTTCCTTGAGAAAGAGTCATGTCACCAGCGATTTGTGACTAACTGATTGTTTTTCGTAGAATGCAAATCCCCCCAAGCTTCGCCACTTGCATCGAAGCTCAATGTATCCGAATGAGCGCAATTTTGTTCATGCTATATCCCTCCTTCAAATAAGGGTGTGCAGGATGAGCAGATGGTGGCGTACGTTACTCGGTTCGCGCTAATCAAATTCAATGTGCTCGCTGATAATTTACCGGATGCAGTGTCCCTTGCGGAGGATCAAGACCGTTCAGGTACAGCCGCGGTCTGGTAACTTTCCAGGCTGTTCTTGGTCGAGTATACACGGCTGTCAGTTTTGGGCTCTGCTCAAGTTCTGCTCCTGACACGGCGGCAGGATCTTCGAAAAAAATTGCTCTGTTCAAAACCTGACTATGTCAATGCGATCTGCCAACTTGCCCTTCTTCGACCTGAACGTAACTCTCTGCGCAACGCACACATAATCTCGAGTTGCGGAGCCGATGCCGCATGCAGTTTCAGAAGAGTCGGTCTCCTTGCCGTTCATGTTTCAGTTGCAATTCAGTTCTATATTTTGGGCGCCGCTTAATGATGTAATGCGGAACGACCAAACGGTACAAAAACACCCAGCCATAATGCTCGAAAGCATCCTCAATCCCATTTCTCACCAATGAAGTTCCTCGGCTCCCTTGCTCTCAGCGCCGTATTTGCGGCAACTGCCCTCGCACAGGCCGTCGACATCGGTGCTCCCGCAGCTGGAACAACTGTGTCCGCTGGATCCAACATCACCGTGGAAATAGATCGACCGGTACGTATAAAATTGCATATTCAGGAATTCTTATTGACTAAAGTTGCGCAATATAGGACAGCCTCACCGCCTCTACGGAGGTTGCGGTCGTAATTGGATTCTTGTCCTGCGGCGCGTCGGGGTGCCCTCCGCCTTCGGAGACCCTGGGCACCATTCTTTATAACGGGCCTTACGATCCCGAATTTTCTAACGACGGTAGCGGCGTGAACAAGCCTCCTCACCAAAACTTTACCGTCACTATCCCGTCGTCTGCCTCGTCTGGACCCGCACAACTCGGTGTCATCCACCTTGCCTTGGTTGGGGTGAGTTTCCGCTCCAAATCATCTTCCCAATCATTCAACTCTTCCTAGCTGAGCGAGACTCCGTTATTCGAAACCCTCAATGTCACCTTGAACGTGGCTTAGTTTTAGGAGTCCCGGGAATTAGGTCGAAAGCGTCACAAATCATATGAAATGTATCAGATGAATGTTCACGGACACGTTCATTGTGCAATACGAAGTGAAATACGAACTACGATTATGGTCGAATGTCAAAAGCGTGCGTTTGGAAGAAAGTTGCGACGATGAAGACGTTTCAGTCCCTCAAGCATGTAAACGCTCGTTAGTTCTCCATCAACTTTAAAGCATTAAAAACAGAACACACGAAAATACTTCAAAGCTCACGAAGGTACAACGGCCATTGTGATATCATCGACGCGTCCCTGCAGTTTCCCCTCAATGGCATCTCCTTACACCTTGTCCTCGCCGTCAACGCCAAATGCTTCCCAAAAGAACCTCCCCCGCCAAATTCTGGCCTGGCGGTGCCGTTTCAGCCGCAACCGCATAAATCTCGCCGTGGTCCCGTGTGGGTATATTCTTTTTTCTGAACCGTCGCATCAGATGGTCGAGTCCGTCGGAAGTAATGATGAGGAATTTTTGGTCAGAGATGTCTATCTCAGGAATGTTGGACATGTACGGCGGGGTTATATTGTTGTCGATGAATGCCTTGCCACAACCAGCTTCAAGAACGCCCACAAGGCTGGCCGTGAGGTTAAAATGAATGTCGCCAATGCCTAGATGGAAACATCGAGAAGAATGTATGACAAAAACGTACCAGGACTCAGAGACATCCCCGTAAGAAGCCTGCCTATGTACGTGTTAGTCACAAAGTTGGGCTCGCCGGAATGTTCAGCCTTGATTCGGGCGAATTCAATAGGATTCTAGCATTGGTCAATGGTGGTGAAAGTCCATGTCTTGACAGTCCCAGCCGTCTTCGATGGTGAAACAAAGGACTATTGTCTCGTTCAGATAGCGAACAAGGAGGACAAATGAACGAGGTACCAGCATCGCAGTCTGCGACACTTGCAAGGTGAATGCGATTCGACGGATCAATCAAGGCTACAGTGGCCGTGGTTCCAGAGAGTGTACGCTCGACTTCGACGCAGGATTTCTCATCGGTATCTCCAAGGCTGACAGTGGGGAGAGCAGTCGATGTCTGGTGGGAGGAGCGAAATGAAATCGTTTCTAATGCGTTCGTCCAGTGCAATCAAGAGTTCCGAGAGGGTTCCGAGAGTAATGATCAAAGTTGGGAGATTAACGTCTACTTGCAACTTGCCACTCAGCACTACTGCGAGTTTCCTATTGCTCAGATTCCACTGGGCCCCAAAATATCGATGATGCTTGCAATCTCAACACCATGACGATAGTCGTTCGCGTCTACCGATCATTGAGTTTCTCGGCAGAGAACAAGATTGGCGCCAAAAAATTGCTCGACACTACGAATCGCTTCCGAGTATCACTTCGGACATATCCGAATCAGACGCACATGAGTCCCATGCATCCGAGTCAAATTCTTCCGAGAATCTCTTTGAACGGACCCTCCATTCCACCTCCATCCATCGTATGCACCGAATGTAAGCTGGATCATCGCCCGTGTATGTGTCCCCCATACGGTTGAGCTCATCCCAGAGCCAGTAATCATACGTCTTGATGTTCGCAAGTTTTGGGAAGCACGGGGACAAGAAACTTGCGACGGCTCGTGGGTCATTTATCGAAGACATCTCGACGCCTAAAAAGGTGAGAGAGGATTGCGAGGCAATGGTCTTTAGTGAATCGTCGAAGGGCGGAACTGTGGACGCATCGAAAGTGATGGTGAGAGAAGTCAATTCATGACAGTGCTCGGCAAAGGCCTTGAGACCAAGGAGTGAAATGCTCGAGGGACAGCGCGTATGCGTGCTGGCCGTCAAAGAAAGTTCTCTGACTTTCGGCCATGCACGAGCAATGGCTAATGTCATGGTGTCGTCCAGGTCAAATCCAACCGGCGGTGAAAGATAAATCGTCGTGAGATTTGCAAAGCGCAAAAGGGGAACAACAATGGATCCATCGATAGTATAGTTCGTGAGCACATCCCCCAACGCGTCGTCCACTTCGTTTTCCGGAAGACCGATCCGGAGAGTCTGGAGAGTGGAGTGTGTCAAATGGGTTTCCAGGGCTGCGTACAGTTGGGTGGTGATCGCTCTCGTGACTGGGTCACCTGTGCCAACATGAAAACTCGCCAAACGACAGCTGGACAGCAATTCGAGCAACTCGATAACCAAGTCCATTGTTGTGTGCACAAGGTAGATTTCGCGGAGGGCGGAGAACCGAGGAGTTTCTGCGTCAATCATGGAGTACAATCGTGGGGACGGTCCTAGATCTTCCCAAACCAAGGCCTCGAGGGTCAATAACCTGAGGGCAGGAAGCTGAGAGATATGTTCGAGGGCTGCGCGATCAACCCCTGGGAGAGCCAGATCTTCGATTCTATGTAGCGTGAGGACAACTTTCGATATGGTGCTTCGGCAGCCATCCCACCAGGAATGGTGGTCCAAGTGAAGGGTTCGTAATTCCGGGTACCGAAGTGGCAGATCGGGTAGTGAGGGTGTCGGCCAATTGTAAGGAAGGTGAATATCGACGTGCACAACCTTCGGGCTCAGGAAAAGAGGGATATGTATGGACGCCTCATCGTCGATGTTAAACACCAGCGTTTTGAGATTTGGACACAAGTAGTCGTGAGGAAGTTCGGACCCCTCGATCGTTTCAAATACGTCAAGGTCCGAGAGGAATTCACTGCTCATGTTGCATATTTCGAGTTTCTGAACTCGAAATGCATATGCGAGCGGTATTCGCCAATCTATCGGCGAGATGGGACCGATTATATTCTGCAAAGCGATTAGTGCGTATATCGGGAAACGATATAGGAATGAACGCACAAAAGACGCGCTGCGGGTATCTTTTAACAGTTTCTTCCCTCCATAGATGCGACGGAAGACATTTGAATATGTTAACAAGTGTGTCCTGTTCGCGCCACAAGAAATTCAAGGCCGGATCGAGGAAGGTCTTGCAAGTTCTGGCAAGAGCAGCAAAATCTCTACAGCCGAGAATTTTTTTGCGCTCCTTGCGAGAGTGATAGTGTATGGGCAATTCGGGACAAGAGTATTGCAATTCTGAAAATATAAGATCGAGGATCTCAGGAATGCGGAACGTGTGATGCATCCAAGTTTTCAGTCTGCCACAGTGGTTGTTCTCTTGGTGGCTACTTGAACGGACTGCCTGAAATTTTGTGGCCCTCATACCTTGTATGAAGATGTAGCTAGTGATTGGGATCTCTAGCGATGAGGAGCCTTCGTGCGACGTGGGTGCAAGAGAAAACGATTTGCTGCCCGTGTGACCGTGACAGACGTCCAGGCGGTCAGGCCGGCGGCGACCACTTCAAGTACTCCAACATTAAAATTTACCTACACTTCAGTTTGCGACAAGATTTGCAGCGCCTTATGGCGGCAACTAAGAAAATATAATACACAAGTTTTGGATTGGACAGATAGTAAGATCATGCTTCATTTCTGAAACTGAACCACTCGAAAATATGGACAAGTAGCGAAGTTGGTCGAATATGCACGAAATCTGCGTTGGGAACTTGCTGCGAATTACATAAAGGCTATGCTCCCCAAAACGTTGTGCGAAAGGCAATAGAACGAGATCTGCTCCGCATCGCAAGTGTCGAGGAGATTGTCAGCTTACTTAAGCGTCATCTTTAGGATGAACATGCACTGTGATCGGTACTGAAGAAGATTGAAGAAAACCCAATACGTCAATACTGTTCGATGGCTTTCTCCGGTTAGCGGGCTCGTCTATACACCGGCTGGTGTATAGTCTTGTCAGTAAAGAAAACGGATGCATGATATATCGAGGCTAACGCCGGTAAGAAGACTAGAGGCTCAGAGCGGGGCACGGCACCAACACCATGGCAGCGAGGAACCGCCGCAAAATAAGCGCGCCAGTTGTCAAAGTCCGTTCAAGATACTACAAGCGGCCATCCATGCCCTCACCCCAGTCAGACAAGGGGGGAAAATCAAAAAGAATACGATAGCATCGCGATATAATACAAAATACGGACCGAGAGCCATAGATAATTTACACTGTCCACCAGTTAGCGCAAGTACGCCGTCATGAATCCACAACATACTATTCTGATAATCGGCGGCCAATAGTCTGCGAAGGCGTTGGGTCACTCCGTGTGTATATGGAGAGAGAAAGACGAGAAACGACTCACAGCTCCAACACAAGCTCCGGTGGTATGCGCTCCATAAACTCCTGTACTGGTACCTCCTCTTTGGGGCCCGCATCCGCATAATATGACTTGAAGCTCATGTACTCGAGCAGTTTTTCGACAATCACGCCCCTGCCGTCCAGCAACAAAACAGCACAGTAAATCCTCGCGCCAGAATCATTGAAAAGAAGAGTAAACCCACCGCTGCTGCACGGGACACGTCCTTGCGATACCCTCGGCATAATTCCCAACTTTCCACCACGCACCTTATTAGAGACGTTGAGTGGGGGGTCGAAGAAGCAGCGCACCAGCAGTATCCAACATGTCACGCATCGTCTCACTCGCATTCGCCACTTTCCGTTTCACGAGGAACGAGTACCCGTCGTCGCTTGTTACGCGCACCCAGTCGTTGTCGGCGTTCGCGGACGCCTGCAGCCTGCCAAACCCTCAGCTATCCGCCTCATAGCAGTCGTGAACGCAAATATACGGTCATCTCGACGTCGGCCATCGTTTTGACGCGTCTAGTTCGTGTCTGGCTTTGGGAACGAAAAAACAAGGATGGAGTTTCAAGACAAAGAGAATGCCATTATGTAATCTGGCCATAGCACAAAAAAGGAAATCGATACGGAAAAAACGACAAGTCAGAAAGCAGAAAGCAAAGCGGTTATTAACCCCGCAAAAAGCGTATTTACACTATTCACAGCAAGGGAGTCCGGCGCGCAAGTAATCGCTCCCAAAATTCAGTAGATCGGAGTAGATCCCGTCGTAGATCGCCACGTCTGACCCTCCGTCTCCATTCATTCGGCGCGACAGCGCACGCGCATAGATAAAATAGTGTCCTCTCCCGTTACCCCTGTCCCTGTCCATCCCTAGAGGGAAAACCAAATATATCAGTACCGGAATTTTCTGATTTCGACGGGGGAAGTAAAACGCACCTACACCGTCTCGTGCCTCTTCAGCCCGCCCGGCCGCACCCTCCCCCCGCGGAACGCGATCCGATCTGCCATCCGCTCTACGTCGTCCTCGTTGTCGTTAAGCGTCTGCTTGATGAGGAACTCCATGTTGAGACCCTCAGCTGGGTCGCGCCCAGGGAGGCGCATCGAGGGGACGAGCGGTGTCGGCGAGGGCGAGCCTGACGGGGAGCCCGGTAGGGAGGGGAGGGAGGGAAGACGTTCGTTGAGGATGTCGGATCGGCGTCTAGGGTGAAGGGTTAGTAAAGATGGGGATGAATTGTATGGGAAACGCTGGGATTCGGGGACGAATATCCCAATGGGTTTCGGCCCGGCAATGGCGACGTGACCAAGACACCAGCCATATAAGTGCCACGGGCACCTAGCGGCAAGACACCGCCCCCAAACCCCCCCACTCCGCACTAAAGAGAAAGAAAGAGAAAGCAAAGTCACTCACGCATCCTCGAAATTATGGATATTCTGCCGCACTTGTCGCTGGACGCCAAGCCGACCAGACATACCCGCCGCCCCAGCCTCTGCACCCACCAGCTCTGAAGCTGACTCGGCTTCTTCTCTGTGAGGGCGTAGGGAACAGGGAGGAGCGGGATGGCGAGCGTGCAAGAAAAGAGAGAGCACCAGGAAAGAGCGAAGAGAGTGCTGTGAGTCAGCAATACATCCTATCCTGTCAGGCAAGAGCCCAACGCACCGTAACAGCTGAAATACACGTTGCAGCCGGCCCACCGCAATAATCTTGCTCTTGATCTCCTGCCGCCGCCGTGCAACCTCTTCCGGGGTACTCAGACCTGCGATAACAACGATAAGTATACATCGTCGTGCAAGAGGAGCGGACGCGATGGTGAAGGAAGGTATACGTACCCAACGTCCTCGCCGTCCGATCCCGCATCTCCGCATCCCCATCCGCATCTAGCGTCTTTCTCCTCCTTTTTGGCCGCGGCTGCGCCTGCACGTCCGTGTCCATGGCTACGCCTTCGCTGGCCTCCTCGCCCTCGTCGGCGTCTTCGTCCGAGTCGGACTCGAGCTCCTCGGAGGAGCAGATGGACAGGATAGCGAGGAGCATCTCGGTTACTGCAAACGCCCATCAGCATGATACAGACGAGCGGAGTTAGAGACATGACACACTCTTCGCGCCCACGAACGGTAAGCTCCACGTAAACGCATTCTGGAAGTTGGGCAACCAGTATGGATGTGGGCTGGCGTTGTACTGCCGAATGGTAATGTTTTTGTTCGCGTACTTGAGGATCGCACCGCGGTTGTGGTAGACGTCGAGGTAGTTTGGGGCCTGGCGTCATCGAAAAGGTAATAATAGAGATCAGTCAGGTCAGGATATCTGAGGGAGGGGAGGCGCACAGAGAAGATGGTGATAACGGAGGGGAACTTTTTAGTCGGGGTTTTGCGGTGCATGGTGTATCTACGCGGTGTCAATACGATCTCGGTGGAAGAAAAGAACACGACATACCCCGCATCCTGTGCCTCGTGTCCGCGGATGATCCCCAGCAATCCATTCCGCTCGAGAAACTGGCACGCCGCCGCGTACGTAAAGAAAAAGCTGCACCCCCGCGTCGCATTATGCAGGAACGTCGCCCCCGAAGGCACCCCTCTTTCCTCTTCGTGCCCAAATCCAGCAATTGGATCGCTCCACAGCAAATCACACAGCAGCCCTCTACTGCCCGGCTCGGTAAATCGATTGAGGGCTTGGATGTCCGAGAGCTGGACGAGCTCAGGGGAGAGACCCCCATGCACGCAGAAGAAGCGGCCGTCGACGAGGGCGGCGACGGGGAGGGCTTGGAAGGACGCGGTGCACGCGTCGTACACGCGTTGGGAGTATTTGTGCAAGCACTCGCGCTTGAAAGTGAAATATTCTGTGAGGTGCTGGCATTCGTGGTTCCCGCGTAACAGAGTGAATTTGTGGGGGAACCAGAGCTTGAGCGTGTAGAGGTATAGCAGACATTCGATGCCAAAGCAACCTCGGTCAACGTAGTCACCAAGGAACAAATAGGCGTTGTCGGTGAGGGGGCCACCGACGTCGAACAGCTTCATGAGGTCGTACTGGGCTCGATAAGCATCGAACAATCGAGAACGAGAACAGGAAAAAGCAACGGACGTATTGACCATGGATATCACCACAAATGGTGACCGGACCTTGCACCTCCACCATATTCGCCTCTGAACTGAGTAGCTTCGTCGCGTGCTCAAGGATATATAGCGCATGCTCCTCCGTCAGGCGACCCTCGCGGAAGAAATGGTCTCGCAGGATGCGGACATTGGGCTTAGACGCGCCAAATTCGTCCTGGGCAAAGAACTCTGCATCGGAGAGACGATGTGTAGCAGGCTGGGGAACCTGGCTGCGGGGGTCAGAAATGTATTCCAAAGACTAATGAACATTCGTACCGACTTGATAGCCCGATCTCGTGTGTTGGTAGAAAGAGAGTCCATGGATCTGTTTGTGCGTGTCGAATTCACGAGGCGTTGCTCAACCTGCCACCGTGACATGGAGATGCCGTATAGCCGGGCCGAGACCGGGGTTTAATTCGGTTGCAACAAAGTTCAACAATTCCTGTCAAATGGAATCCAAGACAATAGTGGTGCACCGCGATGCAGTCATTACTCGGATAATTAAATGGTAGATATCTCTGTTGTGAGTTCGACTTGCTTAGTTTCAACATAGTGACCCAAGTGCTGTGAGCGAGAAAACTGGAATGCATCCCTGCCACCTCGCAGTGGGAGGTGGCGCGCACCAATGGCGGGGAACAGAATGTAAACCGCGAATTTAAACTTCGAACCAGACTCCCACAGCTCGAATTAAACTGATGACCATGCGGTTCAACTTTGCTCTTCCGGCGTCCGCTTGAGTACCCGGTTGCTTGCAATGAATTCACGAATGATACTGAACAAAGGAGTCGTCACCGCATTTGAGTCAAATTCCATCGCTTGACCAACGAAAGAAAAAGGTGAACATGATGCTCTTGCATCGCCGCAGAGTAAAGCCTGCATGATGATCCAAGCTACTCACAAGCACGGCTCCTGGCGTTTGCGTGAAAGCCGACGGGCCAAGCGATTCGGCTGCAATATTGTACAGCATTCTTTCTCGAGCATACAACAAGGGTCGGCGTCTACGCAATGAAAGTAAGAAAGCTTGAATGAGTATGGATGAGAATTCCTGAGCCTTAACAGACTGCGAGGCCGAAATCTTTAATCCCAGGGATGAGTATTGATGAGAATTCCTGAGCCTTAACAGACTGCGAGGCCGAAATCTTTAATAGTCTACGCAATGAAATTAAGAAAGTTTGAATGAGTATTGATGAGAATTCCTGAGCCTTAACACACTGCGAGGCTGAAGTCTTTATTAATAGACGGTCAAGTAGGAAACACTTCGCAATCTAAAGCGAATTTACTCCATCCTTTGCAAATTGAATCATTCCATGTTACAGAAACGGGACATCGATGGATGACGCACCTCTATGAATATATATTTCCACTGCTGTTCAATCGCAAGGCGCTCTCGATCATCATTCCAAACCTCTTCATCCGCTTCTGAGTCTCGGGATCGCCCTCTAGGTCTGTGAGTGTGACAGTGCGGTCAAGCCTCCCCCGCGCGTCTTGAGAAGTGTATGTCTCGAGGCCAGGGCCATTTACTTCTGCGTCCCACCATTCAGGCAACATTTGCGCGCGCACAACACGCTCCATCCACTCTTTGAAATCGATCTCCCGCAGCGCGGAGGATACACGGCTCGCATTCAGGTGCGCGCCGAGGCGGAGCACCCGGTACGCATTCACCAGGTCCTTGTACACGGTTTCCGGGTTCGCGGAGGTGTACCCGAACATCGGATCCCATAATATTAAATTGTAGGACATCGGCATGAACGAACCATCAGGGTTGATGAGCTGGCCATAAGGGGAGGACAGTGTCGGTTGGGGCTGCGTCTGACTTGACGACGGTCCAGCGTTGGCGTGGGACCCCGGCCGTTTGCACTCTTTTTTATGGGCCGGCCAGTCCTGTCAAGGCGTAAAACCGCGATCCAACAGCTTGAAGAGGACCAATAAAGCGGTCGTCTTGGAAAACCTCCTCACCTTTTGCTGGCACTCAGCACCACAGTAGAAGCGTTGTTTGCATCGAGTACATTGGCTTTGGCCTGGGCGATTGGGGGCATGAGTAAAAATTTTCGACCGCAAGGGAGTATAATGCACCTTCTTGAGCGCATCCTGCTGCATTACATTGGACCATGCTGACACGGAGAGAAAGAGCTGCGGGCAAAACGCAGATCCGGGAACTGCCGATATCATTTGATATGACATCACTGATCCATCGATCAACATGTGGTTCAAGCAATGGCTCCACAAAAAAATTATATATTAAAGCCTTTTTTTTGCATGCGGGAAAGTAATAGGACGCCACTTCCATGGCATATATTATCGGCCAAGAGATTCTAGCCTCCATCAAGACGGAAACTCAACATTCGATCACAAACACTGCACCGCCACACGTCGCTGCCATGTTCAGCCGACACGTCGCACCATGTCACGGTGCCGACAAGCTGGCCGCTATGTTCAGCGCACATCGTGTCGCCACTCCCACCTGGCGGCCAGTCGTCAGCATGCGTGTCGTTCAGGTGTTGCTGCAGCTGGCTCATTAATAATATTATACGAGCGCCCATGGCCAACGGCCCAACGAGCGCTGACGGGTAATGATGCCGTCGGCAATCCCCGGATGTGCCTCCTTATTCCAACCTCTTTCTCCATGCTCTTCACAGTTCTAATCAGTACGTCCTGTGCCTTCGGCGAAAGGGGTCCCCTGATAGGTGCGCCGTGGTCCAGAGCAAACTAAACCCATTCTGCGCTAGTAGATTTGCAAAGTTCCCGGAATAGGATTGCGTTGGATGGCGACGAGGCGGCACGGTGCTTCATAAGCTCTGGCGCGCAAAATATGGCGGAAACAAATTCCAATTTCCCTACGCACGCACGCCTTCTTTTATCAAAGTCGAAATGTTCAAACACCATGATCTCTGGAAATCATGTTGCTGCCGCAAGGTCAACGTTGAACAAGGCCGAGGCTTACTCGATGAAATTTTATAAATCGCATTGTCATAGTCTTATCGCTGTTGGCTGCGTAATGCTCGAGGAGACGCGATCTAACTCTGCTGCCGCCCGACCTCATCAAAATGGTCCGTGCACTGAGGCAGCGGGCTTGAGGTCATTTTACGTCTGTCGAAGCACCTGCCTTTCTTTCTCCCACCATGCCCTCGGTGTGTCGTCAAGAATCACTTGGGCTCTGGTTCTATGCTGATCGTCTTTAATGCAGCCTTTCGACGACTTTCCAACCGAATTGGTGGTGAAAATCCTCAGCAATCTGCCCTATAGATCCCTACTTGTTGTCCTCAGCGTTTCAAAACGCTTCAGCGCTATTGTTACGGAAGATCCTGAACTTTCCGTCCAGCTTTTCAAGAAATTGAGCAAGGTTTACGTCGAGTCAGTTGGTAAGTTTCTCTTTTTCCAAATTCCGAGTGAGATGGCCGGTTCCGTTGGGCTGAGTGGCTGAATGGATATCTAGATGATGAACGAATTCGCGGTGGTATCCATTCCGTCACGCAAAAATCTGAGCCTGTCCGTGTGAGCTCACCGTCCCACGAGTGGTCCTACTTATCACGCTTCTCACCGCGCTTCGTCAGCTTCATCCCGCTGTCCCTTTGGTCTCATACATCCTCGGCAACAAAGTAGAACGAGCGTCGTTCTGGATTCGCAACAAAGATTACCGGCCCCATCTCGTCGACCTCGCCATTGCAAACGACTTTGTTTCGATCCCTGTCGTGACGATGATGAAGATTAAAGTGCCTGATCGAAGCTACATCCCCGTGGAGCGACAGAATTCCTTCAATGTCGTAGTCAAGAATCCGAGAGGCGTCCGGCTCATTGATTTCTTTCGAGCGCTTGCGAAAGAGTGCGTATCACGTTGGGTTCGAGAACGCTCAATCTCAGCTTTAATGTTCGAGTAGATCGAGCGTCCTCCTCCAAGGCTACACAGTCCGAGATTTTTTTGGTCAAAAGACGACTCGTGCGACGCTCCTGGGCGATCATATGTGCGTTGAAATCATTTGCTAACAAAGTCTCATTTCCTTCCAGCTATTACGAAGGAATTGACGAGGTGACCAAGGAGGGTCTCTTGCTCACAGGGACCATTTGGTTGGGGTCTTGAAGTTGGTGGTATTTGATGTATCAAAGAGCGAATATTCTTGGGGCGCTTCAGGAGGAGCTGAGGATGATAGCTTTTTTTTTTTTTCAAGAGCACTGAGTAACCTGGCGCATATTTTCTGTTGATTCAAATCAAACATCGTAATGTTGTGCAAACTTGACTGTTCCCCGCTTGATCGCCCACTGAGCCCTATCAACCACTGGAAGTTGAACGAATCACCCCAGAAAGCAGCAGCCCCGCTCTTTTGACATCGTAAAGTCCGGCATATCCGCTGGCGGAATACATTCATAAGAGGTATGACGGAGAGAGAAAGAAGAGAGCAAGAACCCACACTTGATTCTTCTTGAGTACCGCGCAAATGTTAGCTTTCACAGGATCCGATGTGTGATTTTCGACACTCGACCTAGACTCTTGAGTTTTGCGACTCCCTTTAGAGCTGTTAATACGCACTCTCGCACCAAAGCTTCAAATACATCAACGAGACGAACACCTTTCGCGTTCTTCACCGTCACCTTGCGGCCTTTTCCTAGCATTAGCCTTGTCTTATGAGGAAGAGCTTGCGGCATACCGCGTCTCCTGAATTCAGGGCGGTCTGGAAGGATCATCTTGAACATGGTGACCACTGGGACAGACGCAAAGTCATTCACGATGGCGAGATCCATGAAGCTTGCGGAGCCTTTGGCGCAAACCCTGATCACGACTTTGGATGTTTCTCCTCCGAGCGTGTAGTCAACGACTTGTAAAGCTGGATGGATCTTGCGACGATGCCTGAGTCTCGTGTGATCGTGATACTGGATTCAACCTATGTACTTTTACCGGCTCAGAGTGTTGATTAATCGGGTATGGATATGCAACTCCTTCTCCACCTGAAGTCTTGAGTAAATACCCTATGAAGCGAAGGTGGAGAAACTCACAAGGATCGATAAACACTTGGCTCAGTTTCTTGAAACGTTGAATGGAAAGGACAGGATCTTCTATGACGACGGCATTGAACGTCTTTGAGACGCTCAGAGCTGTGAGGAGTGCGTAGTAGGGCAATTTGCGAAGGATTTTGGCGAGCAATTCGCGAGGGAAATCGTCAAATGGCTATATACGAGTGAGAGCGGGAACGAGGAGAGCATGAATAGACGCACAGACGACGGCATGGGTGTCAAGAGCAAGATGGCAGAGCAGACGTAAAACGAAGTCGCGTTTGACAGGACTTTTCCTTCCTTCCTGAAAATACACTCAAATCCTTGTTCGACGAGATCAAGTTCGACTCGAATAAAAATCGAGCAAAATTTGAAAAAACGCTACCCCGGAATCAAATGAGAAATAGGCTTTTTTTGTATGATATCTCCGGCCAAGATTTCCAAAAGATTTCAGCTAAAACTTGCTGACGTCTGATTTGGATTCAGACAAAGGTCGCACTGAATCTCGATGACTTTTCCTAGCAGAAAACCGCGGGCGACGATCAGACTGCAGAAATGCAAGAAAGAACGTCGAATCTTCAATGAGTCAAGTACTTATTTGCATCTTAGCTGACAGCGATAATCAGCGAGCAAATGAGTCACGTGGTGCGACCGTTCCTTAATCACGCTTGACTTTTGGCGCTCAACAGGCGCTCATGTCGGCTCCTTTCTCTGGTTTCTTGCCTTTCTTACTCGAGCTCGACGGTCGTGTCTTGCCCATCTCATACACCCAATGTCACTCGGATCGAGTCGAAGTACCTTGTCTTCAGAGGATGGTTCTGAAATATACTAGCCATATTCTCAGCTACATTGTGACCATAGGCCTTAGCAGGTGTCGGCAGACAAGGACTTGCAGGGGTAGGCTTTTTATCCGCAATGACTTCAAACTTTTGAAGATCTGGGTTCCAAGCCATGGCTACATAGTAGTACAGACATATGCATCCCGACCCCCATCAAAGTGGTCCGTGCACTGAGGTCGTTTTACGTTTGTCGAAGCAAACTGCCTTGCCCTTTCCCACCATGCTCTCGGTACGTCGTAGAGAACTCATTTGGGCTCTCGCCCCATCCTGACCTCTAATGCAGCCTTTCCGAGACGATTTCCCCACTGAATTGATCGCGAAAATTCTCTGCAATCTGCCCTATCGATCTCTACTCGCTGTCCTCGGCGTTTCGAAACGCTTTAACGCTATTGTTACAGAAGATCCTGAACTTTCCGTCCAGCTTTTCAAGAAATCGAGCAAGGTTTACGTTAAGCCATGCGGTGAGTTTTTTTGGTCGGCAGATACCAGCGTTTGAGCTGAGTGGCTGGATGAATATCTAGATGATGAACGAAAAAATCGGTGTGATAATACGCTTATGAAAAAATTTTCTGACCCTTTCCGCGTGAGCTCTCCCTCCTCTGGCGGGCACAATTATCATAATTCTCATTCACTGGGCGAGTTTAGTTTCATCCTGCTCTTCCTTCGGTCTCCTACATGCTCGGCAACAGCGTAGAGAAAGCGTTGTTCTTTGCTGGCGATCGCGAAGTCCGCCTCATCGACCTCTTAATCGCAAACGACTTTGTGTCGATCCCTGTCGTAACGATGATGGACATTAGTGTGCATGCCTTCGATGTCGTGGTTGAGAACCCGGAAGGTGTCCGGCTCGTCGATTTCTTTCTAGAGCTTGCGAAAGAGTGTGTATGACGTTGATTCCAAGAACATTCAATCTCAGATTCGATAGATCGAGCGTCGTCCTCGAAGATTCCTCAGTCTTTGGTGAGGATTTTGGTGATGAGGAACCGACTCGTGCGGACCTCTTGGGCGACCACAAGTACGTTAATACCTCATTTGCTACTCCTACCCAGTCTCATTCGATCCTTCTAGATTTTACGAAGGGATAGAACATCCGATCAGGAAGGGAAACCTGCTCATGGGGACACTTATGTGTGGGTCTTGAAGTTGTTGATGTGTACTTTCTTGCAGTCATCAATTTTTACTATTCTTGAGAAACCGTTCATCGCGCGCGGTTTGCTTGGATTTTTGAGTCGGTATGACATCAAAAGCCTGGAAGAATGCGCTTATACCCTCAACACGGCACATAATATGATTCAGAGACAATACTGAAGTACGCCATTTGACTTCCGAGTCGGGTTCGTCGACAACTATCAACGAAACCTAACGTTGCTCAGTTTATACTGTAGTTTAACATTTGTGCGGCACAGTTATGGCGTGAATGTTGCCCTAGAAACTGATGACGGCTTCTCAGCAGAGTGAGTGCTTTCGATAAAATCTGAAAATATTCGAGAGAGTACTTTGGACTGTTACCTCCTTGTATGTGGAAAGAAATGGATAATTGCCTGGCACATCGTGTTGTTGTGCAAGCTTGACTGCTCTCCGCTTACTTGGCCGCCCACCGAGCCCTAAAAATCACTGAACAGCGACATTGAGCGAATTACCCTAGAATTCATCCACGCTTCAAAGATCTGTGCATTTCAATTCATCCCCAAGGCCAATTCCCATCAAGTGGTCCGTGCATCGAGGTCGTTTTACGTCTGTCGAAGCACCTGCCTTTCCTTCTCCCGCTCTCGGTGCGTCGTCAAACGATTACTTGGACTCTCGCATCCATCCTGACCTCTAATGCAGCCTTTCCGAGATACCTTCCCCACCGAACTCATCGCGAAAATTCTCTACAATCTGCCCTATCGGTCTCTACTCGCTGTTCTCGGCGTGTCGAAACGCTTCAATACTATCCTTACGGAAGATCCAGACCTCTCTGTCCAGCTTTTCAAGAAATCGAGCAAGGTTTACGTCGAGCCATGTGGTGAGTTTCTTTTCTGTTCAGCAGGTACCAGCTTTGGGGCTAAGCGGCTGTATGGATACCTAGATGATGAACGGAAAAATCAATACGATACGTTCATGGAAAAATTCTCTGAGCCTGTCCGCGTGAGCTCCCCATTCTCCGTGAGGGATCACATATCATAATTCCCACTCACCTTGGGATTGAAGCTTCATCCCGCTCTCCCTGTGGTATCCTACGTCCTCGGTAACAGCGTAGAGAAAGCTTCGTTCTTCATCGGCGACAATGAAGCCTTCCTCGTCGACCTCGCCATCGCAAACGACTTTGTGTCGATCCCTGTGGTGACAATGATGAAGATCAATGTGCATTCCTTTAATGTTGTGGTCAAGAACCCAGAAGGTGTCCGGCTCGTCGATTTCTTTCGAGCGCTTGCGAAAGAGTGCGTATGACGTTCGTTCTGAGGAAACACGCACTGAGTCTCAGCTTGATAGATCGAGCGTCGTTGTCCGTCGGAAAATGACTCGTGCAGAGCTTATGGGCGACCACATGTACGTCGACACTTCATTTGCTTCCTATCGAGTCTCATTCGATCCTCTCAGCTTTTATGAAGGGATAGAATATCCGACCAGGAAGGGAGATCTGCTCATGGGGACACTTATGCGTGGATCTTGAAGTTTTTGCTCCTCAATGTGTAGAGTGTACTTTCTTGCAGTCATCAATTGTCACCGTTCTTGAGATCTTGAGAAATTATCCATCGCGTGAATTTCATTGTGGAAATTGTATGGATTTTTTATTAGTCCGTAAGACAATACGTATCAACAGTCCGAGGGAGTTGTGTCCGACTACTCCCCAGCGCCTACGAAATATCCACAGCGTACACAGAAAGAATCAACGGTAATAGTAGACAACAATGAAGTACACCAGCTGACCTCGAGTATGACAGCTATCAGCGAAGCCCTCGCGTAACGCTGCATAATAACTTTCAGACCCCTGCGAGCATGAACCCTTGGCTGTGCTTGACTGGCTTTCCCTAGACCTGTTCCCGAACCCCGGTGGTAAAGTATGCAGATAATTATAAGTGACGACTCCATAAATCTCTTCGTTTTGCGAAAATTCAATAGAGAAATATTTTGGCTCATTATTAATCAATTCACAGACGTGATTGAAGAGTCCTTCGAGGATATCTTCTGTCTGAGCCCAAAGTAAGACAGCAAGTAAACGAAAAGGGAGAAATGATGAACAAGAGGAACCGTGGGAATCGAGTGGTGATCTTGGTGATTTGTGTTCTGTATGCTTCGGCCGCCCATACGGTGGAAACAAATGTCAATTTAAATTTCCCCACGCACGCTTCAGACAGCTTGCTTCATCTCGGTGAGTTGAAAATCCAACGTACAAGTATCGCACATTGTCGGAATACGAACATTTATGATGATGGGCAACAGTTGTGCTGTGCATCTTACTCTAGATATCGATCGCATCCGGTACGATTCAATGGCAGAGGCCAGCTTCGGATTATCTGTGGGTCACGCCCATTAAATTTCTGGAGCTTGATGGTCAACAGCAAAGCCCAAAATTTACATTTACATTGAGGACAGAAGGACAATAAAGTTAGTCGTAAAGCCGCGTCGGCACCGTAGCTCCCTCCACCCAAAGAAGAAAAAAAACTAGAAATTCTCTGCAGGGACATCAGCCACTGTTTGAGCTGAAAAGCATAACAGAACATACCCTTCCCGAAGAAGAATCGAGCTCCCCGAGCGTCTGAATGTTTGTTGCACATGTACTTGAGAGTAGACGCAAGCTGCTTGGGACCGCAGTAAAACTAAATTTGACGATAAGAAACGAATAGAAGAATAGCGAAAAATGGGGCGGACGCACCACGCCGATGTCCGAGTCCGGATGCTTCTGCCCAAGAGAGGTATAAATCCGATCCCAATTGGGGCGACCATAATGCGTTGGAGCTCTGAGCGCGGTGATAGCATCCTTCTCTGCGCCAACGTCCTGGACCTAGAGCACCGCATTCAGCCGATTACAGAGTTACATCTAGTAGGTGATACGCACAACGATGTTGTTGATGTCATCCTCCTTCATGCCGCCCGTAAGATAGATGTTGATCTCGATCCTGTTCTGGGAATCTTGTTCCTCCAGAGAATGGAGAAGCGAGTGGAACCACTCGGCGGTGCCGAAATCGCGAATCACCCAAGTGAAGTAGACCTGAAATAATGTCAAATAAGGAAAGGATAACGGAGAAAAGCAGAAAGACCTTTGAAAGCCGCGTACGACGACCCTGACCGAAATTGTTCATGCGATACCAAATGGATTTGAGGATCCTGGTCATAGGTTTTAATCAACAATTCGATGAAAAATTCCTCAGCACGTACGACGCAAATGGAGTAACGCCGATCCCGGCGCCAACCAAGAGCACGGTCTCGTAGTCCAAAAAATCCTCGGAGGATGTACCGAAAGGACCATCGACCATAATACGGGGCAATACGCGATTTATGGATGGGTTGGTGGCCGAGTTGACAATTTTGGCTTCTGTAACCGGTGCAGCTCCCTTCGCGCGCGCGCTTTCAAAGTCGCAGCCGACTGCCTTCGACAGCGCTCGCGTGAAGTCGCCCACAACGCGGATATGGACAGAGATATAATCTTCTTCTGGCGCGCTGTAAATCGCTAGGTTAATTCGGAGGCCTATTAAGTCAAAATAAACACACAAACCTGGTTAAAGTGAAAGGGTGCCATTGGAAGAAGGACACCTAACGGAGATTAGGGAGACGTGCGGCGCCTTGTAGAGTGTTGTGTATCTTACCTCGGGACAGTTGATGAAGATATACTGTCCTGCCCGCTGGGTGGTCCGTTCTTTCTTGATTTGCAGCTCCATGACGTCGGACGGATGCTGGATGACCTTGGAGATGTACGTGATATGGCGCGAGCGTATCTCGCGCAAGATACGCTCATAAATCCAAATGAGTCCTCCGACGATCCAGTAGCGCTGCACGGGTAAGTAAGCCTCGGCGAGCCCACATAGAATTGGAGCTTACCCAGAACACACCAATGGTGTTGAAGGAACAGTAAGGCGGGCGGTCGGGCTGAATCATGCAGAACATGCCGTGCAGTTGCCACAGGATGAAGAACGGAATGAACAAGTGGTGGGTATACCAGAAGCGCTCGAAGCCACCGTTCTTGGCGTTTCTTCGCTTCTCCGCTGCGAAAAATACCATCACGCCCAAGCAGATCCACATGAGCCATCCAGTGATAAGTGGCCCGATAACGAAGTTGGCTGAGATGAAGAACGCGATACGCTGTCCGGTGGTCCGTGCGCTCCCGTCGGCCATGGTAAGCCTGTACAGATTGACGATATGGGCAAGGGTATGAACGACGCTGCCAACTACGATGGACCAGCCAGTGGCTTTGTGCAATGTTATGTTCTTCTCGAAAGGGATGACGTCACCAAGAGGTGTGCGCCGGAGAACCGAGATGAGATTCCTGCAGACAGGGAGGAGGATAAAAACGACGTCGACATGGAGGACCAAAGCAGCTGCACGTGCGATGGCTAGAAAAATATTTCAGCAAAAAGAAATAACCAAGCGAAGTGTGAAACGCACTGAAAGTAATGCCAAAGGTTTTACGCGCGTTATTCAAATTGTCCTTCAATCCGTAATGAACGAAACCGAGGGCGGCCACCACGAGATGGAGGAGAATAAAGACAGCGAAAAAAATTCGTTGCCGCCCTTCATTGATTAGCCACAGGCTGATTTTCTCGCCGAGTTTCTTGGGTCGTGTGGGGTCGTGACGGACTCGGCCCTTTGGAGCGGTCGTGGTTTGGATCCCTTGAATCCGAGCCCGTTCGGCTTTGTTGCGTTGGTCGAAGGCGGTGATTGGGACATCGGATATGGCATGCTCTTTGAGCGCGGAATTCCCGTCGGAAAAGTCGAGACCAGAGGAGCGTTTGGAAGCCATGGTATTTGAAACTAGCGTAGGCGTCGAGGAAAGAGCGGACAGGCAAAGCGACCCGGCCTGCAGGTGAAAGAATGAAACGAGATGGTGGTGGGACCGAACAAGGAGGAGAGCCTGTCACCTGTCTTCGCCCAACACAGTGGGCAGTTCCATATATATCACGGTGGATGAGTATCGCGACATTGATCACGACAGGAAGGTCCGAAAGTTTGGAGTCCGGACACAGCGTGATGCCAAGGGCAGAGCGTCGATCCTAGACAGACCTTCGGTAGCCTTCGGTTCATTGAATTCTTGATACACACCGCTGATACCGAGGCGACTGAAAGGGGAAGATCCCGAGACGTCATCTGATTGGGCCTAACAGGGTCGTGTGGAGCTGTTGCCTGGCAAGTCGAATGTAGAAGGGTGGCATGGCGAGATGTTACTAGCAGTCGAATGGAGGCGATTCCGAGTCCTTGCAGATACTGTCCAGGTACTAGATTGAGCACAGCTGTGGCGGCCGCTGTCGAAGCCAAGTCCAGGGACCTAGCCGAAACTTCGCCGTGAAACGCTTGCAACGCGGCGCCGAGTCACGAATCCACAAGAGGAGGGCGGGGTGGCAGTGACTTTGACGGTTGATCCTGATGGCATCAATCGCGACTCTCCACACACACACCTCGGTTGCTCCGTAAACACACAGTACCTGGTCAATCGACTCCAGGATGGATATTAATACTGATGGAAAGAGTCCGCTGGCCTGGGTAGTCAACAGTATTTTTGGAAGACTCGCACGGAACCTCAGAAGACAAGAATCCTGCTAGATCGCCGTCGCATTAAGCATCTAAAAACAGCTAACGCTTGTTCCTGATAAGTGGCCGTGGACCTCAAGAGTATTCAGGATTCGACCACAAAATATCGCAGCTCATCAAGTATTCCAGTATTCTGGTCAAAGAGCTTGATGCTTGGACTGAAACGCCGTGGCAACCCCGTTTAGCAACATTCGCTGCATGGACGATGGTATGCCGCTTTGGTTCGTCAAGTCGGTTTTTGCATCATTTGCGCTTCAACTTCTAGTTCGCAGTTGCCGCAAAATGCCAAGCTGGCCTGACGCTGGGCGGTGACGTATCGCGGCAAGTCTGTTCGCATTCCCGCCCTATCCGAGCCAAGACCGCAATTTCGGGCCTTATCGACCGTTGACTGTCCTCTCCGTTTCCCATCAAACTCTATGTACCTCCAGTGCTACGGCAAAAAAAAGCTTGGGAATTGCATCATCGATGGAGATTAACCGCATCGAGATGTCTTCTCAAGCTATACAACCTTCCTTTTCAATGAGTTTTTTTCTCGGAACGCCATCCAGGACTCACCCAGCATTTCACGCGTGAAACCCAGCCACGTCCCCGAAGGAGCAAGACCGAGATAAATAATACGAGATATGAGCTCAACGATGCATACCACAAGCGGAACGTACATTCTGCTCGCACCTGTCACCATGTGGCGTTACTCCACTGCTGCACTCATTATAACCGCGATAAAAATGGACTCGTCTCGGGCACAATGCGGAGGCAGATATCCAAGTCGTAATAATCCGCTAAAACCTCCCCGTTCGCAAAGCACTCACTCGGGCACTCGCGGGATTTGATAGCGGGCCTGTATCCCATGGGAACGGAAACAACGTCGCCGTCGACGATTATTTGCGGTGGGACTTGACGCCGTATTTTACCCGCCAGGTAAACCACGAAAGCCGGATATACACCGTCGGTCAAGTTCTGCTCCCACAATCATTATAAGGAGCATGTCACCCTTCAGTAAGGGCTATTCCCGAGTCTAAATACCCCAGCAACCGATCTGACCCCTCCTCGCCCTTCGTAAATTTCCATGTTTTCAGCTCCGGCTTTCTCGCTCCTGGTCTAGTTGTGCATTAACACCAGCCAGGCAAATCGGTTCACGAAGGGGCACAGGTAGATTCGGATTGGATTTAATTGCGCTCCTCTCGGCAGGCAATTTGGGGCCTGAATAGTTTGTTTTCGCTCGATGGTATGTCGCCAGTCTGCTCAACGAGAGTTATTGAGCTGTTCCTTGAAGCATTGCTCGTTATAAGAGTAGGTCTAATCACCCAGCGAGATCCAGCTACTGGCAGAGACCTCATCCTCGAGGAAAACCTTATCTCGCTTCATCTAAGGTATTTATTGGCGCACTGCAGCGCGAGACAAAAGTCGGTGCTAGTGCGAACGTGTTACGGGATTACCGAGCGTTGAAAAGTGAACGGCTCGGTGGGCAGAAAAATTCGCGTCGAAAATGCATGAATATTGAGACCCGTAGGTCCACCCCTTCGGAAATAGCTGTCATCCTCCGCATGTGCGCCGGTTAGCGCGGAAATAGGCAAATCGTGTCGACTCAAGCAGAACTGAGGCATCGTCAGGCCTTGTACTGTAGGCCGTAATGAATGATCGTATCAGTATACTTACAGTAACAGCACACCAGTTTCTTTTTTGGGCACATCGTTTCCGGAAAGAGCGGACCCATGTTAGCGCTGGACTTTACTCATCGCAGACAGGTTAAGGTAAGTGTAAACTTTTCTGCGACGTGGGTCCAACTAGAACAGCTGGCAGGGCTCAAAGCCAAGTGAAGCAGAAGACTCGAATACCTGGCGGGAAGCCTATGTGCTTGCGTTCAAAGAACAGGAACAAAAGGTAATCCAGTTTTCCGTTTCGTCTGGGGTTGTCTGATAATAAATATATCGAAGTATTGACGAATATACACATGATCATCCATCCGTCCTGCAGAAACTAAGCGATGAAGGCCAACCCACAAGAAAAGCGTGACATCATAACTTCGTATCCTTTTTTTCGTCTGATTTTTCGCCCAGACCCGCCACAAAATCCGCAACTGCGGTCCAATATCCTGGCTGCACACATGTATCATCTGAGAAGCTCGTCAGAGAGTGCACCACAAAACAATGCGCGAGAAAACGAACTGTGACCACCCAGCTCAAACTCTATGTACTTCGCGCGCTCCAGGCCCTTGGAGAACTCCACACCACCGGGTGTTTTAGTCTCGCCGCGACGTGCAATAGCCTCCCATAGAGCACGCATGTGCTCCTTCGGCACGAGTTCATCGGCAACCCCGCTTAACATAAGAATCGGTGTAGTAGCTGGGATGAGCGGAATTTTGGACGCCGAGTCCCATTTTTGATGACAAAGGAAAGCGAAAGGGCCGAGGAGAGGGAGAGCATGCGGAACAAGGCTTGGAAGAGAGGTGAAAGTATTTTCCAGTATCAATGCAGTTATCTGAACCGACAAATTGAGCGAACAAAAGTGAAATTAGAATGAATCAAACCACCTTTGAAGGATTCCGGCTAGCAAGATCGATGGAAACAGCGCCACCTATCGATTGTCCGTATAATATCTGGAAATTCAGCTTCCTGCGGTTGAAGCTTGCGAAGAAGAAACTTACTACAGGGCTTTTGGAAAGACGGGGGTCAGAGGTAATGTAATTTAGCGCGGTTTGCGCGTCTATCTGAAGGCCTGGAACAACGAGTGGGAAGGGAGTCCTCGGACTGTGAAAATGGTCTGACCTTTTTCGGAAGGCGAACCATCGGAAAGTCCATAACTGTAGAGCGACAATGAACCGGAACATTCGCTGTTGATAGATGATAGACTCACCCTCTATACGAAACCATCAAGACATTGCACCGCATTCTGAGATAGAAGACTTTGGCCAAAGGAATTCGGTGGCCGTGGTTGCCCTGTTGTTGTATTCCGGGTCAGAGAAGTTCACTCTCGAATTCCCAGCGAGAACGGTACCCCGTTACCTTTGAAGAAAAATCAAGGCGGATCCAGAACGAACGACTGCACGGACGACTTACCATGAAACATTATCACGCAGGGGGGATCGGGCAATGAGCTACATGCACGATTGTGAATGGCTCATCAAAAAATAGAGTAGCTACATACCTCGTCCTCCGACAAGTCGTTTTCCCCGGGCACAGAAGGTGCGCCCGGATAATCATTCGACAGCCCTTTGCGTTGGGGAAGCATATAGCATCTGAGCGTTATTCCGTCGGATGTCTGGAGTTCCAGATCCTCATACGGCAAACCGAACTCCGAAGGAACCGCGACCTCTTCTGCAAAAGTGAGCCTCACGAGACCAATTGAGAAAACCCGCGCACCTGTACGGGAGCCCGAGGGGTACGCGGAAGGATATATGAGATAGTTCTGCCCATAATACAACAGCCCTGCGCCTGATTCAAGTTAGCAGTGTCACCGGCGTTATGCGTCACTCGTGGCGTTATTCACCGACTGTACCGAGCGTCGCAGCGGTGGCAAATGTCCCCTATTCAAATACTGAGCATGGGGTCGCACACAACAGATGTCCTGCTACCTTTGCGAACGTTTCCAGAGAAGGGATGAAGCCAGCCATGGCGGGTAAGGTTTGGTTAAGGTCTCAGAAGCGATGCGGAAGTATCATTGATGCGATTCCTGTCAAACACATGCAAATCTCCGGTATTGATCGGGCCGAGTCCCGAATGTCCCATGGTTCAAAAAATTCTGAATGGGCGAGCCTGATTGGAATTAATTCCCTAGCTAGCTTCACTGGGAATTTATTGTAACAACGATCGTCAACAGGATCGTTATTTTTCCAATGGCCGCATAGATATATGCAGTACGCACCCCCTTGAATTTACTTCGCTGAAAATCAAACCACAATCAAGGTAAAGTTTAGAGCTTACTAGATAGGTACTAGTTCCACTAGAGAGTGGTTGTAGGGGGAAAAAAATCGAGCGGAAACTGACTCCGACTAAGATAAAGTGAGCGACTTGAGGTTAGGCGATGCCGGCCGGCCGAGGTCCACGACGGAATAGTAACGGTCATGTTTTCGTAAATATCACCTTCCGAGCTATAGAATGAGCGATCGTTGTAGAGAAGGCTTCCAAGAGCCTCTGAAGCAGATAGACACCCCTTCTCTTCGGATGCCACAATGCAAGCATCCAAGAACAATAGCAGACTGTTTTGGCTGACTTGTATCACCCGCGTTCACTCGACAAAATTCCATTATAAGATTCTGTACACGCTGCTTGAGATATCTCCACGGTGATGTCGGATCCAGGAGTTACGCTTGATCCAGCCGCATGAGCAGCAATGAACACGCTCTGTGCAAGCCTCGTCGAGATTGAGACCACTTGAAAACTGCATTTCCATGTGGTGGTTCGCTGTTTTTGTGACTGGTTGCTGTCGGATCGCCCTGGTTGCAAAACTGCAGCACCGTCGGCTGTTCCCGCGATTTTACGCCGCGCACAGATAGGATCCTTCTTCCGTTGGGTCTGAGTGAAGCGATCCCAGAGCACTTCATTCCTTGCTCTTTTATACTCCTCTGGCTTCTAACCTCGAGTTAACGCCGAATGCATCGGTTATGGCTTACACAGGTGGATACATACAAAGTTCAACCAATTCAAGCTGCAGATGCTCAAAAGGAGAGATTTAAGAGTCAACTTTCGTGTATTGTCGACTTTGTCCCAAATTAAACATATCTTCGTTGTGCACCATTTATTGAAACAACAATTCCAATATTCTGCCACATTTGTCCCACTTCCCCTTGACTTTACTTCGTTCAAAATCAAACAACGGTCAAGTTGACGCTGAAAGTTTGCACGACAGGGCCCAGTTCCGCCTGAAAATAATTGAAGGATTGAATGGGAACAAGATTTCGAGCAGAAACTCACTCCGACCAAAACAAAGTGAGCAACTTGGAGCAAGGCATAGCCGGCCGGTGTCGATGACGGAATATTGACGGTGATGTTTTGCGAAATCACGTTTTCAGTGTTATAGAATGTGGGCTTGAACGGCCCTCCGTTGTAGAGGAGCTCTCCGAGAACCTCCGAAGCGGGTAGGCATGGATCCTCGCTGGATCCGTCGCAAGGCCACCATCCAAGAACAAGGGCAGATTCAACCCAGCTGCTCTGGCCGTCCTGTATTACCCAGGTCCACTCAGCAAGAATTCATTTCTGTCAGATCTGGTACGCACTGGTTGAGACACCTCCACGGTGATATCGGATCCGGGAGTTACACTCGATCCAGCTGCAGGAGAGGCGATATACACATTCTGTGCAAGTGCAGCTGCTGCGAACAGAGTGCTAAGAACGAAGCGGCTGAAGAACTTCATCGTGGAGAGTACTATGACCTACTGGAATTTCTGTCTGCTTTTATAGTAACGCGGCGGCCCTGATCACCCGGTTCGAGAGCTGAAACCATTACGGTAAAAGCAGCGAGGAATTCCCGACCAGTTTACCTAAGAGCTGAAACATGTTCGATTGATGAGTCGAGAGTCCCTGCAGCACAGTCGGCCCTTCCCCCGACTCGCCCTGTCGCGCCAAAGGCTCCAGCCTCCGGGCCAGAGATCTTGTCGCTGCGTAGTGAAGTTTGGACTGTCCACGTTGAAGAGGACGAATTCTGTTTTGTACATGGTACGAACGGGAGCGGGTCAAAACGAGGATCGTTGAATCGACCAGAAACGAAGCCGCTTGAATTGTGTCGCCGAAAAGGAAAGGTGCATTTAGCCTAACCAGAATGAAATTCAAGTGATGACGAACCGGGCTATAATTAGCTCGACAACTTTCTCAATCTCGACCAGTCCAGAGTGACTTCCCCACGACAATTTCTGGCTCAATGACCTTGCTCTACAGCTCGGACTTTGCTTCAAATATTGTTTGAAATGAACGCGCTCGTGAAACTAAAATAGAAGTTCCCTGGAACCAAAATCCAGCAAACTCCCATCCTTCCGCGATCTTTGCCTCGCTTGATTTCGCCTGGGCGCTTGTTCCTGAAAATCGGAGCTATGGACCGGCATGGGAATGTTAACTGAATAGAATACCATGTGACATGTCGGACAACTCGCAAGCCTGAGAACCCACGCAGTCTCCATAGCTGGAGTAATGCTAGGATGCACTAGAATGGGCGCCGATCGGAGAGTCACATTGGAGCAGTTCAGAGAATGAGCACGGAATTGGCGGCAAAGTGTGCCGTCGGATCGGAAACGATTTGCCGTAAGAGGCGGGACAACACGGAGCGGGTCAAGAGTGAGAGAAACGAATATCATTGTTGGATCAGTGGAAGGGCTGTGGTGGAATGTGAAGTGAGCTCGAGGCTCCCTGCAACGTACGTGCAAGCTCCGGTCTTTACTGTTCAACATTTCGACGCACGGCATTGTTGAAGCGGTTGTCTAGGAGAGGCTTAGGTCATCCCGAATTTCCCACGGTTCAGAATAATTGTTAATCTGTTCGCGGGGTCTGCGTCACATTGCTTTCCTCTGCAATCAGCCTCATTTTGTAAGCGGGCTTCATCTGATATGCTGAAATAATATGCCAGAACAGCGGTAGCAGGTTTCGCTAGTTGCCCATTTGCCGTCGCAGCTGCTTTCCTCTGCAATCAGCCTCATTTTGTAAGCGGGCTTCATCTGATATGCTGAAATAGTATGCCAGAACAGCGGTAGCAGGTTTCGCTAGTTGCCCATTTGCCGTCGCAGCGTCGCTGAACATTTCGCCTCGAGTGCCGTCCTAAAACCGTTATTCGAACTCACTTTTGTTCGATCAGAACCGACCCATGGATCGCCACTTGTAACAATCTGGGTACAAAGCGCTAGCTTTAAGTCATCTCACACATTGCGTCAACAGAATATTTTTCGCGCGAGAAGCGACTTGGTGCCAGCGCGGTCTCGGTTAGATGCTATTGGATTCGTCCAACTATCCCTCTGCTGGGATGAACTGTAGTTCCCGTGTGGTTCACCATAATTCGCACGCAAGGCAAAAAGAGAACAAAAGCAAATTCTGCATGATAACTGGAATTACTTGGAAGCAGACCGTCCTTCTGAATCTTGAACTGCACGTAATGACAGAAATTTCGAAAAAAGAAAATTCACTCAAGAAATAACACTTCAGTAGATCATGTCAGTAACTACGCCATCCTTCACAAATGTGAGAAAAATTCTGTGCAGACACCAGGCACCCACTTTCGACAAAATCTCACTCAGCTGCTATTCAAGACCCTCTCGATCATCATTCCGAGGGTGTACATCCTCTTCTGAGCGTCGCCTTCTATCTCTGTGCGGGTAACAGTGCGGTCAAGCCTTCCCCACGTGTCTTGGGAAGTGTACGCCTCGAGGCCAGCACTATTCACCTCCGCATCCCACCACGCAGGCAGTACTCGCGCACGGCCAATGCGCTCCATCCACTCCTTGAAATCGATTTCCTGCAGTGCGGAAGGGACACGGCTCGCGTTCATGTGCGCGCCGAGGCGGAGCATACGGTACGCATTCACCAAGTCCTTATACACCTTCTCTGGGCTCGTAGAGGTGTACCCGAACATGGGAGCAAAGAATGTTGCGGTGGCAGACATGGGATTGGACAAGCGAGTCAGTACGTTGAATGTCTGGCCGTAAGCAGAAAGCGGTGGATCAATGGGAGCGGGACGCTTGCACTTTTTTTTATGCGTGGGCCAGTCCTGTTAAGATGTAGAACCATGAGCCAACGACTCAGAGAGGAGCTAAAGAGGATTTTATGTGCTGCGAAAAACAATCTCACCTTCTGCTGGCACTCAGCCCCGCAGTAGAAGCGTTGCTTACAACGTGCACATTGGTTTTTCCCTTCGAGGCATGAGCGAGGATCCCCGAGCACAGAGAAGTTTGACGCACCTTCTTGGGCACATCCTGCTGCATTACACTGGACCATCGCGACCAAGAGACAAAGCGACAAGGAGACAAAGAGAGAACTCCGGGTGTTACCGGCATCATCTGATCAGATCAACTCGTGGTTCAGAATGCAATCTGTATTCAAGAGTCGACTGGCATGGCTGAAACTCCGATGTCTTTTCTTCTCAAAAAAATCCACCGACCATTGTTCTCCAGAAGAATTACATTCTTGATTGGAACAAAATTTTCACCAACGCATGACCTAGTCTCTCTTGACAGACCCTTTATTGATTCTCGCTCGTACCTCGTACGCATGACCCCGAATCCAACAAGACCAATCCGCAGACTGCGAAATCGGAAGATGGCTGGTGCGAACAAGGAGGATGCTGAAAAAGATTGAACCCGTTTTAAACCAATTTGTTTTATAACGCAAATTCGAATCTCACGAAATGTTCAAGCGACTACATTGAGAGTGATGTTGAAAGTTTCCAAGAACGGGAACTGACTGGCCTGGAAACATAGTCGTTGTATCATGCAAAAGATTGAGTAGACCGGAAACTCACCCCGACTAAACTAAAATGCGCCACGCCAAGTTGCGCCTTTCCGAGTGAAGCAGACGACGGCACTTTGACCGTGAAATTTTGGTGCGGTGGCTTCATCACGCCGGTATGAAATTCAGGAGTGTAGTTTCCATTGTACAGAATGGTTCCAAGGATCTCCGAAGGTGGGGGACACTGCGATGTTAGAGACTGGCCGCAGAACAGGAATCCAATGACAATCGCGATCTCAGTCGAGCCGGTGAGCGTGTCCTATGTATATCGTTCAGTTGGCGAGAATTAAATTGATACGCTCTTCATTCACCGGTCGATCTATCTCCACAATGATTTTGGATCCACGGCGTACAGTTGATCCATCTGCAGGGGCGCCTATATCAGCGCCTTGAGCGAACGCCGTTGCGAGTAAGGCGCCGAGAGAAAGCAGGTTGAGGACCTTCATTCTGGGAGTGAAGCAATCCAGCGTACCTCTTCTCTCGCTCTTTTATACTCGTCTGGCTTCTAACACCGACTTTACCCCATTATGACGCAGTATGAGCAGCAGATGCGCAAAAGACGTCCAAATTAGAACCTTCCACCAGTGTGTACGTATAGCCCCACTGCGTGTTAGCCGCAGATGCCAAAGTAGGAGAAATTTGAGCGTCGAATTCCGTGTATTGTCGACTTCTTTCTGAATAAAACACGGTTATGTGAACCCTATAATGCAACCACAACTTTGAAATGGCCTACCATACTTTCAATACCTCCGCTTTCCCTTCTACCTTTGTTCGAAATCAAATTGACTTTGAGGTATTGCGTGATCGAGAATTCATCAGCCTAGAAGTGGGAGTAAACTTCGATCGGAAAGTCACTCCGACCAAATTAAAGTGAGCGACTTGAAGTTGGGCTTGGCCGGGCGCTCGACAGAACAGTGAAAGTGAAGTATTGGTAAGGAGCCTCCTCTACGCTAGAGATTTGCGTGTACGGCCTATTATGGAGAATGGTGACATCGAGGATTTCCGGAGCAGGTACACACAGGGCCGCAAGGATCCGCGAGGCAGCTATCCAATGACGATCGCAACCTCAAGATTCACTGTCACTGTCCTGTATTACCGAGGTTCATTCAACAGAATTTATATCTCATCCAAAACCTGATACATGAACAAGCCCCTGAACGAGAGTCCCGAAAGTTGCAGCATCGTCGCGCCACCGGCGGCGCATTTAGAACTTTGATTCTGTCGCTGCACGCATGTAGTGAGTGCTCGCTAAACAAGGGCCGAATTCCATTTCATACCTTGTCAGGAATAACACCATCATGCATCATGACCGCAACTGGTTCGTGTAGGAGTATGTTGATGACCTCCGCGATTGTATCAATTTCACCAGGCCGGCACCGCAAGTCCTGGCGAAAAAGGACTTTTGAACTTGAAGTGTTTGATGGATGCCTTCTCAATTTCGACCAGCTCAGTCGTTCAGAAAGACCTCCACGCAGTACTCTTGCCGTCTAACAGCCTGGCCTCGGCCTCCACGTCAAATACCTTGATGACGCGGAGGAACCTTGTTGCACAGCCAATAGAATTTTGAACTAACGGGATGGGAATACCTGGACTTCTATGTCGCGGAATAGCCGAAGCATTTCGCGTTGACGCTTCAATCCGAGTCAGATATCCAGAGCCTCTGTGCAGGATCGGAACAAAAGAAACACACAGTTCGGTTCGGTGGGTGCAACCATTGGAACACAGGCGTACTCAAGAACATTGAACCGTCTCGTGTGGACGACCGACGAGTTTGACAAAGTCGTTGTTCCTAAAATCACCGACGTTTGATCCGAACTTTGCCGCCAACGAAAAAATACGAAGGCTTGCTTCCATTCCCGAGAAGTAGCAAGCACGGTGTTGCTTGTGTACCAAAATACAATGTCAGTACATGCGATATAGTAAATAAATCTACGTACGCCTCAGTCCATCACCCGCGCAGAACAAGGCTTGCGAGATGACAAGGTGACAGGTGTCGTGGCGCGGCACTTACACGATGCATCACCCGACGACCCACTCCACCGTCCCTGCCCCCATCCTCGCCACCCGTGCCTCCATCTCCTTCCGAAACCTTTCCAGCACGTCCGGCGCGAAAAAGAGCGTCACCTCCACCGCGGCGAGGCGCTCAGCCTCCGCGTGTGCATCCTCCTGCGGTGTAGTAGCAGGAGCAGCAGGACCGGCGGTACCGATGTGCGCAGGTGGATTCGGCCTCGATAGCTTCAGATGCCGCACGAAAGGTACGCTCCCGGCGAAGCAGCGCGTCGGCCCGAAGTGCGTGCGCGTGTCGAGCCTGAGGACGTGGTCAGCGGTGGATCACCAGGGTAGAAGCAGACTTGGAGAGGTGGAAACGAAAAGACGCACCTCAGCGTGGAATTAACGCACATACGGCCCGGCGGACTTGCCAGATCGAGCACCTCGCGCTCCCCACGCGCTGCAGCCTCTGCTGCTCGAGACGCCTGGAGGTCCACCAGCGCCCTTAGGAACACAGGGTCGCGCGCGCGGGAGGAGGGAGTGCCGGACCGCAGCGGCGTACGTATAGTATTCCGCGGCTTCGGCCTTGCGCTGTATATCCTCATCCCCATTCTCCGTAGCAGTAGCAGCAGACGGACTCTCGATCGGGTCCGTCATCGCGAACGTCCACCCATTCCACGCGAGCTCGGCGGGGATGCCCGCCGCGCCACGCACGTCCAGAATCGTGTCGATCGTGCGTATGGGCGGCGTGCCGTGGTCTGCGGCGTTCGTAGCGACAGCGATGAGCGCTACGAGGCAGTCCTGGGCGCTCAGCTTGACCCCCGAGCCCGCGTGTGCGATAGCGGTGCGGATGGTCTCGACCTGCACCCCGGACAAGCGGAAATCAAGGCGGACATTCGGAGGGGTTGCTGGCAGCTGCGGGTGTTTGGTAGTGGCGGGGTTGTAGTACGTCTGTGTCGCGCTGGTATCTATACCGTCCAGCAGATGTTGATCCGCGTTGGATGATGTCGGGAGGAAGCCGCGGAGGGGCTTGTATATGGGGGCCGAAATTGGGTCATCCAAACGCATGTAAAAGCTGCTTAAGGTACGGATGAATTTGGACGCGACGAAGTCGCTGCCGATGGGATGCCACCGCGTGATGCCAATGCACGTTACGCCGAGGTTAGGAAAGTGGGTGAGAAGAACAGTGGCAAGGGGTTCGGTGGGATCGAGTACGATCTTGCGCGGCGAGTGAGGCGGGACGAAGCGGGTAGGGACCTGGACGACGCTTGAGTGGGACATGATTAATGGGTCGGTGGAAGGGTTGGAGGCGACGGTGAAGGGGACGCCAGCTGGGGGAAGGCTTATCTGTCAAAAGAATTATTCATCGAAGAGAATGAGCAAGCAAGAGGCGCTCACAACCCAGGGCACACCACCTCCCGCCTCACACCGCACTCGCGCGCCATAGACCGGAAACAACACGAGTGTCTTGGCCAGGGCAGCAGCGAAGCGCGGGACGTCAATAAGCCCGGGGACGATGTACGCGTTGTTTGCGCCATAGTTAAAAACGTCCAGCGCGTCGACGGGCAGTGACGTTACTCCGTCCAGGACGCTGGGCCCTGCGGGCATAACGAGTTCCGTAGTGGCCATTAATGGTGTTGGGCGCCATCGAAGGCGCCTCGCTTTAATTATCGCACCGGCGTTCTACAAGTTGCCTTCGACGTCGGGACCGCCCATTTGGAACCGTTTGAAATCTATCCGGCGGACTTGCAGCCGTTGATCGGTGACCCAATACTGGCAGATCATAGCCTTAATACTGTTCACGAGGGAGGCCATGGAAGGATCTCAATTGTGCAATTCTCCCGTCTTCCCAGGTGCCTTGGGAATTGCCGTCTCTCAGCACAAGGAGTACCTTGGGAATTGCCGTCGCTCAGCACAAGGATTAACGCCACTTGCCGTCGCGTGAGCCATTTTATTGACATTTGCCCAATGGCGAAGAAGCCTTGTCAAATACTGAGAATAAGCTCAAGTAGATACGAGGAAGACACGAGGAGAGTTTGGCTGACACTTACCCTACGAAGTTCCGGAGCGACGAAACCAGGTGGTTGAAGTCAAAGGCTGTCTTGATGTTGTCCCTGCCACACATCCGCAAAGCCCATCAAGTGCTGATCGGAAAGATCCGATCTTCACACAGTTCACGAAATTCAACCTTGCTTCGGTCTTCAACCAGACTTTATAGAAGAATAGGGCGGCAGAATGAATCGTAGGATTGAAAGTGGAGAAAAAATCCGGCCATTCAAACTGAGTTATCGGAAGTCCCTCGCCCTTGGCCGCCGGCACTTGGTCGGTGGTCGACTGCCAAACAAAAAAGGCAGCGAGCTGGGTTTATAGTAGCGCAACTAAGAATTATAATTACAAATAGTTGTTTCCGCACTCATCGCAAGGTAACGCTGAGCGGTAGGTAGGTAGGTATCGTAAACATTGAGATCTGTCGGAGGTCACGTCTGATATATATTCAATCCGACCTCTCAGCACTGATGTTTAGTATGATACCCGATTAATAACGTTCGTGCCTCCCATCTACGCCACCATCAGACTAACGACGCGACCTTCCAGACGGGGCCATAGAAGAGCCCGGATAATAGTAATATTAATTACTCCGACAAGCCTTGCATAACTTGAACTCACCCCAATCAAATTGAAGTGCACGACGCTGAGTTGGGCTGATCCAGGCAACGCGAACTCCGGAATCACCACGGTGAAGTTCTGGTACCCCACACCGTTATGCAACGTAGGGTGATAGGGCCCATTGAAGAGGACAGCGCCGACTTCATCCATCGGTGAGGGGGAAGGCGCCGGAAAGCCGCAGTTCAGGAATCCAATGACAATCGCTACCTCTATCGAAGAGGCGATACTGTTCTGTTTGTAATGTAGACGAATGACTTGAACCGACGGAGCGCACAGCACGACTCGGAGGGGAATGACAGACCAGCTTTTGGACTTCGACGGTGAGTTCGGATTCGGCGCTCACAATCATTCCATTTGCTGGTGCAGCTATTCTGATTCCTTGTGCAAGCGCAGAGAGAACAAGATATTCCATCAAAACGAGGTAGCGGAGGAGTACCATTTTTCTTTGCAGAGGGTGAGGATGTGGGGGAAAGAAGCGCTTTGAGAACGCACCATCGCGGCCTTTATATATAGGAGCTTCTTGGTCGCGTATATGAATTGGAGAGTACATAAAATTAGTCACCGTGTAGTCAACAATCGAAGTTACTGTAAGCTAGACAATGGTTAAATTTTTATTTCATTCAAATAAGTCTCGGCGGATGGAGCCGTCATTAAGGGCTTTTTATCGCTGGCGATCCCAGGATCCATGAAAGCTGAACCGAACCCACTGTGGTTCGGTTTGATGCGATTTGAGAGCGAGCCCTATGAATCCCCGTTCATAATACGCTGACTTATTTCCAGCAAACCAATTCGATTGGACGAAGTGTGAGTTTGCCGCTCGACAGTGCACACCGAATTTAACCTATCCAGATCCAAAAATTAGTTCCCCTACCAGTTGACAGAGTCTGCCGGACCCGATCGAGTCACCGCGAAGTTCGAACCCGGAAAAGAATAACGCGACAAGTCATATGAAATTTACAGCACAGAACCTCTTTATAATTTGAATCGACTCATAGGCTCGGTATCCAAGGGCGAGCTCAACCTTGGAAACACAACCATTCCCACGGTTGCAATAATTAAATGTCTGATCGCGATCAGTTCCTAATGTTGCACGCACACGCAGTTTACTCCGCGATTGAAAAGTAAAGGGCGTGGATTTCAGTCGACAGACTCCGCCCTTACTTGCTGTTTTACGTGCAACTAGTACTTGAAACCCAGGTCGCATTTCAAAACTCTCGAGCACCTATGCGTTGAATAACTTGGCTCCGTTCCAAGTTCGAGCCCAGGCTTGGATACGACTCTATCCAGCAATCTCTTTCAATCTCTACTCAACTTCAGATCAATAGCCATGCATGCGGCCTGTACGCCACATATTCTGCCGTTCATCGAATTGACCCGACATGGGTCTGTTTAGGTCGGGAAATCGAGTCTACATAGTTCCGACCGTTATTTTTACTGTCACTCGCCCGCAGTACCTCCCCAAGCTGCACATTCTCATCCATGACGTTTTTAAGGAAAAATAGAATCGATACCAATGAGACAAGCTAAATAAGAGGAACATATACACGAAAAACTACCAGGTAGATGAGAAATCAGCCATGCTCGCGGCCGTGGCCTCGGGCTTGTATGGCGGCGGAGGCCAGTGGGCCTCGTACACTTTCTGCTGCTCTACAGTCAAGACCTTGAGCTCGAGCTCGCGGATCTGTGTGTAAACAGCCCTCATAGCCTCCTTCGCTACCGCGTTGATGAGCGTTGTCATCTCCCGCTCGAACCGCTGCGTCGACTCTTTGCTAATGGACTCGAGTTGGGTCTTCATCTTCTCCGTCGCGTCCTGAGACCTGGTCGCAACGCTTTCCAACTTTTGGCGCAACTCTTCCACCTCCTTCTTGATTTCCTCGACCTCCTCGGTCATCTCACTCACGACCGCCAGGCGCTGATCGTGCGCGTCGCTCTCTGCGCGCTCTGCAACGTCCGTGATGGCGTGGTAAAAAGCGGGATCGCGCAGAAGCTTGGAGAGATTGAATGAGGAGATAAGGGTGATGTCCATCAAGCTCCTCGAGGAGTCGACGATCTTTTCGGCGCCCGCGAGAGTAAACTCCACTTCGGTGGGCCGAAAGACGTTGGTCTTGGAATCGAGTATGATGTAACCGTTCAGGTCGAGCTCAGCCTTCTGGTAGTTCCCAGAGTTGCCCTCGCGGCACCAGGCAACGAGGACCGTGCCCTCCAGCACAATACTCTTCTCCTTGCTCGCACTTCGGAAGCCGCCGGTGCCCCGAGAAACCCAAAGCAACTTGCCGCCGATGTACGCGACGTATTGATTGAGATTGATGGTCCCGCGGTCGCCACCGTCGATGGTGAGGATGGTTTCCCGCAGTACGAGAGTACACTGACTCAATTGCCCTCCAAAATTTGTGCTTCGGGTGCTGGTCGAGGTCACGGTGTTACTACCGACGGATACATCAAAATCGTGAGCGGAGAGGAACAAACGAAACTTACATCAAAGTATTGGCACCAGAGTCTATAGAGCCAGACGAATTCGAGGTCTTTGTTGTCGTGGAGGTCGTCTTGGTACTCGTAGACATCGCTTGCGCCGAAGAGGCGCTTTGCACAGACGGCCCAAACGCGGTTTTCCTGAGTGGGGACGACCCTCTTCTGGTCGTATACTGATCAGCAAGCCGAATGCCTGAGCAAGAAAAAGAAAACTGCTCACTTGACATTGTTGGGAGAAGTATCAGCCATGACGCGGGAGAGTGGGTGGTGTGGGGAGAAAGGATGAAACGAGAAGTAAGTGGGTTGCTGCTCTGGCGAACGCAGATTTATCGAGTTTAAATAGGCGTTGGATTCCAAATTAAACACGCCGCGAGGTAATCGCACCGTGGCGCGGAACAACAAAGCACCGAGTACTCGAATGCTCAGATCTGAAAGGAAAACATTCTGTGGTACTGGGCATAGGAGTAGATGCGCCAAATTGTGGACGGAGATTGACGCTCAAGTTGAAGATCGCTGAAGGCGCACTAAACACGCGGCATTCTTCGGAGCTCCACCACTGCTTGGGCCTCCGTGGTTCCCGCCGACCGCAAGAGATGAGTTTTCTGAAGGAAGTGGATGTTGAGCTCGATATCCGCATCGATGGCTTCCTCCACCCTCTTCGCGATCGCCTCCATAGATCGCAAGGATGTAGAGGAGGGAAGAAGGAAGGTATGAAACGAATAGGACGCGGTGAATCAGAGACTCTGCCATGAAGAGAAAGACAAGAGGGCGAAATGGCAATCACCGGACGGCGCCAATCACGACCCGGTCAGATCGCATTAGTAATGGCATTAGCGCCCATCCCGATCGACGCCACCATCGAAGACGCCACCATTGACCACGTTCAGGAGAGTGCGTAGTGAGTGCGTAGTGAGTGTGTAGTCCGGAATACCTTGATACGACAGGCGGTGCACCGTGGATGCCGGAAGGGGCTCGGGACCTCGGGCACTGAGACCTGAGGCCTGAGGCCTGAGGCCTAAAGGGCTGGCAGCTTGCACCAAGTGGCGGAGGCTGGTCATTAATAATTATACACAAGTTATAGGTTTAAAGTGAGTCCCCGTGAAGACGCGGATGCCTCAAATATATAATATGCCGATGATGGCGCCGGGTCGGAGATCCAAATAAATCAGTAGTTCAAGTTTTCCGAATCTTGTTGAAAAAATTGGTGATAAGTATCCAGAAACAGCCGAGGCAGATGCGCGGAGCCGTTGTGTCTTTTATCAGCCTTGGCGCAATGACAGTTTCGGAAATCACTGGCGCACCCGGGCCAGAGCCGTGGTACAGTAGGTTCAAGTTGCCTTGAGTAAGTATATGATACTCATGTTTAAAAATCCCTCAGGATGTCCCGAGATCCTTTTTGTTAGTAGAGCAGCTGATTTTGTATTCGTTTTTGATAGGATTCGGCCATGGGTCCCATTTCACTTGATTACAGCAAAAGTCGATTAACTGAACAATCCTCAACATTCTGGACGCGGGCGAACGCCCAGGGACCAATGCCGAGTGTTGATGCCGAGGGATGCCGAGGTTCACCGGATTCAAACTTTAATTCCTTCCGACAGCGGAATTTATTGCTTTCCATTGCCAATTTTGACTCATTTTTTCAATGTTCAGAACATACTGAGGTGCAGACCCACCTACGGTACCTGTAAGGTCCACATAGATGAGGTCTCCCAGGTCCTCGTGCGCGCGTGTTGAACAAGTTGCTGTTACAAGCACAGCAGGAAACCGAACAGGGCGGCGATCGTGCGGCGATTGCTAAATTTACACAGGCACGTTGATCGGAGTTCTACATCGACTCACCACTGTGACATCATCGACCCCCATTCAGGCTCTCTGCCCGCAGACTCGCGCACGTTCTGCATACCATAGCCGCTCGATGGACCGCCACTGCGGCCCAAGGTACCATATTTCGGTGGGATACTGTTGCAGACTGCTGCGGAGTCCTATGTTCCGACTTTCTGTCCTCGATTTTGTCGCGTCACTGCCCATCGAGTTCTTATTTTTCTCGCTCGTCTTCCAGATTTCTCAGCTTCGTGATTTCCTGCTTCAATAGTATTCAAGATGTCAAGGCTTTGGGTCGATGTGTGACATTTATGCAACTCGTAACTCATCGATCGCAGGCTGTTTGGGTGCTAGTCTCCCTCGTGCGGTGGCATGGTTTCTCTGACCTCGAGGCCGCGATTGTGAGTCTAAGGCGAGGCCGGTGCTGTCCTCGTCCTGATGAGACTGTGCTTTTAATTTCCATGCATCCTCGAGGTGCTAATCTGCAGGCGCCGCAAAGTTCGAACCCGGAGAAAAAGAACGCGATGAGTCGTGTGAGACATACATAATGGATCCGCTCTACGAATTGACTCAGAATTTCGGTATATAAGAGGCTGCGGCTTTTTCTGAGAACTCAATCTTTGAAATTCAACATTTCCCACGGTTGCGATAATTGAATCTCCGACCGCGACCAGTTCACAACCTTGCAGGGACACGCAGTTTACTTCTTCCAATGACTAAATCCAAATGAGTAATGCGCCGGAACTTGCTGTCGCTGCGCTGGCCTCGGCCCTCGAGTCGCCTTTTACTCACTGGTTTACGTACATATTATGGGCGCCTGTTGGCTCATTTACCCAGGCTGGGCCGGGACAATTCTCAGCGCTTATCGCTTTGTGTGTGCCTCATGGCCTCCAAGCCAAACGCACCCACTCCTCCTCCTCACCCCTTCCTTCAATCCCCCACTCTTCTCGTTGGACCTTTGCCAAGTCATGTACTCGAAGAACACGTGAAACGCGTGTTCCAAGGATTTAATCCTCCTCCAGCCCTAACCTTCACTCGCACAAAGAATGGACGCAACCGCGGTGCTCTTCGCACTCGTGTCGATTTCCTTGATGTCCAATCAAGTACATGAGAGTTTCCACTCTGTGAATGGCTCCTAACAATTTCTAAAGCGGAGAAAGCGCTCGCGATACACCATTTGCGCGACATACCCTCGCTGGAGCCTGCTGTTCAGCTGGCCTTTTCCACGTCTTTCGGTCCCAAATCCTTGAGAGCCCCGGACGCCTCAGTAGCACCTAGGCTTATCAAATCACCACCATTCAGCGAGACAGAGCTCTTTGATCTCCTCCGTCCATTTGGACCAATTTATTCCGTCAGAATTCACCCCATCGCCGGCGCACTGGTGCAATTTTGGGACGAGGCCCACGCACAGCAAGCAGAAACGGTGCTGGAACCACATATTCTATACCCGTACGATCCCTGCACGCTATTCTGCTCGGTAAGAATTTCAATGCACTAACTACACTCTCGGAAACGAGTTTATATTTATGGTCCAGAACATCCATATCAATCTCGATGCCTGTGCCTTTCGAACGTATTTTGTGGACGTGAGTGCTGCACTTTCCTTTTTTGCCAATAGTTGACTCCGCATGGAACAGCACGGTACAGTCGTCAAGTGAGCCGTCATCGTGCATGCTTGTTTTCTGTCTGAAATTTTTTCAGCGTCGTAATTTTTACCGACCCTAAAACTGGAAAAAGCCGCGGCAATGCACTCGTCACGTTCTCGCAGGCGGCGGAAGGTACGAGCGGAGGATTCTTGAAAATGACCTTGTATTCAATCATTCGCAGCGGCCACAGCTCTAATGGCAATGCACGGTACCGAAATCCAGTGGAAAGGGCTGTCTGTGACATATCATGTACCTGACATGAAAAGACGCCAGGCGCGGGCGACCACTAAACTTGCTCCTACGTCCAAAGAGCCCATCGAGTCTTCCGCCGCCAAGGATGACGAATTGCGTACCGAAAAGACCGCCACTTCTGAGCTTCCTGCGGCGCCACCACAGTCCGAGCCAACACCAGCGCCCCCGAACTCCAGGAAGAATGCTAAGGGGTGGCGGAACGCTGCAGCACAAACAAAGAACAACCCCTCCGTACAGCAAGAGACAGCATCGGCGAAGGAAACTCCTGCAACAACGCCCTTGCGATCTGTCCCAACCCCAGTGCCTACAGCCCAGGAACCCGCCGTTGGAATCAGGACTGAAGACGACGAGATTCACGATATGAAGAACAGGCTCGCAGCCCTCCAAGCTTTATATGACACCGAGAAACAACGTGGGGCGGCACAGGAAAAGCAGAGCGCGGCCATGATCGAAGAACTCCGTTGCATTCAGCTCCGGGCCAATGCGGAGAATGCGGTTCTGCGACAAAAGGTGGAACAGAGCGATGCTACCATCCAGCGCATGCAGAAAGCAGCGGAGCTCCTACGGGAAGAACTGGGGTCCGTGAAACTGCAGAGCGCCGCGGAGATCGAGCTGTTGCAAGGAAAATTGGAGACCACGAAACGCGCACTCGAGATGGCGGAGTCGAGGGTGAAGATGATGCAGCTCGAAGCAGATCGTCCGCTTTGGGAGACTGCGAAGAAGAGGCGTGAGGAGAAGGAGCGAGAGGAGCGCGCGAAGGAGGAAGTGCGCCGCCGGGCCGCGGAGGTGGAGGAGTCGCGCAGGAAGATGCGGGAGTTCCAAGAGCAAGAGAAAGCGCGCAAAGCCGCTGTGAAGGAGGCGGAGGAGAAGGAGCGCCTGCGACGCGAGGCCGAGGAGAAAGCTCGACGAGAAAAGGAGGAGCGCGAACGCATTAAGCGCGAGCAAGAACGTATTCAGCGCGAGAAAGAGCAACGGGAGCGGGAGAGACGATGGAAGGTTGCGACGGAGGCAGAGGAAGCACGGTGCCGGCAACGCGACCAAGAAAAGTGGGGCCTCGGCGCATGGACCCATGCTCGCGCCTTGGAACGGCTCAAGGTCCAGATCGAAGAATTCGACAAGATAAAGTTCTCCGAGACGCAGCCCCTGACATTCCACGTTGTCCCATGGCCGGTGCTCACCGACCCATTGGATTTGGACATCGAGCAGATCGACTGGAACGCGGTAGAGGGTTTCTTCTTGCGCGCCAAGATGCAATTGGCGACCAACGCTGCTGAGTACAAAAGCCTGGTCGAGAGGGTGCATCGACTGTTCCACCCAGACAAATGGAAGTCGCGCGGCCTACTCGTGACGGTCATGGATGAAAACTTGAGGAAATCTTTGGAGATGGCGGGGAACGTCGTCGCACAAGCGATGACACCGATTTGGAGAAAGTCCCGCGGCTATACTGATGCTTAATTTGTACGACCACATTCCACATCTTGTATAACACCTCTTGGAAGAAGATGCTTGACGCTTGAGAGTTCATTGTTGACGTGGCTGCCAAGCTTTGCTATTAAATCTGTCGGACGGGAATGAGGATGGGACTAAGGACGAGATTAACGGCGTGGCACACCTGTACCGAGATGCGGGCGGAGGCGTTTCTTCGCTTCCTCCGCCCGTATAGGTCAATACTGTCCATTCAGTTCGCAAACCCGACGTTTTAATGATACTGAATACATACAACATTCTAGACTGGCCATGTCTATTTAGCACAAGAAAAGCGAGAACATGCACATGCACTCCCAGAAAATGAGTAAAAGAAAGGAAAAACAGACTCAAGAGTCCGGTGACGGGGAGCGCGGAATCCCGCGCTCAATCCGCGCCGCGGCTGCCAGCACCGACCGCCCGGGGGGGTAGTATTGACGATGCGCGTCTCGACACGAGCTCATCCTCAACATCTGCGCTCTCGCTATCTCCATCCCCGTTCTCCCGACGCCGGCGCCTCGCACCAAAGTCCAGTGCACCCCCGCTTGTACGCCCAGGGAGAAGAAGGCTTCCCAGGCCGTGCCCATGAGCATTTCCGGCGGCTGGCACCTCGCCGCCCGCAGCGCGCACCATCGATGGGGTGATGATACTCCCCGAGCGCTTACGCAGCTCTGTTTGCGGAAGTTGTAGCTGTGCATGCGACGCGCGGCGTGTCAAAGCGGGGATGCGCGACGGAACAGGCGACGGTGGGCTCGGCTGCGAGTGTGAATGCTGGTGATGTTGGTGCTGCGTCTGCTTCAAAACGGGCGACGAGGGGACGTGACGAAGCGTATTGAGCGGATGAGGCTGCGGTGTCGGCGTCGGCGTCGACGCTTGACTTGGAGGCTGACTTTGCGATTGTGCGGTCTGCGATAGATGCGCGTACGACGAACGGCGGCTAAGCGGATTACGCGGAGACATGGGGGAAGGTGGCGGAGGTGCCTGTCGCGGGACAGGCGAAGGGGCCAATGGTTGCTGCTGGGACTGCGTCCGAAGGGGCGCCTGCGAGGTACGACGGGCGATCGGTGATGTCGGTTGTTGTGCAGGCTGCGGGCGTGGAGACGTGACCGGGCGATACGAGGACGGATTCGGTGAAGGGGCCAGGGGCGGTGGAGCGACGGACAGCGGCGATGGTTTTTTCTTCCTTAACGCAGGACTTGTAAGCAGCGGAGCCTGTTTCAATGGTACAGGCGGCGGGGCACGGGATCCCGTTGCAAACGGCCGTCGTCCACCAATACCCCCGCCGAATCGCGCGCGGGCTTCCGCAACGGATGGTAAGTCAACGCGCGAACCAAATGTCGGTGTCCCACAGCGGCTACTTGCGCGCTCAACCATCTCCATCTCACCCGTCTCTGCATTCTCAGCTCCGCCCGCTGCCGACATGCCCACGTCGAAGAACGCGGAGCCACTCCCGGCACGCGCGCGGCGTTGCGGCGGAACCGGTACGGCGACGGGTACAGCTACAATGTGTCCGAAGAGCGAGCCGGGCGCTTTGGTGACGCGCACGACCTTCCATCCAGCGGAAAGCGCAAGAGCGACAATCTCGCGTAGGGTGCGCTCTTGGCCGTTGAACGTCACTTGCATCTTTATACCAACACCAGTCAATTTCTGTCGTCATTTCAGCTTGAGATCGCACCGTAAGGTCCATCCAATACGCATTCGCGCTTGCCTTCCCGAGGTTCGCAAGCAACGGCGCAGGAGCAAGCATCTTCTCGGCGCCCTCTACCTGCGACTCCTGCTCCCTACCCTGCCCGCCCTTCTCTACTTCGCCCTCCCCAACACCAAAATCATCCACGCACGCAAGCGGAAGCACGAAGTCCGCGAGAACAAGCTTCGTGTGCGGCGCAGCGGCTTCGCGCAGACGTAACAGGATACGCTGCGCGAAGGCGTCGGGCCAGTCGTGTAGCACGACGCGAAGAATGAAGACGGCGGCATCGGTGACCGGCTGCGGGGTGAAGAAGTCGTGTACTGCGACGGCGACACGTCAGGACAGGTTTTTGTGCATCCAGAGGGAAACACTGACCCTGAAACCGTACTATGCCCGTGTCCAGGAGCTCGGGGCACTTTGCACGCCATGCCTGCGATTTCTGAAGTTAGCCTTTTCTTGGACCAGTGTTGGAGAACGACGTACCTTCTCCCCCATCTCGACCACCACCGGCCGGTCCTGGATCACGAATCGGAGACCGCCACCGCCTATTGAAGCACCGGGGTGAGTTTGTATTTTCGTTCAGGAAAAAGGAGGCATACCCTCCGCATCCACGTCCGCATATGCGCTCGCCAGCAGCATACTCGTCGAGCCGATTCCACCACCGACGTCCACCACCACACTCCCGCGCGGGAGCGATGCCCAGTCGAAGCCTATGCCATGGTCGTCAGTGATTCGAAAAAGCAAGGAACCAGGAGAAAACAAGTAGCAGAGGGCGGGCACGCACCATGCAACACCGCCCCTGGCGCCTCCCAGCTCCCCCGTCCCCGCCATCGCCTTCCCAAACCGCTCCAAGCGGAACCGATTCGGATTCGTCGGAGTCTTTCCGCCTCCGCCGCCACCTCCACTCCCCGCCTTACTCTTCTCCCCGTTGCCCTCATCTTCGGCGCGCCTCCCCTCCTCCGCCCACCCCTCGCCCTCCAACCACGCGAAATACCCGACGCCCCCGCACCCGAAGGCATAGTTGAACGGCGCACGCGTGGGGTCGCTGCCCGTTGGGGTGCTCGCAGCATTATTGGTGCTCTTGCTGAGGGAGTTGCTACTTGTACCCGAGTCGCCGGTACTGGAACCTGCGGACAACGACGACGGTGTGGAGGCAGGACAGAGCCGTGCATTGCCGGGGAAGATCGCTTCAGTGAGGTAGGCGCTGGATTTGAAGAGCTCGTCCGTGCTGAGGGAAAAATTAGTTCGTGAGTTGTGTGTTAGATCGCAAGAAATAGAATGTGAAAACGACGAGAAGATAAGCAAGCCAAGCTGCGGAGCACGAGAAGAAGTGCGGGTGGATATATGCGCCAAAACGCGAGCTCGGATAACGGAATAAATAAATAAAAATATGAATGAAAGAAATTTTGGGTAAAGTAATCCATCGGAAAGAGAACGTGGCGCATTTCGGCGCATATCACCCCCTCCACGCGTGAAACCGCGCCGCAACCGATAGCAAAGAAAAAAAAATTGGGAGGAGAAAAAGGGTAAACCAATTTACGCACCACAATCCCACGAATGCAGCGACCGCGCTCGCATCAGAGTCGCCGATCGATTCGTACTTGCGCTCGGGACTGTAAACGAAAAAGAAGCGAATCAGTACCGCGGCAACAGGGCAAGAGAATGAGAAAAATTGGAAGAGCAGAGACGCGGAAATAAAGATTGAAAAATAAAAATGAAGAGGACGTAGAAGGGATTCACAAGAAATAAATTAGCGCGCGGGACATGGTCATAGAAGGCGGCAACGAGAGAATTAAGGAGAAGAATAATCCGGTAAGAATTGGGTACTCTCATCCGGCGCTTCCCGTTTCAAAGAAAGAGAGTTTCCGTTTCCGATTTGGCCAAGACAAGCGATTCGCGCGGAGCCGAATGAGACGTGCGTGAAAATGTAAAGATGTAAAGATTCCCGACAAGGCAGGAAGACAGGAAGAGAAGGGTGCGCGTAATAGAAGGGTGTCAAGGAAGAGCGACGCGTGCCACACAAAAATGACGCGTGACGCGTGGGCCGCGGGTGCGGGCGGTGAAAGAGAAATTGAAGGAGAGCTGGGGCGAGACGGATGCCAGACGGGATGGAGGCCATGGAGAAGGGGAAGAAATGCGGAAAGAAGGAACGCACTTTGCGAGGAGGTCGCGCAAGGGCTTTCCGGAGTCGATGAGCGAACTGATACGGTTGGCGGCAAAGACGTCGGGTGCAGCCTCGCGTAGGATATGGTGCGTCGCGAGCAGACGGAGGACGTGCGCTACATCCAGGCCCCATATCAACAAACGATGAAAACACGAAAGAAAAAGATCTCACCAAGTTTGGCCTGCTCAATGCCTGTCCGGGCAGCGATTTCCTTGACATGTACAGGCCCGTCGCGCAGAACCTCGACGACGTGAGCGGCCTCGAGGACGCGCAAACAGCTTGGGAGGTGGTACCCCATGCTCGCGTCGCACAGGGTCAAGAACGGCACCTGCACCGTCGCGGCCATCTGCCCCCCGCCGCCGCAACGATGCGATTTATCGCTGCGACGACCGTCGGATGCGTCGTGAGCTGCTCTGCGGCGGAGCTGGGGTCGTACGGCGCATCTAGAGACGGAAAATCGAGGCCAGAAGCGCTGAAATTGCTGGTAGCAGTAGATGAAGACGAGGGTGACGGCGGCGGGCTTGCATAGACTCGAGAGAAGGAATTGGTCTTCCTGTGTGTCGGAGACGGGTTCTGGGGTTGGGCACTGGCGTAGACGGCCTCGATGTCGTTGAGAGCGTCGCCCAGAAGTGTATGCAGCGCGCGGAGGACGGCAAAGGTCATAGCAGCGAGCAGAGAGCAAGCCAGAGCCAGAAATTATTATAATAAATAAATTCCAGTATTTGGCTGTCAAAAGAATTGTTGATCGACAGGACGCGTCTTCTCTTGCTCCCTTATCGCGTTTTCGTGCCAGCTTCGTGCATCTTCCAAGCTCCTTGTCCGCCACTTCCCGCGGCCGCGAACAACGGCGGAGCGAGACATTGGTGGGAGAAAGGCGAGGAACGTATTTGCGTATGTTGTACAGAACCTTTACTGACACCGCCGCCGTCGCTCTCCACCTTCATTTTGCCTCGACAGAAAATTCTGTGTGTCCCACTGATCGGACAGCTACCGCTTTCTGTCAGCTGCTCCGCAGCTGCACCGCGAGGCCCGATTCCGACGCTGGCGGTTTGTTTTCAAGAAGTCTGTGTGGACAGACACTACGGTTCGACGACGTTTATGGGCGGCCGCGCGCCTGATTCCTGGATAGTAGCTTACCGATTGGAATGGCAGACATCGCAACTTCTTAAAATGACACAGCGCTCTTGTCTCAGTTCAATACGCTGCCCGAGGCCCTCGCACATCCACCGAAACGACCGAATCCAACTGTTTACCATCAAGCTTAAGCGTTTCTCGCATAACCAACCATTCGAATGGGTATCTTATTCATACCAGGGGCGAGTCCTCAGAACACAGATGTAGCCACCCAACATCAAGTTCTCCTTTTTCTGTTGACGCACGACTTCGAGCCGAGAGCAGCTAACCGCAAGCGCGGCTCAATTTCTGGTATCTGAAACTCTACTATGCTGTCAGCGACTCAACTGTCTACGAGCGCACCTTTATTTTTCCAACCAGAATATACCTCCCAGCTTGCTCTGGCGACGAACAAAACCCCAAGAACTCGACAGTTGATTCTACCAGGTTCCCCCTGCTCATATTTGGAGTCCCGCTCCTGCATCAACAGATGAATTACCCACCACCAAGCCTTTTAACCTGTCTCCAAATAAATGCTGCTCGGCAAAAAAAGATTCATGAAGTCAGATGCATAGCTCCGACCTGGTCCGAACAGGCCTCGTTCGGCGTTCACTTGCAAGTCTTCACGCTTCTCAAATTCGACCACCCACTATCGAGCTTTTCTTACCTCAGTTCGAAGCTGGAGATAACCCGTTTTTCGTTCGGTTCAATCCCGGTGTCAAATAAAATTCTGCGCATTTCACCGGCCTGATTTGCACACTCAAGATCTGCAAATACGCTAGCGTACGAGTTCATAACAGATGCGTACCATCCACTCCTTTCCGGCCTGGGATTCAGCTAAGCACAGTCCATCCAAGCGGCACGCTACCTTTTCTGACGTCATTTGGGTTTGAATTTTCTCTTTATTCGCTTTGGCATTTCGAGACAACATTACTATCGAGCTTTTATCACCACGCCCTGTTTAAAGCTTAGAATAACCTAACGTTTATTCTGCTCAATGTCAGATACTCTTGATGCTTCCCCGGTGGATGACGTTCAACAGTTATACAATCGCCAGACATACAACTTTGGACCATCCGTTCAGCAACGAGCTTTCCTTGCTTGGAATTCAGCTAATCGCTGCACACGCCGCCCTCAAGTCTCAACACCACTGCTTCTCTTTGGTTCGGAACGATTCGAATGCGGGGCCGACCAATCGATGTCGCCTGGCCGCCAACTCGAGATCAATCCGTCCAGCAGAGCAAGACATGAGCCCTTTCATCAGGTGCGATTTTATTTTGACGTTGGAACGGTAGCCTTCACGGCTAAGTAATACACTCACAAACCCGTGAATCAGACAAGCCAAAACTATTAATAATAATTGAATGGTACACAAGTAGTAGGTTTTTTTTTTTTTTTAAAAAAATTAAACACCAGTGTAGTGCGGAAGGGCGAAAAAGTTATCTGTGAAGGATTTCTTGAACGCAGCAATTGTGTTCTCTACCTCGGCCTTCACGGGACATGTCACTTGAGGGCGACCCGTCAGCATCGAGTCTACCGCTCCCATGAATTTGCGAAGCTTCTCGAAAACCTCGGTCGGACTGTAAACATCGTCCGACACGGTGACAGAACCGCCCTGGAAGAGCTGAAAAGTCTGGTAGCCTCTCGACGACCCCTGCCCACCCTGCACTTCCTTCCAAGTCTGATGAACGATGTTACGACATGCAGATGGAGTTGGACATGTGGAAATATGAATGTTCGTTGGCGGGGCTTTGATGAATTCCTTGTACCAAACGGATAGGAACCAATGGCCGGAAAAGACGCGCAGTTGATGAATCGCACCAATTCCGCGTAGAGGCCCTTCGACTGCAATAGCAGGATCAGGCTTCTTATAAGAAGCGAGCCTCTCGAGCGCAACGAGATAAAGTTCGACCAGGAAATTTTTCCGGTGGAATGTCTCCGCGACGTCGAGAGCATGAGGAAGACCAAGAGTCTTGGATTTGATTTGAGCAAGCCACTTGCGCTCCAGCTGCACGCAGATGGTTTCGCAAATGCGAGAATGAAGTGGAGCGCAAAGTGCCGTCGCTCTCAAGATGAGAATATATTGATTCTCGGGAACAGTGACTTGCTGACGGTCGAGGATATGTTTTATCGACTGCAGCGCCCAAAGCAGGTAATCTTGAAGCAGGTATTTGTGAGCGAACTGGATCGTGTCCAGGAGTTTATCCAGATCCCGGATAGTCAAGCGATTATATTGGACTTGGCCAGGACTAACCAAGGCGTGAATATAAGCGACCGAGAACAAAATTCTTGGATAGCTTACGTGGAATATGAGAACGAGAGAAACGCTCGGAACTGCGCGAGAGTATCTCCACTCAGAACAATGGGATTGCCGTCGCTTTGACCTTCGGAGGGCAGTGTTCCCAGCGGCAGAGAAAACATATTCTGGAAGACGGAGGAGTTCTCCGACAGATGATACCGGTGGATCTTGAAAATGATGAGCCGAAAATCTTCGGAGATTGAAGCGGTGAAAAACTTTGAAAAGGACATCCTCCACTTGAATAATACAGTCCCCATCCGACCTGTAGTACTTTTCGTCTTTCACCGCCGTTATCGGGGCTGTCGACTGCTGTTGAGACGCTTCATCGGGATTCGGGATTTCTTGGACTTCAGGCTCGCAGTCCTGTTGAAGTTTTTGACGTTGAGAGGGAGGTCCTTGGTCCTTGTCACCGAGACTGTCGCTCCTGGGTCGAACGCGGGATACCTCAGCTTCCATTTAGTGGCAATGGTGGACGAGAGAGGGGTTGCGTGACTGGTGACTGCTGTGACCTTGAGGGAACAGATGCCAATCGGCAATCGCCGAGCCTTAGGCCCCGTTCGGGTGCGCTGCGTACGTACGCATATGCTTCAGACGCAGACCGAACAATGGCTAAATGCAGATCGGACCATACCCAAACGCGGACAACGCGTAGAGTCACATCTGTCACAAACATGACAGACATAATTATGTTAAATCGGCTCCTTTTTTCGTGTTTCTTGGCGCGTTTCTTACCTCCCTCTCGCTGAAATGGCTGGCAAAATTGCTGGTCTATCGCAGCGTATCGCTCACAAGGCCTTCACGACACCTTGTTGGACATCCGACTCGCTTTTGAGAAGTTCTGCAGAATTCAGGATGTCAAAATACACATTCACGTGAGCTGGCAGAAAGCAGGTGTGACTTGGGTGTGACGGTTGTCGGATGGCTCGTAGATGGCATAGTTGTGGCACCCGAACACCCCATCTGCGTGCGTTACGGAAGCATATGCTTGACAAGGCATATGCTTCAATTTTGGCGGGATCTGCGTTCATACGCAGCGCACCCGAACGGGGCCTTATTTTCTGTGCAGCAAACTACGATTGCGATGCTTTCTGAGCTCTCAACGGAGCTGATACGCACGATTTCTGGACACCTGGACCAGCGTGATCAGCTGGTTTTGTCTCGAACCAGCCGCCGAATGCACGCCATCTGCGTGGAATGGATTTATCGCGTCCTAAGTTTCGGAAGGACGAGTCTTCGTCCCTCCGTCCAGCTTCTCCAATGCTGCAAGACAATTCTCGCTCGACCGGAGGCGGCCATTTCAGTTTGGGAGTTGAAAATGTATGCTGAAAAGTCGCATTTTCTCAAGTCTATTATTGATCAAAATCCAGTTACTGCCTTCCGAATTACACCTTGCAAAGTTTTCACACCATATTGCGGTCCGCGACGGCGAGGATGAAGAATCTCCGAGTCATCAGCATACTCTCTCCGCGTCTCTTTCGCACTATTTCCGATGTGGTTTTCTCCCAACTTACTGACTGCACCATTCCCCTCTCATCGGATTGTTATTCGTTCTTGCGCAGAAACCCTACAATTGAATACACTTTCATCATCCCAAATCCCCAAAATTCTCTCCTGAACGACTTTTACCGTATCCAGCCCATACATATGCCCCAACTTCGATACTTTCAAGGGCCTGAAGTTGCTGTTCGAGCCGTTGTTCCCGGCGCACCCGTTTCTGTGCTCACAATTTGGTGGGGTCGCGAGCCCGCCATGGAGTTTTTCCTGCGGTTTAGCTGCCGCTGCATTCTCTAAAGCTGATCTCTGCGAGCTTACCAACATAATCATTTCCTGGGATCCCGAGCTTCTGTGGGCCATTTTGCGCAGCACGCGCCGCGGATTCAATTTCTGAATATTCGGGTGATCCTCCCTAGCTCAACCTCGGATAAAGAGGTAACCTTGACAAAGGGTATGGAATGTGACAGACGTACTGATAACTTTCCAGCGTTTTCTTTCTGCTATCGACGACACTCCGCTCTCTCACCTGTCTCGCCAACCTCATTGTCTCTGATGGCACTCCTTTGCATCTTGACCAGATTGGCGACACGCTCGAGTCTGAATTTGATCGAGTGCGACGATGGGGAGACATATGTCCCACCCTGACCTAGTCTCGGTGCACAGCCTCTCACGACATCCCAATTTGGGAGCCCTGTCGTGAGAGTCTGGACGTAACTCAGTCGGCTAACTGTACCATTGCTCTATCAGCACTTTCCCACGGTATATGCCCCACCTGCCGCAACTTGTATTTTCTGTTGCACAATAGCCGTTCCATCTAAATTCACGATAATATTCACAGTAGTTTCCAGAAGTGTATTCGACAATGTTATAAGTTCTGAACCTTTGATTCAGAACAGGGCCTCCCTAATTTTGACATGCCCCGAATCGGGGAATTGGCCCCTATCTGTGCTTTACGCATTTGTTGTACTACATCCACTTGGTCCTACCAACTAACAACATCTTCAAATGCTTAATATAGCTGTTCCATAATAAATCATCCTCAATGAAACAAAATCTTCACCTCAATTCTCATATACGCAGAGAGGTAGAAGTTACATAGGGGTTAATTGCTCGATTCAGTCATTCAAGAAGCATTTCGGATTCTTGAGCTTACTGCTTGAAACCCATACTAATAAGTACATATTATTGTTTTGATAGCACTCAAATGCCCTTGTGAATACTTTCGCTAATTTATATGGAACGGAAATACAAGTCGCGGCAGGTGGGGCATATACCGTGGGAAAGTGCTGATAGAGCAATGGTACGGTTAGCCGACTGAGTTACGTCCAGACTCTCATGACAGGGCTCCCAAATTGGGATGTCGTGAGAGGCTGTGCACCGAGACTAACCCCTGACCCGCATTACTCTCTCAGCCACATGGAATCAAGTTGGTGAGAAAGCTTGACCCCTTTGGTTTCCCGCGATGTTCATTCCCAAGCCGCCGAGGTCGGGCGAATGTTTCCGTTGGTTCATCAAAAAGATTGCCATGTCCCCCGAGTTGCCGGCGGGCTATCGTGGTGTAGCGAATTATTTCGCCGGAGCAGATGGAATGCGGGTCTTGACCCGAGCTGCCGAACGAGGGGAAGTTTTTCCAAGTTTCGATATCCTGTGCAGAAAGGATGGTCGTACTTATATTTCCTTTCCATCTGTTCCGTAGATTTTCGAAGAACTCGAGCACATGTCCGTGGTACTTCTTGGTGCACCTACAATGTATTTCTTGCAGCTCCCTGTAACTTATGTCCCACCATTGTTCACGCCTTCGTCTAGGAAATAAATTTGGCATTCTTTCTTGGAAACAATAAGATGTTTGTGGAGGATTCAAATCGTGGGCTCACTGCTCAGAGTAAGTACTAAAAAGCTGCGTTTAGCGTAGAGGAAATGGTAAAGAAAACGAACTTTACAGCGTCGGAGGGACTCATTTCCACCGTGAAAGGCTTCATATGCGTGGCTTGGCGACTCGAACTTGCCCCGGGCCACCGGGGCGCGTGATCAATGAGTGACAAGCGTGACAACACACGTCAATCAAAACCAGTAGGATTATCAGCAAATCCTGATTTTTGTCGTACTTTGTTGTAGTTGCTGTAGTTCCTGCCCAAATTACGTAGTGTTGCCAAGAGCTACGTAATCTGGGCAACTCTACAGTATTGCTCTGTAGTTGGGCCACCTCTACTGTATCGCTCCGTAGCTGGACCACCTCCACCGTATCGCTCCGTGGTTGGGCCGCCTCCATGGTACTGTTCTATAGTTGAGCCTGGAGCTCGAGTTGCGGCCGTCCTACGTAGTTGGGTGGAAATCTTGTAGTCTCGTGTAGTTGTCGAGCTTCGCATAGTACTGTGTTGGCTTGTGTTGGTTGAGTGTTCGTGGTCAATAACTTGGGTTCTTGAAGTGACATGCTCGAAATCGGTACGACAAAAGTAATTGTTAAATAGTCATAGTTATAATTATTACAATACATCAGTGCGATACTCTACGATTCCCTTACTGCCCGGCCACACACATCGAATCCAGCTCATTGCACGTCCGACACCTTTCCTCATATCAACTATGCTCGAGCATCTTGTCAAAATGAGCAGGAGAATAATCATCTGAAGACACACGGTGCGCATCTGACCACAGCCATACACTCGCATTTGCTGCATTTGGTCCAGACGGCGCTTGTGCCTGCCCGATTCCCAAAAAGAGATGGGACGCCAAGGAGGGATGAAGATGAGTCGGGGGCGTACAAAGATACAGGAAGGCCATAGATGACAGCGGCGTGCTTGGGCCTGAGTACCACAGCAGTGGTCTTGAACACGGAGCCAGAGAGCATCGTGGGCGACACCACGCTCCACTCGTTCCCGCAGACGACAACAGCATCGTGCGTGAGGGGGCCCCGCTCCATGGCGTCGTCCATAAATGTCGACATGTAGATCACCCAATCGCCAGATGGCGATTCCATCGAGGAGGGGGGGGGGTAGCTTAGGCTCGGGGGGACGGGATCGGGTTCAGGCTCGCATAGGAATCGTACGTAGACAAAGTTGAGGTCGGCGAGGGGGACGAGACAATTGCCTATAAGAAGAGTTAGATGAATACAACATGGAAAGGATGGGAACTTACATCGAACTCGGGGGAACCCATTAGTGCTTCCACCAGCAGAGTAAGGTTTGGATGCGGCAGAACTCAACGTCTTGGTGTTCCCATGAATCGCAGTTTCTCGGTTGTTGTTGGGCCCCAAGAAGAGGCCTTTACTCGCAGGGAGAATGACCTCGCTGTGGCATTGGATGACAGCGGCTGCTACTCACAACAGGAGCAACAGCAATGACCACTGCCGCCTGCCCAACAAGCGTGTGCGATAGGGCACATCTGCTCACACATGAGCATGAGGCGCACAAGCAGTGGGATTCAATGGAGGCAGAGGCAGGGGATGCTGGGACTGTGCCAGAAAGCTGGAGATGCGCAAGCCTGGAGTGTCAATAACCGTGAGGCAAAAGTTCGCAATTTGGATGCCGAATCACCGATGTCGGAGTCGAAAAGCTGAGTCTGAGGACTCAAGGTTTGGGATGGTTGTTGCTGGAACAGAGCGTCATAGACTGGCGGTCACCCATGGGCAGATTTGGGGTTGTCATTGTAAGGGAGCAGGAAAAACTTGAGAGTAAGAATGACTGTGACATCAGATTTGGCGAGTTTGACGTGGCAAGACGAAGAAGAGCACGTGATGCATCAGCCATAAACTCGGGCCAAATATTTGGCCATGGTTCGTCTTTCCTTTCTTCTCTCTACCACCACATCCCCTCATTTGCTTCTAACTGCCATCCCCTCTAGCCCGGCCTTTAATTCCGTTCCCCGTCAACAACCAGCTCGACTTCGCCATGCATGCCAATCCACTGCGCGCCCCACCCTTGCTTGCGCTCGAGCCGCCTCTCATCGGCCACTTGGCATCCTTGCCGGAATGGGTAGTACCGTATCGGGGGCAGGTGCAAAGTATGTTATCTCTTCCCTGTATGGCTGGCTGTTCATTGATTACTGAATGTACAATGTATTTCATGTGTGCGTGCCTGTTGGAGGACGTGCTCTCGGTGTTGAGAGACTGCACCATTCAACCTCAAGCATGTTTACATGGGTCAGCCAAGCGTCTCCCTCTGCCTATCTTGCGTACTCAATAATTCCTTCACCAGGTCTTGAAGTGTCGGACGTGTACCTCGCCATGTCAATTGGACTTGAATCATGTACGTCTTCTCCATTACTTTTCCTCATTTATTCTCAATTTTGTGGTGTTCCTCAGAACAGTCCTGCATATGCATGTCAATGACCTCCAAGCTCTCCCTGGTATGCTATCAATTCTTTAATTTACTGTGCGCTTAATAACTGCCCAGCAGCTTCCCACCTTGCTTGGGATACTTAATTTGTCGATTGATTTCTGTGGAACCGAGAGCAGCAAGCAGGAGGTGGATGGGACGTGGTCGAGGTGGTCTGTTGCATATTCATTACAGCTGTTGTAGCGTTAACCACTGCAATATTATTTTTTTACTATTTCTATGTTGGGCAATCTGAATGGTGGGTTTATAATTTCTGAGGGTTTTTTTTTTTGGCTGTGTATGGACGAACTACAGCAAACTACAGCCCAACCAGAGCAACTACAGACTGCTACAGTACTGCTACAATACTGCTATGTAATTTCAGCCGAGCTACGGGAGCTCTATGGAGATGGCACCCTTCGCTACAGTCGCTATGGTAACTACAGCCGCTACAGTGAACTACGTAGCAGTACATACCGGGCCCAGGATTTGCTGATGATGAAGCTCGCTGCACTCCTGACAGAGCTGATAGACGTGATTTCTGAACATCTTGAACTCCGGGATCGGTTACTTTTGTGTTGCACCAGTTGCCACATGCATGCTATCTGCGTGAAATGGATTTATCGCGTCCTCGACTTCGAAAATCATATTCAGCTTCTCCGATGCTGCAAGGCCATCATCACTCGACCGCAGGCAGCTATGTCAGTCAGGGAATTCAAAATGTATGCTGAAAGAACACATTTCGCATTGTACCGGTGTTGATGAACATACAGTCCAAATCTGCGTTGCCCGACCTATGTTTTGAAGAGTTTCTTCACCATATTCCGATCTGCCACGATGAGGATGCAAAATCTCCAATCCATAGACATACGGTCCCCGGAGCTTTTTTGCACTATTTCCAACGTGGTTTTCCCCTGCCTTGTTGACTGCATCATTCCTCTCGTGCTGGATAGCTATTCATTTGTGCACAGAAACCTCACGATTGAATATGCTTTTACCTTCCCAGCTTCGAGTCGAGACATCGAGTTCATTTTGAATAACCCTTCTCATACTGAGACGATACATATGCCTCACCTCCAGCACTTTGAGGGCCCTGAAATCGCTACTTGTGCCGTGGTTCCAGGCTCACCTGTTTCCACGCTCACAATCTGGTATCCTGACCCAGCCATGGAGTATTCACGCGGCTTAACTGTCGCTGCCTCCTCTAAAGCTGATCTCCGTTGGAGCAGGCGGGGCGCTCCGAGTTGCTGGGATGCGCGTGCAAAGCAGTGAATGGCTAAAGCTAAGCACAAAAAGATGATGTAAGCTACGGGAAGGTGCCGCCAAACACGGCCAACGAGTGTGGCATGGGCGAAGCCCACTGCCACATGCGCCACCAACACACAAGGCAGCGTCCGCGCTGCCTGATACCCAAGATCTACAACAATGTCCAAAAAAAACCAACAGCCACCAAGAAAACATCCTCCATTCACCCCGGCTGACTCCAACCCAACGCCGAGAGTGCCCGACTAAGGTTGCAAAGCCGAGGATCGTGTACCCAATCGAGGCGCGGACCTTCGTCGGAGGTAGATGTTGACGAGCGGAAATGAGGAGTAGGAGTGAAGGGTGGAGGCCGATATCGTACATGCAATGTTTCAGGTATTGAATCATAAATATTCAAGATCATCGTTTTTGGAGTGCGCGAGCTACGCGGCGGCAGTGACGATGAATGTGGACGAGAGACGCGCGGGGCCCACGTCTGTGACGCCGCTGCAAGCTCGAAAATGGGTGGGAGACTCCCGTGCGCAAGGCAGAGAAGTCGCGGATGAAGGAGGATGGAGACAGTTGTGAAGGTGAGTGCGAATCGGGTTCGGGTTCGGGTTCGGGTGCGCCATGCCAAACATCTACATCGGCCTTGGAACGTTCATCGAGGGCCACCTGTGATGGAGGCAATGAAGCAGCAGGAGCACCTGAAATAAGACATGGTGACGACATGACAACTGGAGGGTCCGTCTGCATCGACACCGTGGAACGATCAGGAGACGAACAGGGCAGCGGCAAGTCGGTCTGCATCAAGGCGGTCGAGACAGAAGAGATAGAGGGAAGAGAGGGACCAAGGGTGGATGCTTTACTCGCCTGCAGCGCACATTCCTCAATAGCAAGCTTCCAGCCCACGTTGAATCCCCACATCCGCTCCTCTTCCAGCTCTCGCTCTCTGACCCGGGATGTTCTCAAAATCTCCTCTGTCTTCCCTGCCTTGACACCTCCTGTGAAGCCAATATTCAGAGCGGTTTGCCACAGCTCGTGGAGAGCATCCCGGCCGTCCTGGCTCGTGAACCGCAGGGCTTCCGTGTATAGCCTCACAAGAGTGGCTCGATCCTCGTCGGTGTAGGAATGAATCTCTGCAGCCGCCATTCTTCGGGCCCGTCGGTACGGCTTTTGGTAGTAGATGTGGGATGCGACGCACAGGAGGTGTTGGACGGTGGAAGTTGATCAGATAAAGAAGTGATGACAAGACAGATCGCGCGGAATTGGCGCGTCGCAAGGTGTCAATACCGCTTGTATCACAGCAGTGGACCCCAGAAAACAAGTGGCAAAGGTGCCAGCCAAGACGGCAGTCTGAGAACTAGCCGATGACTGCAGCACAACAAATGCCGGTGTCCTCCAGGAGTCCATTCCTCGTTCGGTCGTTCTTTCTGTCTGGGTGATTATATCTCTCTGAGTATCTCTGGGTGGCGTCGCCTCTGAAGTTTCTGGATGGCGTCGCCTCTAGGTCTAGTCGAAGTCTAAGTGATGATGGCGACAGCAAAAATGGTGATCAGCGGCAAGATCTGGGCCAACGGAGGCGTGGGTGAGAATCGCGCTCTCAGCACCAAAAATGGAGCAGGCGGGGCGCTCCGAGTCGCTGGGATGCATGTGCAAAGCAGTGAATGGCTAAAGCTAAGCACAAAAAGATGATGTAAGCTACGGGAAGGCGCCGCCAAACACGGCCAACGAGTGTGGCATGGGCGAAGCCCACTGCCACACCGTATTCTCACCAACATAATCCGTTCTTGGGACCTGGCCCTTCTGCGGGCCATTGCAAAGCACACGCCACAAATTCAATCTCTGAAAATTTGGAACCCAATCATCTCTGATTCATTCGCTGAAAAAAGAGGTAACTCTGCCACAAGTATGGAATCTTACAGATGTGCTTATCACCTCTCAGAATTTCCTGTTTGCTATCGGCAATACTCTTCATGCTTTAAATTGTCTCGAGGCACTCATCGTCTCTGACAACACTATTCACCCTGATTGAATTGGCGACGTGCCGGAGTCGGAATTTGATAGAGTGCGCACATGGGGCGACAGATGCCCCACCCTGGTCCGGGTTTCTCTCTCTCTCCGAAGAGCATGGGGGTCGCTTTGGCGCTCTCTGGGTTCCTATAAAACATGTTGATGAGTCGAAACGGGTCGAATGTGTCAAGTGGCTCATCAAGAAAATTGTCATTTCACCAGAGTTGCCCTCAGAGTATCGTGAAGTGGCGAATGGTCTCGTGGGAGCAGATGGGGTCCAGGTTCTGGCAGATGCCTTCGCGCGAGGCGAGGTTCTGCCACTTTTTGATATCCTATTTACGGAAGATGGCAGTTTTGTGATCTCGTTCCCATCTAATCCATAGATCCACTACTTGTCCCTGGGGCAATATCTATGCAATTCAAGTCACGACTCGGCCTATTCATGTGGCCCAACTCCAGGACTCCAACGGACGGATCACATCCAAAGCCTCACACTTGTGACCGTAATCTCGGCTCCAGATCTTTCACAGGGATAACTTAGGCCACTGCGATCAAAAGATCACAAGCAAGAATCAGGCCGTGAAGATCTGAGCCGCGGAGGACAGATCAGTCACATTCGTAACACCTAGTACAACAGTACGTGACATACTTTGGAGGCATCTTCGCCTGCAGCCTGCTTTGGTGCAGCCACTGTGTTTTCTACAAAATATCCACCTGGTGGAAAACAGTAGAGATAGCTCATGCATTATTTGCTAACTTCCCTGATGATATCTTGAGTATCATCCAAAGGAAACCGGGTAGAAAACATCTATTTCAAATGATATCTACATGTCAGATACTGTGAAAAACTGGGAAGCAAAACACAATATAGAAGTGAAACACCCTGTTGTTCTCCTACTTCAGCCGACATTTTGGCATCGAGATTTTAGGAGATAATCTACACTTGATAAAGTCTAATTGCTCAAAAGGGACTGGTTCAAGATTCCCTGTAGAGCCTACACAAGTCAAGTCTTTCACCATCATTGATTTGTCGGTGTTTGCCTCGCAGCACTTGCCCATCCATATTTCATGCCTGCAGAGTAAACCAAGTTCCAAGAAGAAGTTTTCGAGGTCAGAGAGTAAGGATATCAACATTCCGAATGGTTAAGTTTCATGGCTGGCGAGCACAAGGTTGTTTGGAAGTGTTTTGCTTCTATATTATTTACTCACATTTGACTTCTCAGAATGATTCTCCTCATTCTCCACAACAAATGCGCCAAACCATGCCAAATCTTGTCTCACTGGGAAGCCAGGAAGTAGCGCTGTCCATACATAACAAAATATAATTTCATTGGGTTACTACTGTGGTTGCAATCACACATGCAAGCTAAGTGTTTCACTTCCCAGTTTGTCACAGTACCTCGAATATCACAAAGTATTAGCACTGCAGATTGCTAAGATATCAACCAGTGGATGTCATGTCGGAAAGCCTCATTTTTGTGTGGTATCTGCTGGGGGATATCTTGAATTTCCTAAGTTGATGATTATTCAACCACCTGGTTGACAATATGCTGTTGCATGTCATAGTAGTACTCAGAACACTGTCAGCTTGTGCATGGGCAAGGGGATAAGGTCTCAAAACAATTTATTTTCCCAAAAGCTTTACTGACTGCAGACAAGTCCAGGCTACGACTTGAGATACAAATAATTTACTACGCACAAAACAAGATGTTTACTTACTAGATTGATGCTTTGGTCCACTTGAATTAGAATCAAAGAAGCCTACCTGGCTGAGATGGACATTAATAGATGACAGTACAGCAGGGCACACATGGGGACTTATGAGGGAATGCAGGTGCAGGACTGTATTTATAGCATTTAGGGTGCTGGATTTCAACAGATATTGACACCTGAAATTTGAGCTATCATACAGGCTGTTAGCATGGAAGATATTCAAGATATCTACCACTGGTGATGTCTTGAAATAATTTTGAGGATAGCAGGGGATAGTTTAACAGATTGTTAAGCTATCATCTACCACAGCAGATATCTTGGCTGTCCATATGTTGGATACTGTCAGGAAATGGTGGATACCCAAGGATATTGCAGGAAATCGCAACTATATGAAGCTATCTACCCTAGCAGGTATTTTGCAGAAAATGCAGTGAGCTCTGATACTGGATGCAAGCACGGCTCACACAAAATGTTGATAATGCTGGGAAATAAATATATAAATACACCTAGATACTTGAATGTACGACTATTGATAGCAGGAATAAATAAGAGGCCACTATTTCTTATGTGTCACACAAGAGTGACTTTCACCAGCTGTTCTTGGGGAAAGGAAACTCAGTCAATGAGTGTGCATATAGGTGCCTGCAATTTTCCAAGTGTTAGTGCTCCCTCATGAGCATTTTCAACACCAGCTAGTCTCAAATCAATGTCAATTATATATTTGGCCTGCGATGACCGCTCAAACAATGGTTGAGCATCTCTCCATTGCCTTTCTGCTCCAGATATGTTCCCCTGCTGTGCAGCTATATCACCAAGGTGCAACATACAATTTGCCTTCCAACGGTGAACATCCATCTCTGTGAATGCCTCTAATGCAACTGTAAATAGACTTTCTGCAGTCAATTCATCTCCATTGATCAAAAACATACTGCCAAGACTGCATAATGCTTTATACAGTCCCAACTTCTCTTTCACTTTCTGTGCCAATGCTAGGTAAACAATGCCAAAGGTGGCAGCCCAATCAAGGTTGGCAGGTCCCCAGCAGCTAATATCTGACATTCTCTCTAAGCAGTAAGATAGAACTTGAGCATCTCTTGTCCAAGACCAATGCAGACATCTCTCGAAATGATTTCTTGCTGCCACTATTTCTCCTTCTCTCAGTCTGAGATCAGCAAGTGTCATTTCATAGTAAAAAGTCCCAGCAACATGTTCAAGGATCCTGAAAATTGTGTTTGCTGTTTCCAGGTTCTGGAGCACATCTTGTTTGCTTGCACCAGTGACCACACCAATCTGTGCAAGGTTTATCAAGATAACAGCAAAAGTGTCTTGTTCCTGCTCCTGCTCAGCAGATATCTCAGAAATGAGTTCCATAGAGAGACTTTGAGCCTCTTTATACTCTGATTTTTCCATGTGTGTAGTTGCCACCTGAGCCCTGAGTTCAAAATCCAAAGTACTTTGGGACATGCCACAAAACCCCAGAAGTCTCCTTGCAGTCTGCACAAAAGAAAGTGAGTCCTGTAGGTTTCCAAGGCTTTTAGCACACAAAGCCTTCACCCGCAGTGTCATTGCCTGGTTGTAACAGCTTCCACACAATTGTGCAAGGGTGTATGCCTTGTTTGCAAGTGCTTGTGAGGTGTTATATTTTCCTATCCTCCAGTTGATAATGGCAAGATCCTTCAAGCTGAGACACTCTACTCTTAAGTTTCCAGTATCTCTGGCTAACATCAGGGATTTGTTGAAGCATTGGATCCCTTCAGTAGAATTATTTGTGTAAAAGCAATAGTAACCTCCAAGTGCACGATACAAAGCAGCTGTGAAGAGGAACCAAATACAAGCTATATCAGAAATATAAGCAAGGTAGGGAGACTTCACACACCTTCGAGAATTGGATTATTCAAAGTCTGGCAGTGAGCCTTGGCTTCAGAACCCAAAAGCTCACGATCTTTGACTATTATAGAGTTGCTGGCTAGCAATGCCTCAATGGCAAAATCAACTACAAGTTCCTGATCCACAGGTGGCAGTATCACTTGAATTGAATGCATCAATCCAAATGAACCACGGCCAGTTATTCGGCCAAAACCATTTAGCAAGAGTGTGCATTTTATAGCTTCTGATAGGTCAGGATTTTGTGGGGTCAATGTTTGGGATAGAACTTGATGTATGTTTCCAAGATTGAGAGTAATGGTCCTCACAAGGTTGGTGACTTCATCAGAGTCTCCATATCTTTGATATGTGTCCAGAAGATTTTGGAAATATTTTTGCAGGGGCTGAATGATAGCAAGTGTTACTGGGTGGAAATGTTGCAAATATTCCCGGATAGGAACAAGTGATTTCAAACATTTCTTGTTATCAAGGTATGCCAGAGATGTGCTGAGCAACACCGACTTGCATGCTAGAATCTGTGGAATGACTGTGACAAGATTGCTTTGAGTAAGCTCAATGTCTGAGAGCCCATCTGGAAGAATAGAGAGAAGTCGCAACAAATCCATGGCTCCAGTCTGTGCAGTGACACGGGGACTTGCAAGAGATAAAGCAATAGATGTGTGAAGGTTGGATTGTCTGTTTGAACCTTCAGATAGCAAGGATGTCCTTTCACACTCCAATCTAGCCAAGATAGGAGTACACCCCTCATAAGCAACAAGATGTGCCATAAGATCCACTGCTAGTGGCATATTATCTGTGAACTGTAGGAGCTTGTCAACATCTTTGCTTTCATGATGATCATCAGCAATTTCATTGAAGGTCTGTCGAGCAGCCCCAGGAGATAATGGTGCTAGTGGTGGGAGAAATGGCCTAGTCCAACGAACTTTGGCTGGGTGTTCAGCTCCACGCATTGTAACCTACAAATTTAGAAATCAATATATATTGTGTAACCAGTGTTAATAAACTAACTATCAATGCCAGCTGAGAGATGTCAGTGAGGCTAGAAAGCAGATCTTCAGTCCCACCACGAGAATTGAGTGGCTCCCATGTGGTTTCCAGATTGTCCAGAATCAAGAGACATGTTGATTTTCTAGCAAGAGAGTGCAGCACAGACTTTGTGAGATTTTTCCCTGGCTTCAGTCCCAGGTGAGCACCAATGACACCAGAAAGTTCCACACTGGTAGTAGCAGATTCACATGACACAAAGAGCTGGTCCTCATATTTAGCTACCACATCAGGATGATGCAAGGCAGCTCTTGCAAGGTTTGTCTTGCCAATGCCACCAGGACCCAAGATAGCAATTTTAGCACATTGTTGAGTGAGCATCTGCACAATTTGCATGAGCTCAGAGTCACGGCCATAGAAGATCTGTGGCATGGAAGGTAAAAGTGACAGAGATTGAGAGCTTGAGAGGCCAAGAATCAGTACTGTGAAGCAACTAACAGAGGTCCATACCTTGTCTGAGACTTGTTCAGGGTTTGGTACATCTGTTTTGGCAAGAAAATGATGAGGTATCCGATCCAAAAACAAAATGAACATACGGAAGAACCATGATCTGAAATTGCTGAGTCTGAGAGAGCTGAAATCAATTCGAGCAGTTCAGCATGCATATGGCGAGTTTTTGTCTGCACTTCCTTGATATCATGCAACAGAGTTGCTTGGGATGTTATCTGTCTATGAGTTAAGCTTGTCCGACACATCATGAATGTTATAAGACTTACTGCGAAATTATCCAGGGCCAGCTGCAGCCCAGCCCGGCAATCCTTCAGCAGGGCACTCATTTGGTTCTGGCGGAAGAACTGCTTGATCTTATTGTTGTCTTGTTGTGCCTCCACAAATGTATGGATTTTGTGAAGTGTTCTAAGTGAGCCAACATCAGCTGGCTGCAACAAGGACGAAGCAGATCAATACTGTGTGAATTTGCCGACATGTTCCAATCTCGCAGGTGGAAGCAAACCAGGAGGCTCTGATTTCAAGTAGAGATTGACGATGGCGTAGATGATGCCATGAATATTTTCCGTCAGCTGACAGCATTCCTCCTTATTTGTTTTCACATTCTGGGATTTCATATCAGTTCTGAAAGACCGTTGTCAGAAATTCCACACCTGAAGTGCACGACTCAAAGAGGCTGTAGTACTCGAGATTGCTAGGATGAAGGGGGGATCAAAGCCATCATGGAGTTCACTGAGGAGCGGTATAACCGCGTTGACGGAGGCAACGATATTGTTGACTAGAACTCCCGTAATCCTCGACGGGGGCATCTTGTACAAGAACAATGAGAAGCATGACCGCGCAGGCTCAATATATGTAGGTCAAACAAGATCTATGTCATTTCAAAAGGACGCGGCGGATTGCCGCTAGACCCGAAGAGTCGCTGAAAGGTAAGCTGTATATAGCGTCGACCATCCCACGGAAAGCGCCGGAAGTATTTGAATTCGGCAACCGGGCTGCGGAAGCAGTACTATCGAGCAACGGGCCCAGATCCGTTGGGAATTTCCACCTTGGACTCACTCGTGTATGAGTCGGATTAATCGCATAATGTGCGGGAAATCGGACCAAATTTCGGTGCAGCAGATTGAGTCACGGTGGGAGGTGGATGGACATCAGCGAATGACTTCACCACGACCTCGCGTGGCTTCTACTTCCCCTGGCAGTTCCAAAATCACCCGACCGCAGCCGAGCGCACCGCATGCGATGTATCTCGCACGATCCGGCGTTGCAACTCTAATCCACCGAGCGATCGGTAAATGTCTCCACGGCGTCGATGGGGCGCGCCGAGGGGCTACGGTTCTCCGTCCGCCGACGAGCAGTACGTCGCACAGCGCGAGATGCCGGCATCGCGCCCAGCGGCGGAGAAAACATTGAAGACGAGTTCAAAACTCGCATTGCCACTGAGGGCAGTGTGCAGGCAGGTTTGGTTTGGGGATCGTTGAGCTGTCGCAGTAGCCGGGCACGTTAGCGATAGAGGAAAATCTTCGAAGCATTTGGTCAAATACACATGCATATGCCGACTTTGCTCTCCAATGTCATGTATTAAGTATTTGGTCGCGGGGCCGGGATAGGAATACAGTCGAGCATTATATCCGCACCGAGGACGACCAGAGCTCGTAAATCATCACGCCCGCACTTCAGCCTCGACGTCGGACCGCACGTCGACGCAGGAGTGTCCCGCTCGACCACCTCCCCCAAGCCTGGACCCTATGGAGAACGCGGAGCCGCCGCTGGGGTGCACGTTCGCGGTGTTGTGATGTGACCACGCCGACAGGAGCGCGGACCGAACCGCCGCGCGCGCGGACAGGGGATTATCGTGCGCGAAGGCGTTCCTGCGCATTTGACGGCGCTTCAAGGCCAATCTACGTCTGCAACTCTGCAGGAATGAAGAACGAAAGAAGGAGCAGAACTTACACGACGTGTACGAGGAACAGCGGGCAATAAGCAATAGGACCCTCCCCTCTCGCACTCCCGGTTCGGCGAGTCGTGTCTTTTCTCCCATTCCTACCGTATCCCCGCCTTTCGGGCGCCCGCCCGCCCGATCCACGCACAGCACGCCACCCCCGGGGAGAAAGAAAGTTGGCGTGCGTCCCAACGTCCCCAATCCACGCGAAGGCGGCGGGCGGGCGGGCGAGTCACGACGATGCAGCACGCCGGATGCGGCACGCGAGGTGTCGGTGAGGAGCAGTCGGATGCGGAAGGCAGGGTGCGGGAAGCAGGACAGCGATCCCGAATACACGGCGGCGTTTGCCTCGCTGAGGCAGGAGCAAGGGAGCATCATCCATCTTCTCCCCGGCGTTGCCCGTACCACCTCCTCTGTCCTGCCCTCTCGATCCATCGTCTCTCTAGATCCAGGTCTGACAAGCCTGTGCCCGCCCAGGCTGCAAGTTCCCGATGACGAAGGCGTTCATCCATGTACACGTCCGGGATTTGCAGATTCTGCCTGCGAGAGTGCACGGAGTGCGAGTGGGACGCAGAGATGGCGCGAGGGCATTGAGGACTGTCGGCATCGGCGGCTGCAAGGGCGGCTGCGGTTGCGAGGGCGAACGATGTATGTAGTGTACTGCGATGGAAAAGTTAGCTCGCGTAGATGCGTACGAGCCTGTACGTCCAGAGGAAAATATTCACCTTGAGATGTACCATATGTGCACTTTGCACACCATCCATGCCGGCGGTTCTTCTCGAGCAGTTCCAGAGAATCGAGTGATGAGGCGTAGATTTGAACCGAACATCACAAACTTGGACTGTTTGAAAGATCTGCGTTAGTTTGTGCGGAACGAGAAAAAGAGAGACGTACCATCAGCGTCCACTGGTCGAGCAGAGTGCACGAGCGGAGCGCAGAGTGGCTAGCGATTTAGATGCGGAAAGCTCATTTGATAGTTTGCAGATTCGCTGAGTCGAGTCGAGCCTCCGGTGTGTTATGTCAATCGCGCAAAAGGAAAGAAGGCGGGTCGCTCTCGATGAGGGCGAGCGAAGGCATGAGATTGACGTGGAGGAAAGCGATAGGTCCGCAGCGTGGGTTGGGGGCTCACTTCACGCCGACGCACCTCTATCACGAAGACTTGCAAAGCTGCATCGACTCGAAAGCACAAGGGCATCCAAAAATGTGAATCGCAGCGTTCACAGCTACACCACATTACAACGTCGCGGACGCTCGAGCGGGTGGAGCAGGGTGGAGCGCTGGACGTTGACGCGAGGGTCCGGGAGCAACTTGAAGGAGTGTCGAGGAAACAAACACACGGGTCACGCGCCAATTCTTCATTTGATCCCTTTCAGGGAACGTGAATCCGGGAGGTCGCTTTTCTTATCTTGGGAAGTTCTGCATAGAATTGAATTTTCGTGTGTATTGAGCTACATCGTCGTCCATAGCGCGTAGTAAGATGGTGGTGGAAGAAACGAGGAGCGCGGGATGCCGGCATTCTCCGGTGATCAAAATGAACGTCGCCTCTCCCGACGTTCAACGCGTTTTGCCTCTTTCGTCGCTCATTGCTCCTCATCCACACCATCGACGGATCAGGGCCGCCACAAAATTACCATTTTTTCTCACATGCTGCAACGTTGACGGCGTATAGTACCGATACACTCAACCAGACTGTGAACCTCACCTCGACGTGTAGTGGTTTCAATAGCATGCAATTTGCTGAGCAGTACCCCGAGATTCTCCAACTGAAGCATTGTCCATTGTCAAATGTGCTTTACATGAGAATGTCATTATGTCCATCGTGATGCATCATGATACTGCATTGAAAAGATTCAACCACAGTTGAAATAGTTCCCTGAGATCACGGCCGGGCAGCCCTGCGTGTCTGTATGCAATAATTTAACAACATTAGCATGCGTCCATTGTCCAAGGAGATTGCATGGCGAAAGACAACACAATTATTCCGAGGTAACTGTCATTGGATGCACTCACCCTTGTTGGTCGGACAATCTGCAGGATCGTCGCAGCACCTGATGCACGCACGGTTGCTGCCGGGCTCAACGAGCTCCACGTAGTGGTTATAGCTGAAATATAAGTATAGTCAGTGTTGTGGCGAAGAACAATTCGAATTTAAGGGAGAGAATTTGAAACGCACCCAGCACAAGCGGATCCCTGGGGATTTCCGCTTCCACCCGCCCCGCCGCTCGAGTCGTATTGCCCGCCGCCGTCGCCCGCGTTCAGGCGGTCCAGGGACCCGGGGTTAATACAGCCGGTCACTGCCAAATTTCATCAGTTGGCTCGGTAGATAGAGAGAAGCACAAAGATGGGCATGATGTAGGAATGGGATGGACTCGTAATGCGCACATTGAGCGTATCGCTTCCCGTTCATCCCGTTGCCGCTCTCGAACGCGACGTTGCTCCAGAAGTTCCCCGGCAGCGTACCCTGGGATGGGCTGGAATGCGCGCTGGCCGAGCAATAGCTTTGCATCCCACCAGTCTGCTCGCTGTCACCGATGTTCGTATGGGCCGTTCTGGTCCAATGGAGATGAGCCTGTAAAAATGGAATACGAAATATAGCCACACCGAGGCATGATCATGCTGAGAACAGTCAGACATCATTTAGCTGAGATCGCGGTATCGCACTCACCAGTAGTTCGTGGTCGACGTTACTGAAACGGTATTATCTGGCGCGGCGCGCGCTTTGAGGACGGCAGCCGACGAAAGCGTGGCGGAAAACGCCGAGAAGAGGAGAAGGAACTTGAAGGCTGAGTGGGGCATTACTGGTGAGGTTGGAATCCTGTTGAGTCGGGTTCTGGCCTGGCTTTAAATACGGTCTGGCAAGTTGTAATTTATCCGGTTTAAGCACCCACCTGTTTCCCGAGGGGGGGAACATGGAAATGAGGCCAAAGCGGAATGGTGAAAAGCAGAATGGTGTAGTAAAGGTACCGCTCTCATTCCGCTTGCTCCTTGGGCCGATGAGCTAGGCCGAACAGCTGAGCTTACTGTGCCAGGCTACGGCCAATGGAGGGAAGTATATGATAATGTTCGGTGACTGCGGCGCAAGACTTTGAAGGAAAAATCCAGGAGCACTCGAAAACTTGAACAATCAAATTATGAATAATGATCCAGTGTTCGCCCAGTGAGTCTGAGACACCTGTCTCGAAGTCTGCCAGCGACTCGTCACTATATGGAAGAATACGGAAAGGCAAGCCTTGGCCTTCCTGACCTAGAGTCGAGAGGCCGCCTCCCCGTTGATTTATTGGGTCAACTTTTCCTTCCAGAGACCGGACGTGTGTCACAGTTCGACCATTGGACCAAACAGGAAGAAGCTTCAGAAGATTGACGTCGAGGACTTGAACTTTGGTTGATTTCTTGTCGGAGTTTGGTGGCCCACGCTGTCCATCCTGAGCGAAGTAGTACACAGTAACAGAGGTCATGAACCAAGTACATACCCCGCGGTCCGTAACAATCGCTGGGGAGCGGTAATGAATTTCCAGCCGAGTTTCTGAGGCCATGGCGGTTCGAAGAAAGCCATGATCACACGCAGTTTTCGAGGTGCCGATCCGGCACCGGCGTGAGTCAGGTCTGATTTCGGGCGGCCAATGCTTACTTAAGTTTCGCAGGCTCGTATAGGTGAATGCAAGCTGGCGCACGCCTCCCGCACTATGATTTCCTTTTGGGGCATATGGGATCAGCACGTGAAGATAATCAACTGTGCGTCAAACAAACAAAGCGTTCTCTGTGTCTCTTGCCACTACCAGTACTGACACCCGCAATGCCGCCTCTGCGGCGCATCCTCGGACTACCCCCTTCCCCCTTGCAAACCGCCGACGTCGGCGAGGCTCTATGGCCATCGGAGCTTGACATCGCGCCCTGTTCGAGTCGCGCGCCGCACCCGATCGCGCCCCCGGTTGTCCAATTCGAATGCTCTGCGACCAGTCTGCATTCATGCGATACCCAGCCATCTTCCTCAGAGTCCAGCATGACTGAATATGCAATAACGTGAACCAGTGATCACCACAGACGCGTAATGCCACCATCCCCCACTGCGCGTCTGCGGGCACATACAGGTTGCACGCGGCGTGCAAAACGTGGTTGTTGACGTTGAACGTGTAGAGCCCTCGCACGGTCATGCATGCGCAGATCGGAGCGACGTTGCGTGTCGGCAGCGTACTCGGACTGGCGTTGATGGGCAGAGAGGAGGGTGGTGGGGACTGCTGGAACAAGAGCATGTAAATAAATTTATTTGAAATTTATCAAGCCTTACTTCTGCTTCAAGTATGGATTGTAGCAGTGTCGTTGAGTGGCCCGTACGATGTTTACTTGGAAAAAAATATGTCAGTGCATTGTTTGCCCAAAAAGGAAATCATAGTGCGGGAGGCCAAGGGCTTTTGTGAATGCATGACTCTCTCAGAAGTTACGCTGCTTCTCGCACCCCCAAAGCCCACCCCTCTACCAAAATTCCAGCTCTTCATTGTACCATAGGTCCAGTTGGAAGAGCCATTAACGTCCCAAGTCATTTTCCCGTTCATCAACAAGGTCTGAGTCTGCCTCCGGCATGACAATTATTTTTTTTACGAAATTTGAAGCCGTTGTAGTTGGTTGGGGAGCTTCCAATCACCGTCGGGGACGAAGAAAAGATCGGCTATTATGCTGGTCTCATTGTACGTCAATTTCCTGCGTCGCCTGCGGGGTAGACTTATGATCCTCCGCTCAGGAATCTCTGTTTTTCGTAACAGAGGCCTTCACGGTGTTGCATTGGGGTAGCCTGTCGGACTGCGTCGGGCGAAAACCCGTTTTGTTGACTGGCCTCCTCGGCCTATCCCTTTCGATCTTTTTTGGCGTATCAAAATCATACGGAGCTCTTGCCGTGTCGAGATGTCTCGCCGGGCTGTTAAACGGAAACGTTGGGGTAACGAAAAGCATGATGGATGAAATAACAGATTCTACGAACATTGCCCAGGGCTCTCATGCCCATTGTCTGGTCCACGGGTGCAACACTTGGGTATGCTGGTTATTTTTCCCCAAATTGTGTCTAACGGCTTAGCTTGAAGACCCATTATCGGCGGGTTACTTTCCAACCCTTACGACCAATTTTCAAATACATGGACAGTTCGAATTCTGGAAAACGTATCCATATGCGCTTTCATGCTTTGTAATAGCTTTCTATTGCCTCACGGCGTTTCTGCTCGCCTTAATCTGTCTCAGAGGTGTGTCTTGAACGACGATGACTGAGCCGAAGACGACTTATCTGCGATGTTAGACAGTAGAACTCCGTCGCCCCAATGGCGGCGGCGCTGGCCCTGCCACAGAAATTTAGCATCTTTCTCTCTGTGAGGTACTGACGCCCCGAGTCATCACTGCTGTGTCCAACTACTCGCTACTTGTGCTTCTCGACATTGCTTTGCGTGCACTTCAGCCGCTGTTTTATATCCTGCACATCCCAAACGGCGGGCTTGGATTCTCCCCCGCCTATTGTTAGTCAATGCCTTGGCGCATTCGATCTGTTCAGCGGACTGTACCAAGCCACTCTGTTCGCACCCGTCTATAATTGGTTTGGAACGAAGCATTTTCGTCGCCTCCATGATGTCATTCATCCCGATGTTTGCGCTCTTCCCGCTACTGAATCTCTCTGCTCGGGTCAATGGGGTCATTTTCGCGGAGCTGACACTCCATATGGGATTCAGTGCGCATATTTCCTTTTGGTACTTACCATGAGTGGACCTTTCTAACCCAGTGCAGGCTGCGCATTCATTTACGTGCGGTCCGCAGCTCCAAGCAAGCATTCTCTCGGGGCCACAAATGGTATTGGGCAGACCTGTGTTTCAATCGTACGCGCTTTGGCCCCGCGGCTTCAACTTCGCTGTTCTCCCTCTCCCTCCAAAGAAACCTGCTTGCCACCGAGTCTTACTTTCTCTGGAGCAAACCACGATTGCGATGCTTTCTGAGCTCTCAACGGAACTGATACGCACGATTTCTGGACACCTGGACCAGCGTGATCAGCTGGTTTTGTCTCGAACCAGCCGCCGGATGCACGCCATCTGCGTGGAATGGATTTATCGCATCCTAAGCTTTGGAAGGACGAGTCCTCGTCCCGCCGTCCAGCTTCTCCAACGCTGCAAGACCATTCTCGCTCGACAGGAGACGGCCATTTCAGTTTGGGAGTTGAAAATGTATGCTGAAGGGTCGCATTCTCTCAAGTCTATTGATCAAAATCCAGTTATTGCCTTCCGAGTTACACCTCGCAAAGTTTTCACAGCATATTGCGGTCCGCAACGGCGAGGATGAAGAACCTCCGAGTCATCAACATACTCTCTCTGCGTCTCTTTCGCACTGTTTCCGGTGTGGTTTTCTCGCAACTTACTGACTGCACCATTCCCCTCTCGCCGGATTGTTATTCGTTCTTGCCCAGAAACCCTACAATTGAATACATTTTCATCATCCCAGATCCCCACAATTCTCTCTTGAACAACTTTTACGGTATCCAGCCCATACACATGCCTCAACTTCGATACTTTCAAGGCCCTGAAGTTGCTGTTCGTGCTGTTGTTCCCGGCACACCCGTTTCTGTGCTCACAATTTGGTGGGGTCGTGAGCCCGCCATGGAGTTATCCTGCGGTTTAGCTGCCGCTGCATTCTTTAAAGCTGATCCCTGCGAGCTTACCAACATGATTGTTTCCTGGGATCCCGAGCTTCTGGGGGCCATTGCGCAGCGCGCGCCGCGGATTCAATTTCTGAATATTCGGATGATCCTCCCTAGTTCAACCTCGGATAAAGAGGTCACCTTGACAAAGGGTATGGAGTATGATAGACGTACTAATAATTTTTCTGCGTTTTCTTTCTGCTATCGATGATACTCTCCGCTCTCACCTGTCTCGCCAACTTCATTGTCTCTGATGGCACTCCTTTGCATCTTGACCAGATTGGCGGCACGCTCGAGTCTGAATTTGATCGAGTGCGACGATGGGGAGACATATGTCCCACCCTGACCCGCATTACTCTCTCAGCCACATGGAATCAAGTTGGCGAGAAAGCTCGACCCCTTTGGTTTCCCGCGACCCGCGAGATCGGGCGAATGTTTCCGTTGGTTCATCAAAAAGATTGCCATGTCCCCCAAGTTGCCGGCGGGCTATCGCGATGTAGCGATTTTTTCCCCCGTACCAGATGGAATGCAGGTCCTGACCGAAGCTGCTGAACGAGGGGAAGTTTTGCCAAGTTTCGATATCTTGTGCAGAAAGGATGGTCGCACTTATATTTCCTTTCCATCTGTTCCGTAGATTTTCAAAAAACTCAAGGACATGTCCGTAGTACTTCTTGGCGCACCTACAATGTATTTCTTGCGATTTCCTGTACGTCCTACCATTTTTCACGCGTTCGTTTAGAAAATCAACCTGGCATTCTTTCTTGGAAACAATAAGACGTTTGCCAAACGTTTGCATAGTAGGATTGATCGTGGGCTCCCGGCTCACTGCTCGAAGTGAGTACTCAAAAGCTGCGTTCAACGTAGAGGAAATGGTAAAGAAAACGAACTCTGCAGCGTCGGTGGGACCGTGGAAGGCTCAAGGGGTTTTCAAAAAATGAAAAAAGTATATCCTGCCCTAAAACGATAGCCCCGAGCTCCCTGATGAGAGCACCCCCCGACCTGAGACCTATATATTCTTCATCAGGGAGCTCGGGGCTATCGTTTTAGGGCAGGTTATCCTTTTTTTCATTTTTTTGAAAACCCCTTGGGAAGGCTTCATGTGCGTAGGTTGGCCACGTAAACTTCCTATACTGTACCATTTCGTTCAATTCGGACGTCACGCGTCACACCCGATTTCTGGAAACCCTCGCAATAATTTTTTTCTCGATTTTAGCGGAATTTGGAGATTTGTCGGAAAAATTAAAAAGGTCACGTGCCGTCCGAATTGAGCGAAATGGTACAGTAGCTACTAGCTATTTTTTCGAACTTGTCCGAGGCGTCACGGCGAGATCAATGAGTGACCAGCGTGACAACACACATCAACCTACGATGATCAAAATGAACTCCCATTTCGACATTCAAGTTTCAGCGCGTTTTGCCTGTTATTCGAGTCCCGCATGTCCGACTCGGATGCGAAAGGCCTGCTGGTGAATCTCAAACGCTCCACCGCCCACGAGCTTTAGAAAACGTGGCATGATTTGGGACTCTGGCCATCGTACGCGTATCGCATCGCCGCGCAAGGATGGAACACATCGGATATCTATGCGCAAGTCGCACGTGGGGAAGGACGCGAGCGACGGGGTGCGATACGGCGACAGCGCCGCCAATACCACCCACCGCCAAGTGTGCTGATTGCTTCGGTCAGGGCTGGGCACTACGATGGCACTACTTACAACCCGGCAAGCTTTAAGAACGAGCCAGGCGTCTTCGACCCTGCGAGCAAGGCAGAGGAGACACGTACGGAACTGGTATCGACATGCTTCACAATTAGTTCTCTCCCATGCTTGGACGATGACCGCGAATTTTCGACAAGACTCAAAGGCGGGTGTCGAATCCGTTGGGGGAATACTATTGGTACCATTGGTGTCTCTTTCCTGCCTGCCCTTCGTTCCTTTTCGTTTCGGATGATGGATGCCCGCCCTCTCCATCTCGGCCTCTGCTCGACCCAAAAAGACCTCTCTACCATCTAGGCTCTAGCCCCGGCGTCGCCACCGCCATCCCTGGGCCCATCCCCTCCGCTTTGCCGATCTCGTCACAGTTCGCCTCTGCGTCTCTGGTTTCATGGCCGTCCTCAGACACCGGTGCATGTTATGCTCCCCACCGTCGTCGGCTCGTTCTCTACTCGACAGAAGCAGTGCGAGGTACTGCGCCCTCGTACGCGTCCCTCGCCGGGTTCCAGTCGAACCATCACCGTCCTCGACCCTTCGGTTACTGCTGGTTGCCATTCACCCTTGCCGCCACCGCCCTCTCGCCTCATGAACTCGGAGGAGCATCCCATCGTGTTTCCGTTCCTCCATGCCGTTTCGAACGGGCGAAGACGTGGCGCGCGTGGAGAGCGTTTGGACATTACGCTGGCGGTGCTGCACCGGTGAAAGATCCCGATGGGAATGGGAACGGGACGTCAGCCGCGTACGCAATTTATGTCTGGGTGCGTTCGTGTTCGCATATTCCTTCCCTTCCCTTATTTGCTCATCGACATCCGCAGTCCTTATCTGCTCACCGACATCTGCAGTCCTTATTTGTTCGCCTACGTCTGCGGTCCTTATCTGCTCGACGACATCCGCAGTACATGCGCATAATCGGCCTCGTCTCTTCGGCGCCCGAGTCGATGAGGCGTGGCGAGGCGAATCCGTTCGGTCGTGGCGTGGTGAGACGTAGAGCCGGTCGGAGGCGTGGCGTGGCGTGGCTATCACGAATGCGAGCGAGCTTCCATGGCCAGACATCCAAGAGGCCGTCGGATAGAGGACGAGCGGATGCGGTGAGTGTTTGTCTATTATTTGAATTCCGCTTCCTCCCACTCCTCTCCTCCCACATCCCAGCCGCCTTCCCTTTCCCTTCTTTTTCCTCCCTCGATCCTACTTGCTTCCCACAGTCGCAGTCGTAGTCGCTGACGCGCGTGCGTAGTACCCCGGCCGAGGCAAGATAAATAAATACCCGGAAATGGGAAAAATCGGAGCGCGCGGCCCTTTATGAGCAGGGTATGTACATACAGTGGATGCAAGCGATTTTATTTTGATTCGGAATTCTAGAAACCGCAAGTCGATGCTACGGTCTCGTACGACGGTTGGTAGTTCTACAAGAGGCTGTCGAGCCATCCGCGACAACAATCCTACTTCTGTCTACTCTACAGGCAGAGCAGCAGGGCCGGCGTCTATTTGTGGGTCTCAATAGCGACTATCGACACGAACTCATAATCATCCCTCGATATCTTCTCGACTCGACTACCCGCCTTCGAATCGGCTACCCGCCCTCTTAATATTCTCACCCGATAGCTCGCCTCCCAGCCGAGCGCAAGCATCTCCAGCCCGGAACCTTCGACGTCCCGAGCTCGGTACTTGCTGGGCTATCGACAGACACTTCTAACGCAGCGACCGACCGACGGCCCGCGCGCGCGTCTCGACGCCTCCATATGCTTCCTCGTGTACTCTCGGCGCGCTCCCCGCCGTCCCGCCCACTCTTCGCGCAACACGGATGAATCGCTGCTCCGCTCCGGCGCCCCGCTGCGGTTTTTGTTCTCGTCATAGCTACGGGCTTAGTTTTTTGCACGGCTCTTACATTGCCCGGGAAAACGCTCTGGTGCACATCCGTCCGTGTCAAGAGATTCCGTGCCAGGCATACTGGCTTGCTTGCGATTTGCTAGCGTAGTCTGAGCTACGCGCGGGGGCTCGGAGTCGACTCTGACGCGGCTTGGGCATGGGGATGGGCAGAGAGCGAAGATCGAAAGGGCTGAGGCGCGGAGGCGGAGGATGAGGGCAGGCTCAGCTGCGTTGCCGCCGACGTTGACATTATACCTCGCGCCGGCCGCCTGCGAATGCACGATCTTCGACCAGTACTGCGTGCAAAAAATGGCGTCTGAGCGGATTGAGAAGCGGCACGACGATTGCGGGGTAATGGGGGCCAGTAGTGCATTCGCAGATGCAGCTGGAACGACACATAGGCTTTGATATCACTGTCATGTGGCGTCGAGCACGAAAATGGATTCGTTAATCGTGAACACATTAACCTCCACCTCTATCCGACCTGTCTCGGTCCCCGGGTTTGCGCGCACCCCATGCTGACTTGAAGAACGCTAGTGTGCGTGTGGCGAAGATCGAGTCGGGCGCCTTGCAGCGGACACGCGAGTGCGATGAGCTGTGTCCCTTCTATTTGCGAGCGCCAGTTAGGGTTTCGGATTTTCTTTGGAAGTGTAAAGGGTTAGACCGTACCGTGATATTCGGATCTCCGGTGCGCTTGTAGTCGCGTCGCGACACAACCGCCTTCTGCGCGCTCGCCCATCTACCTCCGACTAAGTCTCCGTTTGTGGTCTTCAAGCCCCACCCCCCCCATCTTCCACATCTCCTGCGGCCCTCCACCCTCCCACGCACAGCGCGAGAGCAGCAGGCTGCGGCCTTGAGCCAATTATGAAGCTAGACGGGGCAATATCAGCTGGAACAAAGCGTTCGTTGACTTTGTTGGGTTTAGACTGGAATTCTTCAACAGAAACCGTGTATCTATATCAGCTGGAACAAAGCGTTCGTTGCGAAGTCTCAGTTGGGTTCAGTGCGGCGAGAAGCGCCACATCAAGTCGGCCTATGATTGCACTGCTCCCGCCGTCCGAATGTCGCCTTTCCGGCGCCCTTCAAGGAAACGTTCGACGCTATATACAGCTTATCTTGTCACACGGAAGAATTTCAAGTCACCGATAAATGCAAATTCGGATCACCGCTTCGAGTCTAACAAGCTTTGGTCCCAGCATGGATCCCGCCGCAATCCGCCGCGTCCTATTGAGATGAGATAGATATCTCGTTTGACCTCTATATATTGAGCCTGCACAGTCATGCTTCTCGCCGTTCTTGTACCAGATGCCCCCGTCGAGTATTACAGAAATTTTAGTCGACAATATCATCACCTCCGTGGAAACGGTTATACCGCTCCTCAATGAACTTCATGATGCGTTTGATCCCCCGTTCATCCTAGCAATCTCAAACACTGCAGCCTCTTTGGTGCATGCGCTTCAGGTGCGGATTTTCGGAGAAATGTCCTTCAGACCTGACATGAAACCCAAGAATATGAAGATCAACAAGGAGGAATGCTGTCAGCTCACCAAAAATATTCATGGCATCATCTATGCTATTGTCAATCTCTACTTGCAATCAGGATCTCCTGGTTCTCTTCCACCTGCGAGGCTGGAACATGTCGGGAAATTCACAGAGTATTGATCTGCTGTGTCCTTGTTGCAGTCAACTGATGTCATTTGACACAGAACTCTTCACAAAATCCATACGTTTGTGGAGGCACAACAAGGCAGCAATAAGATCAAGCAGTTCTTCCGCCAGAACCAAATGAGTGCCCTGCTAAAGGACTGCCGGGCTGGGTTGCAGCTGGCCCTAGATAATTTCGCAGTAGGTCTTATAACATTCATGATGAGTTGGACAAGCTTAACTCGCAGACAGATAACATCCCAAGCAACTCTGTTGCATGATATCAATGAAATGCAGACAAAGACTCGCCATACGCATACTGAACTGCTTGAATTGATTTCAACTCTCTCAGACTTCACAATTTCAGATCGTGCTTCTTCTGTATGGTCATTTGCTTTTTGGATAGGATACTCCCTGATTTTGTTTGCCACCTTAGATGTACCAAACTTTGAACAAGTCTCAGACAAGGTATGGACCTCTGTTATAATTAGTTGCTTCACAGTACTGATTCTTGTCCTAAGCTCCCAATCGCTGTCACTTTTACCTGCAATGCCACAGATCTTCCATGGCCGGGACTCAGAACTCATGCAAATTGTGCAAATGCTTAACGAACAATATGCCAAAATTGCTATCTTGGGTCCTGGTGGTATTGGCAAGACAAGCCTTGCACGCGCTGTGTTGCATCACCCTGATGTTGCAGCTAAATACAGGAACAGGCTCTTTGTGTCATGTGAATCTGCTACCACCAGTGTAGAAGTTGCTGGTTCCATTGGTGCTCATCTGGGACTGAAGCCAGGGAAAAATCTGACAAAATCTGTGTTGCACACTCTTGCAAAGGAATCAACATGTCTCTTGATCTTGGACAATCTGGAAACAACCTGGGAGCCACTTGATTCCCGTGGTGGTACTGAGGATCTGCTCTCCAGCCTTACTGACATTACTCAGGTAGCATTGATAGTCAGTCTATTAACACCAATGAACAGATATATATTGAATAATCTGAATTTGCAGGTCACAATGCGTGGAGCTGAACACCCAGCCAAAGTTCGCTGGACCCGGCCATTTCTCCCACAACTAGCACCATTATCTGCAGTGGCTGCTCGAAAGACCTTCAATGAAATTGCTGATGATTACCATGAAAGCAAAGATGTTGACAAGCTCTTACAATTCACAGATAACATGCCACTAGCAGTGAATCTTATGGCACATCTAGTTGCTTATGAAGGATGTGCCTCTATCTTGGCTCGGTTGGAAACTGAAAAGACATCCTTGCTATCTGAAGGTTCTGATAAGCATTCCAACCTGGACACATCCATTGCTTTATCACTTTCAAGTTCCCGTCTTGCTGCACAGACTGGGGCCATAGACTTGCTGCAACTTCTTTCTATCCTTCCAGATGGCCTCTCAGATGTTGAACTTGTTCAAAGCAACCTTGTTACAGTCATTCCACAGATTCTAGCATGCAAGTCTGTATTGCTCAGCACATCCTTGGCATATCTTGATAGTAAGAAACGCTTGAAATCACTTGTACCTATTCGGGAATACTTGGAACATTTCCATCCAGTAGCACCAGCTATTGTTCTGCCCCTACGACAATATTTTCAGAGTCTTTTAGGCACATATCGGAAATATCGAGGATCTACCCAGCTCACCAACATTGTGAGGGACATTAACCTCAATCTTGGGAACATACATCAAGTTCTATCCCGAGCATTGACTCCACAAAATCCAGATCTACCAGATATTATAAGATGGACAATTGCACTGGGTTCCTTTACCCGGCTGACTAGGACTAGCCATGACTTGCATGCATTGATGCATTCTGTTCAAGCTATACTGCCACCTGGAGATCACACGCTGGCAGTTGAGTTTACTGTTGAGGCATTGTTTCTCAGCAATCATGGTATTGTGGTAAAGGATCGTGAGCACATGGTGTCAGAAGCCAAGGTGCAATGCCAAACTTTGAATGATCCTGCTCTGGAGGGTGCGTGGAGTCTCTATCACTGTGTATATTTCTGATTCTGCTTTGCACAGCTGAATTGTATCGTGCATTGGGGGCTCATTATTGCTGGCACACAGATAAATGCTCTGAAGGGATACAATGCTTCAACAGAGCTCTGATGTTAGCCAGAGATGCTGGCAACATTAAAGAACAATGCCTCAACTTGCTCAATCTTGCCCTGATCAACTACACCATAGGAAAATATAATGCCTCACAAGGATTTGCAAACCAGGGATACATCCTTGCAAAATTGTGTGGGAGCTGTTATGAGCAGGCAAATGCACTGCAGATCAAGGCCATATGTGCTTCAAGTTTTGGATTTTTCAAGGATTCTCTTTCTTATCTGCAGACAGCAAGAGAACTTCTCAGGCTTTGTGAGATGTCTGGAGGTGTTTTTGATCTCCAACTCAGGTTGACTGTGGCAACTACACACTCAGATAAATCAGAGTATGCAGAAGCTCAGAGCCTCTTGACTCAACTTGCAGCTGAGATGTCTGTTGAGCAAGAAATACCTGATTTTGCTATTACCCTGTTGAACATTGCACAGATTGGTGTGGTTACTGGTGCAAGCAAAGAATATGTACTCCAAAACCTGGAAATGGCTAAAAAAGTTTTCAGCAATCTTGAAATTTTGTGGGGGGCTTTTGATGATGAAATGATACTTGCTGATCTTGAGCTTAGAGAAGGAGACATATTGGCAGCAAAAAGTCGTTTCCAGAAATGTCTGCATTGGTCTTGGAAGAACAGAGATGCCCAAGCATCATCTTACTGCCTTGAGAAGATGGCAGATGTAAGCTGCTGGGGATCTGCCAACTTTGATTGGTCTGCCACTTCTGGCATCATTTACCTAGCATTTGCACAGAAAATCAAACAGAAGTCAGCACTATACAAAGCATTATGCAGTCTAGGCACCATCTTTTTGTCTATTGGAGATGATGTGACTGCAGAAACTCTATTCACAGTTGCATTAGAGGCCTTCACAGAGATGGATGTTCACTGTTGGAGGGCAAATTGTATGTTGGGCCTTGGAGATATAGTTGCAAAGCAGGGAGATTTATCAGAAGCAGAAAGGCAATGGAGAAATGCTCGACTATTGTTTGAGCGGTCCCTGCAAATCAAGGACATTATGAAGGTTGATGCAAGACTTGAATCACTTAATCTGGAAAGTCAGAGAACAAATAAATATTGAAATTGTGTATTAGTACAATGCAAACATTGATATTCCTCTCTACTTTCATGATTGAGTAACCAATATTTCAAGCTGAAAGTAAGTAACAATTTGTTGGGTTGTGATTAATTTCTTTTCCATGCAACTTGGGCCCACAGCTGATATAGTTCTGGGAAAATTACCCACTGCCTGACTTTCTTGGGCTTACCACTGGACCCAATGGCATTGTATAAGGCAGAATATTGATTTCATCACTTCCAGCTTTGCAATTATCAAGACCAAGAAATCCTAACCACATGTACAAATCATCAAGGAAGCAGCACTGTTAAATTTGAACCAGAGGAGGAACCTGAGTAAACACACTTGTTATGTGCCCTTCTGCACCTAAAAACTGTAGCTCTTTCCACAGACAAATTTCGCTATAAAATCAGAAGCTTCATGGATGAATTCATCAAGTACCCAATTTGCCAAAAGTTCTGTGTATATAGGCATGTGCATGTTGATGAATTTCAACTCATACTCATCATGCACTGGTCCCTGAACAACATTATAGATACCGCCATGTCTGGGCTCAGCCCCCTGCGCCAGAGGTAAATGTTGTGATCCTGGTGATTGAAACTGAGTTTAGAACAGCATCTATGTTTCCATTCTGAACTTGTGGCTGATGGATGGTTTTGCTTTCAGAACAAGGATGGCATAATTCAGGTTTGGTTGTTCATCCCATTCTTCAGTGCTGAGGCATAACTTTCTGAACATGATACTCCCCACATGCTGAAAGACCCTGAAGTTAAACATTTAAAAAATCCATGAATGAGTCCCACCACAAGTGGGATATTCACATTGAGAGCTCATCTTTTGTAATATCATCACTGAAGTCACTAAGCTCAACAAGTAGCTGAGGCTGAGGGATAACCGACAGGAATCATAGATTTCACAGGTTCTGTTATGCAGCCTGGGTGAGCCAAGTAGTGTCATTTGGCCCTTGGGAAATTTTTATGAGAGCTTTTGAGGTTCAACTTATTGAATCCAGCTTCCAGCTGACAGAAATAATGCATGGACATTCATTCAAGCCAAATTACTGCAGTGTCAGTAAGCTGAGAGCAAAGCATATGCATGAATAATTCAAGATAAGTAGAGCTCAAGATGAACCTGTTCTTTGTTCTGCAATCTCAGTCTCGAGAACTTGAGAAAAATTGAACAATTGTCACTGCCCACTTTCTCATACATTGATTTCTTCTTTCCCATCCTTGACTTGTCTTGAAATATGATCACTCGGCACATTGATTTTGTGTGATGATCCCACTACCTACCTATAGATGATGAATAAGTATCTATATATGAGAAAAAACTCTCCTTGTTCACACCATGGTTGTTAGAAACAAGCAGCAAGCTCCTGTATCATTGAATGACATTCTGGCAATGCCCAGATCCACTACTTGTCCTCAGGATGATATCTAGGCATTTTCATGAAGACCCAAAGTAGCGACCAGGGCACCTACTAGTTTTCAGGTACTTATCCCAACTCCAGGACTTCCACGGATGGCCCGAGATCAGATCCGAAGCCTCCCATAACTAGAGATGAACTGAAATCTGGAAGTGAAATAGGCCTAAAATTTTCACAATAGATCATAGTGCAACAGTGTTCACTTTGCTGACTCTACAAAGCTCTGTCCTAATTTGCCTTCCCTACACAATATTTCCATCTAGGCACTGCGATATCTCTCTGGAAATATACCTTGATTATCTCAACGAGATTTGCAGCCCTTTGGGTTCGACTTGCTGAAAAACAAAATGCGATGAATAAATGATAGCTGGACTTGTCTTGGTCCAGTCTGACCAAGTACAGTACACCAGATTGCTTTGTCAAAAGTTCGGTAATGGAAGTTTCAAGACAAAATCCTCTGTCAGAATAAGCACACAGGCTAGAAGTTCGCACATGAAGTCCAGCTCCTCCAAGTCATTTTCAGGTGCTTTCACAGCCTACGGTCCAAGTTTGGTTCAAGCTCGGAAACCACACGTCAATGTTCCTCCAAGAAATAAACACCAATAAAGAGGTCTAGTTTATTCCTCTGTTGTGTTCAGGGTTTCGTGCCGCAGTATACGACAAACAAATCCAGAGGACCCTAGAGTATAATGTGGTGTAATGAAATATAAAGCTGAATCAAACCAAAATTCTGTGTGTTTCCGAATAAAACCCAAGTTCAAATTGTTCCGTTCAGTCCCGTAATTCCGTAGTCCATGGTCAAAAACCGAAAATGTTGGAAAACCCATCGTATATTATCATTGCCCTACTACACTCGCAGCCTTTTATACTCTACAAGAGCGCGGTGGGCCGCTTCGCGGCCCACCACTTCGTCTAAAGAAGTTGATAATGATGGGCGCTAAATGGCGGAGAAATGTCGGAAGTGGAATTGGCGTGCTGATAGCAGAGTTTGAAAAGGCTTCGGACGGACGGACACACGTAATTTTATAAAGAGGGTGACTACATTTTATTTGTCCCTACCAAATAACTCCTCGACCTGTGCAGGTCTCGGGCCCGCAACCCAAATCGCATTGTTGGAAGCTTCTTTAGTCAGCGGGACACAGCCCATCACTATGAAGGGGCTTCCATCGCGTGAAACGCGTTAGAGCCCAGCAACCTCGACACGCGACGTGTCGGTCACGTGCATACGCGTTCCAGCTCAGATTTGGCTGTTCTTCCTTATTTTGTTTCATTTCCTTTATTTCTCCAAGTGAACTTATTCCCTGCTCTTCACCAAGAGAATCAACAAATTCTTACCTTTGCAATCGAAAACAGATACTTATGAGTTGCACCGTGACGTGGCTTTTGGCACTTGCGCAAAGCCGCATGGGATTTTCTGTTTCCTGGAGGTAAAACACTCAGTATTGTTGAATCTCACTCATCTGGGAAATGCACCGTCCTACACAGTGCCATATAGACCATAGTAGAGCTGTAGAGCTGTAGCAAGGTACCCTATATTTAGAGACTCCCCGGTGCAATATAGTGCAATATAGCCGAGAGCAATAGAGCGTTAGGATGATAGAGCGATAGAGCCGCGTAGAGCCATGTAGAGTGCGCGTTTCCACCCGAGCAACGCGCCAATCAATCAGGCTGATCCTTCGCTGATGCTTTTATTTTTCTAACCGATCCAGGGAGCAGCGAAGAAAGAAAAAACATAGATTGCATATATAGTACATTACATACTGATAATAACTGAGAGCAAGTCCACCTTCGACGACCACGAAAGCTGCAATGACACCTTGAAATTTGATGGAGTTGATGTGAGGTCTAGACCAATGGGCGTGCTTAGCGACGTGGCGGACGGAACGTCGACGAAGTTGGCTCGCGGAGCCGGGAGCTCCAGCCTTGATGACTATGAGAGCTCGAGACATGAAGCTTGAAACTTGAGCCTGAAGTCAAGTCTTGCACATATTGATGCCGAGGCAAGCAGCCGCCGAGTGAAAGCGCTTGAGACTTGAAAAGGTCTTGCATGTCTTGACACCAAGCAGTGAGCGCTAGTGAGCACCGGCCCCCAAGCCAAAGAATAGATCAAGAAATCCACGAGCCAGCTTGGCCAGGTCCAGGGAGGCAAGTACATGTGTAATTGAGTTTAAAAGTAACGGGAGGAGGGGAGGTTGAAGGGGATTAGCAGTTTGAGGCGGTGGGTGAGGGTAGGGAAAAAGAAAAAGTCAAAACGCACAAGTCCGAGTCACTGCTACTGTACTTTTTCATTCAATTCGACAGTCACGCATCACGCACCCCTGTGTCGATCACGAATTTTGGTCGAAGTCACGCGTCACGCAGGCCTTTGTCGAACCTCCCGGCGGTCACGCAGGGCCCAAAATTGTGCAAACCGTCAAACAGGTGCAAAAAAGCGAAAATTTTCGGTTCAAATGTCGAAAAATTTCTGGTGTCACGCAGAAATTTGGCAGCTACCGAAATGTCGAATTGGTAAAATGGGTCACGCGTCACACCCCCTGTCGATTTGAACGAAAAAGTACAGTAGTCTCTGTAACAGAACCGATATACAGGTGACGAACAAGTATGTACCTGTATATGAGTCACTGCCGTGTTTTAAGGTCCCCGGGCCCGGGCAAGCAACGTGGCCGACAGCTTGATGGAAGGTGAGCTCAGTATAGAGCACCGTAGCCATCCAAGATGTGTAGAGAGGACAAGTATCCAGATAGATAACTAGCTTCTACAGCGCTCTATGCAGAGGCCTCGGCTCTACCCGGATCTACGCAGACATCGCCACCTCTACCCGGATCTAAACGGACACACCCACCTCTACCGAGCGGGCCGGTCTCTATCTGCCAAAAGACGATTTCCAGATGCTGTGGAGTTGCCCCAGGTTGCCGATCAATCTTTGGTAGGTTGATGCTAACCTACAGTAGGTTGGGGGGAATTTTCCTATCCTACTGCAGGTTACTATCCTTTGTGGGTTGATTGGAACTATCAACCTGAGATAATGAACCCAACCTTGCATAGGTTGCTTTTGGTAGGTTGATTGGAAGGTTGCGATCAAATGCGGCGAATCCCGTTACCATCAATCCATCAACATAACATGACTCGACCAACCACGACCATGTGCACCGTCGCTCTCTGACTCAAACCACCATCTTCCCCGCTACACTTTGCCTTCAAGAGCTTCAAGCCCGCAAATCTCACAATCTCTGGTGCCTCAAGACCTTCTGGTAGTTTTTCAAGTCTAGTCTGGGGTATAACGTCAAGAAACTGAGCTCTCTGGAACTTGTCGGCGCGTGCGTGCTGTGTGCTGCCTCAGGCCTCAAGTCACAAGTGTCTGGATCTCCCTGGTTATGCTATCTGAATGCTCTGTGGGCCTTTCTTTTGTCTTTAATTGATCTCTAGGAGCATGGATAGATGTAGAATCATGGTGTGGTTTCATGAATACTGGTGCGCCACGATTCCGTCTCCCATGCCATCCACGACACTGACTATCCAGCAGGTCCTATATGTATTTCTACTATTAGAATTATCAAGGTCATTTTAATTCATATGCGTGCGCATCAATATCCCTGTTCCACCTGCAGCCGGAATCCATTGTTCAACTTTCTCGTCGCTGCGGATCACATTGTCGTCATCAGAGGGTGGGACCAAGACAGACGTGCCCTGTAGCCCATCGCTTGTTGTACGATACCCAAATATATTGATTTTCATTTTTTCATGAGCGTCCAAATATTGGATACGAATCAATCTAAGCACCAATCTACTGTAGGCTCGTATTCAACCTACTGTTGGTTGAAGCCTGGAGCAGGATGATTACCATCCTAGTATTGGTCGTTGGAGGTGTCTCTAGCTGTAGGTTGAAAAGTGAAAATTTTATCCTACGGATGGCTACATGATTAGCATCCTAGTGTAGCTTGCCCAATAGCCTACTGTAGGCTATGAACCAAACTGCAGGAGGTTGTTGTCGCAGGTTGATCGTCAACCTGCAGGATCTCCCTAGAGTCTGTTCATGTCGGCGAGCCTGTGCAAGCTGTTCTTTTATGACATCACCGCCGCGCTTGCCGCCAATCCACCACATCATTGGTGCTGTGCTCCAAATTTGGAAACATACCAGGGATACTGTGGCCAAGAATTCCATGTTTTCTATTGAAATATGTGGTGTCCTGGCTAGAAATTCTGTTTTTGGGGCACAGCTTTGCACAATGCACGAAGCCGCATGCGGCCCATGCAGCTCTTGTGCACGGGCTCTCAACTCATGATTCTCGAAACTCTCCGGTCAGAGAGCACTAGCATCTGGTCAAAGAGCACCAAGACTTGCCTTCTCCGTAGATGCAACACTTAGCGGCTTTGCTGAGCCCTATCAACTGTTGTTTGATAGTTCGGAACGAGCGGAATAATTTATCCTGGAGTACTTGATCACTGGGATCGTCGAAAGATATGCAAAAAACCAGTGGTAGGCTTGCTTATTCGGCCGTAACTATGCGCCATGATTCATTATTGCGCACCGTACAAGCTTAGCATCATGCTTCCCCCCTGTGCAGAGTTCGCATCCATTGCTATCCACAGCGCTGAGCGCAAATCCATGATCCGCCGCGTATCTATTGAAGATCAAGGCCGCCACAACATTACTCACATGCTGCAACGCTGACGGTGTATAGTACCAATACACTCAACCAGATTGTGAACCTCACCTCGACGTGGAGTGGTTTCAACGGCACGCAATTTGCTGAGCAGTACCTCGAGGCGTGGGAGTTGTTTTTTCTCAGAGAGTAAGTCTTACCCGAGTCCCTCATTCCGGTACATTCAGTCCATCGTCCCGGGCCCACGAACCTCACAGGTGTACTGAGCGTCGGTATTACAGCCAGTTTGAATATGTAGCACCGACATGGGCATCCAACAGACCGCCGTAACCTCCCAGTCCGGGTCCAAGGATGACGCAGGTTTAGTGACGCCGACTTCTTTGCTGATTCTTCTGGTAGTGTCTGGGTTTGGGGCGCTGTTGTAGTTGAAAGTCACTGGAGATACTATTCGATGGCTTGGAGTGCATGCGACCCGATGTGCTTCCATTCTAATACATCGATTCGGAGGCTCAGAACATCGCGTGGTTTCAGTGGCGGTTTCGGCCTCTCCCAAAAATCAACCCAGCCTCTGGCAGTCCAATGTCCATGAAGGGAGGCTTGACAGAAATGAATCCTTGAAAAAACTTGACTTTACCGCGACCAAAACGTTCACGTGAAGAGTTATATTTTGGAATGTAGTAACCAAGCCACTTCTGAATCAAGCTGGAAACCCGACTCTTTCCATCTATTCAACTCGAAGAGTAAAGTTGGACGGTGGACATCGAATATGGAGTGATGACGGACCTATGTAAATACGTTGCCTGCGTTCTGAATCGCGAGCCTAAAAAGAGAAGTTGGAAATTTGGACAGACTGGCACATATATGTACCAGTTGCTTTTCTCAAGTTCCCACTCATACATCAATTCTTAGCAGGCAGAGATCTCCAAATGAAGCATTGTCCATTGTCAAATGTGCTTTACATGAGGATGTCATTATGTCCATCGTGATGCATCATGATACTGCATTGAAAAAATTCAACCACAGTTGAAGTAGTTCCCCGAGATCACGGCCGGGCAGCCGTCCGTGTCTGTATACAATAATATAACAACATTAGCATGCGTCCATTGTCCAAAGAGATTGCATGGTGAAAGACAAAACAATCTCATTCCAAGGTAACTGTCATTGGATGCACTCACCCTTGTTGGTCGGACAATCTGCAGGATCGTCGCAGCACCTGATGCACGCACGGTTGCTGCCGGGCTCAACGAGCTCCACGTAGTGGTTATATCTGAAATATAAGTATAGTCAGTGTTGTAGCGAAGAACGATTCGAATTTAAGGGAGAGAATTTGAAACGCACCCAGCACAAGCGGATCCCTGGGGATTTCCGCTTCCACCCGCCCCGCCGCTCGAGTCGTATTGCCCGCCGCCGTCGCCCGTGTTCAGGCGGTCCAGGGACCCGGGGTTAATACAGCCGGTCACTGCCAAATTTCATCAGTTGGCTCGGTAGATAGAGAGAAGCACAAAGATGGGCATGATGTAGGAATGGAATGGACTCGTAATGCGCACATTGAGCGTATCGCTTCCCGTTCTTCCCGTTGCCGCTCTCGAACGCGACGTTGCGCCAGAAGTCCCCCGGCAGCGTGCCCTGGGAAGGACTGGAATGTGCGCTGGCCGAGCAGTAGCTTTGCATCCCACCAGTCTGCTCGCTGTCACCGATGTTCGTATGGGCCGTTCTGGTCCAATGGAGATGAGCCTGTAAAAATGGAATACGAAATATAGCCACACCGAGGCATGATCATGCTGAGAACAGTCAGACATCATTTAGCTGAGATCGCGGTATCGCACTCACCAGTAGTTCGTGGTCGACGTTACTGAAACGGTATTATCTGGTGCGGCGCGCGCTTGGAGGACGGCAGCCGACGAAAGCGTGGCGGAAAACGCCGAGAGGAGGAAGAGGAATTTGAAGGCTGAGTGGGGCATTACTGGTGAGGTTGGAATCCTGTTGAGTCGGGTTTCTGGCCTGGCTTTAAATACGGTCTGGCAAGTTGTAATTTATCCGGTTTAAGCAATCACCTGTTTCCCGACGGAGGGAACATGAAAATGAGGCCAAAGCGGAATGGTGAAAAGCAGAATGGTGTAGTAAAGGTACCGCTCTCATTCCGCTTTCTCCTTGGGCCGATGAGCTAGGCCGAGCAGCTGAGCTTACTGTGCCAGGCTACGGCCAATGGAGGGAAGCATATGATAATGTTCGGTGGCTGCGGCGCAAGACTTTGAAAGAAAGATCCAGGAGCACTCGAAAACTTGAACAATCAAATTATGAATAATGATCTGTTCGCCCAGTGAGTCTGAGACACTTGTCTCGAAGTCTGCCAGTGACTCATCACCAGTGTATGGAAGAATACGGAAAGGTAAGTCTTGGCTTTCCTGACCTAGAGTCGAGAAGCCGCCTCCCCGTTGATTCATTGGGTCAACTTTTCCTTCCAGAGACCGGACGTGTGTCACAGTTCGACCATTGGACCAAACAGGAAGAAGCTTCGGAAGATTGACGTTGAGGACTTGAACTTTAGTTCATTTTTTGTCGGAGTTTGGTGGCCTCACGCTTTCCATCCTGAACGAAGTAGTACACAGTAACAGAGGTCACGAACCAAGTAGATACCCCGCGGTCCGTAACAATCGCTGGAGAGCGGTAATGAATTTCCAGCCGAGTTTCTGAGGCCATGGCGGTTCGAAGAAAGTCGTGATCACACGCAGTTTTCGAGGTGCCGGTCCGGCACCGGCGTGAGTCAGGTCTGATTTTGGGCGGCCAATACTTACCTAAGTTTCGCAGGCTCGCATAGGTGAGTGCATGACTCTCGTTTGTTTGGTTATCTCTGCATTTCTATACACCAACTCTCAAGACGCGGTGGCCCAGGGCCAATAAATAGGTACGGGATTATTACGGGGTAGCAGTTTCCGTGGTGGGTATAGAGTACGGGCCTACGGCGGAGAGGGAGAGGTTTTAGGGTGCTCGCGCTGTTGCGGGCAATAGCGGGGTCTTCGGTGGGGCTTAGAGCATGGAGGTATGGCATAATGCATGGAGTGAGGGGAGAGGGGGTGTGGGCGCGGGCGTGTGGGGGGTGTTTGTCGGGTTGTGTGCGCAAATGTCCGGTGACGCGGCGAGCTCAGCCGTTCTCGTCAGCTTCATCGTCCGTCAACCTCGGATCCGGTTCATCCTCCCAGGTTGGGAGGGGAGGGTCGAGACGTGTTCGGCCAGTCTTGGTGAAGGCCCCGGGCATGACTCTCTCAGAAGTTACGCCGCTTCTCGCACCCCAAAAAGCCCACCCCTCTACCGAAATTCCAGCTCTTCATTTTACTGTGGGTCCAGTTGGCAGAGCCATTAACGTCCCACTGAGTCATTTTCACGTTCACCAATAAGGTCTGAGTCTGCCTCCGGCATGGCAATTTTTCTTTTAATTACGAAATCTGAAGCCGTTGTAGTTGGTTGGGGAGATTCCAATCACCGGCAGGGACGAAGAAAAAGATCGGCTATTATGCTGGTCTCGTTGTACGTCAATTTCCTGCGTCGCCTGCGGTGTAGACTGATGATCCTCCGCTCAGGAATCTCTGTTTTTCGTAACAGAGGCCTTCACGGTGTTGCATTGGAGTAGCCTGTCAGACCGAGTCGGGCGAAAACTCGTTTTGTTGACTGGTCTCCTCGGTCTATCCCTTTCGATCTTTTTTGGTGTATCAAGATCATACGGAGCTCTTGTCGTGTCGAGATGTCTCGCCGGGCTGTTAAACGGAAACGTTGGGGTAATTAAAAGTATGATGGGTGAAATAACAGATTCTACGAACATTGCCCAGGGTATGGCCCTCATGCCCATTGTCTGGTCCACAGGTGAAACACTTGGGTATGCTCCCCAAATTGTGTTCAACGGCTTAGCTTGAAGGCCCATCATCGGCGGGTTACTTTCCAACCATTACGACCAATTTCCAAATACATTCGGACAGTTTGAATTCCGGAAAACGTATCCATATGCGCTTCCATGCTTTGTGATAGTTTTCTATTGCCTCACGGCGTTTCTGCTCGCTTTAATCTGTCTCACAGAAGTGTGTCTTGAACGAGGATGACTGAACCGAAGACGACTTATCTGCGATGTTAGACAGTAGAGCCCGTCGCCTCAATGGCGGTGGCGCTGGCCCTGCCACAGAAATTCAGCATCTTTCTCTCCGCGGGGTACTGACCTCCGAGTCATCACTGCTGTGTCCAACTACTTGCTACTTGCGCTTCTCGACATTGCTTTGCGTACACTTCAGCCATTGCTTTATATCCTGCACACCCCAAACGGCGGGCTTGGATTCTCCCCGCCTATTGTTGGTCTATGCCTTGGCGCATTCGGCCTGTTCAGCGGACTGTACCAAGCTACTCTGTTCGCACCCGTCTATAATTGGTTTGGAACGAAGCGCATTTTCGTCGCCTCCATGATGTCATTCATCCCGATGTTTGCGCTCTTTCCGCTAATGAATCTCTCTGCTCGGGACAATGGGGTCAACGGAGTCACTTTCGCGGAGCTGACACTCCAAATGATCCTATATGTCATCATGGATATGGGATTCAGTGCGCATATTTCCTTTCCGTACGTACCACGAGTGGACCTTTCTAACCCAGTGCAGGCTGCGCATTCATTTACGTGAGGTCCGCAGCTCCAAGCAAGCATTCTCTTGGGGCCACAAATGGTATTGGGCAGACCTGTGTTTCAATCGTACGCGCATTTGGCCCCGTGGCTTCGACTTCGCTGTTCTTTCTCTCCCTCCAAAGAAACCTGCTTGTCATCGAATCTTATTTTCTCTGGAGAAAACTACGATTGCAATGCTTTCTGCTCAACGGAGCTGATACGCACGATCTCTGGACACTTGGACCAGCGGAATCAGCTGGTTTTGTCTCGAACCAGCCGCCGGATGCACGCCATCTGCGTGGAATAGATTTATCGTGTGCTAAGCTTCGGAAGGACGAGTACTCGTCCCACTGTCCAGCTTCTCCGATGCTGCAACACCATTCTCGCTCGACTGGAGGTGGCCAGTTCAGTTTGGGAGTTGAAAATGTATGCTGAGGGGTCGCATTCTCCCAGTCTACTGTTGATCAAAATCCAGTTACTACCTTCCGAGTTACACCTTGCAAAGTTTTCACACCATATCGCGGTCCGCGACGGCGAGGATGAAAAATCTCCCAGTCATCAGCATACTCTCCGCGTCTCTTTCACGCTATTTCCGATGTGGTTTTTCTTTTCCATCTGTTCCGTAATTTTCGAAGAGCTCAAGCATATGTCCGTAGCTCGGTGCACCTGCAATGTATTTCTTGCAGCTCCCTGTACGTCCCACCGTTGTTCACGCCCTCGTCTACGAAATAAATTTGGCATTCTTTCTTGGAAACAATAAGACGTTCAAGTTTGCTTAGGATTCAAATCGTGAGCTCACTGCTCAGAGTAAGAACTAAAAAGCTGCGTTCAACGTAGAGGAAATGGTGAAGAAAACGAACTTTGCTGCGTCGGTAAGGCTTCATGTGCGTTGGTTGGCAACGTCATTTACCACTGATTTTTTCGAACTTGCCCCGGGCCGCCGGGCCGGAGATCAATGAGTGACCAGTACGCAGCGGCATCAAACACCCCACCGCGGCTCGACCTCTTTCGTCGCTCATTGCCCCTCGTCCACACCATCGACGCTGAACTCACTGCGGCGTAATAGACGACATGCTCACGGCCACGATCTGCAGCATGACGGCGCGCGCGCTATAGCATGCGCTACACTGTCCCACCTCGACGCTCGACACCGTCCCGGCATGCTCTGAGCTCTTGACCATGCACCGTGACCCTTTTCAGAAATGTACGGCCCTCGCCAGCGCCGTCTATCACCTGCTCGCACCCCAAGTGCGTCTCCAGCAAACAGCACTCTCCCGTTCACGCGCATCTTCCTCTTCGCCTGCGCGACACTACGACGTCCACATGCTCGACGCCGTCCCGGAGCAACCATAGCCCTTCCTGCACCACCAGCCGCATGTGCAGCACACGACAACTCGGTGCCGTTCCCCGCAGTCCACGCCTCCACGCGCACCGCGACCCTTTTCAGCAGTGTACCGCCCTAATCGCTTGAAGCGCGCACCTACGTGCTCTATGGCACCACCTCCTGCGTCTGCAGCGCGCCTTGACTGTTCCCCATCGCCAGCTTCGTTTTATCGCTTCCTCGTGCGCCAAGCGCGTCCCCAGCAAGCAGGACTCTCCCCGCCGTCTCCAGCGCCTAGAACCAACCTCCGCTCAAAGCCAGCTCCTGTCCGGCACCGGGAGTACTACGTGGAGCACCACGGGAGTGTGCGGCAAATGCGGCGGGCGTTCCCCGTTGCCCACGCCGGCTTTATCGCCTCCTCGCGCACTGCGCTGCGCCGGCACCGGCCTCCGCTCGAATCCTCGACCTCCCGCGCCCCGCGAGCGTGACGGGGCAGATCACCTCACCCAATCACCTAGATTCTCGTGCGTAGTATCCCGGCAGAGGCAAGATAAATAAATACCCGGAATGGGAAAAATCGGGGCGCGCGGCCCTTTAATGATCAGGTATGTACATACAGTGGACGCAGGCGATTTTATTTTGATTCGGAATTCTAGAAACCGCGCGCTAAATTACAGTACAGGACCAGCGATGCTACGGTCTTGTACGACGGGTGGTAGTTCTACAAGAGGCTGTCGAGCCATCCGCGACAACAATCCCACTTCTGTCTGCTCTAAAGGTGGAGCAGCAGGGCCGGTGTCTGTTTGTGGGTCTCGATAGCGACTATCGACACGGACTCACAACCATCCCTCGAGATCTCCTCGACTCCCCCGCCTTCGAATCGGTTACCCGCCTCCTTCGTCTTCTCACCCGATAGCTCGCCTCCCCAGCCGAGCGCACCCATCTCCAGCCCGGAACCCTCGATGTCCCGAGCTCGGTACTTGCAGGGCTATCGACAGACACTTCTAACGTAGAGACCGACCGACGACCCGCGCGCGTCTCGACGTGAGCCTGGCCTCATCCTCCGCGCCTCAGCCCTTTCGATCTTCGCTCTCTGCTCATCCCATGCCCTAGAGTCGAGTCCAAGCCCCCGCGCGTAGCTTAGACTACGCTAGCGAATCGCAGGCAAGCCAGTATGCCTGGCACGGAATCCCTCGACACGGACGGCCGGGCAATGTAAGAGCCATGCACAAAACCAAGCCCGTAGCTATGATGAGAACGAGAGCCGCAGCGGGGCGCCGGAGCGGAGCAGCGATTCTTCCGCGTTGCGCGAGGAGTAGGTGACGATGGACGGTGGGGAGCGCACTGAGAGTACACGAGGAAGCGTATGGAGGCTGCGTTGCCGCCGACGTTGACATTATGACTCGCGGCCTGCGGATGCACGATCTTCGACCAGCACTGAGTACAAAAAATGGCGTCTGAGCGGATTGAGAAGCGGCACGACGATTGCGGGGTAATGGGGACTAGTAGTGCATTCGCAGATGCAGCTGGAACAACACTTGGGCTTTGATGTCACTGTCATATGGCGTCGAGTACGAAAATGGATTCGTTAATCATGAACACATTAAGCACCACCTCTATCCAACCTGTCTTGGCGTCCGGGGCCCGCGTGTTGCGCGCACCCTATGCTTGAAGACCGCTAGTTTGAGTGTGGTGAAGATCGAGCCGAGCGCCTTGGTGACTTGCAGCGGACACGCGGGTGCGATGAGCTGTGTCCCTTCTATTTGCGCCAGAGTATCTCCGCTCAGGACAATGGGATTGCCGTCGCCTTGACCTTCAGAGGGGAGTGTTCCCAGTGGTAGGGAGAAATATTCTGGAAGACGGAGGAGTTCTTACAGTGGATCCTGAATTTGACGAGCTGAAAATCTTCGGAAATTGAAGTGGCAGCAAAATTTCAAGAGAACATCCTCCACTTGAATAATACAGTCCCCATCAGACCTGTAGGCCCTGTTCGGGATCCCCAGGTAGCTAGATGGAGCCACAGGATCTCTCCTGTACAGGATGTCCAAAAAGGGTATCCTGTAGCTCCGACGATTGGACTCCATCTACGCATCCAGTCACACTGTGACAACTTTTGTAAGTTCGTTAAAAACAAGCGACGAACGTGCACAAACCAGACTGTTTGGAGTTCATATACCTAGGAGAGCAATAGATACCTCATTATCCTCATTTCTTTTCCCTTTGTGAGCCATTATAAAGTAGAGAGGAGGACACGTCTTTTTTGGAGCGTGACAAGGAAATTACCTTTTTTGGCTAACAGTACAGGTAACATCGGCGTGCCGAACACTTTTGTCACCTCCATCTACGCAAATGTACAGGAGTACCTGTACATTTCAATTTTGGCGGGGCACATCTATACCTGTAGATTTTAGATGGGGATCCCGAACAGGGCCGTAGTACTTTTCGTCTTTCGCCGCCGTTATCGTGGCTGTCAACTGTTCAGACGGTTCGCTAGGCTCGAGGGAAGGCCCGGATTCGGGTTTTCTTAGACTTCAGGCTCGGAGTCCTGTTGAATTTTTTTGACATTGGGGAGGAGAACCTTGGTCCGTGCCCCCGAAACTCTCACTCCTAGGTCGAACGCGGGATACCTCAGCTTCCATTGGGTGGCAATGGTGGACGAGAAACCGGTTGTGTGACCGGTAACCAGTGTGACTTCATTGAACAGGCCAATCGGCCATCTCCGAACCCTAAAATTTTCTCGACCAGTCAAACGATGCGATGCAGTTTTCTGGGCTCTCGACGGAGCTGATACGCAGGATTTCTGCGCACTTGGGACGTCAGGATCAGCTAGTTTTGTCTCGAACCAGTCGCCGCATGCACGCTATCAGCGCTGAATGGATTTATCGGAACCTCATCTTCATAGGTCACCTAGGTTCCTTCCAGCTTCTCCAATGCTGCAGAAGCATCATCGCTCGACCGGAGGCGGCCATCTCAGTCCGGGAGTTGGGAATGTACGCTGAAGCATTGCATTCTCAAGTCTATTGTTGATCAAGATTCAGTTATTGCGCTGCGAGCTACGCCTTGCAGAGTTTTTTTCAGCGTTTTGCGATCCGCGACAGAGAGGATGAAAAATATCCGGGTCATCAGCGTACTCTTCCCAGACCTCTTCACCAGCATTTCCAACGTAGTTTTCCCGCAACTCACCCAGTGCACCATCCCCCTCTCATCTCACAGCTATTCGTTCTTGCGCAGGAACCCCACCATTGAATCCACTTTCATCATCCCAAATCGTTATAAATCCTCCTCGAACGACTTTTATCATATCCAGCCGATACATATGCCCCAGCTGCGACGCTTCCAAGGACCTGAAAGTGCTGTTCGTGCCGTTGTTCCCGGCGCGCCCGTTTCTGTGCTAAAAGTTTGGTGGGATTACGAGCGGGCTGGCGTGGAGGTTTGGTGCGGCTTAGCTGCCGCTGCATCCTCCAAAGCTGATCTCTGTGAGCTTACCAACTTGATCGTTTCATGGGATCCCGATCTGCTATGGGCCATTGCCAAGCACACGCCGCGGATTCAATTTCTGGATATTCGGATGGTCCGCCCTAGTTCAACCCCAAAGAAGGAGGTAGCGTCTGATAAACCTATGGAATTTGGCAGATGGGCTCATAACTCTTCAGGATTTTCTTTCTGCCATCGACGATGCTCTCCGTTCTCTCACCTGTCTCACCAAATTCGTTATCTCCGACGGCACCGGTACTTCTTTGCCTCTTGACCAGATTGGCGACACGCTTGAGTCTGAATTCGATCGAGTGCGACGATGGGGAGAGATATGCCCCACCTTGACCCGCATTATTCTCTCAGCCACATGGAATCAAGTTGGCGAGAAAGCTCGACCTCTTTGGTTTCCCGCGACATTCATTCCTAAGCCGCCGAGATCAGGCGAATGTTTCCGTTGGTTCATCAAAAAGATTGCCATGTCCCCCATGTTGCCGGCGGGCTATCGCGGTGTAGCGAATTATTTCGCCGGAGCAGATGGAATGCGGGTCTTGACCGAAGCTGCCGAACAAGGGGAAGTTTTTCCGAGTTTCGATATTTTGTGCAGAAAGGATGGTCGCACTTATATTTCCTTTCCATCTGTTCCGTAGATTTTCGAAGGACTCGAGCACATGTCCGTAGTACTTCTTGGTGCACCTACAATGTATTTCTTGCGATTTCCTGTACGTCTTACCATTTTTTCACGCGTTCGTTTAGAAAAACAACGTGGCATTCTTTCTTGGAAGACGTTTGCGTAGGATTGATCGTGGGCTCACTGCTCGAAGTGAGTACTCAAAAGCTGCGTTCAACGTAGAGGAAATGGTAAAAAAAACAAACTCTGCAGCGTCGGTGGGATTTATTTCCACCGTGAAAGGCTTCATGTGCGTGTGTTGGCAACGTAAATTTGCCAGAGATTTTTTCGAACTTGCCCCGGGCCGCCGTGCGTCACGGGGAGATCAATGAGTGACCAGCGTGACAACACACGTCGATCAAAGCCAGTAGGATGAAGCTCGCTGCACTCCCGACAGAGCTGATAGACGCAATTTCTGAACATCTTGAACTCCGGGATCAGTTACTTTTGTGTCGCACCAGTTGCCACATGCATGCTATCTGCGTGAAATGGATTTATCGCGTCCTCGACTTCGAAAATCATATTCAGCTTCTCCGATGCTGCAAGGCCATCATCACTCGACCGCAGGCAGCTATGTCAGTCAGGGAATTCAAAATGTATGCTGAAAGAACACATTTCGCATTGTATCAGTGTTGATGAAGATACAGTCCAAATCTGCGCTGCCCGACCTATGCCTTGAAGAGTTTCTTCACCATATTCCGATCTGCCGCGACGAGGATGCAAAACCTCCGATCGATAGACATACGGTCCCCAGAGCTTTTTCGCACCATTTCCGACGTGGTTTTCCCCTGCCTTGTCGACTGCATCATTCCTCTCGCGTTGGATAGCTATTCATTCCTGCGCAGAAACCCCACCATTGAATATGCTTTTACCTTCCCAGCTTCGAGTCAAGACACCGAGTTCATTTTGAATAACCCTTCCCATACCGAGCCGATACATATGCCTCACCTCCAGCACTTCGAGGGCCCTGAAATTGCTGTTTGTGCCGTGGTTCCAGGCTCGCCCGTTTCCACGCTCACAATCTGGTGTCCTGACCCGGTCATGGAGTATTCGCGCGGCTTAACTGCCGCCGCCTCCTCTAAAGCTGATCTCCGTATTCTCACCAACATAATCCGTTCTTGGGACCCAGCCCTTCTGCGGGCCATTGCAAAGCACACGCCGCGAATTCAATTCCTGAAAATTCGGAACCCGATCGTCTCCAGTTCAATCACTGAAAAAGAGGTAACTGCTGCCATGAGTGTGGAATTTTACAGATGTGCTTATCACCTTTCAGAATTTCCTGTTTGCTATCGGCAATACTCTTCGTGCTTTAAGTTGTCTCGTGGCACTCATTGTCTCCGACAACACCGCTGTTCACCCTGATCGAATTGGCGACGCGCTTGAGTCGGAATTTGAGAGAGTGCGAACATGGGGCGACAGATGTCCCACCCTGGTTCGTGTTTCTTCTCTCTCTCTCTCCAGAGCGTGGGGTCGCTTTGGCGCTCTCTGGCTTCCGGTAGAATATATCAATGAGTCGGAACGGGTCCAATGTCTGAAGTGGCTCATCAAGAGAATTGTAATTTCGCCCGAGTTGCACCCAGAGTATCGTGAAGTGGCTAGCAGTCTCGTGGGAGCAGATGGGATCCAGGTTCTGGCAGATGCTTTCAGGCAAGGCGAGGTTCTGCCACTTTTCGATATCTCGCCCATGGGGGATGGCCGTGTTGTGATCTTGTTTCCATCTGATCCATAGTTGTTCTGACAATACCCATATCCACTACTTGTCCTCAGGATGATATCTATGTATTTTCATGAAGATCCAAAGTAGCGACTAGGGCGTCTATTCATGTATCCCAACTCCGGGACTCGTCACTCCAACAGACGGCCCAGTATCAGATCCGAAGCCTCCCACAGCTGGAGGAGATGAACTGGAAGTTAACTAGGCCTAAAATGATCACAATAACAATGCAGATGAGGAATGTGACCATAGAAATGGCAGCATCTTGAAGATCGTAGTGCGACGGTGTTCATTTTGCTGACTGCAAAATTCTGTCCTAATTCACCTTCCTTACACGATATTTCCATCTAGGCGCTGCGATATCTCTCTGTAAATATACCTTGATTATCTCAACGAGATTTGCGACCCTTTGGGTTCGACTTGCTGAAACAAAATGCGACGGATAAATGGTAGCTGTCTGAAGAAGTACAGTACACCAGATTGCTTCGTCGAAAATTCGGTAATGGAAGTTTCAAGACGAAATCCTCCGCAAGAATGAGCACACGGGCTAAAGGTTCGCACACGAAGTCCAGATCCTCCAAGTCATTTTCAGGTGCTTTCACAGCCTACGGTCCAAGTTTGGTTCAAGCTTGGAAACTCAAACCACACGTCGATGTTCCTCTAAGAAATAAACACCAAAAGAACCAACAAAATCTTGCCTTTGTAATCGAAAATATATAGGATGCACATGAGCCGCACGCGGCTTTTGGCACTTGCGCAAAGCCGCATGGGATTTTCTGTTTACTGGAGGTAAAACAAGATTATTATGCATCTAAATTTTCATTCCATGCCTGCAGCTTATGGATGTTCAGTATTGTTGAATCTGTTCACGTCGGCGAGCCTGTGCAAGCTGTTCTTTCATGACATCACCGCCGCGGCTTTTCGTCTTACCGCCAATCCACCACATCATTGGTGCTACACTCCAAATTTGGAAACATACCAGGGATACTGTGGCGTGTTTTCTATTGAAATATGTGATGTCCTGGCTAGAAATTCTGTTTTTGGGGCGCGGCTTTGCACAATGCACGAAAGCCGCATGCAGCCCATGCGGCTTTGCACATCCTATCTGATGACCGCACACAGCGCTGGGCTCTCAATTCATGATTCTCGAAATTTTCCAGTCAGAGAGCACTAGCATCTGGTCAAAGAGCGTCAAGACTTGCCTTTTCCGTAGACGCAACGCTTAGCGGCTTTCAAGCGGCTTTGCTGAGCCCCATCAACTGTCGTTTGATAGTTCGGAACGAGCGGAATAATTTATCCTGGAATACTTGATCGCTGGGATCGTCGAAATATATGCAAAAAACCAGTGGTATGCTTGCTTGTTCGGCCGTGACTATGCGCCATGATTCATTATTGCTCACCGTACAAGCTTAGCATCATGCTTCCCCCCTGTGCAGAGTTCGCATCCATTGCTATCCACAGCGCTGAGTGCAAATCCATGATCTGCCGCGTATCTATTGAAGATCAGGGCCGCCACAAAATTACCATTTTTTTTTCACATGCTGCAACGCTGCCGATGTATAGTACTGATACACTCAACCAGATTCTGAACCTCACCTCGACGTGTAGTGGTTTCAACGGCACGCAATTTGCTGAGCAGTACCCCGAGGCGAGTTGTTTTGTCTCAGAGAGTAAGTCTTACTCGAGTCTGTCATTCCGGTACATTCAGTTCATCGTCCCGGGCCCACGAACCTCACCACGAACCAAAAAGATAAGCTGGAAATTTGAACTTGACCGACAGACCGGCACGGATACCAGTTGCTTTTCTCAAGTTCCCACTCATACATCAATTCTTAACAGGAAAAGATCTCCAACTGAAGCATTGTCCATTGTCAAATGTGCTTTGGGGATGTCATCATGTCCGCCGTGATGCATGATACTGCATTGAAAAAATTCAACCACAGTTGAAGTAGTTCCCCGAGATCACGGCCGGGCAGCCCTGCGTGTCTGTATGCAATAATTAGCATGCGTCCATTCTCCAACTTGAAGGAGATTGCATGGCGAAAGACAAGACAATCTCATCCCAAGTTAATTGTCATTAGAAGCACTCACCCTTGCCGGTGGGACAATCTGCGGCATCGTTGCAGCACCTGATGCACGCACGGTTGGCGGAGGGCTCAACGAGCTCCACGTAGTGGCTATATCTGAAATTCAAATATAGTCAATGTTGCGGCGGAGAACGATTCGAATTTAAGGGAGAGATTTTGAAACGCACCCAGCACAAGCAGATCCCTGGGGATTTCCCCTTCCACCCGCCCCGCCGCTCGAGTCGTATTGCCCCCCGTCGTCGCGAGGGTTCAGGCGGTCCAGGGACGAAGCGTTAATACAGCCAGTCACTGCCGAATTTCATCAGTTGGCTCGGTAGATAGAAGCACAGAGATAGGCATGATAGAAAATTAAATGGACTCGTAATGCGCACATTGAGCGTATTTCTTCCCGTTCTTCCCGTTGCCGCTCTTGAACGCGACTTCCCGGGCCCGCCAGAAGTTCCCCGGCAGCGTGCCCTGGGAAGGGCTGGAATGTGCGCTGGCCGAGCAGTAGCTTCGCATCCCACCAGTCTGCTCGCTGTCACCGATGTTCGTATGGGCGTTTCTGGTCCAATGGAGATGAGCCTGGAAAAATGGAATACGACATATAGCCATACCGAGGCATGATCATACTGAGAACAGTCAGACATCATTTAGTTGAGATCGCGGTATCGCACTCACCAGTAGTTCGTGGTCGACGTTACGGAAACGGTATTATCTGGCGCGGCGCGCGCTTCGAGGACGGCAGCCGACGAAAGCGTGGCGGAAAACGCCGAGAGGAGAAGGAGGAATTTGAAAGCTGAGTGGGGCATTACTGGTGAGGTTGGAATCCTGTTGAGTCGGGTTCTGGCCCGTCTTTAAATACGGTCTGGCAAGTTGCAATTTATCCTGTTTAAGCACACACGCACTTGTTTCCCGACGGGCAGAACGGCCAAAGCGGAATGGTGCAAAGCGAAATGGCGAAAAGCAGAATGGTGAAGTAAAAGTACCGCTCTCATTCCGCTTGCTCCTCGGGCCGATGAGCTGGGCCGAGCAGCTGAGCTTACTGTGCCAGGCTACTAGTACGGCCAATGGAGGGAAGTATGTGAGAATGTTCGGTGGCTGCGGCGCAAGACTTTGAAGGAAAGATCCAGGAGCACTCGAAAACTTGAACAATCAAATTATGAATAATGATCTGTTCGCCAAGTGAGTCTGAGACATTTGTCTCGAAGTCTGCCAGCGAGTCGTCACTGTATGGAAGAATACGGAAAGGTAAGTCTTGGCCTTCCTGGCCTAGAGTCGAGAGGCCGCCTCCCCGTTGATTCATTGGGTCAACTTTCCCTTCCAGAGACCGGACGTGTCACAGTTCGACCATTGAACCAAACAGGAAGAAGCTGTGGAAGATTGACGTCGAGGACTTGAACTTTGGTTCATTTTTTTGTCGGAGTTTGGTGGCCCACGCTGTCCATCCTGAGCGAAGTAGTACACAGTAACAGAGGTCATGAACCAAGTAGATACACCGCGGTCCGTAACAATCATTGGGAAGCGGTAGTGAATTTCCAGCCGAGTTTCCGAGGCCATGGCGGTTCGAAGAAAGCCGTGATCAGTGATCACACGCGGTTTTCGAGGTGCCGGTCCGGCAGTCAGGTCTGATTTCGGGCGGCCAATGCTTATAGTACTTAAATTTCCCAGGCTCGCATGGGTGAGACTCACCCGGTGAGTGCATGACTCTCTCAGAAGATACGCTGCTTCTCGCACCCCCCAAAGTCCACCCCTCTACCAAAATTCTAGCTCTTCATTTTACTATGGGTCCAGTTGGCAGAGCCATTAATGTCCCAAGTCATTTTCCCGTTCATCAATAAGGTCTGAGTCTGCCCCCGGCATGACAATTTTTTTTTTTTACGAAATCTGAAGCCGTTGTAGTTGGTTGGGGAGCTTCCAATCACCGGCGGGGACGAAGAAAAGATCGGCTATTATGCTGGTCTCATTGTACGTCAATTCCCTGCGTCGCCTGCGGGGTAGACTGATGATCCTCAGCTCAGGAATCTCTGTTTTTTCGTAACAGAGGCCTTCACGGTGTTGCATTGGAGTAGTCTGTCGAACCGCATTGGGCGAAACCCCGTTTTATTGACTGGTCTCCTCGGTTTATCGCTTTCGATGATCGTATCAAAATCATACGGAGCTTGTCGTGTCGAGATGTTCCGCCGGGCTGTTAAACGGAAACGTTGGGGCAATTAAAACCATGATGGGTGAAATAACAGATTCTACGAACATTGCCCAGGGTATGGCCCTCATGCCCATTGTCTGGTCCACTGGTGCAACACTTGGGTACGCTGGTTATTCTTCCCCGAACTGTGTCTAACGGCTTAGCTTGAAGACCCACCATCGGCGGGTTACTTTCCAACCCTTACGACCATTTCCAAATGCATTCGGACAGTTCAAATTCTGAAAAACGTATCCATATGCGCTTCCATGCTTTGTGATAGGTTTCTATTGCCTCACGGCATTTCTGCTCGCCTCAATCTGTCTCACAGAGGTGTGTTTTGAACGAGGATGACTGAGCCGAAGACGACTTATCTGCGATGTTAGACAGTAGAGCCCGTCGCCTCAATGGCGGTGGTGCTGGCCCTGCCACAGAAATTCAGCATCTTTTTCTCCGTGAGGTACTGACCCCCGAGTCATCACTGCTGTGTCCAACTACTCGCTACTTGCGCTTCTCGACATTGCTCTGCTGCGCTTCAGCCGCTGTTTGATACCCTGCCCATCTCAAACGGCGGGCTTGTATTCTCCCCGCCTATCGTTGGTCTACCAGTATGCCTTGGCGCATTCGGCCTGTTCGGCGGACTGTACCAAGCTACTACTCTGTTCGCACCCGTCTATAATTGGTTTGGAACGAAGCGCATTTTCGTCACCTCCATAATGACATTCTTCCCGATGTTTGCTCTTTCCGCTAATAAATCTCTCTGCTCGGGACAATGGGGTCACTTTTGCGGAGCTGACACTCCAAATGATCCTATATGTCATCGTGGATATGGGATTCAGCGCGCATATTTCCTTTCCATACTTACCACGAGTGGACCTCTCTAACCCCAAGGGGTACCCACCGGAGAAAGCCGAGACACTGACTAATAGGGTAGGGTGCCCGGGTTGTCTTATTTCACTTTTTGGAAAAAGTTGCGGAGTGCTCTGAAATTGCGTTTGGAAGGGTTGAAGAAAAATCCTACTTTTTTACGTAATATTTTCTCCACTAGAAGGCTTTAATAGTGTCTCTGATACGGTTGGAAAATGCTTGTATCAAAAGTTATTGCTCTCAATCTGGGCCGTTTCGAGTGTGATTTCGGTCTCAAGACTTGTCTCAAGATGTTGATGATGGGCAAAAAATTACCCATTAAGGAAGCACACGTGACCGTGAGACCTCGGCTAATAGGGAGACCCTGGCCGGCCTTAATTCACTTTTTTCGACTCGGTGTTGAGAATTTCTTTGGTGGGTACCCCTTGTCTAACCCGGTGCAGGCTGCGCATCCATTTACGTGCGGCCTGCAGCTCCAAGCAAGCATTCAGGGCCACAAATGGTATTGGCCAGACCTGTGTTTCAATCGTACGCGCATTTGGCCCCGCGGCTTCGACTTCGCTGTTCTCCCTCTCTCTCCAACGAATCTGCTTGTCACCAAGTCTTATTTTCTCTGAACCAAACTACGATTGCAATGCTTTCTGAACTCTCAACGGAACTGATACGCACGATTTCTGGACATCTGGACCAGCAGGATCAGCTAGTTTTGTCTCGAACCAGCCGCCGGATGCATGCCGTCTGTGTGCAATGGATTTATCGCGTGCTAAGCTTCGGAAGGACGAGTACTCGTCCTGCTGTCCAGCTTTTCCAATGTTGCAAGACCATCCTCGCTTGACTGGAGGCGGCCATTTCAGTTTAGGAGTTGAAAATATATACTGAGGGGTCGCATTCTCCCAAGTCTACTGTTGATCAAAATCCAGTTACTGCCTTCCGAGTTACACCTTGCAAAGTTTTCACACTATATCGTGGTCCGCGACGGCGAGGATGAAAAATCTCCGAGTCATCAGCATACTCTCTCCGCGTCTCTTCCAAGCTATTTCCGATGTGGTTTTTTCCCCGACTGCACCATTCCCCTCTCGTCGAATTGTTATTCTTTCCTGCGCAGAAACCCCACAATTCAATACACTTTCATCATCCTGGATCCCCAAATCTCTCTCTTGAACAACTTTTACTGTATCCAGCGCATACATATGCCCCAACTTCGATACTTTCAAGGCCCTGAAGTTGCTGTTTGTGCTATGCTGCCTCACCCGTGACTACTCCGTTGCCCCGCTATCATCTCGAGGATGGCCCTAGCTTGGTCTTGCTGGATATCTGGACAGCCTTTGCTTCGCGACTCCGCTTCATGTCGACCATTTAGCATTCGAGACGATGGTGGCACTGGTCATCTGATGTAAATACCTTGACCTAAAAGCATATCGTACTTCACTCTGTAGTCGTTATATTGATACCTATGGAATGCGGCCGCGTCCGGCCACCCGAATGGCGTGTTCCCTTCCAGCTAGTTGTTTTAATCTAAATTCACAGTCCTTCGCTGCGTGATGTCAAAATGAGAGCGAGATGTTAGACGTTGCAGACCGAACCAGTCGTCCTAGTGTCCGGTTTCCGAATCTCAAGTGACTCGCACTTGCACATGCTCCAAAATGTGAACCGGTGTGATTGGTAGCGTTTTGTTGAGTTTCTTACGATCGATGTTCGTTATATCCGTGAGCGAACCCTGATCCACGAATTCACACACAAATCGACCACCTCCTGGATCCTCAGGATCTAATTCGAAGCCGCGAACCATTACGCAGTGCGCGGTCGATCCTGGCCCCAGGTGGTGCGGTGCGCGGTTCACGAGGACCGCGTCGAATTCGTAGCTGGAATTGTATGTCGTGAGAGCGTACAGGAAAGATCGATTTGGACCTTCCATCATCACGCCGGTTGTCATTTTCAAGTGTGTAGTAGTCAATCAAACAACGACGTAGTTGGCAAGAAGGCCTGTAGGGCTGCACGTCGCCGTATCGTCGCCCACGTTCATTGTGTCTCCATTGCGCGACATGAGGCTCCGCGGAGCCCATTTGAACCCAGATGCGTCAAGTTTCTTCAGTGAGTAGAAGATAATGTCGGGAGGTAGTCGTATGGCGCGCAAAAGGAGTGCTTTCATGCGCTCATCAGCATTATCTATGTCTACCAGTTCCTTAGCGTCTGCGCCGAGCAGCCCGGCAATGGCCAGTGTCTTGTCCTCAGGTTTGCTTGTGCTGCGCCAAATAAGCGAGCGGGAGACTTCGGCGACCATGAGCAGACTCGGAGCTGGTTTGTCTATCGACGGACGACCCACGTCCGGATTCTTGCATCGCATCCTGCGGACCAAGCCCAGATTGTAAATATCCTTGTCGAGTGGAGTAAGCAACGGATGCGGGAGGTGGCCATGGATATTTCCTTCTCCCGACACGGTCGTGCACAAGTCGTCAGCATTGACGAATTCGTCTGAAAAGGCGAAGAAGAGCTTGCGGGCCAAGAGCGCTTCTTGAAATGTCCACAGCCGTTGCATCCACCCCGACGTTACGACACGGAGGAGTTGCTCTTCAAGCGGGGCATACGAACTGCATGCCAGGATGCCTGCATCTAGGACCAGCACTGCTGTGGCATCATAGTACGTTTGCGCCATAAGCCCGATTGCCTTCTTCCGCAAGACTCGGTCTGCTGGAATGCATAGGCCATCTATCCAGAATGCGGTGGCTGTGCCGACATCGAGAGAGCGCAGCATGGTTGTGAGCCGTTCGATCTGGCATTGCGGAAGGCCCTTCTCGGTATGACTGCCGAGCCCGTCCGCCCAAACGTGGGAGATGGCAATATATGGAACATTTGTGCTCGGTAGGACGACCAGACCTGCGTCATGTGGAACCATAACAGGAATTTGTCCAGATGAAAGACAGGCAGCGACATCTTCATACAAAGGTCTAATGTGACTGCATGCACACATCTCGCTAACGTGCTTATTGGTGTAATTTTCTGTGTCAATATTATTGACTGTGCAGTCCCACATGGTGCAGGTGCGGTGAGCCTCCCCCCCACCACGATTGAAAGGATCGCAGGTGTATGCATACGCCTGGACGGTGAACCCGTGAGCTTTGATGAGCGATTCGTCAAACTGGCACCATCCCCTGGTCTCGAGGTTCAGTGCAAACCCCAACACCATGTAAATCGGCAGAGCAGAGAGATCATCAAGGAGAATGCGGTCTGACTCCGTGAGGTGGTAGCGGATACCAAAATCGTGTAGGATATCGAGGACAGCACTGGTGAGCTCGCACACAGTGAGGGTAATATTGAAGGCCATGGACTTGTCGATCCTCAGGCGTTTGAATGACTGCGTGAGCTGATGGTAGTGCGACTCCTGATTGATAATGTCAAGAATGTCCGTCAATGCGGAACGCATGCTCGCCATCCATCCGCTGTCCCAGCGCTCTTCGGTTTGCTCTGTGCGGTACATCCAATCTCTAAAAAGCGCAGACAGATTATCCCCAGAAAATATTGCTGGACCATCGCGTGGGCGAACGACGAGGAAACATTCTGGAATCTCGTGGCCGACGAGTTTCTCCAAAAGTCCAAACGTCATCCGCCACTGATAGTAGGATCCTGGAGGGTCATTTAGGACGCCTTCTTGCCAGGCATCGTCCCATGCTTTACATTCCTCGCGTGTGCCTCCGAGCCAAACACAAGAGCTGCATATGAATCGGCTTGGTGTTGGGGAATAGGGAGGTCCGAGATTGACGGATCCCAATGCAAAATCGATGTTCGAAGGAGGCAGATGGTTGTTGGTAGAGGTATGCATGGAAGAGACGACGCCGGAAAGCTTTCCGGTCGCGAAGTGGTGAGTTAGTCTCTCTGGGAGAGCTCGCTGCGAGTCTGACGAGGGACCAGGACCATCCGAAGCAAGATCTCGGATAATTTCTTGCTCTTCTCCCGGAGGCGGATTCGTTGGAGAGTATGTAGTCCCGGCTGGTGCTGACGATGAAGAGGTGTCGCTGGCGTCCACCAAAGGCCCCAACGGCGCGAGAGAAGCATCGTGCTTTTCTTCCGGCATTGCTGGGGTCGATGACCTTAGACTGATACCGCCGTCCTGTGAGTTCACAGTACTACGCAAGATTCGTCGCTTCGGAAATGGTAGATTGTCAGTGCGGGCGCCGGGGAGCACCTTCAACGAGGACCATGTCTTACGGGAATGTGAACGATGCGCGTGGGAGCGCGAATTACTCGAAAATGAGCGAATCAATGTAGGATGTTAACTAAGAGTCTTGTTGAGATGTTGCTGCCGGATAGACTCGAGACCAGTCGGCTTCGCGGACCGGGATGATGATTGATCGATCAGGCCTGCCGGCGAAGCCGACTGATTTGATCGACTGTCATCAAATCCCATTGGCCATTCTCATCGATTACTACGGTATCCGTTGTGTCGTGCCTGCGATGGAGCTTTCTACGTTCCCCACAGAGCTGATACACGCGATTTCTGGACACCTGGAACCCCGGGATCACCTCCTTTTTGTGTCGAACCAACTCCCACATGTATGCTGTCTGCGTGGAATGGATTTACCGTGTCCTCGACCTCAAACCTCCGTCCAGCTTCTCCAATGCTGCAAGACCGTTATTTCTTGGCCGGAGGCGGCCATATCAGTCTGGCAATTGAAAATATACGCTCAAGCATTTTAAATAACAAGTATAATGTTTACCGACATATAGTAATTGCTTTCCGAGCTACGCTCTGAAAAGTTTTTACAACACATTCCGATCCGCGGCAGCGAAGATGGAAAATCTTCAAGCTATATCCATGGGCTCTCCGGACCTGTTTACAGTATTTACGACATGGTTTTTCCGCGACTTATCGACTGCGCCATTCCCCTCTTGTGGAATTCTCATAGCTATTCGTTTCTGCGCAGAAACCCTACGGTTTAATCCGCCTTCGTCGTCGCTCCAGGAAACGGATCCTTTTTCAAGTTGTTGAGCGACTTTTCTAATATTCAGCTGATACACATGCCCAAACTCCAGCACTTCGATGGCCCAGAAATCGCTGTCTGTACTGTTGTTCCGGGTTCGCCTGTTTCCAGACTCACAATATGGTGGAGTCGCAACCCGTCCATGGAGTATTCCCGCGGCTCGACTGCCGCTGCATCCTCTGAAGCGGAACTCCGCGAGCTCACGAACATGATTCTTTGCTGGGATCCTGCTCTTCTGAGGGGCATAGTGAAGCACACGCCGAGAATTCAGGTTCTGATAATCTGGAGCTCCATCTTCACCGGTTTGACTCCTGAAAAAGAGGTGAATTCTGCGACGGGTATGGAATTTCATGGATGAACTCGAGACTTTTTAGGGTTTTCTGTCTGCCATGGACGTCGTTCTCCCATCCTTAGCCTGTCACGCAAAACTCATTGTCCTCGATAACACTCCTTTCCATCTTGACCGCATTAGCAATGCGCTCGAGTCAGAATTTGACAGAGTGCGACGATGGGGAGACATATGCCCTACTCTGACTCAGATTGCCATCTCAACCGCATGGCTTTGCACGATCAATGTGTGGATTCCTATCAAGTGCTTCACCAATGAACCCGACTCGGACGAATGTATCAGGTGGTTCATCAAAAAGATTGCCACTTCGCCCGAGTTGTCAGTGGGCTATCGCGCGGCAGGGCCTTATTTCGCCGGTGTGCATGGGATGCAGGCTCTGAGAGATGCCGTTAGCCGCGGGGAACCTATGCCAGCTTTCGAGGTATTGCGCAAAGAGGGCGGCGGCACTGATTGTTTTCCCATCCGATCCATGAATCCTCCAAGATCAACTACGAGTCAGTCGTACAAGTATGTCCCAAATCCGCTCATTGAGCCATTTATCTTGTTTTGACATGTCCGTCAGGCATCCTATAGAATTTCAATCTAGTCACATTGTTCCGTGTAACATGCAATAAATATGGGTTCCCATCTTCGGGCGCACATTCCATGTCGCGATTTCAAGACGTCAATTAGTATAACTGACAGACGGGTTTCTGCTGAATATCACACAGGCAAGCTCAGGATTCAAGTCCAGACCGACGAACTTGGGTTGAGGACTCTGACGGAGTCAGTGTGCGTGCATAGGATCATCAAGAGGTAAGAGGCAAGGGAACAGGTTACGTCGGACAGTGTCGGCAGACTATTGTTTAGCCCCCCGATTCCTTGTCCGGCGAGGGGAGGATATTCCCGCTTTCGATCTTTTGCCCAAGGAGGGTGTCTGCGATGTGATTATTTTTCCATCCGATCCATCGACTTGGAAGACTGATGTCCAATCTGTACCTAGTGATGTCAGGACGGCCCATACTTACAAACCATGGAAAATCGAAGCGTTCAGCTACTTACTACGCATTCATCGTTATATTATTATCCGCAGCAATAATTTGGAAGGAATATCTAGACGGCATCAAAACTGAGGTACACTGAGTGTTAATAGTATCTGCTGGGTCTTGTTTTACCGGTCCTTCCAGTTGAAAAGAGAATTACTATGAAACAGATTCAGATCCGAGTAAAAAGGTTTAATACTCCTACCAAATGAGCCACGCTGGAATCGGACCAGTCTTTCCAACGAGAGTAAAGGTGCATCCAGTGCCGCATGGACCTCGCTCAACTTTCCATCTCAAGTTTATGTTACGGTTAAATCGGGGTGATCATTGGCTCGGAGTTGAGGGAGGGAAGGGTTGATGAAAAAATAGGGGGAGGAGAATAACGGAATTGATATCATCCTTGTCTCGATTGAATTCGCGAAAAATGCCTCATGTACAATAACCCAGCCTGGAGTCGTGCCTAGGGCTTGCAGCCGTGCCATAAAATTACGGAGACACGGACTGTAAATACGGTTATGGACCCGTACCGTCAAGCGCTGGGAGAGTATTTTATACGGGACGGGGACGGTACTGGTTCAGCCGTATACGTTGAGCCGTAACCGTCTGTTTACGGCTTTACGGCTTCCCTGCATTGGTACCTCAAAAATGGGAGGAAGTGTCTCCAGATCAGGCTGCCGATATCATCCTGCATGTGCATGAATCATGTTCCTTATCATTGACCCAAGGAGCAAGATTCGGCACACCCAAGAAGCATCGGCTCGTTGAGAGCCCATCACGGAATTTTCCGAGATGTTCAACATGCGATTCCCCTCATTGAATCGAGATGTATATATGGTCAAGCTTACCCCCAGAGCATAGCACGTCATTGGCCATGCAATAGATGTATTCTGGATGAAGAAATGAACTATTTTTGAACGTACTGAAGTGTAATGACATGTGGGGCCGTAATTACGCCGTAACGGGCGGCACGGGCGGGACCCGTGCCGTTCGAGCGTCTGCGCGATGGTTTTACGGATGGCCAACCCGTACCGTAAGGAAATTACGCCGTAATTTTCACAGCCGTGGCCGTAACACGGGCGGGTGCAAGCCCTAGTCGTGCCAAAAAAATCCCTGGACGACGACAACAACCAACGAGCCATTCTGTTGAAGTTGAACCAAGCATCAGCTTCTTGAAAGTGGACAATTTCTTGAGAGTTGAGCCCTGAGGCGCACCGAGCGCTGGGTCTTATTCCAACTTGCATCCAGTCTTGGTACCCAGAGCACTGTGGTCATGCGATTTGAAAATTTTCGGCAGCAGCAGCAGAAAAAAGAATGTGTTGACTGACCCGATGACCCAAGCTGGAATAAAACCTGCAGCTCCTTCCAACCAAATGGCACCACATATACTAGTAGTATGGAGATGCACCCAGTGCTATGGGTCATATGGCGACTCACGACATGGATTCGAGGGGAAGAGCGTGAGGGGGAAGAAAGAAGAAAAAAAGGAACAGTTAATAAAAGAATCCATCGCCGCCATGGAGTTGAACCAAGATTATCTGCAGCATTAAGCGAGGGACTTCAAGCAGTGTGACAATGTTGTCGAACTTGAGGCACACCGAGGCGGCTACCAGGTCTCTCTGCACAAAATTCAGTCCTACGGGACACCGCAGCTCGGCCAGCGACGCGGGAGAGGCCCGCCGACGCCTGAGAGCTATATTGGGTGCAAATTCGCGCCGTATTTGGCTTGATCAGAATTAGACGCTGTTGACTTTGTGACAGTCAAGTCAACAGAAATTGATGGTGCAATCAATCCTGCCTCTCTTGTGCTGCCATGTCCCTCTGAGCTCTCGCCTCGTCTTACTTGTTCCTTGATCCACGTATGTCTAGCTTGTACTCCTTCTGGTCCTCGTCGTCTCGAATTTGTTGTATCGCTATATATCTGTACCCACCACCATGTCTCAGGTACGTGCGCATCTGAGCGAGCTTATTAACTGGGAAGAAGAGCTTACACGTGGAACCAGGACTCTACAGTGGTGCTGAGCCTGTTGTCGCTCTCCATGGCCGCCTTGCAGGCGCAGCCTATCCCGCTCGACAGCGCCAGCGCAAGTCTAACGCGGGTAACGTCAACGCAGCGCTAACAGACGGTGGTAGCAAGCACCCAGCCGCACCGGCGCACCACCGCAGACTGTTGTGCCCCAGCCGACACAGGCGGCTCAGCAACGCCAGAGATGCGGCCTCTCGCCCTCTGCGTCTTTCCCATATTTTTGAGCTATAAATGCTGATTTATGCGGATGCGTAGATCCGTGGGCTCCCTCGGTCTCTCCATGGCTGCGATCTCGCTATCCACTTCGGCCACGTCTCCGTCTCCGTCTTCCGCTATGTCTCATCATGACCAGATGACGGGTGTCGCGACCGGCGAAGAGCGGCTCGACGCCCATCCTCGCTGCCAACCATGCAGACAGTGCCAATGCAGCTAATGGTGCAGGTAATGGCGGGTGGAAGATGCGCGAGGTGAATCTGAGTACGAGGCGTGTTCGAAGGTGAGCCTGCGTTGCGTTACCTCGTCCTTCTTTCCTTCCTCTTCGTCGCCTTTTGTGTTGTATGCTTACAGCCCGTGGTGCGGTAGGCGGTGAGGGCATTCTGGGGCGTGCTGTTGGTGGGCGCGGTGCAAAGGCTTTTGTTTTCTCGCACTTTTCACCGGTGTGGTGTTGGCTTTCCCGCACCTTCTCGGAAAACTGCTCGGGTGTTTGGGTCGCGTGCTGCCCCAGTTTTCGTTTCATTTTTGTACACGCCGGGAAAGCGGGCCTGCACTTTTCTTCTTCGGCTCTTGCACTTATGCACTTGGAGTTTGATTTTATTCTTTTTTCTGCTTTCAGTTTCCGTTTTTTGGCGTTGGTTACGACTCGTCCGTTCTGCGCTTTATTCTCCGGACCGTTTATTTGCTTGGCTCCGTTGTTTGCTGCGTTGCTACGCTCTTTTCTAGTCCACCTGCGATGTACTGTATGTTTGTTGTACTACCACACGTCGCAGGCGGGGCAATTTCTTCGACACAAGAGCTCGCGACGGGTGGATCTACTTGAACTACAACGAGAAAATTTCAGAGATAATGTATTATATCATTACGAGCTCGGGTAGGCAGGTGACACAAGAGCTCGCGACGGGTGGGTCTACTTGAACTACGTATAACGAAACAATTTTAGTGACAACAAGAGCGCGGTGGGCCGCGGAGCGGCCCACCACTTCGTCTAAAGAAGTTGCAATTGAGTTCAGATTTCAGAGATAATGCTGGGCGCTAAAGTTGGCGCTAAATGGCGGCGAAATGTCGGAGGTGGAATTGGAGCGCTGACAGCGGAGTTTGAAAAGGCTTCGGACAGACGGACAGACAGACAGAAGCTATTTTATAAATAGGGTGATGATGTATTGTATCGTTAAGAGCTCGGGAAAGGCTGGCAAGTTGAACTGTTGGATTCAGTATGACTGTGTGAAGCAGTGCATTCACTCATACAGTAGTCAAGGTTATTGATCAGAGTAACCAGATGCAACTTCCGTCGAGGTGATTCATCGCTTTAGCATAGCCTAGATACGTAATCGTGCAGTAGTATAAAGGTACTAGTGTACCGGATTGCAACGGGATTTCCCTTCGTTGGTTTACTGTACCATTGCGTTCATGTTACACGCCTCAAATCCTGCGAAAATTTTCGTAAGTCACCCAATCGCTCAGTCGATTTTGGCCTTAGCCGAACTAGCCGAGGTTGGCCGAGCTCTGCCGACGGATCAAACTACTAAAACGGGACCAGCTACGAAAGGTCAGGGTGAAATCGATTGTCACACCCGAAACAGTGGCCTTACAAATTGAACGAAATGGTACAGTATCCTGGTGACGTTCGCATCTGGAGCTTATTTCAACATAGACCAAACGGGTACGGCATTAGCCCGCCCAACGAGACATTGTGACAGCCTCAGCGTCGACCACTCGCGCACTGCGGCGATGGATCTTTCTACGCTCCCGACAGAGCTGATACACGCGATTTCTCGACACCTGGAGCTCTGCGATCATCTGCTTTTATGTCGCACCAACTCCCGCATGCACACGATCTGCGTGGAATGGATTTACCGCGTCCTCAACTTTAAAAGTCCGGTCCAGCTTCTGCGATGCTGCAAGGCCATTATCAGTCGGCCGGAGGCGGCCGTGTCAGTCTGGTCATTAAAAATGTACGTTGACGAGGAACTGCGTTCCCAAGTCTAGTATTGATCAAGATTTAGTGATTGCTGCCCCAGCTACGCCTTTCGAAGCTTTCACACAATGGTCCGATCTGCGACTATGAGGATGAAAAATCTCCGAGTCATCTGCGTTCCTAGCTCTTCGAACCTCTTTCGCAGCCTTTCCGACCTGATTTTTCCGCAACTCATTGAGTCCACAATTCCCCTCTCGATGGATAGCTACTCGTTCCTGCGCCGAAACCCTACCGTTGAAAGAGCCTCCTTCCTGGACCCATTTGGCAGCGACGACTCACAATCCTTTCCGAATGATTTCTCTCATATCCAGCCTATTCATATGCCTAAACTCCGACACCTTGAGGGCCCTGAAATTGCTGCCCGCACCATCGTACCAGGCGCACCCGTTTCCGAGCTCGTAATAAGTTGGTGGTGGGATTCCAACCCGGTCATGGAGTATTCGCGCGGCTTAATCGCCGCTGCATCCTCTAAAGCTGAGCTCTATAGTCTGATCAACTTGATTGTGCGTTGGGACCCCACCCTTCTGTATGCCATCGCGAAGCACACACCGCAAATTGGATATCTGCAAATTTGGGGCCCGAGATATTTGACTGATAGCTCTAGAGAGGTGACTTCTGTCACGGTTATGAAATTTTCGGACGCACTCATAATTTTTCAGGACTTTCTGTTTGCTGTGGACAACATCCTTCCCTCTTTAACATCTCTCAAGACCATTATTGTCTCCCCTCACCCCCCCTCGGCGTGATGACCGAATCGGCAACACGCTCGAGTCGGAATTTGAGAGAGTGCGGCGATGGGGAGATATATGTCCCACATTAAATTCCTCAAGCATGGAAACCACATGGATTCGCAGACGGGCGAATAACGTCTGGGTTCCCGAGCAGTGCGTCGCGGACGCTTACCCAAGATCGGTCGAACCTCTCAAGTGGCTCATCGAGAAGGTTCTCACTTCGCCCGAGTTGCCGGAAGATTATCGGGCAGAGACCGACTTTTTGGTTGGATCGGAAGGGATGCGGGTTCTTGCAGATGCTGTCGGGCGAGGGGAGGATATTCCAATTTTCGATCTCTTGCCCAACTTGAAGGAGGGCGGCCGTGCCGTAATTGTTTTTTTCATACTTGGAGTTAGACTTGGATATTATGAGATACTTGGAAGAGTCGTGTCCACCAAGTACTTACCGATGAATACAAACTGAAAATTTGAAGCCGCCTATTGGGGTACTTCTGTTGTGGAGAGCAGCATCGAGGTCCTCGCAGTGGTGACACTCAAGTTGGACGGACTTTTTGTACGGGAGGTCGATGAGGCGGGAATGGTGGAGCATGCGCAGCGTAGGTAGCCGCCCTCGTACTATGTAGTGAACTGTAATATCCGCCCATCTGTTCGCGGTGCACACTCCAAGTCCCGATTCCAAGTCAATTGCAGACAAAATACAAGAGCGACTAGCGACTCATGAGTTCAAGCTCCAGAGATACGTCGAGCAAAAAATACAGAGACAATAAGTATGAAACGTTGCTCGATGGTTGATGTCAAGATGCAAACGCTCCGGCAATCACCGAGAATCCGTTCTTGTCCAGGTTTCTTCATCGCGTCGCACCTACTCTCGATCAACTTGGGACGCCACCGGGTTCGGTCTCGAACCTTCATTGTTCTCCACGCATTCTCATCGATCACCATCCGCTGCGTCGTGGCGATGGCGCTTTATACGCTCCCGACAGAGCTGATACACGCGATTTCTACACACCTGGAGCTCCGTGATCATCTGTTTTTATGTCGAGCCAGTTCTCGTATGCAGATGATCTGCGTGAAACGGATTTATCGCGTCCTCGACCTCAAAAGTCCGGTCCAGCTTCTCCAATGCTTCAAGACCATTATTGCTCGGCCCAAGGCGGCAACTTCAGTGAGGGAACTGTCCATGTACGGTCAACAATCGTATTTCGAAGTGTCGTAGTGTTGACCAAGATATAGTCGTTTCTACTGCCCAGACTACACTTTGAAGAGTTTCCACACCATGTTACGATCTGCTGCGGCGAGGATGGAAAATCTCCTAGTCATCAGCGTGCGCGACACGGCACTTTTGCGCAGCATTTCCGACATTGCCTTCGTGCGACTTACCGACTGCAGCATTCCTCTCTCACTGGATAGCTATCCGTTTCTCGGCAGGAACCCCACGATTGAATACGTCGCCCTCCTCTCACTTCCGAGTCAAACCGAATTCCTTTCTAATATTCAGCCGATACGTATGCCCAAACTCGAGCATTTCGTCGGTCCTGAATGTGCTGTCTATGCCGTTGTTCCGTATGCTCCTGTTTCCACGCTCTCGATATGGTGGATGGCCTTGGAGTATTCGCGCGGCTTGACAGCCGCTGCATCTTCTAAAGCTGAACTCTGTGAGCTTGTGAACGCGGTTTCTTTCTGGGACCCCGCCCTTCCACGGGCTATCGCGAAGCACACGCCGCGAATTCAATCTCTTCATATTCGAGGCCTGCTACTCTCTGGCTTGACCCCCGACAAAGAGGTGACTCATCCCGCGAGTATGGAATTTTACGGACGCTCATGGCTTTTCAGAATTTCCTGTCTGCCATCGACGATGTTCTTAGTTCTTTGACTTGTCTCGTGGAACTCGTTGTCTGGGATGACACTCCGCCCATTGACAGCATTGGAGATGCGTTCGAGTCAGAGTTCGATAGGATACGAAAATGGGGGGACATTTGCCCCACCCTGATTTTTGCTAGTCTCACTAGAACATGGGCTCGCTTTGGCGTTCTCTGGCTTCCCGAACGATCCGGCACCGAGACAGAATGGATCGAATGCCTCAAGTGGCTCATCAAGAAGGCTCTTAATCGGCGTCAGTCGCCTTCGTGCTATTGTGCAGTGGTGGCGGATTTAGAAAAGGGTTTTCATTTGGTTGGATCAGATGAGATGCAGGTTCTGGCAGATGCCGCGGTCCGTGGGGAAGCTCTTCCAGCTTTCGATCTCTTGGTCAAGGAGGATGGCCGCCCCATGATCGTCTTCCCATCGGATTCGTAGGCTTCTTTGGACGCATGTCCGCTACTTGGGACGATTTTCTTACAAACCATAAAATTCGAAGCCGCCTATCCAATCACTTACCACCATATCCCCCAAATGCCTACCAGGTCTCATTAATCGTTTGGGACAAGTTCGCGGCACCACAGTAGATATTGACGGACTGTTCGGAATGTCGACGAGGCACCCATAGATAGCGCCATGCTTGTACTTTTTCACCCTGTGAGTTACGCTCATTTATTCGCGATGTACGTTCCAAGTCCCGATTCCAAGTCGTCGATTATACAAGAGCTACTAGCGACTGATGAGTTCAAGCTACAGAGATATGCCGGGGGGAGATACAGTGACAATAAGTAGGAAATAATTATATAGGGAAGCTCAGGGGAGCGCAGACCACAAACTGGCGATCGTATCAACAAATCCTTCAAGCAGTCCTGGGCGAGGCGCGTGCATGCGCGTCAAGCGGTCGCGAGGTCCAGGAGGCGGGCTAAGTCTCCGAGCAGAGGATGCAGATGAGGAATATGAAGACTGCGACGCGGAGTCGTAGTCAGAGTCAGAGTCCCATCTCTCCGAAGAACTGCTGGGTGAGGGGGCCGGCGGAAGCGATGAGCTGTGATTGGGTGGGGAATATCTGGGGGCAGGTTTACTGCGTGGCCGTAACCGTCGTCGAATATCATCTTCGCGTTGCTGGAAATGACATGTACTTCAGTATTTGTACGAAGAGCACTCAGTTAGTCGACTGACCAGCGTGCGAGCTTTCGGCCTCGGCGAGAACACGATCCTCGCGTCGTTGTAGCGCAGTACGTGCCACGCAGCGCCGCACGACTGCGTTGGCGTTCGTTGAATGCGGGGTGCAAACAAAATTGGTTTCTCGAATGACGGGCACGCATTAGGCTTCCGAGTGGCCCGTTGAGGGATATCTTCGTCCATGCGAAACGACTCTTCCATCCAGATTTCTGGAGAGATGTCCGCAGGAGGTATTGTGTATGCCTCGTAGGAGGGCGGAGGAACGGCGCCTGCAAGTTCAGAAATCGGCGGAAGGTCTGAGAAACACATTAGCCGGCGTGTAGAGTACCAGAAATTACTTACAGTCTTCCGTCGAACCCCACCCAAAAATTGGGTGGTAGGTCTGAGCAGTCTGTCGCTCGACGTCAGATTCGTTTCAAGCAAGACATAGCCACTCACCCATACTGCAGTCTGTAACGTCAAACATGTCGACGTCGTAGGTGGCGTCCATTCCAGCAAAAGAGGCAAAATCGGTGGGTAGCATTTCAAGCTTGGGAAGCGGTCAGTCCCGCACGCCATTTATATCAGCAGAGCTTTGGCCGCGCGCTTTGAGGGCGTTGAACACGCTTTGACCTGCGCGTGATGGGCGGTCAATATGTCGCTTTGAGGGCCAAAGTGCGCCAAATTTTATCGAGACAAGACCATCGTGTATGCGAGACCCGACGAGACCCTTGGTATGTGAAGCCATTGTGGTTGTTGAAGCTGCTCGGGACTTCGCATGGTCACAAGTCGGAATAAGTAAGCAGCAACTGACTGGCCTCGCAGAAGCTCTTCGAGATTGGATATTTGGCAAGAGAAATGGGCTCCCGGATTGGTGGTGAGACACACTTCTACAACCCAAGAGATCGGTCAGAGGACAAGTTGAGCACAGGAGCCACCTGCGACTCACTGATTTCTGCGCAGAGCCAACTGATGGCATAGATCCCTGGTACATGGTATGTATGCGGTCTGTCGACGGCTAAATATCTCCGGTTTGGTGTAGTGGTTTAACATTATCGCCTCTCACGTGATGTATATTCACATGATCAACGCGATAGCCCGGGGTTCGATTCCCCGATCCGGAATGTTGATCGGCTGGATTTTTTCATTTTTTGCTAGGGTTCCCACGATCCATTTCAAGCCACAAAAAGTACGAGTACGTGTAACCTTCAGGCCTCGCACTCCGGAAAAAAACCCAATAGATATAATAATACAAAATACATTTGCGTTTCCTTTCGTTACTCGCTCGTTGTTTCGTTCGTGTACTCCTCGCCTCGCAGTCCTTCCTTCCTCCATATCCCAGAACCGTATCCGTCACCGTCCGTGCTCCGACCCACGCCACCAGCGGCTCCTCCCCTCCACATCGTCCAGCGTCCATCGCAATCAATATACAGTATCCACGACCAGAGGAAAAGGGGAAAAAACTGAAGCAGAGAAGGAAGGAGGGAGAGGGATGTGAGAGATATATGCATATGCATGTATGTAGAATAAAAAGAAAACTGGAGGGAGAATGGAGGATGAAAATGAGGAGAAGACAGGTCCGTGCGGTGCGTGAGGGGATGGATGTATATGTATATGGGAAGCGGCGCAGGGGAATTGGAGGATGGGGTGGGGAAGCCGTAGGTAGTGCGTGCGTGCGCGGCGGCGGTGAAGGGGAGATGGTGGTTGTGATACATGAATTCCAGGCCGGCGCCTGAGATGCGGCTGTGGTGATGAGGGGGTGCTCGACAGAGCATTGCTGGGTTGGTGGTGGTTAAGCGCGCCGTCGACAGGTGTGCGCGTTGGCGACGCGATACGATAAATACTGGGGACGATGACGATGGCGATGATATGCCGAGGTTGGATGACCGAGACGATGATACACCGAAAGCGAGGTCGAGAAGAAAAATGTAGACCGAGAGAGAGAGATGGATGAATGGAGAGCCAGAGATAGAGCGAGGAAATTCGTGAATGGGAGTCGTTGATTCGCGAGATGGTAGCAGAACGATGGAGATGGAGCACGTTGCATGGAGATGGAGCAGGGATGGAGCAGGCCTGTGGACCGTGGAGCACCCCGTATCAATCCATATCCATATCAATGTCATCCATCTCCTCCATCCCGCCCCACCGCAAGCTCTCCCTCTCGCTCTTCCCATACCTCCCCTTCCGCTCCTTCTCCTCCCGCTCGTACTCGTCCTCGCCGTCCTCCTCCCTTACCCCGCCCAGGTCCACCTCAAACCCAAACTCCTCCTCCCGCTCGCGCTTCCACACCCCCCTCCCACGACTGTAGTCCGCGTCAGCGGGGTCGGCGCCCTCGTCCGCGTCGTCCTCCGCCTCCTCGTCGTCGCTCGGCGTCGACCGACTACTGCTCAGACTCGCACTAACACTGACACTCCTCGGCACACTCCACCCTCCACTCCCATTGTGGCGGTGGCGCGAATTGCCGTACGAATGCGCATGCGAGTGCGAGTACGAGCGCGCATGCGGCACCTCTACCACGCCCGCGCGCACCTCCGCGCCGCGGGGCACCTCGTAGTCGTGCAGCCTCGGCCCGCCGCTGCTGCGGTACTCGCTCCCGCCGCCGACCGACACGGACGACGGCCCGTACTCGCTCGCGCCGACCGAGGACGGCGGGTAGTCGCCGCCGACGGACGAGGGCCCGAACTCGCTTGCGCCGCCGACGGAGCCGAAGGACGCAGAGACGGGCTCCTCGCCCTCGAGCGAGCCGCCGCTGACCCAGCGCGGCCACATGCCGCGGTCCTCTGGGAGGGACGTGCCTGTCTCGCTGTCGGGGGAGAGGTGCGAGAGGATGGCGGCGGCTTCGAGGAGTTGGACCTAGGGAGCGGTTGTCAGTATATGGCACAGATGCAAAGAGAGGCGAAAAGAAGAGAAGTGGAAGATAGGAAGAGCGAAGCTAGAAGGCACGGCAGGCACGCTTCAAAGCGCGACCCTGCGACTTGTGTAAGATACGTCTTTCTGTTTCCATCCCGGGCGCAGCTCGAGATCCCCCGACACAGATCTCGCTTCCACCAGCTCGACCGTCGTCAAGTCCACACCACACCTCATCTCGCGCGTCGCTCCTTCACCCCACCACCTCCGGGGCAACAAACTGCTCCAACCCCACACCTCGACGCGCCAACAAGAAGAGAAGGAAACAACAAGAAGAAAAGGAAAGAAAGGAACGCCACCCACCTGCGCATGCTTACTCAACACACCCCCGCCGCGCTCCCCCCGGGGCCCGGGTGCGGCAGCGCCGACAGCGTGCGCCAGTGCGGCGTGTGCTCCCAGCGGTGCTTGATCAGGCAGGACGGGTGGCGGTAGATCTGCAAAGGTAGGTGTTAGCATTTTGAGCATTAGCGGAGTTGAGGGAGCGGGGGAGGGAGGGAGGGCAAAGGAAAGGAGGACGGGAGGGAAGGAAGGGAAGGGAGGGCGGAAGGACGGCAAAAGCACGGATAAAAAATAAGACAAAAGACGGAAGAAGTTATGACGCGAAAGCCCAAAATTGCCACGAAAACCCGAAGAAAGAACAAGATAAATGCGCCGCGGACTCGAGCTCGGAAGCATATTCCTTGTCCTTGTCCCCAAATAAATCCAATTTTTTAAAAGAAACGCAAAAAAGTGAGCCTAAAACCGCAAGAGCACGCGGCGTGGAACCCCGAGCGGGGCCAAAGGTGAAGACAGCAGGAAGAAGAAAGGGGATATGCCTGAGAGAACAAGCACGCCCACGAGAACGAGAACGTCGACGCCGACGCCGACGCCGACACGACTATATAAGCGCCGAAGGTAAAGGGAATGAATGTAAAACCGAGACCAAATGCAAAGCCAGAAACGGAAGCCCCACAACACCCCCAAAAAAAAACAAGCGCCCAAGGAAGCGGCGGCCGAACAAGAAAAAACAAACACAGCACATCGCGTTCTCCCGCAAGTGACGAAAGCGCCAACCAAATACACCCGGGAAGGTGAACAAGCCAGCCAGGAAAAGAAACGGTCTGCAGAATAAACTGTAAAACGGAAGCCAAATACCGAGAAGAAACGACCGCGGACACAATAAAAACGAACGTGCGCATTCCCAGACCGAAGAAGAAGAAAAAGAGAAACAAACGCCGTCGTAGCCCGGCCCCGCTCTCCCAGCGCGCACGAAATGAAACGAGAATGAAAACCAAATAAGACGCGCAACCGAAACGAGAGCCGGTGCGGTGCAGTTCCCGACCCGAGCACCGAAGAGCCGAGCACTTTTCCGAGGGAAAGCGGTACCGGTACCGGGAGAAAGTGCGAGAACCACTCCACACCGCGGAGAACACCAACACCTTCAACGCCCCCGGCTGCACACCCATCACCCCAGTTGTTTGGTGTACATAATGCAAACTGCTGCCTCCCGTAACAGCAGCCTGCATTACGCCTGCTTACAGCCCAAGCAGTCAGCAGGAGTATGATCCCGGCCACGTAACCCCGCTGACACAGTCAGTAATATTTCCGGAGGGGCTCCACAGACGCCCCTCGCTTGGCCAAAAAATAATGGGAGACAGGGGTCGTGGGTGTGGGGTGACGACAGCGCCCCAGACAATAACACAAAAATCGAAGAAAGAATGGGATGAGGGGAAAGGGCAAGGGAGAAGAGACAAGGGGGCAAGGGGGAGGCGAGACAGCCACCGAAACGAATTCGAAAGAAACGGAGAAAGTGATAGATGTGTGATGCTGCCAACGAAATGCGACAGCAACAGTCCAAGAATGATGCAGCTGTCGCGGGCGACGGGAGGAAAAATTTTGAGGTGGCCGCGCGCCTGAGCGCAGCCCCAGCCCCGAGCGGCGAGGGCGTAGAGTAGAGTAGAGCAGGATAGATAGGTAGCAGGGAGAATGGAAGGGCGAAGTGAAGGCAAGGGCAAGAACAAAGGAGGACCAGGAAGGGAGGTAACGCAACGCACCTTCGAGCACGCCTCGCACTTGTGATCCACCCCGCGCTTCTTCTTCCCGCCCGTTGCGCCATTGCCTGCGCTACCATTCGCAGCAGGGATCGGCATCGGCGTCGAGCCGCTCTTCGCCGGCGCGCTCGCTGGCACACCCATCTGCGCATGGTGCGACAGGGCCGAGGCAGAGTGCGGCAGGGCGGAGGTGGGCGACGCCGAGGTGGCGGAGGTAGACAGCGAGAGGCCAGCCATGGAGAGGCCGGGGGAGCCCACGGATCTACGGTACAGTACAATCACCATCAGCGAGATTTCCCTCGTATACAGTAGATGGATGAAGCGTACAGAGGACGAGTCGCGGCGTCGCGGGCGTCGCTGAGCCGTCTGCGGCGCCCGGTGGACGACATTCGGCGGTGGTGCGGGTGCTTCCCATTGGCGCTGGCGCTGGCGTTGGCGTTGGCGCTGGCGGCGGCGGCGGGGTCGAGGGGGATAGGCTGGACCTCTGAGGCAGCCATGGAGAGCGACAGCAGGCTCAGCGCCGCTGCAGAGTCCTGCGTCCACGTATAAGCTCGCTTTGGCTTCCCTTCGCTACTAGGCCTCGGCTGCACACGTACCTGGGACATGGTGGTGGGTACAGATACAGTGATACAACAGGAGTACGAGGATACTAGAAAGGACACCAGACGAGTACGGCGCAAGAGAAGGGGAGAGGAGAGTCGGGGCTCAGAGGGCCATGGCAGCACAAGAAGAGAGACAATTTGACCGATCAATTTCCGCCAAATTTTGTTGAGACGATGACTGGTTGCGGCTGATTGACGGCTAGTCACATGAGCAGCCACACAACCGAATCAAGCCAAATACGGCGCGAATTCGCCTTATACAGCAAGAAGGCGTCGGCCGCATTCTCGTTCATCACTGCCTGAGCTGCGGAATACTGGAGGTCTGAAATCTAGGAGGAGGACCCTGTAGCATTCGGTGTGCGCTTGCTGTCTGTGCCATATTGTCGTCCCTATGCTGGCAGGGGAAGATAATCCTGGATCGACTCCAGGCTGGGTCATGGATCCCGAGGCGAAGGGCGTACATTTTTTAGGCGAAATCGACTCGGGATCAGCTTCGAATTCGTGCGAGCTGCCAACCAAAGCAAGAGGTCGTCCGCGGCGTTCAAGGGTATTGCTGGTGAGCTGTGGTATCTTATAGACCTGAATTTTAGCGGGAAGACCCTGTAGCACTCGGTGTGTGCCCTCAGTCCATATCATATCTGCGTGTTGGGAGGAAAGATAATCCTGGTTCGACTCCAGGCTGGGTCATCCGCATGAATCAAAGAGAATTTTTTGGGCAAATTTATTCAACAGCATAATGTACGTCTCGTTCATCGTTGGCTGAGCTGTGGTGGCTGGATTTTGTGCAGGAAGACCGAGTAGCACTCGGTGTGCGCTTTCTATCTGTTGAAGGGCTGTCCATGTATCAGTACGAGAGTCAATCCTGGTTCGACTCCAGGCTGGGTCATGAACCTCAGGTCGAAGGGTGTACACTTTTTAGGCAAATTTTCTCGGCAGCTTCGAATTCGAGCGAGCTGTCAGCCAAGTTATTCTCCTACGCGAATTCGCCACATACAGCTTGAATCCGTCCACGGGCTCTCGTTCATCGTTGGCTGAGCTGTGGTATGTTACAGGACTGAAATTTGCGTAGAAGATCCTGTAGCATTCGGTGTGCGCTTCCGATCTGTTCGGCAATCCCCATATCGGTCCGGAAGTCAATCCTGGTTCGACTCTAGGCTGCGTCGTCGGCGTTTATGTCTTTTTTTTTGGCAAATTTATTCAGCAGCAAAATGTACGTCTCGTCCATTGTTGGCTGAGTTGTGATATGCTACAGGACTGAAATTTATGCAGGAGACCTGGTAGCACTCGGTGTGCGCTTTCCATCTGTTCGGAAACTCGCTCTTATCAGTGTGGAAGTCAATCCTGGTTCGAATCCAGGCTGGGTCATCAGAAACCATGGTCTTTTCAATATTTTATGCAAATTTACTCACGAGCAAATGTAAGTAGCGAAATAGCAAGACCCTTGGTGCAGTTCTCCGGCCAAATACAGCGCGAATTCACGATATACAGCTCGAAGTCGTTGGCGGCATTCTTGTTCATCACTGATGAGCTGTGGTATGTTACAGGACCGAAATTTGGAGGAAGACCTGGTAGCACTTGGTGTGCGCTTCCTGTCATTATATAGTTCTTGCTGCGTCGTGAGGAAGGTAATCCTGGTTCGACTCCAGGCTGGGTCATTTAGCTCCGTTCCGCATATTCTTTTTGTGGACAAATTTACTCAAACTTAAATGCACGCCGAATGAGTAAGTAGATGATCGTTATTCCTATATTTTATCCGTTTAGCAACCCTTTCCTCCTGTTTCTTGCATTTCTCTTTCTTCGTGTCGATGCAATGGCGCCAGCCGACCCCAGCTGAGTCGTTTATAAACCATTGAAACAGAAATTAGAAAGGGTCCACGTCACTGGGTGCACCTCTATTTGGTGTCAAAGCATTGCACGATATCGATTATGGGAGGAGCTGGTTTGATTCCGGCTTGGGTCATACTGCTGTGATGGGAGGTGTTCTCGACATTGCTTTTTTTGGCTTATTCAAATCCTGATAATTTGGTTTGGAATTCGCTGACGTTACGTATCCAGCTTCAACAAATTTACTCAGGAGCAGCTGCGAATTCAAGCGAGTTGTCAGCCAAGTAAGTACTTCTCCTACGCGAAATTGCCAAATACAGCTCGAAGCCGGCGGCGGGGATCTGGTTGTCGCTGGTGAACTGTGGTGTTTTTCAGGACTGAAATTTGTGCAGGAGACCCAGTAGCACTCGGTGTGCGCTTTCTATCTGTGCGCGGGAGCTGTTTTCTTATCAGTTGGGAAGTCAATCCTGGTTCGACTCCAGGCTGGGTCATGAGTACTTGAGTCTGCTACCCAGTGAGTACATTTTTTAAGCAAATTTCCTGGGGAGGAGTTTCGAATTCAAGCGAGTTGGCCAAGTCATTCTCCTGCTTGAATTCGCCACATACAGCTCGAAGCGGTCGGGGGGGCTCTCGCCGAGCTGTGCTATGTGACAGAGCTGAAATTTGTGCACAAGATCCTGTAGCACTCGGTGTGTGGCTTCCGTACGTTATTGATCACATATGTTGCAATCGGCGTGAAAGTCAATCTTGGTTCGACTCCAGGCTGGGTCGTGGTCACGTCGTCTGCTTGTTTTTTGGGCTAATTCACTCAACAGCAAAATGCACACCGACGAAACAAATGAATACATTTATGATCGTCATCCATATTTTATTCGTTCAAGCAAGCCTTTCGTCCTCTTTCTCGCATTTCTCTTCCCTCGCCTCCATGGAATGGCGTGGGCAAATAACGGCCCCAGCTGATTTGTTCACACAGCATTGAAATTGAAGCTAACAAGGCCCATAGCACTGGGTGCACCTCTGATTTGTGGATCAAGAACGCATTTGTATGAAGGCGAGCTGGTTCGATTCCGGCTTGGGTTATACCATCACAATGTATCACCATTTTTGCTCGTATTCCCGTTTTTTACTTGCGGGAATTCTGATAATTTGGCTTCGATTTCACTGCAGCTGACGGTACATATCCAGCTTCACGTTTTGTCGAGGCTTCAATTCCACCTGAGTATCTTCATTTGACCCGTCCCTTCAGTCTTTCCTTTCGACTTTGTATCAAGTATGCTGATGATCACCCTTTACCATACTGCGGAGTCGGTCATATAGCATTGAGATAGAGAGTCGAACAAGACCCGTAGCACTGGTGTGTACCTCTACAAAGTAGCAGTTTTATCAATTGGGTTGGAGGAGAGCTGGTTCGATTCCAGCTTGGGTCGTACTAGCGCGATGGAGCTTTCTTTTTTTCGTATTCCCTTTCCGTGCTAGCCGAAATTCTGATAATTTGGATTCCATTTCACTAACTACAATCACCCAACTTCGATGTTTTGTTGGCACTTTTATTTCACCTAAATACTTTTATTTGCCCTGTCCCTCTTCACTTTGGCTCGATGCCAATAAGTCACCACAGCTGAGTTGCGATACTTAGCATTGGAGTGGTAGTTGGAAGATGCCAAATGCAGCTTGAACCTGTTGGCGGTGTTCTCGTTCATCGCTGGCTGAGCTGTGGGTCTTACAGGACTGAATTTTGGGTGAAAGGCCCAGTAGCACTCGGTGTGCGCTTCCTATTTGTTCGAGGGCGCCCACATATCAGTACGGAAGTCAATCCGGGTTCGACTCTAGGCTGGGTTATAAAGCTCCGTTAACTTCCGTATGTCTTTTTTTGGCAAATTTACTCAACAGCAAATGCACGTCGGACTCCATATGAATTTCGTTCAAGCAAGGTTTCCTTCCCTCTTCTTTCTTGCCTCGACTCGGCGCAATGGCGAATAACGGCTCCAGCCGAGTCGGTCATACAGCATCGAGGCTGAAACTAAAAAAAAAAAAAAGCCATGGCACTGGGTGCACCTCCGTTTAGTGTTGAAGCACTGGGGCCACACTGATTATGGCAGGAGCTGTTTCAATTTTAGCTTAGGTCATACCCTCGCGTAAGGAATAGTTTTTTTTCTGTCAGGAACGTAGCAATACTCACCCCGCCTGAGTGGGTCATATAAAATCGAAACCGAAGCCAAAACAGATCCATAACATCGGTGTGCGTTCCTGTGTACTCCTTCCGTACCGAGATAGGAGGAGCTGGTTCGATTCCAGCTTGGGTCATACCGCCTCGACCAAAAACTATTTTTTTCTGCATCTCTGTTTTGTTTCTCGAGGGAATGCCGGTACGGATTTTGGATTCATTGACGGCTCCCACTTTGGCCAAGCTCTTTGATTCCAACAGGGATATTTTTATTGGACCCATCCCTCGAGTCTCCGTCCTTTCGACTACGCATCAATAACACCGCAGCTGAGTCGGACATACAGCATTGAGCCAGGAAGCTGATCAAGATCCATAGTTAGACCTATTTGTCACTTGTTTTCGAATGAGGACCAAATCATCCTTTTAAGTCGTCGACAATGTCGAAATTTAAATTACAAACGTAGAAGGTCACGATACATCGTTTTGAGACCAAAAAGCAGCGAACATCGAATGGCTACGCATCGGATGGAAAGGATATCACAGTGCCGCCACCATCCTTGCGCAGGATCTCGAAATCTGGCATAACTTCCCCTCGCTTGACAGCATCATTCAGCACCTGCATCCCATCTACGCCGGCGAAATGACGCGCTAGTCTGCGATAGCCCGCCGACAACTGAGGCGAAATGGCAACCTTTTTGATGAACCATCTCAGACATTCTTCCAATTTAGGGTCATCGGTGAAACACTTGACAGGAGCCCATACATTGACCACGCGACCGACGCGACGCCATGGGGTTGGAACGCCAATGTGGGTTAGGGTAGGACATCCATCTCCCCATCGTCGCACTCTGTCAAATTGTGACTCGAGCTTGTCGCCAATTCGGTCAAGACGACTAGGAGTGTCATCGGAGACAAGGAGCTTCGCGAGAGAGGTGAGAAATGGGAGAATGTTGTCCATTGCGGACAGAAAGTCCTGAAAAGTCATAAGTATATTCGTAGGCTTCCACACGCATAGCAGAATTCACCTCTTTTTCAGGAGTCAAACCAGTGAAGGTTGAGCTCTTGATTACTAGAAACTGGATTCTCGGCGTGTGCTTCACGATGGCTTTCAGAAGGACAGGATCCCAGAAATGAATTATGTTCATGAGCTCGCGGAGTTCCGCTTCAGAGGATGCAGCGGCAGTCAAGCCGCGCGAAAACTCCATCGCCGGGTTGCGATCCCACCGTATCATGAGTCTCGAAACCGGCGAACCTGGAACAACAGTACAAGCAGCAATTTCTGGGCCGTCGAAATGCTGGAGTTTGGGCATATGTATCGGCTGAATACTAGAAAAGTCGTTGAATAACTTGAAAAGGGATCCGTTTCCTTGATCTAGGGCGACGACGGCGGCGGACTCAATCGTAGGGTTTCTGGACAGAAACGAATAGCTATCCAACAAGAGGGGAATGGTGCAGTCGATAAGCCGCGGAAAAACCATGTCGGAAATGCTGTGAAACAGGTCCGGAGAGCCCATGGATATAGCTTGAAGATTTCCCATCTTCGCCATCGCAGATCGGAATGTGATGTAAAAATTCTTCAGAGCGCAGCTCGGAAAGCAATTGCTATGTCGGTAAGCATTATACTCGTTGAAATGTAATGCTTGAGCGTACATTTCCAATTTCCAGACCGATATGGCCGCCTCCGGCCGAGCGATAATGGTCTTGCAGCATTGGAGAAGCTGGACTAGACTTTTGAGGTCGAGGACGCGATAAATCCATTTCACACAGATCGCGTGCATACGGCGACTGAGTCGACACAAGACCAGTTGATCACGAAGGTCTATGTGGCCAGAAATTCTGTGTACTAGCTCGTTCGGGAGTGTAGAAAGTTCCATCGGGGAACAATCGCAGAGGAGAGGCTAACTCAGGTTGTCACAGTCACGGTCACACAGTCAACGACTTTGCTTTCCACGAGCGCAACACGAACGTATATCGTACCTTGTCATTGCGCATTTTCTTTAGCATATAGTCCACATCCATCCATCGCTGGCTCTCGTATTACTGCGCTTTCGAGTCGTTGACAGAACAAGTTGAGCGTCGAAGATTTGGATTATGCACATGGAATTCTTGAATTTCTGAATTTCTAGACAAACAACGAGTTCGAATTTCCACAAATACACGCCAGGATATATCATCCCGAGACCAAGAAGCAGCAAGCATCCTACGGATCGGATGGAAAGGATATTACAGCGCCATCACCCTCCTTGAGCAGATGCAAGAGATTGAAAACTGGAATATCTTCCCCTCGCCCGACAGCATCTCCACGCCACCAGCAGAATAACCACGCACACCCACACCCTAATGGACTGTACAACACCTTCCCCACAACGTACACCCTCACCCTCACCAACACCCTCCCCACAGCGGCCTCGCACGACGGAGGGCTGCTGTAAGTATGTAAAGCAAAACGCCGCAACAGCAATCTGCATTACACATCCTCAGCACACAAGAGCGGGCAGGACTAATCCCAGCCACGTAACACCGCCGACACCCCCTCTTCGCCTCGGTAAATTGTGAAATGCGAATCAAGTCAAGGTGGAGCCCCTCGCTTGGCAAAAAATAATGGGAGACAGGGGTCGTGGGGCGACGACGCCAACGGTGTCTCGACGCATAATAGCGGCGCGAGAACAAGAGTGACGAGACAGGGACGAGGGGAAGGGGAAACAAGGGCAGCGAGGGGAGGCGAGACGAAAGAGAAACGGAGAAAGTGATAGATGTGTGATGCTGCCAACCAAATGCGACAGCAACAGTCCAAGAATGATGCAGCCGTCGCCGGCGACGAGAAGAAAAAATTTGGGGTGGGCGAGCGCCTGAGCGCAGCCCCCAGCCCCGAGCAGAGAGGGTGTAGAGTAGAGTAGAGTAGAGCAGAGCAGAGCAGAGCAGAGCAGGGTAGGTAGCAAGGAGAATGGAAGGGCGAAGTGAAGGCAAGGGCGAGAGCAAAGAATGCAAGAGCAGAGAACGAGGAAGGGAGGCAACGCAACGCACCTTCGAGCACGCCTCGCACTGGTGATCCACCCCGCGCTTCTTCTTCCCGCTCGTCCCGCCACTGCCTGCACTCCCATTCGCAGCAGGGATCGGCATCGGCGTCGAGCCGCTCTTCGCCGGCGCGCTCGCTGGCACGCCCATCTGCGCATGGTGCGACATGGCTGAAGCAGAGTGCGGCAGGGCGGACGTGGGTGACGCAGACGTGGCGGAGGTGGAGAGCGAGAGCCCGGCCATGGAGAGCCCGGGGGAGCCTACGGATCTACGGTGCATGGTAATCAGCATCAGCGAGATTTCCCTCGTATACCGTAGATGAATGAAGCGTACAGAGGGCGAGTCGCGGCGTCGCGGGCGTCGCTGAGCCGCCTGCGCCGCCCGGTGGACGACATTCGGCGGTGGTGCGGGTGCTTCCCGTTGGCATTGGCGCTGGCGTTGCCGTTGGCGCTGGCGGCGGCGGCGGGGTCGAGGGGGATAGGCTGGACCTCTGAGGCAGCCATGGATAGCGACAGCAGGCTCAGCGCCGCTGCAGAGTCCTGCGTCCACGTATAAGCTCGCTTTGGCTTCTTTCGCTAATAGGCCTCGGCTGCACACGTACCTGAGACATGGTGGTGGGTACAGATACAGTGATACAACAGGAGTACGAGGATACTAGAAAGGACACCAGACGAGTAAGGCGCAGGAGAAGGCAAGAGGAGAGTCGGGGCTCAGAGGGCCATGGCAGCACAAGAAGAGAGACAATTTGACCGATCAATTTCCGCCAAATTTTGTTGAGACGATGACTGGTTGCGGCTGATTGACGGCTAGTCACATGAGCAGCCACACAACCGAATCAAGCCAAATACGGCGCGAATTCGCCATATACAGCCAGAAGCACTCCGCGGCGCTGTGTTGTCGTGTTGTCTCACAGGACTGAATTTTGTGCAGAAGACCCAGTAGCACTTGGTGTGCACTCTCGATACGTGACGAACATCGGATGTGATTTGAATGTAAGGCTCCAACCTTTTCCGTTTGTAAACGTTTTAAACGGTTAAAACCGTTTTTATTTTATTTTTTTTTACAGACTCGGTCAAACGAAAAACAAAAGGAAATAAACGGTTTAAACGATTACTTTCCTGAAGTGTCCGCAGGGGCGTAAGAATTGATCATTTGGCTTCCCTTAATTCCATTCCCACATCCTACTTGCTCCATAATAGCCTCATTTACCTCTTTGCGCACTCGGAACCCGCAGCGTAGGACGTCGCCTTGAGTTGAATTAACCTCGGTTCTTCCCGAGATGCCGTGTAACATTCTCACGATTAGCTTGCCTCCTCTCCGCACTCTCACCGGATCAATACGCGGCGTACGCCTTATATGTGTGGGCTGGAGGAGAGCGGTGCACTGGTTCTACAGGTAAGGAGGCCAAATTTCATCAAAGCTTTCGTCTCTTTTCACCCTGATCACAGGCTCTGCAAAACAACCGTTTTAAACGTTTAAAACGGTTTTATAAACGTTTTTTTCCGTTTTCTTTTTTTTTGTGCCTGGGCGCAAACGAAAAACAAAAGGTTGGAGCCTTATTTGAATGCGAAGAATAATCCTGGTTCGACTCCAGGCTGGGTCATGAGCCTCAGGTCGAAGGGTGTACACTTTTTAGGCAATTTTCTCGGCAGCTTCGAATTCGAGCGAGCTGTCAGCCAAGTTATTCTCCTACGCGAATTCGCCACATACAGCTCGAGGCCGTCCGCAGGTTCTGGTTGTCGTTGACTGAGCGTGCTAACTTATAGGACTGAATTTTAGGAGGAAGACCCTGTAGCACTCGGTGTGCGCTTTCTATCTGTGCACTCCTTCTGATCTCAATCCTGGTTCGACTCCAGGCTGGGTGGTCGGTGTTCTTGTCCTTTTTTTGGCAAATTTACTCAATAGCAAAATGTACGTCTCGTTCGCTGGCTGAGCTGTGATGCGTTACAGGACTGAAATTTGGGAGAAAGACCCAGTGGCACTCGGTGTGCGCTTCCTGTCCATGTCGTATCATCTTGGTGTTAGGAAGGAAGATAATCCTGGTTCAACTCCAGGCTGGGTCGTCGTCGCATAGGACTCTTCACGTTTTTTTGCAAATTCATTCAACAGCATAAAATACACGTCAACGAAACAAGAATGAATATGTTCGTGATCATCATCCATATTTTATTCGTTCAAGCAACCTCCTGTCCTCTTTTCTGCCATTTCTCTTTCTTCACCTCCATGCAATGGCACCAGCGAATAACTGCCTCAGCCCGTATCATTCATACAGCATTGAGACTGAAGCTGCAAAAGACCCATGGCACTGGCGTGCGCCTCCATTTAGTGAAAAATAGTTAATCCAGACCGATTATAGGAGAAACTGGTTCGATTCCGGCTTGGGTCATGGAACCGTGGAAAGTTTGTTTTTTCTGCATCCCTGTTTTGTTTCTCGAGGGAATTCTGGTAAGGATGTTGCATTCATTGACGGTCCAATTATCCAGCTTCACGCTCTCACGCTTTATTGGCATTTTGATTCCGACATCAGATATTTTCATACCCACGCCTCCTCTCTCCTTTGGACTCTGGTCAATCATCATCCTGGATTGACTTGGATTTCGTATAGAACCGAGATAGAATGCTGAACAAGACCCACAGCACTCTACATCGTAGGACTGTCGGTTGTCGCATTCAGCTGGAGGAGAACTGGTTCGATTCCAGTGTGAGTCATCCTCGCGTAGTATTTGGATTTTTTTTTGCATCGCTTGCCCGTATCCTGTCAGAGTATTTTGGATTCACTGACGGTTTCATTATCCAGCTTCCACATCACAGTTCTGTCGAGGCGGCGGTGACACTCTTTGAACATTTTCATTCCAAGATACCAAAGAACAGTGTTTGCACCTGTCGCCAGCGGCACGAATTTGCGATATACAGCTCGAATCTGTCCATGGCATTCTTGTTCGAACTTCGTCGCTGGTGAGCTGTGGTATCTCACATGACTGAAATTTGTGCTGAAGACCCAGTAGCACTCGGTGTGCCCTTCCTGTCGTTACGTATTTTCCCAGGTTTCCTCGCGAGGAAGTCGATCCTGGTTCGACTCCAGGCTGGGTCGTCAGAAACCATGGTCTTTTTTGATATTTTATGGAACTTTACCCACAAGCAAATGTAAGTAACGAAATACCAAGACTCTTGGTGCAGTTCTCAAGCCAAATACAGCGCGAATTCGCGATTTACAACTCGAAGCCGTCAGCAGCATTCTTGTTCATCACTAGTGAGCTGTGGTATGTTACAGGACCGAAATTTGGAGGAAGACCTGGTAGCACTTGGTGTGCGCTTCCTGTCATTGTATAGTTCTTGCTGCGTCGTGAGGAAGGTAATCCTGGTTCGACTCCAGGCTGGGTCATTTAGCTCCGTTCCGCATATTCTTTTTGTGGACAAATTTACTCAAACTTAAATGCACGCCGAATGAGTAAGTAGATGATCGTTATTCCTATATTTTATCCGTTTAGCAACCCTTTCCTCCTGTTTCTTGCATTTCTCTTTCTTCGTGTCGATGCAATGGCGCCAGCCGACCCCAGCTGAGTCGTTTATAAACCATTGAAACAGAAATTAGAAAGGGTCCATGTCACTGGGTGCACCTCTATTTAGTGTCAAAGCATTGCACGATATCGATTATGGGAGGAGCTGGTTTGATTCCGGCTTGGGTCATACTGCTGTGATGGGGGTGTTCTCGACATTGCTTTTTCTGGCTTATTCAAATCCTGATAATTTGGTTTGGAATTCGCTGACGTTACGTATCCAGCTTCAACAAATTTACTCAAGAGCAGCTGCGAATTCAAGCGAGTTGTCAGCCAAGTAAATACTTCTCCTACGCGAAATTGCCAAATACAGCTCGAAGCCGGCGGCGGGGATCTGGTTGTCGCTGGTGAATTGTGGTGTTTTTCAGGACTGAAATTTGTGTAGAAGACCTTTTAGCACTCGGTGTGTGCTTTCTATCTTTCCGAGGCCGTCCACATATTGGTATGGAAGTCAATCCTGGTTCGACTCCAGGCTGGGCATGAGCCTCTACTAGGCAAGTACATTTTTAAACATTTAAACAAATGTACTCGGGAGCAGCTTCAACTTTGAGCGAGTTGTGAGCCAAGTCATTCTCCCACGCGAATTCGCCACATACAGCTCCGTCGGTGGGGCTCTCGTCGAGCTGCGCTGTGTTACAGGCCTGATTTTTGGGAGGAAGACCTGGTCGCACTCGGTGTGCGCTTCCTATCTGTTCGATGGCCCACACATCAGTACGGAAGTCAATCCTGGTTCGACCCCAGGCTGGGTCATGAATCCCGAGGTGAAGGGCGTACATTTTTAGGCAAAATTTCCTCGGGAGCAGCTTCGAATTGGAGCGAGTTGTCAGTCATGTCATTTTCCTGCGTGAATTGACCAAATACAGCTCGACTCTGTCGGCGGGGTTCTCGCTGAGCTGTGATGTCTCACAGGACTTGGATTTGTGCAGGAGACCTGGTCGCACTCGGTGTGCGCTTTCTATCTGTTCGATTGCGACCACATATCAGTACGGAAGTCAATCCTGGTTCGACTCCAGGCTGGGTCATCGGCGTTCATGTCTTTTTTTGGCAAACTTACTCAACAGCTAAATGTACGTCTCATTCATCGCTGGCTGAGCTGTGGCATGTTACAGGACTTGAACTGGTGCAGGAGACCCTGTAGCACTCGGTGTGCGCTTTCTATCTATTCGAGGCCGTCCACATATTGGTATGGAAGTCAATCCTGGTTCGACTCCAGGCTCGGTCGTCGGCGTTCATGTCTTTTTTTTGGCAAATTTACTCGAGAGCAAAATGTACGTCTCGTTCATCGTTGGCTGAGCTGTGGTATGTTACAGGACTGAATTGTGGGAAAGAGACCTGGTAGCACTGGGCGTGCGCTTTCTATCCATCCCATCTTGTCTTTGTGCTGGGAAGGAAGATACTCCTGGTTCGACTCCAGGCTGGGTCATCGTCGCATAGGACTCTTCACGTTTTTTGCAAATTCACTCAGCAGCATTAAAATACACGTCAACAAAACAAGAATGAATACGTTCATGATCATCATCCATATTTTATTCGTTCAAGCAACCTCCCGTCCTCTTTTCTGTCATTTCTCTTTCTTCGCCTCCATAAATGGCGCCGGCGAATAACTGCCCCAGCTGTATCATTCATACAGCATTGAGACTGGAGCTGCAAAAGACCCATAGCACTGGCGTGCGCCTCCATTTAGTGAAAAATACTCGATCCAAACCGATTATAGGAGAAACTGGTTCGATTCCGGCTTGGGTCATGAACCGTGCGAAAGTTTGTTTTTTTCTGCATCCCTGTTTTGTTTCTCGAGGGAATTCCGGTAAGGATTTCGCATTCATTGACGGTTCAATTATACAGCTTCACACTTTGTTGGCTTTTTCATTCCGACATCAAATATTTTCGGACCCGTCCCTCCTCTCTCCTTTGGACTCTGGTCAATGAACATCCTGGATTGACTTGGATTTCGTATAGAATCGAGATAGAATGCTGAACAAGACCCACAGCACTGGGTACATCTCTACATCGTAGGACTTTCGGTTGTCACATTTGGTTAGAGGAGAACTGGTTCGATTCCAGTGTGAGTCATCATCGAGTAGTATTTGGTTTTTTTTTGCATTGCTTGCCTGTTACCCTGTCAGAGTATTTTGGATTCACTGATGGTTTCATTATCCAGCTTCCACATCACGGCTTTGTCGAGGCGGCGACACTCTTTGAACATTATCATTTCAAGATACCAAAGAACAGTGTTTGCACCTATCGCCAGCGGCGCGAATTTGCGATATACAGCTCGAATCTGTCCGCGGCACTCTCCTTCGTCGCTGGTGAGCTGTGGTATCTCATGACTGAAATTTGTGCTGGAGACCCAGTAGCACTCGGTGTGCCCTTCCTGTCGTTACATATTTGCCGGGTTCCATCGCGAGGAAGGTAATCCTGGTTCAACTCCAGGCTGGGTCATGAGCCTTAGGTCGAAGGGTGTACACTTTTTAGGTAAATCTTTTGGCAGCTTCGAATTCGAACGAGTTGTCAGCTAAGTAAGTCATTCTCTATGAATTCTCCAAACACAACTCAACACCGTCGGCGAGATTCTGGTTCACTGGTGAGCTGTGGTATATCAGAGGACTGGAAGTTGTGTGGAAGACCTGGTAGCACTTGGTGTGCACTCTCGATTCGTTATAATCGTCATGCGTTCTAAGGGAGATAATCCTGGTTCGACTCCAGGCTGGGTCATCGTCGCATAGGACTCTTCACTTTTTTTGCAAATTCATTCAATAGCATTAAATACACGTCAACGAAACAAGAATGAATACGTCCGTGATCATCATCCATATTTTATTCGTTCAAGCAACCTTCCATCCTCTTTCTTGCACGATGCATTTCTCTTTCCTCGCCTCCATGCAATGACGCCGGCGAATAACGGCCCCAGGTGAGTTATTCATACAGCATCGAGACTAGAGCCAGAAAAGACCCATGGCACTGGCGTGCACTTCTGTTCAGTATTGAAGCTCTGACCCCATACCGATATAGGAGGAGCTGGTTCAATTCCAGCTTGGGTCATGGCTTTGTGAACCGGGATGGTTTTTTCGGCATCCCTGTTTTGTTTCTCGATGGAATGCCGGTAAGAATTTTGGATTCATTAGCCTCATGTGCGGCTTCAACTTTTGTTGAAGCTACGACTCTCTTTGGTTCTAACATATAATATATTTATTATTCGCCTCGCTCCTCTCTCCTTTGCACCCAGCTGAGTCGCCCTTATCGAGATAGCAAGAAGGATGAGACTCATAGCACTGGCGTGCACCTCAACCCAGTGCGGCATTCGATTAAGAACGTGTTGGTCTGAGGCAAGCTGGTTCGAGTCCAGCTTGGGTCATATTTGAGATCGGAGTAATGCCGTTTTTTCTCTGTATTGCCATTTTGGTTGCCGCAATCCTAATATTTTGGGTTTGAATTCACTAACGGCTTCATTATCCGACTCCTACTTTGGTCGGACTGTTTGATTCCAACACGGAGTTCTTTTATTTGACCCGTCCCTTCAGTCTCTCCTTTCGACTTTGTACTATGCTGATCATCACCCTTTACTGCGGAGTCGGTCATATAGCATTGAGGTAGAGAGTTAAGCAAGACCTGTAGCGCTGGTGTGTACCTCTACAGAGTAGCAATTTTGTAAGTTGGGTTGGAGGACAGCTGGTTCGATTCCAGTTTGGGTTATACGATTGGGAAAATCTTTTTCTGCATTGCTTTTTTTTTGGCTTGTTCAAATCCTGATAATTTGGCTTGGAATTCGCTGACGGTAATCCAGATTCAACGTTTTGTTGAAGGCTACATAATCACACGTTGATTTCACGCACTTGAACATTTTATTGGACCTTTCCTTCTCCTCTTCCCTTCTTGGAAAATCACTCATACAGCATCGAGACAGGAAACCGAACAAGACCCAAGGCACTGCACCTCTACATCGTATCACTTTGACTACAACTTCGAGTTGGAGGGGAGCTGGTTCGATTCCAGCTTGGGTCGTTGTCCGCGTCGACTATTTCCGCAAATCTTTTATTCAATTTCTCAGTTTCTTGGGATCAACATGTACAGTACTACAACTCAATATAGGGTGGAACAAGAACCAGCAGCACTCGGTGTGCACATTCAATCTGTTCCAATGGTCCATATGTGTTCCAATCGGCGCGGAGGATAATCCTGGTTCGACTCTAGGCTGGCCCGGTTGTGCGGCAACTTGAAAGAATCATCTTTTTTTTGGAGAATTTACTCAACAACCAAATGTACACCTACGAAACAATAATGAATATGTTCGTGATTATCATTCAATATTTTTCGTGTAAGCAACCCTTCTGTCCTCTTTTCTTCCATTGCTCTTTGATTGACGCCATGCAAGTGAATAGTGGCCCAAGTTGAGTCGTTCATACAGCATCGAAATTGAGGCTAAAAACGCCCATAGCACTGGGCGCACCTCGGATTTGTGGATTGAAAATGCGCTTCTCTGGAGGCGAGCTGGTTTGATTCTAGCTTGGGTCGTAAGTATGTTTGATTCGAGACGGGTTTTTTCTCTGTATTGCCTTTTTTGCTCGCCAAAATCTCAATAATTTGTATTCGGATCTGCTGACGGCTTCATTATCCAGCTCCCACTTTGGTTGACTCTTCGATTCCAGCATAAAATATTTCCATTTAACCCGTCCCTTCAGTCTCGAGCTCTCTCCTTTCGGATAAAATAATCATCCTATACTGACTCGGGCGGTCATAAAGCATCGAAATAGGAAGGTGAATAAGACCCATGGCACTGGCGTGCGTCTCTGTTCAGTTGAAGAGTCTCATAGAGGTAAAAGGAGGAGCTGGTTCAATTCCGGCTCGGGTCATAGGCCTGCAATCAGGAACTTTTTTTTTCTGCATCCCTATTTTGTTTCTCGAGGGAATGCCGATAAAAATTTTGCATTCACTGACGGTTCAACTGTCCAACGGAATTCCACATTTTGTTGAGGCTTTTATTCACACAAATATTTTCATTTGCCTTGCTCCTCTCCTTTCCATCTCCATAGCGATGATCACCCCAGCCGAGTCGCCAATACATCACTGAGACAGTTATAGAGTTGGACAAGAGCTAAAGCACTGGTGTGCACCTCCGATCAATAACTCGTCGACGCAAATGCCTTCGGGGGGAAGCTGGTTCAATTCCAGCTTCGGTCATTACACGGCCCAGAAGTCGTTTTTTCGGCATGGCTTTCCAGAACCTGCAGCTGACTGAATATTTTGGGTTCGTCGCTGACGGTATAGTCATCCAGCTTCAAGGTTTCATTGCGGCTGCAACGTTAACACCCTCTTATTCCACATAAATATTTCTAATTGATCCTTGCTTCCTCAAATAATCACTCATGCAACATCGAAATAGAAAATAGAGAGGATCTGAGGGACTGGGTGCACCTCCACATTCATTCGATATATCGCTAGATTGTTTGTTTGGAGGAGAGCTGGTTCGAGTCTAGATTGGGTCGTACCTTTGCAATCAGAAATGTTTTTCTCTACATCCCTGTTTTGTTTCCCGAAGGAATGCCGGTAAGGATTTTGCGTTCATTGACGGCTTCATTATCCGGCTCCCATTTCTTTGAGCCCTTCTACTCCACATGAATATTTTTATTTGACCTGCTCGCCTGTTTGATAACCACGCTGTGCTGACATCGGAGTCGGTCATGTAGAATCGAGATGAGAAGGTAAGTAAGACCTATGGCGCTGGTGTGTACTCCTCATCTCTATCCACGTTGATTATAGGAGGTGTCGGTTTGATTCCGGCCCAGGTCATACCCTTGAGAGATGAGTTTTTTTTCTCTCTTTTTTTCTCTATTGCCTTTTCGTGTTCGCCAAAATTGGGATAATTTGGCTTCGAACTCACTGACGGGACAGTCATCCACCTTGAGGGCCGGTTGAAGCATTCTGTTAGTTCACATCAATATTTTTATTATTGAACCTGTGCCTTGAATCTCTCTCTACTCTGACGCTGCACCAATATCACCCCAGCCGAGTCGCACGTATAGCATCGAGACAAGGAGGCGAACAAGACCCATGGTACCTCTGTTCAATGGAGTGTTTCCATAACGTTTACAAGAGGAACTGGTTCGTTTCCAGCCTGGGTCATAGCACTACCAGGAAAAGTTTTTTTTTCTGTATTGCCATTTTTTTGCTTGCCAAAATCCTGCTAATTTGGCTTCGAATTCGCTGACGGTACAATTATTCAGTTTTGTTGAAGACCGCATCACACTTGATCCCACATAAACATTGAATTGGACCGTTCACTTTCCTGCTCTTGCGGAATCCTTGAAATAATCGTCCCCTGAGCCACTCATCCAAACGGGCCTGAGATATGTGTTCCAATCATTGCGGCAGATAATCCTGGTTCAACTCCAGGCTGGGTTGTGCGGGAATTTGAAAGAATGATCTTTTTTGGAAAATTCACTCAATAGTAAATGTATGCCGAAGAAACAAGAATGAATATGTCAGTGTTATTCTCATATTTTGAACAACCCTTCCATCCTTCCCTTCCATTTCTCTCTCCTCGCCACCGTGCAACGGCGCGGGCGAATAATGGCCCCAGCTGTATCGTTCATACAGCATCGAAACCAGAGCCAAGAAAAGACTGGTGTGCGCTTCTGTTTACTGTTAGACACTGATCATAGGAGGAGCTGGTCCTGGGTCATACCATCGTGATGAGAAAGCTTTTTTTACTGCGTCCCTGTTTTGTTCCTCGCAAGTTCCTCGAAGGAATGCCGTTAGGGATTTTGCATGCATTGACGGCTCCCACTTCGGTTGAGCTCTTTTATTCTCATGGAATATTCTTATTTGACCCGTCCCTTCAGTCTCCTTTCGACTATGGACACTGTACAAATTCACCCCAGCCGAGTCGTACCTAGAGCATCGAAATAGAATGTTGAATAAGACCCATGGCATTGGTGTGCACCTTTGTCTGGTGAACAACTCACTTAAAGCAGGAGCTGGTTCGATTCCAGCTTGGGATATATTGACTGCAAATAATGCCTTTTTTTGTTCTCTGGTGATTTTCAATTCGCACATACAGTACCACGACTTGATAAAGAGTAGAAGAGGACCTAGTAGCACTCGGTGTGCCTCAGCTCCCAATGTTGTTTGCGGTTCAAGAAGTTGATGCTGAGCGACTTGGTTCGACTCCAGGCTAGGTTGTGGAGGATCCGGTCGTCGCTTTTTTTTCAAAAATATTCATTTTGTGCCGATTTTTTCTCTGCCTGTTCCTGGTCATTTTCAATTCACACATACTGTACGAGTTGGGGGGATCTGGAGGAGAACGGCTTTCGAGAAGCAGAATTATGTACGGACATTATTTTATGCTTTAGACTCCGCTGGCGAGAGCCTCTCAGCCTACTTGACAGGTTCGGGAAACCAAGCCATTATTTGCGGCAATTGTCGTAATCCATTTCGGCCGATGATTTAGTTGAGCCATGAATATCTTGTGCAGGAGTCGCATGATCAACATTCGAGGCACAGAAGGAAGTATGTTTTCCCAGTGCGAGGAACAGTGAATTATTATAACAGAACCCCGATCAATCCGCCATTCGAGCAAGGACGTAGCCAGTCATTTCGTGACAGCAGCCAGTATCAAAATTATTACTGAACCGTGGGAAAAGGAATTGACTTGTTTTGATCTGACTTGAGCTCTCGACTCTCTTTATCTCTCTAGCAAAGTAAGTCTGAGAAGATTCCTAGAATAGTGTTCATGTTATATGAACTTCTCCAGTTTTCCGGTTTGAGTCGCTAAAAATGAGCTCAAGAAAACTAGTAGTACAATTTCGAGGCGGAACTTCCAATACCAACCAACACGTTTCTCACCTTAACTACATCCGCTCCAAAGCAGATGGCGTCAACGTAGAAGCCGAAACTCTGGGTCGCCTTCTTGCTGATGTCTATGGCTCCCGCGTCGTCCAAAATCTAACCTAGCATTCAGTTACGTCTCACATGGTCTCGGAGCGTAAATCGTCACCTCGATTCCACGATCCCAATCCTTTGCCCAAGAGAAAAAATGTATATCAGCCTCATTTGGACTGTGCTTTAGCTTACCTCGAATTCGAACATCACCATCACCACCGGCTCGGCCTTCGCATAACCGTTCGCTTGCAGTGGCCGCGATACTATCATTTGACATCCACTGTAAGAGATTTGAGTTCGTTCTCAAATATGCAGAAAGAATGGAGCACCGTATGGCTCAACATGTTCATACGACAAACCGGTAACGCGACATACTTGTCGAAGGTTGCGTTGGAATTTTCTTGAAATTCAACGGCGGGTCCTGGGCCTTTGTGTATACCGACCCAGAGCTTGCGTTCCGTCGCGGTCGACCCGTACTCGGAGCGGGGCACTCCAATCCTGGTCACAACATCCGCAGAGAATGCAATGGAAGCCGAGCGGTAGGCGAAGCTTTCCTCTGCATCTGCGAGGAGTTTTTGGACTGCGGGATCTTAGAAATACTACGGTATCGGGTCTTGTTAGCGCGTCCGAAAAACCAGGTGGGTACTGTACCTCCATAAAATTGTCAAAGGTCTAGGCTAAGAGTTGAATCATAAGGGCTCCGAGGCGTGGGCTGAGCGGCGCACCTCGAACGCTACCATCAGTACGATGCATGGCTGCGGGGTTGGGATGTGATGAGCCTTATTTTCTGCGTCCACTATGCTGTTCTGAAAGGATCGTGGACTATTCCTCTTCTAATTCGTTCGATAGAAACACACAACGTCAAACGACAGGAAATTTTTCTTTGCCGCAGGCAGGGTGGCCAGGGATTCACAAAACTTTCTTATTTTGACCTCGAACTCTCCCTTCGAGAGGTTCGCTGGAGCATTCTGGATTCCGATAGCAGTGAACGAGTTTTTCTGGACAGAGGTAGACATTGCTAGGGTTGGTGTGAGGAGAACAGACGCGGGAGCACTGTACATGTGAGAACGTCATCATATCCTTGGTTTGCGACTCCCTTTGAGCCGATTTGGCAGGATTAAAACAACTCCCCAAAACTATTTCCGGCAGTCCCCCATAATTCATGTCGGGTCGACCACTGGGCAGCCCTATGAATATCTCGTGCTTGCATGGCATGATCAGCGTGAGACATCGAGAAAATAGCAAATACTATCAAAATCTCACCTCTGCAAACAGCGTTGTGACGGCAACTTGTCCGGCTCAGTGCGTGTGTATTTAACTCAAACGCACGTGTCACCGGGATTCATGGCCATGTATGTCCACGGATGATGACTTAAATTTGAAATTCACAAATGTTATGTGCGCCGTGAACATGCGAACTCGTATTTGTTGCGCATTCCACGGAACAATGTGACTAGATCAAGATTAGGGTAAAGACGGAATGCCTAACGAACATGTCAAAACTTGATAAATGGCTGAGCGCGCGGCTTTGGACACACTCGTATGACTGACTCGCGGTCACTCTTGAACGATTCATGGATCGAATGGAAAACCAATTACGGTGCCGTCGAGAGCGTACGTCATGAAGCTTCAGAAAAGCCTAGGGGGCCGTCCCGAGAGCGGAGACGGAGGCATCAGTCACAAAAGCGATCCGCGAGCCGTTCACATCTTCCCTTGTGAAGACAAAATCCGGCACCTCCCCCTGGTCTGCAATCGCCGCCTTCACCGCACGAATCCCCTCCTTGCCTGCAATAAACTCCGCCAGCAGATGGTAGTCTTGGGGGAGCGATGGCGTCGCTGTGGTCGTGCGGAAGAACCACTTGAACTGCGCTATCGTCTTCGTATCCATTTTGAGGCTGTGGAACATGATCATGCCGAGGGTCGCAGCACCGGGGAACCAGGCGCCGCAGAAGATGCCCCAGGTGTTGTTGCTGGGGAAGCCGACGTGATAGAGGCGGGGCGAGGCGCAAGACCATTTGCGCACGATGTCGAATTCGTCGTCGAGGGTGTCGGCGTCGGAGCCGTAGCGGAATCCTTTCAGCAGATCGAGCATCTCCAGGTGGTGCAGAGAGGGCAATGTTTGTTCGACAGAGCTCAAGAAATTCTGTATCGAACTGTGAGCGGCAGAGAAGCAGCGGAGGGGAGCTGGCGACTGACCTCTTCGTCGTCATAGTCCATCATATTCCGGAAAAGCAACCGCTGTACTTGCGGGACGTGCTCTGCAATTACGGGGAGAAGCGCGCCGTCCCAGTGGCATATCAGGTTATTGAGCTCAATAATATCGACTTTTGCGCGTGCCAGGATCGCTAGGCCGTCCGAGAAGGGCACAATCGGGTCGCTCCCCCCAGTAGATGGTCATGCGGCTAGTCCGAGACTGAGGGATGACGGAGCACGCAATATTGATAGGTCCAACGAATGCCTCCAGGTTTGGCATGTGGATAGGCTCGAGCGGAGAGGTGAATTCGAAAGGCGAGTCGGCGGCAGAGAGGTCGTGTACGCTGCGCAGCCCTTCAAGGCAAGGAAGCACATGCAGGACAGTGATCGTCGGGTTATTTTGCAAGAACGGCACGATAGACCTTGCGGAGGGAATGGCGCTTTCATAGAGTCGCGGAAAGTGCAGGTTGCAGAACAAACGGAAGATTGTGCGGGAATCGGATATTTGGAGAATTTGGACGTTTTTGAGTCTACCTGCTGCGCGTTCAATGGTGCTGTAGAAGGCCTTCAAACCAAAGCGCGGGAAGCATGCGCTGTTCAATTATTTTATCTTAATCAACATTTTGTGACAATAACGGTGCAAAGGAACACGCACATCTGGAACGAGCGGACCGATTCGGCGGCGCGCTCGCTCTTTATAATCGTCTGGCAGCATTTGACGACCTGGACGACATCAAGCAGCTGTATGGTCTGATAAATCCATCCCACGCAAATGGCATGGATTCGACGACTAGTTTGGCATAAATTTAGAATATCTTCAGGGTGGCACTGGCCAGCAATTGCGTGAATTAGTTCATTTGGAAGACTTGAGAACCCGCAGGGCTCTGGCGAGCTTCCCATGAATTCTTGTGTGGTGGTCGTGAAAGACCGTGCCGACGTGTGACCTGCGTCACGTCACGCTAAAGCTGCTTCCAACCGCTCAACAACAGCAGTTTCTCCTTGCAATAGATCGACATATGCTAAGCCATATTTTGCTTTCAGCCGTTCCGGAAAACCAAAAGGCACTGAATAAGCACCGGCGCTCGTCTATCGATACCCTTCATTGTTCTTGGTCCTTTTTTCTGGCAAAGTGGTCGGATGGTTGCAGAATTGAACACCGTCGTTGATCAGGACAATGTTCATGAACACAGGCTTCTTTGACTTTGTTATTTCGGAATTTCGGCCTGAGAGGGAAACCTTGTTCCTTGTACTTTGTGTAACAATATCGGACTGATTGATTTCTCCCGCAGAAGTAACCTGGACAGGACACAATACCTCGTCAACGACAAGGGAACATGTTCATGGAAACCAGCGAACATAGCTGCTTCCCTACAAGAGGCTGCCTCGGTTTCCTCGTCGTGGTTTCGCATTCAGAATGTCTTTCGATTCTACTGGCGTATCATCGCTTTCATCCTCTAGTACGTGTACTGATCTCGACCATCGACCTTTCCATTGACATCGATGCTTCAGGCATCTGGTTTCCCTCTGAGGCTAACGACGATGTATCGAGCTCAAGCGTCTGGGCCCCAAGAGCTACTTTGGCCGATGCGGGATCCCTGCAGCCAATGGAGGGAGTAATAAACACCCGTCAGACTCAATCCGCCGCCCGAGCTGTTTCAACTTGCACCTTGTCGTCCAATCTGATCAGCAGTACGCCTGCGCCGCTGCCGGGCCAATGGAAAGCGGATTCCAAACCTGAATGTCAAGACCCTCATCGTCCGTCCGTCTTGACCGAACGAAATCCGAATCAAGCCCAGTTCGTGCCTATAAGTCTGGAACGCTCAAAGGCGCAATAATCCGGATCTACCTCCCTTAGTGTCGCATTTGAATCCTCTCCGATCGCTGCAGCAGATGCGCTCGTCCTGGAAATTCAAGCCAACCCAATCTCGCACGAGGGTCGAATGGAATTTTCAAAAGTCCCTTCCCTCACCGGCCCTGCGTACTCGGAATCAAGTCTTCCGTGCAGCTGCGCTATCCCTCGCTGACTTTCCCGCTTGAAGATGGTGTGATGCGGCTGGCCGGGGCCTTTCGTTAGCGGCGTTAGGCGCGTTTCTCGCGGGGAAGCTACGACATCCAGGCTGCAAGATCTACACCAAGGACACCCTTCTCAAACGACTACTGCTTGTCCGTCACTGGGTCTCAATTGTTGATGTTGTATTCAACCTGGCAATCTTGCGTACCTATCATGACTTCGAAGTGGCTGATGGGACATAAGGAAACTACGACGAAGACTGGTCGATGGTCGACGCCGAAGGCGGCTTGATGGACGTTGGCCACTCAAGAATGGCGATAGTTCTCGCCAGTGGCAGCGGAGGTCACCATGGAATATCAGCTCAATACTGGTTCAATGGCCTTGCTCCGTAGGACGTCCCTTCGATCTTCGCCGCCCTGATTCCTGGATAGCACCAGGATTGGATGTCTGCACCAGGAAACCGCCCTTGCGTCCTTTCTGACGATCACGATCCAGTCCGTTTGTATAGTCAAGGACGTTATATCACTGTTTGCGTAAATTCCTCGTCAGAACTTCTTTTTTTCGAGCTGATGTTGCATATTATCTAAATGCACACGCGATTATTTCGATTCAGGTTTCGTGGTCTTCAAGATATCGACAGGTACTAGTTGGCTATTAGTATTGCAGTACGTATGTGCTTTCAGAGATAGCGTCTCCCCCGCTGTCCGTGTACGCTTCGGCAGCAGAGCCTTGCTTATCTCTTTTCTTTGGCTCTCGACACCCAACTCAGTGTGCTTCACGCGTTCGCCACGTTTTGATTTCCACCTTCAATTCACTTATGTTTTGAAAGCTGTTGCCTGCTGCATGCACTATGCATGCTCCAGAACGCTATAACTGTCTCGACATGTCGAGGCAGGCGGTGTTCACCGCTCCCATACCTCAATACAAGTCTCGCCTCGTCTCGTCTCGTCTCGTCTAAGCATCTCTCGATGGACACCTCCATGGCACTGATACTTCGAGATCAGGGTTCTCACGAGCGACAAAGGCAGCTCATCAAGGGCTCCTTCAGCGATCCTGCACCGGGAAGAACACTCAATCAAGTCTATTTGAATCTCGGCAACTTTCTCGAGAAGCGCGCGAATCGCGCGGCGCATAGCTGGGGTCATGGTCCTTTTGCAATCGCGGATCGCATCGCTGTGTACTTTGGGAAAGACCGCCACCGAGCAGCCAAGCTGGATGAACTGCATGCCGACGCTTCTTCGTGTCGCGAGGTCGAGGCGGAATGTTCGAAGCTCGCCAAATATACATTACCGCGAGTGGATAATACTCATCATTTCTTCCGCGCTCACTGATTGTTAGATGCGAATCGGCGCGGACACAAATCCAAGCATTCCAGTGTATCGTGAATACCATCACGCGGTACCACGGCACGCGTGCGCTCTTTCTCAAGTCCAAATGCCTCCGCCGAGTCGGAAACACAGAGGCAGCAATCGCTGCCGTATGGGCCCGGGCAGATGATACACAACCTTGTGATTGGGACTATCATTGTAAATTGGCCGCTGCCTCTCTTTTCGAAAGGGATATTTCTGCAATTCTGGGTAACATCTCGCCAGGATCTTTGGGATGCGTTGATCCAGAGATCAATGGTCTCAGTGTCATCGACCAGCTGTTAATTGCGTCGGAATGCAGGTACGCATGATCCTAGTTTCTTCCACCACAATCGTTTGATTATTATGAAGTATGGATTCTACCTCTGGTGTTATTGCCCAGCGATATGTGACCGGCATTCTGGAACTGCCCGCCTTTTGGCAAGGAACCGCGCCAATATACACCGAAATATTTTCAAAGATCCTAAAACGCCTGATATGCGTTCTGAACGACCTAGGACTGGGGTCGAGCAATAATGAGGAGTCCCCTGATTTAAATTTCGACAGCGAAGGAATCGATTCCCTTGCTAGTGCTGTACTTGTGGGCGTTCCGGGCTGGCGTCTGGCCAATCCGAAATCGCGGGGCTGGTACCATAATCTTTGCGAGATCGTGCGACTGCTACGCCTGTACGTCTTTCCACTTCCCTTCTGTTTACAATTGACATTTCCTTCATAATAGGCCGGAGAGTGAGTGTCATCTACCCAAATCATCTGCGCTTGCTATTGGAGCCGAGATCGAGGGCATTATCTCGGACACTGGGCCCAAGACCGTAGTTACTTTAACGATGGCGTACGTCTATCCCTCAAGTGATTCTTAGATTCAGATGTTCACCATTTGTACAGAAACGACGTTACTGAGATTCCACCCATGCACGCGGATCGTGAGTGGGTCCACCATCACTCTAGCCATCTCCAATGCTCCCTACAGGCATTAGTCTGCGGAGCGTCGGCGACGCGTTGGATGACTCCCCTAAGCAGGTCTGTGACGATCCTCCGCGTATCGTTTACACGGTGGCTCCTGCGTCCTTTGGGTGGACGAGCGTTCGGAGCGAATTTTCGCGTTTTCTTTCATGGTCTGCTATCCTGCCAAAGACCTTCCGAGTTCCCAAGTCGTTGCGTTACCGCCGTACCGAAAATACGACAGCATCGTCGACCCCACGGGCGATGAACGACGTCGTAGTCGGCGAACAACAGTCGACTGCATCCTCGTATGCAGAAGTCCCCTCGCACGAGATTCCCGGAGACGATCCGTCCGACACCCCGACTACGCCTTCCACCGGACCATCGATTCCAGTGACCCATGCCAATGATTTACAAGTAGCTGTCAACCCCTCGCGCCGTCCAGATGATCCATTGGATGAGATACCTCGAGAAGATCCCGCCGCCTCTCCCGGCGAACTGTCAAACCAAATGGGTGAGAGGGAGCGAGATCCTGCTTTTCACACTGCTACCGAGACGAGCTCCACGACGACGAAGACCTTGAAGTCGTCTGGCTCCACAGACTCTGCTGCCAAGGGGGCGTCTGGGCCGTCTGTGCAAAACGCCTCCTCGACGCAAGCGATGTCTACGACCAAGACGACCACGGCGACGACGAAGACCTCGAGGTCGTCTGGCTCTGCAGACTCTACTGCCAACTTGAAGGGGGCGTCTGGGCCGTCTGCGCAAAACGCCTCCTCGACGGAATCGAAGTCTACGACTACCAGGGTGTCCACGACGACCTCGAAATTGTCTAGCTCTCCTTTGATGCAAGTCTTGTTTGTTGCTCTCCGCTCACGAGTTTGACGTATACCTCGATAGTACCGACATTGTGGCGTCGGCCGCTAACATATCTTCTGGACAATTGAGTCAGTGTATGCTCATACTGCAGCCCCAAACAACCATCCTCACCGTCGAGTCGCCCGGTGGCGCCCGCGGGACCGTGAATCTCAACCAATACGTCGCATACACCGGCGGCGAGTTGCGCTGGGTTCCTCGCGGCAATGGCGGCTTCCGAAACACATGCAAGGAGGAGAGTATCGTGCTGTACGGCACGATCCTCACTGCCTTGTGCCGCGAAGGCGACTCTGGGGACTACCAGAAGGTTCAACTTGACCTGGACGGTTGCATCACATTCGACTCAGAGCCCAATAGCATATGGCCCTACGACGAGGAGAACGCCGAAAAGGGCTTCGAGTCATCGAGCTTGCTGGACACTGAACACCACCTGACTCAAGTCTAACCACCATCACCAAAAACTTTTTCTTGGATTACTATTCTAACTTCACTCCATTCTCGTCTGCTTGTACTGCTATTCAATCTACTCTTCCGTGGCTGTCGCCACATAGTTACCAAATTCGTCGGATTTCGTGGACGTCGCTCGAACCCCCTATTTCGACTATTTCGACGACGAAGCCGTTCGCAATGAGAAGAGCTGTCCCAGCAATGCTTGGGCGCAAAAGCTGGCGCAGCTCCCCGACCCGAACACCGAACAGCCAAGGACTTTTTTCTACCAGTATCGACAGAAAGTGCGAGAAAAGCGCCCTTGGCCTCACTCTGCCGCAACAGCACGTCTCATTCCCCAACGCCACCAATGCCCCGGCTGCACAACGCACACCTCAGCGCTGTAAGTATATAATGCAACTTGCAACAGCAATGTGCATCCACCACCACAGTGCTGCAGGAGTATAATCCCGGCCAGGTAACACCGCTGACACAGTCAGCAATATTTCCAGAGGCTCCACACTAACAGACGTCCCTCGCTTGGCCAAAAAATAATGGGAGACAAGGGTTGGGTGTGGGGCGACAACGCCAACGGTGTCTTGACGCACAATAGAAAGCGAGAAACAAGGAGGAAGAATGGGAAAACAAGGCAGCCAGGGGAAGCGAAAACAAGAAAAGAGAAACGGAATGGACGAGCAGCGGTCAGCTGTCGCCGGCGGGAAGAAAAATTTGAGATGGAGATGGGAGGTGTGAGCGAGCGCCCGACCCCATCCTTGAGCACCGAGGATGTAGAGTAGCAGAATAGGTAGAAAGCAGAATGGAAGGGCGAAGGATCCACCCCGCGCTTCTTCCCGCTCGTCCCGCCATTGCCTGTGCTCCCATTCGCAGCAGTCATCGGCGTCGGCGTCGAGCCGCTCTTCGCCGGCGCGCTCGCTGACACGCCCATCTGCGCATGGTGCGACATGGCCGAGGCAGAGTGCGGCAGGGCGGACGTGGGCGACGCCGAGGTGGCGGAGGTGGACAGCGAGAGCCTAGCCATGGAGAGGCCGGGGGACTCCGAGCGTAGAAAGCTCTATCGCAGGCACGACGCGGCGGATGGTAGCCGATGAGAATGTGTGGAGAACAGTGAAGAAATGTCGAGGCCAAACCTAGTAGGTTTGCAAGAGCAGCCGGGACGCTACGAACAAAGACAGACGGAAGAGCGGACTGTCGGTGATTGCCGGAGCGTTTCCGTCTTGACAACAACCATCGAGCAACAACAATCCACTGCCAACTCCAGCCTTCGTTGTTGTTCTTCGTCGTGTATGGTTATCGGCAGCCTTGGCAGTGTGTCCTCTTGTTTGATTGTCTTTTTGTTAGAACCTCCAGAAAACCTTGGTGAACAAGCACAATAAACACGCCGATGATCGGCGCACCAGCTCGGAGTCCCTGTACTTTGCTGATACTGTAGCTTCCGGTCTTTTTTGTCTTTCTTTCGATCGACATTGTCTGGTTGTTGGGGGAAACACCACCGCACAACGCCTAGTAGTGATTCGTTGCCATTTGCTTCTTGTACACTGGCAGCGCTGCTACTCGCCATAAACTCTTGTCCAGACTTGCCCAAGTTGTGATGCGGGAGGCTATATCAAGGACCGCACGAGATACAACCTGAATCATGGCTGCAACTTTCGGTTCTGTTTGTCCACCTCACCCTCTTCTTCGCGTCAACACTCTTGCGATCCTGAGCTCTTTGCCGCCGCATCTTCTGGGAGAGCAAGTCGCACGTATATTCGGACCCCACACTCAAGTCGGGTGGCATCAAGGTACTTTCTTTCTCCACTTTGCGCGCGAACATTCGGGTATAAGCTTGAAGTTTACGATGCATTAAAATTATTGCTGGCAGCTATCTGAAAAAGCTCTCGCTATAATGCCGGAGTTGTGCCCCGAGCCTTAACCACAGCTGCCGGGGTATACAATGATTACTCTTCCCTGTGAGACCGTATATGCCACTTACGCCCAGGTTCCCGAGCCATGGGTATCCCCCAGGATGATCCCAGCACGGATGATACCCGGATAAAACGAAACAGTCCACTGCCTTCTCCGTCGATATGGACCCATTTACTCTGTACGAATCTCTATGCTTCACGCGTTGGTACAGTTCTGGGACGAGGGTCACCCACGAAACGCACAACAGAATCTCGGTCTCATATCTTACAACCCTCTGAAGCTGTATTGTTCAGTAAGTATTCGGATTTGTTGGATCTCAAGAATCGAAAATACACATCACCTCCAGAACATCAGCATATCTCTAGATGCTGTCACTCTGGACATTGAGTTGACAGATGTGAGTGATTATTTTTACGATTCCTTGGTTGTATAGCTTATCCACGGAGCAGTACAGCCTCTATCCTATTCAGTGAGGCATTAGCGATCCTGTTGCGTGCTACTTCAAGGCCCTAATTGTCATCCAGGATCAGGTTGTTGGAGGACTATCAGTGTTCGAGATGTCTCAGTTGGACCAGACGAATCATACTCGGGTTCTGGACGGAGTCCATAGGTATGATTCAAATGCCTCAAAATAACGATTTCACTTGGAAGCATTTCAGCATTCGAGACGCCGCAGGTCTTACAGTGTGTCATTATCCAGGGAAAATTCCTGAATGTCGGATATCGTTGGCGCAAGGTGCAAGAAATACAGACACTGCGTTGGTGCTGGCAACAATATCTACAGCTGCGACGGGACGCCAATGAAACGCGACGAAACTTCGGCCGATTTGTGCGAGGATTGGGGTCTGAGACGGAGGAAGCTTCACAGGTCACACCGCAGCTCCAGCTCGAACCGGAAATGTGCTGGGAGTTAGATGGGTTCACAGGGGGAAGGCTTTCTGGTACTGCGGCGGAGGGGATATCACAGCCCGAGCCACAGCCTCGAGGGCATCACACGCAGTCCATATCGCAAGTGCTGCGACGGGCGTTCGAGAAGCTCGCACGCCGGCGGCCCAGTACTGAGCCAAGACAAGTACCGCACCCCGAGCCGCAGCCCCAGAATAACACACACCCCGTGGCCCAAATGTGATGGGGCTTCTTCGCTAGGTTCGTGCGTCGGTCGCGCACCGAGTCAATACCGGGACCCGCCTCACAGCCCTGGGAGAGCAGGACGTTCTGGAGGACCGCCGCTTCGCCGAGAAAGCGGATAATATGCCACAAGGATTTGGTAGGCCCACAGACGAAGGAGGTCCGAAAGCGGGCATCTCCACAGCTCCAGCAGGACCACGACGAGACTGGGGAGGAGCGCTTACGGGCCGCGGAACGGGAAAGATCACGCCAGAGGATGATGCAGTTCGAGGAACAAGAGTATAAACACGCGGAAGCAGAAGTGGAGAAGTCTCGCCAGAAGATGAATCAATTCGAGGAGCAAGAGAGGGCCTATAAACGCGCTGCAGAGAATGCACGAAATGAGCGCGTGCGACGGGACGGCGAGAATGTGTGACACCCAGCCCAGCTCAACAATTCCAAGGGCAGGAGAGAGCGTGCAATCACGCGGCGGATTCGGAAGCGGAACGGATGGAGCGCCTATGACGGCAAAAGGCGCGATAAGAAAACGAAGAGCGCGTACGCAACACACAAAGGCGGACCATGACCTCTGACCAGGAGGCACAGTGGAGAGCCGCAACTAACGCGGAGTAAGCCTGGTTGCTGAAATGGGATGGGGGGTTCCGCCACGGCCGTCCTTGGACAGACGGAGCGCTTCATGCGCCGAGTCGAAGAGTTCAAGAAAATGAACTTCTAAGAGGCAGAGCCGGCGACATTTCAGGTTATCCCGTGGTCCGTTCTCACCCACCCGCTGGCCACGACCGTCGACATGATCGACCGGGTGACAGTCGAAGGCAAGATAGTCCGCGTCGGAAAAGACTATCTTGCCTTCATCAAGACGGTCCAGCAAGTCTTTCACTTGGATAGATGAAAAGTAAGGCGTCTGCTTGCCATAGTGATGAAATGAAGAATCGAGGAAAAAGTCGGAGGGGGCCGGAACCCAAGTCTCGCAATCCATATGACCGATCTGGGAAAGGGCGAAGCGCCACACTGTCCCCACACGAATTGATAGTGAACCTGATGTATGGATCAGGTAAGTATATGACAGTTACAAGTGCCTCTCTTTCATGATCACAACGTGCTTTTGAAGCTACCTCAAGCCTCGGGCCACGAATTCTAGCCGTCATCCTCCCGTACTTCCCATAGACCGCAATACGGTAACGTCACGGCACGATCACTGGGATGGCAAGCAGTGCGCTCGTCCTAACATCGCAAGACTCCATAAACACATCCACCAGCACCATGTAACGCATGCGGCAGCGCGGCGCACGGTAGAACGTCGGGTTCGCGAGATGTCGAGTTGAGCGCAGCATAAGCTGTCTTGATGAGAGCGGGTGCGCCAAGTATGAGATGCAGACGAGGCAAGAATAGCCTCTCTGAGTTTCGGTCTGTCACTGGTGGATCAGTTCCGGCTGTGAAACTTAAGTTATTTAATGAGGACGGGACGTACGTTGACCAGGGCCGTCAGCCAGGCTTTCCTCCACATTTTCGATTCGAATACCACTCCACTACGCGGGCTCGAGAGCGCACGTCATGCGGCCAGCAAAGTCTAGGGGGCCGTCTCGAGAGCGGAAGAGGCATCAGCCACAAAAGCGATCCGCGAGCCGTTCACATCTTCCCTTGTGAAGACGAAATCCGGCACCTCCCCCTGGTCTGCAATCGCCTCCCTCACCGCGCCAATCCCCTCTTTGCCTGCAATAAACTCCGCCAGTAGATGATAGTCTTGGGGGAGCGATGGCGTCGCCGTGATCGTGCGGAAGAACCACTTGAAATGCGCCATCGTCCTCGTATCCATTTTAAGGCTGTGGAACATGATCATGCCGAGGGTCGCAGCGCCGGGGAACCAGGCGCCGCAGAGGATGCCCCAGGTGTTGTTGCTGGGGAAGCCGACATGGGAGAGCCGGGGCGAGGCGGAAGACCATTTGCGCACGATGGCGAATTCGTCGTCGAGGGTGTCGGCCTCGGAGTCGTCGTGAAATCCTTCCAAGAGGTCGAGGCTCTCCAGGTGGTGAAGCGAGGGCAGCGTTTGTTCAATGGAGCTCAGGAAATCCTGTATCCAAGCCATGAGCGGCGGAGAGGAAGGAAGGGCTGGCGGCTTACCTCTTCGTCTTCGTAGTATATCAGATTCCGGAACAGCAATCGCTGGACTCGAGGAATGTGCGCTGCAATTTCGGGGAGAAGCGCACCATCCCAGTGGCAGATCAGGTTATTGAGCTCGATGATATCGACTTTTGCGCGTGCCAGGATCGCTAGGCCCTCTGAGAAGGGCACAATCGGGTCGCTCCCCCAGTAGATGGTCATGCGGCTGGTTCGAGACTGGGGGATGACGGAGCACGCAATGTTTATAGGTCCAACGAACGCTTCCAGATTTGGCAAGTGGATAGTCTCAAGCAGAGAGGTGAATTCGAAAGCCGCATCGGCGGCAGAGAGGTCGTGTACGCTGCTCAGCCCTTCAAGGCAAGGAAGCACATGCAGGACAGTGATCGTCGGATTACTTTGCAGGAAGGGGACGATAGACCTTGCAGACGGAATGGCGCATTCATCGAGTCGCGGAAAGTGCAGGTTGCAGAACAAACGGAAGATAGTGCGGGAGTCGGATATTCGGAGAATTCGGACGTTTTTGAGTCTACTTGCTGCGCATCCAATGGTGCTGTAGAAGGCCTTCAAACCAAAGCGCGGGAAGCATGCGCTGTTCAATTATTTTATTTTAATTGAAAGGTTTGTGACAATGACAGGGCAAAGGAACACGCACATCTGGAACGAGCGGACCGATTCGGCGGCGCGCTCGCTCTGAATGATCGTCTGGCAGCATTTGACGACCTGGACGACATCGAGCAGCTGTATGGTCCGATAAATCCATCCCATGCAAATGGCATGGATTCGGCGACTGGTTTGGCATAAATTTAAAATATCTTCGGGGCGGCACTGGCCAGTAATGGCGTGTATTAGTTCATTTGGAAGACTTGAGAACCCGCAGTGCTCTGGCGAGCTTCCCATGAATTCTTGTGTGGTGGTCGTGAAAGACTGTGGCGACGTGTGACCTGCGTCACGTCACGCTCAAAGCTGCTTCCAACCGCCTCAATGGGCTCAACAACAGCAGTTTCTCCTTGCAATAGATCGACATATGCTGAGCTATATTTTGCTTTCAGCCGTTCCGGAAAACCAAAAGGCACTGAATAAGCACCGGCGCTCGCCTATCGATACCCTTCATTGTTCTTGGTCCTTTTTTCTGGCAAAGTGGTCGGACGGTTGCAGAAAACACCGTCGTTGATCAGGACAATGTTCATGAACACAGCTTCTTTGACTTTGTTATTTCGGAATTTCGGCCTGAGAGGGAAACCTTATTCCTTGTACTTTGTGTAACAATATCGGACTGATTGATTTCTCCCGCAGAAGCAACCTAGACAGGACACAATACCTCGTCGACGACAAGAAAACATGTCCATGGAAACCAGTGAACATAGCTGCTTCCCTACAAGAGGCCCTCGGTTCCCTCGTCGTCGTTTCGCATTCAAAATGTCCTTCGATTCTACTGGCGTATCATCGCTTTCATCCTCTAGTACGTGTACTGATCTCGACCATCGACCTTTCCATTGACATCGATGCTTCAGGCATCTGGTTTCCCTCTGAGTCTAACGTCGATGTATCGAGCTCAAGCATCTGGGCTCCAAGAGCTACTTTGGCCGATGCGGGATCTCTGCAGCCATCTCCTGATGCAATGGAGGGAGTAATAAGCACCCGTCAGACTCAATCCGCCGCTCGAGTTGTTCCAACTCGCACCTCGTCGTCCGATCTGATCAGCACTACGCCTGCGACGCTCCCAGGCCAATGGCAAGCGGATTCCAAGCCTGAATGTCAAGACCCTCATCGTCCGCCCGTCTTGACCGAACCGAATCCAAATCAAGCCCAGTTCGCGTCTATAAGTCTGTGGAACGCTCAAAGGCGCAATAACCCGCATCTACCTCCCCTGGTGTCGCATTTGAATCCTCTCCGATCGCTGCAGCAGATGCGCTCATCCTGGAAATTCATCCGCAAGCCAACCGAATCCCGCACGATGCCCGAATGGAATTTTCGGAAGCTCCTTCCCTCACCCACCCTGCGCAACCGAGCGTAAGTCTTCTGAGCAGTTACACTATTCGTTCCACCCTGATTTCCGCGCCTGAAGGTGGTGCGATGCGGCTGGCCAGCGCCTTGCGTTAGAGGCGTTTCTCGTGGGAAAGTTACGACACCCGGGCTGTAAGATCTGTGGCAAGGACACCCTCCTCAAACGACTACTGCTTGTCCGTCACTGGGCTTCAATTGCTGATGTTGTATCCGACTCAGCAATCTTGCGTACCTACGAGAACGACTTTGAGATGGTTGACGCGACACAAGACAACTACGACGAAGACTGGTCAATGGTCGACACCGAGGGCGGTTTGATGGACGACGTGCCCTTCACAGTTACCCACCCAAGAATGGCGACAGAGTCTTTCCCCAGCGGCAGTGATTACACCGCGGAACATCAGCTCAATATCGGTTCAATGGCCTTGCTCGGTAGGATGTCCCTTCGATCCTCGCTTCCAAACTCACCCTGATTCCTGGATAGCACCAGGATTGGACGTCTCCACCAGGAAATCGCCCTTGCGTCCTTTTTGACGATTGCGATCCCGTATTGTTACACGCTTGTATAGCCAAGGACGTTATATCACTGTTTGCATAAATTCCTCCTCGGGCCTTTTTTTCGTGAGCAAGTTTCGGTGTGCAGAGCAGGGAGTCCTTCGGTCACGATGTGACATATCTAGACGCGACCCGTCACAGCGTGACTCCAGCAATTTGCAATAAACCAGCACCATGGCCAAAACGAAGACCTCGACGGTTCACGAAGGCCCCCAAGAATCTCTATTCGTGCTCACAGATGGACGCAAACGCGTTCTCGTCATACGGCCGAAGACGCACAAAGTGAGCGGCATAATTTTTCCTCTCCTATTCATATTAAAATTTTGACGCGTCCTAGGCCGCCGTTGACACCGCTCGCAGGCATTTTCCGTGGATTAAAGCGGAAGACCTCATATTTCAAACGGACCAGCTTGAGATCTGCAACCGCACGATGACGGACATCTCACCCGAGTCCTGGGAGGCTGTAGTCCCTCAGGTTTCTTCGGTGTTCGTAGTCGAAAGGCACGGAGTGCACCAAGGAGGCGACGCCAGCCCTCGTACAAATGCCACGCACGCAACTGATCAGTCTAGTATCTCCCTCAGCCCATCAAAATATAGCTTCTCTCACCTTGAGGTTCGACTACCAAGGCAGGGCACTGGTAATGAAGATGAAAGCCACCACGCCCTTTCGAAAGGCTAGCCATCTTATCTCTACCCAGCTTGTCTTGGACGACTTTGACATGGTTTACGATGGGTGCCGTTTGCGTCTTGACCAGACACCTGCCGATGTCGACATGGAGGACCAAGATAGTATTGACATCATACTCAAACAACGGGGCGGGAAACCAGTCATCTATGTCTATTCTCCAACAGAAACCGACGTTTCGGTTGCGCTGACCCTGACGCGCGAGTGGAGTCTTTCTGCGATTTACCCGGTCGTTTCGACCAAGGCCTTGCCCTCGGGCACGGGCGAGCGCATTCAGTGGAACGTGCGCACACGTTCGAATGGGAGTCTCACTGAGCTGAACACTGGGCTCGACGTCGCGTACCTCTTCTGGGAGGCGCAGTAAGTCTTCATCATTCTTTCCGTGTTGCCCTTATTGACTTGCTGTCCGGTAGCACCAATCACGGAATCCCTGCGTCCCCACCTACTTCGCCTGTCGCTGGATCGTTCCCCACAACCCAATCATTCTCCCCCTTGACGAGTGATCTTTTCCCTGTGGACTCAGTCCTCATCGCCGTGCGGGATATCACACCATACCTCGACAAAGTCCTTGCTGGCCTCGCTCTGCACACCGAGGCGCGCACCTCTTTCATAACGTGTGTTCCCCTCTCCTGGATCTCTCTCCCATAGCTGAACATCCCACAGATACTGGCTCCCTTCTCTCCTCAAGCACAAGCACGTCGCTCTCCGCTTCGTACCCCAGGAGGCGTACGAGATCGCCGCACCTCTGGACATTCAGCCCGTCCCTGAGGTTGTCACCCGCATATTTATGCTCTTCAAGGGCATCGACGACGATGCGTTGACCGAGTGGGAGAACGCGAAGGCTGCGGCGGACGACACGGAGCGTTGGAAGGAAGTTGTTGGAGGCGATTTCGAGCGTGCGGATGATGCTTCATTGTTCAGGGTGTTGGAATGGGGTGGTATGGAGGTGTTGGCGCGATAAATCCGCGTAGAAGGCGGACCAGACCTTCTAGTTATAAGTTATCATTAAGAATATAGTTTCCTGACACTGGGCAAAAATGGGATTGAGAACGTGGTCGAAATTTGGTCGAAATTTTAGTATAGTCGTGTCAGTGATGCCGTCACGTATCTTTTTGTCTCTTTCTTGTCTCTTTCCACCGGCCTTTCCAGGCATCCTTGTATTTAGACAAAGACGAAAGAAACGTTCAAACATCCTTTGTTTCTCGGCATCGACCCTCTCCACACAGCCTTTGTCATGCCTTGCGCAACTGAACAAGGACTAATGTTCATGGATGCCGTTGGACAATAGTTTCTTCCGAGCTCTTGCCTTGAAAAAGGTTCCGCATTTTACGACCTCGCCATTCGAGATGCTCCCTTCTGCTGGCAAACTGTCGTGCGCACAAGGATACGGCTCCAAGTGTATATCAGACGCAGCAGATTGTGACTCCAGGACAGCTTGTTGCGACGCCACTCAACTACCAGTAAACCTCGCGCGACGAGCTCAGAACCAACACCGGGACAAGCTTCTGCGCCTTTGGTACGTCCAGAAGCGCCACAACCCACACCAGTCTCTCGTACCCTCCCATCTCAACCCTCTCCGTGCGCTTTTGCCTGCTCTGGACTGGAATTCCACCAATACAGCAAACAGACCGTTTCCAACGGTCGGATGGAATTTCCAAAGGCCACTTTCCCTACCCGCCGAGTGGCGTACTCGAAAGTAAGCCTGCCTGTGTGCTATGCGGTTTCTCACTGACGCTTTATTCGTAGCTCGTGCGATTTGGCTGGGGAGCGCCTTTCGTTAGGAGCTTTGTTCAGAGGGGGGTTGCGTTATCATTGCCGAGTCTGCCGCAAAGACCCTCTTCTCAAACAGCTCTTGCTTGCGCGCCACTGGGCTGTGAAGGCAGACGCTGCATTCAAGTCTGTAGCCTCGCGTATGGGTGAGGGTGATGATGATGAGAGGGATGTTGAGGCCATGAACAGTCCCGAGAACATGGTTCCCCGAGATTTGGATGATTTTGACTTTGACGATGGCGACGTCGACTGGGACGAACGACCATTGATTGACTACCATTCACCGACGCCGTGTTATCCGTTGCGTCTTTTCTGATATCAAATATTGCATTCTACTTGTCCAGTAGTTCAAAACTCATAGACCGTTGTAGCGAGTCAAGAATATAGGACTGCGACTGCGTTCAGGAAAAGAAAGATCATAATTAGCTATGCTATTTTTTATATATCCTGCTAGATTCAGACGTTATCTAGGAATATTCTGCAACCGGATAGATAATGGATACACTTTTCTACTTTTCTTGTCGGGACAGACCGGTTTCCTTCAATCGGTAGATATGCCAGCAAACTCGTCGTATCCCAGGGCAAGATTCAAGTTCTGGTAAAGCATAAGCAGCTGCATAAGTAAGATCGTGAATGCGTGCGTACCTGAAGACACTGCGTCGCTGCGCCTTTCAATAAGTTATCCAGTCCGCCCTGCGACGAAGGAGTTAACAATGGAGAAGGTAGGGAGGGAGAAGCACGTACGACGACGACGACCCGGTCACCCTCGCTCGAAGTCTGGAACCCGCCCGCGCTCCACGTGTGCTTGTTCTCGATATCCTGCAGCGTCGGAACACCCGGCATCAAGCGGACAAGCCGCTCGCCCTTATACCGCTCCGCAAACAGCGCCGCAACATCCTTCGCAGACAGACGATCCTTGAGCGGGATCGACGCCGTCGAGATGATACCGCTGAACCACGGCGTCACCGCCGGCACGAACGCGATCTTCAGCCCGCTGCCGTCAGAGGGGAGGAGGCGCGAAAGGTGGTGCCCCGCCTCGCGCTCGTGGATGTGCCCCGTCAGCGAATACGGGCGGACCCCACCAGCGAGACTCTCAGGAGAGACCTTCGGGGCGCTGGCAGGCGCACCATCGGGATCTGTCACCATGACCGTTCCTGCGCCGCTGTACCCCGACAGCCCGAATACTGTCGGCAGCATCCCCGGCGCGACGTGCCCCACCAGCGGCGCAACCAGCATCTGCATCGACGTCGCATAGCACCCCGGGTTCGAGATCCGCTTCGCCTTGCGAATCATACTGCGGCCGTAGAGCTCTACTCAGAAGGAGCGGGAAAGGGAGAAAAAAAAACAGATTTATTCCAGATTAATATTTTGTATACATTTACAAACGCGACTTCTCACCGGGAAGCCCGTACGTCCAGCCGTCCTCGAACCGGAAGTCAGCGCTCAGATCCACCACGACGCTGCCCGCCGCAGCACCGCCCCTTGCGCTGCGCGGCACCGCGGTCCACCGCGTCCACGAACGGCTTGCACACCCCGTTCGGCAGCGCCATCACCCACGCGTCGACCTCCCCCGCCGCCTCCATCGCCTCTACGTCCGTCGTGGACAGGTTCGAGTACGTCACGCGCGCCTTGGTGTACCCGCCGAGATGGAGGCCCGCGAGCTGGCGCGACGAGACGTGGGAGAGCTCGAGGTGCGGGTGGGACGACAGCAGCGTCGTGAGCGCCTGCCCGGTGTATCCGCGCGCACCGATCAGCCCCAGGCGCTTGACCTCGGTCGACACGGGGCCGGTGGGCGCAGGCGGCTCCGCCACAGTCGCATAGCCGCGCGCCCCTCGGCGCGGCGCCGTCGTCGAATACGCGCGTGTCCCATTGGGCGCGGTGGCCTTCGGGCGGTGCGGGGGCGTAGTCGGGCCAACGGGGAGGTACACCCTATCGATGCGGCCCTTCTCCTCAAACTCCCGCACGATGCGCTCCACCTCCGCGACGTCCTGCACGCCGTACCAGAACAGACTCCTGCCCGCACGCGTGAAGCTCCCGTCCGCGCGCTCAAAGTGCCACCCGCGGTTCTCGTCGTCCGCCTGCGCGGTCCAGAACAGCTTCCGATGGTCCTTCTTGATCGCGCTGAAGACGTTGTCGATGACGTTGTTCAGCACTCCTGCGCGAGAGGAGAGGAGCTTCGTCAGGACGGGCGTCTCGTCCGGCGGGTGCGACACGACCGCGATGACGTCGAGCGGCTCGTCGCCGTAGATCGTGTACGGCGTTTTCTTCATGTCGGTGAGGACGCCGGTGACGCTTTGGAAACCGCTGAGCACCTCTGGGTCGCGGTCGTGGATGACCTGGCGGAAGCGGTCAGCGCCGAGGCTCTCGATGGAGTCGTGCTTGAAGAGCTTGTAGCCGCGGCGGATGAGCGTGCCTGCGCCGCTGTCAGTGAAGAGCTCCTTCTGGAGCATGGACGCAGAGATGACGGCGACGGAGGACGAGCGCGGGAGATGGTCAAGCAGTTCTTTGAATTCGCGCAGCTTAAGCTTCGTGCCGTACTTGACCCAGGGCTCCTTCATGAGCTGGTCGTACTCCTACGAAAAATTGAGTTCCAGTCGCTTTTGAGAATATCGGGGCCCACCTCGTCGAGATTGATGACGGAAAGTTTCTCTCCGGTAACGCCATGGAACAGGCCGCCCTTCTCGTTCAAGAACACAATCTTGAGTGGTTCCAGCTCCTTCGCGAGCTCACCGGCGGCAATGTCTGCATTGACGTTGAGGATCTGGCCGTCGGGTGACTCCGCGAGACTGGTGAGGATCGGGAGGGCACCGGCGCGAATAGACGCCTCAAGAGGACGTTTATCGATCCTAGTGATCTTTCCGACCAAGCCGTACTTCTCCTTGTCGAGATAGTCCGCAGTGAAGACGCCGGAAGTGATTGGGCGTGCACGCGTTCCGAGTTTCTCGAGCGCGCCGACGAGCTTGAGGTTCTCTTCGAGAAACACGCGCCGTGCGATCTGCAGCGTCTTGGCATCTGCATTGCAATTAGTTAATGGCGAGGTAGGCAAATGGAGCTCGAAGACGGACCTGTTACCCGGATGCCGTCAATGTAGTCGGGGATAACACCCTCGCTCTCGATGATATGGTTGAGCTGAGGTCCTGCGCCGTGCAGAACCACAGGGTAGAGACCCACGCGGTATAAGAAGCTGAGGCTGAGGGCTAATTCGTCGAGCTCGTCTAGCACGGCACCGCCAATCTTGATGACAGCAAACTTGGCAGGCTGGGAGGGATGCGAAGAAGACGAGAAGATGCGCAGATGGCGCTCCACCTCACGTTTGGTGCCGATAGAGTATAGCAGCCTTGTGATAGTGTCCTGGTAGAGCAGTCAATGCATGTTTTGCAATCCCGCCCCAAGACTCCCGGCCCACAACGACCAGGATAAAAGGCGGCGTCGAGACCACGCACCCGGTCAGTCTGCGCAATCGACTGGATAGTCCGGCGAGAAACGTGTGGTTTGGATGCGACTACTGCATGGCGAGCGCGGACGGCTACAGCGCGACCAACAGTTCGCCCAGAGACTCGCGAGGCAGATGCTACAGCAAGCATAGATGGAAGAATAGAATGAAGAGAGGAAACGAGTGCAGAGTCCTACTGGTGTGGAAAGAAGGGAGGAGAGCCGAGACCGGTTTTCTGGATCTGGAGAGCCGCAAAAATCTCGCCCACGTGATCATTGGAGTCTGACTCCGCTTGCCACGTCCATCATGCGAGCATTACGCGACTGAACAGCACCACTACAGCCTGTCTTACACCTTGCACACAGCCAATTGCATTTTCGGCGCTACTAAAACTAAAATTACAGCCTCTAGCTCACTCTTAGGACACGCGGTACTTCCGGAGCTCGAGATTAACAGCAAACTCATTTGAGAAGCTTGTGGAAAGCAGGACTAGCGAAAACTCGCCCTTCTCAGCACAGTCAACACGCGATGAGATGCTATTAGCACGGCGCAAATAAAAACGGAGGTCTTGCTAACGTACATCCCATATGTGGTATCCACCCATGCCGAGTGGCTGCATCTGTGAGAACATCCTCAAACACGCGCATGGCAGGGTGAATCGCGAGGCGCGTATATCAGAGAGATAAAGTCACGAAATATGCTCGATGACTGCCAAGAGGACGGAAACAATCGGAGCAGACAGAGTGGTCAGTAGCGTGCCAAATGAACAGAAAACTTATTGTCAGGAAAAAAGGCTTCTGACCGGCCGCGAATCCCGAATTGGTTGGGTAAGGTTGATACAAGTGGAGGGACGCCAGGGGATTGAGCAACCTCGGAAAATGCGGTGAAAATACTGACCCAGGAATTCTTTGGATAAAAATTCGATAACAAGTAAAATGAACGAGAACCTGAGAATATGCACAGAGCCGAACAACTGCACCAACTGCAGGTCACCGAGAATAGCCGCCCCACGCACCGGGCCTCCAGGAGTCTAGATTCCACAGCGGCGGGGAAACAAAATGACATCGTTCGAGCACCGAGAAAATGGATACATACGGTGATCCTCGATTCTGCCTGTGGGCAGGAAGAAAGGGATTCAGTAAAACAGAAGAGCAGCAGAGAAAGAAAAGTCGAAAGCGGTCATCACAACCGAAGACGGCAAGTCAGACAGGACGAGCACACCTACCCGGAGGATGGTGTTGGAGGATGCTATCGTCTGGTGCGGGCGGTGGTGCCGGCAATACAGACGCATCGCGTAAACTCTGGTGATAATCCGTGCGAGTGGAGCAAGAACGACGCCGCTGGTAAATGCGAAGTGGTATTCGCTTCGAAGGTCGGATTCCATAACGACCTCCTGTCTTCACCAGGAGAGCGATTTGTAGATCCACTTTGGAACGCGAACGAGAGCGGATCAGCGTTTATCAGGCGCTCCAAGACCCAAAGATAAGTCCGTCCCGGTCCTGGAGAGGGAGAGTGTGCGTTTTGCGGCCGCTGGTCCACATACTATCCACGCCTGCTGCATCCGAGATTGTGTCGTTGACGACGATGCATAGCATCTGCGCACGGGGATGTGGGCTGCCCGAAGAATAGCAAGCTCTAGCGGCCACCGTTCGCCCCCAGATTCGAGAGTATGTGTCTGCGCTGCCACCCACGAGTCCGAGCTTCAAACCTATGTAAATCTGAGCAAAAGTAAGAAAGGCAGCCCGAGGAGTGGGAAATCGGAAGTTACTCAAGGAGCGCAGGGCAAGCGTGGAAAAGACAACGGAGCGAAGGAGCCAAGCCAGGGCCTCCGTCCCCGTGGCGCATGAGGCCGCGCCACCGACTACACAGCTCCGTCGACGTGCGGGCGCACGTCCTCGACGCTGTTTCTCGTCCACTGCGCGACGCGTTCGATTCGGGTATTCCGTGAGGATCATGTAGGCCAACGTGTCTACGACTCGACATGTCCGCCCCCGACGCGACTTCAAGTACTTCAGATACGACGAGCGGACGCGGGGCCAAAGATGATATAGGTTTGGATGTAGGTTTGCAGCGAGCAGGTGGTAGAGGGTGAGAAAACGGTAGGGAATAAGGGAGAGTGTGTAAGAGGGCATTATCAATCGCATATGCCCCTCGACGTTGCAAGCGCACGATCGTCTCTGCATCCTTAAACGAGAGACAGCAGACACCAAGACGCGAAGAGTACTGCACCCAAAGTCGCAAGGCGTGCCTTAACGAATCCACCTCGCCAACTGCCAAAACTCCATCCGCAGAGCGTCAAGAGATGCATAAACACAATGCATTTTCGTTCCACGAACGCGCCACGGAAGAACAAGAAACAGAAAAACGAACGCACATTCAGACAGGCAGGATAAATCCCTCGCAAACTCGGTGTACTGGAAATAGAACGAGTGGACGCCAGAGTCCGATCCACTCCACCTCGCCCGTCGCATAAAAGATTATGCAAGAATGGGTGCAAAGGATGAGGCGAAAAGAAAAGTGGGAAGACCAAAGGCAAGGCGAATAAGTCCCTACGTCGTCGACGCAAGCACGGTTATAAAATTGCGAACGCCCATATGAATTCGATACCGCGGCATTTTCAAGCCGCATATGCATTTGGAGGGAGAGGACAAGTTTTACAGCTTTCCGAAGTGATCGCATCAACGGACGACTTGCTTTGTCTGGTTGAACCTCATCTCACTCGCTTTGCGCCGAATCGCATCAAGTTCAAGCCCGGTTCCTTTCAGCTTTTACACTATAATTCTTCCATGGACTTTCAGTCTTCGAGGTATCTCGTTTAGAACAAAATGTCTGTCGGTTTCTTCAGTCTCTGCGGCCGTCCTCTCTCTGATGGGTGAAATGAATTCCACAAAAAGTTCGGCCCGAAAGTCAGCGTGTCTCAAGCAGCTCTTTAATCATCCCGACGGTTTCCGAGTCGGTATCGGGGATTTTGGTGTCCTGAGCGCCAGCATTTTCTTCGTCCTCTTGACTGCGAAAAAGGGCCATTTCTACAATGTCTAAATGGCGAAAAACGCGGTATCGTGACCTGGGGCACAAGCTATGTTCTTGATAGATTCGACTCCTATGTGCTTCACACTGTCAACACCACGCCACTCTATATCATGTCACATCCTTGATTTTGCTCGCTGTCGTCACGCAGAGACCGCACCAACCGCACCCGCACATCCACGCATACCATGCCTACCTCAACTCCTGCGCCCGGGGCCTCAACTCATGAAAGCCGAGACAGCGAAGGAAAGGAGACGGAATCGAAATCTGCTCACTCTGCGCTTACATCGCAAACAGAAACAGAGGACAGCGCTATCGGTACCGCAGAGTCATACTACAAACAACTTGACGACTTTTTCGAAAACCCTGATAATGCGTCGGCGATCAGCAGCGCAAAGGATGCCCTTTCGGCTGCTCTAAAAGCAACAAATATCGAGGAGCAATTCGACACCTTTGCCCAAACGTCCAACATTATCGTATCTGGGCTGGACATACTGGGAAAGATACACCCATTCATCAGCAGTGAGTGTCGATTACCTCTGATGTTCTACAACAGTTGCGAATCGTCCCAAGTTGCGGCCCAGGCATTCAAACTGGTTATTGAAGTCGATTTAAAGCGCCGCGAGAACGACGGCAAGGTCCTCGCCGTACGGCTTCAGATGCAAGACATGATAGTGATTCTTTTTGAGTGGGTCTCTCTCCCTTCTCATTAACACTTATGGCTGCCGAACAACCTCTGTGCAGCCTACGTGATATTTCCAAAGAAAAAGTCGGCCGCCTGACAGAAGTGATGGAGTTGATTGCGAAACACATCACCGCGGCTCGCAGTGCGTGTGAAGAGTATCAAGGAAAGGGCCTCTTTTTGTGAGTACTTTCCCGCCAACTCGGTGCGCAATTACAGTTGGCCTCAGCCAAGATGATAAAGTGCAAAATTTATGAAGATCGACTTGCGAAATATGCACAATTATTCGCAGACGACAAACGGGAGGTGCAATCGTCCCTGGCGCTCTACACGGCGGACGGGGTAAGTGAGATCAAGAAGCAGATGCAAAAACTTTTTAGCGTGCTCGAGACGAGTCGTGAGCGCGAGGTTCGGGGAATCATCGGGAAGAATGAAGCACAGGATTACATCGGAAACAAGGAGCTTCAGCAACAGCTCTTTGCGGAGGGCGAAAAGTTCCTGACGCCAAGCCAGCTCGCCAGTGAAAGAAAATCACTTCAAAAGGAACTTGAGGAGAAAGTGGATGAAGTTCTCGAGAAACACGTAGCGCTGTTCACCTCCCAGCTTGAGAAGCAAAATGGTCGACTTCTCCAAACAATCCTGGCTGCGGTCGACAATGGGCCGTACACGAAGATATTAGATCCGGTTGGTTCACCGCTGCCTTTTTCTCCTTAGTTGTGACGGATTTGCGCACCCAGGACCTGCGAGAAGTATGGCATGCACACCATTGGCCCGACCCCATTCGCGGGCAGAACTTCATTTCCGGCCTCAGTGAGTACTACAAAAAGAAGTTCAGTTCGCAGCAGCGTGATAGCGAGCACTGGGTTGTCGACTATATCGATATAGCGGCCACAAAACTCATTGAGGCTGTTGACGATGATGGATCGCAATTCCTTTCCGCGGAAGAAATAAACAACTTCACCGCCCCCAAACCCAAAGACTGGAGGTGTGTCGTCACCAAGCTGGACGATTATAAATTATAAATGTTGACTACTTCGACAGCCTTACGCAGTGGATAGTGTTTTGGATCGCAGGGTGGCACCCAACTGTGGCTTGGTACAAGGGAAAAGATAGAAGCCATCCTGCCATCGCAGTCGACTCCTCTTTCGCAATACGTCCATCCCGACAATCTGTGGGCCGCAAACACATATTTTTCCAGCCCCGCGATCCAGCGCGTAAGGCTTCTGCTTGACTCGACACGCTCACCTTCAAAAAAGATGCACGTTGAGCCGCGCCTGAACTTTTTGATGGAGGATTTCCGGAGGCTGGAGGAGGAGCTGCTGAAAACAAGGCTGGAAAAGCGATTTTATTTCTTGGACCAACGGGCTACAGTTCAGGAAGTTAGCAATCACCAGCGCATTGACCACGTAAGTTATTTTTGGTCCTTCTCGCAAGGCTACTAAACCTTCACTCAGTATATCTTCCCTCTCTTGTACCTCTTACTGAATCACCACCGGGATACTATGCAGCGAGCGGGTCGTGAGCACTCGGAGTTCACGAAAATGAGCACATCGTTGGACAGCATTTTCGAGGCTGTGGAGTGGCGCGTTGATGTGCTGAAAGGTGCGCATTCTTTTCACAGGCTTCGTGGAACTCACCGACACCCAAATATCAGAAAAGTTCCGGATGAATTCGCTCGACGTTGAAAAACGTTTTGAGGAATTTTCATGTGGAATGGTCGGTTATTCACGCATGATACAGTCCGCGATTCGTGAATGAGCTCTGCTACAGTTTCACTTGCTATATAACCTCAAATATGGTGAACACGATGAGCAAAAAAACTCATCCCAGAACCAGAATGAGCAGTCGCCGCAGAAGCAAATGCCCGATGCCCAAGATCGCAGGCCGGTTATCCGAGGTATGTGTCGCGCTCCGCTAGTTTGCCTCGGCACTCTGATCTCAAAATACCTCCAGGCGGTGTGGGTGGAGAAGGTGGTTATGGCGGCAAACAAGGCGGGCCCGGGGGTCTTGGCGAGGCCGCTTATATGAGCCTCGAGGCTGTGGAGCACTTCAAGGAAATTATTGGTGGGCGATTTTGCACTTCCAGCACAACGAATATCATTCATGCCCCAGATTTCAGGGGGAGTCGGCGGCAAAGGCGGAATGGGGGGCAGCGAGGGAGTGGGAGGGCCTGGGGGGATAGGCGAGGGAAACAAATTTCGAGAGAAACGCATTACGGAAGAGTGGCTTGTCCAGCCCAACCCGGACGTGAAGGTTACCGACTTGCACGAACTCGATGAAGCTATCCGTCGCTTGCTCATAGCAAATGGCTACAGGACCGTGGGGGGTCTTGTAAAGGCAACCGAAAATGACCTCAAGGAAGCAGGCTTAACGGTTCGGGGCCAGATTCACCAGTTGAAAGCCACTTTGGAGAAAGTACCGCCCAAGAAGTGAAATCCGGGTGTTCGGAGAGTTTTCTATAATATCTTGTAATCTTAGCTCGAAGGATTTTGGAAAAACACAGCAGTTTGAGCGGACTTTGTGGAAGAATTTGGCTAGCGTGTCTCGTCGTCCTCGGACCTCGTCTCGTTTTCCGTTGTCGGAAAAATCTAGGGCTGCCGCCCGTGACCGTAGCCACGGTTACACGGCACCCGTGCCACGGGTGCCGTGCCCGTTCCGTTGGCCATTTTTCCAACATGCTCACGGCACGGGTACGGCACGGGTTTGCACCTCGACGGCCCGTGAAACACGGCCGCCACGGCCGTGATACGGGTTCTTTTCCTTTCATCGGAAAGAGGGTTTTCAGGCTGTGTTCCATGTCCATATTAGCCTTTGAATCATCAATAAACACAATTACTTCCTTGTTATAGTATCTATGGTTCAAGTCAAACCCCTTGCGCAGGCATTGCAGGTAAGATTGCCGGTGATTGCCGACAGTGATGGCGGAGTTGCATGTCACGTTTCAACCCAGTTGAAAATTTCCGACGTCCCATCCATTTTACAGCCTCGAGGGGTGAAAATCCAATGCTTCAGGGCTACTCAACACCGTCAACAGCTCATTAAAATTGGTGAATATATTATTCTCAGTGTCGAAACATCAGTTGCAGCCTTGTCTCGACATCGGAGATGGTTTTCGCGGACTTTGGCTGAAGGTTTGAGCAAAAATCAGTTGTTCGAGCGGAATAGTCACATGAAGATTTAAACCTACCCGTGGATGCGGCCGTCACGGCCGTGCCGTTGACCGTGCCGTCCCGTTCAGCATTTTCTAGCCACATGAACGGCCGTGAGGGGCACGGGTGGCAACCCTAGAAAAATCTGTCTGATCAGAACCTGACCGCGCCTATGGTTTGGCCGGACCTGGTCAGATTCTGGTCAGGTTCCGCGGCAAGGGTTATACGACGCGTAAGTTACTTTCAGGCAATATCTGACACTGAGACAGAGTCAGGAAACTTGCCCAAAGCCTACTTACATGTGATCTTTCCCACGGTTTCGTCTTGTTGATTTTGAACTCCAAACTTTTCTCTTTGCTTGAGGTAGGGGACATCCATTCGCGGCAAATATCCCAAATATTGTCAAAGCATCGAAATAATTCCATTGAAAAATAACGATGACTTGCTCTACCAAAGAATCTAGAGGACAAGACAAACCGTACCCTATTCCCACGGTTGCGTGATGAGTGCGATATGACATCTACTTATTCCTATTGACCGTTAGCACGGATTTGTCGATGATGGGTGTGTTGGAATTGCCCATAAAGCACGGTTTCATTCTACCAAGGGCCACTCTCGCACTGCGAAAACGTGCCTCGAGCACTGATCGTGCGATTCGCAGAAATAGCTTTGGGTTGCTTTTCCAAACCTGCAAAATTGGCTCCGAGGCCGCGGCCAGCCTATTTCCACCGCATTTAATAATGACATATATACCATGCTTCTCAGAGCCCGTTCTCTTCCAGATTATCCCGAATCATCGATGTCTGCCTCTGCCCAGAAACATTTGTTCACTGTCATCGGAATCCACAAGCCACCAGTGAACCTCTCGAAGCAAGAGTTTGAAGCCAAAGTGGGGAACCTTTGCGATTCCCTGGCCGCGCTACCTGTGGTGAAGAAAAACGTCTTGTCGTTTGATGTGGTGCGTGTCTGTCGAGCGAATGGGACTCAGACAGTAATAGTTTGGTAACTCTATGGTGTAGATCTTTCACAACAGTGTGGTGGATGCACACACGCGGGGGTTGGGATTTCAACCGCAGCCATGTGCTATCCTAGTGTTATCGTCTGAGGTGCGCCGCTACGTAGGTGCACACCTGCCAGCCTTTCTGATTCACGCTCGCTTTCGCCCTAGACTCTTGACAATTTTATAGAGGTATAGTGTTTATCTGCCCATCTATGCGTGCTGATGGCCCCACGCCGCAGGGTTTCCAAGATTCCGCGGTCCAAAAACTCCTCGCAGACGCAGACGCAGACTTCGCCTTCCGCTCGACCTCCACCGCATTCTCAGCGGATGCTGCGACTAGGATTGGTGTGCCCCGTTCAGAGTACGGGTCGACCGTCGCGGAACGTAAACTCTGGGTTGGCGTATTCAAGGGCCCAGGACCCGCCGTCCATCCACACACTACCCAATTCCAAGCAAATGCCAACGCAACTTTGGACGAATATGTCGCGTTGCCGGTGTCTCAGAAGCACATGTTGAGTCACACAGCGGTTTGTTTTTTTGCATATGATGCTGCGTTTGGACCAAGAACGAACTCAAATTTCGCGCAGTTGACGGCGAATGATACTATTGCGGCCCATTTGCAGGCAAAAGGCTATCCGAAAGCCGAACCAGTGATGGTGGTGATGATTGAAATCGAGGTGAACTAATACACAATCTATTTCTGCAAGTGCTGAAGCCTTTTCTCCTACACATAGAATTGGGATCGTTGCACCGAGGTGACAATTTACTTTACCATACCATGTATGCAATGACTGAAAGTTGAGTTAGGTCATAGAAGACGCGGAAATCAAGAGGACCACAGAGAAAGCCAACCAAGGTTTCGGCTTCCATGTAGATTCCGTGTGCTTTGGAGCGGATGTGGTTAAAAAGATTTGAAAAGGGGTTGTTGTGTATCGGCGATTCGGAAGTCGTTGTGTTTTTTCACCGAGCCTGCCACAAATGTAAATTCAGCCTGACCTACTGCAGCTGGTATGAGACAATAACATGAGGATACAATCTTGCGGATACTGAAATGCTCGCCAGTCTAAGGAAAATCAAGACAAGTTTGAGACAGTGAGTAACTTGGTCCCTTTGGTGATCGCATCAACGGGTTATTACCGACTCGCTTTGTCTTGAACCTCACCTGCCTCGGTGACTTGACTCGTTTTGCCCCGACGTGAATCGCACCAAGTTCAAGCAGCCAATCGCATACAGCAATTTCCGCACAACACGCGCCCCAATGCGACAGCATTTCTCGGCGCTCACAAGCCCCCCCACGTCCGCCGCTCGTCATGCATACCCGCATCGTGCACATCCACGGCGCTATATTCCTCAGGCACATCCGGCTACGCCCTTCGCACCCGCGCCCGAGTACTCCAATGACCCCCAAACGGCCGCCTTCCGTGCATTGCTGGTCCGAAGCACAGGGATATGCGTCGATACCTCCCGACGTTTTCCTTGTACTGACTACTTCTCTTGTAATCATCAGCAAGCGCCGCATGCAGCGCGCACGAACCACGAGCACTGAGCGCGAATCAGACGGAGCGTGTGGTACCGAGTCGGGAGCGGCAGATGCACGGGTTTTGGAATGGTTGTACTGGGTGTCGTGACCAGGAAACGCGAAAAAGAAATCGAAAAAGGAAGGAGAAAAAAAAGATTCAAGATTTCATCGCAGAACCTCACTTGGCTGAAGATATGAATTGTAATAATTTTGATTGAAATACATTCAACCGGAGTACAACAGCAGGTAGAATAGAAATCAGAAGACTTGACACAGAGACAGAAACCCTTGCTCGGTATTTGAGGTCAATGGGTGGCTAATCGTGACAGAGGACTCCTCGGGGTATGTGCAGGGGTTATCAGAACAATGAGGACAACTGATAATGATAATTGATTCTGGGGAAGAGCGCATACAAAGAAATATTTAAACTGCACCAAAGACTGGTACCGGATAACCTGAATGCCCGGGTGCCAGGAGGCGGATGTTGATGTAAAATCGGCAGGGTATTTGGCGGGAGATGCAATGAAACGCGTTTTTATGACACCTGACTGAAGGAAATGACCCGGCAATTCAGAAGCACCAGCGTGCGCTGTCGATGAAACCACGTCCAAAACAGTGCTGCTGAACGCGTCCAGCACTGCAGGGATTTTCAATTGACAGACTGGTGGCCTCCAGCAGCCATCGATAGGCTGTGTTCACTGTGCCGAGTGTGCTGGGTCTCGAGAACGGTATTGTTGATGCACAATGAATATAGATAAATAAATCAGCGTATAAGGAAAGGCTAATATACACACTTACAAACTCCCTTGGGTGTACACAATGATTCATTACCCTTCAGCTCGTTGTTGCGTCGTGAAAACAGAAAGAAGCCGACCAAATCTCCATCCCGTCCGATGGCACGCCGTTCAGTTGCCAGTTGACAGATAGACAGAGTCTGATTAGGGCCCAGTAGTCGACTATACACATCGGGGTTCAATTAGGGCCTGTTGGGCTAGTCTCTCGTAGTCAGACGCTACAAACATATAAGCTCGTACCTCGCTTGCCTAACCCTACTGTTGGGCAGGATTCTGGGCGAACGATGTCGAAGGTTTTTCAAATCTGCACGTAGATTTTCGAGGGCTTTCGTAGTAAATTGAGGAGCCAGTAAGGTAACCAGAGGAAGGCTGTTGTATAACAGCCGCCCCAGAAGTACAGATCCGAGGTTATGAGGGGCAGAGCATCGTGGACGAGCGAAGCGCCGCCGACGTGGTGGTGAATGGCAGATAACCGCGGCACGTGAACATTTATCTGCCATGCCGTGTTATCTGCCATCCGGTGTATTCCAAGATTTCCTGCACTCACATCAGGATTCTGAGGAGACAAAAAGTTTATAAACTATCTCCAACATCTGGATTATTATTTTCCGGATTTTAGAGAAGGTAGATATAAAGTTTCAAAGCGGCTGCTCAACGCCGTGGCAGATAACCGTACAGCCACTGGCAGATAATACCCAGCTGATCCAATCATAAACCGATGCAGGTTTTGGAATGGTTGTACTGGGTGTCGTGACCAGGAAACGCGAAAAAGAAATCGAAAAAGGAAGGAGGAAAAAAAAGATTCAAGATTTCATCGCAGAACCTCACTTGGCTGAAGATATGAATTGTAATAATTTTGATTGAAATACATTCAACCGGAGTACAACAGCAGGTAGAATAGAAATCAGAAGACTTGACACAGAGACAGAAACCCTTGCTCGGTATTTGAGGTCAATGGGTGGCTAATCGTGACAGAGGACTCCTCGGGGTATGTGCAGGGGTTATCAGAACAATGAGGACAACTGATAATGATAATTGATTCTGGGGAAGAGCGCATACAAAGAAATATTTAAACTGCACCAAAGACTGGTACCGGATAACCTGAATGCCCGGGTGCCAGGAGGCGGATGTTGATGTAAAATCGGCAGGGTATTTGGCGGGAGATGCAATGAAACGCGTTTTTATGACACCTGACTGAAGGAAATGACCCGGCAATTCAGAAGCACCAGCGTGCGCTGTCGATGAAACCACGTCCAAAACAGTGCTGCTGAACGCGTCCAGCACTGCAGGGATTTTCAATTGACAGACTGGTGGCCTCCAGCAGCCATCGATAGGCTGTGTTCACTGTGCCGAGTGTGCTGGGTCTCGAGAACGGTATTGTTGATGCACAATGAATATAGATAAATAAATCAGCGTATAAGGAAAGGCTAATATACACACTTACAAACTCCCTTGGGTGTACACAATGATTCATTACCCTTCAGCTCGTTGTTGCGTCGTGAAAACAGAAAGAAGCCGACCAAATCTCCATCCCGTCCGATGGCACGCCGTTCAGTTGCCAGTTGACAGATAGACAGAGTCTGATTAGGGCCCAGTAGTCGACTATACACATCGGGGTTCAATTAGGGCCTGTTGGGCTAGTCTCTCGTAGTCAGACGCTACAAACATATAAGCTCGTACCTCGCTTGCCTAACCCTACTGTTGGGCAGGATTCTGGGCGAACGATGTCGAAGGTTTTTCAAATCTGCACGTAGATTTTCGAGGGCTTTCGTAGTAAATTGAGGAGCCAGTAAGGTAACCAGAGGAAGGCTGTTGTATAACAGCCGCCCCAGAAGTACAGATCCGAGGTTATGAGGGGCAGAGCATCGTGGACGAGCGGCGCGCCGCCGACGTGGTGGTGAATGGCAGATAACCGCGGCACGTGAACATTTATCTGCCATGCCGTGTTATCTGCCATCCGGTGTATTCCAAGATTTCCTGCACTCACATCAGGATTCTGAGGAGACAAAAAGTTTATAAACTATCTCCAACATCTGGATTATTATTTTCCGGATTTTAGAGAAGGTAGATATAAAGTTTCAAAGCGGCTGCTCAACGCCGTGGCAGATAACCGTACAGCCACTGGCAGATAATACCCAGCTGATCCAATCATAAACCGATGCAGGTTTTGGAATGGTTGTACTGGGTGTCGTGACCAGGAAACGCGAAAAAGAAATCGAAAAAGGAAGGAGAAAAAAAAGATTCAAGATTTCATCGCAGAACCTCACTTGGCTGAAGATATGAATTGTAATAATTTTGATTGAAATACATTCAACCGGAGTACAACAGCAGGTAGAATAGAAATCAGAAGACTTGACACAGAGACAGAAACCCTTGCTCGGTATTTGAGGTCAATGGGTGGCTAATCGTGACAGAGGACTCCTCGGGGGTATGTGCAGGGGTTATCAGAACAATGAGGACAACTGATAATGATAATTGATTCTGGGGAAGAGCGCATACAAAGAAATATTTAAACTGCACCAAAGACTGGTACCGGATAACCTGAATGCCCGGGTGCCAGGAGGCGGATGTTGATGTAAAATCGGCAGGGTATTTGGCGGGAGATGCAATGAAACGCGTTTTTATGACACCTGACTGAAGGAAATGACCCGGCAATTCAGAAGCACCAGCGTGCGCTGTCGATGAAACCACGTCCAAAACAGTGCTGCTGAACGCGTCCAGCACTGCAGGGATTTTCAATTGACAGACTGGTGGCCTCCAGCAGCCATCGATAGGCTGTGTTCACTGTGCCGAGTGTGCTGGGTCTCGAGAACGGTATTGTTGATGCACAATGAATATAGATAAATAAATCAGCGTATAAGGAAAGGCTAATATACACACTTACAAACTCCCTTGGGTGTACACAATGATTCATTACCCTTCAGCTCGTTGTTGCGTCGTGAAAACAGAAAGAAGCCGACCAAATCTCCATCCCGTCCGATGGCACGCCGTTCAGTTGCCAGTTGACAGATAGACAGAGTCTGATTAGGGCCCAGTAGTCGACTATACACATCGGGGTTCAATTAGGGCCTGTTGGGCTAGTCTCTCGTAGTCAGACGCTACAAACATATAAGCTCGTACCTCGCTTGCCTAACCCTACTGTTGGGCAGGATTCTGGGCGAACGATGTCGAAGGTTTTTCAAATCTGCACGTAGATTTTCGAGGGCTTTCGTAGTAAATTGAGGAGCCAGTAAGGTAACCAGAGGAAGGCTGTTGTATAACAGCCGCCCCAGAAGTACAGATCCGAGGTTATGAGGGGCAGAGCATCGTGGACGAGCGGCGCCGCCCGACGTGGTGGTGAATGGCAGATAACCGCGGCACGTGAACATTTATCTGCCATGCCGTGTTATCTGCCATCCGGTGTATTCCAAGATTTCCTGCACTCACATCAGGATTCTGAGGAGACAAAAAGTTTATAAACTATCTCCAACATCTGGATTATTATTTTCCGGATTTTAGAGAAGGTAGATATAAAGTTTCAAAGCGGCTGCTCAACGCCGTGGCAGATAACCGTACAGCCACTGGCAGATAATACCCAGCTGATCCAATCATAAACCGATGCACGATATGTCGCCCGCTACCCCCCAACCAATAAGGGGGATAATTCTATTTGGAAACCCAGTTTCCATGAGAAACCCCACGTTCTCGGCATCGGCCGGCAAATCGGCAGATACAATCAATTGATGCTCCCACGGTTTAGTGCCGATAATGCACAAGTACTAGTAATATATTCTGCCATACAATGAACCTGAATTTGTGCAGTGTCACTGAACTATTACAAGGCAGAGTCTAAGACATGAGAGGACATTACTTCTGTTGTGTCCTGCTTGGCGACACAAACTGCATTTATATGTCCTACCCGCCCAAGATGTGTTTCGACCTGAACCCAATTCTACTTGAGTGCTTTGGGCTCCTCCGCCTCGTTGCTGGCCTTCCCTGGCATTCGTAATGCGGGCGGTGCAAGGCCGACCTTTGTAGGAAATACGGGGAGGATCAATGATCTGTTCACTGCGAGCGTCATTTATGTTTTGCTGACTGTAAGAATGCTTTATAAGCCATTCAATTCACCGAGAATAACCACATACTGTAGGTCCTGAAGGCTCTGGATAAGGCCTGTGACTTGTTTGCGGGTTTGAATACCTGCAATGAGAGCTAGCTCTATAGTAATATACCTGTTATTGTGGTATTGGACAACAGTCAGTAAAGTAAGTAGGTGAAATAATTGTCTGTATGCGTGCCACAGTTACGGAGCAAGGTACAGAACTGATGAATGTTTCGTAAATTGCGAAGAAACGAATAGCGACGGAGCGAATAGTGGGACGGCAGGATGAAATGTATGTATGAGGAATAAATAAAATACCGCTAAGAGGGCGGAGTGTAGAAGGGAAGGGATTATTCATACCATGTATCCAACCAAATAGTGAAGGAGTAACAAACGAAAGGATTGAACGGACTCGAACCCCTATTGTGGCGGTGACACAGCCACAATTCTTGTAGTGTGAGCTTTCTCGTCACCTGTCTGATGGGAAAGCTCACACTAGGATTTTTACAAGCTTGACTGAAGGCCAGAAACCATCTAGATATACGCATGCTGACTGTATATTTAATTCTAAAACATTCTATGGAGCCAAATCTTCAAAAAGACAAGTCCCTCAATTTCTATTGAACGGGCGACTCTGGGTGCCGAGTTGAAACTCCGTGATGATCCGAAATTACAGGTAAATAGACCTTTGTCGGGGTTTCTCGGTTAACTGAGGTTTCTGCTGGAAAACGGATTTCCAAATAGAATTATGCAATTTCGCAACCAATGAGATTATTTCTCTGTAAGATAAGTACCATGTAAGTGAAAAACCTTGCAGACGGCATGGAGTTCGGTGGCGACAGACTCGGCAAGTCATTCCTCATTCGGCGCAGGAAGTCTTCCCGCATTTGAACGAGTTCCACCTCAGCTAGTAGTGCCTGCCCTGGTGATTCGATCTCCGCCTTACAGAAGTGGCAGGCTCTCAGGACGCGTGGAATTTTCGCACGTAATCTTTCCAAGGCCAGACGGTCGTGCGACTCGCGGAAGTAGCTTTGGAGTTGCTTTTCTAAACCTGTTAAATGGGCTCCGAGGCCGCGGCCAGCCGAATTCCACCTATAATAATGTCCTCATATATACCCTGCTTCTCAGAGCCCGTTCTCTCCCAGATTCTCCCGAACCATCGATGTCTTCCTCTGCCCAGAAACATTCGTTCACTGTCATCGGAATCCACAAGCCGCCAGTGAACCTCTCGAAGCAAGAGTTTGAAACCAAAGTGGGGAAGCTTTGCGATTCCTTGGTCGCGCTACCTGTGGTGAAGAAAAATGTCCTGTCGTTTGATGTGGTGCGTGCCTATCGAGCGAATGCGACTCAGACGGGAATAGGTTAGTAATTCTGAGATAACGTAGATCTTTCACAACAGTGTAGCGGATCCACACGTGAGGGGGTTGGGATTTCAGCCGCAGCTATGCGCTGTCCTGGTGATATCGTTCGAGGTGCGCCGCTAGTCCCGCTACGTGCACGCCTAGCAGCCTTTCTGATTCCCGCTCGCTTTCGCCCTAGACCTTTGACAATTTTGTGGAGGTACAGTATTCATCTGCCTATCTAGGCGTGCTGACGACCCCGCGCCGCAGGGTTTCCACGATTCCGCGGTCCAAAAACTCTTTGCAGACGCAGAGGCAGAATTCGCTTTCCTCTCGACCTCCAATGCGTTCTCAGCGGATGCTGTGACTAGGATTGGTGTGCCCCGCTCCGAGTACGGGTCGACCGCCGCGGAACGTAAGCTCTGGTTTGGCGCATTCAAAGGCCCAGGACCCGCCGTCCATCCACACACGACCCAATTCCAAGCAAATGTCAACGCAACTTTGGACGAATATGTCGCGTTGCCGGTGTCTCAGAAGCACATGTTGAGTCACACAGCGGTTTGTTTTCTTTGCATATCATGCTGCGTTTTGGACCAAAAACAACTCAAATCTCGCGCAGTTGACGGCGAATGATACTATTGCGGCCCATGTAGACCAGTAACTGTTCTGTCGTTCGAAAGCAAGCTGTCGAAGACAGAACAGTCGATCTGAGTTTAAATTTGCAATACAAAAATCTTACCAAAAAAGGCTATCCCGGACCGGCTCTCCGAAGCGGGGTGACGTCAGATACAAACAACAACAAAAGCAGCGAGTTAACGCCTAGCACGTTCCAAACTTGACTTATCCCTCTCAAAGTCATCAAATTTACATTTCACCACTGAATAGTCATACCAAGAGAAAGAATCCCTCAATTTTGTTCAGAAATGAGCGAGTTGGTCAATTGCCTTTTTGGGTAAAAAATTTGTATCGGCAATTCAAACTCAGATCGACCGGTCTGTCTATCGACACAACTTACCCACACAGTTTCGATAGACAGACGGTCACCGGTCTACGGCCCATGTGCAGGCGAAAGGTTATGCGAAGCCCGAACCAGTGATGGTGGTGATGATTGAAACCGAGGTGAACCAACACGCAATCCATTTCTGCAAGTGCTGAAGTCCTTTTTCCTACACATAGAATTGGGATCGTTGCATCGAGGTGACATTTAACTTACCGTACCATGTGTGGAATAACTGAAAGTCAAGGTAGGTTATGGAAGACGCGGAATTCCAGAGGACCACAGAGAAAGCCAACCAGGGTTTCGGCTTCCATGTAGATGCCATATGCTTTGGAGCGGACGTGGTTAAAAAGATTTGAAAAGGCGTTGTTCAATGTTGTGTATCGGAAGTCGTTGTATTTTTTTCATTGAGCCTGCCACAAATGTAAATTTAGCTTGACCTATTGCAGCTGATATGAGATTGTAACCTAAGGATACAATCCTGCGGATACTGAAGTGCTCGCCAGGAAAATCAAGAGACAAACGTCCCTTCGGTGATCGCATCAACGAGGTTACTGATTCGTTTTCTACTCGTTTTGCGCCGATGCGATTCGCATCAAGTTCAAGCACCAATCGTATACAGCAATTTCCGCACAACACGCTCCCCAATGCGATACGATAGCACGCCTCCGGTGCTTCTCGGCGCTCACAAGCCCTGCACGTCCGCCGCTCGCCATGCATACCCGCATCGTGCACATCCACGGCACCATATTCCTCTGGCGCATCCATCTACGTCCTTCGCACGGTCACCCGCGCTCTTTATTTGCCCGGATCGCGTCGAGCCGCGCCAGCTCGCATCGCAGTACATGGTAGGTGCTACCAACTCCTTACTACGACGCAAACTGATTCTGTGAAACGCGCCCGAGCACTCCAATGACCCCCCAAACGGCCGCCTTCCACGCATCGCGGGTTTGAAGCACAGGGATATCCGCCGGTACGTCCCTACGTTTTTCTTGTACTGACTACTTGGCTTGAAATCATCAGCAAGCGCCGCATGCAGCGCGCACTAACCACGAGCACTGAGTGCGAATCGGACGGAGCGTGTGGTACCGAGTCGGGAGCGGAAGATGCGCGATATGTCGCCCGCTACCCGCTACGTGCAGACAATGATGGTTCACAAAAAAGGGACAGAGTTACCTGATGCTTCGTGTTGCTCGAGACGACCTGTGCGCACTCGACGCCCCTCGTACGCCGCACGCCTCCTCGTCGTACATCTCCTGCACTCGGCGACAACGGCAGCACACACGAACGCGCCGCTTTCTCAAGTCGCACGTAACACTGCAGGGAGTCGGGAGACGCATCTTACCGTATGTCCTCGTCCTCGTCCTCTGCGATGCAGAGTAGAACGGATAACGAAAAAAAGATTTACTACATATGTACCTCCATCTTCCGCGCTGGCCGCTGGCGGTCTGCCGCTGCATGGGAAGTCGGCAGGGGAACGAGATACGGACTCGGGAGCGGGTGGGAGCGAGGCGCACCGCGCGTACGCGTCCGGTACGTGCTCATCCGCGATCCCATGAGAACTCAAAATCACGAAAAATCGACAGATTTGCTTACTCCTTCACCCACGCTCGCGGCGGCCGTCGTTCGTGAGCGGCGTCAGTGTAAATGCCGCACAGACGCTCCGAGACTCAGGAGCGTGGTAGGACAGGGTGCATAGATGGGGAAAACGGTGCGTTGTCTTCTACGTACCCACCCGAATTAGCAGGCTGAAAATAGGATGCACAAGGATTTACACATGTACACCTCGCACATCGGCGAATCGCGGGCGGGCGTTAAGCGCTTCGCAGACAGGCGTTGAGCGCTTCACGGACGGGCGCTAAGCGCTTCGCGGACGGGCGTTACGCGCTTAGCAAGTCGCACGCTACGTCCTACTGGAGCGCCGGTCAGTAATTTGAATAAGAAAATGAATGAACTTCAATGAAGTGATTACATAACCCCCGCGCGCGCCCGGGAACGGCGCATTAACTCGTTTGAGGCTTCCTGGATTATAATAATTTTGGTCTTTCAAGGCACTCAGTTAACAGGCGGCCTTCAACCGTCACCTGAACACTTGGTCCAAATAGCACTTCACATCGGCTTCACACAACTTCCGATGTGAACACTACGCCACTCTATATCATGTTACGCATAGACGCCGGATCTATCAAGAACATATCGTGCCCCAGGTCACGATACGGCGTTTGTCGATATTTAGACGCCGTAGTAGCAGTCCTTTTTCACAATCAGAGGACAAGGACATGCTGGCGGTCAGGACACCAAATTCTCGATATCGACTCGGAAAGCGTCGGGATGATTCAAGATCCTAGAGCTGCCCGAGACACGCTGACTTTCGAGCCGAAATTTTCTTGGGTGTCCAGCGGGAGGCTTGCATGAGTTGAGGCTTCGGGCGCTTGCGCCAGAGTTGGGCGGGACATGGTATACGTGGATGTGCGGTCGGTACGGAGTTTGAAGGAGATCTTCGCACACCAACTTCCGGTGTGAATACGACGCCACTCTGCCACTATATCATGTCACATCTCACCCGAAGTCCGCACCGACTGCACATTCGCGTATGCCATGTCTACCCCAACAACGCCTGCGCCCGGGGCCTCAGCTCATGCCGGCCGAGACAGCCAAGGAAAGGAGAAGACCTCGAAATCTGCTCACTCTGCGCTTACATCGCAAACAGAAGAGGAGGACAGCACTATCGGTACCGCAGAGTCATACTACCAACAACTTGACGACTTTTTCGAAAACTCTGAAAATAAAGACGCGATCGACAGCGCAAAGGATGCGCTTTCGGCTGCTCTAGACGTAACGAATATCAAGGAGAAAATCGACGCCTTTGCCCAAACATCCAAGATTGTCATGGATGGGCTGGAGATACTGGGAAAAATACATCCGTTCATCAGCAGTGAGTGCCGATTACCTCTGATGTTTTGCAACAGTTGCGAGTCCTCTCAAGTTGCGGCCCAGGCATTCAAACTGGTCATTGAAGTCGATTTAAAGCGCCGCGAGAACGACAAGAAGGTCCTCGCCGTACAGCTTGAGATGCAAGACATGATCGTGGTGCTTTTTCTGTGGGTCTCTCTCCTTTCTTATTGACACTTACTTATGGCTGCTGAACAATCTCTGTGCAGCCTACGTCATATACGCGATCCCAAGAAAAAAGTCGACGGCCTGACAGTGGAAACCAAGATGAGGGGAGTGATGGAGTCGATTGCGAAACACATCACCGCGGCTCGCAGTGCGTGTAAAGAGTATCAAGAGAAGGGCTTCTTAAGTGAGTGCTTTCCCGCCAACTTGGTGCGCAATTACAGTTGGCCTCAGCCAAGATGATAAAGTGCAAAATTTATGAAGATCGACTTGCGGACCATGCAAAAATATTCGCAGATGACAAAGGGAAGGTACAATTGTCCCTGGCACTCTACACGGCGGACGGGGTACACGAAATCAACAAAAAATTTGATCAGCAGGGAGCGTATCTCAAGGAGCAGTTTCAAAAAATTTTCAGGGAGCTCGAGACGAAGGACGAGCGCGACCTTCGAGAATTCATCGAGAAGAATGGAGCACAGAACTACGCCGGAAACAAGGAGCTTCAGCAACAGCTCTTCGCGAAAGGCGGAAAGTTCCTGACGCCAAGCCAGCTCGCCATTGAAAGAAATTCACTTCAAAAGGAACTTGCGGAGAATGTGGATGAAGTTTTCAAGAAACACATAGCGCTATTCACCTCCCAACTTCAGAAGCAAAATGGCCTAGTGCTCCAAACAATGGCTTCTGACAAGGAGGAAATTCTCGCTGCGCTCGACAGTGGGCCACACATGACGATTGAGGATCCGGTTGGTTCACCGATGCCTTTTTCTCTTGAGTTGTGACGGATTTGCGCACCCAGGACCTGCGAGAAATATGGCATGCACACCATTGGCCCAACCCCATTCCCGGGCAGAACTTCATTTCCGGCCTCAGTGAGTACTACAAAAAGAAGTTCAGTTCGCAGTCCGATAGCAAGCACTGGGTTCTCGAATACATCGAAATCGCGGCCACAAACCTCATTGAGGCTATTGACGATGATGGATCGCAGCTCGTTTCCGCAGAAGAATTAAACAACTTCACCGCCCCCAAGCCCAAGCAATCACCAGCGCATCGACCACGTAAGTTATTTTCGGTCCTTCTCGCAAGGCTGCTAAACCTTCACCCAGTATATCTTCCCTCTCTTGTACCTCTTACTGAAGCACCACTGGGATGCTATACAGCGACCGGGTCGTGAGCACTCGGAGTTCACGAGAATGAGCACATCGCTGGACAGCATTTTCGAAGCTGTGGAGTGGCGCGTTGATGTGCTGAAAGGTGCGCATTTCTTTCACAGCTTCTCGGAACTCACCGACACCCAAATATCAGAAAAGTTCCGGATGAACTCGCTCGACGTTGAAAAACGTTTTAGCGATTTTTCATGTGGAATGGTCGGTTATTCGCGCATGATACAGTCCGCGATTCGTGAATGAGCTCTTCTATAGTTTCGCTTGCTATATAACCTCAAATATGGTGAACACGATGAGCAAAAAAAACTCAGCCCAGGACCAGAATGAGCAGTCGCCGCAGAAGCAAGTCCCCGGAGCCCAAGATCTTAGGCCGGTTATTCGAGGTATGTGTCGCGTCCCGCTAGTTTGTTTACCTCGGCACTCTGATTTCAATATACCTCCAGGCGGTACGGGTGGGGAAGGTGGTTATGGCGGCGGGCCCGGGGGTCTTGGTGAGGCCACTCATATGAGCCTCGAGGATACGAAATACTTCAAGGAAATCAGTGGTGGGCGATTTTGCGCTTCTCGCACAACGAATATCATTCATGCCCCAGATTTCAGGGGGAGTCGGCGGCAAGGGCGGGGCGGCAGGGAGCAGCGAGGGGAGTGGGAGTGGGAGTGGGAGTGGGAGGGAGTGGGGGGAAAGGCGAGGGAAACAAATTTCGAGAGACACGCATCACGCAAGGCTGGCTCGTCGAGCCCAACCCGGACGTGAAGGTTGCTGACTTGGAAAAATACGGACTCGACAAAGATCTAGGTGAACGGCTCATAACAGAGGGCTATATAGCCGTGGGGGATCTTCTCGAGGCAACCGACGAAGATCTCGAGCGTGCGCAGTTGAATCAGGGCCGGATCAATCACTTGAAGGGTACTTTGAGGAAAGTGCCGCCCAAGAAGTAGGATCTGGGGAGTCTGGAAAGTTTCCATAATATTGTGTTCAATGAAATTTTGTTCCGAAGGCTTTTGAAAACATAGCAGTGAGTGGAATTCATGGAAGAGTTTGGCTAGCGTGTCTCCATCAGTGACTTGACATTTTGGTTGTCGTGTTGTGGGCGTTTTCACGTGTTGTCGCGTTGGCCCCGCCAAACTCGAGTGTCGATCCCCGCCAGAACGGACCGTGTTGTCAAAATTTTGATGCGTGTTGTCGTCAAAATGCGTTGCCGTGTTTTTTCGCATTTTATCGTGTTTTTTGGCGTTTTCACGTGTTGTACAACACGACAACAAAAGTGTCAAAGTTCTGATGTCGTCTGCGGATCTCGTCTCATCTTACCAACATCTTACATTAACGAAAAATCTGACCACAACCTGACCGTGCCCGACGGTTTGGCCACAGCTAGTCAGATTCTAGTCAAGTTTTGCGGCAAGGGACATCAGACCCGTAAGGTACTTTCAGGCTATGCCAGACAGTCGGGAAACCTGCCCAAAGCCTACTTACATGTGATCTTTCCCACGGTTTCGTCTCGTTGAGTTTGAACTCCAGACTTTTCTCTTTATTTAAGGTAGGCTTAGGGGAGCTCAATTCACGGCAAACGTTCCAAGTATGGTCAAAGCATCCAAATAAATCCATTGAAAAACGACGACATACTCTATGAGTCTATCAGAGCATCTAGAGAACACGACGGATCAAAACAAACCCCATTCTATTCCCACGGTTGCGTGATGGGTGCAATACATATGGCTTCTACTTATTCATATTGACCACTAGCACGGATTTGCCGATTACGGGCACGCTCGAATTGTCCATAAAGCACAGTCTTATTCTACCAAAGATTATTCTCGCACTGCGAAAACATGCCCCGATCGCAGATCATGCGATTCGTAGAAATATCCTTGGGGTTGCTTTTCCAAACATCAGGCGAATTCCACCGCATATAATAATTTCCTCACATATACCCTGCTTTCCAAAGCCCTTTCTCTTCCAGATTATCCCGAACCATCGATGTCTGCCTCTGCTCAGAAAGACTCGTTCACTGTCATCCGAATCCACAAGCCGCCAGTGAAACTCTCAAAGCAAAAGTTTGAAGACAAAGTGGGGAAGCTTTGCGATCCCCTGGCCGGGCTACCTGTGGTGAAGAAAAAGGTCCTGTCGTTTGATATCGATGTGGTGCGTGTCTATCGAGCGAATGGGACTCAGACAGTAATAGTTTGGTAACTCTATGGTGTAGATCTTTGACAGCAGTGTGGTGGATGCACACACGCGGGGGTTGGGATTTCAACCGCAGCCATGCGCTATCTTAGTGATATCGTCTGAGGTGCGCTGCTACGTAGGTGCACACCTGACAGCCTTTCTGATTCACACTCGCTTTCGCCCTAGACTCTTGATAATTTTATAGAGGTGTAGTATCTATCTGTCCATCTATGTGTGCTGATGGCCCCACGCCGCAGGGTTTAAGATTCCGCGGTCCAAAAACTCCTCGCAGACGCAGACGCAGACTTCGCCTTCCGCTCGACCTCCACCGCATTCTCAGCGGATGCTGTGACTAGGATTGGTGTGCCCCGCTCCGAGTACGGGTCGACCGCAGCGGAACGTAAACTCTGGGTTGGAGTATTCAAAGGCCCAGGACCCGCCGTCCATCCACACACTACTCAATGCCAAGCAAATGTCAACGCAATTTTGGACGAATATGTCGCGCTGCCGGTGTCTCAGAAGCACATGTTGAGTCACAGCGGTTTGTTTTCTTTGCATATGACGCTGCGTTTTGGACCAAGAACGAACTTGAATCTCGCGCAGTTGATGGAGAATGATACTATTGCGGCCCATTTGCAGGCGAAAGGCTATCGGAAGGCGGAACCAGTGATGGTGGTGATGATTGAAATCGGAACCAACACACAATCCATTTCTGCAAGTGCTGAAGTCTTTTCTCCTACACATAGAGTTGGGATCGTTGCATCGAGGTGACAATTTACCTTATCGTACCATGTGTGCAATGACTGAAAGTTAAGTCAAGTTATGGAAGACGCGAAAATCAACAGGACCACCGAGAAAGCCAACCAGGGTTTCGGTTTCCATGTAGAGTCCACGTGCTTTGGAGCGGATGTGGTTAAAGAGATTTGAAAAGGCGTTGTTGTGTATCGGAAGTCGTTTTATTTTTTTTCATTAAGCCTGCCACAAACGTGAATTCAGTCTGACCTACTGCAGCTGGTAATATAACCTAGGGATACAATCTTGAGGATACTGAAGCGCTCGCCAGGAAAATCAAGATGAGTTTGAGACAAGTACTTAGTGGCTTGTGATCGTATCAACGGGTTACTTACCCCTTGGAACCTCACCTGCCTCAGTGACTTCACTCACGCCGCCCGCCGCCCGCCACGCATGCCCGTATCGTGTACATCCGTGACGCCGAATTCGTCCTGCGCCTCCGTTTACATCCTTTTCACCCGCGCCAGTCGAATCGGGTGGGCTCGCATCGCAAAAATATGCTCTACCGACTACTTACTACGACTGAAGCGCGCCCAAGCACTCTAATGTCCTCCAAACGGCCGCTTTCCGCGCATCGCACGTCTGAAGCACATGGTTAGGCGCCGGTACGTCCCTCTGACACATGCCTGTGTTTCTGCTACTGACTACTTGTCTCATATTGATTACACAGTGTTGGCAATTAAGGCTTATGGACCTGCCCCAGCCGTCCTCAAGGGTTATTAAAGCTTAAGGCTTAAACTGCTCTTATGCCTTAAAGCCTCTAATTTCCTTTTTGGGAAATAGTTTCTCACTGCCTTTCAGTGCAGAGCGGCAGCGTGCACAGGCTACACTGCCAAGTCAAATTTGAGTCAAATGCATTGAATCTCGGGAACCAGTTACACATACCTCAAGTAAATATTTACTGGTCTTGAAGTCTTCAATGTGATGAGCAATTTCCATACCAATCTGTTTAGCCATATGCTACATATACAGACCGAGCAGGGAGAATTTTTTGCTGAAAACTTGAATAGGGAAGCTGAAGGCATTTCGGCCTGGTGTTTTCCAGGTAAGTTCTGATGCCCAGCTAGTTGAGTGATCCGAGCTGGATCCGGGCCCTCGGCTAAATCCGGCTTCTATTCGGCCCGGACCTTAAGCCTTAACACTGTAGGTTGGCGCTGGTTAAGCCTTATGATAAGGCCTTAATAACCTTTAAGCTTAATAAGGCCTTACCCCTTATGGCCAACACTGAGTCGCATGCGGCACGGAGGACATAGTGAAGCACCACATTCACGGTACGTCGCCCGCTGCCCGCTACGATGCAGACAATAATTGTTCACAAGAAAGGGACAGAGTTACCTGATGCCGCGTGTTGCCCGACCGACGCGCACTCGACGCCCTTCGCACGTCGCATGCCTCCTTGTTGTCCATCTCTCGCGCTCGGCGACAACGGCAGCACACACATGAACACGCCGCTTTCTCAAGTCGCACGTAACACTTCAGGGAGTCGGGAGACGCATCTTACCGTACGTCCTCGTCCTCGTTCTCTGCGATGCAGAGTAGAACGGATAACGAAAAAAAAGATTTACTACATATGTACCTCGATCTTCCACGCTGGCCGCTGGCGGTCTGCCGCCGCACGGGGAGCTGTCACGGGAACGATACGGAGTCGAGAGCGGGTGGGTGCGAGGCGCACCGCGCGTACGTGTCCGGTACGTGCTCATCCGCGATCCCATGAGAGCTCAAAATCACGAAAAATCGACAGATCTGCATACCTCCTCACCCACGCTCGCACCGGCCGCCGTTCGTGAGCGGCGTCAGCGTAAACGCCGCACGGGCGCTCCGAGACTCGGGAGCGCGGTGCAGAGTCAGGACAAGGTGTACACTGGATGGGGAAAACGGTGCGTTGTCCTCTCCGCACCACCCGAATTAGCAAGCTGAAAATGGGATGCAGAGGGATTTAAACATGTACCCCTCCTCGCACATCGGCGAATCGCGCGCGAGCGTTACGCGCTTCGCGGGCGGGCGTTAAGCGCTTCGCAAGTCGCATGCTGCGTCCTACTAGAGCGCCGGTCAATAATTTGAATAAGGAAACGAATAAAATGATGAAAGGCATACATAACCCCCGCGCGCGCCCAGAAACGGCGCGTTAACTCGTTCGAGGCTTCCTGAATTATAATAATTTTGGTCTTTCAAGGTGCTCAGTTAACGGCTGGCACTTGGTCGAAATAGCATTTCACATCGGCTTCACACAACTTCCGATGTCAACACTACGCCACTCTATCATGTTACATCTCACCCAGTCCGCACCGACCGCACGTCCATGTATACCATGTCTCGCCCAACTCAGGCGCAAGCGCCCGAAGCCTCAACTGAGTTAACTCATGCAAGCCTCCCCTCGGGGCACCCAAAGAAAATTTTGGCTCGAAAGTCAGCGTGTCTCAGGCAGCTCTAGGATCTTTGATCATCCCGACGGTTTCCGAGTCGGTATCGAGAATTTTGGTGTCCTGACCGCCAGCATGTCTTTGTCCTCTTGACTGCGAAAAAGGGTTATTTCTACGGCGTCTAAATGGCGACAAACGCCGTATCGTGACCTGGGTCACGATATCATTATGTTCTTGACAGATCCGGCGTCTATGTGCTTCGCACACCAACTTCTGGTGTGAACAGTACGCCACTCTGCCACTATATCATGTCGCATCTCACTCAAAGTCCGCACCGACTGCGCATTCACGCATACCATGCCTATCTCAACTCCTGCGCCCGGGGCCTCAACTCATGCAAGCCGAGACAGCAAAGGAAAGGAGACGGATTTGAAATCTGCTCACTCTGCGCTTACATCGCAAACAGAAGAGGAGGACAGCACTATCGGTACCGCAGAGTCGTACTCCAAACAACTTACCGAGTTCCTCGAAAATAATAAGGACGCGATCGACAGTACAAAAAATGCGCTTTCGGCTGCTCTAACCGTAACAAATATTGAGGAGCCCATCGACGCCTTTATCCAAACGTCCAAGATTATCGTGTCTGGGCTGGACATACTGGGAAAGATACATCCATTCATCAGTAGTGAGTGTCGATTACCTCTGATGTTCTACAACAGTTGCGAGTCGTCCCAAGTTGCGGCCCAGGCATTCAAACTGGTTATTGAAGTCGATTTAACGCGCCGCGAGAACGACGGCAAAGTCCTCGCCGTACGGCTTCAGATGCAAGACATGATAGTAATGCTTTTTGAGTGGGTCTCTCCTTTCTCAGAGTCATTGACACTTATGGCTGCTGAACAACCTCTGCAGCCTACGTGATATTTCCAAAGAAAAAGTCGGCCACCTGACAGAAGTGATGGAGTCGATTGCGAAACATATCACCGCGGCTCGCAGTGCCTGTGAAGAGTATCAAGGGAAGGGCCTCTTTTGTGAGTACTTTCCTGCCAACTTGGTGCGCAATTACAGTTGGCCTCAGCCAGGATGATAAAGTGCAAAATTTATGAAGATCGACTTGCGAAATATGCACAATTATTCGCAGACGACAAACGGGAGGTGCAATCGTCTCTGGCGCTCTACACGGCGGACGGGGTAAGCGAGATCAAGAAGCAGATGCAGAAACTTTTTAGGGTGCTCGAGACGGATCATGAGCGCGAGGTTCGGGGAATCATCGGGAATAATGAAGCACAGGACTACATCGGAAACGAGAAGCTTCAGCAACAACTCTTTGCGGAGAGTGAAAAGTTCCTGAAGCAAAGCCAGCTCGCCAGTGAAAGAAAGCTGCTTCAAAAGGAACTTGTGGAGAATGTGGATGACGTTTTCAAGAAACACATAACGCGTTTCAACTCCCAACTTCAGAAGCAAAATAACCTAATTCTCGCGGCGCTCAACAGTGGGCCGTCCACGCAGATTTCGGATCCGGTTGGTTCACTGCTGCCTTCTTCTCTTGAGTTATGACGGATTTGCATACCCAGACCCTGCAAGAAATATGGCGTGCCCACCGTTGGTCCGACCCCATTCTCGGACAGCACTTCGTTTCCGGCCTCCATGGGCACTACAAAGAGGAGCTCACAAGAGAAACCGATAGTCGTTCGCAGTGCGATAGCGAGCGCTGGGTTCTCGAATATATCGATATCGCGCCAGCAAAACTCATTGAGGCTGTTGACGATGATGGATCGGGATTCCTTTCCGCCGAAGAAATAAACAGCTTCACCGCCCCCAAGCCCGAAGACTGGAGGTGTGTCGCCACCAAGCTGGACGATTATAAGTTGTAAATGTTGACTATTTCAACAGCCTTACGGACTGGATAGTCTTTTGGGTCGCAGGGTGGCACCCCACTGTGGCCTGGTACAAGGAAAAGATAGAAGCCATACTGCCTTCGCAGTCGACTTCTCTTCCGCAATACGTCCATTCCGACAATATGCGGGCCGCAAACACGTATTTTGCCAGCTCTGCGATACAGCGTGTCAGGCTTCTGCTTCACTCGACACACTCACCTTCGAAAAAGATACAAGTTGAGCCGGGCGTCTGGACTCTTTGATGGAGAAGTTCCGGAGGCTGGAGGAGGATCTGCTGCAAACTAGGCTGAAACAGCGATCTTATTTTCTGGACCAACGAGCTACAGTCCAGGAAGTTAGCGATCACCAGCGCATTGACCACGTAAGTTATTTTCGGCCCTTCTCGCAAAGCTGCTAAACCTTCACTCAGTATATCTTCCCTCTCTTGTACCTCTTACTGAGCCACCACCGGGATACTATGGAGCAAGCGGGTCGTGAGCACTCGGAGTTCACGAGAATGAGCACATCGCTGGACAGCATTTTCGAGGCTGTAGAGTGGCGCATTGATGTGCTGAAAGGTACGCATTCCATTCACAGGGTCCGTGGAACTCACCGGCACCCAAATATCAGCAATGTTCGAGATGAACTCGCTCGACGTTAAAGAACATTTTCGTCATTTTTCATTCGGAATGGTCGGTTACTCACGCACGATATAGTCCGCGATTCGTAAATGAGCTTTTCCACAGTTTTCCTCGCTATATGACTTCGAACACGATGAACACGATGAGCAAAAAAACTCAGCCCAGGACCAGAATGAGCAGTCGCCGCAGAATCAAGTCCAAGATCCTAGGCCGATTATTGAAGGTATGTATCGCGTTCCCCTAGTTTGTTTGTCTCGGCACTCTGATCTCAAAATACCTCCAGGCGGTACGGGTGGGGAAGGTGGTCCTGGCGGCAAAGAAGGCGGGGCCGGGGGTCCTGGTGAGGCCACTGATATGAACCTCGAGGATACAAAATACTTCAGGAAAATCAGCGGTGGGCGATTTTGCACTTTTCGCACAACGACTATCATTCATGCCTTAGATTTCAGGGGGAGTTGGCGGCAAAGGCGGAAAGGGAGGGAACAGCGAGGGAGTGGGAGTGGGAGGGATTGGGGGGATAGGCAAGGGAAACAAATTTCGAGAGACACGCATCACACAAGGCTGGCTCTTCGAGCCCAACCCGGACGTGAAGATTGCTGACTTGGAAAAATACGGACTCGACAAATATCTAGGTGAACGGCTCATAGCAGAGGGCTACATGACCGTGGGGGATCTTCTCGAGGCAACCGACGAGCATCTCGAGCGTGCGCAGTTGAATCAGGGCCGGATCAATCACTTGAAGGGCACTTTGAGGAACGTGCCGCCCAAGAAGTAGGATCTGGGGAGCCCAGAAAGTTTCCATAATATTTTGTTCAATGAAAGTTTGTTCCGAAGGCTTTTGAAAACACAGTAGTGAGCGGACTTATAGAAGAGTTTGGCTAACGTGTCTCGTCCTCGGACCTCGTCTCGTTTTCCGTTGTCTGAAAAATGGGATTCTGATCGGAACCTGACCGCGCCAGATGGTCTGGCCAGACCTGGTCAGATTCTGGTCAGGTCCCGCAACAAGTATTATTAGACGCGTAAGGTACGTGTTCACTCAAATGCCAGACAGAGTCGGGAGACCTGCCCAAAGCCTACTTGTGTTTCCCACGGTTTCGTTTTGTTGAGTTTGAACTCCAGACTTTTCTCTTTGCTTACTCACAACCGGAATATATTTTTTTTTTTTTTTTTTTTTTTTTTTTTTTTTTTTTTTTTTTTTTTTTTTTTTTTTTTTTTTTTTTTTTTTTTTTTTTTTTTTTTTTTTTTTTTCTTTTTTCTTTTTTTTTTTTTTTTTTTTTTTTTTTTTTTTTTTTTTTTTTTTTTTTTTTTTTTTTTTTTTTTTTTTTTTTTTTTTTTTTTTTTTTTTTTTTTTTTCTTTTTTTTTTTTTTTTTTTTTTTTTTTTTTTTTTTTTTTTTTTTTTTTTTTTTTTTTTTTTTTTTTTTTTTTTTGTACACCTTTTTGGAAGATCAATTAATCCACAATACCCGACTTGTCTTCCCATTTGGGTCTACAGCAGCGGGGGAAGTTTTGAAGACCGCTGTGACCAAGCTGTGACCGTACCGTTTGAATTTCGATATTCCAAGATACGCTTGCTTCATGACAATACTGGACCCATATGGTCCAGGAAACATGCTTTCATGTGATACACTGTAATTTAGGGCTGGCGTGTGGATTACATTCGGTTGAGTTTTGAACCTCATAAAATCACGCGGCCGGAAATTTCCGTATCCATCAGATGAGCGTGGCGAACTACAACAGCTGCCCAATTGGGAATAACAACTTGAGAACAACAACGACGATCTCGTTCGAGGCGCGTAAAGCTATAAAGGATGATGTTGTGGGCGCTGCTCCCCCACACTCTAGCTTTCATATTCTCACCGCCTTTGCACAAGCTTCCGCCCTCGAGTCTCGACCGTCAACCGAAACTCAGCTTGCGCCCACAAAGCTCAGTACTTGTGGGTCCAAGCCTGATCTGCATTTGATTTTTTCTACCATGACCGCTGTTTTATCGTAAGCCATGCCCCCTCGTGTCACAACAAAACTTGACAATTTCACCCAAAAGAGCAGCAGACAACTATGGGGCCTATGCCCAAGCAAAGGCTGACGGCTGTTTCCCTACAGTGAAACTGGAGTGCGCTGCATGGGACAAGTATTTTCCCACCTTCGAGCTGAAAATTGAGGCACTGGAGCACGAATTTCCAGCGGAATTTCCTGACGTCTGGGAACCTATCGCCACGACGATAATACCTTTGTCTGAGTCGCCAATCGCCACAGTTTCCCCCGTAGTCATTCGCTCCACCGTGAAGGATGGGTAAGCCACTGTACGATAATTATTGACCCATATTTCTAATTATATGGATTTCAGAACGCCAAACAACACTGACACCGCCGCGGCAAAACCTTCCAGTTCTGTTGCTGCATATAAGGATAGCCCAGTGCCCGCAGCTCTTTCTTTGGGCTCGGGCCAGTATGAGCCTATCGTGCGTTCTACGAGACTCCCAGCACCAGCCACCAGGTGTAGTGGTGTGAGCGGAGAACCAATAACACGGAGCACGGCTCCGGCCAGACAAGAGCCCGCCGGGAAGTCCTCATCTTCCTCTTCCTCATCCTCCTCTCCTTCGTTCCCCTCCGTCATTCGCCCTACCAAGGCCGACACCGGTATGAAGAACGTCGATCAGTCCACAGAGTTGACAATTTCGTCCTCGTTCGTCAGCCCACCTCAGACGACATCTTCCAATCCCATTCAGCGCTTCCAATCTGTTATGATTACGGCGCCTTTCGCGACAGAAAATCCGCAACTTGTGAATGAGGACATTGAAATGTCTCGCTCGTGTCCGCCAGGGGCATCGACGACATCTTCAAGCTTTACTCCAATTCAACACCCCGAATCTGTTGTGATGACGTCTGCTGCAACAAACAAATCGGGACTGGTCAATGAGGACATCGAAATGTCTTGCTCGCCTCCGTCTCAGGAGACGTCGAGCAGCGTTTGGGGTACAGCGACGTATAAGGGGGTCAGTTCATGTCGTTTCATACACCCGTATCATACTAACGTATTTCAAAGCCTCCGATGAGTGACTTGCCTTCAGCTTGGAAATCAGGCAATCAACCAAGTTACAACATCTTCTCTTTCGCATCGTCCCATGGGAACCCCCCATCTCAGGCTCCCGCATTCCCTACCGCACTCCAAGGCTTCGTACCGGAACCGGCGACCATATACCAAACCCCATCTGCACTAAACCCACCTCCGCCATCCTTATCTCCACCACCCACCCCTCTCTCCATCTTTGAACTCATGCAGAACGAGCCGCCTTCTCCCGCAGCGCATCGCCGGCCGAACGCGTACGTTATCCCTCCAGTGGCCATTCCCCAGCATCTTTGGCAGCAAGAAGTCATCCGCGAACAACTCGGCCGGAACTCAGAGAAGAATAAACCCAAAAGGAGCCGCCTGTCTGCACCGTACTTTTTACGGACCCCGCTCACTGTTGCGCATCCAGCAAAGAAAGCCAGCCGAGCCTTCTCGTCGCGACTCCATAACGATGACAAGGTGGAATTATCGCCAGTGAGTTGTACAGCAACCGGTCAAAGTCAATTCTCACTGGCTTAGCAGCAGAACGAGCACAAACCGCCTGAGATGCCTTCGAGAGCGCCAGCGCCATCTCCAGCGTTTTCGGCACCTACAACGTGGATGTATTGCAATGGTCACAAGCTCAGCTCCCCGCCGCCTTTCAAGGAGCGGTTTCAGCGATTCACAGAACCCGCAGGTGGCCTATTTGGAACTTTGACGACGATGTTCTGGTCGTACTTGATTTCTGCCGAGATAGTTTCTGAGTGAATTATCACCGATCGTATTATTATTAAGTTACGCACCATTTAGAATGATATTAATAGTCAGCGAAAGAGTGGATTTTGGCCGCGTCGAGCTGCGCTGATTTATTTGAGACACGACTATGGAACCACGACGTTGCACGGCTCGAAATCGCTGATTGAGAGCCGTACATGCCTGCCAGCGGATTGAAATGAACATGTATAATGAACGTTTTTATGCGCGTATCATTCAAAATCGTCGCGATTATTCCGGCCCGGGGGCATACTTGTGCCATTTCATAATCCCCGTTGCAGCAGCATTTCCGCATCGTTCCCGTTGGGATTGCCGGTGGAGGGTGAGCTCTGGAATATAACGGACATGATGAAAGATAGAAGAATCCAGGAGGTCGGCAGCTTGAGTTTCGCCATGGTCAGATTGGCCCGAGAGATACGGCCCGTAAAGGCGAGGCATTTCGGCTTGAAAAAGTCGCTTTTCTGACAAGACGGCGGATGTGATTTCTTTGACAAAGATTTGTTGGTGCCCCCGGCCAGAACCAAGCAGGATGGGAATGGGCTGAAGTCCCCAGAGAACATTCGCGGAGAGATTCGCGAGATAATCTCCAGATCGCACGATTCGCACCTCAAAAAGGCCACTGACACTTTCTAGGACAAACATGATGGATTCTTGGTCTGGAAAGCTGGTTTTTGAACAGGGAAATCATAAATGCCTGGTCTCGATAAGCCCTTTTCCGAACAATGCGTCGGTGAAGTTTCTCAGGGTCGGGCAACATACCGATGCCGCGGCTACGAGTAAGTAATCTTGAGCCGTATCACACCCATTGCAAATGAACACGCGAAGAACCGTTCTCCGAGGGTGGATTAGCGACTCAGTTTGAAAACGCGGCGAAATGTGAGCGCAACTCTGCAGCAGAGAGAAGGCTGGAAATTCCAGTCGTAAGAGGTCGTGAGAGGCGGAGAAAAGTCAACCAAGTCACGCTAGTGACGATTCCGTAACAATGACAACGACACTCTCTGTTCGGTACCACCATGATTGCCGCTCGATTGCAAGCGCACTTCAGGCTTTGTCTCGAAGATCTAGCCGAGTGCAGCGTTTGCGCAAACTGCTTCCATGCACCCTTTCTCTCGGCGCTTCTTTATTCGCCTCTCCGCAAGGAAGACTCGCTCATCCCAACCTGATGCAAGCTCCATGGAAGGCCGCTCAAATTTTTACCACTGCGCCTTTTGGGATTCCTTAGTCCAACATCGACTCAGGCCAACGACGATCAAGCCGTCAAACACGCGCGACGATACTAATCTTGACGGATCCTACCTCCGGGGATAAATATGCATTCAATATTGGACGTCGCAGTTTACGGTGGGTACTAACCGCCGTCGCAAATCTTGATGTAACGTCTGAGGCATGCGTTTCCGGGCCCTTATAAAAGCCGTGGGGCATTCAAGTGAACGCTTTCGAACTCACCATGAAACGATTCCCTTCTGAACTTGAGGACATCGTCGTTGACTTCTGCCACGAAGACCACGCTACCCTCGCAGCGTGCGGGCTCGTGTGCCGGAGCTGGCTCCCTACCAGCCGATACCACCTCTTTTCCTCCATAACTTTGACCGCCAAGAACGTTCGGGACTTCCTGGACATCGTATCCCTCTCCCCGGTGGTGCCATCCTTGGTGCAAGATGTCGAGCTGCGCTTCTCTGGCATCTCCCTCCTTGACCTCGAAGTCGTCCCAATTCTCGTCCGTTTAACCAGAACGGCGCGCCTGACTCTCCGTCCCGCACGCGACGAGGTAACCCTTGCGGTGTGCACGTCCTCCCTCTCCCGCGCCCTCCCCTCACTCGGCCTCCTACACCTCAAATTCGACTTCAAATCGCGCTTCGAGTCCCTCCAGCAGGTCATCGCCTGCGCCTGCCTCTGCCCCAATCTTGAATCGCTTGAGGTCGGTGGCAGCTGGATGAAACGAGGCGATTTCCCCGTCCCGCCTCAACTACCCAAGACCCTGCACACTCTCATCCTCACCTGCGACCTCGACTACTTCTTGACTTGGTTCATGGGACTGGAGGATCGGATGCCTGTCATCCAGCACCTATATTTGCATCACATCGCGGGCCGGGAGGTTGCGACGGTCGCGAGATACCTGCAAGCGGCCGCCGCCGATCTCAAAACGCTTAGTCTCGCCTTCAGGGACAATGATGCCGCCGGTGAGCGTTTCCGCTGCACCTCTTTTGGTTACGCGCTTACTTTGTCTCTTTCTCAGAAAACTTGGCTCCACGGCTCGACCTCGCCGAGAGCACCGATCTGCGAGACTTGCAGTTCGAGGGACACGCCGCCGGTGTCGTCTCGTGCCTTTCGGCTGTCATTCCTCAACTGGATCTCTGCACTACCGAAATCACCATCACCCTCCGGTGTCGGAATGGGCAAGACCTGGTCCACGCACATCCCTGGGTCGAGCTGGACGATAAACTGCGCCCCGCGAAGCGCGTTACGCTCGCGGTCATTGACCCATTAACGCAAAAGCCCCGAAACGATATCGCGCTGGGCATCTTGACACAGCTGACTTGCGCAGAAGGAATGTTATCTTGAAAGCACAGTACATACTAGATTTATGACAACTACTAATGTACAACAATGGCCCAGGTAGATCGTACAGAGTTTACCTACATTTATATAGGTGATACAGCGCCCTCAACGCTTTAATTCTTCTGTCTAGTTAGATTCACTCTGCCCCTCGCGTCCCCTTGGGCAAAAATAATAACGCTTACTCGAATTATATCCCGCTCGCCCGCTCAATAAATCTCCAGCAACTCTCCAGCAAATTGTTCCATCCCCACCACCCTAAACCGCCCCGTCGCCTCTCCCGCAACCGGCTTCGTCCATTCCCCGAACTCGCGCATCCACGCGCGACTGAGGCCCTCCTCCCACGCATACAGCTCCACCCGCCAGCCCTTCTTCAGCGCTGTGCGCACGGGGCCCAGGAACCCGTCCTCGTTAAACTGCCCGACGTTCCCGTCGCCCGTCGCGAGCACAATCGTCGCGCCCGGGGGCGGCGGCCCGTCGAGCGCCGCCAGCGCCTGGTGCAGCTTCAGCTGGAGCAGTTCGTCGACGCCCTGCTCGCGGTACTTGATTTTCGCGGCGCTCGCCGCGCCCAGCCCCGCCATCGCGTTGGCGTTCGGGTTAGTCGGCAGCCCGTGCGCGTAGATCGCCGTCGGGGACACGGACACCCCGTTCGCCGAGTGCATCCCGTGCATGTGCCCGTGAATGGACATCGTCATCGGCAGCGAGGACGAGATCGGCGGGGAGCCGTAGGCGGGTGTCGACGACGCCGTCGTGTTGATACTGATGGCGGCCGAGTGCGCCCCGGGGCCGCCGAGGCTGCGGATGAAGGCCTGCGGGAAGCCCGCGGCGCCCATCGCCATGGCCATCCCCTGCTCGCTCTCCGTCGATGTGCTCCCCTGGCTCCCTGACACCCGCCGCACGTGCCCCTTTCGCCCCTTGCGTCCCCCGCCCCCGCCTCCACCTGTACCTTCGTTTCCACCCCCGTTCCCGTTCCCGCCCCCTCCCCAGCGCGGATTCCGCAGCGTCGGAAACTCGCCCGCTACCGTACTCCCGCCGTTCGAATGCTGCCCATTGCCACCCCCGTTCGCCTGCACGAACCCCATCAGTCCCCCCGTTCCTGCACTCAGACTCCTACTGTGCCCTCCCTGCCGCCCGCCACCACCACCGCCACCTCCCGACGACCCGACACGGTCCTGCCCGTCCCCAAGATCCGGTACGCGGGCATACACACGTACCTCGTACCCGAGGCGCTCCGCCGTGTCCATGGGCTGATAAAGCGGACTCGACGTGACGAGCACCCGTCTTGTGATGGGGCGCCCGCGCTCGAGAATGAGGGCCAGGGCCGCATGCGAAAGATGCTTGAGCTTCGGGGAGGGCTTCGGCGGGAACGAGAAGGACGTGGTGTTTGGCGCGGGGGTGGCGGCGTGCGTGTGCGAGTTGGAATTATTCGAATTAGACGCGTTGGACGCATTAGACGTGACGGACGTGGACGAGGCTGTGGCGTGTATCTGCGGGCGCGGGTGGCGCCGGAGGTGCGTGAGGAGCCCGATTAGGATGTTGGAGTGGTCGATAAAGACATGGATTAACGTGTCGTTAGCGCCGGGTGGGGGCCCACGCGGGTCAACGAAGAAATCGTCTGCACGCATGCGCTGGTGGAGGTCCAGGTCCGGAGGGATCAGCCCGCCGAGGGCGGGTTTGTCCGCGGGGAACACCTTTGCCAGCTTCTGTGCGAGACTGCGGAGCTGCACTACGCGAGGGTAGTGAGGGTGCGGGTGTGGCTCGAGATTAAGTGGGGGCACGCGCAGCTGCGGGGTGCTTTTACTATGGATGAGAACGCGATTTGACGAGGGGGAAGCATTGGCGAGGGCCTGTTGCCGTCGCCGTTCCTTGCGAGAGCGGGCGGGAGTAGTGGGAACGGTCCGGGTAGTGGTGGTTGTCGTCGTCGTCGTATGGTCCAAGGAGGACGACGAGTCATCTGCATCCTCGGCTATGGATTCTCCTTCCTCTACCTCTGCATGATCGTCCCGCGAGTCGTCAGGCTTGGGATTTCTGGCTGTTCGTTTTCGACGACGCTTGCGGCGGGGTTCTAAAAGTGATATTAGACAAAGGTAACACAGTATGTGGAGCAGTAGAAGGAAATGCGGGTGTTCCCGATAAACCCTTCATTTCCGTATTTTTGTTTGGTGAGCCGCGGAAAAGCGTCCACGGGATCACCACAGATGTGACAGGGTTCTAAAGCAAGAAATGAAGTGTGAACACACCTACGACATGCTTCCATGCTCCCTCGTTTGCAGCAGCATCTGCCTCGCGCTGGGCAGTCCACCTTGCACGCTCCGCAGCAATGAAGCTGAGAGCCCCATCCAGCAGGCCGAGCGAGGGCTGCGGGTCGAGGTCTAGGTCTTCAAGGTCTGAAAGCTCGTAGTCGACAGTTTCCAGCTCAAGCGTACGGGCGTCGCCTTCAGTGTTCGATCCGGAGGCCGGGCTAGGAGAGCGCGGACTCGGAGAACGACCGTCGGTGTCCGTAGTGGCTGAAATGCTGTCGAGATACAGAGCAATTGGACGCTGGGACCAGACAGTAGACTCCGCGAGCGACGTCTCTTGAAGATCATCTGATTCGGGCTCCATGGACGACGGAGTCGATGTGGAGTGCTGGGAATGATAGGCCAATGTGCGTGGAGTAGGCTGCAAGTGATTCCATGCACGTAGAACGGTCGTGAATGCTCCCAGGTCGGGGAGTTCTGCGGTAAAGTTGAGAAAAGACATCAACTGAGTTGTAAGCGCACCGTCTGAAGTTGGTTCGCTGGGGGCGGAGAAAGAGGAGAAAGGACTGAGGGGACTGCTTGTCGCATTCGAAGCAGTTGAAGTACTATCACTGGTTTTCATCACACAATAATAACAATAGAGCCAGACTGAGAATATAGGGAGAGAAAGGAACGTGTGGAGGGCGTGGTCGAAGGCTCGAAGCGCTATGAGTCACATGGTCACATCTGTGACTCTCTCGTTGCCTCTTACGACCATGTTCACTTAGTTGACCCTGCAAAACTCTCTGTCCTAATTTGCCTTCCGTACACGATATTCCATCTAGGCGCTGCGATATCTCTCTGGAAAGATTCCTTGATTATCTCAACGACGTTTGCGACCCTTTGGGTCCGACTCGCTGAAACAAAATGCGACGAATAAATGGTACCTGGACTTGTCTCGGACCAGTCTGAAGAAGTACAGTATGCCAGATTGCTTCGTCGAAAGTTCGTTCGATAATGGAAGCTTCAAGACGAAATCCTCCGCAAGAATAAGTACACGGGCTAAAAGTTCGCACCCGAAGTCCAGATCCTCGAAGTCATTCTCGGGTGCTTTCGCAGCCTACGGTCCAAGTTTGGTTCAAGCTTGGAACCCACACGTCGATGTTCCTCCAAGAAACAAATAACCAAAAAAGCAACAAGCTCTTGCCTTTGCGATCGAAAATGGCCACACACAGTGCTGGGCTCCCAGTTCATGATTCTCGAAAGTCTGGAGTCAGAGACTACTGGCATCTGGTCAAAGAGCGTCAAGACTTGCCTTTTCCGTAGATGCAACGCTTAGCGGCTTCGCTGAGCCCCATCAACGGTCGTTTGATAGTTCGGAACGAGCGGAATAATTTATCCTGGAGTACTTGATCACTGGGATCGTCGAAAGATATGCAAAAAACCAGTGGTAGGCTTGCCTGTTCGGCCGTAACTATGCGCCATGATTCATTATTGCTCACCGTATAAGCTTAGCATCATGCTTCCCACCTGTGCGGAGTTCGCATCCATTGCTACCCACAGCGCTGAGCGCAAATCCATGATCCGCCGTCTATCTATTGAAGATCAGGGCCGCCACAAAATTACCACAGGTTATCACGAGCGATTGCCTAAAGCACATTAAAAAGAGCCGTCAAGATGAGTGAGATCCTCATTCTTTCCCTTTGTTGAAGCTTCCTTCGGTCTCCCCGGTGGTTCCTCTTCTTTCTTCTCCCGCGATTCACTTTTCTTAATCCCCTTCGAATTCATATCCTGGTTGATATTTTACCATGTCAAAATCTGCTTCTTTCATTCTATTAGCTGCAGCTGCGCTGACGGCTGTGACCGCTGCTAGCATTCCCCGAGCAGACTCGTGAGTTCCTTACTTTCGGATGAAGTCTGAAGACTAGAATGAACCTTCTCCAGGGGCACGTGTGCAAGTTTTGAAAGTCTGCTGTCCTCTTCCGACCCACAGTTCAGCTGCCTCGCTCCCGTCGGCAAGCTCACTAGTGTGGTGTCGTCAGCAAACGCGACCCTCACGTCGGCCCAAAGCGCACTGAACAATTGGTTAACCGAGTTTTGTGCGGTTCCGTCCTGCAGGTGCCCGCTTTGCGATTTCCCCACATTCTGGATTACTGACAGTGTATAGCACCGATACACTTGACCAGGTCGCGAACCTCACCTCGACGTGCAGCAGTTTCAATGGCACGCAATTCGCCCAGCAGTACCCCGAGGCGCGGGAGTTGTTTTGTCTCAGAGAGTAAGTCTTCCCTGACTCGGTCCTTCGGTCGCATTCAGCCCATCCCTAGCACCACAAATAACACGTTCTGCACCACGGAGGCCTTGAGCCCGGATAACTTTAGCTCGGATAATTCGACAGATACTACCGATGACACTTCGGACACCAACCCAGAAGATGTGCTGTTCGTCCTTGCTCTGGCCTCTTCGGGCTTGGGCACCTGCAGCGAATGCACAAAGGCGCAGTACCAGGTCGGCGTCAAGTTCGGACAGCCTGACGCCTCCGCTTTTTTGAGCCAATGTGGTGCAGATTTTGTTGGTACGTCGGCTCCACGACTGTAATAGCCGGGCTGCCCGCTGAAAATACTATCTCAGCGAGCTTGAACAGCACCGCCCAGGGCATTGAACAGACAGCTGTGACCTCTACCACCTCTTCTACTGCCGCTACTTCCAAGAACGGTGCGAGTTCGCTGGGTCGGGCTACTTTGCTGGTGCTTCTGGAGGTGGCTGGGTTCTGTGCATTGTTTTAGTCCAGAGTCGAAGCAGAATTCATGTAAATTATTCGAAAATTTCACTTACTTGCTATTTGAGCCGATTCAGTTGAACCGTGAGCCTGCTTGAGTCAAATTTCAAACCTCGTGCAATCATTGTGCAACAGTAACCGACTTTGGAAGCCCTCTGGATCCTTGGATTAAACAGCACCGTTTGCAGGTCTTCATGGGGCCAAAGCCAGGTTGAAATACTTAAGCGAAACGGGATTGAACGGCCCGGAGCCTCCATCAATTGTTACAGCTGTGACGCGCCATTGATCACGACAACCTTGCCAGCGCTGACCATCCTCCGGAGTCTACACATCCCTCATTAAAGTCTTCTCTTGAGTTCTCATTTAACGCCGAAGGACTAACCGGTATGGCCTGGTTCGACAAACTTTCTATCCGTTTCAACTCGTTAATAGATACTGTGTACTTATGCTTGTCGACACCGCGGCAGGACGGCCGACCTTACCACAAGAGTTGATTGACCTTATCCTCGACCGGACGGATGAACAGAGCCTCATAGCCTGCGCTCGCGTGGCCCGTTCATTTCGGCACACAAGCCAGAAGCATATTTTCGCGAATGTCATGCTTAGACCCGCCTTCCAATACCGTCGCGGTTGGTTGAGGTCCAAAGCCTTGACTTTCAAAAGATTCTCTCAGATTCTTTCAAACTCCCCCCATTTAGCTGCTCACGTTCATTCCCTCACACTCATCGAAGGAACGGGACTCGGATCTCCCAAGTGGATGCGGAAGGACGCTTTCCCCCCACTCCTCTCTATGCTTGTCAATCTGACGACAATCTCCATTGGATCCGACTCACTCATTGACTGGGATTCATTTCCACCCACCCTGATAACGGGCCTACAGGCCACAGTGGGCCTACCGTCTCTCACATCGGTTCGCCTTCATCATTTACGCTTCGACCGAAGCGCGGAATTAGCTTCATTTCTCCAGCGCTGCAAAAATGTAGAGTCCTTGGTTTTTTCACAGCTTGCTTTCAAAAATTCCGGGGATAATAATACTGGCGTCCTGGATACGAGGACGGCTTTGTCGTCATTGACAATGCATCCTTCGCTCATCCCTGTCATCCACTCGGTCACAAACACATTTGATGTGCGGAGTCTAGAATACCTACACACCACCGTCTCCAGCCCGGCACTAGAAACTGAAACTCAACACCTCCTAGACGCCACCGAAAATCTGGCGCACTGTCATGTCGAACTTGATCACCATCATAGTATGTTCATTTTCTCATCTTCTTTTCTACTCAACATTGACGACTCGAAGCCGACTCTTCCATCATCAATCTTCAGGCTCTAGCCTGTCTCCGGACACTAGAAATTACCCTCTTCTTTGAGCTTTCCACCACTCCGGACGGCTTCGACCCAGTTGGCTGGACAGGGAACATCCTCGCCACTTCGCGCGACCCCAGCCCTATTCAGCACGTGGTTCTTAACATCAACGTCGAGGAACAGGATATCTCGGATCTGTTCCGGCTGAAGGAACTCGAGCGCTTCCTCGTTGCGCCCACAATGTCCTCACTTCGCCGGTTAACTGTCAATCTCGATAGTTCCGACTTGGATTTCGACCTGTACAGCTGCGAGCGGGATCTCAGCGAGGCGTTTCCTATTCTTTCGAGTCGGGGAATGCTGGCAATTGGGCTCTTCGGAGTGTCTTGACTGTAATGTAGGTTTTGGATTTGTTGTATGTTAATGACAATTACTCAAATTCTTCAGCTTAGTTTTCAGAATTTGGATAGGCCTAAGAAATATATTTATTACTATTTTTCACTCGGATAACGTCGATGATTTTGCGCCCATCCTCTCTGTCCCCCTTTGGTGAGCGTTCAAACATGCAGGGATTTCGAACAGCTGTCCGTATACAACAAAACTCGGTTCCTTCTACTCCCCTCTTCTTCCGGGACTTCCCAAACCTTTGTCGGAAGAGAAGTGGTTCCGAGAAGTGCCAAACCGGATACCAAGACCAAGATCACGTATACCAAATGAACCTCCAAGGAGGTTTCTTTGGAGGGAGAGGGAGAACAGCGACGTCGAAGCCGCCGGGCCAAATGCGCGTACGATTGAAACACAGGTCTGCCCAATACCATTTGTGGCCCCGAGAGAATGCTTGCTTGGAGCTGCGGACCGCACGTAAATGAATGCGCAGCCTGCACTGGGTTAGAAAGGTCCACTTATGGTAAGTACCAAAAGGAAATATGCGCACTGAATCCCATATCCATGATAACATATAGGATCATTTGGAGTGTCAGCTCCGCGAAAGTGACTCCGTTGACCCCATTGACCCGAGCAGAGAGATTCATTAGCGGGAAGAGCGCAAACATTGGCATGAATGTTATCATGGAGGTGACGAAAATGCGTTTCGTCCCAAACCGATTATAGACGGGCGCGAACAGAGTGGCTTGGTACAGTCCGCTGAACAGGCCGAATGCACCAAGGCATAGACCAACAATAGGTGGGGAGAATCCAAGCCCGCCGTTTGGGATGTGCAGGGTATAGAACAGCGGCTGGAGTGCACGCAAAGCAATGTCGAGAAGCGCGAGTAGTGAATAGTTGGACACAGCGGTGATGACCCGGGGCGTCAGTACCTCACGGAGAGAAAGATGCCGAATTTCTGTGACAGGGCCAGTGCCGCCGCCGTTGAGGCGACGGGGCTCTACGGTCTAACATCGCAGGTAAGTCGTCTTCGGCTCAGTCATTCTCGTTCAAGACGCACCTCCGTGAGACAGATCAAGGCGAGCAGAAATGCCGTGATGCAATAGAAAGCTATCACAAAGCATGGAAGCGCATATGGATACGTTTTCCAGAATTCGAACTGCCCGAATGTGTTTGGAAATTGGTCGTAAGGGTTGGAAAATAACCCGCCGATGATGGGACTTCAAGCTAAGCCGTTAGACACAATTTGGGGAAGAATAACAAGCATACCCAAGTGTTGCACCCGTGGACCAGACAATGGGCATGAGGGCCATACCCTGGGCAATGTTCGTAGAATCTGTTATTTCACCCATCATGCTTTTAATGACCCCAACGTTTCCGTTTAACAGCCCGGCGAGACATCTCGACACGACAAGAGCTCCGTATGATTTTGATACGCCAAAAAAGATCATCGAAAGCGATAAACCGAGGAGACCAGTCAATAAAACGGGTTTTCGCCCAACGCGGTCCGACAGGCTACTCCAATGCAACACCGTGAAGGCCTCTGTTACGAAAAACAGAGATTCCTAAGCGGAGGATCATCAGTCTACCCCGCAGGCGACGCAGGAAATTGACGTACAATGAGACCAGCATAATAGCCGATCTTTTCTTCGTCCCCGCCGGTGATTGGAAGCTCCCCAACCAACTACAACGGCTTCAGATTTCGTAAAAAAAAATAATTGCCATGCCGGAGGCAGACCTTATTGATGAACGGGAAAATGACTTGGGACGTTAATGGCTCTGCCAACTGGACCCATAGTAAAATGAAGAGCTGGAATTTTGGTAGAGGGGTGGGCTTTGGGGGTGCGAGAAGCGGCGTATCTTCTGAGAGAGTCATGCACTCACCTATGCGAGCCTGCGAAACTTGTTACTTAAGTACTTATTGGCCGCCCGAAATCAGACCTGACTCACGCCGGTGCCGGTCCGGCACCTCGAAAACTGCGTGTGATCACGGCTTTCTTCGAACCGCCATGGCCTCGGAAACTCGGCTGAAAATTCATTACCGCTCCCCAGCGATTGTCACGGACCGCGGGGTATCTACTTGGTTCATGACCTCTGTTACTACTGTGTACTACTTCGCTCAGGATGGACAGCGTGGGCCACCAAACTCCGACAAAAAATGAACCAAAGTTCAAGTCCTCGACGTCAATCTTCCGAAGCTTCTTCCTATTTGGTTCAATGGTCGAAGTGTGACACACGTCCGGTCTCTGGAAGGAAAGGCTGACCCAATAAATCAACGAGGAGGCGGCCTCTCGACTCTAGGCCAGGAAGGCCAAGACCTACCTTTCCGTATTCTTCCGTACAGTGATGAGTCGCTGGCAGACTTCGAGACAAGTGTCTCAGACTCACTTGGCGAACAGATCATTACTCATAATTTGATTGTTCAAACTTTCGAGTGCTCCTGGATCTTTCCTTCAAAGTCTTGCGCCGCAGCCACCGAACATTATCATATGCCTCCATTGGCCGTAGCCTAGCACAGTAAGCACAGCTGCTCGGCCCAGCTCATCGGCCCAAGGAGCAAGCGGAATCAGAGCGGTACTTTTTACTTCACCATTCTGCTTTTCACCATTTCGCCCTGCACCTTTCCGCTTTGGCCTCATGTCCATGTTCCGCCCGTCGGGAAACAGATGCGTGTGTGCTTAAACAGGATAAATTACAACTTGCCAAACCGTATTTAAGGACAGGCCAGGACCCGTCTCAGCAGGATTCAAACCTCAACAGTAATGCCCCACTCAGCCTTCAAGTTCCTTCTCCTTCTCTCGGCGTTTTCCGCCACGCTTTCGTCGGCTGCCGTCCTCGAAGCGCGCGCCGCGCCAGATAATACCGTTTCCATAACGTCGACCACGAACTACTGGTGAGTGCGATACCGCGATCCCAACTAAATGATGTCTGACTGTTCTCAGCATGATCATGCCTCGGTGTGGCTATATGTCGTATTCCTTTTTTCCCGAGCTCATCTCCGTTGGACCAGGACCGCCCACACGAACATCGGTGACAGCGAGCACCCTGGTGGGATGCAAAGCTACTGCTCGGCCAGCGCGCATTCCAGCCCATCCCAGGGCACGCTCCCGGGGAACTTCTGGCGCAACGTCGCGTTCAAGAGCGGCAACGGGAAGAACGGGAAGAAATACGCTCAATGTGCGCATTACGAGTCCATTCCATTCTTATCATGCCTATCTCTGTGCTTCTATCTACCTACCGAGCCAACTGATGAAATTCGGCAGTGACTGGCTGTATTAACGCTTCGTCCCTGGACCGCCTGAACCCTCACGACGGCGGGGGGGCAATACGACTCGAGCGGCGGGGCGGGTGGAAGGGGAAATCCCCAGGGATCCGCTTGTGCTGGGTGCGTTTCAAAATCTCTCCCTTAAATTCCGACACGGCACCACACTGACTATACTTATATTTCAGATATAACCACTACGTGGAGCTCGTTGAGCCCGCCGGCAACCGTGCGTGCATCAGGTGCTGCCAGGATGCCGCAGATTGTCCGACCAACAAGGGTGAGTGCATCCAATGACAGTTACCTTGGAATGAGATTGTCTTGTCTTTCGCCATGCAATCTCCTTGGACAATGGACGCATGCTAATGTGATATTATGCATACAGACACACAGGGCTGCCCGGCCGTGATCTCGGGGAACTACTTCAACTGTGGTTGAAATTTTTCAATGCAGTATCATGATGCATCACGATGGACATAATGACATCCTCATGTAAAGCACATTTGACAATGGACAATGCTTCAGTTGGAGATCTCTTCCTGTTAAGAATTGATATATAGTAAGGTAAGAGGGAACTTGAGGAAAACAACTGGTATCTGTGCCAGTCTGTCGGTCAAGTTCAAATTTCCAGCTTATCCTTTTGGTTCGTGATTCAGAATACAGGCAACTTATTTAGGTCCGTCATCACTCCATATTCGATGTCCAGCATCCAACTTTACTCTTTGAGTTGAATAGACGGAAAAGAATCGGGCTTGATTACTACACTCCAAAATACAACTCCTAACGTGAACTTTTTCTCGGTGGTAGAAGTCAAGATTTCCGAGGGTTCATATTTGTGAAGCCTCACTTCATGGATGTGACTCGGTGGATTGATTCTTTGGGTGAAACCGAAACCACCTCTGAAACCACGAGGTGTTCTTAGCCTCCGAATTGATGTATTAGAATGAAAGCACATCGGGTCGCATACACTCCCAGCCATCGAACAGTATCCCCAGTGACTTTCAACTACAACAGCGCCCAGAATCCAGACACCGTCAGAAGAATCAGCAAAGAAGTCGGCGCTACTGAACTTGCGCCATTCTTGGACCCGGACTGGGAGGTTACGGCGGTCTGCTCGATGCCCACGGCGGTGCTATTCAAACTGGCTGTAATACCGACGCTCAGTACACCTGTGAGGTTCGTGAGGCCGCCGGGACGACGTACCAACAAAATCTGCGCCACATTGGCTCAAAAACCCGGAGGCGTCAGTCTGTCCAAACTTGACGGCGACCTGGTACTGTGCCTTTGTGCATTCGTTGCAGGTGCCTAAGCCCGAAGAGCCCAGGGCGAGAATGAGCAGTATATCTTCGGGATTGGTGTCCGGAGTGCTCGAAGTGTCGTCGGTAGTATCTGTGGAGTTACTACCCGAGGTAAAGGCCTCCGTGGTGCAGAACGTGTTGTTAGTGGTGCTGGGATGGGCTTAATGTGACGGAAGAACAGAGTCACGGAAGGCTCACTCTTTGAGACAAAACAGCTCCCGATACTCAGGATAGGTTTCGGCGAAGTTGGTCCCGTTGAAGTCGCTGCACCCCGAGGTGATGTTCACAACTTGGTTGAGTGTATCGGTGCTGCATGCCGTCAGCACTCCAGCATGCGGGGAAATCGTAAAACACACCTGCAGGCTGGAACTGCACAGAACTCAGTGAACCAATTGTCGAGGGCACTTGCGGCCTCCTTGACAGTCGCGTTTGGTGACACCGATGCACTAGCATTAGCGAGCTTGCCGAACGGCGCAAGGCAGCTGAACTGTGGGTTGGAAGAGGACAGCAGGCTTTCGAAACTTGCACACCTGTGTGGACGCTCGAATATTAAGATTTGGGGGAAATGAGGAACTCACTCCTGGTCGTCCCGGGGAATGTAAGCAGCGGTCACAGCCGTCAACGCAGCTGCAGCTATCAGAATTGAAGAAGCGAATTTCGTCATGATATCGACCAGGATATAGACGTGTTTCAAGAAAAAGTTCAAGGGAAGGCGAGAAGAAGTGAAACGAAGAGGCGAGCACGAAGGAAGGAGGCTGAAAAATGAGAAACCAATTCATGACCTTTTATGTAGAAGGTGATCGTCCATAGCACATATTAATAAGTGGTCGTTGCGAAGATAGTGGGTGTGAAGGAAGCAGCTGCACCAGCCCTGCGATGGCAGACTATGGAGTTTGATCATCCACATTCATATGGCGAGCAATAATGAGTCACGACTAGTCGAAAAGACTTGGATCCACGGACGTGGGAGCTGAAGGCGAGTGGTATCGAGGCTCCTATCAGACCAACCTACCCAGACTTTACCACAATATTGATTGTTGAATGCAAACCACTACAGCACAGCAATGAAGTTCGATACTACAATCAAACCATGAGTCATGACGCGAGTAGTTAGTCGATACATCCGTAGACTCGGGAGTTGGAGGCGAGTGGTGAAGTCAAATTCGTCCTACCAAGTAGTACCGACTAGACGTTGGACGCTCCAAAAGCGCTGAGTGAGTACATTCAACCAAAGAATTCCCTTGTCTCGACCATCAATGAGCGATGGATCATGGATCTACAATTGCAAGCGTCAGCGGCACTGCTTTTGTCCAAAAGCCAAGAAAGACAACACACAGCATCGACTCGACAACGTAAATAAAATGGCCGAACAATCATGAGTCTAAATCAGAGCGTCAGAGGAGTGAAGCGGAGTCAAAGCAGCATGCTCGAGTGATTGCAGAGTTTTGAAAGAGAAAACTTCCGTCGCGGTGGCAAAAAACAGGCGACGCCAGGATTCCGCTGGGACTGATCGGCAGGGTCAAGTGCAAGGTAATATCGCAGAGGGGACTCGGATCCGGCTCTTTTGAAGTCTTTTGTGAACCCTTGCGCCCAGAACTTGAAAAGACTTGAAGGAGAGTCGCATCGAGCTTACGTAAACGGTTGATGCAAACCATCAATTGATGATTGATGACCGTTCCCACGTTTGAGTTGTGGTGCTGAACCTTTTCGCATCGGCCAATGATGAATTCACCGCCCGCTGGACCGCAGAATAGACAACTTCCGAAGAACCACCACCTCGCCCTCTTCAACACCGATATCACATCGTCACCATGTACGAATTCGAAGGGCTCTCATTGGGCTCTCACGGCCCCAGTGCAGCATCGTCACTCAGCTGAGGACCGGTCCGACCGGACGCATCGGCCTCGACGCGCACCTCGACGTGCATCTTCGCCACCGCCTTTTCTTCCTTGTGCTGTTCCCGAGACCGTCCCTCACTTCCTGTTCTTATGCGCAGTGTACCGCCGTCAACGTCTCAAGCTCATCGTCCGACTCGGCTCCGCGCGACGAAGCCTCAAGGCTCAAACGCCTACTCGCAGCCAAGTCTGATCACAAGCTGATCCTTGCATACGTCCGCGACACCCAGAGTCTCTCGCACTACGCCGCGTGACCCCTTCATCCTCTATCTTTTCGCTTTCTTTTTCTCTCTTCGTTTCTCTTACCTCAACCTTACATTGTAAATTTCCGTCTTACTTATCGACTCAAACCAAATACCGCCATAGTTTCAACATTATATCCCTTATAGCATCTTCAAGGACCAGATAGATATACCAGCTAGTTCTCTCCAATTGCAGAGCTTTGAACGAGGAAATTCTCTCGGCAAGAAAAAGCTGCCGTGACAAGGGTCAAGTGCAACGGAATTTCGCATGGCACCTGAGAGGGAATTTTTTTTTTGAAACACGTTGTGTGAGAACAATCTTTACAGGATTCAGATAACGAGGATTTCATGTTTCATTGTTGCCTTCCTACGTATCAGAAACGTGGTGTTCACAGCATGTAACGCTAGAATGACAAGACCGGAAGTGACGAGTTGTGAACTCTGAGTCTCCAATGACAATTTAAAATGAAGCACTAGAATAAGACACATTCTGTAGCATACATTCGCCTGTAGTGCAGACACTGGCCATGCCGTACTGAGATCTTGTGTCGGCCATCCTCTCCCACCCTATCCCGCTCGTAGTGCCGTTGAACAGCATGCCAGCGCACAATTTTCCTATCCCTGGTGCGAGTCTCGACTACAACAACACCGCCCAGAATCCAGACACCGCCAGAAGAATCAGCAAAGAAGTCGGCGTTATTGAACTTGCGCCATTCTTGGACTCGGTTACGGCGGTCTGTTGGATGCCTACGGTGGTGCTGTTTAGGCTGGCTGTAATATCGAATCCGTACTCAGCATAACTATGAGGATCGTGGCCACCGGAACGACGTACCGACGAAATTTGCACCACACTGGTCCAAAAGCCCGGAGGCGTCGGTCTGTCCAAACTTGACGGCGACCTGGTACTGTGCCTTTGTGCATTCGTTGCAAGTGTCCGAGCCCGAAGCGCCCAAAGCGAGGAAAAACAGTATATCTTCGGGATTGGTGTCCGGAGTGCTCGAAGTGTCGCCGAGGGTATCTGTGGAGTTACTACCCGAGCTCAAGGCCTCCGTGGTGCAGAACGTGTTGTTAGTGGTGCTGGGATGGACTTAATATGACGAAATAACAGGGTCACGGAAAGCTCACTCTTTGAGACAAAACAGCTCCCGATACTCAGGATAGGTTTCGGCGAAGTTGGTCCCGTTGAAGTCGCTGCACCCCGAGGTGATGTTCACAACTTGGTTGAGGGTATCGGTGCTGCACACCGTCAGCGCTCCAGCATGCGGGGAGATTTTAAAACACACCTGCAGGCTGGAACTGCACAGAACTCAGTGAACCAATTGTCGAGGGCACTTGCGGCCTGTGTGACAGTTGTGTTTGCTGTCACCGATGCACTAACACTAGCGAGCTTGCCGAATGGCGCAAGGCAGCTGAACTGTGGGTTGGAAGAGGACAGCAGGCCTTCAAAACTTGCACACCTGCGTAGATGCCTGAATATTATGATCTTTGGGAAAATGAGGGACTCACTCCTGGTCGTCCCGGGGAATGTAAGCAGCGGTCACAGCCGTCAACGCAGCTGCAGCTATCAGAATCGAAGAAGCAAATTTCGTCATGATATCAACCAGGATATAGAAGGGATTCAAGAAAAATTCAAAGAAAGATGAGAAAATGCAAGTCAAACAGGCGAGCAGGAAGGAAGAAGAGAGGGCTAAAAGAGATGGAATCCCACTCTCAACTCTTTATATTGAGGGTGATAGTCGATAGAAGCTGTCAATAGGTAATCGTTGTGAAGATGCCAGGCGACGATTCTAGTGATTCAGTGCGGCAGCGAGATCAGCGAAGCATCCCAACCATCAACAACGGGATAGATTCATGATTGAAAGCAGCTTATGCGAACTGCCTCCGTCTAGAAAACCAGGAATAGCGGAGAATATTAAAGACCGAGTGACTGAGGTTGACTCAGAGCATATAACCAGCGAGGTGTTCGGTTATAGCGTCTGTCTGAGACAGACTGAAGAGCAAGATGGCCACTGGCAGGAGTTCGAACTAGTTTCGGTTCTAGCGTTGTAGTAAACTCGAGTCTTGAGTGAGTAACACCATGGCAGGCAAACTAAAAAGCGACTCAGACACCGATATGGATGCGCTGGGCGACGTGAACTGAGTGCCGCAAGTAAGGGCCCTCGAACCCAGCTCCCCTGAAGTATTTTGAGTTTTGTCCTCAGATTTTGTTATCATCACTCGAAAAGAGCAGCGGAATTCGGAACATGGATGTCGAGGTCAGAGTTTCAGTACGAGTTTGAGCGAAGCCATCAGTGATCGATGATCACCTATCATTATTTGTCATCCCACGCTATTTAAATGAAAGCGCCCACCACCTTCCGAGTTCCGAGACGCCGCCGTGGGTGGCGCATCATCAACCTTTCCGGACATCGCACAGTAATTGGTTGAACGCTCTTTCTGGAGGTCTGGCCGTCTCTACTGGATACCTTCGACTGAATCATTCAAGTTGTGGCGTTTCCTGAAACCATGGCTCAAAAAAAAGAGAAAGCAAAACCTCACAGGCCCTCTTTCTGCCCTTTCCCCTGACATATGCGCCAGATACCCAAGTGAACTGCACGACTATATCCTCGATCATCTCCACAACGACAAGCACACTTTATTCACGTGCAGTTTAGTCTGCAGGGCATGGAGTGCTTCGAGTAGATATCATTTGTTCCAGAACGCCTGCACCATTCGAGTACACCATGAAAACTTTCGCGAGTTCTGCGAGCTGCTAGCTTGTCAGCGACTCAACGCCTACATTGGACGCCTCCATCTCCAATCTCACCTCATGGATGAGGAGCACGACGAGAGCTTTCAATTCAATGAACACCTGTCGCGCCTCGGTCGACTCCCCGCACTTGCGGTATCTGCATCTGGACTACCATCACGACGACGTTCATCCCGAGTTTTTGGCTGCTTTGACACAAAACTTTCCCAGCCTTACCGAACTGGAGTTCACCTCCATGCACTTCACCTCCTTTGCGCAGTTTGTTCAAATCATGGAATCGCTGCCTCTACTGCGCCGCATCTCTTTGGACAAAGTGTTGTTTTATGATCGTCGGTACGGGGAGAATGGGGAGAATCCAGAAGACGACGGTCCCGAACCCTCCTACATGCCCAGTAATCTCACAGACGTCGTCGCACACTGCGGTTATGATGCGACCGCTCCGGTACTTTCATGGTTACGTTCTCAGCCATGTACCCGCCGCTTAGCTGTGGCAATCGAGCCGTACCGCCGCGAAGAGCACACCACTCTTTTGTCTGAGATCCTGCGCATGCTGGGTTCCCGTCTCGAGCACTTGATTATCAAGAATGCTGATAATATCCATCGTAAGTCTCTCCATATTTTCCCTATTTTTCTGAACCCCATACTCAGTCCCGGACCTCTCGCTAACCACTGGGCTCCTTACCTTCGCAATGAGTGGCATCCAGTGCCTGCAGACCAGCACCTCCCTCGACCTCGACTGGGTGCCCACCCTCCTTTCCCAGATCCACTCGCCCGGGTTGAAGCGTATCGTGTTCGTCGTCGACCTACGCGAACGCACAGGCTTGGACTTGTTAGATTGGACACGAATTCGCGAATTTCTTGCGCAACAGAGGTCCCTTCGACGGGTCCAATTTTACCTGTCTGCTCACAAGAAATGGGCAACCCAAGCGATTGCGGCCCGCCTTAGTCCCAGGGCTTATGCCTTGCGCGTGGGACAATTGGAGGGACGGTATCGATATTCGCTCGATATGTTTGATCATTGACTTGTACACCCCTCCGGTTCGTGCTGCATTAGCGCGTGTTTGGAGAGAAAGATACCCTAATTCGAACTTTTTTGGTGACTTCTTCTGCCAGTAGGGCAGATATGGAGGACTGAGCGCTGTAGTAGCATTTGGTGGGTTTGCTTGACCACGTTTGGTGCAGTCCCAGTTCATGGAGCTCAAATTTTTCTCATCAACACCAGAACACCCAGAACTGAACACTAGTCAATTCATCAGCTTGCAGTTCTCGGTTCTAGCCGTTCGGAAATGAATGCTCAGCAAGAGAAAATCACTATAGTGGATGATGAGTGCGGATGTGGATATGAATGTACAATAGATATGTTAAATGGAATCAATCGCGCAATCGCTGTGCTTCACTCTAATGAGTGCATGTATTTCACGAAATCTGACGTGTCCCCGGAGATTTCCAAGTCGATATGTTTGAAAGGGGATGGTTTTTTCTCCGTGGACGCCAGAGTCGAGGTTTTTGATTATTATTCAACTCCGGATCCAATGATTGGTCGACATTTAATACCTCAATCTTGTTCCGAGTCACGCAAATTAAATACCTCGAGGCGCGATCTTGAACTAGTTCTCATTTCCGACGCTCGTGCTCCGAAATCAAAGGTCATGGGTGTCGTGTCTGACTGCCATCTCATGGGAACCAAACATATATTTTAAGTTTCTGTCGAATTGGGCAAGAGGTGCTGAGACCTCCTGCTGACCGAGGATCAATCAATTAACGACATTTCATTGGTCGGAGCCTCTGGTCCACTTTTAGATAGATGCTACAGCCAAAAAAGTCCGTACTCAACTGCGTAGAAGAAAAAGGATTGGAATTCTCACCCGCTGCATTGATTTCCTTGTGTGAGAGAGAGGTCACCCAATAGTTCGGGACAAAATTCTTTTCAAGGAAGTCGGCAGGACAACATCCCGCAGGCCAGGAAGACTTGTGAGAAGGTAAAGTCCATAATATTTTAGAGTTTGTAGATGTGCTGTTTCTTGAGACCCTCATAAATTCTCGCTACGGCGGCGCACGATTGGTCCCTGGACTGCTGATTAATTGCACGCCAAGGAATAGAAGTTCCGGGTGAGGTTGGAGAAGGCCAGTCAGTCATGTCATGCGATGGAGACAGTATACTTTCTACGAGAAATTCATACCAGATTTATTTCCAGCTTCCAGCATAACACTTCAAATTTGGCGGTTATGCGCTTACTTGATGTTCTCCACACGCCTCGATCAGATGTCCGCGCTTTGAAGCAAATTGGTGCTTGATATTGGGCTGCGTTCTGTATAATGAGGTAGCAACACGCTCACGCGCTTGCTCATTGCTTATTATGGTTTCTTGCAATCTCATCGTAGTGCTGGAATTTGTGGTTGACGTCAGGTTTCCCACGGTTGAACCTTCCACGATGTCACCTGTCCTCAAAGGAGTTGGCTGGACAACCTGAAAACAAACAATTAGATAGGATGCGCAAAAGCCGCATGGGCCGCATGCGGCTTCGTGCGGCTTTTAGCTGCAAAGCCGCGCATAAAAAAATCGTATTTACAGTCCGAACATGTTTCAGTCGAGTAGATGGAAATCATTGACATGGTATCCTGTACACTTTGGAAGTTGGAAAAAAGCATTAACCGTACAGTTGAAACAGGCAAGACAGAACCAAGGCAATGCTGCGGCCAAGAAACAGATTGCCCAGGCTCATGGATGAATTCAACTGAATACGGACAAGTCCCAGGCATGGAATGAAACTGCGGATATACAACAATCTTAATATGCAGGAAACGGAAAGCTACGCTCGGCTTTGAACAACAGCCAAACGCCGGGTGTCGTGCGCAAGTGCGCATCCTCTCTGATCTAAGTAGACTATTGGACTGTCGGAACGCAGAACAATTAATGAGTATCCGGCCTATTGAATTTAGGCTCCTACCACAACTGTTGCCAATCATGGGGGGCTGGTTACGAGCCTACGTTGAACCTTGATTTCACCTGGGTGAGGCCGAAGGTTGGCCACAGGGGGTTGCTAGACAATACATGTCAACAGAGCCTTGCCAAACACCTCAACAGTCGAGCGTCATCAAGTTTCAACTTGAGTACTTAGCAACCACCATATCGCCGTCATCCAAAAATGCGCGCCGTCGTCCAATTTCGTCTCGTGTTTGAAGACGGTTCCGACTGACTTTCGAGTGTCCGGTGTTTCCTGCTTCTGCTGCGGCGGTGGCGGCGGCGGCCTCCCACACTTCATAACGGCGACTTGAGCTCCCCCGGGCTTCGAATCCCACAGTGTCTTGCCTTCTATCTCACGGAACGGACACAATCTTATCTTCTCCGTCGATCCACAGCCGTCCTTTGTAACTTACCCTGTTATTATGCACCCTCGACCAGCCAACTCTTCACAGGTCTTCGCGGCTCGTCGGAATCTCGGCGTTTTTCGAGGTTCCAGGTTCGCTCCAGGGTAGTCGTGCCCGTCCCTCAGTAACCGTGCCTGAGATGGTTATCCTTCCCCTCCAAACGCCTGTCTCTTGCCGTCTCGGCGTGTACAATCCGAGGACCCGATGCATGTCGTGTGTCAGCGTGCCTGCAGGCGGAAGACAACGATTGGCTCGCAGCATCGGGGTTCAGGCTCGCAATGCATGCCCACATTTTTTCCACTGGCGTTCATTGGTCGTTCTTATTTTTTTTTCTCGACGTCATAGCAGGCCTTTTGGCGATGGTAGCCCGCCAACATGGCGCACCATCTTTCCAGATACTTCCAAAGTCCTATCTATCATTGTCAAGAACACAATGGCGCCCCCCGACGGCGGAGGGGTTCGATGATTCTGGATGCTTGGCCTTCTGTCCAAGATGTCGACGTTCTTCGTTGTCATTTTTTCATTGTCTCTCTATTCTCCGCCTCTCATTCTCAGCACGTGACCATCTCGCATTCCGCCATCCGCTCTGGCCTGGGTACGGATTCGCGGAATCGAGTCTCGACACTTCCGGTCGCCTCCCATCATCACTTCTTTCTGCCTCCGCTCACTTCTTGAATTCTCTTATTTAGAAGGTCGCAGAAATCACACTCGCATCCAGTATCTCAATTCCCAGCATGTAGGTATGTCGTTGAAGTTGCGCGCCGCGGGAATTGATTTTGACTTGTCTTGTAGTGACATGAATTCATGCTCGAGATAAGTTACATCCACTCCTCGGTGTTTATTGCCGCGTACAAAACGAATTATACCCGCATCATCTATTGATGATCATATCAATCCCACTTGCCATCCCGCTGCCCGCAGCAAGTAAATGATATTATATTCCTCGGAAAAAATATTCGTTCACGCGCATGCGACGACGTGGGATTGCAGCATGGTGGCCGATTCGTCGTCGCTGCAGTGCCTCAATTTTATTTCCGCCGCGTACATACACTCGCAACCAGGGTGGGGCCCCCCAAATCGAACGGAATTGACGAACGCGGAGAGTAAGTAAACTTCCCGCCGACCCAAACTCAATGTCAAAATCAGCTCAACGCTCGGGGCGTTTATACTTACATTTACAGCACTTCCCCAAAGCCTTCCCTTTCCTTCAAAGTCACTTGTCTGAAGGTGAGAGACACAGCCACGTATGCGTCTGTCTGACGTACCGTGTCTCGCAGACGTCATTCCAGGACCGTACTTACATCGGACGGAAGTGAGTTATGTACCTTCCCGTATCTTTAAATGTATGCAATATACTCGCTCCTAGACTCGACCCGTGACGAGGGCAGAATACCGGAAGGCACCCCAGTCCGTTGCCATTGCATATCAGCGTCGATTTCAGGGTGCTTCCCCTGCCAGAAATTAGAAAGCGCACATATGGAGGCGCGATGTGATCCCACTGCTAGGTTACCCTGCAATTTGCCTACTTTAATGGCTTGCATCGTGTCGTGTCCCGTGCTGAATGCAGCATCGCTGGCAACAACGTTGGTGCGCATGATTGCCAACCGCAGCGTTCGGACTCGAGGCAAAACGACGGTGGGTGCCCGTATTAGGTCTTCTTGCGGCAAGAACAGGAACTCGGAGACCAGGAAGGCCTAGGAGGCTCGTACCGGGTCCTTCGAATTCGCACTGAGCTAACGTGACGGAGGTTCTCTTCTATGGCATGTACTCTACTTAACGTGAGATTCGCGTTCGTCAAGTACTCACCGTCGTTGTTACATATTTTTACACAGTGCTCTGACTGACAGGATATGGAAGGAATGCCGATCTTCACCGAGATTAATTCAAGTTTACTTATCTGCGCAGCGGCGACGTGCCAGTGAAATTATTGAGGTACTTACAGCGGCGGGGAGGGAATCGGGAATATTGATCTCGCTATCAAGACTTACAACGATATCTTCTAGGAGAGCCATGCGGCCCCCTGCAATGTGTTGATTTCAAAATATTCTCAAACCCTCATATGTATGTCTGCATCTCAACAGTGAACAGTGCCGCGGGACACGGGTGCACGGGGCGGCCGCCCCGAAGCAGCCGAGGGCAAGCGATTCTCATGTGAGCGGGAGATGCCGCCGCAACAATTGAAACCACATGGCCAGCCCCCGCACGCGCGATGATGCGTCGATCGTGGCGGTGCGGGCGTTCGCAATTGCTTCCAGGACCCAGGCACGCGCCAGTTGGATCAGGAATTTTTGAAGTGTTCGGCTTTGGAGCATTCGGGGCTTTCGGGATTGTCAACTGCAGCAGATGTAAGTATCAGATGGATCAGCGCGTGATTCGCCTCGCGAGTTGCGCAAAAACACGATTCACGGCGCTCGCGCAATCCACGGATTAAATTTCGAAAGTACAGAACTGATCGAGCATGAGAACGCATACGGTGACGCGTAAAAGGAGGCGAGGGACGCGCGCGTGTGTATACGTGCTTTGCGAGGCTCCTAGGATTTACGCTGCCTTGTTCGCCGCGAAAAGGACGCACGCAGAGCATGTGCGTGTACGTGCATGGAGGATTAATATCGTAGTACATCAGCTCAAATCGTACTTGAGTGGTCAGCGGACTACCAATGTACATAATATTTCAAGCTGCAGCTGCGTTGACCCTGAGACCGAGAGTGAGACCAACCACCAGCTCTGGTGTGTAGCAACGCCGCAACGGCGGAAATAACTCGAATATGGGTCACTGTGAAACGAAAACCGTCATCCACTTGTGAACCGACGGATGGCGATCAAGGATCGTCATCAGCTGTGCTGCAAGGGAGTTGCCGGCGTCGCTGCAGGCTGCCAGCAGCCTGTGATTTACAAGTAGACGACGACGAAAATCCCATGGTTTTATTGGAAAATAGTCCCGCGGCTGGTGTGAACCAAAATCAAATAGACATGGGGGTGCGACGTAACTCCAGCAAAAAGCGTCCGAGGGACCCAATTGTAATCCCTCGCCCGTGGTTCAACGCGGAAACTTCCAGGACGACCAAAGATGAGATGAGTATGAATTATTCACGTTCGGTCGTCCACGGCCAATTATGTGCTGTGTGCGCTCACGTTCAATTACATCGCCGTTGACGTCGACTTTATGAATGGCTGAATGAACGCGGTCGCATAGTGGTCGCATCGATATTGGTGATCGGCAGTACTAACCATATCATCTCTAGTGCTGCTTCTTCGGCAAAAATAACGACCCCATTTTTGGCGCTCAGGGGGAGAAGGCTTGGCGCGTTGCAGAGACGAAGAGGTTGCCCGAATCGCGCGCGCACGAGAAGTCAAGTATTAGAGACGTCCCCAAACCCATTGTTGATATTGATGCAGGCAGCGTAGACATACAGTGTGAGTAATGCTATAAGTAGTGTAGACGGGAGACCCAAATTATAAACCCAGGATAAATGCCAGAAATAATGATGTCTATGGTGGGTGATGATAATGTTGTGCGGTGCGGAGGGATGAGAGGAGATGGTTGTACGTGCGAATCGATAGCGACGAAAGCAAGACCGAAGGAGGAGAGAATTGTGGGACCGCACCCGCATGACGACCGTATATGGAGGCGTGTGGATGGTTCTACGAAGTCCCTGGCAGATAAAAAGGAAATCTAATGCGAGGGGAGAGATAAAGGCGGCAGGGAGGCAAGAGAAGTGAATGGCGGTGCGCAGCAGCATTCATTTCGATTTTTGCTGTGGGTGCACGGGGCCGATGGTTAGCGAGTGTCGGCTGCTGATCCGCGCTAAGTCGGGTAGACACGGAAAACTCACTGGTGCGCGCATCATGAGGGGTGCTGCGGCAGGTTGTGACGGCTGGTAGGGTGATGGAGAGTTTGGATTTAACGTGGGCTTTGTAAAAGCGTGCTGAAGCTGGAACAAAGAAAGAAAACCCGTTAAAATAAAGAACAAAAAAGCAAGATAAGGAGACACACCTTTGCTTCGCTCTCTTTTGCGCGCTGTGCATACATATTGGGGTGCAGGGCCACGTTGGACATACTCGTTGCTCGGGGCAAGGAGTGGAGGGACTGGGATACACTGGGGAAGGCGACAAGGCCTTTTTTGTTGGACGCGTCGCGCGAAGACATGGATACAGAGAGAGGAAGAGGAAGAAGAAATGAAGGCGTGCAAGGGTAGGGTCGCGTGCGATGCACGGAAAGGAATAGCAAGAAAAACGGGCAACTGGTTTGGGATGATTAAATACGACCGGGATGCGAGCGCGTGACTTTTTTCTGTGATGCTCATTACCTTATTGATCATCTCGATTCCTCGCAACGTGCGAGTTGGTTCGGCAAGAAAGATAAGGTAAAGATCCAGTCGGATTCCCGATATGCCTGGGTATACTTTTGGGGCTCGACGCGGAACCCAGGGATCATCAGCTGGCAATTAAACTGGTTCCCACCTTACGACCATCTCCCGCCGTTCTATTGCGCCGCATTATGGGTTTCAGATCCCCGCTCCCCGCGTCATTCGAATCAAAAGTCTATTTTGCCTCTTGCTATTCTCTGCCGCCGTTGTGGACATCCTCCAGAAGCTTTCTCTATATATGTTCTCACCCTGGAGCTCTCTCTGCGCCGGCATTATCTCTCCCATCCTAGGTGCTCTCTCACACCGTTCAAGTCCTCCAGCGTCCTCAACAGGTCCCCGTCCACTCGTGACCAACCAGTGCATGTGTCTCTGCAGCCCATTTCTCTCATGCCAGCCTCGGGAATTCGCGCTCCCCTTGCGCCCAGTCCCAGCACCGTGTCAGCTCGTCTACCTGTCTCTATTGCATGTCAATTCTCCCGCTCCACTATCGTTGCGTCGTCTCTCTACCGCGTCCGCGTCCATCCTCAATTAAAAGATCCGCCCGACCGAGGGGCACGGATGATAATCCTCTCACTCAGCTGGGACCTGGAACAATAGCACAACGCTCCTTCCAGTCAGCCCATCCCAGCCACTGTCGTCTCCTTGTATCGCCGTCTCAGCCATGTGAGCCCCATTGAAGCTCGTTACGACAGATATCGCTGTCGTCCACGTCTATCTTTGTGTCTGCCATGCCCGGCTGCCTGCGGTCATCACCGCGAACAGATGCGTTCGCACGTCTTGCGCATCTTACTTATGTCTTGTACGCGCTGCTCGGGGCTGGCGTCACTGTGCGTCCCGTTCCGGATCCGCGGAATACACTGCTCTGTACGTCTGTCTGTATGTGCTCGCAACTATGACGATATTCGCCCTATGTGCGAACAACGAAGCGGACACATTTCCGGTTCGGTCTCACCTCTGTCGGTCTCAATCAGCTCAGTCAGCCTCTTCTGCCTGCACGCAGGCACGCGCACACCGCACCCGGGTTTCCATAAATCCCGCCACGGAATCTTCCACCCTGACGAGACTGCTCTGCTGCGTGGGTGATGCCCTGCAACGTCAGCATCACAGCGGCCGTTCCGCTGCGTTGGCCTGCTGCGGAGGCCGAGGACTTTTCCCCACTCGCCACATACGCATATGCACCTGTCCCCGATGTATCTGTATCTGTGTCTTGCGTTCAATGTTCAAGGCCGTGTCCATCTATCATAATCAGTGGCTTTTGCCTTCCTCCTTCAGTGGAGTTACAGTTTTTCTCTTCTGTTCTGTGTGATATGTTTTACGCCACATACACAAACGCCCCGAATCACCGCATCCCGTAAGTGGGCGAGGAGGAACGAACACAAAAAATAAAAAAAACGAAAACATGAAGAATGTCCCTCGCGACACATGTTTGTCTAGGCCGGTCTATTGAGAGTGAGAGAATTTTGTCCAGTGTCAAGGACACCAGCGCTGCGCGAGAAATGCGTCTCCGTCGGACGGGAGCACAGATACACGGATACACTCAGGCTTTACTTATTCACTTTGCACCCCTGGTCCCCTTCTCCCGACCCGCGTCTCCATCTCCTTCCCTAAGCGCAACCCTGCCTTGCGTTGCTGCCCCTCCGCGTCGTCCACTACCCACTCTATTCTACGGCTTGGACACCATCATATGCGGGGAGGCGCTCGCACGCCTCCGCCCACTCAATATTACCATTCACCAGCTCCGTCACAGTCGCAATCACGTCGTCAATTGACCCGATCCGCTGGTCCATCGTGTCGCGTTCACTGCCAAGGCATTCTTCATTAGTTTACTGCTGCAGCTGCTCGCTCCAGGGAGCGCAAAAAAGGGAAAATGAAGGCCAAGGGACGCACCGAAGGGTCATCGTACGGTTCTGTACGGCTGTCGGGTTCCAGCGATAATTAATAGATTAGATTGGATAGATGGATAACCGTGCGTTCGCGTTCATAGATGGATGGATGAACGAATCACCGCAATATTGAGGTGCAGCACGGATTGAATTAATCGAATCGAAACAATGAATCAGCAAAGCCAAGGACGAGCGAACGGGGCAAAGAGGGATGAAGGAAGGATAATAGACGCACATGCGAAATCGAGCGTAACGCCAAACGGTGTGCCGAGCTCGTCGTTCCGGGCATACCGCTTCCCAATCGAGGTATTGGAATCGTCGACACGGGCATGCACGCCAGCCTTGCGGAAGCGGAGGGCTGCAGCAGCAGGTTCGGCCAGGTGGTCGAGCGAGGCGAAGAGAAACAGCGTCAGGACGAGTTATCGACGCGGGGAGCGAGGAGAAAACGAATCGAGTAACCGAGCATGAGAGGGAGGAAAGAGAGTAATCCATCAGCCTCGGAAAGCCAGATCACGCATAGATAGAAAGAGGTGGACGTACAGACTTCCTTTACGAGCGGATCGAATTCTGCGCGTGAGCTGAGGGGCACGATAAGGACTTTTGTGGGAGCCACTACGGCCGGGAGGGACAAGACCTGTGAAGGGCGCAATCGTCAGTTGTGCGGTATGCGTCAGAGAATAGCTTGAAATGGCGAGATGCGCCACGGAAATTAAATGAGACACGTCGACTACTCCCGAAGAGGGAGCAGCGACTGGAAGGGAAACCCGCCAAGTCCGACGGGGCAAGACGATAAACGTTCCCCAGCCAAGGCACGACACCGTTTATCCGCCGTGCCGTCGAACGGCAAGTAAGAAGAGCTGACGCCTCCCGATGAATCACACCGCAGACAGGACGGCCGGACGGACGATGCGAAGCATGGACCCCCGCGAAAGAACGGAACAGAAAGCTTACCCCGCGCTCTACGTCCTGCTCTCTGCTCCAGAAGCTGTGCTCGAGCAAGCAGTAGAGGATGCGCCCGATGCCGAAGGACGGCTCGATAACGTTCGGCGTGAATTCGCGGACTACGGAGCGAGAAGAATTGAGCGGTCGGCATGCGCAAGGACCGGAGGGGCAAGGGAAAGTACGTACTGTTCGTCTTGAACGTTTTGCGCTCGATGGTGAGCATACTGGGCTGCAAAGTGAACTCCTTGCCGTCGGCTATGATCGTCGCGGGTCTGTCGTAGAAGTAGAATGAGCACAAAGAAAATTAGTGTCAGCAAGGGCAGCAAAACGCACCCCTGCTCAAGCTCGCCTTTCAGCCGCATGAGGCCCGCTTCGTCGAGCGCCTCCACCGCGCCGGTGACTGCACCCGCGTCGCCCTTGAACGTCTTCCCGAGCGCCTTCTTGTCAAACTCCGCGACCGCGCGCTCTTCCACCACCGGCTCCTTGAGCGCCTGCCGCACTACGAGCGGCTGCTTCGTCTTGTTCGCATGAACAGTCAAGTCGTACGCCGCGCGGTCCGCGCACCCAACACACTCCGTCCACCCACCCACGCTGTTCTGAATCTCCGCGTCCCAGCAATCCGTCGCATAGTGCGCCATCTCGTTCGCCATATGCTGCCTAAACCTCAGGCGTGTCTTGTCGATGCCGATCCGGAGAAGGAACAGGTAGATGCGCGCGACGAAGTAAGCGAGCGTCTCGTTTGCGATAACGCCTTCTTGCACGGCCTTACCAACCGTCATGCGCTTGATGGTGCTCTGCCCCGCCGCTTGAACGTACTTGTCCAGCAGAACGAGTTCGATGTCCGCGACCTCGTTGAAGCGCGCGTGGCTCTTGTCGAGAGGATCGACAAAGTGCTCGATCTCCGCCATTGTAAACTCCCGCACGCGCAGCAGCCCCGCGCGCGGAGAGATCTCGTTCCGGAACGAGCGCCCCACCTGCGCAGAGGCGAAAGGTACACGCCCGTTGTTAAATTCCAGCAGGCGCGCAAAGTTGAGGAAGTGGCCCTGGGCGGTCTCGGGACGCAAGAACCTGCATTACAACGAAAAATAAAAAAAATGAATATTAGCAACGAGATACTGCGAACACGAAATGTGAAAGAAATTCGAATGCATGTGACCGCGACACAGAAACAGAAAGGGCGCGATCGCAACATAAATCGCCGCCCGATTTCGCAATCGCGCTTCGACATCAGAAGAGGCGATCATACAATCGGGTGATGAGAATGATCGGCGATCTCCTATCATCCCCCTCGATCGTAAAAGAGCAAGAATTTGAAAGATGAAAGGGCAAGGGCGGAAAATAAGAACATAAAAGGGCAAAGCGTCGGGAACGCGAGAAGCGAGAAAACAGTATCAGAGACAGGTTGTAATGAAATGAGGGAAATCGAAGCTAGGCAAACGAGACAAGCAATGCGGAAAGAACGCAAGATAGCGCGTCGAACAGACAGAAGAACTCGTCATATCACCACGCCCCCGTCATGGTTGATGCGGAGCGAACTCCGGACAAGCCTGAGAACGCGGGATCCGTCCCGAGAGGGCGAGATATCATTTTTTTCGCTCTTTGCGAGCAAAGCAACGCGCGGGCTCGGAGATATTGCATGCAGTCCTATCTTCCAAGACGGAACGTGCATGCGAAGACGAAGACCGAGGCTGAGAAACACCCCAAATCCCAGGAATCTCCATCCCTGCAATGCCCGTGAAAAAATCGAGTCAGAGGAGAAAAGACGCCGAGGTGTCTCCGCGACGGGCTCGAGGTCTTTGCAGACCCACACACCCCGGCCAATCCAGTACCAACCAATACGTCGGCGCATTGCTGCAAGAGCAATAACGCGACACGGAGCCAAACGTGCGCAGCAAAGGCTCGCGGAGTTCGGCAGCGGAATGTGGGGACGGAAGCAAAGTGGTCTATCCTGCCAACGACTTGGTTAGCATGGCGACGGAGAAAGGTACGGAGGCGGAGCCTTACGTGCAAGCAGCGACTGATGGCGCGCACATGAAAACCGCAAAACGCCAACGCAGGATAACCGCGTAGATAAACCCGGGGCGTTTCACCCGCCTCCCCATTCTGTCGGGCAGCACCTTCCCGGAATGGCCGCCAAAACGACGGTGTGGAGAATCCTCTCGTGCTTGTGATGAGGAAATCCGGTGGGCGACGGAGGTATGCCGTACAAGCCAACGATATCGTTTGACTCGACGTTTGACTCCCCTTCAGGGATCCCGGCGTGCTCCCAAGGCGACGTGTATGTTGCGGGAAGAGATAGAAGAGGAATAGACGGCCGTGTTTCGGGACGAGGGATGAAGTAAGGCGAGTTGTCCAATCTCCAAGGCACGTCGCAAACCACAAAATTGCTGTAAGCGACTCCTGAATAGGACTAGACGTTTCGAGATACGAAAGCAAGGTGCAAGATGGGAGACGAAAACGCGTTCCGTTACGTGGCCATCGGGTTCCACCCCCATTGCCGACGTGCTAAGCAGCCCCGGGTTCGTTCCACCGATGTGAACGTCCCACCTCGGCCCCGAAGTGGTCAAGCCCAGGCACGGGCCAGCCCGCCCGCGCCGCTCGTAATCAAAGTGGGGCCCCACAAAGCCAGAAAGAGGTACCGCCTGCAAAAGACGGTTCATCGCCCCGTGCAGGATGGAGACGTAGGAGCCCACACAAGCATCAAGTGTTTTGCCATCTGAAAAGGCTGGACTGTCTCGCGCGACGCGATATGGTAGACGCCGAATTAGATGCCCTGGTCAAGGACGAGAGCATCCTAAGGACTCGTTACCCCGCACGACACGGCAGACACCGAAACCCATGGCCCACTGAGGACAATAGTCCCAAGAACACGGAAACAGGGGCATCGCCATTCTGGCGCACTAGCCTCTGCTTCTCCACCCTGAAACCATCCGAGCGCACTCGCCACCCGAGGCGGGATATCACAGATGAACCGCTTTCAGTGGCTCATATGAGAAAAGAATAAAACGTGAAGGAACGAAGAAGAAATGTGTGCTGGCGCCAAGCCCATGCGAATAAGGAAACAATTGGAAGCAAAGAGTTCACCGCAGCCCGGAATCAAAGAAGGCAAAAATGAAAAAAGGGTGCCGAATAATCAAATGCAAGAATCGAAATAATCAAATGAAAGCAATAATCAATGTACGCACCCAGGATGCTGGCCAGTGGGCCCGATGCTGCTTGCGAACATGAGATTGAACAGCTGGGGCTCGCCGACAGGGTTGCCGGAGCTGGGGTTGGTGATCGTGTGCGTGCGCATGAGCTGGCCGAGCTCGGGGCCGGAGTAATTGTCCAGCTAGAAGTAGGAGCGCATCAGCAACTATTCTTGAGTGGAGCCAAAATGACGCCCACCTGGGCAAGGATCGATTCGTACTCAGCCACCACCGAGTCATCGAGCTTTACCGCTGTGCTTTTCACCTGCTTCTTCTTTTTCTTGTCCGCAGGCGCAGCCTCGACTGGAGCGGCTGCAACGCCACGCGCCTCGCGGTCGCCGGTCAAGCGCGCCTCGAGTACATTCTTGACGAGATGGTCCGCACGGAGAACCTCGCCGTTGATTGTATCCTTGACCATCCAGTCCGCAAAGCGTGCAACGTGGCCGGAGGTCTCGAAAACGGGTGCGGGGGTCATGACCGTCGTGTCGACTTCCAGCATGGCCTCCTCTATGATGAAGTGTCGCCGCCACTCGGCGAGGATGTTGGCTTGCAGACTCGAGCCTGGGGGGCCGTAATCGTAGAGACCAGCAACGCCTGCGATGGACAACAAATATTATTCGATATTCAGTGCACGATCTAGGCGATCGCGCGCGCACCGCCGTAGATTTCGAACGCAGGAGCATAGAAGAAGCGGCGATTCAGCAGAGCATCGAGACGCGTCTTGTCAAATGCGTGTGCAGTCTTGTTCACACTAGACATTATTGCTGTCGAGGTTTCGAGGTGTTCAGAATGAAGATTTCTGCGTGAAAGGACGCGCGGTAAGATTCTTGATAGATGCCTGGTCCGTAGATGTAGTGGCACAGAAACAAGACGGCCCACGAGCATACACACAAGAAGAGTCAAATTGAAATTTAGATCTGAGTCAAATAAGCGATCATGTGACCCAGACACGTAGCGCGACAGACGTCAAACACAAATATACAGCCGAACATTGCCCGACGCGTCGGGCCGCGCCATTCCAAAGGCTTGGGTTTCCGTTGGAATCAACAAAATTGACCCTTTCCCGAGGCTCAACCTCACTTGTCATTTATTTCACCGTGGACTTACTAATCTGCGGGTTCAATTGCCGAGCTGCGGCGTTAATGAGCGGGATGGATTCCAGTCGTTGTCCCGTGCCAAGATCGAGTATATATATCGGATGTATTTGTTCGCAATCGATGGCCGTGGCGAACATTCAATTATGCACTTTCCCAGCACGCAAAAACAGCATACAGCAGTAAAACCTTAAAATGCTCTCCGTGCGCCACCGGTTGTTGTGCCCTCTTCCATCGATCTGAAAGAATCTCGTCCCCAACTTGGGACAATGACGGGCATCAGGACCTATAGACAAGACATCTCCAAGACAAGACAACACATCTGGTCCTCAGCCTTGGGTTACTTCCCGAGGGACAGGCATCGGGCCCTATTCCAATAATTCTTTGTATTGCGATGGTTGACTCTTTCAAGTCAGTTTCGTGGACCGTCGATTCGGATCGATCCCTCCATTGAACCGTCCAACGGTGACGCCCACCCGCCGGGAACCGGGAATCAAATGGTCGGTGCTATATCCCACTACTTGGGACCCATAGCTCACAATTAATTAATTATTAAAGACTGTTCATTTGGATGTTGAGGAACTGGACACAATTGAATACCGGGCGTCGTTGTAAATCGTCATTTTCTGGGGTGGAAATTAATGAACATGAACAAAGGGCTTGAACGCCACTTACATTGGGGTGAACGCATTGTTCTGTCCACGCGGCGGGCACAATCGTCGAAGCATGCTCCCGACCCTTTCATAGAATACAATGACGGTTCCGCGCCCATATCGAAATCCAGGCACATTCAGTAAATCAGAGTCAGAGTTCATTTCTTGAGATGAAGAACCCTACTCGTAGTACTACGTGGAAATATTCACGGATTCACCCGGGTCCCGGCAATTTGTTTTCTCCGAACTGTTAATCTCGTCGAGAAATGAAGTCTATATATGGCTCTTCTCGGGTCGCCTTCAGGCCATGTTAATATGTACTACTAGTAGTCGGAAGCGGAACAAAAGTGGAAATGAAATAAGTACAAGCACGAACCCCAGATCTCTCCCTGCCTGCCCGACATGCCTCCGCCTTGAGCCAATTTGGCTGTTTAAATATTGCGGGACAACCCTGTGATACAAAATCGACCTTCACCAAACCCAGCCTGGAATCGGACCAGATCCATTCGTTCTAATAGCTGTCCATCAACTCAACCATAGAGTCAAATGTGTATATCAGGTGCTACCGGGTCTCTTCCCTGCTTTTTGTCCTTGTGTAAGCTGATGAAGAAATGCAGGTGAGAGCAAAGTCCGAAGGGGCTTGAATCCTTAAAGAATCGTGTAGCAAATATTGGAAGCAGGCGCGTACCAAACGGCTGGCTAGTGTATTCGGTTCTTGTTTCAGACAGAAATTGCTGCGAAAACCACAGAAGAAAATTGACGTCCAGCCTGGAGTCGAACCGAAAATATTTTTCACTGGTAGCCGAGCGAGATAGGTGCACATCAAGTGCTACTGTTTAGTTCCTCTCCATGTCAATTTCTCCTACAGGTGTTGTAAAGACGCCCTACTTCAGTGCCACGGCTCAGCACGAACAAGACTGTCCGCAAAAATATCTGCGGCTGTGTTGAGAAAGTGAATGAGAGTGAATACATACCGTCCTTGTTCTTCGACTGTGCTAGCAGTCAATAGGAATACAACAAACTCCAAATCCCTCTCTTATTCAACCGTGGGAATCCGGCATCACTCTGATCAGTTCTGTCCATTTTCTCGCAGAGCACGTCGCGCGGAGTGTACCCAGACTCATACTAATGTTTCATTAGCCACTAGTAATACATACAGAAAATCGATTTTGTCAAAACTTGTCGTGGGCTCGAGAAATATAGTAGTACAACAAGACTCCCGATATCAAATCTTTTTAACCACATCCGCCCCAAAGCAGTTGGAGCCCACATAGAGGCCGAAACTCTGAGTGGCCTTCTTGCTGATGTCAATGTTTTCCACGTCCTCCGCAGCCTGACGCAAGATTTAGTTCCCTCTCACATGCTCCACGGAGATGAATCGTTACCTCGATTGCACGGTCCCAATTCTTCAGGCAAGAAATTGTTCAACTGTTTCATTTGGAGGGTGTTTTCCAGGCTTACTTCGACTTCGAAAATCTCTATCATCGCTGGCTTTGCCATCGCATTATCTGCTGCTTGAAAAGTTCCATCAACACTAGCATTTGGCGTCCACTGTGGAGAGATTTGAGTTCGTTCTTAATGTGCGGAAGCAGTGGAGCAAAACAAACCACCGAATGGCTCAGTATGTTCTTGCGACAGACCGGTAACGCGACATAGTCGTCGAAGGTTGCGTTCGCATTTTTCTGGAATTGGGTAATGTGTGAGGGGACGGCGGATTCAGGGCCTTTGTATATGCCAACCCAGAGCTTGCGCTCTGTCGCGGTGGACCCAAACTCGGAGCGCGGCACTCCAATCCTAGTAACGACGTCCGCGGAGAACGCAATGGACGCCGAAGGGGAAGCGATGTCTTTGTCTGCGTTTTGAAAAAATTCTTGAGCCGCACGATCTTGGAAGTACTATGGCGTCGGGTTTCGTTAACGCGTCCGAAAAAAACAGGTGGATACTCTACCTCCTTGAAATTATCAACGGTCTAAGCCAAGAGTTGAATCATGAGGGCTCCGAGGCGTGGGCTGAGCGACGCACCTCGAACGTTGCCATCAGTATGACGCATGGCTGCGGGGCTGGGATGCCATGAGCCTCGTGTTTTGCGTCCATTATACTGTTCTGAAAGATCTACAGCGTGTGATAATTAACAATTCCTCTTCTAATTCGTTCGATAGAAACGTACAACATCAAACGACAAGAAATTTTTCTTCACCGCAGGCAGCGCGGCCAAGGAATCATAAAACTCCCCCACTTTGGCGTCAAACTCTTGCTTCGAGAGGTTCACTGGTGCCTTGTGGATTCCGATGAGAGTGAATGAATCTTTCTGGACAGAGGCAGACATTGCTAGGGTTGGTGTGGAGAGAAGCGCAGTCCGTGTGAGAACGTCCTTATATCCTTGGTTTGCGACTCCCTTTGAGCCGATTTGGTAGGATTAGAACAACTCCCCAAGGAGGCTCTTTGATCCGCTACCACCATCATCAACTTCTGCCTGGGTTCGTTCTGCGCGGATTTTGCCGGCTGTGGTTCGGGTTTTAGATGAGTATGTTCGGCACTACGCACAAACCTGGATCTGGTCCGTCTCTGGCTCCCTCTGGCCGACATATTTCTCGCTGCTGGCGTGGGGGCCCTGTTCCTTGCTTTCGAAGTGTCTCAGATGCTTACTTAGCTCTGGTCTCATGACTATGGATTTCTATGAAGTTCTATCACTGATGGCCGGTTCTCGGGCAATCAGTAAACGGCTCTTTGGCACCTCGGCACTAACTTTGCCGGGTGATCCTGTGGTTACTGATCGGCCCGCTGTTCACTTGAGCCGCACCTCGAGTGTCATTTGTATCGTCTACCCCCTTCTACCTTTTTAGTTCAGCCTGTAGGCCTTTCCGTGGCCACGCTGCAGCCTCATGTTTGGGCAGTATCTATTTTGGTACCAACTACATCTTTTGCCCGATTTGAGCAACACCTTAGATTTTCAAAATTTCTGGATCCTCACTTGTCCCTCGCTCTCGGAATCCTCCGGATAAAAGTATAACCAAGTTGGCTACAAGCGTACAAAATATTCCGGAATTAGTGAGAGGAAGGTATTGCGCGAGAGATCCCGGTGCATCAAACTTGACGCGCCAAACAATCAGTTAATTATCTATAAGGTTCCGGCCTTCCAGCTGGCCAGAAAATTCCAGGGAAATTCAGAAGACGTTTTGATGCTCTGAGATATGGTTTAAGCATTTGTAATAATTTTCTGGGCTCTGATTGTTACATACTGGAGGTGAGATGTCGGGAGCGTGATGAACTGAATTTGTGACCAATTGTAACAGCGACCACACCATCTTCGAAAAACCCAAGGCCTGCTGCCCGGCAAGGAACCTGAGACATGCGAATTATTTTTTATATTATATGGACGACCCCTCAAATATTTGCAGAATTGTTGAGACAGATCCCGAGGCAGACCATTCGGATCTGTGTTTTGATCACGACTTTGATGAACTGGGATCTTTCGCTCAACACCTTCCACTGGTACTGCTTCCTAGACACTTCGTATATTCGTAACCTGATAGTGTGTGTTCCTATCCCGGAGGATTTCGAGAGCAAAGAACAAGTGAGGAAAAAGACAGTTCGAAAATCTCAGGTGAGGCAAAATATGTAGTTGCACCAAAATGGAACTGGCTCAAAAGCACGAGGCTGCAGCATGGCCACGGAATAGCCAGCAGGTTGAACTAAAAGGTAGGAAGGGGGTTAGAGGGCGCAAATGATATTCAAAGAAATAGCAAATGACGCTCATTTGCCCACCGTGTGAGGACGTCATCTTATGGTCTGGAACTCGGCTTGTAACGGCCTCTGAGGTTATTTGGGAGGCTTGGGAAACCAAGCTATTCTCTTCTCTCTTTATAAAATCAAGCCCGAGAATCTGAAGCCTTTTCGAACTCCGCTATCAGCACCCCATTTCCACTGCCGACACTTTGCCGCCATTTAGCGCCAATTTTAGCGCCCACCACTATCTCTGAAATTGGGACCGGGTTTCAACTTCTTTGAGCGAAGTGGTGGATTGCTTCGCAGCCCACCGCGCTCTTGTATTTCTTATGATTATCGTAATCCATTTCGGCCGACGACTGGACTGCTCCACGAATATCTTGTGTAGGAGTCGCATGATCAACGTTCGAAGCACAGAAGACCGAAGTATGTTTTCGAAGTTAGAGAAGATTCTTAGTGAATTGAATTAGAATAGAACCGCACCTCACCGGCAATTCTATGCTAACGGTCCATATGAACTAGAGGCCAAAACGCATTCCTAACACAACCGTGGGAAAATGTAATCACTCATTCCGATCAATCTTGTCCTCTTGACTTTCTGGCAGAGCACGTCTAGGAGGGTTCCTGGGACGGAGTTCATGGTTTATTCCATTCACTTAAATACTAAAAGTTTCAGGGCTCGCGAAAACTAGTAGCACAGCGACAGAGGATTTTCAATACCAGGTTACACGTTCTCAAGGATAGCAGCTCGAATAACTCGTCCGTCCACTCCCTCTGTATGACCAGGAAATAAAAATATGAAATTTTCCCAGCCCAGCGATAAACCGTGGGAATATGCACTGAGTTTGTGCGATCTCCTGACAGAGCACGTCGAGTATGCTCACAATAGTGTGCATTTTTCAACTACCGGCACAGAGGTCGACCCGAATTTTCTGAAGACATTGTGATAGACTCAGGCCAACAAAATGAGACTTGCGATACAAAACAGCGCTGCTTCAAATCTTTTTCACCACCTCCGCTCCGAAGCAAATGGCGTCCACGTGGAAGCCGAAGCCCTGGTTAGCTTTTTCGGTGATCCTCTTGACTTCCGCGTCTTCCAGAACCTAAGTCGACATTCAGCTACTGCACACATAGTATGGGAAGGTAAACCGTCACCTCGATCCCACGATCCCAATTCTTTGTGGAGGCGAAAAGACTTTAGCCACCTGCAGAAATTAAATGGATTGTGTGTTGGCTCACCTCGATTTCAATCATCACAACCGTCACTGGTTCGGCTTTCGGATAGCCTTTCGCCTGCAAATGAGGCGCAATAGTATCATTTGTCATCAACTGCGCGAGATTTGAGTCCGTTCTTGGTCCAAAACGCAGCCTAATATGCAAAAACAAACCACTGTGTGACTCAACATGTTCTTCTGAGACACGGGCAGCGCAACATATTCGTCCAAAGTTGTGCTGACATTTCCTTGAAATTGAGTAACATCCGGAGAAACCGCAGGTCCCGGGCCCTTGTATATGCCTACCCAGAGCTTGCGTTCCGTCGCGGTCGACCCGTACTCGGAGCGCGACACTCCGATCCTGGTCACGACGTCCGCGGAGAAGACGCTGGAGGCCGAGCGGAAGGCGAAGTCTTCGTCTGCATCGGCGAGGAGGTTTTGGACTGCAGGATCTTGGAAATACTACGGCGTCGGATATTCATCAGCGCGTCTGGAAAGCCAGATGGATACTATACCTCCGTGAAATTATCAAAGGTCTAGGTAGAGAATTGATCCGTGACGCGTGCAAGGGATGTACTGAGTGGCGCACCTCGAACACTGCCATCAGGACGGCGCATGGCTGCGCCTCACCCCATCCCAACTCCTTCATGTGTGCGTCCACTACGCTGTCGTGAAAGATCTGCATTATCACATCATTACCAAATTATTTCCGTCTGAGTCGCATTTGCTCCATAGACACGCACCGCATCAAGCGACAGGAAATTTTTCTTCGCCACAGGCAGCGCGGCCATGGAATCACAAAGCTTCCCCACTTTAGCCTCAAACTCTTGCTTCGAGAGGTTCGCTGGCGCCTTGTGGACTCCGATGACAGTGAACGAGTGTTTCTGAACAGAGGCCGACATTGCTAGTTCGGGGGAATGTGGAAGAGAACAGGCTTTGAGAAGCACAGTATATATGAGAACGTCATTTTGGGGTGCGACTTCCTTCGAGCCGATGTGGCAAGATGGAACACTCCCCCCAAAACTATTTCTGGTAATCCCCATAATCCATTTCGGGTTGGCGACTGGGCAGCCCCATGAATATCTCGTGCTTGCATAGCGCGATCAGCGCGATGCATCGAGAAAATATTGAATAGTAGAAGCTAACGGGATTACTGACGGATCCGAGAGCCCTCCCGTGCTGGGAGTAGACCAGACGTTCCCATCACATTGGCATCTCAACCGTGGGAATAAGACATTATTCCCTTGGATAAATCCCGACTTCTTCTCGGAGCACGTCGACTCGCCTTGATGATCATTTTATCAGCTACCAGTACTGAGACCAAGCTTAATTTGTTGAAAACTGTGGCAGGCTCAACATCCAAGAACTGTGCTGGAATGAGACTTCGGATACAAATCTGAGACGAGTCTCAAGATACAAATCGACACAGTTTCAAGTTTTTTCACTACATCCACTGCAAAGCAACTGCCTCCGATATTCTAGCCAAAACCCTGGTTAGCCCTCTCGGTCACTTTTCTCAAGTCTGCGTCTTCCAAAGGCTGACTCGACATTCAGTCGCCGCTCACAGGGTCCTGGAAGATCGGTCAGCACCTCGACGCCACGATCCCAATTCTTGGCACGAGAAAACAATAGCTTATCCGGATGCAGTCTGCAAGCACGGGATTTGTCTTGGCTCACCTCGAATTCGCACAAGGGATCCTCAAAATACTATGGTCAAGCATCCTCATCACGCCAAGGAGGAAAGAGAAGAAACTGTACCTCTTGGAAATTATCGAAAGTCTAAGCAGCTAGTCAAATAGCGGTTACGAGGCGTGCGACTGGTGGTATACCTCGAATGCAAACATCGAAATGATGCATGGCTGCGGTTCGGCGAACTCCAGCGCCTTCATTTGTGCATCCAGGATGCTGTTCTGAGTGATCTACATTGTCCTATAAAAATGTGCCTTGTATTTGTTCGATGTACTCTGCACGCACAAAATCCAAGGACAGGACATTTTTCTTCACCATAGGCAGAGCGGCCAGAGCATCGCAAAACTTTGCCCCTTGGGCTTCAAACTCCTGTTTCAGAGGTTTGCAGGTGCCTTGTGGATTCTAATGGCAATGAACGCGTGTTTATGAACAGAGGCCAACATTGCTGGTTCGGGGGGATGCGGAAGAGAACAGGCTCTGAGAAGCAGGTTGTGTGAAGACGTTACTATATCCTCTGGAACTCGGCAGGCGGCGGCCTTCGAGTGTCTATTTGGCAGGTTTGGAAAACCAAGCTATTATTTTCTACAATTATCGTAATCCATTCCGGCCGACGACAGGGGACTAGACTATTAGAGCCATGAATATCTTACGTAGGAGTCACATGACGTTCGAAGCATAGAAGATAGAAGAAATATTACGAACACTGCTAAAAAAGACCCTTGGCAACGAAGTGCAATACAACCGCATTTTCTCCACACTTGAAGAACTCACGGAACTGCCTGACAATCCCTTGCCTCCCCCTGCTTGATTAGCCGGTATGAGTTTGCTAGGAGAGCGTTCGATCATTCAACCGTGGGAATCATATGGCAACATTGAAGGGCTTCTCCGCTTTCAGCCGTTTTGCTGCTGGTCTCCGGCGTAGCTGGAAAAGTCGGGGAACGGCACCGTTCAGCGTCGCGAGTTAAAGCGCTCGGATGATCTGCTCCAGACCAGAAGCACTTCAAGCAAGAGCGCATTACTCCCCATTGACCACAGTCGAAAAATGTCTGACGCGTTCCGAATGAACCTTGGTATTAAAGAGAAATCCGTGAATGTGAGGGTTATTACAAAGGAATGTTTATGGACTATAAAGTACAAAAGACTCGTGAATTTGTAAGAAATCGTGGGGAATCATAGGAATTCGTGAATTGGAGCAGGGATGTCATAAGTATTTGCTTCAAGTGAAGCTGTCGCAAGCTGTTCAGACGACTGGGGGTCCTGTAGTCGCTGTGTTCGGTCCCGCCGCTACCGTCCCATTCTTCTCAGTTCTCGCACCCGGTCCAGCATAACCCGAAACGCCCAATGCGCTGTATTCCATCAATGCCAGCACCTTCACCAGGGTCATCAGTCCGAACTCGACAAACGCAATCGCGACGAGAGCGAGGAGGATGTCTCCCTGGCGGCCGAACCCGGTGAAAAGGCGCGTGGGCCAGCGGTGCGCCGCGATGGCGGCGCCGACGAGCCACATAATCCAGAGGACAATGTTGCCCGACGATTCGTGGTGGAGGCCACCGAAGCGGCCATGACCACGTGTGTTCAGATTGCCATCGAGGTCGGGTGCGCGACGATGGAAAATGAGAGTGACGGGGACCCAAAGGAGCGTGAGGATTGATGTTACGAGGAGTTCGGCGACAATGGCCTCTGTGTATCGAGACAAAGCGATGAGTCAGGCGGATGCGGGAATAGCGCTTTGTAACGCTTACCGTGGGTTCCAAAATGTGAGCGGGTAAATTGGATGTGCGTCGCCGTGAGCCCGAGCTCAACAACAGCGAGAGCCCAGATGAGACCGTAGAATAACCGGCGATGGGGGACGTAAGAGTAATGGTGGAACATGGTCTGAAGGGGTCCACAAACAGTGGGTCAGTCGTAGTGGTCTTCCACGGATGTGGGTGTGCTTGACGCAGTCGAAGCGCTCGAGTTATATAGCCAAAAACAATTATATCAAGTGACGCCATTCGTGAACCAGCCCAGAGGATCCGTCATGGATGTCGCCGGTTGGAATGCTCAAAGAAGGTTTGAGAAACATCTGGCTTCTTGCTTCCGTACTGTGGGTCATTTCAAGCCCGAGGCGAGGTGGCGTTCGGGTGGAACTTGGAAACCGAATGCCGCCGCAGCCCATCCAAGAGATGCCTTTGGGCCCAAAGTCTACGAAGCATCTCGCAGCGTTAAGTGCGATGTCTGGACAAGGTTCGCGCCGATATCCGAGTCGAGACTTGTCGCGCTTGGTCGACTAGTGAGTCACTCGAAGGACCCAATATGTTCCGGGCCTTCTGCGTCCCGGTGGCCTGCGTGTAGCCCGGAGTTCGCACATTCGGAGACGCCATTGGTGACACGAGCGGTGAAGTCAAAGGTGGAGTGGAGGTGACTTGCAGGTTTTGTGGGAAGGTTCAGAAATAGATTGATCGATTACTAATGATCGGCGTTTCGGTTCTTGCACCCGACCAACTCCCCACAGGTGGAATGGACCATCCATTTCTCTACCTTGCTACAAGTCGGCTTACGGGGACAAGGCCGGGGCTGGCGCTGCATACTATCCAAATGCGCATTATGCGTTTATTTTGAGTTCGGGTTTCGTGGTCCTCAAGATATCGACAGCCACTGCTATTTGCTGTTTAGATCGTCACGGTGACGGTGTTCTCAGTACTTCTGCAGCAGACCCTGCTTATCTCTTTCCCTTGGCTCTCAACACTCACCTCACGCGTTCGCCACGTTTTGATTCCCACCTTCGATCCACTTATGTTTTGAAAGCTGTTGCCTGCATGCACGATGCATGTCCCAGAACGCTGTTACGGTCTCGACATACATCTATGCGAGCAGTGTTCACCGCCCTGGTACCTCAGTACAAGTCCCGTCCCGTCTCGTCTACTTCTCCATGAACACCTCCACGGCACTGATACATCGAGACCAACGTTCTCACGAGCGACAAAGGCAGCTCATCAAAGGCTCCCTCAGCGATCCTGCACCGGGAAGAACACTCAATCAAATTTATTCGAATCTCGGCAACTTTCTCGAGAGGCAGGCGAATCGGGTTGCGCATCGTCGGGGTCATGGTCCTTCTGCAATCGCGGATCACATCGCTGCGTACTTTGGGACAGACCAACAGCGAGCGGTCAAGCTGGACGAGCTACATGCCGGCGCGTGTTCGTGCCGCGAGCTTGAGTTGGAATGCTCGAAGCTCGCCAAATATACGTTACCGTGAGTGGATAGTACCCATCATTTCTTCCGCGCTCAGCGGCTCTTATATAGGTGCGAATCTGCACGGACACAAATCCAAGCATTCCATTGTATCATAGCTACCATCACACGGTATCATGGCACGCGTGTCCTCTTTCTCAATTCCAAACACCTCCGCCGAGTCGGAAACACGGAGGCAGCAATCGTTGCCGTGTGGGCCCGTGCGGATGATACACAACCTTGCGATTGGGATCGTCATTGTGAATTGGCCGCTGCCTCTCTTTTCGAAAAGGATATTTCTGCAATTCTGGGCGACATTTCGCCAGGATCTCTGGGATGCGTTGATACAGGGAGTAACTGTCTCAGCGTCATCGAGAGGCTGTTAATTGCGTCGGAATGCAGGTATGTACGATCCTAGTTCTGCCACAATTGTCTGACCATCATGCAGTATGGATTCCACCTCTGGTGTTATTGCCCAACGATATTTGACCGGCATCCTTGAACTGCCCGCCTTTTGGCAAGGAAGCGCGCCAATATACACCGACATATTTTCAAAGATCCTACAACGCCTATTCTGCGTTCTGAACGACCTAGGACTGGAGTTGGATGATCACGAAGAGTCCACGAATTTAAATTTCGACAACGAAGGGATTGATTCTTTCGCTAGTGCCGTCCTTATTGGTGTTTCGGGCTGGTATTTGACCAATCCGGAATCATGGGGCTGGTACCATAATCTCTGCGAGATAGTACGGCTTCTGCGCCTGTACGTCTTTTCACCTTCCGTCGATTGAAAAGTTACATTTCCTTTGCTCAATAATAGGCCGGAGAGTGAACGTCATCTATCTAAATCATCTGCGCTTGCTGTCGGAGCCGAGATCAAGCGCATTGTCCCGGACACTGGGCCCACGACCGTGGTTAGATTAACGCTGGCGTACGTCCGGCTCTGAAATGATTCTTGGATTCAGATGTTCATAATTTGTGCAGAAACGACGTTACCGGGATTCTACCCATGCACGCGGATCGTGAGTGGCCCCACCATCACTCTAACCATCTCCAATGGTCCTTACAGGCATTAGTCTGCGGAGCCTCGGCGACGCGTTGGACGACTCCCCGGTTCAGTTCTCTGGTGTCGGCCCTCAGCATGTCGTTTACACCGACGTTCCCGCTTCCTTTCGGTGGACGAGTGTCAGGAGAGAATTTTCGCGTTTTCTTTCCTGGTCTGCTGGTTTGCGTAAAAAACCTCGAGCACCGAAATCGCCGCGGCGCAGCCAGACACAGTATGCTACGACAGACGACACTGATTCCGATGCACAATCGACGGTGTCTTCAGTCTCCTCGAGTACGGAAGGGCTTTCGCAAGAGATTCTCCAGGACGATCATTCTGGGAATCCGACTATGCTTTCGAGCGGATCGTCGATCCAAATGACCAATGCCGATGATTCCCAGGTGGTTGCCGACCCCTCACGTTCAGACGAGCCCTTGGAGGAGATATCTCGAGAAGATCCCCCTCCTGCTTCCGGCGGAGGATCGGTCCAGATGCTTGGGAAGCAGGAGCAGGAGGACATAATCGAGGTGAACGCACACCTTAACAGCCGCCTGCTCGAGAAGCTTGACGCTGCCTGGGGAATATGTGACCCGCCGCATCCCCTCAGCGAGACCTGGGACAGTGACTGGGGGCGCCTACGCAAGCGCGCCCCCGACACGCGCCTCAGGCCGTTTTACGTCCCCGGAACACTCACCGGCCTCTGGCAGGGTCGTATACTCGTAAGTGTCAGTTCATTTCCTCCTCGATATGTGCACCATCTTATGGTCTGCGGTAGATCCCCGCGGAAAATCATCTCAATGCGCTCGTCTCCGCAGAGGCGTAGCCGCGCGACTTGGACGAAACACATCTGAGCACGACGACGGTCCCACTGTGCATGCGCATCACGGAACACCGTTCAAATGCGCCGGACATGCCTCGTGCAGTGCACGATGCGAAATCGGAGGCAAATCCAAGGTTCTTTCCCAGAACAAAATTGTCGATGCCGGACGTGACCCGGCGTTTGGAGGGCAATCAGCCAATGGGTTTTCTTAATCCAACTTATGCGATACTTCACGGCTCGTCGAGCCCACAAAACTCTACTCGGCACAACGTACCGATCTCAACTTCGTCTGGCCCTGGTGCCCTGCCACGCGCTGACGGCTTCATGTCGGTCGTCCCACCGCACTCCCCACCACCTGTTCAAAGCGCTCCGGCAGAGCCCTCGGGTATGAGGTGGGTGTGCATGCGCGCGCCCAGACCTCGGGGACGGACAGGATCGCGATGGGCTGGAGACGGCGGGTGGCAGGGCCCGAATGCAGGAACTGGGGGGCCGATGAGCTCTGCAGGGGAATGGAGATAGCAATGAACAATACGCGAACGGTGGGGGTGGGCGGGTGAGTTTCCGGAGTTGCGGAATCCGCGCTTGGAAGGAAGCGGGAACAGGAATGGAGGTGAAAATGATGGTACGGGCGGTGGCGGGAGAGGCAAAGGGCGGAAGGGGCACGTACGGCGGGGGTCGCGGAGCCAGGGGAGTACGTCGGCGGAGAGCGAACAGGAGACGGCGATGGCGATGAGCACCGCGGGCTTCCCACAGGCCTTCATCCGCAGCCTCGGCGGCCCCAGGGGGGCACTTGGCCGCCGTCAGCTTCAACATTGACTTGTCGATGCCCGCGTACGGCTCGCCGCCGATGACTATGCCTGGGATGCACAAGACGAAAGGCAACAGGGCAGTTTAGGGTGGTTAGGATGGAATAATTTGCGGAGGAGTTATTGGACATTTATTGAGCCATGCTTTGACTAGCCCTGGAGCACCCGATAAGCGTGGACTCGCTTTCGTACGCGTTCCAAGCTGGACCCACAATATCGTTCTCCTGCTGACTACAGGCGGTTCTGACCTTCGAAGCGAAATGGTTTTATCTACAGTGTAACTAAAAGCTACGATGTAAGTTATTCGTGAATATATACGTGTGCAACAAGCCGGATTTCTAAATCGAGTCCATTCCGTGTGCAGCTAACTAATCCAATCAATCCCAACTCGCCATCATGAAGTGGCTTTTCTTTTCCAAAAAGCTGCCCCTGCGCAAGATCAAGGGTTGCTGAGTGCCCCAAGAATAGACCCGCTCCCGCGCCGCACCCACTCGTTCGGGCTCACACGCTCGTCGTGCTCTACGTCCGTGACGAAGAGCATGTCGTTTTCGGGAGAGAAGATCTACAAGGAAGATGAATGTTAGCAGGAGCGGATGATCGGCGCGAGCACGCGAGGGAAGGAAGGAGAGGTACGTCCTCTCGGTAACACATCTTCGCTTCCGCAAAAGCATCCACGCGCACGGAGTGCACGATCAAGGCAGCACCATAACGTTCTCAGCCAGGAAATGCCTAGACTCACCCAACGATCCGGCTCGGGCGCCGCCGCGCTGGTGATAGCGCGCAGCTCGTTCCGGATGATGTTTTGCGTGAAATGGTCGAGGTTGAGGTCGTTCTTGTCGTAGCCGAACGGGTCTGGACGGGGACAGCGTCAGCGATGAGCTCAGTCAATACCAAACAGAAATGGAGGCCGAGGAAGAGGAAGAGGGGAGGGGGTACGGGGGATGCAGGGGAGGGATGTGGGGCATACGAGAGTAAGGACGCGGGACGCGCAGCTGGGAAGCCGGGATGTATAACGAAAGGGAGAAGCAGCAAGACAAAACTGGATGAAAGGAAAGGAACGCACTCTCGATTTCCTCTCCCGCAACCAAGAACCCGAAGAAAATGAAGGAAAGCAGGCTCGTCGCGGGGATGGTCTGCCAGCCCATGGTGGACACGATTTGGCTGGGCTGTAGGAGAGGGTGGTCAGTACATGTTCGGGCTTCATGACATATGCGAAGAGGAAGAAGTAGAACAGCAAAGAACGGAGGGCGACAAGTTCTCATCACATGGGACGCCGCTGCTGGATGTCGACCTGCATTCATCTTCCGACTAAACGTGCGCCGAGGGGACACTCTCGCCGCAAGTAGAAGGGACGGCCATCCCATTCCCACTCTTCCGCCCCCATGCGACCTGGCCAACGGCCCCTTCTCATTCCCCTTGCCAGCAGAGCCCCGTCATGTAGGGACCATCAGAACCGCACCCGCGCCAGGTGCTGGCCACTGGGACTCTGTCTCCAAAGCGTCGCCGCCTCCAAGGCTCCGCCTGAACAGCCGCCAGGCGAACTACCGCGAGAATCCGTCCCGCGCCGTCCCCGTCCTCGTACGCGCTACTCGCCGCTTCTCCTGCCCACCCCGTATTTCTTTCTTATGCCCCTTCACGTCCCCAATAGCGTCGTGGCGGTGGTCTGCAGGGGCAGGCCCAGTGGCCGCACCACATTGATTGGGTCACTGGGCGCACCATTGCGCCGCACCCGGCGACTCGTCCGCGCCTGCCCGAGCGAAGGCCAGAGTATCCCTCAAACCTCAAAGTGCACGCGAGGTATCCCAAAGCCAGAGAGAACGAGAACGGCAGACGGGTCTACTTACCAAACACAAACAATATATCGTCGTCACGACCCACAAGTGGATGGAATACGAGAACGGGATGGGCGTGGTGAGGATGCGCTCGAGGCCGGTGAGTGCGTCGACGAGGAGGTTGAGCGAGGCGATGAGGGAGTCTGCGTGGAGATGCATTAGTTGCCTGAAGGGGAGAGGGAAGGAAACGGACGCACTGGTAGTCGGCACGTCCGTCTGCTTCTTGAACTGCAATCCCGCGACGTACGAGCTCTACAAGTCCACAACCGTCAGAAGACGCCGCTCATTCAAAAATATAGTAAAGAGCGCGTGACACGACGTCGCGCGACTCACCAAATACAAACTAATCTCCAGCGGTAAATTGTGGCTCGCCCCCTTGCTCGTCATCCTCGCCCTCATCCTCGCAGCCTTCTTCCCTTTCAGCTCCGCGCCGCGCTTCGTCAACGACCGCACCAGCAACGAGAACGGGAACAGGTCGAACAGGTGGTACTTCGGCGGCAGCGAGCCCGGGAACAGGAACCCCTCATCTGCGCGCGCCAGGATCGTCTTGGTGTTCTCGCCCTGCAGCGCGCTCTTGAGGGAGCGCCCGTCGGCGCCGGATTTCGTGGAACGAATATCGATACTCTTCGGACTGCGCAGGCCCTCGACGGGCGAGTTGATGCGCGTGGGCGGCTGGATATGGAGTGCTAAGGGGGGCGGGGTCGTGCGCTCGGGGATGCCCTCGATCTTTGACGTGAAGCTTGGGTGCCGGTCGCCGGGCGAGGTCGCGGGCAAGGGCAGGTGCGGCGCGCTCATCGACTTCTCGGTCGAGGAGGCCTGTCGCTGGTACAAGAATGAGCCAGGCCCAGGCCCGTTGCTGGCGAGCGAGGGCCGGTTAGCCGACGCGTCGGAGAAGCGCGGAGAGATGGGGCTGCGCCCCGTGGCGTCGGCCTCCAGGTTGGTGAGGTCCGCGTTGGAGGGGATGCCGGTGGGAAGGGCGTACGCGGGGGAGGAACTTGACAAGATAGTACAAGTCCTGGTAGTAGATCCCGTCCTCGCCGCGAAGGTAGTGCTTCACGGCGACACCAAAGGCCTCGAGGAGGTTGATGATGGTCTTTTTCTCGACCATGCCTCGGGCCGCAGACTTTTCGGCGTCCATATCCTTTGTTGGGGCTTGGTCTACATACATCGAGTGAGATATTAGAAGAATAATAACAAAACGCAAAATCACACAAACCTGGGATATGAAACCAAACTGTACGCGCAAAAGTTCGGCTGGCAAGAATGATCTGGGACCATAGACGCCGACCCTCGTTGTATCGCTCAAAGGACGAGGTTGTGCGATATGAGATAACGAAACCGAGCACGGTACCAACGCTAGAGAAAGAGTGAGATTATACCACTCGCTCTTGAGTTTGCAATGGCGTACACGGTGAGCAGGGTCGAAGCAATCCGAAGCTTGAATTGATCTCGGTGCAGCTGGTCCAGCACAGTTATGAAGGTCGACCAACCAGCAAAGAACAAGAGAATGTGCCAGCAGCGAAACAGAGCAGTGGCAAGCAGAGCATTGAAGAAAGATGCTCCTGGACGCCGCCGTGAAGCTAATCTGCAGCATGGTATAGTTATCTGCTTTCGGAGATGAAAAAAACATACGGATCGGGTGCGACGGCGAAACCCTTGTGGTGAAAGGTCTCTGAGCGCTGCAGAGTGTCTTCAGAGTTGTACATGGGGCAGAGGAAGTGAAATTGCCATACCTTGGTCTCCATATCTTGCGGGCGGAGAGGAAGAGGGATTGCCAGAGAAGATCACCCCATCAATATGACCGCATCTCATACTAGGCTGTCAATCATCGATCATGATCGGTTGCTATAGCTTATTATGCAACTCTGACACAACAACCATGACAACTCCCTTGAACTGGAGTCAATGTTACGGGGAACCTCGAACGTTGGAGGGGAATCTGTTGACTGTTTCCATTCAAGGAGCGCGGTCCTACGTACCAGTGCCTAGCAGTCAACACAGTCGATCGCCTCGCGTATTCCAAGGTTTCCGCTCGCATTGTACAGCCTTGGGGATAAAGTAACGGGCTGGACGACCGTTCAGGGACGGAAAGGAAATTCCAACTCGGAATTTCGACCGTTGCAAGAAACTCTGGCGGCGAAAATCACACGAAAGACAAGAAGAAAACTTTCATAAAGGTACGCAAAGTCCAAGTCAAGGTTTCACCCTGCCTCAAAGTCGGCTCGTCCCGACTCCCTACTTCGAGCTCGACGCCAAGCGGACCGCCAAGATGCGATCCTTCGAGACCATCAAGATCTTGTCAACGCCGCAGCTGGTCCGTCCTCGCCAGTGTCCACACCGACTCGGCGGCATGCTCGCAAACAGTCACCGGATATTCAACATGGGGATCTTCTAGTCGAGTCGATGTTCCAAATCTCAACTTTGTGGGAGCGATCATTTGCATTGAAACCAGTAGTTCGTATGCTTCTCTCTGGTGTGGAGTTGGCTCAAATTTTCATGAGTGTAGGTCAGGGCTTTTCAGTCATACTGTAGTATCGCGTCCTTTGGCACCCAGTCGCCAACTCCTTAATCCTCAGACACAACACGATTTCAGCTGCAGACGATGGTAATTCGAGAGGGACTCACCGCTCAGCGGCAACGATACCAATCTCGACGTCCACCCAGGTCGTAAAGAACCAGTTGAGCCGTTCCGTGAGACTCCTTGTCTGGATGAGTACAACAGCAAAGAGCCCCGCGCTCGTGGAGTGCCGCAGCGCCACCGCGAAGCAGATTAACGCGGCATTGATAAAGGATACGGACATCTTGATCTGCCCAACGAGCCAGGGCTGCCCGGCCTTGACCAGGACTTCACACAAGGTGACGGTGATACCCAGATTTTTTTGACGTGCTCAAAAATCGCTATAATTTGCAGAAAAAATTTCGGCCTTCTCGGTGAGGGAATTTTTCGAATTTTGTGAACCTTTGGTCGAAATACTACAGTAGCCACTACTGGTTGTGTCAAAATCTCCGTAAATCATTTTCCCCGGTTTACTTTCAAGTATAGATTGCTTATGTCTCTTGCGACCCAGCCTACAATCTGCATCTTGGCAAAAACACTGCAGAATTATTATCTGACTACTAGTTCACAAACCAGAAAACTTGTTCACAAAGCTAACAAAGGTATTGAACGACCCTTGCGCAAAGAAGTCAAGATTCAAATCATGACCGCCTCCCTGCTCCACCACAACCTCAAAGCTCCGTGCCTTCGGCCACCCGACGCGTTGCTCCGCAGTCAACGTCGTGACGTTAACACATCGGTTGTCCGTGCAAAACAGCTGGTCTGCCGAGCCCACGATCTTCACAACGGGCCCCGTATACTGCTTCGCCGTCAACGTCGAGACGACCGTCTGCTGAAACATGCTTGCAGTCCCCACGTCCTTCGTGAAACCGTCGAATTCAAGCATCCGCGGCGAGAAAGCCGTGGGGTCGGCTGGATAGAAAATGGAACGGTTGCTCCATGTAACGTACCCGGGGTCGATGTTACCCCACCGGAGGGGCGTGTCGTCTCGTGCGGGGGTGAGGATCGACAACGGGGGTAGCATATCGGCCCCGAGGCTGGTCAAGCCCGTGAGGATAAGTCCGTCAAAGGGCGATTGCGCGCCGTCGACGATGGCGTTGAAGGATAAGACACCCGAGCCAGCGCTGTGGCCGATGCCAATAACCTTCCTGAAAGGTGGCACTTCGGGGAGGATGGAAGCGGTCTTGAGGTGGGTGGCTAATTGCGAGACAGCACCAGCAACAGTTGGGTACTGCACGTCCGACGCATTTATCGGTCGCGTACTCAGTCCGACGCCGGGCCAATCGACAGCGAGGGAGGGTAGCCCGTGTGCACAGGAGAAGGCTGCATAGGAGTAGTTCTGAAATTCTTCCACCTGCGGCGACCAATATTGATTGGTGTATGTGAATCCATGGACCAGAAGTTGAATGACACCTGCGAAAGATTCAACTCATGGTGAGGCATAAACATTCGAAGACCAACTTGGATCTTGTGGAGAGCCCTCGTCTGGCCTGCAGAAAATACCGTTGATGTCGTAGGTGTCATCCACGCGGCGCAGATCGCTCGCATTGCTTTTGAGTCCTGCGAAAACGTCCGTGGGGTCCTTCGGGACGAGGACGTCGACATGAACTGGAATAACAAGCGACGAGCAGCCGCAGGATGCTCCAGACACAGTGTAGAATTTGCCAAAAAGTTGACAGAGCACGAAGAGCGCACACAACAGCATGGCTGAACGATATTCATTTCCATGGAATCGACCCCGTATTTATCAGTTTGAAGGCTGTTCCATGTGGCCAATTCGGTTCCACATACAATGGGAAAAGAGTTGTCCAAGATGGGTTAGATGCCGGAAACGCGTGGCTCCATAACTGACGAACAGAGGGCATCTGAAAATTCACCCGTTAGACGCTGAAAGTCACTACGTTCACCTCCTTAGTACGCCGAACTTTGACTAACTACCTTGACCTACCCAGCCCTACGTCTACCACAAAGTAGACCGAGCTGCCGATCCCCAATTCCTTTCGATACCCATAGCTAATATGGTCTAGCCTGAGGTACCCGCTGAGCACTCGTCTCGTCATGCATATCGGGGTCACGGTCAACAGCTTCAGCGGACAAAACATGGAGGTAAGGAAGAAAGCTGACGCACTGTTGACCATGATGCTAATGGCTACACACCCTCAGGGCAGGTGAGTGGTGAGAATGAGTAGTTGTGATTTTTTTTTTTTTCAGCGACGGGCGAGAAGAAAAAGGTTGACAATACATATAAAACACACCAAGCCAATTCAAGACTTGACACCACTAGTTTACGGGAGGAAGGGTAGCTCGATGGTTTTGAAATGGACACATCCCCAATTATGAAGCCGCCGCCGAACGGATCGCGAGTATAGGTCCTCCGAGACCATTATGATCTCGTCCAAGCCCTGCCGCAGCTAGTCACCATGCTGATTCTCGTACCTTTCGCCGCTGCTGCTGTCCACCGTCAGCGGCATGCTCGCAAACAGCAGCCGGATATTCAGGCCGGGAATCGTCTGGTACATTTCCCCGGAGTCGACATCCCCAATCTCGACGAGTGAAGGCGAGAAGGCAAACACATGGGTAGTGGAGGGCTGTGCGCGTTGTTAGCTCCAGGTGAAGTCGTGCGACACGATCTTACCGAATCCAGTCGGATCTCCCTCCCAGGAGATCATAAACTCCCTTCGTGCCATTTCTTCGATGTATCGATGTAAAACGCGAATTCTATCCTCGCGTCAGCCTCCGCGCGCGCGGAGCCTCAGAGAACTCGACTCACGGTCGTAGCAGAGCAAGAGCTCTCCACCGACGCGATATCGCCATCAGGCACGGCCGGGCCGCCCTACGCTAGGGCACGACCGATTGCGGTGGCTTCTCCGAGAAGCCACCGGTTAACTTGAAGTTCTCCACGGGGAAACTCAGCGCCTTGTCCGAAGGATCGGTCATTGGCGGGGCCGGATTCTCCGGCGACTCCACGTTGACCAGCTCGAGAGCGCCGGTACCGGTACATGCGACGCCCATCCGCGTCTTGAGGTAATGTGTCGAGGTTATCTCTGTTGGTAGGAAGAATTCCTGTCCAACGACTTCAGCATAGATACCAGCCACGGAGGAAGGACGCACTCGGAAGGGCTTGAGCGTGCTGCACGCGGAGCGCCCGCTCTGCGCCTCCAAGACGGTAATGGCCGTACATTTATTGGAATACTTGGCAGTCGACACGAGCATGGGATCGAGGCAGAACCCCGTCTTGAAGGACGTATCGACTGCGATGCGCGTCGGGGTCGGCGTCGCACTCTCGTGATTTGCAGTGGGGTCGAGGACGTCAAGCGAGAAGGTCAGAACTTCGCGTTCTGCCGAAAATAGATTAAGCAAAGACAATATGATGGTATATGCGAGAAGGAAGGCACCTGGTAGCACAAGTAGGAGCTGATAACTTACTCCTCGAGGGACATCCACTTGTCTCACGTCATTCAGTGAGGGCATCTCCACCGGGTCCTTCTTTCTCTCCTGAAGATACACACCGCCATACACGACTCGTCGCGCATCATCTGCAGAAGCAATACAATCAGTATCCTTGTCCTCGTCCTCCATATACCGCTGCGCAATTGACTTTGACCTTGAAAAGCCCCTCGCAGAGTGTGGCCACTTGGAAAGTCGCCTGGGTCATCCCGATTCATCGATTTTCGTCCGTCTACAACGCCGTCTGGGACCCGGAGCTTTATTCTGAAAGGCCATCGGGCTTTTCCAATACTGGGCGCCGGCGCGACGTGTTTGACCAGTGCATTGCTGCACGGACGTCATCGGCTGTGCGTCGGGAAGTGTGCACTCCTGAGCGGTGTCGGTCACCCGGGTTCCCACAGGCGCAGAGTTTCCGATGATCGAGTGTTCGTTCTTCCTGACGCGCGGAGTTCCTGGAACAACATAGTGCAGCGCATTATACGGGCGATTTCCGCTACTGTTTGAAAGGGAGCAACCATTCAGTAGGGCCTACGTGTGCGCGATTCGGTTTCGGATTGGGAAAATACTGCACAGAACTGAGCAAAAGCGAGACACTCTGCGCCGGGTCATTGACGAACAAAACTAGCTGGCTTTATCTGATCCAAGTGGGATCACCAATCACGCTCTGAGTTATGCATGAACATATTTGGCTGTACGGATGATCCGGTGCAAAGACTGGCTGCACAGATAGGTCGTTGAAGCGGGGTGTGGGCAAACAAGTGTCAGCAACTTGCCATCAGCGCGTCTCTTGCTTCCCGCCACGCAGGACCGTGTTCAAAACTGATCCACAATTCCCACTCGCTGTCGCAGTCTCTGATTGACGCTCCTCTCCTGGCTAGTTACTCAGCTCGCAGCCCGTATCTGCCGAGTCAGCCTTGCACGTTCGACACTACCAGGTCGCCGTCAAGTTTGGAAAGACCGACTCGGACCCCTCCGGATATGAGAGTTGATGTGGTGCAGATTCCGCTGGTGCATCGTCTTGGAGGCCCCATGAACCTCACAGATGTACTGAGCATCGATATTACAGCCAGTTTGAACAGCACTGCGTCGAGCAGACCGGCGTGACATCCGAGTCTGGGTCTCGAAACGGCGCAAGTTCAATAATGCCGACTTCGCCCATTCTTTTGGCGGTGTCCGGATTCTGGGTATGGTCGTCATAGTCTCGACTTGTGGCAAAAGGCAAAATTGTGCTTGCGATTCGATCTCAAAAGGTAGATTCTCGACATCCTTGGGGCTTGGAAAGTCACAGGCCGTTGGGATTATCGATTCGAGTCAAGAAAAATATATCTATTCGATTGGTGATGGCAGTTCATAAACTGGAAAATCGGTTCACAAAGCCAACGAAGGTATTGAACGGCCCCTGCGCTTTGAAGTCAAGATTCAGATCATGTCCGCTTCCCTGCTCCACCACAACCTCGAAGCTCTGCGCCTTCGGCCATCTAACGCGTTCCGAGGCAGTCAATGCCGCGACGTCATTGCACCGGTCTGTCGCACAAAGCACCTGGTCCCCCGAGCCCACTATTTTCACGACGGGTCCGGTATACTGCTGCACCATCAACGTCAAAACGCCGGGTGTCTGCACATACATGCTCACAGTTGCTACGTCCTTCGTAAAACCGTCGAATTCGAGCATGCGGGGCGAGAATGCCGTGGGGTCGGCTGGATAGAAAATGAAGCGGATGCTCGATGTTAAGTACCCGGGGTCGATGTTACCCCAGCGGAGGGGTGTGTCGTCCGGCGCGGGGGTGAGCAGTGACACCGAGGGCAGCATGTCAGTGCCGAGGCTGATACCGGCCGTGAGGATGAGTCCGTCGAAGGGGGATTGCGTGCCGTCGACGATAGCGTTGAAGGTTAACGCAACCGAACCAGCGCTGTGACCGATGCCAATAACCTTTCTGAAAGGTGGGACTCCAGGGAGTATGGACGCGGTCTTGAGGTGGGTGGCTACTTGCGAGACAGCACCAGCAACAGTTGGGTACTGTACGTCCGACGCATTTATCGGTCGCGTACTTAGCCCGACGCCGGGCCAATCGACGGCGAGGGAGGGCAGCCCGTGGGCACAGGAGAAGGCTGCATACGAGTAGTTCTGGAATTCTTCCACCGGGGGCGACCAATATTGGTCGGTGTACGTGAATCCATGCACCAAAAGTTGAATGACGCCTGCGAAGCCAGATTCAACTTATGAGGCATAAACATTCGCACACCAACTTGGATTTTGTGGAGAGCCCCCGTCCGGCCTACAGAAAACGCCGTGGATGTTGTACGTGTCGTCCACGCGGCGGAGATCGCTTGCATTGCTTTTGAGTCCTGCGAATTCGTCCATGGGGTCCTTTGGAACAAGGACGTCGACATGAACAGGGATGACAAGCGACGAGCAGCCGCAGGATGCTCCGAACACCGAGTAGAATTTATCAAAAAGATGACAGAGCACGAAGAGCACACACAACAGCATAGCTGAACGATGTTCATTTCCCTGGAATCGACCCTGTATTTATCAGTTTGAAGGCTGTTTCATGTGGCCGATTCGATCCCACATAAAATGAGAAAGGAATTGTCGAAGATGGTTAGATGCTGGACGCCCGTGGCGCTATAATTTACGAGCAGAGGGCATTTGAAAATTCAACCGTTAGATGCTACAAGTCACAACGTTTACCTCTTTAGTACGCTGTTCGAATAATTACCTTGGTCTATCCAGGTCCAGGTACCCTTACGTCTACCACAAGGTACATCGAGCTAACAATGCCCATTCCTTTTGAAACTCATAGCTAATATGGTCTAGCCTGAGGTACCCGTTGAGCTCTCGTCATGCATATAGGGGTCACAGTCAACAGCTTCAGCAGAGAGGAAATGGAGGTAGGGAAGAAAGCTGACGCACTGTTGATCATGACGCTTCACACCCTCAGGCCAGGTGAGTGGTAGGAACGAGTAGCTTTGAATTCTTTAAGAAAACGAAGACAGGCGAGAAGAAAAAGGTGCAGATAATCACAACACATATGAAGTACACACCGATTACAAGTCATGGCTTCACGCCCCTAGTTTACAGAAGGAAAGCACCGACACCAGCTCGACAGAATGGACGTCGTCCCGACTATGAAGCTGCCGCCACGCGGATCGCGAGTATATGGTCCTCTGAGACCATTATGATCTCGTCCGAGCCCTGCCGCTACTGGTCCCGATGCTCGCCGTGGCCGCTGTCCACCGGCGGCGGCATGCTGGCAAACAGCAGCCGGATACTCGACCCGGGATTCTGGTGCATTTCTCCCGAGTCGACATTTCCAAATCTCGACAAATGAAGGCGAGAAGGCGAACACACATGGGTAGTGGAGGGCTGTGGGCGTCGTTAGCGCCAGGTGAAGTCGTGCGACACGATCTTACCGAACCCAGTTGGATCTCCCTCCCAGGAGATCATAAACTCTCTTCGTGCCGTTTCTTCGATGTATCGATGTAGAACGCGAATTCTATCCTCGCGTCAGCCTCCGCGCGCACGGAGCCTCAGAGAACTCGACTCACGGTCGTAGCAGAGCAAGAGCTCTCCACCGACGCGATATCGCCATCAGGTACGGCCGGGCCGCCCTACGCTAGGGCACGACCGATCGCGGCGGTGGCTTCTCCACGGGGAAACTCAGCGCCTTGTCCGAAGGATCGGTCATTGGCGGGGCCGGATTCTCCGGGACTCCACGTTGACCAGCTCGAGAGCGCCGGTACCGGTACATGCGACACCCATCCGCGTCTTGAGGTAGTGTATCGAGGTTATCTCCGTTGGTAGGAAGAACTCCTGTCCAATGACTTCAGCATGAGTACCAGCCACGGGGGAAGGACGCACTCGGAAGGGCTTGAGCGTGCTGCACGCGGGGCGCCCGCTTTGCGCCTCCAAGACGGTAATGACCGTACATTTATTGGAATACTTAGCAGCGGACACAAGCCACGCAATCGAGGCAGAACCCCGCCTTGGAGGACGTATAGGCCGGGATGCGTGTCGGGGTCGGCGTCGCACTCTCGCGATTTGCAGCGGGGTCCATGGGAGGTCAGGACTTCACGTTCTACCGGAAATGGATTAAGTACAGACGATATGATGGCTATGCGGGAAGGAAGGCACCTGCTAGCACAACTAGGGAGCTGTCTCACGTCATTCCATCAGTGAGAGCATCTTCACCGGGTCCTTCTTTCTCTCCTGAAGATACACACCGTCGTCCGTCTCATACACGAGTCGTCGCGCATCATCTGAAGCAGCAATGCAATCAGCATCCTTGTCCTCGTTCTCGAAAGAGAAAGCCGGGGCTCACTCACTATATATCGCTGCGTAATTGACTTTGACCTTGAAAAGCCCCTCGCAGAGTATGACCGCGTGGAAAGTCGCCTGGGGCGTCCGATTATCGTCCGTCCACAACGTCGTCTGAGACCCGAAGCTTTTATTACGAAAGGCCATCGGGCTCTCCCGAGTCCCGACACTGGGCCCCGGCGTGATGTGTTTGACAAGTGCAGTACTACACGGGCGTCATCGGCTGTGCGGGAAGTGTGCACTCCTGAGCGGTGTCGGTCACCTGGGTGTCCACAGACGCAGAGTTTCTGATGATCGAGTATTCGTTCTTCCTGACGCGCGGAGTTCCTGGAGCAACATAGCGCAGCGCGTTATACGAGCGATTTCCGCTACTGTTTGAAAGGGAACAACCATTCAGTGGGGCCTACGTGTGCGCGATTCGGTTTCGGATTGAGAAAACACTGCACAGCTGAGCAAAAGCGAGACACTCTGCGCCGGGTCATTGACGAAGAACACTAGCTGGCTTTATCTGATCCAAGTGGGATCGCCAATCGCGTTCTGAGTTATGCATGAACATATTTGGCTGTACGGATGATCCGGTGCAGAGACTGCATGTCTGAGAGCGGCCGCTGCACAGATAGGTCGTTGAAGCGGGGTGTGGGCAAACAAGTGTCAGCAACTTGCCATCAGCGCGTCTCTTGCTTCCCGCCGCACAGGACCGTGTTCAAAACTGATCCACAATTTCCACTCGCTGTCGCAGTCTCTGTTTGACGCTCCTCTCCTGGCTAGTTACTCAGCTCACAACCCGTATCTGCCGAGTCAGCCTTGCACTTTCGACACTCCATTCACTGAGGCAACGTTCAAGTTTTTAGTTTCCTGGACGGAGTCACAAAGCGAGTTCACACAGATGAGCTCAGGCGCATGCAAGCTGCCGCTTTATTGCGTCGTTGTTACTGCATGCGCACCTACTTGACATGTCTGGGAGCCTCGAGCTGTAGCAAAATTTGACTGGCAATCTCACATCTGTCTTCACAAAACTCGTCTGCAATCCCTCATTCGCGTCGTTCCGACTAACCATTCGCGGCATGGCTCATTATTGTTATTATTGTTCACCATACACATTCAGCATCAAGCACTACGCTGTTGCGGCGCCGAAGACCCACAACACTTGATCGACGAGTAAGGTACCAGGACGAATGGATTCTATTCACGGTGGAAAATGTCAAGCGACTATTGATGGCTTTCCCGAAATCAAGGAACGCACATTTTCAACCACATATGTAAAAGTCGCAACTACAACTCTCGTTATTTAGCTTTCTTCCTTCGTGTTCGCCCTTTTGTGATTTTCTTCCCTTCGTCTTTCGTTCGACCTTTCTTGAACCCCGTCTATATCCTGGCTGATATCATGATTCAAATTTTGCTTCTTTCATTCTGAAAGCTGCAGCTTCGCTGAGGCCTGTGACCGTTTATCGGACAACATGTGAGTATCTCACTCTCCACTGAAATTATAGCGTAATATTCACAGCTTCAACACAGCTAGACGAGTTTTGAAAATCTGGTGTCCTCTTCCGACCCAAAGTCCATCACGTCGGCCGAAAGCGCCTTCGACAATTGGTTCGCCGAGTTCTGTGTAATTGCACCATGCAGGTGTGCCGGTTTTACGATTCCCCACATGCTGAAACGCTGACGTTGTGCAGCACCGATACACTCAACCAGGTTGCGAACATCATCTCGGGGTGCAGCGACTTCAACGGGACCTGTTTCGCCGAAACCTATCCTGAGTATCGGGAGTTGTTTTGCCTCGAAGAGTGAGTCTTCCCCGACTCTGTCATTCAGCCACACTAAGCCCATCCCGAGCACCACTAATAACACGTTCTGGGTCACAGAGGCCTTCACCCCGGATAACTCTACGGATACTACAGACGACACTTCAAGCACGCCGGACACCTCCAACAGTGTAGAAGAAATGTTGTTTGTCCTTACCCTGGACGCTTCGGGCTTCGGCACTTGCACTGAATGCACAAAGGCACAGTACCGGGTCGCCGTCAAGTTTGGACAGACCGACTCGGACTCCTCCGGATATGAGAGTTGATGTGGTGCAGATTCCGCTGGGGCGTTGTCTTGAAGGCCCCACGAACCTCACAGGTGTACTGAGCGTCGATATTACAGCCAGTTTGAACAGCACCGCCGTTGGCGTCGAGCAGACCGCCGTGACACCCGAGTCTGGGTCCAACAACGGCGCAAGTTCAATAACGCCGACTTAAGTTCGTCGCTGATTCTTCTCGCGGTATCCGGGTTCTGGGTATGGTTGTCCTAGTCTCGACTTGTGGCAAAATTGTGCTTGCGATTCGATTTCAAAGGCAAATTCTTGGAACTTGGAAAGTCACAGGCCGTTGAGATTATCGGTTCGAGTCAAGAAAAATATATTCATTCAATTGGTGATGGCAAGTCATAAACTAGAAAATTGGTTCACAAAGCCAACAAAGGTATTGAACGGCCCCTGCGCTTTGAAGTCAAGATTCGGATCATGTCCGCTTCCCTGCTCCACCGCAACCTCGAAGCTCCGCGCCTTTGGCCATCTAACGCGTTCCGAGGCAGTCAACGCCGCGACATCGCCGCACCGGTCTGTCGCACAAAGCACCTGGTCCTCGGAGCCCACAATTTTCACGACGGGCCCGGTGTACTGCTGCACCGTAAACGTAGAGAGGCCGGCTGTCTGCACAAACATGCTCGCAGTCGCTACGTCCTTCGTAAAACCGTCGAATTCGAGCATGCGGGGCGAGAACGCCGTGGGGTCGGCTGGATAGAAAATGGAGCGGTTTCTCCATGTAACGTACCCGGGGTCGATGTTACCCCAGCGGAGTGGCGTGTCGTCCCGCGCGGGGGTGACGATCGACAGCGGGGGCAGCATGTTACCAGCCCCGAGGTTGATATCGCCCGTGAGGATGAGGGCGTCGAAGGGAGATCGCGCGCCGTCGACGATAGCGTTGAAGGTTAACGCACCCGAGCCAGCGCTGTGGCCGATGCCAATAACCTTTCTGAAAGGTGGAACACCAGGGAGGATGGACGCGGTCTTGAGGTGGATGGCTACTTGCGAGACAGCACCAGCAACAGTTGGATATTGCACGTCCGACGCATTTACCGGTCGCGTACTCAACCCGACGCCCAGCCAATCGACGGCAAGGGAGGGCAGCCCGCGTGCACAAGAAAAGGCTGCATAGGAGTAGTTTCGAAATTCTTCCACCGGGGGCGACCAATATTGGCTGGTGTACGAGAATCCGTGCACAAGAAGTTGAATGACGCCTGCAAAACCAGATTTAACTCATGATGGTATTAACATTCGCAGACCAACTTGGATTTTGTAGAGAGCCCCGGTCCGGCCTACAGAAAACGCCGTGGATGTCGTATATGTCGTCCACACGGCGCAGATCGCTTGCATTGCTTTTGAGTCCTGCGAATTCGTCCATGGGATCCTTCGGAACAAGGACATCGACATGAACAGGGATGACAAGCGACGAGCAGCCGCAGGATGCTCCGAACACCGAATAGAATTCGCCAAAAAGATGAAAGAGCACGAAGAGCGCACACAGCAGCATAGCTGAAAGACGCTCTCTCCCTGTCATCCGCTCTGGGCGTATTTATACAATTTGGAGGAATGGGGAAATATTGTTAGTTTCTGAACGGTGGCTGAAATGCCGTGTTACAATTCGGCACCGCACTCAAGCCCGGTGGCTGCTAGACGGCATGCACGTACTTTGTGGGACAATGCGGACATTAGCTTAAAAGATACGCGCGTATCTTTCAATTTAGGGGAGGTTAGAGTGAGCGATTCTCGCTTTGATTTTTGGTCGACAGTCGACCAAGTTAATCGAAGTTGAAGAACTGCGCTTCTGAAGCTCCAGAATCGAACAAGGGGTCCCATATTTTGAATTTTTTGGAACCCATACTAGATAATGAGCTCAAAGTCCCCGAAATTCACATCTGAGGACATTTAACCCCGTCGTCGTGGGGGAAAGTGGCAAAATATATTTCACCATATATAGTCATATTGCCTTCCTTATATAGTAATAAATCACGTGGTTGGTTCAACTTGTCTCGAGACTTTTTTTCAAAAGTGATGCCAAATGACCGAACTCATCCAGAAAAAAATTCAGAAAAAATGTTTATTATTTCTTTCACAAAAGTTTAATACTTGGGATGTTCAAATTCGGATTCCTAGGCCCAATTTACATCAAAAATCGGCCTAGGGTACTTTTCTCACAGAAGTGTATACCCTTAGAATTGAAATTATTGATTCTCGAGGCTGGCTGAAGCCGGAATCGACTTTTTCTGCATCAAATTTACACCCAGAATCGAAGTCAGAATCGAGCGAGAGTCCCTCGCTCTCACCTCCCCTATTGAATACGCACCTATGAATTTTCCTTTCTTACTAGTTCATTCAAGGACCCTGTAGTTATCATACTTATCCATTTATTCACATTGAGGAATGACGATACTGCCGCGGGCATCGTGATCATCGAACAGACTGTCGTGACCTCTCAGTCGGGGTCCAAGGACGACGCAAGTTTCAGTAACGCCGATGTGCTTTCATTCTAACATGCCGATTGAGAGGCTAAAAACATAACGTGGTTTAGTGGCGGTTTTGGTCTCTCCAAAATTCAACCCAGCCACTGGCAGTACACATTAAACCTCTTGGTAGAAACTATGAATCCTCGAGAAATCTTGACTTCTACCCGGAACAAAAAAGCTCACGTCTTGAAATGTTGTATCTTGGACTGTAGGAAGCGAGCCCAGTGCTGAACGAAACTTGAAGTAGTCGCATCGGAACAATGTGTTCGACTCTTTCCGCTGTTCAACTCAAAAAAATAAAGTTAGACGCCGGACATTAATATCGAATACGGAGTCTAAATGAGTTTCCCGTCAATCAGGAAACCCAAAAAATAATACAAAAAATCTGAATTTCCCCGATAGAGTGGCGCAGATACCAGTTCACTGTTTCCAAGTTTCTTTTCACTATACACCAATTCTTTCACAGGAAGATATCGCCAACTAAAGCACTATTCATTGTCAAATGTGTTTACATGCGGAAAAAAATCTCCGCTATGTCCTTGGTGCATTGAACGAGTTCAACCACAGTTGAAGTAATTCCCCGGGATCACATCCGGGCAGCCCTGTGTGTCTGTATGCAATAAGAACATTAGCACACGTCCATTGGCCACGAAGATTGCACAGCGAAAGATTAGAACTATTTCATTTTAAGATAACTGCCATCGGGTGCACTCACCCTTGTTGGTCGGACAATCTGTGGGATCATCGCAGCACTTTATGCACGCGCGGGGGCCGGCGGGCTCAACGAGCTCGACGTAGTGCTGATATCTAGAATATACAAGTTATATAAGTATAATCATTGTTGTGGCGAAGGATGAATCAGATTCAAGGGAGAACTTGAAACGCACCCAAGACAAACGGATCCCTGGGGATTTCCCGTCCCACCCGCCCCGCCGCTAGAGTCGTATTGCCCTCCGCTGTCGTCCGGGTTCAGGCGGTCCAGAAGCTCAGGCTGGATACAGCCAGTCACTGCCGAATTTCGTCAGTTGACTCAGTAGGTGAAGTAGAAACGCAGAGATAGGCATGATAGGAATGGAATGGGCTCGTAATGCGCACATTGAGCGTATCGCTTCCCGTTTTTCCCGCTGCCGCTCTTGAACGCGACGTTGCTCCAGAACTGTGCCGGGAGCTCGCCCTGGGATGAGTCGTACCGCCCATTGGGCGAGCAGTAGCTTTGCATCCCGCCAGGGTGTTCGCTGTCACCGATGTTCGTGTGAGGGGTTCTGGTCCAACGGAGATGAGTTTGAAAAATGAAATACGAAATATAGTCACACCGAGGCATGATCATACTGAAAACAGTCAAACATTATTTAGCTGAGATCGCGGTATCGCACTCACCAGAACTTGTCGGTCGACGTCACGTAAACGGTATTATCTGCCGCGGCGCGCGCTTCGAGGCCGGCAGCCGATGAAAGCGTGGCGGAAAGCGCCGAGAGGAGGAAGATTCTGAAGGCTGAGTGGGGCATTGCTGTTGGGGTGCTGGTTGAATCGCGTTCTGGCCTGCCTTTAAATACGACTGGCAAGGTTCAATTTATCCGGTTTCAGCATACACACCCCCGTCTCCCGACATGCGGAACATGGACATGAGGCCAAAGCGGGATGAAGTAAAGTACCGCTATGGCTCCACTGGCGCCTTGAGCCGATGAACTGAGCCGGGCAGCTGAGCTTACTGAGCCGGTCTACCGCGAATGGAGGAAGGCATACGGTAATGTTTGGGTGGTTGCGGCACAAGACTTTGAAGGAGAGATCCAAAAGCGCTTGAAAACTTGATCAACCAACTTACTTGGCAAAAATAATGATCTGTTCGCCAAGCGAGAGTCTGAAACACTTGTCTCAAGGCCAGCCACTCGTCACTGATATCGATACGGAGAGTCCGGAAAGCTGCCGAGTTTGGCCTTCCCGGTCCTCGCAAAACTGAACGTGTAATATTCATGGCCCTGTTCAACTTCGAAGCAAAATTCTCCTCGTTGACTTATTGAGTCAACCTTTCCTTCCAGAGACTGAACCTGTCCCCAATTGAACCAAACCACAGGTTTGGGGAAGCATTGGAAGATTAACATCGAGGGCTTCAGCTTTAGTTCGATTTTCTGTCGGAGCTTGCTGTCCATCCAGGATCCTGAGCTAAGTACTGCCTTAGCAGCGGTCACGGACCAGGTACCCTGAGGTCCATAACAATCGCTTGGAGCTGTAATGAATTTCTAGCGGAGTTTCGAGGCCGTGGTCAGTCTCCTACCCAGCCTCAGTTACGAGGTTAGGAAGACAGCGTAGTTGTGTTATCAGTGGATACCTAGTAGTAATGGAATAAGACAAATAATTCTGATACCCGAGACTAATACTTCCGAACTTCAAGGCCTAACCTCTCCACGGAGAAAGATGATTAACCATGATCACTCCGACGAAACACGGAATTTTCGATATGCCGGCCCGGCACCGGCGTGAGTCAGGTCTGATGGTTTTTTCCCCGATTACGGTATTACTAGCTTCGTGGGCCCGCAAGCTCAACACACACCAGCAAAAACAAATATTCCCTTCAGCTGAACATGTTGCCGAGAATAACACTTTCAGCTTTGAAATAAATGTGGCTGAAAAAGGTGTCGAAACTGACAAATTCAGCTGCAAATTTTCCGTGCTTGAAAGTGATCCCCAAAATGATGAAATCAGCAACAGATTCAGCCTGAGTGGAAATAGCAATTTAGGCAATGCTGGAACCCTCGCTGAAAGGGTCAGTTTCAGCTGCACTTCCGGCTGGGTCAAAACAATAAGACTCGGCAGCACAGACACAGAAGCTGAAGACAATAGTTTCAGGTCCTGTTCCGACAAAGCCGAATGGACAGCCGAATGTTATTGTTTCGTTCGGGGCCGAAAGTCTGGCTGAAACCGCAACTTTCAGCTTGGCTGAAAGTGAGTGGCAGCCTTTTCAGCTGAGCTGAAACCAAGGCTTCGGGCTGCTCTTTCAGCCCGGGCCGAAGCACTAGGATTCGGCCATCATTTCAGCTGTGCCAAATGAGTCGCCGAAACTATTGTTTTTAGCTTCCATTTCCGTGTTGCTGAGTCTTATTGTTTTGACCTGGCTGAAAGTGCAGCTGAAACTGACCCTTTCAGCAGCAGTTCCAGCAATGCCTGGAGTGCTGTTTTCACAAGCTGAATCTGTTGTTGCTTCCATCATTTTGGGCCTTGCTCTCAAGCATGGAAAATTTACAGCTGAATTAATCAATTTCAATGTTCTTTTCAGTCCCATTTAAGTTGAAGCTGAAACTATTAGTTTCGGCAACATGTTCAGCTGAGGGGAATATTCGTTTTTGCCGGTGTGACGGATGAGCGTTAAACGCATGACTCTTTCTGAAAATACGCGGCTGCTAGAACTTCAAACTATGGCGCGTTTTTTTTGGACAATAATCAAATGCAACCGTGCAATTCAATAAATCAATGCATGTAATGCAGGGGCCAATATTTACATATGGTAGCGTGTATTTTGATCCTGTTGCATTCCATTCCATCGAGCTGTATCGTGTTACTGCTTGTCACTGGATATAAAGCTACACTGGAGAGATGCATTTTATTGTACTCCTTAATTTCAGCACCCATCACAATAAAAGGTTCTTCCAAAATGTCAGGACATTTTCAATTCTCCCGATTCCTGCTTCAACATCGCCGACATCACCGAGATTCTTCCCACGGTTCGTTGCTCCGAATTTCAGTATTACGTGTTCCTTGAAATGGTGGTTCAAGAGCAGGATTTACCACTGGCAGTAAGAAACAACTTATGATCAACGAATTCCACAAGTTGGCCAAGATAAAGGGGAGTAAGTGAGAGAACGGAATCAAAGTAGACGGTTGGGAAGGAGATATGGAAGATAAGCCTTCTTTCTTAAGACTTGATAGGGAGCTCGAGGTCGAATGAGATATACCACAGAGTTTCTGCTCGCTTTATACCGTCTCACAGATGCATGTCTTCAGCGAGAATGACTGAGCCGAAGAAAACTTATCAGCGATGTTAGACCGTAGAGCCCCGTCGCCTCAATGACGGCAGCACTAGTCCTGCCACAGAAATTCGGCATCTTTCTCTGCGTGAGGTACCAACGATCCGGGTCATCACTGCTGTGTCGAACTACTCGCTGCTTGCGCTCCTTTGCTCATTCTAGCAGTATGCAGATTCTGGGTATGGTTGTCATAGTCGAGACTTGGAGGAGAATTGTGTGAGCGATTCGATTTCAAAATCAGATTTTCGACATCCTTGGAACTTGCAAAGTCCCAGGCCGTTGGGATTGTCGGTTCGAGTCAAGAAAATTATATTTATTCGATTGGTGATGGCAATTCACAAACTGGAAAATTGGTTGACAAAGCCAACAAAGGTATTGAACGGCCCCTGCGCCAAAAAAGTCAAGATTCAGATTATGTCCGCTTCCTTGCTCCACCACAACTTCGAAGCTTCGCGCCTTCGGCCATCCAACGCGTTCTGAGGCAGTCAACGCCGCGACGTCGACGCACCGATCTGTCGCACAAAGCCCCTGGTCCTCCGAGCCCACTATTTTCACGACGGGCCCGGTGTACTGCTGCACCGTCAACGTCGGGACACCGGTTGTCTGCAAAAACATGCTCGCAGTCGCTACGTCCTTCGTAAAACTGTCAAATTCGACCATGCGGGGCGAGAACGCCGCGGGGTCGGCTGGATAGAGAATAGAACGGTTGCTCCATGTAAAGTACCCGGGGTCGATGTTACCCCAGCGGAGGGGTGTGTCGTCGCGCGCGGGGGTGAGTATCGACAGCGGGGGTAGCATATCGACCCCGAGGCTGGTCAAGCCCGTGAGGATGAGTCCGTCAAAGGGCGATTTGGCGCCCTCGTCGATGGCGTTGAAGGTCAAGGCACCCGAGCCAGCACTGTGACCAATGCCAATGACCTTTTTGAAAGGTGGAACGCCGGGGAAAATGGACGCGGTCTTGAGGTAGACGGCTACTTGCGAGACAGCCGCAGCAACAGTTGGGTACTGCACGTCTGACGCATTTACTGGTCGGGAACTTAGCCCAACACCAGGCCAATCGATGGCGAGGGAGGGCAACCCGCGTGCACAGGAGAAAGCTGCATAGGAGTAGTTTCGGAATTCTTCCACCGGAGGCGACCAATATTGACCGCTGTACGAAAATCCGTGCACAAGAAGTTGAATGACACCTGCAAAACTAGATTTAACTCATGAGGGCATTAACATTCGCACACCAACTTGTATCTTCTGGAGCCTGAGAGCCCCTGTCTGGCCTGCAGAAAATACCGTTGATGTCGTACGTGTCGTCCACGCGGCGCAGATCACTTGCATTGCTTTTGAGCCCTGCGAATACATCCATGGGGTCCTTCGGAACAAGGACGTCGACATGGACAGGGATGATAAGCGACGAACAGCCGCAGGATGCTCCAGACACAGCGTAGAATTTGCCAAAAAGATGACAGAGCACGAGGAGCGCACACAACAGCATGGCTGAACGATGTTCATTTCCCTGGAATCGGCCCCGTATTTATACAGATTGAAGGAATAAAATATTATTAATTCCTGGAGGTTGGCCGGAATGCCGTGTTGGATATCGGCGCCGCACTCCAACCCGGACCGACAGCACTCTTTGTGGCTGCTAGACGGTATGCACGTAAGTATTTTGTACACGCACCTATGAATTTTCATTTCTTACTAGCTCGAAGCTAGTACCTTCATTCAGGGGCTCTGTAGATATCGCACTTGTCCATTTGGTTACATTGAAGGATGACGTATACTTCCTTCAGACTTCGCTCTTACTGTACACTCGTGTGCGAAGACCGAGTTATTATTATTCATCAACAAAAAACCCGATTTCTCCCGTAGTCGGTTGTGGTTAGTATCGCCACAGTTCCCAGGCTCTTTACGTGATCCTCCGTAGTTTTAACTTTTAGTCTCTCGCAGCCAGACTTCATACGGGGTGATCTCGCACCTCGATACGGCGAGGAATTTTGAACTTACCTCCAGCCGAAACACTCACAGTTGTAGGTATAAAGTGATAGATTGGCCGAAAGACAGGCCACTGCAGTTCAATTCAATTCAGGTTCGAACCTCTTATCAAGACTAAATCAGGCCAGATCCGGTGGGCCGACAAGCCCGAAAGGCCCCTTGCAGTGTCCACTATACTGCTATTGACTCATTCAGAGGGCGCCACTCTACACTAGTGTATATGAACACAGTAGGAAGGGATTTCAAACTTTGACCCAAAAAGTTTTCATCTCTTAAAAAAGGTTTTAATATTGTTAGCAATGGAATACCATAGAAAAGCTCATGTCAGAAGTTGCATTTTGGATTATAAGAATCGAACCTAGTGCTGAACGAAACTTGAAGCTGCTGTATTGGAACACCATGTCCGACTCTTTTTTACTGTTCAACCCAATAAGCCAGATGCTGGAGATTGGATATGGAGTGGTGACGGGCCTAAATAACTTCCTTCCTTTGGATCATGAACCAGAACAAGAAAAAAATCTGAACTTCCCCGACAGACTGGCGTCTGGCGCAGATACCAGTTCACTTTTCCCAAGTTTATATTCACTATACACCATTCTTTCACAGAAAGAGATCGCCAACTAAAGCGCTGCCCATTGTCAAATGTGTTTTACATACATACACGCGAAAAAAATCTCCGCTAAGTCCTTAGTGATACACGTGATACTTCATTGAACAAATTCAACCACAGTTAAAGTAATTCCCTGGGATCACGGCCGGGCAGCCCTGCGTGTCTGTATGCAATAATATAACAACATTAGCATGCATCCATTGGCCACGAAGATCGCATGACAAAAGATTAAGACAAGTCCATTCCAAGATGACTGCCGTCGGGGGTACTCACCCTTGTTGGTCGGACAATCTGTGGGATCGTCGCAGCACTTGATGCATGCGCGGGGGCCGGCGGGCTCAACGAGCTCGACGTAGTGCTTATATCTGAAATACAATGAATGTAGTCACAATTATGGGGAAGAACGAGCCGAATTTAACGGAGGGAATTGAACGCACCCAAGACAAACAGATCCCTGGGGATTTCCTCTCCCACCCGCCCCGCCGCTGGAGTCGTATTGCCCCCCACTGTCGCGTGGGTTCAGCCGGTCCAGGAGCTCAGGGCGGATGCAGCCGGTCACTGCCGAATCTCGTCAGTTGGCTCAGTAGATGGATAAACACAGAGATAGGCATGATGAAGAAATGGAATTGACTCATAATACGCACATTGAGCGTATCGCCCCCCTTTTTTCCCGGTGCCGCTCTTGAACGCGACGTTGCGCCAGAACTGTGCCGGGAGTTTGCCCTGGGATGAGTCGTACCGCCCATTGGGCGAGCAGTAGCTTTGCATCCCGCCAGGGTGCTCGCTGTCACCGATGTTCGTGTGGGGGGTTCTGGCCAAACAAAGATGAGCTTGGAAACCGAAATACGAAATATAGTCACACCGAGGCATGATCATGCTGAGAACGGTCAGACGTTATGCGATTGAGATCGCGGAATCGCACTCACCAGAACTTGTCGGTCGACGTCACATACACGGTATTATCTGCCGCGGCACGCGCTTCGAGGCCAGCAGGCGACGAAAATGTGGCGGAAAGCGCCGAGAGGAGGAGGAGGAATCTGAAGGCTGAGTGGGGCATTGCTATTGGTGAGGAGGTTGAGCCGCGCTCTGGCTATCGTTAAATACAGTCTGGCGAGTTGTAATTTATCCGGTTTGAGCACACACGCACCCGTCTCCGATATCCGACGTTTCAAGCGGAACATGGACATGAGGCCAAAGCGGAATGGTGAAAGTACCGCTATGGTTCCACTTACTCCATGAGCCGATGAGCAGGGCCAAGCAGCTGAGTTTACTGTGCAAGGCAACGGCCGATTAAAGGAAGCATATGGTGGCAAGACTTTGAAGGAATGATTCAGGAGCGCTCGAAAACTTGAATAACAAAGTTACTTGGCAAAAATAATGATCTGTTCGCCAAGTGAGAGTCTGAGACACTTGCCTCGAGGTCTGCCAACGATCCGTCACTGATATGAAAGAGTACGGAAAGCCATGTCTTGGACCTCCAGAGTTGAGAGGCCCCGCAAAACTGAACGTGTATTCATGGTCCTGTTCAACTAAAGCTCTCCTCGTTGATTTATTGAGTCGACCTTTCCTTCCAGAGGCTGAACGTGTGTCACGGATTCGCAATTGACCCAAACCGTAGGTCTGGGTAAGCATCGGAAGATTGACGTTGAGAACTTCAGCTTTAGTTCGATTTTCTGTCGGACCTTGTCGTCCACGCAAGATCATGAGCTAAGTACTGCCGTAGCAGTGGTCACGGACCAGGTACTCTGACCTCTGTGGCAATCACTTGGGAGCGGTAATGATTTCCAGCGGAGTTTCCGACGCCATGGTGGTAAGCAAGGCCTGGGTGCCAGTGAGACCCCCTTCGCCTCCCCCACTCTGACACCACGTGCCATATTTCCCATCACGTGCATGTGCGACGCGTCTGTACACACAACTGTAAGAGTCTCAGAAAATAGGAAGAAAATCGTGAAAAACTGCAGTGAGCTGTAAATAGTGTCGGTAAGCTCGGTTTAGACCCAGATTCCCTTCTACAGCCCAAGAACACATCCCAATCAGATTGTCTATCATATTTTCCCACTTTTAAACTAAAATATAAGATTTGAACACAAGATTGAGCTAGAACACCCTCGGGGACCCACCTCAATGCTTCCTACCGCCCTCCATGCTTGTGATAATTTCCCTGGTGGAGGGCAATGCATGGAGCTGCAACAGAACAGTATTTCGTTAATTAACTTTACTCCCGGCCTTTAATAGTGAATTTAATTTTTTTGGTGGGAAACCTCGAAAAAAAACCCGTGTATGGTGAATCGACGCCGCAGCTTAATCTGTATGGCGTTCCAAATGTAACATTATTAAAACTTTTTTTGTCTGGTGAAAAACTTTTAGATGGTGAGAAAACTTTTTAGGCCAAAGCTCAGGATGCCTACCTACTACATCTATGTGTGCTAGGTAGGTATGATATGTCTTTGCCAGAGTGGACAGGCCCATTCTGGTAGCATTACGGTAACTTTCATATTAATCGGCTTTAATCGGCCTTCATACTGATTTCACTGACTTCGCCGTTTGCTGAATTTCCTGATCCGTTTCAAAGGAGGCAACATGCAAAATGGTATTAAAAATAACCAAGTACATTCAAAGCCTGCACCCAAAGCCTTGCACGTTGTAACCAAATTGGACTCGTGAGCGAGACTGGAATTTGAGTCTTCTTTCGCTTCCCCACTGCCAAGAACTCAACATCAGGGTACCCGTCCTCATCCCATTCCTCTGGTAGCACCCCATAACCAACTGGTATTATCTCCTGGTGAACAACCTCTTTGAGAACTGCAAAAAAAATTGCTCTCAGCCTCGGGATGCTCAGCGAATGGGTTCTTCTCATCAGGTACGTCCACTGCATCATGGCGAATGTGTGGGTCCTGGTCAGCACGGATATGTTCAGCAATATCTGCTTCAGCAGCCTGCTCATCTGGAGGATTTCCAGCATATACTTGACCAACTCTCTTGGTACATACCAGAAATTCCGTAATACTTTTCTATTGTTTCAGGATGCAAGCCTTGACAATCATCGGTGTACACTCCATGCTGGACTTGACCAACAAGTCGCATGTCCTACTGGAATTTATAATTGATGGGACATTTTACTAGGTTACTCACGTTGGGGCTTTTGTTATGGGATGTCTTCATGGGATGAGCGTTCCAGTTAGCCTGGAATTCAGCACAGTCATCATTGATAAAGTCCAGGAAAAGGGTGTGAAGTAGCCAGAGATGTTCAGGTTTATTTGGATCCAGATAATGCATCCTTTCCAGACGGGTGAAAAAAGCGCGCCAGTATCGAACGAACTGTGTGCCAACATCTACCCACAGACGTTCAATTCTTGTATTATGGGTGGATCTGGAGATACATTTAGCAAGATGCAAAAGAAGGAAAAGAAAGATAGAAAGGCTTACGAGCCCCACATGAAACTAGCGCGGTTGGGACCATTCCGCATGACCATATAAATTGCACATCCTATATTTTCTCCCCCTCGATCGCCACGAAGACGTGAGGGACAACCAAAGTCATCACATGCTTTCAGAAAAACATCTAGAGCAGTATCTGATGAATTATTGTTACTAGCTCTTAGACCGGTAACCTGTAGATTTTCTTGAGTAGCTAAGGATACATACAGAGTTATACTCACCGTCCGACAATAGCCATCAACAAAACCATGTACAACTATTCCCCAACGTATCATCTTGTGGTGACCGTCGAGATGCCATAGTGCATTTGGACGGCTTACATGGTAAACCCTGCGCTTGATAACATTGCGCCGTCGTAGCATCAATCCAAGATTGTCAGCACGTCTTAGTGACAGCATAACCCGGCGTCTTTGGATACGAAGTCCATGCATTCTGAGGAACCCCATGAGATATCGTAGGCCAGAAGCAGGTTTGTCTCTTTTGAATCCTTTGACAACAGTGTCAAGCTCATCATTGGATAAAGTGGAGTATAGTCGAGATAATCCGTGCTTTTTCATGTGGCGATACAAAGTCATTCGATGACATTTAAGGAGAGCTGCCAGCTCATTGAGCTTAATACTCCGCTCAGCTCGAGTGGCCTCTGCCACAAAGGCCAAGTCAATCTGCTTTGCAGGGCGGCCACTCTTTCCAGTATAGGTGTCAGATTGGACGTTAACTGGCATTCTTATTTGGCGATCCTCTCTATTGATAGTCCAATTCAGCTTTGTCCCAAAGACAAGACAGAAATGACCTACTTTCCCTTTGCCAGCTCTCCAGAATGACGCAAGAAGGCAACTGTGTTGCCGAATAATTCAGCAGCACTGAGAACCCAGAATTCAGGCAAGAGATTTTCTTCTGAATTCTCAGAGGCTTCTAATGCGACCAAGAGAGGGATAGCGTCGGTTGTTATAGAGTCAACATGAAATGCTACTCGTAATGGGTCTAGGTCTTCCTGGTCCATTAAATTGCGAGCATTTCGATATATGTTGGTGAGTGTCTGGTGGCTTTCCAGGACATTGGGAGACCATCTTTCATGTCCCACCGGCACCTGGGGAAGCAGAGGGAAAGATTGTGGCAATGACTCTGCCATGTTGAAAACGTTCAAGAATTCGGTTAAAGAGTTGGTTGTATTTGTTCTTTGTGGGTGCTCTTGACTCTCAACCTGAATGTCTGCTACTCCTGCCACTGCTATAGTGAGAAGTACTCGATTCTACTCCAGGGCTCCAGGCACTGAAAGCTATCCTGTCTTTCTCGTAAGTCTATATCTACATGTAGGGTTTTCCTGACCGTTGCGCCCAGGTTAATACTACATTGTATAAACTTGATCCCAACGCCATATCGCGCTGCTCCTTATACTTGGCCGAGCTTTGCAAAGCGCCTGGCCCAGATAATAAGAAGCAAGAGTCCTCAGACGGAAATCCAATCCGTCTCATAGATGTGGAAGAACATACGTTTGAGGTCTTTCTTGCTCTGGCATACGGAAGGTATAGTCCAGTCTCTGTAGCACATATTTGACAGATCTCCACTAACACTTGATCTTCAGGCCCCCTAGAAGTGATCAGTGGGATAAAAGCTCGCAATCCATTCCACCTTTGCTGAGTTTACTTGAGCTCGGTCAATACTTTCAATCTCCAGGGACCAAAGAGCTTGCTATGGGCTTGCTGCGGCTTCCGAAGCCCTTTTATTCCCGCCGCCAGGCTAGTTCACCTTGGTAATCACTATGGCTCCAAGGCATTGTTCGATCTTGGGTTTAGGAGGTTGGTATGGGCGCCACTGCGGCAACTCACAGACCAGGATGCCGATTGGATGGGCTTCAAGGTCTATGTTGGACTTGCCAGGCTCAAGGACGCAATGCAGCAGCACCGCTTGATTCTTGCTGCTGAAGAACCCCAGTTCCACGTTGTCGAGCCTTCCTTTGGAAGTTTTGTTCAGCAAGACATGCCAGCGCACAGTCCCCTTTGTGCTAAAAAGGAGCACTGTGCCGAAGATTGGCACGCTGTGTGGTGGAATAGGATGGGCAGGTCTTTGTTGGATGGGAGAAAATCCTTGACGTGGTCCGACTGTTTGGAACGATTCAGACATTCCGAGTTCGGGCGCATGCATCCTGAATGTGTCTCCAGGATGTTGCATAAAGTTGGGGAGGGCTATGGGAACAGTCACATCTTCGCAATGATCGACACTACAAGCACCAAACTCATGGCGGACATAGTGGAGGATGGTGATGAGGTCGTTGAAGAGGTGGCCATGGACAATTGACGACTCTTCTAGACATAGATCCCTGCTTGACAAAGTTGCCGTAGACATCATAGACATTTTCCTGTACGCGGCATGATGATACATTCTCAACCGCAAACAACAGATTTGCGACAGATATACACAAAATAAACGAGGCTTTTGAATAAGCTCTGCTGCATTAACCAGCATTTCATCCTGAGAAAGACACCTGAGTCAAACCTGAGTCAATACGGCCACAAATTAAAGTGAAGACATACAATTTGGGTTAGGATGCGGACGTCGTCGACTGTTACGAGCTAGCATGCATTTAAGCTAACACAGATTAGAGTAGTGGAGACAAACGCACGTTGATCGCGTTCAACAGCCAGGAAAAACAGCTTGATTCCCTTGAGCGTCAATTCATCATGGTTAACAAGAATGCAGCGCGACAAGAATGCGGATAGGGTCAGTCGATCGTCATCTCGAACACATCGTACAGGAGGGTGGCAGGCGGCACAACGGTAGATGTCGTATATCTGGTCCTTGAACCCCTCATTCGGCCTCGGCCTCGTCAAGAACAAGCATCTTGATATTTTGTGTGAGAGAAACTGAATGAAGAACAGTCGGTAAGTATTGCTAGATGAGAGAGAAGTAATGAGACGTGCAAGGTAGCAAAAGGTACCGCAGACTGTGCCCGTTCTCATGGGACTTCGTCTCATCAGATGGTAAGAATTGACTCGCCCTGCCGCAGGCGGCGCCGGCAGGAACGCGAAGAGCGGGCACGAGGATACCAGAAATCTTGAGGGCGTGCTCGTACCTGGGCGCGAACGGAAGCAGCAGCGTTTTCCGTTCGAGCTTCCCCTGCGCCGCAGCAATCAGATAGCGGCTGCTCGAAGCTGGAAGGGGTTGCGGGAATGTGCGAGGACATCGACCGTGTGGGTACAAGGACAATCATGCAGCCGCCTCGTGTGTGAACGGCAGCGGTGTTGTGGAGCATCTCCCACACCACAAAAGCTCAGGACAAAATGACATCCGCGGCGCTGGGATGGGGTGTGAAGGACACGAACGTCGACAATGAAGGGCAAGGAGGACGCGATGCCGTCGAGGAAGGCGCGGTGGCGAACAGCTGAAGCGCCGCAGTCTAAATCAAGGCTTCAAGCAGGGGACAGGGATCGATCCGCATCGGGAAAAGATGGGGCCATTAGTGCAGCGCACGGTAAAGGGGATGCGCGAATGCAGTCATCCCGGTCTTGATAACGCGACTCCGCTGTGTGGAAAGGTCAAAAAAGCAGAAAGAAAGATAAATAGGTAGACGTACTTGATGAGCTTCAAGTGCTGGGGGCGGATATTGGCCAGCTGTGGATTCCGTTGTGAAACACGACGTTATCCTGAGACGCGGTGAGTTTGTGGAATGAATCATCGTAAGTTGCGCACCTGCTCTTTCTAGCGCTCGGATTTGGGGTCTCGTCATTGCAAGAGCTCCAGGATGGGTCATGAGTCGTCGATAGGATCCTATAGGTCCAGCAGGCAAATTCCAGAGTGGCATGGCGAATTTTGGGCACGACAAGCCGGATTCACATCGGTCACAAAGGCCGTATCACGGATGAATTGACCAAGAATGAGTCAGGATTTCCGTTGTGAAAGGGGGAAATAGATTCCGTGCGCACCGTGCCCATCGGGACATGCACGCGAGCGCATCCGGGCGCGCGGACAGCGAGATCTCTGCCCGTCGAACACGGCTGAGAGGGGCACGGCGGCGTTGGCCATGAAGAGGTTGGTAAATCTGGGGAGGGGGCGTTAGCGAGCGAGTGTGAGTGGGGCGAGCGGACGTGAGAGGGGCAAGCACAAAGGGGCGAACATGAGCGAGGCGAGCGCGAGGGATAGCGAGGGAAGCGCGTCAACGTCGAGGTAACGAGTGCGACGGCGTCAACGCAGCAAGCGCTCCCACTCACTCCCACCCCTGCCCATCTGTGCGCACGGAGCCAAAATCAAAATACACACCTCCCATACATCCCTGCATGTTATGGACCACCACACCTCCGGTGTCAAATCCTCTCGTCTTCAGACGGGCTACGCGTGCGTCTCTGATTGATTCGCCCTGACTCTACCGTTGTTGCGTGCGGGGCGTCGCTCGACGCATATGGCTCGCTGGGAGTCTTCGGCTCATGCGGCCATCGGTGCCCCTTGTGTCGTTGACGACTGTGCAGTCGAGAGGGGGGGACGAAATGGTGATGCAAGTATCGCTGTGAGTGTGGTAGATGACGTGCACGTAGCTGAGAAATAGGAAACGGATCAGCGGGACGCGGATCTACGAGGAATTACACAGGAGGAACATACCTTGAAGGGATTAGACGCGAGTAAAATAGCTCATTTGTCTGTACTTCCGCTGCTTTTACCTCAACGGTCGCACATGGGGAGGGGCGAATATACCCGCCGCTCGCGTCGGGAAGGTAGAAGTCGCGCGAGCGAAGGAGCACGCTCCCACGACGCCACGTCCCCATGACCACAGCCTTCTCGACCGCTGTGTGAATCACCCCCACACGCGCAGGCGGAATGCCGATCACCGCGGCGGACTTTGCAAGTTGCAGCTCGCGAGCAACGCCTTGAAGCACCGAGAGGTGCATTTGGCGATGAAAAGGAGACGGTGGGCACGCCATGCGCGGCCGCGTGTGGCGTTTCCAGCGCCGGAGAGACACATTGCAAGGTGCGTCTGTGAGCCCTCAAATACAGAAGCGGAGGCGTCGCTTGCTACTCACTACTCGAGCCAAAGTTGGACTTGGAATTAGAATTAGCGCGCGGGGGGCGGGCGACCTGGATGTCAACGGGTTGGGGCAAGGTCGAGATCGAGACGAGGCGAGGCGGCAAGGCGAGGCGGCAAGGTCGAGGTTGGGCTTGAGATGGTTGTTCTGTGTGCGACGCACTGGCCGGACGAGACGAGGCGAGGACGCGACGGGAGATCAAAGGCGAATGATTATTATGCAGGGACCAGGGTTTGCGGAGGAGCTTGGGTTCGAGTGAGCTTTGGAATGGAAAGAAAGATGTATGTAGTACGCTGGGTGCAAGGAAATGTGAAGCAGATGCCTCCGTGCGCGACAGGCGCGACAGGCGCACGTGAACGCTGGTGGTAATCGTCCCCGCCGTGCATGGCGTCACGCGCCGGGAGCGGGGAGAACCAGCCCCGCAGGACGATCGTCGTCTGGTCGCGCGACATCTAAGGGCAGGGCCAGAGAAGTACTGGGATTCTTGGGAGAGGATTCGGCTGCGACGTCTTGCCAGAGGAGGTAGTGGAAGAGTGGCCAGAGGGCTAAGAGGTGGAGTAAGCGCAGAAAGAATCAAGAGAGTAGCGGGGACGTTACACACTCCACTTGCTGCAATACCTGTCGTAATGCCCATGCGCGACCGCCTCGTCGAACCCCAGGCGCGTACTCTGTCTTCTTGTCGCCGCCGGGGTTGTGCTCCTTCAGCTGGTATGATGCGAGCACGTCCGCCAGCGCCTCCCCTCTGCGATTCCCTGACTTGCCACGTGGGACACGAAGCTGTGTCTGCGAGCTCGAGCCTAAGCCGGAGCTGGAGGAATCCGCGGAAGGGGATACTGGGACAGACGAGCGGGAGGGTGGTGCAGGCAGGCGAGAACATGGTGTCGAATCCGAGGCGGGCTTTCGATGCGGGCGGCGCGAGAAGTACCGGTTGTGGGTCCTCAATACAACGGACTCACACAGCGAACCCGTCGAGGGCGAAAAGGACGACGTCGCAGGGCCCGATCGCGGCTGGTTCGAACATGAGAACGCAGGTTGGTGGTCTCGAGGGAACGCGAAGAAGCTGGGCGATTGTTCCCCAGACGGGGACGACAGAGGCGGCGGGTCCCGGTCAAGCCTGTCGTGGGCCAGGAACCACCAACGGCGAGTTGCAAGCCGAGGCTGTGCGCAGAGGAAGTGAGAAAGGTGCCGGTCAAGTCCGAATCGGGTAAGAGAAGGAGGAGGAGGCAATTGTTTGCGCACTGTTTACCTACACCGTCTCACTCGCGTTCGTTCCGCCAGTCGTTCAAGCGCGCGAACGGGGACACGTTGTCACTTGTCACACAGCAGGAGGTGAGTGACTGTACGCGGACGAGTTTTCGTCCAGTGGACGAATTTCCTGACGCGTCCCTCAGAACCCGATGCCACACCTTGTTTTATTTGAAGACGACGCGTATTCCCGTCTCCAGCAGATCTTGCAGTCTGCTCCTCTACCCCTGAGCCCAATAGAAGCGCAACTGTTGCGCTCTTTACAAACTTCTTTGGCAGCAGCACTCCCAGTGCCTACCACCCCCTCTTCACGCGACTCGAGTTCAACGCCGCGGTCTTCCAATGGGATTATGGATGCACTGACGCGTCAAAGTTCCCAAAGCTCTGCATTTTCTGCTCTCACTTGCTCTGGGACTGTAAACGCCTGCACGCCCGGTGCCACTGACCCCAGGGAACCTAGTACTTTGTCAACTGGCGTCTCTGGCCATGTTGTGCAGGATGCTACGCGTCTTGTACAATGTTCGCGTCTCGGAAGGCCTTCCAGTCCAACGCCGAGGACAGATCCCTGGCGGTTGAGTATGTGGCAAAATTCGGCAAGGCTAACTTACACTAATCTGTTTTTTCAGACGATGAACCTATGATGCTATCTGAGGCAGCGCCAGGGCTCTTATCCCCTCTGGCATCTCCAATCCTGTCTCCCGCTACCTCAACCTTGTTGTCCCCTGTTACCTCCCTGTCGTCCCCCGTGCTATCGTCTCCTACCTTACGAAACTCGTCTCCCACGCCCGACTTCAACGCGAACGGGAAGCGGCCCTTACCAGAGCCTTCAGATGCTCCTGCTACAAAGAGAGTGACGCTTCGCATTCCAGGCCAGTCTGAGCTGCAAGAAAGAATACGGGCAGGGAAGGAAAAAACAGCAGCAGCTGGAGGTGATGCTGGCGGGGGCAGGGGCGGCGGCGGAGGTGGAGGCGGGCAAAATGCGCAGGCGAAACCTCCCTGTCCAAGAAAAGGCGCCGCCAAACGTGTCGGGCGAGCGAAAGATGTAGGTATGGTGGATTGCGATGACCCCCAGTGCCATGTGTGTGGGGATGGCAGCGACAGCGGGCTACAGGATGCCGAACAACCTGACGAGACCCCAGAGGACCAAAGGGAGTCGGAGGTTGAAGATCAGCCCGAGCATGGGAAGAAGACGCGGCGAAAGGCAAAAGCAAAGGCAAAGAGGAAGAAATATATCACCACGGCGGACGGGCCACCTTTGACGTTGAATGCAAGTGCTCTGCTCGGGAAAATGGTGGCGAACATCTTCCTGCCCACTACTCGTGCAGCTTTAGATGCTTTCCTCAACTCACTGGGCCCGTCCGTCCAATCTGTTGATCTCAAAAACGCAAGCGAGGACCTACACTCTGTGGTGAAAAGACTAGACGCTCTCGAAAATAATCATCAGAACACATCTTTCTGGACCATGTTCAACCTTGTCCAGCTTGTCATTCACGTTCATAGGCGAGTGGCGATCAAGCCATTTATCTGTTTATATTTAATCTCTTCTACAGTATCCGAGAAACGGAGGCACTAAAACTCAATCGTAGACCTGGGTTTGAGGCGATTGCAGAAAAATATAAATACCCCTCTCGGACGTTCGCAAAGGCGGGTTGAAGCTGGCACCAAGCTCCTGTCGTTGTGTGCCGCTAGTAAGTCCTTCAACTTTAAACTATTCTTTGCTGAATCGCCTGAAGGTACCCCTTATATCTTGGTTGTAATTGCGGTCACTGGCATGCAGGTGGACCTTACAGGAAGGGATAAAACTACCATAGACGACATTATATCTCTCAGCAAAGCATTGAGAGACATCTCCGCACGTTCATACTCCTTCCTTGATACGCTGAAGTCCTGACCAGTTATAGATGATAAATGGGGTACTTTGGTTACTCGACTCCGAGTACCCCTCCAGTACATTCAGCAAAAATCTTCCTACCTTTCCACCATCAGCTTTTGCCGTCAAATACCTCAACGCGAGGGGGAACAGCTAGTGGAGTATGTCCCATTCCACAGCCTCAGTGATACCGACGCCCTTTTTGCCAAGATTCCTACAAAGTGAGTGTGTCAATCAATAACTGAGTAGCGCCTCTCAGACCTTGACTAGCACCCCCAAATTACCGCCCAGGTCTCCAGGCTGGAGCAAGACAGTAGGATCCTGGAATATATTCACGGACCCAGGCGATCTCCCTCTGCCTAGTGTCAAAGTCATAACCATTCCCGGGGGATTTCGTCAAGTCCAAGTGTCCTGTAACTGGTTCTACCACAGATAAATGGACAGCTGAGGCTCGAGTGGAAGCAGAAGATGCCAAGACGCCTGCGACCTGGATGATCTGCAGGATAAGGTAAGATCTTTCCTGAGAATGACTTTCATCGTCTAATTTGCTGAAGATTCGCAAACCTGTCCATCAGGGAAGTATATCCAAATCAAGAGCTCCATTTATAAAGGGTAATTATAAGCAAAGTTCATATAATCCATGTCGAAACTCAATTTGTCCAGAAACATAGTGCGAATTACTACTGAGTCCGGCAAAGTTATAGCCGATACCTTTACTCTTCCTCCCCATTTGCGAAAAAAAGCTCAAAGACTCAGTCGCTCTTGTCCAAGCTGCTATGCCAGGCGAATGGATCAAAGATACTTCCCGCCGTGCCAATTACCGCTTTCTCTCATGCCACTATTCATGGTACGCCCGTTATGGGGAGAAGGTATGTCGACCGTTAGTATGCATCATATTTGACTGAGCTTTTTCAAGGGCCATGGCGCTCCCGAGAATGCAACTCATATGGATAATGTCCAACGCGACCATGGGGGTAAAGTTAATTTTACCCAACGGATCCCCCATGAGTCAGCGGATATTACCGACCATCCGCAGGGAGTTTGCGATCCTAGCTGATGCATATACTGAGATTTTCGATTACATTTGTATCTCAGTGCGTTTTCTTTTATACATTTATCTGTAACTGACTCACGGAAACCTTCAGCTTCAGGCTCGCTTTCCGAATGAATTTCAAGAGCTGAGTATCTACTGCGACGCTCTCTCCATGAACTCAGCAAGCTCTGCCTACCCTTTCGGCGGCTTTGTTCTGAACCTTCGCGTTGCTACCTCTGCGCACAGAGATCATGGAGACAAGGATCTTTGTGTTGTCATCCCCTTTGGTGATTTTGAAGGAGGTCAGCTTTGTTTACACGAAGTCAAGTTGAAGTTTGACTTGCAAATGGGGGATGTTTTGATATTCCCCTCATGCGACCTCACACATTTTAATATGCACTTCTCCGGTAAACGGGGCACACTCGTTCTTCATTCTGACAGACAAGGGGACGAGTGGGCGAAAGACTGCCGGGGTTGGAGCTTGTATATTAGTCGATGATCTTATGTCTATCTACTCAGATGTACCGGAAAAAATCAAAAATGATTGTTAGACATTAAAGTGTGGGTGTAGATTACTTGGTATATGTGAAGGAGCGTCAAGATATTGGGGATGTAAAGAAAGTCTAGCAGTAGAAGTTTGGGGTTCTAATGAGCGTCAAGGGGAGATATTGAAGGAGGTAGGTGTCTGGTGTACTAAGGAGTGTCAAGGGGAGATATTGAAGGAGGTAGGTGTCTGGTGTACTAAGGAGCGCCAAGGGAGATATTGAGGGAGGTAGGTGTCTGGTGTACCTACGAGCGCCAAGAGGTGCTAGTTAACAGCGGGGAGCTTTATAAGCTGGATGCCATGGGTTAATGATAAGTTCATCATCATTTTCAGTATCATCAGCGTCACGCTTGAGATCTTCAAGGGAGTGAATGTGCCTGTATACGACGGTAGGAGGTTGGGAAACCTTAAGGCAAGAGCACTTGGTCTTAGTAGAGGCTTTGGCCACGCTCTTGGCCTTGTTCTTGCCTTTGTCCTCCTTCGAGGTGGACAGCACCGAAGAACGGCGTATAAATACTATACAATGTTGTCAGAAAAAGATTATAAAAATAAACCAGTGGAGCGTACAAGGCTCTGAGTATGATTCGGTAGAAGGCCCAGCTTTAGCAGTGGCGCTGTCTTGATTCCAAGCTAATCAGCCTCAGCTTGGGAAATCAATAAACGTATAACGCACCCAGTTTAAGTTTCTTGATTGGTTGATCCTCATCGCTGCTTTCCATGCTCTCCCGTTTCCGTTTCGAAGCAACAGGCTCTGGACGTGTGACATAGCCTACAGAATGTTACTGACTGAATATGAGCGAGAGGGAACAACATCAACTTACGGCCTGGTACAGATGGCATTTCATCTGCAGCCTCGTCCTCTGAATCAGCACCAGAGTCTTGGCGAGGATTATAATCCGAACTCCCAAAGTATTCAATGGGATCCATCTCCATGAAGTCGCCTCCTGCAGAACTGGTTTCTTGCTCGTCGGGGCGACCGGTGTACCATGACTTGAAAACGTTTCTGGGAATGGCATCTGGGTGGTTTAACGCTAGAAAATAGCAGTCAATATTAGATCATCTTGAGCGGTGTGTTCAAATAGTTACCAATATAGAGCATAGATCCAGGATGTGGCGTCTTGATCTTATATTTGACCCCATCAAGGCCAGTAGGCTTAGCGGTCCGGACCACCTTGAGGGTCTGATAGGTTTTACTAAGCACTACCCAAGATCCACTGTCCAAGGAAGAAACCACACTAGCGAACCATGCAAAAGCTTCAGGGAAGAGGCTGGTAAGCTTTGCAGTAAAGTCTTCATGCGACCAGGCTGGGTTGATGGCTATATCTGTAGCCACACATCTGTATACGGCAAGCTGGTCGATGTCCATACGAGTCGGTGCTCTCGTGGAGCCACAAAGTTTGAACTTCTGAAGATCTGAATAAGTAAGGCAGGTTGAAAGCAGTTTTGGTAACCTACTTCCACCCCGCCAGGAAAGAGAACAATTTCGGAAATAACAACGTCTTTGGATTTTGAAACAGGGGCAATTTTCTTGTCCTGTCAATTATCAGGCTCCCAAAAATATGACAGACCCTCACCACAACGAGCTTCTTCTTGGGCTGCTTGTTGTCCTCAATGGGAAGGCGGTAACCTCTCAGGGCGTCTACTTTTGCCGTAGCAAGGTCTGTGACCCTATCTCTGGCTGGAAGAAGATCTGAGATCTTCTTCACTGAATGTGAGTTGAACGCTTGGAGGACGCTATCTTTCTTGCTAGTGGCTGCCACTGGAGTAGATGGCTCTCTCTCGCGGTGAAGGCTTTTCCCGTGGCTGCATTCCCGGCACTTGGAAGGAGCGTTGTCATTGAGTGGAGGATCATACTCCTCACAGTCACAGGCTATGTCGTCTGTGGTACCGCGACACATAGAGAAAGAGACAAAGAACAAAAGAAGGTAAAAGAACGCAAATCAGTCCACTCGGAGGAATTTATAACCCATCAAAGTTTAACTGACTTGCTTGACAGAACGTCGTTTTCCACGTTGTCTTTCTTCTCTCTACCATGGTCTCAAAGTTCCCTCAGGAGCTTCTAGATACCACCATAGACTATGTCGACCCCACAGATCATTACCGATGTGCCTTGGTGGCTCAATCTTGGCGTCCTCGTTCCCAGTCCCACATCTTTCATACAGTAACCCTCGGTATGGGCCTCCAGGGTGGTTATGCCAACGGCCTTATGGACGTCCCCCCTTTGGAAGGGGAGATCAATAATTTTGCAGCTTTCTGGAAGCTCCTCCAGAAATCTCCTCATCTGGGGCAATATGTCCGTAACCTTGTAATGGGGCTTTCTGTGCCATACACAGAGCTTCAAGCCAGTTTTGCCAGTTCCAAGCGGTTGCTCCCAGCATCGTGGCAAGCTATTGAAAACATGGTTGCGGACATTTTACCCGTGCTCAATCGACTGGATTCTTTGGCCTTGTTCCCTTGTGGACCGGCCGCTTTTCATTCTCTTGAACTCCCCGAACATCTGTCCAACTTATTTGCGGCATTGAGCCTCAAATCACTTTCGCTCTGCCAATGGCGTCTCCCACATTGTCCCCCGCTTTCGATCTTCCAATCTGGACTTTCGTCATTGCGGTTCCTCAATTGCCAATTCGAGTCGCCTGTCGCTCCCATCCATCTCTCCCCATGTATGACAACACTTACAACCCTCGACTTGGTTCGTTGCGCAGGCGTTGACCTGTTTTACCGGGACTGGGTTCCACAGAACCATTGGAGAGTCGATAACATGACCATGGAACCATTAAATCAAGGAGGGATGGCAATAAGAGCGTTACAGTATATTGCTCTCGGTGTGGCGAAAGATCTAACTATCAAAATTTCTGAAGGTAAGTACCTTTGTCTCGTTGAACAACCAAGACTTACATATTTCCTTTCAAGATCTAGATCCCAGCCTTTTTTTTTGACCTCAGCTCTCTTTCCCATACCGGTACACTCCATCTATCATTTGATGCGAACGAGATTAGCGAAGATACCGTCGCTGCTTGGCTTCAAGTAGCTATAGGGTCAATTGAATTGCGCTCAGGAATGACTCTTCAGTTTTCTCTTTTCAAATCATTCTCCGTTCAAGGTCATACCAATTTCATTACTACTTTGAACATGCTCCAGCCATTGAACGCTACGTTACGTTTCAAATCCCAAAAAATTGATCTCGCCAGCTCTGGATATGCTTATCTTACAGAACAGACATACATTTCCGCTGAGGATGCTATCTAGATATCTCAGAGCTATACTATACCGTATTTGCTTACATGGTCATAGATTACATTCAATTCATCAGCCGAGGAGAGAGTAGTGGCTGTGCATGAACTTCCGAATCAGAACTTGATCCAAACTTCTAGTGCTGTTCAAACGTAGCTATAAACCCTCCCTCTCTTTGATTACACAGCTACCTAGCACATGTAGATGTAGTAGGTAGGCATCCTGAGCTTTGGCCTAAAAAGTTTTCTCACCATCTAAAAGTTTTTCACCAGACAAAAAAAGTTTTAATAATGTTACATTCGGAACGCTATAAATCTGGGGTCGGCCTGAGTTGGGTTGGAAGTCAAACCGGACTGAGCAAAAAAAATGAGAATCGCGCGGATTGAACACAGCCCAACGCGAAATAGCCGAACGACGAGGCCACATCTTAACCACTCGATAATAACGACCACACTGAGTGTCCGCTATCAAGGAGATAATAGCGGCGGGAAGGGCCTTTGCAGCCAACACGTGAGCCGATTAGATTAGATATTCCTTTTAAGGTAATGTCAGAGTGGGGGAGGCGTGGGCCAGCTGTGCCAGTTCCAAGATAACCTTGACGTGAGGCACGAACGGCTTGAGGTTATCGTAGGATAAGCAAAGTAGTGTAAGGATTTGGCTGAGCGTGACGCAGCGTGACATCGTCTCTCTCGTGCTGCCCGTACGCGTCTCGCAGCCAAAGCCTCCGCTAAGCTTTTCCTTCACGCTTTCTTCTCAGTTTCTTGTACCTCTCGCGCTACGAGTCGGATTACAATGTGTCGAACACACTCCCGGCCGCTATAGCCTCTGGAAAACGCGCTTCTTGTACAGGCAACGAGAAATCTTTTCCTCAAGTTTGCTCGCCATTCACCTTCTCAATACGACAACGCAAGCTAAAGTGCTTTCGGAGACGAGAGAGGCGACATGCAGTGGACGAGTCAACCATCCGTGAGCACGTTAAGATCTCTTTCGCCCCAACCTTGTCCCTTCCCATTTTTACGCGTCTCTTTCTTCCTATCTCTACTCTCTTTTCGGAAAGAGGCCCCCTGCTATTCTCGCGGGTGGTAGGCTCACCGGCCAGATGCCAACTTGCACTGAGCCAGGTTATGAGCCTATGCTCTTTCGCACCGCCTATCGCGCTGGGGCAGCTTTCGAAATGCCCATCGCTCTGGGGCTGTTTTTTTCGTACGGCCTATCCTTCGCGTACGAGCTCGGTGCATCGGCACCCGCCTCGTCGATTCTCCCGTATTGGCGGAGACGTTGATAAGTCGTCCGCATCGGCGGCGGCGTCGTACGGGTCGAATGCACGGGCACCTCCCCCGAGTCTCCCGTATTGGTGGGGACTTCGCACAGGCCGCGCGACGTGGTGCTGACTTGTCGTAAGTTGAAGACCGCCGGATCGATGGCGTCTTCGCACAGGCTGCGTACCCGGCCTGCCGTTTCGTCGAAGACCGCCCGCTCGGTGGTGGCTTCGTACAGCTCACGTACCGACTCGTCCAAAGTCGAAGATTGCCGGATCGATGGCGTCCTCGCACAGGCTACGTACCACCTTGACATTTCGTCGAGGACTGCCCGCTCGGTGGCGGCTTCGCACAGGTCGCGCGACATGGCGCTGACTTGTCGTAAGTCGAAGATTGCCGGATCGATGGCATCTTCGCACAAGCTGCGTACCAGCTTGTCGTTTCGTCGAAGACCGCCCGCTCGGTGGCGGCTTCGCTCAGGTCGCGCGACATGGCGCTGACTTGTCGTAAGTCGAAGTTCGCCGGATCGATGGCGTCTTCGCACAGGCTGCGTACCGGCCTGTCACTCCATCGAAGACCACCCGCTCGGTGGCGGCTTCGCACAGGTCGCGTACCGACTTGTCCAAAGTCGAAGACCGCCGGATTGGTGACGTCTTCGCACAAGCTGCGTACCAGTTTGTCGTTTTGTCGAAGACCACCCGCTTGGTGACGGCTTCGCGCAGGCTGCACAACATGGTGCGGCTTCGGCGCCCCTTGAGGATCGTTCGCTGGATAATGTCTTTGGACCCGTCGTGGGACGTGCAAGACTTGTACACGACATCGGTACTACCGTTTCGTTTCCTTGTTGACCGTGCGTAGCGATGGCGGATTCATCTCGCCCTCACGCAATCGACAGCTGTCTCTCCTCGTTCACATTTCAAGCCGCGTGTTTTGACGACCATGTGCGAGTGTTCGTGCGGTTACGGGCTATGCGCATCGGCGTTGGAGTTTCGCACCCTTTGTGTTCATGAAGCCCGCGATGACAGCCTCGCATAAATTGTGCACGGACTCCGACTTCACTCGCCCGTTTCGCATGGACGGGCGTGGCACGTGTATCTGCGCCAGCCGTTTCCGCAGTTCTCATTTGACTGGTGGCTCCGGACCAGCAGTGCATGCCTAGCTACACCAACTGTAACCTTCTCTCGTTCTTTCTATACCGTCGTATCGGCCTTGCCCACGGTGATGGCAATTTCGTCCAGGTCGCGCGCACCGGCGCCAACCCCGTTCTCTCCCTCCGCCTCCGCCTCGATGAAATCATATACATTGTCAGCGGTTTTGTATGCGTTGTGTCCTCGGGCGATCATATTTCCTGTCTTGATGTCTTGCGACGACGACCATACTGCCGTGGCAGTTTCGCTTTGACCATGCATATACCATGCATATACGCACCCCCTTTTTTTTCGTTTTTCTGCTCCAAAACCTAGACGCTTCAGAAGCGGCGCAATACGGACCGCGCACGTCCTCGATCGCGCATTTCGTATCCACAAGCATTCACACTATCTGGCTTCTTATCGTGCCAGCCCTTTACTACCAACTACCACGCTCCCGCAACGACGAAATTGCCCGTATTATCGAAGGTTGAACTTAGCTCGCGCATATATGCACCTTTTCATACACTACCACCGTACCAACCCCATGTTCACCATACCGATGGACTTTCCACATCGACATCGTGCGCATCAGCTCCCATGTATCTCAGACGGAGACTGCATATCGCGGTTACCCAACTTCGTATGGGCTGCGTGTGCCGACGCAGATGTCCCTTCTTTTTTACCTATTCGTCCATATACTTCGTTTCGCATCTTCCAAGACGAGGTCCTGAGCGTTCGTATCGGCGGCGCCATACAGATTACTTTGAGTCACGTGCATGACCCTTGGCCCGTTCCAGACCCCTGTATCGTGCATACGACACCGGCTCGCTTAAAGCCTTCAGACCAACGGAGAACCCGTTCGGTTGTACGCGTGCGAGACTTTTTCACTTGCTGCACCCGCATGGGCGGCTCGTCGCTTTTCAGGCTCTCTCAAGTCGGATTCACAATAACCGTGTCGCAAGCCATATGTTCTCATCATACACCCCAGCGCACAGTCAAGCGCGGCAACAGCGCCATTCGCGTGATATACCGTCCCATATCGCCTTCGCGCTCAAACTGCGCTTTTGCCAGGGCCGCTTCTTAGCCCCACAGTGTCCAGTGCAGGCTTTGGTTTCTTCCAAACCACGCGCTCTCCACATATTTGCAGCTCGTGCTGCTCACATCACCCGTGCCACCCCGACACCGACAATGTTTACCCTCGCACCCCGCAACACCATCGTTTGGTGCCCGATACGACCCCGAACTATAATAAGTCCCGCCGCTCCCAGAGGCAACGGCCCAACTCACAAGCTACGCCTCTGCCAATTTTGCGCGTTCTCGCTCACTCCCATCGGCCGTCGGACACGCCGTCACTTTGCCTCGAGACTACCTACTGCTCCGTCATCGGCCAGCTCTATGCCGGTTCTCGCTATGATGGGCTATGCACCACCTGAGCAACGTCTTACCGGCTCGCTGCCTTACACTGCCTATTCTGGCTGCACATTTTCGTGTCAACTCCATCCTCACATACATACATCGCACACGAGCTCCCGTTCAGGCGCTGCAGCTAGTGTCAAGTACTTCCCAGTCGCACACCCGCCAACCAAGTGGCTTCGACCTCTTCCTGAAGAACAGTTGCACCCGTACACCGTTTCGTCTACACTGATCACAGTGATCAGCCGCCCTACCCTCGCTGTTTCTACCCAGTCCGCATCCGCCCTGCTGTGGCCCGAGACGCACCTAATGAACCATACGCAACCTTTCCGGCGCCCACAATTTGTGTACACCGCGAAACCAGACTTGCAAATATTCCTCGTGCCAGACTTTCGAAGCCGCCTACAGAACGCCCGCTACGAATTCACTGTTGTTTGTGATCTGCTACCCTATAGTACACGACCCGGATGTTGTACCAGTCCGCGCACCCTTCCCCTTCGTGCCAGAGACCAACAGGGCGACACGAGTATCGTCCCCGCTAACCCGGACTTCCTCCGAGTCGACCTCGAGGTTACTGGAGCATTCATCTCCGACGCGTAAATTCGGTGTTACCTCGCCGTCTCCCGTCGTGGTTCTTCGAGAGTGCCCCCTGGCAGTCTATTCGATGCGCAGCATAGTAGATACCGTTTTCAAGTTGCACGACATCCGTTCATCAACCGATTCCAATCGTACCTGCGCGGCAGACCCATCGCACTCGCCAGTAATTCCGCAAAGGACAATCTGCTACTAGCAGGAAACTCGACCTCCTGATCGCTCGTACACCATCTTGGGGCAATATCAATACGTACACTGGCAGCGACAGCCAATTCGAAAACGCACCATAAAATTATATAAATCCCAAAGCGCAGCCCTTCGTCCAAGGATGGTCTCGCCGCTACCATTATTCTTCGCATACGCCAACCCGTTCCCAGGTCTTATTCGTGCGTCTGCAGGTAGCCTAACTTGCCCGTTGATGCGTGCCACATCGCATGAGATACATGCGCACTCTCATTTCTAGATGTTAGCAGCCGCACCCCACTCGTCGCTGATCCCACACACCCGGACATCTGTTACTAGGTCAGTGTCACCTTTTCGGGGATCGAGCACGCAAACGCTACGCCGCGTTGTTCCTACTCGGCATCGTACATGAAACGAACGACAAAGCCAGCTGCAAGAAGGCCCACGTCTCCATGTCCAGACATTTCTTGATCCATGTGAGCCAACTAGACAAACGACGACCACTGGTTTCCGGGCGAATCGGGCACCAGGGCCTTTATTCGTCCGCTCTCCTCGTACTTCCCGTATCTTTCTCGACACGAACTCTACGCTGGAGCAGAAATGTCTTTAAATCCTACGGCGTCTTAACCGACTTATACCAACCCTTCAAATCATCTGTTCCCGAAGAGGATCGCCTCGCTATTTCAAGCTGAAATTCGTAACATGCTGTCAATCGGCTAGAATCCACCGCCTACACGTCGGCAAGTTGAACGCACGGATGCGCTCTCCTTCAACCGTCCATAGAAACCTCGTTCTTCGCAATCATGGCTCACGTTTGCGCCTTTGCTCACGCCCCTTCCATTCGAGTATCTGGAGCCCACCCAAGCCACGAATTCAAGTCCTTCATTGCCGCTGCAAATTCGTGCATACTGTCGATATTTCCGAATTTACTTTGGGCGATTCTCTCGTTTGCCTTCCCATGCCAGGAATACCTTCGTGGCAAACTGAAACGACTCTCGATTTATTTTTTCCTCGCTCCTTCGCTCCCCCATTCTTTCCTCCGCTTCATTTCGCGAGCCCGTCGTTCTCCCTCTGGTGTGGGGTGGCGCTTTGCGCTACGCACAAACCCCCTGTTGTGAGTTATCACTCTGGGTGGGTTAGTGTGGTTTGCACGTATCGCACCACCCCAGCTCCCGATTCCGTCTTCGGAGCTGGTCCGCGCGCTCAGAGTCCTTTCCCCGCTCACAGCCGTTGTCGCAGCAAACACGCGCGCCCAAGCGGCTGAGCTAAGGACTCTTCCCCCCACACCTCGTATTCTGTATCTGCTGATACAGAATCCGGGTTCACCTCACGCGTAAAGAGCCGCACACTTTCGCTTATCACTGAGTCAGAGGAAAGATGATGGGGAAGCTTGCTTCCCCATTCATTGGTATGAGGCGAAAAAATGCAGATGCTTACCAATTGCACCTGTTGCTTACCAATCACATGTCGCTTACCAATCGCCGTACGTTCCCCACAATAATCGGACTTTCGGACATGTCGGAACTGTCGGACTTGGATCAGAGGTAGGGATTTAGGCAAGCTTCCCCTTCTATGTGGAGGCTCGGTTACGGTGTTTGTTGGTGCCAAAAAGAATTGCAAAAAATGTGCCAAAAAAGGAAAGAGGAAAAAGAAAGGGAAGAGAGAGAAAGAAGGATTTCAGGCCTCATTTACTGACTGAAATTCTGAAAAAATTTTCCATGATGCCAAAATTTTTGGCACTGCATGGCCATCATTTCTTATAGAGATTGCAGATGTTTAACTCACTCAAATTCCATTGCTCAGGTTGTTTGAAGCACACAAAAATGTGCTTATTTGTCTAGTTGATTATATGAAACCAGAAGTTGATTTCTGAAGAATCATTGCAGCAATAAAAAGCTCAAATGTTTCAAACTCACGGCCAACTCGTTCAGATGCCAGATTGGACATAACAGTCTGATAGAGTAAATGATTTAAGTTCGTAGTGCATTAGAAGAAGGTAATATCTCACCACTTCAACTTGAACTTAAGGAAAATATGCAAAATTGAGTGAGAACGAGCCAAAACGATTTTTGAGATTGATTCGATCAGGTTGCCACGTGAATCATTTCCCTTGATCGTCTTCACTCAGACAGCTCACGTGAAAAATTTCCCTATTTGGTTAAATACAACTGAGCAGACTATTCTCTTCCTTTATGCCAAATTTTGATGCATGAATGAGATATGAATTACAACACAATATAGCTATGAATTTTATCTCTGCACAGCAGCTTTAACTGGAGGAAAACATCCAGAATTGACCGAGAACAAAATAAAACAATGTTCAAGAGCTCAAATCAAACGTGATGTAAGGCGAGGAACACGTGAATAATTTCCTAAAAGGCTCGCAACCAAAATGGGTTTACCCCATAGGATCGCAACCATATATGGATTAGCCCCATAGGATCGCAACCATATATAGGTTTAACCCCATAGGCTCGCAAACATATAAGGAAATTTGATCCAACTAACACCAGAACCGCGCCTATGTGGACAACCATTGTCCACATACATCATATTTAGTCGTGATCGCTCCGACGGTCGCGGAACACGCACTTTTTGATATGCCGGCCCGGCACCGGCATGTGTCAGGTCTGTTTTTCCGATTTCGGCGGCTTACAATAAGCTTTCAAGTCCAACAAATAATGCCTCTTTCTGAAAAAATGCAGCTTCTCGGACCTCGAAAGCTATCCCCTACCAAAATTCCAGCTCTTTATCTTGCTATGCGTGCACACTGGCCGAGCCATCCGAGTCCGAGCAAAGTCCGAGTCAGGTCGTTTCCGTTCGGGTCCGATTCGAATTCATCCAAAATTCACCAATATCCGAATCTGCCTCCGGCATGAAAAATATATTCACGAAATCTGAAGCTTCTGTAGTTAGTCGAGGAACTTCCAATCACCCGCAGTGACAAGGAAAATATTGGCTACAGACTCAGGAATCCGGGTTTTGTAACAGTCGCCTTCACGTGTGACGTTGTGTATTGGAGTAGCCTGTCGGACCGCGTTGGGCGAAAACCCGTTTGTTGACTGGTGTCCGGGGCATATCGCTTTCGATGTTTTTTTTTTTTTTTGCAAAAGCACACGGAGCCCTTGTGTCGAAATCTCTTGCCGGACTGTTAAACGGAAACGTCCGGGTAACTTAAAGCATGTGCCGTGAAATAGATTCTACGAACATTGCGCAGTGCATGGCATTGTCTAGTCCACAGGTAAAACACTAGGGTATGCGGGCTATTTTTCTTCGAATTTTGTCAAACAGCTTGCAGACCTATCATTGAGGGATTACTTTCCAACCCCTACGCGGTGGTTCGAATTCTGGAGGACGTATCCATATGCGCTTCCGTGCTTTGTGATAGCTTTCTATTGCCTCACAGCGTTTCTGCTCGCCTTATTCTGTTTCACAAAGTTTTCTTAAACCAGAATGACTGGACCGAAGGAAACTTATCAGCTGGAGTCCAGAAAAATATATGTATTTATTCGGTTGGCAATGCCGATTCATAAACTAGAAAATTGATTCACAAAGCCGACAAAGGCATTGAACGGCCCTTGGGCCAAAAAGTCAAGATTCAAATCATGACCGCTTCCCTGCTCCACCAGGACCTCGAAACTCCGCGCATTCGGCCACCCTGCGCGTTCCGCGGCAGTCAACGCTGCGACGTCCACACAGCGACCAGTTCCGCAAAGCAGCTGGTCTTCCGAGCCTACGATTTTCACCACGGGCCCAGTATACTGCTGCGCCGCCAACGTGGTGACACTTGTCTGCACAAACATGCTCGCAGTGGCCACGTCCTTCGTGAAACCGTCAAATTCGAGCATGCGGGGCGAAAACGCCGTGGGATCGGTTGGATAGAAGACGCTACGGTTGCTCCAGGTGACATACCCGGGGTCGAGATTACCCCCAGCGCAGGGGCGTGTCGTCACGCGCGGGGGCGAGGATTGACGACGGGGGCAACATGTCAGCGCTGAGACTGATATCGCCAGTGAGGATGAGTCCGTCGAACGGCGATCGCGCGCCGTCGACGATGGCGTTGAAGGTTAACGCACCCGAGCCAGCACTGTGGCCGATGCCAATAACCTTTTTGAAAGGTGGAACTCCAGGAAGGATAGACGCGGCCTTGAGGTAGGTGGCTACTTGCGAGACAGCCGCGGCCACAGTTGGGTACTGCACGTCCGACGCATTTATTGGTCGAGAACTCAGCCCGACGCCAGGCCAGTCGACAGCGAGAGAGGGCAGCCCGCGTGCACAGGAGAAAGCTGCATAAGAGTAATTCCCGAATTCTTCCACCGGCGGCGACCAATATTGACCAGTGTACGAGAATCCGTGGACAAGAAGCTGTATGACGCCTGAAAATAATTCAACTCATTATCAGACATACACAATCGCGGTGACCTACTTGCACCCTGTTGGGACCCCGCGTTCGGCGTGCAGAAATCCCCATAGATATTGTATGTGTCCTCTATACGCCGCAGACTACTTGCATTACTTTTGAGCCCTGCGAACGTGTCCGTGGGATCCTTCGGCACGAGAACGTCAACGTGAACGGGAATGACAAGCGACGAGCAGCCGCAGGATGTCCCAGACACGGGGTAGAATACCAAAAGATGACAGAGCACCCACAATGCGGACAGTAACATGGATGACTGAAGTTGTTATCCATGGACTCGGTCCAGCTTTTATACACTGGCAGTTCGGGGAAGGATTATTAATTTCTGGAGGATGACCGGAATGCCGGATGCCCGCGGCGCAGAGAAAATGGCGAGTAGATGCTAGAGGCGCGTGAGGATTGGTCCATGATGCGGACGTTCCGCTAAAGTTGCGCTCTAACAACTCGGCACGGTTAATCTTGAAGAACGGTCACAAAACTTGTCCAAACCGGCAAAACCCGACTTACTTACGCTCCACAAGTCTAGTTCAGGGGGGCCCAGGGCCTTCCAGGGCAATTTCGACCACCCACAACTGTGCGGTCTTTTTTTGTTGCTCAGGTGAAAATCTGAACAGCCTAAGGCTTCTTCTGCTAACGTCCAAATTCTATTGCCACCGCATCATGACATAACATTCTCGCGTCGAGATCGAGTCACAAAGCTGCCACCAACAGCTTCAGCAAGGTAAGTGAGGGCAGTAGAAGGACAACGCATACCAAAGGCAGGTAGTGAGTGGTTTGTACTAGCTGTCCCTCGGGATTACCCGTGACACTGGGCGTTGGTGAAATTTGAAGTGCACAAGCGGCTATGCGGCAGATTCCTTGGGCAGTGCTGAATGACTATATCCTGATCCTAGGGGCAAACAAGGTGGACTAGGGGAACAAGATCAGTGTGAACGAAGAATCGATTGGTCCGGCAGCCAATCGCGGTCCCAGTCCGAGTCGCGGTCTGTCGTGGTGACTTGTGAAGTTTAGAAGATAGTTTCGCTGTTACAGCAGTTAATAGGGCACAGAGAATCCGGTCCAGGATGAGATACTAGCAGAACCTTTCAGAGCACCCCACAAATACAGTAGCTTAGGCTTCGTTGGTGGTCGTCAACCAGAAAGCATTGTGTCATGATACAAATAAGTGTCATCAGAAGGTGTCGCGACGAGCTCGGACCAAAGCCGCTGGACGCTAGTGCAGTGCCCTGGCACCTTTCATGCCCAAATATGGCATGATATCATGTCTTTACTGGGAAAGTTCTCCCACGCTCCTCATGCCTCGAGGCCTCAAGCCTCCAAGCTCCTCAAGCTCCAAGACCGTCCCTCAAGCCCAATGAAAATCCCAGCGAGGGAGGCCGAGCAGGAAATAGTAGGCAAATCGAGGAATTTGATGGCATCTCAAGCTAGACCCTCACCTGGCCGCCGGCGACGGCGACGGTGTCAACGGTGGCAACGGCATTTATGGCACTGTCTCTCTGCTCTCGAACGAATCTCCAATGACCTGCGACAAGTTGAGGTTACAACCGATGGAAATCTTTTGAGCAGCGGCGGAAATTGCTGGGTGCTTGCGATGTTGATCACGGAAGGAGCAGCAGAGGGATGCATTCTCCTCTCAGGCGACCTTTCGGATTGTACGGCAACTTTGCGTCTGCGCCTTGTGTTCTGAAATGTGCGGCTTTTTATTTTTAATGCTCTTAGAGTCTTACGAAACTTGAAGTGCGGACAGGTGCTTTGCACCGCTGCGTCGTGAGCAGGCATATCGCGCAGTGCGGACGTTGTAGCCTCAACGGCGAGCGCTACATTGTGCGTACAAGCCGGCAACTCGTGGTCCGTGTGTATGTGCCCACCTCCCATCCCCGCATCTCACTGGCTGCGATGCAGGCAGTGCGCGACGCATCTGCGTGATGTCCCGCTTGCCCGACTCGACGGTGATTTTGAGTGCAAGTGCACGCATTGCGAGAGCGGCAGTACTGCATAGTGCAGCGTCGAGACGGCAAGTGCCTGCGTAGAGACGCGCACATCGCTAGTTGACGGGACACAGCGCGTAAGCCGCCACTTTACACCTGGATTCGCTGGCACTCACCTATGCCGTAGCCTTTCGGCGGCGCGTCCGTGCAATACCCCGCTCAGCCAGCTGCGGGTGTTGCTCGCCCGCCTCGGTTGCACGCACCGCAACCAGCGAAAACCAGTGCATTTGGGTCTGTAGCATGTACGTCTTCGGCTCCATCCCATCCCCGTAACCCGGCGACTGTGAGCGAGGCTCCTCGGACCTCGTCTAGGGGCCCGCACACCCGACTCGCAAATGTGGCATTCAGCACACCAAGGAAACAGGCGCACGTCTTGCGTCCGAGTGGCGGTCGCACTCGGGTTACACTCGGTGATGCTCAGCGGGTACCTCCTCATCTCTCTCCCATCCGCACACTCTCGTTAACCACAACACAGGCGCTGCACCCCACACACTGCGAGAAAAGCCGTGCAAGAACGACGGTCTGAATGCTCTCCTGTGCGTACAACCAATGTTACAAGACCCGATTGCGATACTGACACTTGGTTGACCAGCAGCGCCTGATCTTTGCCGGCAAGCGGACGGAGGATGGTCGCCCCGATTACGACATTCCGACGGTGCCTTATCTTCACTGGGAAGCAGCTTGAGGACGGTCGCACGCTCTCTGACTACAGCATTCAAAAGGAGTCATCCCTCGCGCCCATCATCTTCGTGGGATGCAGATCAAGCCCTTGACGGTCACCTTCGAGCTCGAGTCGTACGACACCATCAACGTGAAGGGGAAGATCCAGGACAAGGCAAGCCCCCCTGACCATGCCTCATTTTCGCTGGCAAGCAGTTCAAGGACAGGTGCACTTTCTCTGACTACAAAATCTAGCATCGTCTCTGTGGCATCCAGATCTTCGCGAAGACTCGCCGACAAGACGACTAGACAGGCCTTGTGCATCCCCTGACCAGCATTATCTTATTTTCGCAGGTAGCAGCTCGAAGATGGGTGCACCCTCTCCAACTACAACCTTTCATTCAGCTCGGGACGTCTTATATGTCCCACTGAATCCCGTGCCGTGCTCTTCTCATGATGCTGCGTAAACTACAAGTTCTCGAGGTTTCTGTACAAAAATATCAATGAGCTTTCTGATGAATACAATTTTTTTCCTACTCTGTGCTGTTGCCAATCCAACAGCCTGTAGTGAGGTGTTGTACAACAATAACTCAACATTGTGTCCTGTGTTCATCAACTACGTCTCGCATCTACAAAATTCATAATTCATTCAACCCACTTGAGCCCCTCATATGTCATTGGCGGTTGGACGTGTCTGGTAAATAATATTGAACTTCAAGATAAACCGGCAGAACTAGAACGGAAATAAAAAAATGCACTCCAGCCAGTAAATAATGCAGCACAAGGAATCAAACGTACGACATCACAAGAAAGGCTCCACTAACCAAAAAGTGACGTGTTAACACGACCTGAACAAAAGACCACACATTTCAGGTGAGCTCGCCCGCTCCTTTTCTCCCTCCTCTCATTTCTATTTGAAAAAACTTTTTTTCAAATAGGTGCCAGGACATGGCACCGGCGCCAAGCCGCTCGCCCTGCGCTTCAAATCGGAACTTTTGCCTGCGTTGAGCTCCGACATGCTTGGGTCACTCATTGGCGTCTTGAGGTACGCTCGTCGGGTATACTGCGACCGGCCGAGGACATCCATCCCGGGTTTTAGTTTTTGGCTACTCTTGCGCGGAACTTGGCCAGTGTCCTAAATCTGGAGCTTAGCTCTATGTCCTCCAATTATTTCGCTTAATTCGTTCAATTTGTGAACGCGTTGCCCTCGCTGCGACGCATCTCCCTCAACAGGGCCCTCCGACCTATTTTCTGTCGGAGCAGACTCCGACAGATGACCAATCCACTTACATGGCAATGTTACAGATGTTGTTTTTCTGCACCATGCGACAATACCACCGCAGCCTCGACACTCTCGTTCATCCCTTCCCAGCCGTTCATTCGTCAATTGGCAGTTTCTCCCAACTCGTTCCGACGCGTAGAGCACATTCCGCCATTATCCGCTGCACTGGACATTGGGTCCGCGCCTCAGTGCTCGATTTTCGACTTGAGGCATTCCGACGTTGCCTAAAGTCTTGTGAGTCTCCGCATTTCGGGACAGGCTTGTTAGACTCAGTGATAGTCCAGTGCCGGAGCTCTCGCACACGACTGGGCTCCATATCTTTGAAATCTGCGGTATTCGGTACGATTGGTGCCGCAACTCCGCCGACCTAGAACGGGTGACCGCAACCCTCTCACTTCAAAGACGTTCATCTCGCTTGAAGCGTCTCGCGTTCATCGTGGATGTCTGCCAGCGCGGAGCCATAGACATCTTGCCCGGCCGTGCATTCGCACCCGCCTCACCCGCCTTGTCCGACACAGATCTCTCCGGAAGATCCAGGACTTGCTTCTGTCAATGGGCGATATAAAACAGGCTACCCAAGCAATTACCATGCGCCTACAATCCAAACTGTATACCCTGCGGGTGGGATTGTCAGGCCCAGTCTCAAAGGCAGTATCGGTATTCGCTCGACATGTTCGACCACTGAATGGCAACATAAGTCAAATTGTTCGAGCATGGGTAATTGTCTCAAGCGCTGTGAATCTTTATGTGTGCATTAACGTAGTTTCCTGTAGCTCCAATGTTGTTCATAGCACAGTGAGCATTCAGGCCATTGGTCGTCGTCGTTCAGAGAGTCGTGCAGGTAAACAACTTGAACTCGGCAAGCTCGCTAGTGTGGTGCCACCAAACACGACTGTCACGTCGGCCCAAAATGCCCTCGACAATTGGTTGTCTGAGTTTTGTGCGGTTCCGGCCTGCAGGTGTGCCCATTTTACAACTCCTCGACGCGCTGGAACGTTGACGGTGTTCAGCACCGATACAATTAACCATTTGCGAACATCACCTCAGGGTGTAGTGAAGGCTTTGTCCCGTTCGGATCCCCCGATGAGTGTCTTGGGATCCGGGAGTTGTTTTGTCTCAGAGTGAGCCTTGCCTGACAGCCCTATCTTTCCGCCACATACAGCCCATCCCCAGCACCATCAACAACACGTTTTGCACCACGGAGGCCTCATCCCGGATAATTCAACGGATACTACAGACAACACTTCAAGCACTCCAAACACCAATCCAGAAGATATACTGTTCATTCTAACCCTGGGCTCTTCGGGCTTAGGCACCTGCAATGAATGCACAAAGGCACAGTACCAGGTCAACGTCACGGTCAAGTTTGGACAGACCAACGTCTCCGGGTTGTTGAGCGAGTGTGGTGTAGATTTCGTCGGTACGTCGTTTCGGTGGCCACGATCCTTATAGCTGTATTGAGTACTGGTTTGATATTACAGCCTAAACAGCACCGCCGTGGGCATCCAACAGACCGCCGTAACCGGGCCCAAGAACGGCACAAGTTCAGTAACGCCGACTTCTTTGCTGATTCTTCTGGCGGTGTCTGGATTCTGGGTATGGTTGTCATAGTCGAGATTTGTGGCAGAATTGTGCTCGCGATTCGTCTTCTGGCGGTGTCTGGATTCTGGGTATGGTTGTCATAGTCGAGATTTGTGGCAGAATTGTGCTCGCGATTCGGTTTCAAAAGCAAATTCTCGACCTCAGAACTTGCAAAGTCCCAGGCCGTTGAAAATGTCGGTTCGAGTCAAGAAAACCATATTTATTCGATGGGTGATGGCAATTCATAAATTGGAAAATTGGTTCACAAAGCCAACGAAGGTATTGAACGGCCCCTGCGCCAAAAAATCAAGATTCAGATCATGTCCGCTTCCTTGCTCCACCACAACCTCGAAGCTCTGTGCAGCCGGCCATCCAACGCGTTCCGAGGCAGTCAACGCCACGACGTCCACACACCGCCCACTGCCGCAAAGCGATTGATCCTCCGAGCCCACGATTTTCACCACGGGCCCAGTATACCGCGGCGCCGTCAACGTCGAGATGACCGTCTGCACAAACATGCTCGCAGTCGCTACGTCCTTCGTAAAACCGTCGAATTCGAGCATGCGGGGCGAGAACGCCGTGGGGTCGGTCGGATAGAAAATGGAGCGGTTACTCCATGTAACGTACCCGGGGTCGAGATTACCCCAGCGCAGGGGCGTGTCGGTCCGCGCGGGGGTGAGGAACGACAACGAGGGCAGCATGTCAGCGCCGAGGCTGATCTCACCCGTGAGGATGAGTCCGTCGAAAGGTGATCGCGCGCCGTCGACGATGGCGTTGAAGATCAACACACCAGAGCCAACGCTGTGGCCGATGCCAATAACCTTTTTGAAAGGTGGAACTCCAGGGAGGATGGACGTGGTCTTCAGGTGAGTGGCTACTTGCGAGACAGCTGCAGCAACAGTTGGGTACTGCACATCCGATGCATTTATTGGTCGAGAACTCAGCCCAACGCCAGGCCAATCGACAGCGAGGGAGGGCAGCCCGCGTGCACAGGAGAAAGCTGCATACGAATAGTTCCCGAATTCTTCCACCGGAGGCGACCAATATTGACCCGTGTTCGAGAATCCGTGGACAAGAAGTTGTATGACGCCTGAAAAAATAATTCAACTTATTATTAGGCATACACAATCGCGGTGACCTACTTGCACTCTCTGGGGACCCCGCGCCCGGCCTGCAGAAAACACCATGGATTTCGTACGTGTCGTCCACACGGCGCAGATCACTTGGATTGCTTTTGAGTCCTGCGAAATTGTCCATAGGATCCGTCGGAACGAGGACATCGACGTGAACCGGGATCGAGAGTGATGAACAACCGCAAGATGCTCCAACCGCGGTGCGGAAGCCCCAAAGCTGGAACAACACCCAAAGTGTGCAGAGTAGCATGGATGACTGAAGGCGTCAATGTGTCACCCATGAAATTGGTCCAGCATTTGTACAGTTCGAAGGAATGAGAAAAAATTATTATTAGGATTAATTTCTGGAATGCCGTGTTGGAATTCGGCGCCGCACTCCAACCCGGAGCGACAGCACTCTCTATCGCTGGTAGACGGTATGCATGTACTTTGTAGGATTTTAGTTCGGACATTGAAGATACATTTAATGTGTATTAATACCTATGAATTTTCTCTTCTTTACTAGCTTCATTCAGGGACGATTTGAGGTATTTCGACGCTGTACATGAGTATCGTGAGTCTCCTCATTTCGGGACGTTCCTCCGATCTATACCGAACTTGTTCTCCACAGAAACTACCTTCGATCAGTGCCGGATTTCTCGTCTTTTCGGAGATCAGCGGTACTTATTCGATGCGATTGATGTCGCAACTCCGTCGACTCACACTCCTGTCAATACTTCCGGGGCGTTCGTCTCGCTCGGAGCGCATCATGTTCACCGTAGATCTCTGCCAGTGTTTGGCCTTGAACGTTTTAGAATTCCCGCGCATTCCCCATCGTTTCGCCCGACATAGTTCTCTCCGGCAGGTCCTGTTCTGGAATCTTGCTCCCGGGCGATATAAAATGTATTAACCACACGATTATTATGCGGCTACGACCAAAGCTATATGCATTTGTATACACTGCGTTATCAGCTCCACTTTCAGCAGCAGTATCGATATTCGCTAGACTGGGATACGAAGCCATCGCCCTGAATCTTCATGGGTTTTCAAGACCCTGAATGTTTCTGGCAGTCTCCGGATCTCTGCATTTGGGCAGTTTGAGCCCAGAAAAATTTGAGTACATGACATTTATTTCACTCAAGTCACCGAACGGTTACAAGTTGGAAAACTGGTCCACGAAATTAACAAATGTATTGAACGGCCCCTGCGCCGCAAAATCAAGATTCATATCATGTCCGTTTCCTTGTTCCACCACAACCTCAAAGCTCTGCGCTGCCGGCCACCCAACACGTTCCAAAGCAGTCAACTCTGTGATGTTGACACACCGGTCTGCCGCACAAAACAACTGATCCTCCGAGCCCACGATTTTCACAACGGGTCCGGTATACTGCGCTGTCAAGGAGGTGATGGGCGTCTGCTCAAAGGTGGCCACGGTCCCTACGTCTTTGGTGAAGTTGTCAAATTCCATCATGCGGGGCGAGAATGCGGTGGTGTCAGCTGGGTAGAAGATGCTACGGTTACTCGTTGTGACATATCCGGGGTCGAGGGTGCCCCAGCGGAGAGGGGTGTCATCCTGCGCGGGGGTGAGTATCGAAAGCGAAGGCACCGTGTCAGGTGGTACGCTGAGTGAGCCCGTGAGGATGAGTCCGTCGAAGATGGATTGCGGGCCATCAACGATAGCGTTGAAGTTTAGAAGGCCCGACCCAGCACTGTGGCCGATACCAATGACTTTTTTGAAAGGCAGGACTCCGGGGACGATAGACGCGGTCTTGAGGTGGAGAGCTACCTGCGAGACAGCCGCGGCAGCAGTTGGGTACTGCACGTCCGACGAGTTTTTTGGTCGTGTACTCAACCCGACACCGAGCCAATCGACGGCAAGGGAGGGCAGCCCACGTTCGCATGAGAAAGCTGCGTAGGAGTAGTTCCGGAATTCCTCCACTGGAGGGGACCAATATTGGTTGGTGTATGTGAACCCGTGCACGAGAAGTTGCACGACGCCTGAAAAGAACGATCAGGTTTACTGTCAGGGGTAGATAATCGCAGTGGCTGACTTGCACCAGCTAGAGAAACTGCGTCCGGCCTACAGAAAACGCCGAAGATGTCGTATGTGTCATCTATACGGCGCAGGCTGCTTGCATTGCTCTTTAGCCCCGCGAACTTGTCCGTGGGATCTTTCGGAACGAGAACGTCGACGTGAACGGGAATAACAAGCGACGAACAGCCGCAAGATGCTCCAGACACAGTGTAGAAGTCCAGAAGATGAAACAGCACCCAAAGCGTACAAAGTAGCATGGACGAATGAAGCTGTCACTCTTGGGATGGGTCCAGTATTTATACAAATATCGCAGTGAATGCATGGAACCCACTTGAAAGAACTTCGTGTGCCCAATGTTGCTAATTTAAGGTTTTGCGGAAACAAAAGACTTCTCGAAGATCTCGAAGAAGGGGAGGATGGTCGGGATGGTCGGCCAGAAGCAGCGTGAGTAAGATGGCTTATTAATTGTCTCTCAAGTCGTTTGAGTATTGGCTCCTGGTTAATGTTTCCGTACGTTGCATAATAAGCTGTCGGAGTTCACCTTGGCATTCCATTTCCAACCGTGAGAACTTATCCCTCAGGACCCGCATCCTCCCAACTACTGGCACGCATCGAACTAGCGCATTCGGACAGTGTTATGCACAACCGATTTTAATACAGGCTGATTTCGAAGGTGGATTGGTGGATGTGTTCCCTTCGGGGGGGGAGTTGCAGAAACACCCGGTTTAAGTTTGGTAAGTCTCTGATAAATTGGATTCCCAAAGTTCCTGGCTTCAGTATGTTGGAGTTGTCAAGGCCGAGAATTTCTGTGTACTCAGAGATTTGTTTTCTCCTTGAGACACAAACTACTGTGTCTTAAGACCCTGCGAACCTTATATCGACTGAGGGTATGATATTACAGCCAGCTTGAACAGCACAGCTGCCGGCATCAAGTAAACCGCCTAACGTCTGACTCTGGATCCAAGAAGGGCGCAATAGCGCCGACTGCTTTTCTACCCGTTCTTGCGGTGTCTCAATTATGTCCATGTCTGTCATGGCCGCGAACTTGTGGCGGAAATAGCAAAACCGGCAGTTCAAGCTCCCACGGAGTGCGTTGGGCGAGTTGGAGACAACAACCGGGCTTTTCCTACTTTTATTCAATTTCCTGAACCCGAATCACTTTGAAAATCGTTCGGAAAAAACGGCAAGTTATCCAATCAATTTACAAGCCGGAAAATTGGTTCACAAAGCTAGCAAAGGTATTGAACGGCCCTTGCGCCGCAAAATCAAGATTCATATCATGTCCGTTTCCTTGTTCCACCACAATCTCGAAGCTCTGTGCAGCCGGCCACCCAGCGCGTTCTGAGGCAGTCAATGCCGTGACGTTGACACACCGGTCTGCCGCACAAAACAACTGATCTTCCGAGCCCACGATTTTTCACAACGGGTCCGGTGTACTGCGCTGTGAGCGTGGTGGTAGCCGATTGCACAAACACAGCGATGGTCCCCACATCCTTCGTGAAGTTGTCGAATGCAATCATGCGGGGCGAGAACGCAGTGGTCTCGGCTGGATAAAAGAGGCTGCGGTTGCTCGTTGTGATATATCCAGGGTCGAGGTTGCTCCAGCGGAGGGGAGTGTCCTCGGCCGCGGGCGTTGCGACTGAGAGTGGGGGAAGCGTGCCAGGTGGTGAGCTGAGCGAGCCTGTGAGGATGAGTCCATCGAAAATGGACCGTGGGCCGTCAACGATGGCGTTAAAATTCAACAAGTTCGACCCAGCGCTGTGGCCAATGCCGATGACTTTTTTGAAAGGCGGGATTCCGGGGATGATAGACGCAGTCTTGAGGTGGAGAGCCACCTCCGAGACAGCCGCGGCAGCAGTGGGGTATTGCACGTCCGACGAATTTTTTGGTCGCGTGCTTAACCCAACACCGAGCCAATCGACGGCAAGGGAGGGCAGCCCGCGTTCGCATGAGAAAGCTGCGTAGGAGTAGTTCCGGAACTCTTCCACTGGAGGGGACCAATATTGGCTGGTATACGAAAATCCGTGCACGAGAAGTTGCACGACGCCTGAAAAGAACGGTTAACTCGCTGTCAGGGGTAGATAATCGGAGTGGCTGACTTGCACCTGGAGAAACTGCGTCCGGCTGACAGAAAACGCCAAAGATGTCGTATGCGTCATCTACACGGCGCAAGCTGCTTGCATTGCTCTTTAGCCCCGCGAACTCGTCCGTGGGATCTTTCGGAACGAGGACATCGACGTGAACGGGAATCACAAGCGACGAACAATCGCAAGATGCTCCAGACACAGTGTAAAAGTCCAGAAGATGAAACAGCACCCAAACCGCACAAAGTAGCATGGATGAATGAAGCTGTCACACTTGTAATGAGTCCAGTATTTATACAAATATCACAGCGAATGCATGGAACCCACTTGAAAGAACGTGTACCCTTTGTTGCTAATTTTAAGGCTCCGCGGAAACAAAAAACTTCTCGAAGATCTCGAAGAAAGGGAGGATGGCCGGCCAGAAGCAGCGTGAGTAAGATGGCTTATTAACTGTTCCTCAAGTCGTTTGAGCATTGGCTCCTGGTTAATGTTTCCGTACGTTGCATAATAAACTGTCGGAGTTCACCTTGGCATTCCAACCGTGAGAACTTATCCGTCAGGACCCGCATCCTTCCAACTACCATGCATCGAACTAGCGCATTCGGACAGCGTTATGCACAACCAATTTTAATACAGACTGATTTCGAAGGTGGATTGGTGGATGTGTTCCCTTCGGAGGGGAGTTACAGAAACACCCGGTCTGAGCTTGGTAAGTCTCTGGTAAATTTGATTTCCAAAGTTCCTGGCTTCAATATGTTGGAATTGTCAAGGCCGAGAATTTCTGTGTACTCAGAGATTTGTTTTCTCCTTGAGACACAAACTACTGTGTCTTAAGGCCCTGCGAACCTTATATCGACTGAGGGTATGATATTACAGCCAGTTTGAACAGCACAGCTGCGAGCATCAAGCAAACCGCCGTAACGTCTGACTCTGGATCCAAGAAGGGCCGACTGCTTTCCTAGCCGTTCTTGCGGTGTCTCGATTATGGGCATCTCTGTCATGGCTGCGAACTTGCGGGGATAACAGAATCGGCCATTCAAGCTCCCACGGAGTGCGTTAGCAGACAACAACCTGCTTCTATTTAATTTTATTGAAACCGAATAAATTTGAAAATCGTTCGGAGAAAACGGCAAGCTATCCAATCAATTCACAAGCCGGAAAATTGGTTCACAAAGCTAGCAAAGGTATTGAACGGCCCTTGCGCCGCAAAATCAAGATTCATATCATGTCCATTTCCTTGTTCCACCACAACCTCGAAGGTCTGCGCAGCCGGCCACCCAACGCGTTCTGAGGCAGTCAACGCCGTGACGTTGACACACCTGTCTGCCGCACAAAACAACTGATCCTCCGAGCCCACGATTTTCACAACGGGTCCGGTGTACTGCGCTGTGAGCATGGTGGTAGCCGTTTGCACAAACTCAGCGATGGTCCCCACATCCTTCGTGAAGTCGTCGAATTCAATCATGCGGGGCGAGAACGCAGTGGTGTCGGCTGGATAGAAGAGGCTGCGGTTGCTCGTTGTGATATATCCAGGGTCGAGGTTGCCCCAGCGGAGGGGAGTGTCCTCGGCCGCGGGCGTTGCGGCTGAGAGCGGTGGAAGCGTGCTGGGCGGCGAGCTGAGCGAGCCCGTGAGGATGAGTCCGTCGAAAATGGACCGTGGGCCGTCAACGATGGCGTTAAAATTCAACAAGTTTGACCCAGCACTGTGGCCAATGCCGATGACTTTTTCGAAAGGTGGAACACCCGGGATAATGGATGCGGTCTTGAGGTGGAGAGCTACCTGCGAAATAGCTGCTGCAGCCGTGGGGTACTGCACGTCCGACGAATTCAGCGGTCGAGTACTTAACCCGACGCCGAGCCAATCGACGGCAAGAGAGGGCAGCCCGCGTTCGCATGAGAAAGCTGCGTAGGAATAATTTTGGAATTCTTCCACTGGAGGGGACCAATATTGGCTCGTGTACGTGAATCCGTGCACGAGAAGTTGCACGACGCCTGAAAAGAACGGTTAACTCGCTGTCAGGGGTAGATAATCGGAGTGGCTGACTTGCACCTGGAGAAACCGCGTCCGGCCGACAGAAAACGCCGAAGATGTCGTATGTGTCATCTACGCGGCGCAGGCTGCTTGCATTGCTCTTTAGCCCCGCAAATTCGTCCGTGGGGTCTTTCGGAACTAAAACGTCGACGTGAACGGGAATAACAAGCGACGAACAGCCGCAAGATGCTCCAGACACAGTGTAGAAGCCCAGAAGATGAAACAGCACCCAAAGCGCGCAGAGTAGCATGGATGAATGAAGCTGTCACACTTGTAATAGGTCCAGTATTTATACAAATACCACAGCGAATGCATGGAACCCACTTGAAAGAACGTGTGCCCAATGTTGCTAATTTTAAGGTTTTGCGGAAACAAAAGACTTCTCGAAGATCTCAAAGAAGGGGAGGATGGTCGGCCAGAAGCAGCGTGAGTAGAATGGCTTATTAATTGTCTCTCGAGTCGTTTGAGCATTGGCTCCTGGTTAATGTTTCCGCACGTTGCATAATAAGCTGTCGGAGTTCATCTTGACAGTAGCATTCCAACCGTGAGAACTTATCCGGCAGGACCCGCATCCCTCCAACTACCACGCATCGAACTAGCGCATTCGGACAGTATTCTGCACAACCGATTTTAATACAGGTGTCTGTCATGACCGCGAACTTGTGGGAATAACAGAATTGGCAATTCAAGCTCCCACGGAGTGCGTTGGGCGAGTTAGAGACAATAACCTGCTTCTATGTAATTTTCTTGAAACCGAATAAATTTGAAAATTGTTTGGAGAAAACGGCAAGTTATCCAATCAATTCACAAGCCGGAAAATTGGTTCACAAAGCTAACAAAGGTATTGAACGGCCCTTGCGCCGCAAAATCAAGATTCATATCATGTCCATTTCCTTGTTCCACCACAATCTCGAAGCTCTGTGCAGCCGGCCACCCAACGCGTTCTGAGGCAGTCAACGCCGTGACGTTGACACACCGGTCTGCCGCACAAAATACTTGATCCTCCGAGCCCACGATTTTCACGACGGGCCCGGTATACTGAGCCGTCAAGGAGGTGATGGGTGTCTGCTCAAAGATGCTTACGGTCCCCACGTCTTTCGTGAAATCGTCAAATTCGATCATGCGGGGTGAGAATGCGGTGGTGTCAGCTGGGTAGAACATGCTGCGGTTACTCGTCGTGACATATCCGGGATCGAGGGTGCCCCAGCGGAGAGGGGTGTCATCCTGCGCGGGGGTGAGTGTCGAAAGCGAATGTACCGTGCCAGGTAGTGAGCTGAGCGAGCTCGTGAGGATGAGTCCGTCGAAGATGGATTGCGGGCCATCAACGATAGCGTTGAAGGTTAGGAGGGTTGACCCAGCGCTGTGGCCGATGCCGATGACTTTTTTGAAAGGCGGGACTCCGGGGACGATAGATGCGGTCTTGAGGTGGAGAGCCACCTCCGAGACAGCCGCGGCAGCAGTGGGGTACTGCACGTCCGACGAATTTTTTGGTCGCGTGCTTAACCCAACACCGAGCCAATCGACGGCAAAGGAGGGCAGCCCGTGTTCGCATGAGAAAGCTGCGTAGGAGTAGTTCTGGAATTCCTCCACTGGAGGGGACCAATATTGGTTGGTGTATGTGAATCCGTGCACGAGAAGTTGCACGACGCCTGAAAAGAACAGTTAACTCGCTGTCAGGGGTAGATAATCGCAGTGGCTGACTTTCACCTAGAGAAACTGCGTCCGGCCTACAGAAAACGCCAAAGATGTCGTATGTGTCATCTACACGGCGCAGGCTGCTTGCATTGCTTTTGAGCCCCGCAAATTCGTCCGTGGGGTTCTTCGGAACTAGAACGTCGACGTGAACGGGAATAACAATCGACGAGCAGTCGCAAGATGCTCCAGACACAGTGTAGAAGCCCAGAAAATGAAACAGCACCCAAAATGCGCAGAGTAGCATGGATGACTGAAGCTGTCACCCTTGGAAATTGGTCCAGTATTTATACAAATATGACATCAAATGCATGGAACCCACTTGAAAGAACGTGTGCTCGATGTTGCCAATTTAGTTCTGCGGGAAGAACAGACTGTTCGAAGAACTTGAAGAAGGCGAGGTGAGCCGGTGAGAAGCGGCGTGAGGAAGACAGCTTATTAATGGTCTCTCAAGTCGTCTGAGCATTGGCTCCTGGTGAATGTCTCCGGGTCGCCAAAGTCGTTGCAACCGGGACCGAGAGCGGGACGAGGCTGTGTGTGTGCGCGGGGGACCGCCGTTCCGGCCGACTGGCGCTCCAGTGGGAGTACGCGGGACAAGGGAAGTCGGAGCGAGGAAAGACGGAACGCGGGAGCGGCCGGTCCTGTACGCATGAGTCTGAGACGAGACCCAGCGCGACCCAAGCGTGAGAGAAGAAAAGGAAGAGGAACTGGGCGGGTGGGGCCAAGAAGATCTGAGTGTGGAGGACGCTGGGACGGCGTCGAAGTGGCTGTGTAGATCAGATCGCTAGCTATCTTATCTACACAGCAAGACGCGGACCGCGTCCGTCTCGTCCTCCACTTCCTTGCCTCCGACTCAGCCCGGCTCGCAGCCTCACCTCGGCTGAGCTCACACCAAGTATCATAATTATGCTGCTACATATCCGATTTCAGTGAAGCTCAATTCCATGGTGTCAGACTAGCATGAGTTCTACTTTGAGGCACTCGATGTATGATACCGATTTCCCCGTAAGTCAGGCACCAGAGCTTCTTGGCTCCGAATCTGTTTTGGGTTCGCCAATTCTGACGATTTCTGTGTTCTCAGACTTGACTACAGACGCAAACTAAGAAGTGAAATCACTGAGACGCGTCGTGACATCCCGCGTTTGAGATTTCTCATGTCATACCCTTATCTCGACGCTTCAAGCCGCCAAATCCTTGTGCTGGTCCTCTCGTCCACCGTTTCTTTTTATGAATGCATTATCGCTTTACTTTGCTGTCTTTCCACCAGCTGTCCTTTGTGCCACCTAACAGTGGTGTCCTGGAGGTTGCAAATTCAAGTCGTGACTGCTGCCGACTTTTCCTTATCATTGGCATTGGCGCTTAGATTTCTTCCACTCCGTCGGTAGACCACTTCTCAGACACCGCAAGAAGCCAAGGAACCCTGATGTACGGCAGCCGCATTCCAATTTGGCAGCCCTTATCTTGCATAAAAGCCTTGACACGTATTCTGAGAGCTCTTTGATCACCTTGCACGGCTGGTGCGGGCTTCTTCGACTCGGAGAATAAGCAATGTCGTCTTCTTCGGCTGTTCTCCCCCAGGGTGCAGGCTATGGTGTCGGTGAGCGCTCCTGTCACTATATCTATCCGGGCTAACACTTCCTACAGTCGTCGGTGCGCTCCCGGTCCTTATCTGCAACTTCATCGAATCTAATGACTGTCCAGGAATTGGCCTTTTTTTCAGCGCCTTCATGATAGGCCTGACGGCGGTGCAGGCGCGATACACTCCGTTCTCGCCGCGCTCGTCCGAAGAGTTCAGCAGTGCCTCGCGCAGCGTGAAGCCTGGGCTTATCGCCGCAGGTATCGTTAGCGCTTGGACATGGGCTGCAACGCTCGTGCGTTTGCGTTCTCCTTCAAATAAGAACCATAATTATTGTCTTGCAGCTTCAAAGCAGCGCAGTGGCCTATAAGTATGGTGCGTGCTTTTTCTCACATGCCCCGTCGTCTACTCATGTCTCAATAACGCAGGAATAAGCGGCCCGTGGTGGTACGGCTGTGCGTTTCCGCGTTCGCCCTCACCCCGCTTGAATTGACGGTCCGTATGTACAGCTGGGGCAACTATCCAAGTCCTCCTATTTGCCATGGTAGCCATCTCTGTGGAAAGCAGCCATCCAAAACATCTAACGGAGAATGTACGTAGATCGCAGCAAAACTCAAGATGAACGCTCCCTATGCCCATACGTGGCTGGAGGTCGTCGGCGCGCGCTGGGGGAAGACCGCGCATCTGGTCTTCATGTTCTTCGGGTGCGTTCTCCGGCACTACAAACGAATCCCCGGGTGATAATTGCTCTCGGTGCCGACATAGACTCGCGACGAACATCATCGTGAGCTCGATGCTTGTGCTAGGCGGCAGCGCGACGGTTACAGACCTCACCGGGATGAATACCATCGCCGTAAGTGGCACTCTAGCCTTTCCTGCCACTCTCTTATCTCCTGCAGGCATGTTTTTTGATACCCCTGGGCGTTTCGATCTACGTTGTCGTCGGTGGAATGCGCTCGACGCTCTTGTGCGACTAGTACGTGCGGTCACCGCGCTATACTATGCATATTCCCTTTTACTCAAGACGCGAACTGCGGCGTAGCACGCACACGACCGTCCTTTTCGCTATCATTCTCGTGCGTGCCCCTTTCCTTCCGCCCATCTGCCCGCTAGTCATCTATGTATGCTGATCTGTATTCAATTTCTCAGGTCTTCGTGTTCACCGTCTACGCCACGAGCCCCAAGATCGGCAGCCCAGCGCGGATGCACGAACTACTCACCGCGGTGGCGTCCACAGCCCCGGTCCCGGGCAATGCACACGGCTCATACGTTACCATGCGCTCAAAGAACGGACTGATCTTTGGCGTCATCAATATCATCGGGAATTTCGGTATACTTACGCGCTACTTACCTCTGCCTTCATTCCGTCATTGATGTATTTTTTTACCCCAAAGCGACGGTATTCCAAGATCAGGCGTACTTCCAGCGCGCGATTGCAAGCCGACCGTCGAGCACGGTCAAGGCGTACCTCCTGGGTGGTCTGGCGTGGTGCGTCTTCGTTCCTCAGTTCCACCTCTGCCTCTGAGCAGTCTATAGGTTCGCGATCCCATTCACATTCGCCACGACCCTTGGCCTAGCTGCAGTAGCCCTCCGCGGCGACCCCGCGATGCGCGTCCTTACGCCGGCAGACGTCTCTGCGGGCCTTCCCGCGGCGGCGGCGGCCAGTGCGCTCCTCGGCAAATCCGGCGCAGCGGCCCTCCTCGTCCTCCTCTTCCTCGCCGTCACATCCGCCACCTCCGCCGAGCTCATCGCTGTGTCGTCGCTGCTCACCTACGACGTCTACAAGGTCCACTCACTTTGGGGGCATCACCTGTTATGGGCTGACCATGCTGCAGAAATACCTCAACCCCGAAGCGACTGAGGCGCAGATCATGCGGGTTAGCCATCTCATGGTGCGTCCTCTGCTCTTTTCATCTTCATGTACCCCAGTGTGGGACGCTGACGGTGACATGACACGGCAGGTGGCGTTCTACGCCCTAGTCATCGGCCTCGCGGGCCTTATCTTCTTCTACATCGGCGTCTCGATGGGCTGGCTCTACGTGCGTTTCACTTACTCTTCGACAACGCTAGTAGCAGCATTATCATATATTGACGCTGTTCTTTCTGCAGACATTCATGGGCGTGATTCTCGGCTCGGGCGTCGCACCGATTGCCCTTTGCATCACATGGCGGAAGGCCAATAAGATTGGGTGCATTGTCGGCGCGGTCGCAGGATTTGCAGCAGGGGTCATCGCGTGGCTCGTCACCACCAGCACGCTCAACGGCGGGGTCATCAACGTCACTGTGTGTACTCCCTTTGCTCTCTTCTTCTCTTCTTTTATGAATGACTAGCTGATTGAGCGTGCGTAGACTAGCGGAGGTGACTTTGAGATGCTTGCCGGTAACTTGGCGTCCATCGGAGTCGGAGCTATTATCGCGACGGCTTCGTCGTATATGGTGCGTTCCGCCGGCATCAACTGCCTTCCACTTCGACTTCTTACTTTCTCGTAGTGGCCAGAAGATTACGACTTTGAGACTACGCGTGCCATTAACAAGCCCACGCCTATAGAGGAGATCCAAAATGTCGACGAGCGACCGAGCATGGAGAAGAAAGAGAAAGAGAAGACGCCGTCTGTCGCTGACTCTTTTGACGCTGCCGAGGTCGAGGACGAGCTCGATCCCGTCGCCCTCGGCAAAGCCTTCCGCTTCGCAGCTTGGTCATCTCTCGGACTGGTCAGTCCTTCTTTAGCTGATGGAGTCCTGGTGACCGTGTCGCGCCCATCTAGCTCTTGGTCCTAATCATCCTTATTCCGCTACCTCTGTTCTTCGCATCGACAATCTACGGAACGGGTGGGCTCACGGCATGGGTGGTAATTGGCATCATTTGGACGTTTCTGTCGGCGTTTAGTGTCGTCCTGTACCCGTTATGGGAGAGCCGTGCGGCGATCTCGCTGATTGCGAGGGGTGTAGTCAAGGTGCGTCTCTCCTCACCACACCATTGCACCTTGACGGACGTGGCGACTAGGATGTGTTCGCGCGGGGGAGTGGGAAGTTTGTACAGCCTAAGAGCACGGCTGCTTGACGAATCTCTGATGAGGATTTCGATGTAATTATGATCTGTCAAATACGATTCACGAAACGCCTTCTCGGGGAGATAGGAGGTCTTGTCTTCGAGGTTCTGGATGGTGGACGCACGGATCCAAAACGTGTATTTCCTGGTTAAAAAATGTCCTCTTTAAATGAGTGGAAGCCGGAGTCAATATGCTCTCGCAATGTCCGAAGATCCAAGAAAGTCCGCCCCCTTCTCTCCTACTGGGTGTGCATCCATAGCGGTATCCATAATTGTGTTCCCACTGTCGCTCTGAGAGAAGGTCAATATTCAAGCTCACGAAGACGGATGGTACCCACTTTGATGATTGGTAGCGCTGACTGAGAGTCTGATCTCTGTGCCTCTGGATCATATCCCACGCTACTTCTCCAATGCATTTCACTGTGTATCCGCGATAGACGTATGGATTTGGGCTCGTCGAACTTTTCACGGAGGTCCTTCCGCACATTCAGGGCGGCAAGATAAGAATTTAGGTACACTGCAACGATCGATATCGTTATCGATGTCCGCCGCGAGGAACAATGGAGACATACATTTGCTCAGGAGAAGATAAAAGGCTACATGGCACTTTAGCGTCACAGACTGAGTGGATGGAGAACGCACCTAGAAAAATGAAGTTATTTTGCATGAAAATGAACGTAATCATGCCGGCGGAGGCATCGAGGCTGTCAAAAAATCTCAGACAAGTTACGGCTTTTGTACATCCACTTACGCAACAAGCAAGCCAGTGTTCACTGTATAGACCATAAGCACTCCGATGAGCGAATCCGTTCTAAGCGCTCAAGTTATTGCTGCATGTAAATCGCGCGAAGCGTTGACAGACCGCGGAAAGCCCGTTCTGGATCCGTGAAGCAAGTAGCACAGCGCAAGGGCGACGCTTAGATCGCTCGATGTTCCGGCAGCAAAATTGAGATACATGAGAGTCTGTATGAGTATATCAGTTGAAGTTGCAAGGGAAGGTGACGGACTGACCGCTATGCTGCCATCAAGTTGGAGGAATGTAGTAATTCTGAATCTAGAGAGCAGAATAGTCAGCACCCTCGATCTACGCCGGCCGGCAAGCAGGAATACACTTTGACAGTAATAACTACATGATGAAATCGAGTTAGCGATGTATATGATCGTGCTCACGCTATGGCCTACTAAGTCCGCAAGCTTCAAAAATACTGAAAATCAGCATGTTAACTGAGGTTTACGAATGTCGGCATACCGAGATCCAACACTGAAAGCGAAACCTAAACCAGAGCCACATATATCATGTTGGATGGGATCGAAAAGGAGGTGAACGTACAATCCAGAACGTGCCCGGTATGTTTCCGTTGCTGACTGCCGTTCATGCACGTCATTCATTGGAGCAGAGGATAGACGGCCGCGGACTTACGCCGATAGACACGGCGTGCAAACGCGCTATCAGATATGTTAACGGTAAATCCTTCCTCAACGAAAGTCTGTACCTTCGCACAATGAAGTTCGAGAGGGACTACAGAAAGCCTTCTAACAGCGATTAACGGCAACATGGTACTTTCTCTCACCGTGGCGGCGACGTGAATCTAGGTCGAGAACATTCATCAGTTACACGTATTTGGCACATTCTATGTGGGTTTCCGCACGATGAGACTCCTACGGCAGCAGAAATGTATCAGTAATCGCCGTTGAACCCACGCAAGTATCCTTACCAGACGGGGGTGGCTATAGCTTGGGGTGAAAGGTAATTGGTGACCAGGTAAAAGTAAAGAATGTGGCCGTTCAGAAAAGTATCGAACGTGTCTAAAACACTGGACAGCCATCAATCAAAGATTCAACTTTTGGAAAGTTCGACGCACAAAAGAAACGCGACCTTTGAGGGTCAACCGCATGAATTATGTTTTCGAAATCTCGAGCAAACGACCATGTACCAATGCTTTATGCGCGGCGCGATCCGTTATATTGCTCGTGAAGAATGCGAATGTTTGCAGTACCGTTAACCCATACAAGCTGAGATAACGTCACTTCAGTTGGCTCGCTCTCCGAGGTGTCTAGATTGAACATACGCGGTAGCAACGAGTCCCCCAACGAGCAGTGCCCCCAGCGTGGCGTCAAACTTGGGGACGGGGACGATAGGAGCAAGCGGCAGCCCAGTAGCCATGGTCGACTGTGGGTACACTTCCCGGCTGTCTGCTACATAAGGATCCAAGTATAGTCCATCAGCGGAGGCTCTAAACAAGCTCGAAATTGCCGGAATACATACGCCAATAAAAATGCCGGTTCTAACGTGGCAGAGTGACATGTGGCATTGGAGCCAAATGCTGGCAGGATTGATTTTTTCTTGTTTAGAAAGCGAAGGCTTGAAAGTTTTCACGTTGAGACAGACAGAACTGAGGAAACGTTAATCAAGTTAGACGCCGGAGAGCCAGTTTATGGTTAATATTGTATCAGCACATTTATTGACATCGAGATTGGGAACAAGGCGAACAGACTGCGGCCGCGGCGAATAGAAGGCGGTCAGAGCGCGAGACCCGCCATATCATCGCAGGAGTACTTCGAGATTCTGAGAAAGGAGCAGTTCAAGAGCAGTCGCAGGCAGTGTGCAAGCCAATTACAAACAGAGATTTGCAGAGCTTGGAGTTGGCTTGGAGATTCTGTGAAGCGCTGTTGCAGAACGACGGTGAACTCCACAGCCGAACCTTGGCCGTGCAGCGTCGACGAAGTTCCATTTGACAGAATCTCGCAGCTTTCTCAGGCTGGGGAGCTGTGTTTCAATAACTTGAGGAATGGTGAGAAAGGCAGTGGTACAATCACGTGACACGCGCGCTGAGCGAATAGTGGCAAGCGCAACCATACACATCGCGCTAATGTAAATGGAGTTAAATCCCATTAAACGATAAGGTGCCAAGAGAATCCACAAATAAAACGCAATCTAATTCGACTGTGTACCTCAAGCTAAAAGAAGAGGGTATGCGGGTTCGAGGGAGAGAAATCCGGGTAACGAGTGGACGTCTGTAACCTGACAGAAAACTATGACTATATGTAACATAGAAATACACATCGCTATTTAAATACGCGATAAAAACCATATATGTTGATTCCAGGAAGATTGCGGATTGATAGATTGAATGCTGGGTAATTGAACGATTCACGAGCGGGCAGCCTCAGCCTGACGCAGCACCTTTAGGGCCTGCTCAGAGCGTGGGCGGATGTCGCATTGGAATTTGTCAGGAATGCTATTGAACCAGCATCAGTTCACTATGCCAGAACGAACATCGTCAGAAAGACGTACCGGAAAACAGCGTTGTTAAAATCGATCTTCGGTTCAATAGGATTGCCGAAATCGTCCTTGGCCTTGGAAATATTCAAAGTTGCGAGGACGGTGGTTATCATCAGCCAAACAGAAGATTCTACCAGGTTGACGCCTGGACACCGCCGGCGGCCAAAGCCCTGATGGAATGTTTAACCAATGTCGAGGACGCACTGTACGGAGCCGAGGACACTCACGAATACATAACTGCGTGGGTCCCGTTTCTTCGCGAGCGCGGGGTCAACTTTCTCCATATACCGCTCCGGTAGGAACGCTGATGCGTTTGGGAAGAGGGTCTCATCGCGGGTTATTGCCCTAGTACAAATATGTCAGAAACGACCCTTGAACTTGGATTTCCGAGAAGAATGGACCATGACGAGACATGGATTGAAAGAGGAAGATGACGAAACATACCAAATATTGCCGAAGATCTAAAATGGGATGATGAGCAGACTGGAATTTCGCTTTGCCAAGAAAATTCACCAAGGATCCCTTAGGAATGAACATTCCGCGATACACGTCGTCCTCCATTAATCGGTGGGGAAGACCTACACATTAGAGTTAGCATAAATTTGGGCCGTCCATGCTGGCAGGCGTACTGAGGGGAACCGGCACCTATAGGAGGACCCTCTATCAACGAATCCCACGGGAATTAAACAAAATGGACTTACACCCCATCGAAGTGTTTCACTGAATATTGCCTCCACTAAAGGCGAAGTATGAACGACGGCCAACAACGCGAATGGGCTAAAACCACGCACCGAAGGGCAGAGATGGGCGGTCACTGAAGGTCGGGAGCCTATCAGGTCCGACAACAGAATCGACTTCCTTCTGGGCCTTCGCGAGCGCTTCAGGGTGCAGGACCATCGCCAACAAGAAGTGGCAGAACACGGTGATCGTCTGATGATGGTTTAATTTCGGGGCTAGCGTCGGCTGCGAGGACTGACCGTGTCCATGCTGGCAGAATACATGGAGTTTGCAGTGTGCTTGAGGTCAAACTCGAATTGTGGGCTGCACTTCTCCTTGTCTTCAAGCAGCATTGAGCAGAAGGACGGTACATGGGTTCCTGCTGTCTGTGAGGTGAAAAAAAAGAAGCAAAAAATATCGGGGATCAGCGAGAGACTTGATGATCCGTAAAAATCGAACTCACCAAACTCGCTTTCACGAAGTTGTACGGCTGGTCAACGAACCTGATGTAAAGGTAAGTAAGGCTAGGAAGCTAAGGAATCGGGAGCAAATTTACTCCTCCATCTTGGCCTTCCATTCAGCTGCCTTGATTAAGAATCCGGAACCGGGCGCCCATGTCGGGAGATGCTTTAATGATGGAAAGATATCGCTGTGTCAGAAGAACCGACTGTGAGCAAGTTGCATACACATCGGGATAGTGACGCACACAGGCCACTGGTAGAAATCCGATGAGAAGCTGTCGCAAGAGAGAAAAAAAAATTACTCACGATTCCACCACCAGATGCGATCTTGTTGGAAAGAATATCTACACATTCCTCGCCGAGGCTTAAAAACTTGTCGTTGTTCCCAACGGCTTCATATCCATATATAACAGAAAGTGTGAGGCCACCTGCGTAGCGCCGAGTGTGATCGATATAATTCGAGGGGTCGGCGACGAGACGTTGGATAAAAGAGTGTGTTTCCGTTGCTATTAACGGATGATACGAGGGAATCACTTGGACACCAAATGCTTGGTTTAGGAGTCTACGCTGGCGTCTGGACTCGTCTCCGTATCGGGTGAAGGCGACCTGCACGAAAAGAAATTAAAATGAAGGTAGTGACGAACGAATAGGCGACTCACCATTGTCTCGCAGCCGCAAAGCTCTCCAGCCATTACCAGTGCTGGCTTGTCCCCATAAATTGAGCCTTTCCTGTCCAACAAGTCCATCGTCGCCTCGGGACTATTCGACAGTGTAAGTGGGGAGCTCATACTCGCGATTTTGCGTGACTGACCTGTTTAGCTAGCGGCATTCTCAGTATCAAGTGACTCGAATGGAAGAGTGAGACTCACGAAAACAAGTCCCTGCCCAACTATATGGACGTGCACAACATCGCCTGGCGTGTACATAAGCACCGGCGGGATCCACGTAGATCAGAGACGCTGCCTTACCAAACTGCTTTGCCCACTTGGTGGCGGCGAGCCAGAGCTCCTTCGCAGTCAGATCGCGCACATTCCCTAGAATTGGGACCGGCGTGGGTCCAGGCGGTAATGGACCAGCCTGTGCCTTGGATTTTCGGTGCCAGACGAACGAAAAGGCCAGAACAGCAGCCACGACCCAGAGGGAATTCATTGCAAGAAGTCAAGAAGAGGGGAAAGGGGGAGAACTTTTGTTGGCGGCAAAAGTCGCTTGGACTTATGTGGGCTTCTGTTCCACATCCTTATGAGGCTGAAGAAGACTGACGGTGGGCGTAACGGATGTGAAAGACCCAAATCAGCCAAAAAGACCCAAGCAAACGGCGATATCGGATTCGGCTATTTTTCTCTTCTCCGCTCCTACCACAAGCGCTCAAGAAGCATGTACCTGGCCATCGGCGCCGCTGACCCGGCTTCAGTCATCTCGTTACATGCCACACGCCAGTGACCTGCTCGCTAAAAACTTTCGGCCTTAGCATTTTTCGGATTGCTCTCGGAGCGAATGAGCTCATTTGCAGGGTTCGGGACCGCGGTCTCGTCTGCTCTGCGTTCTCGTTACGTGGCACAGAGTCTCCGCAAGAGGCTATCCCTGAGCATGGATCAAGCGTAGACCACAGATATACCGCTGTAGGCCCGATATCCCGCAAATCTCGGTGCCCCACATACTCCATCCGTGCCAGCTTGCCGGCTAAAGGCTGGCTAATCTTCAAGTTACGGGAAAGGAGTAGTCTCATCTTACTGAAACTTGCTGAACCGACCCCAACGCGAGTTTACCTAGAACAACTTAGTGAAATGGCCGGTCATCTATGAGCTACCGGAAGTCCCAGATTCAATCCAAAACTAGTTTCACCCGCGCCGATGTTCCGCTGCATGGACCCTCATAGCCAGCCAGCCTCTGACTCTAGGACTACACTGGATCCACACGGCATCTGGATATTCAGCCGAGTCGCTCCAAGTCTCGATTGCCCTTTCTTTACCCGTCTCTCCAAGTTCCTTTGGGCTAGTCACTTCTCCGCCAATTTCAACTTTTCACCTTGCGTCTCAATCGTGCGCCGCTTCCCCGAAGCCGAAATGAGCCTCATCGGGAATATCTGCTTTAACCCTGGCAAGAAATTTTCAATTCTTGCACGTTTTTGTGATAGTTGCTGCTGATAGTCGCTCTTGCTTCTTCTATTGATAGGCTAGACCTCATTTCGGCACTCGCGTCCCACTCACGGACAATCGGCAAATGATGCGCCTCGCTTTCTTGACGTTACACCATTTGGGTAAATTTCCGGAAACAGACCATGGCAACTTCGATAGAAAACACGCCAGAAAGAACAGAAGGGTGGAGCGTTATCACAACACGCGAGATTTTTTCGGAAAAAACTCCCAGGGATGCCGCCAGTGTGTGCAACGCTGGCAGACGCCGTCCAACGCGGAACGTTCTAACATGATGTGATTGACGACGTGAACGCTCGGACGGACGACTCGGACTGTTCTCCTTGGTCCTCGGACGTCCGCTTGCTCTATTACTTTGGTCAGGGCTGTCGTGTAGACCTCAGTGCCGGAGCTTGTTAGACGACGTTGTACGTTCTGCGCCAAACTGACATCAGGTCCTTTAGTCTCTTGGGCAGCGACAAATTGTCGCGGCAGGGTTTCAGTCGACTCCGGCACCGATTACTCACGCATGAAGCCACTGGTGTGAGACGGCGGCGTCTACAAACTCAAACATAGTTCTCTCCAGCGCAAATGCCTCGAGTAACTCAATCAACAAACTACATTTGCAATTGAATCTCACGCGACACCCTATTCCGGTCATTGTTGGGAATCTCCGCCGACTCGCGTGGGCCTGTCTACGTTTCCGTCGTTCGCAACGCCAATATTACTTGACTACCAAGTGCCCGCTGGTTTGATTGCTGGCGCCGCAGTATATTCTGAGTGGTGTATAAACTCAGATAGACGGCTGACAGTAACCTGGTCAAAAAGTATCTGGTCGAGATCCTCTCGTGAATTTCATTCATCCAAGTCTTGTCTCAGGTAAAATCCGGTCTTAACGCCTTGGAGGGGAAGAAGTCACAATAATCCTTACCCTTTGAATTTGGACCATCGACTATTTCGTTCACTCCGTCGGCGCTGATGGTCCGCCCGTGCCTACGGAAAGGTACGTCTGTTCACTTGCAGTGCGGAGTACTTCGAAATCTTTTGCAGGTTGGATTTCTGGTTCACGATAGCCTAATATCCCGGGCGAGCGACGTCGAACCCTGCTTCATTTTACCGTTTCTTCCTACAGCACCTTTTCTCGCAAGACTGTGGTAATTCTGTGCCTGGGACCCTGATAAGAGTTTTACCTCACAGAAGATTAATCTCACTCAACCGTTACCCCACTACCTGGCGCACATAAATTCTGTCTGCCAGCGCACGATTGTGGCACGGCCAATGCCTTTCAAACATCGTTTTGCGACCCTGACGCTGTGCTTACTGTTGGCGACAACGGAGATCTTTGCCAGTCGCGAATGCGCTGTCTGTCCGGAGGAAGTCAAGGAATCCAAGAAACAAATATATCTTCTCAAGTTGAGAGAGATCCAACCAGATAACGTCGTCTGCGGGCGAGTACAGCCTATCTGTAGGTTCTGGAAAATAATGCCCGCCCTTGCGCGTTTAGATATTTGCAATTGCAAGCACCGCCGACAAAGAAAAGAAACGGATGGGCGTACTGCACTTATGATGTATGTGATAATTTTCACAATTTTACGGAGCGAGTCTTATGGTCGTGTCAGGACGAGGGCAAAAAAATCCAGAGCAATTTGAAGATGTGTCCACCTCATGTGGAGACGACGACGAACTGCACAGAGGTGTAATCTCTTGTCGTCTCTGAACTTTGGTCAACAAACAAAGATTTTTGTCGGCTCTCGTGGTTTCACCACTGAACCTGTTCCGTAGAAAAAATTACGAACAATGGGATGAATTCTCCACTACGGAACCTTGATTGAAATCCGAATTGCAACACCGGTATTACCTCTTTGCCTGTCCAGGCCTTCCCGGTACATAAGTGAAGCCAGACAGTTCCATCCTACTTGTCCGGGATTCTCCGTTCAAAGTCCGTGTAGGCTCAGCCTGAGTTCCATCCAAAATTTCAAAAAACAACATAGCGGTGAGAACTTGCTCCTTCCAAATGCGGTATGTTTCAATTATGTTAGATCAGCCCCCTTTACCCCACTTACGTCATGAGTCTCCAATTCTAGGCCACGGCGACACAGCACCTCAGTCAGCCGGTCATGGCGTTCGCGGGAGTCGGACCGCCGACGCACCTCTACACACCACACCATGATGTTCTCACTTTTCGCTGCAATAATTACCGCGGCAGCTGCAGCCCCAGGGCTCTTTCGACACACACCAATCCTTATCGATTCGACGGAAGTCTGCCAGTTCTCTGTGGGCTCAAAGCAGTATAACCTGTGCCCAATTTTCCGCAGCGCTGCTTGGCAATCGCTACTGCCAGTGAAGGGGGACGAGACGGAATACCGTTCCCATCTGGGATTGGACTCAGATAATGACCACCCGTCAGATGATCCTGTTAGTAGATATGTCGTATCTGCAATTCCCGATTAAAATCCACTCAGCGTCTCCCTGGTACACGGACAAGGATAGGTGTAAATTGTACGTCGCGCCGCCCAGATTTTTGCCGTGGACTCAATCCACGAAGCAGCGGAAGATCCATCTGGGACACCAATGGGCTCACATGTCATCGTCGTCGATACGAAGGAGTCCGACGGTAAATTAATCCATATTTTTACTCTTTCATTCGAACTGACATTTGAACAGAGTTTATAACTCTTCGATTTGGTGGAGACGCTGAGCATGCCGCCGACGTTCAATTGATCTGTGATTCCCAAATTCAATTGGGGGAGGTGTGCATTTATCATAGCGTGATGTTCTAGCTCAGTACTGACACGTTAAATAAGCCTGTATTTTTAGGGCTCGATAATGACCTCCACCACTTCATTTGGCGCACAAAACACGCATGCAAAACTGGACTGCTCCCAACTGACGATCAGTCCAATTTGAATGCTCTTGATATGGAATCCGACAGCCCTCCGTCGGATGATAATTCGGATCCATCAGAACCAGAGGAGGGCGAAGACCAACTACTGGACAGCGACAGACAACGACAGCTCCGTCGCTCAACGGCGATTATCTTTGCTGTTATTTTGTGAGTACCATTTTTCCAGTGTCAGCCTTGTCTGATGCCTCGTACTCAGCATCATTATCATATCGCTCTCTATAATTTCGTACAGGCACTCCGACCGCCTTAATTCCTTCTTTTCGACCAACATCAAACCTATATTTCACCGTCTTTCACTCGACCATCTTCCTCGATTTTCCCTCCCTCACTCATTGAAGCCGGCCGGTGAAAGTCGATTGGTGCGTTGGGCGCAGGAAGACCTGGAGCTAGACGAGGATATTATGGTGAACGGCAGTGATGCTTACTATGAGCCGGAGGATACCAATGACGAGAACATTCCTTTACGACCCAGCCCCCGAAAAGGCGGGCGGTTCAAGAACTATGGGACCGCGACGTCGCCCTTTTGGTGAGCGAAATACCGGATGAACAAAGAATACCACCGTAGATTTTCTGTATTCCCATGCCAATAATGTAATTAAGTATGTACTTTTCATGAACTCCAACCAGGAACTGTTCAAGAATCGAAACAAAGAAAAGTTGTTCTGCAGTGTTTTGTTGAAAAAACAATACAGTAAATTTGATTGCAGAAGCCGCGGCATTTGTCCAATCGATCCGCGACGACCACCGCGGCCCTGCTCCTTTGCGATGTACTGAATTTTCTCGAACACCGTTGGAGAGAGACCGTCGGTACCAACCGGTTCGGAGCAAGGACGGAGTGAGCAGCCGGAATTTGCCGTGATACAACGCACCGCCACTGCCAGTTCCTGGCTCTGCTTTCAATCTGCTCTTCATCTGCTTGCCTGCTCATTGCTCATGTTTCCCGGCCTTCCTCAAAGCCCTTGGAAATCCATTCAAAATCCAGACCCGTTTGGAACCATTTTCGCGGAAATCTATTCCCCGGTGGCGTACGAGTGCTCAGTGCTCTCCCGCAGCAGCTGTAAGTTGCTCAGCATCGCATACAACTTGAAGTTGCAGCGGAATTCTAGCGCTGCAGAAGGGTGGAGCTTTCTACCGGTATTATTTTATCCGCGGTTCCAAGTGTCCTTGTGAACTGTTCTCTGTCTACATCCCGGCCAACCTCTTCCCAAACTGGATCATGGCGACGGTGCGACAGGGTGCGACTGGTCCTTCTAGAGCATCTCCTCAAGAAACCGGACCGCGCGTTCTTTCACCGTAACGAAATCGCCGGGCTTTGTCAATTTACTATAGGGGCGGGTCCACGGACGTTGCGAGGAGAAGAGGTTCCCTCGAACGTTCGTAACAGCAAACTCGCCAGAACACTAGCTATCGCATTCCCTCAAGTTTGCATACCACGGACTCCTCGGCGGACGAAGCAGGCATTGGACTCGGTGTACCTGGGCTTAGCAGGTGACCCGTCATGACCCGTTATGTCCGATTCACGGTGTCGAACCATTGCGCGCACGTCAAGCCAAGCCACGAACTTTCCCAACGCTCTCTCCTCTCTCCAGCCAATCTCATTTCCAAGCGATTCCGCGGTAATTCAGCTGCCTGGACGAGTCGACGGATCACTTCTTGTTCGCAATGGTCCTGGATCCGCATACTTCGCTCGTTCCGAATGTCTGCAGAGTTTGGTGCCTGCAACTATTGGCGAATAGAGGGAAACACTATAGCAACGTTATCGCAGAACGGAATTCTTCACCGTCTCAATATCTTTATTTGGCGTGAAGTGACTCCAAGAATGCCATTTCGATGTCCATCCAACATTCGTTCTTTGGACTCGGTCGGTCTTATATTCTTTCCTCGGCGCAGTTGCATTGAATTGGCAATCCTGTTGTTCAACAGACTTGGTACTACGCGCTGTCCGTAGATATCGTGCCGTCAGTCGCGGCCATCCATTGATATCTTGCTCGGCATGTACGCATTTTTCTCTGGATCTTGTCGTTCACTCAACCGCTTGTCAGATTAGCCTTTGGCTTCGCGCTCAAAATATGAGTCTGCGATTATCTCACCGTGCTGCAAGTGTTGTAAAGTTCTTGTGGAGCTTACTGTAACTTCGCAGTATGCCCACCACGTCCTAGGGTACTGGCCTCCCGTCTATTCTTTTCGAATGTTGTTGAATATTTCGTCCTATTTTTCGCTCATTTAGATGAATTCACGTATATAGGTGACGATGAAAGATCCGTATCGAGGCCAGGCACAGCGGGATTCCGTTCCAGGCATCCTCGCAGGTTCAGTCTTCAGAGTGTTGCTTCCTGGCGAATTAACCCCACACAAGTCCGGATCAGTGTCCCGGATTCCATGTTTTCCTTCGTTGCGATGGTTATCGGAACCTCGGCGTTGTCGCATATTCCTTTCGCGATGCACTCGCTAGTACGTTCGTCACCCAGTCATCTCCGAGAAGCATCGGGCTTGCACCGTTGTGAATGGGTTGAGGCAGAAGCACAAGGAAGGTATTTCAGTCCTTCACCACTATTAAAGTCGCTGCTGAAGTCGAGGAGGGAAACCAGTGGAATTTTGCCCTCTCACTTCTTCCCCTCGCCTCCTTAGTGGTCTCAACTGGAACTCCTGCACAATATTTATCTAACGACTACGCACCTCTCCACCCCATACTTGCTGAACATGAAATTCCCCTCCGCTCTGTCTGGCTTGACTGTGATTGCTTTGCCCGTCGCTTTTTCGATGCGTACCCCTCTTGAAAGAGTGGCCAGTGTTCCCCCTGTGCCCTTTGCTGCCGACCCGTCCATTAATGTGGCCGGTATTTACGCCGCTGCGTTGGCGTCCAACACGGAAACTCTCGCCACCTACCCCACAGCACCGGAACGAAAGTTTTTCAGCAACATATATGGCGACTGGCAGCACTTTTTGAATGTCTCTGCTTTCCATTTCATTGCCGACATGGACGTGGATTGCGACGGGCCCAAGGTTAGCACGCGTGTGCCGTAACTATGTGTTGAAAACCAACGTTCTTTTTCTACCAGGACCACTGTAAGGTAAATGAACTCTTGCCCTGCATACAATTGGCTTCACTAATTGTTCATCATTAGGGCAACCGTGATGGACAAACAGCGACTTCTTTCGGAGCGCTGGATGCCACGGAAGTTCCGTATTTCGTCCTCCCCGAAAAATTCACCATACAATACAAGTCGATCCTGAAAGACAACGCTCTCGGAGCCATCATTTGTGGTTCAAAGATGTTGTACGGAATCTATGGCGACCAGGAGTACGCTCCGTTGTATATTAAACGACTGAAGTTCACACAAAATATTCGTAGTGCCGACAGTCCTCAGGTTATCGGGGAAGCTTCTATCCTCATTGCACAAACATGTTTCCCTGGCGCCGATGGAAATAATGGCCACGCGGCGAGTGATGTTGCTTGTAGGTCGCCGTATTCTGAGAATACATGCTCATTGCTGACGCCTGGACTCAGATATTGTTTTCGGATCGGAAGTTCCGACGGGCATCGAAAAGAATAGCATTGATATACCCGCGTTGAAAGCGCTAGGAGACGAACAAATGATGCTCCTTCAGAAAGCTCTCGGTCTGTAAATCTGTTTTCCGGAATTTCTACGCTGGCGTAGATTGTGAGATCTTGGAAGGATAAGTTGTAGTTGTACCCATGTACCCGGGCGTTGAACCCTGTGTAAAGAATGTATTAATATTCCGTTTTATACAAATTACTTGAAAGTCCGGGTTTGTGGAGACGGGCGAATTGGTTGGGATCAATTCTATTCCGAGATGAGTGTACACAGCCTTTGATCGGTAACTAGTGATTGACGGCAGCTAGAACTGATGCGGAGCTTGAATCCTCTGCCGGCTTTCAGGGGGAAGTTTCAAAAGTTCAGTGCACTGTGCAAGCATAATTCATCAGAAATTGGTTCTCCGGGCATCCCTGGACTACCGCCTCCATCGTATATTTCTATGATCGACACATTTAAATGGACCGTTGGTGTGCGTATTACAGGTTTTTAATTTGTTATCGGCTTTCGGGCATTCAAGTTTGCCGGGCATGGCTGTAAACAAAGACGTCGACCAGTTCACATTGAGCCTCGCAGAATGTTGTGAGTGTCCAAAAAGGAGTTCTGATAGCCGCATGATTTTGTGATAGCCAAACATTTAGCTTTTCATTTTTTTCAGACCTGGACCACGTACCGGGTCCAGGAATTGAGAGCATTCGTTCGTATGGTTCAATGAGGACAAAAAGATTTGACTGTCGCTGGAACAGTCACAAGTAGAACAAAACCGACGTCGTACAATGTCGAATGCGCGCGCTGCACTCAAGTTGTGCTCAGATAGTATCTGCGCGTTGTGGGCGGCGTTTCAAAGATGGCCAGTGAGCTGCTTGGGCAGCAGTACAATTCCGTATCTCAAGTCCAAGAGAAGGATTCTGGAGCTAGAGCAGTGTGGTGAGCGGGGGACACTTGCTGAAGCATTGACGGTGTCAAAGTGCGATGTCACCAAGCCGGTGGTGACATTCCTCGGCAGCTAGGCAGAGACCTCATTCTAGGCGACACGGGGTTCACCAGCAGATGTGATACGCGGCATCGATCGCGATTCTACAGGGAGATTCCGACGGATTCGACCTCCTGAATTTGCGAGATGTCTTGTCAAGTTTCGGGTAGATTTCGCCAAAAGGTGGTGCGTACCTATTCGTACGTATTTGCCTCAGGGCCCTAGGGGTCGTAGTGGTATTTAACCGTGGTAGCTCCGGGAAGAATTGGTGAGAGCCATGCGTTCGACAGCGGCGGTCATTGACACAAATTCGCAACATCGTGCAGAGATGTCTCAAGTGACAGAATTTTTCATCAAATATTCGAGCTTTTATTGTGAGCTCGCCGTTTGAGGTCGACCTCCCCTGTTGCCTGACGTTCGTGTTAATTTCAACCTGATTTATTCAAACTGGAGAGTTTTTGGCTATTGGCGCCTAAACATCCCCGAGATAGCCGAGCCAACTTCCTCTGCATCTCCCGGACATCTCATTTGCTTATACCCCGGGTTCACGCGTCCCCGCAGTCACTGGCCTGCGAATCGCTCGGTCGGCTCGATATGTTTTGCAGTGATTGTGCCTCATTCAGCCTCTGAATCATATTTTTCATCTCGCTTGCTGTCGACGACACTTTGCCGCTTGGCCACCGCCACACCACATTGTGACGGTGGATTCCTTTCGATCAGTCCGCGGCGGAAAATGACGCGATTCGCCGTTCTTGTGTTTGTGTAAAGTTTTGGGTGGCAAAGATTAGATAAGATAAATAAATCATCAATCACCTCTGTCACACATTCCAACTCCGGCTCTCCTTCCTCGCACTCAGTCATTGCCCGTCGTACAGCTCCTCCCTACTCAGGCCCCCACAAACTCAATCCACCCTTGCTCACCCCAACGAGTCCGCTTTCTCTAGTATTCAGTTTTGTACTGTTCAACTTTGGTTCAATTTTCAACGGTTTGATTAATACACTAGGGGTCTGCCGAAGCGGAGCCCACCGGCTTCATCGGCATGGTGAACACCTCGTACAGCATGTCAGCATGTTTCCAGGCAGGCTGAGAGGGTATTCGGGTGAAGGCAAGGCACCGCATGCAATTGTCGATCACCAACGCGCGGAAGCTGAGCGAAGTCGCCGCAGGGTACGACATTGTTACCCTGTTGATATCACCGAAGACACCACTGAACGGAAGATGCCCTCGGAGAGGAATTGACTGACGGAGGCGTTCATCAATCATACATACCCAATGTTCAGACCGACATGGACTTCTCCTTCTTCTGGTGAACGATGAGGAAATGTACACCCCTCCGTCGAGTCTGTTAACGTGCCAGGCACGCACCGGTGAAAGGGACGAAATCACCGATGATAAGTGAAGAAGGAACTTGAAGGACAGAATGCAAGTATTATTGCAGAGGTCCCTGAGCTCGACTCGGAGGGCAGAGTGGATGGTATGACTCCGACTGTTGAGAGCAGCCGAACACGAACGGTGTTGGGTTTATTGTTCAGGTTGGCGATCGCCCGGCGGAGTTCCTGGCCTGAACATGTGTACTTGTCAGGTAAATCCTGCCGCAACCAGATCCTGTGTGTGCGTCCGAGTCAAGTCGACAAGTTGATTGGGTTGGGATTTTGATACAACATCAACGTGTCGCCAGCCTCTTCTTTCTTTGCCTCGTTGATGTAAGTTCACATAAACTCAATGTTATCTCATCGACTGTCGTGTGCTTCGTCGAGGTTCCAGCCGTAGAGTTTCGGTGTCTGTCAGCCCAATTGAGGAGTAGCTGCGCCTGGCATCGTGTGCGCAAAGACTTGCCAGAAATGCGGAAGAATAACGTCGGTGCAATCGCGTCGTTTGTGCCATCGATCTTGGACCCAGTGAATAATTGATAGACGAAGAGATTCTCGAGGTCCGGAGGTCGTTTCATATACCTCCGGAATCATGGTTACCCGCCACTTGTCGCTCATATGGGTCCTCGACCGCCGGTGCATCTTCCTCAATTACATTGGGCTTCCGAACATCACCCTTCGCTGCGACCACCAATGTCCGAAACGACGCTGATGACCGATTTCCAGCAATATACAAACAAGCGAAATATGAGCTTCTATGTTTGTAGTGTGTCTACGAGAGATTAAAATGCACTATCTCCTGTGCCGAGTTCGAGTTTGTTGGTTTCTCGAACATCTTATTCAACAACTTCTGGCAAACTCATTTGTGTATGATGCTCCAAAGGATCTGTTTCGTGCTCAGAGTCATGACAGGCTTGATATCGATGTTCGGCCGCCATGCAAAGATCATTGTCGTGTTATAAGTGTTGAGGGGCGGATCATTCATCTCTAGCTCGAAACCTACTCGAAACGCACATAATTGTGGTTTCCGTTGCCTCGAAACCTTGCGTTTGGCTTGGCAGTAACCAGTGCGGCATGCACTTGGTGTCCAGTTAAATAAATCCGCCAACTGTTCTACATGTCTATGGCGTTCCAAACGTCACATTATCAAAACTTTTTTTGGAGAGCAAATTTTTTTTGAGTCGACTGCCAGAACACTTTCACACTGTGTCTATGTGTGTCTATGTATGCTAGGTGAGTGTTAGATGGCCAGCACTGAGTCAATAGGACAACACTGAAGACTGCAAGCGAGGTAATAAGGAGTTTCGGGGCTTTCGGGGATGTCGGCACTGTCGGACTTGCCCAATCTGGGCAGGAGTAACACTACCACTGATGAATCCTTTCATAGTTGTCGTAGTGCACTCAAATAAGCACAATTTCACTAAAATCTGGTGTTCAAGATATTTTGTGTCAACACATCATGATCAGGATATTTTTCAGATATCATACATGACGGTATCCCTCGTGAGTTTGGTTTTATTATATGACCAATTCGTCTCAGACAAGTTGTCCAGTACTTATGCATGTCATCCTGGTGAAATCCTGTTTAATTCCTTAGGAATTTTGTTCATAAATGGTTATATCGGACATCTTGAATGAGAGCCAGACACTGACCGAACCAAAGGATTCATCAGTGGCAGTGTTACTCCTGCCCAGATTGGGCAAATCCGACAGTGCCGACATCCCCGAAAGCCCCGAAACTCCTTATTACCTCGCTTGCAGTCTTCAGTGTTGTCCTATTGACTCAGTGCTGGCCATCTAACACTCACCTAGCATACATAGACACATATAGACACAGTGTGAAAGTGTTCTGGCAGTCGACTCAAAAAAAATTTGCTCTCCAAAAAAAGTTTTGATAATGTGACGTTTGGAACGCCATACATGTCCGCATCCCTAGGCGTTGCAACCCAGAGAATTTTTGTGTAGTCAACTTTGATTCAACTTTTCAACGGATCAATATATCAACGGTAATGATTAGATAAGATAGAGTCCATCGCCTTTCTGTCATCAATCCAAACTCCGCCTTCACGCTTTTCTTTTCTCCTTTTCTTGCACTCACTCATGGCCCACCGCGAGCTCCCCCCCATTCAGGCCCAGCCTACATCCCAAGTCCCTCTTCGCATCACCGCGCGAGATGGCGGTCAGATTCGTCGTCTGCGACAACTGAATGGCCCCTCGTGCGCACCCGTTTTTTTGATCGCCCAGTCAATGCACGATGTGCGCTGTGCTCGCCGTCCTGCGCGTTGAGCACGGCGGTTCAGTTCCACTCCCGCGCGTAAAGTACTACATCTCCGCCATACGAATGTACGTATCTATCCGCAGTCTACCGTCTCGGTAAACTCGCGCAACGTCCTCCACGCCAACGACAGCCTCAACTCAGACCAGCACATTGCTTCGCTCTTCCGCGCATCACCGGTCTGGGTAGCGTCTCGCATAACTCTGGCCCACTGATCCGCCAGACTGCGAATCAAGAATCAACGCTGAACGCGTCCGCGGGGCCATAAACTCGCGTTGGGACGCTGTATCGAGTCGTGCGCGCGCGCGGTGTCAAAATTCGATAATTAGCAAGCTGACGAAAAGTTGTATAAGGTCTATCTTACCTTCGTAGAGCTCTGTGCTCGTTCCCAAGGATGCGCTCGGGGGCGGTGGAGCGTCTGGGATGCGAGTCGCAAGCGCTTGGGGAGCGCACCCAACGCCCACGCTCGCACGCTGCTCGTAGAAGCGCCAGCGTTTGCGGGCAGAGTGGACGCTGTCCTACGCACAACGGCAGCTCTACGATCCGAGGTCGAGAGCGGGCGCTTGGCGGTGTCCTCCACGCCTGATGACGTCAACCCCAGCGCTGAACGCACACGTGACTGCGTTGCACTCCGCACGCGTGCCGAGCGCATGCATGCCCGCAACTGAACGCGTCCCCGCCGAGCGCCGGGACCTGCACACGGTATAGTCCCGTGTGGACATAGATGCACTCTGCATGCGTTCAGCGCCGCGAAGAGCCTACTGCATCTAGGACGAGTTCTGTAAGTAAAAACGAGATGTATTAGCCAGATATTTGACAGTTATTTTGAAAACGATAGACGTTTTTTATTTCAGAGCAAAAGTTCGGCTAGCGAGTCGCGATGGCGATACATGTCGATATGCGCACGGTGCAACACGTCCTCCCCTCTCCCGACCGTGCTCACAGTCTATGACAAATTGTCTTGATTCATCATGAAGCTTACAGCTGTTCAGGAAAACCTTGAGACTGATCAGATTTTTTCCGCGGTCGCTGCCAAAAATGGATTTGAAGCCAATCTGGCTTACTTTTCTACCAATACAATTCAAAAGCATCGGACAGAAAGACTCATAATATGAGCCTACGATGTATGTAGGTGTCACATGCCCCAGCCGGGTGGTGGAGATGCATAACGCGCGCCTTTTCGGCAATGTTCGGACTTGCCGATCGGGCCATCCGAGCTGTGCTGAATCTGGTGGATGACGTCACGACATCAGCGATTTGTCTGGCCTCTTTCCTTTCTTCCCTCAGCTGTTTGGCATCAAGAATGCGTAGAGTAGGGACCATTGAGCATCTGGATATAGCGTGATACCATATGGAATCATCCAGGTGGTATTTTGGAGCACAAGACCAAGGAATTGGGAACTGTCCACTTTGGGCACGATCGCGGGAAAAAAACTGATCAGTCTCAAGGTTTTCTGGAACAGCTGTAAGTTGTGGAGGGCGTTGGGCCGTCGACAAACAGTTGTCGTTAAGGTCGTGCATGTGTCTAAATTTGTTTTGCTGAACTGTGCCGAACTTAGCCGAACTTTTGCTTTGAAATGGAAAACGTCTATCGTTTTCAAAATAGCTGTAACCTAGAAAATATTTCTGGTCAGGAGAACAAACCGACCAACCCAGAGCCTATAAATGTTTAAGTACACCGGTAGGGACGGGCATGACCCGATCGAGCTGCTTACCAGCTTATTATAGGCTTAGGAGAGGTGAGCGGATCATTGATCTTGCACACCGATTACTTCAAGTTCCAAAATTATTTGTCTTACCACATTGTTATTATGCCTAACCCGGGGTCTGAATTTGCACAATGGGTCTGAATTTGGGTTTTTCTCCCTCATTTTTGCCTTTTTTCCCTCGGAGTTTTCTGCACTATAGCTGCCCGTATTAGTCTACTCTGATTCTGCAAAATCGCTATGGGGTACGACAAGAGGATAGTCTTGAGCAGGATGAGATCATAAACATGGGTAATCATCAAATTTGATGAATGCAGAGTTCGTTCTCGAGACCTTCCACTTGTCCTACCCAATAGTGATTCTGCAGGGACAGAGCAGACTAGTACAGGAAACTACTACAAAAAACTCCGAGGGAAAAGAACAGAAAATAAGAGAGAAAAACCCGAAATTCAGACCCATTGTGCAAATTCAGACCCGTTGGGCCTACAAGGATTCCACCAATAAAACTGCTATGTCTTCCCTAATCCCGCAACTGAGGCCGGGTAGGAGACTGCTTTCTCCCCGTTCTCCGCCATTCTGCTCTAATTGCCACGTTTTTCTACCCCTGGATAAATCGGCGACTCCGAGGCCTCCCCTCCACCCGACATTATTTTCTGGTTGCTTGGCAAGACGATGAAGCATATGAAGGATGTATTTTTTCCACAACCGCCAACTTTCTACAAGAAGAAGAATTACGAGGTGCGCGAAGTCGTGGGGATCGGTACCCTGGGCAAAGTCGTTGTAAGAAAGTCATGTCAGTTTGGTCCGGGCCTGATGAACTCCACTGCAGCACGCTACTTGGCATGTGCCGATCGAACAAGCGGCCCTGGCAGAGCACGGCGCCGCATTAGATGTCCCCGATGATGCTTCAAAGCTCTCTCCGAAAAGCTCTAGTTTTTCCAAGAAGTCCCGCTCACGCTCGCGTTCGCTGTCTCCCGGAGCTGCAAGCGGAATCAAGAAAGACGTGGCTTTAAAGCTTATCCCGAAGAAGAAAGTCAAGGGGGACGAAGCAAGCATTCTGGGGGAGATGACGGTATTAAAAGGTTTGGATCATCCCAATATCGTACGTGCCATCTCATTCCTGCTATGAGTTTCAAACACACTGATGCTGATTTTCGCAGGTCAAATTTTACGAGTGGTTTGAGTCGCGGAGCAAATACTACCTCTCGTTCGAACTTGCCGTCGGAGGGGAACTATTTTACCGGATGCAAGAAAAGGGCAAATTCACGGAGAAGGACACAGTCGAGGTTGTGCGGTGCGCCTCTTCTCTCCAGGATTTCAGTGGATCTTACTGAGGTTACTGTTAGATCCATATTAGCGGGTGTGAAATACCTGCACGCCCACGACATCGTGCACCGGGATCTCAAGTGCGTATGTCAATAGCCTTTCGCGAATTTTTGCTAATCGTGTGACCTCCAGACCTGAAAACATCTTGTACCGGACGAAGGACCCCAAGAGCGACGTCGTCATTGCGGACTTTGGGATGTGCGACCCTCGCCTTTAATCTCGAGTCCCGCAATCTTACTCGGTTTTCAATAACAGCGCAAAGCACTTACGTGCTCCCGACGAGCAATTGACCTCCCTCGAGGGCAGTATTGGATATGTTGCACCAGAGGTGCTTGGCAAGCAAGGGCATGGGAAAGCGGTCGATGTCTGGTGCACTGGGTATGTCTGTTCTGTCAAGCTGTAAAAGCGCGTTCTATTCTGACTTGGCGTTTGCAGAATCATCACCTACCTGCTGCTATGCGGATACTCTCCCTTCCGCGGCGATGACCCACAGACGCTGTATCGAGAAACGATGGAGGCGAAGATCAAGTTTCACACCAAGTACTGGAACAACGTTTCCGATGAAGGTTTGCGCTGTCTGTTTTGATCTCGCTCGCTCTACTTTTCTCACTGGAGTTCAGCGAAGTCCTTCATCAAGCAGCTACTTAGCCGTGACCCAGCAGAGCGGCCAACCGCAGAAGCTGCGCTCAATGACCCCGTCAGTCCCGCCTTCGCTTCGTCATTCTGGTTTTTCAGCAGCCGCTGACGTCTGCCTGGGCAGTGGCTAACGACACAGGAAGCATCGGCAGAATACGATCTCGCTGCGGACCCGCGCGAGGACATCGATGCCAACGTGCGGTGAAAGACTGCCATCGCGGGCATGTGCGTCCTCGAGCGCCTAAAAAGTGGCCCTGCGCGAGAAGCGTCCGCGCCGCTGGTCGAGGAACCGAGGAGGTGAATCGGGAGGAAGTCAAGCCGGCACTTGCGGAAGAGGAGAAAGAGCTGCGCATGCCCGGGTCGTTCGCCCGTTCGGACGACGATGAGACCTGCTGGCCATGGGGGTGATGCCACGGAAGACGCATCTCAGGCAATAGACACGAAGGGCCGCCTCTCTCCTTGGACTCCGTGGCGTGTGCTTGGATCGAGAAATTTTAAATATGGCGCGGACACGATTAGCACTGTGGCAATGGTACCGTTACGCTACTGCCGGTATGTACCTTCGAAATAAATCACTCGACGAGCAATTACCTAGTCCAGAAGAGAATTTGAGCTCGCATGCAAATAGCGTAGGTGGAAGACGTACACGGATTGTAGGACGCGGAGTGCGCCCGTGCCCCGAAGTGATTCGCCAGTAACGGTATCTCGTGCACGAGACTTCAATGAGCTCGAGTGCGTGGGGATCGATATCCTTGACGGCGCGATTCCGAGGTACTCAAAGCAGCACAATACACGGGAGATCCGCCAACGTGCGATCGGCGTCGAGGAACGCCAGGAGCTAAGAGCGATCGGCATCTTTGGCTGCGGGAAGACGAGACTGCTCATTCACTGAATGCGTGGTGTGACTGGAGCGGACATCGAAGGAAAGTGTGCACAACTGCCCCAGCGCACCCAAATTGAGGGTACTATAGTTGGTGCTATCCGGCTATCAGCCGTTATGGAATGCGAAAGTCAGTGTCCAGACTCATCGTGGCCACATTGCACGACTCGGAGGCGCCAGTGCTGCAGGCTTGGCAGTGAGGCGGCGAGGAGGGGCTGGAATGCGATGTACTGTGTAGTCAGCGGGAAAGTAAATGCCACAGGCGAGCGATTGGTGGCATGAGATGTCAATGCGGGAGGCATCGAGAAAAATCCAGTGCACAAAATACTGGATGCTGGAAGTGCTGAGGACGAGGGTAAGGTGCTTCGGCCGTGCCCGGGGGAAGCGACGGCAGACTCGAAGCTGATCCCGTTGAGCGTGAGCGTAGGGCCGGACATTGTGACAAGAGTGCGAGCGGGAAGTCCTCGAAATGGCCGCGCTCAAGGTAAGTGGGGTTGGTCGGGTGAGCGTGAGCTGAATTGATTTGCGAAAGAGAGTAGGTATTTAGATCTATTGTCCGGTGTTGGTTATGCGGAAGGGGGAGGGGGGAGGGGCAAGAATTGGTTTCCTTCGATGGACTCGGGCGATATCGGCGATATCCAGCCACTACGATACGTTGCCTCTTTGTCCCAGAGGCGCAGAGGTTCTATTCGTGCAGTGAAGACCGGAGATCCTTCACGTGAGTTGCGGAACGCGGCGATACTGTGCTCCCCATCGAGAGGACCGACTTTGAGATGAGAGAAGATACGGGCGGGAAGTTCATAAAAACCCGAAGAAACGAATGCGCAAGAGTGCATGAAGAATATGGGCGCAACAAGTCAGGGTAGTCTCACACCAAGTTCACAAACCCAAGCTCAAGTACAAGCCAAAGTCCAAGAGCCAAGGCAAGAAGACAGCGGACGCAGCACCAGAAAAGCGAAGCCGGATTCCAAGACGCACACCGTACATCGTGTCGACAATCGCTGCCGACCCTGAGGTAAGGACGGGGAGGTGACTGGTTTAAAGTAGGCGTCGACATGACCATATTTCGTGGTTGGCCGTTGGCTTTTTGCTTGTATGTAGCCGACACGACACGGTCCTACTAGTATGTAGCTTCTCCAGTGTGCGGACGGGAACATCAGGGACGTATGATGAGCCTGCTAGACGAGCCATTACGACGAAACATGTCCGCGTTCGTTCGCGGCGAAACTGAGTACTGAGCATGGAAGCCAACGAACAAAAGTACCACACGCAAGACCGCACGGCAAATCCCGGTTGGTCAGGTGACCCACAGGCGCAGAGTAGATAAGATAACACTTAGATTTCGCCGCATCTGGTGAGCTGGTTTCGGGCAAGCAGTTTGCATTCGGGCCCGGGAGCCAGGCACGAAGGCTAGCATTAATGCATTCTTGGTGGTAAGGGCGAGCACTGTTGGCAGCAAGATCGAGTCTCGGAGTTGGTACAGCTCGACGGCGAGTGTTGGGATTTGTTCGTCGGCCATCTCGACGTGCACGGACCATATTACGTACCTACGGGCCTTGGTAGTTCGTTCATGTTCTGTTTTCTGTGTGACTGTGACCTTGACAACACAAACACGCTCTTTCTTTCCACTGACTTACTTCCCAAGTGCCAACAAGATGCCACCCATCGCGAATCGTTCAAATCGCTCTCGGAGCTCCCATTGGCCTGCTCAGGTTTCACGTCGCAGACCTTCATCCTCCGTTTCCACCCTCATGGTACCCCAAGAATTAATCGACGCTATCCTCTCCGAGATCGATGACGATGACGAGACCCTCAAAGCATGCGCCCTCGCTTCGAGGCGCTTCCTTCCGCCTGCTCAGCGGCTGCTTTTCAAGGAGATGAGTTTCCCCATGCAACAGAAGTTCAGAGGACAACCCGAAGGTGCCTCCAACCCCATCACTCTGCTTGTGCAACGCGCATCCAACCTCCTCTCTTCCTCTCCCCATTTACTCGCCTTTGTTCGCGAGCTCAACGTCGGAAGTATGTACTGGAAAGAGGGATGGGAAGCGTTGAGGGTCCTTCTCTGCACATTCCACCCTGCTAAGCTCGCGTGCTTCTCGATGGACGGCGCCTTGGACGAGATGCCCAGGGATGTGTGCGTCGCTATCACGGGAATATTTGCTCAATCTTCCCTACAAAAGGTGATGTTTTGGAGTTGGGATGACATTCCGCCATCTATCCTCACGGCTGCATTCGCGTCGTGTCGGAATGTTGTCGCTCGCTGTAACACTCTTGAAATGGCGACAGCAACGGATGCAGCATCGTCGACATCGAATCAGGGCACGAATACCCCTGCTATCGACTTTGATGATGGAGCTACTCCACTAGAGTGTCTTACCATGGAAATCCGGGCAGGCGCAGGAGACTTCTTGCTGCGACCCACAATATCGAGGTTAATCGGAGGCGTTCGCGAGCTGGAGATCTTTGATGATGCTCTCACAGCAGCCCATCTTTGTTCCACTACGCTTACGCACCTTACAGTATGTATGCCATGTGAGTATTGTACGTCTTTCTCTCATAAGTCTTGCTGATTTAATGTCAGGGGGTCTCGATATGGATTCTGCGGAGTTCCCCCGTCTCGGTGCTCTTAGAGTCCTTACTCTCAAAATAACCACCACTGGCGCCTGGGCTATCTCGATGGAGCTCGTTGCGCCTAGTTTACCGACGTCAGTGCCTCGCCTGGAGGTCTTGAACGTCGACGCCTTGATGGATGGTAGGAGGATGGCACAAGCTCCCGCTTTGGATGCCGCGCTGACTGCTTTGGCTTTCCTACGGGAGGTAAATCTTACTATCTCTGCATCGGCGGCGAGGGGAGCAGAGCTAGCGAATTACCGAAAGTCCGTTGAGGAGGAGCTCCCCGCAGTTCACGCTGCTGGTCTTCTCACATTTTCACAGACCAAATTGGGTTCAACCGAGGGACGTTAGAAATGTATTCGAAACACTGCCAATAACTTTTTGGACATGCGGAAATTGCTTAGAATGAAATTGGTAGAAAGATTTTTCAGAGGCGACCCAATATGTGAATTGCCTCTTGTAGCTTCGCCATCATCCCTTCATCCGTTGACGGAATAATCCGGGTAAGAACCAAATTCATAAGAGATAAAAGAGGGACTTCTAAAACAAACAGGTAGCAGTTCGACTGATACAAGATTCAAGGCTAGCGAAGAAATGAAATCGCTTTCATATTTCTCAGGTATGCAGTGACCAGTCGCCGTGATCAGCTCCGGAGCTCAGCGAAATCCTTCATCAAGCGGCTACTTAGCCTCGATCCCGCAAAGCAGCCAATCCCAGAAGCAGCGCTCATCGTCAGTCCTGCCTCCGCTTCGTCATTCTGTGTATTCAGCAGCCCCTGACGGCTGCTTGGGAAGTGGCTAACGACACACAGAACACGATCCGATCGCCGTGGGCCAGCGCGAGGACATCGACGCCGAAGCGGGCCGAAAGGCCGCCACTGCGGGCGTGTGCGTCCTGGGGCGCCTCACTCAACAGCGGCCTCGCGCGCAAAGGGTCCGCGCCGCTGGTCGAGGAGCCCAAGGAGGAGGTGAAGTCTGGGGACTCGGAGGAAGGGAAGCCGGTACCGGTAGAGGAGGAAGTCCAGGAGCTGCGCATGCCTGGGTTGCTTGCCCATGCGGAAGGGCGATGAGACCAGTTGGCCATGGGGCGATATGCTGCGGGCGGAAGATGCATCTCAGGCAATGGACTGCATAAATAGCCACGTATGGCGCGGACATGGGTAGCACCGTCGCATTGGTACCGTTACGCTACTGCCAGACATGTGAATTATTCGACGAGCAATTGCCTGTCAAAACTCCCGTTTTAAGCTTGGATGCAAATCGCGCAAGCGGAAGACGTACATGCACTGTAGGGCGCAGAGTGCGCCCGTCCCTCGCAGTCTATTCGCCAGCAACGGCATCTCGAGTACGAGACGTCGAACGCGCGGGAACCGATATCCTTGCCAGCGCGATCTCGAGGTAACCAAAGCAGTGATACACTCGCAATGCACTCGGCGTGCGGTCGGGGTCGACGAACGCCAGGAACTCGCGGCGCGTGGTGTTTATTGGTATGCACGGTGAGGGCGAGAGCAATTGGCTGCGGGAAGACAAGGCTGCTAGCCAAGAACTGCGTGCGTGTAGCGACATGGAAGGAGTGCGTAGGTGCCCGAGAGGGCTTATTTAAGTCGAAGGACCTGATGCGAATGTCGTGCCGGGGATTCACGGTGCCCGCTTTGCACGACTCGGAGGCGCAACTGCTGCAGACTCGGCGCTGAGGCGACGAGGGCTTCAGAGACTTGGGAGCCTCTGCCTTCGTATGATTTGAGCAATCACCTAGCGTCAACGGCGGTAGTCAACTCGCATGCGAATGGCGCGAATCACTATCGTGAATGAAGGTTCGATGAGCTCGACGCTGCGCGGCAACAGGTGAGATTCTGAGAAAAACAATCGAAGGCCAGATAAGATAAGATAACATGACATCACAGCTGTCATCAATTCAAACTCCGCCTCCACGCTTTTCTCGCACTCAGCCATGGCCCGCCGCGCAGCTCCTCCGCACTCCGGCCCAGCCTACATCCCGCAAACCCAATCCCAGCGGCGCACCCTCGCCGACCCCAACGAGTCCGCCTTCTCCCGCTTCCTCCGCGAAGAGATCCTCGCACCAGAAAAATTCCCCGGAAATTTCAGTTTGTTGACGGGCGTCGGCATGTTTGTGGGCGGTATTCTTGCGGTGAGGACGTGGGGTGGGATGATGGTGCCTGCATAATGTGAGTCAGGTCCTACTTGTATCTTGAAATTGGATACCGATACCGAGCCGGGTTTTAGTGTGCGCACTCGCGATGACGACTGAAGGCTGCACGAGTTAGAATAATTCACCAAAAACGACCTCGTCGCGCGAACTCGATCGTGGAGTGGGAGTCTTGCGGCCTGCAGAGGCGCCTATTACTTGGATCCACAATAATCACTGCAGTGTATATGCTAGCGTGCTCTCTGTTGCGTGGGCCTGGCGCAAAAAATTAATCACATCTTCCACTCAACTCTCGACTCTCGTCGGTCCTGCGGACCCACCCGCTGGCATCTTACTCCCTCTGCTCTGCGGCCTGGGCCTCTGCCGCACTCTTTCAGTATTGAGGCGCGACGAAGTGACGCTAAGTTTATATACGGTATGGCGATCTGCCTGCTTCCTCCTCACCCCCGATGTCACACGTACTCGAACAAATTCTCGAGTATCGTCGCGCTTCATACTTTACCGTCCCGCGTCCTGTCTGTTGTGAAGATCTGCGCATGGCATGAATCTTCGTCAATGTCAGTACTGTAAGCCATGGGCCATGGATCCTGATGTTCCTTTGAACATGCACGCGCATGAACTGCGACCCTCAGGCTTATTTCTCAGACCTGCTTCCGATTCGAGTTCGTACATGCATGCGTGTCGCATGGCGAGTATAATGGCTTGATTCACGCCGACTCCGCAGTTTTTGACTTGAACTGCGAATGAAAGTATTTGACTAGTCGGCTTCCATTTCGCCGGCGAGAAGATCATCGACCTGAACGAGTTTGTGGATTCCAAGTATTCGTCGGCGTGTGTTGGGGGTAGAGTAAATGGTTATTTGGCTGTCAAATCAACATGCAGACCTATTCCTCGCTCGTATACCCTCTGACAATGCCGACAGGTCTGCTTAACTTCACGCATGTGTATGCATTTTCTGTACCTTATTTCGCTACCCCTTATTTGAATGGGGTGAGTCAACCAATTCCGACTCGAAGTATGTTCAAACTTGGAAGGTTGGTTGCATTTTTTCTTTTGAGTCCAGAATGTTGCACATATCTCGGCGTCGTATACAGACAAGTATGTTCTTCTTGCAATATAATCCCAACATTCACACAAATTTCAGCACTTCAGCGGTGCCCACGATGTGCGCCAGATCGCCACTATCCAAGTGCGCCATGGCGACACCATGCACCGTCTCGGCACTCCACGCTTTACCGTCCTTAATATCACCTTTCGCTGCGCCCGAATAATAATCCAACGCCGTCGTCGCATACGTCGCGCACGCATCCCCCACAACAACAACCGACAGCCCCGAATCGCACGCAGAGCGCGCCGACGAGCTGACACAGTGCGGCGAGGACAGCCCCACGAGGATCACCCGCTTGATTCCCTGCGCGTCGAGGACGTCCTTCAGGCTTGTCGTGCGGTCGGACACGAGCTTGGCGCCGAATGCAGAACTTTTATCGTACTTGCGCAGCACGGGCTCGTCGCCCTGGGGCGTGACGTAGTCTTGCGGGAGCACGCCCTCGGGGTGCGTCTCCTCGTTCCACTCCGAGTTGGTTACGAGTGTATCGACGTGGTGAATGTGGATTATGGGCAGCTTTTTCTCGCGGAACGCGGCGAGGAGAGCGGTGATGTTGGGTTCCAAGTCCGGCGTCGATCGCTCGCGCCCGAGGAATGATGGATCAAGGAATGCTTGAGTTTTTTGTTAGAACTTGGCAGGGGGCGGATAGGGACTCGGATCGGGTCACCTTTTTGGACATCAATCACAATCAGCGCAGTGTGCGGGAGGCCAGAAACAAGGAATGGAGAAGACATATCATTCAAGTGGCGTCTTCAGCAACGCAACTTGTCTTTTATGAGCGACGCGCTGATCTATATCAGTTCCGGTGCCGTTGAATCTATTCCATTTATGGAACTGACTCTATGACGGTTCCTTTGTACAAAAATTAAAATAGAGCTCGCGCGAGGTGTTTTGGCGCGCGCGAGACCTCAAATGCGCGCGCGCGAGGTCTGTTCATGAAATATACTATATAACAATATTTTTTACTTCCAGTAGTTGTTTCTAAATTACGATCACCAAGCGGGTACTAAATACATGTCCATGAAAGACGAGTGGGGAGCACGAGGGGGAGGAGTAGGTGGATGGAAAAGGCTGCAGTCTGTACAGATGTCGTGAGCTTGGGGTTGCTCGGGGTCTTGGCTGATGTCAATGGGAACGTATTTTCCTGTAAGGCTTCAAGTTCTGCTCCAGCTCGATGAACCGAGATGAACCTATATGTCGGTGACGCAACGATGAATCGGAGAATAGCTTGTGTAGCAATCTCGTGAAAGGCGGAACAGGCATGGGGTGTACAGGCGAGGACGGGGGCAAATCTCTCTGTAGCATGTAGTTGTGTAGGATATGTATTTAGTGTAGTTAGTGTTCCGATCTCACGCCTAAATCGGACGCGCGTGCTCAAAGCCAATATTTGCACAAAGGAGCTGTCATAGACTCGGATTTTTGTGTGTTGCTGTTTACTCATAAGTCGTAGCGCGACGAGGTCACGTGAATCCAGAAATTCTCTTTCTGGACAACGCCATGTCGACCAAAAATTGCCGTCCCTCACCACCAACGCAAATTCCTTGCAACTGGCGTGCAGATGAAATCAGAGCATGGAATTGTACCCCGCGTCGGCATGGCCCGGGCTTGCGCACTGCCAGCATTACCAACCCAACACCTACCCGTTACTTGCTCGCTACCATTGTCTGGGTTCGCCGCAGCCCCTAGGACTCACCAATGCGAATTCCGCTACATCCCCGCCATCATGTGAAGTACAGATTCGTTTGGTGTATACTTGGACGCCGCAGTGTGCTTTTGCATGCGTGTCTCATCACAAAGGCGGAGAACAATCTCAGTTCGCCATCGTCGTGCAAGCTTCATGCTGCATGTTTTTTCTTGGTCCCGGAACAATATTGGACGCCGTTTTTTTCTCATCTGAGTGAGATTGAGGTAAGGTCCCGTTCGTTCCCAAGACGACATGGTTCAAATATTGTATGTACTCAATCTGGAGATATGCTACTTATATATTAACCTAGGTCGTATCTCTCGTTCCCTCTTCTCTTCGAACTTTCTCCCCTGGACTCGCTCGTCTTCAATCTGAAATGCGCTCAACGTGCGAGATGATCATTCAATCACGAGAAACGATCGGAGATGTGCCGCCAGAACTAATCGTCGGTCATTCGTCAAAGTGGCTTTCGCAAACTAAACGCTGGCGCTGAATATTGTAGGGCGCCTCAACGGCCTTGGCCGGCTCAAAGTTGTACTTGTTCGTAAGTTCGCGTTACGTTGTTCCCTGTCAGTTTTGTGCTAAATCCTAGTTGCCAGGGCGGTTCCTTGGCATTTTCTCCCGAGCCGAAACCAATAGCTGACCTGTATGTGCTGGACCTCGAGCTCTGGAAGTGGGAAAAACTGCAGCCGGCCGTGGAAGACCCACTGCCGATGCCGCGCTGCTTCCACACCATTGATATCTGTAAGTGCGTGAGACGAATGCGAGACGTCGCTGGCGCTGATTGCAGCTCGCTCGCTGATAGGGAATAATCACCTGGTCGTGTTCGGCGGCCTGGGGGAGGGAAGCGACTCGGGAGAATTGCAGAATCTGAATGATGTCCAACTTTTCAACATTTCCACTCGGCGATGGCTGCAGTCTCCTGGGCCGCGCTCTCCCGCAGTATCACCACCAATGGCACCTATTCCACGACCCAGACATTCACATCTATCGTGCATTTCGTTGAACCAACTTTTGGTAATTGGTGGACGAGACTCAGGTGGCAACACTTTGACGGATATTTGCGTCTATGACCTAGGAAAGAAGGAATGGATCTGTAGACAACAATACTTCCCGACGGTCGACGCCGACCACGCCCTTGCAGCGACATCGCAGTGGCACATTCGGGCATCCACACCGGACCTGCCTGGAGATACCGAGTGTGGTTCGCACGCAACACCGCTGTCGTATTCCGAACTCGCGACAGATCAATCGCCTTGCGACATGTACGTATACAACGTGAGTCCGCCGTCTTATGGATACGGTATCGGCCTGATTCGGCGTTGCAGGCCGACCGCCCACAGTCAAAGCTCGATGTGCTTCGTCCATTATCAGACGGAAAAATACAGAAAGAAAGGCTTCTCCCTCCTGTGGCGATCCCCTCCCTTCGCTTCCCCAGTGGCGCGATTTTGGGAAACACTCTTATCGTCGCAGGTAACAACTCTGCCGACAACGCCGAGCGTGCTTTTTCTATTTGGACACTCGACCTGGAGACCAGAACCTCGGTGTGCATCGGCACGGGCGATCTCCTGAAAAACGGGTCGTGGGGGAAAAGCTTTCTGTGGCACGAGCAAAACCAGTTGTTTGTGTTCGGAAAAGCCGCAGGGAGCTTCGTTACTGATGCGTCGGAACAACGGCTGGTGCTAGGCTGGGATGCAGTCACCGTCGTGAATCTAGAGGCGTTGGGGATATATCAGCCGCCGACCCTGAAATGGACGCCGCCGCTCGAAAGCTGGGTCTTGCATCACTCGCTGACGGTCAACCGGCCGATTTCGCCTTTGTGTGCGACGACGGGCGGCGTATTCCATGCTCGCGGAAAATCCTACTGGATCGATGGCCGTGGTTACAGGAACAACACACACAACTGAGCGGTGCCGACGACAGCAGAAAGCACCAGAAGCGAACGGAGGTGGTGATCACGCAGACCAGCCTCACGTTGTCGCAGTCCTACCCTGTCACGATGGCCATGCTGCAGTACTTCTACTCGCTGGCGCTTGAAACGACGCTGCAGCGCGCGCCGGCGGTGCTCAGCTACCTCCTGCTCATCTCCACCGAATTCCACATTCTTAATTTACGCGCTCTTGTAATGCACGCGATGCATGTTGCGCTGACGCAGGCTACTGCCGAAGGGGTCTATGAGATCGCAGCTTCCTGTGGATGTAGGAGTTTGCAGATTCGGTAGGTGCCGGGTGGTTCGGTGGGGAACAAGTTGAACTCACATTTTTCTAGCGCATTCAGAATTCATAAGGAAAGCAAAGTACGGTATAGACTCACTTTATTTTCTCAACTCAACACCACTTGCAGGATAGAAAAAGAAGTCAGTCGATCTCGACAAGAACTAAAACCAGTCGTGCGCGCTCTAATTCAGAAGGCAGTCGGCTAATAAGCACGCGTAAGTTTGCAACTGATTGTTCTGTGGACAGAATGCTGAGAGATCCCTGAAGACAAACGATCCGGAGGTTCGAATTCGGAAAGCACTAACAGTGTCGGCGGTTTTGCGCCTAGTACGTTTACTCTGCCTCTGCACACGAACATTGCAGCAGCTCGCAACAAAATCCCCCCTGCGCCGACAGGAATTCCACCGATCCCATCCTCTGTCAGCCAGACATCGCCAGAGCATTCGCCTCGACCGGAGCACAGCCCTCCGAAGCTGAACGCTACAATGAGCAAATATAAGTACCCGGCACCGGCGGATAAAACGCCACAACCACAATCAGCCGCCACGACGACGACGTCCATTGCTCAGTCCAGAAAACGATCACAGTCCACATCACAGCTTCCGCGGCCCGCGTCAAGGCAAGCGAGCGCAGAGTCCCGGCAGGAGGCGAGTGCAGCCACCGCAACCAGAATCCCATCCAAGATTCCACCAGTGCCGATTCACACGGCTATACCGAAGAGTCCCAAGCCGTTGTCTTACCGTTCAACTCAGAACGGTGAGTCCGTGCGAAGTCCAGTTGAGGGTCCCAGACCGCAGAGCAGAGGGAGAAAGCTGCCGACGGGTGTCTCCGCGTTACCGAAGAGAGTCGAGAGTATGTCGGGGGAAGGCATGACTGGCTTGTGGCGCCGGACTGACTGAGGAGTGTGATCTTAATAGAGCCTATACAGTATTTACTGTGCGTCCAGACCACATGCGCTTGTGCAAGCCACGAGACCCTACTAGTGGGGTGACATTCTTTGGTGAATTATAACTTGTGCGACATCGTGAGTGTGGGCCGGCTTGGTATCACCCTATTTATAAAATAACTTCTATCTGTCTGTCCGCCCGTCCGAAGCCTTTTAAAACCTACCAGCGCTCTGACCCCCCTCCCTCTTTTTATTTAGGGCTCAACAATAAGTCCACTTCAGCTTCTTCAACCGAAGTGGTGGACCGCGGAGCGGCCCCCCGCGCTCTTGTTGAAGTTGAAGGTAGCTTAAAGTAACCCAAGTTCGAGGCTATGACGGAAATGCACAGATGTGTCAAGCTACATGCTCGGGTGCTGCCGGATAAGTTCTCACGGTTGCAAAGTCAAGTAGAACTGTGACCATGCAACATGCGGACGCATTACCAACGAGCCAATCCTCAAACGAACTGTAAGACCATTAATAAGCCGTCTTCCTCACGCCGCTTCTGGCCGACCATCGTCCCCTTCTCCGGGTTCTTCGAGAAGTCTTTTGTTTCCCCGAAGCCAAATTGGCAACATCGAGCACACGTTCTTGCAAGTGGGTTCCATACATCCGCTGTGATATTCGTATAAATACTGAACCCATCCCAAGGGTTCCACCTTTATTCATCCATGCTACTTTATACGCTTTGGGTGCTGTTTCATCTTCTGGACTTCTATACTGTATCTGCAGCATCTTGCGACTGTTCGTCGCTTGTTATTCCCGTTCACGTCGACGTCCTCGTTCCGAAAGATCCCACGGACGAGTTCGCGGGGCTCAAGAGCAACGCAAGCAGCCTGCGCCGTGTAAATGACACATACGACATCTTTGGCGTTTTCTGTCGGCCGGACGCAGTGGCTCCGGGTGAAAGTCAGTCACTGTGATCATTTATGCCTGATACCCAGTCAAAAGTTCATCCTCTCAGGCGTCGTGCAACTTCTTGTGCACGGATTCACGTACACCAGCCAATATTGGTCCCCTCCAGTGGAGGAATTCCGCAACTATTCCTACGCAGCCTTCTCGTGCGAACGCGGGCTACCCTCCTTCGCTGTCGATTGGATTGGCGTCGGGTTGAGTACACGACCAAAAAATTCGTCGGACGTGCAGTACCCCACCGCTGCAGTGGCTGTCTCGCAAGTAGCTCTTCACCTTAAGACGGCGTCTATCGTCCCAGGAGTCCCAGCTTTCAAGAAAGTCATCGGCATCGGCCATAGCGCTGGGTCGGGCCTATTGAACTTTAACGCCATTGTTGATGGTCCACGATCCATCTTCGACGGACTCATCCTCACAGGCTCACTCACCCCGCTGCCCGGAACGCTTCCCCCGCTCTCAGTCGCAACGCCTGCGCGAGATGACACTCCCCTCCGCTGGGGCAACCTTGACCCTGGATATATCACAGCGAGCAACCGCAGCCTCTTTTATCCTGCCGACACCACCGCGTTCTCACCCCGCATGATTGAATTCGACGGCTTTACGAAAGATGTGGGGACCATCGCTATTTTTGTGCAAACGGCTTCCACCACGCTCACAGCGCAGTACACCGGACCCGTTGTGAAAATCGTGGGCTCGGAAGACCAGGTGTTGTGTGCGGCAGACCGATGTGTCAACGTCACGGCGTTGACTACCTCAGAACGCGTTGGGTGGCCGGCTGCGCAGAGCTTCGAGGTTGTGGTGGAACAAGGAAATGGACATGACATGAATCTTGATTTTGCGGCGCAAGGGCCGTTCAATACTTTTGTTGGCTTTGTGAACCAATTTTCCGGCTTGTGAATTGATTGGAGAACTTGCTGTTTTTTCCGAGCGATTTTCAAATTTGTTCGGGTTCAGGAAATTGAATAGAAGCAGGAAATGCCCGGTTGTTGTCTCTAACTCGCCCAACGCACTCTATGGGAGCTTGAATTGCCAATTCTGCTATTCCCGCCACAAGTTCGCGGCCATGACAGAGATGCACATAATCGAGACACCGCAAGAACGGGTGGAAAAGCAGTCGGCGCTATTGCGCCCTTCTTGGATCCAGAGTCAGACCTTACGGCGGTTTGCTTGGTGCCCACAGCTGTGCTGTTCAAACTGGCTGTAATATCACACCCTCAGTTGATGTAAGGTTCACAGGGCCTTAAGACACAGTAGTTTGTGTCTCAAGGAGAAAACAAATCTCCGAATTCACACAGAAATTCTCGGCTTTGACAACTCCAACACATTAAAGCCAAGAACACTGGGAATTAAATTTACCAGACTTACCAAACTCAGACTGGGTATTTCTGCAACTCCCCTCCGAAGGGAACACATCCACCTTCGAATCCAGCCTGTATTAAAATTGGCTATGCATAACGCTGTCCGAATGCGCTAGTTCGACGCGTGGTAGTTCGAGGGATGCGGGTCCTGACGGACAACTTCTCACGGTTGGAATGCCAAGGTGAACTCCGACAGCTTATTATGCAACGTGCGAAAACATTAACCAGGAGCCAATACTCAAACGACTTGAGAGACAATTACACACCGACGAAAGCGAAAATTCCCCTCAGCCGAAACAATTAGAAGATGTTGCCGAAACAATTAGAATTTCCCATATCGGGTAATTTTAATTGTTTCGGCAGCATGTTCGGCCGAGGGAATATTCACTTTTGTCGGTGTGTTAATAAGCCATCTTACTCACGCTGCTTCTGGCCGACCATCCTCCCCTTCTTTGAGATCTTCGAGAAGTCTTTTGTTTCCGCAGAGCCTTAAAATTAGCAACATCGGGCACACGTTGTTTCAAGTAGGTTCCATGCACTTGCTGTGACATTCGTATAAATACTGGACCCATTACAAGTGCCCATTACAAGTGTCACAGCTTCATTCATCCATGCTACTTTGTGCTCTTTGGGTGCTGTTTCATCTTCTGGGCTGTTACACTGTGTCTGGAGCATCTTGCGGCTGTTCGTCGCTTGTTATTCCCGTTCACGTCGACGTTCTTGTTCCGAAAGATCCCACGGACGAGTTCGCGGGGCTAAAGAGCAATGCAAGCAGCCTGCGCCATGTAGATGACACATACGACATCTTCGGCATTTTCTGTAGGCCGGACGCAGTTTCTCCAGCTGGTGCAAGTGAGCCACTGCGATTATCTATCCCTGACAGTGACTTGACCGTTATTTTCAGGCGTCGTGCAACTTCTCGTGCACGGATTCACGTACACTAGCCAATATTGGTCCCCTCCAGTGGAAGAGTTCCGGAACTACTCCTACGCAGCTTTCTCATGCGAACGCGGGCTGCCCTCCCTTGCCGTCGATTGGCTCGGTGTCGGGTTAAGTACGCGACCAAAAAATTCGTCGGACGTGCAGTTCCCCACTGCTTCTGCCGCTGTCTCGCAGGTAGCTCTCCACCTCAAGACCGCGTCTATCGTCCCCGGAGTCCCACCTTTCAAAAAAGTCATTGGTATCGGCCACAGCGCTGGGTCGGGCCTCTTAAATTTCAACGCTATCATTGATGGCCCGCAATCCATCTTCGACGGACTCATCCTCACGGGCTCGCTCAGCTCACCACCTGGCGCGGTGCCTTCGCTTTCGATACTCACCCCCGCGCAGGATGACACCCCTCTCCGCTGGGGCACCCTCGATCCCGGATATGTCACAACGAGTAACCGTAGCGTCTTCTACCCAGCTGACACCACCGCATTCTCGCCCCGCATGATCGAATTTGACAACTTCACCAAAGACGTGGGGACCGTGGGCACCTTTGAGCAGACGCCCATCACCTCTTTGACAGCGCAGTATACCGGGCCCGTCGTGAAAATTGTCGGCGCGGAAGACCAGGTGCTGTGTGCGGCAGACCGATGTGTCAACGTCACGGCATTGACTGCCTCAGAACGCGTTGGGTGGCCGGCTGCGCAAAGCTTTGAGGTTGTGGTGGAACAAGGAAACGGACATGATATGAATCTTGATTTCAAAGCGCAAGGGCCGTTCAATACCTTTGTTGGCTTTGTGAACCAATTTTCCGGTTTTTGAAATGACCACATAACTTCGACGGATATTTTCTGATAGACTCGAACCAGTACCTCCGTTGTAACTCCTCAAAGACAGTCGTTTGTTATTGACGTAGATCGTTTATCGCCCCTCCGAAATAACGGCTAGTTCGAGTCTAATTTTTCTGATTCTGAACGCGAAACTGAATCCTCTTTCAACCGGCAGCGGCGCGGGCCTGGCCGATTCGTCGAATCATTCCCCCGGCCGCCTGTCTCCGAGATACGAACCAGGCGCGCAACATTGGCTCATATTGGTTGGACCGGAAAGAAAAATGTAACCAACCCTGCATTTGAACGCAAGCAAGTGACTCGGATTGGGTTTAATCCACCCAAATCATTCAGTGATGGCAAGATACAAAGTACAGAATACAGTGAGTATATGCGTGGACTTGAGCAGCGTGAAGTTAGGCAGACCTGACGGCATTGTCAGTGTCAAGGAAATGAACGAGTGATAGAGTCTGAATTGGACTGAATTTTCATTGAAAAATGAAAAATCACTTTGCCTCTGCTCTGAGGACCCCAAAATACGCCGACGAATACACAGGGAGTATAACCGAATAATCAAGCCTAGAACATTGAAAAGATATACAGAAAATATTTACAATACCTTGAGCAAGAGCAAGTTTGTGACTCAAAGAACAAAGAGGGTATTCAAAAGACATCCTTTGGTTCAGAATGTCTCTTTGAATACCTTCTCCATGTTTGAACAATGTTTGAACCCAAAAACACGCAGAAGAGATTGTAAGTATGTTCAGCATATCCTTTGCATATTTGGGCACAGGTTATCGAGTTATGCTTCCAGTGATACTTTGAATTCACAAACTCGTTCAGCTTAATGATCTTCGTGGGAAATTATAGGTTGTGGGGCATCACGAGTGTGGGCACATTGAAAGCCGACCGTGGTTTGGTATAGGAGTAAGTTCGCAGCTATGACGGAATGCAGACACCGCAAGAACGAGTAACAAAGCAGTCGATCCAGCCTCCACTTCGGCCTGTATTGAAATAGGCTGCTAGTGTGTGGCAGTATCATTGTGAAGTTAGTTCGAAGATCTGTGTGGGACATGGGGTAGGACATGTTTGGGTGCTGCCGGATAAGTTCTCACGGTTGCAATGCCAAGTTGAACTGTGACGGCCTATTATAATGCGACATACGGAGACATTAACCAGGAGCCAATGCTCGAACAACTTGGGATACGATTAATAAGCCATTCTACTCACGCTGCTTCTGGCCGACCAACCTCCCCTTCTTTGAGATCTTCGAGAAGTCTTTTGTTTCCGCAAAACCTTAAAATTAGCAACATTGGGCACACGTTCTTTCAAGTGGGTTCCATGCATTCGCTGTGATATTTGTATAAATACTGGGCCCATTACAAGTGTGACAGCTTCAGTCATCCATGTTACTCTGCGCGTTTTGGGTCTTGTTTCATTTTCTGGGCTTCTACACTGTGTCTGGAGCATCTTGCGACTGCTCGTCGGTTGTTATTCCCGTTCACGTCGACGTTCTAGTTCCGAAGGACCCCACGGACGAATTTGCGGGGCTCAAAAGCAATGCAAGCAGCCTGCGCCGTGTAGATGACACATACGACATCTTCGGCGTTTTCTGTAGGCCGGACGTAGTTTCTCCGGGTGCAAGTGAGCCACTGCGATTATTTACCCCTGACAGCGAGTTGACGGTTCTTTTCAGGCGTCGTGCAACTTCTCGTGCACGGGTTCACATACACCAACCAATATTGGTCCCCTCCAGTGGAGGAATTCCCGGAACTACTCCTACGCAGCTTTCTCGTGCGAACGCGGGCTGCCCTCCCTTGCCGTCGATTGGCTTGGTGTCGGGTTGAGTACGCGACCAAAAAACTCGTCGGACGTGCAGTACCCCACTGTTGCCGCAGCTGTCTCGCAAGTCGCTTTCCACCTCAAGACCGCGTCTATCGTTTCCGGAGTCCCGCCTTTCAAAAAAGTCATTGGTATCGGCCACAGCGCTGGGTCGGGCCTTTTAAACTTCAACGCTATCGTTGATGGCCCGCAATCCATCTTCGACGGACTCATCCTCACGGGCTCACTCAGCGTACCACCTGACACGCTGCCTCCGCCTTCGACACTCACCCCCGCGCAGGATGACACCCCTCTCCGCTGGGGCACCCTCGATCCGGGATATGTCACGACGAGTAACCGCAGCATGTTCTACCCAGCTGACACCACCGCATTCTCGCCCCGCATGATCGAATTTGACGATTTCACGAAAGACGTGGGGACCGTAAGCATCTTTGAGCAGACAGCCATCACCTCCTTGACGGCTCAGTATACCGGGCCCGTCGTAAAAATTGTGGGCTCGGAGGATCAGTTGTTTTGTACGACAGGCCGATGTGTCAATGTCACGGCGTTGACTGCCTCCGAACGCGTTGGGTGGCCGGCGGCGCGGAGTTTTGAGGTTGTGGTGGAACAAGGAAATGGACATGATATGAACCTTGATTTCAAGGCGCAGGGGCCGTTCAATACCTTTGTCAGCTTTGTGAACCAATTTTCCGGCTTGTGAATTGATTGGATAACTTGCTGTTTTTCCGAACAATTTTCAAATCCATTCGGGTTCAAAAAGATCAAACAGAAGCAGGTTGTTGTCTCTCTTGATTTTGCGGCGCAAGGGCCGTTCAATACTTCTGTTAGCTTTGTGAACCAATTTTCCGGCTTGTGAATTGATCGGATAACTTGCCGTTTTTTCCGAACGATTTTCAAATTCATTCGGGTTCAAGGAATTAAATAGAAGCAGGTTGTTGTCTCTAACTCGCCCAACGCACTCCGTGGGAGCTTGAATTGCCGGTTTTGCTATTCCCGCCACAAGTTCGCGGCCATGACAGAGATGGATATAATCGAGATACCGCAGGAAGGGGTAGAAAAGCAGTCGGTGCTATTGCGCCCTTCTTGGATCCAGAGTCAGACGTTACGGCGGTTTGGCTGATGCCCGCAGCTGTGCTGTTCAAACTGGCTATAATATCATACCCTCAGTCGATATAAGGTTCGCAGGGCCTTAAGACACAGTAGTTTGTGTCTCAAGGAAAAAACAAATCTCTGAGTCCACAGAAATTCTCAGCCTTTCCAACACATTGAAGTCAGGAACTCTGGGAATTGAATTTACCAGAGACTTACCAAACTCAGACTGGGTGTTTCTGCAACTCCCCTCCGAAGGGAACACATCCACCTTCGATTTCAGCCTGTATTGAAATCGGTTGTGCATAACGCTGTCCGAATGCGCTGGTTCGATGCGTGATAGTTGGAGGGATACGGGTCCTGACGGATAAGTTCTCACGGTTGGAATGCCAAGCACACCAGCAAAAGCAAATATTCCCCCCAGCTGAACATGTTGCTGAAAATAGTAGTTTCACCTTTAACTTGAATGAAGCTGAAAGGGTTGTCAAACTTGACAATCTCAGCTGCAAATTTCCCTAGTTTGAAAGTGAGGCCCAAAACAATGAAATCAGCAACAGATTCAGCTTGTGCGAAAATTTAGGCAATGCTGGAATGTAGCTGTAAATGTCAGTTTGAGCTGCACTTTTGGCTGAGTTGAAACACTAAGACTCAGCAACATCGAAACAGAAGCTGAAAACAATAGTTTCGTGTCTCGCTCCGACAAAGCCGAATTGAGGGCCGAATGTTATCATTTTGGTTAGGGCCGAAAGTGTGGCTGAAACCACAACTTTCAGCTTGGCTGAAAGTGAGAGGCGACCTTTTCAGCTGAGTTGAAACGAATGCTTTCGGCCCGGGCCGAAACACTAGGATTCGGCCATCATTTCGGCTGTGCCAAATGAGTCCCTGAAACTATTGTTTTGAGCTTCCATTTCCGCGTTGCCGAGTCTTATTGTTTCGACACGGCTGAAAATGCAGCTGAAACTGACCTTTTCAGCTACAGTTCTAGCAATAACTCGAACGACTTGAGAGACAATTAATAAGCCATTTTACTCACGCTGCTTCTGGCCGACCACCGTCCCCTTCTTCGAGTCCTTCGAGAAGTCTTTTATTTCCGCGGAACCTTAAAATTGGCATTGAACACACGTTCTTTCAAAGGGTTCCATGCATCCGATGTCATATTTGTATAAATACTGGACCGATTCCAAGGGTGAAAGCCTCATTCATCCATGCTATTCTGCACGCTTTGGGTGCTGTTTTATATTCTGGGCTTCTACACTGTGTCTGGAGCATCTTGCGGCTGTTCGTCGCTTGTTATTCCCGTTCACGTCGACGTTCTCGTTCCGAAAGATCCCACAGAGGAGTTCGCGGGGCTAAAGAGCAATGCAAGCAGCCTGCGCCGTGTAGATGACACATACGACATCTTCGGCGTTTTCTGTAGGCCGGACACAGTTTCTCTAGGTGCAAGTGAGCCACTGCGATTATTTACCCCTGACAGCGAGTTGACGGTTCTTTTCAGGCGTCGTGCAACTTCTCGTGCACGGGTTCACATACACCAACCAATATTGGTCCCCTCCAGTGGAAGAATTCCGGAACTATTCCTACGCAGCTTTCTCATGCGAACGCGGGTTTCCCTCCCTAGCCGTCGATTGGCTTGGTGTCGGGCTGAGTACGCGACCAAAAAATTCGTCGGACGTGCAGTTCCCCACCGCTTCCGCGGCTCTCTCGCAGGTAGCTCTCCACCTCAAGACCGCGCCTATCGTCCCCGGAGTCCCACCTTTCAAAAAAGTCATCGGCATTGGCCACAGCGCTGGGTCGAACTTGTTGAATTTTAACGCCATCGTTGACGGCCCACGATCCATTTTCGACGGACTTATCCTCACGGGCTCGCTCAGCTCACCACCTGGCACAGCGCCCTCGCTTTCAGTCACCCCCGCACGGGATGATACCCCCCTCCGGTGGGGTAACCTCGACCCTGGCTATGTCACATTGAGCAACCGTAGCCTCTTCTACCCAGCTGACACCACCGCATTCTCACCGCGCATGATCGAATTTGACGGCTTCACTAAAGACGTGGGGACTGTGGGCATCGCCTCGCAGACGCCCATTATCACATTGACGACGCAGTATACTGGACCCGTCGTGAAAATTGTGGGCTCGGAGGATCAATTGTTTTGTGCTGTAGACCGGTGTGTTAATATCACGGCGATGACTGCCTCGGAACGCGTTGGGTGGCCGGCGGCGCGGAGTTTTGAGGTTGTGGTGGAACAAGGAAACGGACATGATATGAACCTTGATTTTGCGGCGCAGGGGCCGTTCAATACCTTTGTTAGCTTTGTGAACCAATTTTCCGGCTTTTGAAATGATCACATAACTTCCACATATGTTTTCTGATTCTGAACGCGAAACTGAATTCCTCTTTCAGCCGGCAGCGGCGCGGGGCCTGGCCGATGCGTCGAATCATTTGCGACCCAGGTGCGCAACATCGACTCATATAAGCTGGCCTGTAAAGAAAAATGCAATCAACCTTGCATTTGAACGCAAGCAAGTGACTCGGATTGGGTTTAATTCACCCAAATCATTCGGTGATAGCACGATACAAAATACAGAATACAGCGAGTATATGCGTGGACTTGAGCAGCGTGAAGTTGGGCAGACCTGACGGCATTGTCAGCGTCAAGGAAACGAGCGAGTGATAGAATCTGGATTGGACTGAATTTTCATAGAACAGTGAACAATCACTTACTCTACCTCCGCTCTGAGGGCCCCAAAATACGCCGACGAATACTTTGAATCCACAAACTCGTTCAGCTTAATGATATTCTCGCCGGAGAAATGGAAGGTGACCTAGTTTCGTTCATGATTGAAAATTCGAGTTGAAAATGAAATGAAGGGAAATGAATTAGCTCACCATGTACTCGTTGTCATACTTCTTTCCAGACTTTGACATCCCATCCGATTTGAACTGCGAAGACGAATACCATTACTGTAGGAATTTTACAGCTGAATTCAAGGACGGGCGACGTACGTGAAAAACAACGGCATTCTCGCCATGGATGACATCGAGCGAGGGTAAATACTACATCAAATAAATTCAAACCCGCGGACCGGCATGAATCTAAACCAAGCAATTCATACTCACCGTAACCTTCTCGAAAATCTTCTCTAAATTATACCTTAACACCCCCACAAACTCGTCCTTTCCGCGATCGTCCTGCCGTCTGGCGGAACGATAGTTGAGGGATACTGGTGCTTGAAGTCTGGCGCCAGAAGATCTGCGAGGGGCGCCCAGTCCAGAGCGGATGAATGCGTGCGCGTTCTCGAGCTGTTTGGCGTGCGTGGAGGATGAGGACCCGGACATATTGGTACGAAGAAGGACCGGAAGGGCGTTCGAAGTACTTGGCAGTGAATTCTCTTGAATTTGCCACCAGAGATGGTAAGGACCGACCTCAGATTTTAATAATTTCTACCCGTAATTGCCTGGACTTTCGTATATCGCAGGACACATGTTGAGAAGCAGTTGAACATCAGTGACGAAATCTTCGGAAATAGCCGACGACAGCCGCAAGGTAGGTGGTCTCTTCGGGACGACGCGGTGAGGGAGAGAGAGAGAGAGGAGGGAGTGCGGGCGCGAAGCACCCGCTGGAAAGCTAGACGGTGACGAGGTGTATGTGTGTGTGTGCGGGGAACGGCCGTCCCCGCCGACTGGCTCTTGAGCGGGAGTACGCGGGAGAGGGGGAGTCGGAGCGGGGAAAGACGGAACGCGGGAACGGCCGGACCTGTACGCAAGAGGCACGACGGGTCTGAGATGAGACCCAGCGCGACCCAAGTGTGAGCGAAAGAAAAGAACAGGGAATGGGCGGGTGGGGCCGAGAAGAGCTGAGAGTCAAGGAGAATGCCTGGAGGGCGTCGAGGAGCGTGCAACAGAGAGTGGCTGTGTAGATTAGGTAGGCTATCTAATCCACGACGTGACGGCGCCCGCTCTCTCATCACCCACTTCCCTTGCCTCCCACTCAGCCCGGCGCGCAGGCTCGCCTCGGCTGAGCTCACAACTTGCCATGACCATTTTCGTCCAACACATCACTCTGTTTTGTGCCCACCACCCAAACCATGGAATCCAAAGATCCTGTTTTTCCGCAAGAGCTATTTGACCGCATCATCGACGATTTGGCCGATGACCTAGAAGCTCTGCGCTCCTGCGCTCTAGTTTCCTCAAGTTTCTATCAACGCGCCCGTGTCTTCTCCCATCTTCGAGTCGGTCCTCTTGACGAGGAGCATAGTGTCGCAGCGCTTCACAATTTGCTCGAAGGTTCGCCAGACTTTTGCCGCACGAGTAGAATCTCTACATCTTTGGGACCATGACGTGCGCGGTCGAGGGACTGGCGGCGCCTGGATGATGTCTAGATCATCGGCAGCATTGGAGTCACCCGCAGGCCAGTTCCTGTCGCGCCTCGTATCCCTCTCTCGCCTCTCCATCACCTTGACTGGTTTCTTGCCCCACTACTGGATCAGCATACCCAGTCCATTCCGCGAATCAATCCGGCTCACGCTCGCCCGACCAAGCCTCACCTGCCTCGAGCTCACCCGTATCAACGGCCTGCCGCTCGCGCTCCTGGCGCACTGTCCGGCGCTCCGTTTGTTGACACTGTGGCAGGTCAGCTTCGAGTACGACAAGCGCAAAGACTTCCGGTCTGCCGTAGCTGCCTGCGCGGGATCGCCCCCCACACTGTTGGAGCGCCTTTCCCTAGATCTCGAAAGCTCTAGGCTCCAGTATTTCGTGCATTGGATTCTTCTTGGGGAGTCCCCCATTGACATCTCGTGCCTTCGGTCACTTGCCTGTAGCTTTTTTTTTTTTTTTTTTTTTGTCTCTGCATTTTTATACCGCAACAAGTACACCAACTACTAAGACGCGGTGGCCTGGGGCCAATAAATAAATACGGAATTAACGCGGGGTGAGGCCTTCATGATGGGTATAGATTAGGGCGAGGAGGGAAGGGTTTTTGGGTGCTCGGGCGGAACCGGGGCCATTGACGGGGCCTAGAGCCTGGGGGCATGGCATGGGACATGGAGTAGAGGGAGGGGGAGGGGGGAGGGAGTATATGCGGGCCGTGCGTGGGTATTCGTTGGGCTGGGTGTGTCGTTATCCGGTGACGCGGCTTGTTCAGCCGTGATCGTCATCCTCGTCGGCTGATAGTAGCATTTACAATGACTCCACCTGCCTCGCCCTCCGACCTCTCCCTCACCGCCTCAGCGCCCAGTCTAAGTCACTTGCGACTCATATACTGCTATTGTGAGTTCCCCCATCACTTGCACAGTACAGACTTGGCTGATACCTTGATAGCAGCGCGTCTTGATCTTCGTGGGCTTGCGCAGCTGCGCACTCTCTCCTTTGATATCGCCGAGCCAATCAAAGAATGCATGCAACTATTCGCTCGCACCCTCGTCTTCCCTCCGCAGACATTTGCTCTCGTTCTCAATGTCTGCACAAGCAGCATCCACCATGAGATTGCGCAGCTTGTCCACGCTGATCGCACCCTGGCAGATCTGCCATGCATTACAAGTGTAACTGCGGTCTTCTTATCCCTGGAGCGCATTGGCAAAGACCCTCAGGCGCTAGAACTCGTCGATGTCTCGGACAAGCTCGCGCACAAGATGCTGTTATTGGTGAGTAGACTTCAGGGAACGGGTACGCTCCGCATTCTACGGTCACTGTAAGTCTTCCGTCCGTATGATTCGACTGCGAGCTCAGTGTCTCGTTTAACCAGCCGTTTACCGGATCATCCTTGGTAGATTCCACTCTTGTCCGCACGGACAGTTGGACGCAGCTGCACGCGATGGCCATGCAGGGAGATACATAAGCAGATGGGATGCCGGAGGGATTCCGAGGAACACCAGTTCTCGCCCCACTGCAGACGCCTTGTGTGCTTGCGGGGCTGACGTATTATGCAGGCTCTCCTTTCATGCACCATCGTCCCTGCAGTGACGCAAATACCCATCCTATCCAGTATTCATGTTTCATTCGACTAGTACTTCAGCGATTTTTTGGAATGCATGAGTACACTTTATTCCTTCAAAAAATTGATCCTTGTTATGCACCGGAAAGCCTCTGCTCCTTCATGTGAACCCATCGCCTACACTGATCCGCTGCCCTTTGTATTGCACAAAATTAAATGGCCCTGAATTTGCGGTCTTCCGTTTCCTAGTTCGGAAACGAAAAGAAATTCCCTCTAGCCGACTTGAACGACTGACCTCGTCATTACTAGTGACGCGCTCTACCAACTGAGCTAAGAGGGACATGTTTGGCACGTTCACATATGCCGATTCGATAACGGGGCTGGTCGTGTCAATCAGTGCGTGTGCTCGAAATTGCATGGCGGGGACAGCGGATAAGAATACAGATAGATAAAGCACACGATGGAGTAAATAGCAGTGCGAGGAGCATAACAAATAGACGTAGGGATGGTTAAGCGTGATCATGGAGGCATAAGAGCTCAGTCGCCCCGCCCTTCCCCTACAGAAACCCTCAGCGCACGACAACAAACATCCTACTCCTTCCGGTGCGGCCACACCTCGACATACGGCAACAGCGGCATGACCGCCGCCCCCCTCGCGCGATACCCCTGCTTCACACTTAAAATCCCTTTCCTTCCCACCGCGCTCAGGTTCTCCTTCAGAAACGCAGCATAATCCGGGACGACGGAGGGTGGGGAGCACTCCGGCGTGACGCGCATGTGCAGCGTTTGGAGCGCGCTGAAGCCCGCGAGGACGCCGTCGAGCGTGCGGAGGAGGCGCGCGGTGTCGGCGGCGTGCGGGATTTGCCCGCCAGAAGGGATGCCCAGGCCCGACTTGGAAACGGAGTCGGACACGGAGGAGATAGACTCGGAGGAGACAGGAATGACGGACGCGACGGGGACGTGGAAGTGGAGCGTGAGGCTCGAGAGGAGTGGGTTCGAGTGCTGGAGCTTTGCGAGGTGAGACGGGAGGTACTGCGGGAGGGTGTGCCCCGGCGTCTGCATGATGATGTGCAGCTGGAGAGTGCGCAGGTGCCGGAGGTGCGAGGCGCGCGGGCAGGTGAGTTGAGCGATATAGTCTGCAGAGCGAGGTGAAGGAGGCTAAGACACAGTGAATGATGCGACGTACGTTCATGCCACTGGATGTCCAGGCGCTCAACAGTGTTTTCGACAGCACTGAGCACCCGCGTAAAATTCTGCGCGCTGCTGATGCTGTTCGGAATAGGATTGACCGCGAGCCCACGGACGTTGGAGAAATAGTCGGAGCCTGATGTCTGCATGGATTCAAGGATTCTCCCGACCTTGCTGTCGAGCGAAAGATTCAGGTATTCGGGATACGCAGATGATCGCGTCGGAGGAGGGAGATGCAGTAATTTCTCGGTAGGATCGAGATCAACGTAGAATAAAGAAACAATCCGGACCGATAGCGCATGGCGCAGAAAGGCGGCGGGCACGTTCGCAACTGTGAGGACATGCAGACGGTCCAATGATTCCAGTGAGATTACGCGCATGAAGGCCGAGGCAAGGGCGGGAGGGATATCGAGCCAATCCCCCCAACAACCGAACAGGGAGAATCGATTTATGTGAGAGAGCATCGAGAGAACCGCAGGTAAAGGACTGCCGGGCTCTATCCAAAAATTTGGTTCCTGTGGTCGATGAATGGTTACATCCTTGATATACAGGGCGATGCTCGGAGATCGTAGTAAGATTTCATACAGCTTCTTGGGAGCGTCGCTGAACATGCCAAAGCAGATGTCGCGGAAGATGCGTTTCCTACAGGAGGGAACAAATGCCCAGCACACCAGGGAACACGCATGGAAGGACGGCACGTCTTCGATGTTGTCCACGATCAAGTCAATGATTTCTTGTGGAACTTGGGGGACGTATCTGTATGGTGCAGTGCTATATGTGGCGTTCAAGTGAGCAGACACGTCAAAAAATTGGTCGGATCGTAGCTCACAGATGAATACGTGGTTTCAGAGGTACGGCTTTGAGAAAAACCGCATCGAGTGAGCCAATTTGAGGTGTATTACACAAAGCGAGGAGCTCTAGTGGTACTGTTGCAGACAACAAAGCCGACGAGCGGCTCTCGAGAAGCTTGGTGCTCTCGCACATCAAGGGGATCCAAATTCAGTACGATTTGCATTAGACGGTCCTTGTATAAGTGGTTCGTGTTTGATGATGTTTTGTCGATCTTACGATCAATCATCAATCCAATTCCTGAATGCTCCTCCGGTCCGGGCTGCATCGAGTTCAATTTCAAAAAAAAAATTACCAATCTATTCCGTATTTGGCTCTTCTCGCGTTCAATGTTCCTCACACACGAGCCGCTGCTTGACGCTGGGTCTCAACTTGCGTTTTATTGCACCTCAAACTGTTGAAGTTCTAATTTCTCATTGATTCCTGGATCCCTGCTGCTGCTGTTTTGTTCACTGGCATCCATACCTTCGAGCGGACTTGAGTGGGCCACACCGATGATCGACAGGATAATTGTTTTTCAATCGCAATCAAGCGGAACATTTTTTTTTGGATTTGATCTCCGTCTGGTCTCCGTGCATATGCATCGCTTTCTCTGCTCTACTCGGGGTCAGAGCGGTCTAATCCCAATGTAGCTAGCCCTCAAGCTCGAACGTCAGCCACCCATTGGTGCACAAAAAATCTTGCGCTTCGGACAATTTCACCGCCGGTATCCGCTTTCCATCGCGTCCCATCCTCCATCACACCTCCACGGAGTATCATACAAATTCACGCCATTGGCATATGGCTCCGGACCACGTCCGCCTCGCCAAGCTGTATTCAAGCGAATTCATGTGAATTCGATACCGAGTCGACGAGACAGCACCTAAGTGCACGATTGGCGCAGAATCCCCGCAGCCAGTCTAAGCTTGCCTCGGAAGCAACACTGCATATGCACTGGATGGTGGCCTTGGACTTCTAGGCTGATAGGCACCGGTAACTGGTTGGTTAGACATCTCCCCTCCCTCTCTCAAAACTTCTTGGCGTGCTCTGTTCTACCCAGCTCTCATCCCACGGAACGCGGGCGCACCTAAGAGAAAGATACATACATGAGCTGCTCAGGGCCATCACCGTGCCAGCCACACCTCGACGAACGGTGGACAATCTCCCAGAGCAGAGCAGATCGATTCCTTCAACCTTCGTAAACTCAGGATATCCCCCGGTCTGACAGATAGGGAATCCTAAGCTTTACGTCAGGGAGACTACTGTAGTTTGCCTGAGACCGAAGGGATCTGTAAAAACTGAAAATATAAACAGAGTCAGCAAAGCCAATACATCCGGTTCTAGTGTCCTACTCCAACAGTTGAAAGAGGGATGCAGCCTACGGCTCTAGAACTGAATGAAGGTCAATGAAAAATTGTTTTCTCAGGGCACATAGTAATTCGAATAAATATTCATGTGTCCGTAAGCGTAAAGGAAAAATTCGTATCAACACATTCCGCTCACTCACTCACTCATGGTAGGGTATTATCCCACACACTCCGTACAGTTACTCCATCCACCCACTTGCCGTTACTCCAGTCCTCCCACACCGTGAAAACCACACTCCGACTCTCCCCCTGCTTCATCCAGAAGCCATTCGCGTTCCAATACCCAGTTATCGCATTGGTGCTCACGTCGAGCCACACGAACGCTGCGGCAGCAGTCGGGGCGCTCACCGTCCAGGTGTATGTGCTTCCCGGCGCGCTGTTACTCTTCGGCGCCGCTGGTGCCTCGAGCACGAGCCCGGGGTCCCGCAGCGCCGCCTGCGCAAGCGTCGCGGGGTGGAACACTGCGTTGTGCGTATATGTCGTGCTCCCCGTGGTACCCGAAACCGAAAGCTGCAGCAGGGCGTCGGTTGCATTGACTCCGCTCCCCGCCAGCGCGCTGTTGAGGTTCGGGTAATGCAGCTCGGCCACTTGAGTCGAGTTGACAGCACCGACAATCACGCTTACGGTGCCAGCGGAAAGTGTGCCGACAGTAATCGCAGCCCCGGCGTAGTTCACCCACGAGTAGGAAACGGTGCCGGAGACGGGCGTGAAAAGGTCCGACGTGACCCAAATCTGGAGGTCGGACGTGCCGCCCGAGGTGTTGTAGTACGCATTGATGATCACAGGCGAGAAGATGTCCAGTGCGGAATAGTAGAGGACCTTCTGGCGGTTGGTAGACTCGATAGCAGCCCAAGTCGGTGCGACCCTGAAAGGCGGAAAATACGTCAGTATCATCGTCTGGATTGTCTGGAAGAGGATGACGATGGAAGCACTCTCTTTGGGTCGACCTTTCCTGCCCCATCTCTGCGTCTCACGGCACTGCTCCTCGATTTCTATTCTCTACAAGCCTTCCGGCATCTGAATCGGGCACTGGGTGAGGATTCCGGCCCCGAGGAAGACGATATTTCCTCCTCGAATCTGGACACCGACAATTCCCCATCTCCTCATGCACCACCACCCACGCCATGCCAAGACAACGAAGCTGCACCTACCAAAGATCATTAAACATCCAAAACAGTGCGCCCATCTGCCGCTCCGGCATTCCCGAGCCACGGCGGTAGAATGCAATCTGGTGCGCGATATCGTCCGCTTGCACGACTTGAGTGGACCAGCACCAGGCGCTGTGGATGACAGAGGGAAGTCAGTTTTCTGATCTCGAGAGGAAGGGAAGACAGAAGAAAGGCGTGAAGGAGGAGCATAAACGGAGAAGAGCGAGGGAATATACCTGGACAGCGAAGGGAGGGGAGAGAAAGTAACGACAATCAAGCTGGACTGCAGGGACGCGACGCACGTAAAATTCTCCGCCGCATCCGTTTTGGCGGGCACCGGCAGATACATCTCCAGCGCCGCCGTCATCTCCGTGATCCCAGCAAGACTCAGTGCGTCCGGGTCGCCCGTCGCGCCGAAGGGATAATGGCGGTTGTGGTTGATGACCTATCGTTCGCGTTCAGAGCGTGCCGGCAAAAGGAGAGAGTGAAGAAGGTGAACGCACCGTCTCGCTAGCGTAGTACAGCTGGTCGGGCGCAGCGGCGGTGGCCCATGAGAGGCTTGAGGGCATGCTATGGAAGCCGAACTCGTCGGCGAAGCGACCTGCATACGAGGTCAGTCATGAGTGCAGGCCGGATTGATTAGAGGATGGATGAAGAATCGGTAGTGAGTGCGGAGAAAAACATAAACATGAAAAAAAGAGCCTCTGCACATCCGCAACTGATGCCCGAGGAAAAAGGAAAGGAGTCGACCCACGACAGGCGTGGCTGACAGGCGGCGAATCAGCGAAAGTGCTGCATCAGTCCATGTCTCCTCGCACTGCGGCTGACGCAGGCAACGCGCGCCGTGGCTGAGGCACTATGGAAAGAGGAACCGCCCGGAGCACTGCTTTACAGCTGATGCAGAGAATGCGCGATATGGCTAACGCGCAGGCCAATTGACGACGGAGGGTGCCTATGAGTAAGCCATCCTCTTTTCTCGCACATCTATCCCATGGAGGTGCGTTATCCTCCAGACTCGAAATAGCCCCTCCATGCACTGCAGCCGTTCGACACGAAAGTCCAAACGACAACCAAAGAGCAGCGAGTGTGAAAAGAAAAACGAAAGGCTCACCAATCGGGTACGTCGTAATATCAAACAGCGTCGGCGCATCGTAGTTGTACACGTCTGTGTCTGCGTAGAGGGCATCCGGACCGGTGGTGTTCAGGTAGCGAGGGACCTGCGGAGTTGGTCTTCGTCGATCGCGTAGAAAGGGACGAGAACAGCAGGGAACATACCTGCGGCATCAAGGAGCTGAAATTGAGGCTCAGCCACCTGCGCTCCATGCCTCGTCAGCTCCTCGGTGAATCAAGAAAAGGAGAAACGCGCACCCATGGTACGTCGAACTCGGAATATAACTAATACTCTTCGAATTCGCGTACACGCACTTCGGCAGCACCTCCAAAAATATCTGCTCATACTGCTTCTGGATATCCCCCGGCGCCGTCGCCGAAAAGAAATAAAATAGGATAATCGCTTCCAGCTCGTTCCCGCCCGCCCACAGCGCCAAGCTCGGGTGGTGGTTCACCCTCCTTGTATTATAATACGCCTCCGCCTCGTAGTTCTCCAGATACACTGTGGCATTCGGGTACTCCGCGTCGCTGAACTGGAACTCGGACCAAAGGAGGATGCCCGCCTCGTCGGCGGCGGCGTAGATCCAGTCCGGGAGGTACGCCCCGCTGGACCACACGCGGAACATGTTCATATTTCCCTTCACCGCGAGCTCGAACAGCTGGGTGATGTGCGTGGCGTTGACGCGCGGCCACAGCGGGTCGGGCGGGACGAGGTTCGCGCCTTTGGCGTAGAAGGGCTGCCCGTTGACCTCGAAGTGCCAGTGCGCGCCCGGGGCAATGCCGAGGGCGAGTTCGGCAGAGGAGATGGGGGAGAGGTTGAGGACGATGGTACGGAAGCCGACGGGGCGCGAGACAGAGGCAATGGGGACGCCGAGGGGGCCGGTAAGAGTGACGGTTGCGGTGTACATGGTCTGTGTACCCATCCCGTTCGGCCACCAGAGCTCCACCGCATTCGCGGCGATGGTCGTACTCCCGGTGATCGTCGCGGCGCTCTTGATTATGCCCGATAGAGTCTGCGCTAGGACGTGCTTCCCGGTGTTGTCCTCGAGAGTGAGGCTCATGCCAATGGACGAGGTGAGAGTGCCGACTAAATCGAAGGAGGCATTGAATACCCATGGCTGCGACTGGTCCGGAGAAAGGTTGTTTTGCTGGCCCTTGCGGTAGATGTCGATGAGCGCGTTCTCCACGTACACCTCACCGGCGATCATCTGCACAGCGTAGATAGGCTGCCACGGACCAGCAGGCACGAGGGATGGCGCCCAATCCCAGCCGAAATCACTCTGCTCCTTGCGCGCGTAGGCTTTACAGCTGAATTCTGCGCTGGTAGCGCTGCAGCTATCAGCAAAGTTGTCGTCGGGGTCCATGTCTGGACTCGCACTGAGTGCGTGCGAGATGTTCTCTGCCGACCCGAAATTGATAGAAAGCTCGGGAGTGGTGCGGCAGCCGTGCAAGATGGTGGAGACGTCGAAAATGTATTGGCGGAACATATTGTTCGTATCGCCAACCACCTCGTTGCACAGAGTGATATGCGCGAATGTATCTAGGCCTTGGAAGACGAGATACGTGTCGGTGAGAGCACCAGTAAGCTGGAGGTCGGTCAGGGCGCGCGTGTAGGTCCAGTTCTGAATAGGAACCCAGGACTGGTCGGTGTTATTGAAACCGTATAGAGGATCGCCAATGACTTTAGCATTATAGAGGTCAATGTATTGCAGCGAAGGGACCGAAGCTGGCACAGAAATACTCCCGTTCTGACTGCGAAGAGTCCAGCCAGAACCGCTCAAATCTGTAACAAGCTGCGCGCTGCCAGATGCGACCAAGACCGAGAGAACCCAAGCCCATTTCATGGCCGCAGTGGTCGAGAATCTTGCGGCAGAGAATCCTCTCGAGATTTTGAGGCCATGATGGAAGAGAGCATCAGGTGGTCGTGTTCTTGATCGGCTGTTCTCACCTGACCAATCACCTGATCGCCACCGCGATGCCGAAGAAATTCATTGTTCAACATCGGAGCCGAGCGACGGTGTGAATCTTTGCAGCCACTTTGCAACGTTGCTGATTCCCCGGAGCATGTTGACAAGGGAGCATCTTCCAGGCCATTCCCGGTACTGTACTTTTTCATTCAATTCGACAGTCACGCGTCACGCACCCCTGTGTCGATGCCGAAATTTGGTCGAGGTCACACGTCACGCAGCCCTTTGTCGAACCTCCAGGCGGTCACGCAGGTTCTAAAATGGTGGAACAGGTGCAAAAAAGACATAATTTTTGGTTCGGAAGTTGAAAATTTTTAGATGTCACGCAAAAATTTGGCGGTTGCCGAAATGTCGAATTGCCCAAATGGGTCACGCGTCACACCCCATGTCGATTTGAACGAAAAAGTACAGTACATGAATCAAGGTTTTGGTTACAGTACTTATTATAGTCTGCCAGTTAATTTCTAACGCCAGTTGAAAATTGGTTGAACTTCCCAACTTGAAGGAAAAATTATTTGTTCGCAGCTCGTACATACAACTGGCAAACTGCATAACGTGCCCGTAGTTCTCCCTCTCTTCCATCACCTCCGTGGGCCCGGGCCCCTTACAGCCGTTCCAGCTCACAAAGGAACGAATGGATGCTTCACCCAGCTGTGCTTGTGCTGCTCCGGACTCCGGAGGACCAACTTCATCAATGATTTGCTGAATATCGATCCCTCTTAATGCTGTGACTCGAGCTCCAGCGTTCCCAGATAGCTGCATCAAGAATAGACGATTCTTGGAGTTTCGTCAGAGTGTTCACTCATAATTAAGAACGACGTTGAGCATAGCGATGAGCGGACGATGCGGCAAAACTGTCGGGTTGTTCGTGTCATTGTACTGGTGAGAAAAGCGTCAGATTAGGAAACCTTTATTAGGCTCAACTCACTTCGAAGTTCTCGCAGCTTGCAAACGCCATCAGAACTTGTTGCAGGCGGCTAGCTCCATGTCAAGCTGGAAAAAAGAAATTGAACTTATGCTCCATTTGTGGTGGAGAATAATTCAGGGATTTCGATTTATGCTTCAGTGGGCGGTGGACTTTCCTCCCGACTCTGCTTCAACATTCCAACCAAAATTGCCTCATTTGGCAATCATTTGGTTTGATGCAAGTTTGATGTGACCACCAATCAGTGACGAAGTGACGTTGCCACACTTCCCGCGAACCTATTTGAATGGCTGATATCACCTTGATTTTCTGTTATCCAGACTGCGAAAATCGTGGGTTTTATCGTGATTCGCCGTTTTTTTTGTAACCTTGATTCATAGGCCCGTCCAAGGCTTCGATCACCCACAAAATAGATGAAAATTTTGGTAACCTCTTTCGGCATTTAGAGGCAAGTTGGGTAAGTACCCCTTCCGCAGACGATGGTATAAATAAGCTCACAAACCGGAGACCATGTTTGGGAGGCAAAAAGGTAATGCTATCCATTTTTATATGTCACTATCTTGTGCACTGAACGCGCGTAGAAGGCTCTTTGGCTTTCTCCTACAACCAAAGATGGCTCGAAGACTCCGAAACACCCCAGACAGTACGCTGTATTTCACATATGCTCATTTTTCTTCTTTTCTCATTTTTTGGACCCAAAAGGCAGCAATGAAGGAAGGCGATATAATCAATTGCGTAGAAGTTTTGAGACTCACGATAATTCACCCCAGTGCCTGTGCGCAAACGTTGTGATCCTTGAAACTAATACTGTATTGAAGCTGATTTTTTAGCGGCCCGAATGTTTACCGTCGATCCGGCTGATCCATCTGTTACATTCTCAACGCTCTTTGGCGCCTACCGAGTATAATTTCTATTCCATGCTCTGGGCTCCAGCTGACGATTCTTTTAGACGGCGGCCGGAACGGACTTGGGTAAATACTCATTCTGCGAAAGAGATAGATTTTCCTGATCGTTATAGCCCAACTTTGCTTTCGCGTTCACAACATGCAACTTTTCGACAACGACCGAATTGTTGAAACCATGCGTACTGTGAGAACCTTTATTGACGAATCAAGTAAAGCGCGCTCAAGTATATTAGCTGGGACGAAGCAACGAGGATTTTGTTATAACGGCAATGCCGGCTGACTTCAGGTTCTCATTTCAAGAAGATCGCGAGCTTTCAGTGGCTTCGACGACATTGAGCCATCTCTATCTAGAGCCATCCAGAGGCACCACGCCCGAAGTGATGCTCCGCGAGTTAAAAACTGCGTTACACAAAATAGACGCGCACTGGCTGAGCACGCTAATATGCTCTTGGCCAGAGCCCTGTCCACCACAAAATGACGGCGAGATTCTCTCGAATTTCGCGAGTTATTTTATGATTTGGCGGGATGATAACACTGAACGCGGGCGACGACAGCCCGCAGGTAGGTATCTCCTTCATTTTCAACACACGCACTGAACGATTACTAGATAAATTTTTCGCTGACCAAATCAACACTATTCAGTCCCTGGAACAGCTATACAATGATTGGCAGGCTGAGTCCGTGGCCGCTGCGAAATTTCATAAGTCCGCCCAAAAGACTTCCACCAATTCTCTCAAGCATGCAATCCAAGCGAACGCAGTTCGGAGAATGCTCCGAGAAGCAAACATGATCTCGATTCTGGGGCGGCTGATCGAAGCTTGGAATACCCATGGGATAGCGACAATCTCAAGCGGCCCGGGGTTGCCTTCCGACCTACAAATTCTACGAGAGTGTTATGATATCACTGTCGAAGATCAGACCGTCGAACATATCTTGGTGGCCCAAAACGGCTCTCCAGGTAGCTTTGGAGGCAGTACGGTACTTTTTCACTTTCATCCTTAGTCGTAACTGATAAATGCAGGCGATACAGTCGTTAGGGGGACACCCACCGACTTTCCAAGTCCAGTTGAGAGTATTTCCCCGGCCGATTTCTCAAAGAAAACAGAACAATCACCGTCAAGACGAGAATCGGCAAGGTTGAAGTCGAACAAACGGCAGTCGCTCGCTCCCCCTGCAGCATCGTCAGTAATAGCGGTCCAAGAAACTCGAGCGCCCGGGTCTCAGCTACGACCGGCCACCTTTGCGTTTGAAGTGCACAAAACTCGGTATGTTTGTTCCAACGACAACATTATTTGCACGGCTTGATTCTTACTCCGACATGTACAACAGCCGGGAGATTATTCAGCACGAGTGGAACACAATCGCACGCGAAGCAGGTGCCGCCGAAATTGAGTTCGTCAACGAGGTCGACGACGAAGAGGTCCCGCAGGGAATTAGTATTCTCTTTTCTTATATCGAGCGGAGTTACGTGTAGTGAGTTCGCTGCGTTCACTCACGTTTGGATTGTGACAAAGCGTGGTGGTGCAGCGACATTGGAATTCCTCGATCCACTGTTTTGGCCGGGTGTCGGTGTCGCGGAAAAATGGGATGCAGAAACGCCCGACGATGTTCTTGTCAATCCAATCTCGAAGGTATTCCAGCGTATACCTCCAAGGTCCGTGAATATTATTCGATCAACCGACATGTTCTCCATCTTCTGAAATCAGGGTCTGTTCACTTTCAAGTCTGATTCGGAAATCATCGAATGTAACAGTGTGAGTGATTTTTGTTGCAGAAATTCCAACAATCTGGATCTTGGGTAGACCTGTGCATGTCCCGCCGACTGTATCAACCGTGTAGCTCAATTTCCCCGCCGACTCCCGGTGCATGTATTCAAAACCTTGAAGCGCGGTTGGGGTGTTAGGGTTCCTGTTGATTTAGTGCGAGGACGGGTTGTTGGACTTTATACTGGGTAAGCATTCGTCACGGTGACACCGTTCACGTCGCTTATATCTACAGGCTTTTAATGTTGGTTTATTTCATCTAAATATATGAACTGGTACAGATGATCTTTCCTTTCACAGTCGACGAGAAGAGGCCGACAAACTGTTGGGCAGCAGAGCGTCATATTGCTTCGATCTTGATGTCAACGAGGAGCCGGACGAGGAGCCACCAGAAAATGCGTACAGCGTGGACGCGTATGGATGTGGTACGAGCCGTGAATTTTCAACGTTCACATCGATACTCAGACTCCCAATGTTCTGTTTTCAGGCAACTGGACACGGTTTATCAAGTATCCGTATCCTCACTCGCAAACTATTCGTCTAATCTTCTTCCAGTCACTCCTGCAATCCAAATCTCCAAATAATCTCCGTTGTGTATGATACAGCACCTGAGGTAGATCAGCTCCTCTTTCAAAATGTCATTCGAACGCCTATATCCTCAACTTCAGGATAACATACCCTACCTAGCATTCGTGGCTACCAAGAACATTCCTGCATTCACAGAACTCACTATCGACTATAATCCCGCACATCAGACGGAGTTCCAATTGAAGAAGTATCGAGAGAAAGCGCATACCAGGAGGAAGAAGAGCAAGAACCAGACGCGATGTCTGTGTGGAGCAAGCCAATGTAGAGGATGGTTGTCCGTCGCTGCTTAGATTATCGATAGTTAATGATATTTGGGACGAGGCTGCAGATTTCAACCAACGAATGACGTTGGCAGCGCAATTGGGCATGCTGGCAACATTATTTCGTTCGTAGCTCGTACAATTGGTAGAACTGCATAATTGATTCCGACTTGATATACAGAATTCACACTCCACCGTGGGATCTGCTGAAAATAGAAGCCACAAGCACGCCTACAGAGAATCCAACCAGGAGATTGACGCCGCAGAGACCGCTCAAACTTGAAAACCGATTTCGATTTCGATTCCGGGTCGACTCGTTATCCGCCTTGTAGGTGATATTCTTGACAGCGAAAGTCTCCGACGTGTACGGCGCGACGTCCAAGCCTGTCAATCCATCGAGACTCTTGATATTTTTGGTATTCCAATACCGTTTCAGGCCATCCACGAGACCAGACTCGGAAGCATTGCCGGCGTCGGCTTCCTCCTTCTTCACTGCCCATGCCAAGAGTCGTGTGCGGTGGGACTTGAAGTCAAAGAACGGGACGGCGTAACCGCAGGACTGGCCAAGGGTTCAATAGACCGAACAATGCCGAATGAGATGGTACAGGCCTACCGTGCCAACTTTGTGGACATCGACGACGATGACGGCGCGCGTCCCTGGCTTGCGCGATTCGGGGGAAATGTAGTTGTTATATTCAGGGGTACCGAACTCGTATGCGGTCCCTGTTAGTGAGTGTCAAGTATGGTTCGAATAGCAAAACGCTTAAAGCCTTACCGCGCCCATAGAGTCTGACAATTCGGGGTGGCCCTTCAAATGCGTTGAATAGGATTGTGATGCGACCGTTCTCGCGCAAATGAGAGACCGTCTCGACGCCTGGAAACAGTTATTTGGCAAGATACGGCGACCGATGCGCAACTGCGACTAACCGCTCCCAGTAAGATCTTCGTACCAAACAGTGCGAGAGTTCACGATATGGAACATTCCTGTGATCCTCGTCAGCGGGACTCGGAGACTTGGTAGCGCTTATGAGCAAACCTTCACCGCCTTTGGGAGAGACGTTGACATGTCCGTCGCCGGTAAGCGGGGCGGTTGCGACCCAAAAGACTTGCTGCTGCTCAATCCATTTTCCCAGACTGAGCGAGATTTCGTCGAAGTACTGGACCATGGTGGAGGGAGCGGGAAGACAGAGGAATGTGACTAAGAACTTGGCCTCGTTGACAGTTACGCAATCGGCTTTATCGGTCCACATTCCGATCGCCCGAACGTTGAAATACGCAGGTTGATGGTAAGTCGATCTTGAAGCCAACCATGAACCCTTCTCGTATCCGGGCAAAACTGAATGCTCAAGGATTGGGATCGAGATGAAAATATTTTCTCCGTTGTTTGTGTTGGTTCCCACGGTTGAATTGCTCTATCGTTGAGAATTACAATCAGCTGCATGGAAATTTCGTCAAAAGAATTCCGGGTCCTAGATAACATGATTGGATCCATTGGACATGAATAATCTGTAAGCAACCGGAGTGCACCAAAAAGGGTGTCGCCTTCTTCGTTGAGCCGGCCTGGAGTCGAACCAGTCCGCGCTACAATTCGATGTGCATGGCCCGTGATTGAAGCTGGGGATGTGGAATTCAATCGGAACTCGTTTCACTGCCTATGAGCGCGACGAAAGTGGCCTTTTGGGTCGGAAGACTTCACCAAGCTAATAGTGTATTATGCGCGGACCGGCTTTGAAAGCCGGTCAGTGCCGCCGGACTTCATCGGCCGAAGTGGCCGTGTTTTCCAAACTTCACTGAACATGGCGCCAATTTTGTTCAGCGGTGTTCATCCATCGAACTTGCATCCAACGAAAGTCACTGGAGGTATTCAATGAAGTTCAGTGGAATTTCTGCGTACATATTTTGTTCGGCATCTAACAGTAAGACTCAGATATGACGGGCCAAACGTTGCAAAAATAAAATTATTTGGAAGACCTGAAATTTTTTTCTTTCTTTGAGGTCAAATCTGAGTATCCCTTTGGACCAGCTCCCTAGGGTCTATTTAAGTGTCAATATGCATGTACTTGGGTAACTAGGGCTGAATTGGAGCTTAAGGTGTCCCGAAGCTACTTCGGCCACGTCGGCAGAGTGTACACAGCCACCGGATTGATCCAAGCTGGAAGTTACCGTGCTCAGCTGTCTTCAGGTCAAGATACAAAGATGAATTTCCTGGTAATTCAGTTTGACAACCTTGCTCATCCTGTTGTATTCATTTTGGGTCTGTGAACTCTCTCAGCTGCTACTTTAAATCAGGCACTTCAAGAGGCACTTTGATACACTTTTGATGCCAGTTCAAATCACGTCATTCTATGCCAATCAAGTCGCATTCAAATTACACCTGTAGGCTACAGTGGTTTGGGTAAAGTAGTTGCAGAGGTGGCCATGTAGATAGGCGGCTATGCATCATATCACTTAGCTGACTGAAAACAGTTTCTTATCAAGTCATTCGAAAACAGCCAAGAGCGGTAGCCTCTGGCTCGGAAGCCGAGAGCGGTAACTGCCGGATCGGACCATTCCGGTGGCTGTGCACGCTCTGCTGATACAGCCGAAGCACCTTTGACACACTTCACAGGTGCCAATTTAGCCCAATCATTCTAGTACTTGCATAGTGATGCCTGAGAAGACTCTAGGGACCCATTCTGAAGGTATTCCTAGCTTTGACCTCAAAAAACTTTTTTCTGACCCCTCTGAAAAAAAAATTTTATCAGGTCCCCAAATATTTTTATTTTTGCAACAAACGGCCCGTCATACCCAGAGACCTAGTCAGAAGGTATTCCTAGATTTGACCTCAAGAAGTTTTTTTCTGACCTCCCAAAAAAAAAAAAATTTCATGGTTCCCAAATAGTTTTATTTTTGCGACGTTTGGCCCATCATACTCAGAAGATCCAATGTACCTCCGAGTCGGCGAACCTTAAGATAAATTACACTGAATTCCACTGTAATTATAGGGCACATTCATCGAACACCACTGGATCTCGCCGGGTTTACAGCAAGAGCTGATGCACTTCGGGCCGTGTTTGGTGTATTTCACGCTGAATGTTTGACTGCCTTCCGCAATTTACGGCGAGACTCAGTGTACTTCTCGGGAAAGTACATTGAATCTCAGCGGACTTTAATGAAAGTCAATATTCCAATTCCATTCAAAAAAATAAAAATATACCAGACAGTTACTTATTCCAACCATGTTCCAGAACCTGTGCAGCTCCTTCTTGAGTGTTGATTCAGGGATTATACTCCTTAACCACCCTTCCATGCATCCATCCTTCAAAGTTGAGCGACGTAGCCATCGACCTGCATTAAAATGAATGCACGAGTTGAATGAGCACATCCATTAATATTGTAAGTACAAGCTAGCCACTAGTCAACAGTAGCTAGTCATATATCAGAATACACTCATCTGAAACAAAAGACTTCTTAATTTAATTTCAGCAGAAATACACTAAAGTCCACCGTACATGCACATCGAGTTCAGCGGATAGAGTGGGCATCATCACAAACAGTCGCTGATGTCCGCTATCTAATTTTCATGTCCAGTTGATACCATTGATCATCACGGATGTACACCGCTGAACGTTGATGTACGGTGTACACCGGCGACCTTTGTCACTCCGGGCATATGACTCAGCTAATAATACCATCCACGCCCCAATGACCCAGCCTGGCATTGAAGTAGGAATTTTCCAGCGTGCCAATTACATCTACAACGAGTGTCCCCGCGTGAACTCATATGGTCTGCCGGCCTTTCCTAAATAAGGCGCCGTTGTTCGAAGGCGATAACAACCACCGGTTGCATTCTTTGGTTGACAGTCCTTTATTTTACTCTCACCCCAACTAGCATTAACCAATGATACAGTAATCAAGCAGCCACAGACAACCATTTTCTACACTGACTCGCCCCACACAGACACCGCGTCTGGTTCTTGCTCTTCTTCCTCGCGGTATGCGCTTTCTCTCTATACTTCTTCGACTGGAACTCCGTCTGGTGCGCAGGATTATAGTCGAAAGTGAGTTCTGTGAATGCAAGAATGTTCTTGGTCGCCACGAATGCGAGGTAGGGCATGTTGTCCTGCATAGGTTGAACATATGAGAGTTTGAATAAGAGTGAAAGACGAGCCGGTTTACCTCGGGCGCTGTATCATACACGACAGAGATTATTTGGAGGTTTGGATCGCAAGAGTGACTGAGAGCGGATGGATTAGACAGAAGAACTATAGAAGTGAGGATTCGAATACTTTATGAATCGTGTCCAGTTGCCTATAAACATTGAACTCTGAGTACCAATGCCAACATGGAGAAACCATAGTCATACCGCATCCATACGCGTCTACACTGTATGCATTTTCTGGTGGTTCTTCGTCCGGTGCCTCATTAACATCCAGATCGAAGCAATAGGACGCTCTGCTACCCGACAATTTGTCGGCTTCCTCTCGGCGACTGCAAGCGGAAGAATCAACCACGTTACTAAAGTAGATCATGGAAGCAAAATGAACCAACATTAAAAGCCTGTGGATATGTTGGATAAGAATACCCGTATGAATATAAAACGGATGAATACCCAGTATAAAGTCCAATAACCTCTCCTCGCACTAAATCGACAGGAATTCTAACACCCCAGCCGCGCTTCAAGGTTTTGAATATTTGCACAGGGAGTCGGCGGGGAAATTGAGCTACGCGGTTGGTACAGTCGGCGGGGCATTCACAGGCCTATTTATGATTCAGATCTCTGAAATTGTCCGAACAAAAAATCACTGACGTTGTTACATTCAATAATTTCCGAATCCGTGTTGAAAGTGAAAAGACCCTGATTTCAGAAGAACCTAACAAACGTGCCATGTTTACTGAATAACGTTAACGGACCTTGGGAGTATACGCCGGAGAACCCTCGAGGTTGGATTGACAAGAGCATTGTCGTACATTTCCACATCCCTTTTTTCTGTGGCACCCACATCCGACCGAAGCAGTAGGTCGAGGAATCCCGACGTCACTGCGGCATCGTTTGTTGTCAGAATACAAACACGAATGAATGCAGTGAACTTACAAGATGTAACTCCTCTCGACATAAGGAAAGAGAGTACCAATTCCCTGTGGGACCTCTTCGTCGTCGGCTTCGTTCACAAACTCAATCCCGGCTGCACCTGCTTCGCGCGCGATCATGTTCCACTCTTGTTGAATGATCTCCCGACTGTTGTACAGGTTCAAAACGTGAAAACAAAGTTGGGAATGAGTTGGGAATGTAAACGAACATACCGACTTTTCCGAACATCAGACAGAAAGCTGGCTGGTCGAAGTTCTGTTTTCGTTGCCAGATCGACCGGGGGAAATCTATAAACTGGGCTTGAGAAATGAGAGCATGTCTCGCCAATGGCAGTTTCGCCTGCATTTATCAATTATAACAGACGAAAGTGAGAAAATGTCCATACCTTCAAGACTGCCTGGAGTGACGTTCCGGGCTTCCAAGATATCTTGAACGGTCTGATGTTCGAGGTTGGTATCACGGCATTCTCGCAAAATTTGCAGGTCAGAAGGCAACCCCGGGCCACTTGACAATGCCGCTATCCCACAAGTCTTCCAAGCGTGGGTCAGCCGCCCCAAAATCGAGATTATTTTCGCGTCTCGAAGCAACCTCCGAACCGCGTTCGCTTGGATTACGTGTTGGAGCGAACTGGTGGAACCCCTTTGGGCGGACTCGAGAAGGTTCGCAGCGGCCAGGGACTCGGCCCGCCAATCATTGTACAGCTGTTCTAGAGAATGAATAATGCTGACTTGGTCAGCGATAAATTTATCTAGTAATCATTTAGTGTGTGTGCTGAAAATGTAGGAGAGACCTACCCACGGTCTGTCGTCGCCCGCAGACAGTGTGATCATCCCGCCAGGTCATAAAATAACGTGCGAAATTCAAGAGAATCTCCCCATGATTTTGTGACGAGCAGGGCTCTGGCCAAGAGCATATTAGCTTGCTCAGCCAGTGTGCGTCCATTTTGTGTAGAGCGGTTTTTAACTCCCGAAGCATCACTTCGGGTGTAGTGCCCCTGGATGGTTGAAGATATAAATCGCCCAACGTCGGTGCCACTGCGCGCAATGAGAATCTGGAGTCAGCTGGCATGGCTGTTATCACGAAGTCCTCGTTGCTTTCGCGCAACTAATATACTTGAGCGCTCTTCAATTGATTCATCAATAAGAGGTTCTCACAGTACGAAGTGTTTCGACAATTCGGTCGTCGCCGAGAAGCTGCATGTTGTGAATAGTGAAGCGAAGATGAGCTAAAATGATTTTAGGATACGTGGCTGTCGCAGAAGGAGTTTTTACCTGGCTCCATTCCCGAGGCAATCTAGAGACAAATCATCAGTTGGATCTCGAAGTGTGAAACGATGAATATACTTTGTAGGCGTCGAAGAGGGTCGAGAATGTGACAGATACATCAGCCGGGTCGACGGTGAAAATTCGAGACGCTGAAAATTCAGCTTCCATACAGTAATGAACATAAGGATTCGAGCGTTTACGCACGGGCATTGGGATGAGTTATAGTGAGCCTCAAAACTTCCACGCAGTTGATTATGTCGCCGTCTTTCATTGCGGCCTTTTGCGTTGCAGAAATGAACAAAACAGAAAATATTCTGTGGTTTCGAGCTTACCCCGTGAGGAGTTTCGGAGTCTTCGAGCCATCTTTGGTTGTAGGAGAAAGCCAAAGACCCTATTGCCAGATGCAATTCAGTGCCACCGTGTAGGGATCATCTGGAAAAATGGGTAGCACTACCTTTTTGCTTCCCAAATAGCGTCTACGGATCGTGAGCTTATTTCGCTCTTGCGATGACACCGCAAGGGTACTTACCCAGCTTGCCTCTAAATGCCGAAAGAGGTTGCTGAAATTTTCATCTGTTTTGTGGGTGATTGAAGCCTCGGATGGGCCTGTGAGTGAGGGTTACGAGGATAAACAATAAATTGCGACGACACCCACGATTTTTGCAGTCTGGATAACAGAAAACCAAGGTGATATCACGGTGCATCAAAAAGGTTCGCGGCAAGAGGGGGCAAAGTCACTTCGTTACTCACGGTCACACATCAAACCAAATAAGGCAATTTTGGGTGAGAGGTTCCAGTGCGGTGGGAGGATGGAGAGATGTGGAAGAAGAAAGAAGGTTGTTGCGAATTAATGGTATGACGGGTCCTCTCAGACAGTCTAGATGGCGAAATTTAATATAAGTCTTTCTGAGGAATCTAAACTGAAATACTCAATTTTGAATTTTCCACCACAAACTGGAGGGCACGAATTCAATCCCTTCCTTTCACTCTGGCGATGATGAACCTACCAACTCGTTTGATTTTCCTCCCTTAGCCTAATCTTCCCCTCTATTTACTAGTACAATGACGAACGATCGGCAGGGTCCGCCGGCTTGATAAGCATATTCAGCGTTATAAGTAACAAACGGATACTCAACGGCATCAAGAGATTTGACCAGGAAGGTGGATGCGCAAGACTTGACCGGAAAGTCGATCATGTACGTTAGTTGGTTTCATGGCGGGAAGCTGGAATTCGACGATGGTCTGAAAATTAATACACTTGGCTAGACTCGAACCAGTCGTTAGTTTTGACGGTCGATAAACGGCCTACGTCAATAACCGATTGCCAATCTTTGAGAAGTTACATCGGTGGTACTGGCTCGAGTCTAACACTTGGCTGGGAGACAAGAACAGGACCCAGGTGCGATAGATCAATCAAGCAATTGGCAAGCAGATTTTCATACTACCCAAGCGGAGTACAGTTGCCTGGGATGATGACGGAACGATGAGAGCTACCATGAGCATCCAGACCCTAGCAAATGATTTATTTCCAGACGTATGTGAATCCATGTGCAAGGGGCGAACCGGAATCAATTGAGAACACTGATCTTCATCCAGATTGAAGTTTGACCAAAGTAAGCCCACACGAGATAAGCACACAAAGAATCTACAAGGTATGGGGGCCTTGCGGCAGACCTCAAGTCTCTGGAAGTTGATAGATAGTTGGACAAGCTCCGGTATAACCAGCAGCGCGAAGTAGGCCCCGGAAAGCCGCGCCAAAGGGTTCTCCGGCTCACCCAGTACAAGGACAAGAACGATCCGAGGGTTCCACTGTATCGTCCGTTAACGGTTCTCGCTGCATTCAGCGTTATCTTGCTGGGTGAACACCAGTGTCAAGAGACTTGACCACGAAAAGGGCTGAACCATAATCACGTCGGCTGCTTTCATGGCGGGGGGCTAGAATTCGACGACAGCAGTGCCATTTATGGCTGGGAGGACTTGTTCTTTGATTGAGAGGCAAGGTGCAATTAAGTCCATTCAGGACAGATACGATAGATCAATCAAGCAGATTGTCATATTTCCCCAAGCGTTCCGAGTACTTACAGTCGCCTTGAAAGATAACGGAATGATGAGCGCTCGCATGAATGGCATTCGGACCCAGGTAATTGATTTATTGAATGCACATGCGATATGACGCGCAAACAGCGAGATGAAACCAATTGAACGCTGGTCCTGACTTGTGAATTTGCCCTAAACAGGATGAGCGCAGGAAGAATCCCTAACTTGAAGGTATGGGTGGACTTGTGGCAGACCGCACATCTCTCTGCGTTGAGAAATAGTCCGAGTCGTGAAAGCCTCAGTTAAGTATAACGAGCTGCGAAGTACATAAGTAACCTCCCTGAGACTAGTCGGAGTCACTGATCGCTTTTGCGAAGAAACACGGCCCTGCTCGCACGCGTCCACCAACAAACTAGCTTTTGCGATGCGTCGCTGCGGACTGTTCTTGACAAGTTCTTGACACAAGCTCCTTGGTTGACCTTTGTTATGTTCCAAGCTTATTGACTTCAAGCACCCTGTCTAGGTCGCCTTTCCTCATCCTCCGCCATTCCGCTCTAATTGCCACGCTTTTCCTAGTGCCCCTGGATAAATCGGCGATTCCGAATCATCCCCCTCCAGCCGAAATTATTTTCCGGTAGCTTGGCAAAGATGATGAAACATCTCTCGATAAAGGATGCACTCCTCCCGCAACCGCCGAGTTTCTACAAGAAGAGGAACTACGAAGTTCACGATGTCCTCGGGAATGGTACCTTTGGCAAGGTTGTTGTAAGGACGAGGAATTCACGTCGGTTTGGTCGGTGCCTGATGAAGACTGTTGTAGCACGCTACTTGGCATGTGCCGATTGAACAAGCGGCCTTGGCAGAGCACGGCGCTGCGTTAGATGTCCCCGACGACGCTTCGAAGCTCTCCCGTAAAAGCTCTAGTTTCTCCAAAAAGTCGCGTTCACGATCACCTTCGCCTTCTCCTGGTGCTGCAAGCGGAATCAAGAAAGATGTGGCTTTTAAAGCTTATCCCGAAGAAGAAGGTCAAGGGGAACGAAGCAAGCGTTTTTGCGGAGATGGAGGTGTTGAAGGGTCTGGATCATCCCAATATCGTACGTGCCTATCACCTTATGCTACATCGAGTTCCTTGAATTTCGCAGGTGAAATTCTATGAATGGTTTGAGTCACGGAGCAAATACTACCTCTCGTTCGAACTTGCGGTTGGAGGGGAATTATTTTACCGGATACAAGAAAAGGGTAAATTCACGGAGAAGGACGCGGTCGAAGTTGTGCGGTGCGTTTCTGCTCTCGCGGATTTCAGTCGATCTTACGAATGTTCCTCTTAGGTCCATATTAGCTGGTGTGAAATATCTGCACGACCATGACATCGTCCACCGGGATCTCAAGTGCGTATCTCAATATCCTTTCGCGAATTTTGCTGATCGTGCAACCCAAGGCCCGAGAACATTTTGTACCGGACCAAAGACCCCAAGAGTGACATCGTCATTGCGGACTTTGGGATGTGCGACTGTCGCCTTTCTCTCGAGCTCCATATCTTATTCGGCTTTCAATAACAGCGCGAAGCACCTGCATGCTCCCGATGAACAACTAACCTCTCTCGCGGGGAGCCCGGGGTATGTCGCCCCAGAGGTACTTGGCAAGCAAGGGCATGGCAAGGCGGTCGATGTCTGGTGCACGGGGTATGTCTGCTCCTCTACACTCTCGTGAGCGCGCGTTCTTGTTTATCCTGACCTACGCCCTGCAGAATCATCACATACGTGCTATTATGCGGCTACTCTCCCTTCCGCGGCGATGACACGCAGACGCTGAATCGGGAGACGATGGAGGCGAAGATCGAGTTCCACGCCAAGTACTGGAAGAACGTGTCTGAAGAAGGTTTGCGCTCTCCGCCACGATCTCGCTCTTCTGACTGGATCTCAGCGAAATCCTTTATCAAGCGACTACTTAGCCTCGACCCAGCGGAGCGGCCAACCGCAGAAGCAGCGCTCAATGACCCCGTCAGTCCCCCTCCATCATTCGTTCCGTCCTGACATGTACTGACGTCTGCCTGGACAGTGGCTAACGACGCATGAGGCGTCGACGGAACACGATCTTGCCGTCGGCCTGCGCGAGAACTTCGACGCCAAAGCGCGGTGGAAGACCGCCATCGCGGGCGTGCGCGTACTCGGGCGGCTCAACAGCGGCCTCGCACGCAAGGCGGCAGCGGCCAACGGCGGCTGGGCCGCCGCAGGGATCAGCGACGATGACGATGATGACGATCCGTCGCCTGGGTCGTCAACCCTTAATTCGCCCGCACCGGGGGAGAACGCGAACGTGCAGGTCATCCCGCCAGATGCGGAGCCTAGGTCTAGGGCGAGCACGGGATCGGTGCCAATGGTCGAGGAGCCCGAGGAGGCGAAGCCTGCGGAGGAAGGAAAGGCAGTACTGGTGGAGGAAGAAGATCTGCGCATGCCTGGATCGTTTGACCTTTCGGGCCCCGTGCGAACGGGTGATGAGACGACCTGGGGGGATATGCTGCGGAAGATGCATCTCAGGCAATGAGCACAAGTTACGTTCGGCGGATGACGAGCCAGCGTGCGGAGATGCATCTCGGGCAATTAATGGCATCTTGGCGGGCGCATACGCGGGTGTGCGAGGGACGATATAATGTAATCTGTACTGAACTGAAGGCTAGGATGGCTAATATATGTATACATATAAATATGTAAGTATATAGGTACATACGTATGTAGGGCTGGCTCTATCCTTGGACTCCACTGTTGTCTCGATTGCAAACTGTGATACCACCACAAAATTACTTGGCGAGCAATTGCCTAGTGTAAAAGATATTTTGAGCTCGTATGCGAATGACATGGGTGGAAGACATACGCGGATTGTAGGACGCGGAGTGCGCCCGTGCCCCGGAGTCTATTTACCAGCAACGGCATCTCGGGCACGAACTCGTCCGAGACGTCGATGAGCTCGTGCGCGCTCGAGTCTTCGCCAGCGCAATCCCGAGGTAACCAAAGCAGCGTTACACTCGCAATACATGGGAGATCCGCCAGCGTGCGATCGGCATCAGCGAAGGCGACGTACTTGCGCGTGTTATTGGTATAGATGGTGAGAACGAGGGCGATTGGCTGCTCTGGCTGAGGGAAGACAAGGGTGCTGGCCAATGACCGCATGCATCCTGGGATTGGAGGGCAGGCGTCGAAGGAGAGTGTGTGCAGTTGCCTGAGCCCACGTAGGTCAACTGTCGCCTCGTCTGTTATCTAGGCATCAGCCGCTATGCAATGCAGAAGTCAGTGCAAACACCCACGGTGCCCGCCTTTCACGAGGCGCAAGTGGTGCAGAGTCGACGCTGAGGCAGTAAGGAGGGGCTGGAGTGCGATGTAGTCGGGGCGCGCGTGAACTTGACAGGCGAGCGATTGGAGGCATGAGATGTCGAGGGGAGACTCCTCGAGAAGAATCCAGCGCCCAAAATACTCGAGCATGGAAGGCACGAGGACGAGGGTAAGGTGCTCCAACGGTGTCGGGGGTGAGCCAGCACACGCAGCGATGGCAGACGTGAAGTCCTCATGCTCATCAAGCTCGAAGCTGACCCACGTAAGCATCAACGAACGGAGCGCCGGACAATGTGCCAGGACTGGCAGTGGCAGATCTTCGACCTCGGTGAGCTCGAGGTGGGTGAGGTTTGGTCGGGCGAGCGTGAGCTGGATCGATTCGCGAAAGGAACCAGGTATCGCCGTCCAGCACTGCTCAGAGCTTATGCAGAGACGGGAGAGGCAGACGAGATGGGACAACAATTGGGTTTCGCGAGACTCCGATGTCATCGATGATATCCAGCTGCTGCTACGCGGTGTATCGTCGAGGTGCAGAGATCCTACTCGTGCGGAGAAAGCTGGTGAACCTTCGAGCAGCTTGTAGAAAGCAGAAATACTGTGCTCCCCGTCAAGAGCACCGACACGGAAATGAGAGAAGATACGGGCGCGTTGATAGAAACTGGAAGAAACCAGCACGCAGGAACGAAGAGTTTCCAAGTCATCGGCCAGATTGTCAAGGATATGGTCGAATAGCTCCTGGGGCAAAACTGGCTCTTTGAATTCCATGGTCTGAGCAGGCACAAGGCAAACGAGCTGTTTGCTGGTGAGCTGTTAATGACAAGAGCTGTCAGGAGGTAAATCAGCTGTTTTTGAAGATGCCATCACTGACGTGCACTGTGGCGCGCCGTTTTTTCGTTCTTTTTTCCTTTTGAGATACATAGCGTATGTATGGCCTAGGTTAAGATACGGCGCGTCCAGACAAGAGTATTCCAGCACCTTTAGAATGTACTATTAAACCGCGTGGGTATGAACTTACTCTTCCTCGCCTTCGGACTATCTAAGAGCAAGTTGGGCAGTCGCCTGATAACCGTCAGCTCCCATGCGAAACACACGGGCGGAAGATATACACGGACTGTAGGACCCGGAAAGCGCCTGTCCTTGGGAGTCTACTCACCAACAACCGCATCTCGGTTGCAAACTTGTCCGAGACGTCGATGAGCTCCAGAGTGTGTGGACACTGACCACAGCGATCAAGAGGTAAGAGAACAGTCGTTGCACTTGCAATGCATGGGAGATTTGCCAGCGTGCGATCGGCTTCGTCGAGCTTTGCAATCTCGGGGAGCGGGCGGCTTGTGCTGACGTTGAGGACGAGAGCAAGTGTCTGCTTTGGCGGCGGGAAGACCAGGCTACGAGCTAATGATTACATGTGGTAATCGAGTGGCAGGTATATATCCATTGATAGAGTATCCAACTGCCCCAGCCCGCGTAGGGAATCGGGCTATTCATCGCTATCGAGGTGTTAGCTATTATTGGATGGGAACAGCAATAGAAAGACTCACAACCTATGGGTATAGGCCTCAAGCACTGCAAACTCCGTGCTGACGCGCCAAGGAGGGACTAGATAGTGGGGTAGTCGATGTCGACAACGCAAACACAGGCAAGAGATCTGAGGCAAGAGATGTTGATGGGGGACTCTTGGAGAAGAATCCAGCGCACGAAATACTGAAGCTTGTCGGCTTCAAGGTTAAGGAAGAGGCGCTCCAGTCGTATCGGGGGCGGCACAGGCAGCGATGGCTGATTTGAAATTTCCATGCTTGGTCAACTGAAAGCTGAGCCCCTCGAGTGTCAATGAGCGAAGCGCCGGGCAGTGGGCGAGGAGCGTCAGAGGCAGACCCGTGACATGAACGAGCTCAAGGCAAGTGAGGTTTGGCCGGGCGAGCGTGAGCTGAGTTGCTTTTACGAAAGGGTCTCGGTATTGTCGTCCAGTATTGATCATTCACACTGGTCGAGGTGATGAAGAGACGGGAGAGGGAGACAAGAAGGGACAAGAATCGGTTTTCGCGTGAGTCCGATGGCATTGAGGACATCCAGCCGCCGCGGCTCCTTGTCTTCGCATCGCGGAGATGTAGAGAGTCTACTCGTGCGGCCAGGGCTGGCGAGCCTTCGAGTAGCTTGTGAAACGCAGCCATACTGTGCTCTTCGTCGAGAGGACCGACTCGGAGATGAGAAGACACGAGCACGTTGATAGAAACTGGAGGAAACTAGAGCACAGGAGCGCAGAGCTTCTAGGTCATCGGTCAAATAGTCGATGATATGGTCAACCAGCTCTTGCGGAAGACAGGCTCTTTGGAGTCCATGGCTTAGCGGTGCAAAAAAGCAGATTGCCTTTGAATTGCCTCATTGGTGGTAAGCTGTCGGCTATTGCCGAAGATGCCATCACTGATCTTCAACTCAAGTCCAACCTTGTTCCAACTTCCTACCGCACATGATGCAAAAAAAGTCCTGGTAAATGAATGGGGCGAGTTTCTCATGAGAGCCTCTATTCATTGTTTCATCTCGAGCTTGTTGCCAACTCCACGCGAGACTGCACAGTGCATTCCAGTGACCTGCTGATCCCCCGCCAAAAATTCAAGGCGCGTCCATGAGACCAGGTCCGGTTACATGGACGCATTGTCGGTACCCCAGGAAAAGCAGAGAAAATTTTAGCAAGGGGTCGGGACAAATCGTTCTCGCGAACCTTTACTATCCCAAGTCAAACCTATTTCATTGCTTGCGATGCCTACACAGCGTTTGAAGCATTCAAGTGCTACTAGGAATAACCGGTTCTAGCTTAATTGATCCGTGGGAAGAATCTGAGCTCGCTGTGACAAGAAAATGGCTCAACTCACGTAGCGAGATTCAACTGCGGGCCCGAATTTAACACCTTTGTACGACATTGTCAGCCGGTGGATTGGGGCGGGATACCAGCAGAGCACACATAGCCTCGCTATTCACAATTCTTTCAATGAATTCCAAGACACAGGGCTTCACCGTAGGATTATGGATCAGTCTGGATTTGAGTTCTTCTGCCCCAAATTTAATCTCAAGGGAACTCTGACGTCGACGACGACCACAAGCAGATGCACACAAGTCAATGGGTATTATTTCGGTTTGTACAGTTTTAAATCCTGAATGAGTGTACAAGCTGCAAAATTGCAGGCGCGAATTATCAATTTAATTTACAAAGGCCAGAATCGCGTTCTGTCCGGTTCTGGGTTGCAAAGGAATAATGAAAAGATTCATCTCAACTGCAGTGAATACTGCTAACCTGGTCTGGAACGAGCCAGGTTTTCTGCTAACTGTAACTCTGGCAAGCACTGTCAGAGGCAAACCAAGTGCAACTAAGTCCTGTTCTACAAAAATTCGCAACAACTTGAAGCAGAAGCATTCCGACTACTACTGGATATTATTTCACGATATTCAGATCTTCAGCTTCATTGAAGGAGATTCATGAAATACGAAGACACGGTCAAAACATCATGACCCGACCTGGATTTGAATCAGTGTCTGCATCGGTATTCTGAGGCGGTTTGAGTTTCTACGCAAATAATTTCATAGCGGATGATTCTGAGACTGAATTCAGACTCTCACACAAGTTAGCACGAGTGCAGAGGAAATGCAAAGATTGGAGCGGCAACAAAAGAGTATTTGAATAATTCAAAAAACAGAGTCATTCTGCTGCAATGATTCTTCCTGATATTCACTTTATGGAACTCAGATGCATACCAAGTAGGTTTCTGTTGGGCTTTTTAAATCAATTACACGGCCGAAGAGGAACTCCCGACAATAGGGGCGTGAGAAATTCGGGCCATTTCGGGCTCTCGGCTCTTTAGTCCGATTCACAATCGACACCGACGAATCAACCACTTGCCATCCACAACCACAAGGACGCTGAACTGAGCGTGGCATCGCCGACTTGAAACGGGTTCAAATAAACGATACACGCTACTAAAGGTGTCTATTCAACCCAATTCAATACGAATCATTTTTGTTACTGATTTGCGCGCTAGGTTCAGCAAAATGGGCGATGTGCACCAATACCATCCACTAGCCAGATGAAGGGATGGCCCATGGTGGTGCAGGTGAGCCATCGTTGAACGGCAATTCAGGCAGACAGGTTACTTACCTTAGTTCGAACGCTAGCTAGCTCGACTTGTTCCGCTATTTGAAACGAATAGTAGTTGCACCTGCCAATGCGAGGCTTCTCTTCTGTCAGTGGCAGGCCTTCCCATCTCGACTCTTGCCCTTGGTTTCTACCGGTAGTTTTCGCTGCTACTCGACTTCTCGCTCTTTCCTCGATCTTTGCTACTGGTACTCGACGCCGATGTCCCCTCCTGCCCCAGTCTACACCGTCTTCCGGCGCCGCTCCCTGCGTCGGCCCGCGCTCATCTTCGTTGTCCTGCTCGTCATCTTCTTCTTGGGACAGTTTATGCGCGAAATGGGCTTCGACGCGCAGCACTCGACGCGCATTGCCTTCAAGTACGCCGGTGCCGGTATGGGGCGCGCGAAGGAGACGATTACACGCACGCGTACGCTTTGGGCGACGCGTACTTTGACGCGTACGGCGGGGGCGGTGCCGACGCGCGAGGCGAAGCAGGGGTTCAAGAAAGTCAAAGCGAACCCGAAGGCGAATTCAAAGCAGGAAAAGGGCAAAGAAGAAGATCAACACACATTCCACCCCCTCCGGCCTGCTCCACGTCAACCCCCTCGCTCCACACCCCATTCCCCTCCTCATCTCCCGCGCCGAATCCGCTTGGGCGCAAAAGCTCTCCCGCGCCTCACCCACTTTACGCGCAGCGGTAAGCGAGTACCGCCGCCGCTACAATCGTCTTCCTCCACGAGGATTTGAAGCGTGGTGGGCGTACGCGAAGGTACACGGTGTGATGTTGCCGGACGAGTATGATGCGATTGAGAGGGATTTGGGTCCGTTTTGGGGCGTGGAGCCGAGTGTGCTGAGGGAGGTGCAGAGGAGGTGGGAGGGACATGTGGATTCGTATACCATTGGGGTTGAGGTGGGCGAAGACGACTCGTCCTCGGACCCCAACTTCGACGTGGAGGACAGCTTTGGCGGCGGCAGCGGCATGACAAGGAAGCGCCAGCTCGCAATGCTCAACTTCACCCTCCCCGCCGACGAACGCGTCCGGCTCGAGCTCGCCGCGGGCGGGTTCCAGATCATCGACATGCTGCGCGAGGCGCCGGGCGTGGAGGAGGCGCTGACGGAAGTGGGATTGGGAGAGTGGCGGGCGGTGTTCAGCCCGCATGATAATCCGAATTTGGTCCTTGATGTGGGTGCATTCTTTCGTTTCCCCGCTTATCCTTTGCGCATATCTTTACGCAGACTGACTTCTCGTCGTTTTGCAGCACGAACTGCGCGAGATGGCGCTAGAGGCGGCGAGAAAGGGAACTTGTGCGTTGCGTTTTGCTTTTCTTTCTTTTTTCTCGTTCTTTGTCTGGTTCCCCGAGTTTAGCACTCGAGTTCTTCGTTCTTGTTCCCTGTCTTCCCGTTGTTTCTTGTCTCGAGATCGTCATGCCCCTTTCGCGAGCAGGCGTTCCCGAGACAAGGGACTGTGCATGGACGGGGGCGTTGGCGGGCAGAGACGTTCGCGCTATAACTCGTCTTGCCAGCTATCGATTACGCTGTCATCGACTCGAGTCGCACTCAAGGTCACGTCGAGTCGTTGGGCTTTTTTCATTTGCTCCGGCTGCGCGATCGGGAGCCTACCGTTGACGGAGACGCGTAGTCGAGCGCACGTACATGCTGTGACGGCTACGTCCTCCGAATGGAACTATTCCCGCTGTTGCGAATCTCATTTTCAAACTCTCCTCACTCTTTGGATCGCTTTCTTCTTTTCAATTTCGTGCCTCTGCCTTCTGCTGTATCTCCCGTTCGTTCTGGACTTATTTTTTCTGGTCGAATTCGGTCGTACCACGAACCTCTTCCAGGACGCTGGATCGCGTTGACGAGCGACGGCCTGCTACAGACAACTCCATTTCTTTCCTCAGTGCCTTACCTATGATACGATCGCGATACATCCATCTCTCCTTCCGGCCGCCGGGCCTCTATGAGACTTGCCGCTCTAGATTTATTCAGAGTGGAGTGGAGTTTGCTCTGCAGATCGCTCTTCGTGCTTATAGCACGCCCACGTCCGTGCCCGCCGTTTCGTAGGCGGAGCCGCGAGAGTCGCATATTTCTATTTTTTCATATTCTTTCCCTACCCCACCCTCCCTTCCACTTGTACTAACCCCTCTCCCTCCTTCCAGACATCGACCCGCTCCACCCCCCGCCCGAGAAACATGGCTGGCGCGCAGCCTGCCCGCCGTTCTCGCCCGCGTGGCTCGACGACACGCCGTTCCCCGACTACGAGCGCGAACCAAGGGAGGGGTGGCCGAGCGTGCCTGGCGAAGAGCAGGACGGACCCAAGACGTTCATCCACGACCCCTTCGCCGCCATGGATCCCTGCCTGCACCCCGCCGACCTGCGCACGCACGGCGCGTACCTGGCGCATGGGGCGGGCCCGGGCCCGCAGCGCGCGTTGGTGCCGCAGTTTAGTTATAGTGTGACCCCGCTGCACGCTGATATTCGAGTGGCGTTACCGATTAATTGGGTGAGCGGTTTGTTCGCTTTCCCCTCTCTGCCCCCTCCGCTTTCCCTGAAACCATCTAGAAACCATCTAATGCCTCTCCAGGTTCCCGACGACCTCCCACACGAAGGCCGCCCCCCCGCCGCTCGGCCTCTCCTGGGCCGAGCGCGTCGACGCGCGCCTCCAGTGGCGCGGCAGCAACACGGGCATCTGGCACGCTGCCGACGGCCGCTGGCGCGACGCGCACCGCATCCGCCTCGCGGCGCTCGCTGCGGGGGTTGGCAGCGTGAATGTCAGCGTGCTGAATCCGGGGGCGCCGTTTGACGAGGCGTTTGACGCGTTTGGGAAGGGTGGGGGTGGGAGTGGGAGGGGGTTCCGTGCGCAGGGCGGGGAGGGGTCGGATACGCTTGGGTTTGGCTTCGACGATGACGAGGATTGGGACGATGAAGAGGGAGATCGCGGGCGGAGAGCACCTGTCGGCGCGCCGATTAGCGTCCCTCGCGCGCGGCTCGTGCCCGCGTTGTTTGATGTCGCGTTCGCAGGCCGCCCGCTGAACTGCGAGGGAGCTCAGTGCGCAGTGCTCGAGGGGATGTTTGAGTGGCGGAAGGCGCATGATTTGAAGACGGCTGCGCGGTATAAGTATGTGCTTGACGTGAGTACTTTTGCTTGTTTATGATGCATACGCACTTTCTGCCTCTAATAACTGGATACCGGCGCTGACGCACTCCCAGGTTGACGGGAACGGGTGGTCGAGCCGCTTCAAGCGCTTGATGAACTCGGGCTCGCTCATATTCAAGGCGACAACTTATCCGGAGTGGTAGGTCCTCCGCTTTCCTCTTCCGTATATACAATGCTAACTGCTCACTCGCTTAGGTTCACCGACCGCCTCGCGCCCTGGGTCCACTACGTTCCGATTCAAAACTCTTACTCCGACCTCCTGGACGGGCTCGTCTTCTTTCGTGCACACGACAAGGCCGCCGAGCGTATCGCTGCCGCAGGCAGAGAGTGGAGTCGGCGGTTTTGGCGGAAGGAGGATATGGTGGCGTATATGTATCGGTGGGTGATTTTCTTTCACTTTGAACTTCGAGGGTAATTGATGCTAAGTCTCGCACAGGCTCTTCCTTGAGTACGCGCGCGTGATGAGCCTGGATCGTGATGCGATGTCGTTTGAGATGTGGCCTGATGAGCGGGAGGATGCGGCGCGGGAGCGGGCGTTGATGGTGCGCTGGGAACGCAAGATGGAGGCGAAGGAAGAGGAGGAGGAGTAATTGAAGACTCGGAAGGTTGTAAAACCAGCACTGTACTTCACTCCCATTGGACGGGATGTTCTTGTACCGTTTTATAACTCAGTAGACGGAGCTCTCTAGAAATGGCAGAATTGTAGAATTGTAGAAAAATACCTGACAGTGACACCGGGACTGTTTCTGCTGCACAATCGTTCATATAAGCAAATCCATAGTTCGCCCCAAAAGCAAGCTTCGCAAGAAATTGCCTTTTTGAGACATGCACAAAGCAATCAGAATTCAAGAACACGACCACCTGCTCTCTCATCTTCTAGGCATTTATCGCGTCTTGCGTTCATTGATAGCCTCAACCACCACGCTCACGCCACGCTCTGCCTCAACCGCGCTCCACCCGCCGCACCCCGGCCAACGCCTCGCAACGCCCATGCCTCCCCTTCGCACCCTACTCGAACCACGTAGTCTTGACTATGATCCACTACCTGTGTGGCCCTTTTCCTAGTCTTTTCGTCGTTCCCTCCGTTCAGAAAGACCTCTCAAGTCCGCAATGAATCCACAAAGGACGGGTCTCGCGTATCCTTGCGTTCCCAGTCCAAAGGCGTGAGTCTACCAAAATGCAGCGAGCACGTCAAATTTTTTGCTGCGCAGAAAGTGGAAACTCACGCACCGATCCAGCTGGTCTCTTCTCGTATCCAACGCGACCCAACCGCGCTTTCTCCACGCCTCGAATATTGGGCGGGCGGTATTCGTACCCAGAACATTCCGAGAATACGAGGAGGCCGGAGTTGGAAGGGGCGCGCGCGAGGTACGCACCTTGCTCTTCTTTGGCTTCTACGTGCTCACCCTTTGTTCCTGCAGCCGCCTGCATCGACACAACGGCGCAGAGAACATCGACGAAGAACGCCACACGGCGAGTACGATACATCCACTACACACGACGTTCGGCTCACTTTCGCTCACATTATCCCTAGCCCTCGCTACACGACAGCTCCCGCTCAACCCAAAGTGCGTCGCACCGTAACCCGGAGTTTCAGCCCGCTAACTAAATTGCCGCAGCTGAAGTATCTCCCATCACGCACTCTTCGAAGTCGTCAATTGCTAAAAACGCCGTCAGCGCGCGAATTCCGCCCGGAGGAAGACGTAGACATTTAGGCGCGCATCGTCGAGAGGGCGAACCCGCTGACGTCGTGCGTCGACCATTCCCTTCTGCGCACTTACCACTCACACATTTCCGCCCGCCTAGGCTCGTCCTTATTTCGACCTGCGCGCACGACTCAGTTCCCAAGACGCGCAGGACAACATGAACGCCGTACGCGCATGGACCTTGCCCCCAGATACGTGCGGGCCGACCCCGTCCCGCCGTTGTCGTTTGTCCCGCCTCGGCGCACCCTTCTCGTTCCGCCTTCGCATCGCGCCGCCGCCAGCCCTACTCCCCGGAGCCCTCGGCAAGCGCGATGCGGTGCTTCGTCGAGCTAGCAAAATCGCTGTGAGCACTCAGCATGTCAGCTCCTCAATGTGACGACCGAATACTTACGCTAAATTCGCACCAGTCCCAACTCACCGAGCGCTTTCAAGCGCGTCGATAATGCCGCGCCGCCTTGCGCGCCATTTCGACTCGCCTGCATCCTTCGAAGCCCGCCCACCGTCAACGTGCGGTTGCCACATCAAGGAAGACGTACCGACGCCCCCACCATACGTGCTCGCACATATCCACCCGCGTAAGCTAGTCTCGCGTGCGATTCCCAAGATGCGCGGCACAAGACGAAACCCGCGCACAAGACCGCGCCCGGCCGCGTATGTTACTATGTACAATAACTTACGTGCGGGGGCAGGACATGCGCATCGCTGCCGCCTTCTCGACCCCCGCGCAGCGCCTTTGGCACCTGCGCGACCCACCCGCGCCCACGGTGCCTGTCAATCCCGGCGCGCTCCCCATACGGTACGTCGGTTTAATGCATACTTAACTATCTCTCTGACCACCCCAGTCAGTACTCGCATCGCCTGCGCGGCCTTCGCGCATGGATGCAGTCGCCGCATCGTGCCCCGCGCTCGCCGGCGTCCGCAACCAGCAGCAACGCCACCCGCGTGCGTTGCCCATATCTGAAGGTCGCCGCATCAGAACTGTGCGTTGTCAAATTCCCGTTTCGGAGCCAACTCACGCATTCGCCTCTGCATAGCTTCGTCCTTCCCTGTGCGCGCTGTCTACGCTGAATGTACACGACCGCGCACGATGTCGAGGCCGGCAGAGGAGGGGATTTTGGAGGAGGGACGGCGGGGGTGCGAGTACCGAGGTGCGGGAGCAGCGCGAGCGCACTGGCGCAGGGACATAAACGCGCTGCGGAGTACGTAGTGCGAATATGAAGGCGCTGCGCAGTCTGAATACGTGCCACTTCAGCTCGATGTGCACGGGCGGCTGGCAAGGTCGTGACTACGACGTCAATTTGGGTCTAGGCCTTGTGCACAAAACTCACCCACCTACTCAGGCTCGTCTCGACCAACTGGGAATTGCGTATGGGTGCGGATCGGACAGCAGCGCCAAGCACACTCGCATCGGGCTGCGCAATGCTCGACGCGAGCGCAATGGTGAGTACAGTACATACTGAAATCGATCTGCGTCGTGTATTAGTAGACCTCAGTAAATATATTGATTTTCAATCACTTGTCGGTGCGATGCCTCGAGGCGCGGAGCAAGGTCTGAGGTTTTGAATGTTGGGTGGATGAATTTGAAAACGAGACGAGACGTGGCCGGACGTACGCGATAACTTGAGGGGTTTTGAGTACCGGCAGCTTGAAGACCTACTAAATTGAACGAACTCGAGATCCTGGGCGAGCTTGACGGACGAGATTTTGAAAGGTAGTTGCTAGTACTACAAAGCCTCGGTCAGTCCGCAGAACAAAATTTAAATGAATTTAAAACTCACCTTAAAAGCCTGCATCTGCAGCTGAATCTGAATGGAAGCCGATCAGTCCTTGGTATGAAGGACGAAGCAAAGGCTTACTTTGACAAAGAACGTGAACTCAGAATGAAACAGTGAAAGGACTCCGAGTCCGGATCCAGCTTTAAAGCAAGGGAATGACCAAGCTGCAGAATCGCTTGAAGGCAATACAAGAAAGGAAGAACGACATTTTCTACAACTTCAATTTCCAGCTTCGTCTACTGAGTTACAATGTAAACATCTCGTCTAATGGGACGTATTACAATACTGGTTGTACATGCTTTCAATTCCTCAATCACTCCTCCCCTTCTCCCCCTTCGCCTCCGCCTTGCTCTCCCACCGCGCCATCAACGGCTGCCCCGCTCCCGCGCCGCATTGTCATCCCAGTTCCCAAACGACCATCGCATTCGATACACGCGCATGCTCGAGGAAGATTTTGTGCGGGAGTCAGCGTCCAGTCCCCTCGCAGAATACGGAAACGAGAAAAAAAAAAAAACGCACCGGTATATATGCGCCACCATACCCTCCTTGGACGAAATCGAAAGCTGCAGCAAGGCATCGGTCGTATTGACCCCGCCCCCGCCAGCGTACTGTCGAAGTTGAGGTAGTACAGCGCGGTGACTTGCGTGAGTTGACAGCATCAACAGTTGCGCTTGCAGTCCCAGCGTGCGCCGACGGTAATCGCACGGAGCAGTTAACCCATGAGTAGGAAATGGTGGCAGAGATAGACCCGAAGGCGTCGTAGGTGACCCAGAACTGAAGGGGACGTGCCGCTTGATTGAGACTCGGGAGTACGGAATAAAAAAAAAAACAAGCTCACCGATCGGATGTCATGATATCAAACAGCGTCGGCGCCTCGCATTCATGCACGTCCGCGGGCGAACAAAGCCGAGACTGAACCACGTGCGCTCCGTACATCGTGAGCTCATCGGTGGACCAAAGAAAGCGTGAAAGGCGCACTACAAGCACATCGTGTCGAGTCACGAGCGCCACGACGGCTCGCCGTCTATGTATGCGTGCTTCTACCCGTGCTGGTACTCTTCGACGCCTCTGCTGCGTTGGGAACGACCCCGGGCACGCAGTACTGCTTCCGCGAGCGTTGTGGGGCGGGACACGGCGCTGTGCCTGCAAGTCATACTGCCCGCCTTGGTTGGAACCTAAGCCGTCCGTCGACGATTCAGATTGAACCATAACCTGCCAATGGGAGGCTCAGCGCGGTGGCGGGCACAGAGTTCGCAATTCCCACAGTCAAGGCTGTGGACCCGTCGAAAACTTGCGGCTCCAGAGTAGCTCATTCATGGGCAAAACAGCGTCAGGCGAGCGCGAAGGGATCCGAGTTGGTCAAGATCTAGAGGTCGGAGGTGCCGTCAGAGATGTACTGTTCTCGGATGTGTCGATGATAACGAGTAGGGCGAGCGCTGAGGAGCTTTTATAAGCAAGGCAAACGAAGGCGGCGAAAGAAAGGTTCGCCTACCGGAGCGACGATGCAAGATCCAACCGCGTCAGTGAGCTGTAGCTTTGGATGTCCGTATTCGTGTCCAGAACTTGCGGACTTGAGTATCAGCGCGCAGAGCGGAGAAAGAGCATGAAATGAAGAAGGCGAGACGCCATGCATCTGTCGCTATGACGGTTCGTTTGTACAAATATTAATTTCCGCGGCGCGCGTCCGATTTTGCGCGCTCTCACAATTTGCGCGCGCGCTCCCAGAATTTGTGCGCACGTGAGGTAGAAACATAGAATACCTCCAGTACACTACACAGCTGTATCTACGGGGGGCATACAAGCTAGATGACCCTTCCTCATCGCCCGTTGTGTCAAGTATGCATTCCAATAGCCACTGCCGAACTAAATCGAGGGGTTTGGGATTTCGTTGGGATTTCGGATGGAGGCCGTAAGATGAAGGCAAGAGAAGCATGGCGCGGAGCCGGTAATGTTGCTGGAAGGTGCTGGCGTCCGGGCAAGGCGCCAAGCGGGCGGGGGATGTGGACCAGGAGGGAAGAGACGCGTGGCAAGCCGTAAGTAGCACAGCTTGACAACGGTCCGGACTGCCGATCAACTTGTCAGATAGATGTCACAGATCCTATCACGCCGATCAACAAATTTCACGACGCCGTTACGCCACGTCGACAAGTTGGACTGGACAGGACTGGACACACCCGCGGCTTGGCCGCAGGCTATTCGAGCCCTTGAGCCTTCCGAGGTCCGTCGCCTCTAATGTGCTCTGGGTCGGCTCAACTGCTACAAATACACAAAGTCGGAGAAGCAATTGATCGAGTGTCCAGGAATAAAGCAAAAGGCGTCCCGGTGAGCTAAACCAACTCTTTTTTTTCGGCTTTTCCTACCTACCTATCTACCATAATTCCATGGATCACTCATGTTTCTCCCACCCAACCATCGGCTTGAGGAAGATGTAATTAATTTACGAGCTCATAGTGGCTCCTCAAGCTTGTAATCAAAGTCATATAAGTTATTTTATTTCGAAGTGAAAAAAAAAAATAATGTAAGAAGATAGGTATATTAGGTTGAGGCACACTTTGGAAGCCAAACATTGAGCGCGCGCAAATTGTGAGAGCGCGCGCGCAAATTCGGACGCGCGCCGCGGAAATTAATATTTGTACAAACGAACCGTCATAGTCGCGTCCAAGTTGACGTTCATCTTCTGCGCCTCATCGCGTCATCAAGCGCGCGTCCAACCCGGAATCCAGGAGATTTGGACGATAAGCCAGTTGGCAATGTCACGGATCCAGGTCGCCTCACTTCGCAGAAACTCGCTCAAAAGCGCGGGTGGGAAGTGAGTTCGGAAGTTCCCAGCTGAGATTAGATCGTGCGAGCCGATTGATTCGGGTTACATACTCCTCGCTCCTCGGATATGTCAAAGTGCCTGCTGTCCTCCACTTAGCACCCACTTAGCACCCACAGCGAAGCGTCTTGTCTTCTACCTTCTATTCCGCTGTAGGTAGCTCCCTCTATTTTTGCGTATTGCTCACTGCCAGTTCAGGCCATTTCGACCATGTCTCAAGGTGATCAAGCCAAGAATGTCTATATGTCTGTTTCAGGTGGGTAAATAAGTTGGCTGGGTGGCCGAGGCCATAATCTCTGGTCTTAGGAGGCATAGGAGGGAGTGGTGGGGGAGGTGGCAGACAAGGTGGTAGTGGGGGTGTGGGGGAGGGTCCTCAGATCACTGTCAATACTTCTGGAGGCAAAATGTGCGTCTCTGCTCCTTTTGTCAAGGTCCTTTCTCAACAACAGCAGTGTAATTCAGGGTGACAGGTAATTTACATGTCCTATCAAAATTCTTCAAACTGAATTGTATCTAGACTTAAAGAAGTTCTGCATGAATGGCTAGCACCTCCAGACATGTCGGACAAACAGTATGAACTACAGAGGCAGCATCATAGATCTACTGGTTCCTGGCTTCTGAATGATTTCCGATACAAGAAATGGGAGACTACACCAGGTTCTTTATGGATCAATGGAATCTGTAAGTGATTTATTCTATGCAAATTCCAGGTCTAAAATTGGTTGTAGCTGGGACCGGAAAGAGTGTATTGAGGTGATGAGTACTACTGTTATTCTAAAGCTGATGTTAACAATCAACAGCTCAATGGTGATCGGAAGGATCACCAAAGCTTATTCTAGCCAATGTGCAGTTGCATATTTCTTTTTTGATTTCAGAAACAAAATACAGCAGATGAATGCTATGCTGCGCTCACTCATGTGGCAGCTCTCTGGGAAAGCAGCTTCACCTTATAATGCTCTCAGTCAGCTATATGAAGAGCTGGGAAAGGGAACTATACAGCCACAATCTGAAGATCTTGAAAAAGTTCTCAAGAACATACTATCTGACTTGGACAAGACATATATTGTTATTGATGCACTTGATGAATGCAATAGGACTGACTGGCAGGCCCTCATTCATTTTATTTCCAGCCTGGACCATTCAACTCTGCATTTTTTGTTCACCAGTCAACCTCTTGGGGGAATTCAATAAAGGATTCAAAAATAGAACCTTTATTGAGCTAGATTCTGCAGTTACAAGTAGTGACATTAGATCCTTTATTGGCAGTGAAGTGCCTAAACTTGGAAATTGGGCTAGTCATAACAATCATGCAAATGATGTCACAGAGCAAATTGTGAAGAAGAGCAATGGAATGTCAGTCCTATATTGTGCAAGTTATCTTTGATCTAACCTTATATTCAGGTTTCGTTTGGCTGCATGTCTCCTTATTGAACTACATCGCTGCTTTCGGAAAAACAAATGGGAGGAAACCCTCAGAAAGCTCCCAACTGATCTGTTTGGGATTTACAACCATTTCTGGAGTTATGCCATGGACACTTTGCAAGAACCAGTTTTTATGCAGGCAATTTTTCAGTGGCTTGTGTTTTCCAAGCAACAACAAACAGTAGATGAGCTGGCAGATGCTCTTGCCTTTGACTTGGACAATTCAGAATTTGACTTTCAAGATCTAGATAAATCTGCTTATGATCCAGGGAGATGGCAGGACAATGTTCATGCCTTCAAACTCTTGGAAGGGCTAATCAAAATTGACAACACTTGCCCTTCTAAGCCATTAATTGCTCTTGCACATTCATCTGTGCAAGATTATGTTCTTTCTCCTCAGTTCAGCCAGAAATTTGGTGCCACCATTCAACCAGATGTCTCTCAAAAATTCATTACACAGACTTGTGTCCGTTATCTCTTGATTTTTGCTGATCCCAATCATTCAATGAGCAAAGCCACACTTTCAAACTATCCAATGGCATTGTATGTGGGAAATTTTTGGTTCTATCACCTTCAGCTCTGCAATGAGCAAGACCAAAAAGCTTTGCTTCCTTCAATAATATATCTTATGGAGAATGGAAGTAGACAATATACAGTGATGTATCAATTGCGTCCATTGAATTGGCTTGAGCCACGTGTTTGGGATGAACCTATATTGTCAGCACTGTCAATGTGGTCTGAAATAGGCTATACTAGAGGGGTTTGCTTTCTTCTCTCTAAAAACAACACATATATTAATGCAGTTACTGAAAATGGTGAAACTGCACTGCATATTGCATCCAAAAATGGTCATTTTGACATTGTACAATTGCTTGTTGAGTACAATGCATCTGTTGATTTGTGCACCAATAATGGTAAAACTGCATTACATTTTGCATCGGAGAATGGTCATTTCAACATAATGCAGCTACTCCTTAATCAGAATGTGTCAGTGAACCTAGTCACCAAAGGTGGTGAAACTGCACTTCATATTGCATCACGAAAGCAATACTTTGCCATTGTGCAGCTGCTCATCAAGCATAATGCATTTATTGACTTGCACACCAATAATGGTGAAACTGCTCTTCATCTTGCATCAAGAAATAATAGCTTCAATATTGTACAGGCACTTATCAATCACAATGCATCTGTTGATCTTACCACTAAAGATGGTGAAACTGCTCTTCATATTGCATCACGAAAACGTTACCTTGCCATTGTACAGCTGCTCATTGGGCATAATGCATCTGTTGACTTGCACACCAATAATGGTGAAACTGCCCTTCATCTTGCATCAAAGAATAATGGCTTCAACATTGTGCAAGCACTTGTGAATCACAATGCATCTGTTGATCTTACCACTAAACATGGTAAAACTGCTCTTTATCTTGCATCACAAAGGGGTTACCTTGACATTGTGCAACTGCTCATTAAGCACCATGGATCTGTTGACTTATGCACTAGTCATGGTGAAACTGCTTTGCAGCTTGCATTAGAGAATGGTCACTTGGAAATTGTCCAGCTTCTTGTCGAGCATGGTGCATCTGCTGACCAAGTCGACAAAGATGGCAAAACTCCACTTCATCTTGCATCACAAAAGGGTTACCTTGTCATTGTGCAGCTACTCATTAAGTACCATGGATCTGTTGACTTATGCACTAGTCATGGTGAAACTGCTTTGCAGCTTGCATTAGAGAATGGTCACTTGGAAATTGTCCAGCTTCTTGTCGAGCATGGTGCATCTGCTGACCAAGTCGACAAAGATGGCAAAACTCCACTTCATCTTGCATCACAAAAAGGGTTACCTTGTCATTGTGCAACTACTCATTAAGTACCATGGATCTGTTGACTTGTGCACTAGTCATGGTCAAACTGCTTTGCATCTTGCATCATGGCATGGCCATTTGGAAATTGTTCAGCTGCTTGTTGAGCATGGTGCATCTGCTGACCAAGCCACCAAAGATGGCAAAACTGCACTTCATCTTGCATCACAAAAGGGGCATGTGAACATTGTGCAGTTGCTTATTAATCACCATGCATCTGTTGATCTGCGCACCTATGATGGTAACACTGCTTTGCATCTTGCATCATGGAATGGTTACTTCAACATTGCAGAGGTACTTGTCAATCACAATGCATCTGTTGACTTAGCCATCAATGATGGTAGAACTGCACTTCATCTTGCATCACGAAAGGGGTACTTTCACATTGTCAAACTCCTCATCAAGCACAATGCATCTGTTGACTTTTGCACCAGGCATGGCAACACTGCATTGCATGTTGCAATATGGAACAACCATTTCAAGATTGTCCAGCTACTTGTTGATCACAATGCATCTGTTGATCTTACCACTAAACATGGTAAAACTGCTCTTCATCTTGCATCACAAAGGGGTTACCTTGCCATTGTACAGCTACTTATCAAGCACAATGCATCTGTTAACTTCCAGGTTAATCATGGCAAAACTGCTCTGCACCTTGCATTAGAGAACAATCACTTCAAGATTGTGCAGCTACTTGTTGATCACAGTGTATCTGTTGACCTAGCTACTGAAAAAGGTGTAGCTGCACTTCATCTTGCATCACAAATGGGCTATCTTGACATTGTGCAGCAGCTCATTGAGCACAATGTATCTGTTGACTTGCAGGCTAATAATGGCAAAACTGCTCTGCACCTTGCATTGGAGAACAATCATCCCAACATTGGGCAGCTACTTCTGGATCACAATGTATCTGTTGACCTAGCTACTAAAAAAAGGTGTAACTGCACTTCATCTTGCATCACAAATGGGTTACCTTGCCATTGTACAGCTACTTATCAAGCACAATGCATCTGTTGACCTATGCACCAATGATGGCAAAACTGCTTTGCACTTTGCATCATGGTATAATCATCTCAATATTGTGCAGCTCCTTGTTGATCACAATGCATCTGTTGACCTAGTCAATAAACATGGCAAAACTGCACTTCACCTTGCATCACAAAAGGGTCACCTTCCAATTGTGCAGCTACTTATTCACCACAATGCTTCTGTTCACTTGCTCACCAATGATGATGAAACTGCTTTGCATCTTGCATCATGGAATAATCACTTGGAGGTTGTGCAGCTACTTCTTGATCACAATGCATCTGTTAATCTGGCTGCCAAAGATGGTGAGACTGCACTTCACCTTGCATCACAAAGAGGGTACTTTCCAATTGTGCAGCTACTCATTGAGCACAATGCATTTATTGATTCACACGGCAATAATAGTGAAACTGCTTTTACATCTTGCATCATGGAATGGTTGCTTCAAGATTGTACAAGTGCTTATCAATCACAATGCATCTGTTGATCTGGCCATGAAAGATGGTGAAACTGCACTTCATCTTGCATCACAACAGGGTTACCTCAACATTGTGCAGTTGCTTATTCAGCACAATGCATCTGTTAACTTGTGCACCAATAACAGTGAAACTGCTTTACATCTTGCATCATGGAATAATCACTTGGAGGTTGTGCAGCTGCTTGTTGATCACAATGTATCTGTTGACCTAGTAAATAAATATGGCAAAACTGCACTTCATCTGGCCTCACAGAAGGGTTATGTTCAGATTGTGCAGCTGCTCATTCAGCACAATCCTTCTGTTCACTTGCTCACCAATGATGATGAAACTGCTTTGCATCTTGCATCATGGAATAATCACTTAGAGGTTGTGCAACTGCTTGTTGATCACAATGCATCTGTTGATTTAGCTACTAAAGATGGTGAAACTGCACTGCATCTTGCATTGCGAAAGGGCCACCTTCGCATTGTGCAGCTACTTATCAAGCAGGCTGCATTTGTTGACTCACATACCAACAATGGTGAAACTGCTTTGCATCTTGCATCATGGAATGATCACTTGAACATTGTGGAGCTACTTGTCTATCACAATGCATCTGTTGACCTGGCTACCAAAAGTGGTAAAACTGCACTTCATCTTGCATCACAGAGAGGTTACATTGGCATTGTACAGCTGTTGATTAAGTACAATGCATTTGTTGACTCATGCACTAATCATGGTGAAACTGCTTTGCATCTTGCAGCATGGTATGGTCACCACAACATTGTACAGGTACTCATTGATCACAATGCGTCTGTGGATTTAGCTACTAAAAATGGTGAAACTGCACTTCATTTTGCATCACAAAAGAGCCACGTTCACATTATGCAGTTGCTCATCAAGCACAGTGCATCTGTTGACTTGTATACCAATGATGGCATGACTGCTTTGCATCTTGCATCATGGAATAATTGCTTCACAATTGTACAGCTACTTGTTGACCACAATGCATCTGTGAACCTAGCTACCAAAAATGGTGAAACTGCCCTTCATCTTGCCTCACAAAAGGGTTACTGCTGCATTGTGCAGCAGCTCATTAACCACAATGCATCTGTTGATTTGCCCACCAATAGTGGCAAAACTGCTTTGCATCTTGCAGCAGAGAATAACCACTTCAGTATTGCACAGCTACTTATTGACCACATGCATCTGTTGGCTGAGTCACCCTAGATGGTTGAACTCCATTGTATCTTGCTGTATCTAGTGGTTACCTTAACATTGCACTATTTATCAAGCACCAAAAATCTACATCAAAATCTGACAATTTTATCACTTCTGAAAGTGATATTTTTGCAATTGGAAACTCTATTATTTTGGTGCTTATAAAAAAAATACATAATAAGGTCCAGATAAGATGGAGTTGAATACAGATTGACATTGAAGGTGCTGAGGCATAGCAAACACATGGCAGACAAATGTTGTCATATCTTGGGGCAGACATTTCTAGTACAGATGTTTGTAATATTTGAATGGTGCAACCTACAATATAAGTAATATAATTATGTCATCTTGTACTCTAACACTCTTAATCATTTTCACAATGCTAATACCTGAGCCTCAGCCTCATCCAGACATTGTCATCCTCCAAAAATGTTTGGAGAAAAAGTTGATTGGGTGACTGGATTCAGATTGATTACAAAATGATGGAAAAACAAAACTTAGCCAAACACAACACACTGGTAAACAAATCCAACAGAGCCTAGGCTGCAATAGAGTCACAAACAAATAATTCATATGGGTCATACATGCCCTCATGTCTTACTCATGACTCATGCACAAAGGTTGTGAATCTGAGCCATAGATGTAGTATATAAACCCTGTAATCATAGCCAGAATGATAACTGAAAAAAAAAGTTGCCCCCTATGTTTTACACTCTTGCTCTTGTCCCACCCTTGTATTTGTTCTTGTCCCCATGCTATGTACATGTTTACACCATGCTAAGTTCACATTCATGCTACATTCCCATGCCCACATTCATGCTCATGTTTTCACACTTTGCCTATTCACTAGTCATCTCTACAAACTTTTACTTAGCCACATTCACATTCACATCCTTGTCTATGCTCTCGAATTGTTCATCTCCATGAACCTATATTTTGTCTTATTCCCATACTTACACATCAAAGTATCCCCAACAATTCACTCTTTTTTCATAATTGTGTTTTCGTTCTTCCAATCCATTGACTGATTTGCCAACTGACATACTGTTTTGACTTCTGACCAAACCCTCTGATTCATTGACATATACTCTCAGCAGCAAAAAGTGATGGACGGTAGTGATTCTTGCCCTTCAGGCCTTCAAACAACTCCAAACAACTTGCGGACCCAAAATATGAGAATACAGAAGGAATCTCCACTTGTTAACTGATTGCCATAAAAGGCAATTTCGAAGATATGAAGCATTCTTTGCCAGAATTTGAAATCAACTTTTTCCACAGGCACTGTGAGAAAAAGTGACAAGCATGGTCAAAAAGTGCTTGATAAGTAGTGTAGAATAGCATTTTGAACCATGTCAATATCTCATCTTTTGAGCTCACAACCAATGTCAGAAAATGGTGTTTTTTTGCTATATTTTGACAATTTTGGCTGATTTTGCATGAAAATGGCCATTTTGTACCTCTGCTTGTGTGCCCAAATCATGGGATATTTGCATGGTTCAAAGTGGTATTCTATACTACTCAATGAGTAGTTTCTGACTATGCACATCATTTTCTCCCACAATGTCTGTGGAAAAAGTCAATTTCGAATTCTGGTCAAAAATGGCTTATATCTCCATAGTTACCTTTTATGGTAATTGTTCAACATATGAGAATATCTTCTATTTTCTCATATTTTCAATCCACAAGTTATTTGGGATCATTCTGCTGCCTGAACAATGAGAACCACCACCGGCCATCACTTATTTCCACTCTGAGTAGCCTGTAGAGTACAGATGGCCTTTCTAACTACAAACACCTTCCCACATTTTTTAGTTACAAACTCTTTTTCCATGCACACTTCATTTTCTGTTTCTTATATATTTTCCCTCTTACTTCTTTTCCCATTTTGGGTATATTCTACCTACTTCTGACTCCACAACCCAAATTCTGAACTTACCAAAATCTCCTGAATAAAGTCATTTCTGGAGCATCTTGTCTATAACAAATTATACATCTGACATCATTGGAGCCCACCACAAGGGAATTTCCTGTCAAGCCAAACATCAACCTACCAACTTACTCTCAAATAATATATGATTACAACAATGCATATACCTAACCAGCCTCCAACTAACTTTATAAACCCACTGTAGGATCAGAACTTGCCAATGCCATCACTCTTTTCAACTGGCCCTGCAAGTCAAAGCCAGCACACAGTACCTATTACAGCATTCTCTTCCACCACACTCACAAGCACTAGCAATCCACGTGACTTGACCAGCCAACCCCACACTGTTTCAGGCAGTCAACACCAATCTGCATTTGGCAACTTAGACCAAACCCTACTTAGTGATCAAGGTCACACTGCTTCTCAAAGCCAACAACACACAAGAAAAGCAGCAATATTGCAATGTGCCCACTTGTTGCTGAGCAGCATGGCAATGTGCCCACTGGTTTACTGGCCAGTGGAATGTGTGCAATATTGCAATGTGGTATTTCACTGCATGATAAAGTGCAGACACTGGGATTCAAACCCAAAAAGTGTTACATGATGGCATCAAACAAAAGATTATAAAAAAGTGATACCACTGTCCTCACCAAGACATACTAGGCACTATTATTAATTGGACCATACCATAAGTGGTGCAGTCCATGAAATCAGCTTTGTAGAGGCCTAGAGATGGTTAGGGTTTAAGGTTAGGTGCTCAGGGTCTGGGAACATTGTTTTCTTTGGTTAGGGGTTTGGGTTGGTTAAGATTTAGGATGGTTAGGAGGTTAAGGGTTTGGGTTCAAACAAAGAAAAAACAAAGAATAAGCTATATAAACAATTTGCAAAGGCTGATGGCAGGCAAGTGCCCTGGGTCTGGGTATTTAGCAGTCCTGGGTAGGGTAAGGAGGGAAGCAAATGTGTCTATGGCAAGGTAGACATCAATCTTTTGCATGGATTCCTGGATGGAAGGAAAAGGGCAGGATGATATGAAATAAGACAATGCAACAATAAATAAATTTATAGAAACTGATATTCCCAAAATTTATGTGGATATCTTTTTTGTGTGTGTGTAGAGAGGTTTGGCTGGGCTGGCTTTGGCAAGCTTTCAGGCCACAACAGGAGCAGCTGCCAGAAAAGTGAGACAGGCCAGAATGGAGCACAGAACAACCAAACCCATACACAAGGGTTGCAAAGGGAAGGGTATGAAATGAACCCAAAGCAACCCAAGGAGTGAAAGGCTCCAAGAGCAAGGCTTGTGTGAGGATAAGTGAAAGAACCTGAGGGCCCCAATAGAGTGGAGCAACAAGTATGTGCAGATGAAATATAGCTTCTGAAAAAACCAGTTGCAAAACACTAGTGAAGCCCATGATGAGGTATTTGATGCTGAAATGTATACCCAACCCGAGATGGTTGAATTGACTGCCTGGTGCATGGTGGGAATGAGAGCTTTTCCTCTGGTGTAGGTGTGTACCAGATGTCAGATGAGTATAGATGAGTGTGCCCAATTACTCAGATGCAGAATATGTGGCTCAACAATAACCCAGTTATGCTGCTGCCCTGGAGACAAATAATTGAGAGCAACTAGAAATTGATGCTGATCATGCCAAGGATGCGGCAGGAAACTACTTTCCAGATTAAATGGCAAGCCTGGAGGTTGTGGGATATAGCCTGATTGCCAGCAGAAACATATGGATGTGGGTAACAGTGTGGGTAACAGTGAGATGTAGATGAGGGGCTGACACACAGGGACTAATGCCCAGCACAAGGCACAGAGTACAGACAAGAAGCCATTGGTGCTGACTGTGATGAGCATGACCTTGGAGGCAGATTCTGAACCAAATCCAAGCAGATCAGATGGAAAGCAGCATTAGTTGAGCTGGCAACAGCTTGTGAATGGAAATCCCTCTGGCCAGGAGACACAAGCTTGAAACAGTGCACCTCTCTGCGAGCATGACAGAGTCCAAAACAGACATTTATGGCTTCGCTGGTGAGCTTGAAGTTTTGCCAAAAGATGGCAAGTGAGAAAAACAAAGGAAAACTTGAAGGCAAAACAAAAATGAGACCAGAAGGTCTGCCAATTAGCCATGATGCGAAAGATGCAGATCAAAATCAGAGCACACAATGTGCTTTCCCGCAAGAATAGCCATATAAGAATAACCATCTTCGAGCTTGACAGTGTGCAAGAGACCATCATGTCCCCTCAACAACTGCATGAAATGCAAGCGAACATTTGTAGTGTATGCCCAGTAATGGATTTTCATGACATGAACATGGAAAACCCTGCTTCAGGAGTGAGGTGAGCCTGCCAAGGAGGTACAAGATGTATGGAAGAGTATGTCATGAACAAGTTCCTTTTTCGAAATTGCACAGGTATGCCACAAAAAGATGCCAGCAACTGAGGAAGAGGTGTGACACATGCAGGTTGGGAAACACAGGCCCTATGGTATGAGGTCACATGCACAGGATGGATGAGAACACTGGTGGGCAGAGATCGGGTTTGCCATTGCACATCACATGTGCATTGAACAAGACCATAGGAATGCCCTCAAATGCTGGCAGGAGTTCCCCACGTGTGATAGGACTAGACAAATGCATGCATGACAACCTTGCACACAAGCACAGACAGGGCAAGGATGCTGCTGACACAGCTGGAATGTGCCACACATGGGCTACAAGTGTATGAGCATTAAACAGGACAGAACAAGGACATGAGCACTGAGGAACACAGGCTCAGTTTGGGAAGAACAGGTACATAAATGCAAGTAGAGGATGCCACATTCACTGAGACAAGTGGAAGCGCATGAGCACTAGATGAACAGGACAGGCCTAGTGACATTAGATGGCAGTGCCATTGAGCATGAGCAGAAATACCTTGCTTCTAAAAGCTGAGCAAGCATGGTATAGAACAGAATAAGTGCAAATGTGCAAGATGAGTGAGAAGACAGCAACAGATGCAGATACGCTGCATTTGTTGGTGCACGAGCACTGTATGGACCAGAATGAGCACACACACACATGACAGACGGGATGGTGACAAATGCGGTGAGCCTGTGCCATGTTCATCAATACCAGTTGGACAGGTGCACATGTGCAGGGTGGACGGAGATGAGTGCGAATGCAGCTGGAGATGCACCCTATTCATCAGTGATGGTGCACTGCATGAGACAGGATGAGCACATTGAACAGTGGACAGCAGACAGTCCAGAATTTTAATACTGGAAGTCAATCCCTTGTTACTTTGCTGCTCCAGATGCAGTCAAGATTTTGTTTGCAAACTGACTTGTTAACTACAAAAAACATGTTCATTATGAAGTGTGGGTGGACTCTAAAATATGAAGAGATCTCTTAAATATTGTTGGTATGGTAGTGTTTGATGGAAGTGATGGCGCGAGTCTGGCACGCCATCCCCTGATGGCAACATTGACTGCTTCCACACATCATTCACATAGGTATTTAAGAGATCTTTTCAATATTGCTGTTATTTAGCTAACAAATAAGCACTTTTATTGCATACTTGGTGTTTGACCCAAACACCTCCCAATTAGAAGGGGAGTACTCATATATCTCCCCTTCTATTAGGGCTCACATATAGGGCATTATGGGTCTCTAGTAATTTTAGGTGTGTTTCCATCTTGAAATTTATTCACTGACTACACTATATATCACATATACATATTTGGCTGGTACATACAGGGGACACATGAAACTAACCAGAGGTTGGCAGTGTAAATATATAGAGTACAAAATGACAACAATTTGGTTTTTAGTCAGATTTATGATCTTTATAAATGAATACTTGAATTGAAGCAGGAATTTAGACTAGTTATGTACATATCATGGTGGAAGTTGGGTTAGTACTTGACTATGTATAAATATCAGAGCTATTGGATACAATGTCAGAGCTTCTATATTCAAGCCCACTCAATCTGCTTGCTCAATGAACTCTGTCACTGAATTCTATTTTGTATACTGATAAGTGCATGTGCATCATGAGCAAAAAGCCAACACTCAGACAAATCTGTGATAGTAGAGAAAAAATCTGGTATGGCATCCAGCTCTTGGATATAGGATGATGTATTGACCTTGTGAAGTAGCTTTGCAACTTTGGGGTGCCCCCTCTGTATTGTTCTACTGGTGGCAAGTAATGTTGCCGTGAACTCTGACTGAGTTGGGCAGAGTCAACTCGAGAGTCAATGATTGGGTCGAGTCGAGTCGTCTGAATGAAGTCGACTCCTGCAGACTCCGGAGTCGAGCGAGTCAACCTGGAGTTGACTTGGTCAACTTAAGTTGGTTCTTTTAAGCTTATGTATATCAAGAAATAATGTGCATTACAGTTGAACTGACTCATACCTCCCCAGAACCAAATTTCTCAAATCATTTCGATGCACAAAACCTGCATGAAAACAATATGGTTGTTGGCCTCTGGAAGCAATATGTACTTATCCAGGTAGCCTGCCAATTTTTTCTGTCCATATGATTCATATACATCCTTGAACTTGATTACTTTGAGAAATTTAACTAGGTTCGTGACCAGCCTGCCTACTGCCTAGACTCGGCCAGGCTAACTGAGGTCACCTGGCCAATTTTTAACAACATGAGAACTATCCTCACATCTGAGTTGGGTATGTCTCATAAATAAATTTTGAATGTCCTTCTGTTTTAGACACATTACTGCCCTTTACCCGACAGCATGACATGGGTTGACTAGTTACTAGGCAGTCATGCTCGTGACATTCCGTGACATATGTCACACCCAAGTCACACCTCACCATAAAGTCGTTCCCCAGCAATTCCCTAGCCCTTGTTCACAAACATTCTGGTTGTCAAAATCATCAAGCATACTCAGGCCACATATAGAACCATCCCCAGCCCAAATAGAACCTCCATCCAGCGCTGTTCAAAAGGGCTCGAGCCATTGGCTTAGCCGGCTTCAAGCCAGCTTGGTTGATTCAGCGAAGTTTATGCTTGCCTTGATTGGCTAGCCAAGCCAAGCCGAGTTGCAGCAACACTAAGCTGGCCAGCATTCTAGCCAGCCGATCAGCACAGTACATGCATTTATTGCTCTTGCTGAGCGGCACACGCCAGGTCGCCATTAGTGTACCAACAAAATGGTTGGACTCATATCTTCTGTCACTGTATGAAATAACAATTTAATCCAAACTTAATTGTATTGAAAAATCTACACTTCGACAGGATCTGGGAGGTCATAGAGGTCATTCTTAGTATATAAATGCATATTGTGTACTGAATATAATTATCCAATGATGTAGGGAATGTGTACAAGCAGCTTCCCACTGTCCCAAGCCTCCTTGAGCTCAATGTGATCTTACAACTTACTGGGATAATCAGGGGAAAAAAACCTTTGATTTCATCGACTAAGTCAACTTGAGGTCCACTTCAAGTCGAGTTGAGTTGATCCAGTTCGACTCGACTCGGCAGTTGAGTCAAGTCGAGTGACTTGGATTGACTCGACTTTCAAACGACTTGACTTTCGAGTCGCAGCAACATTAGTGGCAAAGGAGATGAATGATTGGTACTTGATCAGCAGCTGTATCATTGGTATGCAAGTGAACAGATGCATCATGCTCAATGAGCAGCTGAATAATGTCAAGGTAATGCTCTTGTGATGCAAGATGAAGTGCAGTTTCATCAATATTGGTGTGTAAGTAAATGAATGCATTGTGCTTAAGAAGCAGCTGAACAATATCAAGGTAACCCTTCTGTGGCCTCATTTGGATGGCATAGTAGAGGTCTGGGTGGGGGAATGAAGTGAAGAAGGGTTGGGCACATATTGTGCCTCAAGGCATCCACACTGCATCTATACTGCACAGCCATATGACCTAATTACTCTAATTATCAGCAGTCCAGCCCACATACTATGCTGAAAAGGAAAGCCATTTTTCTCAGGAATGGCTCATTGAAATTTCTTGATTCAAACGGATTCAGAAGGCACTCATGAAAAGGAGTTAATCCCTATTTTTTCGTGATTTTTAGGATGTTTTTAGGTGTTTGGCCAATTTTTTGGGCCTCAAAACTAAAAATTGAGTTTACAAGGAATCGGCTCGTGGAATTCAATGAACCATTTTGATGTAGATACATCATCTGTATCATTCAGAAGCTTATTAGCTACTTCCTGAGCCTCACATAAATAGCTCAAAAAAATTTGTTGGCTTTGATTGTCCGGCACTGTACGTCTTCAAGCTGCTCATACTGAAAAACCCCTCAAGTTATCACGTCCGTCCGACCATCTCGTCTCGTTTTCAAATTCATCCATCTAAATATTCCTATCATTCAAAACCACATCTCACATCGCCTCCACACATCATACGGGTAAGTGCTCAAAAAAAAATCATTATATTCATTCAGGACTACTTTACACTAATACACAGTGCAGATTCATAACCGTACAGGACTCACCAATCGCGCCACCTGCAGCGCACTACGCAGCATCCGCACCCACGCTCATATCCACCCCGCACCTGTTTCCCGATCGAGGCCAATCACGAATCATCTGTGCAGCAAGCCGGTGGGGATTACGCGCTGCACGTCGTCGACGGCTCACGCAAAAACTCGGGACAAGCGGTGCGCTGGAGGTGCACGCCTGATTCGGTATCGAGACGAGCCTGAGGAAGTGGGTAAGTTTTGTGCACAAGGACAAAACCCAAATTAAATTGACATACTCAAGATTTTGCCAGAGCGCGCTCACCAATATTCGCACTGCGCAGCGCCCTGATGTCCGTGCGATCGTGCTGGCGATCCGGGACCTGGGTACCCGCACCTTCGCCCCGTCCCTTCTTCAAATCCCTCGCCTCGCTGGCCTCGACATCGTGCGCTTCAACGCGGACAGCTGGCGCAGGGGATTGCGGTTTCGGGACAGACGCGGACGAAGCTTAGCAGAGGCGGATGCGTTAGTTGGACCCAGAACGAAGATGTGACGACGTACAGTACTAATGCGACGAGCTTCAGACATCGACGACGCGACAACGCACGCTGGTGGCGTTGCTGGTGTACTGGGACGTGGCGGCGTACTACAATGCGGCGACGCGGCGACTGCACCCGTGGGCGGGCGGTAAGAGTACTACTGGGTGGGGACCATTGGATTGATATATATGCACGCATTAACGGGACGTACCATACGGAGAACGCTGGGATTAACGGGCACGGCGCGCTTGGGTCGAGAAGACGGGAAGGCGAGCGTAGCGGCGGGTCGGGGCGCGCAAAGGTGGGCGAGAACGGCGGCTCGCGTGCGTTCGTGTATCGTGTCCTCGAGAACCAAGCCACGCACGGAGGTCGATTTGAACGAAGCTACGCGGGCGGATATCGGTGAGGGATCTCGGGCGGACGATTAACGACGTACGCGGGGTTTCGGCCTCTCAACGACGCGCAGGATGCGTTCGGCTCGGTGGGTGAAGAATCGCGCGCTGACGGTTTTCAGGACCCGGCAGGCTCCAAAGTGTGCGGGTGAGTCGACATGGCACGAAATACGGCGTTGTTGACGCGCTCGAGAGCACTCGGCGAGTCTGGAGATTTAGAGTAAGTATTCAGTCCCGACAATGAGGAATTGACGTGCTCACACTGATTCGGCTAGCTCGACGGCGACGCAGCCAAGGCGGAACGAGAAGAGTACGCGATATGGAAAATGGAGCGCAAAGGCGGGACGGGGCACCGAGGCGGGACGAAGCACAACGGCGGAACGAGACGGGGTCTGCCCGCACGTATCTGCGGTACGCAGGTCCATGTGTGTACGGCGTTCGTGTTGTCCTACGCGTCTTGGGAACCGAGTCGGGCATGGAGGCCGAGACCGAGATGAGCCTAGGCGAGCGGAAACATGTGAGGGGTAAGACACAGAAAGAAGTCGAGGACGCACGGCGTCGGCGGGTTTGCACTCTCGACGATGTGCCGCGTCTGTATGTCTTCCTCCATGCGGAGTTGGCGCGCTGAAGGCGTTTTCAGATCTTGACAGTTTCGAAAGGTGCGCGACGGTAGATACTCCATCTACAACAATTTAGTTAGCGGGCTAAGACCCGGGGATATGGTGCAACGTACTTTGGTTGAGCTGCAGTTGTCGTGTAGCGAGGGCTGGGGCAATAATGTGAGTCGGAAACCGTATGTAGTGGGTGCATCGTACTCACCGTGTGACGTTCTTTTCGCGCCTAAGTCGTCGACGTCCTCTGTGCTGGGTGCACATGCGTCGAGGCGGGCGGCTGCTGGAGCGAAGGATGAGTACGCAGAAGCCAAAGAAGAGCAAGGTACGTACCTCGTGCACGCCCCTCCCAACTTCAGCCCTCGCGATCGTAGGTCTCGCACTCTCCGGGTGCATTGGGTACGAATAACGCCCGCCTTATATTCGGGGCGTGGCGAAAGCACGGTTTGGTCGCGTTGGATACGACAAGAGACCAGCTGGATAGGTGCGTACCAAAATTTGACGTGTTTGCCGCATTTCGGTAGACGCACGCCTTTGGACTGGAAACAAGAGATGAGACCTGTGTGCTGTGGAATCAGCTGGTATCGTACATGTTTTACAAAACAACATACTAAGTAACGGACATGTCTTTTGCAAAACACCATGCTAATTAGTGTACAGCCACCAGGCGGCTCAGATAGCGGGCTTTCCGTATTTTCCGGCCTAGATACCGGTCACTTATCATTCCAACCGGGTCCGGCCGTCCAAAAGAAATATTATTTATTACCGGCACGGCGGCACCCAGGCGTTGGATTAAAATATCAATTTTCGGAGATACTGCCGTATCAGGATGCAGCCAAGAAATCCGATCTGAGCGGCAGAAAATCTAAAACAGCGAAAAAAATTACGTGAGGCGGGGGTGTTTCGTGGGAGGGGTATCCGAAGACTCCGCGGCTCCCCGCTTCTTTACCAGAGCCCTTGACTTCTCTCGGAGCACCCAATCGACGTCCTCCACCATCTTCCTCCACAAAGGTGTGCCTCCCGCATCACCAGCAGCACGGTACCACCACCACAAGCAGGCGATGACGCTCGTCAATCCATTCAAGCCTGCAGGGAGTCTGCTGAGGTCACCACTATCCTGCTTCAGCCCATGCAAAAGGAAATCCGCCGCCCCAGCCACACCCTCAGTCCTCCAGCTCGGGTTCACGGAGATCCACCATCCAACCACGGACTTGTAAAAGTCCTCAGCATTGTCGTGATTGTCGAGGCCCGGGGGGAATTGTTCGAGATTTGCGCGCACGCTGGACCCACCAACCCACTGCTGCAGGACGGCCTTGCGCGGACAGCGCCTTGCCCGTGGTCTGAAACTCGGTTGCTGCTTCCAGGGTGCACCACTGTCGCACCAGAGCTGCCCAGATGGGTAGCTCAATCTCAGACCGGAATTGCTGAAGCACAACGTCGTGCTTAGCAGGGCATGACGGGAAAGACTCGGCCTCGCTCGTGTGAGGGCTGTCGTCTGCAGGGGGGATTCAGGGCGGCAGGTTGGTGAATGGGAGGTGCATCGGCAGCAGGTACATCGGCGGTAGTCGCATCAGCAGCAGGCGCATCGGCGGTAGTCGCATCAGCAACAGGCGCATCGGCGGTAGTCGCATCGGCAGGAGACGCACCAGGTGGTGCTTCTGCATCCATGGTGTCAGTGGCGTCAGTGGGGGGCGCGTTAGCTGGCGCGTCAACGTCCATGGCAGCTGCGTCAGTGGGAGGCTCATTGATTGCTGCGTGCCTGTCCATTGCAGGTGTATCGGCCGCCTGGGGACGAGAGGGCATATCTGCGGCGGGTTCTTCCTCGCCCGCATACATCTCCCGCTCCACCACTTATGCTGGGAGTTGCCGAGCTTGGCGTACCACGGGACGTGGATCTGGTGAGTCGCGGTGATGTCTGGCGGCTTGGGCGGGGGGGTGGGTCGCGATTTTGGGCGACTCTTGATCCCTAAGGCTGCCGCGCTGCCTCCAGGAAGGATCGCGCGCATCAGCTCGGTGTTCCTCGCCGCGTTCTTCTCTCGCTCAAACTCGTAGGGGCTGATTGTATTGAGGCTCCAGATCTTCGTCGCCCGCTCCCTCGGCGGCAGCGCAGCGAGAGCTCTCTTCAAGGGGGAGTTTGGGATGTACTTGAGCTCGAGGTCGGCCCACTCTCCGGTCTCCTCCTCTTCATTCGCTGGTCGATCACAGGCAAGCTCCTCCTCTGAGCTGTCTCCCTCCCAACCATCCTCCCTCGTCCTCCTCTGCTCCCGACTCCACCGCCTCCGCCTCCTCGTCACCCTTCCCCTTCCTTCCCGTCTTCCGCTTCTGCTTCTTGCCTTTCTCACTCGCCGTCTTCTTGGTCTCGTTCCGGCAGACAGCGGGGCCGACCTCCACTTGCTGTTTGGCTTGCTTGTCGCTCACCTCGCCAGGTGCCAGAGGGATAAGCGACCCCATGCATTGAGCACAGAGCAAGGGGGCGGCGGCTACAGGACACCCAGAGTCAGTCAGTGCGCCAAATGAACCTGCAGCAGTCGGTAAGAATGCGCATCGTATCTGAAACAAAGCCGTACGTACCCTGCTCATTCTTCTTACAGGCAACTAGAAAGTCGGCGAAGGCCTGCATGAGCGCTTTAGAACGGACAGGAGTCCATTTCACAAAGTCGATGTCAGGATTTTTCGGCAGAGCTCCCTGCTGCACCCTATCAGAAATTAGAAAGAGCACGGACCGCAAAGAAAGAACAAACACACATTGAAAGGAAAATTTCGTCATCGCCGCCTTCCAGGATTTCCCCCAGAACGAGTAAGCCCTTGCATTTGAGCTGGGTGCACAGGGTGTCGAGCGTGCGCTGGGAGATGGCCTCCGCATGTACGCGCTGGCTGGGAGAAAGGTGAAGAGCATCAGTGAATCAAGGTTCATGGGAGCGACTCGCCCACTTACTCGTTAAGCTCGTCAGCGGTACAGTCGGTGTCACCCTTCACTGCCCTCTCGTGTGCCGCTCGCCGTTCTTGGTAACTCTTCTCCCTCATCTCCTGGATTTCCTGCTGCTCCTCGGGGTCGAGCTCATCGTAGTATGCCTTTCCGAGGCGGTATTTGTTGTGGAGGAGCTCTGCACGCGCGTGCGCACGGCCTCCTTGTCATCCTCGTCCTCGCTGGGCTCGTCGTCATCTTCCTCGCCCTCCTGTTTATCCTCTTCCCCCTCGCCACCATTCTCCCCGACGTCCTTCTCTACATCGATGCTCTTCTCCTTCTCCCCGTCCGTGCTCTTGTCCTTCTCCTTGACCATGCTCTTCTCCTCCTCGAAGCACTCGCCCGTGTCTGCATCGTGGCATTCCGCATCAGCGTCCACGCCGTATTTTTCGTGGTAGCGTAATCGCAGCACATCCCCGTGAGTGGGATGCTGCCACAAGAACCACGGTAGCTGAACGCGGCGTGGGGCTCCCTGGGTAGCTGTGAGGCTCGCAAGCCAAGCACGGAAGGGTTCGGTTTTGCGCAGCTGGGATTTGGTTTGCGCATTCGAGAACCAGTATTTTAGTTTCTGCCACCAGTGAGCTAACGAATCCAAACCGAAGAAAAAGTTCCAAAAAAAAAAAAAAAAAAAAAAAAAAAAAACAAATCTGTACCTTCTCATTGGCAGCACGAGCTCGTAATTTGTTCAAGCGCGCGCTGGGGAGCGGGAGTTTTAAAATGACGGCTTTGCGATGGCCCCGCTGTGATTTGTTGTGTTTCTTGACACGTTCTAATTCTGCTTTATACTGATCTTCTTCACTTTTCAGCTCCTCCTGACCAGCGGGTGATAGCGTTGGATACTGTTCCTGCCACGAGGGGAAGAATTTGCTCGAGAATATTTTTTTATCATTTCGGGGCGTGGACGAGTAAGTCGAGAGATTCTCGCGCAGAGTGGAAAGCGGTTCGCCATGGAAGTACCCCTTATTTCCGCATTTCTTGCGAACAGGCATGAGGCAGAGCAGTGAAGAAAACCGGCAAGTTGGCGAAATATCGAGACAAAGGGAAGTGATTGTGACAACGCGTCAAGTCACAAGCCACCTGACCAGCGAACTTCGTCTCTGAACCTCAACACCTCTCTCTTGAATAGACCTCGGTTCGGTGAGTGGATTCAGTTGTATTTACTTTCATACCACATGTTTTTTTTTTTTACTTACTTCCTTTCCGCCCTACTCTGACCATGGAGCGGGCGGAAAGTTTCTGCTTTCAAACGCACCGCCTCACTCTGACCTTGGAGCAGGGCGGTCGCCTGTTTTACTTCCTTTCTTCCTCTTGTTTTTGTACCGCTTCAATGTTCAAGTTCAGTCTGACCAGTCCCAAGGATGGGTTGGGAACTCTTCGGCACGCCTATTGTATGCCACCACTACGATCTCGAGGATGCGCTCAAGGGAGAGAATGACGCTCGCATGGAGCGTGAAGACAACGGTGCTCCCTCTGACGACAAGGAAATGGAGATTGAAGAGCCCTCTGCGACTCGCCGAGCCACTGTGCCCGCCTCTTCTTCACTTCCCATGGGTGCCACTGCGTCTCGTCTGTCGGGCAAGCAGAAGAAGCGCGAGCGAGAGCGTGCCAACCGCCCGTGAGAGAAGGATCTCCTCCCTAAACAGCCTCACGGCGCCCACTCCCTCGCCCCGCATCCTCGAGAAGGCCGCCACTGCCATTCCAATCCACATCGGATACAACGTAGAGAATTTTCGCGCCACCCAACAACAGTGGGTTGGCCCTATCAAACCGGTGGATCACTCTTTGAGAGCCCACGCCTTCGATGCTGAGTACTTGAAGCAACATATGCCCTACTTTGACTGGCCTGGAGAGTGCGTGTCGTTACCCACATTTCCTTCCTTACCTGACTCTGCATCCAGTGAATCCCCACGTTATCCTTGACCGCAAGGGGCGGGTTATCGGCGTCCTCATAGCTCCTCCCGAGGACTGGGATGCGGTGGTGGATGATGCCACCGACGCGTTCCGCCACGCCCGCATGCAGATGTCCTTCCCGGAGAGCGCGTTTCTCCACCGCCGCGCAACAGGACCGGGATTTCCCAGCAGTACGAAGGGCTTTGGTTTCGGCAATGGTAGGAAGGGTGTTGGGAACTACAAGCCGCGGTCGCAGAAGAACAGCGTAGCGATGGATGAGCTTTTGGAAAACAACGCCGTCCAGCGAATGGCAATGTATCCCTTTCGTGCGTGACTCGCTCTTTCCAGCCCCACGCACGCAGCTAACTTTTTCAGCTTTTTTCCAGGCCCTTTGCTTTAACATGTACAGCGACTACCACGAGATGAAGCAGACGCTACTCCAGCGTAACCCCCACCTCGACCGCACCTTCCGCGGCAGCCCCTTTACTGCCGTCACCGCGAACCTGGGCCCATTCTCCGTTTGCCCGCCCCACCTGGACTGCGCGAACAAGGCAGACGGCATGTGCCTTATCAGCGCCTTTGGGGCGTTTCAACGCCGACAAGGGAGCCCACCTCGTCCTGTGGGATTATAACTTCATGGTTCGTTTCCCTGCAGGCCGCAGTGCTCTCATCCCTTCCGCCGTCGTGACTCATTCCAACACCCCGATTGCGGATGACGAGGAACGATTTTCCCTCCTCCAATACTCTGCAGGGGCACTGTTCCGGTGGGTCGACAACGGCTTTCAGTCCGATGTTGACTGGCATGCGGCTGCAACTGCCGCCGATGTCGAGCGACACAAGGAAGCACGAAAGGCGCGGTGCGCCTCTGCACTGAAAAAGTTTTCGTTGTGGAAGGATATCAAGGTAAAAAACTACAGCGGTCGCGCAAGGGTGGAAGTGTGGGACCAAGGGGACGTGGCCGATTTCAGCGATTTGACGGAGGAGAGCGACGTTGAGACGCCGCCGGCGCAAGAAACGCCGCACCTAACGTCACTGTTGTACCGCCCTCTTCTCGTCATAGCGTCCTGTATAATTTGTACTGTTGTTATCTTGATTTCTGCTCTCATCCCGAACACCCAATGAATGCACTTTTCGATGAGCATAGCCCAGACGGCTTAGATGGCGAATTAATAACTGAGTTTGGCATATATTCGTGGTACAAGTAACACCAGCGACGAGCAACATGGAGTTATTAGTGTTCGTACGAACATGTTGCCGTGGAATGCATGTGGGACACTAAAATGAGTTGAGCAACCCGAAGAATTGAGCAACTCGTTCAACTTGAGTTACGGTGGACTCACCCCAGAACCGTAGGTCGAAGTCTTCTTGATCCTACTGTGAATGCTATGTACGAAAATACACAGGATGCACCGAGTCTAAGAATACCAGTTATGTTGCTGTGGAATACATGTGGGACGCTACAATGAATTGAGCAACCTGAAGAATTGAGCAACTCGTTCAACTTGAGTTACGGTGAACTCACCTCAGAACAGTAGGTTGAAGTCTTCCTGATCCTACCATGAATACTGTGAAATCAAATGGCTTCTCCAGCTGTCGCATGGGTTCTACAAGTCGAGGTAGTAAATAAGTTGCATTGGGTTTCAAGTTCGATCTTGACCTGGAAGCTCAACTTTAGTCCAACGTCAACAACAGCGAAAGGCTTACTTGGATAGAAGTATTCAACGACGCAGACCCCGAAACCCTATCGTATCCATGATGACCTTGCTGCAACCAAGTTCTTCGGTAGTGCAGAATGTACGCTGTTAGTTTTGCTAGGCTACTTACATGTCGCAAACGTTGATTTAAGTTGTAACCTCTTATAATATCCTTCTGAACCTTATTGGAAGATTATGGTTGTTTATATGGGCTTACAAGTGCTTGAATACCCAGATTTTTTCCTTGTAACAATCAGAAAGACGTTATAACTAATTATAAGCCAAATCGGATTTTTTGCGACACACCTACAACATGGCGAGATAAGACCTTCAAGGACAGCGAATGAATCTAAACAATGGTTAATATTTATAGAATGAACAAAAACTTAACTTCCCCGTTCAGCGAATTGGAGGCGTAAGTAGAACTGCAGAAGCACTAGGGGTTGATCTACTGCCTTTCTGAGATATGTCTTTCAAGTTACGCGTCCATCATTCGATCACGCGTTGTTTATTGCTTCTCTTTTACCTTTCACTAACGTCTCGAGATGAAGATTCCGTTCGAGTCTGCATTTGACTCGATGAGCATCCAAGAACCCGTCGCTTTCTATCCAAGACAAGGCTTTGAGAGGCTTCGTGGCTCTGCAACACACAAGTTTTATGTCATTACTGTCGGACGTGTCCCCGGGGTGTACACGCACTGGTGAGTGCCAAGTGTGTTCTGGTGGGCAATTCTCAATTCCATCTATCTAGGGAGGATGTTGCTCCCCTGGTTTTTGGATTTCCGAATGCTGCTTACAAGAAGCACACGGGGTGGTCTGCCGCAGTGAGCGCATGGGATGCGTCTCGGTGCCCACACCCGCCAGCACCCTTGACGCCTTGTGTGCACGTTCCAGCACCCTCGATGCCCGGTGCTCAGGTTCCGCCACCCTCGACTCCGGCACCTTCGATGCCTGTTGTGCATGTTCCAGCACCCTCGACGCCTGGTGCTCAGGTTCCGCCTCCTTCCGTCTCAATGACGCGTCCAAATCTCGTACCACCCTCCACTCCCCGCGTGAAAATCGAACATGATCCCAGTTCGCAAGCCACAGCAACACTGACCAATGCGTGTGGCTCCTCGAAATCGGCTCCCTCTACCCCCACCGCAACAAGGAAGCTGCTATATGTTTGTTCTCACGGTGATTCAACCACCATCTACGCGAATAAGTGCATAGTTTGCTGTTTTGTTTCGGGGGAAGGCATCGTTCTCATATATGACAGAAACCAGGCTTCTTCCTCGGTGCGACGCGGGTTGGCGGATGGATCCTTCCGTAAGCTCGAGATCACCCCCCGCGTCCGGGATGCATTCAAGCATGCTGAAGAGTCCGCCTTGGAGGTTTACATCATTTCTTCTGATGAAGAGTAGAGAGAACAGAGTCCAAACGAATTGACCCACCCTGCATGTAGACTTCAATCTATGCTACTTTGTCCCGAATGCTATTTTTTTTTGAGCAATTGAAATAAATAATTTACCTTGTGAGCATGCAAACTCGGCCGAACGCCCGATGCTCACGTGCTGTCTCTAAACTTCGCTGAAGTGGCGCACCCATGAAACGAAAGGTCGACCTTGGTACCAGCGAGTATGCCAAAAAGAAGCGCATCAAGAATGTGTTCTCACTCAAGTCCTTTGGTCATTCTTTGGCCCAGCCCTCTCTTGCACGTGCGGGCCACTTGTCTGCCGACGGAAGACGCGCAGATCTCCAGCCAGTTCCAATTCAACTCCCAGGCCAGGCTTCTACATCGGCCGTGTCAGCTGGAAACTTCGAGGAAGATGATTGGTTGGATGTGTTGGAGACAAATGACGCTGCTTCCACGGCTGAAACGGAAGTAGGTGCGAAAGCTCCACGCAAACGAAAATGGTATGCCTCTACAGTAAGTTCTCTGGGTTTGTACTTTGGGTCCTGACTGACTGTTTATCTCCTGCTCTTAGGATGAACCTCTTCGGTATTGGACCACAAATTACCAGGATGCGTACTTACGCGTACTCGTCACTCGCGAAGGTCCTCTGAAGCAAGAACAGGACACTTGTTCTTGCGGTTTGAACCCCAGGAAATACCGGTGCCGCGAGTGTCATGGGATTGAGATGTTGTGCAAAGACTGTATGGTGGAGAGTCACCGCATTCGTCCCTTGTGCCGAATCGAGGTGTGTGTTGCTCTTCCCTCAATCATGGTGCTGTTGCTAACCCTGAGGTGTAGGCTTGGAACGGTGATTTTTTCGAGCCCAGGGAGCTGCGACAGCTGGGGTTGACGGTCCAGCTCGGCCATCCAGACAATCAACTCTGCCCCCGAGCACATCGTGGTCGCAATAAATTTGTTGTCATTGCCCCTAATGGTTTCCACCACGTCACACTCGACTACTGCCAGTGTCGGCGCAGTGGCGCTCTACCATGGTGGGAACAATTACTCCTATATGGCTGGTTTCCATCCACGCCCGATCACCCAAAGAGCGCGATCACTATCCCCACTCTTAAACTCTTCCATGCTGTTAGTCTTCAAGGCAAGACAACAGTATATCATTTTTTCAACGCGTTGGTGAAGCTCACGGACAATAGCGGCAGCCGGGCTTTTGGGGTGCGTTTTTTTTATCTCGAGTCTGTCGCATCAAACGCATGCTTATATCTCATCTCAGCGTCGTTACCAGCTCGTTCTTCGCGTTGTCCGCCAATGGAGAAACTTGCGGGCATTGAAGCGTGGGGGGTATAGGCAATGACCCTGACCGAACGGCATCCGAGACGCGTGGAAGGGGAGCTCGCCGTCGAATGCATCGCATGTCCCAAAGCTGGGGTTAATCTCCCAGATGGCTGGCGAGATGCTCCATCGGAGAAGAGGCGAGTTTCTTTTTCAACCTTTCTTTCCTTCGACTCACCTTTTTCGGCAGATTCCTTTACATGCTTTTTTTGGCGATCGATGCGTGCTTCCGCCTCAAGCGGAAGAAGCTTTCCAGCTGGACCGCCGACCCGAGTCTTCAAGACGGGTGGGCCTATTCTGTTCGCTCGGGTCCTTACTTTGAGTTTGTCAAAACTCTGGGAGAACAGAAGGAGGTGCGTGTTTCCAGCAGAAGAGAGAATCATCATTGACGCCGCCCTTCTTAGATGAGCACCTGTACTGGCCTCGCTGCGCTCGACCATGCCAACACGAAGTATTCGCAAGGCTACGCCGCCACGGGATGCGGCATGGTTACCTGTGGCCGCCATGAGGTCGTCACCAAAAACGGAGTCGCTGATTTGCAAGCAGGCGAGAAGTACGTCCCTCCACCGGCCTGTCTGCATGAATGCTCACTTGCTTTTCGGTTCGGCGCAGATATGGCAACATGGACTATGTTGTCGCCAGCGCGTGGCGCCATTTCATGGGCCTTTTGTTTTTTCTTCTTTCGTATGACATTATGTGTCAGTGGTCGAAGAAACTCAAGGAACGTCTCAAAAATTTACCACCCGCCCTCCGCTTGCAGCTGGCGCTGTTTTTCGTCAAGTTTGTGATCCCGAAGCTCCATATTCTCGGGCATCTGAGGATCTGCCAAGAGATGTTCTCGCTGCTTTTCACGCCTGGCTCGGGGCAGGCTGACATGGAGGGGATTGAGCGTATTTGGTCATCAAGTGGTCTAATGGGGGCGAGCACGCGAGAGATGGGCCCGGGGTCACGGCAAGACACGCTGGATGATTTCTGGCATTACTGGAACTGGAACAAGGTTATTGCCATGGGTGAGTTTTTTCCTTATCCACACACTCTGTACATGCTGACTGTTTTATAGGAGATACTCTTCGAACGCGGTTCCTCAAGGCTAGGGAAAGAGCTGGCGACTCAAAAAGCCGCGCTCGACGTGTTTTCGCAGGCACAGAAGGCAGACGTGCCTGCTTGGCAGAAGGCAGTGGACGATTTTGAAGCTGGAGTGCCCGATTGCAAGAATCCGTACGAGCTTCCCAAGTCGGGTAAGTGATGTTGTTTAGTACTAAGCAGCCTCGCTGAACCGCAGATCTTTTGCAGGTATAACGCTTTGTGAGATTGAGTTAGAGCTGCTATGTGAAGAGCAGGCTAATGAGCGCAAGTCGGGCGTTGTACGAGGCGTTGCTGAGGCGACAATGACCGAATACTTGATGCTTGGCCTGGAGATTGAGGGGCAGCAGTGCGTTTCCCCTTTTTTTCTTTCCTTCATTTCTCTCATCTTCACGCAGACGACAGCTCAGTGCCGACTTGGGATCCAACAGGTCACCATCCACGAAAGACCTCGCCGACTTTGTCACTAGGCGGACGAGGATCTCTCGGCAAATCAGAAAGTTGCGCGAACTCCAGCGCAAATTCTCGCCTGCCGCTCTGCAGCGCCTCGCCACTCAATCCGACCCCTTGGATTCGCCCGAGGCAGAGCGCGCACCACTCTTCCTCCCATCCTCCCTCTCTCCTGCGGGCTGCATGCCACCCGGTTCTGCCACTGGACTCGCGGAAGCTGAGGCAAGGCTGCGAGATGCCCAGTGCAGTGAGAGCCTGGAGCAAATCCGCCACGGCCTCATTGTCAAAAAAAGACTATACACTTATAAGTCTTTGAATTCACGCCGCCAACACCAGAATACACGCTCGCGCAGCCTTGTCGACAACCAGCAGCGCAAAGTCGACCTTGCCGTAGCGACCTATCGGTGTGCCCGTGACGCCCGTTTGGCTCTTGTCCATGTTGCTGGGGCATCAGATTGGAAGCCATTGGAGAAGGCGGATCTCCGCATGCTGGAAGATGAAGAGGAGGCGAAGAGGCGAAATCAACGTGCGATGAAGGGGAAGCGAAAGAGAGCAGCTGAGCTGAACGAGAACAACGAGGTGCGGGGTGTTCCGGGGATGGGTGAGAAGACCCGCCTCATCTCGTGGATTTGGGTGACTGTGGGGCATGGCGATGGCATCGTGGGGAAGGAGATACACACCGCCGTGAAGGTCGAGTGGTGTAAAGCCTACGCCCGAGTGAAACGATGGCGGGAGGAGTTCCTTCTCCTGCAAGAGGAGATGGTGCGGTGCCTGCTCACCCTTGAGTGGCAGGCACGGACATGGGATACGCGTGCTACCGCAGCGTACTACACCGGGAAGACAAAGTATGGGCCGACACACCTCCAAGGTGCTATGGCATTCGCGGCAAGGCAAGCCGCCTTGCGACGCACGCTTGCGACACGATTCCGTCGCCTCTGGTGGCACCTCAGTGACCGAATCGCAGGACCAGGGGCCCCAGAGTCGTCAGCATCATCGGGGGTGGACGAGCAAGACATTGAGCTTGGCAACGACGGCTCGGACGGTGATGAGGATAACACCAATGTCCTTCACGAGCCTGGTGCGCTTGAAGGCAGGGAGGGTGCTGAGGTTGATCAGGTTGGCGCCACCGACGAGGAGAACCACAGCACCCATGATTCAGAGGACGAGGAGGGCAGCGCCACAAGTGCGGAGGATGCAGCGTTGAGCAGGGTTGAGATGGACGAGCTGCTAGCCCTCCAAACGGCCACTGCGACCCAGTATGATGAAATCTAGGGTGGGTGGTTATTTTTTCCGCCCTTTTTTCTGTTTTTCTGTTTTGTTTTTTTTTGCCCTTTTACGAGTACTTTAGCTGATTTCAGGCGTTTTTAGGCTTCACTTGGGCACCTTTGGACGCCCCTCCTACACCCTGAATGTGGCCAATTTTTCCCGCATTAATGCCAAAATTTCCAGCTATTTTCGACGATTTTTCACGGATTTTTCGGGCATCGGATAGTTCGGCATTATCGGACAATAGCGTATATTTGTAAAATATCCCTAAATATTCGAAAGCCGGTGCTATACATAAGCGACCCGAGCCGAATCTGGCTGCCGCTGCCTCCCCGGACATGGCGCCGGCATAAATAGGAAGATACGGCGAAAGATAATGCTTGATAGTCCGTTTGGGGAAGAGATAGTGTTTAGCATGGTGTTTTGCAAAAGACCTGTACGTTGGTTAGCATGTCTTTTGCAAAAGACCTACGGTACCTAGTGGTGGAATCATTACGGACTTGAGAGGTCCATATGAGCACAGGAAACGATGAAAACACGGGGGAAGCGCCGTGCTCCATAGTCAAAGCTGCGGCGGCTCAGCGGTCCAGGCTGAGTGGGTAAGATCACGGGCGGTGGAGCTGGGCGGTGGCGCGCGCGTAGTTGGAGTAGGTTGCGGCACACGAAGGGAAGGGCAGCGTCGGGGGTGGCGTCGGCGCGTTGCGGCGGAGGACACGGGGTTGGCGTGGGTGAGGCGAATGGAGCGCGTTTGGGCAGGGCACGCCGTGGGCGTCGCTTATGAAGGCAAGAAGATGGATTGTAGCTAGAGTAGACGCGTCGCCGGCGTGCTGCGAAAAAAAGGATGAGGGCAAGGCCACGCACCATCAGTGGATATGGCGCGCTAATTTGAAACGAATAGTAGTTGCGCCTGCCAATGCGATTCTCTTCTGTCGGTGGCAGGACTTCCTCTCTTGACTCTTTTGCGCTTGGTCTCTACCAGTAGTTTTCGCTGCTGCTCCACCTCTCGCTCTTTCCTGCTACTAGTACTCGACGCCGATGTCCCCTCCTGACCCAGTCTACACCGTCTTCCGGCGCCGCTCCCTGCGTCGGCCCGCGCTCATCCTCGTTGTCCTGCCCGTCATCTTCTTCCTGGGACAGTTTATGCGCGAAATGGGCTTCGACACGCATTGCCTTCAAGTACGCCGGTGCCGGTATGGGGCGCACAAAGGACACGATTACACACACGCGTACGCTTTGGGCAACACGTACTTTGACGCGTACGGCGGGGGCGGTGCCGACGCGCGAGGCGAAGCAGGGGTTCAAGAAAGCCAAATCGAACCCGAAGGCAAAGTCGAATTCAAAGCAGGAAAAGGACAAAGAAGAAGATCAACACACATTTCACCCCTCCGGCCTGCTCCACGTCAACCCCCTCGCTCCACACCCCATTCCCCTCCTCATCTCCCGCGCCGAATCCGCTTGGGCGCAAAAGCTCTCCCGCGCCTCGCCCACTTTACACGCAGCCACATCAGTAAAACGGCACGGTCGTCTTTGGCATCTTATGTCTTTAGAAGACGTCTTTCGTCTTGGGATGGCGTCTTTTGTCTTTGAAACGAAGTCTTTGATGAGCTTTATCTTTGAACCTGCATCTTACGTCTTTCAACAGGATCTTTTCAATTCCTTGTCTTGATAGTATGTTTCAGTTTCCAGATCATAGTGCATCTTCAAGATAAATCTTCGCATTCTTCAGGTTCAAGCTGAGTGCCCTCGCCAGGCATGAGCGGATAACTCAACAACTCAAGTACACAGATACTCGGTAAATATGCCAAAACCTTGAGCTCGATAATTTTCTCCAGTTGACGGACTGAGGGGTGTGCCGAGCAATCATATTGGTGGGTTCTTTTCCTTTCTGCCCGCTCTGAGCTTCGGACTGCAGCAATGAAGTCTAATGTGGAATGAAGTGCAAGTCTTTTAAACTCCGCTTGGAGATCACTCCGTTGACAGATGACAACGGATGGCGCCATCGCACATGACTCGCATCAAATGGTTGGTGACGTGGCAGGCGCTCTTTGCTCTTTCCCCCCACTCGCTGTTTGCCATCCCTCTCTCTGGGTCGCACAATTCTTGTCTTGGTTCTTCCCTTCCCACTCACCTGTTGTACGGGCCCTTCAGATCAAGTTTCTTCAAGTCCAAAGTCAAGGTCCTTTTGTGGTCGTGCAAGTCCTCAAGGCCTCGATTCCTCAAGACCTTTCTTGCTGCGAACCCTCAAGTCTCAAGTTCTTAAGACCTTAACCCTGATTTCTGCAAATCCTCCAGTCTCTAGGCTTTCTCGACGTTTTTCTTTTTGTGCTCGTGCTTTCAAAATCGCAGCCAAATCATCAAGAACACCTATGCAAGCACACCTGCACTCATGCGGCTGGTATATAATGATGATGATGATGAGGGTCTTCGAGATCGTGGCAACAAAGGTACGTATCGCATTTATCCCCCTGAGCTTCTCCGTACCTCATCCGACTCGATCGCTGACTCGACATTCATCTGCTGCTAGCCATATTTCCTTTCCCAACAACATTTGCTGCCGCTGCTGCCTCCCTCGCTACCACGCACGTCTCCGCACTCCAAGAACAACTCTCTGACCTTTCTGGGGTGTTAGATGCCTGGAACGGTGGTTGAGATGCTGCGACTGCAGCTGTCGGTCCGGGATGTTAGGATGTAACTAATTTCGCGTGTTGTACTCGTCACTAAAAATACAAGTTTTTTTTTTATTTCTACTTGATTGTGATGAGTATTTGAGCGGGGTCTTCTCCAAGACAAATCATGTCTTTGAGGTCTTTCCCAAGACAAATGTCTTGTCCAAAGACACAGGGACCTACTTGGCCCAAGACGCCTGTCTTTGTAAAAAAGGTGTCTTTCACGTCTTTACGTCTTGCCAAAAGACGCAAAAGATGTCAAAAGACGGATGTGCCGTTTTACTGATGCATAAGCGAGTACCGCCGCCGCTACAATCGTCTTCCTCCACGAGGATTTGACGCGTGGTGGGCGTACGCGAAGGTGCACGGTGTAATGTTGCCGGACGAGTATGATGCGATCGAGAAGGATTTGGGTCCGTTTTGGGGCGTGGAGCCGAGTGTGCTGAGGGAGGTGCAGAGGGGGGTGGGAGGGACATGTGGATTCGTATACGATTGGGGTTGAGGTGGACGGACGACGACTCGTCCTCGGACCTCGACTTCGACGTGGAGGATAGCTTTAACGACGGCAGCGGTGTGACAAAGAAGCGCCAGCTCGCAATGCTCAACTTCACCCTCCCCGCCAACGAACGCGTCCGGCTCGAGCTCGCCGCGGGCGGGTTCCAGATCATCGACATGCTGCGCGAGGCCCCGGGTGTGGAGGAGGCGCTGACGGAAGTGGAATTGGGAGAGTGGCGGGCGGTGTTTAGTCCGCATGATAATCTGAATTTGGTGTTGGATGTGCGTCCTGTTTCCTCTTTTACCATCCCTTTGTCAATGCACTAGGCGTGCTTTCATTCCCCGTCTCCCCGCACGCTCGTCAGCGGCTGAAGGGCAGGTGGCGTCTCATTTTTTCCAGCCGTTTTGGAGTTGTGCGTTGTGCATGTACTGATGAGTTTGTGCAGCACGAACTGTGCGAGATAACGCTGGAGGCAGCGAGAAAGGGTACTTGTGCGTTGCATTTTGTCTTTTCTTCTTTTTTGTTTCTTTTTTCTCGTTGTTTGTCTGGTTCCCCGAGTTTAGGACTCGAGTTTTTCGTTCTTGTTCCCCGTCTTCCCGTTGTTTCTTGTCTCGAGATCGTCATGCCGCCTTTCACGAACAGGAGGCGTTCCCGAGACAAGGGACTGTGCATGGACGGGGGCGTTGGCAGGCAGAGACGTTCGTGTTATAACTCGTCTTGCCAGCTATCGATTGCGCTGCCATCGACTCGAGTCACACTCAAGGTCACATTGAGTCGTTTGGCTTTTTTCATTTGCTCCGGCTGCGCGATCGGGAGCCTACCGTTGACGGAGACGCAGAGTCGAGTGCACGTACATGCTGTGATGGCTACGTCCTCCGAATGGAATTATTCTCGCTGTTGCGAATCTCGTTTTCAAACTCTCCTCACTCTTTGGATTGCTTTCTTTCCAATTTCGGCCACAATCCAAACACCTCCAAGAAGTCTTCAAGCATATACTTTCAGACTTGGACAAGACATATTTGTGATTGATGCACTGGATGAATGCAATAGGACTGACTGGCAGTCCCTTGTTCAATTTATTTGCAACCTAGACTATCCTGTTCTGCATCTTCTATTCACCAGTCAACCTCTTGATGAATTCAATAGAGGATTTGGAAATATACCCTTTTTCAACCTGGGTTCTGCGGTTACAAGTGGCGCCTAAACTTGGAAATTGGGCTAGTCATAACAATCATGCAAATGGTGTCACAGAGCAAATTGTGAAGAAGAGCAATGGAATGTCAGTCCAACATTGTGCAAATTATTTTTGAGCTAACTTAATACTCAGGTTCCATTTGGCTGCATGTCTTATTGAATTATGCCGTTGCATTTGGGGGAACAAATGGGAAGAAACCCTCAGGATGCTCCCGACTGATCTGTTTGGGATTTACGATCACTTTTGGAGTTATGCAATGGATACTTTGCAAGAACCAGTTTCCATTCAGGCAATCTTCCAATGGCTTGTATTTTCAAAGGCCAACAAACAGTAGATGAGCTAGCAGATGCTCTTGCTTTTGACTTGGACAATCCAGGATTTGATTTTTCAGATCAAGATAAATCTACTTATGACCCAGGGAGACATCAGGATAATGTTAATTTAATGCCTTTAAATTGTTAGAAAGGCTTATCATAATTGATTATAATTGAGGGCTAGAACCATCGATTGCTCTGGCATATTCATCTGTTCAAGATTATATTCTCTCCCCCCAGTCCCACCAAGAATTCAATGTTATAATTAAGCAGGATGTTTCTCATAAATTCACTGCCCAAACTTGTGTCTGCTATCTCTTGCTTTTTGCTGACCAGCATTCAACAAAGGAAGACAACTTATAAAGACAAGAACAATGCCCACCAAGCAAAAACAAAATGTGCTCATTCAAGACTGAAACTGAAGTGTGACTGATGTAACATGTCTTGTTGATTTCATTTTTCTTTCTCAACATTTTATTTTCAATTTTGTATCTTTGGTTTTGTGTCCTCCTGATTTTTGTCTTCAGGTTCCAGAAGTTCTGATTTGGCCCCTCAAAATTTAGGCAAGTTGAATTCCCAGAAGTCACATCTGAGCTGTCTTTCTTGCCTACGATCACTGTGATTCACAATGATCATGGTTGAAATTGGGATCAAAAGGAAATGAAAACAAAATTTAGTGGCCATCCAAAATGAATTATTTTTGTCCAAAGAGGACACCCATAAATAAGCTGGTGACATCACCACAACTATGTAGAGAGACTAGATTTGAGCCTACAGGATGAATAACCACACTAATTATGCTGTAAGTCAACCTAAGTAAATGTTGCAAATATGTATATTATGAAGGGTGATTCTATTCGGCACCCCAGGGTGCTGCTTATAAATTTGATGCCCTTTCCACTCTAGGCAATTCACTGGGCGGCAAATGATGCCACATGATATTATAAGCCCTGACACAAAAGAATCACTGACCACTGCCTCATTTATTGCCCACTTCCTGCAAGAAACATCAGGGAGACAAATTCATTTTTAGAGTATCAACCAAACCCCAGGGCCAGCTGCCTGTGATTGGTGATCACACTATCAGTACTTGACATTGCCAGCCTGGGTTCTGGGGTTGAGTATAATTAGTATTCAGGATGTGTGGATAGCACTTCATACCAAGAGCTGTTGTGAAGCTTGGCTTACCTAAGTGTGATTCATTTCCATTTTTTTTTTGTATTAACAGACTGGATTGAACTGCTTTGATTCCCCTTCACCTGAAAATACCACCAACCCTGTACTTACAGGCTGGGTTATGTGCATTAACTATCCTATAAATTCAGGGCTGTGGCATACCACTGATGCAGCTATAGCTGAGCCTACAGGTGCCACTGGGTGCCTGAAGGCTGTGGTCAGGTGGCAATCAGACACCATCAGAAGCTGATCACAGCAAAAATGGTGCCAGTAATGCTACTAAAGTGCCCAAAATAGCAGCCAGAAAAAAATAAAACCCTTCTTATGCCAGGAGTGCCACCAGGTGTTCTGGGCCCAAATATGGCACTATTATTGATCCACTGTTGCCATTTTTTTTCATTCCAGGTGCAAATGCAGACAGTATTGTCAGTCTATGAGTGCTATTAGACATTTGGGCCTAGTATAATTTTCCCACAGTCTGCAGATGCATTTGGTGCTTGATTCAGTAAAAAAAAACTGTTGTTTTTCTATAGAGTATTAGGCCATGGGAACTTTCAATGATGAATGGAAGTATAAATGCTGGCTGATTTTTTTAGAATTTTTGCTTGTTTTCAGGTGGTCATATAGTCAAGTGGGTTCAATTCTCACTAGGTTCATTTTGGTTACTTCACAAAATTTGTTTCAAGACACAAAGGCAGCCTTTGTACTTGCATTGTACATGCTTTGTTCCACCAGTGCAGGGAAGCAAATTGTACTGTCCACCAGAGATTTTGTGAGCAGAGATGTAGACAGGCCATGTCAAGCAAGGTTGTGCCAGCATGCTCAGCCAACATTGTTGTCCATGCACAATAGCAAATGTCAATGCCATCCCTCCACCAGCATCACCCCCCCTGGCTCTTTCCTTCCTTCTATCTCTTCTCCCTTTCTGCTTTCCCTCTCTGATGTATAGACTAACAGCTCCAGAGCTATATCACTCTCCCCAATCTACACCACATTCCAATTGAAGTCCAGGCATCTCCATGTATACATGCGCTGCTAGAGGCCCTGGATCTACTGCTATGATTTCCTAGCATTCAGTGTGGAGAGGTACATTTTACTTCCTATGCACTTTTTCTGTTCTTGCTGGTTTTCTGATTCTACCAATATGATCAATTTCTACACTTGGGACAATATGAAGATAAATATCTATTATACAAATAAGGGTTCATCACGTGGTCTTTGTCTCAAGACAAATGTCAAAGACAGATGCTTGGACAAACATTGATTGTGGCCATTTCTGAATCATTGGTTGTTTCTGCCTCTGTGGCCTCTCAGGCCCCATTCTTTGCTTTCTGACAGCATTATAGATCCACTCATACTTGGCAGCTACATAAATTTCCTTTGTCAAGGGTGTCTGGCTTCGAACAACGAGCTTTGACAGGGGTTTGTCACGTGATCAATATCTTGATGTGGTTTTGAACTGTGAGTTCTTGCTGAGTTCTCTGGCTTCTGTTTCAACATGTGAGAGCTGTGTTAGGTTCAAGCACCACTTGTTGTAGAGCTTCTATCTTTTTATGGGCACAGTTTGACTCACAGGCTGCATAGGATTTGGCAGCTCCAGGTGCATCCTTTTTGAGATTTTCATCCTATTGCTATTTGCAAAAATAATGGCCTTTGGCCACTTTGAAAAAAAAATGTTCCATGTTGGGCAGCCATCATGATGATGACGCTGCCCTACATCTGTTTTCACTTTCTCGTCCCAATTGGGCGAAAAGTATTAGTGTGGGAACGAAAAAAAAAGGTAGTGTGGGAATGATGGGGGGAACCCATCATTCCCACGCTACCTTTTTTCAGCCCAATCAGGCAAATGGAGAGAACGGCAACCTCCAGCAGCTCCGCCTTGACATCATCTTGACATTGGCAAAACTTTAAACTTTTTTTTTTCAAAACGGGAATGGCCATTATTATTGCAAATAGCAATAAGTACTTAATTCCTTAGTGTTCTTGATATTCCAATGAATCGGTGTCCTGAGTTGGGAACAAGAAACAAGCAACAAAGAATGTGAATTGAGAAAATGAGAAATGAGAAACTAAGGAAACAAGAAAACAACAAACTGAGAAAATGAGGAACCAAAGAGGCATGAGTGGATTTCTGTCTTCACTCCCCATAAACAGTTTCGGGCCATCCAGACCACAGTTCAGTTGCACAAAATAAAGATCTTTTGTTTGAAATGAAATGATTCCATTCAAAACCTTATTGTAGCAAAGCACAAGTCCCTGCTAGTATAAATAATGGTTCAACATACAAATACAACTCAAATATAGAAAAGAGTAGAGGTGAATATTACATGAGAGAAACTTGTACAGATTGTTCATGGGAAGCATGCTGGTTCAACAACTGAGTAGGTGCCTGCAATTTTGCAAGCATATTCAATGCTTCCTCAGGCCCTTTTTCAACACTGGCCAACCTAGAGTCAATTTCAGCTATAGCTTCAGCCTGTGATGACTTTTCAAATAGTGGTTGAGCTGTCTTCCAGTAGCCAATAGCTGCTGTGATATCTCCATGTTTATATGCCAGATTGCCAAGGCGTAGCATGCTCTCTGCTTGGCTTCGATGCACATCCATGTATGTGAAACCTTCAAGAGCTACGGTGTAGAGTGTGAATGCAGTGCTTTCATCCTTGTTGATGATGAAACCATCTCCAACAAACAGAAGAGCTTTGTGGAGTGCCAGTTTCTCTTTGTATTTGTATGCTAAACTCAAATAGCTCATGGGCCATCTAAATGGTGCATTGCTAGCTGGCCAGACCTTGATGTTGGCAAGGTGTTCCAAAGATATTGATTTGATTATACCATAGGTAGAATGGAAGGATTCTTGCAATTTCATCTGTGCCAAGTCAAATCTGTGTTCTCTGAGGTTTATACATCCCTCTATCACCTTGCATAGAGCCATATGAGTTTTCCCTACAGAGTATACTAGGTCCAATTTTTTCTGTGCATTTACCATAGTGGCCCCAATTTGGGTGTCAATGTATGCAAGCTTTTGGTAGGCCCAGGAATATGCCTCAGTATTTTGGTCGGGAGAGGTTTTTTCAGCTGTGTTACTGAAGATGTCTTGGGCTTGAACATATTCTTCTTTTAAAAGATGGACCTCAGCTTGGGTAAGTGTGATCTGATGATCCATTGGTGCTCCAGACATGCCACAGATCTCAATAAGCTCTCTAATCCAATGAAGATACTCTAGACTCTTCTTGTAGTTCCCCAGAGCGATGGAGCACTGAGTCTGAACACCAAGTGCAATTGAGCTGTGATACAGGTCCATTGATTGTTTGAAAAGTTGTTCTGCCTCTCTAGCATTGTCTTGGCTAGCAAAATAATCTCCAATGAAGAACTTGAGCTGAGCAAATCGAAGCAAAACCTGACCCTGTTCATAACTGTCCCCAGACACCTGGGACAAGTCCAGGGCTTTCTTGATGAATTGTAGAGCTTGTTGCATATCAAGAAGTTTATACTGTGCAAATAATGTGGCTGTACGGTAGAATTCACCTGTAAAATCAATGAGACCACAATCTCTTTAGTGAATAAAAAAACTACACTCAAGAAGAGGATCTTGGACATATTCCAAGTGGGATATTGCATCAACTATTAGATTTTCCACTGGCATCCATGATATATGCTGAAATTTTGCTCCACTCATAACTTCAATGGTAAAGCGGATGTACAGTTCATGGTCTGAAGTCCCAAGTAAAATATGCGGTAGATGCTGCATCAGAGGTGAAGCACCCTGCCCAGCAAGTCGATAGAAAGCACTCAGAGATATGACACAGGATGCAGTCTCTGCAAGATTGGGATTGCCTGTATATAAACCTTGTCCCAGAACTTCATGTAGATTCCCAAGATTTGAGTTTATTTGATTGATCACAGGCTGCCAGCGTCCATCCTTATATTTTTTGGATAGCTCCAAAAGTGCACAAAAGTGCTTGCAGAGGAAGTGCAGGAGAGATTGAGATGGAGGCAGAAACTGCTGGATATGCTCTCTTATAGGAATCAAAACCACAAGTCTTTTGTTGTTGTTTAGATATGCTAAAGAAGTTGCCAATAATGCAGTTTTGCAACTGAGGATATTGGGAATTGGAAGTTTGCTTTGAACTAGCTCCACATCTGAGAGACCATTTGGAAGTATTGAGAGAAGGCTCAATAATTCTTGGCTGGCAGCTGAGATCCGGGGACTTGACAGTGAGAGACTGATAGAGACATCCAGATTCGATTTTCGGTCATAGCCCACAGAAAGCATTGATGTTTTCTCCATTTCCCATCGAGTCAAGACATTTTCCAAGCCTTCATAGTCAACTAAATGAGCAAGAAGATTCACCAGCAAGAGGCATATTGTCTGTAAGCCCAAGAAGTTTGTTGAAGTCTTCAAGTGAATGAGAATTATCTGTAATGTCTATGAAGGTTTGTTGTGCAGCATCATTAGAGAGAGGTTGCAGGGGCAATAGAAATGGATGGGTCCATCTGACTTTGGCAGGCTGCTCTGCTCCTCGCATGGTGATCTGTGCGCAACATGTTAGAAGAATTAAATTCAAATCAGTTGTGCACATACAATCAGTCCGAGATGTTGAATATCTGTAAGGAGAGAGAGAAATTCTTCAACTCCATTTCGAGATTGAATAGGTTCCCAAACTGTTTCCAGGTTGTCCAAGATCAATAAACAGGATGATTTCCTTGAAAAATATTGAACAACAGCATGTGTGAGATCCTTGCCAGGATCCAGGCCCACATGTAGTCCAATCAAAGCTGCAAGATCAGTACTTGTGGTAGCAGGTTCAGCACTGACAAAGAATCTGTGTTCAAATTTGACAAGAGTGTCTGGGTGATACAGGGCTGCTCTGGCAAGGCTTGTCTTGCCCATTCCACCCCCTCCAAGAATTGCAATCCTGGGTGCCTCTTGGCTGAGAAGTTTTATGATATTTTCTAACTCTTTTTCACGACCATAGAAGATCTTAGGCTTTGCAGGCAGTAATGAAAAGGAATTTGAACTTTGAAAGGGCAGTGAGTGAAGAAATTCCCTATGCATTCGAGCTCTTACCTGTTGTTCAGTTCATTGGTACTGACATGCACCTGTATGCAATGAATTAGGTGTCTGGGAAGTGAAAGCTCACATACTGATGAGCCATCTGTACTTGTGTCAGTTTCGGACATGGTTGAAATCAAATCAAGCAACTCTTGGTGCTTGGTTTCGGCCGCTTTTTTCATCTCTCTGATGCTCATGAAGACAACACCACTAGTGCCAACCTTAAATCATCTGTTTAGCCCTTGAACAGTGCAAAGCAGTTGTAGATCTTACTTCAAAGATTTTCTTTGCTTCATTCAGTTCTGCATGGCAATCTTTCACCAAATTGTTCATTTCAATGTTTCGGAAAAGCCGCTTCAACTTGTTCCCAGATTGCTGTGCATTGACATATATCCATATCCTGTGGAGAGTTCTGCAAAGCAATATGTCAGAGCAAACAGTGTTGAGTGAACCACCCATACTTCATGAATTTCCCAACATGCTCTGTCATTGCAGGTGATAGGACTCCTGGGGCTTCAGACTTCATATGAAGCTCAATGATTGCACAGAGCAATTGGTAGGTATCCTCCAACAACTGAGCACATTCTTTTTTTCTTTTGCTTCACATTCTGCCATAATAAGTGAGTCATGCATACTTGCTACAAGCCATAATACCTGAACAAGCTGGATCAAAGATGCAATGGTCTTTGAGATTGTTTGAACAAATGGAGGGGCAAATACATCATTAAGCTCATTGAGCACTGTGATCATGGGAACTAAGCAGTCCACAAGATTCATGAGTTGAGTTTCAGTGACAGTGGGCTGGTGAGACATGGCTAAAGATGGGGTCAGGTATGACATTGGGTGTTATAAATCTCTCACTTGAAGGTTATGTTTATATTTTATGATATATTAAAATTTGGTCATTCAAGTTAACTGCTATATCCAAGCTATATCCACTTCGTAGTGCAGCGCCTGAGAGCTCAACATGGCTTCTGTTGATTGCAGTACTCAGCCACTGTGACGAGAGTGGGACTTGTATAACATGCTTTCACTTCCACCACAATAGAACAGATTAAAACACCACCATAGATAGAACCATGCTGTGGGGCCAATACTGTCAGTCTAACCATAATCTTGGCCTTCCTGAAGACAAAACCTGAATACTTGCATAGATAAAGGGGAAGAGAAAAAGGCAATGTACATTGAAACCTGACACAGTAGCAAGTGCCAAAAGATGTGCAAGGCCACCCTGCACTATGGTAAATATTTTGGTAGGATTTAGCATATACATGTATGTGTGATTAAATGGTGAATTAACCGCTGCCAGACAAAAGGGGGAAACTGTTCTCCAGTGTTCTGCATATTGCAAATATGCCCTGAACAGTCAAAATTGGTGGCAGAATGCCAATATTGATGGCAGACTGATAGCAGACAAAGCAAATTTAGTTTCCTGGTAGTGCCATCTGTGGGCATGATGGAATTGAGTGTGTGGATGATCACATGAGCTGAGGGACAAAGGGTACTTGTGACAGTGTCACAAGCTGTGCTTGAGTTTGCTGTGATGCAAAGAGTTGCAACACTCTGCCCCTGCTTGGCCGCATGCAGTTGATTGAATCAATCAAACATTGTGACTGTTCAGTTGACTCTTGCTCTCTTCCACCACTACCATCAACAACATACAGCCTGACTTTTGTCTGGCATACTTCTGCTGGGTGCTTCTCAGGCCATGTGTGACAGCGATGAAGATGAAGGAATCCAGGGCAACAGTCCAGCAGTGTGATGGCAGATACAGTGAACACTTGCCGAACACTGCTCTGATTTAGTTTTCTGCTTGCTTCATCCCTGAGACAAAGATGAGGTCAATGCCAAGATGGGATTGAGTAGCTTCTTCAGCTGAGGTGTTGGGCATAACATGAGGTATGCTGTAGTAATTTAACCCCAATGTTTCAGGCACTGTTCTCAAATTGTTACAGTCATAGCAAAAATTGTTGCCCATACCTGATATAGTAACTGTACTGATGTATGATTTAACCACCTCACAGGACCCATCAATCCAATTGTTTACCACTTCTCAATGCATGTTGTGTGTCACCACTCAATGTACCCCGACTAAACAAGCTGTTTTGGTTTCTTTCTGCAACCATTGCAAGTATTCCTTCAAAAAGATAATGACAATTTTACCATTCAAGCACACCTCACTTAATTGATGAACACTCAAGCATAATTACAAAGAGGTGAAAGCACATGGTGGGGATTTGTACTTCAACAACAGGAAGGGCCACACAGGCCGGCTGAAAGTGATTTTGGACAGAGATCTTGAAGAAGCAATTTGACAGATCAATGCAGGGGAGTTTGTCAATGGGGAGGACGTCAGATGCGAGATGTTACCCGATGTCCCAGGGCACATGGTACACCATACTTCTTGGCACATCTTTCTTCCCAATGACACCATGATTACCAGATTCAACACACACTTTCTTGCATGGCCATGTCCAGCATGTGAAGCCTAGCCTGCAGCCTTGTCATGTCCAACAATGCAAGCAAATGTGCAACAAATTTGCAGTGTGGACAGACCCAAAAGTTTTCACTCAGGTGTCATGATCAACTCAGACAAGTTGAAGATTGAGCTCAAAACAGGCACTGGGCATCATTGGTGCTGCCACTGTCATGGAGAGCACATTCTTGCTGTTGAAACAGTGATGAGCCTGCACTGGAGGTGCAGGCGTCTAAAATTGATATCAAGCAGGGCTAGAAAGTCAAAGACTAAAGCCTCAACTCAGACACTCCTAATATAATCTCAACTCCAACTCCAATACAAAGAACAGGGCGAGTCTGGGGTAGTAGGGTACATATCACCCTTCAGGAAGAGTGTGCAAGGTAGATTTCTGTGAGCAACGGTGCAAGACGTCTGGAGACTGAATTGCTAGAGCAGGGACTGCTGACCACTGTGGTTTCAACAGTTCAATAGTGCTTTCTGCCTATCCTAGAACTGTTTGTGATTTTGGAGAACCGAAACTTCAACAACTAGCCAACTGAAGTCAGAACTGCGCAGACTGTCAACAAACAGGGATTCTACTCGGCTTGTCCAGTTCGAAAGGTGGTGGCAGAACCAGACATGTTTGATCTTACTCAAGTGGTGGTGTAGGCAAGGCACAGCAGCTCTTACTTGAACAAGCAGGGCTCTTTCTCGAGAGGGGCAAGCTTTATTTCACTGGCAGCAGGACCCTGAGTACCTGGAGGAGGATTTCTCTCAGCTTCAATGAGCCTCTCGGACAGCAGCTCTCTTAGGTGAGGGGCAAGACCTCAAGGGTTGCACATGGCAGCTCTTATATCGTGGTGGGAGATGTGCCGCCCAGAACCGCCTCCCACTACCTCTACACACTCGCTGAAGGGCTCCTAGAAATAGCAGCTATTGTCAAGTGGTTGTGTTACCTGATGGCTTCGCTTAGCATGCCGTAGGTCGTAGGTTCAATCCTGGTCATTGTATCAATTTTTTGCCCGGGTTATGCTTTATTTTTGGCCACTTCTTCTTACCTTTCAGCACAAGCCCCCATAGCAGTTTTGCTGCTACACTTCTTTTTAAGTCTCCCATGCCATAAATCACTTGAGAATGTCAGACAAAATGTTGATCCACACAAAATTAATATTCCAGCTCTGTGACACTGCATTGGGAAGTGCCCCACCCAGTCATCTCAGCGAGTACAGAGGGGAGATTGAGCTGCAGGGTCCGCCCAGTTTGATCATCTTCCTCTGTATTCTACTATGAACCCATATTTTAGCTTATTTTAAGCCAGAAATTAAGGAATATCTTGAATAATCTTATTGAGATGCTCCATCAGGTCTGAACATGGTTCTGGGAGCCAAAACATCCTTCTCAATGATATCAATACACTGATCCTTTTTTATGCTCTATTTTTTGACAAATTTAGAGTTGTGTTCAAGACGTGTCCCTCATACACGTGATGGGAAACCATCACGTGATTGTCAGAGTGGAGGAGGCGAAGGGGTCTAGAGAATGATCTTGAATTAAATACTGTCGTCCGCTAGCTAGATGAGTTGATGCTCAATGACCAGGTACTGTGGAATATCAATTTGGGCGTGCGGGTTGCTGATCTGGGTTCAAACGCCAGTGAATTAGCTTGACCTATTTGGCTGCTTGTTACGAAAAGCGATCCCCACCAATGCGAGGCTCCTTTTCTGTCGGTGGCAGACATATTCCCATCATGATCTAATCTCTGCTGTATCTCTGCTGTATCTCTGCTAATATCTCTCGCTGCTCCTGTACCTCGCTTTCAATCCTGGACCTTTTGTTTCTCTTCGATGCCGTTCTCCTCAATCCCACCCGCCCCAGTCTACACTGTCTTCCGGTGCTGCTCCCTGCGTGGTACAGTACTCATCTTTGTTGTCCTCCTCGCTGTCTTTTTCCTAGGACAGGTTATGCGCGAATGAGCTTTGCCAGCGTAAAATTCGACGCGCATCACCTTCAAATCTGTCGGTGCCGGTATGGGACGCGCGAAAGAGGAGATTATGCACACGCGTACACTTTTGGCGATGGAAGGGAAACACAAAATCAAAGCCAAGAAAGCCCCGGGCCCGGAAAGCACACATTCCACCCCTCCTGCCTCCCGCACGCCAACCCCCTCGCCCCGCATCCCATACACATGCTCATCACCCACTCTCAGCGCCTGTGGGCGCAGAAACTTGCGTCTCTGCCACGATCCTGCACACAGCTGTAGCAGAGTACTGCCGATATCTTCGCACCCTGCCCAGGGGATTTGATATGTGACAGGGGTACACAGGGTGTAACTGCCGGACGAGTATGACGTGATCGAGAGAGATCTTGTGGTGTTTTGGGGCGTGAAGCCGTGGGTCTTGAGGGAGGGGCAGAGGGCGTGGGAGGGGCATGTGGATTCGTATACGATTGAAATCGACTCGGATTCCTCCTCATTTTCTCCTCTTCCGATGCCTCCGACCTTGACTCCTCGACACCGACTTCCCAACTTGCAGGATGCGGAGGGCAGTGGTGCGAGAAAACGCAGACTCTGCAGACTCTCAATGCTCAACTTCACCCTTCCCTTCGACCCCGCCATATGACCCGAGCTCGCTGCGGGCGGGTTCTAGATCATCGACCTACTGCGAGAGGCGGCGCTGACGGAGGTAGGATTGGGAGAATGAGTGATGTTTAGTCCGCATGGTAGTCCGACTTTGGTGGTGGATGTGCATGCCGTTTCCTCCTTTACCATCTGTTTTTCAATACACCATGCGTGCTTTTATTCCCTGTGACTCCGCACCCTCATCGGCAGACAGAGCGCCTCGCTTCTTTCATGCCGTTTTTGTATGTACAATGCGCAAGTACTAACCCGATGTCGACAGCACGAACTGCGTGAAATGGCGCTGGAGGCAGCGAAGAACAGGCCTTGTACGTACGCTCTCAGGCTCCTCCATTCTTTCTTTTTTTCGAGTTTTGAGCATGATCCGCTTTTTGGCTAGATCTTGGCTTTTTTTCCTTGCAAAAGCATTTGTGGGGACAGGTGTTTGTGTTTGCAAGAACGGGGAAGTTCGCGAGATGCAGACGGTTGGGGATGGAGGCATTTGCGAGGTCGAGGCATTCGCGCTTCAGCTCCGTGAGACCACAGGTCCGCTGGAGATTTAGATTCAGTGCTGCCATGACTCGTAGCGTTTGCGCGTTGCTTGGTTTCCACTCAAACTTGGCAATCGCAATTCTTCGCGCTTGTCTCGAGACTCAAGTTGTTTTTGCGTTTCTTTGGCTCCAGTTTCAGTGCCATGCCCTCTCCGACTTCTCTACTTTTGCGGTGTTGCACCTTCTATTCTTTGTATCTCGTTTCGCTTTTGCCTTACCTTGGCTGGGTCGAGAGCGCCCATTCGGACGGGAAGGAATTCCGATGTGGTGTGCTTCTGATGTCTTTGGTTCGGGGACCTGCGCCTCTTCCGTGGATTTTGAGCTCTTGGGCGGGGTGGAGGGGAGTTTTATGTTTTCTGGGCAGGTTCTGTGCACCCACAGTTTTTTGTCACATGCTGTTATCCATGCATCTCGAGGTGAAAATAGATGGCGCGAGAAATTGGCTTCATCTTATGCGAGGGGGCGGAGGCACGTGCGGGATGGAGACGTCCCCGGGACAGAGCTGTTCCTGGGATGGAGGGTGAGGCATTCGCAGGGCAGATGCGCATTCGGGGACGAAGACGTTCTTGGGGCGAAGCCATTCGCATGACATCTCCGCGAAGCCATGGGCACTGCTGTAGATTTGACTATATAGAGCTCTTTCAGTGCTGCCAACAACCCGAGGAACTGTGGTGTCGGTTGCTTTCATACTCAACATCGTGCCATGCCTTCCCAGCTAGCATAACTTCTTGTTTTTGTTTCATCTGCGGACTCTTCATCTTCTTCGGACCTCCTTCCTGGTTCTCTGATGTGTCCCATTCTTCTGTATTCCACCACCCGCTTGGCTGAGTCCCGCATGGCCATGCGGACGGGATTTGCAGGTCATCTTATCCAGCTCCGGTTCCATCTCTTGTGATCGTGAGGTTTTTATAATATTTCTTGTTCCTGGAGTTGGGTCTTGATGCACCTCATTGCTGCAGATTTTCATCTGTGCAATGGAATTTTTGCTTTCACAGAGGGTCATGCGCATAGGTCGGTTCTTTGTTCTCACAATGCTCTTTTTCGTGTTCCTTCTCAAGCTCTGAAATCAAGGGAGAGAGCCCGCCGCTATATCTCATGGTGTTGTCCAATCTTGTATATTCTGTCTTTCTATCCATCCATCCCTGTTCTTTTCTCCTGTTTCCTCCCTCCACTTATACTCACCCTTTCCCTCCTCCCTCGTAGACATTGACCCCCTCCAACCCCCACCCAAGAAACGTGGTTGGCGCACGGCCTGCCCACCGCTGTCGCCCGCATGGCTCGATGACACGCCATTCCCGGGCTACAAGCGTGAGCTGTGCGAGGGGGTGGCCGAGTGTGCCCAGACACGGGGAGGAGTGAGTCTTTTTTGGTTGGGAAATGGTGGGGTGCTTGAGGGCATGGAGGAGGGGATTCCGACAAGGGAGAGTAAGAGCAGAAGGGTGTTGTTGCTGACAACCCGCTGGAAGGGCTGTGCTACGGCGAGCCGCTGCAAGGCAGGTGGAAAATGTGCCTGTGCTGATGGAGTTTTCAGCAGGTGTGTTAGTGTTCTGAGTCGCTGTTACAAAGACGAATCAGGTCCCTTGCTGTTTCTTTCACTTTGATGCCTTTTGGCTTCATTTCCCATCTATTTGTTTTTTTGGGTTGTGTTGGCCGGCCCAGGGCAGTGAGCTTTCCAGCCTTATCATGTTTCAGAGCATAGATACATCCGAGCAGGATTCCCATGAATCACATCAGCTTCCACCAACCTAGTGCTCCACTGCTTGGAGTTAAAGCATAGTTTAGGACATATTTCAAATACACCCAGTACTGGGAACCATTGCAACATAGAGTGAGTTGCTCTGTTGTACAGTGAATTGCTGGTGATCCATATGATTTTCAGTTGATCCTTCATTCGGCAGACATCCCAGCTGTGGGGTGACGATACACTGCCAAAATTTGAGATGCTGCCGCTGTGTGGCAATAAGCTTGCTACCCACTATACTTATCTCAAATCGAGGGGATCTTCCTGCTGTGTTTATGAAACAACACCGAAGGTGCATAAGCCCTTTCTTGCTCATTGGAACTTACCTTGTGGTTTTTTGCCTATAAAAACTCATTGGCTGGCCTAGTCTGTCTCGGCTTTCTCGTGTTCGTCGTTCCCAGCAACCATTTTATTTTTTTTCCCTCGACCTTCAAGTCTCGGATGTCTATGTTGATGAGTTTCAATTATTCCAGGAATAGCCAACTATCGAGTCATGTGAGGTGCCAACTTAATTCTCGTCCCTCCTGTCATGGACCAATTCATCCAGCAGCACGGTGTGAACAGCTAGGCACTGTGCAACAGATCTGGATGTTTGCAGCTAAGCGGCTCGCATCAAACGAGGCCCTTGTCGAGATACTGCTCACAGGTTGGGCTGGAGATTGTGGTTTGTCCAATTGGCAAGTGGCCATGGGTGCATTGCCAGAACCGACTGATGCAGAGGCTGTGCTAGAGATTGAACCAAAACTTGAAAAAAGCTCTGTGTTCCCTGATCATCAATGTGGGAGGATGAATGAAATTCAGCAAAGTTTCATCTTACTTTTCCTTGTACTTGGAGACTACTCCTTCAAGTTGATTCATATAATATCTACATAATATTAGTCAATGAGTAAATTAGTGAAAAAATTGAATCCCTGTGGACAGTGTCCATGGCTGTGAAAAATTTATCATGCAGTGCTGCAGTTGTGAGAGGCAACTCAAATGGTTTCATATACATTAATGGTTGTACCTGACTGTGTAGCTCTCAGCATACAGCACACTGGGGAGCTGCCCTTACAGTTTGACAGTGGTTGTCATTGCCACTTTCAGCTAATCCCCAGGCTGTGTCCCCTGCCATGGCCACTTGCCATTATGAGCATGCTTTGTATAACATTGATAGGAGATAGAATAAAAAAGCACCAACAACCACTAGAGTAGAGAAATACTATTTTTCATGGTGGCCACACATCTCTGACAGAGGGCTATTCTGCAGAATATGTTGTAGCCTTGGTATTTGAGCCTGATACCATAGCACTTAGGCCAAAATTGAAGTGCAAACTTCTCCCACTTCTTTTAACAGGACCAAAGTGTTCAACCTCAAAGAACCTCATACTTTTTTGATCTGTCTGCTTCAACCTATGCAGGTACCCAATCATAGCAGCATTGCACCAGTATGCTTGTACATCCTGCTTGCTTCTTGATTATCTTTTCCGTTTCAACTTCCTGAGTCTGAAGGTCTGCGATGTCCTCTTTGGTTCATAGGTAAAACTCAAAGCCAGGCACTCGCTTGATGAGCCTCATATTCTGCTGCACACTCAGTGAATCCAACCCAGTGTTCCTTGGGGTAAAGTACCAAGTGATATATTATTCTCCCTTCAACAGATGTGCACTAATTCTCCTGCAGAACTGCATGTGCAAAACACTTATCCTCTTTGAGTGTGTCATTTACTTGCATGCACATTGATATTCCTCAAGAAGATTGGTGTCTTCTGAATGAAGCCTGCCAACCCTAGTTAATCACTCTCAGCACAGCCATTTATCCACAAACTAAATAAACTGCTCAACACATACAAAAGGGTGTCTGCCTTTCAACTTCCCTTTTTTGCAGTGTTGGATTTAGCATGGCTGTGTGAAGCAGTGCAAGCTGTTGTAAGCTCACAACTCACTCCTAGTCAGGTTTCTGATCATAGTAACCATGTGGTACTATACAGCTTTCATCTAGGTGAAATATTGCTTTGGCATAGTCTAGCTAATTGTACAGTAGTATAAAGGTAGTGTACTTCTGCTCATATACACTACCAGATTGCAATGAGATTCCCCTTCATTGGTTCTGACTTGTTCTAGTGATATTCACATCTGGGGCTTATTCAATATACACCGGCACTGGGCAGGCAGGTGGCCTGCACGTGCGGCCGACATGTGCGCTAGATGTCGCCGACGGCTGGTTGCCAGGTGCCAATGATGTGTCTGCCAGCATCATTATCCTATGGCCTCACGGTGTGGCCAGCTTGAGCTGGTAGCCAGCAGTTGATGCAGGATGGCACACATCTGGTTACTTATATGTTGTCCACACATTCTCACACGACGAGGGCGGAAGATTCAAATCAGCTTGTATTTGTTACGAAACTCTAGAACTATTCTATGTCACAGCGACGTGCAGAGGTTTGGATGTATCCTAAGCAGAGGTTGCTGCATCAGCAGAGGTCATGGCCTCTAGAGCGCCGACGTCGATCAGGTCGTCAACCTGCTGCTGAAAATCATTGACAACTTCATCAAGCATAGATGAAGCCCAAGGTTCCAAAGGAAGTGGGAGGAAACGAGGACTCGAGCTTGAAAACAAAAACTTCTTGAGAAATGGATTTGAGGAGACAAGGGCTTTGAGGAATTGAAGAAAGCAAGAGAACTTGAGGCTTGAAAAAAGAGCTCGTAGTTTGGAGAAATGAAGATTTGAGAATCTAGAAGACTTGATACCAACAGAACGACTTGAATGGGTAGGTTTAAGGGAAACAAGTATCTGGTGTGGAGATCGTTGGAATTTGGCCCAGAGTATGAGTTTGAGATCTCTTGAAAGGATACATTGAGGTATCGCCTTGGCGTCGGATCCCGAAGGTAGGTCCCAACAGCGTCACACATGCCCACATTGGATAAGATTGAATGCTTGACTAAGGAGCGGAGGATGGCGAGTGCTTGAGTCCTTCACATCTTTTTGGTATGTTGTCTGACAGTGGACCAGGCAGCAGGTGAGGCAGAGCTGTCGCGACTCGCGGACTAGGAGCAGGACGGTGGCCAGCGGCGAAGACACACCTATTTCCGAGGAACTCTTTACGCTATTTCTAGCTCCTTCACTTGTTCATGCGAGTGCCTTGCTTTCAGGGAGGACTCTGCCAGAGGGAGGTGAAAGTGGGAGGTGGGAGGAAAGAACGAAGTGCGAAGATCGACCAACATACACGTGATGAGGTCACACTGTGTGACCTATGTGACTCTTTGCATCCGTCTCGCCTTTGGTCTCGCCATTGCACATTCCAGCACATTCCCAACTTCATGAATCATCTTGGCAGACGGATAAAACTATCTAATATCATTTCAGCCCGATATATCGTCGGTATTGTACCTCAGTGATATCTCCCGCAACCTTGATCCTTCTGGATATCGCTCGAAGAACGCGTTACGTTCGCATTGTGTTCGCAGAGCTCAGCAGTAGTGCAAAATTTGAATTCGGAACCCTGAGGAGTTCTCTGGGTTATATGGCTCCAAGATCCTATTGCTATTGTCACGGCTGTGGTTTAATTTATACTGGACTGATAGCTGGGAGGTGGCTGTCGAGACAATGTTGTGACCATATAAAATGCAGCTAGTCAACAGCTGAGATTCCAGGTTAGAGTTCCAGCTGGCACCGACCTGGCACCCAGCTGCCGCCAGGTGACGAAAAATATGGCTGACAGGTGAGCCTTCGAGGTGATGGACACCTGCGGGCACTTTGGCGGTGTATGTCAACATATGGTGGTACTGATGCACTGCTGTCTGGGATCAAGATAGAGACAAATTACGGCCGATAAGCATCTCCCATTGTACCAGACCTGGCTGTCGATCCGAGAAACCTTCTGGTACATGTATCATTATCCATTCTTGCTGATCACTTCAAAATAACACATATTACAATAAAAAAACATACTTAATACACCAAAAAACCAACAACACTCGCTCTCCCCAGCTGCTATGTTCCTACATTTTCTGCTGTTCCTATGGGATCTGCTTGTATCTTGGAAAGGTTGATTATTGGGACTTACTGTCCCATCATATAAATTCACAGATTATCTCAACTTTCCTCCCACATTTTTTCTTTCCTCAATGGTGCATCCCTGTTTGTTCATTACCTGCAACAGAACATTGTCCTAAACTATTTATGGTGGCATTCATTCGTTTTTCATCACAGCAGTGATGAGATGTTGAACACAGATGATGGTGACAATGGTGCTGCACAGGAAAATGAGACTGAACAGTGAATACCAGTACAACAATATATATGATACAATATGCAAGCAATTAAGATGAGACAATCACTGGGAGCCTTGAGATTAGCCAAGGCAGGCAATGACAACTACTGTCAAAATTGAATTGAAACTATAGTCTGGCCATTTTCAAGTGTGTCATGTCTCCTTTTCAAATTCATCCATCCAAGTATTCTTAACATCCAAAACCACAGATCTCACTCCACACCTTGATGCACCACATGGGTAAGTATGCAAAAATCCATATATTCATTCAGGACTATGTTATCACAGTGCAGATTCATATTCATATATTCATACAGGACTCACTGATCACGCTACCTGCTTTGCACCATCACCCATGCCTGCTTCCATATCCATACCCTGCAGGTCTCTGGCCTGGAGCACCACATTGAGTACATGCTGCATGTCAATGACCTGCATGCAATTCAGCATTGAGATGAGGCTGATGAAGCAGATGAATTTGTGCACAAGGACAAGACTTGAAATGACATACTCATAATTTTGCTGGCCTGTTACACTGGCTGTGGTACATCATTGGTATATGAGTCAATAGATGTGGTGTGCTCAATAAGCAGCTGCACAATGTCAAGGTAACCCATTTGTAATGCAAGCTGAAATGCAGTTTTGCCATGGTTGTTGGCTAGTTCAACAGATGCTTTGTGATTGACTAGTAGCTGCACAGTCTTGAAACAATTATTCTTTGATGCAAGATGCAAAGCAGTTTCACCATCATTGGTGCACAAGTCCACACATGCACTGTGCTCAATGAGCAGATGCACAATGTCAAGGTAACCCTCTTGTGATGCAAGATGAAGTGCAGTTCTACCATATTTGGTAGCTAGGTCAATAGATGCACTGTGATTTACCAATAGTTGTACAATGTTGAAACAATTATTCTTTGATGCAAGATGCAAAGCAGTTTCACCATCATTGGTGCACAGGTCAACATGTGCATTGTGCTTAATAAGCAGCTGTACAATGTCAAGATAACCCTCTTGTGATGCAAGATGAAGTGCAGTTTCACCATCATTAGTGGCCAGGTCAACAGATGCATTGTGCTCAACAAGTAGCTTCACAATGCTGAAATGATTATTCCATGATGCAAGATGTAAAGCAGTTTCACCAGCAGTAGTGTGTAAGTCAACTAATGCATTGTGCTGAATAAGGAGCTGTGCAATATCCAAAACACCGTTTTCTGATACAAAATGAAGTGGAGTTTTGCCATATTTGGTGGCTAGGTTAACAGATGCATTATAATCAACCAGTAGCTGCACAATATTGAGATGATTATTCTTTGATGCAAGATGCAGTGCAGTTTCTCTGCCATCGGTGCATAAGTCAACAGATGCATTGTGCTTAATGAGCAAATGCACAATGTCAAAGTAACCCTCTTGTGATGCAAGATGAAGTGCAGTTTCACCATCTTCAGTGGCCAGATCAACAGATGCATTGTGATCAACAAGTAGCTGCACAATATTGAAGTCATCATTCCATGCTGCAATATGTAAAGCAGTTTCGCCAGCAGTAGTGTATAAGTCGACAGATGCATTATACTTGACAAGCAGCTGCACAGTGTCAAGGCAACCCTCTTGTGATGCAAGATGCAGTGCAGTTTTACCATATGTGGTGATTAGGTTAATAGATGCACCATAATTGACCAGTAGCTGCACAATATTGAAATGATCATTCTTTGATGCAAGATGCAAAGCAGTTTCACCATCATTAGTGCACAACTCAATATATGCATTGTGCTTGATAAGCAGCTGCACAATGTCATGGTAACCCTCTTGTGAAGCAAGATGAAGTGCAGTTTGACCATTCTTTGTGACTAGGTCAACAGATGCATCATGATTGACAAGTAGCTGCACAATGCCAAAGCAACCATTCTCTGATGCAAAATGCAAAGCAGTTTTGCCATTAATGGTGCACAAGTTGACATATGCATTGTGCTTAATAAGCAGCTGCACAATATTATAGTAACCGTTTTGGGATGCAAAATGAAGCGCAGTTCCACCATCCTTGGTGGCTTGATTGACAGATGTGTTGTGATCAACAAGTAGTTGCACAATCTCTAAGTGATTGTTCCATGATGCAAAATGCAAAGCAGTTAGGCCATCATTGGTGCACAAGTTAACACATGCATTGTGCTCAATGAGCAGCTGTGCAATGTTATAGCAACCATTTTGAGATGCAAGATGAAGTGCAGTTCCACCATCCTTGGTGGCTAGACGAACAGATGTGTTGTGGTTAACAAGTAGCTGCACAATCTCTGAGTGATTGTTCCATGATGCAAAATGCAAAGCAGTTAGGCCATTATTGGTACACAAGTCAACACATGCATTTTGCTTAAGGAGCAACTGCACAATGCCAAGGTAACCTTTTCGTGATGCAACATGAAGTGCGGTTTTACCATCTTTGGTGCACAAGTCAACAGATGCATTGTACTTGATGAGCAACTGCACAATGTCATAGTGATCTTTTCGTGTTGCAAAATGCAAAGCAGTTTTGCCATCATTGGTGCACAAGTCAACAGAGGCATTGTACTTAATGAGCAGCTGCACAATGTCATAGTGACCCTTTCGTGATGCAAAATGAAGCGCAGTTTCACCATTTTCAGTAACTTCATCAACAAATGTGTTGTTCTTAGAGAGCAGAAAGCAAACTCCTCTCATATAGCCCATGTTGGAACACATTGACAGTGCAGACATGAGAGGTTCTTTCCAAATACGTGTTTTAAACCAGTCTAATGGGCGCAATCTGTACAACACTGTGTATTGCCTACTTCCATTCTCTATAAGAACCTTTGTTGAATCAAGTAAAGCTTCTTGGTCTCCCTTATTGCAAAGCTGTAGGTGATAGAACCAAAAATTTCCTGCATACAATGCCATTGGATAACATGAAAGTGTTTTTTTGCTCATTAAATATCTATGGTCAGCAAAAATTAAGAGATAACGAACACAAGTTTGAGTGATGAACTTGTGTGATATCTCTGGTTCAATGATTGTGCCAAAATTCTGGTAGAATCGGGGAGATAGGATATAATCTTGGACAGATGAATGTGCAAGAGCAATTATGGGTTCAGTGTATTGGTATCTGATCACAATCAGTCCCTCTAACAGCCTAAAAGCATCAGAGTTGCCTTGATGTCTATTTGGGCAATAAATTGATTTCTCGACATTAGAAAAATCAAATTTGGAATCATCCAAGTTGAAAGCAAGAGCATCTGCCAGTTCATCTGGAGTCATTTGTCTGGCAGAAAACACAAGCCAGTGAAATATTGCCTGCATGAAAACTGGTTTTTTGAGAGTATCAGCTGCTCGAGTCCAGAAATGGTTGTAAATGCCAAATAGATCTGCAGGAAGAGCTTCAAGCCTTTCCCCCCCATTCATCCTCCCAATAACAATGACTCAGTTCAATGAGGAGACAAGCAGCCAGGCGGAACCTAGACATACAAGTGAGTTGGTTAATATATCACAGTTTAATAAAGGTACTAACATCCCATTGCTTTTCTCCACAATTTGTTCTGTAACAGCCCCTGCGTATTTGTCTTGATGAGCCCAATTTTCAACCTTCAAGACTTCACTGCCAACAAAGGATCTAATGTCACTACTTGTCACAGTAGAATCCAGTTCAATGACAGTTATACTCATCATCACCAAAAGTAACCGGAAATTGATTCACTGTGGCAGATCACATGACGAGAGCTCAACCATACCTTATCACCTAATACCTATGAATATTAGCTGCAGAACACACAACTTATTTGGGGGGAATCCGCCCAGTATTGCTCTCTCAGGGCTAGAATACATCAGTGACCCATATTTATATTATGGCATTTTATCCAACAGTTGTAAGATACTTTGCCAAAAAAATACTTTGAGCCCTGAATTCAAAGCAGTGAATTCTGGAATGGGTAACCAGACCTCTTTGGAAGATTTTGGAACAGTCAAGTCCCCAAATATGCAACAGATTCTTGCAACCAATTATGTTGCAGCATTGTCTGCAGAATTTCAGGATTAATTCCTGAACAGGCAATTTCGGCAGTAATACATCATCTAAAGTACCATGAGTGAATGAAACAAGGACTGAGCAGTGCATTAGTTATGTTTTGGACAAAGCTGAGTTATTTTGGGATCAATCTTAATGAGTTCACTACTGAGCAGCTTGTGCACAGCCCATGAAGGTGTGACTTGCGACAGAAAATGCCTTAATTATGAGTATTCATTGACTTTTGTCGGGTTCCAAGTGATGAGACACATTTAACATATCCTGAACTGCAGTCTTGGCAGCAGAAACTTCATTTATTCACATAGAGTGAGCCATGTATTCCAATTTTCAACAGATGTTGTTAAAATGAGGCGAACCAAAAACAATTGAGCTACAGAGAGTATATATATAATCTTTAATGCCAATTTTGATATGAAGGGCTGGAAAATATCTAGATGAACATTCATATGTAGTCAGACCCAGAATATTCTACAAATTTCCACTTCAATAGGCAAATTTCCGGTCACTTGTGGTGATGACGAGTATCCTTGAATTTGTTCTTGAATTTCTCAAGAGGCTGGCTGGTAAACAGGAGATGCACATTTTTGCAGTCCAGGCTGCAAATAAACTGGAAAAGAGACCCCCAGTCAGCCTGATTACATTCATCCAGTGCATCAATGATAATATATGATTGGCCTAGCCCTGAAAGTATGTTTTTGAGGACTTTTTGGAGGTGTTCAGAGGGTGGCTGTATAGTGCCCTGTCCTAGTGTTTCATATAGCTGGCTAAGAGTACTATAGGGTGAAGATTCCTTCCTAGAGAGTTGCCAAGTGAGTGAGCGCAGCATGGTGTTTATATGTTGCATCTTGTTCCTGAAATCAAAGAAGAAATATGCAACTGCACATTGGCTGGAATAAGCCTCTGTGATCTTTTCAATCACCATTGAGCTGTTGGCATTATCAGCAAATCATGATAAATATGTCTATGACTGCAATGCTTCTCACCTTAGTACACTTTTCCCAGTACCAGCTGCAACAAATTTCAGATACAAATAAAATTAATAGCAGAATTAAATTCACTCACAGAATCCTTTAATCCACAATGAACTTGGTGTAGTCTGCCATTTTTGGAATCGAAAATCATCCAGAAGCCAAGACCCAGTGGATTTGTGCTGCTGCTCCTGTAGTTCCAATTGTTTGTCTGACACCTTAGGAGGTGTTAGCCATTCATGCAGAACTTCTTTGAGTCTAAGACACAATTCAGCTTGGGGAGCTTTTACAGAAAAATTGAATCACTTGTCCCCCCAAATCACACTACTATCATTGAGAAAAGACTTTGATGAAAGGAGTAGAAGACCCACATTTTGCCTGTAGGAGAATTGATGGTGATATGAGGACCCTCCCCCGGACCACCATTCCCACCTTTTGTGTCACCTGCTCCACCGCTCCCTCCTGTGCCTCCTATGGCTGGGACCAGAGATTATAGCATTGCTGCCCAATCAACATATGTACACACCTGAAATATAGACATTCTTGGCATAATCAGCTTGACACATAGTCGAAACAGCCTGTTCAACTGACAGTGAGTAATAAGCAAAGATGTGAAGGGAAAAGAGCTGCCTACCGAGGAGGAGGAGATGGTCTTGGTTTGATTCTCTTGAGCCATGGTCAAAGAAGTCTGTTCAACTGACAGTGAGCAGCAAGGAAAGTCAGTAGCAAGAGTGCCTACAGGAGAGAAGACAAGATGTTTCGCCGTGGGTGTGTAGCAGGTTGACGGCATGCACTTGGGAAGAATCAATCGGCGCCGCAGCATTTCTCTCATACTATTTTAGCCCCGGATGTGGACTTTTTCCTGATCTCGAGTGCAAATGGAGCTTTGTGCCTCTGGTAAAATCTGAGACACGTATACATACTATCTACTGGCTGACAAAATATGGGCCCAATATACTTAAGGTCTACAACGGACAAAAGAAATGAAAAGGAAGATTTTGTGACATTTTGTGACACTGCCTGATTCCAAATGTGGTTCCATCTTCGGGGGGTGAATTTCTTCTACATTTCAGGTCCACAAAACACAAAAATATTTGAGGTTGTATAAAAGCCCATAATGTACTCAAAGACCATTGCCGAGAGTAATAGAGCAAGAAAATATCAAGTTATTGTATGAGACATGGAGGGCTAAAATAGTATAAATTATGCATGCCTTTTCAAACTCGGCTATCAGCGCTCCAGTTCCACTTCCGACATTTTGCCGCCATTAGCGCCAACTTTAGCGCCCACCAACTTCTTTAGACAAAGTGGTGGCCGCTTTTGCGGCATCGCACTCTTGTAAATTTTGTAATATTCATTCATTCACTTTACTTTACTGAATTTACCCAGCTCTCCAAGTTGCTCATACTCCAATATCATCCTCGCGTCCAAGTACCCCCACCCCGTGGGACCCATCCAAGTGAGTCTTGTTTTCGAATCACTCATCCAGTACTCATGATATTTGCGGATTTCGCTCCGCGTCTCGACATATGCCACGGGTCATGGAAAATGAATGTATTCATGACTACGTTAATACACGCCGCAAGTCCATACTTATTCGTACGGGGGACTCACCGATCGCCCCGCCCGCATCGTACTACGCGTAGGTCCACAGCACCCACGGCCACACCCGTACGCCGTGCCGGGTCCCCGGCCAAAACCCCAATCGCGCAGTCGGCGTAGATTACGCGCTATATGTTGATGTCAACGGTTCGCTCAGCGAGCTCGGGGTGAGCGCGCACGCGATTCGGTATCGATACGAGCCTGAGGAAGTGGGTCAGTTTTGTGCACAAGCACGAGGACAGGACCCAAAATGACGTACTCACGATTTTGCCAGCCCGCACGCACCGAGCGGGCATTCGCACTCCGCAGCGCGTCCGTGTCCGTGCGCTGGTCCTGCACCTCCGTATCCGCACCCCGTGTCCCTCCTCCAAATCCCCCTCCCCGCCGGGCTCGTCATCGTGCTGTATTCAACGCGGACAGAGGATGTAGGGGAGGACGAAGCTGGGCAGCGGATGCGTGAGTCGGTGAATTCGAAACGGAAATTCGACGACGTACTGATTGATGAGGGGACCTTCAGATATCGACAACGCACGCGGGCGGCGTTGCTTCGGATATACTGGACGTTGCGGACGCCGCGGGGCGCGGGGCGGCAACTGCCCCGTGAGCGAGTACATCCGTACACGAGGGCTGGGCGGACGGTGGTTGGGGGCGATTAGATAGATAGAGAAGCACGTATTGATGGGACGTACTGCGCTGGGATTGACAGGTACGGCGCAGTTGGCTTGCAAAGGCTGCAAGGCGAGCGCAGCGGCGGGACGGGGCGCGGAGAGAGCGAGAGCGGCGACAGGGCGGCGGTGGCTCGCACACGGTACGTACGCGTTCGTGCGTTGTGTCCTCGAGAACCGAGCCGTCGATTTGGAACGAAGCTGCACGGGCGATATCCGTGAGGTGCCTCGAGCGGCTGATTAACGACATATGGGAGGTTTGGACCGCTCAATGACGTGCGGGACGCGTTCGGCTCGGTGGGTGAGGAATCGCGTACTGGCGGCTTCCAGGCCGTGCCGAGCTTCAGAGGGTGCGGGTGAGTCGAAACAGCACGCGATGCGGCGTTATCGACGCGCAAATGATCGCTCGGCGAGTCGAGATTGTGCTGGGATTTCAGAGTATCTAGTCCTCACAGTGATGAATTGATGTGCTCACACCGATCTTGCTAACCCGACAGTGACGCAGCGAAGGCGGAACGAGAAGGGTGCGCGGTACGGGGAGGTGGAGCGCAGAGGCGGGTCGGGGCGAGGAGACGAACGAGGCGCGGGACGAGCCAGAACGGCAGGACGAGACGGGGTCGGCCCGCACGTATCTGCGGCACGCAAGCCCATGTGCGTACCGCGTTCGTGTTATCCTGCGCGTATTGGGAACTGACTCGCGCGCAGAGGTCGAGACGAGACTAGGCGGGCGGAGACGTGGCAGTGGTACGTGCACAACAAAGAGTCGAGGAGGCACAGCGTCGGCGGGGTGACAATGTGCGGGCCTCTAGGCCTTCGCCCGGGCGGAAGTCGCGCGCTAAGGGCATTTTCAGCCATTGGCAGGCCTCAAGGGGTGCGCAAGGGTAAATCTCTCATCTGCGATACTTTTGTGAGCGGCCTAAGACTCAGGGTTACGGCACGACGTACTTTGGGTAGAGCGGAGTGGGGAGCCTGGTGTCGTCGTGTAGCGAGGGCTGGGGAATAATATGAGTCGAAAGCTGTGTATAGTAGAGGCATCGTACTCACCGTGTGACGCTCTGTAACGTCCGAGTCGCCGATGTCCTCTGCGTCGCGTGCAACGGACGGTGCGCTTGTGCCGACGCAGGCAGCTGCTGGAGCCAAGGGTGAGCACGTAGAAGCCAAAGAGCAGGGTACGTACCTCACGCACACCCCTTCCAACTTCACCGTTCTCCTGATCTCGAAGTGTACTGGGTACGATTACCGCCAGCCTGATATTCGGGGGCGTGGAGAAAGCGCGGTTTGGTCGCGTTGGATACGACAAGAGACCAGCTTAATAGGTGAGAAGTTTTGAGTTTCTGCGCAACCAAAATTTGACGTGTTCGCCGCATTTCGGTAGACGCACGTCTTTGGACGGAACGCGAGGCGCGTCTCCCGTGCAAACTTGAGAGGTCTTTATGAGCGCGGAGAGCAATGAGAAGGAGGAAGAGCGTCGTACATGTAGTGGATCATAGCCAAGGCTGCGGCTCGACGGTCCAGGCTGGGTGGGCAAGGGCACGGATGGTGACGCGCGCGTAATTCGAATGGGGTTGCGGCGCGAAGGGGAGGACGGCGTAGGCGGGCGCTGGCGTTGGTAGGGCGGCAAAGGTATGACGTTGGCGTGGGTGCGGCGGGTGAAGCACGGTTGAGGCACGGCGTGCGGTGGGCGCGGTGGTTGAGGCCGTCGATGAACGCAAGCAGAATAAGTGGATCGTAGATAGACTAGACGCGTCGCCGGCGCTCTGAAAAAAGACAAATGAGGACGTGAAAATGCAAGAGGGCAGGGTCACGCACCATCAGTTGGGTATGGCGCATTCGTTCTCCATCGAGTCCGCACCGAGCAGGGTGTGGTATTCGAGCGCAGCTGGGTGGGGGCACGATGTCGAGGCGCCTGGAAACAAGTCGGGACGGGCGGAGCGACCCACCAAGCGCGGCAATCGTCGAGACGAGAGAAAAGACGGGCGCGTTGATAGAGATTGGAAGAAACTAGCGCGCAGGAACGAAGTCAGCGGCCATTGTCAATGATATGGTCGAATAGTTCTGTGGCAAAAGTGGATCTTGGTCTGGGCGGGCACAAGAAATGAAGTTGTTGGTGAGACGGCGCGTCGTCGGCTATTGCCGAAGCATGCCTCGAGGTTTCGGCCCTTGGCCCGATTCGGACTCAACCACCACCGCGACGACGCGAACCAACATCGAACTGAAGGCGCCGCTTTGAAAATGGACACGTCCAGAAGAATATCTTGGATGCTACCGGTATGGATTGAACCCAATTCAGCGCCGTCAATGTCTGTTACTGACTTGCGCGCTAGGTTCAGGGAATGAGCGACTCGAATTAAATACTGTCGTCCGCTAGCTAGATGAATCGAGGCCCCAGTAGCTGGGTAAGCCACTTATGAATGGTAATTCGGGTGTACGGGTTACTGACCCTGGGTCGAACGCCAGTCTGCCCGACTCGTTCCGCTGCTTCAAACGAGTAGCGACTTGAAGACTTGCCGATGCGAGCTGCTTATTTCTACGTCTAACGGTAGCATCGACGCTCCCTTGACTCTTTGTCTTTCCTTTTTCTCTACTAGGACCTCGCTGCTTTTCGACCTCGCGCTTTTGCTCCTGGATCTCTCGCTTTCCGTACCTCTTGCTTTGTCTCTCTCTCAACGAGGATGTCTCCTCCGGCCCCAGTCTACACCGTCTTCCGACGCCGCTCCATTCGCCGCGTTGCGTCCGTCCTCGTCCTGGTCGCAATCCTTTTCCTGGGGCAGTTTATGCGCGGATGAGCTTCGACGCGCATCGCGTTCATGTACACCGGTGTCAGTGTCGGGCACGCAAAAGAGACTGAACGCTTTGGGCGACGCGTGCGTTGACGCGCACGGCGGGGGCGGTGCCGACGTGCGAGGCGAAGCAGGGTCAAGAAAGTCAAGCCGGACGCAAAATCGAAACCTATTTCGCAGACGAAGATTAAAGACAAGGAATCTGCGCCCTCGGATGAACACACAATTCACCCTTCCGGCCTCCTCCACGTCAATCCCGGCGCCGCACACCCATCGCCCACGCTTTCACTTCCCGGGCTCCAAAGCTCGCCCGTGCCCCAACCACTTTACGTGCAGCCGTAGCCGAGCACACGCGCCGCCACAACCTCTCGACGCGTGGTAGGCATTGCGAAAGTACATGGCGTGATGCTCCCGGACAAATACCACGCGATCGAGAGGGATCTTGGGGTGTTTTAGGGCGTGCGGCCGGGTGTATTGAGGGAGGTGCGGAGGGTGTGAGAGAGGCATGTGGATTCGTATACGATTGGGGTTGAGGTGGATGACGACGACTCGTCCTCGGACCCCGACTTCGACGTGGAGGACAGCTTTGACGGCGGCAGCGGCGTGACAAAGCGCCAGCTCGCAATGCTCAACTTCACCCTCCTCGCCGACGAACGCGTCCGGCTCTAGCTCGCCGCGGGCGGGTTCCAGATCATCGGCTTCCTCCACGACACAGGCGTGGAGGAGGTGCTGACGGAAGTGGAATTGTGGGAGTGGCGGGCGGTGTTCAGCCCGCATGATAATCCGAATTTGGTGCTTGATGTGGGCGCATTCTTTCGTTTCCGCGCTTTTTCTTTACGCAGACCGACTTCTCGTCGTTTTACAGCACGAATTGCGCGAGATGGCGCTGGAGGCGGCGAGGAAGGGGGCTTGTACGTCTCTTTTCGTTTTGTGTTTCGTTTTTGTTCTCTTTTTCTTGAGTTATTCCAAGCTCTGTTTCGTGGTCTTCGTTGTTGTGCCGAAACCCGAGTTCTTCCTTGTGCCGAGACTCAAGTTCTTGTCTTGACCGGAGCCGCGAGCCCTCTCTTTCTCTGCATTTGCATCAGGTCGGGATCACCATGCCCTGGCGCGTGGCGGAGGCGTTCGCGGGTCGCTACAGGGGTCGCTACAGGGGTATTCGGGGGAGAGGCGTTCGCGCTACAGCCTCGGCCCGGAGCACTGCTCCTCGCTACACCAACATCCTGCATCCGTCCCTGGATCTTTCCTCGCCAGTGCCTCTTGCTGTTTCTTTTTTTTTTGCACGTTCTTCCTTCGCCGAGCCGTAGCACGCCCACTCTCTCACATTGTCCATGCCGTTCTTCGTGTCCCATTGCGTACATCCTTGCGTCGCGTTGTTTTGCGTAACGGCTGGACCTTTCTCGACTCATCGAAGCGCTTGGATTCGGGAGAAGAACGTCGAGAATGTGTTTGCCGATTGCTGCTTCTTTTTCGTGGACGAGAAACAGACGTTGCAGTGGGCGTGATGTGCGTATGCCCATATTCGATTTTGCGCGTGCGCTGGGAGGGATTGGAGAAGGTTCGCGCCGTCCTTCCTCCTCCGTGCTTATCTGGGCCTAGGGTTTGGAGTTTGGAAATGGAGGGAAAGCGACGGAGTGTTTCGATTGGCATTCTATCTTATTCTTCCTCCCCCGTCCTCTGATTTATCTTCCTCTACTTTTCACTTTCTTTCTACTCTCTGTCTTTCTTCTTTCCTACCCACCCCTAACCCCTGCTGCCTCAGACATCGACCCACTTCATCCCCCGCCCGAGAAACACGGCCGGCGTGCAGCCTGCCCGCCTCTCTCGCCTGCGTGGCTCGACGACACGCCGTTCCCCGACTACGAGCGCGAATCAAGGGAGGGGTGGCCGAGCGTGCCTGGCGAAGAGCAGGAGGGACCCAAGACGTTCATCCACGACCCTCTCGCCGCCATGGATCCCTGCCTGCACCCCGCCGACCTGCGCACGCACGGCGCGTACCTGGCGCATGGGGCGGGCCCGGGCCCGCAGCGCGCGTTGGTGCCGCAGTTTAGTTATAGTGTGACGCCGCTGCACGCTGATATTCGAGTGGCGTTACTGATTAATTGGGTGAGCGGTTTGTTCTCTTTCCCCCTCCGCTTTCCCTGAAACCATCTAATGCCTCTCCAGGTTCCCGAAGACCTCCCACACGAAGGCCGCCCCCCGCCGCTCGGTCTTTCCTGGGCCGAGCGCGTCGGCGCGCGCCTCCAGTGGCGCGGCAGCAACACGGGCATCTGGCATGCCACCGACGGCCGCTGGCGCGACGCGCACCGCATCCGCCTCGCGGCGCTCGCTGCGGGCGTGGGCAGCGCGAATGTCAGCGTGCTAGATCCGGGGGCGCCGTTCGACGAGGCGTTTGAGGCGTTTGGGAAGGGTGGGGGTGGGAGTGGGAGGGGGTCCCGTGCGCAGGGCGGGGAGGGGGGTCCCGTGCGCAGGGCGGGGAGGGGGTCCCGTGCGCAGGGCGGGGAGGGGTCGGATACGCTTGGGTTTGGCTTCGACGATGACGAGGATTGGGACGATGAAGAGGGAGATCGCGGGCGGAGAGCGCCTGCCGGCGCGCCGATTAGCGTCCGTCGCGCAAGGCTCGTGCCCGCGTTGTTTGATGTCGCGTTCGCGGGCCACCCGCTGAACTGTGAGGGAGCTCAGTGCGCGGTGCTCGAGGGGATGTTTGAGTGGCGGAAAGGGGCATGATTTGAAGATGGCTGCGCGGTACAAGGATGTACTTGACGTGAGTATTTTTGCTTATTTATGATGCATGCGTGCTTTCTGTCTCTGATAATTGGATACTGGCGCTGACGCACTGGCAGGTGGACGGGAACGGGTGGTCGAGCCGGTTCAAGCGCCTGATGAACTCGGGCTTGCTTATATTCAAGGCGACGACTTATCCGGAGTGGTAGGTCCTCTCCGCTTTCCTCTTCCGCATATACAATGCTAACTGCTCACTCGCTTAGGTTCACCGAACGCCTCGCGCCCTGGGTCCACTACGTCCCGATCCAAAACTCCTACTCCGACCTCCTGGACGCGCTCGTCTTCTTTCGTGCACATGACAAGGCCGCGGAGCGTATCGCCGCCGCGGGCAGGGAGTGGAGTCGGCGGTTTTGGCGGAAGGAAGATATGGTGGCGTATATGTATCGGTGGGTGATTTTCTTTCATTTTCAACTTCGAGGGGAATTGATACTGACTCTCGTACAGGCTTTTCCTCGAGTACGCGCGCGTGATGAGCCTGGATCGCGATGCGATGTCGTTTGAGATGTGGCCTGATGAGCGGGAGGATGCAGCGCGGGGAGCGGGCGCTAAAGCGCTGATGGCGCGCAGGGAACGCAAGGTGGAGGCGAAGGAGGAGGAGGAGTAATTGAAGACTCAGAAGATTGTAAACCAAGCACTATAATTCGCTCCCATTGGACGGGATGTTCTTGTAACGTTTTATAACTCAGTAGACGGAGCCCGGTAGAAATCGCAGAATTGTAGAATTGTACAGATAAGTAGTCAAAAACCTGACAGTGACACCGGGACTGTCTCTGCTGCACAATCGTTCATATAAGCACACGAAAGTCCAAGAACGCCAATATCTTGGGCTTCCATGGTTCGCCCCCAAAACCAAGCTCCGTGAGAAACTGCCTTTTTGAGACCTGCACAAACCCAGAACACGACCACCTGCTCTCTCGCATCTTCCCGTCCTCATTCCGGCGGCGCGTCTACTCTATCTACAATCATCTAGCCTCAACCACAGCGGTGCGTCGCCGTCGAACTAGCGGAATTGCCTTGAGCACGTCAATTCCTTATCGTGAGGACCCAATACTCACTCTATATTCCCAGCATGCCAATGTCAACTCGCCGAGCGCTCTCAAGCACATCATCTGCGCGTCGATAATACCCTATCGTGTTACAGTTGCTATCAAGTCCACGCTTTGTTTTGTGTTGCGCGGATTGCGATTTTCAGTTTCCTGAGTTCTCCGTCGCTTGCTGCAGTGCTACTACCTTATGTATTATAGCTACCGTTACCCTGCTATGCCCATTCCTATGCTTGGCTTTTGCCGGACGCGGTGTCGAGCAGCGACCCGAGTGAGTTATCTTTATATTGCCAGAGTTCACACAATGTCATCACTTGCTTTCAACGGCCATGACTAAGAGAAAAAAAAAATGCAGCTCCGAATTGCCTGAAGGCTCCGATATAGACGATGTGGGAATATCAATGAGAACCTCAAATGCCCGAAACCCGTCTGGAAAAAAATCAGTATCCCCACGTCCATAAGTGTAGTCAAGCTCCTATTTTTGGGCTCTAATTTCATCCGTTCGCAGCCTCTCTTGAAGACATAGCTCAGCTTTTGCATGACTACCAGAAGAAAAACCCTAACTTCAAGTACCCCGATTACATTGCTGCTCTTATGAACGATCATGGTATCCGTATTGGGTTCGACAAGTTCATGAGGTGAAACTTTTGCGCCTGCCACTGAAATGCATTTTTAGTCGATCGAAATTGGCTTCGTACCTGGCTGACCTTGGCCTGTTGACCTCATCCCATGGCAACCACATGCCAAAGTCTGAGAAAACACAACTCATACTGGACGAGATGGCCAAGGATCCGAATCAAACACGGGGTCCACGCGTCATCAAGGAGGCCCTCAATCTGGCCGGGCATAAAATTGGATGGTACCATATATTCAGCAGCTTATCATAACTTGCCTCATAAGCTTCATAGAAACGACATTTCGGAGGTGATGCGTGCATTCGAAGAAGACGCGTTCAACAAACGACGCCCAAAGAGAAAGAAAAAATTATTCCGTACTTCCCTCACGGCAGTCGTGTAAGGGCAACTCCCCAGTGTGCTGTATGCTGAGAGCTACACAGTCAAGACTGGCAGAGGGATCCAAAGTATATTAGCTATAGAATACAGGTATAGTATAGAGAGAAGGCATACCTGGCAGAGGGATCCAAAGACAACAAGTCTAAGGAGCTCTGCCAGCATGGTGCCACTAATATGTCTCGGAGAAATGGGTATTTTACATAAGAGGAAATGAGTAATCTCAGAGAAATATGTCCTGGATTCACAGGAAGTGTCAAATGCCAGAAAGAAGTGTCAAATGTCAGAAGGAAGTGTCAGATGTTGTAAAAGAGTGTCAAATGTCATAGAAGTCCTTGGGAATAATGGGATCATGGAGCAAATGAGTAGAGGTTCCCCTTACATTACCCCCCCTCTAGACAGCGGCGTCTCGACGCTGTGAGCGCCAGTTTGGAGAAGTACCCGAAATACCACAGCGGTACCAGAGATCTGACCAGAGCTCTCTGAAGTCAGAGTTTGAGAGCATGTGGATTGATGGAGAGGGATGGAGCTTGAGCCATTGCTCGTATCCAACAGCTTGTGGGTGAGCACGGTAGAACTCAGCAACCTTCTCAGGAGAATTCTCCAGGTTCTGAGCTGGTTGCCAGAGTGCCTCATGATGAGGATAGCCCTTGTACCAGACCTTGAACTGCAGCTTCCTGTAGTACCACCGGCTGTCTACAACCTGTTCAACCTCCCACTCAAGCTCATCGTCAATGAGCTCTGGCTCTGGAGGAGGTAGAGGAATGCGCCCAGAAATAGGGTCAGGTGGTGCAGCCTCAAGTTTGATGACAGGGAAGACAGGGTGGACACGGCTCATCCAAGGTGGAAGCTTGAGACGATATGCATGAGAACCAACAGCACGTTCAACCTCAAAGGGTCCCCAGAGAAGATGGGCCAACTTCTTTGACACCTTTTGACGGATGTCTGAGCTATCAAGCCACACCTTGTCCCCAGGCTTGAACGTGGGTGTAGGCAGGTGCCGTTGGTTGTAGTATCGTGCATAATCATCTTTTGCTTTGGAGAGAGCAGCCTGAGCTTCCTGATCTGCAGAGCACATGCGATCAACTAGCTCATTGACCTCCTCGACTTTAGAGCGTGGACGGTTAGGCTCAAAGCCCATTCGAGGATGATGTCCAGTATCAAGGAGGAAGGGGGTTGTCCGAGTAGAGGCGTGTATCGCATTATTGTAGGCAAACTCTCCAGATGGTATGAACTCATCCCAGTCATCCTGACGTTCATTAACAAAGAGGCGCAGGTAACCCTCAAGCTCCTGATTGACCCTCTCTGTCTGACCATCAGTCTGAGGGTGGTATGCAGTGGAGGCACTGATGGTAATCCCAAGGAGGTGATAAAGTTCACGTGTGAACTCTGCAACAAACTGTGGTCCCTGGTCACAGAGTACATCCTCAGGTAAGCCATGGAGCTTCCACACATGTTGGTAGAACAGCTGTGCAGCACCTTTGGCATCAATTGTGGTGTGGCAAGGGATGAAGTGCCCACGTTTCCCCAGCCGACACACAACAACCATCAGTGCGTCAAACCCATGTGCCTCAGGGAGTTCTGTGATGAAGTCAACTGAAATTCGCTGCCAACGTTCGGTAGGAGTCTCAGTTGGCTTCAGATGGCCCACTGGTAAATGGCGTCGGATTTTGGTGCGCTTGCAGAGGTCACAAGTGCTTGTATACTGCCCAATATATCAAGACATCTATGGCCACCAGTAGTTGCGAGCAACAAGCTCAAAGGTCTTGAACCTGCCCTTGTGCCCTGCAACATGAGAATCATGATGCTGCTCGACAATACGGCGGCGAAGGTCATTTGTTGGAGGAACATAGACCTTCCCTCTGAAGTACAGCAGCCCATCCTGCTGGTCCCACTCAGCACTATGAACAGTGCGTGTGCGAGACTTGCGCAGCTCCTGCACTGCACGCATAGCAGGCTCATCCAACTTGCGGTCACGGACTGACTTCTGGATGTCATCCAGAACTTCGACTTCACCGCTGGCAACGGAGAGTCCACTCAGAGCTGCAACTACGAAGGTCTCAGGCTTCAAGAGGACAACGTCTTTGTTGTCACTGCTTCCATCATCATGGTCTGCACGACGAGAGAGAGCATCAGGCTTGCCCATGGACTTGCCTGGACGGTGGTGGAGGGTATAGTCAAAGCGCGAGAGGTAGAGCGACCACCGAGCTTGGCGGCAGTTAAGCTTACGTGCAGCTCGGAAGTACTCCAAGTTCTTGTGGTCGGTCCAGATCTCAACAGGATGCTGGGCACCTTCAAGGAAGTGTCGCCACTCCTCTAAGGCACGGATAACAGCAAGTAATTCCTTGTCATAAATCTCATAGTTCCGTTCCACTGGAGAGAGAGACTTGGAGTAGAAAGCCACTGGGTGCCACTTACCATCCTCTTTAGACAACTGGGACAGGACTGCACCAGAGGCAAAGTCCGAGCTGTCAGCCTCAACCCAGAAGGGAGATAGATTATCAGGGAGGATGAGGATGGGGGATGAGATGATACAAAGTTTCAGGGTGGCAAAAGCCTCCTGAGCCTCTTTCGTCCATTTGAAAGTGACATCCTTGCGCGTGAGATTGAACAGCGGATGAGCAATATCAGAGAATCCCTCGATGAACCGGCGATAGAAGTTGGTGAAGCCCAAGAAGGCAGACACCTCCTTCTTATTGCTGGGTGCAGGCCAATTAGCAACACCTGCAACCTTCACTGGGTCCATCTCAACACGGTTGTGAGAGATAATAACTCCAAGATACTCAATCCGTGTCTTCTCAAATTCGCACTTGTCTGCACGAAGGTACAACCGATGTTGGCGAAGACGATCCAAGACGAGCCTTGTGACACGGCGATGCTCTTCACGTGTCTTAGTAAAGATGAGGATGTTGTCAAGGTAGACTGAAACAACTCCCTCCATGATAAGATCATGCAGGATGTCATTCATCATCGTCTGGAAAGTTGCCGGGCTGTTTGTAAGGCCAAAGAACATGACCAATGGCTCAAACAGCCCACGGTTTGTGCGGAAAGCTGCCTTCCACTCATCTCCTTCACGAATGCGCACATTGTTGAAGCCCCAACGTACGTCTAACTTCGTGAAGTATCGTGCCCCCTTGAGCTGATTCACAAGATCATTAATCAGCGGCAAGGGATAACGGTTTTTAACCGTCATGTTATTAAGAGCACAATAGTCCTGCACCAGCCGCAGACTGCCATCCTTCTTCTTAACAAAGAAGACTGGTGAAGCCATTGGTGATTTGGACGGACGATTCGACCAGTTGCCAGGTTTTCTGCAATGAACTCATCCATCTGTTTCTGCTCGGCAGGTGAGAGAGGATACACCTTGCAGTTAACAGGTTTGGACTCTGGAATGAGTTCGATTGCGTGATCCCATGGCTTCCGGTTTGGCAGGACATCAAAGGACTCCTTTGAGAACACATCCTCGTACTCATAGAAGTGCTCAGGAAGGCCATCCTTGATGTTGCAAGGCGCATTCTTGGCATGAGCCTCAGCAAGTCGTTGAGAAGTAGTGGATGTGGCACGGATGAATTCCTCGTGAGGCCAGACATGGGTGAAGAAAACCTGATCATCGTCCTGGATCTCAGAGTCATCAGGGAATTCACTAGGGGAATTGCAGCCAAAAATGTCATCAGAGTCGACATCATCCTCTTCTTCCAACTCAACCACTCATGGGACAGGACCTCGGCGACACCGGGCCTGCTGTTCGTGCTTTTGACGGAGGTTCTGGATATCACTCCTAGCCTCGTCTCGACACTTCCCACATTGTGAGGGGCAACGGCTGAGTTTCAACTTGCCAGATTTCCAGTCAATCTCAGGGTTGTGATACTTGAGCCAGCCATGGCCCAAGATGAGCGTCTGTTTGCCCAACTTGGTCACAGCGAGTACCATACGTTCTGAGTGACCTTCATAACTGAGAACAACATCAACTACCTCTGTGATAGACCCAGCCTCATTTGGGGTGCCATCAACATTGAAGACAGGGATAGGACGCACAAGGTGCGTGGTGGGGATGCGATTCTGAGTCACAAAATCTGTATCGGCATAGCCAAGACTAGTGGCACCAGAGTCAACCAAGGCATTCATGGCCAGAATGCACTGATTGACTGTGGATTGGAGCTCGACGCGGATGTGGAGAGAGGGGGCAGTGGTCTCAACTGTTCTGGCCTGGAGTGTGCGTGGAAGACGACGCTCCAGCCTCGACAGTCGTGGGTGTCGGGCCTGGGGTGGCAGCTCAGGAGTAACGGCAGTCTGGACAACAGGTGGAGTTGGAGATGAAGGGCGCTTGTCTAGATACTGGTTTGCAGTCAGTGTAGACAACGGTGCAAACCGGTTGGGAGAAGGTGCTGTGGCATGAGCTGGCCGACTGGGAGGTGCAATTACAGGCCCAATGGGAGGAGAGGCAGGAGGAGGAGTGCGCTGTGGAGAATAGGTGTGGCGTGCTGTCTCCTTCTGAGAGGAAATTCTTTCACAAGTTGTCCAGAAGCATTTTGCTTCATCCTGGTACAGTATGAGATCAAATGGCTGGTACGACTGTGTACACTCGTGGGTGAAGTGGGTACCACCACACAAGCAACATGAAAGAAAGGAACGGGCATAGTTTTGGCTAAAGACAGCATGGTATGGGGTATACACCCTGGTGTAGGCCGATAAGTCTGAGTACATGCCACAGTTGGGCTGTGGGAGCACCAGGTGAATAAGTGAGCCAACAAGGACTGGGACACGAGCAGGGGGAAGGTATGGGAGCCAGGGAGCGTCAGGTGGAGGAGGAACAGACATCTGCAGCCTCTGAAATCTCTTCCAAACCTCTCAAAGTCTGTTATAGTGGCCGCTAGGCAGTGCTCAGAGGACGAATCCCGATGCGACAAGACGCTCCTAACACTGCTGTTAAGCAAGTGAAAGATGAATAGCGTAGGCAACTGGCACCGCTCTGTGAGAGAGGTCCAACAATCCTTCCCAAGGGAGAGATTGTTTGGTTGGCAGCAGCAAACTAAGGCCACGCAGGTGGACTTCACAACAGGTAAGCCAACAGACAGATTAGGGCTGGGAAGATCTAGCAGAAACTGTATGCTGCTGCTCAGAGCCACAGAAGATAGTAGAGGGTCCAGAAAAGCCACAAAGAACCACAGAGACACCACAGAAAGCCCAGAATATAAGATAAAGCAGAGAAATGGGGGGAACACAGAGTGATGAGCTGTAAAGCAGGAAAGACACTTGGGTTGCTCTAGACAGTCTCCAGCTGTCCAAGATGCTTCTCCTGTTCTCTAGCTAAGCCCAGGCACAAGGTGCTGGCCCCAGAGAGAGACTTGTTGTGCTGTAAGGGGCAACTCCCCCAGTGTGCTGTATGCTGAGAGCTACACAGTCAAGACTGGCAGAGGGATCCAAAGTATATTAGCTATAGAATACAGGTATAGTATAGAGAGAAGGCATACCTGGCAGAGGGATCCAAAGACAACAAGTCTAAGGAGCTCTGCCAGCATGGTGCCACTAATATGTCTCGGAGAAATGGGTATTTTACATAAGAGGAAATGAGTAATCTCAGAGAAATATGTCCTGGATTCACAGGAAGTGTCAAATGCCAGAAAGAAGTGTCAAATGTCAGAAGGAAGTGTCAGATGCTGTAAAAGAGTGTCAAATGTCATAGAAGTCCTTGGGAATATTAGGATCATGGAGCAAATGAGTAGAGGTTCCCCTTACAAGTCGGTCCTCACGAGGAGTGGTCGATGGATGGACACAACAAACTCAACAAGGCAGGGTTCGGGCTTCTTGGATTGCGTGACAAATGGGGACGCAAGTACCTTCATTATCATGTTGTTCCTTCAAATCGATACGCCGATACTGCTGGAGTTGTTTACCTTGAATGTGCTAAAAAAATACAGAGGCAAGTTGTCAGATTTAACTCATCTGACCCAATTCATTGACTATCGCAGGAATCCTGGTGTAAATGTCAAGCGACCGGGGCTCTGAAGTACGGGATGCATATGCATTCCAAACCGCACTCCGGCAAGTCTCCTTGATTCTGTTAGAAATCAGATTGACTGATTTTCTTGGTCTAGAGAGCAATTCACATCTGATCTCGATCCTGCGTTGATTCCTCCTTAGATGTTCCTTGATAGCACACGGAATATAACGGTTGAGTCGGGATGGTGTCCACTTTTCTATACATGGGGCGTCAATATTTTGGTGTTTTTTCAGTCAGGTCTTGATGATGGGTTTTTCGAGCCAGGTAAGTATATTCACGAGTGAGCACAATGTTTTTTTCTCCTTGGAAAAACTCATGATTTTCAGACAAACCTCGAACTGGATCTGGTTCCCTGCAGTTCAACGCAGTCTAGATCAGTTTTGCGATCAACAGAACAACCATCAAATTCGAAGGCAGCACGACAAAATTCTTCCAAGTGGTGGGACTCCCAATGACTTTTATACTAATCCAGCTGCATACGGTGGCACGGACTGTTTGATTCCTATCGATGAAGCCGTTTTAGATCAGCTTTTGCAAGAGGCCAGGGACGCTGCACACGAGCATATGCGCTATGTGGACGATGGGTTTGATGACCTCGCTCAAGAGGCATATGTGGCTTTGGGAAAGCCAGAGATCACCCTACAGAATGCTTGGACAAATTTTCAGGCCATGATCGGTCAGCTTGGACAACATTGAACAACTGTAGCATGTATGAGGACTTGAATAATTTGCTTGTTCTTTTGCCTTCACAAGTTTCAGTCAAGATAACGTGTTCGTTAAATGTGGAGAAGTATCTATATAGTGCATATGAAAAGAATGCCTCAACCCCAATTCAATGAGACATCGATCAAGCACCCCCACCATACAGAAGGTAAAGAGTCAACTCTTTCTGGATGTTGTAATCCGAGAGAGAGTGTGGCCATCCTCAAGCTGCCTACCAGCTAAGATCAGGTGCTACTGGTCCAGAGGGATGCCCTCATCCTGAATCTTCGCCGATGGTGTCGGAGGACTCGACCTCAAGGGTGATTGGCTTGCCAGTGAGGGTCTTGATGAAGATCTGCATACTGCCATGCAGACGGAGAACAAGGCAAAGGGTCGACTCTGTGTTTTTACTCTCATTGGGGAAGAGCACGATGCCCAGTGGCATGAGGCGTGCAGTGTCCAGCAATGTCCATGTTGGGAAGATGCGATTCGGGAGCCAGGAGATATTACACAAGACGAAAGACAGACATGTTAGTGAGTCCCAGTACGAAGCTGATGTGTTGAGGATGATGGATTACCCGTGCCATTGAGACCAGTATCGGGAATATCTTTTAAGAGTTCCTCGATGTTCAGCACCGTATTCAACTGTGGCTCATAATCTTGGTTCAATGATCTATGGCACGGAAGACACTTGCTAACATCCAAGGCATCAGTGCTGGCTTGACGATGATAGGAGTACAGTGGCCAGAAGCAAGAAAGTAATCGGAGCATGGAAGAGAAGAGCAGAGAGGTGCATCCGAGTTGGTCCAAATTAGGAAATCAGTTTCCGTTCAACAAATTCCAAAAACATGGGGGCCCTTAATTTTGGTCGTTTGGTTGGTGAGTTTTCGCTTAATACCATCTGAACAATTGCACCAAAATCTTTGTTAGAGCTCAGGGCTATTCAATGAATTGCAGCGAACAAGAGAAGGGTGTCTAGCGATGCGAGCCGAAGTAAAAACGAAAATGAAGAATTCAAATAAACTGTTCTATCATTAGGCAGTGGTAAACTGTAGGAACAAGAGGAAGATAGTCTAAAGTGAGAATGATGAAGTTTGTGAGAGAAAATTAGCGCGAGGAACTGTCTAGAAGGGTTCAAGTCCAAATTGAGTGCAAAATGCACTGCAAATGTGGTCAGCCCGGAAATTCTCAATTGCCTCTGGCCCGCTGTCATTCAGGCCTGGAAGTGGACGACATGCTGCAAATGTATTTAGGACCAAGAAAAGAGGAAGAATTCAAATTTATACCTGTGTGTTACTGGGGCAAAGATGCTTGAGGAGCCTGAGTTTTCACCGTAGGCGACTGATGAATGCTGGTTAAACTAGTTGTTGAATGCGTTGATTGATAGATCCTGACCTTTGAATTTGGTGAATAGCTGAGAGTCATTGTAAAGCAGGGAGTAATGCGAGATGGCATTCAGGATGTCAACCTCTGGTTCGACAACTTTATTGAAAGGAACTTCAGGTTTCTCCTGGCAGACAAGGTGGCCTAGAATGGTGTTCTGTTCCCGCACAGTGGCGATGAAAAGGTCGGGGGTAATGTAAGCTGTTGCATTGTCAGCATGTTCGAATGGGACATAGAATACAAACAGACTGGGACACTGCTACCAAATTTATTGGTCATTGTTTGAAGCAACAGCTTCAACTGATGACTATGGTTGAGTTCACCACACGCCGCCTCAAGTTCCTGATCATGGTCGAAGTGAAGCTCGGCGAACTCGAATCAACGAGCAAGGTAGTGCTTGCCATTGCAAGACAGCTGAAAGCACGAGTCTTTAGCATGGTACATACAAATGCAAGACACTCACTTGAAAATGAGACCTGAGCGACAGTGTGATTTTCCCAATGAGGTCACAAAGACCATGAAATTCTTCATTGGTGCTACTGAATTTCTCGAGGATGTTGGTTAGAAATTCCTTCATGAACGTAACAGGCCTGGTCATGTTCAAGCGGACTGAGGGAGTTTTCCCTGAAGGTAAAGCAAGGGTGAGTGTGGAAATGAATATGAATCAGGTTCCCACTTTTTTTATGCTGAATGACACTTTGAGTGTTGTACAGCAGGTCATTGGTCTCCATCGGCTCAGGTTTGATGATTTCACTGTTGGACTCCTCTTCCTTGACCTTCACTCTTTTGGACTTGCGATGATTCTTCAAACTTGTCTTAGAGTGTTTCTTGCCTGCTAGTATTTGATCGATCACATTGCCTTCAGAATCGGAACTGGCTGGATCAAGCTGCTCTTGTGATAAGAGCTGTCTGACGAGGAGGCATGTGAGCTCACAGTAAGTTCAATTGGCACAAGCATTGTGATATCTGTGACAAAATTGGTGATTGCAGACTTTTTTGAAGTACTGATTATCGTTAAGGCTCCAACTGTTTTCTTTTATAAACGTTTTAAATGGTTATAACTGTTTTTATTTTCTTTTGTTTTGTAGACCTGGACAAACAGTAAATGATTTAAACAATTAATTTTCTATAGTGTGCTCAGAGTGGAAACGAACACTTATCCAAGCCAATCTGACAGATTACTGCTTGCTTTCAGCTCTCATCTTCCTCCCTGGAGCATGTAGGACCGTCTTGAACGATGTTCTCCTCGACTTCAACCATTGTCCGGCAGTTGCCGAAATGCTGTGCATCAGCAGCACAGCTGGTCTGTCTCTTGTCTCCTGCTAGGTCCACCTCACCATATTGAGAACTCACCGAATTGTGGCATGAAGGTCAAGTGCATGCCGATAATTGTTTTAGATCTCCCAGCTTCCACCTGGACTCCATGGCCTGAAAAACAGCCTTTTAAAGCATTTTAAACGGCTTTTCAAATATTTGTTTCCGTTTCCATTTGTTTTGCTCGTCAGCCCAAACGAAAACAAAAAGGTTGGAGCCTTAATTGTCGTGCTTGGTGAAGGTGGTCCAGAATGATGCAACGGTCACTTCCCCCTTTATACTTCCCACTGCTGAAGGTGAAGTGAACGTCATCACTGAGGACGAAATGAATGATGTGAAGTAGCGGGACAAGAAATAAGTACCATTAGAATGTTTTCTCAGGATTCTTTTGCCCAGTGCCCATCTTGTTCTGTGTTTACCATCGTCTGGAAGATGTGCTCCATTTTCTGCCAAGGTGATCAGTTAGGACACAAAGCAAGAGTTTTCAGTCACATATGTCTTCAAAAGGGAACCTGTGCGACTGAACTGGAACACGAGTCCCAACCTTCTGGCCTGCTGCTTTCTGAGATTAACCGTTACCTTGAAGAGAAGCTGGTTGTTCAACTTTGCTTCACTGCGCAGGTTCTTGGCATTCTGATGAAGCTTCAAAAATTCACGAGTGTGAGCCAGTAGCTCCTCAGATTCACTCTTGACCTTGGGCGTCAAGCAGATGCCAGATGTGGCCCTCTTGTTTTGCACCACTTTGGCATTGAGCACCGTCATATCTGGCAGCTCCTTGATGTCCGAGTTGGGCCCATTGGAGTTGTCTTCGATGGAGATCACTGTATTGGAAGAGGACAACTTGCTCCTGACCTTGGATGTGTAGGCTAGAACAGGTAAGAGCAGATAGTTTGAGAGAACAGTTCCACTGACACAAACATTGCGGTGCTCAAAACATGCTGTACCAATGACTGTGTTAAGCCAGGCATAAAGATGCTGGCCAACCTTTGAATCTACTGCTATACCCCACAAGACCACAAGTTCGATTATGATTTTGTTGTCGACTGCACACACATCAGTCCGCACCTATAGATCCCAAATTTGCCCTCTAGTTAGAAGGGTATTACCTGGGGGGGGTATCACCTCTAGTTAGAGGGGGATACAGCAAATCCCCTCATGCTGTTAAATATGCTGCAGATATGCTGCTGCAGGACAGGCTGCAGGACAGGCTGCTGGAGACTTAGAGGAATTCTAGCAGCTGTCTGACATAAGGCTGATGTTGACCCAAAAAGAAAATATGTCTAAAAATAGATCAAAACACCAAACTTGTAGAGGACATTGAGACACATCTGACTGTATAAACAGTTTCCTTATCAGAGGCTTTGTTAGGCTACAAAATACAAAAATACTTACATTTATGGAAGGTTTTATTACCAAAAAAGGCAAGTGTTCTAAAAAATAGACCAAAATCAAAGTTGTAGCCCTCTTCAGTATGAATCTAACTGTATAAGAATTATTCTTATAAGATGCTTTGTCACATCACAAAACGCAAAATACTTGAGCAAACACGAGTCTTAACTGTCAAAGTGGTCCAACTGACCTTATCTTATTGACCCCTTGCCTAGTATTACAAGCAAGACCTTATCTGACTAACTACAAGTGTCAATATGACCTAGTATTAGTGAAGAAACCTTATAAGTCAGTTAATCTGACAAAGTGTCAATACAAAAAGCTTATCTGGTCAATTCAACTGATAACCAGTAAGAAAGCTACTGACTCTAGGTTAATCTGACCTAGTGTCTTCACTGACAGCTATGACAGAACCTTACTTTCCTGGCTACAATACCAGTCAGTAAAACTAGTAACATATTATTGACTTCAAGTCAGTGAACATAATCTATTGACTTCAAGTAAGCTATCTATTGACTTCAATCTATTGACCTGAAGCCAGTAAATGACTTTATTGACTCCAATTCAGCAGTCTATGAACCTTGAGTCAGTAGACTATTGACTTCAAGTCAGTGAATCTATTGACTTTATTGACTTTGATTCAGCAGTCTATTGACAACAAGTCAGTGAGTCTATTGACTCTATTGGCTCTATTGATTTCAATTCTATAGTGTATTAACTTCATTGACTTCAATTCAGTAGGGTATTGACTCATTGACTTTAGTTCAGAAGTGTATTGACTTTATTTATTTTGCACTTTGAGGGCCAACCAGGCCTTGGATGAAAAAATGTTGTATATGAATCTTGTAGCCCTTGATGAACTCTACAAGATGAGGTTAAGCATCAGATAGATTTCGAGTGTCTTCCTCTTTGGGACACTAACGCTTCGCACCCAAATAAGGAAATTATGCTAAAAATCTCGCTATCTTGCTCAATACTTGACTGTTTTGGATGATCTAACTTCACAGGGCCAATGTTCTATATCCTTTATGAATTTTAGGGGCCTTCTCTGACCTAATACAACACTGTAATGCGGTGATAAATGCCCAGAAACCTGGATAGTCACTCAGCATATAATGTGTTGTTCAGTATGTGATATCTTTGGCTTCCAACCACATCATATTGCTGGGAGCACTACCTAGAACAGTTCTGACACTCTAGATCAGGTCTTGAGAGCTACAATAGCCTTATCTTAACAAGATCAAAAAATCTAATCTTTCCCTGATTCCAAGAGATCTCAATGTCTGATAATGGTTCTGGGTGGTGTCCTAGTATATTCTAGACTATACTAACCCTTCTAGAGCACATGTACCACAGGGCCCTCTCACAGACTCTTGATTTACACTGATCAAATATGAAATGTGTGTTAATGATATTCCATCTTGCCCAAGGTCATAAGAGTGTGGCCAAGTGCATGGAAACAATCTTACAGTCCATCCAAAGGATCTGAGAACAAAAAGTGCATTAATATGTCACTCTAAACATGAGTTTTTCTGAGTGACATTTTTCACTTGTTTGATGAATAGGAGGCCAACCAGACCAGTGAGTGTGAAATAGAGGTCAGAAATGAAAAGAGGCAAGAAAATAGTCCAAGATACAGTCATGGACAACCAAATATGACAAAAATACTGAAATGCTCACTGCACCTCCGAAAGGTACCGGAATTGCAAGATTTCATCTGATTCAATTGACCTTCACCTTGTTTAAATTTTTGACATGAGCGGTTTGCCCGCAAATGGGCAATTTAGTAAGTTAAAGGTCCGAAAATTTGGCCGGACCCCTATATCTCATCCAAAAAACACGAAAAAAATATGGAATCAACTGCTTTTAATGAGTACTTTCTGATTATGGTTCATATAAAATATTTCAACGAGCCATTGTGGCACAGAAAAGCACACAAATATCTACGACTAACAGACATGTGACTGTATCATGTGACAATAGGTTAGCTCAAAACTGCAAAAACTTGAATAAAAGTTCTCAACTTGGGTTCTGCATGCTCTCAGTTGAGACTGTAGTTGCCGTAGATACACCAATCACTTCGGCTGTCCCCGAGTTCCTGGTTTAGTAGTCGTAATTGCTATTGAACCAACCCGAAATATTGGCCGTTCTTTATTTCTCGTGGAAAAAAATTGATTTAGGGCTCAAAAAGCGTGTTTTTTCACGCTGATTCTGATTCTAAGCTCAGATCAGCACAAAAATGGGTGGTTCAATCCCAATTTGATTTGTCATGTTTGGTTGTCCACGACTGTACAGCTTTGGTTGAAGTGATTTGGTTGAGATTTGACCAGTTGGTGTTTTTGAGTAGCTGGGTTCAACCACACTCCAAAGACATATATTAACCTAGAGTCAGTAGCTTTCTTACTGGTTATCAGTTGAATTGACCAGATAAGCTTTTTGTATTGACACTTTGTCAGATTAACTGACTTATAAGGTTTCTTCACTAATACTAGGTCATATTGACACTTGTAGTTAGTCAGATAAGGTCTTGCTTGTAATACTAGGCAAGGGGTCAATAAGATAAGGTCAGTTGGACCACTTTGACAGTTAAGACTCGTGTTTGCTCAAGTATTTTGCGTTTTGTGATGTGACAAAGCATCTTATAAGAATAATTCTTTTACAGTTAGATTCATACTGAAGAGGGCTACAACTTTGATTTTGGTCTATTTTTAGAACACTTGCCTTTTTTGGTAATAAAACCTTCCATAAATGTAAGTATTTTGTATTTTGTAGCCTAACAAAGCCTCTGATAAGGAAACTGTTTATACAGTCAGATGTGTCTCAATGTCCTCTACAAGTTTGGTGTTTTGATCTATTTTTAGACATATTTTCTTTTTGGGTCAACATCAGCCTTATGTCAGACAGCTGCTAGAATTCCTCTAAGTCTCCAGCAGCCTGTCCTGCAGCCTGTCCTGCAGCAGCATATCTGCAACATATTTAACAGCATGAGGGGATTTGCTGTATCCCCCTCTAACTAGAGGTGATACCCCCCCCAGGTAATACCCTTCTAACTAGAGGGCAAATTTGGGATCTATAGGTGATCAGTCCTGGATTGGTCCCCAAATACATGTCACATACTATCTCGAGATAGGAAAATAACTGATTTGTGAGGATGAACAGTAAGGTATCCTGTATTCTCATTCACGATTGTGTCAGGTTCTGAGCAGCACTTTGCATCAGCAAGAACTTGATACAGAGCGACTGGCTCCGAAAGCTGCCGGTCCCGCCACACAACACAGGGGTTCAAAAAGGTGCCAACAGATGGCGCACTCTGTATCTGGAGAATGTTGTGGATTGACAGCACCCAGCGATTGGATCCAAGGGCATTAATCTACATGCAGTATCAGTGAATGATCAGCAGAAATAATAAAAACAGAAAAATACAAGACAGCGCTTTTCACGGTGAGATGCGGTGCCAGAGAGAGCATGAGCATTTTGTTTTGCCTCTGCTAAATGTGTGCAAAGTCCCAAGCATGCAGCCATAACATTTTCTGAGACATTCATACGAGTTGCAAAGTCAATAAAACTGTCAAGCTAAAATGTATCAAAATCATAGACAGAACAGTATAAAGAGCCGAACTGAAGTTACCCAGGGTGAATAGCTGAGAAGTCAGCTAGCAAAGTCAATGCTTCCGAAGTGAAAGGCATAATGCAAGCAATGCAATAAGAGAGCAGTGGATTTGCCAGAAAGAGCAGTGCTAAAAGCTATTTAATGGAAATTCAAGAACTTGGAAGGATCCTTGGCTTGAGCATGAGCTTTCTTGTTCCTCTTGGTTTTCTCTCTTTTGCCCATGATAGTGGCAGGGCAGAGGGTCAATATTTGAGTGTATTTGTTTTGTTGTGCACCTAGTCCTTTCTGTTCTGCCTCCACGATATCCAGCATAAATATACCAGTTCCTGGCCAATTTGGGCAAACCAAAATACCTACAGCATTGTTGGGGTTCCCTCTACGCATCTGGAATGTTTGTTTTTGGGCGTCAAATGTGTCACTGCTGCTGCTGGGAAGATCAAAGTTCTGCCAAATTGGCACTAACTCAAGATACCCCTGCAAAAAAGTTCAGTTCTTGGCCAATTCCCATGGACAAACATACCTTGAGTATCTTCTGGGTCTCCCCCATGCGTAGATGACATTTGTTTGCATTGACAGCACGAAACGTGCCATCGGCAATGTCGGGAGTGTCGGGCACCTGTCAAACAGGTATGTCTTCAAAGAACCTCTGCAGAAAAGTCAGTTCTTGGCCAATTCATACAGCCGAACATATCTAGAGCATCGTCCAGGGCTCTCCCACGCGTCTATAACATTCGTTTGCATCGACAGCATGAAACATGCCATCGGCAATGTCGGGACCATCAGGCACCGGTCAAAACAGGTATGCCTTCAAAGAACCCCTGAAGAAAAATTAGTTCTTGGCCAATTCGTACAGACGAACATATCTGGAGCATCATCCAGGTCTCCCCCACGTGTCAATGACATTCGTTTGTATCGATGGCACGAAACGCGCCGTCGGCAACGTTGGGACCATCAGGCATCGATCAAAACAGGTATGTCTTCAAAGAACCTCTGCAGAAAAGTCAGTTCTTGGCCAATTTGTACAGATAAACATATCTAGAGCATCATCCAGGTCTCCTCCACGCGTCTATAACATTCGTTTTCATTGACGGCACGAAACGCGCTGTCGGCAACGTCGGGACTGTCGGGCACCTGTCAAACAGGTATGTCTTCAAAGAACCTCTGCAGAAACATCAGTTCTTGGCCAATTCGTAGAGGTGAACACACCAAGAGCATCGCCTAGATCCTCCCTACACATACATGCTATTTGTTCATGTCCATGGCACGAAATGCGCCATTGGCATCACTGGGAGCATTGTGCTCATGCCCAATTGGTATGTCTTTGAAGAACCTCTGCACAAAAATCAATTCCTTGTCTATTTCTGCAGGCAAGTATACCTATAGCATTGCCAAGGTTCTCCCTATACATCTGTAGTGTTTTTATGCTGCTCTGACACCGAACGAGTGACACTGCCTTCAGAAGCATTGATATCCACCAACCCCACAAAACCTGTCCAGAACAGTCAGTTGCATACCCCTCTTTTATTGAGTAACCTACCTTCAGTATTGACTGGATCCCCTTTCCATGCTGCTCCGATGCCAAATGAGCTGACACCCCTTTCAGGAGGGCTGGTACTGGAAACAAAGTCTGTCGAGATAAAGTGCTTGTGTAAGGGCAACTCCCCAGTGTGCTGTATGCTGAGAGCTACACAGTCAAGACTGGCAGAGGGATCCAAAGTATATTAGCTATAGAATACAGGTATAATGTAGAGAGAAGGCATACCTGGCAGAGGGATCCAAAGACAACAAGTCTAAGGAGCTCTGCCAGCATGGTGCCACTAATATGTCTTGGAGAAATGGGTATTTTACATAAGAGGAAATGAATAATCTCGGAGAAATGTGTCCTAAATTCACAGGAAGTGTCAACTGCCAGAAAGAAGTGTCAAATGTCAGAAGGAAGTGTCAGATGTTGTAAAAGAGTGTCAAATGTCATGGAAGTCCTCAGAAATAATGGGATCATAGAGCAAATGAGTAGAGGTTCCCCTTACAGCTTGCTGTATATCAGCACAATACGAGCAAAATTAATTTGATATTATTTGACATCGTATGTACAACTCGAATGATTAGATGAGTATTCTGTGAGTTCCTGAATGGGGGATTGCAAAATTGTATTCTTCTGAGACAGTGAAGTCAGTATAAATGTAATGGACTTGGACGAATAGCATCTCAAACCTCATAACAACTTTATTTGAATACGAAGGTGTACTGATATGCACTGGGAAAGTGAAGTGAAGTCAGCTTAATAAATGCTAGACAGGAGACCAAGCACCTCAAGTCTGTCACTCGGTCAATGAGGATTTAAGAGCTTTAATGCTTTTCACGATATGATCCTGCTTGACCTGAGCTGCAAACTGCTCGCCTTCAGTTATAGCACTTGACAATGGATCTTGAGAAGCACCACGAATCAGATCCAGAGGACCCAATTCCTTGCTCCACAGAAACACAATCGCTTGGAATGTTTTGTAAGCAAGAAAATTGGGCGACTGGCAGTCTGGATGAAGTATACGCTGGGTTCTGAACAAGAAGGCCAAAAAAAATACCTGGGACTGCACCTTTCCATCTGTGCTGTGCCAATGAGGCAGCAGAATTAAACAAGGTATGTTTGCCTTGGAAATAATTTGGAGTCCAATCAAAGGCTTTGAGGATTTGACCTGGAGATAGTGATATCTGTTGGCCATCCTCCACCACAAAGCACTGGGTGCAATCCGGGTCGTGGATGTCGCTCAGCTCAAATGAAAGAGAAAAAAGAATGTGCTGCATAGCATAAAAATTCTGGGCCATAGAGGAGAAGCTGGTTGTTTTGCGAGCAGGAATGAACTGAGCCCTTTTTCTTCCAGTCAGTAAAGTCACAAATTTTTGTGCGGCATATCTTGAATACCTGGGCTGTATTGTGGACATGAGGGGGAGTACCAGAAGCAGAAAAGGATGAGCCAGCTGAGGAGTACTGGGAGGAGGATATTGCCACACTAGGGTGGTGGGAAGGAGACAGATTTGGTAGGTATAAATCGCTTGGTTGGCCAAGTGGAGAGGATGAGTGGAATGGATGTGAGGGAGACCTGGAGGAAGGAGTTATAGAGTCATCGGTAGATCCAAGTATTCCATTTGATTGGCCAAGATCATCAAAACCAGCAAAAAAGTATGTCATGGAAGTTGACAATTGCTCTGTTGGGTATAACATAGAACAGAACAAAATGAGATATGGGTTTTACTCCCATGGCGGCCCATATGCTGAAGAATTCATGACCATCTGTCCCAGTTATGGCGGGAATATCACTATCAGCCTTGTAGTCATCGGTGGGAACTGTAGGGATAGCATCGGTGTGATAGATGGCATCATACGAACAGAGTTCGTGGAAAGCCATTGGTGTACTCTCAAAATTTGGCAGTAAAATCAAGAGTGTGGCTGGTAGCAATAGTCATGCTCACTCTCTGGTAATGAGTCCCATGAATCACCTGCAAGATGGCAGTTGGGACACCTCCATCAGAGGAAGCTTGCACCTTGAGTATAGCTATCAAAGTCACGAGAGATATAACAAGTGAATTTCCCCTGGAGATAAAAAATTTGGAGGGGACTGCAACATTCGGAAACATGTAGACATCATGCACATCATGCTGCCCAGTTTCCTTGATGATGATATGGCAACTGAGCTTCATGATTGGCTCAGAAGCACCAGCTCCGAACAGACCAGGAACTGGAATCAAATCAGTGAACTGGATTTGGGTGAAAGAAGCACAGACACAGCTGATATTGAGGTTCCATCGATGATATCAATCTGTCTCATGGAGATGGTGGCAGTGACAGCGTGATTGATTGTGACAGGAGTCACAGTCTGCTCGCTCCTATCTTTCACAACTTGCTTGCTCCTATCTCTTGTTGTCACTACATGGAGACTCTAATACCTGAATTTGCCCGAGAGGTGCTCTTGAATGCCTTTCGGTCCCACTTTCAACAATTCAAAGCTGCAGTCACAGATGTGATTGCAGGTAACACCGATGCAACTGTTATCACTAGATTGGGTGATGAGCTAGACAAGTTTGCAGGAATGGTCAGAGAGGTGAGTCCTGTTGCATTGGCCCACAATCTCAAATTTATCTCCTGATACATTGTAGCACTCTGCTCTTTTTGGACCTGATGAGCTCACTATCTTGCAAACTAGTCTTGCTGCAATGCAGCATGACATTCGGTTAGAATATCAGGACACAGTAGATGCATCACACTATGGCTGACTGGTTCTTGTTCAAACAATATCGTCCAATGGACCAGGTCGACCTCGTATCTACATTGATCCCGACTTCTTGCAATGGGCCTACGGACATCAATCAATGTCTAGTATCATGTGTTACCTCGGGGTTAGCTGAAGTCTAGTCCGGAATACTTTCCTTGCAGAAGGGATTGTGCAGCCACAGGAAAGTCCTTCTATGCTCAACAATACTCACATAGCTGAGGAGGGTACTGGCGACACCAAAAACACGGGGTCAGATGACATCCTCAATCCCAATCTTCCTATTCCAACTGGTGATGACCTCACAACTGCTGCAGCTGTCTCCTTCACTGGACCAGTATCTGGAATTTCAGATGATAAGCTCGACAGTCTTCTCCTTCGCTTGTGGTCACACTACAAGCGGGCAGGACTGAGCATGCTGGATGGAATGCTGTGTTGCCTCGGCCATCGGGTTCCCACCGAGCATGTCCGGGCATCCCTCCTACTTATTGATCCCGTCCGGCGAATCTTTGAGTGAATCCGAATCCACTGCCATATTTATTGAGTTCTTGGCCCAAACTCGCTTTGGCACCATGATTGTTGCAGCCTGGATGGAGTCTCACTGAGGTCTGCGATGAGGATCGTATATCTGGGGAAGGCAAGTAAGATAATTCATTTTTGAACAGAAATTGACCCTTCTTTTTAGAAGTGTTCACAATGTTTGTATTGAGCGACTGTGGGTTGATGTTACAGCCCAAGTGGGTGCAACTTGGCACCGATTTCTTCATCCTCCAACAACATTGCCCACATATGGCTACTCCACTTTCTCTTCTGGGAACGATCAACTCCCAGCTTGCACTTTTTGCAGAGGCCTGGAATCAACACCAGATCCAGATCCGAAATGGTCCCAATCAAAGCCTGACTGACATGTTCGTCTTCGAATCTATGACCTCAGATTGACTACCTGCAACCTTCAACTTCAACCTTGTACCTGTTGTCAAACCTTGGGCCACAAACCTCCATCTTGTGATTTTCAAACCTTGGAACTGAACTGAATAATATTTATTGAAAACTGCTTTTATATATTCCCAATGGTTTTCAAGTTGAGGCTGCAGTCTGAGGTTGAGGTTCAAAGTTGAGATCACATGATTTACTGTTGTTGTGCTGAGGTTCAGGACACAAGTACAGAGGTTAGTGATGACAGATGTGATGATTGACAGCAGGTACTCTAATTTAGAAGGCAGTTTTTGCACAGGTGTCTCTAAGTTGATGGTTGATGGCTAATTTTCATTTGGGACACTAATGTTTTCCTCCCAAAAAGGAAAATTTCCCAAAATCTCTCTATTTTGCTCAATATTTGACTGTTTTGGATGATTCAACTTTGAAGGCCGAGTGTTCAATGTGCTTTAAAAATTATAAGAGAATTCCTCAGCCTAATAAAGCACTGTAATGAGGTAATAAATGCCTGAATTGCTGAATTACTTATTAATGCATAATATCTTGCCAATGGTATTATATATATCTCTTTCAAGCACATCCTGCTATCATCTATAATTTATGGAACTTTTTGCATAGCTTATAGCAGGCTGCAGATAGCATAGACCTAATATAACAGCTGTATCAGCAATAGCCATCTTTTCCTGACTCTGGGTTATCTAGACATCTGGAAGGCCAGACAAATGCTCATATAGAAGCAAATGTTCCAAAAATAGATAAAATCAAAGTTATAGCCCTTTTCAATATGAATCTAACTGTATAAGAATTTTTCTTATTGGATACTTCATTGCACCACAAAATGCAAAATACTTGAGCAAACATGAGTCTTTGCAGTTGTCAAAGTGTATTCTAAAGGCTATTATCAGCCTAGCTAACCTTGAATTACTGACTACTTGCTTAGTATTATTTCCAAGAACTTATCTGACTAACCACAAGTGTCAATGTGACCTATAAAACCACAAGTTAGATAGATGGCCAATAGATGGCACCCAGTTTCTTTCTGCTGATTTTGGAGTCCTGGAAGGTGTTAGGGACCTCAGAGAGCAGCCTGGCATCATTTGATTGTGGTGGTACACCACCGACCTGGGAAGATGTCACACCTATACGTCCCAGATAACCCCACTAATTAGTGTGGAACAGTCAGATTCACCTTAATGTTCTCTACAACTTTGGTTTTTTGGTCTATTTTTAGCCATATTTCCTTTTTGGGTAAGCCTTGGTGTGGCAGAGCACTGCCAAGTCCCAAAGTTATTGAAAGTTATATGAACGAGTATAGGACTTGGCCATATGCTCTTAGAACCAAAAAGTTATTCAAAAGGTATAGATATATTTATTGCAGTGAGCGGTAATCCGCTGAAACTGCCTATAACTAGTGCTGTTAGCATGTCACAATGTCCACACTAATTAGTGGGGTTATCTGGGACGTATAGGTGAGATGTCAACTTGAAGGTTAGCCATAATATTAGTTTGATATTCTATGTAGATATAACAATGATATGAAGATGAAGTTCATTTGACATCAATACACTGACCTCAGCCTGAGGGTTTTGATACATCAAAATGACCTTGAATTGTTCATCAAATTGAGAGAAGAGAATGACTTTGTCCTGACTTTCAATCACACCCTCATGCCACTTTAGGCAACACCGGCCTGGTGAGAGGGCAAGTATGGCGCAATTGGATTGCGACTTTTGAAGTCGCAATCCATTGATGTCATAGTCCGAGAGCCATATATTGACATTTCCTGCCAGCAACATGTGAACCGTCGCGCTCAAGGCCACACAGGTCAGGGGGGACTTACAAGAAATAGCAGAAAAATACTCCTGCTAATCTCATTGAATAGAAATCTCATTGGCACCTCCATTGGGATTGGCAGAGTTGGCGTTGTCTCGCCCGGGAGCAAACTGGGTAACAATCTGTAACAATTCGGTAACAATCCCTTATTCCATCAATGTTGTCACGGATGTCATATAATCATCACAGCCAATTCCTGCTCCCTTTTACAATTTCTGCCTGCTTTCTGGAAGTCAAGGCTATGTTTGGTTGCTGCAACAAATACACCCGACTATTACAATTCATCTACCACCCACCTTTTGTTTCTTTTTAGCAGGCCTCACCCTCTGAGTCTGTCTTGGTGACAGAATGTACTCGCCTTCGCCTTCGGAATCCTCGTTCTGCTCATATTTGGAATCAACTGATTTCCTTCTCTTGTGACTTCTTTCTTGTTCATCCTCCTTTTCATTCTCACCGTCACTGAGTTCACTGTCATCATCATCTGAGTCTATAATGTCTCGCTGCTCTGCAACAGCAGCTTCAGCTTCAGCAGCTCGTTTTTCTGCTTCCTGCAGCAGCTGCCACTGCTTCCTCTGCTTGTTTCTTCTTCTCCACAGCTGTTGCCTGGCACTTGGCAGCTGTCTTGGCTCGTTTGCTTGTGCAACTGCAATTGGCTTTAGTGGCTCAGTCGTGATGGAATTTTTTCACAATCTGTCTGGAGATATTGAAGTTCGGTGAGTCTTTTTGGAAGCACCTCAATGAGCTTGACAAAGTTATGCAAGGCGGCCATGTTGATCACGAAATGATCGCTATTGATATGCTGTATCAATTGGCGAACACCCCAGCTGAGATGGTGATCATGAAGGCTGCTGGAGAGCGTGCTTTGAAGAGTCCCAAGCTCAACAAGGATGCTGTGGCCGACTTTAGGCGCTTCATGCAGGTTGGTGGCAATTCTTCTATATTTTTATTGCTGTATTGCATCACAGACTTCACACCCATTGGAACACGAGGCTCTTAACCAGCTTGCCATTCTTGAAGTGCGGTCACTGCTGCAAGAGAGCACTGAGCAGTGTGAACAGACCTGGGAGCCATTGAAGGAGCTTATGGTGTGCTCTTGTCTCCGTTTCTCTTTTCTCTCTGACAAGCAATAAAAAGAAAAACATTCAAGAAAACCACTCGAGCATTCCTCGTTATGCCCAACCTTCAATATTATGGCAGAGCTTTGTCTGCCACTGTCATTGTGAGTTGAATCCAGCTCTATGTCCTTGCACTGAGTTGGTCCACGATGCAATGTGCAAAGCTGGCGTGCCCAGACTGCCAGACAATGACTCACTCATCAAAGATCGCTTGAGCCATCCACTTTCAGTCGACAAGAACACGATCAAGTCTACTGTGAGTCTTGTCTCTTTGTACAACTGCTTGCTCATTATTTCTCAGCTCAAGAAATCGATGGAAAGCAAGATTAAGGAAGAACGAAACATTGCGTGGGCTGCCGCAAAAATTCTCAGTTCTTTCGGCGTTTCTGTTGAGCCAACACTTTTGCTCTATTATCGCCTTGCTCTCATTGTAAGTTAGCTTCTCTGCTTGAACTATCTGGCTCATTCCCTTTGATAGCGCACCGAGCTGACCAAGGAACATCCGGATAACTTATTTTTGGGGCGAAGTCGACAAGGTTCTCGATGAATTCCGTGAGGAAGGGTCAGCTGGGTTTGTGATGTGAGTTTCTTCTGGATGCCCTTCTATCCCGTTCACATATTTTGATATTAACCTCTATGATGCAGGTGCCTTGAAGAAAACCTCAAGGACAACATTGCCAAGTATGGTGATCCAGCAAAGACTGAGTTCAAGTGAAATCTGTGTCAAGGACTGGGCACAATCATTGATTGGGTCTAAAGTGCCCGCACGCTGTGGCCTCGGGAGCCGACGAAGCATGGCCTCGGGAGGCTCTGTGCCGAATGGGCAGCAGAACAGGCCAAAGCAAGGATGAGGAGTGGAGAACTGGAGGGATGGGAGTGACGAGACATGAAAGCGCCCAAAGGCATATCAAAGTGATGAGCGGGACATGGATGGGTCAGGAGTGGCGTGAAGTGAGAGGCTGAGAATTTTTTGGCTAGTTTTAGGTGGGAGATACGGCACAAGCTTGAAGAGTTGTGTGAATTCAAAACAGGAAGCAGCATCTGCAAGTGGGTTGTCCTCGCTCCGAATCTATAGTGGAGTGAAGGTGATGTCGAGCCGGGCGCAGAGGAACAGAAATTGCCTGAGCAGCTGCATGGTGGGTGCTGACCGAATGGAAAGGTTCTCGAGTGCATGGAATGCATTTGTGTTGTCAATATGAAAATTGACATGAAGCGAATCGGACCACTATGAGATATCGCGGTGAGCAGTGTCGGAAAGACAGCGGCATGAGTAAGGTGATTTGAACGACGCAGCGAAATCAAAGAGGGATTGAAGGAATGCATGGGAATGAGGAATGACCTGGGAGCAGAAGATGAGGTAGCCAATGAATTCCTGTAGCTCGCGAAGCAAGCAGTGGGCCTTTCCTTGCCAGACATGAAGGACCTCGGAAAGGTACACAAGGTTTTTTGGCAGGAAGGCGGGCTTCCATCGCAATGGAATCCAGCTCGATGCCGAGCATTTCAAGGCACATTGATGGGCCCTCTGTCTTCTTGTCCTGAAGGCTGAGCCCGAGGAAATGAACAAGGCCTCTCAACCATGTTAGTGCGGCATGGGCAATCCACAGTGGAGTGGATGGGCTAAAGATAAGAAGAAAGTTGTCGAGATAGTGCTGAAGCCATGAAGGAATATGATGCTGCAAGATCCAATGCAGTGCTTCCGCAAAGAGGTTGAATATGTACGGCACAGAGCGAAGGCCAAATATTAGGAAGAGTTCAAAGTAGATTGAGCCTCTCCATGAATAGCCAAGTAAAGGCACGTCAGCGAGGCGAATGGGGATATGATGGAAGGCAGCTTTGAGGTATGAGTGAGCCCGGACCAGAGGCATAGAGGTCGTCGATGGATTTGGCAAGCATGTCATAGATAATGCTTGCCTCAGAGTCGGGGATGCCATCATTGACAGAGCTACCATGTGGCCATGAGAGATGGTGAATTTGGTGTAGCTTGCCGGACCGTTTACGAATGGCAACACACAATGGGGAGATGCAGGTGTTAGGAAAAGGTGGGTCAGTGTAAGGGCCCGCAAGACGGCCAGCAGATAATTGTGTCGTGATGCTGTCAGTAACAGCTTCGGGATGCTCGAATGCACTACGGAGATTGGTGCATGTTTGTGATATGTTGCGGGGGCCAGTAAAACCAATGTCGCATCCGTGGTCGATGATTTGTAGAAGGGAATTGACGAAGGAGCGGTCGGGGTAGTCTTGGAGGCAAAACTCCCAAGCATCCCGGCAGAGCGGGGTCAAGACGGACGGGGTTGATGAAGGTTGCGACACCAGAGCACTGTTCACACGAGGATTGGTATTGGGCCGCAAGTTCGGAAGCCCAAATACAGGGAAGAGTACAGAGTGCGGGAGACTTGAGAAACGATGTGCAGCCGACTCGTTCGAGAGGAGCAGCGGGCTCGGCGCAGGTGCAGAGATGGATTGGGGTGTAGGTGCACCCAGTGATGTGAATCTAGATGGAGTTTCTGGTGCATCGGACTCATGGATGAGGAGCAGCCGGGGCCATAGCTCTGCGCAGTATGTGAAGCACTTTGAGCGCTGACGACCAGATGAAGATACCCGGGTGAAACGCGAGCAAAAAGGTTGCCGGAGACATGAGCAGCGTTGATAACAGTGGAACACATCGTGCGAAATGCTTCGAGCATTGACGGCCAGCGGTGGTGATTTGGACAAAAGGCGATGACATTGCTTGCTGAGTATACGAGTGGCTCAGCAAGAATGGGTCCTTCAACACTTGAATGTGCTAAAACACATCTGAAATGAAAAGCAGGTCACCACTGCGAGCCTACAGTGAGTCGAGGAGGGAAGGAAGAAGGACAAAGACATGTCCGCATGCGACACATCTTTAAGTCGATGAACAAAGCACGTAGTGATCTGTGCTATGATCGGATATGTGGGCCGGTGCATCCTTGTCCTGGCCTTTCACCACAAGCAAATCTAACATTTGCTCGCCCCACTTTCGACCAACACCCTTAGCACCCGAGCTCCGAAGTGGATCAAATATGTCCACGATTTGGCTCTGAAGGTTCGCCATCTTGACACTGGACTCAAGAGTCGGAAGTGGAAGCGCCGTCAATGAGGCGGAGGATAAGGAGGAGGAGGAGGAAGAGGAGCAAACTGTGGTTGGTGCGAGCGGTTCTAATGGTGATGACGATGATAGCTTGGCTCACAGGGATGAGAACAACAGCAAACATGGGGTGATGGCCCCGAGCTCGATTCCCAATCATAGTTTGTTTTATACTCATGCAGAATATCAAAAATTGATTTGTTTGCTATATTGACTATCTTGAGTGGAGAGCAAAGTGAAATATGAATCACCCCTAATCTATGTCAGGACCATTCTCAATTTGAGGCACAGCACTTATCACTCTGACGTCCAAGTTGTTGAGGCCAACCTGATGTCATTTGTCAGACTGAAGTACTATTGATTCGAGAATTATATTTGATCCTGATGTTGGCAAGGATGTCGCCTGACATCCATCTGGGATATCAACTGACCTCTCATACTGATATCTCAGTGAGGTCAGCCTGGGTCTGCGGTGTAGCTGTATGAGAATATTCTCTGCCACTTCACTTGAGAGCCTGATCAATCAACCTTGATAAGATCTCATTCTCTCTGTGGTTGCACCTCAATCACATGCACATCATGCTCTGATATTGTGGCTGAAAACTGGTAAACTGCCATCAACACAGTTGGGGTGCCACAGATGGTGTAATCCTTGAGGCAAAGGCGAAAAGGGTTATTAGTGCTTGATAAAGGGAAATTTATATTGCTTGTGAATATGTACAGACCTAGAGCAATGAAAGCAGTGAGCACTAGATGCATCATGCTCAGTGGCATTACAGAGTTAAAGGTCAGTGAGGGGTGGTGGCAAGTTGGTGACTGGAACTAAGTGAACACTGAATGATACTTAGGTTTCAAAACCAGAATAGTAGCAATAGAACACCTCAGAGGCCAAGAGAGGGAGAGGAAGGAGGTGTTAGTAATGACATGGTGGCAGCACTGGCAGCAAGCACAGTGGGGTGGGCAGACATTGGTGCACTCCCATACTGTATCAGCATATATGGAGGCAACCCTTCGAGGTGTGCTGTGCCACATGACAGATCAAAAGATAGCAACAGCTAATAAATAACTGCCAAAATGGCAATTTCAGTGCTGCATGCCTGGAAAAATTGCCAAAAATAGGAATTTGAGGGATAAAATTGAGGATTTCAAGTGTTATATGTGCAATTTAGACAACATTTTGGGGGTGGTGTTACATATTATGGTTGCCACCATACATGCTGATACAGTACAGTGATGCACTGCCATAGGGTTGGGTCAAGATAGGCCAACCTGACCTCATAGATCAGATCTAGATGCTCTTGAGGAAGGCCATTTCTGGAAAATTATTTATTTGATAGCCTGAGTCTAACACAGTTGGCTTCTGCCTAAACCAGCCCATTGGGATATTACTAAATATGGAGGGGGCATTGCATTTGTAAGTAACACCTAGGGTGCCAAATAGAATAATCCAAGTAACTATGATATTCTAGTATACCACCGCCGAAATCACACGTCAACCTGACGTGTGATCTGATGCTATGAGAACAATGAGTGGCCACACATCAAATCCATATCAACATTAAGATAAATTTTATGTGAAAAACACGCTACATGCTTTTTTGACATAGAATGAGGCATCCACCAGATGTGTTGGCTGACATTACTTGTATGCTGTATCTCACAACCAGGCGTTGTTTCGATTAGATAATTTAGATATTTATTCACAGGCAATTTGCATGGTAAAAATCATTGATTGAATACGGAAATATACAGAATAAACTATACTGTTACTACAGAAATGCCGCAGGCAGGTATATAATACATTCACAGACGGATAATCGTGCAGAATCGACTGGGCCCGCAAACAATGAATGTGGGTGGCATTTGAGGTCATAGGTTGCGAAGCTGGGGACTGGGGCATGCATGGCAGGTCAACAGGAGAAGGGAAATAAAAAAGAGCACACACCAATGGCCTTGACAGTGGCTGTGTGTCACTGAATATGCTCGTTGCCCGTGGTGCAGATGGTGGGGCTGTACATGTCGTGAGGCGGGTCTAAGTGTGGTTACAGGAAAGGAACACACCTGGTTGCCACTGGGACATGGACAACAACAAATGTTGCAGGAATGCGGCCTGCCAACGCATCAGCAGTGAGAGAAAAAGGGAGAAAGGAGCGCACCAATGTGTGTGGCAAGCAACTGCGGCTGTGAAGGTCACGGTGTAAGCTGACTGAAGGCGGAAAGAGAGACAGGGCGCACCCAGTTCAAGTTGTTGGTGGCAAGGAGGGTGTTGGTATCAGCGGGGAGACCTTACATGCACAGTGAGGAGCTTGGGAGGTTTGAGTGATCTGGAGGCTTGGGCAACATCACCATTGACGATGCGAGAAGGTGCCTGCCGGTGAGCAAGAAAGGGGATGGTGGGAGGAGAGAGAGAGGTGGTGTAACGCGTGACAGTGCAGACACACAACTTGTCAACACGGTCATGCAGTCAGTCGAGAGCTTACATCGCAGAGATGTCAGGGTGCTCTATGCAAAATAAACATGTTGGACAGATGTGAGATAGATGCATGAGGATGTTTTATGTTGAAGCGACACTTTGGTCAACACATTTCTCTGATGCATCAAAGCATATGTCAGCTCCACGTCAAATCCCATTGGTGTAGTATCTACAAACTTCTTATGGTACTAATCTAATCAGTCAGCTCATCAATCTGAGTTGTACAATATCATGCAGATATAGTGCAGCTTGAAAATCTGCAGTGACTAGGTCAATATATGCATTGTAATTGATTGGTAGCTATGCAATGTTGAAGCAACCATTCTTTGATGCAAGATGCAAAGGAGTTTAGGAGCCAATGGATGCCTTGTGCTCAATAAGCAGCTGCACAATGCAAAAGTGGCCTCTTTGTGATGCAAGGTGAAGTGCAGTTTCACCTTTTTTGGTGGGTAGGTCAACAGATGCATTGTGATTGACAAGTAGTTGCACAATGTTGAAGTGATTGTTCCAAGATGCAAGATGCAAAGCAGTTTCACCATCATTGGTGCATAAATCAACAGATGCATTGTGGTTGATGAGCAGCTGCATAATGTGAAGGGAATTCTTTCGTGATGCAAGATGAAGTACAGTTTCACCATCTGTGGTGGCTAGATCAACAGATGCATTGTGATTGACAAGTAGCTGTACAATATGGAAGTGATTATTCCATAATGCAAGATACAATGCTGTGTGGCCATCATTGGTGTACAGGTCAACAGATGTGTTGTGCCTAATGAGCAGCTGCACAATATCAAGGTAACCCCGCCGTGACACAAGATGAAGTGCTGTTTCCCCATATTTGGTAGCCAGGTCAACAGATGCATTGTGATGAAGAAGTAGTTGCACAATGTTGAAGTGATTGTTCCAAGATGCAAGATGCAAAGCAGTTTCACCATCATTGGTGCATGTGTCAACAAATGCATTATGCTTGACAAGCAGCTGCACAATGCAAAAGTGGCTCCTTTGAGATGCAAGATAGAGTGCAGTTTCACCATTTTTTGGTGGCTAGATTTACAGATGCATTATGATTGAGGAGTAGCTGCCCAATATGGAAGTGATTGTTCCATGATGCAAGATGTAAAGCTGTTCGACCATCCTGGGTACAGAAGTCAACAGATGCATTATGCTTGATGAGCAACTGCACAATGTCAAGGTAGCCCCTTTGTGATGCAACATGGAGTGCAGTTTCGCCATCTTGGGTGGCTAGGTCAACAGATGCATTATGATCAACAAGTAGCTGCACAATGTTGAAGTGATTGCTCCATGATGCCCAATGTAAAGCAGTTTGGCCATCTTTGGTACACAAGTCAACAGATGCATTGTGCTTGATAAGCAGCTGCACAATGTCAAGGTAACCTCTTTGTGATCCAAGATGAAGTGAAGTTTCGCCATCTTGGGTGGCTAGGTCAACAGATGCATTATGATCAACAAGTAGCTGCACAATGTTGAAGTGATTGCTCCATGATGCCCAATGTAAAGCAGTTTGGCCATCTTTGGTACACAAGTCAACAGATGCATTGTGCTTGATAAGCAGCTGCACAATGTCAAGATAACCTCTTTGTGATCCAAGATGAAGTGCAGTTTCACCATCTTGGGTGGCTAGGTCAACAGATGCATTATGATCAACAAGTAGCTGCACAATGTTGAAGTGATTGTTCCATGATGCAAGATGTAGAGCAGTCTCGCCATCATTGGTATATAAGTCAACAGATGCATTGTGCTTGATGAGCAACTGCACAATGTCAAGATAACCCTTTTGTGATGCAACATGGAGTGCAGTTTCGCCACCTTGGGTGGCTAGGTCAACAGATGCATTATGATCAACAAGTAGCTGCACAATGTTGAAGTGATTGCTCCATGATGCAAGATGTAAAGCAGTGTGACTATTATTGGTGCACACATCAACAGATGCATTGTGATTGAGGAGCAGCTGCACAATATCATGGTAACCTGCTTGTGATGCACGATGGAGTGAAGTTTCACCATCTTTGGTGGTTAGGTCAACAGATGCATTATGATCAACAAGTAGCTGTGCAATGTTGAAGTGATTGTTCCATGATGCAAAATGTAAAGCAGTTTCACCATTATTTGTGCACAAGTCAACAGATGCATTGTGCTTGATGAGCAGCTGCACAATGTCAAGGTAACCCTTTTGTGATGCAAGATGAAGTGCTGTTTCACCATATTTGGTAGCCAGGTCAACAGATGCATTGTTCCATGATGCAAAATGTAAAGCAGTTTCACCATTATTTGTGCACAAGTCAACAGATACATTGTGCTTGATGAGCAGCTGCACAATGTCAAGGTAACCCCTTCGTGATGCAAGATGAAGTGCTGTTTCACCATATTTGGTAGCCAGGTTAACGGATGCATTGTGGTCAACAAGTAGCTTAACAATATTAAAGTGATTGTTCCATGATGCAAGATGTAAAGCAGTGTGGCTATTATTGGTGCACACATCAACAGATGCATTGTGATTGAGGAGCAGCTGCACAATATCATAGTAACCTGCTTGTGATGCACGATGGAGTGAAGTTCCACCACCTTTGGTGGTTAGGTCAACAGATGCATTATGATCAACAAGTAGCTGCACAATGTTGAAGTGATTGTTCCATGATGCAAAATGTAAAGCAGTTTCACCATTATTTGTGCACGAAGTCAACAGATGCATTGTGCTTGATGAGCAGCTGCACAATGTCAAGGTAACCCCTTTGTGATGCAAGATGAAGTGCTGTTTCACCATATTTGGTAGCCAGGTCAACAGATGCATTGTGATAAAGAAGCAGTTGCACAAGGTCAAAGTAATTGTTCCACGATGCAAGATGTAAAGCAGTTTGACTATTATTGGCACCCAAGTCAATTGATGCATTGTGCTTGATGAGCAACTGCACAATGTCAAGGTATCTCTGCCGTGATGCAAGATGGAGTGCAGTTTCCCCATGTTTAGTTGTCAGGTTAACAGATGCATTATGGTCAACAAGTAGCTCAACAATGTTGAAGTGATTGTTCCATGATGCAAGATGTAAAGCAGTGTGGCTATTATTGGTGCACACATCAACAGATGCATTGTGATTGAGGAGCAGCTGCACAGTGTGAAAGTGACCTCTCTGTGATGCAAGATGAAGTGCAGTTTCACCATCTTTGGCAGCTAGATCAACAGATGCATTGTAGTCAAGAAGCAGCTGCACAATTTGGACTTGACCCCTCTCTGATGCCAGATGTAGCATAGTCTTTTCATCTTTTCTGGCTAGATCAACTGATGCATTGTGCTCAGCAAGCAACTGTACAACATCAAAGTGGCCCTTTTCATATGCAATATATAGTGCAGTTTCACCATTTATAGTAACTTCATTGATAGATGTGTTATTCTTGGAAAGGAGCAAGCAAACCCCTCTAGTATAGCCTATCTTGGAACACATTGACAGGGGAGATAATATAGGTTTATCCCAAACATGTGTCTCAAACTGATCCAATGGACGCAATTGGTACAACACTTTGTATTGTCTGCTTCCATTCTCCATAAGATGCATTGTTGATGCAAGCAAAGCTTCTTGATCCTGTTCATTGCAAAGCTGGAGATGATGAAACCAAAAATTTCCTGCATACAATGCCATTGGGTAGTTTGGAAGTGTGTCTTTGCTCATTGAATATTTTGGGTCAGCAAAAATCTGAAGATAGCGCACACAAGTTTGAGTAATGAACTTGTGTGAGATCTCTGGTTTAATAATGACACCAAATTTGTGGTGGAATTGAGAAGAAAGAATATAGTCTTTAACAGATGAATGTGCAAGAGCAACTGATGGTTTAGGCCAGTGACTGTAATTGATTATGATAAGCCCTTCCAATAGCTTGAAGGCATTAACATTGTCTTGATGTCTTCCTGGATCATAAGTAGATTTATCTGTATCTGAAAAATCAAATTCTGGACTGTCCAAGTCAAAAGCAAGAGCATCTGCCAGCTCATCTACTGTTTGTTCTTTCTTGGAAAACAAAAGCCACTGGAAAATTGCCTGGATGAAAACTGGTTCTTGCAAAATATCCATTGCATAACTCCAAAAATGGTTGTAAATCCCAAAGAGATCAGTTGGGAGCTTTCTAAGGGTTTCCTCCCATCTGTTTTTCCGATAGCAGCGACGTAGTTCAATAAGAAGACATGCAGCCAAACGAAACCTGAATATAAGGTCAGCTCAAAGGTAAGGTGCATAATGAGAAGACTGACATCCCGTTGCTCTTCTCTACAATTTGCTCTATGACATCATGCATATGATTGCCATGACTAGCCCAATTTCCAAGTTTAGGCACTTCACTGCCAATAAAGGATCTAATATCACTATTTGTTTTTGCAGAACCAAGGTTAATAAAGGGTGTCTTCCCAAATCCTTTCTTGAATTCATCAAGAGGTTGACTGGTGAACAGAAAATGCAGTGTAAAATGGTTTAGGCTGCAAATAAACTGGACAAGGGACTGCCAGTCATTTCTATTGCATTCATCAAGTGCATCAATCACAATATATGTCTGATCTAAGCCTGAAAGTATATTCTTGAGAACTTTTTGCAGGTCTTCAAATTGTGGCTGTATAGTTCCTTCTCCCAGTTCTTCATATAGCTGACTGAGAGCATTATAGGGTGATGCTGCCTTTCCAGAGAGCTGCCAGGTGAGTGAGCGCAGCATGGTGTCTATCTGCTGCATGTCATTTCTAAAATCAAAAAAGAAATATGCAACTGCACAGTTGCTGGAATATGCTTTGGTAATCTTTCCAATCACCATTGAGCTATTGGTTATCAGCATTAGAATCATAATAATATATATATCCATCACCTCAGGACACTCTTTCCAGTACCAGCTGCAATCAATTTTAGACCTTGAAATTGAGAGAAATAAAATTACTTGCAGATTCCATTGATCCATAAAGCTCCTGATGTGGCCTCCCATTTCTTGTATCGGAAATCATTCAGAAGCCAGGAACCAGTAGATCCATGATGGAGCTTCTGTAATTCATATTGTTTGTCTGACATGTTTGGAGGTGCTAGCCATTCATGCAGAACTTTTTTGAGACTAGACATAATTCAGCTTGGAGAGTTTCCACAGAAAAGTTGAATAACCTGTCTCCCTCAATTATACTGCCATTATTGAGAAATGTGTTTGAGAAAAGGGGCAGAAAACACACATTTTGCCTTTAGGGGAATTGATAGTGATCCGAGGACCCTCCCCCCATACCCCCACCACCACCTGTTGTGCCACCTGGCCCACCAGTCCCTCCTGTGCCTCCTGAGGCCAGAGATTATGGCCGTGATCACCCATCAACTTATTCACATACCTGAAATATAGACATCCTTGGCTTGAAGATCTTGAGACATATTCAAAATAGCCTGTTAAACTGGAAGTGAGCAACAAGCAAAGACAGTAGAAAGAGCTCCCTACAGAGGGGGAGGAGGTAGAAGACAAGACGAGTTGCCGTGGGTGCATCGTGGAGGACAGCAGGTTGACAGGGAAGCGAAGAGTATGTAACCCGAATCAATCGGCTTCATAGCATGTATCTCATCTTAGCCGGGAACTTCCGAACTCTCCGTGGGTTCGCTCACCGTCCCGTCTCACATTCGAGTGACCCCAGTTTCTTCGAAGAGAGCGAGCTCGCCAATTGGATCCGCCCTCATCTTCGAAGTGTGTCCATACAGACTCAAGGATTCCGAGTTCGACGTACGACATATGAGACGCAGGAAATGAACGTCAACTTCCATCGACCACGCGACAGGTGCGTGGCGTCCTGCGGCGTCTGGCCCGGTGTCTTCATTTCATCCTCTTTCCCCATTCTGCAATCAATGTCATCATAGCTCAAGCTGCAGTTCGCAAACCCTCTACTACGACACGCCGACGCCGTTCGATCTCCAGGATCGGACGACATGTACACCGACATTGATGTGACAAGTACGAGGCGCCGACGTTGTTTGATATTACGACGTATTCGATAGGTGGGCTGTGCATAGACCGTGTTTGACGTGTCAAACACCTCTCCGTCTGCGTGGTTGCCCCGATGGGACTCCGAGGGGCACGTCAACCGGTTCTTGGCGATATAACGCGTCTTGCTCGTCGGTCGGGATGGATTTGCGACAGGAGCCGCGGAGGCTGACACGCTTGCATCCTTTATCGCTATTTTTCAGCGCGTCAGGCACGTCGAATATTGCTTGCCTCAGCTGCAGTACGGTGCACCAGGGGCTGTCTCCTCCCCCATTCTTTCCCAGTGCGCCAGCCACGGCGTGCATCGCCTGCGTCAGCCGCAATGCAGGTCGAAGGCTCTTCGCCGATTCGCTCGTCCGCCACGCTCACTGCGGGCCGACTCCTTACCTTTTTCTTCGGGCGTCTAGGGCCTGTGGTATCCCACTGCCCAGCTCCCTTCTACTCCTTTCCCTCCGTACCGAGTGTGCCGCGTTTCTGCGTTTCAAGCCCTCAGAATACTGACTTTGCTCTCACGCACAGCACCTGGCGCTGGTCTGCTCATATCGCCGTGGCTTGGGAATGCCGGAGCGGGAGATGGGTGTGTTATTTTAGAGCTTTGGTAAGTGCAGCCTCGTTTTCTTCAAGAGCCGGTGGATGGTGGTGAGGCATGGGGAGATCAAGGAGTCGATGGATCTGAGGACGGGCCCGTCATGTCGGTATCTTCGTGGACGGTGTCTTCCCTCCCGAGGGCCCGCTACAGATGCTACGGGGTTGACCCTAGCATCGAGACGCGTCGAAATCGAGGGGTATTGCGCTGCGGTGTAGAGACGGCGACTCGAAGAGGAGGTCGTCCTTTCCGCCTTTCTTGCTCCGCTGTCGAGACAAGATACTCCATAACAGATATATTCTTCCTAGTTGAATCCGGTGTCCGAAAACAAATCTTGAGTGCGTCTGCAGCTCCGAAGTATCGAGAGGGCATCGATATCAAGAGGGCATCAACTTTCAGTATCAAAAAAAAAAATTAAATGCATCGGATGGATCTACATAGTCCTCCGATCCGATTCCCAGTTCGTCGAGACAAGCCTGGTGAAGCGTGTGCTTGGTGCATAACGACAAGACCCAAGTTGACGTACTCATGACTTTGCTAACATGCACGCCGCACCGACCTGAGCTGGCGCGTTTTCGCACTGCGCAGCCCATCCGTGTCCTCGCACTGGTCCCGGACCACCTCCGTACACGCCACCCCCGTCGTCCCTCCTCCCAATCATCCTCCCCGCCGGCCTCGACATAGACATCGTGCGCTGTCGTGCCGTATTCAACGCGTACAGCGGGCGCAGGGGAGGACAGAGCGAGGCGGATACAGATGCGTGAGTTGGAGGACGCAGAACGGGAATTTGACGACGCATTTATGTGGCGGGCTTCAGATATCGACAATGCACGCTGGCGGCGTGGCTGCGGTGTACTGGACTTTGCGGACGCTGCCGAACGCGCGGAGCGTGGTATACATGCGGCAATTTTATCCACGGGGTGCGCAAATGCTGGGTGGGTAGTAAATATACGAGTAGATAGTTATTATGTATTAATAGGACGTACCGTACGGAGACGGGAGCGCGCAGGCGGATTGATAGGCGTGGCGCGGCGCGATGCGGGTGGTTGGCTCGGGAAGTGGACCGCAGCGGCGGGACGGTACGCGGAGAGAGCGAAAACGACGGCGGCTCGCACGCGGTGCGTACGCGTTCGTGTGCTGTGTTCTGTCCTCGAGAACCGGCCGGTTTCGCAACGAGGCTACATGAGCGGATATCCGTGAGGTGTCTCGAGCGGATGAGTAACGACGTACGCAGGAATTTGACCTCTCAACGACGCGCGACGCATTGGGGTTGGTACGTCTTCCTTGGTGTGGCAGTCGGACATGGACGGTGACGGTGTTTTCGGAACCTGGCGGGCTTCGAAGGGCGCGGGTGGGTCGGAATGGCGTGCAAGGCGGCGCGGCGTTATCGACGCACAAATGATACGCTTGAGAGTGCTGGGCACGTCGAGATTATGCTGTGGATTCAGATTGAGTATTCAGTGAGCACGATGCGCACAGCGATTCTGCTGGCTTGACGGCGACGCAGCGGAGGCGGAACGAGAAAGGTGCGCGGTACGAGAAGGCGGAGCGCAGAGGCGGTCGGGGCGCAGAGGTGAGACGAACGACAATAGCGGGACGAGACGAAGTCCGCGCATGCGTCTCTGCGGCACGCAGATCCATGTGCGTACGGCGATCGTTTTGTCCTACGCGTCCTCGGAACCGAGTCGCGCGCGGAGGCCGAGACGAGGACGAGCCTAGGGAGGGGGAGATGTGTAAGTGATGGGCCCACTGGAAGAAGTCGAGGACGCACGGGTTTGTCCTCTCCAGGATGCATGCGTCTGTATGTCTTCCTCCTGGTGGAGGTGGCGCGCTGACGGCGTTTTTCAGGCATTGACGGGTTTCGAAAGGTGCACGAGGGTAAATACTTCATCTGCGATGATTCAGTTAGCGGGGTGAAGCTCGGGGTTACGGTGCGATGCACTTTGCGTTGAGCGGAGTAGCACGAGCCCGGCGTCGGGCTGGGGAAGTAATGTGAGTGAAAGTGAGTCGAAACCCGGCTGCATTGTACTCACCGCGCGCCATTGTTTTATGCAGCTTATAGCGTCCCAGGGGTCGACGTCCTCTGCGCCGGATGCGCCTGTATCGAGGCAGGCGGCTGCTGGAGCGAAGGGTGAGCACGTCGAAGCCACAGAAGAGCAAGGTGCATACCTCGCGCACACCCCTTCAAACTTCAGCCTCCTCCTATTCTCGGGATGTATTGGGTACCAGTATCGCCCGCCCGACATTAGCGGCGGGGAGAAAGCGCGGGTAGCCCGCGTTGGATACGGGAAGATACCAGCGCGTGAGTTTTGACCTTCCGTTTGACGTGCTCATTGTAGCTAGAGTAGACGCGTCGCCGGCGCGCTTGGAAAAGAAAGATGAGGGGAAAATGTAAGAGGGAAGGGCCACGCACCCACCAGTTATGACGCATTTCCCATCGACTTCTGCACCGAGGAGAAGTGCGGTACTTGAGCGCGGCTGAGTGCGGGCGCAATATCGAGGCGCCTGGGACGCGTCGGGGCGGGTGGAGCGATGCACCGAGCGCGGAAATGCTGTGCTCCTTGTTGAGAGGACCGAGAGAAGACCCAGGCCCGTTGACAGAAATTTTGAAGAGGTTAAGAAGTGTAGTGTTCGAGCGCGGTGGCCGAGTGCGGGCGCGAGGCCGAGGCGCTTGTGACGCGTCGGGGCGGATGGAGCGATGTCTCGAGCGCGGAAATGCTGTGCTCGTCGAACGGACCAAGAGAGAAGAGGCGCGTCGGTAAAAATTGAAGAAACTAGAGCGCAGGAACGAAGGCATCGGCCAAATTTTCGATGATGTGGTCGAATAACTGTTGCTGAAAAACTGGATCTTCGCATTGGATGGTCTCGGCGGGCACAAAGTGAAGTTGCTGGTGAAAGACGGAGCGTTGTCGGCTATTGCCGAAGCATGTCTCGGTTTCGGCTCTTTGGTCCGATTCGGACTCGATTGGACGCCAACCACTTGCCATCCACAACCACGGGCGCTGAACTGAGTGTGGCATCGCCGACTTGAAACGGGTTCAAACAAACGATGCACACTACTGACGGTGTGCGTCTATTCAATCCAATTCAACGCGAACCATGTCTGTTACTGACTTGCGCGCTAGGTTCAGCAAAATGGGCGATGCGAATCAATACCATCCACTAGCCAGATGAAGCAATGGACGCATGACGGTGCAGGTGAGCCATCGTTGAACGGCAATTCAGGCAGACAGGTTACTTAGCTTGGTTCGAATTGAACGCTAGCTAGCTCGACTTGTTCCGCTATTTGAAACGAATAGAAGTTGCACCTGGCAATGCGAGGCTTCTCTTCTGTCAGTGGCTGGCCTTCCCCTTGACTCTTTTGCGCTTGGTCTCTACCAGTAATTTTCGCTGCTACTCGAGTTCTCGATCTTTGCTACTAGTACTCGACGCCGATGTCCCCCCCTGCCCCAGTCTACACCGTCTTCCGCTGCCGTTCCCTGCGTCGGCCCGCGCTCATCCTCGTTGTCCTGCTCGTCATCTTCTTCCCGAGACAATTTATGCGCGAAATGGGCTTCGACGCGCATTGCCTTCAAGTACGCCGGTGCCGGTATGGGGCGCGCGAAGGAGACGATTACACACACGCGTACGCTTTGGGCGACGCGTACTTTGACGCGTACGGCGGGGGCGTTGCCGACGCGCGAGGCGAAGCTGGGGTTCAAGAAAGTCAAAGCGAACCCGAAGGCGAATTCAAAGCAGGAAAAGGGCAAAGAAGAAGATCAACACATATGCCACCCCTCCGGCCTGCTCCACGTCAACCCCCTCGCTCCACACCCCATTCCCCTCCTCATCTCCCGCGCCGAATCCGCTTGGGCGCAAAAAGCTCTCCCGCGCCTCACCCACTTTACGCGCGGCCGTAAGCGAGTACCGCCGCCGCTACAATTGTCTTCCTCCACGAGGATTTGACGCGTGGTGGGCGTACGCGAAGGTGCACGGTGTGATGTTGCCGGACGAATACGATGCGATTGAGAGGGATTTGGGTCCGTTTTGGGGCGTGGAGCCGAGTGTGCTGAGGGAGGTGCAGAGGAGGTGGGAGGGGCATGTGGATTCGTATACGATTGGGGTTGAGGTGGACGACGACGACTCGTCCTCGGACCCCGACTTCGACGTGGAGGACAGCTTTGACGGCGGCAGCGGCGTGACAAAGAAGCGCCAGCTCGCAATGCTCAACCTCACCCTCCCCGCCGACGAACGCGTCCGGCTCGAGCTCGCCGCGGGCGGGTTCCAGATCATCGACATGCTGCGCGAGGCGCCGGGTGTGGAGGAGGCGCTGACGGAAGTGGGATTGGGGGAGTGGCGGGCGGTGTTCAGCCCGCATGATAATCCGAATTTGGTTCTTGATGTGGGTGCATTCTTTCGTTTCCCCGCTTTTCCTTTTCGCATATCTTTACGCAGACTGACTTCTCGTCGTTTTGCAGCACGAACTGCGCGAGATGGCGCTAGAGGCGGCGAGAAAGGGAACTTGTGCGTTGCGTTTTGCCTTATCTTTTGCCTTTTTTTTTTCTTTTCTTTTTTTCTCGTTCTTTGTCTGGTTCCCCCGACTCTCCAGTTCTTCGCTCTTGTTCCCTGTCTTCCCGTTGTTTCTTGTCTCGAGATCGTCATGCCCCTTTCGCGAGCAGGCGTTCCCGAGACAAGGGACTGTGTATGGACGGGGGCGTTGGCGGGCAGAGACGTTCGCGCTATAACTCGCCTTGCCAGCTATCGATTACGCTGCCATCGACTCGAGTCGCACTCAAGGTCACGTCGAGTCGTTTGGCTTTTTTTCATTTACTCCGGCTGTGCGATCGGGAGCCTACCGTTGACGGAGACGCGTAGATATGATCGCGATACATCCATCTCTCCTTCCGGCCGCCTGGTCAGAGTGGAGTGGAATTTGCTCTGCAGGTCGTCCTTTCTTCGTGCTTATAGCACGTCCTCGTCCGTGCGCTTGCCCTTTCGTAGGCGGAGCCGCGAGAGTCGCTTATTTTTATTCATATTCTTTCCCTACCCCGCCCTCCCTTCCACTTGTACTAACCCTCTCCCTCCTTCCAGACATCGACCCACTCCACCCCCCACCCCAGAAACACGGCTGGCGCGCGGCCTGCCCGCCATTCTCGCCTGCGTGGCTCGACGACACGCCGTTCCCCGACTACGAGCGCGAACCAAGGGAGGGGTGGCCGAGCGTGCCTGGCGAAGAGCAGGACGGACCCAAGACGTTCATCCATGACCCCCTCGCCGCTATGGATCCCTGCCTGCACCCCGCCGACCTGCGCACGCACGGGGCGTACCTGGCGCACGGGGCAGGCCCGGGCCCGCAGCGCGCGCTGGTGCCACAGTTTAGTTATAATGTGACGCCGCTGCACGCTGATATTCGGGTGGCGTTGCCGATTAATTGGGTGAATGGCCACCGCACTCAGAACCCCTTCTTTCTTCCCTCCGTCCTCTCAACCCAACAATTAACCCTCTCCTTTCCTCGCACCCAGGTCCCCGACCTCCCACACGAAGGTCGCCCCCCCGCCCCTCGGCCTCACCTGGGCCGAGCGCGTCGACGCGCGCCTCCAGTGGCGCGGCAGCAACACGGGCATCTGGCACGTAGGGTTTTCCATAGTTCGCCCCCGAAAGTAAGCTCATCAAGTAATTGCCACATGCACAAAGCAATAACACGACCACCTGCTCTCGCATCTTCGGCGCGTTTACTCCGTCTGCAATCATCTAGCCTCAACCACCACGCCCACGGCACGCCATGCCTCAACTGCGCTCCACCCGCTGCACCCACGCCAAGCCTCGCAACCCGCGCACGCTCACGCCGCCCTCCCCTTCGCGCCCACCCTACTCGAACCACGCAGCCTTGACTATGATCCACTACATGTGTGGCCCTTTCCCTCGTCTTTTCGTCGCTCCATGCGCTCAGAAAGACCTTTCAAGTTCGCAATGAATCCACGAAAGACGGGCCTCGCGTCCTCCCCTCTTTCTCAGCCCAAAGACGTGAGTCTACCGAAATGCAGCGGGCGCGTCAAATTTTTTGTTGCGCAGAAAGTGGAAACTCACGCACCGATCCAGGGACCAGCTGGTCTCTTCTCGTATCCAACGCGACCCAACCGCGCTTTCTCCACGTTCCGAATATTAGGCGGGCGGTAATCGTACCCAATACGCTTTGAGAATACGAGAGCTGTGAAGTTGGAAGGGGTGTGCGCGAGGTAGGTAACTTGCTCTTCTTTGGCTTCTATACGTGCTCACCCTTCGCTTTAGCAGCCGCCTGCATCGACATAAACGCACCACTGTCGGTTGCAAATGTATCCACTACACAACTTTGACGATCGTTTTCCCCAGCCCTCGCTGCGCAACACCAGGCTCGCGCCACTCCCGCTCAACGCAATGTGCGTCGCACCGTAACCCCGAGTTTCAGCCCGCTAACTAAAATGTTGCAGATGAGGTGTCTCCCTTCACGCACTCTTTGAAGCCGTCAATAGCTAAAAGCGCCGTCAGCACGCGACTTCCGCCTGGAGGAAGACGTACAGACGCATCTTGGAGAGAGTAAATCCGGACGTCGACCGTCGACTCCTTTCTGTGTACTTGCCACTTACACATTTCCGCCCGCCTAGGCTCGTGTCGACCTTCGGACGCGGCTCGGTTCCAAAGACGTGCAGGTCAACACGAATGCCGTACGCACGTCGATCTGCGTGCCGCAGATACGCGGCGGGCGGCGTGCGCGGACCCCGTCGCGCTGTTCTCTTTCGTCCTGCTTCTCGATCGTCCCGTCTCTGCACTCCGCGTTGCGGTACCCAGCGACGCTTCTTGTTCTGCCTTGGCTGCGTCGCCATCGAGCCAGCAGAATCGCTGTGAGCGCGTCAATTCCTCAATACATCCCAAATTCCCAGCAGTCTCAACTCGCCCAGCGCTTCAAGCGCGTCGATAACGCCGCATCGCGTGCCATCTCGACTCACCCGCACCCTTCGAAGTTCGGGAAGTCCTGATAACCGTTAGGGCGCGATTCCCCACCCACCAACCCGAACGCAAACGGCACGTCGTTGGAAGGTCAAAATACCGCGTACGTCGTTAATCAAGCGCTCGAGACACCTCACGGATATCCGCCCGTGCAGCCTCGTTGCGAAATCGGCTCGGTTCTCAGACACGTCACACGATCGCGTACACACCGCGTGCGAGTCGCCGCCTTCTCGCCCTCCGCGCAGCGCCTTCCCACCTTTGCGTTCCCCTTCCTGCCTTCCCGACCCAACCACGCCGTGCCTGTGCCTGTTAATCCCAGCGCGCTCCCCGTACGGTACGTCCGATTAGTACACGACTATTCTATTAATCCAATTCCCAGCACAGCACTCGCACTCGCACCGCCCGCCCAGCCCTCACGACGGGTGCAGTCGCTGCATCGCCACATCGTGCACCGCGTGCTCGTCGGTGTCCGCAACGTCCAGTACGCCAGCAGCAACGCCGCCCGCGTGCGTTGTCGAGAGCTGGAAACCGCGGCATTAGTATGTCCTCAAATGCCCGTTTTGGATCCATCCCACGCATCCGCCTCTACCTATGTAGCTTCGTCCGTCCGGAAACCACAATCCCCTGTGCCCGCTGTCCGCGTTGAATACAGCACGATGTCGGCGGGGAGGGGATTCGGAGGAGGGATAATGGGTGCGGGGGGTACGAGGTCCGGGACAGCGCGAGCGCACGAAGGCGCTGCGCAGTGCAAATATGCGCCAGCTCAGAGCGTGAGGACTAGCAAAGTCATGAGTACATCAATTTAATTTCGGTATTGTCCTTGTGCACCAGCCCATCCACTTCCTCAGGCTCGTCTCGACCAACTGGGAATCGTGCGTGCTCCTTCAGCGCTCAAACCCGCGCTCTAAGCCCGGGCTCGCTGCGCTGCGCTAGACGACGACGACGTGCAGCGCGTAATCCACGCCCATTGCGTGATTGGTCTGCCGGTCGGGGGGCGGGTGATTTGTGATTTTTGCTTTGGTCGGAAGACGGGTGCGGGATGAATTGACGTGCGGGTGCGGGTGCGGACGCATGCGAACTGCGATGCGGGCGGCGCGATTGGTAAGTTCCCGTACGAATAAGTACGAAATCTGCAACGTGTATCAGCGTACTCATGAATATATCATTTTTCAATCACTTGTGGGCAGGACGGACGCGAGAATTGGAACTGAGTAAATTAAATAACAATCCTTGGTATGCAGCGCAGACGAAAGAAAGCCTTACTGTGATGAACAACTCAGAGAGAACTCGACGAAACAGTCAAGGGACTCAATCGTTCGAGGGCAATACAGACGAATTCGCTAAAACTGTAATTTCCAGCTTCGCATACTGCGTTACAAAGAAAAGATCCCGTACAGCGCTAATTTTACATTCTTTCGATTATTTCTTCAATCCTGCCTCTGCCTCCTTTTTGCTCTCCCATCGCGCTATCAGCTCCCACATCATACTTTGACACTTTCGTTGTCGTATTGTACAACACCATAAAACGCGATAAAACACAGCAACGCATTTTGACGACAACATGCATCAAAATTTTGCAACATGGTCCGATTTGGCGGGGATCGGCGCTCGAGGTTGGCGGGGCTCGTGTTGTGGACAACATAACAACACGTGAAAACGCCTAAACACGACAATGAAAATGGCAAGTTACTGATGCCGCGCCGCATCGTCATTTCACACCTCAACGACATCACATCCGATTCAGGTTCACCGCGCGCGCATACTCGAGGAAGAGCCTGTGCGGAAGTCAACGTGCAGTCCCCTTGCAGAATACGTAAAGGAAAGAAAAAAAACATGCACCGATATATATACGTCACCGCAGCGGAAAAGCCGCCGACGGTAATCGTGTTGGGGACGTCGTTCACCAATAAGTAGAAGGCGATGCAAGAGACAGGCCTGAAAATGTCCTATTGTGCAGGAGTAGTTTGTCGGTTGCTAAAGTTGACAGGGCCCTGGGTCAAGCTGCTATATTTATGATAAATAGATGCTGATAGTGAACAGCTCAATGGTGATTGGAAAGATCACTAAAGCTTATTCCAGCTATGCAGTTGCATATTTCTTTTTTGATTTCAGAAACAAGATGCAGTATATGGGTGCTATGCTGCGCTCGCTCACCTGGCAGCTCTCTGGGAAGGCAGCTTCACCTTATAGTGCTCTTACTCAGCTATATGAAGAGCTGGGAAAGGGAACCACATTGCCACAACCTAAAGACCTGCAAAAAATTGCTCAAACATGTACTTTCAGGCTTGGACAAGACATATATTGTGATTGATGCACTTGATGAATGCAATAGGACGTACCGTAGGGTGGTTTCAGCTTAAGCCACAACATTCCCAATGTTGGCCTGGCTTAAGCCAGGCCTATAGGCAGGTATGGTTTGAGCTTAAGCCAATCTGGCTTAAGCCATCAAAGCGGAAAAAAAATTGGTCAAGAAAAAAATCCAATTGAGTCCTTTGATCAGAAACTTTAATCAAAAGAATTCATTAAATTCAGTTATCCTCTTCTATGACAGCAGCCCAATCTATATCTGTATCAGGGCGTTCAGACTTGATATGTTGGGCCAGACTAACTCCATCCCTGGGCCAAGTGCCACCAACCTTCTCAAACTGCTGCTGCATATTTTTCTCCATCTGTTCATACATGCTTGCCACCTTTAGTGCATAAGCCTTCCTTCCCAATTCATTTTCATGGTCATGGGCAAGTGCAGTCCAAACCACATGCATCTTGTTGAACCCTTGTATTGCACGGCGAAACTCTTGTGCAACAATTTCAAGTTCTTCCTGCCATCACTCCATATCTGCCTGAGCACGATGCCACTGTACTTTTGCTGCTACATAACAATGAGATTCAAAAAACAACTGATGAGGAAAGTCAACTCACAATCCAGGACATATTTTGCTTCTTCTTCATCAGTCAAGTTTCCATGATGCCCCTGTCACCAAATCCAGCCCTCTACCTTTGCACCATCACCCAGATTGTTTGGCTCATCCACCCGCTTTGTGTAGAGATCTTCATCTTTCAGTTCAGGAAACCCAAATGTTGGGTCCTGTGGGTTGCATCCAAGAGCAATCATTGCATTGTGTGCATGTCGATATTTTTTGACATAGTTATTGATTCTGGTTTGAACATCTCTGATTTTTTTAACTGCACATGTGTTCTTGGATTGACCATGAACAGCATTGTTACGGGCATTTTTGTGCTGTCTGAGAGCCTGGCTGTGCTGGATGTGCTCACATAAGCTACGTAGAGCATCATTTGCTTCACCTTGTCGCAGTTTAAGTTCCTCTGCTCCTAAAGCCTCCAGTCCTAGTTTAGCTCGCTCTGCACTAGTAAAGTCAGATGGCAAGCAAAGTTTATCCAATTCAGAGGATCTGTAAGGCTCTGCAGCGATGAATGGGACAACCTGGGGACAGATGTGCTGTTGTTGCTGATGCCATTTCTTGATATCTGCTGCTAGTCGCTGCCTGTCAGCTACACCATCTTGCTCTTCACTATCTTCATTGGTAGTGCCTTGCTGTTGCAAAGCCCGTCTTATATCTTAATAAGTCAAGGCCTGTGCTGCAAAAAATAAGAAAACATACTGTCTTGCCTGGAGTTTCAATCCAATATTGATGAACAGAGCAACAGGAGTACTGGCACGAGCCTGTGCACCTTCTTCAACTCTTTGCTCACTAGCAATCATTTCCTTCAGAATTGTTGCTGAGGTTTGAAACTTTAGTGTCAATATCTTTGGCTTATTAGGTCTCACCTTTTTTTATCCTCAAGGCGATATACACTATGCCATTCATTATGTTTTTGAAATGGTTCAGTTGAATTGTTCCACCACTGCACCACCTGTTGATGACCATGAAGCACCGAAAGACCATGGAAATGTTCATGGGACTCATTTGCATGATCTTTGGTTCTGGTATATAACCAGGACAGAGAGGTAGCTAAGAATTGAATGAATATATTTTAGGTTGAAATAGGAAACTTTGCATACCCAGATTCTGGACTTTACTCCAGTTCCAATCATTGAAAAAATCATTGAGAGTATCATGGCAATGTCCAGCATTCATTTCTTTTGTCATTCCACCAGCTTGCTTGGCCTCAGCCCAGGTTCCCTCAATTCGCTCTCTATCTGTGCGCCCTGTTCCTTTGGTCCAATTCAATGACCAGCGAAACCAACAGTCATCTTTGTGTCCCTGTAGATGTATTTTTGGCACAAGTAGCTTGATTCGTTTTCAACCACAAAATAATTTCAGAGAGAGACACTTTTTTTGGCTTAAGCCAGCTTAAGCCGGCTTGAGCCAACTTAAACCACACTTTAAGCTGTGTCAAACTGTGGCTTAAGCTGGCTTAAGCCACCTCCAACATTGGAGATGTTGTGGCTTAATCTTAAACCGCCCTGTTGCTGATAGGACTGACTGGCAGGCCCTTATCTATTTTCTTTGCAGCCTAGAGCATTCAACTCTGCATCTTCTGTTCACCAGTCAGCCTCTTGATGAATTCAATAAAGGATTTAGGAATATATCCTATATCAAGCATGATTCCACAGTTACAAGCAGTGACATTAGATCCTTCATTGGCAGTGAAGTACCTGAAGTTGGAAATTGGGCTAGTCATGGCAGCCATATAGGTGATGTCACAGAGCAAATTGTGAAGAAAAGCAATGGAATGTTAGTCCTATATTGTGCAAATTATCCTTGAGCTAACCTCATATTCTGGTTCCGCTTGGCTGCATGTCTTCTCATTGAACTGCATCGTTGCCATCAAAAAAACAGTTGGGAGAAAACACTCAGAGAGCTCCCAGCTGATCTGTTTGGGATTTACAGCTGTTTCTGGAATTATGCAATAGATAATTTGTGAGAACTAGTTTTCATCCAGGCAGTTTTCCTTTGGCTGGTGTTTTCCAAGAAAGAACACACAGTAGATGAGCTGGCAGATGCTCTCGCCTTTGACTTGGATGATCCAGAATTTGATTTTGCAGATCTGGACAAATCAAATTATGATCCAACAAGACATCAAGATAATACAAATGCTTTCAAGTGGCTGGAGGGGCTGATCACAATCAAACACAGTCACTGGCATAAACCATCAATTACTCTTGCACATTCATTTGTTCAAGACTATATTCTTTCCTCTCAATTTCACCAGAAATTTGGTGCCATCATCAAATCAGATGTCTCTCACAAATTCATTACCCAAACTTGCGTCCGCTATCTCCTGATTTTTGCTGATCCCCAATATTCAATGGGTGAAGACACATTTCCAAACTATCCAATAGCATTATATGCTGGAAATTTCTGGTTTCATCACCTTAAGCTCTGCAATAAGCAGGATCAAGAAGCTTTGCTTGCTTCAACAATGAATTTCATGGAGAATGGAAGCAGACAATATACAGTGATGTATCAATTGCGTCAATTGGGTTGGCTTGAGCAATGTGTTTGGGATGAACCAAAATTATCTGCACTGTCAATGTGTGCTAAAATAGGCTATATGAGAGGGGTTTCTTTTCTGCTTGCCAAGGACAGTAAATGTGTTGATGAAGTTTCTAAAAATAGAGAAGCTGCACTGCATATTGCATTGGAAAACCATCACTTTGACATTGTGCACACACTTGTTAAGCACAATGCATCTGTTGACCTAGCCAATAAAGATGGCAACACTGCACTCCATCTTGCATCACAAAAGGGTTATCTTGGGATAGTGAAACTACTCATTAAACACAATGCATCTGTTGATCTGTATACTAATAATGGCAAAATTGCAGATTATCCTGGGATTATGCAACTAATTAAGCACATTGCATCTGTTGATTTGCATGCTAATGGCAAAACAGCTCTACATCTTGCATCAGGAAACTGTCATTTTGACATTGCACAAACACTTGTCAAACACCATGCATCTGTTGACCTAGCTACCAAAGATGGCAACACTGCACTTCATCTTGCATCACAGATGGGTTATCTTGTGATTGTGGAACTACTCATTGAGCACAATGCATCTGTTGAACTGCATGCTAATAATAGCAAAACAGCTCTACATCTTGCATCGGAAAACTGTCATTTTGACATTGCACAAACACTTGTTAAACACCATGCATCTGTTGACCTAGCTACCAAAGATGGCAACACTGCACTTCATCTTGCATCACAAAAGGGTTATCTTGGGATTGTGGAATTACTCATTGAGCACAATGCATCTGTTGATCTGCATGCTAATAATGGCAAAACTGCTTTGTATCTTGCATTGGAAAACCATCACTTTGACATTGCACAAACACTTATTAAACACAATGCATCTGTTAACCAAGCCACAAAAGATGGTGAAACTGCATTTCATCTTTCAGCACAAAGGGGTTTTCTTTGGATTGTGTAGTTGCTCATTAGGCACAGTGCATCTGTTGACCTGCTCACTAACAATGGCAAGAGTGCTTTGCATCTTGCATCAGAGAATGGCCACTTCAAGATTATACAGCTACTTATCAGTTATGGTGCATCTATTGACCTAGTGACTAAAGATGGTGAAACTGCACTTCATCTTGCATCAAAAAAAAGGTCACATTGACATTGTGCAGCTTCTCATCAAGCACAATGTCTCTATTGACTCATGTACTAGTAATGGCAAAACTGCTTTGCATCTTGCATCCTGGAATGCTCACTTTGAGATTGTACAGTTCCTTGTCAATCACAATGCATCTGTTGACCTAGTCACCAAAGATAACAAAGCTGTACTTCATCTTCCATCACAAGAGAGGTTTCTTGGCATGGTACAACCACTTGTCAAGCATGGTGCATTTATTAACTTACAAGTCAATCATGACCACACTCTTTTGCATCTGACATTGGAGAATGAGCACTTGAAGCTTGTGGAAGTGCTTATTGATCATAATACATTCATTGACCTAATCACCACAGATGTTCAATCCACACTATATCTTGCCTCATCTCTAGGGTATCCCATTACACAGCTGTTTATTAATCATCAAGCATCTATCTCTCTTAACTTTCTGGTCAATCCAGTATTCATTGCGGAGGACTTGGTTTCAACACACTCTGTATCTATTGCACAATCCAGGCTCCCATGGTTGCTTCAAGCATCTCGGTCTTTTCATACTCAGCTGCTTCAATTAACCTCTTTCTTGCCAAAGTATGACCCACCTAGCCTGTCATCTTTCTATCCTGAGTCAGCTGCATACAGAGGCCCAAAAATTCTCATTATGCCTTCATAACACAGTCTTGAAACCCTTTATCTATGACCTTTCTCTAACTTTATGCAGCACTCAAGCAATGGTAGAAATATTCTATTATTCCGTTTTCATCTTTTACACTCACTCACTCGCTGAATCTGTGTAGACTCTATTTTTCATTCACTACATACATCCAATGCAACAAGTTAAACCCAATCTTCAGTTATCTTAGCAACCATTTGATGTTAGGTAGGGCAGCATTGATTTCTCTATTTACTTCTGTGTACCTTACAAATTGCCATGGATAAGGGTTGAATTTTAGCAAACCTATACCTTGGTTCCATGGGCTCTCACATATGTTCTTCATATCTATTTATATGGGCCTGCCCTGATCAATCTACTTCTTTGTTGTAATGCCTGTGAAGCGTTATACTCTTAATTCACAAGTCTAAATGAATCAGAACAGATTGTGGATTTATATAGTAGTGAGAGTAAGAGTAAAAGAAGTAAGTAAACAATACCAAATTTTAGCAACTTTTATACTACAGTTCAAGACATAAATTATATGTAAGTACTACCAAAGACAGACAGAGGTCTTTGAGTATTTAGTGCTGTAATATTAGAGAACTTGCGGTAGCCACCAGGAGCCACCCGGTGGCTGATCGGGCATGCGGTCACCGGTGGCTGTGGCTGATCCAGTGGCTGCCCCAATCTGTACTGTGAGAACATTATATCCTATATCGCCTGTTGGGAAGCCATCCTAGAGTCAAAATAGGGCTTATCTGCGTTGCTCACCACTCAATTCTGAGGAATCAAGGAAACATTTTTGTTGTTTTGAACAGAAAGCTATGGATTGGCCATGGACTAGTCAAATCCAACTGTGGTGGGCCTGGGGCAACCAATAGAAGCGATAATAGAGGTACTTGCCAAAGGACGAAGACTCAAGTTGAACCACCCAATCAGCCACAGCCACTCGCCACCGCATGCCCGATCAGCCACCCAGTGGCTCCTGGTGGCTACCGCAAGTTCTCTATTCTTCCCCAACCAGCTATAGAGTACTGGGCAACTAAGAAAGTATGCAGCATGCAGTAAGTAATAGTAGTATAGTGACATGAAATCATGTGGCAATTGGCAGATGTGAAATGTGTGAAAAGCAGCATTGTAGTCACGTGCAAGCAAACAAAATGCAGCACAATGGAGTAGGCAGTGCAAATTGAACAGCAAGGGTATGTGTGCCAAGGTGGTGATGGATGATGTGATGTCGACTGTGGTTTCTCTCTTCATCTAGCGATTTATTTGTGATGCAATGAGGCAAGATACTTGTACTCGTCCTCTAGGGGAGCTTTGTGCAGGCTGGATGCTGGTTCAAGGAATTGAGTATATGAAGCCTGGTGGGTGGTGGATATGGTGTTTATTGAGGGTTGGCTCTGAGATTGGGTGGTTTGTGAATGAGTTATATTATGGTCATCATATTGTTCTTTGTAGTGACCTTCACAATATGCTTCCTAGCATTGGTTGTGCCTCCCAAGCTAATCTGCCTTCTGTCAATCCTCTTCTATCCTCCCATCCTCTATACAATCCGCATCGAAGAAGTTAGAGTCCACAAATGCAAGGTGTGATGAATGGTCAAGGTTGCCCTGGGTAATATGGGTTTTCAATTGCCAATATCCTTGTATGTTCCTCATCCCCAGGCTCGATGTGTTAAATGTACAAAGCACAGGTTCCTAAGCGGCTTCATATTTGAAACTCACTCAAGTTCAAATTTCCCTCTTCTTCGCCACCATCTCCCGTATACACACATTGATGTCAAACTTAAAAGGAAAGTGGGATGGTTGCATGCCTCGAGGGCTGGCCATCAACAAGCACTTCTATTGTCTGTCCAGTGCCTTTTCTGGTCTAGGGGTTGCAATGATTTACTTGTTGGAAGCAAATCCCCCTTGCTGCAAATTGAGTTGCCTTTCCTCACTTGTGGATCTTCTTTTTACAATGGTAGCTGCACTATCCTCTGGGTTGAGGACATGAGGGTGAGGATAGACCACCTCCAATAGCAGGTGAGTTTGCTAGGAGGGGAGCTTAGATTGTAAAGTGGGTGGGTAGAAGATGATATTCTGTCTACAGACGGTGGGCTTTGATACATTTTTGGCTAGCTAAGTGGGCTGTGCATTCCCTGTGGAAGCACACCTTCATCCCCCTTCTGGAATCTCCCTTTCCCATCCCTAAGTCCAAGCTTGACTCTGTCAAGCTTCTGCTTTCTCCTTCCTTGACACATCTTTTCATGTGTTGGGACACGTTTCAAGACTCGCCCAGTGCTGTACTTTGGTCATGGCATGTCTAGCTTGCTTCTGCCTTGTGTTATTCATGCCTTTGCCCATGATTTACTTGTTTTTAGAAACCTCGACTTGAGGTCAAGCTCCTGTTCCTCACTAGATCTTTCTCCATTCACCATCAAGCTTTCCCAGCTCACAGAGACTGAAACACCAGATGAGATCCTTCCTGATTCAGACCTCTAGGCACATTCCTTTGATGACTCTCTCAGGATGTGCTCCTCTCTCTTTTTGACATGACATAGCTGAGATGCAAAAATAGCTGGGATGTGTAAATAGCTGAGACAGGTGTTAGCCAAGACATGTAAATAGCTGGGACACAAAGAATGGCTGAGACGTGCCCTAGTTGAGACATGCTCTCCATGCTTGCTTTTCAGGTTCTTCCATGCTATAGAGGCATCCCCAAGATGCATGTGATTTAGAAAGGGGGTGATTCTTGTTCATTGGCTATGTGTCCCCGACGCTCTTCCATGCTCCCCTTCTTGTCACTGACACCTGTCATGCTCATAATATTGGGGTCCCATGATGTGTTGTGCCGCCTCTGCTGGCATCATGCCATCTACTTTCAATCACACTGTGCACAATCCCACTGCCCCCAATGCCGCTGTCCTCAACACCGCCACCCTCAGCACTGCTGTGCCTGACACCACTGCATTTGACACCATTGTGCTCAGCATTGCTGTGCTCAACACTGATGTGCTTGACTTGGAGGCAGGCCCAGAAAATGAGCTGGTTGCTCTGAGATGGAAGACCAACTGCAACACACTCAGAAATCCAATCAGCCACAACACAACACACAAACCAACACCCAAACCGCTCTCTTGAGTTCAGGGATTCCAACCTGGTATAGGCTGTGGCAACCTAAACAAGTCTGCACTTATTAAATTGAAGCAGAAACAGGAGATCAGTCAATGTGATCCTTTTTGCAAAAGCTGTCTATTGGTTTGCAAGCACTCAGCCGAGTCCAGGGACTTGCTGGAATGCGAAATATAATGGTCTTAGTCGCTAGGAAGTGACGGCAAGAGTGTAGAGTCAAATTGAACTTGGTGTACAAGTTCACACAAATTTTTTGATTCAGGCAGTTCAAATCCAGGTAACAAATGAGGTCAGACCTCTGTATATCCATGCATACATATAATCCAAACAAAACCCAAATAATCACGCATTTAGATAGCCAGAGTCTGAAGACAGCATTGTCAGGTCTTAAAACTAACTTTTTGCGAAAGGTGTGATTTTGAAGCTTGACTTGTTCTGTTGGATAAGGATTCTCAACTTGTCCAACAAGAAGCAAGACTTCGTTGAGCAAAAAGACTCACAATCTTCTTGAATCTTAGCTGGACTGACTCCAATTTCGACTCAAGAAGTTATAAATTCAACACCAAAACAACTTTATTTCAAATCACACCAGACAAGGATTAAAGCTTCCTGTCAACAGCCAAGCTTAACAGGCGTCTGCGTTTGCGCTTGCCAGTGTGGCTACTACCGTCCAAATTGAGAAAGATGGAGAGGAGGAGTCGACAACCCCAATCATATATGAATCTACATGCCCTCCCACCCCTTCTGCGCCTCCCTTAACACGCTTGGCTCCACGTCCCAAAACGCCTCAACATCCTTCTCGATCGCGTTGTATTCATCCGGCAGCATCACGCTGTGTACTTTCGCAATGCCTACCACGCATCAAATTCTCATGGAGGTTGTGGCGGCACGTGTACTCGGCTACGGCTGCATGTAAAGTGGTTGAGGCATGGGCGTGCTTTGGAGCCCGAGATATGAAGGTGTGGGCGATGAGCGTGGGGATAAGGTGTGCAGCGCTGGGGTTGATGTGGAGGAGGCTGGAAGGGTGGATTGTGTGTTCATCCGGGACGCAGATTCCTCGCCTTTTATTCTTTGTCTATGAAATAGATTTCGATTTTGCGTCCAGCTGGACTTTCTTGACCCTGCTTTGCCTCGCACGTCGGCACCGCCCCCGCCGTGCGCATCAACGCACACGTCGCCCAACGTGTTCACAGTCTCTTTCACGTGCCCGACACCGATGCCGTTGTACTTGAACGCGATGCGCGTCGAGGGTCATTCGCACATAAACTGCCCCAGGACAAGGATTGCAACCAGGACAAGGACGAACGCAGGGGCGGCGAAAGGAGCGGCGCCGGAAGACAGTGTAGACTGGGGCGGGAGGAGACATCCTTGTCGAGAGACCAAGCAAGAGATACCGGTGGAGAGAAAGCGGGAGATCGAGGAGCAAAAGCGCGAGGTCGAAAAGCAGCGAGCTCGTAGTAGAGAGAAAGCAAAGACAAAGAGTCGAGGGAGCGTCAATGCCACCATTAGACGTAGAAATAGCAAGTTCGCACTGGCAGGTCTTCAAGTTGCTATTCATTTGAAGCAGTGGAACAAGTCGGGCAGACTGGCTTTCGACCCAAGGTCAGTAACGTGCACACCCAAATTACCATTCAAAAGTGGCTTACCCAGCTACTGAAGCCTCGGTTCATCTAGCTAGCGCACGACAGTATTTAATTCGAGTCGCTCATTCCCTGAACCTAGCGCGCAAGTCAGTGACACTGGCAGACATTGAGGGCGCTGAATTGGATTCAATCCATACCGGTAGCATCCAAGATACTCTTCTGGACGCATCCATTTTCAAGGTGGCGCTTTCAGTTCGATGTTGGTTCGGTGTCGTTGGGGTGTGGATGTTGCTGAATCCGAATCGGGGCAAAGAGCCGAAAACGCCCAGGCATGCTTCGACAATAGCTGACGATGCTCCGTGTCACCAACAACTTCATTTTTGTGCCCGCCGAGACCAAGATCCACTTTTTGCCACAAGAGCTCATCGACCGTATCATTGACAACCTGGCCGATGACCTCATTCTGAGCGCTAGCCTCTTCAAAATTTTCTGTCAACGCGCCTGGGTCCTCTCAACGAGGAGCACAGCATTTCCGCGCTCGTTGCATCGCTCCACTCGCCCCGACGCGTCCCAAGCGCCTCGACATCGTGCCTGCACTCAGCCGCGCTCAAATACCACACTTCGGCTCGGTGCAGAAGTCAATGGGAAATGCGTCATGGTTCCTAACTGGTGGGTGCGTGGCCCTTCCCTCCTACATTTTCCTCTCATCTTTCTTTTCCCAGCGCGCCGGCGATGCGTCTACTCTAGCTACAATCCATCTTCTTGCATTCATGAACAACGCCCACGGCGCGTCCTGCCTCAAACGCGTGCCACCCGCCGTACCTACGCCAACGCCACGCAACCCGCCGCACCCTACCAACGCCACGCAACTCGCCAACGCCGACGCCCACACCGTGACCGCCCTCCCCTTCGGACCACAACCCCACTCGAGTACCATCAGGAAAAACCCATTTTGATAATTTTTGTCCAATTACCACCAATTACCAGTAATCCAGTAATTTGTGATAATTTGCAACATTTGGCTTCTATATTGCACCAGTGGGCCTGTGCAGTATTACAATATGTCCATTGGCTTACCACAACCTGTTTCCAAAGGTTTTGAGGATGATTGAAGAGGTTTTGGAATATACCGCAGCGCCGCTAACCTTCCCAAGAATCGAAATCTTGTCAAGTCCTTCAAACTCCGCCCGGATCAATCAAAAATGATCGATCAACCAAACACGATCGTCGATTCCGTGAATTTTACATCGTACGACATCTTTTCTTCTTCCTTCCCCCCACTTTCACTTTCTCTTCATCCTCAATTGCTACCAGCTGCCCATATCCCCCACAACCATTCAACCTAGTTAAACCTACTACAGCTCCTTCTGCATATTTCCTGTCCAGCGCTGGCACAGTCACTTCGCTCGCTCCCACAGTACATGTCACTTGGACAACTCGGTCCTCAATCCCTGTGCTCAAGCCATCCTACTGTGGCCCCTCCCAAACTATCTGCATTCCGCACCGACAGCAACTGGATGCTGCCCCGACCGCCACGTCACTGTGGATGTGTGCCACACCTCAAACATCGCTGCCTGATGTCCCCAAGCACTTCCCATTTGCTTTTTCTCTGAGGTCTCCTAGCCAAGAGACACCCAATATCTAGTCGCCAGGCTTGCAAGTCCTCTCGCCGTCCCTGTCTCGAAGCTAGTGGTTACCTGTCAATAGTCTGTGCTGTCACGCCAAGACCTTGGCGTCGCTGTGTGTATACTGCAAATTCCTGCCCTTCAGTCTTCCAATCTTCCCACAAGTCTTGTCTACCTATCTTTGCTCAAGTTCATGATGCATTACGCCACACCTGCTTGCAAGACCGCTGTCAAGATTATGATGCTCTACATGGCTTCTTCGCTTTCTGTTCTTGGCTTCACTTCCTGTTCTTCGCTTCCGCTTGGCCTTCGCGTTCTTTGCTTCACATCTTCTTCACTCCACGTCCTTGGCTTCATGTTCTTGGCTTCCTCTCAATAATCCTAGATCCCTTGCTCTTCTCGCTGCCCTCCCTGGTCGTACTTCCGAGGATTCAAGTGGTCGGGGCCTCTCGGTTGCTTTGGTCATGGCTCTGCTCTTCATATGCCGTGTAATGATGATGTCTATAGTACAAGGATCGGTATAATGTGTAGTAGTACATGTGCTGTCCCGCAATATACGCCTTGTTTCTTATTCCTGCGTGTTTGATATCAGCCTGAGACATAGTATTCCTGTGTAATATGCAAGTATTCACAAAGTATTCACATACAATCTGTCGTAATTGGTGCCAATTGTCACCAATTGGCAAAAGATTATTTGGACTTGCGTAATTTGACAATTTTGGTAATTTGTCCAATTGGTGCCAATTGGCACCAATTACCGCCAAATGGCAATGTGGGTTTTTCCTGATGACGCGCGCGCCACCATGCGTGGCCTTGCCCACTCAGACTGGACCACCGGGCCACCACAGCCTTGGCTATGAAGCACTACATGTACGGCGCTTTCCCCGTGTTTTCATCGTTTCCTGCGCTAATGTAGACCTCTCCAGTGCGCACTCGGGAGACGGGCGTCACGTCTCGTTCAATGGCGTGCGTCTACCGAGATGCGGCGAGCACGTCAACTTTTGTGGTGCAGAAAGTCAAAATTCACGCACCTATCCGGCTGGTGGTCTGTTCTCGTATTCAACACGACTCAACGGGCGTTCTCCACACGCCGAATATCAGGCGGGCGGTACTCGTGCCTGATACACTGCGAGAATACGGGAGCTTCGCCCGCTGAGGCTGGATTTGGAAGAGGTGTGCGCGAAGTACGCATCTCAAATAAATAATATGCACTTCTACGCGCTCACCCTTCGCTTCAGCGGCCACCTGCGCCGGCACAAGCGCACCGTCCGTTACACCCGGCGCAGAGAACATCGACGAAGAACGACACGGTGAGTACGATGCATACGGTCGGCTTTCAACTCACTTTCACTGATATTATTTCCCCAGCTCTGGCTACATGACGCCGGCCTCGCGCCACTCGCGCTCAACACAAAGTGCATTGCAGCGTAACCAACCCCGAGATTTAGTCATAAATTGTCATAGATGAGGTATGCACCTTCGCGCTGCGAATCGCGTACCCTTCGAAGCCTGTCAATGGTTGAAACGCCCTCAGCGCGCCACTCTCAAACCTAAAGAGACGTACAGACGCGCGCATCCTTAAGTGCAACCCTGCCGACGCCCGTACGTCGTTGACTCCTTCCTGTGTACTTGCGACTTACGCATTTCCGCCCGCCCAGGCTCCTCTCGACCTCCGCCCGTGACTCCGGTTCCCAAGAGGCGCAGAACAATACGAACACCGTACGCACATGGACCTGCATGCTGCAGATACGTGCGGGCCAACCACCTCGCCATTCTGCTTCGTCCCGCCTCTGTGCTCCGCCTTCCCATCCCGCGCACCCTTCTCGTTCCGCCTTCGCTGCGTCCCCGTCGAGCTGGTAGAATCGTTGTGAGCACGACAATCCCTTATTGTGAGGATTGATCGCTCACTATAAATTTCTCGCAGTCCCGACTCACCCAGCACTCTCAAGCGCGTCGGTAACGTGCCATTTCGACTTCATCGTACCCAGAAAAATTGTCACCGCACGATTCCTCACCCACCCGACCCGAACGCGTCCCTGCGCGTTGTGGAGAGGTCAAAACCTCGCAATACATCGTTGCCTAATCGCTCGAGACACCTCACGGATATCCGCCCGCGTATTCTCCTTGTGAAATTGCACCTTAGTGTGGGGGAGTGATATATCAGCCTCCGCTAAATAGCGTAGAGCCATGATATATCCTAGCCGCTAACTTAGAGGCACTTTGGATATATCATGACAGCGTCCTTCTTGCCTATATTCGAATATTCACATAGACGGCCGTCGCTGGGCTGCATGACGACCAGGAACGTTCCAAATTTGGACAACGTCTATCACACTCTCTCGACATCGGCATCAAACGCGATCAAAACTCGTTGACGTCGTCGGCGACGACGACGACGAAATGTGCCTCAAAAATGACAAAAAAAAAATAGATATATAGTACATACATATACGACACAAATAATAACTAACAAGGGAAATCGACATATAACTGCGACGTAAATCGATGTTTTAAACTCAATCATGCTCCCACAAAAATTCGTGCACCCTGCTTACCGTCGAAGCGGCGAGCTGTGCAGTGATGCGGGGGGAAGTTGCGAGACAACAAGTAGCACCATGAGATGTGCTTCCACAGCTGTGCTGCGCGTCCCTGAAGTCGCCGCATAACCAGCACGTCGGTAGGCACAGCACCTCTGCGAGCCACCGTCCAAGGCAGCAGGCGGCTATGACACACCATCCAAAGCCTTCTGGCTCCGCCACCGCTGCGCATTCAGCGATCACTGCCCACTCGCCCAAACTCGATTCGGTGCCTGCCCGATTACCGATGGTTCGCAGCAGCAGCCTGCGATACTGGGCAAACGCCATGCAGTATTTTCCTGTAGATGCCTAAACAGCGTCGATCGGCACTGCCAGCGCTGCACGTTTAACTACCGGAAACACTGCCGTTGGTTGTCTGCTCGTTCGACCGCCCCACGGCACGCATCGCTTCAGGCACATCCTGGATGCACCAGGGCTCAGTGGTACCACCCGCACCAGCCGCGGATTGAGCCCATATGCGGGCCAGCGTGCTAACAGCCGACAACCAGGACGCATCTTGTGACGTGGCACCAAAAAGCTTGCTAGTGCACTATGATATCGGGCCAGATCCCGGATAAGTGGCTTGAAAGACTGCAGAGTGACTGCCGACGCACCATGAGCCACAGGAAGCCAATCTCCTGGCCACCGTTGCTTCGATTTCGTTAGATGACAGGAGTGTGCCAGAAATGTCGATATTCCGAATTTTACAGCGATATAGGGACCAGAATGGAACGGGGAGAGGATTAGAGAGGTCCCTCAAGTGATATTCTCAAGGCTGGGGGAAAATTGGTGGCCGTATAGCGAAGTCGCAGCCGGAGACATCGTCGTCAGCGAAAGGATCCAGAGCGAGTTGTCTGCTCGATGAAACGTGCCAAAGGAAGCGGGTACAGAAGTCCATGCACCCATGCAACGAGATGGTAGATGAATCATGCGGCCAGACAGCGTAGAGAACAAGTGGCTTGAGGGGAAGGATCGTAGTGGGAGGAGAAATGGTCACGGTAGTCACGTCGGGTAACGGTCCCGATAAGCTCGGAAAAGACGTCCGAAAATGCTCGCTAACACAATATTCATGCTGGCTTCGAAAATTTACACTTTTCGACAATTTGAAATTGAGGGATTCTTTCAAAGTAGTGAGCCAAACTGGCGAGTGTCGATGGTTAAGAGAAATAATCATCTATAGAATCACATTGTTCTAATGGGTGCTTGATGGGCGCTTACCGTGACCACAGCCCGAAAAATTGCCTCAATATCTTCAACCTGGCCCTATATCTATGGTGAGGAGAAATATATAGGGCCTGTGTCGCAATAAAATTCATATTCCTAACAGATCGTCCATCTAAATGGGAGAATGAGATTGGTTTTGCGAACTAATATTCATCGCGAACCAATTGACTGGGCCGGTTTGTGCATTTCACCTTTGTCCTGAAGCGGTTCCAGTTATTCAGGATTGAGAGGAAGTGCCCAAAGTATTCACAAACCCGGAAATTCGTTGTGTCCTAACGCGAGGGGAGAGCATGCTTCGCAAACTGATTTCTGTCGCGGACAGATCAGCTCGCTGGTTTTCGCACTATACCTCTCCCTGGGGCGCTCTCAGTTGCCGTGGAATCGAGAATGAATTCATGAGGTATTGCATGTATGTAGGAATAAATAATTGAGTTAATGGCCAGCGATCGAAGTTGCAATATGGGACTTGGTTGGAAGAGATCCTAATATGCATTGGTAAGTTCGAAATAGACCCTACGTCTAATATCAGTTCGCGAGCTAAATGGCTGATGATTTATTCCTAGCTCCATCCTTAGGTGCTCTAAATTCCTGTAAAAATCAGGAATGCGTTATTTGGATGCAAAAGAGTGATCTGAATCGCCGCCACATTCACAAGAAGTGCAGGTAAAAAAATCACGAACAATCAGTTCACGACCTAAATGAGTTCATGTCAAACTGAATCCTTTGGCATGGAGCTCCACAGAACTTTCGGCGAATGTTTTCAATCCAAGTTATTCTCGTCTTTCCCCGCAACTGGAAGGGGCGAGCCAATGTGTAACACGGTATAATACCTGTAGTATAGAATAACGGGGCTACGCGCCCGTTTTTAGCATAAATAACCGAATGTAGTTACTAATCGTACATAGTGTAGCAAAATACCAGTAAATAGATTATCACTTGCTTTACTACACTATGTCTGATACCTGAACATTTCGTCAACACGACTCGGCGCGCCCTCCAGTACACGTCCCGTCGCCTGAGCAAGCGCACAACTGCTCTACGGCCTCGGTACGACAGGAGGTCCCCGCACGGGGTCAAGGCGCTCCTCGCCGATGGGTTACAACGGCGGTCACCTCCGCCACGGCGGTGCCGGTGCCCTATGGACCACCCTTGGCGCCATTCAAGGCTGCCTCGGTGTGTCCTATCGCCAACGTGGCGAAGCTCAAAAAAGAGCCGCATCACAATGGAGCCCACCGCGAGGGGCTTCACCACGTTGGCGAAAGAGTTTGAGACAGCTGCCGCTGTCGTCAAACTAGCAGAGCCTCCAGGCCCTGGCGCTAGGCGACCACGCCAAGCTGCCTCGGGCTGGGGGGCAATCTGCAGGAGAGTGGACGAGCGGGAGTGAGGAAGAAAGGTGCTGATCAACAAGAGCGTCAGCTGACTCGGATCAATCCGGCGCTTGGGAAAGCTCGTACCTCTTCCTCTTGACTCTCACTATGCCGCTGGTTCTCGTTCGATAGCGCCAACAAGCTGCGGCCGTGCTCGCGGCAGCGCTGGCGCGGAGGATGGAGGTGTGACACGCCCGCATCCTCGGGAAACTCGACCGCAAGCGCTCGCTTAGCCGGGTCTGAGCTGGAAGGGGATCTGTGCTGAAACGACGAGCTCGTACGATGGTACAAAAGGGTATATTGTTGCCTACTGTTCTTTCCCTTTACCTCTAGCTGTTCAAATGTCTGCTCAAGAATTGCTGGCTAAGAAACGCGATCCAACTATCGACCGCTCAAATCCCAATCCCATCATTCACCGGGCGAGCTCCACCCGGACGGCGATGAAGTCCGGAGAACCACAACAAACCTCGAAGGGATCGCCAGCCGCGAGCTCAGGAAAGAAGGTGAAATACAAAGGGACTGCGCCAGGTCAAGCGGCTGCGCCCTTCACTGGGAGTCAGAGCAAGCCTAAGACTCGACCTCCTTCTCCCTCTGGCTCGCGGGCGTCGAGCCGAGGAATAGCTTCACCCACAGCAGCCTCAGCGGCTCGGCACGTCCACGCTCCTGAGCCCAAGGCCGCGCCGTTCGGTTCCAGCGCTCCATCTCTACCGAGCCATATGCCATTTCAGGCTCGTCAAGGCCCAGCGACTCAACCAGACAAGGTGACCACTCAAACTCCTCCTAGCGCCTACCTGAAGCGGCTGCTCTGGAGGAGGGAGCTGCGGGTCGATCGGAGCCGCCTATCACCATTCACCGGGTTTCACCCCCTTACCCGCCATCGGTAGGATCCATGAAGGATCCGACGGAGGAGTCGGACATGGAATACACCAGTGAAGAAAGGGGCGATCGGGGAAAAGGAAGGGAGGAAGGAATGGGGGGGCAATGAGAGTATCACGGTTGCGCTGGCCCACAGGAGGCAAGCGGCGTTCGTAGATGAAGAGGAGAGATTCTTCAGCGGGCGAGGAAGGTTCATCGATTTGTACAAAGAACCGTTGATAGTGTCCGTCGCGCGCTATCACGCTCCCTATAATCCGGAAGCCGACGACGAAGAGGACCCCCTACTCGAGTTCGGAGCCATGGGAGGCGTGCTCCCCGGAATGGACGCCGCAACTTCTGACTTACCTCGTGACGCCGTCATTCGCTATACCCGTCCCCACCTTCAGTTCGAATGGACGAACCTACCCGAACTAGTCCGAGAGGTGTTGGATATCGACGCGGCTACGGTCCCGATAGTGGTGTCCGATACGTCCGTCCGATACTATTACCTTCACCTTCAATCCCTCAATAGGGTGGCCCACGCAGTAGTCGCGCTCCAACAGATCTTGGAATCGCTGACGGCGTTCTTGGGGAAAAACCCGACCACGAGTTTTCGCCTGGATCCGAAGTTCGCGTTCCTATATATGCTCGAAGATAGTGCTGAGGAGATGGAACTGCGGTTCGCCTTAACGACGCTGCAACTGAGAATGCAAGGCGCGAACAGACACGTCCTTCAGTATCTACGGGGCATTCGCGACACGCTCACAGGCGAAAACTCGGACGATCGTCTTAGCTCAGCGGATTCTACGATCTCGGAAGTGCGAAGGGAGTTTGGGACGCAAGCACCCGGCCGAGAATTGGCAAAGTTGCTCCTCCGCAAAGAGTATTCGCTCAGAGCCGCGCTGATAGACGAGGCGACACGGAACCGATTGGTGCGGAATTCTGGGGAGGAACAGCGATCCACGTATTATAAGCCGAAGCCTATACATCCCATCCCTACGATGAGAGAGGACGTGTTAGGCGAAGGCGCGACTCACGTGGCTGCCTCATCTACGCTGCCCCGGTTACAGGTCCCTGGGAACGTTCAAACAGGTGTCCGATTCGTCCATCAGGCTCCTCCCCACATCTCGGCTATCCGATCCCTGCCGGGGCAAGGGGCCCATACCGAACGTGCTACCGAACGTCAATATGGCGCCCGTGATTGGGGGCCATCGGTGATGCGGTGGGCCAACCACCCGGGCGTGGGAATGCACGACGTCCCGCCCAGTAACAAAAGCTGGAACTTCCATCTGCCAAATGTGGAGAAGATACCGCAAAGAGGGAGTGCGCCTATGGCTGCTGGGGTTACCCAAGCGCCGGCGACCCCTTTCCGTGCAGAAGGGAACGTTGCGGCCGGGAAAGGGATAACACGATCGAGCGCGCAAACGACGGCCGAGGAGCCGGAAACCTTGAAGGACGTTCAATTTCCAGGGAATAACGGGGATTCTCTGCCCCGAGGATGGAGAGGACAACTGCCTCCGTCCCTCGATAGGACCTGGAATCAGGGTGGAGGGGCCGGAGGAGGGTTAGGGACAGGGCGGAGGAGGTCTAGGAGGTAGTGGGAACGGCGGCCCTCCTGGGCAAGGGGGTCAAGGGGTTCCCAACGGAGGAGGACAACCGGGTGGGAACGGAGGTGGTTATCCAAGCCTAGGGGGATTGCCGGGCGGCGGTGGAAACGGCTACCCTGGTCCGGGAGGAGGATTGCCGGGCGGCGGTGGAACGGCTACCCTGGCCCCGGGAGGAGGATGGCCAGGCGGTGGTGGAAATGGATACCCAGGCCCTGCAGGAGGGTTCCCGGGAGGTGGAGGTGGTGCGCCGGGCGGAAATGGCGCGCCTGGTGGAGTGGGAGCACCAGGCGGAGGCGGCGCTCCAGGGGGAGGAGCTGGAGGAGGGGGTGGAGGAGGCGCCTACCCGGCAGCCCCTCCGCAGAATGAAGGTTTCCCGAATGCTCTTAACCAATGGCAGCTCAATCACAAACTCAACATATCCATCGTGCCAGAATGGAACGGGAGGGACGAGTCTATCATACCTTATGTGATTACGATGTCGTATCTCGCCTTCCTGAGTCCGCTCATGTCCGTCGGGCTCGCTCAGATGGCCCCCGCTAAGTTTACGGGCAGAGCGGAACGTTGGTGGAGCACCGTACCTCTACATCGCCGCGCCATTTTCTGTCAAGACTGGGAACATCTCTTGGATGCGCTACGCCGACAATTTCTAACCACCCAATGGGTCGTTGACCGGACGAAGGAGTTTGAGGAAATGAAGTTCCGGCAAGCAGGGCACGAGGAGGAAGATCCATTAGACTTTTACCAACGCCGCATCCAGTACCATTCATTCCTCTACAACGACGTGGAGGATGGACCGCTAGCCGTGGCACGCATACTGAGAACGCAGCCTGTAGCGTGGGGGAAAAAGTTAATGAACGCACCTGTCCTGACATCGACGCGGTGTTAATCTATGCGCAGCACAATCATGCTGCGATGGTGGATAGCTGGACGATCAACAAGCAAGTTCGTCGGATCATAGGAGGAACCAACTCAGCACAGATGGGCGGGGGCGACGTGTCTTCAAGAAGAGAGTGAGCATAGCGGAGCAGCTGGAGGAGCATGAGGCGGACGCTTCGGAGGAATATGAAGAGGAGGCGGGAGACGATGAGAAGTCTGCGTTGGCTGCTGAAAAGCGCCGTCAAAAGAACGCGACAGCAGGAAAGGGATCGAAAACCTCTTGGCCCGGGGGTAAAACTATCGGCGATTATGAATTCCGTCGCGACGATTCAGTTACAAGCGCTAGGCCTCCGAATGGCGAGTGCTATATCTGCACAAGCCCCAAACACGTCGCTAGAGACTGCCCCCACTATGGGCGATGGTCCGCTCTCTCCGCAGCGCGCACTTGATACACGTGGAAAGAGACTCAGAGGAGGACGAACAAGAACTACGCGAATATGTAGCTATGACCGTCCAATCCAAGAAACCTTCAGCCTACATGGGGGGAATATAATAAGACCGCGCCAGACCTAACGGTCGAGGCTGCGACTCCCTCGGAGACTGAGTCCTCAGGGGAATCTAGTAAGACTGCGCCAGACCTGTTGGTCGAGGCTGCGAGCCCCTCGGAGACTGAGCCGCCGGAATCGGTTGAAGGTGCAAGGGAAGCTCTCGTGGTTGAATCCAGTGTCAGGGATGCCAAGGCCGCCCACGTACCCCACTACGGCTTCAATCGTAACCGTCGTCGGCACGACAAAGAATCGGCAACGATCCCTCCCAGTAAGGACAAGGGGAAAGCAGTGACAAGCGATGACCCCCAAGTCCTGCCACGCTGGGTTAGGAGGAGGAAGACGGAACGTGTCGAAGAGCTGCCGGTTGTGGAAGCAGAGGACGGGACGCCAGTGTACACGGCTAGGAACGCAGGCATTTGCCCGACGGTCTAGGTTCACTAGGAGCCCGCGCTACATGTCAAGGTCAGGGTAGGGTCCCTTGAACTCGAAGCATTCAAGGGAAGGCTGGACTCGGGAGCCGATATCACCTTGATGTCGGAAGAGTTATGGGCGTCTATTCCGGGACTACCCAAACCGAGGGAGGGTATACGCATGAAGCTATATCATCTCACGGGGCAGGCGAAGGTTCTGGGGTACATATACGCCTCTCTCTCTATATGACCACCGAGAACGGGGAGGTCGTGAGCTTCGAGTTGGAAGCCTACGTCGTGCGGAACATGAAAGTGCCCTTACTGTTAGGCGAGGACTTCCAGACTGCGTACGAGCTGAGCATTGAACGACACTACACGGGCACCTCTAGAGTACATGTCGGCCACTCTCGTCACGTTATCCCGGCCTCCTCAGCGCAGAGCGTCGACCTTGGGTTTGAAATACGGCAAGCAAGCATGGCGAAGTCCATGAAGCGCCTTCTCCCAGGGGTGTGGCGAAAGACGTACCAGCGCCTAAAGCCAGGAAACGAAGGGAGGGAAAAACTCAAGCGCCTTCCGTGACGGCCGCGCACGACGTGCTGATAGCGGCGGGCACGGTGCATAACGTGAAGGTGGAGGCTCCCCTGGAGGGCAAAGCAGAATGGCTAGTGGAGAAAGTGGTAATAGCTACCGAGGACGGAAGTGCTATGGCGGCCCCCACCACTATCATTCGATCCGACTCCCCTTACATTCCAATAGCTAATCCCAGCTCGCGACCATGGTTCATTCGGGCGGGAGATGTGGTGGGAAGGCTGTACGATCCAGCGGAGTACGCCGATACCCCCGAAGAGTGAGGCGGAACTGGAGCGGATGGCGGCGTCGGCGGAAGCGTTAGCGCGCGTCCTTCAAGAAACGCAGCGCGCAGGATCCGGAACGAGATAAGGAAGGGATACCAGCGATGAACGAGAGGGAGGAGGCGGACCATCAATGGGGCCCTAAAACGACGGCGCTCCCGGACGAATTCAGCGATGAGCATGATAGCACGGATGTATCGAAGCTCGTCAATCTCGGTCCAGACGTTCCCGAGGAAGTGAGATCTCGACTCGACGACGTTTTGCGCCATAACTCGGCTGCATTCGGAGTCGGAGGGAGGTTGGGGCATGTGAAGGGAGAAGGCTACGATACCAACGAAGGAGGGAACACAGCCCATATCCGTGCCTATGTACTCGGCGTCTCCCGCCAAACGGGACGTGATTGACCAACAGATGGATTTGTGGTTCGAGCGTGAGGTTATTGAGCCCTCTACTAGTCCTTGGGGAGCTCCTTGCGTGGTCGGTTTTCCGGAATGGCAAGGCCAGGTTAGCGGTGGATTACAGAAAGCTGAATGCACAGACCATCGCGGACGAGTTCCCGATCCCTCGGCAGTCCGAGATCATTCAAGCGCTGTCTGGGTCTCAAGTGTTGTCCTCATTCGATGCTTTGGCCGGGTTTAATCAAGTGGAAGTAGAAGAGGAGGATCGAGAGAAGACCGCGTTTCGATCGCACAGGGGCCTATGGCAATTCAAACGAATGCCATTCGGACTACGAAATGGGCCTTCAATATTCCAGCGCATCATGCAGGGAGTGCTCGCTCCTTACCTATGGCTATTCACACTGGTCTACATCGATGATATAGTGGTCTTCTCGAAAACCTGGGAGGAGCATCTGGTGCATCTGGATCGCGTCTTAGGCACCATAGCGGCTGCCGGCGTTACTCTAGAACCGAAGAAATGCTTCGTTGGCTATTCCTCTATCTTGCTACTAGGCCAGAAAGTCTCCCGACTGGGACTATCGACCCACAAGGAGAAAGTAGCCGCTATTCAGGAACTCGCACGCCCCCAGTCGGTGAACGATTTACAGAAGTTCCTCGGCATGGTTAATTACTTCGCGGCGTACGTTCCATATTACGCTTACATCGCCAAGCCTTTATTCGCCTTGCTGTCCAAGGGCGCAAAGTGGGAATGGCGAGCCGAACACGAGATCGCCTTCCTACAAGCTAAGGACGCCCTATCCGCTGCGCCGATCCTAGGACACCCTATACAGGGGCGTCCTTATCGGTTGTATACCGATGCATCCAACTATGCTCTAGGTTCTAGCCTGCAGCAAATCCAGCCCATAAGAGTAGGAGATCTGAAGGGAACATCGACCTACGACAAGTTAGAAGCCGCCTGGAACGCGGGGTTGCCTTCTCCCCGACTGTTCGCAGTATTGACCAAAGAAGTGGAGGAAGTAGCAGAGGAGGATAAGTGGGGGGCGACGTTGGACGACTCCATAGTACACGTGGAGCGCGTAATCGCGTATTGGAGTCGCAGCTTAAAATCAGCGGAGCGGAACTACAGCGCCACGGAGCGAGAAGCCTTGGGCGCTAAAGAAGCTCTTGTCCGCTTCCAGCCGTTTATCGAAGGAGAACAGGTCATTCTAGTGACCGATCACACGGCACTGCAATGGGCTCGAGTGTATGAGAACGCCAACCGACGTCTGGCCGCATGGGGGGCGGTATTTGCAGCCTACCCGGGGCTCCGGATCGTCCACCGCCCGGGACGAGTCCATTCTAATGTGGATCCACTGTCCAGGTTGCCAAGGACGCCCCCCGCATGATTCTCCAGCGCGCGACGACTTGAGCAACGATCATCCCAGACGAGGAGAGGCGGCAGGAGGCGCAGAGGTTGGAGGATAAGGGAACGTTTGCGCCAGCAAGAAAGGCAGCATTCGCTCTCTGGTGGTGGGAAGACGCAGCTGACAAGTTCACGTTCCCAGTTCAAACTAGGAGACAGAAAGCGAGGGAACAAGAGGTAAGGCGCGAACCAACCGCAGCCTCCTCCGGGGAAGAAGAGGCCGAGGGAAAGGATGGAGAGGGGAATGTTCTTCCGTTCATGCAGGAAGATCCTTGGACGTACCCTGCGGGGGTAAAGCCCGATCGGGACGAAGAGGATTGGAATAAGAGGGCTCATTTGCTCATATCCGCATCTGAGAGCGTGAAGAAAAGTCTCAGAAAAGCCTACAGGGAGGATCCGTATTTCAAGAATCGCTACGTGGAGGAGATCCCGAATCCGGAAAGAGTCTTGACGCCGTCTCGTTTCCAGAAAGGCCAAGACGGGCTATTATACTTTATAGATGCGGACTGGCGAACGCGATTATGCATACCCCGTACGAAGGTGAATTGGATCCTGCGCTGGATACACGACGCGCCGCACGAGAGCGCGCATGCCGGACCTTTCAGGTTCCTGGCGCGACTCCGTGAGCTGTTCTTCTGGAAAACTTTGGCCAAGGATGCGGAAGAATTCGCACAGACCTGCGATGTTTGTCAGAAAATCAAGATTGATCATCGCCAGAAAATGGGAGGTCTGCATCCTGCGCATGTACCCCGCACGACCGTTCGCGACTGTATCGCTCGACCTCATCACGGGTCTTCCGCCGTCCGGGGAGGAGAGATATACCGCCATATTGGCCATCGTCGATAAACTCACGCGATTTGCCATCATCATCCCCACGCACAACGAACTGTCCCAAGAAGGCTTCGCTAAATTCTTTGTCGACCGAGTGGTGAACGTCTTCGGGATGCCAGAACGGATCATCTGCGACCGCGACAGGAGATGGGCGACGGCGTTCTGGCGATCCGTAGTAGCTCAATATGGCAGTGTGCTCGCCCTGTCATCTGCTCACCACCCTCAGACGGATGGGCAAACGGAAATCCTGAATGCTATGATCGAACAGATGTTACGCGCTTATGTCGCTACAGATCGTTCCTCATGGTCACGTTGGCTAGGCGAAATCGCGTTCGCATATAATTCCAGCGTACATTCGTCTACAGGGTATAGTCCAAACTTTCTGCTCCTTGGGTACGAACCCCGTGGCGCCGCGGGACTCCTAGCTCCAGCAGGCGACGCGGTGGTTCGCCCTTTCCTTCCAAGTCAAAAGGGAGAGGATTTCATTGCCGCCCTTGAGAGGCATCGAGCTGCCGCTCGGGATGCAGTGGTCTTAGCGCAGGAGCGGCAAGCCAAGGCCTATAACAAGGGTCGACGCCCGGTGGAGAAGATTGAGGAGGGTGACCTAGTCCTGGTTAACCCTCACTCGCTAGAATTGGTGGACGTTAAGGGCACAGGGAAGAAGTTGGTGCAAAGGGCGATAGGGCCGTTCGAAGTCATGGAGAAGATCAACCCGATGGTGTATCGCCTACGACTCCCGGATACTTACCCCATGCACCCGGTCATCAACCTCAAACACCTTCGTAAATACAAGACGTCCAAACCGGAGTTTGGGGAGCGAACTATACTCCCAGAAACAAGGGACTACGTCGCATCGCAGGAATACGTGGTTGAGGCTATTCTAGGGCACACGGTTCAGCCACGGAAGAAAGGAAATCAAAGATTCTTCCGGGTGCGATGGGAAGGATATGGGCCAGCTGACGATACCTGGGTCTCCGAACGCGATTTGAGGAATGCACCGGCTCTGAAGCGGGAATACTTGGCGCTACATCGGTTATCGTGACGGACCAACCGGACCGAACACTGGGTCCGTGCGTGAGAATGAGTCACGAGGCGCAGTAACCTGTCAGAAACTTTCTTCACTCCACCCTACTACGTGTACGACCAACGCTGCATACCGTTGAGGGAGCGCGTAGTCGCTCACAAATACGACCAACGCTGCATACCTCCAAGGGAGCGCGTAATCGTATTCTACCTTTTCCGACCGTTTGCCCCTTCTTCCTCTCTCTTGGGCGTACACGACCAACGCAGCACACCCCTTGTGGGAGCGCGTAGTTGTGCACGTACCTCGCCCTGTACCCGGCCGCTCCTTTAGTCTTCTTCCTTTTTTCCTAGCGCACGACCAACGCCGCATACCCCCGTGGGAGCGCGTAGTCGTGCATCCATCGCTGCCAGCATAGTCGCTCTGTCACTGCTGTTATGTCGCGTAATATCGACACTCGTCCTATCTTCGCTGGTCCTCCTCGTCTCCCTTGCGCCGCTGGATACTATGACCAACCCCGCGTACGGTCGGGAATGACCTTCGACTTAGGCCGACTCGTTGATCACGTCCCGAGTGGTCCGTAACGGGGGGAGGACTTTCGAGCTGTGGTCGCCCAACTCTCGTCAACACGCCTTCATGCCAGGCGAGCGTTTCACCCCGCTGGACCCGTCTTCACCCCCCGCCGGCGCAACGGCGTTACGACGGACATTTAGGGGCGACACGACTGTCTGTTCGCCCCGCAGTATCCTCTACAGGGAACGGAACACTGGCCATTCATGAGGCGAGCCAGTATGGTGGGAAGAAGGGATTACGCGCGAGCGGCCTATGAACCCTTGCTGCCGAACTGGATACACGACCCTCAGCGTCCGGAACGAGGGGAAATCGACCCAATGTTCCTATCACGACTATCCACCCTCCGCTCAGAGCTCGACCGGCGCGCCGCGAACATCAGTCCGCCGCTACACCCGGATTTGGTGTTGATGCGCTTGCGCCCTACGTACACTGGGCTAGCCGCCATCAGCGCCTTAACGGGGGATCACACGTTGGATGAAGCAGTGGACGCGGTGACGGTGGTACAGAGAGGATTGCGGGAGAGGGAGGGGTGGCTGAGGATGGTGGACGTGTTGCTAAGCTCGGCAGAGCTGTCCGTGGAGGAGTTGCGAGGGATGGACATGCCGGGAGGCGGACGACGCCTACATAGGGTTGTGGGTCAACGGCATGGGTGAAAGGGAGGTGCTGCTATACATGCGAGCTGGAATTCCCTGCTTTATCGCACACGAGTACTTGCGCGGCGACATCACTAGGGATGAACTCCGCTTCGACACTCTGGCCTATCATGACTTCGTGACGTTCACCGATGTGGAAGCGGCGGTCGTTCGTAGTCCTTATCAAGAGGTAGCGGACGGGGACCCCTCCAGGAGGCATCGTACCTTCGGCGAAGATGTCGCTGCTGATCTACCGCCCACCATGGGGATTCAGGATCGAGCGCGTTCGTCTTCGCTGTATCTGGAGCAGCTTTTCCCTCGGTTCGGGCCGGAGAGGGATCTGCACGAGGAAGAACCGTTCTCTAGCGCCGACGTGCTCAACGAACGAACACCCCCGATGCGGGACCCGCCCGAAGTCGCCGTCGTTCAGAGCAGGGGCGATGAAGGGATCCCACGAGCGAGTCCTCTCCTACCCCCCGGCCTATCTCCCGAGGGAACCACCACGGGCCGCAGCAAACCAATACGCAGCGCCAGCGGTGGAGACAAGGTTGCTGGACTCGGCACGCGTCCCCTGGGTAGTGCCTCCGCCGATCCAGTCGAAGAAGAAAGGGAAGTGGTCGGATTGGGAGCTGGAGGAGTTCAACGGCGAACCCGCGTGGATGCACAGAGGCCGCAACAACCGCCCGCACGCTCGGAATGTCCGGTACGACTGACAAAGAGTGCGGAGGCTGTACTTCGGACAAGTCGACCTGCCGGAGGGAGTTCTGTACGAGGAGCGATTCGGTGCTCCCGTACCCCGTTTCCCGTTCTTCATGGGCGGGGAGCAGAACGCAGTACCACAGCCAGCTTCACATTGGATGTACACTACGATGGAACCCGCGAGTGGAGATGAAGGAGCTAGAGCAAGAACGCCGGAAGCTGAGGAGCTGCCAGAGAGGGAGGGGGAGAGTACGCAGCAAGAGGAGGAGAATGCGAAGAGGAAGGGGAAAGGACGAGCGACGACTGAGTCGGCGGACGAGGATAGCGACGACGGCGGCATGATCGTGGATGAATCCTCGATTTCTGCGCCTCAATCTCATGTCGTCGTGGTCCGAGGTGCCGACCCTCAGTACAGCGCGCTGATGTTCCGGAATCTCGCTGCAGACGTCTTCTCGCGCAGCAGCGCCCGCCCCGAATCGATACTGAACGCTCAAGGGATGCTATGGATTCGATTCCCTACAACAACGGAAGGGGTGAGGGCGTTCGGAGCATTGCCTAGCCTGGGCGAAGGGGTTACGGCGGCCTTTCAGTCGGAGGAAGCGTTTGTAGAAGCGGCCCGCTACACCCGAGACTGCTGGACCCTCGAAACGACGGAAGAAACCCTTCCAGCGTATAATGAGAACCCGGTAGCGGCGCCCGTCATGGAAATTCCAATCGTCATCCAAGTACTCCCTCCACCAGCGCCTCCCCCGCATCCACCACCAACGCCGCCGTCGGGCAGTTCCTGACCCACCCGTCAACCCGCATCCGACGTCTCCGCCATCTCGAGCACCAGCGACGCCGATCAGTGGCGTGTCTAACGGCGCTGCCTTGAACGGAGCAAACCCAGGAGAGTCAAGCGCTGGAAGGTGCTCGATCACTCAGGCTGGACCCTCCACGCGCGCCTAGAGCCTTGCGCGACACGATCCAACGTCTCCCGGCACCCCCTACTGCCCCACGAGCACGCCAAGAGGCCCAAGGACTGAGCGCGCTCCGACGCTACCGTTCGCCTCGAACAGCGATAAGAAGCCACGGACGTCTTCGACCCGGTCGCACCGATCGCTCTCCCAGCGTTTGACAACCCCTTCCTTGCCGCGTCCGTCTCTACTGGAGCGCTTGAGCTCCCCATCGACATCCGCGGAGGCTGGCCCGTCTTTCAATCGTCTAGGCAGAAGAAATTCGCCGAACCCTCCCGCATTACTAGCGCGGTTGAGGGACCCTGAATCGTCAACGAGTCTGCGAGACCGACTTGACGAGGACTGGGTAGAGGGAATGGACAATGCCAAAGACTACGAGGAAGACCCTCAGGACACAGTGGGACGGGACGAGTCGCCGCGGAAGAAAAGACGAGTGCGGGGAAAACGTTCCGGAAAGATGGCTAGAGAAATAGAGCTGCAAAAACAATTTCGAGAGCAGCGAAGGGAAGCAACTCGACGTCACCAAGAAGCGGAAGCGGCTTTAACTCGCGCGGAGGAACTAGCGGAAGTGGTGATGCAGGGACCAGTAGCCAGCGGGAGCACGGGAATACAGCCAGAGCGTGAGGACATAGACATGGAGGACGGGGAGATAGCGGAGTTTGAAGGATGGACGAAGGAAGGGGACGACGACGACATGGGCCCCAGAGGCGAAGAATGAAAGCGGGCACGAGCCACGTTGGGGGGCTCTGTAACACGGTATAATACCTGTAGTATAGAATAACGGGGCTACGCGCCCGTTTTTAGCATAAATAACCGAATGTAGTTACTAATCGTACATAGTGTAGCAAAATACCAGTAAATAGATTATCACTTGCTTTACTACACTATGTCTGATACCTGAACATTTCGTCAACACGACTCGGCGCGCCCTCCAGTACACGTCCCGTCGCCTGAGCAAGCGTACAACTGCTCTACGGCCTCGGTACGACAGGAGGTCCCCCACGGGGTCAAGGCGCTCCTCGCCGATGGGTTACAACGGCGGTCACCTCCGCACGGCGGTGCCGGTGCCCTATGGACCACCCCTTGGCGCCATTCAAGGCTGCCTCGGTGTGTCCTATCGCCAACGTGGCGAAGCTCAAAAGAGCCGCATCACACAATGGACCTCGAAGATATAGAGCAGAGCATGCAAAGTATGGGTTTGCACCACAATGATTCGAAGTGATTCCTGGAAGTGGAGACTCAACGGCACTTTGGGTGTGGTTGCACTATACATGATCCTCTCTTCTCAAGTACTCAAAAGCAAAAGATAAAGTGGAGATCAAGGACGCCATACTCACGCCATTGGTTCGCGAGAAATGAAAACCGAATGTAGCTCGATGACCCGACGGTTTGGGGGTGAGCATCAGCTACTGCTACACATCTTTATTCACATCTGTTCAAGGAAATGAAGGCAAAAACGAAGTGTAAGACGTACAGGCAAAATTGCGCGGGTCACTAGTTCGCGATACGAACCGCCTGTGGCACAGCATCTTCCATCCAGTGTTTATTCCTCTTGTGATACTTGACAATACCTTCTCCAGTGAATGGACGATAAATGCAGATGATATTGCTACGAAGTACGCCATTTTACAGATACCAGAATGCAGAAGCCGACGAAGGGAAGGAAGAAGGGCGGAAGCAGCGAGTGCGATCATGAGCGAACGGAAAGCCGGCAGAATTGCAAGGGTCAAAGCGAGGAGAGGGAAGAGAGTATGGGCGACAGGTGTGATCACGGAATTGCAGTAGCAAGGGCCAGAACGAGTAGTAAGTGCCATGTGAGCAGCATGCATGGACGAGAGCCGAGACACGGCTTGTGGTAGAGTCAGAGTGAATATGGATCGAATATGTGTATCAGATGCACATCCAGTGACAAGGGTGTATAGGTTTCCAGGGAATTCACCCTATGGGCGGCGAGCGGGCAGCCGAATGTGGCGTGTGAGCGGACCAGCGTGAGGCAGTGCAACCAGTCTAGACACAGTACGAATTGCAGCAGCAGGCTCTACCAGGTGCGGGGCCCATGCTGCAAGGCCCAGAATGCCGGGGTAATATTGGGTGCAGGAGGGTGTGTAGGAGGGTGTGCGCGGAAGCGGTGTGCTGGCATTCCGTTCCACCGCCAGTCCGTTCCACCGCCAGCAGCTGCGGGTAGCAAACGTCACACATAACATAATGCAGCATTGGGTTGGCGGGATGTCGGAGCCAGAGGAGGCCTGGCGGCGTCGAGAATGACACGGATGCCGTGGTCGATTGCGAGCGCAGTATCGGGTTTGAAGAGATGGTGAGCAGCCATATCACAGAACGAATGGAGAAGAGTATTGATGTTGAATTTCAGAGGCCCGGAGCGCCAGCAGCAGCTTTTATGAACAATACTGTCTGCAGATGCACGCTGATGTAGGGACCATATTGGACCAATAGGAGGAATTTAGAATGCATGGAGGCAGCGAGGACATGTGTGAGACAAATACCAATGACCCGGCACAGGTAGGGAGCCAGCTGAGCGCCGGGAGTGGAGGGGCGGCAGATGCGGGAAGGCGGAAGGAGGCCCCGTGATGGGAGACTATCTGATTGTAACATGTACAAACAATTTCGACCCGTTTGGGCTGCGCCACCGAGCGCCATCAATTCTGGCGGCGAGGCGGGCCAACGATGAGCGTGAAAATCGGGCGATGTGCGTGGCAGGGCAAAATGAAGGTGAGCTGATATATCAGCCTTACCGCTGAGCTAGCGTTTTTGATATATCACCACTGTCCGCTGATCAGCGGACATCTGATATATCAGATTCCCACATACGGCTGGAAATTGATCTCTACGTGTGGCTCAGTTCTCGAGGATACGACACGACCGCATGCGAGCCGTCGCCATTTCGCCCTCCCCGTAGCGCCTTCCCGCCTTCCCCGACCCAACCGCACCGTGGCCGTGCCTGTAGTCCAAGCGCGCTCTCCGTGCGGTACGTCCGATTAATACACGCCAATCCATCTATCTGATCACCCCTAGGCAGCACTCGCACCGCCCGCCCAGCCCTCGCGCACGGATATTGTCCTCCCACCAGCACATCTTGATGTATGTCGTGCGGTGCGCTCGCTCGCGGCATCCGCAACGTCCAGTCTCCATACATGAGCAATAACGCCGCCCCGCGTGCCTTGTCGATATCTGAAGCTCGCTGCATCAGTATGTCGTCAAATCTCTCCGTGCTGGGTCACCAACTCATGCATCCGCCTCCGCCTATCTAGCTCCGTCCGTCCCCAAATCGCAACCCCCCTGCGCCCGCTGTCTGTGTTGATTACAGCACGACAGTACACACCGTCGAGGCTGGCGGGGAGGGGAGTTTGGGAGACGGACGACGGGTTCGGGTGCGGCTACGGAGGTTCGGGACCGGCGGCGCACGGCAACGGACGTGCTACGCGGTGTGAATACCCGCCAGCTCAGCTCGGTACGTGCGGGCAAAATTGTGAGTACGTCAATTTGGGTCTTGTCCTCGTGCACAAGCTCACCCATTTCCGCTCAGGCTTGTCTCGATGCCGAATCGCGCGTACCGCCCACCATGAGCCGCGCTCCGAGTAAGTACCGCGTTCCAACCCCACACTCTGAACTTGCGGCCGTCGACAACGTGCAGCACGTAATCCATGCCGACTGCGTGATTGGTGGTTCGGTTCGGAGACGGGAGACCCGTGCGGGAAGGACAGGCGTGCGGATGCGGATGCTGCGGACCCACGCGAGCGGCGTAGTGCAATGCGGGGTGCCGTCGGTGAGTCCTGTCCTGTAGGAATATGAGGCTACGCCGTGTATTAGCGTGGTCCTGAATATATTGATTTTTTGAGCACTTACCCGTGCGATGCGTCGTGGCGCGGACTGAGATCTGCAATATCATGAGTACTGGATGAACGGTTTGAAAACAAGACAAGACTCACTTATACAAAATACACTGAAAGGCAGGACGGACGATGGGCCGAGGACCCGAGCGAAGTATCATGCTGGATTAACGATTTGAGACAAGACTCACTTATACATGCACTTGAAGGCAGAACTCAAGAATTCGGAGGGTGGTATGACAATGCGAGTAACTTGAAAGAGCTGGGTCAATCGAGTTCATCCAAGTAAATTGAAAGAATAAATGTCTTCAAGATGGAAAACTTACATGGGCGGGCTGGACTTGATGAGACTTGATGAGCTTTTGAAAAGCAGACGTTACTTGTCGAAAGCTCGGTCATCTGCAGCTGAATCTAAATGGATTCGACCGAGTCCTTGGTATGGAGCACGGACGCTTACTTTGATGAACTCAGAGAGAACCCAATGAAATAGTGAAGGGGCTCGAAAAGAGCCGGATCTAGCTGTGAGTCTATCAGCAAGCCGCACAATCGTTCAAGTGCAAAACAAGAAAGGAATTTCAATTTTCAATTTCTTCCTCCACTGAGTTACAAAGGAAATATCTCATCCAATGGGGCGTATCATGGCGCCGATCTTTATATTCTTTCAATTCTTCGATCACTCCGCCGCCGCCGCCTTCGCCTCCGTCTTGCTCTCCTACCGTGCCATCAACGCCGGCTCCCACCGCATCGTCATGCCATCTCAAACGACGTCGCAACCGATACACGCCCATATTCGAGGTAGAGCCTGTGCGGGAGTTAGCGTCAAGTTCCCATCGCAAAATACGCAAACAAAAAAGAAAAAAATGCGCACAGGTATATACGCCACGATATCCTTCTTCGCAGAAACCGAAAGCTGCACCAGGGCGTCCATGGCATTGAGCCCACCAGCGTACTGCTGAGGTTGAGGCAGTCGAGTTGACAGCGCCGACAGTTACACTTACATTGCCAGCGAAAAGGGTGCCGACGGTAATCGCAAGGGGTGGTCAAACGGTCCCGGAGATGGACGCGAAGGCATCAAGAGGTGACCCAGAACTGAAGGTCAGACGTGCCGCTTGATTAGGGCTGCCACCCGTGCTCGTGACGGCAACGGCCGTGGAATTGACGGGTATTCCACGGCACGGACCGTGCCCCCTCACGGCCGTTCATGTAGTTGGAGAATGCTGAACGGGACGCCACGGTCAACGGCACGGCCGTGACGGCCGCATCCACGGGTAAGTTGGGACCTTTGTGTGAGTATTCCATTATAACAACTGATTTTCATTCAAACCTTCAGTCAAAGTCTGAGAAAACCATTTCTGATGTCGAGACAAGGCTGCAACTGTTATTTGGACACTGAGAGTGATAAATTCACCTTTCTCGATGAACTGTTGTCAGTCCTGGGTAGCCCTGAAGCGTTATATTGTCACCCCTTGAGGCTGCAAAATGGAGGGGACGTCGGAAATTTTCAACTGGCTTGAAAGTTGAAACATGACATGCAACTCCGCTATCACTGCCGGCAATCACCGGCAATCTTGCCTGTGAGGCCTGCGGAAGGCATCTGACTTGAACCACAGATACTACAACAAGGAAATAATTGTGTTTATTGATGATTCAGAGGCTACTATGGACATGGAATACAGCCTGAACATCCTTTTTCCGACGGAAGGAAGAGAACCCGTGTCACGGCCGTGGCGGCCGTGTTTCACGGGCCGTTGAGGTGCAAACCCGTGCTGTACCCGTGCCGTAAACATATTGGAAAAATGGCCAACGGAACGGGGACGGCACCCGTGGCCACGGTCACGGGCGACAGCCCTACGCTTGATTGAGACTCGGGAGTGCGGAATCAAAACGAAAAGCTCGCCGATCGAATGTCATAATATGAAACACCGTCGGCGTATCGTACTTATAAGTACAGGTCCCTCGGCATGGATGGCGTCCGGTTCGGTGGTGCTGAGGGAGCGCGAAACCTGCGAATCGGCGTTAGTAAAGATTGACGAAACGAAAGAGTACACAAAGCGCGAAGGAAGGGAGAAAACACATTTGCTGCATGATGGAGTCGAAGTCGAGGATTCGCATCAAGTTGACATTGCGTCAGGCGTTCCTAGCAACCGCTGGGAGAGACTGAATACTCCATAGCTAAGACCTAGGAGTCGTTGCATGCATAGGATGTATGAGGAGTGCTTAAAAGAAAAAAAAATCCGAAGTGATGCCAAACACATCAAAGCCTTATTGGCAACCGTATCTGACATCAAGCGCTCGCAAGCCGAACTCGGAATCCATCAGCCAGCGATGGAGAGCAAACGCGTCGGGCCATAGGTTCGGGATCTCGGCTGAGATGAAATCTAAGCAGTACAAGAGCGCGGTGGGGCGCTTCGTGGCCCACCACTTCGTCTCAAGAAGTTGAAACTGAGTCCAGATCCCCAAGGTGATGGTGGGCGCTAAACGGCGGTAAAATGTCAGAAGTGAATTGGAGCGCTGACAGCGAAGTTTAAAAAAGGCTTCGGACAATTTTATAGCGGGAGACAAGGGATGAGCGGATCATTGATCTGGCACACATCTCATCATACGTAATCTGCGCTCGCAGTGGGACAGGAGTGGCCTTTACCCTTGGAGGGTCTGCTGTAGTGTACGCTGGGTTGTACTTAGTGTAATCTTGAATTCTTTCAATTGCTGCTACCAAATCCAGAAATTATTACAAGAAATGCTAGGACATTGATGAAACCTTGCAGAAAGGTTGGCCAAAACATCCTCAAATGTGAAGTCGTGGGAGCCTTGTGGGATTTGACGATTTGTGTTTGTGCAACGTTTCCGCAACATTCGGCAGACGTTGTGGTGACTATTTATAAATGTTTTGGCAAAAACCTTCCATAAACATTCCTACCGAACGGCGGTGTACATGGGGTCGGAACGTAGTGCGTCGAGCTCGATGTTGGCGTCACAGATCCAATCGGAGAGGTTGCCCTCTTGACAGAAACTGGCTTGAAAGCGTGGGCAAAAACAGGGCAAGAAAGTTGAAGTTGAAGCTGACGATGGGCAGTCGGAAGTTCGGGCCGGCTGAGATAAATCGGATCTATGCTGTGAAATATTAATGCTTGGTTCGGGTTATACCGAAGCATGTGAAAGTGCCTGCTGACAGGCACGTGTACTCGATATACAGCCGAGTGAAAGTGCCTGCTGTCAACCTCCTCCACGAGGCACCAACGGCAAATCGTCTTGTCTTCTCTCACCTGCTCTGTAGGCAGATCTTTCTACTGTGTTTGTTTGCTGCTCACTATCAGTTGAACAGGCTATTTGGACCATGTCTCAGGGTGCTCGAGCTGAGAATATTCATATTTCTCTTTCAGGTGCGTGAAGAAGTTGGGTGGGTGATCAGGTCAATAATCTTTGGTCTTAGGAGGCAAAGGAGGGAGTGGTGGAGCAGGGGGCGTGACAGGAGTAGGTGGTGCTGGGGGGTATGGGAGAGGGCCCTCGGATCACTATCAATTCCCCTACAGGCAAAATGTTTGTCTTCTGTTCCTTTTATCCAAGTCCTTTCTCAATAATAGCAGCGTGATCATGGGAGATAGGTTATTCAACTTTCCTGTAAAAACACTCTAAGCTGAATTATGTCTAGCCTCAAAGAAGTTCTACATAAATGGCTCAGACCTCTTGACATGTCGGACAAACAGCATGAACTACAGAGGCAACATTATAGATCTACTGGTTCCTGGCTTCTGAATGATTTCCGATACAAGAAATGGGAGACTACACCAGGTTCTTTATGGATCAATGGAATCTGTAAGTGATTTTATTCTACTCAAATGCCAGGTCTAAAATTGATTATAGCTGGCACTGGAAAGAGTGTATTGAGGTAATGAGTATGTATATTATCATTCTAAAGCTCGTGCTAATAATCAACAGCTCAATGGTGATCAGAGAGATCACTAAAGCTGATTCTAGCCAATGTGCAGTTGCATATTTCTTTTTTGATTTCAGGAACAAAATACAGCAGATAAATGCCATGCTGGGCTCACTCACCTGGCAGCTCTCTGGGAAGGCAGCTTCACCTTACAATGCTCTCAGTCAGCTATATAAAGACTTGGGAAATGGAGCTATACAACCACAATCTGAAGATCTTGAAAAGGTTCTCAAGAATATACTATCTGACTTGGACTCTGACTTGGACAAGACATATATTGTGATTGATGCACTTGATGAATGCAATAGGGATGACTGGCAGCCTCTTGTCCAGTTTATCTGCAGCCTAGACCATTCCAGTCTGCATTTTCTGTTCACCAGTCAGCCTCTTGGGGAATTCAATAAAAGATTCAAGAATATATCCTTTATCAAGCTTGATTCTGCAGTTACAAGTGGTGACATTGGATCTTTCATTGGCAATGAAGTGTCTAAACTCAGCAATTGGGCTTGTCAAGACAGCCATGCAAAGGTTGTCACAGACCAAATTGTTCGAAAAAGCAATGGAATGTCAGTATCTTGATTGCACTGTGATATATTAACAAACTAAATTATATCTCCAGGTTCCGCTTGGCTGCATGTCTTCTGATTGAACTAAGTCATTGCTATTGGGAAGATGAATGGGAGAAAACTCTTGCAGCCCTCCCATCTGATCTGTTTGGAATTTACAACCATTTCTGGACTCGAGCAATTGATAATCTCAAAAAACCAACTTTTGTGCAGGCAATATTCCAATGGCTTGTGTTTTCTGCCCGAGAAATAACAATAACTGAGCTAGCAGATGCTCTTGCTTTTCATCTGGATGAACCTGGATTTGACTTTTCTGAGGTTTCCAAATCTGTGTACTATCCAGGGAGGCATCAAGGCAACATTGATGCTTTCAAGGAGCTAGAAGGGTTGATTGTGATCAAAGGCAGACACCAGGATCAACAAGCTCACAGATGGAATTCGTTTGGAGACAGCAGAGTAGCTGAACCATCAATTGCTCTTGCACATTCATCTGTCAAAGATTATATTCTTTCCTCCCAAGTCCACCAGAAATCTGGTGCTATCATCGACCTAACTGTCTCTCACAAATTCATTACCCAAACTTGTGTCCGTTACCTTCTGATTTTTGTTGACCCCAAATATTCAATGAGTAAAGACACACTCTCCAACTATCCCATGGCATTGTATGCTGGAGATTTTTGGTATCATCACCTTCAGCTTTGCAATGAGCAGGATCAAAAAGCTTTGCTTGCTTCAACAATGCATCTCATAGAGGATGGAAGCAGACAACACACAGTGGTGTACCAATTGCTTCCCAGCAATAATTGGTTTGGAAGACTTCTGTGGGACAAACCCAGATTGTCTGCACTGGCAATGTGTTCTAAAATAGGCTATACAAAAGGGATTGACTTTTTGCTGTCTAAGAATAACATGTCTGTTGATGAAGTTACTGAAAATGGTGAAACTGCTCTTCATCTAGCATCAAAAATTGGTCAGTTTCGAAGTGTGCAGCTGCTTGCTAAGCACAATGCATCTGTTGACCTAGGAACTAAAGATGGTAAAACTGCACTTCATTTTGCATCACAAAAGGGTTACTTTAAAATTGTGCAACTGCTTATCAAGCACAATGTGTCCATTGACTTGTGCACCCATGATAGCACAACTGCTTTGCATTTTGCATCACAGAATGGTCACTTCGAGACTGTGCAGCTACTCATTGAGCACAATGCATCTGTCGATCTGACCACCAGAAATGGTAAAACTGCACTTCATTTTGCATCCCAAAAGGGTTACCTTGAAATTGTGCAGCTGCTTGCTAAGCACAATGCATCTGTTAATTTGTGCACTAATGATAGCACAACTGCTTTGCATTTTGCATCACAGAATGGTCACTTCAAGACTGTACAGCTACTCATTGAGCACAATGCATCTGTTGACCTAACCACCAAAAATGGTGAAACTGCCCTTCATCTAGCATCAGAAAATGGTCATTTTAGGAGTGTGCAGCTCCTTGCTAAGCACAATGCATCTATTGACTTGTGCACCCATGATGGCACAACTGCTTTGCATTTTGCATCACAGAACGGTCACTTCAAGACTATGCAGCTACTCATTGAGCACAATGCATCTGTTGACTTATGCACCTATAACAACAAAACTGCTTTGCATCTTGCATTGGAAAATGGTTACTTGAACATTGCACAGCTACTTATCAATCACAATGCATCTGTTGACCTAGCCACCAAAGATGGTAAAACCTCACTTCATCTTGCATTACAAAACAGTGATCTTGATATTGTGCCACTGCTCATTAAGCACAGTGCGTCTGTCGACTTGCATACCACTAATGGCCTAACTGCTCTGCATTATGCATCATGGAAGGGACATTTTGAGATTGCGCAGCTACTCACTGATTGCAATTCATCTGTCAACCTAGCTACTGCAGATGGTGAAACTGCACTGCATTTTGCATCATTCAAGGGTTATTTTGACATTGTGCAGCTGCTTATTAAGCACAATGCATCTGTTAATCTAGCCACTGCAGATGGTATAACTGCACTTCATCTTGCATCACAAAATGGTTATCTTGACATTGTGCAGCTACTCATTGATCACAATGCATCTGTTCACCTCGCCACCAAAGATGGTGAAACTGCCCTTCATCTAGCATCAGAAAATGGACATTTTAAGAGTGTACAGCTGCTTATTAAGCACAGTGCATCCATTGACTCATGCACAAATGATGGCACAACTCCTTTACACCTTGCATCATGGAATAACCACTTCAGGATTGTACACCTCCTTCTTGATCACAATGCAGATGTTGACCAAGCCTCCACAGATGGTGAAACTGCACTGCATTTTGCATCTGTACAAGGTCACTTTGACATTGCACAGTTGCTCGCTAAGCACCATGCATCTATTGACTTGTGCACCAATAATGGCAAAACTGCTTTGCATTTGGCATCACAGGGTGGTCACTTCAGTATTGTGCAACTACTCATTCAGTATTATGCATCTTGTGGTCAAGCTATTACAAGGGACACTCTTGAAGATTCTGTGGCTTTTCTTCCAACTCTTGCATCTTCTCCACTGCAATGTGAATCAGCATCAGCTTCTTTACCACAACAGTTGTTCTTGGATAAAAAGCGGAAGGTGGAACAGTATAGTGAACAAGAGCAAACTCTAGGCAAGAGGCAGAAAACACAAAATTCATAAAGGTGAGGTTTGCTGATTGCCACATATTTGAGAGCCCACACAGATTTATAGGATCATAGCAGAACAGGCAAGATGTGTGAAGGCTGGATTTAAGCCTCCCAACAATGCCTACCTACAGCATTATATTCTTTGGAGTTTTCTAGTTATCTTGCTTTCTGGTATGAATACAGTCACATATTTAGCTTTATTTACTTCTTTTCTTACTTTTATCACTACCTGCAGTACTTTATCTACAATCTAAACAGTTTACATGTCACCAGTTGTTCCTCCTACTTCTCAAGGTGAGTGTAATGTGATGGAATCAAGGAGCATTGAGTTCCGGCATATGTTCAGACACCAAAGAACTGGTGTAGATGGTAAGATTGACTGAAGAGCGTAACTACTGACAGTCAGGTATATATACTACGGAACAAAAGGCTGTACATAATCTGATGAAAAAGGTGGTTTAAACCATGATGGTTTGAACCATTGCATTGTCAGTGTGGAAGGTGGTTTAAACTGGCTTAAACCGTGATGGTTTGAACCGGCTTAAGCCATCATGGTTTGATCCAGTTTGAACCGGTTTAAGCCATGATGGTTTGAACCGGTTTAAACTGGCCCGGGCCCGCCCCATGTGCGAGGTACTCGCCGTGTGTGCGCAAGTCGGCGGGGTGCAGGCACAGGTCCATGGCAGCGAGAGGTTCGTGGATGAACGTCTTGGGTCCCTCCTGCTCTTCGCCAGGCACACTCGGCCACCCCTCCCTTGGTTCGTGCTTGTAATCCGGGAACGGGGGTGTCGTCGAGCCACACAGGCGAGAGAGGCGGGCAGGCCGCGTGCCAGCCGTGTTTCGCGGGCGGGGGATGGAGATGGTCGATGTCTGGAAGGAGAGAGAGGGTTAATACAAGTGAAAGGGAGGGTGGGGTAGGGAAAGAATAGAAATAAGCGGCTCTCGCGGCTCCGCCTACGCAAGGGCGGGGACGCACGGACGAGGGCGTGCTATAAGCACGAAGAAAGGACGACCTGCAGAGTAAACTCCACTCCACTCTGAATAAATCTAGAGCGGCAAGTCTCATAGAGGCCCGGCGACCGGAAGGAGAGATGGATGTATCGCAATCGTATCAGAGCCGTAAGGCACCGAGGAAAGAAATGGAGCTGCCTGTGGCAGGCGGTCGCTCGTTGGCGCGATCCAGCATCCTGGAAGAGGTTCGTGGGACGACCGAATTCGACCAGAAAGAAAAAAAGTCTAGAACGAATGGGAGATACAGCAGAAGCCAGAAGGAGAGCCACGAAATTGGAAAGAAGAAAGCAATCCAAAGAGTCTGGAGAGTGAAGAGAGTTTGAAAATGAGATTCGCAACAGCGAAAAATAATTCCATTCGGAGAACGTAGCCGTCACAGCGTGTACATGCGCTCGACTCTGTGTCTCCGTGAACGGTAGGCTCCCGATCGCATAGCCAGAGTAAATGAAAAAAGCCAAACGACTCGACGTGACCTTGAGTGCGACTCGAGTCGATGGCAGCGTAATCGATAGCTGGCAAGGCGAGTGATAGCGCGAACGTCTCTGCCTGCCAACACCCCCGTCCATGCACAGTCCCTTGTCTCGGGAACGCCTCCTGCTCGCGAAAGGGGGCATGACGATCTCGAGACAAGAAACAACGGGAAGACAGGGAAGACAGGGAACAAGAACGAAGAACTCGAGTGCTAAACTTGGGGAACCAGACAAAGAACGAGAAAAAAGAAACAAAAAAAGAAGAGGCAAAAACGCAACGCACAAATCCCCCTTCTCGCCGCCTCCAGCGCCATCTCGCGAAGTTCATGCTGCAAAAGGACGAGAAGCCAGTCTGAGTAAAGATATGCGCAAAGGAAAAGCGGGGAAACGAAAGAATGCACACACATCAAGGACCAGATTCACTCATTATCACAAAAAGTAACCGGAAATTGATCTATTGTGTCACATCACATGCACTGAGCTCAGATCACCTTGCCTGTCAAGGTCTCTCCAGACCCATAATTGAAGCCTGATGATCACAAACCTGACAGGCGACCTGATCTGAAATCTGTTCCGTGATTCTCCACTGATAACATCACAGAACAACACAATAAGTGAGTACATGTTTTTGCAGTAAATCCTTGACTAGAAAGCTCAGGCTTTGTGCTTTCTGCCACATCGCGCTCACTGTGCAGTGTGCAAGCGCTGCGCACCTTGTAAACTCGCCCTTATGGGTTGTTGGTCACGTTATGAGAGCGCAGACACTGCACTGTGCACTGTGAACACAGATATCATTGCTTCTCCAACTCACAATGTGCATGCACATTTGTCCAGGACACCAATGTGGGCTAAAGCCAACAGCCGTGTTTGACAGGCATCTCGCACTGCACGCAGGCACATCGTGTCTCACTGTGACTTCCAACAAATTGAACAAAAGTCATGGCCAGACCAGGTTGCTGTGTGGAAATGATAGCCAGAATACTCAGCTAAGTGATGAGGAATCTTAGGATAGGTGAGCACTCACAGACAAAATTTCTGTATGTACCGTACGTAGTCTAAGCAGAGGACCAATGTGTCCCGGTGCATCCTGACGCACCGCACTGGATCACGGGTCACTCTATTTTCGAATCTTGCACTGCAAGACTCAACAGATTTCTAGGCAGATGATTATTGAGAATTCAGGCAAGGTCCATGCAAGTGAAGCCCGAGCTTTCTAGTATACCTTAATACCAAATACCCACAGATATTGGCTGCAGACCACACAACTTGTTTGGGGAGAATCATCCCATTATTGCTGTCCAGAGTCAAGGAAAGATTGGAGGTCCAGGTGGAAATTATGATATTCCAGAATCAGTTGAAAGAAACTCCTCAAAAAAAAATACTGGGAGCCTGGATTCCTGGTGGGATACCTCTGAATATTGGAACTGCTATCTCTGATGGATTTCTGAATAATCAAGGTCCTAGATATATGACAAAATCCTCCTGAAAAATGGGCTGCAGCATTATCTGCAGATTTGCACAATAACTTGTTGAAGAAGCAATTCAAATGGGAAGTGGTCATTTACAGCACCATGGATGTATTAAGCAATCACTATGGAGTGCCCCAGTTGCATTTTGAACGAAGTTGAGCTGCTCGGGGTCCCATTATGCTGTTTTAACTGGAGAGCAGCTTGTGCAGGTGCAATCAAAGCATGACTTCCCAAAGAAAATGCCTTGTTTATGAGTATCCATCAATTTTCCTCGAGCTACAAGTCATGGAGCATGGTCAGCATATCCTAAGGAACAGTCTTAACAATTGAAAACTGCATTCATGCTCACAGACCAAGTCATATGCACCAATTCTCGACACATGTTGTGAAAATCAGGTAAGCACAAGACAATCAATTGGCACAGGGCCCACACAAGATTTTTGACACGAACTTGAATCTGAGGGGTGAGAATATGACCACACAAACATCTTTTGGTAGTCAGGCCCAGAAAATTCTGCAAATTTCTGCTTCAATAAGCGAATTTCTGGTTACTTTTTGTGATAATGAGTAGAATACATTTTTAGAGGTCCACACTACATTTATTCCCTTATAGCTAACTATCTTGGGTGGTAATAGCTCTTATCTTAGAATAATAAGCTGTTTATACACAACTTTGTTGTCAAATAATTGTCCTTTACTAGTAAATGAAAAGTGCTAGGGTGGCTCAGTGCCAAGGTCATCAATAACACACTAGAAACCAATGCCCATTACAATGATGTCCTCAAGATGAAACACATGCCTGAACACTGAAACAAATCTATAATAATGGATGTAAAGTTTGCGATATGGTACTGGACAACCAAATATGTCAATTTTTTGGATCATTCATCTGAGTCTCAGGAAGTAACCAATAAGCTTCTGAATGATAGAAATAGTGTAGGGTAGCGGCCATACAAACGCGGTTGCCCCACATGTCGTGATGGTCACATTGCCTTTTTGGGTCGGAGTGCCTTTTGACCGGCCTTTCTGCAACTCGGTGGGGTCTTACGAGAATTCTGGCTCAACAGAGTTGTGTATATGCATGAGGAGAGTAATCACTTTTTTTTTCTCGAAATTTAGAGCAAAATTGAGGGACTAGTTATGAATATACTACCTAAATTTTACAAACCAGCGTTCAGGTTGCCGCCACGGCTAATTCTCGCAGCCAACATCTCTTTTTTAAAGTCTTGAGGAAGGACACAATGTCCTTCGTATTCCATTCGGGCTGAAGCCACTTGTGAACTGTCCAGTCCATGGTGGTAAGCATTAGTGAAACAATGAGCATGTATAACAAATCGGCACATCAAATCATTCAGACAGTTTAACCTGTCCTGTATCAAATTTTTGGCTTGGGATGTATTGGGGGCATTACCTCAAAATTTTTCCAAGGTCCACCAGCAAAAAAAAACTTTGCAATGTGTGCTTACAAGTTGTGCATTTATAGGCTGATGTCTTATTTCGGGAACTAGTTGCTCAATTTTGAGAATTTGACAGGATTTCAACCTTGACAGGCATTGGCGGACTGATCCCCACAGAACTGTTGAACCAGATTTTTTATTGTGCCTCTTCTGAATTAAATAATGTATTTTCTCTGTCTTTCCTTCCCAATATGGTCATGTCACACGTGATCACGTGGGGCAACCGCGTTTGTATGGCCGCTACCTTATCTACCTTGAAATGTTTTGTATTCCATGAGTTGATTCTATAGAAATTCAATTTTTAGTTTTCAGATGTAAAAAATTGGTCAAACACCTAAAAACATCCCAAAAATCATTAAAAAATTGCAATAGACTCCTTTTCATGAGTGCTTTCTGAATTCATTTGAATAAAGAAATTTCAACAAACTGTTCTTCTGAAAAACAGCTTCCCTTTTTGGAATGGCAGGTGGGCCAGACTGCTGAAAATTAGATCACATGGCCATGCAGCAGAGATTCAGCATGGATGCTTTGAGGAAAAAGTGTGCCCAACCCTTCTTGAGTTCATCCCCCACCCCAGACCCATACTATGCTGTCCAGACAAGACCATGGTCACTCAAGAAAGCTCAGATGAAACATATCCGGCCTTCAGAATGTTCTCCAATCCCTGGCTCAGCACCTTCCCAGCCCTTGGGCCAGAATATATAGTTATGGCCAAAATGATGTTCCCATCTAAATAAATGTGATTTGTTTGGCCCTTATTCAAACACTCACTGCATCTACAGCACTGGGGATGGGTCAAGTATCGCTACTGCCAGATTGAGAAAAACACTTTTGAACAAGCCAAGGAAGCAGCCATTGACTGTCTTGATGGTTGCCCAACAGACATTATCAGGAAGTTTGTGAACTGGTCTTGGCAATTTATAGATCCATATCATAAAGGGTTGACTGGAGAGGCTGCTGCATGGGCAGTGAAGCAGAAAAAGGAGCATTGGACAGTGTCATAATGGGCAATGATGCAGATTGCAGCTGTTGTCAAGTAGGTACACATAAACATATTTTTTTTGTCTTTCTAATGCCCAAAGGGATACACAAAATTTGATTTTTGACCCTAAAAATTTGGCCACAGTTAAAATGTCATGGGAAAACTTTGGAGGTACAGTATAGTGCCGTTCAGTGGTAGTAGAATATCAAGTACTCGTGTCTTTGAATCTAGAGAAAAAAAAGAATGCACCGAAGGATCAAAATGTCACAAGTTCGTTCAGTGGATCAAGCTGTCACATCACCTCGTTGCCGTTGTCCTCGGTGTCTGTGCAATGGGTACTCAGGGTTTTTTCACTCAGATTGGGGTTGTATGGTTGGTACTTCCTCTCAGTGCCCTGCACCAAGAGTTTTAAGGCCTCTTTCGACCACTTGCAGCCTGTCATTCTGCTATCATAGCCCACTCTGTCTCAGACTGCTATTTATTTCTAGCAGCCTTGCAGTCTGCTCTGTGTGGGTTTTGATGAATCATATTGACTTCCTGTGATATTTGGGCCAACTTGAATAGGCCGACTTGAAGAGGAAACAGGTGTGCTAACCTCTATGTGTCACACTTTTTTGCTTGTCAACTTGGAGAAATTGGTAGCGGCCGCATTTTTGGTCAGATTTCTTCGCTGTATAGAGAAAAGTTATAGGCAAGAAGATCCTCTATTGTACGAAAAATAATTTGAGGCCACTATTGTGCCGATTGAGGTATAATCGACAACAAGGAAGTGGATTGATGCCAAATCAAGTAATGATTCACACAGAAACTCGTCGTGCTCGAGCTTCAGTAGGCCTCTGTACTCGATTTTTTTTGAGAACATGCAAATGAGATACTCAATGCTCCGTCTAAGAGGAATTGTGCCCACTGTCTCTGTGTGCTGTGCAATAAATGAATGATCCACCAATGGGTTGTGATCCACCGAACGGCACTATACTGTAGGTTTTTAGCCTCTTTTGAGGCCTGGGAATCTGAATCTGAACTCAGATTTGCTCTAAAAAAAGCCATTTTTCAGCAATTGATTAATTACTAAATTGTTGTGTTTGGTTGTCCAGTACTCAGCTATTGGATGATGTGTCAAGCTGGTCAAGTAGCTTTGCAACTTGGAATTATGTAGGTTGTGTTGTACTATTGGTGGCAAAGGAAGTAGATACTTAGTGTAAGACTGACATCTTATGACATACTATCACGGACTCACATGACTTACCTTTTCTTTCTCTCTTACCATCACCTTCCTGTTGTACAACTGCTCTTCTCATATATATCCTGGTCCTATTCTGTCTCTGGCGTGAAGGCCCCTAGTGTAGCTCGCCCTCCTTACTGTCAGTGAGCTTCCACTTAGTGCTTAATGAACAGCTGTAAAATGTTGTTTTAAATAAAGCAAGGACAAGATTGATGCAAAGAGGTAAGATGGAATTATAACAGCACCAATGGTGAAATGTTTGCTTGAGACCAATCTGATACTCTAGCAGACAGATACCATAGGTTTATGTACCTATAGACCAAGTGTCTAGGATATTTTACAAGTTTTTACCAAGTTCCTATTTTAGTAATCTGATCATCCAGCTTATCAATCTCTGTTAAATACCAAGTTGAATTACTACTCTCAACCATAGTTCAAGTGATGTGGAGATTGAGCAAGCTACAGTGTAGTTTGATAATCTGTAGTGACTACCTCAACAGATACATTGGGATGAGGGAATAATTGTGCAATGTTGAAATAACCACTCTCTGATGCAAGACACAGAGCAGTTTAGCCACTAGAAGCATTGTGTTTAATAAGTAGCTGCGCAATGTCAAGGTGCAGTGCAGTTTCACCATTACTAGTGGCTAGGTCAACAGATGCATTGTACTCGATAAGTCGCTGCACAGTGTTGAAGTGACCACTATATGATGCAAAATGAAGTGCAGTTTCACCATATTTATTAGGTAAGTCAATAGATGCATTGTGATCAACAAGTAGCTGGACAATATTGAGGTAATTATGCCATGATGCACAATGCAAAGCAGTTTCACCATCATTGGTGCATAAGTCAACAGAAGCATTGTGCTTAATAAGCAGCTGTACAATGTCAGTGTAACCCTCTTGTGATGCAAGATAAAGTGCAGTTTGGCCATCTGTGGTGACAAGGTCAATAGATGCATTATGATCAATAAGCAGCTGCACAATGTTGAAGTGACCATTCTGTGATGCAAAATGCAAAGCAGTTTCACTATTATTAGTGCATAGGTTAACAGATGCTTTGTGCTTGAGAAGCAGCTGCACAATGTCAAGATAACCCTCCCGCGATGCAAAATGAAGTGCAGTTTTACCATCTTTGGTGGCTAGGTTAACAGATGCATTGTGATCAACAAGTAGCTGCACAACATTGAAGTTATTGTTATTTGATGCAAGATGCAAAGCAGTTTCACTGTTATTGGTGCATGAGTCAACAAATGCATTGTGCTTAATGAGCAGTTGCACAATCTGAAGATAACCCCTTTGTGATGTGAGATGAAGTGCAGTTTCATCATCTCTGGTGGCTAGGTCAACAGCTGCATTGTGATCAACAAGTAGTTGTACAATGTTGAAGTTATCATTCCATGATGCAAAATGCATCGCAGTTTCCCCATCATTGGTACACAAGTCAACAGAAGCATTATGCTTAATGAGCAGTTGCACAATGTCAAAGCGACCCTCTTGTGATGCAAGATGAAGTTCAGTTTTACCATCCTTGGTGGCTAGGTCAACAGATGCATTGTGATCAACAAGTAGCTGCACAATATTGGGGTGATTATTCCACAATGCAAGATGCAAAGCAGTTTCACCACTATTGGTACACAAGTCAACAGATACATTATGGTCAATAAGCAGCTGCAATATGCCAGAGTAATTCTTGCATGATACAAGATGAAGTGCAGTTTCACCATTTTTGGTGGGTAGGTCAACAGATGCATTGTGCTCAACAAGTAGCTGTGCAATGTTCAATTGACTATTTTCTAATGCAAGATGAAGTGCAGTTTTGCCATTATTGGTGTACAAGTCAACAGATGCATTGTGCTTAACAAGCAACTGTACAATGTCACAGTAACCCTTTTCAGATGCAAGATGCAGTGCAGTTTCTCCATTTTTAGTAATTTCATCAACATATATATTGTTCTTGGAGAGCAGGAAGCAAATCCCTCTAGTATAACCCATTTTAGAAGCCATTAACAGTGCAGATAATATAGGTTTATCCCACAAATGTCCCTTAGGCAAATCCAATGGACACAATTGATACACCACTGTGTATTGTTTGCTTCCATTCTCCATGAGACACATTGTTGAAGCAAGCAGAGCTTCTTGATCCTGCTCACTGCAAAGCTGGAGGTGATGAAACCAAAACTTTCCTGCATACAATGTTATTGGATAGCTGGAAAGTGTGCCTTTTCCTATTGAATGCTGGGGGTCAGCAAAAATCAAGAGATAGCGAACACAAGTTTGGGTGATGAATTTGTGAGAGACATCTGGTTTAATAATGACACCAAATTTTTGATGGAATTGGGGAGAAAGAATATAATCTTTAACAGATGAATGTGCAAGAGCAATTGATGCATTGTTCCAGGAATCATATTTGATTGTGATCAGTCCCTCCAACAATTTGAAGGTATCTGCATTGTCTGATTGTCTTGCTGGATCATAAGTAGATTTGTTTAGATCTGCAAAGTCAAATTCTGGATTGTCCAAGTCAAAAGCAAGAGCATCTGCTAGCTCATTCACTGTTAATTGTTGCTTGGAGAATACAAGCCACTTGAAAATTGCCTGTATAAAAACTGGTTCATGCAAAGTATCCACTGCATAACTCCAAAAATTATTGTAAATCCCAAACAGATCAGTTGGGAGCTTCCTGATGGTTTCCTCCCATTTATTCTTCCGATAGCAACGATGAAGCTCAATAAGGAGACATGCAGCCAAACGAAACCTGAATATAAGATTAGCTCAGATAACTTGCATGATGAGAAGACTGACATCCCACTGCTCTTCTTTACAATTTGCTCTGTGACATCATTTGCATGACTGTCGTGACTAGCCCAATTTCCAAGTTTGGATATTTCACTGCTGATGAAGGATCTAATATCGCCACTTGTAATTGCAGCACCAAAGGTAATAAAGGGTATTTTTCCAAATCCTTTATTGAATTCCCCAAGAGGTTGACTGGTGAACAAAAGATGCAGGTTTGGATGGTGTAGGCTGCAAATAAACTGGACAAGAGACTGCCATTCAGTCCTATTGCATTCATCAAGTGCATCAATTATAATATATGTCTGGTCCAAGTCCAAAAGTATATTCTTGAGGACTTCTTGAAGGTGCTTAGATTGTGGTTGTACAGTTCCATTTTTGAGTTTTTTATATAGCTGAGTGAGAGTATGATAGGGCAAAGTTGCCTGTCCAGAAAGCTGCCAGATGATTGAGCGCAGCATGGTATTCATATGCTGCACCTTGTTTCTAAAATCAAAAAAGAAATATGCAACTGCACATTGGCTGGAACAAGCTTCAGTGATATTTCCAATCACCATTGAGCTATTGGTTATCAGCATCAGAACAATAATAATATGTATATTCATCACCTCAGTACACTCTTTCCAGTACCAGCTGCAATGAATTTTAGACTTATAATTTGAGGAGAATAACATCACTTGCAGATTCCATTGATCCATAAAGATCCTGGGGTAGTCTTCCATTTCTTGAATTTCCTATCATGTCGGAGCCATAAACCAGTAGATCTATGATATAGCTTCTGTAGTTCATATTGTCTGTCTGACATGTTTGGAGGTGCTAGCCATTCATGCAGAACTTTTTTGAGGCTAGACATAATTCAGCTCGGAGAGTTTTTGAAGAAAAGTCAAATAACCTGTCCCCCTCAATCACACTGCTATCATTGAGAAAGGACTTTGATTAAAGGAGCAAGAGACACACATTTTGCCTGTGGGGGAATTGATAATGATCCGAGGACCCTCCCCCACACCGCCAACACCACCAGTTGTGCCACCTGCTCCGCCACTGCCTCCTTTGCCTCCTAAGACCAGCAGATTATTGCCTTGATCACCCACCCAACTTATTCACGCACCTCAAAGAGATACATGGATATTCTCGGCTCGAGCACCCTGAGACATGGTCCGAATGGTCTGTTCAACTGACAGTGAGCAGCAAACAAACACAGTAGAAAGAGCTGCCTACAGAGCAGGTGAGGGAAGAAGACAAGGCGGTTGGCTGTTGGTGCCTCGTGGAGCAGGTTGACAGCAGGCACTTTCATATGCTTTGGTATAATCCGAATCAATCGGCATTGCAGCATTTCACAGCATATTGAGTCAGGGCGGCCTAGATCTTATCTCAGCCAGGAACTTCCGAACTCTTGGGTTCTTGCTACTTGGTTTTGCTCTCCGTCACGTCTCATATTCAAGTGACCCTAGTTTTTCCGAAGAGGGCAACTCCGCCAATTGGATCTGCCCTCATTAAGGCCTTATCGTCGAAGTATGTCCACACAAACTCAAGGATTCCGAGTTCGACGTGCGACACGTGAGGCCAGAAGATTAACGTCGACTTTGATGTGACATAAGGCTCCAACCGTTTCCGTTTACAAACGTTTGTAGACGGTTATAACCGTTTTAATTTCGTTTTTGTTTGCATTTGGTGGCAAACGGTTTGAAAACTGTTTACAAACGGTTTAAATGGTTATGTTTATATCAAGTCCAGAGGGTCCACAGGTAGGCTGAAGAAGAGGTCTGAAGACATCCCAGAGCAGCTACAGTCTAATCAATTACCAGACTTTTATCAGGGCTTCCCAGCACAACTGATCAGCGACCCCGGCGAGTACGTCAATTCATTGATCTGCAGACATCTCAACAATAGATTTGGCTGTTAAATGCGAGGGTGAGTAGCAGAATGTACTACATGTTAGCGTATGGATTTTGGGGCAAGTCGGCGCGGAGGCGAGCTCGTACGCGACGCCAGCGTGCGAGCCACCTGTTGGTAATTATCCCCGTTATAAATAGCCACGTAGCATACGGCGCTCTTCGTTCTGCCCCCACCCACGGCTGAACGAAGAGCGTATGTCCACATTCATTTATATCAGATCCTCATACTTACTTTATATCCACAGTAATAATTATATTGTATAGGTACATACAATCTATTGGTTCTGCCCCCATCCACGGCTGAACGAAGAGCTAATAAGTATATTTATCTAGCTGCCCGCACACCGACGGGATTCAGCGCACATCCGCGCCCCACGCTCCTTACCTTTCCCACGCCGAACCCTCCAGCTGCTTTCGACACCACAAATATCTTTAACAGGTTATGGACACCCGTTGCGACAACGATGATTTTGCGACGAGCCGTCTTCGGCTCCCGGTTCTTGGCCAGCGAGGCGAGAGCTTCGTGACCTGGAAAACCCAGGTTAAGTCGCACATCACCGGCATAGGGAAAGCGCGTTACCTTGATGGACGCGCGACCGCACCGGTCAAGCCCACGCTTGCGGACAACCCCAACAAGCAGGCACTCGCCGACCACAAGAGGGCACTGGCGACCTACGACGAAGAGTTGGACGAATGGGAAATGAATAATGAAAAGATACGCACCATTTTCTTTCAATCCATCCACGAGACGCATCAGATCCGTATCGCCAAGCACACGTCCGCCCGCGAGTCTTGGCTAGCTCTGTGCAAACTGTACGAGAGCCAGGGCGAGCTCCACGCTCAATCCATTGTCGACCGGATGCACCAGCTCAAGTGCCCGGAATCCGAGCGCGATCCCCGTCCCACCCTCGACCAACTCGACCTCCTCATCGCCGAACACGCCAGCGTCGGCGGCACACTCACCGACCCCGAGAAGAAGAGCATTGTCCTACACCTTCTCCCGAATAGCTGGCGCGAGAACGTCCGCACCATCTTCGCGAACGCTGAATCCATGAGTCAGTTCGCTATACAACTCAACCCCACCGGCGTCCCACCTCTATACACTGCCGACATGCTCGTTGAAGCGATCCGCCACCTTGCACGCGATGACGCCGCAATCCATGGAACCACCGCCCCATCCGGCGGCGCGGCGCTCACTGCAGGCGCCCACGACGTCTGCAACAACTGCGGACACAGAGGCCATTGGGCCCGAGACTGTTGGTCGGAGGGCGGCGGCAAGGCAGGACAACGACCTACAAACTGGAGAGAAGTCAGTCATGGAAACAGGAACGGCAGGGGAGACGGCGGCGGAGGAAGAGGCAGCGGCGGCGACAACGACAACAACGACAACAGCGCCAACACCGCAGACGCAGACACAGCGAACTACACGTTTGCCTTCAGCGCTGCCATGCACGTTGCGACCGACTTCACCAAGCTCGAGGAGACAGGCATCGTCTCACGCAGCTTCACCGCACTCCTCGACTCAGGTGCCAACCGGCACTACTGCCCCTCGCGCGAACGATTCATCGACTACCAGACTATCGATGCCGTCCCCATCCGATCCGCCGACAACCACACGTTCTACGCCACCGGGAGCGGCAAAGTCCCAATGACCGTCCTCCACAACGGCCGACGCATCAACATGATGCTACTGGACGTCCTGCACGCCCCCGAAATGCCCCTCACCCTCGTATCTGTCAGCCGCATGGCCAGATCAGGCCACGCCGTCCACGTCGAGAAGGACAGCGCACACGTCCTCACCCCGGACCGCGCGACGCTATTCGTTGTCCCCGAGCGCAACGGCTTGTACCCCATACAGGAGGTACATGCAGCGGCAACCCCCACACCCAACCCCGTCTCCATTCCCGCCGTAAACACCGCATGCACAACGCTCACCTTGCACGAATTCCACTGCCGCATGGGCCACGCCGACGTCCGCGGCCTGCAGAACATGATTAGCAAAGGCCTTGTTACTGGCATAAAACTCACCGACACCGACGCGGTAGCCTGCAGAGGATGCGACAAGGGAATCCTGAAGCACGAGCCCCCACACACCCGCTCGAGCTCCGGCGAAAAGGTCTACAGCGACGATGATACGCGCTGCAGTACCTGGGGACCCGCACCGACTCCATCGCTCGCACGTAAGACGCACGCCGTCCTATTCCTCGACGGCAGGTCGGATGAAGCCGTAATCGTCGGCCTGGAGAAGAAGAGCGAGGCGGCGGCGGCCTACAGGCAATATCAGGCCTGGGCGAAGGTTCACCGCAGCACCGCGAGCGGAGAGACCAGCACGCACCTTCAAAACCCATCAGCGCTGACCAGCAACGCTGAGCGCGTCCTGCAGACGCTGCTCGCCCACGCCCGCGCCATGCTCCACCTCGCGAACCTCCCCACATCCCTCTGGCTTGAAGCCGTATCGCACGCCGCATGGCTACGCAACCGCACCGAGACCGCGAAGACAATCGGCTCGACGCCGCACGAACGCGCCACGGGCAATAAGCCCGATCTCTCGCAAATTCGGCGATTCGGCGCGAACGTGTGGGTGAAGCTGGAGCACGCATCGAAAATCGATGGGCAGGCGAAGCCGTGCCGTTGGATCGGCATCGACGCGCACGCCAAAGGCCATCGAATATATTGGCCAAAGCTAAATAAAGTTACAGTTGAGCGCAACGTACAATTTGAGGGGGAGCAAGAGGACGTTACCTATCCGAGCGTCCCGATCGAGGGGGAGTTGGGCGATAAATCGGGCGAGAAGAGCGCTCGCGACGCTCGAAATACGCCGGCTGCAATGCCAGATGGTCGAAATCCGCCCGCCGTAACACCAGATGTGCCCCCCAAAGTCCCTTCAGACAAATCAGCGCCGGAAAATTCCCCAGAAGCCCAACACGCACCTTTACCAGCGCCAGAAGCGCCAGATCCCATCGCAGAAGCACCATCCGTAGCCCCCGAGACCATTCGTCCACCATCTCCCACACCTGCGCCCGATCCACCCCGCACAACGCGTACGCGCAAGCCCACACAGTGGCTGCGCGACATAGCCGATGGAACCGGCTCCATAGGCGGACGAGGCGCCACCAAGCTCCCACCAAGCGTCGTACCGACGCGCGAGCCCACCGCGAACACCATATTCGCAGATGTCGATTGGCCACACAGAGCCGTCGCGTTCACCGCCGTCCGAGCCACCGTTGCCGTAAACGAGGCGCCATTGCCGCCAACGTCGACGAGAGCCAAAGACGCGCCAATCCCGCGCGAGTCGAGCCCGAATCCAGAGAGTCCAGCGAGTCCAGAGACCAAGGAGCGCCAGGGAGAGAAGCAAGAGGAAGTTACCATATTTGGCACGTGTGACATGCGTGACATTCACGTCCCTCCCTTGTCCTCCTTCTTCCACCATCGCCAACGCGCAACCCACGACAACACCAAGCCCCAGTACACCCAACCAACCGCCGAAGGCCACCACCAGGCCCACACCATCGACCACACCGAGCCGACACGCCCGACAGCACCCACACACCGCCACCCGCGCGAACATCCGCGACGCAAACGGTGCAACCGCCGACCCCGTTCCTTCGAAGCCCAACATCGGGCACATACACCTGGACATGACCGAATCGACACCGCGCCATCCCGCAGCCACCACAGCCCCACGTCATCCAGCAACAACGGACGTCGACCTGTGTTACCACCACGCCCGTCAAGCCATCGACAACGGCATCACCCACCTCTCTCACGCCGTCGCAAACGACCCCACCGTCGACGAACTCATCAAGACCCTCGTACGCGCGAAATTCCGATAACTCAGCGTAGAAGACTCCGCGCGACTTGAGGGGGAGTGTTAGCGTATGGATTTTGGGGCAAGTCGGCGCGGAGGCGAGCTCGTACGCGACGCCAGCGTGCGAGCCACCTGTTGGTAATTATCCCCGTTATAAATAGCCACGTAGCATACGGCGCTCTTCGTTCTGCCCCCACCCACGGCTGAACGAAGAGCGTATGTCCACATTCATTTATATCAGATCCTCATACTTACTTTATATCCACAGTAATAATTATATTGTATAGGTACATACAATCTATTGGTTCTGCCCCCATCCACGGCTGAACGAAGAGCTAATAAGTATATTTATCTAGCTGCCCGCACACCGACGGGATTCAGCGCACATCCGCGCCCCACGCTCCTTACCTTTCCCACGCCGAACCCTCCAGCTGCTTTCGACACCACAAATATCTTTAACACTACATTGTATCAATATAACACACCAAGGCTGGAGGCTGGTAGCAGCACTCAGAAGAAGTATCTCGTGCCCTCGTAGCCCGCCAATTGAGGTGGTCATAGAATAATACCATTTTAAACCGTTTTAAACTGTTTTAAACGGTTCAAAACCATTTAGTAACCGTTTCCGTTTTGTTTGCCCAGCTGGACAAACGGAAACTAAATGGTTGGAGCCTTAATGTGACAGGTGCATATATCGGTCCGTATTTTCTTTCATTTGCGTATTCCGCACGAGGGGACTGGACGCTAACGCGCGCACAGGATCTTGCTCGAGTATACGCGTGTCGGGAGTCGAAGCGGATTAGATGTCGTTCGAGATGTGGGATGACGATGTGGCGCAGGAGCGGGCGTTGATGGCGCAGTGGGAGAACAGGCCTGAGGCGAAGGCGAAGGGGGAGGAGGATGAGTGATTGGAGAATTGAAAGCATGTGAAATGAGTGCTGTACTACATCCCATTGAACAGGATGGTTTCTTGTAGCTCAGTAGACGAAGCTGGAAATTCAAAATGTAGATCGTCCTTCCTTGCTTCTTGTTTTGCAGTGGGACAATTGTGCGGCTTACTGGTTGGCTTGCTTCGAAACTGGATCCGGACTGGAAGCTCTTTCGAGTCCCTTGACCATTTCATTGAGTTCTCTCCGAGTTATCCAAAGGATTCGGCCGCAGACGAAGCGCGGGGTCCAATTTTGAAGTGAGTTCCTAATTCATTTTCATTTCATTCTGCGAACTGACCAAACTTTCGATACGTAGCGTCTACCTCTCAAAATGTCGTCAAGTCAAGCTCGCCAGGATCTTGAGTTCATTCAATTTAGACAAATTTAAATTAATTTAGTAGGTCTTCAAGCTGCCCGTACTCAAACCCCTTAAGTTATCTCGCACGTCCGGTCATTTTCAAGTGCGTCTCGACTCGTTTTCCAATTCATCCATCCACGTGTTCCTGGAACACAGATCTATCTCGCTCCCTTCGACGCACGGGCAAGTACGCAAAAAATCAGTATATTGATTCAGGACTACACTAATACACGACGCAGATTGATTTTAGTATGTACTCACCGATCGCGCCGCCCTGGACCGCATCGCACTACGAGCTCGATGCAAGCGCTTGGGTGTTCCTGTCCGATCCGCATCCTTCTGCACCATATCCATTCTGCACGCGGTACGGGAAGGTGGAGCGCAGAGGCGGGTCGGGACGCTGAAGGACGAGGCGGGGTCGGCCCACACGTATCTGCGGCACGCAGGTGCATGTGCGTACGGCGTTTCGTGTTGTCCTGCGCGTCTGGGAACCGAGCCGTGCGCAGAGGTCGAGGCGAGTCTGACCGGGTGGAAATGTGCAAGTGGCAGGTGCACAGAAAGGAGTGGAGGATGCACGGCGTCAGCGGGGTTGCGCCCTTGTGTACGTCCACGTCTTCCTCCGGGCGGAAGTCGCGTGCTAACGGCGCTTGCAGGACCTTGACGGGCTTCGAAGAGTGCGCGAAGGTAAATACCTCGTCTAGACAATTGAGCAAGCGGGGTGAAACTCGGGGGTACGGGGCGACGCATCACTTTGCGTTGAGCGCGAGTGGCGCGAGGCTGACGTCGGGTACACAATGTAGCGAGAGCTGGGGTATACTTAACGTGAGTGAAAGTGAGTCGAAGCCGAATGTAGCCTCACCGTACGTCGTTCTTTTCTGTAACTTGTAGCATCCCAGTCATCGACGTCCTCTGCGCCGGGTGCGCCTATGTCGACGTAGGCGGCTGCTGGAGCACAGGGTGAGCACGCAGAAGCCAAAGAAGAGCAAGGTGCGTGCCTCACGCACACTCCGTCCAACCTCAGCTCAGCGATCGCTGCTCTCGTATTCTTAGGTACGACCACCGCCCGCTTGATATTCGGCGCGTGGAGAAAGCAAAGTCGGGTCGCGTTGGAGATCAGCTGGATGGGTACGTGAGTTTCGGCTTCCTGCGAAACCAAAAGCTTTGACGTGCCCGCCGTATTACGGTAGGCGCACGCCTCTTTGGTTGAGACGCGAGATTGTTTCCCATGGATTCAGTGCGGACTGGAGAGGTCTATATGAGCGCGGGGAACGACGAAAAGACAACGAAAAGCGCCGTATATACATACAGTGCTTCGCAGTCAGGTCGGATCGGCGGTCCAGGCTGAGTGCGTCAGTAGACGGGCGGAGCAGCCGGGTTTTGGCCCGCGCGCGGTTTGAGTGGGGTTGGGGCGCGAAGGGGAGGACGTTGTGGGCATTGGCGTCGGCGGGTGGCGGCGGAGGACGCGGCGTTGGCGTGAATGCGGCGGATGGAGCGCGGTTGAGGCCATCGATGAACGCAAGAAAAATGAATGGATGGTAGGTAGAGTAGACGCGTCGCCGGCGCGCTGGGAAAAGACAAATGAGGTCGGGCAAATGCAAGAAGGAAGGGCCACGCACCACTAGTTAGTTTAGCACGTCCCCCATCGACTCGGGCACCGAGCAGAAGTATTCGAGCGCGGCTGAGTGCGGACGCAATGTCGAGGCGCGTGGAGACGAGTCGCGGTGGGTGGAGCGATGCACCGAGGGTGGCAATACTGTGCTTCTCGTCAAGAGGACCGAGAGAGCAGAAACGAGCGCTGGGAGGAATTGAGGAAACTAGTGCGCGGGAGGAAGCCATCGGCCACATTGTTGATGACATGGTCGATGAGCTCTTGGGGCAAAACTGGAAAATGAAGTTGCTGGTGAGAGACGGAGCGTCGTCGGCTATTGCCGAAGCATGCCTCGGGCTTTTCGGCTCTTTGGCCCGATTCGGACTCTGCCACCACCACACCGCGACGACGCGAACCAAGCTCCCCAAGAAATTGTCTTTTTGAGACATGCACAAAGCAATCAAGATTCAATATTCAAGATCCACTATAGCCTAAAAAATTTCGTTTCCAGCGACGGAAGTTGTTGGTGAGCCATCCAATTCCTGGCTCGGAGCACAGAAAGCTCACTCGATCTTCTCAGGCCACTCTGACACTCTCCCGCAGACGGCGCCGCCATTTTGACGCACCTGCTCCCCTCGAAGCCCTGCACGGTCTGGAAACCGTCAGCGCGCGATTCTCACCCACCGCCGACCGCGTCCCGCATGTCGTTCAAAACCCCGCGTACGTCGTTAATCAAGCGCTCGATACCCCTCGCGTATATCGGCCCGTGTGGCCCCGTTCCAGAATCCACCTCCGCGCCTGGTTCGGTTCTCGAGGACACTACAACAAATGAACGTGTGCGAGACGCCGCCGCCTCGCCCCGTCCTCGCTCTCCACGCGCCGCGTCCCACCTTTTCGAGCGCCTTCCCGCCTTCCCGATCCAACCCCGCCGTGCCTGTTAATCGCAGCGCGCTCCTCGTACGGTGCGTCCGATTAATACACGCCTATCCACTCATCTATTCACTGCCCACCCAGCATTCGCGCGCCCCCATGGATGAAGTCGTCCCACGTACGCCGCTGCGGCATCGTGCACTGCGCTTAGCAGCGTCTGCAGCGTCTAGTACGTATACACCAGTAGCAACGCCGCGCGCGTACGTTGTCGATGTCTGAAACTCGCCGCATTCGTACGTCGACAAATCTCCGTTTCGGATCCAACTCACGCATCTGCCCAGTAATGTCTCGAAAGTGTAATACCACGCGCATGTCTTCAATATGCACGATATCAACGGACGGCGGAGAGGAGGATTTGGAGGAGGGTCCGGGTATGCGGGTGCGGAGCCAGCACGAGCACACGGACGCGGACGCGCTGCGCAGTGTATACGCGCCAGCTTGGTGCGCGCGGGCTGGCAAAATCGTGAGTGCGACGTCAATTTGGGTCTTTGTCCTTGTGCGCAAAGCTCACCCATCTACTCAGGCTCGTGTCGACCAACAGGGAATCGCGCGCGCACCTCCAGCGCTCCAATCGCTTCGACCTCGAGGCGAGCCGTCGACGACGTGCAGCGCGTCATCGGCTTTGCGCGCGGATGATTTGTGATTGGGGCCTCAGCCGGGCTGGATATGATACGGAGGGGTCCAGATCGGACAGCATCGGGCTGCGCAATGGTGAGTCCTGTACGAATATGAACCTGCGCCGTGTATTCGTGTATTCCTGAACGAATATACCGATCTTTTGCCGCACCTATCCGGGCGATGCGGAGTGAGATCTGCAAATATCAAGTACTCATTTGAAAACAAGACTCACTTGATGCGATGTGCACTTGAAGGCCGGACGGGAGGATTTGGATCACAGTAAGGAGCTGGGCACATAATTTCACTTCCACGAAATCGAATTGCTTGAATTCTCTCCCGTGCGTTGACTCGTTCAAGCAACCTCTAGTCAATGAATCTGCGAACTCCGTCGCCACCCCTTGCCTACAGTCAACTAACACAAGAAAGAATGATTTCCGTTTGGTGCAGAGAAATACTTAGATTCATCTGACATCGATGCATTCATTCTTTTTTTTTTTCGATACTGGAGGTCTCCCCTCTTGGTATTTTGCAGCTCCAGACGCAGTCGAGAAATCTCTTTCGCGGATCGACTTTTTTAATTATGAAGAATATATTCATTATGAAGTAGTATTTTGTCAGTTGCTAGGCTCGACAGCGGCCCAAGCAAGAAAGGCGGAAAGGCCGACTTCTCGCTTCGAATGGCCGTCTATACGCCGCAGCGCAATTTCGATGCCTCTCGATGCTGGGATCAACCACGCAGCATGCGCAGCGGCCCTCGTGTGGGAGGAGGAAGAGATCGTCGTGGTATCTACGACTTCCATCTATTTCCCCCATCACGAGCACTCCTTCCCCCGTATAAACGAAAACTTCCTGCGCTTACCCAAGACCAAAAAAAGCGCGCCCATCTCCCGCTCCAGCATTCTCAAGCCACAGCGGTATGAGTGGACCAGCACCAGGGGAAAGACAGTATTCCGAGGACTTGAAATGCAGAAACACGACGCACTCAGAATCTTCCGCCGTATCCGTTTGCCCCGGAACCGGCAGATCCATCTCCACCGCCGCCGCCATCTCCGCGATCCAAGCGAGACTCGACGCGTCTGGATCGCCCGTCGCGCCGAAGGGGTAATGACAGTCGCGAATGATGACCTTTGATCGAGGCGGGAAGTTACAAGCCGGATAGAAAGGAGGGCGAGAAAGGCGAACGCACAATCCAGGGTAGTACAGCTGGCCAGGCGCGGCGGTCCATGTGTGACCCAGAGGCATGGTATGGAAGCCGAATTCATCTGCGAAGGGCCTGCGTACCATGTGCGTACAAGGTCAGTCACGATTTTAACCGGGTCGATTAGAGCATGAATAAGATCGGTAGTACGTAGAAAAAGGGATTGAAGGAGAGATGGGAAGCGGAATGGGACCAAAGGCCAGGGCGAGTGAGCATCCACACGTCTCCTCTGCGGCTGACGGCCAAGAGACAAGGGAAGGGTAGCCCGCGAGTAAGCGTGGCTGACGAGCGGAGGATCGGCGAAGAGCCTCCGACTCACATTACGGATGACGCAAACGATGCACACCGTGGCTGCCGCACTGGGAAAAGAAAGCCCCCGGCACTCCGTATTGCAGCTGAGGCAAGGATATTGGACTCGGCCGAAGCGCAAGGAAGTCGACGACGCAGAGTGCCTGCGCGCCAGCCTCTGCTGTTTCCATCCCATGGCGGCTATCGTGTTTGACGCAATGAAGTACTGGGCGACTCCCTCCCCTTGCAGCCCGCGAAACCAAGCAAACGAAAGGCGCAAAAGACTCGCGAGTGCGATATAAAAAACGAAAAACTCACCGATCGGATTAGTGATGTTCTGGCTTTGGCCTGAGGCCAAAAAGCCATGGCTTTTTGGCTTTGGTACCAGGGCCAAGGCCAGGCCAAAGCCATCATCCTAGCTGGCTTTTGGCCTGGCCTGGCAGTCTCCCAAGCCAGGGCCAGGCCAAAAAGCCATGGCTTTTCGGCCGATGAGAGCTGTCATAATCGGCCGATGATTCCCTGCGCGCAAGCCAGCAACATGTTCAACTTCCACAGCCGACACCCCTGCTCCTGACGCGTGACATTGCTCAATTGCTTTCTCTTTCCCACGACTCATTTATTAACTTCACCCTGCAATTTACTCGCGGTCGTCAGACCCTGGACATTTTTTCCTAACCTACCCGGTACCCAAGAGGTTATCCAGAGTGGAGGTAGCTATATATTCTGTTCTGTGATTTATGAACGAAACTCTTCGTTTTCATGAGGGTGGATTTTCCGATGAAAATCCCAAGATGATGGACATGCGTGCCGCTGGAGATCTCGCTTGCAAGAGTTCCGTTGGAGTCAATCACAAAGGCCGAAATTCAATCCTTCGAGTCCACCTGAGTACCACAGCTCCAAGCCTTCTTACTAATCGTCAGTCACATCAGAGCTCGACACTTTCAAAAATGCGAACTTAGGAAATTTGAACACGGAATCGTACGTAAAAGCCATGGCTCAGGCCAAAGCCAGGCCAGGCCAGGCCAAAGCCGAGAGCGGTGGCCTGGCCTGACATTTAGGCAGGCCAAAGCCAGCCCAAGCCGGGCCAAAGCCATGGCTTTTAGGCCAAGCCAAGGCTAGAACATCACTAGATCGGATCAGTGTCGACGTAGAGAAAAGAGGGCGTCCGGTCGGGTGGTTTTGGGGGCAGCGCGGTACCTGTGGAGTTGGTGAGTTTCATCGACCGCGGAGAGGAGAGGGAGGGACGAAAGATACGGGAAAGAAGGGGAGAAGACACCTGTGGTGCTGTCACCTCGTTTGTGGACCAAGAAAGTGAGAAACATGCACCACAAACACTTTAGATGGAGCCACGAACGACGCAACGGTCCGCTGTCAGTGTGAACGTGCCTCCACCCCCGCTGTTGCTCTTCGGCGCTGAGAACGTGAAAGAGCTTGAATGAAGACAACAGGCGGGACGACGCACCTGTCAAAATCGAGGTTGACGCAAGGTTGCCGTGCATGCAACGATCATGCTCCTGCGCCTCATACCTCAGCAGCGCACGTCGAGCTCGATTTTATTACAATTGCACTGTTCGCACTTAGTGGGGCCGCAGATCATCAGGAAAAAAACCGATGGCTAGGGAGTGCAACATAGCTGCCATAGCTCGCATAGCAAATTAGACTTCCCCCTGATTTGTAGTGCTCCATAGCTTGGAGCCACTGCTATGGATCGCTATTTTAGCAGTCGATAGCCGTATGCCATCCCTAAAATAGCACCACATAGCGCTAGGCGACTATTTCACTACGAAGGTATGTAGCATTAGATAGTGCAGGATATTTTGACGCTTGTTCATAGCAGTAATGATCGAAAGGATTATAATATTGATAGCTCAAATAAATACAAGCGAATACAGATGAATGCCCAGACAACAATACTCAGCCTCTCAGCCTTTGCGAGCGAGCCAGAAGTGTCAGTGGACAGCTAGTGCGGCACCGATGTTAACGCACGCCCGGATTGCGATGCGATCTGTCGCAAGGTGAATATGTATTTTAAAATGGGGATATTCGACGTACCCATGCCGAGCAGGGTGCAGTGCGTGTTCACGGCTGCCAACTAGATCATGCGCGTTGAGGTACCTGGAGATGTGTGCATGCCGACTTGGAACGGCACGTCACCGTGGCCGGTCGCGAGGGCGATATGAGGACTGTCCCATCGTCGAGGTAATGGGCCGCAATATTCAAGGTATATATGGGATCAAAGGACCGGTCGAAATCTATCCAACAAGACATCAGCTGCAGTTGCGAAAAAAAAGAAAAGCTGTAAATAAAAACAACATACAAAGTGGAAAGATGATTCAGAATTGATGGACCAGCCTATCTTGAATAGTATTCTTGTGAACTCATGCAGGGCTCCAGACGAAGTAGGCAGACCGCACCGTTGTCACCCAAAAATTCGGACAGGCAACCTCAAAAGCACCGGAGATTTGAAGTCTAGAACTCTGGCACTCAGATTTGACTGCAACGTGTTCCAGGAGCGAGAAAGATGAGCAGGGAGGTGAACGGGGGGAAGTGGGTGGTGGGAGAGGGCAAGAGAAAGAAGTAACGGCAACCATCAAAACGAACCACCTTTCAATACACGTGATGGTTTCAGCTTTTGATGCCGCCGACGTTTCGGCCTCGGCAAAAGACTTGTGAATTTTTGCGAGTCTCACCGTGTCGCTGTTGAGTGCCAGAAAATGCCGGATTGTTCTGAGTGAGCTGAGGTATTTTCCAACCAGTTCGCAAACACTTTGCGACTATTTGATCCTCAAGCACGTCTTGCCGCCCTGATCTCAAAATGGCAAGCCTGGTAGCGCTTGATTGCCTTGGCACACAGCAATACAGTCCAGGGTATCAACCCGTCGGAACTGTAAAGCAGTCCATAGTTTCAGTCGCGGCGATGGAGTGCTATATCGGCTTGGTGCGCTGCTATCCGAGCTATGCCAACTATCAAAGCTAGATTGCATCGGCCCGGATCTATGGTGCACTATATACGGCAACGTATCTAAGCGGGCCCTAATCCCGTGAGAGTTTTTCCTGATGATGCAAATGGGAAGGTTGGCCTCTTGGCGAGGATATACAAAGAGGCGGGCCCAGATGATGGTTGATGTGAGGTAGATTTGATTGATATGAGGCAGATTCTTTGAGAAGAGGCAGATAGAGCAAAGAAAGGCAGATTCCCAAAATGGAATCTGCCTCGTTTGATTGAGTTCGGCTGTACGCAACGCACGTGAGATTTGCTAGCAAAAAAAATGCTACTTCCTTCCATCTACCACGCTTCCATCTACCACCACCATTGCTGGATTGCACAACGAGCACGACGCATCACCGATGTCCCAATGTCTTTTTCCATGCGCAAAAAAACGCCCTGTATGTACAGCCATGGGAGAACGAAACTAGTCCCACTAAGTGGCTAAAAATCCAGAAAGTAGGTGCTCAATCCCCGTTTTTGTGTTTATACTCATGTGCCATTCGCAGTGAACAACTTTATTACTTCCATAAGTAGTGATCTCGATCGTGTTGGCAGCCAGTTGGCTAGCTAGTAGCTATTAAGATTTGGTATACAGGATATTTGGATTAATGTGGAATTACAATATCTTTGTCTTCAGTGTATGTCCAGTGGCTTGCCTGATTTGAATCAAATCCGGATTGCGCTTCAAACATGTCATACACGTGCTCCCGTGCCGAGCAATCAGTGATCCCCAAGGCAGCCGAGCAACATCAAAGGCAGATTCCATTTTGGGAATCTGCCTTTTTTTGCTTCATCTGCCTCTTCTCGAAGAATCTGCCTCACATCAACCAAATCTGCCTCGCATCAATCATCATCTGGGCCCGCCTCTTTGTCTATCCTCCCTCTTGGCAGAATTTAGAAACGGCTCAAAAGTGTGAGCAAGAAACTTTCAAGTGTGGGTTCGGAAGTTCGGGCCGGCTGAGATAAGATCTATGCTGTGAAATGCTGCGATGCCGATCTTCCCGTGACATGTCAAAGTGCCTGCTGTCAACCAGGCACCAGTGGCGAATCATCTCATCTTCTCCCCTCATCTGTAGGCAGCTCTTTCTACTGTCTTTGCTTGTTGCTTACAGCCAGTTGAACAGGCTATTTTGACCATGTTTCAAGATTTTCAAACCAGGGATGTCTATATTTCAGGTGCGTGAATAAGTTGATAGGTGATCACGGTCATAATCTCTGGTTTCAGGAGGCACGGGAGGGTTTGGTGGGCCAGGTGGCACAACAGGTGGTGGTGGGGGTGTTGGAGAGGGTCCTCGGATCACTATCATTTCCTCTACAGGCAAAATGTATGCCTTCTGCTCCTTGTATCAAATTGCTCAAACTCTTTTCTCAATAATAGCAATGTGATTGAGGGGGGACAGGTTATTCAAATTTTCTGCTGCAATTCTCCAGGCTAAATGATGTCCAGACTTGTAAAAGTTCTGGAAGAATGGCTTAGACCTCCAAACATGTTGGACAAACAACATGAACTACAGAGGCAGCATCATAGATCTACTGGTTCCTGGCTTCTGAATGATTTCCGATACAAGAGATGGGAGACTACACCAGGTTCTTTGTGGATCAAGGGAATCTGCAAGTGATTTTATTCTACTCAAATTCCAGGTCTAAAATTGATTGCAGCTGGTACTGGGAAGAGTATATTGAGGTGATGAGCATGTACATTATTATTCTGAAGCTGATACTAATAATCAGCAGCTCAATGGTGATCACAGAGATCACCAAAGCTTATTCTAGCCAATGTGCAGTTGCATATTTCTTTTTTGATTTCAGGAACAAAATACAGCAGATGAATGCAATGCTGTGCTCACTCACCTGGCAGCTCTCTGGGAAGGCAGCCTCACCCTATACTGCTCTCACTCAGCTATATAAAGAATTGGGAAAGGGCACTATACAGCCACAATCTGAAGACCTTCAAAAAGTTCTCAGAAATATACTTTCAGGCTTGGACCACCCATATATTGTGATTGATGCACTTGATGAATGTGATAGGATGGACTGGCAGGCCCTTATCCAGTTTCTTTGCAGCCTACAACATTCAACTCTGCATCTTCTGTTCACCAGTCAACCTCTTGGTGAACTCAATAAAGGATTTGAGAATATATCCTATATCAAGCTTGATTCTACAGTTACAAGCAGTGATATTAGATCCTTCATTGGCAATGAGGTACCTAGGGTTGGAAATTGGGCTAGTCACAATAATCATGCAGGGGATGTGACAGAACAAATTGTGGAGAAAAGCAATGGAATGTCAGTCCTAAATTATGCAAGTTATCCTTGAGCTAACCTCGCACTTAGGTTCCGCTTGGCTGCATGTCTTCTCATTGAACTGCATCGTTGCTATCGAAGGAACAATTGGGAGAAAACACTCAGAGAGCTCCCAATTGATCTGTTTGGGATTTACAGCCATTTCTGGAGTTATGCAATGGATAATTTGCAAGAACCAGTTTTTATTCAGGCAATTTTCCATTGGCTTGTGTTTTCCAAGCAACAGTTAACAGTAGATGAGCTGGCAGATGCTCTGGCTTTTGATTTGGATAGTCTGGAATTTGACTTTTCAGATCTGGATAAATCAAAGTATGATCCAACAAGACGTCAGGACAATGCTGATGCTTTTAAGTGGTTGGAGGGGCTGATTACAATCAAGCACAATGACTGGAACAAACCATCAATCACTCTTGCACATTCATCTGTCAAAGACTATCTTCTTTCCACCCAATTCCACCAGAAATTTGATGTCATCATCAAATCAGATGTCTCTCACAAATTCATCACCCAAACTTGTGTCCACTATCTCTTGTTCTTTGCTGACCCCCAACATTCAATAACAAAAGACACACTTCCAAACTATCCAATGGCATTGTATGCTGGAACATTCTGGTTTCATCACCTTAAGCTTTGCAATGAGCAGGATCAAGAAGCTTTACTTGCTTCAACAATGCATCTTATGGATGCTGGAAGTTGGCAATACACAGTTTTGTACCAATTGCATCAATGGAAGTGGTATGAGAAACATATTTGGCTTGAACCTATATTATCTCCACTGTCAATGTGTTGCACCATAGGTTATACTCGAGGGGTGTACTTTCTGCTCTCCAAGAACAACACACTTGCTGATGAAGTTACTGAAAATAATGATACTGTACTACATCTTGCATTCAGAAAAGGCCACTTTGACATTGTGCAGTTGCTTATTGAGCACAATGCATCTGTTGACTTGTATGGCAATGATGGCAAAACTGTTTTGCATCTTGCATCATGGAATAACAACTTCAAGATTGTGCAGCTACTTCTCAATCACAATGCATCTGTTGACATAGCCACCAGAAATGGTGAAACTGCACTTCATATTGCATCATGGAGAGATTACTATGATATTGTGCAACTTCTCCTTGAGCATAATGCATCTGTTGATCTGGTCACCAAGGATGGTGAAACTGCACTTTATCTTGCATCACAGAAGAGTTACCCTCATGTTGTGCAGCTGCTCCTTAAGTATGGTGCATCTGTTGACTTGTGCACAAACGATGGCAAAACTGCTTTGCATCGTGCATCATTGAATGGTTGTCTTGACATTGTGCAGCTGCTCATTGAGCACAATGCATCTGTTGACTTTGCTACCAATGCTGGTGAAACTGCACTTCATCTTGCATTAGAGAATGATCATCCCAATATTGGGCAGCTGCTTATCAAGCGCAATGCATCTGTTGACCTTGCCACTAAATATGGTGAAACTGCACTTCATGTTGCATCATGGAGAAATTACTATGACATTGTGCAGCTACTTCTTGGACATAGTGCATCTGTGGACCTGGTTGCCAAAGATGGTGGAAGTGCACTCCATCTTGCATCACAGAAGAGTTACCCTCATGTTGTACAGCTGCTCATCAACTGTGGTGCATCTACTGACCTTGCCACCAATGATGGCAAAACTGCTTTGCATCTTGCATCATTGAATGGTAGTCTTGACATTGTGCAGCTACTCATTGATCACAATGCATCTGTTGACCTGGCCACCAGAGATGGTAGAACTGCACTTCATTTTGCATCTCAAGAGGGCTACCTCCCCATTGTGCAGCTGCTCATCGAGCATGGTGCATCTGTTGACTTGTGCACCAATGATGGCAAAACTGCTTTGTATCTTGCATTAAAGAATGATCATTTTGAAATTGCACAGGTATTCACTGATCACAATGCATTTGTCAATCTAATTAGTACAGATAATCAAAATGCACTGCATTTTGCCTCACCTTCACTGTGAAGTGTGGTCCTAGAACTCTTAGATCACACTACAAAAAAAACCCATACAAGCTATATATTCTTGTGTGGAGTGATAGTTGAGATCACAAGAGTATGTAAGATGTTGTAAACACACAATAATTTATACTACTTCTTGCACCCCAAATAGGCAAGTGTACAACAGGCTCTAACTCACTGACTATATCAGATTTTGGGTCAAAGATATCACTGTGTTGAGAGTTGGGATGGATACTTTGATGTGTTGATACCATCAAAGAATCATGATCTACCATCAACAGCAGCTGAAAATAACAACCACACTTTTCTGGCCAAAAGAAAATTTGGGGGAAAATCTGAATCACTCAAATTGTAGCCTAAGATGCACTGATGAGTTCTTCAAGTCAAACTATGGGAAAGTATACAGGCAATACCAGGAAGAAGGGCGGGAAGGGTTGATGATGGTTGACATTATCAAGTTGTTGATGCAGTCCATGGTGGGAATAACTTGAGTAATTGTGCTGTGGGACTCGCTCAAGAAATACAACGTGGCATCTTTGAAGACCTACTTCTGATCAGAAAAACCATAATTAAATCGAACCAACTGGATGTACCTTCAATACATGAACCATGTCTCCCACAAGGCTCCACTGAACATTGGACAAGTCATATGCACAGTACCCGAGGCTGCAATCACCTGTGAAGTTGTTGATGACTTTTTTATATTGCAGTGCAACAACCAGCATGTTGTATAGAGAATTTCAGCATGTATAGACATTGTGTGGGATGAGGCAATGGTTTATCCCGTTCTTGTTGCACATCTTGAGCCATGCAGGTAACACGATGGTGGTTGAGTTCACAATAGCAAAAGCTAAATGACGAATCTATTGTAATTGTATGTTAAGTAAAAAAACAGACAAAAGAACATCAATTGCGCAGACTGTCTTGACAGCTGTCAAGTCCTTCAACAACGCCTCATGATCCTCGGCATCTATCTCATCCCACGCTGAGGTATCCTCGTCATCATATGTGCTGTTGTCGTAGTCCAAAACAGATACAAGGTCTGGCAGCTCTGAGTCCTCGATGTTGTCAAGAAGGAAGGTTTCCCCATGCACATCATCCTCCTCGTCTGGCTTATCCGCATCCTCACCACCATCAGCTTCACTGCCCTTTGCCTTCTTTTTCTTCTTGGGTGTGAACAGGTGGAGAAAAGATTTGATGGCCAGGTTGAGTGTGTGGGTAAAGCAGCAGACACAGTTGTCAGAGTCGAAGTTGTTGTTGGGATTGTCTCCAAGCGCATCATTTTGTGTGTCATTTGAGCTAGCATTGTCCCCAGTCCACAAGAGAATCTAATAAGAAGGAATTTGAAACTACAGATATTCTTTGAAAAATTTAGACATACCTTGGATCCAATATTGAACCAAGTTAGCATGTCATCAAACTCGTGGGCAAGAACGACACCTGTGTGAGACTAAAGATATAATTAACAGAATGGAAGAATGCCAGAGATATAACACACACCTTGGATACCTCAAAAACGTCCAGAGGAAAGGATAAAAGATGTCCTTCATGATGAAGGTGGACTGTCCAAGCAAGGAATGTGTGGTAATTAGGGGAAGTCCATGCACCTGTAGCAAAGCTAAGCCGTCCGGGGGTATTCCTAGAAAGCGAAAAATCAGTTGATGTGAGCAGAGTCTGATATTGGATGAAGAGAACATTACGTGCCTGAAGGAGCTGCTAGATGAAGTGATGACTAGCTGTGAATGAGACATTTAGGTCTCATGAGACAGTTCACTGTCCAGGGAGATTGAATGCTGGCCTTCCAGCACCAAGAATGGACTTGAATTCACGATCCTCGATGATGCTGAGAGGACGGTTGCTCTCAGCGATCCAACAGACAATATGGGCGCTATAATCCAGTAGAGTGAGAAGGCTATGATAAAGAAGAAACAAGTGGTGCACTGCAACTCTGCCGGCATGAGAGTATGATCACTAGGAACCACAGGCCGTTCGTTCTGGTGTGCGAAAGCAGCATGAATACTTCCATCCTTGGGCAGTGCTGAGGCACCTTTCATCCTTGAGGTAATGACGGACTTGCCCCAACACTTGTTCGCATGCTTGAGAAGGGTAGAGGTAGAGGAGCAGTCATTAGCAGGGGTTTTGTTGGCATTTGTCTGATAGCGGCACACTCCTCCAGCTGGGAGTTTGCATCTGCACGGAGCTTTGCAAGCAAAGAACTGGTATTCATGGTTGTTGGTGGAGGTGTGGTTGTCCGGTGGCTGAAAGAATTGATATACATTGGAGTGGGAACTGCGCGCTGAGGGTGTACAATGAGTAAGAGGTTGATGTTGAATAATTATGACATACATTTCTCAGCATCACCATCTGACGCTGCCTTCAAGGAACTCTTTGACGAAACAACACCTATAAGCATCGAGGTTGGTGTAAAAATACTTGGGAAAGGGGAAAATGGATATACTTTTAGCAGCACTGGTGATGGATTTGACAACCTTTCTGGTAACCTTAATGAGCTTCCCAGTAGATTTGGCTGTCTGCGAGATGACTTTGATGCTAGATGATTTTGAACCACCGCTAGAAGACACCATTATGTGAAGGGCAGAAGAATGCTGATAAACCCATCTCAGCCCGAATTTATATGCAAATAACTGAGGGGCTGTGGGTCTTATTTCATCTGCTGCTGCCATCAAGGAGGCATCAAGACCGTTGGACTGTCGGGGTTTCAGTCAGTACTGTCGAGGGGTAGTGAAGACATCAAGAGGTTGGTGAGTCATGCTCAGCAAATAGTGTAGATTAGTGCTAGGTAGTACACACAAAGACAGATTATCTGTGAGGATGAAGTGTTACAGCCACTGGCCAGCAATACGAGTCACGGGGAGGGAAGTCCCAAGTACCAGTAGCATCAAAGGGTGTCGAGCTGCTCAGCGATCACCAATCGAGGGGTTGCCAAGGAGCCCAGGTATGAATTCCAGCTCTATCAGAGAAGACGAAGTGTGTAGTTATCGTTGCTAGTGAGCATCACCAACAAGGATAGATGGGCCAGAATGAGTTCTTGCCAGCAAGGAGGTTGGTGGTGAGAAGGATTGTGGGGGAAGAGCTAAGTGATGTCAAATGAGATGCCGTGATCGGCATCTCAGAACAGAAGCAAATCCCTGTGGGAGTTTAGGCTGGGGATGGGATTTCATGGGTTCGGCTATCTGTGTCCTGTCCCTGCACCCCGTAGATCCTATCCCTGAAACCTGGTGGGTCTCCCCAACCCCGTGTCCTACACTATTCAGTGATAATCAGGAGCTCAGTACCTGCACCTAATTTGGATTCACATTTATTAAAAGTAGTGGAATCTAGGATTCAGAACTCCAAGGCACCACGAGGCAAACTATAGTCCTAAGGTAGCACCAAAAGTGAAAGAATAGCATTTTGAGCTCCGACAGTGGGTGCCGAGGAGCGCTGATCCCATCAAATTTGATGCCTGCTCACTGATGCCAGTCTTTCCAAATCCCAAATTTCCTGCTGGATGTCAGAGTTATAAGGTTATCAGAAGCCAAACAAACTTACTACCACAGGCCCAACTCCTCCACTATGATGTTTCGAACATTGCAAAAATGCAGTGCCGATATTTTTTTTCCCTTTCTCAATTTTTTTTTCCCCCCAAGGCTCAGAATACATCTCTGTTTAAGGTAGATGACAGTCACTCCCTGCAAGCAGTCATGTGGTGCATAACACGTGATGTGTGATGGCAAAAACTTTGAGAGCAAAACATAAAATGCCAGAAATCACTCAATTTTGATGTTTCTGAGTTCTGAAAAAAATTTGATTTTTAGAGGGTATGGCAAGGGTCTGGTGGCTTGTCAGCATGCTGGGTGCATGAACGCAAGCGCCAGCACGAGTTGTGGGTGTGCAGACACAGGTGGTGGGTGTGCAAACACGAGCAGTGGGTGTGCGAGTGGCGCACGTGCAAATGCGAGTGGGGGGGTGGGTGTGCGAGCAGCAGGTGTGGAGGATGAGCAGTACAGTGAGCAATGCAGCAGTACGTGCGTGAGCGCCAGTGCATGCGTGAGCGCCAGTGTGTGAATGAGCAGCATGGTAGTGGTGGTGACAAGGGGGATGGCAGTGTGACAAGTGGGACAGTGATGTGACGAGCAGTGTGGCACTGCAGCAAGCAGTGCAGGGGGTGGGTGTGCAGGCAGGGGTGGGTGCGGCAAATAAGCTGTGCAGCAGTGCCATGGCAACAATAAGCGGTCACCAAGCTCCCTCCAGGAGCACGTATGGATCAGGGATTGAGAAGGGATGCATGCAAGGCAAAGCTGGTGCAGCTCGTTCTTCTGCATGATCACCATGTGCCTGGTGGGGACAAACGGAGGTGGAAGGGATGAGCAGCGACAACTCAATGCTCCTGCATGTATGTACAAGCATTAGGTGACAATGAGTGGTATGGCAAGAAGTGCGGCAGTGCGTGCACAAGGGGGCGGTGGATGTGCAAACAAGCAGCACAGCAGTGGTGGGTGCACGAGTGGTACAGGGGTGGGGTGAGAAGTGCGGCGGTGGGTGACAGGCAGTGGGTCTACAGGCAGTAGTGGGTGTGCAAACAAGCAGCATGGCAATGGCAGCAATGAGCAGTACAGCAATAGCAGTGGTGGCAGGGTGGGTGCCCTAATGAGCAGTGCAGGTATGGTTGCAAGTGGGGGCAGTGGGTGGGCGCACAAATGTGGGCAACGGGTACATGAACACAGCAGAGTGTGCATGAACATGAGTGCAGTGGATGTGCAAAAAAGCAGCAGCAGTGGGTGTCCAAACAAGCAGCGGAGTGGTGGTGTGCAAATGCAAGCACAGTGGGTGCAAAAATGAGCAGCATCAGTGGGTGCACAAACGCACAGTGTGGTGGTTGGTGCAGAAATAAGTAGCATGGCAGTGGGTTCGAGCAGCAGCAGCAGTGGGTGCACAAATGGTGGTGGTGGGTGTGCAAATGGTGGCGAGGGTGAGCAGGGAGCAGGGTGATGGCAGGAAGCAAGCAATGGTGAGTGGTGGGTGGTGAGGATGGGTGGTGAGAGAGCCATGCACTGGCACACAGTGCCACACAGGGAGCAGGGTGGTGGCAGGAAGTGAGAGCGACACGTGGCCTGTCACGTGCCCAGCTCGGTAACCAAGCATGCTCCATTGCATGCTCCGATGACAATGGAGCACAGTGACGGCTACAGAGCCATCAGAACCATCAAGTCCGATGGTTTTGAAGGTCCAACAAGACCTGCCGACACACCACCAGTAAGCCTGGTGGCTATGTGAGGAAGCCCACAATTTTTTGTAAAGCATTTGTGGCCACACCAATATCTTTTTGTAATGTATCAACAATATAGACTGAGTGTTGCACTGGCCTTCTCACCTGCTGCAGTACCTGGTGTGCTCAAGGGGTGCACACATTGTAGTTCCCCCTCCCTTTAGCGCCTCCTCACCCATCATTCTCTGATGCTGCCACATCTCTATGTGTTACGTCGTCAATCCTGCTGTGCTTGCACAGGATTTCCTTCAGCACTAACTTTTGATGTGCTGCCACACTTTGACACTACCATTTTCGATGCCACTGCCCCTCGACACTGCTGCTCCTCAATGCTGCTGCACTTGGGTTGCTGTGCTCAGATCGCGGCACTTGAATTGCTGCACTCAGCTTTTCCCACACATCCTTTGTCATGGGGTCATTGGCACACTTTTTCAAACAATAGAACAAGGCATGAACGCGTTTGTAGCCATGCTGTGTCTATTTTTGAATTTCTGTCGAAGTTGCATCAAAGTTGTCAAGGGTAATTCCTGTAGCTTTCTTCATTAGGATTTTGTGCAATTGTTCTTTATCAGAGTGAAGGAGGGTCATTATGTGCAGTGTTGATCAAATGCTGGTATTATATGAAGTGTGTTTCGATTTTCTTATTTGACGGCCGAGCCAAATGAGTCCTCACACCAAGCTCAAACATGTAGACTTGCAGCCCATCTCTCCACAAACTTGAAGCAGATGAAGGGTGAGAATAGCTGACCATGAAAGTAACCAAAAAGTGTGGGCACACAATTCCATTAGGACAATCTCCACAGAAAAGAGAGGTGTAGGAAATACCTCAGGAGCAGAGCCAGGACATCAGGGATAGTGGGCCAGAGCCTCAATTGCCAGTGCACATTGTATAGGCATGTTGCAGGGCTCATATTTTGCATGTGGGCTGTTTGGTGAGATCTTAGTGCATGCCATATGAGATGAGCATGGATGTACATACTGCATGGCTTTTTCAGGCCAAGAACTTGCTAACACAGTGGGAAAGAGGGTGCTTTCTGTGATGGAGAGATATTAGTTTTCAATGGAACAAGAGAAAAAGGGAGACCTGTACCATGCAATGAGCAGTCATGTTTGAGCCAACAGCACTGCTTGCTGTTGAGGGGAGCTTGTGGAGCTTTGAAAGGACTTGACACAATTAGAAGAGGTTTGACAAGGATTGAGGACAAACAAAGGGCTGCCAGTAGAGCAAGGGGTTACCACGTGTCAAATTGATGCTATAATGCTGGTTGGTCGGCCCCCTCGAGGAACCCTTAAAATCTTTTTTTTTGGACCAAGGTACTGGAGACCTTCTGGGGCATCCAAGTGCTCAATTACTTTGTTTCCACTGCTTGAAAAGCATTCTGGAGCCTTTTGGACACAACTTCAAGAATTCCAGCCCAAAATGGACAGTATCTTGGCAATCTTGACATGTGGCGGTGAAATTTTCTCAACCATGCAGTGCTTGTTCAATTTCATTCAAGGCTTTCTCACTAGAAGAATAGAAGAATACTATGACACACTATTCTAAGCTCTGGCAACATCTTGGTAGCACCTGGAGCATTTTTCTGAAGAGCTTGTGGACTTGAAGCTCAAGAATATACAGTGCAATCTTTAAATGACAGGAAATATTTGTCAGGGGGTACCATGTAGTCATATAGTTGTATCTTGGATGTATTGACCTTACATGTCTCCCACAGTGTTGTGACTACAACGGTTGGGTGCAAACAAAGCAGGAGTACACGAAAATTGATATGCATCAGATGGGAATTACCATATTTGGTGATTATATAATGCTGTGCTGGTCAGTTGGTCCCCCCGGTCAGGTCTTTATTTTAAATCTGGCACGGTATCCTTAATTTTTTTTTTGGAAACCCCTTGCAGTAGAGGTTGAAGTAGGTTACTAGTTGCTGTGGTGTCAACTTAAGACTTGTGTAAGGGCAACTCCCCAGTGTGCTGTATGCTGAGAGCTACACAGCCAAGACTGGCAGAGGGATCCAAAGTATATTAGCTATAGAATACAGGTATAGTGTAGAGAGAAGGCATACCTGGCAGAGGGATCCAAAGACAACAAGTCTAAGGAGCTCTGCCAGCATGGTGCCACTAATATGTCTCGGAGAAATGGGTATTTTACATAAGAGGAAATGAGTAATCTCGGAGAAATATGTCCCAGATTCACAGGAAGTGTCAAATGCCAGAAAGAAGTGTCAAATGTCAGAAGGAAGTGTCAGATGTTGTAAAAGAGTGTCAAATGTCGTGGAAGTCCTTGGAAATAATGGGATCATGGAGCAAATGAGTAGAGGTTCCCCTTACAACTTGGAGTTGCCTGAGACCATGCAAGACAGCTTGAGGAGACCAGGATGAGGGAAAAGGAAAAGAAGGACATGACATGGCAGAACCGACATCTCTGTGATTCATCAATCACAGCACTGATGTGTTGGAGTTTGAATGACTTGGACAACAGTTTTGTTGACTCTGAGTCCTTGGCAATAAGTAAATATCCACTAGCGAATTTTTTTTGTTGCTTTCACTATACTTGCAACAAGTACCTGCACTACTCTTTGGACACATTCACCAACATTGCAGTGTCAGTCTCCTGAAGGGATGTCTTCAAATCCAACTTGATGAGATGTACTTTGCACTGTGGTTGGCTTGGCCTGCAGAGTAAGACTGTAGGAAGATCCAAGGAAGATCTGTCACCTTGCTGAAATTTTGACCAGTGACCCAAATAAATCTGTTGAGTTTGAGAAAATGTGGAGAAATGAGTGCACTTGTTGAGGAATTTCAACAAATTTCATGAAAGTTGGACAAAATATCAAGAATTTTTTGGGCCACAAGAAATTTTATTGGAAAAATTTAAGGTTCTCCCTGATGCTCTCACTGCTGAACTCACACCCTCCTCCTTGCACCCAGGGATATCAGAAAATCATGGGCTTATCATGTGCCCTGTGACCACCCATGACTTTCTCATGATTTCATGTCTTCATGTTTAAAATTCATGTTCAAGATGTTACCTGTGCCTTTGGTGTGGAGGGCTGCACACAAATCTAACTCTCAGTTCCCACATGGTTATAGCTTGTTGTTGGACACTTCTCCTTGCACCCATGGATATCAGAAAGTTACAGGGGAATCATGTGCTATCCTATGACCAACCTGTGACTTCATGTTTTCATGTTTAAGATTACAACTGTCTCCCTTTGAATTCATGTAGGTCAATCTGAATTCCAGTCCAAAGATTCAGTATAATGCATCTCCTCTCTGGGTTTCTCCTCCTGACACTAATGAGATTTAGGTCATGCCAGTCCCAGAATGAAAACATATGTAAGTGTTAGCAGTATATCAAATCTTATCTCATGCATATCTGATTTCCATCCCATCATCCCACTACTCACTTTGTTGTTATTGCCAAAGATGCAATCACCGATCTTCAACCTAGCTACTGAAGTTCAACCTTGTTGGCACACAACACAAAAAGGTGCTAGTGGATAAGTACATGTTTATCTCAAGCTCTTTGCCAGCCCAACACCAGTTAAGAAACTGCACTTTCCATTGTTTCCAGTGACTTGCTGAAGCTGTGGCCAGCACCTCCATCCTCCCCAAAAATAGAGGATGGAGGGGGGGTGAAAGATTTCAACTAGATTAGGTATGCAACAGCAGATGATGTCTAAAAATTGAATTGCTGAAGCAGGGACTGCTGACCCCAACAGCATCAAGGTTCAATGATGCGCTCCATCTATCCTAGCACCATTCATGATTGTAAAGAACCAGAACTTCAACTAACCAAGGGAAGTCAGAAGAACTAAGCAAACTGTCAACAAACAGAGATTCTGTTCAGCTCATCCAGCTCAAAAGGCAGTAGCAAAACCAGAAACATTTGATCTTACTCAAGTGGCAGTGTAGGCAAGGCATAGCAGCTCTTACTTGAACAACTGGATGTCCCTCTTGAGAAGAGCAAGCTTCCTTTCACTGATAGTGGGGTACTGTAGGCTGGTTTTGGTTTAAACCATTACATTGCCAATGTAAAAGGCGGTTTAAACCAGTTTCAACCGTCCTGCAGGCTTAAATGTGAGGATGGTTTAAACCACCGGTTTAAACCGGTTTAAACCATGGTTCAAGCTGGTTTAAACTGTGATGGTTTGATGGTTTAAACCGGTTTAAACCGTGATGGTTTGATGGTTTAAACTGGTTCAAACCATGATGGTTTGATGGTTTAAACCGTGATGGTTCAAACCAAACCTGTGCACATTGAGTTTGAACCAGAGTTACTTGACTGACCTTGTTTGATGCAAAATCTCTTACAATGTCAAGCTTTCTGCACTAGATCATGTTACAAAATACACATGAGGCTAATAGATATTGGCACCTGTGCGCTCTGCCTTTACCTGTCAGGTTAGGATATATGTATGTAGGCAGCACAAAAAAAGAAAATGCATCTAAAAATAGACCAAATCAAAGTTGTACACCATATCCAGATAAGGTGAATGTATTAATACTCTTGTTATCAATGACTTCATTTTAGCCATTTATCACTATATTTCAGTGGGTGACTTCCCGTAAGGTTAGATAGTATTTTCAGAATATCGGAGGGGTGCCAGCGATGCCGGCATATGAGATTCTATTCGAAAATTTAATTGTTGGCAGTTCCCATAAGAATATCTGAAGGTATAATAAAATTTCTCGTATATAAAGTTGTTCACCATACCATGACGTGCCCCAAACAACATCCAACAACACGTCCCACCGCCAACTTCCATCCAGATGGATCTCGACGTTTTTATTACCCTGCAACAAGTTGAAGAAATGGAAGAAGACACGTCAGATGAAGAGCATTGCTATCTGGCAAGACATTTGAGGGTAAGAGCATCCACAACTGTGGGTACAAGCTAGCTACAGCACGCAATTGAGCCCGTTGGTCGCCGCGCTGGCAGAGAGTCAATACTGTGACCGATGTGACATGCAGCCCGATTCAGACATGTCAGGCAGAGGAGTGGCCAAATCAGTCTATTCAGGACTGAAAAAGTCTGGAGAGGGGGTGGGTACCCCTCTCCAGATTATAATTTATTCAAGCTTTATTCGGGGGTCAAAACTGAAAATCGTCAGATCCAAGCCCGATGGGGTCCTGATGGCTGTCTCAGCATCCCTGCCGGAAATTCATAGATATTCTGAAAATACTATCTAATCTTACGGGAAGTCACCCAGTCCGGTATTAGAGTGAGGGATGCTCTCAAAGATCATAAATCATATAGAACATTCAGCTGTGAAGTTAGACCATCCAAGTATTGTGCCAGATAGATGGATTTTGACAATTAGATGTTTGTGTCCCAAAAAGGAAGGTCACCTGAAATATATCTGATGGCTAACCTCATCCTGTAGAGCTCATCAAGAGCTACAACATTCATATACAACATTTTTTGATTCAATCCCTGGCTGGCTTGCAAAATGCAGAATAAATTTTGAAACACAGCACTTTTGAACACAGAAAAACCATATATCAGTAGCTTATTAACTTCAATACTGATTTTTGAAGTTGATGAACCACTTGAAGTGAATACATTATTTCATGGACTCAATGATTGCTGACTGAAGTCAAAAACTAGTCAATTCATTACTGACTTGAAGTCAATAGATGACTGACTTGAGTCAGCACATTACTGACTTGATTCAATACACTATTGACTTGAGTTAGTAGATGACTGACTGCATTCAATGACTACATGACTGACCTGAAGTCAATACCTAAAGTCAATACATTATTGACTTCAGGCCATAGATGAAATAGCTGACTTAGGTCAATAGACAACTGTGAAGTCAATACATTAGAGAGTTTGCACTGCAGCCATTGGAGCCATCTGATGGCTGTTTTGCGTTGCGCAAACTGATGGCTAATGGCTCGAATGGCTGTGATACCTACCTGATTTCTTTTGATGGTTGGGTTGTCTGAGAGTCTTTCTATGCATCTCCAAAGAAGTAGTTTCCGCTAAGCCCCAATAGGTTGTACGGCCGCTACAGCAGGCTCAAAATTCCTGAATTTATACACTTTGACTCTATAGTGAGGCTGCAATCAATTCTTGGGGGTCCTCGTGGATTTAGAAGCTTATATTCTCTCTTTTTGGTACTGAATGACTTGTGCAGAACCCATTTTGAACTGCTTTCCAGCAGTCATTAGCAATCAGATTGTGCAACACCAAACAGCCATCAGATGGCTCCAATGGCTACAGCGCAAACTCGCTATTATTGACTAGAGCAACTGTGCTGAGATCAATAATACATTATTGACTGGTAGCTGAAGAAGTAAGGTTTTTGTTACTAATACTAACACTTGTGATTGGTTGAATAAGGTTTCACTTGTGATACTAGGCCAGGAGTCAATAGACAAGGTTGTTATATCTGGTTTTAATATCTAAAAAGACTTGCATTCACACAATGTTCATGCCTTTTGTGACACAACAAAGCATCTGATAAGGATAATTGTTATACAGTTAGATTTATCTTGAAGAGGGCTACAATTTTGGTTTTTTTGGGCTATCTTTACTACACGCATATATCCTAACCTGACAGGTAAAGGCAGAGTGCACAGGTGCCAATATCTATTAGCCTCATGTATATTTTGTAACATGATCTAGTGCAGAAAGCTTGACATTGTAAGAGATTTTGCATCAAACAAGGTCAGTCAAACAACTCTGGTTCAAACTCAATGTGCACAGGTTTGGTTTGAACCATTACGGTTTAAACCGGTTTGAACCATCAAACCATCATGGTTTAAACCGGCTTGAACCATCAAACCATCATGGTTTAAACCAGCTTGAACCATCAAACCATCACAGTTTAAACCAGCTTGAACCATCAAACCATCACAGTTTAAACCAGCTTGAACCATCAAACTATCACGGTTTAAACCAGCTTGAACCATCAAACCATCACGGTTTAAACCAGCTTGAACCATCAAACCATCACGGTTTAAACTGGCTTGAACCATCAAACCATCATGGTTTAAACCGGCTTGAACCATGGTTTAAACCAGCTTAAACTGGTGGTTTAAACCATCCTCACATTTAAGCCTGCAGGACGGTTTAAACCGCCTTTTACATTGGCAATGTAACGGTTTAAACCGAAACCAGCCTGTTGCTGTAGTGGGACCCTGAGTGCTCAGAGGAAGATTTCTCTGGACTATGACAAGTCTCTCAGACTGCAGCTCTCTTAGGTGAGAGACAAGACCTCAAGGGTAGTGCAGCAGCCACAGCAGGAGAGCCCTTTCAAATATTTCTGATCACTTAGTTTATTTTTCTAGAATCCTGTGCATTTACAAAGTAAGGTAGAGAGCACGGAAATCTCACACCCTTACCTAAGCATCACATCACACTCAATGATGAGCACAACTAGTCAATGGCCATTGTCTCAATCAACAATCTGCTCAATAGGAATGTTAGAGGGGGTGTGGTGTATCTAAAGACTTCCTACTGAACAGATTTGTGAAACATGACTTGATGGAAAGTTAATAGTCTGTGACATATTTGTGTGACCTAATTTTTTTAATTATTTCTGTATGGTTTTCATCACAAACAGAAACAGCAGGTGGCTGACTGATGATTGCTGGTCTGGGAGCTAGTCAGGACCAACAGTCGCACCTAGGACTACCCTCCAGAACATTTGGACAAGAGGGAAATACTCAAGTGCTCTTTGAACAGGGCATAGTGGTTCCAGCTGCAAGTCAAGATGACTTGCTGACACCAGGGACCTTCTGCCACAGCAGGATCTCCTACTGGGACAATTTGATGGTCACTAGCAGGGACAGCAACAGTCCTTTCACTATTGGAGGAACCCAGACCACAAGCATGCCATATAGAGTGTCCTGCTGCTGCTACAAGACTGAAACCTATTATCCTTCTACACACTCTTTTTAAAGGGCAATATACCCTACCTTCTTGAACACACACATACTGTGAGTATTGGAGTTTGAGTTGTGATTATAGTATTTGGAGTGTTGTTTTAGAGTTTAGTGTTGGTTTTAGTTGGTGTGTTCCACTACTAGTCCTGCACCTGCTCAACCCTTCACTTCAGATATTTCAATATCACAGCTGCATCCCTAGTGCAGCTTCATTAGTGAGACAAACATCTCTCAGCACTTCAACTAAATAGAGTCACCCTACATGTAGGGCCACACAATTTGCTGCTAGATGCTAAACTCTCTCCAATAGTCACCTCTAGCACATAGAGCCCTAGTTTACCACCACTACTCATAGCCCACTGCTAATACTCTCCTGCTGAAATGTCATGACTTTACCAGCTGCCCTGTGAAATCACTTGAGCACTCAATGTCATGATAGCTTTCAACCTTCCACAGTATAGCCTGCTGCCTGGGGTGGAGCGCACACTCTCTCATCCTTCATCCACTAATCCCATACTAATGAGTCAAAAATTGAATAAAAGATTGAGGTTTTTATGCATGTTTTGTAATATGCCTCATCAGTGCATATTAATTGGTAGGAAAATGTGGGCCACATAAGAGATTATTGGTTTCAAGGGAGATAGGTGCAATGAATAATTGTACAACCTTACTAGACAAAGTGGAAAGACAAGAATACAGCAAAGAAGTAAGGCAAGATTGCAAGAGGTGGAATTATTGATTGCTTCAGAGCAATCAGATGTTAAGCAGACAAGGAATATAGGCTTACATTCTCACAGATTAAATATCTAGAATATTCTATAGAGATGTACAAACTTCCTATCTTACTAATCTAATTGTCAATTCATCAATCTGTGCTGAATGCTAAGCTGGATTACTTATCCTGACAAATGTTAAGGTGATCTGTAGATGCAGCAAGATAGAGTGCAGTTTGACTATCTGTGGTAGCTAGGTCAATAGATGCATTGGGATCAATGAATAGTTGTGCAATCTTGAAGTAACCATTTTCCAATGCAAGATGCAAAGCAGTTTGGCCATTAGTGGTTTGCAAGTCAACAGAAGCACCATTCTCAATGAGCAATTGCACAATGTGAAGGTGGCCCCATTGTGATGCAAGATGAAGTGCAGTTTCACTGTTTTTGGTAGCTAGGTCAAGAGATGCATTATGATTGACAAGTAGCTGCACAATGTCAAAGTGATCACTTATTGATGCAATATGCAGAGCAGTCGTACCATCATTGGTGCACAGGTCAACAGATGCATTGTGCTTGATGAGCACCTGCACAATGTCAAAGTAGCCCATTAGTGATGCAAGGTGAAGTGCAGTTTCACCGTCTTTGGTAGCTAGGTCAACAGATGCATTGTGATTGACAAGTAGCTGAACAATGCTCGAGAAACCATTCTCTGATGCAAAATGCAAAGCAGTTTTACCATTAATGGTACACATGTCAACATATGCATTGTGTTTAATAAGCAACTGCACAATGCAAAGGTAACCCACTTGTGATGCAAAATGAAGAGCAGTTTCACCGTCTTTGGTAGCTAGGTCAACAGATGCATTGTGATTGACAAGTAGCTGCACAATCTTGAAGTGATCATTCCATGAGGCAAAATGCAAAGCAGTTTTGCCATCATTAGTGCACAAATCAATAGATGCATTATGCTTGATAAGCAGCTGCACAATGCGAAGGTAACCCTTTTTTGATGCAAGATGAAGAGCAGTTTCACCATCTTTAGTGACTAGGTCAACAGATGCATTGTGATTGACAAATAGCTTAACAAAGTTGAAATAATCAGTACATGATGCAGGATGCAAAGCAGCTTTGCTACTATTGGTGTGTAAATCAACAGATGCATTGTGCTCAGTAATTAATTGTGCAATGTCAAAATGACCCTTTCGTGATGCAAGGTGAAGTGCAGTTTCACCATCTTTGGTGGGTAGTTCAACAGATGCATTCTGATCAATGAGTAGCTTTACAATATTGAAGTGATCATTCTTTGATGCAAGATGCAAAGCAGTTTCACTGTTGTTGGTGTATGAGTCAATAAATACATTGTGCTTGATGAGTAGCTGCACAATGGCAAGATGACCCCATTGTGATGCAAGATGAAGTGCAGTTTCACCATTTTTAGTGGCAAGGTCAAGAGATGCATTATAATTGACAAGTAGCTGTACAATCTCAAATCGATCACTCATTGATGCAAGATGTAAAGCAGTTGTGCCATCATTGGTGCACACATCAACAGATGCATTGTGCTTGATGAGCACCTGCACAATGTCAAAGTAACCCATTAGTGATGCAAGGTGAAGCGCAGTTTCACCATCTTGGGTAGCTAGGTCAATAGATGCATTGTGATTGACAAGTAGCTGAACAATGCTCAAGAAACCATTCTCTGATGCAAAATGCAAAGCAGTTTTACCATCAATGGTACACAAGTCAAGATATGCATTGTGTTTAATGAGCAACTGCACAATGCGAAGAGAACCCACTTGTGATGCAAGATGAAGAGCAGTTTCACCATTTTGGGTTGCTATGTCAACAGACACCTTGTGATCAAGCAGTAGCTGCACAATCTTGAAGCGATCATTCCATGATGCAAGATGCAAAGCCATTTTGCCATCATTGGTGCACAAATCAATAGATGCATTATGCTTGATAAGCAGCTGCACAATGCGAAAATAACCCTTTTGTGATGCAAGATGAAGGGCAGTTTCACCATTTTTGGTGGCTAGGTCAATAGATGCATTGTGATTGAGAAATAATTTTACAATGTTGAAGCGATCAGTCCATGATGCAAGATGCAAAGCAGTTTTCCCATTATTAGCACGGAAATCAATAGGTGCATTGTGCTTGGCAAGTAATTGTGCAATGTCAAAGTGACCCTTTCGTGATGCAAGATGAAGTGCAGTTTCACCATTTTTTGGTGGCCAGGTCAACAGATGCATTGTAATCAACAAGTAGTTGTACAATCCTGAAATGATCATTCTTTGATGAAAGATGCAAAGCAGTTTCAAGGTTATTAGTGTATTTATCAACATATGCATTGTGCCTAATGAGCAACTGCACAATGTCAAAGTAACCCCTCTGTGATGCAATATGAAGGGCAGTTTCTCCATCTTTGTTGGCTAGGTCAACAGATGCATTGTGATTGATAAGAACTTGCACAATGTTGAAATGATCATTCTTTGATGCAAGATGCAAAGCAGTTATGCTATTATTGGTGCGTGAGTCAACAGATGCATTGTACTCAATGAGTAGCTCCACAATATCAAGGAAACCTTCTTCTGATGCAAAATGAAGTGTAGTTTCACTATTTTCAGTAACTTCATCAATAGATGTATTATTTTTGGAGAGCAGAAAGCAAACTCCTCTGGTATAGCCTATTTTTGAACACATTGACAGTGCAGATAATATAGCTTTATCCCATACATGTGGCCCAAAGTCATGCAATGGACACAATCGGTATAACACTGTGTATTGGGTGCTTCCATTCTCCATCAGATGCATTGTTGAAGCAAGCAAAGCTTTTTGATCCTGCTCATTGCAAAGCTTGAGGTGATTGAACCAAAAATTCCCTGCATACAATGCCATTGGGTAGCTTTGAAGTGTGTCTTCTCTCATTGAATGTTGGGAATCAGTAAAAATCAGCAGATAGCGAATACAAGTTTGAGTAATAAATTTGTGTGAGACATCTGGTTCAATGATAACACCAAATTTTTGGTGGAATTGAGAGGAAAGAATATAATCTCGAACAGATGAATGTGCAAGGGCAATTAATGGCCTAGAGGAGTGTGTATAATCCATTATGATGAGCCCTTCTAACAACTTGAAGGCATTAATATTGTCTTGATGTCTCCCTGGATCATAGATAGATTTATCTAGATTTGAAAAGTCAAATTGTGGATTGTCCAAGTCAAAAGCAAGAGCATCTGCCAGCTCATCTACTGTTCTTTGTTGCTTGGAAAATAGAAGCCATTGGAAAATTGCTTTGATAAAAACTGGTTCCTGCAAATTATCTATTGCATAATTCCAGAAGTGATTGTAAATCCCAAACAGATCAGCTGGGAGCTTTCTAAGAGTTTCCTCCCACTTGTGCTTTCGATGGCAACGATGCAGTTCAATGAGAAGACATGCAGCCAAGCGAAACCTGAAGCTGAGGTTAACTCAAGAATGACTTATATAAGAAAAAGCCTGACATTCCATTGCTCTTCTCTACAATTTGCATTGTGACTCTAGGTGCATAATTATTATGACTGGCCCAACTGCCAACCTTCAGCACTTCACTGCTGATAAAGGATCTAATATCATGACTTGTCCTTGCAAAACCAAGCTCAACAAAGGGTATATCTCTAAATCCTTTATTGAATTCAATGAGGGGTTGACTAGTGAACAGAAAATGCAGAGTAGAATAGTCTAGACTGCAAATAAACTGGACAAGAGACTGCCAGTCAGTCCTATTGCATTCATCAAGTGCATCAATCACAATATATGTCTTGTCCAAGTCAGAGAGTATATTCTGGAAGACCTCTTGGAGCTTTCTGGGCTGTGGCTGTATAGTTCCTTTTCCTAGTGTTTCATATAGTTGACTAAGAGCACTATAGGGTGAAGATGCCTTTCCAGAGAGCTGCCAGATAATTGAGCGCAGCATGGTGTCTATGTGCTGCATCTTGTTTCTAAAATCAAAATAGAAATATGCAACTGCACATTGGCTAGAATAAGCTTCGGTGATCTTTCCAATCACCATTGAGCTGTTAGTTATCAGCATCAGAATAATAAATAGTAGTGATGCCTATCACCTCAGAACACTCTTTCCGGTACCAGCTGCAAACAATTTGAGAATTAATATTAGAGTGAAATGAAATTACTTGCAGATTCCATTGATCCATAAAGAACCTGGTGTAGCTTCCCATTTCTTGTATTGGGAATCATTCAGAAGCCAGGAACCAGTGGATTCATGATGTAGCTTCTGTAGTTCATATTGTCTGTCTGACATGTTTGGAGGTGATAGCCATTCATGCAGAACTTCTTTAAGTCTAGATAAATTCAGCTTCAAGAGTTTTCATAGGAGATTTGAATAACCTGTCACCCTGAACCATGCTACTAACATTGAGAAAGGACTTGGAGAAAAAGGACCAGAAGACACACATTTTGCCTGCAGAGGAATTGATAATGACCTGAGGACCTTCCCCTGCACCCCCACCACCACCTTTCATGCCACCTGCTCCTCCACTGCCTCCTGTGCCCCCTAAGATCACAGATTATGGCATTGAGCACCCAACCAGCCTATTCACGCGCCTGAAATATAGATATTCTTGACTTGATCATCTTGAGACATGGTCAAAATAGCCTATTCAACTGGCAGTGAGCCATGAGCAGAGACAATAGAAAGAGCTGCCTACGGGGAAGGAGGAGGTAGAAGACAAGACGAATCAGCGCACGTTGACAGCTGGAATTCCAAATTTGACCTATTTGGGAAGCGAGGAGTGGCGTCGCAGCATCTCCCGCCAAGGGGTGAGTGGATCATTGATCTGGCACACAAGTGAAGGCACGCGAGCGGGCCAAATCAGGCTATACCTCCGAGGTGCCGTTGAGAGCAGGTCAGAGCACTCAGGAAGCCCTTATGTGCTTGTAAAATGCTTGCCATGAGATGTCGGATTATATCTGAGGGAAAGAAAATGCGCATGGCCAGGATTGTGCTCAACGGCCACAACCCGATTTGGGAGGGGGATACGTATGATGAGATGTGTGCCAGATCAATGATCCGCTCATCCCTTGTCTCCCGTTATAAAATTGTCCGAAGCCTTTTTAAACTTCGCTGTCAGCGCTCCAATTCACTTCTGACATTTTACCGCCGTTTAGCGCCCACCATCACCTTGGGGATCTGGACTCAGTTTCAACTTCTCGAGACGAAGTGGTGGGCCCCACCGCGCCCTTGTACTGCTTAGATCTCATCTCAGCCGAGATCCCGAACCTATGGCCCAACGCGTTTGCTCTCCGTCGCTGGCTGATGGATTCCGAGTTCGGCTTGCGAGCGCTTCGGTTGCCAATAAGTCAACGCTTTGACGTGTTTGGCATCACTTCGGATTTTTTTTTTTTCTTTTAAACACTCCTCGTACATCCTATGCATGCAACGACTCCTAAATCTTAGCCATGGAGTATTCAGTCTTTCCCAGCGGTTGCTAGGAACGCCTGACACGACGTCGACTTGATGCGAATCCTCGACTTCGACTCCATCATGCAGCAAGTGTGTTTTCTCCCATCCTTCGCGCTTTGTGTACTCTTTCGTTTCGTCAATCTTTACTAACGCCGATTCGCAGGTTCCGCGCTCCCTCAGCACCATCGATGTCGGAAAATCTCATTTCGCTTGTCACAGCTTGAGGTGGCTTATATGGCTCAAACTACTGTACCATTTCGTTCAATTCTCCAGCGCTGTGACCTGTGACAGGCCGGTCCGAAATTCGGTATTCGGACACGGGTCGGGGCAGGCGTGACACTGGAAAAAATTCAGACAGCTTACGAAAAGCCTTCTCATGTTGTCTATAGCTGCATCAGAGGTCCAGAGAATGTCCCAGAGGTAAAATGAGTTCAAAACTAGCTGCAAAGCAAATGCCGAGAGAAACGTATCCAAATTGGGTAGCCTCCTAGAGAGACTGAAGATCCCAGACAGACAGGCTAGCAACTATCTGGTCAACTCAACATGGTACGAGAATTCCGAGGCGTACGACCACTCCCGCGCCGCGCGCTGTGTGTGCGCAGGCGAAAATTTGAGGTTTTTCAGCCATTTTCCGCCAATTTTGTGACTTACTTTGTACATTCGTACCAGCCACCGGTGACGTGTGACATGTCCGAAATTTTTCGTACATTTGGAGGCCTGTGACACGTGACGTCCGAATTGAACGAAATGGTACAGTATCTGCTATGTTAGCGCATGTGAATTTTGGGCGCGCGCGAGTTCGCGCTGATCAGCATGTGGGCGTGGGATGCCGGAGTTCGGCATTGAGGGTATATAGGTGGACGGGTTGGATGGACCTTTTTTCTCACTCGTTTGACGCGGTCGTACGGTTTTGTACTTAGGCGACAAACGTTCTTTTGGTTTGCTTGGATTTCCTGGTCTCGCGGCAGTCGATTCGGATCGGTTACTTTAACATGCTACAAGCCATTTTCCACTACTCAAAAGGTGTTGGAATCCGCCCCAATCCCTTACAAGGTCGTAAGCCAAAATCGATTTTTCCGACGCCATCCATGCCGAGGGACCTGTACTTATAAGTACGATACGCCGACGGTGTTCAATATTATGACAAAGTTCGATCGGCGAGCTTTTCGTTTTGATTCCGCACTCCCGAGTCTCAATCAAGCGGCACGTCTGACCTTCAGTTCTGGGTCACCTCTTGATGCCTTCGCATCCATCTCCGGGACCGTTTGACCACCCCTTGCGATTACCGTCGGCACCGTTTCCGCTGGCAATGTAAGTGTAACTGTCGGTGCTGTCAACTCGACTGCCTCAACCTCAGCAGTACGCTGGTGGGCTCAATGCCATGGACGCCCTGGTGCAGCTTTCGGTTCTGCCAAGAAGAATATCGTGGCGTATATACCTGCGCGCATTTTTTTCTTTTGTTTGCGTATTTTGCGACGGGGACTTGACGCTAACTCCCGCACAGGCTCTACCTCGAGTATGGGCGTGTATCGGTTGCGACGTCGTTTGAGATGGCATGATGATGCGGTGGGAGCCGGCGTTAATGGCACGGTAGGAGAGCAAGACGGAGGCGAAGGCGGCGGCGGCGGAGTGATCGAAGAATTGAAAGAATATAAAGATCGGCGCCATGATACGCCCCATTGGATGAGATATTTCCTTTGTAACTCAGTGGAGGAAGAAATTCAAAAAATAGAAATTCCTTTCTTGTTTTGCACTTAAACGATTGTGCGGCTTGCTGATCGACTCACAGCTAGATCCGGCTCTTTTCGAGCCCCTTCACTATTTCATTGGGTTCTCTCTGAGTTCATCAAAGTAAGCGTCCGTGCTCCATACCAAGGACTCGGTCGAATCCATTTAGATTCAGCTGCAGATGACCGAGCTTTCGACAAGTAACGTCTGCTTTTCAAAAGCTCATCAAGTAGCATCAAGCCCAGCCCGCCCATGTAAGTTTTCCATCTTGAAGACATTTATTCTTTCAATTTACTTGGACGAACTCGATTGACCCAGCTCTTTCAAGTTACTCGCATTGTCATACCACCCTCCGAATTCTTGCGTTCTACCTTCAAGTGCACGTATAAGTGAGTCTTGTCTTCAAATCGTTAATCCAGCATGATACTTCGCTCGGGTCCTCGGCCCATCGTCCGTCCTGCCTTCCAGTGTATTTTGTATAAGTGAGTCTTGTCTTGTTTTCAAACCGTTCATCCAGTACTCATGGTATTGCAGATCTCAGTCCGCGCCACGACGCATCGCACGGGTAAGTGCTCAAAAAATCAATATATTCAGGACTACGCTAATACACGGCGCAGCCTCATATTCCTACAGGACAGGACTCACCGACCGCGCCCCGCATTGCACTACGCCGTTCGCGTGGGTCCGCAGCATCCACACCCGCACGCCTGTCCTTCCCGCACGGGTCTCCCGTCTCCGAACCGAACCACCAATCCCGTAGTCGGCATGGATTACGTGCTGCACGTTATCGACGGCCGCGAGTTCAGAGTGTGGGGTTGGAACGCGGTACTCGGAGCGCGGCTCATGGTGGGCGGTACGCGCGATTCGGCATCGAGACGAGCCTGAGCGGAAATGGGTGAGCTTGTGCACGAGGACAAGACCCAAATTGACGTACTCACGATTTTGCCCGCACGCACCGAGCTGAGCTGGCGGGTATTCACACCGCGCAGCGCGTCCGTTGCCGTGCGCCGGTCCCGAACCTCCGTAGCCGCACCCGAACCCGTCGTCCGTCTCCCAAACTCCCCTCCCCGCCAGCCTCGACGGTGTGTACTGTCGTGCTGTAATCAACACAGACAGCGGGCGCAGGGGGTTGCGATTCGGGGACGGACGGAGCTAGATAGGCAGAGGCGGATGCGTGAGTTGGTGACCCAGCACGGAGAGATTTGACGACGTACTGATGCAGCGAGCTTCAGATATCGACAAGGCACGCGGGCGGCGTTGTTGCTCGTGTATGTAGACTGGACGTCGCAGACACCGCCGAGCGCGCGGAGCATGATACGGCGATGCGGCGACTTCATCCGCGCGCGAGGGCTAGGCGGGCGGTCCGAGCGCTCGCTGGGGAGTTGGACGCTGGCCGGGCTTGTATCAACGGAGGTATCGTACGGAGAGCGCGCTGGGATTAGCGCGGTTGGGTCGGAAAGACGAGCGCAGAGGTGGGGAAGCCCTGCGTGGAGGGCGAGAATGGCGGCGAGACGGCTCGCACGCTGTGCGTACGCATTCATGTATCGTGTCGTGTCCTCGAGAACCGAGCCGCGATTTGGAACGAGGCTGCACGGGCGGATATCCGTAAGGGGTCTCGAGCGATTGATGAACGACATACGCGGGGTTTTGACCTCTCAGCGACGTGCGGGACGCGTTCGGATCGGTGGGTGCGGAATCGCGCGCTGACGGTTTTCAGGACCTGGCGGGCTTCGAAGGGTCCGGATGAGTCGAAATGGTACGCGATGCGGCATTATCGACGTCAGATGACATACTGGAGGACGCTCGATGAGTCTGGGGATTTAGAGTGAGTATTCAGTCCTCACAATGAGGAGTTGACGTGCTCACAGGGATTTCGCTAGCTCGACGGTGACCAGTGAAGGCAGAATGAGAAGGCTGCGCGGTACGGGGAGGTGGAGCGCAGAGGCGGGTCGGGGCGAGGAGACGAGCGAGGCGCGGGACGAGCAAGAACGGCAGGACGAGACGGGGTCAGCCCACACGTATCTGCGGCATGCAAGTCCATGTGCGTACCGCGTTCGTGTTATCCTGGGCGTATTGGGAACCGAGTCGCGCGCAGAGGTCGAGACGAGACTAGGCGGGCGGAGACGTGGCAGTGGTACGTGCACAACAAAGAGTCGAGGAGGCACAGCGTCGGCGGGGTGACAATGTGCGGGCCTCTAGGCCTTCGCCCGGGCGGAAGTCGCGCGCTGAGGGCATTTTCAGCCATTGGCAGGCCTCAAGGGGTGCGCAAGGGTAAATCTCTCATCTGCGATACTTTTGTGAGCGGACTAAGACTCAGGGTTACGGCGCGACATACTTTGGGTAGAGCGGAGTGGGGGAGCCTGGTGTCGTCGTGTAGCGAGGGCTGGGGAAATAATATGAGTCGAAAGCTGTGTATAGTAGAGGCATCGTACTCACCGTGTGACGCTCTGTAACGTTCGAGTCGCCGATGTCCTCTACGTCGCGTGGAACGGACGGTGCGCTTGTACCGATGCAGGCAGCTGCTGGAGCCAAGGGTGAGCACGTAGAAGCCAAAGAACAGGGTACGTACCTCACGCACACCCCTTCCAACTTCACCGTTCTCCTGATCTCGAAGTGTACTGGGTACGATTACCGCCAGCCTGATATTCGGGGGCGTGGAGAAAGCGCGGTTTGGTCGCGTTGGATACGACAGGAAGCCAGCTAAATAGGTGCGTAGTTTTGAGTTTCTGCGCAACCAAAATTTGACGTGTTCGCCGCATTTCGGTAGACGCACGTCTTTGGACGGAACGCGAGGCGCGTCTCCCGTGCGAACTTGAGAGGTCTTTATGAGCGCGGGGAGCAATGAGAAGACGGAGGAAGAGCGTCGTACATGTAGTGGATCATAGCCAAGGCTGCGGCTCGACGGTCCAGGCTGGGTGGGCAAGGGCACGGATGGTGATGCGCGCGTAATTCGAATGTCGTTGCGGCGCGAAGGGGAGGACGGCGTAGGCGGGCGCTGGCGTTGGTGGGGCGGCAAAGGACATGACGTTGGCGTGGGTGCCGCGGGTGAAGCGCGGGTGAGGCACGGCGTGCCATGGGTGCGGCGGTTGAGGCCGTCGATAAACGCAAGCAGAATAAGTGGATCGCAGATAGACTAGATGCATCGCCGGCGCTCTGGCAAAAGACAAATGAGTACGTGAAAATGCAAGAGGGCAGGGTCACGCACCATTAGTTGGGTATGGCGCATTCGTTCCCCATCGACTCGGCACCGAGCAGGGTGTGGTATTCGAGCGCAGCTGGGTGGGGGGCGCGATGTCGAGGCGCCTGGAGAAAAGTCGGGACGGGCGGAGCGACCCACCAAGCGCGGCAATCGTCGAGACGAGAGAAAAAACGGGCGCGTTGATAGAGATTGGAAGAAACTAGCGCGCAGGAACGAAGTCAGCGGCCATTGTCAATGATATGGTCGAATAGATCTGTGGCAAAAGTGTATCTTGGTCTGGGCGGGCACAAAAATGAAGTTGTTGGTGAGACGGCGGCTATATTTGGCGATTTACGCCTCGGGTTTTCGGCTCTTTGGCCCGATTCGGACTCAACCACCACCACCACCGCGATAACGCGAACCTACATCGAACTGAAGGCGCCGCCTTGAAAGTGGACACGTCCAGAAGAATACCTTCGATGCTACCGGTATGGATTGAATCCATTTCAGTGCCGTCAATGTCGGTTACTGACCTGTGCGCTGGGTTCAAGGAATGAGCGACTCGAATTAAATACTGTCGTCCGCTAGCTATAGTAGGGGACAGCCAAACTCATCAACCTTGATGAAGGTTATAGTAAGCCCCCGGAAATGATTGGGATGGAAAGAAGACCCAATGGAAGTCCTTCTGAATTTTTTTTAGCCCGATCCCACGAGCCGTTCTTGAGATAAAGGGGTATTTATAGCTGGTAACCTCAAAAATAATGGCCGTACCCCAAAACTGATAGTAAAATCATGAAAATATTCCTATAGATTCTTTTCAATAAGCTGAATATGATTCTGCTTTTTGCAAAGAATTTCAACGAGCGGTTCTCTCAAAAATGGCGTGTGAATTTTGTATCACATGATGCTGTCATCTGGTCCAACTTCGAATAAGCAACAGAATCTGGCCTGCTCTTTTGCTCCTGGGTCACATATAAGTTGTGTATTTTGAACAGGCAAAAGCTGCAGCTATCAAGTGGTTGAATTCTTGTCCATCTGAGATCATTCGCAAATTTACCAATCGTTCCTGGTGATTCATAAGTGCTTACCAGTTGGGATTGACTGGGTGGGCTGCAGATTGGGCTGTGAAAAAGTATAGGGGACACCACACTATTTCTGAGCAGGCATTGAGGGCTTTGGAGGCAGCAGGAAGACTAAACAGGCCAAGATAGGTACACACAATTTTTTGTTCAAAGTCGCCAAAATATTGGCCGTACGTAATTTCTCGTGGAAAATTCACCAAAAAATGGTTTTAGGCTTATTTTGAGGTGCTGAATCTGATTCTGAAGTCAGCTAAGCTCTCTATTAAGTATATCACTCGCTAGGTGAGTTGATGTGTTTGGCTGTCCTCTACTGTAGATGAATCGAGGCTTCAGTAGCTGGGTAAGCCACTTTTGAATGATATTTGAATGATAATTCGGGTGTACGGGTTGCTGACCTTGGGTCGAACGCCAGTCTGCCCGACTCATTCCGATGCTTCAAACGAATAGCGACTTGAGGACCTGCCAATGCGAGCTGCTTATTTCTACGTCTAACGGTGGCATCGACACTCCCTCTACTTTTTGTCTTTGCTTTCTTTCTACTAGGACCTCGCTGCTTTTCGACCGACCTCGCGCTTTTGCTCCTCGAACTCCTGCTTTCTCTCCACCGGTACTTCTTGCTTTGTCTCTCGACGAAGATGTCCCCTCCCGCCCCAGTCTACACCGTCCTCCGGCGCCGCTCCTTTTGCCGCCTTGCGTTCGTCCCGTCCTCATCGTAATCCTTTTCCTGGGATAGTTTATGCGCGAGCTTCGACGCGCATCGCGTTCAAGTACACCGGTGTCAGTGTCGGGCACGCAAAAGAGACTGCGAACGCTTTGGGCGACACGTGCGTTGACGTGCACGGCGGGGGCGGTGCCGACGTGCGAGGCGAAGCAGGGTCAAGAAAGTCAAGCCGGACGCAAAATCGAAATCTGTCGCAGACGAAGAATAAAGGGAAGGAATCTGCGCCCCCGGATGCACACACAATCCACCCTTCCGGCCTCCTCCACGTCAACCCCGGCGCCGCACACCCCATCCTCACCCTCATTGCCCATGCCTTCACTTCTCGGGCTCCAAAGCTCGCCTATGCCTCAACCACTTTACGTGCAGCCGTAGCCGAGTACACGCGCCGCCACAACCTCCGCGAGGATTTGACGCGTGGTAGGCATTACAAAAGTACACGGCGTTATGCTGCCGGACGAATACGACGCGATCGAGAGGAACCTTGAGGCGGTTTGGGACGTGGAGCCGAGCGTGTTAAGGGAGGTGCAGAAGGGGTGGGAGGGACATGTGGATTCGTATATGATTGGGGTTGTCGACTCCTCCCCCTCTCCATCTTCCTCCGACGCCGACACTCCGACTTCGACTTGGACGAGTAGCCGCGCTGGCAAGCGCAAACGCAGACGCCCCCTCGCAATGCTCAAATGCTCAACTTCACCCTCCCTTCCGACGAACGCGTCCGGCTTGAACTCGCCGCGGACGGGTTCCAGGTCATCGCCATCGACATGTTACGCGAGGCGCCGGGCGTGGAGGAGGCGCTGACGGAAGTGGGATTGGGGAGTGGCGGGCGGTGTTCAGCCCACATGATAATCCGAATTTGGTCCTTCATGTGCGTGCATTTTTTCGTTTCCGCGCTTTTCCTTTACACATTTCATACAAAGACTGACTTCCCGTCATTTTGCAGCACGAACTGCGCGAGATGGCGCTAGAGGCGGCGAGAAAGGGTACTTGTGCGTTGCGTTTTGTTTTTTTTCTTTCTTTCTTTTTTCTCGTTCTTTGTCTGGTTACCCGAGTTTAGCGCTCGAGTTCTTTGTTCTTGTTCCCTGTCTTCCCGTTGTTTCTTGGCTCGCGTCTTGTTGTCTCGAGATCGTCATGCCGCGAGCAGGAGGCGTTCCCGAGAGAAGGGACTGTGCATGGACGGGGGCGTTGGTGGGCAGAGACGTTCGCGCTATAACTCGCCTTGCCAGCTAATGCTGCCATCGACTCGAGTCGGGCCACATCGAGTCGTTTGGCTTGTTTCATTTGCTCCGGCTGCGCGATCGAGAGCCTACCATTGACGGAGACGCGGAGTCGAGCGCACATACACGCTGTGACGGCTACATCCTCTGAATGGAATTATTCTCGCTGGTGTGAATCTCATTTTCAAACTCTCCTCACTCTTTGGATCGCTTTCTTCTTTCCAATTTCAGCCACAATCCAAACACCTCCAAGAAGTCTTCAAGCATATACTTTCAGACTTGAACAAGACATATTTGTGATTGATGCACTGGATGAATGCAATAGGACTGACTGGCAGTCCCTTGTTCAATTTATTTGCAACCTAGACTATCCTGTTCTGCATCTTCTATTCACCAGTCAACCTCTTGATGAATTCAATAGAGGATTTGGAAATATACCCTTTATCAACCTTGGTTCTGCAGTTACAAGTGGTGACATTAGATCTTTTATTGGCAGTGAAGTGCCTAAACTTGGAAATTGGGCTGGTCATAACAATCATGCAAATGGTGTCACAGAGCAGATTGTGAAGAAGAGCAACGGAATGTCAGTCCAACATTGTGCAAATTATTTTTGAGCTAACTTAATACTCAGGTTCTGTTTGGCTGCATGTCTTATTGAATTATGCCGTTGCATTTGAGAGAACAAATGGGAAGAAACCCTCAGGATGCTCCCGACTGATCTGTTTGGGATTTACAATCATTTTTGGAGTTATGCAATGGATACTTTGCAAGAACCAGTTTTCATTCAGGCAATCTTCCAATAGCTTGTATTTTCCAAAGGCCAACAAACAGTAGATGAGCTAGCAGATGCTCTTGCTTTTGACTTAGACAATCCAGGGTTTGATTTTTCAGATCAAGATAAATCTACTTATGATCCAGGGAGACATCAGGATAATGTTAATTTAATGCCTTTAGATTGTTAGATTATATTCTCTCCCCCCAGTCCCACCAGGAATTCAATGTTATAATTAAGCAGGATGTTTCTCATAAATTCACTACCCAAACTTGTGTCTGCTATCTCTTGCTTTTTGCTGACCAGCATTCAACAAAGGAAGACACAAGCTATCCAATAGCATGGTATGCTGGGAATTTTTGGTTCCATCACCTCCAGCTTTGCAATAAGGAAGATCAGGATGGTTTGCTTGGCTCAATAATGCATCTGATGGAAGATGGGAGACAATACAAACATGTTTGGGATGAACCAGTATTATGTGCACTGTCACTATGTTTCAAAATGGGCTATACTAGAGGGGTTTGCTTCCTGCTCTCCAAAAACCACACATCTATTGATGAAGTCACTGAAACTGGTGAAACTGTGCTTCATCTTGCATCACAACAGGGTTACCTTGACATTGTGCAGCTGCTCATTGAGCACAATGCATCTGTTAGCTTGTGCAATGATAAGGGTGAAATTCCTTTGCCCATTGCATTGGAGAATGGCCATTTAAAAATTGCACAGCTACTTATTGATCATAGTATATCTGTTGATGTGGCCACCAAAATTGGGGAAACTGCACTTCATCTTGCATCACAGAGAGGTTACCTTGAGATTGTGCAGCTGCTCATTAAGCACAATGCATTTCTGGACTCTTGCACCTTTGAGGGCATAACTGCTTTGCATCTTGCATCAGCAAATGCTCACCTTGAGGTTGCACAGCTACTTCTTGATCACAATGCATCCATTGACTTTGCAACCAGAGATGGAGAAACTGCACTTCATCTTACATTTTGCTTTGACATTGTGCAGCTGCTCATCAAGCACAATGCATCTGTTGACTTGTGCACTAAAAATAGCAAAACTCCTTTGCATCTTGCATCAGAGAAGGGTCATTTGAATATTGCACAGCTACTCATTGACCACAATGCATCTCATGAGCTAACTATTATAGATGGCAAAGCTGCACTTGATCTTGCATCACAACATGGTTATCTTGACATTGTTCAGCTGCTTATCAAGCACAAAGCATCTGTTGATTTGCATACTGAGAATGGCAAAAGTATTTTGCACCTTGCATCTGACAATGAATCTGTTAACCTAATCATGTCTGAACCTTACAATTTTATCCCATCTGGCAACATGATCTTAGCACTCATAGATAAGACAGACAATAAGGCATCAGATCAGATGGAATTAGATGTAGATTGACATAGAGGGTCTTAGAATACAAGAGGTAATTGACCTCTGGATTGGCGGTAAGGTAATAATCAATTGATCACAGTGGATTGAGCCTCAGTTGGTCAACAAAAGATCCCAAGCTTGAATGTGAAGGAATGATGTCAACTGATGGAAACTTTCTTTTTCAAGGGGAGGGGGCCATGGAAAGCTTATCTAATGGTTTTAGCCAATCCAGAGATTATTGTCCTCTTGCTAACAGAAGCATGACAAACACATGGCAGATATATGATATCATCCATTGAGAAAGACATTCATAATAGGATTATTCTATTTGACACCCCAGGGTGCTGCTCACAAATGCAACACCCCTTCTATTTTGAGTAATATCCTGTTGGCGACCTGGTAGCCAGATTTAGGCAAAAGCCAGTCATGTCAGACTCATCCGGAAGGCATGTAAGTGATATTGAATGTCCAAATAATCAAGTTTTCAGCAACAACTCTTCTCAGTACCTTGAAGAAATATTTTCAAACCTTTGAGTATGCTTCTGGGAGGATATAAATGTTTCAAACATGTTCTCCAGCAATGTCACAGAGCCAAACCCCAGGGCCAGCTGCCTGTGATCAGTGATCACACTATCAGCACTTGACATTGCTAGCCTGGGTTCTGGGGTTGAGTATAATTAGTATTCAGGATGTGTGGATAGCACTTCATACCAAGAGCTGTTGTGAAGCTTGGCTTACCTAAGTGTGATTCATGTCCATTTTTTTGTATTAACAGACTGGATTGAACTGCTTTGATTCCCCTTCACCTGAAAATACCACCAACTCTGTACTTACAGGCTAGGTTATGTGCATTAACTATTCTATAAATTCAGGGCTGTGGCATGCCACTGATACAGCTATAGCTGAGCCTACAGGTGCCACTGGGTGCCTGCAGGCTGTGGTCAGGTGGCAATCAGACACCATCAGAAGCTGATCATAGCAAAAATGGTGCCAGTAATGCCACTAAAGTGCCTAAAATAGCAGCCAGAAAAAGATAAAACCCTTCTTATGCCAGGAGTGCGACTAGGTGTTCTGGGCCCAAATATGGCACTATTATTGATCCACTGTTGCCATTTTTTTTCATTCCAGGTGCAAATGCAGACAGTATTGTCAGTCTATGAGTGCTATTAGACATTTGGGCCTAGTATAATTTTCCCACAGTCTGCAGATGCTTTTGGTGCTTGATTCAGTAAAAAAAAGACTGTTGTTTTTCTATAGAGTATTAGGCCATGGGAACTTTCAATGATGAATGGAAGTATAAATGCTGGCTGATCTTTTTAGGATTTTTTTTGCTTGTTTTCAGGTGGTCATATAGTCAAGTGGGTTCAATTCTCACTAGGTCCATTTTGGTTACTTCACAAAATTTGTTTCAAGACACAAAGGCGGCCTTTGTACTTGCGTTGTACATGCTTTGTTCCACCAGTGCAGGGAAGCAAGCTGTATTGTCTACCAAAGATTTTGTGAGCAGAGATGTAGACAGGCCATGTCAAGCAAGGTTGTGCCAGCATGCTCAGCCAACATTGTTGTCCATGCGCAATAGCAAATGTCAATGCCATCCCTTCACCAGCATTACCCCTCCTAGCTCTTTTCTCCCTTCTATCTCACTCTTCTCCCTTTCTGCTTTCCCTCTCTGATGTATAGACTAACAGTTCCAGAGCCATATCACTCTCCCCAATCTACACCACATTCCAATTGAGATCCAGGCATCTTCATGTATACATGCGCTGCTAGAGGCCCTGGATCCACTCCTATGATTTCCTAGTATTCAGCGTGCATAGGTACATTTTACTTCCTATGTACTTTTTCTGTTCTTGCTGGTTTTCTGATTCTACCAATATGATCAATTTCTACACTTGGGACAATATGAAGATAAATATCTATTATACAAATGAGGGTTCATCACCTGGTCCTTGTCTCAAGACAAATGTCAAAGACAGATGCTCGGACAAACATTGATTGTGACCATTTCTGAATTGTTTGTTGTTTCTGCCTCTGTGGCCTCTCAGGCCCCATTCTTTTGCTTTCTGACAGCATCATAGACCCACTCATACTTCGCAGCTACATAAATTTCCTTTGTCAAGGGTGTCTGGCTTCGAACAACGAGCTTCGACAGGGGTTTGTCACATGATCAATATCTTAATGTGGTTTTGAACTGTGAGTTGTTGCTAAGTTCTCTGGCTTCCATTTTGACATATGAGAGCTGTGTTAGGTTCAAGCACCACTTATTGTAGAGCTTCTATCTTTTCATGGGCACAGTTTGGCTCATAGGTTGCATAGGATTTGGCAGCTCCAGGTGCATCCTTTTAGAGATTTTCATCCTTTTGCTGTACTTAATTCCTTAGTGTTCTTGATATTCCAATGAATCGGTGTCCTGAGTTGGGAACGAGAAACAAGCAACAAAGAATGAGAATTGAGAAAATGAGAAATGAGAAACTAAGGAAACAAGAAAATGACAAACTGAGAAAATGAGGAACCAAAGAGGCATGAGTGGATTTCTGTCTTTACTCCCCATAAACAGTTTCAGCCATCCAGACCACAGTTCAGTTGCACAAAATAAAGATCTTTTGATTGAAATGAAATGATTCCATTCAAAACCTCATTGTAGCGAAGCACAAGTCCCTGCTAGTATAAATAATACTTTGACATACAAATACAACTTAAATATAGAAAAGAGTAGAGGTGAATATTACATGAGAGCAACTTGTACAGATTGTTCATGGGAAGCACACTGGCTCAACAACTGAGTAGGTGCCTGCAATTTGCAAGCATATTCAATGCTTCCTCAGGCCCTTTTTCAACACTGGCCAACCTAGAGTCAATTTCAGCTATAGCTTCAGCCTGTGATGACTTTTCAAATAGTGGTTGAGCTGCCTTCCAGTAGCCAATAGCTGCTGTGATATCTCCATGTTTATATGCCAGATTGCCAAGGCGTAGCATGCTCTCTGCTTGGCTTTGATGCACATCCATGTATGTGAAACCTTCAAGAGCTACAGTGTAGAGTGTGAATGCAGTGCTTTCATCCTTGTTGATAATGAAACCATCTCCAACAAAGAGAAGAGCTTTGTGGAGTGCCAGTTTCTCTTTGTATTTGTATGCTAAACTCAAGTAACTTATGGGCCATCTAAATGGTGCATTGCTAGCTGGCCAGACCTTGATGTTTGCAAGGTGTTCCAAAGATATTGATTTGATTATACCATAGGTAGAATGGAAGGATTCTTGCAATTTCATCTGTGCCAAGTCAAATCTGTGTTCTCTGAGGTTTATACATCCCTCTATCACCTTGCATAGACCCATATGAGTTTTCCCTACAGAGTATACTAGGTCCAATTTTTTCTGTGCATTTACCATAGTGGCCCCAATTTGGGTGTCAATGTATGCAAGCTTTTGGTAGGCCCAAGAATATGCCTCGGTATTTTGGTTTGGAGAGGTTTTTTCAGCTGTGTCACTGAAGATGTCTTGGGCTTGAATATATTCTTCTTTTTAAAAGATGGACCTCAGCTTGGGTAAGTGTGATCTGATGATCCATTGGTGCTCCAGACATGCCACAGATCTCAATAAGCTCTCTAGTCCAATGAAGATACTCTAGACTCTTCTTGTAGTTCCCCAGAGCGATGGAGCACTGAGTCTGAACACCAAGTGCAATTGAGCTGTGATACAGGTCCATTGATTGTTTGAAAAGTTGTTCTGCCTCTCTAGCATTGTCTTGGCTAGCCAAATAATCTCCAATGAAGAACTTGAGCTGAGCAAATCGAAGCAAAACCTGACCCTGTTCATAACTGTTTCCAAGTTTGTTGAAGTCTTCAAGTGAATGAGAATTATCTGTAATGTCTATGAAGGTTTGTTGTGCAACATCATTAGAGAGAGGTTGCAGGGGCAATAGAAATGGATGGGTCCATCTGACTTTGGCAGGCTGCTCTGCTCCTCGCATGGTGATCTGTGCACAACATGTTAGAAGAATGAAATTCAAATCAGTTGTGCACATACAATCAGTCCGAGATGTTGAATATCTGTAAGGAGAGAGAGGAATTCTTCAACTTCATTTTGAGATTGAATAGGTTCCCAAACTGTTTCCAGGTTGTCCAAGATCAACAAACAGGATGATTTCCTTGAAAAATATTGAACAACAGCATGTGTGAGATCCTTGCCAGGATCCAGGCCCACATGTAGTCCAATCAAAGCTGCAAGATCAGTGCTTGTGGTAGCAGGTTCAGCACTGACAAAGAATCTGTGTTCAAATTTGACAAGAGTGTCTGGGTGATACAGGGCTGCTCTGGCAAGGCTTGTCTTGCCCATTCCACCCCCTCCAAGAATTGCAATCCTGGGTGCCTCTTGGCTGAGAAGTTTTATGATATTTTCTAACTCTTTTTCACGACCATAGAAGATCTTAGGCTTTGCAGGCAGTAATGAAAAGGAATTTGAACTTTGAGAGGGCATGAGTGAAGAAATTCCCTGTGCATTCAAGCTCTTACCTGTTGTTCAGTTCATTGGTACTGACATGCACCTGTATGCAATGAATTAGGTGTCTGGGAAGTGAAAGCTCACATACTGATGAGCCATCTGTACTTGTGTCAGTTTCGGACATGGTTGAAATCAAATCAAGCAACTCTTGGTGCCTGGTTTTGGCCGCTTTTTTCATCTCTCTGATGTTCATGAAGACAACACCACTAGTGCCAACCTTAAATTATCTGTTTAGCCCTTGAACAGTGCAAAGCAGTTGTAGATCTTACTTCAAAGATTTTCTTTGCTTTATTCAGTTCTGCATGGCAATCTTTCACCAAATTGTTCATTTCAATGTTTTGGAAAAACCGCTTCAACTTGTTCCCAGATTGCTGTGCATTGACATATATCCATATCCTGTGGAGAGTTCTGCAAAGCAATATGTCAGAGCAAACAGTGTTGAGTGAACCACTTGTACTTCGTGAATTTCCCAACATGCTCTGTCATTGCAGGTGATAGGACTCCTGTGGCTTCAGACTTCATATGAAGCTCAATGATTGCACAGAGCAATTGGTAGGTATCCTCCAACATTCTTTTTTCTTTTGCTTCACATTCTGCCATAATGAGTGAGTCATGCATACTTGCTACAAGCCATAATACCTGAACAAGCTGGATCAAAGATGCAATGGTCTTTGAGATTGTTTGAACAAATGGAGGGGCAAATACATCATTAAGCTCATTGAGCACTGTGATCATGGGAACTAAGCAGTCCACAAGATTCATGAGCCGAATTTCAGTGACAGTGGGCTGGTGAGACATGGCTAAAGATGGGATCAGGTATGACATTGGGTGTTATAAATCTCTCACTTGAAGGTTATGTTTATATTTTATGATATATTAAAATTTGGACATTCAAGTTAACTGCTATATCCAAGCTATATCCACTTAGTAGTGCAGCTCCTGAGAGCTCAACATGGCTTCTGTTGATTGCAGTACTCAGCCACTCTGATGAGAGTGGGGCTTGTATAACACGCTTTCACTTCCACCACAATAGAACAGATTAAAACACCCCATAGATAGAACCATGCTGGGGGGCCGATACTGTCAGTCTAACCATAATCTTGGCCTTCCTGAAGACAAAACCTGAATACTTGCATAGATAAAGAGGAAGAGAAAAAGGCAATGTACATTGAAACCTGACACAGTAGCAAGCCCCAAAAGATGTGCAAGGCCGCCCTGCACTATGGTAAATATTTTGGTAGGATTTAGCATATACATGTATGTGATTAAACGGTGAGTTTAACTGCTGCCAGACAAAAGGGGGAAACCGTTCTCCAGTGTTCTGCATGTTGCAAATATGCCCTGAACAGTCAAAATTGGTGGCAGAATGCCAATATTGATGGCAGACTGATAGCAGACAAAGCAAATTTAGTCTCCTGGTGTGGGCATGATGGAATTGAGTGTGTGGATAATCACATGAGCTGAGGGACAAAGGGTACTTACTTGTGACAGTGTCACAAGCTGCGCTTGAGTTTGCAGTGATGTGAAGAGTTGCAACACTCTGCCCCTGCTTGGCCGCATGCAGTTGATTGATTGAATCAATCAAACATTGTGATTGTTCAGTTGACTCTTGCTCTCTTCCACCACCACCATCAAGAACATACAGCCTGACTTTTGTCTGGCATACTTCTGCTGGGTGCTTCTCAGGCCACATGCGACAGCGATGAAGGAATCCAGGGCAACAGTCCAGCAGTGTGATGGCAGATACAGTGAGCACTTGCTGAACACTGCTCTGATTCGGTTTTCTGCTTGCTTCATCCCCAAGACAAAGACGAGGTCAATGCCAAGATAGGATCGAGTAGCTTCTTCAGCTGAGATGTTGGGCATAACATGAGGTATGTTGTAGTAATTTAACCCCAATGTTTCAGGCACTGTTCTCAAATTGTTAAAGTCATGGAAAAAATTGTTGCCCATACCTGATACAGCAACCACACCGACGCATGATGTAACCACCTCACAGGACCCACCAACCCAATTGTTTACCACTTCTCAACGCATTTTTGTGTGTCACCACTCAATGTACCCCGACTAAACAAGCTGTTTTGGTTGCTTTCTGCAACCATTGCAAGTATTCCTTCGAAAAGATGATGACAATTTCACCATTCAAGCACACCTCACTTAATCGATGAACACTCAAGCATAATTACAAAGAGGTGAAAGCACATGATGGGGATTTGTACTTCAACAACAGGAAGGGCCACACAGGCTGGCTGAAAGCGATTTTGGACAGAGATCTTGAAGAAGCAATTTGACAGATCAATGCAGGGGAGTTTGTCAATGGGGAGGACATCAGATGCGAGACATTACTCGATGTCCAAGGGCACATGGTACACCACACTTCTCGGCACATCTTTCTTTCCAATGACTCCATGATTATCAGATTCAACACACACTTTCTTGCATGGACATGTCCAGCATGTGAAGCCTAGCCTGCAGCCTTGTCACGTCCAACAATGCAAGCAAATGTGCAACAAATTTGCAGTGTGGACAGACCCAAAAGTTTCGCTCAGGGTGTCATGATCAACTCAGACAAGTCGAAGATTGAGCTCAAAACAGGCACTGGGCATCACTGGTGCTGCCACTGTCATGGAGAGCACATTCTTGCTGTTGAACCGGTAATGAGCCTGCACTGGAGGTGCAGGTGTCTAAAATTGATATCAAGTGGGGCTATAAAGTCGAAGACTAACGCACCCCTAATATAATCTCAACTCCAACTCCAATACAAAGAATGGGGTGAGTCCGGGGTAGTAGGGTACATATCGCCCTTCAGGAAGAGTGTGCAAGGTAGATTTCTGTGAGCAATGGTGCAAGATGTCTGGAGACCAAATTGCTAGAGCAGGGACTGCTGACCACTGCGGTTTCAATGGTTCAATAGTGCTTTCTGCCTATCCTAGAACTGTTCATGATTGTGGAGAACCAGAACTTCAACAACTAGCCAACTGAAGTCAGAGGAACCATGCAGACCATCAACAGACAGGGATTCTACTTGGCTTGTCCAGTTCGAAAGGTGGCAGCGGAACCAGACGTGTTTGATCTTACTTGAGTGGTGGTGTAGGCAAGGCATGGTGTGATGTCGACTGCGCTTTCCTTGTTCGTTGTGTGATAAATTCACTGTTTGATGAAGGTAGGTACTCTTGCTCGTCCTCTAGGGGAGCTTTATGCTGGCTGGATATCCGGTCGAGGCTGAGTATATGCGAAGCCCAACTGGTGTTTCAGGACATGAGTTGTTTCTGTATTGATGTTGGAATTGAGTGTTTTTTGTAAACAAGTTATATTATGGTTGACGTGTTGTTCTTTGCGGCGACCTTTACAGTGCGCTTCCTAGCGTTGGTTGCGCCTCCCAAGCTATTCTGCCTTCTGTCAATCCTTTTCTACCTCCCTTTCCTCTATACAATCCACATCGAAGGAGTGGGAGTCTGTGAATGCAAGGGTACGGTAAGCAGTTGAGGTTGCCCTGGGTAATAAGGTTTGTCTATTGTTGATATCTTCATACACTCCTTGTTTGTGGCATAACAGGTAAGTGTACACAGCACAGGTTCCTTGGTAGCATCAAGTTTAATACTTGCTTGAGTTCGAGTATTCTCCCTCCTTGCCACTGTCTCCCGAATACAAAACATCGAGGTCAAAGTTGAAAGGGAATGCAGAATGGTTACACACCACAAGGGCTGGCCATTCGCTGGCACCTCCTCTAGATTTGTCTGGTGCCTTTTTCTGGTTTGGGGGTCGTGTTGATTTACTTGTTGAGAGTAAATCCCCCTGCCATGAAGTCGAGTTGCCTTACTTGCTTGTAGGTCTTCTTTTTATGATGGTAGCTGAACTATCCTCTGTGATGAGGTAGTGAGGGCAAGGATAGACTGCCTCTGCTAGCAGTTGCTTTTGCTAGGAGGGGGAGCTCAGATTGTAAGATGGGTGGTAGAAGATGATATTCTGTCTACAGACAGCAGACTTTTATACATTTTTGGCTAAGTGGGTGGGCTGTGAATCCCTCATGGAAGCATACCTTCCTCCTCGTTTGGGAACTCACCTTTCCCAGCTCCCGATACAGGTTCGACTTCGTTGAGCTTCCTCCTCCTGCCCTTTGACATGTTTCTTTGCATGTCAGAGCACATCCAGTGTTCTGTTTCGTGTCGCAGATGCTCTCATCGCATTCAGTTCATGTCCAAAGTCGCGTTCTTTGTGTCCCTCGCTTCCTGCTACTTGATTTTACTAAGCTTGTCCTAAACTCACCCCCATGTGCTGGCAACCCGTTCTTCTCCTTCTGTCATCAAGGTTCCCCAGCTCTTTGAATACCTGAAATGCCAGATGAAATCCATCCCAATCTGACTGAGATTCGCATTTCTCTTTCAAGATGTGTCCTTCGACACAAGTTTCCCACTATGCGTAATAGCTGAGATGTGAGTTTGCCGAGACACGTATTAGCCGGGACACGAGTTTTGCCGAGACGCGAATTAGCCGAGACACGAGTTAGCCAAGACATGCATTAGCTGAGACATGCATCCCGATCGTGATATGTGTTTAAGCACATTCCTGCCTCGCCACCTTGTTAATAGTTCATGCTGGCCTTCTCATCTGCTGCAGTACCTGGTGTGCCCACTAGATCAGGTAAATGTTTTGCAAAATATACACTAAGTAACATACGTAGTTTTTGCAAATGCACGGGATAGTGAGCATACAGCCACCGGACATCCCTATATAGACTGCAGCAGCAGGTTCCGGTGGCCACAGGTGATAGGGATCATTCAGCATGGCAGGCAGCCTCCAAAATACTATTTAAATGACAATTTATTGTAGTTTTGCAATATATACCTGGTTAATATATATTCACAGCTGTGGGTATAGCAATTGCCCAATTTTTTTGAATATTTAGGACTCGGTGGTAGTCTGGCCTACCTAAAAAGGAAATATGTCTAAAAATAGACCAAAATCAAAGTTGTAGAGCAAATTCAGCTGAATCTGACTGTACAAACAGTTTTGTTATCAGAAGCTTTGTTAGGCTGAAAAATGCAAAATACTTTCGCAAACGCGAGCTTTTATTACCAAAAAAGGCAATTTTTCTAAAAATAGCCCCAAATCAAAGTTGTAGCCCTCTTCAATACGAATCTAACTGTATAAGAATTTTTCTTATCCGATGCTTGGTTGCGTCACAAAACACAAAAATACTTGAGCGAACGCAAGTCTTTGTAGCTTTCAATGCATATTATATATGCTATTATCATCCCAACAGACCTTATTTCATTAACTTCTTGCTTAATATCATAAATGAAAACATCCGCTGACCAATAGCTAGTGTCAATGGGCCCTAGTATCAGTAGAAAAACCATATCTGTTACCAGTCAGCAATCTGACTAACTGTCAATACAAAAAGCTTACTCAGTAAATTCAACTGACAATTAATATGAGAGCTAGGGACTCCAAGGTAATCTGATGTAGTGATTGTCACTGATATCCATAATAGATTCTTTGCTTTCTGGCTACTAGCTAGGAAAACCAGTTATCAAGTCAGTTAAGGAAATCTATTGATGCTTTCAATCCAGTGACTTCATTGACGCCAATTCAGCAGTTTATTAACTTCAAGTTAAATATCTTGACTTCATTGACTCCAATTCAATAGTCTATTAACTTTAAGTTAGCTATCTGTTGACTCTATTGACTCCAATTCAGCACTATTGACATAGTCAGTAGATCTACTGAGTCAGTTGACTTGAAGTCAGTAATGTCTATTGAGTCCACTGACTTCCAATTCACTTGTGTATTGGCCTCACTGACTTCAATTCAGTTGTGTTAACTTTAATTCAGTAGTGTACTGATTTCACAGCAGCAATATAGAGTTCAGTTAGTGATTCATTGACTCCATTGACTTCAATTTAGTGGTGTATTGACTTCATTGAGTTCAATTCAAATGTCTATTGACTTCAAGGCAATGATATATTGACTTTGGTCAGTAATGTATTGACTTCATTGATTCAAGTCAGTGGACTACCAACTTCAAGGCAACAATGTATTAACTTCAGTCAATAATCTATTGACTTCAAGTCAGTAAAGAGTCTATTCACTTCAAGAATCAGTACTGAAGTCAATACACCACTTACATGGTTCAAAAGTGCTGGCTTTCAGAAATTATCTTGCATTTTGTAGGCCAACCAGGCTTTGGATCAAGATATGTTGTATATGAATCTTGTAGCCCTTGATGAGCTCTACAAGATGAGATTAGCCATCAGATATGTTTCGGGTGACCTTCCCTTTTGAGACACTAACGCTTCGCACCCAAATAAGGAAATTATGCTAAAATTTCGCTATCTGGCTCAATATTTGACCGTTTTGGATGATCTAACCTCACAGGTCTGATGTTCTACATCCTCTGTGAATTTTTAAGGGCCTTCCCCAGCTTCATAAAACACTGTAATGCAGTTATAATCCTAACTGCATTACAGTGTTTTTAAAGCAATTAACAGAGGATGTAGAACATCAGACCCGTGGAGGTTAGATCATCCAAAACGGTCAAATATTGAGCCAGATAGCGAAATTCCAGCATAATTCCCTTATTTGGGAGAAGCGTTAGTGTCTCAAAAGGGAAGGTCACCGAAACATATCTGATGGCTAATCTCATCTTGTAGAGCTCATCAAGGGCTACAAGATTCATATACAACATATCTTGATCCAAAGCCTGGTTGGCCTACAAAATGCAAGATAATTTCTGAAAGCCAGCATTTTTGAACCATGTAAGTGGTGTATTGACTTCAGTACTGATTCTTGAAGTGAATAGACTCTTTACTGACTTGAAGTCAATAGATTATTGACTGAAGTTAATACATTGTTGCCCAGTTGGAGTCCACGCCGAATCAATGAAGTCAATACATTATGACCAAAGTCAATATATCATTGCCTTGAGTAATCATGGACATTTGTTGAACTCAATGAAGTCAATACACCACTAAATTGAAGTCAATGGAGTCAATGAATCACTAACTGAATTTGCTGCTGTGAAATCAGTACACTACTGAATAAAGTTAACACAACTCGGTCACACTGAAAGTGGTGAAGTCGGTGGACTCAATAGAATTACTGACTTCAAGTCAACCGACTCAGTAGATCTACTGACTATGTCAATAGTGCTGAATTGGAGTCAATAGAGTCAACAGATAGCTAACTTAAAGTTAATGAACTGAATTGAGTCGTCAATGAAGTCAAGATATTTAACTTGAAGTTAATAAACTGCTGAATTGGCGTCAATGAAGTCACTGGATTGAAAGATCAATAGATTTCTTAACTGACTTGATAACTGGTTTTCCTAGCTAGTAGCCAGAAAGCAAAGAATCTATTATGGATATCAGTGACAATCACTACATCAGATTACCTTGGAGTCCCAGCTCTCATATTAATTGTCAGTTGAATTTACTGAGTAGCTTTTTGTATTGACAGTTAGTCAGATTGACTGGTAACAGATATGGTTTTTCTACTGATACTAGGGCCCATTGACACTAGCTATTGGTCAGCGGATGTTTTCATTTATGATATTAAGCAAGATGTGAAATAAGGTCTGTTGGGATGATAATAGCATATATAATATGCATTGAAAGTTACAAAGACTTGCGTTCGTTCAAGTATTTTGTGTTTTTGTATCGAAATTATATTCGGATAAGAAAAATTCTTATACGTTAGTTTAATTGAAGAGGGCTACAACTTTGATTTGGGGAATTTTTTAGAAAAATTGCCTTTCAGGTAACAAAGCTCGCGTTTCTGATAACAAAACTGCTTTTTCAGCCTAACAAAGCTTTTGATAACAAAACTTTGTTTGGTCAGATTCAGCTGAATTTGCTATGCAATTTTGATTTTGGTCTATTTCCATACCGAGGTCTAAATATTCAAAATTCAAAAAATTGGGCAATTGCTATACCCACAGCTGTGAATATATATTAACCAGGTATATATTGCAAAACTACAATAAATTGTCATTTAAATAGTATTTTGGAGGCTGCCTGCCATGCTGAATGATCCCTATCACCTGTGGCCACCGGAACCTGCTGCTGCAGTCTATATAGGGATGTCCGGTGGCTGTATGCTCACTATCCCGTGCATTTGCAAAAACTACGTATATGTCTTGTACCATGTTATTTTGTAAAATATTTACCATACCAGCTGGTGTGCCTGAGGGGTGCATGCATCACAGTTCCCCCCTCCCTTTAGCACCTCCTCACCCATCGTTCTTCGACGCCACTGTATCTCTGCACCGTTAATCCCACTGTACTTGCGTGGGATTTTTCTTCAGTGCTGACTTTTTGACATGTCGTCGTGCTTTGATACTGCTGTCCCTCAACACTGCTGCCCCTTGATGCTGCCACCCCTTGATGCTGCCACCCCTCGAGGCTGCCATACTCAAGGCCGCTGCGCTCGGATCACTGCACTCAAATTGTTGTCCTTGAATCACTGTGCTCAACTTGCTGTGCTTGGCTTTTTCCCACACATCCTTCATCGTGAGGTCTTCAGTGTGCTTTTTCAAGTGATAGAACAAGGTGTGGACGTGTTTGTAGCCATGCCATGCACCTACCCTACCCGCATATAGCAACCCATCAGACCCGTTGTTAGGTACACTGATACGGGTCTGCTTGGTATCAAAACAGCTCAATCCTCTCACCTGCCATTAATACCTGCCATTATTTTGTGCATTTATGGACTTGGTGCTGAAGAGCAACTGTCGGGCACTGCCGGCTGGTTTGATGGACCATCAAAGGCCATCACAGGCCTTCGGAGATCACCTCCCACTACCTTCGGATCCCTCCTGCCGCTGACGTCGTTTGTCACGTTTGTGACCATTGCATCACATATGCTCGCTAATGTCGCCACCGATGTTACCCTTGTGCCTCCGCCGCCCTCCTGCATCTCCACCGCTGTACACAAGCACCTTGGCTGTTCTATTTTTATATTCACTCTCTGCTTCTCTCCACCTCGGCGCTGCTGAATTTGGCCCTCAGCACTCCCCTGCCTAATGCATCTGCCACATTGGGGCAGCGATGAACTCTGTCTTCGACACTCTATCACTGCTCAAGCTCTAACTTCGTTCTCCCTGTTGTAGATTACAACAATAATCATATCCCATATCTTTTTTTACCTTCCCAATCGATTGAGCTCGAGCACGTCCACCGACTCAGTGCAAGGAGGATCAATATCCTCTGATACCCGAAACTCCTCTTCTACCATGGCTCGTTCTAGCAAATCTGGCCTTTCTGGGGGCCACAAAGTGTCCTACGGCCGTCCAGGCATTAAGAACCCCACTAAAAGTATTCCCATTAACCAGACTGGTGCTCAATTGAAGAAAATGCGTCAAAGGCAGAAGGCACGTATTGCAGGTGGGTACATTCTCCTTTTTGAGATGCTCCTAGTTCTCACCTCTCGCTTTCAAGCACTGAGCTTTATGCAGCGCGAAGATCTCCTCGGCCTTGGGGAACACGATATCGAAATGTCGGATGCAATAGAGTCGTATTCAGCAGACTGGCAGGGCTTCGACAGTGATGATGAAGCTGCGCTACAACAGCTTCCTCCTGGAGAGGAGGGCTATCTTCATAGCCACGCAGGGAAGGAAGGTACCTTCAACGAAATTTATGAGAAATGCCGCCCTGGGTGAGCATTTCACATTTCTTTTTTGTTTTGTCACTCAATTCCAATTTTTCTCACAGCCGAGGCGATCCCCAACGCCGTGCTATGCGTGTACAGAACACAATCACTGCATGGAAGAAACAAATACAACACCTCACAGACGCATACCTTCAGCTCAAGCACGACGGACCACTGGGTTCAGAGCTGTACACAGGAACAGAAGGATGGAATATTGAAGTGCTTGGGTTCGATGGTATGTTGCGATGAAATCTATTCTGGCACTGTACTTATTTTCATACAGAATATGGTGCACGACATTTCCTACATCCCCACGGCTCCAAGTGCACCAATGCGACGCTTATCCGGCATGGCTACATCGGGGCCAGCCCCAAGAAGGTTTCTCTGGCCTTTCCCCTTCGTCTTTTTGAGGTCTACCATCAAATCCACCGTGTTTGCCCACGCTACAGCCTCAGTGCTCTTAGCACCACCCTCACCAACCTTCACGAACATACTCGGCGTGCACCGCTTGCAGAACAGCTGTCTACGGCCTACGATGCTTATCTGGAGATCATACGGGAGGTTGACAATCGCGTGCACAACGCCATGGGCCGCGATGTGCCATGGTTCATCCGGAATGTGTGCCCGCCGTGCATGTACAAGACACATAATGAGCCGCAACTCCGGTTCTCTTGGTTGGGAGCTATGGACGGCAATAATTCACTTAAGCTTGTCGACGCAACATTTCTTGCAGGCCAATCTCGACCCGACAATCGCGCATCAACCTCGTTTCGCTGGCTTAGCCCGGATCAAGTTGATATGTTCAAAGATGAGGTTGTTAATTCAAGAAATGTGCGTCACAATCACTCTTTTCCCTCCGTATCTCTAATTACATCTCTAGAGGGCACGTTCCAAGAAAGTCAGCTCCTCCAAACCTGCTGGCACGTCTGTTCCTGCTCCTGCCCCATCCAATCCTATCCCCGCAGCGCCACTCGTTTCCACAAGCGGCGCCATTTCTGACTCCCATCCCTCAAGCGAAGACACAGCACAGACATCGGTTGCTGAGGAAGACGACGACGGTGACATCGCATGGCTCAATGTTAACGAGCTCAATGCTGCGGAGTCTGATGAGCTGGCCCAATGCCTCGATACATGCGTTGAGCGTTGGAAGGCTGCTGGCCCTGAAGCGCGCAAGAAAATGTTCTCACTTTTTGCTATTTCTGGGATCTTCATTACAGTTTGCCGTCATGGGCATGCGGTTGTCATGTGTGACATGATTCGGAGCGGAGAATTGTGAGCCGTTTCCTCGTATTGTATCTGAGTTGATTCCCGAATATGTGCTGACTCTTAGTTCAGGATGAAATATCCCCTTGCAATGGTAAAACGCCTTCTGGATGAATATGGTGCCGATATCGGACTCGGGTATGATATAATGTGTGCATTTTTTGAAACTCTCCTGCGTAGTTCCATGGGAGTGTGTGTTACTGCAATGCGCATGCGGGGCATCGTTCCCGCTTTCCACGGGCATGCACACAACCGGGCCTGCCAGATCGGTTGGCAGCCACTGTATGTTGATGGCGTGGGCCTCGAGGACTTTGAAGAATGCGAGCGGACCTTCGCCAAGTCTAATCACTTAGCCAGCACCACACGCCTCTGCACACCAATCCATCGCCAGCAAGCTATCGATGAGCATTTCTATTTTCATGATCTCGACAAGCATGCGTCGTCAGGTATGTTGCAACCGAATCTATCTTGTCATCTGCTGACAGCATCTAGGCAATTTCATTTTCCAAAACTACAGGCAAGCCCTCGAGAAGATTGAGACCAGTGCTGGCCAGCTCTCACTACTTGAGGCGGAACTTGGGACTAGTGCCGCCGACTACGAAGCCTATCATGCCGCCGAAGTTCAGTATTTCCAGGATCTCAAAAAAGAACCTGAGGAGGTCCAGCGAACAGTAGACTACGTGCAGAAGCTTCACAAGTATTTGGATGCCGTGTATGTCCATTCGTCGTGTCTTTCTGTAACTCATCCGTTCTCAGAGCTGCTGCCAAGCAAGCCAAAGAAGATCACGACAATCTCGACTTTAATATCATCCGGAATGGCTACACTAGACGCCAGATCGCCTTTGTTTGTGTGCGAGCTAATAATCCTTTCAGCTTACAACCTCTGTGACAAGATATCCAAGGCTTTGAAGGCTCGCTCAGAGGCCATCCGCCGTGCCCTCATCACGTACAATGAGGCGGCAGCTCTGCTTTCCCCACCGCGTGAACGTCTCACCTTTGCCCAAGTCATCCAAACCACCTCCCTCGCCGAATTTGACATCCTCCGGGACACTCGGCAGGACATTCGGCTTCTTGCGTGGACGCAACCATCGCGGCGCGAGGCCATGATGCTTCACTATGGTATCAAGCGTGCTAGAGAAGAGATTCGGCGTCTTAACGTCGAAATCACACGTTTGCTCACATTTATAGTGGACGAACATGTTGATTATTACAGGGCGATTGCAGCCAACATCCTCACCAACCCCCCACTCGCAGCGGAGCTTCAGCGGCGGTGGAATTATGCTTCTCGTGTCAGCGCTGGAATTTCTCGACGTATCGTGCTGACATCAAGACTTGTTGGCTTTTCTGGCAGCATCTTCCCAGATCAGCGGGAAGGCAGGAATGCCGACCACGGTAGCTGTATTCCCCCCGCCCCAATGGCTTACCTCTGAACTTGGCGTCACTATCATGTCCGTTGAGTATGAAGAACCCGCCGACCACGATCCATGCGCTCACCAGGAAGACGAGGATACCGATGGTGTGCAGATTAGGGATTTGGATGTTGAAGATGATCATTTAGTACAGCTCATGGACCACTTGTATACTTTCGAGGACTCTTAGAAATATATTTCGAAACTTTTCTGAAATTCCTTGTCGAGCAAGGCTTGAGTAGGCGAATACCGCTTTGAATCTGATTGGCCCGGAAAGGCGGACCGTCTCGGGAATCAGTCTGTAATGCCGAACTACAGCACAAAATAAATTCGTGGAAGAGATCCTGAACCAATTATTGTAGATATGAATTAAACCATGCTTTCTACTAGCACCTTGGACACTTGGGGAAAAAAAGCGAAAAAATTGGACTTGTTCTGAAGGAGATATACAATGCTCGATGTTCGTTCCCTGCCAAAATCCTTGTTCAAAACCTGTCCCATCCTCCTCCAACCCAGATACGACGACGTGAAATCCCAGCAGTCAATAGAATGCTTCTATTCAATGTACTGTATCATTATATATTGAATTCCACCGATCTGACCGATAATTTTTGAAATACAAGTCTCGAGTAACGCTGAGCAAGGAATTTATTACAGTTACAGTAATTGAACTAGACCGCCTTTCGGTCCTATCTGATGACTTGCCAACTTGCGGCCCAATAAATCCCTGTTTAGTTGATAGATTATGGTGCAGGCATGCTATTCAATCTTTTCCAACACCCTCTTCATGCATTCCATGTCCTCCGGGGCCCGAAAATGGCGAAGCAATGAGTTTTCATCAAAATATGAAAGTACTCTAAATCCTTTGAGACTTTTCCAGAGTCAAGTACATATCCAACAGTGTCGAAAGACACAAACTCAGAGATATTATGTCAATGGTTCCCTGGAAATCAACACATAGATATTGAACAAAATTCTGACAAAGCTCATTACAGTTCGCCTCAGCCACTTTGAATCTATTTTTTTCAAGTCAGAGAATCGATTTATGAACTACTTTAAAGCCTAATTGGGTACCTGCGACAATTTTCTGGCGGGAAATATGCGGTTTTGGCGATGTGCCCGTTGGTGCGAAGAACGGCACAATACAGCGACTTTGGCAATGAATATTGAACTATAAATGAAATTAAGATCAAGGACATTCATTCAAAGCCGTTTATTGTTATTTCCACATACTGTACAAATGCTAGAGCAATTTCTGTGTATTCAGCAACTACGTTCTACCCAATTCGGACATTGGATCGAAAATCAGTGGCGGTGAACCTGGCACCTTCTTCTTCCCGCCACTACCCTTGACACGTCCCATGCCTCTGCAGTACGACTGGGGCATCCCTAACCCTGGCATCGAAACTCCGCCCGATACCCCCCGGCCTTGGACCGCTCCGTATCCCCATTTCCTGGTACAATCTCAAATTCGGGCCACTTGGACTTTTCGACTTGCGACGCCATCTTGGTGTTCATCGCCGCCTGCCCGGACTTTGGGATCAATACAAGAAGCGGTTTTTACTTGCTGATTTGGCATGGTTTTGTGGTGGATTGAGCACGGATGGCGCCCACATGCCACCCCACTCTCCCCGTGGCGGTAGATTCTTCCCTGAACTTGATGATCTGCGTGATACCCTTCCCACTGGACCTGTCGGCACTAGTTCCAGGAAAATGTTGGGCGATAGGATGCAAAACGGGGTGTTTGACATGGTGCGTTTTTTGCCTTGCAGTTTCTTCTTTCCGAGTAACGCTTTTGTCAAAGGCAACAATGTGGGATCGCGCTTATGGCAGTACGACAATGGTAATCCATGTCGATGGAACTACTGTCCCCGGTGCACCCGCTGAACCCCAGTACCTTCGTGCATCTGTTTACCTGCCGCCGCATTTCGTCAACACCCACCCAGAAAGCCATCCAGCCATTGCGGGCATCGTGCAGGTCTTCCTCGAGGCTATCAGCGTTCCAACTGTGCTCGAGTGGACAGCTAATGCCCGTGCCCGTAACTGGCCACTCACACCCGTCGATCGCATTTCCCGGAACACTCTCTCACGTACTCTCATTCCCACTCCACCTGAAGGCTCAGCTCATTACAAATTCCTCGGGCGGCACACTGGTGAGCTCGAGTCCATTCTCAATGACCCTAGATCTCCTGCTCCCACGCCTGCCTCGGCTCCGGACCCCATGGTTTTCATCGAAGATGATGACGACCCACTGGACAACATGACAAGGGAACTTGCCCGCGCCATCGAACGTGCAGAGCGCGCTGAGGCTCAGTCTGTGCAACATTTGGAGCAGATTGAACAGCTCGAGCAGCAAGTCGATATTCTCCTCGCACGGGTGGCCTTTGCGGACAACCTCAGTGCCGAGCTTCAGGGGCAACTACTTTCCCGATCTCCGACACGGCGTGAGTCTCTTTTTTTTACCGAGGGAATCATGACTAATTTTGATTCTGGTACTTAGCCGCTGTGAACGCCGCCAGCGCGCACTCGCAGAATGAGCTACTTGCGAGCAGCCCAGCACGCCGTGAGTCTTTCATTCACAGGGTTGTTGCTGTCATTCATCTACCTATAGCCACGCCATCGAATTCAAGGCCTCACCCTCACTCATATCGCGCACCTCCACCATATTCTTCATCAAGCAACCCACCTTCTTCCCCACTTCCCCGTTCAATTTTTCCGATCTCCGCGCCTTCACTGAACGCACGGCCCTCGCGTGAACCCCAACCGCATGCGGCTACACGCCAGCTGGACGCTCTAGACTCATTCCTTGCCGATGAGAACCTCGCCGCCTTTGCAATGGCTATCAGAGTTGTAATACGCGCTGTTCCACCAGTCAAATGGTACGAGGAATTTTTGCGCTTGAATATTCCTAGTCCCGTCGTCTCCAGATTGGTAGATGTAGCTTCCAGACTCCCTTCACAATAAAGGATGTTTTATTCTATGAATGTTCACAACCTGTAGAACTTTTCGAATCAATGCAATGCAATCCTCAGGATATTCGGCTACGCGGCTAGCTCTGTTGGAAAGAAGAATGATAGTGCGAACATCGTGGGTCTTCATTGCTCTCTTGCTAGCTTGTGGACTTGCTGTGGAATTCATGCCGAACCATTCAGAGCCGTCCAACCCGACGCGTTTCAGTAAAGCCATCTGGCCTGCTCATTCTACAATGCTGTCTGTCTACAGCACAGTTGCTGTCTGTCTACAGCACAGTTGCAGCTGCAAGCCATGCTTGCAGGCGCGTCGAAAATCCCAAAAAATCGGCACCTCTCACCGCAGAACAGCAGAAGGAAAAGGCACTCGCTCGAGCTGACAAACAGGCCCGCATTGATGCCGAAGTTCAGAAGTGGTCAATCTCGCTGCGGAACTGGGCGAGAAATTCGATATGAAACCTCGATACTTTCTGGACATCTTTTTCCAAGGTGGCGCCCACATGATAAATCACCAGGAAGCAATCAACCCGTATAATGCTTTCAAAAGCTTCAAGGCCGCAGAGATTCGTGAAGGTATGTTTTGATTTTATTCCCCTTCTCTTTGTATATTGATTCTTGTAGCAGGCGAGTCCAAGAGTGCCGTGGAACTCCACGAGGAATATTTCGAGGAGTACAATGCAATGACTGATGCCGAGAAGACAAAAATGGT